>OY282514.1:15477689-18026439 GCA_958296145.1 Hydrotaea cyrtoneurina | reverse complement strand
ATTTTCATTGTCCCCACATTCTGTTGACCAAGAATACCAACGAATATTATATACTTTTATGAGGAGATGTATGTATAACATAGTTGCCTCTACCATTTCATCTAATTTGAATCGATTTATTTGAAAAAAAGAACGGCCTTGGAAAATCCTGCAGGCAAGTGAGTGACCCCAGTACAAGCGACATACGGCCGCTGTTAATATGCGGCTGCCTTTGTCTTCCCTGGATACTCTGTCAATAATGAAATAAGAAGAAGCATTGTGCTGCCCAATTGATTTCACTTGGGCAGACCAGAAACTCTCTATATCTCGTTATACAATATGCCTCATCTACCGTCCTTCTTTATACAGAGGATATATTCGTGTGATGAAGCAATGATGGGTAGGCCACTTATTTCAGGAAGCCGCACAATGACTTGACAACCTGCAGCGGGGAGTCACTGCAGTTGCTCCACGATACTCACTTTCTTGGCAACTAAAGAACACACACTTTCCCATTTTGTGGTTGGAGGCCACTGTCGTCTTTATTTCCTAAGCGGTAAACCCTCTTAGATGAGTCCAAAGAATTCTGAAATGATTTACCAGAAAACAGTGGAGAGACTCATTGAGAGTTAACGTGGGACAAAAGTAGACCGGGAGCTGCTGTCAGGATGGCAGCTGCCATACGCCAGGGTAAGTCTGTATACACGGAGGAACAATAATATGTTAACAATTTTATTGCATGTAATCATATACATTAGGGTGGAGTGAAAACATGTTTTTTTTTTAATTTGAAAAAGTTAACCTCGGAAAGAGATGTAGTCTGGGGTCCTATGAGGGGAAAAATAAAGAAAAAATTTTTAAAAAAATTTTAGGGGTCGCGCCACTCCCTCGAAATTTGGAAATTATCGCTATTTTGGCGTTGATTTTAGAAAAATCCTAAAAATTAACGACTTAACTTATTCGAAATTTAAAAGTTTGAGCTTGTTCAGTGCCCAAACAAAAGTATTTGAGGCAAATGTGAGGAAAATCGACTAATATTTGTAGCTTTGGTGGCGATTTCATTGTTCAGTCAATTTTCTGATGAAGGGGCGATTTGACTTATTTTACTTTTTGAAATTTTTGAACAATGAGAAAAATTTTTTTAAATTTTTTTATGACCTTATTTCATTGTTTACGCTATTGCAAACATTTATTGACATACACCTTTAAAATCGGTTCAGGAGTTAGGAAAATACACGCCTTCAAACATGTGTAAATAGCGATTTCCAAATTTCGAGGGAGTGGCGCGACCCCTAAACATTTTTTAAATTTTTTTTCTTTATTTTTCCCCTCATTAGGACCCCAGACTACATCTCTTTCCGAGGTTAACTTTTTTTTTTGAATTTCACTCCACCCTAATATACATGTTTCCGTTTGGTCCAATAATATATATATACTAGTAAGTTGTAATGCGCCTATGGCGCCCGTTAATTTGATTGAGAAAGTATTTGTTACTTAATTTTAAAAATTTTGTAAAAAATATTTTGAGAAAACTATTTTGTAAAAAAAAATTTCGAAAAAAAATAAAATTGAAAAAAAAATATTTGTGGAAAAAAAATTATGTTGAAAAAAAAAATTATGTTGAAAAAAAAAATTTTTGTTGAAAAAAAAATTTTGTTGAAAAAAAAATTTTGTGGAAAAAAAAAATTTTGTTGGAAAAAAAAAACTTGTTGAAAAAAAATTTTTTTTAAAAAAAAAATTTTGTAAAAAAAAAAATTTGGGGAAAACACAATTTCTGTACAAAAAAAATATTATTTTTTTTTATTATTATTATTTATAGAATTATAGAATGCCTATTTAAATTCCTACGTACTGCGTGACAGAGTCAGTGAATCAGTGAATCAGAGAATCAGTGTATCAGTGTATCAGTGTATCAGTGTATCAGTGTATCAGTGTATCAGTGAATCAGTGTCGAGGGTAAATATATATTAAGATATATGTGTATTATGTTTAAACACAATGATAATATGTTTGGGACACAGTTCCAGCATAACGAAAGACGACATGTTGGAAATGTGGAAATGTCTGTATCACGTCAAATTTTTTAAAAACAATTTTTATCAATTCTCAGATTTTCCCCAATTTTTATTATTTTTGAAAAAAAAAATATTTTTTTCACTTTTCTTAGCATAACTTGAAGAGACTCCAAATTTTGAAACTACTTAAGCGTTACGAAAAAAAAATGTTTTTTGAACTAAACCTTAAAAAAAAAAACGATAACCATTTAAAGAAAAAAAAAAATTAGGAAAATCTGAGAATTGATAAAAATCTATTTTTTAAAAAATTGGACGTGATACAGACATTTCCACGAGTCTGCCTGCCAAAAATTAACTCGATTGGATCACTGAAAAAGGGTTAAAAATCGGTCCAAAGGCTTTCACACAGGCGACAACGAGCTTTATACTTCAAACTTAAAAAAAAAAATCTGACGTGTACATGAAAATCGCCGATACACGTGTATTTTTATTTTTCATCCCCTTTCCGAATATGTGCATTTGGTTCATAGGACAGAAAAAAAACAATTTTTTGTAACACGGTGTTATCATTTGATGATCTTTACTCGTCCGGTGGAGCTTAAGGTCGTTTTAGTATTTTTTTTTTTTATTGAATATCATCAAGAGATTATTACGGATTAATATTGGTTATTCATTAAAAACAATTTTTTTCGTCCAAAATTAAACTGAATTAAACCGTAATATTGTCTTGATGAGAGCGAAAGAGTAGAAGAGCTCTTGCTGCTAGCCCAAATATAATCAGCCGTATTCTGAATACTCTCGGAGAGATAATTCCCGGGGAGTTTACATTTTTCCTTCTATTTTAAATAGACCGGGAAACAAACCAATCATCTGACTTCGAAAAACCGGAACTGTATGTCCCTTATTATTATTCTCTCGGTTCGGGCTGCATACGTTTGGGACCTGCTCCAAACATATATATGTTTGGGTCAATATGTTACAGAGGCCGTTCTTTTCCTTCGTCTAAGCAAACTCACTTAGACTCTGCCGTCCATTATAATACAAACTGAAACTAGCAAAAAGAAAGCGTATCCCTTCGAACCATCCAGAACGCCCCAAACAGCTCATGAGTCGGATTAAAACCAATATCGGCCAGATCGCCTCGAGCCCCAATGAAACGAGAACCCTGCGTTGGTACCCGCATGTTCGTCAGCGCACGACTTGTGCAGAGAAGGTGTTTTTCCTACTGCTCCTTCCAGCAATGAGACATCGGTATTTAATTGCGACAGACCAGGGAACGCCAAAAACGAGAAGATAAATAAATCGGCGGAAATCGGGGGAAATTTGACTGCCAGTCAAGATGTTATACTTTCATATAAATGCAAGCAAATCTGGCTGCAATGAATATAATGATTAATTTGGTTAGGATATGTCAGCTACATCAATCCGTTCGGTCTAGACAGTTAAGTGTTAGACGAAAACTACCAGGGAAGGCCCAAAACCAGAAGACTAACAAATCGGTGGAAATCGAAGGAAATCTAATTGTCAGTCAAGATGTTATAAAAGTACTTTATGAATCATGAACTCGATGGAGATCGCACAGACCCATAGCGACTGGAAGGCATCTCTCAACCAGGCCTAGACCAATGACAGCTTGCACAGCCAACAGTATTTCAAATAATTCGAGTTATAACTGTCTTTCTCAGCACATTTGTATCTGTCATAATTTTGAATCGATTCGTATTTTGCTAACAACTCAGATTCAAACTGCTACAGATCCATACAAAAGACATCCCAAATGTTCTAGGATATTATCCCGACAATGTTTTCTTACCATGGGAAAACATCTAAGACTCCCTGACCAAAGAATGGCGAGTTTTGCGCCGCCATGAATACGAAAAACTAATCATAGAGAAAGAGATGAGTTTCTGACGATGAGGTCAGTCTATGATGACGAGATCAGCGGAAAAATACATGAGTGTTCGACGACCAAATAATGCTCGAATAAAAACGAAGAAAAGCAATTTTAGAGTCCAGTCGAAGGACCAAAAGAAGAATGACGACCATCATACGAAGTCAGCAACAGTCAAACTTATGAGCTGCAAAGACGTATGACGAACTAATACGATTGCGTCAGGGAAGCGAAGAAGCTCCCAAGGAAGTATTCGGGTTTTTCAACGAACTAATACGACTGCGTCAGGGAAGCGAGGAAGCTCCCACGAAAGTATTCGGGTTTTTCAACGCTCAAACTAATAAAATGTTTTAGATCTGTCATAATTATATGAATATGTTGATATAATCGATATAAACGAAATCTCACAGAGTTAGAACTGCAAATAAAAAAGGATCTCGTGGTCTTCGTAAAAATCTTCCACAAACCCTTTATTCTTTGCCCTTACTTAAAACCACTGTCCAACAAAGCTCTCAAGGATGAGTACAAGCAGAAGAACTGATGGTGTTGATGCTGGGCATGATGCAAATATTGCATTGCCAACGTATGTATGTGTGTGTGTGTGTTGCTGCCTGATTGTGGAATGAATGCAATCCAATGAATTGGCCTACGGCTCATTTACCGGCATTGTTGAAGAGAGCGGGCAACTGAAAAAGAAAGGGTGCCAACCGGCCTGCATGCATGCAGCTTCACCTTTTTCTCCAGGACTCGGCTGGGCTCGGCAATGCAAACATTTTGCACATTTTCACAATTTGAACAATGTTCAGCATATGACGTCGAGCATTGTGAGAGCGAATTCATATGTTTTGTTTTGTTTCGTTTTGGCCTTTTGTTTGTTTGTTGGGGTTGTTGTTGAGATGTGATGTGATGTGCGTGTACTTACGAAGCTCCAGGAACAATGACAATGTGTTGCTCGTTGTGGTTTGGGGGCCGCACGGTGGTGACGAAAGCCAACGGAGGATGCAGAGTGGCTGAATGGTTCGGGCACTGCCTCTCTGTTCATGTTCACCAAACATGGGATGTGTGACTGTTACAGAATGCAATTGAAAGCTATTGAAGCGTATGAATGTACTATGAATACTATTATTGCTCTCTGCCACCACCATCGCCATTATTTGGCATTCATTTGCCACAGGAATGCAAGGTATGTATTTATGTGTTTTTTTTTTTCAGTTGAACCACGCAGTGTGGAAAATCGAGGGCTATGGTGGAAGTTTTCCACAGTGTATTATGATTTTGAAACCCTAAGAATTTGTCAACAAAGACAATTTGAATCAATCGGTATGGGATGATAAAAAATCAACAAAGCCTATAGCGGGAAATTCTACGAAAGCCATGCAGACGAGCGAAGCGATTGGAAATCAGTTCTTAAGCAGACCAAGACCAACAACTGGTTGCAGAGCCAACCTGCACGAAAAAAAAAGAGTTCATTAATTCGATGAATTCTTACATCAATTTGATGAATTTGGACATAATTTTCCAACCTACAACACGTTTCTTCAATTTGATGTAGAATTTGTATACACTTGCTGATTCGAGAGAAGTTCTCCGTCTGTTCCTTCATGGAATGTCAAGGGTAATAAGTAAGTACATCAATGAACATGATCATTGTACATCAATTTGATGAACATTGTGGATCAATTTGATGAAAATGGTACACCAATTTGATGAACATTGTACATCAACTTAATAAAATTGTACATCAATTTGATGAACATTTTACATCAATTTGATGAACATGGTACATTAGTTTGATGAACATTGTACATCAGTTTGATGAACATGGTACATCAATTTGATGAACATTGTACATCAACTTGATGAACATTTTACATCAATTTGATGAACATTGTACATAAATTTGATGAACATTTTACACCAATTTGATGAACATTGTACATCAGTTTGATGAACATTTTACATCAATTTGATGAGCATTTTACATCAATTTGATGAACATTGTACATCGGTTTGATGAAAATTTTACATCAATTTGATGAACATTGTACATCAGTTTGATGAACATGGTACATCAATTTGATGAACATTGTACATCAATTTGATGAACATTTTACATCAATTTGATGAACACTGTACATCAATTTGATGAACATTTTACACCAATTTGATGAACATTGTACTTTAATTTGATGAACATTGTACATCAATTTGATGAACATTTTATTTCAATTTGATGAACATTGTACATCAATTTGATGAACATTTTACATCAATTTGATGTACATTTTACATCAATTTTATGAACATTTTACATCAATTTGATGAACATTGTACATAAATTTGATGAACATGGTACATCAATTTGATGAACATTGTACATCGGTTTGATGAACATTTTAAATCAATTTGATGAACATTGTACATTAATTTGATGAACATTGTACATCAATTTGATGAACATTATACATCAATTCGATGAACAATTTATTTCAATTTGATGAAAATTGTATATCAATTTGATGAACATACATATGAAGAACATTGTACATCAACTTCATGAACTTTGTCACGTTCGAACAGTCAAGGAGTTGTCATACTGCTCTCGTTTACCGTATTTCCTCCACAGTATAGTAGTTGCATCTACCATTTTATTGAGGTATGCGCTAAGTAGTAAAAAAAAATAGTAGGACATACAAAAAACTTTTGTTTTGACCCTCCTGCCAGAGCATTTCACGGCATCTTTTAATTGTTTACACATAAATACCTTTTCGTTGGAAAACATACAAAAGGGGGTCGGCAGGGGAAGATATTTGTAAATACGCATTTCTAGTAGGAATGCAAACTTACGCTGTCCAGAACAAAAGACATCCAATGCAAGTTTCAATCAAAAACTTGCATGCGTTCATTTGTTGAAATTAAACCAACTCGCCCCCCTCCCCCCCTCTCATTTTAACTATACCCACATAAATATAAATTTATATATTTTTCTGGCGAAAATGAAGAATTAATTTTAGTTCTGTTGTACCCCTCACCCACACAATCCAGAAACAGAAAAAAAACGAGAAAAACTGACGACCTTAAAGTACAACAACACCAACATGTATAGACAATCCACCCACCCAACCACCCACCTCATCACAAGTGTTTTATGGTTTTCCTGTTCAGCATTGGAATCCTTGTATGCCAGAAACAGCGTGATAGACTATTCTCCTGCTCCTCCTCATCCTTCACGTTTTACGCCATACAACGTGAAATTACCCACTCTTCGTTGCCTGAATATACATGTATGTATATCTATCTGTGTGTGTGTGTATGTGTATACATATGTAAGGATGTAGGCAGAAGATATACGACGAGTAGTATGCATACGTTTCAAGGCTCATTGAGCATGTTTATTAGCCAGCTTTTTGTGCTAATTAGCTACAGTACTTCATGGTTATTAAGATTGTGGCAAAGTGGTTGCAATTCAGCGAACAACAATAACCATATTTCTATTTTTTTTTTTCTGCATTTTTGTTGTTTGGTTTTTCAACATTTCGTATCCACCTTCCAGCCAAAAGAACGTATCGTATACGTTCGCGCGCGAAAGAATAAGGGCAGAGAGCAGGAGAGATGCTGTAAGTCTACACTCACACACCGGCCGACAGGGTGATGGTTCCAGCGGCGCATTTTACTGAGGCTGTCATAAGTAATAGGCCTTCGAGGAGATTTACGAGATCTGAACATGGAACAAAGGGACTCTATCAAAAATGACCCACAAAAAAATGGAGAACTCCTTAAAAAAAATCGCAAACAAAAAATGGGCAGTTTTTCATTATGAAAAATTCGCCAAAAAAAAGAAATTGGTAAGTTTTTCATTATGAAAAATTTCCCAAATACAATGAAAAACTCATCATTAATTATGAAAAAAATCTAAAAAAAAAAATTGGGGTGTTTTTAATAATTTTTATATATATATATTTTTATCATATATTCATATATTATCATATAATCATATATTTTTTTATATTTTTTTAAATGAAAAAATTCGCATTTTTTTATTTTTGGGTAATTCTTCTTTTATTTTATACTAGTAAGTTGTAATGCGCCTATGGCGCCCGTTCATTTGCTTGAGAAAGTATTTGTTACTTAATTTTAAAAATTTTGTAAAAAATATTTTGAGAAAACTATTTTGTAAAAAGAAAATTCGAAAAAAAATAAAATTGGAAAAAAAAATTTGTGGAAAAAAAATTTTTGTTAAAAAAAAATTTTTGTGGAAAAAAAAAATTTGTTGAAAAAAAAATTTTTTCTTAAAAAAAAAAATTTTTGTTGAAAAAAAAAAAATTTGGAAAAAAAAATGTTTGCTGAAAAAAAAAATTTGGAAAAAAAAAATTTTTGGAAAAAAAATCTTTGGAAAAAAAAATTTTGGAAAAAAAAAAATTTGGGGAAAACACAATTTCTGTACAAAAAAAAATATTATTTTTTTTATTATTATTATTCATAGAATTATTATAGAATGCCTATTTAAATTCCTACGTACTGCGTGACAGAGTCAGTGAATCAGTGTATCATTGAATCAGTGTCGAGGGTAAATATATATTAAATTTTTTAATTTTTTGGGGATATTTTCATTGTCTATTTTCCCAGAAAAAATTGGGGTGTTTTTCATAATTTTTAGATAATATTTAATTTTTCGTTTGGACAATGAAAATTTCCCAATTTTTTTATTTTTGGATAATTTTTCGTTTGTAATTTTTGGTGATTTTGGGGTGATTTTCATAATTTTTAGATAATATTTAATTTTTCGTTTGGAAAATGAAAATTTCCCAATTTTTTTATTTTTGGGTAATTTTTTGTTTGTAATTTTTGAGATATTTTAATTGTCCATTTTCCCAGAAAAAATTGGGGTGTTTTTCATAATTTTTAGATAATATTTTATTTTTTGTTTTGACAATGAAAAATTTCCCATTTTTTTTATTTTTGGGTAATTTTTCATTTTTTGGGATATTTTCAAAAACAAAAAAGAGAATCATATATTTTTTTAAATGAAAAAATTCTCATTTTTTATTTTTGGGTAACTTTTCATTTTTTTTGGGATATTTTTTTCATTTTTTTTGGGATATTTTCATTTATTGGTTTTGGGTAATTTTTCGTTTTTTTTTTCATCATAAATCATATATTGTTTTTTATATTGGTTTTTTTTGCGGATTTTTCATAAATAGTTTAAGGCATTTTTCAGAATTTTTGGGGAAACGAACGAATGGTGGTAGTCGTTGGCCGGAAAACTATCTGTAGGAATAGGGAAGGGCGACCGGTCGTCTTCTCCCAAGAGGCAGACATTTTAAATTAATAAAAATGCTGGATGCTCGGCCTTGTAACAGCTCGAGCAATACCCTGCCTACCATCAGGCCCTTCACAACACTTCCACCGCCTCTGGCATGGTAATGATGGCAGTTGCATGCTTCTTAGGCTTGCACCACACAATTGTATGTCGACAAGTGTGAGTGTGTGTGGCAGGCAGCTATGCCAAGTGCTTGATTTGTTTTTGCACTCATTTTATTCAAAGTTGTTACCAGGTTCATATCTTACCCGTACGTACATCCATAAGAATATGACACACGCACTCAACCCCCCCATTCTCACCCACATCGCATCCACTCATAATTCATAACTGGGGAAATAATCTTAATCACCTTCTCATAATTCTGAAGGGAAATTGAATATGACTCTTCACGAAAAACAAAATATGGCACATCAGCCATCAGCGTCGTCTCGTCTCGTCTCGCCTCCCACCTACCCCCATCCACGCATCACGCCACGAGAGGTGGTCTAAATGCACGGCAAATGTGCAACCACTTTACTTACATTGTTCACATAATCGTGACCACTTGCACGTAGACGGCATGTGTGAGTTGGCATACGTTCCCCATGCTGTACACCTGATACGTGTGACGTGACGTGGCGTGACGTGGGAGGACACAAGAGAAACAAGTTAATTATCTGTGCGAGCCAAAGTAGTAAGTGAAAGCATTATGTCATTGCATTCTAATTGCTTTCTTTTCTTTTTCACAGTTTTCATTATCTATTGCGGCGTGCAGCAGCATACGGCGTATGCTGCACAACAACTTCCATTTCACTTGTGAATTTCCTGTTCTGGTTTGTCCCTTTGCCAACACCGAGCAACAACACGGAAACAGGAAATGAATTTAGGCGAGTAGATTTCACAATTCTCTGGCACTATTATGCATGTGGCCGCCTAAAGGTATGTTACACTTTACGATTGTCATTGAAAGATCACTGCCAACGCCACACAGGGTGACCACAACAATTCAACACAAACACATTCAAGTGGAAAGATTCGTTCAGTGGGATGAGTTTTCTTGTTCACAAACTATGAAGAACATTTTTTTTTTTAAAAAAATTTACAGTGAGCTGGAGGATGAAATACTTAAATTGTGTGTGGATAAATGTTAGACGTATTTTAAAAAAAAAAACAGCAAGTGATATTCTTCACTGGACCCTATTTAGTGGGAAGTTGTTCATATACACTATATACATTCTGTATTAGGTGTTGCCATCCTATGCGTACACGATAATTTAACTTAAACAAATGAGACGTATGTAAACTTATTGAGAAAGTAATTCTGTTCCAATTCTTTTATGAGAGGTGTCCGCCTATGGGCGTTAGGAGAGAGAAAACTGTTTCTGAGATCTCGTGATTGTCACGTTGCTTATCTAGAGATCATTTTGGAGAACATTAATTGACTATCTGTTGATCAATTGCAATTATCCGAACTTGACTGTATTGAATGTATGGCAATAAAGCATTTCCGCATAGACGATCTTCATTTTTTCAGTTTCGCTATGCGTTTTCCATAATTCAAATGTATTTAATTTCATATTATCTGAATTTCAGTATGAGTTTTATAAAATTTAATTTGAGTTTCCTTTGCTTTCCATAATGTAAATTTTTAGTTTGACCCGATTTACACGATGACTTTCCACTGTGGGTAAACAGACAAGACGTTCAATGATTGTTGGCAAATGGGGCAGGGAAGCAAGAGGGGCAACCAAACATTCGAATTTTTAAATGAAAATTTCAACAAAAATTATTTTTTTTTTAATTTTATTTGAATTTTTAAATGAAAATTTCAACAAAAATTTATTTTTTTGGACATTGTCAATTTTATATTGCTTATACAAACGAAGATACACACTTCAGAAACAAAAACGCGTGTTTGTTTTTAAACAGCGTCGTGTAAATGCTTAACCCTCTAACGTGCAAGAGTGCCATTATAGGCCTATTCGTTTATAGATTTTAAAAAATTGGGGGTTAGCTGGTTAAGATTTCAAAAGAAAATGTCAAGATAAAGCCATCGTGTAAATTGGGACTTTGTAGTTCTCAATTTGATTTGGTACTTTCTTAATTTTAATTTTAATGAATTAAAATTTTTCAATTTCAATTTACATTTGTCAAATTTATATTTTTTTTTTAATTGGACACATATTTTGATTTTGCCCGAAATTGAAATTTCAATCTCCGGGTATATAATTATTTATTATTTAAAATATTATAAAATTAATATCAGCCAGTACAAATTTGCAATTAATATTTGAATCAATTCAATTGAATTTTACATTCGTTGAATTAATCTATTAGTTCAATAAAAGAAAACAAAAAATTACTGGCTCAATCATAATCAATGTCAAGAAGGAAAATGCCGGTAACCACTCAATGCAACAGCCAGTGTTTTAAAAAAGGTAACCCCAAAAACTATTTTTCTCCTCGTCTAGAATTTCCTAACAGATCATCTCACAGGCGTCCTGAAAAATAACGTCACAATCGGCCAAATTTCACAATGTACATAAGGCCAGATTCAGAACGGTGAATGAGATTCCGATTTTTGTGTTAAGATCTATTTTTAAATTTTAATAATAATTTTTTGTCATTTTTCAAAAATATGTAATTTTAAGGCGCGAAAGAAACCTTAAAGTTACATAATGGACATGTGACTTTCTTTCTTAGAAGAACAGAATAGGGGTTTGGTAAATTCGGCAATACATAACTTATAAGAATCATCATTTTAAGTAAGCCCAGTATTTTTTTTTTCAGTGTAATGTTCACTTACCTTCCATCCACATGGCTGCTGCTGATCATTTCCGTTTCGGCGTTGCCAACTCAATGCATAATTATGCATCCACACAAAAATATCACCATTTGAAAAAAAGCCACTTTTCCTCTTCAACAACCGGATGTGTTGCCATCTAAACGCTTGCAGTCAGCACACACAACTGAACAATGAAATCAAGAAAACTCCAAAAATTTTCCAATAAGTTCGGTTGCTTTCGAACATGTTCGATGGATGGATGGATGAGTGGCTGTGGCTGAAGTTGTCCTCATCATTCTGTTGTTCGTTTGTATTCACATGCGGAACGTCCTTTCTGCCTTCCTTCTCCAAGTGCAGCAACATGTAGCAGCCCTGAATTTATTAGCCACGCACACACACACACACACAGCTATTTTTGTTGAGCATCAATTTAATTAACTGAAATTGTTGATTCGTTGGAAATCTTTAAATGTTTTGGGATATACTACGAGTATATTTCGGCTCCATTCGACAAACAAACACAATTCGCCATAAATTTGCCCATAAAAGAAAATTCAATGATTCAAATGCTGATGGAAAAGTTGTTGTTGTTGTTCTTCTTTCACGCCACATAAAGCACAGGAATGGCTTCAGCAGTCAACGACGTCAGCATCTGGGCCAGAAAAAAACAAAACCAAAGACAATAAAACCTATAAACTGTGACACAGACAAACGGACAAATGTATGATGATGATAGTTTTTCTAGTTGTTGCCAGGCATTCGAAGTGGCCACTGGCCCGGCCCGGCCAGTCAGTCATCATCGCTGGCCGTGAAGGTTGACCGAAATGTTTATCGACATCATGCAAAGGTCGCTGCTATCTATCTCTCATCACCACCCCCTCCCCACCACCACCCATGTATTTCAAATCTCGGTATGTTGTCATCATTGCTACTTATGCTCACTAATCCAATCCTAGAATTTCGTAGATGCCAGGATACGTAGGACCATCGGGGGATGCCTGCTGTCAATGTGTGTGGGTTTGTTGGCATTATTGAGATATAAATACACGGCCTCTGCCGTAGATGATGGGACGAGTGTATACACAGTGGGCGATTTGTTTGAAGAATATCGATAAAAAAAAAACATAACTGAATTGAATTCATTTCGATATTTCGAGAAAAATGGGGGTATCCAACTCTATTGTCTCCCATCAGCATTGCCAGAAGGTAGAGAGTCGCCGATTTTAACGTGAGTACCTGCCACGATGGCTTGAACTCACGGTGGTCTTAGCACCGGGTGAAATACAATGCGTCTACCAACGCCCCATATGCAGCAAGGCTGTACATTAGGGTGGAGTGAAATTCAAAAAAAAAAGTTAACCTCGGAAAGAGATGTAGTCTGGGGTCCTAATTAGGGGAAAAATAAAGAAAAAAATTTTAAAAAAATTTTAGGGTTCGCGCCACTCCCTCGAAATTTGGAAATTATCGCTATTTTGGCGTTGATTTTAGAAAAATCCTAAAAAGTTTTATGTCAATAAATGTTTGCAATAGCGTAAACAATGAAATAAGGTCATGAAAAAATTTAAAAAAAATTTTCTCATTGTTCAAAAATTTCAAAAAGTAAAATAAGTCAAATCGTCCCTTCTTCAGAAAATTGACTGAACAATGAAATCGCCACCAAAGCTACAAATATTAGTCGATTATCTTCATATTTGCCTCAAATACTTTTGTTTGGGCACTGAACAAGCTCAAACTTTTAAATTTCGAATAAGTTAAGTCGTTAATTTTTAGGATTTTTCTAAAATCAACGCAAAAATAGCGATAATTTCCAAATTTCGAGGGAGTGGCGCGACCCCTAAAAATGTTTTCAAATTTTTTTCTTTATTTTTCCCCTCATTAGGACCCCAGACTACATCTCTTTCCGAGGTTAACTTTTTCAAATTAAAAAAAAAACATGTTTTCACTCCACCCTACTGTACATGCGTTGCCAGAAGGTAGAGAGTCGCCGAGTTTAATGTGAGTACCAATTCGAAAAACCATGTATTTGGCATGGGATCCCCCTTGGTTAGGGGCGGAGCCTATCTAACACTGCTGTCGGTCTATGGGTCCCGGCACCGGGTTGAAAAATGCAACTCCACATCCAGCCGATGCTCTCCCCGCGATTTGCGTTTAAACCACAGCCAACGCGATACTCCACGAGGACAATGTCCACGGGCTCCTGGCTCCCATGGTACCAGAATTAAGTCTCCGACCGACTTCGTAGCCGAAACTCCAACCAGTTGAACTCCAAACAGTTGAGGACTGGTGGCCCATCACCAATACAATTGGCAACAAATAACGCCACAAAACAATTGCCCTCAGGGGCTATTCAATGGCCATATCACCTGGACCTGCAGGACAGGACGCACAAGGACGTAGTCTCCCTCACGGTTGTTGCCAGAAGGTACGTGGTATATCGTTGTTCTATAGATATTTTAATGCTTTCTGCTCGTCGGATATCCGTCGTCTAGTTTCCTGTGTTAGGACTTTCAGCCGGCTATCTAGGCCATCCAGGGACTATCCTTCGTTCATTGTCAAATGGCCGATTGATCGGACGACAAACTACAGGGAAAATTCGTTCTTCAGCAGAACTGTCCGCATGGTGAATACTCTTACAGAAGTGTCGTTCCAGCCTGCTCTGACATTCATAAATTCAGGACATCCTTCAATTGGCCTAATTTGCTATCGCTAACACAGCCCATTACATTTAAAGGGGACATGGCCGGAGACTTAGTAACCATACGCCTATCACACTAGGCCACAAATAACAAAATTTTCTCTGTTATTTGTTTCTAGCATACTTTTTCCCATTGATTTGGACCTACTAAACACAAAAATGAGTTTTAAAAATTTTTCTGTCGATTGGTTTTCGAGATAAAAATTTTTGAACTTTTTTTTTTAAATTTTTGGAGGTACACTTACAATTTTGAGCATATCTTTCGTCTTCTTTGACCTATTTAATCCTACTACTAC
The DNA here is from genome assembly GCA_958296145.1 of Hydrotaea cyrtoneurina. Lineage (NCBI taxonomy): Eukaryota > Metazoa > Arthropoda > Insecta > Diptera > Muscidae > Hydrotaea > Hydrotaea cyrtoneurina. The sequence goes on along the minus strand of OY282514.1, from coordinate 18,011,476 downwards.
TCAAATTAAAGAAAATTGAGCCGTCTACAACTCATTCTTAGAATTTTTCAAATCGGGTAAGTAGTTTTGATGTTGGCGGCTTAAAAAGGTTAAAAAACTGCGTTTTTTTTAGTAAAAATGTGGCAGAAAAAACCATATAAAAATTCATACAAAATATAAAACACGATTTTAACAGCAGTTTTGGTTTTTTCTGAAAATGAGTTGTAGACGGCTCAATTTTCTTTAATTTGAGTAGTAGTAGGATCAAATAGGTCAAAGAAGACAAAAGATATGCTCAAAATTGTAAGTGTACCTCCAAAAATTTAAAAAAAAAAAGTTCAAAAATTTTTATCTCGAAAACCAATCGACAGAAAAATTTTTAAAACTCATTTTCGTGTTTAGTGGGTCAAAATCAATGAGAAAAATTATGCTAGAACCAAATAACAAAACGACTGTTGGCTAGTGTCATCAGTGACTTCCAGTTAACATGCAAGCGAGTTGAGTGGGTAATTCCTCGCCCCCTTTGTCCAATTATTACCTAACTCAGCCAGTAATCATTTGCCTATCAGCAGTAACTTCCAGTTAAACTTCCATAGCGCAAGTGATATCGTATATTCAAAGTATGGGTTGATTGGAAGGTGGCTCGACCACTTGAATTATCAAATGAATATCCGAATATTCCTTCCAACTTGAAGGAAGCTGTGAAAATTACAAGAAGATCAGAATTACATTTTTTTTAAAACGCAATGAAAAGGCAGACATTACTTACATATGATAGTCGAATATTTTCCTCCCACTGTGTGTCGTTGTTATTGTAGAGGTATCCATGTGTGTGTGTGCGTGTATTGGCGACAGTGTCCTTTGTTGTATGAATGTATATACGACGATGATGGCTTGTTTCGTTTCGTTACCTTTAAGTAGTGCCATAAAACGTTTCTTTCTTTTCATTTCATTCCGCCTCTGTGCTGCTCCGTTCATTGCTCATAAAAGATAAATGTGTGTTGAAATTTCGCCTTCACGTTGTTGTTGTTGTTGCGAACACTAAAAAGAAAAGGGAATACAATAAATGCGTCTAGCATAAGGTATCATTGTACGCATAATTTCTAATCCAGCTGAGCCCTTCAACAGGAGTCTCTGCATGTCCCCCACCTCCCGTCCCCCAAATCAACAATCAAAACGACGAAGACGAACAAAAAAAAACACACAAACATCCTTTTGCAATGTAAACTATTTATTGGCCCTGTACTCGTAAACCGTCTTTGAACAATGCATAGTGACAACACTCGCATGTGTGTAGAAGACAGTGTATGTGTGCCTGTGTGTGTGTGTGTGTGATTACCCCGGTGCCTGGGCGCGTAATATTTATTAAAGGATCCTTGCTTTTGACAATAGCAACGAAATTCTCATGACATTCTTCTTGCCCATACCAAGGGACCCTGTTAGCTTTTGCCGGCACCACACCAACCACACCGAGGAAATTGAGCACATCCTTGCAAACAAACAAAAAAAAAATGAAATAGGAAAATATACCGTTACTTGGTATCTATGCTCCGAATGCAATATTGTCGCGTCCGTCCCTAAGTAGACAATGTTAAATATTATTATTCGCACAGACGATTTGTGGTTACTCAGGCGGCTTTCATGTTCCTCTACATACCCACACACACACACACACACAGACACATACACGAAGAGTAATTCGTTGCTTGGAGGACAAAGGATTTCGTATTAATTCCTGTGATTTCATAGCAGCTCACGCCTAACGAATTGGTGACGAATCAATTTGGAATTATTTTCAATTATAGAAGGTATTCAGGTAATTCAAAATAAACACGTTAATGACATCAGCAATTGACACTAACAATGTAATGGGTTTGAAAGATGTCCGGCGAATATGTGAACCCTTTGTGGGAAATTATCAGTGGCTGAGGCACGGAATACCAAAGAATGGTCTTAAAAACGTTTTGACTTGAATACACTTCGTGGTGATCTTGGTCATGCCTCAATCATCTGTACAGCAACTTGATCAGTTGCAGGAGCTTCGGCGTAGTAAGTCAACTCCGGAAAACATAACCACAATGAGACCAACTCTAGGCAAGATTTTTATATAAGTCTAAAAAAGGGTAGGACACCAAACTCTGCAATGTTGGGTGAAGACTGCTGCCCACAACGCAACGCTGAAGGAAGAGAGGCAGCAGAGAGAAAGAACTGGGAGATAGAGGAGGGAAGACTCAGGGAGTGATAGAGAGATAGGGGAGAGAGAGTGGGAAAGAGAGAGGTGGATAGCTAGAGGGGGAGAGATGCGGGGGAGATACGAGATATTAGATAGGAGATTGGATATATGTGATAGATGATAGGAGGTAGGAGATAGGAGACATGAAATATGAGATAGGAGACAGGAAATAGGAGACAGGAAATAGGAAATGGGAGATAGTTGATAGGAGATATGTGATAGGAGATTGGAGATAGGAGATAGGAGATAGGAGATTGGAGATAGGAGATTGGATATAGGAGATTGGAGATATGTGATAGGAGATTGGATACAGGAGATGGGAGATATGTGATAGGAGATAGGAGATAAGAGATAGGAAATGGGAGATAGGAAATAGGAGATGGGAGATGGAGATAGGAGATAGGAGACAGGAGATATGTGATAGGAGATTGGAGACAGGAGATGGGAGATGGGAGATAGGAGATTGGATATAGGAGATATGAGATTGGATATAGGAGACAGGAGATAGGAGATTGGAGACAGGAGATAGGAGATATGTGATAGGAGATTGGAGACAGGAGATGGGAGATATGTGATAGGAGATAAGAGATAGGAGATGGGAGATAGGAAATAGGAAATATGAGATAGGAGATATGAGATATGAGATATGAGATAGGAGATGGAGATAGGAGATAGGAGATAGGAGATAGGAGATAGGAGATAGGAGATAGGAGATAGGAGATAGGAGATAGGAGATAGGAGATAGGAGATAGGAGATAGGAGATAGGAGATATGTGATAGGAGATAGGAGATTGGATATAGGAGACAGGAGATAGGAAACAGGAGATAGGAAATGGGAGATAGTTGATAGGAGATATGTGATAGGAGATTGGAGATAGGAAATAGGAGATAGGAAATAGGAGATTGGATATAGGAGATATGAGATTGGATATAGGAGACAGGAGATTGGAGACAGGAGATAGGAGATATGTGATAGGAGATTGGAGACAGGAGATGGGAGATATGTGATAGGAGATAAGAGATAGGAGATGGGAGATAGGAAATAGGAAATAGGAGATAGGAGATATGAGATATGAGATATGAGATATGAGATATGAGATATGAGATAGGAGATGGAGATAGGAGATAGGAGATAGGAGATAGGAGATAGGAGATAGGAGATAGGAGATAGGAGATAGGAGATAGGAGATAGGAGATAGGAGATAGGAGATAGGAGATAGGAGATAGGAGATAGGAGATAGGAGATATGTGATAGGAGATAGGAGATAGGAAATAGGAGATGGAGATATGAGATAGGAAATAGGAGATTGGATATAGGTGAAATATGATAGGAGGTAGGATATAGAAGATAGGAGATAGTAGATAGGAGATATGTGATAGAAGATTGGAGATGGGAGATAGGAGATAGTAGATAGGAGATAGGACAGGAGATAGTAGATAGGAGATATGTGATAGAAGATTGGAGATGGGAGATAGGAGATAGTAGATAGGAGATAGGAGATGGGAGATAGGAAATAGGAGATTGGATATAGGTGAAATATGATAGGAGGTAGGATATAGAAGATAGGAGATTGGATATAGGAGATATGTGATAGGAGATAGGAGACAGGAGATAGGAGATAGGAGATAGGAGATAGGAGATAGGAGATAGGAGATAGGAGATAGGAGATAGGAGATAGGAGATAGGAGATAGGAGATAGGAGATAGGAGATAGGAGATAGGAGATAGGAGATAGGAGATAGGAAATAGGAGATAGGAGATGGAGATATGAGATAGGAAATAGGAGATTGGATATAGGCGAAATATGATAGGAGGTAGGATATAGAAGATAGGAGATAGGAGACAGGAGATAGTAGATAGGAGATAGGAGATATGTGATAGGAGATAGGAGATGGGAGATAGGAAATAGGAGATAGGAGATGGAGATATGAGATAGGAAATAGGAGATTGGATATAGGCGAAATATGATAGGAGGTAGGATATAGAAGATAGGAGATAGGAGACAGGAGATAGGAGATATGTGATAGGAGATAGGAGATGGGAGATAGGAAATAGGAGATAGGAGATGGAGATATGAGATAGGAAATAGGAGATTGGATATAGGCGAAATATGGTAGGAGGTAGGATATAGAAGATAGGAGATATGTGATAGGAGATTGGAGACAGGAGATGGGAGATGGGAGATAGGAGATAGTAGATATGTGATAGGAGATTGGAGACAGGAGATAGGAGATATGTGATAGGAGATTGGAGACAGGAGATGGGAGATATGTGATAGGAGATTGGAGACAGGAGATGGGAGATAGGAGATAGTAGATAGGAGATATGTGATAGGAGATAGGAGATAAGAGATAGGAGATAGGAGATGGGAGATAGGAAATAGGAGATATGAGATATGAGATATGAGATATGAGATATGAGATATGAGATATGAGATAGGAGATAGGAGATAGGAGATAGGAGATAGGAGATAGGAGATAGGAGATAGGAGATAGGAGATAGTAGATAGGAGATAGGAGATAGGAGATAGGAGATAGGAGATAGGAGATAGGAGATAGGAGATAGGAGATAGGAGATAGGAGATAGGAGATAGGAGATAGGAGATAGGAGATAGGAGATAGGAGATAGGAGATAGGAGATAGGAGATAGGAGATAGGAGATAGGAGATAGGAGATAGGAGATAGGAGATAGGAGATAGGAGATAGGAGATAGGAGATAGGAGATAGGAGATAGGAGATAGGAGATAGGAGATAGGAGATAGGAGATAGGAGATAGGAGATAGGAGATAGGAGATAGGAGATAGGAGATAGGAGATAGGAGATAGGAGATAGGAGATAGGAGATAGGAGATAGGAGATAGGAGATAGGAGATAGGAGATAGGAGATAGGAGATAGGAGATAGGAGATAGGAGATAGGAGATAGGAGATAGGAGATAGGAGATAGGAGATAGGAGATAGGAGATAGGAGATAGGAGATAGGAGATAGGAGATAGGAGATAGGAGATAGGAGATAGGAGATAGGAGATAGGAGATAGGAGATGGAGATTGGATATAGGTGAAAGATGATAGGAGATATGATATAGAAGATGGGAGATAGGAGATAAAAGATAGGTGATAGGAGATAAAAGATAGGCGATAGGAGATATGTGATATGAGATAGGAAATAGGAGATTGGATGTAGGTGATAGATAATAGGAGATAGGAAATAGGAGATTGGATATAGGTGATAGATGATAGGAAATAGGAGATTGGATATAGGATATAGGTGATAGATGATAGGAGAAAATGATTTACATGGAACATATACAAAATTGCCAAGAAAAACCACTTCAATTTCTCGGTCCAAAAAAAGAGAAACTAGAATTACGATTGAATGGGACGATTGAGATGTGCTAGATACACCGATGGACGGCCGTAGTGAGGTAGGTAGTGTATGCGACTATGACACAAGTAAACCCAGGTTCAAAACAGGGTAAGACCATCAAACATTATCCAGTGGCTGTTTTCCAACTCGTAAACGCTGGCAACTTTACGAGTAGGAGAGTAATCTCTAAGCCATGTAAAAATTTACCAGAAAAGCATTAACCGTTTGGAGCCGGCTTTAATAAACCGTAGGCCCGTTTAGTGAGTATACAAATTATATCGTACACAGTTCAATGATTCGGGTGAAGTTCCCCGTCTGTTCCTTCATGGAATGTTAAGGGAAATAAGTAAGTGAGTAGATACACCGGAAAATGTTATGAAATGAAATGAATGAACTCATATATGATACAGCATATTAAATGGACTATGGGCTTGTAGGAAAAATCATAAACTTTAAGTTGGCATCACTTTTTTAACTGGCGGCCATTTTGTCAGCTGTCAAGTGATTAATATTTAGTTTGGTTTGCCATTTCATCATGAACAGGTTGACAAAAGAACAACGCTTGCAAATCGTGCAAATTTATTTCGAAAGTAATGGTTCAGTTCGCGAAGTTCACCGCAAGCTCCGTCCATTTTATGCCATTACATCCACAAAAACTGACTGTTTGGTGTGCTCTATGGGCTGGTGGAGTCATTGGGCCATACTTCTTCCGAAATAATGCTGGAGAGTCAGTTACCGTTAATGGAGACCGGTATAGAGCCATGATAACCGACTATTTTGTTCCCGAATTGGATGGCATGAATGTGGATGAGTTGTGGTTCCAACAAGTGGTTGAAAATTGGACCTGTAGAATTGGCTTTATTCGAGCCAGGCGCGGCGGCCACATGCCCGAAATCATATTTAAACATTAATGGCATAAAATTATCCTTCCAATAAAGCCAAATTGATGGACATTAAAACGATTTTCTTGTGTTTTATTTCAATTCGAAGTTCTATACCTCAATAAAAAACACCCTTTACTTGGTTAGTTAACTAGTCAACTAATTTGCTCGGCGATCAGCCGACGTCTGTCCGTAGGATCTGTCAAAAACATTGCAATCATCCATGAGAGTGTGCAGGAAAAGTCTAGGCAATCAATTACGTTCCGTGTCTATGGAATCGGCCTTTCGCAGACATTTACTTGGTGAAATTAGCAACGTGACTTGGGCCTCCATCAGTAGAACATAGAATTAATCCAAGTGCTAAAGGAATACGATAACAGACAATGCCGTTTGCTTGCTAACTCGATTCTTCGTCTAACATCTAATCCTGCATAAGATGTCTTTTATGAAATCGAACATTATTGTCCAGGAGCCGTGTCATGCAGTCAACTAGGATCGCACCCAGTTCAACGAGTGTAAATAGTCCGTAACTTAAATCGTGTACAGTTTCAAATGTCTCTAAACGTCATTCATTCACTCTGTCACGTACTCGATACGTATTTAGTTATAATCCGTCTGCCTGAGCGACGGATAGTTTTTCTATTTGCTGTTCACTGATTTCATTTCAGTACTTTTTAAAACTGTACGCATCTAAAGCAGCAGACGACTACAATGTCTGCCTAGGTTAATATTTATGACAAGATGTGTCAATAGCGGGGTTACCGAGGGGGGAGGGGAGGACACGGACAGGCGGTAAGTGGGTTGAAAGTTAATCGCCTTTAAGGACTGGTGGGTTAAGAAATTACCATTTACATACGACTTGAAATGTACGCATTTACGAAACAAATAACACACGCAGACACATGAAACACACACATACACACACACAGTTCCACATACACATGCCCCCTGTAAGTAGCCATTCGTTCGCATTGGAAAGTAATGTTTCGTAAGAAAATGACTCATGGGTAGTTTATATTTGATTTCCATTACGTTAGAGGATTTCAAACAAATCACAAAGTCTACAAGATACTTGCAAGCCCGGCAGACATTTCTTTCACTACGGCCGACGTCTTATACATTTGAACATACACGGACGGACGGACAGACAGACAGACGTTCATACGTACGTACAGATGTGTGTACGTGCATACAATTGTACATGAGTGTTTTTACTTTCCTTCGGCCACAATAAGGTTCATTGACTGGGTTAAATGTAGCATAAAATTGCAACAAAGTATTTTGTCGACCTCTGGCAGCCAGAATATTTAATTGCCGTTGTTTAGCAGAAAGTCACCAACTCTCACTTGTACGACTAACAGAACAGAACCCTCTTCTGCCACCAGAATACCGACATCTTATTAGTTTTCCATAAAGGGGGACGACGACGAATTTAGTCTGGTTTTAATTCTGCAAAGGTTTCACTAATAAATCATCACCGATATCGTTCAACTCGGCCAAAGACCATTCCGAATTATTGCCATTGTTATGTTTCTGTTCTAAACATTGGACATAATAACTTTCGGTTGTACATGGTCTGATTAGCATGAATTTAACCCTTAGACAGCTGCATACAATGCTTGGTTGGTTGGTTGGCTGGGTGGTCGCTTCGTTGGGGTTCGTATTTACATACATCCGCCTGTTGTGGTCGATTCGATATTGACAACGTGGAAAATGTTCAAATGACACGCATTTGAAACATAAAAAAAATACAAAACCAAACAAAAAAAATAAAAAAAATAAAGAGAATATAACTAAAAGCATTACACTTTCCCAAGGAAACAGCAACAAACGGCCAAAATCATAATGCACAGTGGGTTGTCAGTTTATTTATTTGAAAAACAGATACGATAACATCCTAATCGTAAATCCTTGACAAAGTACGGGAACTTCTCCAATAGGGAACTTCTCCAAAGGCAGCATTCAAGCATACGCTTAGACAGTTTCAAAATGGCTCAAGCAATTATAGAGAAGTTTCTTAAATTCATAGGGTGAAAAATGTCAAAAATCCATGAATTAGACTATGAATTGCTCCCCTATTTATTTATTTATTTATTATTAATTACAATACAAAGTAAATTTATATTCTAATTTTTGGGTCCAAGGGTAAACCGGGTGACACAGAAGCCTCTGGTGGGAATCGAACACACAACCCCCACGCTGATAGGCAAGCACGCTACCAACGCGCCTACCGGGGCGCTTAACTGCTCCCCTATTTATTTCTATTTATTTCAAATAATATGCATTTATGTTTCTTAAATGGACAAAACATTTGTCGGACATGTATGTACTTTAAAAAAAATGGAACAGCCAACTAAAAAGTACTGTATTGGTATGGATCAAGAAAAGGGTGTGATTTGCGAAAAAAAAACAAATGGACTGAAATTCCACGACAGGATCTATATCCTGACCAGGTAAATGGTGTGGCTTCTCTCAACCTAAAAAAGCACACGCTTAAAAAGCTGTCTTTCTTAAATGTTTACACACAAGTAAATCGCATGTTTGGAGATGGTATCAAGTCTAGTTTATTTGCTTCGAAACAATATTTATTTGACTGCAAAAAAAAATGATTTTCTATAATTTGAATGGGAATGAATGTTGTTTTCATACCCCACCTCCCCCACGCACCCCTCAGGCAAGAGAAATATACCAAAAATAATCGTATGTTTATAAACATTTATGGCAAAACTTCTCCTAAAAACTAAATGTGCCACCAACACCCCCCTCAAAATCAACCAGAAATCACGAAGATCCGTAAGAGAAGGGGAAAATGGTCAGGGGGAAGTTAATGACCTCAAATTAGTGGGTACTCAAGCTTGAGATCACATGAGGATGAGAAAATAAAAATTTAAATTTATAAAAATAATAAAAAAATAAAAATAACAAAATTAAAATCAGAAATAAAACAAAAATAAAAATAAACATAAAAATAAAAATAACAAAATAAAAATAAAAATAAAAATAAAAATAAAAATAACAAAATAAAATAAAAATAAAAATAAAAACAAAAACAAAAACAAAAATAAAAATAAAAATAAAAATAAAAATAAAAATAAAAATAAAAATAAAAATAAAAATAAAAATAAAAATAAAAATAAAAATAAAAATAAAAATAAAAATAAAAATAAAAATAAAAATAAAAATAAAAATAAAAATAAAAATAAAAATAAAAATAAAAATAAAAATAAAAATAAAAATAAAAATAAAAATAAAAATAAAAACAAAAATAAAAATAACAAAATTAAGATCAAAATTAAAATAAAAACAAAAATAAAAATAAAATAAAATAAAAATAAAAATAAAAATAAAAATAAAAATAAAAATAAAAATAAAAATAAAAATAAAAATAAAAATAAAAACAAAAATAACAAAATAAAATAAAAAATCAAAATAAAAAAATAAAATAAAAAAGAAAAACAAAATAAAAATAAAATGAAAACAAAAATACAAATAAAGGGTGTTTTTTATTGAGGTATAGAACTTCGAATTGAAATAAAATACAAGAAACTCGTTTTAATGTCCATCAATTTGGCTTTATTGGAAGGATAATTTTATGCCATTAATGTTTAAATATAATTTCGGGCATGTGGCCGCCGCGGTTGGCTCGAATAAAGCCAATTCTACAGGTCCAATTTTCAACCACTTGTTGGAACCACAACTCATCCACATTCATCATGGCTCTATACCGGTCTCCACTAACGGTAACTGACTCTCCAGCATTATTTCGGAAGAAGTATGGCCCAATGACTCCACCAGCCCATAGAGCACACCAAACAGTCAGTTTTTGTGGATGTAATGGCATAAAATGGACGGAGCTTGCGGTGAACTTCGCGAACTGAACCATTACTTTCGAAATAAATTTGCACGATTTGCAAGCGTTGTTCTTTTGTCAACCTGTTCATGATGAAATGGCAAACCAAACTAAATATTAATCAATTGACAGCTGACAAAATGGCCGCCAGTTAAAAAAGTGATGCCAACTTAAAGTTGTATACCCCAATAAAAAACCCCCTTTAATAGTAAATAATTCGATCCGCTCCCCCATTCTAAAAAAGTAAGTAATTAATAATCAAAAGTAATCCTCCTATCAGAAAATGCTATAAATTTTGCGATTGGCCCCTAATGTCAGTGGCAACTGACATCATGACATCATATTGTCGACTTGATGTAAAAAAAATTAAAAGATCCAAAATTAAATAATCCACAAGAAGAATCAAAGTTTTTCCTTTTTTTTTTAATTACTGCCAAAAAAAACATCGGAAGTTTACATTTGCGCCACCCATTCCCCCATTCTATAAGTGTAGGTACTCAAAGCTTCAGGAAATTGCTTTAGAATAAAAGTGTATTGCAATTAAAAAGAGTACATATCGATGGCCTAATTTCGAAAGGGCGTAACTCCCAGTTTCGTAACTTTAAAGGAGATGGTAAAAACTTTATAACATTTGAAAAACTTCAGACATAAACAAATTTTAAAGACAATTTTAAATAAAAATGCGCAACAAATTTTTGATTCTGAAACTAATTTTTTTTTTGGATTTTGGTTACGCCCTTTTTGCAAAAGGGCATAAATCCGGTATTTTTGATCACAAAGCCCTGAAATATGTAATAAACGCGATTTTGACAAAAATCGAGTTACGCACTTTCTAAATTAAAAAAAATATTTTTAATTTTGGAACAAGTGCACTTTGGCGACATGTATCAATGTATGTCAAATAGCGTTTTTCTTTATACAGCTTGAGGTAATTTTTTCGGGTCCCTAGGGGCCCAGGAGTATTTCCCCGCCTTCTCATATTGGTGGCATAGTTTTGTTTTTTTTTTCAGTCACATTTACTTTGAATCGTTTGAAAGAATTTTGTGGCTAAAAACTCAATGTGAATGAGAATCCCAATTTTACATACTCCTCCTTCAGTAGCCCCATTTTGTTTTTTTATGCCGTTTTTTATTAAAACGGCAACATAGAACTCACTGCGCAAAAAAAATCAAACTAAAAATTATTAACACAAACAACATATGATCGACGACAGTGCTGGTAATCTTGAGCAGGGATGAGAAAGCAGTACGGAAACAAAAACATATTTCAACATGTTGAATCTAAATAACTTGCATGTCTTCGCGCCCCCCGAGAAGCACTCCACAACATTTGGGAACGCCTGCGAAAGATATTTCAATGACAGCTGCCCATTGATGTGAACCCATTACAAATCTATGGACAGATATAGAAAAGGCACTCCAACCCACAAGTAATAAAGAGCTTTGAAACTCAATTTCTATTGAAAGGTGTCAGCATTTAGTTAATTCAATGGGTAACGGTTGTCCGGCAGTAAAAAGCGCCAAAGAATATACCACAAACGATTGAAAACATGAATTTACTTTACTTTCAAAATACATCGAATGTTTTCGTAAAGTTTTACTTAATTTATATGTATTAGACCGAAATGTGTAGGGAAGATTGTGGGGTAGAAAAAAGTAACATTTTTTTTTTTTTGGAATTTCTTTTTTACTTTGCGATTTTTTAGTTTTTTCACACATTAGGTTTTTTTTATTGAAATTTCTTTTTTCAACGTATAAATTCATATGACTTTTGGGAGCAAATCCAAGCTCATTTCTGGTAAATGGCTGTGCCTGCTAATACTGACTATGCAAGTCAATCGGAAAGTGTCGGTTTTAGACGTCTCTCCACATTTCATATACAAATATATATGAAATCATTTGGATGAAATATGGAACTTGGAAGGACTTACCTTGTTGGGACATAGAGGGCTCCATCATGGGAAGTTTGATTAATGAGAATTCCTTAGCACATCGAATCGAATCACGCATGATCATCCAAAACACCACCTTATGCCATCGAAAGGGAGATGTTCAGCTATCTGGTCATCTATGAAACTCATAGTGTTTCATATTCTCATCCATATTTTATTTTCATTGTTATGATTAACGTTCCGGTCGTCAACGTGATCCCGGCTTAGGCAAAACTTGCATACCGAATTGAATCGTTTGGTTCCGACCGATTTAAAAGCCGACTGGTTTTATACCGATGGGAATTTTATTTATGTGGGGACACACATTTACATTCACTCTAGAACGAGAAACTAAAAAGAAAACCTAAATTAGAATATTTAAAAATAGTTTTACCTCAACAACTTCCATAAAGTTAAGAGTGGATACTACTGTTCAATGGGGGTTGAAAGAAACCACAACAACGGGGCTGTATTAAAAAAATACCCCAAAAAATAAATAATTCCCCAAAAGCCCAATATGAAAATTTCCTCAAAAACTTTGAAAAATCACCCAATGCAAAATCCACCAAATATTATGAAAAACCTACCTAAAAACAACAATAGATTTTTGTAATTTGAAAAAAAAAGAAGTATTTTTTAAAAAATACCAATTTGCGGTGAAAAAACCCCAAATAAAAAATTAAATACAGTGTGTTCTCTCCTTGCGGACACCTCCCATAAGCGGACACCTCTCATAAGCAGACACTTTTTTCAGTACCAATCCGCTTCAGTCCTCTCGTGTACTTCTCGCATAAGCGGACACCTCTCAAAAGTGGACAAAATGCTCAGTCCCTTAGGTGTCCGCTCATGAGAGAGTACACTGTATTACCTAAAAACTATGAAAAACTACCCATTTTTTGTATGAGATTTTTTTTGGGGGGGAGGGGTCATTTTTCATACAGCCCAACAAGGCTTCCGAACCACTGTACTCTCGGCCACAACAGCTAAAAGTCAATGTTAAATACCATAAATGTCAAATAGGCAAATACCCACAAACAACAAAAACATGACAATGATTATGATGACAACAATTCCCAACGAAATGCCCAAATAGCGTGCCAAGGAAACGTTTTAACTCACACAAACAAACATCCGCATTTAAGAAAATTCTTATTAAAAAATAAAAACATCCACTTTATGTTTGAGCTGAGTTAACCCAAAAACAAAACCCAACGATGGGAAAGGTGAAATTTCCATTATTGGGAAAATAACCGAAATAACGACGGACTGGCCACTGGCGCGCGGACATAAAGTTTCAATTTAATAAAGTAAATATTTACGATTTCCAAAGTGTCTGTGGTACGCTTTGATCGCTCATTTACATACACGTATGAAGTGCCCATGGCATCGGGCCCAATTGCCCAATTTCAATGTTTTCATAAACTATCCAAGTTACAGTTCAATATAATGCACTTAAGTGTCTAAACATTGTGGAAACACGCCCAAAACACCTGTCAGGGATGACACTGCAATTGGTGTCAGCCGCCGGCTGTTTGAAAAATCAAAGAAATCTTCACCTCACTGCTCGGCATAATCATAATATTATGGCTAATTTTTCCACTTTATTTAAACATTAAATATAATGTAAATGATGTGGGAAATGTTGTTGTTTATTTTGAGAACCTCAGCCCAAGAGACGACGCCTTTAAGTGCTTTTTGTCCGAAAATGTTCTTAAATGTAAATAGAATTTCGTTTGTTGCCTTTGATCAAAAGTAACTTTTCATCCCATTCCAAACAGTCAGAGCAGGCAACGGATGCACGGACGCAGGAGTACTTCAAAATCACCATCAGCGTCACCATCGTTGTCGTCACTAACAGCGGGCAGCGGGCAGCAGCAGCAGCAGCATTAACAACAGTACGGGGGTGGGGGCGGCAGCAGTCAGTCATTAATTATTTATAGCAAACCTTAATGGTTCTTAATCTCCAGCAGTACTTATTATTTTCATTTGAACACACACGACATTAATTTCAGGTATGTTTTTCATTAAATTTTCTCTTTGTTATTTTGCCAAAAAAAAAAAAAACACATAAGCGAATTTTCCATTTAAGGGATTTTCTTTTTCGTTTGAAGAATACCCTACGGGAAGTTGTTGCCGCTGAGGGCTGTGTTGGTGTTATGTTAGGGATTAGCTCAAACAATTGAATTGGAGAGGCATATAATGTTTTTTTTTTATTTCACAATAGTTGGGAAAATCTGCGAATGTTGCATGAAATGGCGCCTGCTTCTATACTCACTGAGGAAACATTGGTTGGCAGAGCTTGGGTTCTTGTGTGGAGTTTCCTAGGATTTGACTCAGTTTATTCAGCGAGCTCGATTTAGCAATCACTGACAGAAAATGTGGACACGTCTCAAATAAAAAAAAAGGATTAAAAAAGGAGGAATGAAAAGAGAGAGAGAGACAGACAGAGAGAAAAGAAAAAGTGGGAGAGAAAATAGAAAGAGTGAGAGAGAGAGAAGAAAAAGTGGGAGAGAAAATAGAAAGAGTGAGAGAGAGAGAAAAGAAAAAGTGGGATAGAAAATAGAAAGAGTGAGAGAGAGAGAGAAGAAAAAGTGGGAGAGAAAATAGAAAGAGTGAGAGAGAGGGAAGAACAAGTGGGAGATAAAATGGGAAGAGTGAGAGACAGAAAATGGAAAGAGAGCGAGAGAAATATAGAAAGAGAGGGAAAGGGAGAAATATAAAGAGAAAGAGAGAGGATAGAAAGAGAGAGAGAGAAAAGAGAGAGAGAGAAAAGAGAGAGAGAGAAAAGAGAAAAGAGAGAGAGAGAGACAGAGAGAAATAAAAATTGAAAGAAAGTAAGAAATAGAAATAAATAAAGTGTATGAGAGAAATAGAAAGAGAAAAAACAAAAAGAGAGAAGGAGAAATAGAAATAGAAACGAAGAGAGATATAGAAATAAAGAGACAGACAAATAGAAAAAAAGAGACAGAAATAGAAAAAAAGAGAAAGAGATAGATAGAAAAATAAACAGAAAGAGACCAAATAGAAAGAAACAGAGAGAGAAATATAAAGAGACAGAGAGAAACATAAAGAGAGAGAGAGAAATAAAAAGACAGAGAGAGAGAGAGAGAAATATAGAGAAAGGGGGAGATAAGTAGAAAGAGATAAATGGACATAGATAGAGAAATAGAACGAAATCAAGTGTGAGAGATAAGGAGAATAAATGTACAAATTCAACTAGAAAGACAGTGAGAGAGATAGAAAGTGAGATAGAAAACGGAGATAGAAATAGAGAGAGGAAGACAGACAAAGAAAGAAATAAAATGAGAGAGAAATACAGATACACAGAGAGAGAGAGAGAAATATAAAGAGATATACATACAAATAGAGTGAGGAGGTAGAGATAGAGAAGAAGAGATAGCGAAAAAGAAAGAAATAAAAAGTGTGTGTTAGAAATAGAAAGATAAAAAAACAAAAAGAGAGACAGAAATAGAAAAAAAGAGAGAGAAATAAACAGAAAGATAGAGAAATAGAAAGAAACAGAGAGAGAAATAGAGAGAAAGGGAGAGAAATAGAAAGAAACATAAAGAGAAATATAAAGAAAGAGAGAGATAAGTAGAAAGAGAGAGTGATAAATGGGCATAGATAGAGAAATATAACGAAATAAAGTGTGAGAGAAAGAGAGATAAAGATAAATAAATGTATAAATATAACTAGAAAGATAGTGAGAGAGATAGAAAGAGAGATACAAAACGGAGATAGCAATAGAGATAGAGAGAGGAAGACAGACAAAGAAAGAAATAAAATGAGAGAGAAAGACAGATACAGAGAGAGAGAGAGAGAAATATAAAGAGATATAAATAGAAAAAGAAAGAGAGTGAGAGAGTGAGAGAGATGGAGAGGAAGAGATAGTGAAAAATAAAGAAATAAAAAGTGTGTGTGACAGAGAGAGATAAAGAGATAAATAGAAATAGAAGAGATGGAGAGAGGAAGAGAGAGAGAATTATAAATAGTGATAAAGACAGCGAAATATAAAGAGATTTAAATACAAACAGAAAGAGAGTGAGAGAGTGGAAGAGAGAACGAAATAAATTGAGAGAGAGTGAGCGAGATAGAGATAGACAGAGAAACATAGAGAGATAGATAGAAAGGGAGGGAGATGTACGCCCCTATTCTGTCTTTCGCCTTTAAATGCATGTGAAAATCTTTCCCGCCATAGGTGTTACAACTTTCACTTCCGCCCAACATTTTGGATAATGTTTCACTTGAAAATACTCGGCGAAAGTAAAATGAAAATCCTTTTTTTTTATATTGAATGATAAGTTAATCGAGTTAAAAGAAGTTGAGTGACATAGTTTGAAATGTTTACTGTCTATTTGAATACTTCAACATTTATTTTAAAGCCATTTACTAATCAATTATTTATTGATTTAAAAAAAATCATAATTTCAACCTCTATTTGTCACAGGTAACATTCACTTTGGTGGAATGAAAGTGAAATGGAATGAAAATGAAAGCTGAAACAGGGCTGGTAAATAGGGATAGAAGTATTAAGTGAGATGAAGAAGGGGAGACAGAGAGAGAGATAGAGAGAATGGGAGAAAGAGAGAGAAAGAGAGGGAGAGAGAGAGAGAGGGGGAGAGAGAGAGAAAGGGAGAGAGAGAGAAAGGGAGAGAGAGAATGGAAGAGAAATAGAGCTCTGTTCATTTCGAGCGTCCCCAAGATCCAAACTGTGAAGCAATAACAAAACGCATGATCGTGTGACTTCATTTGATAAGTCAATTGCAACTTGCAACTGAAAGTGTGGCCTTTGTCTAAAAGGCTTTAAATATCGATGATTCAAAACTGAGTGGAACAATCTCGGCTACTGCCGTCGCATTCTCATCAGTGTCACATCTCAAACCATTAAAACAATACGAGAGATGTGAAATTCAGAGATGTGTAAATGACATCTGAATTTTTCATTTTGTGACTATTCAGCTAACCCTCTTGTTTCTCTATCATCGATCGTCGTGAGTCCCTCAAACGGGATGTTAAGTCATCGTTGAAAGTGGATCTCTGTTAATCATAAATGTCTCGACTATAATTTATTACAGTGTCCTGCGGTCGTCGATAGCCGACATCGATGTCGATGCCAGCTCTTTCTATGTAATGACTGTTCTTCAGTGCATTTAACGTTGAAACCATAAAATGCAATCCATTTGTCCCGAGTTTCGATGTTTCGTTTAAAGTGCAGAAGCGAAGGGAAAAAAATATAAGAGCCGTTTCAAATACCCTCCAAAAAAACAAAAACACCCAGGATATTTGGCGTATCTGAGACAGTATGAGTAAGCGTGTGTATGTGTGTGTGTGTGTGAGCGTCTATTATGGTATATTTGTATTGGATATTAAAAGTACATTAAGTTTTAATTAAAGATTTCATCTATACACACAGACACACTCCAACCCACACATATATTCGCAGTGTTAAATTGTATTGTTGTCGTTGTTGATATTAAATTTTTATTGCACTTTAGAGAGCTTCAAATGGGTTTTTCTTCTCCTTTTTTTCTGTTTTTTTTTTTGTTTAGGGGTTTGAATTTGTAGTTGTTGGTGTTGTGTTTGTTGTAATCCCAAAACCTTGCACTAGAAAAACCTCACCACACCACAGAATGAACTCGCACAAAAGAACAAGAATTATTATGATCCCATCCCGCATGTGCTGTCATCAATTTCTCAAATAATCATATCAATTGTGATTTCATTTTTTTTTTTATGGTTTTCATATTTACGGAGCTGCCACGCTTGCCCCATACAAACAATTGTTGGCCATAAAACGCCCGCATCATAAGCGTTGGTATTTTATTGGTCGTTGTTGTTGTGGTTTTTGTTGCACTAGCACACAACAAAAGCTGTCATAATTGCACATAATTTTGACATGTTTTAGTGAATTTTGTGTTTTTTTTCTGCTTTTTGTTGGGTTATTTTATTCCGAGGCAAGTGTGCGCTTTAAGAGCACAGCATGTGCTGGAGTACACTCGAAGTGAAAAGTGAACGCTTTAGCAAGTAGAAATTTATTAAGTCAGGGCAACATTAAAACACTTGTATTTTCTAGAATTTATGTTTATGGAAGAATTTCAATTCTTTTTTGGAAATATATGTTTTTGTCATTGTCTCAGCGGGCTTCGCAGTGGAGGTGGCCATTTGACAGCGCTCAAGGCGGCTGTTAACACGATTACCGAAATCGGCGAGCAAAAGCTTAATTGTAGTGTGGGCTGGCTCGTCATCCTTCTGAAAACCACAATTTTTTTTTTAAAAAATGTTTTATTTTTTATGGATACCCGATTTTTTTTGGTTTACCTTCATCCTTCACCGTCATCCTTCTGAAAACCCAAATCGTCCAAGACAACTTTTTTTTTAAAAATGTTTTATTTTTTATGGATACCCGATTTTTTTCTAGAATTTTACCTTCATCCTTCACCGTCATCCTTCTGAAACCCCAAATCGTCCAAGACAATTTTTTTTTTAAAAATGTTTTATTTTTTATGGATACCCGAATTTTTTTGGTTAACAAATTTTGCCTGTAGCCGAATGTTAAAGATAACAACGAACTACATTTTCTGAGTGTAGCTAGAGGATTTTTTAAAACGTTGTGATTTACAAAAAAAAAACAAGTGGACAAATAGTAAGTTCGGCCGGGCCGAATCTTATATACCCTCCATCATGGATCCTTAAAAAGTCAATAAATAAGAAAACTAACTGAGTTTTTGGGCCGCTCGTGACCCGATAGTCCCAGGAACCCGATCACAAATTTTATCCAAATCATGAAAATAAATGCATATTTGGGTTCGCGAGAAAATTTCGTTGCATTTCGATACCCATATGTCCATGTTTGTCAAGGGACGGTTTTTGGGCCGCTGGTGACCCGATAGTCCCAGAAACCGGATCAAAAAATTTAGGCAAATCATGAAAATAAAGGCATATTTGGGTTCGTGAGTAAATTTCGTTGCACTTCGATACCCATATGCGCATGTGCCCTTTATCATGGGCCCTTTTTTTGGGCCCCAAGGGTCCACGGAACCCATGAGCACGCCCATTTTTGGGATTTTTTTTCCCCATCTATAAATTATATAAACTTAGTGTAGATGTAGTGAAAAACAATATTTGAAAAATTTGATTATGGCCGGGATATATTTAGTCCCGTAAAGGGGAACTTTTTCCCCTTTGGTCCGATATTGCCCATTCTCGAACTTAACCTGCTTATGGGCAAAAAACATCTTCCTACAAAATTTCAGCTTCTTAGCGTTAGTCGTTCGCACCTATCGTGATTTCAACAGACAACAGACGGACCGACGGACAGACGGACATCGCTAGAATGTCTTATAATGTTACACTGACCGATAATATATATACTTTATAGGGTCGCAGATCACTCTTTCGAGGTGTTGCAAACGGAATGACAAACTTAGTATATACACCATCCTATGATGGAGTGTATAAAAATGGTTTAAGTTATCACAAGTGTCATTTGCTTATTAAGAAACTAGTAAGTTGTAATGCGCCTATGGCGACCGTTGAATATGGAAAAAAAATTTTGTTGGAAAAAAAAAAATTTTGTGGAAAAAAAAAATTTTGTTGAAAAAAAAATTTTTTCTTGAAAAAAAAAAATTTTTTTTAAAAAAAAATTTTGTTGAAAAAAATAATTTTTCTTGAAAAAAAAATTTTTGTTGAAAAAAAACATTTTTGTGGAAAAAAAAATTTTTGTTGAAAAAAAAAAAAATTTTGTTGAAAAAAATAATTTTCGTAGAAAAAAAAATTTTGCAAAAAAAAAAATTTTTGGAAAAAAAAACCACCATCCTATGATGGAGTGTATAAAAATGGTTTAAGTTATCACAAGAGTCATTTGCTTATTAAGAAACTAGTAAGTTGTAATGCGCCTATGGCGCCCGTTGAATATGGAAAAAAAAATTTGTTGGAAAAAAAAAATTTTGTGGAAAAAAAAATTCTTGAAAAAAAAAATTTTTTTTTAAAAAAAAATTTTGTTGAAAAAAATAATTTTTGTGGAAAAAAAAATTTTTGTTGAAAAAAAAAAATTTTGTTGAAAAAAAAAATTTTTGTTGAAAAAAAAATTTTGTAAAAAAAAAATTTTTGGAAAAAAAAAAATTTTGTAAAAAAAAAATTTTTGGAAAAAAAAAAATTTGGGGAAAACACAATTTCTGAAAAATTTCAGAAATTTCAAAAAAAAAATATTATTTTTTTTATTATTATTATTTATAGAATTATAGAATGCCTATTTAAATTCCTACGTACTGCGTGACAGAGTCAGTGAATCAGGGAATCAGTGTATCAGTGTATCAGTGAATCAGTGTCGAGGGTAAATATATATTAAGATGATAAGGTTTCCATTTAAGCTCGTTTGGGGTCCACTGTAGTGCTTTCGATTAAAGCCCCCATTGGAAACTACTGTAGTGTTTTCCATGTAAGCCTGATGTGGGAACTACTAATGTGGATTTGATACAAGCCCGATCAAGGGCTACTAACGAATCGGGATTCATATGCGTGTCCATAAAATATCACCACTGGCGTTTGAGGCTAATTGCGATTCTCTTTCGAAATTTCCCAAGACATAGTCGAGACAAGTCAAGCAAATACCGCAATCAAAGGAGAATGTGTTAACCAGACTGGCGCAGGTTTATTCTTTACATCACATCTCTTGTCCAACAGCTCGAATTTTTCCACCAATTTCTATACTGCGGTCCGACAAGGTGCTTTGCGACGACCCAAAAATTCTTTAGTTTTGCGAACTGTGCCTGCAAGTTTTTCACCATTTTTCTGGTAAATTTTAATAATTTCAATGCGTTGTTGAAACGTGTATCGTTCCATTTTCAGTAGTGGCGTAGTTTCTACTTGACAAATGTCAACGAATAAAAGCTTCAAAAGGGACAGCTACCGAAACGGCGGGTGATTCAAAATAAAACCTCTTGTTGGAAAACTCTTTATTAGAATTTTTAATGAGTAGCACTGAAAGAACTGTTATTGGTCCGCCCTACTGTATTTCCTTTTGAACGCACCCAGTGACACAAAACTACATTCCAAGCCAGTGTCGTTTCGAATATTCAAACAAAAATATGTCGGCATCTGCTTTACAGCAACCATAAATGCATTATTCATATGTGCACCTATTGGTGGGAATTTAACACCTTGACAACAGTTAGGGGGGGGATGGATTAATTCATTAATTTGCCTCTTAATCGCCTTATTAACAATATAAGCCACTGTTAACTGTCACATCAATCATATTTAAAACCCAATTTAAACACTATACGCTGAGAGACCACGAAGTAATTGTTGAAAAAAAAAAATTTTGTTGAAAAAAAAAATTTTTGTTGAAAAAAAAATTTTGTAAAAAAAAAATTTTTGGAAAAAAAAAATTTTGTAAAAAAAAAATTTTTGGAAAAAAAAAAATTTGGGGAAAACACAATTTCTGAAAAATTTCAGAAATTTCAAAAAAAAAATATTATTTTTTTTATTATTATTATTTATAGAATTATAGAATGCCTATTTAAATTCCTACGTACTGCGTGACAGAGTCAGTGAATCAGGGAATCAGTGTATCAGTGTATCAGTGAATCAGTGTCGAGGGTAAATATATATTAAGATGATAAGGTTTCCATTTAAGCTCGTTTGGGGTCCACTGTAGTGCTTTCGATTAAAGCCCCCATTGGAAACTACTGTAGTGTTTTCCATGTAAGCCTGATGTGGGAACTACTAATGTGGATTTGATACAAGCCCGATCAAGGGCTACTAACGAATCGGGATTCATATGCGTGTCCATAAAATATCACCACTGGCGTTTGAGGCTAATTGCGATTCTCTTTCGAAATTTCCCAAGACATAGTCGAGACAAGTCAAGCAAATACCGCAATCAAAGGAGAATGTGTTAACCAGACTGGCGCAGGTTTATTCTTTACATCACATCTCTTGTCCAACAGCTCGAATTTTTCCACCAATTTCTATACTGCGGTCCGACAAGGTGCTTTGCGACGACCCAAAAATTCTTTAGTTTTGCGAACTGTGCCTGCAAGTTTTTCACCATTTTTCTGGTAAATTTTAATAATTTCAATGCGTTGTTGAAACGTGTATCGTTCCATTTTCAGTAGTGGCGTAGTTTCTACTTGACAAATGTCAACGAATAAAAGCTTCAAAAGGGACAGCTACCGAAACGGCGGGTGATTCAAAATAAAACCTCTTGTTGGAAAACTCTTTATTAGAATTTTTAATGAGTAGCACTGAAAGAACTGTTATTGGTCCGCCCTACTGTATTTCCTTTTGAACGCACCCAGTGACACAAAACTACATTCCAAGCCAGTGTCGTTTCGAATATTCAAACAAAAATATGTCGGCATCTGCTTTACAGCAACCATAAATGCATTATTCATATGTGCACCTATTGGTGGGAATTTAACACCTTGACAACAGTTAGGGGGGGGATGGATTAATTCATTAATTTGCCTCTTAATCGCCTTATTAACAATATAAGCCACTGTTAACTGTCACATCAATCATATTTAAAACCCAATTTAAACACTATACGCTGAGAGACCACGAACTACAAACCCCACCCCACGTTTGATTACAGAAAAACATCAAACACAAATGTGAGTGGAGGGAGAGTCACTGTCACAGTCACAGTGTCAGCTGTCAAAAATACCAGACACACGCACTCACATGGAAATGTCAGCCGAAACATTTCAAGTGGCGTCATAGTGGTTTTATTACGAATTGATTAAATCGTTATTAGCCGATCGAGGAACGAGGATTCCCAAGGAAACTCTAGATGGTGTTGACAGAGGTGACCATCTTGCATTTCAGAGTGTTAAGCAGTTTCATGACTTCCAATGTACACTGGCCGACGATAATTGATTTCTAATGATCAAACACCACTTAATACTTGTTTCTGAAGAGTTTTCCTTGGCATGTGTTATCTTTATGAGACTATTTTGTGTGTTTGCCTGTCATTCAGTCAGTCTGTTCCCTGTCGGAGATAACGCCAGCCGAGAGGGAGTCTCACTGGCGACACTTGTTATTTCGACGAAATGTTTGCGATAATGTTGCGCGGGATTTTCTTCTTCGATTTCCCGACCAATCCAAAGCTGAATCGCGGCAAATGCATTTTTTTTTTTTTTGGATAATTTCCAATTGTATGTCAGTACAAGCGCTGATGATGACGACGACGACAAATGTCGTTTAATGTTTATGGCCCGGGGCATAAAAAGACATAAAGTCAAAAACAAACAACAACGAGTTAAGACCGAAAGAAAAACCCATAAAAAAGAAACACATACCTATCTATAGCCGCTTATGAATTACCAAATTGGGTTTACACTGCTGTCCTCGCCCTATGCGACACCGATCACAGAGACCTTTACGTACTACACAGCACACATCCATCCGTCCATCCGTCCGTCCGTACCTCCAACGTAACAACAATATGATTATAACTTTAAGTAAACAAATCAAAAAGAAAAAGGTTTTTGTTTTGTCTTTTATTTCACATTTTCAAACATAAAAACAAAACGCACGGAAAATTATAAACCAAAAGCAGGGAAATGTTTGAGTTTTGGGGGGATTTCGAAAAGAACCGAAAGAGACCGTCTTTCGAGCACGTTTTGAATTGTTTACGCCAACGAAACACCAAAAACAGAGATTTCATTTCTTTGCGTATCTATCTACATTTGATCTCCTCTAATGATCATCAGCGTCATTAAACGGGGATTATTGTCAATCCCCCCGACAATCGACTATTGGAATGTCGGAACATTTTGTTTTTTTTTTTTATAGCCCAAAAACTACTCAACCGAAAACTACCGACTGACTGAGTGACGGCGACGTGGACGTTGACGACGCTGGCTGACTTCAATTTCATTTCCAATTATCACTCATCAAAGTATCACAGACATTCAAACGACGGCTATGAGTAACATGAGTATCAATGTAATGATGGAACGATTTACATGAGTGCGCACACACACACACATTTTTAGTATTTGTACACTGACGTCATGTTGCCGTCAATGTCTTTTCGTCACTTTGTCAATCAGTGAAATCATCGTCAAATTGTTTTATCTCTCTTCAGATATGCTCGGATTTAAACAACAACAGCACTTTCATTGCATTTGCAACACATGCAGCCCCACATCAATTTCCAACTGATCGCCTGCCTATGGCTTGAAAAGAAAGAGCACGATTTCTTGGACTTTTGGGGGGGGGGGGGGGCACTTTCAATTTCATGATAGAATAATGTGTTTCTCAATTACACAAAAAAAAATGAAACGCTGACTTTGATTTTACTGAGCCAGGACGCTGGCGGATTCACTAAATGAATTCATTTCCGTTTAGCTTTCACATTGGCATTAAGGCTATCAGACTTGTTGCGGTAACAAACGGACACCGAACAGTGGGAGAAATGTACAGTCGAACTTCCATAACTCGAATCCGAAAAGTTTGTCTTACGGGGACTTTGAATTATGGAATTACATATAAAATTATTTAAGTAAATGTGTCTCCTTAGATGTCACTGTCGTTAAAAACGAGAATAAAACACAAGTGTTCCTATTTATAAGCCAATGACAATGACCAATTGCTCGAATAATATTTTCGGAAGATCAGTAAAACGAAAGTTCTACTGGTGGTAATTATTTTATAAATGTCTTTATGGGATTACATTGGCCCGTCCAATGTCTCGCGGCGTAAAATTGTCATAAAATTTCGAGAAAAAAAAAATTCAATTAACTATATAATTGATATGATTCAAAAACTAATTAGGACGATTACAATATTAATCGAATAATTAAAATATTAATTGTATCAATTAAAAAATTTATTGTATCAATTAAAATATTAATTGAATTGATTAAAATATTATCTGAATCAATTAAAATATAAATTGAATCAATTAAAATATTAATGGAATCAATTAAAATATTATTTGTATTGATTAAAATATTAATTGAATCAATTAAAATATAAATTGAATCAATATACATATTAATTGAATCAATTAAAATATAATTGAATCAATATAAATATTAATAAAAATTAATTATATCGATTAAAATATAAATTGAATCAATTTATATTTTAATTGAATCAATTAAAATATAAATTGAATCAATTAAAATATTAATTTAATCAATTAAAATATTAATTGTATCAATTAAAATATTAATTGAATCGATTAAAATATTAATTGAGTCAATTAAAAATTAATTGAATCGATTAAAATATTAATTGTATCATTTAAAATGTAAATTGAATCAATTCAAATATTAATTGAATCAATTCAAATATTAATTGAATCAATTACAATATTAATTACATCAATTAAAATATTAATTGAGCAATTAAAAAATTAATTGAATCAATTTAATTATTAATTGTATCAATTAAAATATTAATTGAATCAATTAGAATATTAATTGAAACAATTACAGTTTTAATTGAATCAATTAATATATTAATTGAATAACATATTCACGGAATCAATTAAATTATTAAATTTAATCAATTAATATAATAATTCAAATAATTAAACTATTAATTGATTCAATTAATATTTAAATGGACTGCTTTTAAACATAACCGAATTCCAATAAATCAAAGAAACTGCTTAAATCTCGGCAATCCATTATGTAATGGATCTAATTAAAATATTAATTGATTAAATTAAACTATTAGCAAAATCAATTCAAATGATAGTTAGTCTTCCTGAAAGTGTTTTTCCTGCCTGCTATGACATTGCCAAGTTCAAGGTCAATGTCAACGTCAACGTCAACAAACACTACTCCATTTTCCCCTTTCCAATACCCATATTTTTTTGACAATTTCTGTTACTCTAACAACAAAGCGTTGCACCTACATATTTCTATGTACACATGCTTAAATGATGTGGAGGATTCCGGAGGATACCAACTTATCCTGCACCAATTCAGTGTTAATTTTTATCAGATCATCATCAATATTTCATTCTCGGTAGAATTGACTATGCCTAGACCACAAGCATTTTTTGTTTCTTTCCACTAGTGTTCCAAGTCAAACTAGTCTGTCTCGAATAGGACGGAAGCTTTAAGTCTCTGAAATTGTTAACTGAATTTTCAGTATAAACTCTGTTTTTCCCACTGTGCCGTGTAAAGTACACGCAATTGCGCACACATCTCACACCGTCTGCCACAACTCAAACACACCAGCAACAAAAACAACAGCCATCCAGCAAATATAAACAAACCGAAGAAACGAAACAACGGTCACAGGAACACCTCACCCACTAGTCAAGGGTTAAATGCGACACAACAACAACGACAACAACAGCAGCACACAATCATTTGTGCCATGCAACAAATGCTGTATGAAACAAATGTTGTGCTGCCGCTGTTGGGCTCGGCGGCAAGCTGAGGTTCGTGTGCGATGCCAGCATGTTGTGTGTCTGAAGGCAACGAAGACGATGATGATGTTGTGTTAGAAAGAAAAAACCAAAAAACCGAACGACAACGAACGAAGTTCTGGCCTTCCTTCTACGGTTGCTAAAACGACGGTTGGGCCAATACGAAAAATTCAGTCGAGTTACGAACGAGCAACGCGATGAACGTGTGTTATGTGCGAGACGGTTGATTGATTTCGATTTTCATTGCGTGCCAAACTAGAGTTTTTGTATGAAAATATCAAGAAATTCTCATTGATGAAGTTAAGAAAATATTATAAAATTTACGAGTGAGTGAATGGCAAAGAATTTTTAAAAATTAATTTAAAAAAAAAAACACGCAAAAAGAATTGCCTAAGAGGCAGTGAGTTCTTCCAAGACCCTGCAATTGAGCTAGAGAGCCGGGGAGACAAAGAGCAAGAGAAGAAGACGTAACAAGTGACAAGAGAACTGTCTTGGAGTGATTTGTGATTGTGTTTATCAAACAATTATCGGAAAAATTACCTTAAATGCAGTGCGTGCATGTGAGCCCCCTCCAAAAAGGGCCAAGTTCTTTTTTGTAACAGTTCTCCCCCACCTCCATCTCCACACGGTTTGATCGATGGAGATGTTTTTATAAAAGTGGCCGGTGGTTTTGGTTTTTTTGTGGCCGTAAGAAAAACGCCGCTTGTCGGCCCCAATGCATTCAGCGATAGCAGCCAGTGGTGGCCCCCATTGAACGCCGTACACTGCAAGTGGATAACATTACAAACTCATTTTAAGTCTGTCGGTCGGTTGGTCGTGCGCTCGGTAACGCCATAGCCAGTGCCCTAACAACAATATCCACAATCGGTGTCTTCTGGAGACGACGACGACGCTCTAACCAAGACAATACAAACAAAGCCAAAAAAGAAAAAAAAGGGTGCTCCGATTGTAGGTGACTAAACGTGTTTCAAACTGCAAGCCTTCTTCGGCCTACACTCACATATGTACTGGTGTATGTGTGTGTAAACGTTTTTGGTAAACAAAAAAAATAAAAAAAAAGTTAATGCGCGCTCACTTTGTCGGCCTTTTGATCTTTAAAGGCTTTTCCCCCCTCGACCCTGATCAAAATCAGCAGCAGCAGCAGCAACAACAACAACAAAAAGACAAGTTTTATACTCACTGTGTACGGTCGTCGGTGTGTGCATGTGTGTGTTATTTGTGTGAGAGAGTGAGTGCAAGTGAATGTGTATGAAAGTGATCAGTTTTGGTGAACAAGTGACGCAAAAATTACAGGACAGACAGACACTCACTCACACACTCTCGAAATGGCGGTAAAAATGTAAGAACAAACAAACCCTCTGCCTCTCCGACCATTGATGTGAAGTGAGGTCCAGTCCAGTTGTTGGTTGGTCGACAGCAAAACAAGAAAGACGTTCTTCTTTTGGTATTTGTTGAAAATAAAGCAAAGAGGCTTCCGAGGAATCAGGCCATTAAAGCAATTAAAACTAAGCAACAAGAACAACAACAACAATAAAGAAAAAACAAGAAAAAGTACATCAATGAAATCATAAACAACAGCAACAACAACAACAAATGTGTCAAAGTATTTAACAACAAAACACAACAACAACAAAAAGTATTAAAGCCCACCAAAAAAAAAAACCCCAGATTAAAAAAACAAACAAAACAAAACGACTTACCAGAAATCTCAAAACATTTTTTTTTGTTTTTCTCAACCTAAGATACAAGCTAACATAATATAATCCACTAAATAAATATACAACACTTAGTATTTTGTACACATTTCTAATTCTAAGTAGTGCTAGTAATTTATTTCTCGAAATATTCACAAAACATCAACCACAAACACAAACACAAAACCTTCCTTAAACACGTACTTAATCCAACACACAAAGCGAAATTTAAAATTTCCCACAAAAGAAAATATAAAAACCTTACGAATCAAAGTTACACTTTAGAAAACAAATTTCGAGAAGGCCAACAAGTAGTCCAAACCCTCACTCAATTCACAAAATGCATCTCTTGTGGTTCTCAACCGTGGCCCTGCTGCTGGCCATTTGGCATTTACAACTGATTAATTGTGATGACATCTCGCCCATGCACATCCCATCCACACAAACGCAAAATGGAGGCTTACAAAATCCGGGCCTGGGCCCGGCATCGTCCGGTTTGCCCGGCAGCTCTAACAGTGGCGGTCTAATTCACAATCCCTCGGTCACCAATCTGAATCAGTTGGCCGGCAACAGCACCCTCTTGAATACGCTCATGAATGGCAATGGTGGCGGCGGCGGCGGCGGTGTTGGCCTGAATGGCTTAGCCGGTTCACTGGGTGTCATGGGTCCGATTGGTGGCTCCGGTCTTATTGGCCATACTCCGGGTGGTTCGTTGAGTACGCATGGCGGCGGCGGTGGTGGCCATCATGGTCATGCCTTGGCCGGTTTGGCCAATTTGGGCATTGTTGTGCCGGGTCATCGTTTGACGGCGAGCGGCACAAATGCCGACACGGCTGGACGTTTCAATCCGCCCTACCTGGGTACGGGTAGCATTGATGTTATGGGCGGTGGAAACGGAATGCAGCAGGGAGGTGTTGGCGGTAGCGGTATTGGCGGTGGCGGTTCACAATACTAGTAAGTACAATTATTTTTGTATTTATGTATTAATATTTATTTATATAAAGTTGAAGGGGGAAAAGTCCTGAATGTGAAGTCCTGAAAGAGAAATCTTGTACTATGTTTGTCAACGACTTGTTTTCATGAGATATTTGAAACATTTTTTAAATTTCTATGAAATCAATAGTATGAAATAGTTCATTTCATTTATGAACTTGCAATTCAAAGCAATAAGGCCGATTAAATCGAATTTACAATTCGTATTTTTTTGAGATAATTGATTGGATGTTTATTTGATAATAAAAAGGAAGGTATGACGTTAATGATGAAAAACAACATCAGCCAAATGGCCACCATGATCACACTTACAGGATCATATCCTTTCGATGAAATTTCCCATAACCAAATCGCTGCCAAGTGGCTGCCCTCGATAGCCTCACGAATTCTATCTTTGAGCTCTTGAATCGACGCTGGGCTGTTGGCGTAGACCTGATCCTTCACGTGGCCCCAAAGGAAGAAGTCGCAAGGTGTTAAATCACAAGATCTCGGTGGCCAATTGAGATCACCCTCTTCGAGTGATAACACGGTTCGGAAACTGTTCCCGTAAAAGAGCAATGGTTGCGTTGCTTGTGTCCTGTTGAAAGAAAACGTTGTCCAGATCAATATCATCCAACTGCGACCATAAAACAATCATTTCATTCACAATCATCTTTGGATAGAGCAATTCCATTCAAAGTAACTGTTGATCCAATCTCATTTTTCGAAAAATTATGGTCCAAGGATCAAACCTTGAGGATGGAGAGGCTTCTCAACAATAACTCTTGGCTTTTCCGAGCCCCAGATGCGACAATTTTGCTTGTTCATGTAGCCACCGAGGTGGAGATGGGCATCAGCAGTCAAGATGATTTTTTGATGGAATTCCGGATCATTTTCATGCATTTCAAGGATCCAATCAGCAAAGACACGACATTATTGATGATCGGCCGGCTTGAGTTCTTGTGTTAACTGAACTCTATAAGCCAGAAGACCCAAGTCTTTAGGCAAAATACTGTGTAATGACGTTTTGTGGAATGCCCAATTCCAAAGAACGACGAGGAATTGACAAACCTGGCATTTCTTCAACACTTTGGGCTACAGCAGCAATATTCTCAGTTGTTCTTGAGCGACAGGCACGGGGTTTATTCTTCACTAACTTATCCTAATATTTTTTCAAAAAAGTGAGAGAATACACTGTAATATAATCATTTACAGGTAATTCTACGAATATTTCACCATGAAATCATGAGTCTAAAAATAAATCCCTATCTCTAACAAAGCGATTTGGTCGAAAAACGAAAACTACGGGAACGTCGAAGAATATTTTTACAAAGAAAATAATTCCAGTAATGAATTCTGGCAAATTCTGGATCAGAAACCAATTTAATCATTGAAAAGTTTGTAACTTTTAATCTAGTAAACATTTTCGAATTATGTTAAAAACTTGTTGTCGGCAAGGACAGAGGGATTATTTTAAGGTATTAATATTAACAACTGGACAATTGGATATATTTTAGAAATAAACCAAAGTTGATGACATTTCTAATTTTTGACGGACATTTTCTTATTATTTATTTATTAATTATAATACAAAGTAAATTTATATTATAATTTTGGGTCCAAGGGTAAACCGGGTGACAAAGACCATTTGGCTTGATTTTTGCAGCGACAGACCAAAGCCTCTGGTGGGAATCGAACCCGCCTACCGGGGCGCTTATATTTTCTTCTTAATTTTTCTTTTTGAGGACGGCCACCTTATCCGATTTCGAAAATGTAAATATATATATAACTATTAATAAAGATGTTCTTAAAAATGAATGAAATGATATCCGATTTAAAACCCATTATGTAAGGCCTCAGAAAAAATAGACTGTCAGGTAGCCCATCTTTACCCAAGACAGGACAAAGACGTCTAACGCATACCAGGCCGATCGCTTTAGTCGCCATAATTTGAATTGTAATAAATAAAATAAATGCTCTTTATCACTACCAGTTTATCAATGATCTTCAGGGAGGTCTTCTTAACCCGAAGCACAACCCATTCTTTTCAGATCTCCCGAAAAAACTGGCATTCCAGTAGATCTTCTTTGCACATGAATAAGATTTCGCACACATTATTCCATGGCTCGTATTTAAGTTTAAAACATGTCACTCATTTCATTCCGCCTTAAAAAAAATGTATACAATAGACATTCCTGAAAAAAAAAACCAAAAAATTCGATCACGGAATATTTTTTTTAAATAAAATTTGTCGTGACAATTGTCGTACAGTTGAATTGGGAAATGCGCCCAACTTTTAATCGATGAAATCGCTTAATCGAAAATAAATATTAGTAACAATCGTGATTTTCCATGCCCTGTACTTTGCTTAAACGACAATTCGCTTTATTGAAAAATCGTTTATGTGAAACACATTTCTAATGCAAAGACCCAAAACTTATATGAGACGATCACCGCTTAAGAGAAATGCATGCAACTCATTAAAGTACATACACAAGAATTGACGGACCAACAGATAATTGGAGGAGCTGATGTATATGATCAATGGAAAAGTTAAAAATGCTGTAGTAGGTTCAATAGAATTTATGATGAGATCATCAAAATAAATTGTAAGATTCAAAGGAGACATAAGAATCGACTTTTGTTATTTAGACAATTCTGAATGAATTTACCGAACTCATTGAAAATACTTTCCAATAAATGAATTAATTCAGAGCCGTCTTGAAACGCCAACAGCTTACGGTTGAAAAAAAACCCCGGTCAATCCGTGAATGGAATTTTTAAGGGAAACATCGAGGTAATGGGAATTGCACTGGTCGATAAGAACTCGTTGCTTCCACGAAATAACCATCGTCCTCAGTTCAGTATTCTGGAATCAATTCAGGGTTTCAAGTGTGATTTTATTTTTATTTTATTCAGGCTCCTCTGTAACAGGTTGCAATTCTTACCAGTGGTTAAACCTGTCGAACCACTAACCGAACATTGGCCCAAATCTGATCTGGATATCCAAAAAAAAATCATGGCTACATTTTTGAGTTACGGTTATAAGGGGAAATATTTTTGAAAAGTTATTCTTAAATACTTTTCCTAGAATTTCCCTCTTTGTCCGTCCACCAAAAAAAAAAAACAAAAACATCCATCCCATCATAACTTTTAATTAAACTTAATTTAAATGATGTATGAAATGGAACTGTGTCCTGTTTCAGGCCGCCCACCAAAGGCCCATCTGTTATGATGGAATGACGATTTTGCGGTCGCTTTTCATGGATATTCTGAAAATGCATGACATTTTCTACAGAGCAATGGAAACATTAATTTTGATATTATCACCGTAATGAATTCTATATTACCGTTATGCCCGGCGAATACAATCAAATCCTCCCTTCTGTAGTCGCACGACACAGTTCGCCCTTCTCTGCGCCAGTGTCGGAGACAAAGACAAAAATAATTTATTTTCTTTGGGGAATTTGGTTTATGCGTTTTGGTTACTGGCAAAGTTGCAGTTTTATTACCGCGATTATTCAAAAAAAAAATACAAAAAAAAAACGATGACGACGACAACCGCAGCTCCAGTTTTAAGTCAGTCAACACTAAACTCTCTCTCTCTCACTCACTCACTCATTGTGAACTCTCACCCACTCGAAAAACAACAGCCACCGAATTATAACCACAAATACAACAACAACAAAATGCGATTTTGCTTGCTGTTGTTATCGTGCGGTTGCGACCCAAAAAGGGCGGAGTAGTTGTTGTTGGTGGGTTTCTTTTTTTTTTTTTTTTAATTCGAAAAGTGCACACATAATTTACATTTCACAATGACAACAACAACAACAACAAGCAGATATAAGAGAACGGCAGCATCGTTATTTTCTGCCGCACTCACTGTCATCAACATCATCGTGATTATCATACGCAGGTATTTATTCCACCGCATATGGATGGATGGATGGATCATTCGCCGCCGATGAGTACATCCTCTTCTTCTTCTTCTTGGTGGCTGGTATGTTACCACAACGCACGAAAGAACAACAACAGCAGGCCAGGCCAGACCGCCTGCTCCGCCGCAGAGGCCTCACCACTAACACTGCTTGCGGAATCAGAAATCAGAAATCATCAACAACAACCAAACCAAACCACCCACCCACATGCACCATCACACGCAACATGGTTGTGTTCTGCTGCTGGCTGGCTGTTTTCGCATCCAGATGACGGCTGGTGGTGCTGCTGTTGCTGCTGCTTAACGGAGCCTGAATGAAATCTGGCGGTTTGTCAATTGAGCGTGTAGAGAATGACTGACAAAGCAGCAAACTCCCATAATTATTAACAAATGCTTTTTAATAATTCAGGCAGCCAGGGCAAGAATGTGTCATCGGCAACGCCACAGTGCCAAATGTTAAGTTTTGTCTGACGAACAAAACAGCCGGCTGGCTGGCTGGCAAAGAGCCGAACAATTGGATTAAAAAAAAAAGGTTAAAAGAACGTTGTGCTTCTTTGTAGCCCTCCGTTTGCCAACTTTAGTTATTCAATTACATTTAACAGAGTCTTTGTGTGTGATCACCTTTTTATTTTTTGAGTCATCGCCTTTGATTCATTGCAACATCTGAAGCAATCATCGTAATTTCACAAAACTCTATTGATTTCCAAAGGGTTACGAATAGATGACATGCAAAAGACCACAGTGCGCCTTTTAGTTTGATTTTACTGTACTCGTCATATCAGTTGGAACGCTTCTAATTTTTTGGGACTTGGATCCTTGTATGTTTCGAAGACGATCTGTCTTCCATTCAGATTCAAACAAACATTGCTTGCCATCTTCGGAACTTCAACCTGATATTTAAGTTTTGCAAATTTCATATACTTTACCGAATGTCTGTTGAGAAGAAGGCCTTACCATTTTGTTTTTGTTGTCTATAAATTCTCAACTTTTGTTCAAAATATTTTTTTAAAATTTTTCTATCACGAAATACCAGCTGATATAACTGTTTAGTTTGCTGCACAATGAGTTTTATCTCCAACCAAGACTATAATATCCCTACGATCTTTCTTTCGGTCAGTATTAAAACTTTTATAATATTTGTGTTGCATGAAATACTTGCATCTACCAACAAATGAGCTAAAATTCATAATTTGTTAATTTTTAGAGTATTTTTTTTCCATTTTTTTTTATTGTCTCCACCACTTTTGTTAACCATTTTTTAAAAATGGCTGCAATTGATTCTGTGGCTGATTTTCGTTATCGGTCACTGGATCAATAACTTTTGTAAGGGACAATACTTGTCCACAAAATAAAAAAAAAAAAAAAAAAAAAAGAGAGCCAGTTAGTAATTTAGTTTGGGAAAGCTACCGTTTTTGTTTTTTTTTTTGTTCCCTCTACCACTTCTGTTAACTACTTTTTCGAAAGTGTGACTGCAATTGATCCTGTACCAGATTATCGGTACCAATCGGTTATTTATGTCATTTGCTTCTGCCAATTTTTGTTAAAAAAATTTTAGAAAAAGTTAAAAGTTAAAACAAGATTCTGTTATATTGAGCATGTAAATTTTAAAATATTTTCTTTATTTTTTAGTTGACACAACCATTTTTGGTAACTGCCTTTTCAAAATGAATACTATGCCGTGCAGTGAAGTATTTTCGTAGTTCGAAGGATTAATTCATACAGTCGTTTTTCCCCTTCTTTTTAGTTGCATCAACCACATTTTATTTACAAAAAACTTGCTATTGAAAGATTTTAGGTAGCTGGACTGATGCAATGTTTTCTTTTTAGCCTGGAAAATGCCTGTGATTGGTCCAAAGACAGATTTTCGATAGAACGAATTAATAAGTCACTATTACATAAAGCTGTATTTTTTTTTTTTTTTTTTTGATTTTGATTGTCTCCAACATTTCTGTAAAAAAAAATGTATGCGATTGGCCCAATGAAAGATCTTCCATAGAACGAAGAAATACTTCATCACTTAAATAATCCAGTAAATATTTCCTATGTTTTTGTTGCCTCTACCATTTTTGTAAAAAAAATTCCTGCGATTGGTCCAGTGATAGATTTTCCATAGGACCAAGATTTTTTTTTGGTTTTTGTTGCGTTTACCATTTTTGTAAAAAAAAAATGCCTGCAATTGGTCCAATGAAAGATTTTCCAAAGAACGAAGAAATACTTCATCACGTAAATATTCCAGTAATTTTTTTCTACGTTTTTGTTGCCTCTACCATTTTTGTAAAAAAAATTCCTGCGATTGGTCCAGTGATAGAACGAAGTTTTTTTTTTTTTTTGTTTTTGTAAAAAAAAAAAAAAAAAAAAAAAAAAATCCCTGCAAAAAGCGCCCCGGTAGGCGAGTTGGTAGCGTGCTTGCCTATCAGCGTGGGGGTTGTGGGTTCGATTCCCACCAGAGGCTTTGGTCTGTCGCTGCAAAAATCTAAACATATGGTCTTTGTCACCCGGTTTACCCTTGGACCAAAAATTAGAATATAAATTTACTTTGTATTGTAATTAATAAATAAATAAATAAATAAATAAAATGCCTGCAATTGGTCCAATGACAGATTTAAAAAAAACGAAAAAATACTTCATCACGTTAATAATTCACTAATTTTTTCATTGATTTCGT
The DNA here is from genome assembly GCA_958296145.1 of Hydrotaea cyrtoneurina. Taxonomy (NCBI): domain Eukaryota; kingdom Metazoa; phylum Arthropoda; class Insecta; order Diptera; family Muscidae; genus Hydrotaea; species Hydrotaea cyrtoneurina. The sequence continues at coordinate 17,975,574 of OY282514.1, read as the reverse complement.
TGGCTCTACAATTTTTGTAAAAAAAAATGCCTGCAATTTTTTCATTGTTTTTGTTGTCTCTACCATTTTCATTAGTAAAATCTTAATTTTGAATTTTTCGTAGCAGAAATTAATAATTCACCAATGAGTTTTTTTTTGCTTCTACCATTTTGTGTTAATAAAATTTAAAAAAAAAAAAAAATCCGGTATGTTAATAATACAGTTCATTTTTTTTGTTGCCTCTTCCATTTTTGTTATCAAAACGATTGGTCCAGATTTTCTTTGATACGAATATATTTCATCAACAAAAGGAAAAATATTCAAAGAAGAAGAAGATATTTGATTGTCAGGACCACCGGAGAATTTTCATGGTGCGATTGGTGGCACGCCAGCCCATATACATGTCTAGACTTTCGATTTCTTTCAATCGATATTGGGATAAGACTTTTGGATGCCAGCTGAGATCGATTGACAGTAAATCCTTAGCCAAAATAGGGAGCGACCTTTCCGAATCCTTGGCCGACTAAAAACATCCTCTTATTTCTCTCGAGTGCTGCTATGACACGGCACCGCCTTCACCGCCAAATACGGTGGTCTCCTACAAGGCAATGGCCTAAACTGCCAACACTGATCTAGAGTATCCAGCTCTACCCAAGACCGTTGTCTTACAACTTCCAAATAACTTGTTAGCTCAGTTCCAATCCCCCTTTCTGTTACTCACAACTCCTTGAACTCTCCGCCAAACCCATGAGCGTCATAATATTGCCAACCGATACTGTTATGCATCTAGCAAATGCATTAACGAAAATTAGTAAAAATTCTTGTGTGTGCATAGATTCAAGTTGTTGGCCAAATTCCTTTCATTTTTGGTTTTAATAAGTACATTTGTGTTAGTTGTTCGAAGAAGCAGTAGAATGCCATAACCGTAACATTCAATGGTTATTATTCGCACACACACACACATACCTAGCTACGGACATATTTATAACATTGACGTTGCAAAGCAGAAAATCGCATACAAAAGACATTGACTTGATTTAAATTGACACGCCTCAGACACATAAACTACATACGAAACTAAACGAAATGAAACGCAACGTAAGGATGAATGGACGGACATTCATATACAAAAGACCCAAAAAAGAAAGAAAATAAAGAAAGAAAGAAACTCTTTTCAAAAGACCTGCATAAGGAGCGCAAAGATTTGTGTGCGTTGATAAGAGTAATACATTTTGTACAATTTGGCTAATGCCGGGGCACTCACACAGAGGCACTCTTACATTCCTATTATTATTGAATGTTACGATGCACCCATCTCCCTCTCCCTCTCTCTCTCTCTCTCTCTCTTCCTGCCCCCCTGTGGCAAGAGGTATTGGCCAAGGAAAGCGATAATACTACCAGATAAGTAGATCTTTTGTCTGTAGACTATAGTCTGCCCGGCTAATCAATTTCTGATTCGATTCAGTCCGACGGTTAAATGTCTGACTGCCTGTGTCCGATGAAAGGCAGTTATAGTTTGGAACTAATGAGCAGATTTCATATGCAACTCGTGAAAGGACTTTTTGGAAGTGCCAGTTATTTTTTGTCTCATGATGGCTCGCCATGGGAGTTTTAGTGACATGATCATCAGGGATTTTAACGAGTTTTGTGCGTAAACTCTGTAGTCTCCAAGATCTCTGTTTCGGTGATCTGAACCCATGATGTCAATATTATTCACATAGGCGAGGCCTAGGGGTCGTAGAGGGTTTATTAAAATATTCCTGCTAAAAAATAAGCAACGGAATAGTCTCCGTCATCCAATTCGTCTCGTTTGTAAACATCTCTTTTTGCCTCCAGACAAAAGTCAAAAGCTGTTCGAGTTGCGGCCTTAATAACACAGTGTTACACACATTCTGTCCTATGAACAAAATTTACTTTTTCGGAAAGGGGATAGAAAATAAAAATACACGTGTATCGGCGATTTTCATGTACACGTCAGAATTTTTTTTTTTTTAAGTTTGAAGTATGAAGCTCGTAGTGGCCTATGTGAAAGCCTTTGGACCGATTTTTAACCCTTTTTCAGTGATCCAATCGAGCTGATTTTTTGCAGGCAGACTCGTGGAAATGTCTGTATCACGTCAAATTTTTTAAAAAATATATTTTTATCAATTCTCCGATTTTCCTAATTTTTTTTTTTTTTTTAAATGGTTATCGTTTTTTTTTTAAGTTTTCAGTCAAAAAACATTTTTTTTCGTAACGCTTAAGTAGTTTAAAAATTTGGAATCTCTTCAAGTTATGCTAAGAAAAGTGAAAAAAAAAAAAATTTTTTTTTTCAAAAATAATAAAAATTGGGGAAAATCTGAGAATTGATAAAAATAGATTTTTATCAATTCTCAGATTTTCCTAAATTTTTTTTAAATGGTTATCGTTTCTTTAAGGTTTCAGTCAAAAAACATTTTTTTTTGGTAAAGTAGTTTAAAAATTTGGAGTCTCTTCAAGTTATGCTAAGAAAAGTAAAAAAAATATTTTTTTTTAAAAAAAAAAAAGATTAGGAAAATCTGAGAATCGATAAAAATAGATTTTAATCAATTCTCAGATTTTCCTACATTTTTTTTTTAAATGGTTATCGTTTTTTTTTATGTTTCAGTCAAAAAACCTTTTTTTTCGTAACGCTTAAGTAGTTTAAAAATTTGGAGTCTCTTCAAGTTATGCTAAGAAAAGTGAAAAAAAATTTTTTTTTTCAAAAATAATAAAAATTGGGGAAAATCTGAGAATTGATAAAAATTGTTTTTAAAAAATTTGACGTGATACAGACATTTCCACGAGCCTGCCTGCCAAAAATCAGCTCGATTGGATCGTGTACATGAAAATCGCCGATACACGTGTATTTTTATTTTTTTCCCCTCTTTCCGAATATGTGCATTTGGTTCATAGGACAGAAAAAAATCTATTTTTTGTAACACGTTGTAAGCAGACCCATTTAGACTCTGTAGTCGATTGATCTATGAAAACCCTCAGCTCTCTATATGATCTCTCATCCACAGGCATGAGAGAGCTTCTCCTGCAAAACAACGACTTTGGTCGTCTGTACACTAGATTGTCTTTTAACATCTTCTCTTCATCGTCGTAATCTGTGCTAAATCTATAAAATTTACTTTTTTCAAATCCCTCGACAGATTTGAAAGATATGAAATTTTACAAAATTTCCCATTAAAATGCAGTTAATTTGAAAATTGCCCATTGTCGTAAATCTATAATTGGAATTTATAACTCTTTAGAAACTCTTCGGCTCACTGATGGTGCTGACAGTAAATGCCTGCCGAAGACAGAGTAATGGCGGCTGATGAATGTGATCTGTGCGACCGCGCCACCGCCAATCAGCCAGGGTAGGGCGATATCAATCATTTCGAAGCCATTTATGCTGATCGTACAATTTTCGTAACAGTTCAGATTTCCACTGAAAAATATACTCTCGGGTGGGTTTTTTGTGAGTTTGTGAATGAAGTGAATTTTGTTTATTGTCTTTGGCTTCTTCATATTTTTCTTTGATTATTTTTTTTTTGTGTTTTTAAATATTTTTTTTTTTTCATGGCATCTTTTGCTTAGTTTACAATAAACACAGCCTCTTGAATGAGTGAATATGGCAAGAAAAAGATCAATCGATTTTGTCAGGCATACCAAGGCAAGACATACAGACAGACAGACAGGCGGACGAATGAACGGACGGACGTACCGACTTCCCTGCATGGCTGAGAGGAAGCTGTTTTCATTGTCTCCGCCGACACCGTCACAAATCAAAACCAAAGGCGTTTTTTGTTTGATATTCATTTGTATGATGATGTGTCGACTTATTTGCAATTGTATTGGGCTTCGTTTCGGTGCCGCAGATAATATCTTTGCTTTGCCCGCCTGTAAAGTACCACGATGAGCTTTCTATAGTTTGAAGTCGTTTGAAAATGATTAGAATGATTTACATTTTCCTCTTCGCTATTTCAAAGAAAAGAATTACAGCAACAACAACAACAAAAAAGTTTCGAGATATAGAATATAACAAAAGACAAAAGCAAATAAACATTTCTCCAAGGAGAAGCCGTAAATAGAAGACGACTACGACGACGACGACGAGGAATAATGAAAATTCTTTTCCGTTTTTTTGTTTTTTGGTAAAGTAAACTTGAAATTCATAATTTGGGGAATTATTATTTATTTTATAAAGAAGCACCAAAGCATTCGTAAAGAAACATAATGAAACTTTGACTTAAAGACTAGAGAACTTCAACGGGAGGGGCAGGGCTGCCCGAAGGCACATCAGTTGAAGCACTAGAATCGGTATTAACATTCAAGTAGGTACTTTTTCCTCCATGGAGCATGAGCACTGAAATTAAGTTTCGCCTTTTTTTGGTCCTTTTCCCTTTTCTCTGTGTATTTCGTATGTTTGAGGATGAGCAGTTTCCTTCGTTTTCGGTTATTAAACAACTTGGGAAAAACTTTAGCTATAAATGTTAAGACAATAGACAAACATAAAAGTTGAAAATTATAAAATTTAACGATAGAGCAAAGTTTCCCTGGCTAGCTGGGAAAAAAAACCAGAATTTCAGTCATAACCGTAAAATACACAGATACTCTTAGAAACCCGGAGTTCAGTTAGTTGTTGCTCCCTACTGCCTGCCGGACAGCCGAGTGTTGCGTACACAAACTTAAAGATTTTTGCAAAGAATTTAATAAGAAAAAAAAACAAAACATACGAAATCGTGAAAACATTTCAATATAAAATGGCAGAATGCACTGTGGGCCAGGGAGGGTGATTTGAGGTCCACCAGAAGACTAGGAGAAGCTCAATTTGAAAAGGGGGCGGATTGATTGGCGATACCATGAGAATGCAATAGACAGTGGGGAAATTCGAAACAAAAAGTGGAATAAATCTGTCATCAGCATTGGGCTTGTTCGGTGTTTATTGAACACGAGTTTAACCCCCGTATTCATAAAAAAACTCATAATAGCTTTAGAAACCTTTGTCAAGACAAATGTATGAAAATACAAACACAGTTTTAAGCGCCCCAGTAGGCGAGTTGATGGCCTACTTGCCCATCAGCGTGGGGGCAAAATGTAGCCCGGTTTATCCTTGGACCCAAAAATCAGAATATAAATTTAATAAATATAAAAAATAATAAAAAAAAAAAATTATAACATAAAATAACAAAAACAATTTGCACACATTTTTCTTTACAACGGTTTATAAAGCTATTATAAATTTGTATAAATACGGGGATACGTCTGAAGTCAGTGGGTCTCATTAGAGATGATCTAAACTGCCAATCTCAGAAGAAAAAAAGTCACATCTCTTGAATTAAAAATTTTGGAAAATTTTCAAAAATAACATCGTGTTACACACATTCTGTCCTATGAACCAAATTTACTTTTTCGGAAAGGGGATACAAAATAAAAATACACGTGTATCGGCGGTTTTCATGTACACGTCAGAATTTTTGTTTTCAGTGATCCAATCGAGCTGGCAGACTCGTGGAAATGTCTGTATCACGTAAAATTTTTTAAAAAAAATTTTTATCAATTCTCAGATTTTCCCCAATTTTTATTATTTTTGAAAAAAAAATATTTTTTTCACTTTTCTTAGCATAACTTGAAGAGACTCCAAATTTTTAAACTACTTAAGCGTTACGAAAAAAAAATGTTTTTTGACTGAAAGTTTAAAAAAAACGATAACCATTTAAAAAAAAAAAATTTAGGAAAATCTGAGAATTGATAAAAATCTATTTTTATCAATTCTCAGATTTTCCCAATTTTTATTATTTTTTGTAAAAAAAAAAAAATATTTTTTTCACTTTTCACATTTCCACGAGTCTGCCTGCCAAAAATCAGCTCGATTGGATCGTGTACATGAAAATCGCCGATACACGTGTATTTTTATTTTTTCCCCTCTTTCCGAATATGTGCATTTGGTTCATAGGACAGAAAAAAATCTATTTTTTGTAACACGGTGTAATATATGCCAGTTGAAAATGGCTCTTATAAGTTTAACACAATAATGAGAATCTCATTCACGGTTCCGAATCTGGCCTTATCTTAGGTTTTTCATATGTTTCATATGTTTTTTTGAATATCCAAGAATTTCACCCCCGAACAAATATTTGTTTGTGTACAAACATAATATACTTACACACAAAAATTTACATATTTGCATGCAAATATATTTTTAAAAAATATTTTTCCAACACTATGTATATTGTCCGCATATGAGAGCTGAATGTATCCTTTGTTGTCCACTGTGTCTGTTTCATTGAGAAAGTTGCTCTCACAGACAATCTGGTTTGCAAACTCCCGACTCTTTTATAGAAATGCAGTGGTAAGTGCATTGAAAGCACCTGACTTATGCGCACGAGATTGCCTGTGTTAGCTCTATAAGCTGTCAGCCTGTCGGTGAACGGTACGAAGTGGTCGATCCTCTATTTAATGGCTTTGCTTCTCGTGGTCTTCTGACGGAGGATTTGACAGAGTGTATAGAGTTGGTCGGTAGTCGATTTGTTCGGCCTGAAGCATCTCTGGTAGAGCCAAATCACTTAATCGAGTTTGGCGTTTAATCTTTCGCTGAATATGTTCGATGGGATCTCATAAGCAATGGCTGATGTATTTATTTCGCGGTGCTGATTAGATCATCTGCTTCGGTAGTAAACAACTCTACCGGTATCCGCCTGGCCTCTATGGCTGGTTTTACATGATTTTTTTGGGGGGGCCAAAAGTTGGAGAAATGTGGTTTCCAAATCCCCAACGTAGGTCCCGGTCAGTGAATATACAAATTATATCGTACACAGCTCACTGATTCGAGAGAAGTTCCCCGTCTGATCGTTCATGGAAGGATAAGGGAAATAAGTAAGTAAGTAAGTAAATAGAGGACATACGATTTGCTGTCGATGGTTTGGTTCTGGTGCTCTACAATAACGGATATTCGACATCCTCTTGATAAGCCCCCACAACTCTCGTCAGCCAAATCAAAAGTCAGTCCAGACGAGACTACTTGTGTAACTGATGAAATTATTAGTTTTTATCAGTTTGCTCGCAGAGTAAGCTTTTATAAGCAAAATCCTTTTTCTAGCCACTGTCAAAACGTCAACTGCTAATTTCCCTATGGCAAAGGCCGTCTTTAAACGTCGATAATCATGACAATGGGAGCGGGGAGCGGGGAACGACGGGTGAGAAAAGCCATGACGATGACAATGATGACGTTGATAGCGATTATGTTGTAACATAATAATTTGACTTGTATGTCTGTCAAACATGATGATGATTATATTGTTTAACTGGTGCTGGAGTTGTTGTGGCCCTGCCAATCCTTCCTTCCTTCCTTCCGTCCTTCCTTCCATCCTGACTGCCTGCCTGCCTGCCTGTCAGCCTTACCTTCCTTTCCGTAGCCTTCGGTTTCTAATTAAAACTAATGTTGTTTGTTGTATTTGAATTGAAATCGAAACCAACCCCTTCTAGACGTCCTTAGCGTATGTGTGTGCAATAAACCCCCTTCGCTGTACGCTACGTTACGGGTGCGAGTACGTTTCGCTTTGGTTTGTTTTGGCGAGGAGGACGGCCTGGGCAATTATTAAATTTTCATTACATCCCTTAATCAGCTTTCGAATGAAATCAGTTCCTTTCCTCTTTTTTTTGTGCGTGTTGTTTTGCCTTTGTCTTCGTCGTCTTATTCAAATACAAAGTGTACTTGATAATAATATTGGTTGTTAAAATGTAATCGAACCCGGCGATTTGTGTGTGTGTGTGTGTGTGTGTGTGTCTAAAGACAAGAGTACCAGAACAAGAAGCGGAAAAAAAAGCAGAAAGCAAATATTGATTTACAACCGACAGACGGACGGATGAATGAACGGTTAGACATTCCACACGAAAAGCAAAGGAAAGGATGGAAAGGAGTTTTTTTTTGGTTTTATTTCGTAAAATGTGTACATTCAGGATAACTAGGCAACAGTGTAGTGTAGAAGAAGAAGAAGAAAAGCAAAGAACATTATAAATTATGTGACAGATCAGCAGTTTGTATAACTTCCTCGTAACGAATATTTTTTTTGAATTTTATTGACTTCAAAACGAAAACTCAAAGTTTTCCCACCAAACCAATTCTCTGCATGCAATGTGAACGCTGCTCGAGATCACACATTACCACAAAAGGGATTGTGAAATAAAAAGAAAAAAACTAAAAAAAAAAAAAAAGGTTTTTAACACCTCTAAGAAAAAACACCGAAAAATCAAATGTACTTTTTGAGCGCATCCAAAAGGCATTCCATTATAATCTTCCCTCTTGACAGCGTCTAGTAACGTTAACGTCTCTCCTGACTCGAACGTCTACGCCAACTCTTCCAATAACCAAAATACCTTCAGTCAAAGCAATTAAAGGTGTAAACTGTAATACAAACGTAACGTCGCTTCTTCCCTCAAAAAAAAAAAAAAAAGTGCAGTAAAAAGGTGACTGGGAAGCCGGTGAAACAAAACGTTTAGATTCACCGGCAATTATGTACACATGCAGACACACTGCGCAGCAATAGAATAAGACCATGGAAATCAATAGAACCCTACGAATTTTGTTGTGGCACAACAGGTTTGTTGGTCATTCTCTACACTGAAATATTTGACCCGTGGTCAGGACTGAGTCGACTTTTAGATTGAAACTAATCTAAATTGGAGCGATCAACTTATTCCTCTGTGCAGAGATTCGTCAATAATTATACAACAAAAGAGTGGGGAAAATGTAAAATTGGACAATTACATAGAGATTTGTGAATAATTACAAAAAAAAAGAGTGGGGGAAATTAAAACTTGGACAATTACAAAATGTTGACGTCGACAAAAAAAAAATCAAATAAATTTTTTTAAATTTCAAAATCTGAAAAAGTTGAAAATTTTTAATACGAAAAAAAGTAATTTTTCACCTCAATTGATGTACATTGTACATCAAACTAATGAAAATTGTACATCAATTTTATGAAAATTGGACATCAATTTTATGAAAACTGGACATCAATTTTATGAAAATTGTACATCAATTTTATGAAAATTTTACATAAATTTAATGAAAATTGTACATGAATTTTATGAAAATTGTACATTGTACATCAAGTTTATGAAAATTGTACATCAATTTAATGAAACTGGGACATCAATTTTATAAAAATTTTACATCAATTTTATGAAAATTTTACATCAATTTAATGAAACTGGTACATCAATTTTATGAAAATTATACATCAATTTTATGAAAATTGTACATTAGTTTTATGAAAACTGTACATAAATTTTATGAAAATTGTACATAAATTTTATGAAAATTTTACATCATTTTAATGAACATTGTACATCAAGTTTATGAAAATTTTACATAAATTTAATGAAAATTGTACATGAATTTTATGAAAATTGTACATTGTACATCAAGTTTATGAAAATTGTACATCAATTTAATGAAACTGGGACATCAATTTTATAAAAATTTTACATCAATTTTATGAAAATTTTACATCAATTTAATGAAACTGGTACATCAATTTTATGAAAATTATACATCAATTTTATGAAAATTGTACATTAGTTTTATGAAAACTGGACATCAATTTTATGAAAATTGTACATCAATTTTATGAAAATTTTACATCATTTTAATGAAAATTGTACATAAATTTTATGAAAATTGTACATAAATTTTATGAAAATTGTACATCAATTTTATGAAAATTGTACATAAATTTTATGAAAATTGTACATCAATTTTATGAAAATTGTACATCAATTTTATGAAAATTGTACATTAGTTTTATGAAAACTGGACATCAATTTTATGAAAATTGTACATCAATTTTATGAAAATTTTACATCATTTTAATGAAAATTGTACATAAATTTTATGAAAATTGGACATCAATTTTATGAAAATTGGACATCAATTTTATGAAAATTGGACATCAATTTTATGAAAATTGGACATCAATTTTATGAAAATTGGACATCAATTTTATGAAAATTGTACATCAATTTAATGAAAACTGTACATCAATTTAATGAAAATTGTACATCAATTTAATGAAAATTGTACATCAATTTAATGAAAATTGTACATCAATTAGATGAAAATTGTACATCAATTTTATGAAAATTGTACATCAATTTAATGACACTGGTACATCATTTCATGAAAATTGTACAACAGTTTTATGAAAATTTTACATTGTACATCATTTCAATAAAACTGGTATATCAATTTTATGAAAATTGTACATCAATTTTATAAAAAATGGTACATCAATTTTATAAAAAATGGTACATCAATTTTATGAAAATTTTACATCAATTTTATGAAAATTGTACATCAATTTCATGAAAATTGTACATCAATTTCATGAAAATTGTACATCAATTTTATGAAAACTGTACATCAATTTTATGAAAATTGTACATCAATTTTATGAAAATTGTACATTGATTTAATTGATTTAATGAAAATTGTACACCAAAAATAAAAAATAAAACATTTCTGTTTTGCAAATAAAAATGTTTTATTTTATTGTACGAAGATATCGAAAGCTACATCGCTTCTTTATCGGTAGCCTTTGCAATGCTTCCTACTACAATTCTTGGTCTAATAAAGGGTCCGCCATCAAACGTTTTCGTTGTGTGCAATGCCACTACCCACCGTCCTAATGTACCATGTACTTCTACTTCTAATTGCTATGATCCTTCCGAAAACTTTTTAGTTGCCTTGACAAAAGTGACACCACACCCTAATCAAATGATGCACAGTGTGGCTGTGACCAAATATCTCCGTTGTCTATTTAGATTTGTAGCTGCGATTAAACCCGGACGATCGCGTCAACCAACCATGCTATTCATCATGGCTACGTACGTACAAAACTATAATGGAAGCCCTGGTGCTTGCATAGACAATTACCGCATCGCTCACAACGGAGGGCTCTGATCTGTTGAAGAAACACACCCACCAAAAAGTGAAAGAAACAAAAAAAATTAAAAACAACCGATGTGCGTGTATTAAATTTTAACAAATCTCCTCCACTTTTTTGGTTGGTTTCTCTATGTACGCGATGCCTTTGATCTTGACGGCCGGTGTTAAATCCGATAATGATGCATCATCATCTTCCTCATCATCATCAGGCGACGGCAACAACATTGTACACCAGCAGCAGCAGCAGCAGCAACATCCAACCACGGCATCAATGAATGACCGACAGACAATCTTTTTCCGCATGATTTAAATGCTGTTTTCGTTTGGTTTTTTTTTTCTTTCTCTTTGTTTCTTCCAATACCATTCTTGATTGTAAGAGTGTGTATGTAAAGTGTGTGTGTGTGTGTGTGTCTTAGAAAATCATAAAATTTCTAAAAATGCTTTCAATCATAAACACCATCATAAAATCTTAAAACAAATACGATTTTCTCAACTTCGTTTTCTTCACTTTATTTTTTTACGTACCCACACAACAACAAAACAAAAGGAAAACGACACGGCCAAAGCGAAGGAATGAAAGAAAATGTTTTCTTCGTCTAAATATTGAATGTCTGGCTGGCCGCCGGTGCAGGTGCATTTCAAAAGAGCAACAGCAGCAGAAACACTGCTGAGCAGATTTCTAAATTCTAAAAGAAAAAAAAGAAACGTTGTAGGCTGCGGCTGCGACCGCGGCATGTGCACCAGCCTCAGCATCAATGAAATGAAAACTCGAACAGGAAGAAATACAATTTGCGGGAATCTTCATCTTCATCATCATCACATGAACAACGCCAACACTCACGCATAGGCCATTGAAAAGAACGCCAGAGAGATCTGGAGAAGCAAACAAAAAAACCAAGACGAAGAGGAAGGAGTAGAACAAGTTTGGCGTGGAACACATTTACTTCAAGCTGTTGTGGTTGTGGGCCTTATATACCCCCTTCCTCCTGAATTGCTTACCTCAGCCATCAGTCAACATTTGAAATAAAACTTTGCCGAAAATGACGACTACGATTTTTTTATTTTGAAATTTCAACAAAATTGCTAATTATGAATGTGGTTTTTTTCGGGTATTTTTCTAAGAACTCAATTGACTGCAATTGTCAGTCTGCTCTGTGGAGTCAAAGTTTTGGTCGGCGAGTCAACATTTAGTTGCTGCTGAAAGAATCGGGTTTGATGATTTCTTTTCCCATTGCCATTGAAAGTAGCAAATCTCAGCTAAAAATGAAAGCCCTGTGCGAAATATTGTCAGGCAATGGCAGTAGAGAACCGAATCTAACCTAAACATTATGAAGAGGGCAGACAACTTCGGTCTGTCACTAGTTCTTTTATAGAAATTCAGTGTTATGTTCAATAGCTGATATCCATTGGAGAACTTAGGAGGTCTCTTCACTAGATTGTCTTTGGTCTAACGTGAAACTAAATGCCCTGTAGGAAATATTGTCAGGTAATGACACTGGACGTAAGTAAATCCTATGTCAACCATATTAACCCTCTAAATGACCCCTGGGCGGTCTTCATTAATTGTGTTTAATTTCATAAAAAATATTAACCCTCTAACTGGTCAAACAGAAATCCCAGAAAATCCTTGCCACCTGTTTTTGTTTTCGAGAGTTATGCACAAAGAAATATTTCTTAGGAAATTAAACTTAACTTGATGATATGTGTGCCAGGGAATAGGAAGATCGAGGCGCTGACAATGGTCAGGATGGTGCCAGAAGAAATGCTTTTCAATACATTTCAGGAGTACATGGAGCTTGGAAATAGTGGAAATAGTCAAATAACAGCACAGTCGTCAGTGAAAATAAAATCAGATTTGGTTGGTTTTCGAATGGTCCTCGAGAAATCCTATAAAAAAAAATAATTCCATACCTTCTAATAACACAATAAGTGACAAATCTTCCCGTAACAAGTGTTGACCAGCAAAATAACAACACCAGGATGTAGCCCACCATTTCCCAAATGGGGGTATCAAATAGAACGACCGATACAATTTCAATTAGTCGTGTCAGACAGACTTCCTCGTTGCTCTTCAAATAAAATTACTGGCGCTACCTTCGCCACCAGTGGACATGGCGAAATCATATATGAAATCAGCTATATGTTTGTCGATATGTATATACATATATATGTATATATATATATGTGTGTGTGTGTCACTGTATACATTTCTCCCTACTTCACATTTACATATTCATCGTGTAAATCGTTGGTCGTACACTTTGATTTGCAAATTAAATCTTGTGTGTAGAACATTTAACAGAGATATGCACGTATGTAGCTACACAGTCGCTGACATACACACTCGCATGTTGGAATGTGAGATTGTATATCGGGACGATCGTACGTGCACATTAGAGTGGGTATATGCCTGTTAAGTATTGTATTTTAAATTAGAACAGATTATTTAATTTTAATTTTCCAATTGTTTATTCCCGTCGATTTCCACTTATTTTTATTTTTCCCCCTTTTGTACCTTTTTTATCCCTTTTTGGTCAATTTTCCGTGCCTTCTGTAACTATTACACACATGCCGTTGCCAAAATATTAGTTTTGGACCCTTTTAGTCTCTTTTCTAATTTTTGGATCATTTCTGTTGTTTACATTATTTTTGCACATATTTTCTTCTTCTGTACCTTTTTTTTATCCCTTTAGCCCCGTTTTCATTACTTCCAATTTTTGGCCCAGTTCTGTCGTTTAAAATTTTGTTTCCACACAGTTTTGTTCTTTTCACTTTTTTACCTTTTTGGTCCCTTTTTTCCCTTCTCTAACTATTATCTAAGTGCCGTTGTCAAGTTTTGGCTCATTTCTGTCGATGAAAATATATTTTAAAATTGTTTTCCACACATTTTTGTTCTTTCCCCTTTTTTTTAACTTTTTATCCCGTTTTGGCCACTTTTTTTGTCCCTTCTCTAACTATTATCCACATGCCGTTGCCAAGTTTTGCCTCATTTAATTTAATTTTGATGAACTTTTTTTTCTCATTTTTTCTCCTTTTGTACTTTTTTTTTTATCCCGTTTAGTACCCATTTTTGTCCCCTCTCTAATTATAATCGACATGTGGGTGACAAAAATTAGTTTTGGCCCTCATTTCTTCCGATCGCAATTTTCTTTCAGACATTTTCGTTTTGCCCCTTTTGTGTCCTTTTATACCGTTTTGGCCACTTATTTTTGTCCCTTCTCTAACTATTATCCACATGCCGTTGCCAACCAAGTTTTGGCTGATTTCTGTCGATGAAAATATTTTTTTTCGCATTTTTTCTCCTTTTGTACTTTTTTTATCCCGTTTAGTAGCCCTTTTCGTTCCTTCTATGATTATAATTCACATGCGAGTGCCAAAAATTAGTTTTGGGCCCTCATTTCTGCCAATCGCAATTTTCTTTAAGACATTTTTGTTGTTCCCCTTTTGTACCTTTTTTATCCCGTTTTGGCGACTTTTTTGTCCCTTCTCTAACTATTATCCATTTGCCGATGCCAAGTTTTGGCTCATTTAATTTCATTTTGATTAAACTTTTTTTTTCGCATTTTTTCTCTTTTTGTACTTTTTTTATCCCGTTTAGTAGCCCTTTTCGTCCCTTCTCTAATTATAATCCACATGCCGGTGCCAAAAATTAGTTTTGGCCCTCATTTCTGCCGATCGCAATTTTCTTTCAGACATTATTGTTTTTCCCCTTTTGTATTTTTTTTGTCCCGTTTAGTACCCCCTTTCGTTCCTTCTCTAATTATAATTCACATGCCAACAATTTGTTTTGGGCCCTCATCTCTGTCGATCGCAGTTTTCTTTCAGTCATTTTTGTTGTTCCCCTTTTGTACCTTTTTTATCCTGTTTTGGCCAATTTGTCGCCCCTTCTCTAACTATTAACCACAATCCTAGCTGTGGACAAATTTTCCATCAAAAATCACGACATTTGATTATTTTGTATTCTTGGGTTTAAATCCTTAGCGTATGTCTAGGCTGCAAGGGCTACATAATCTCCAAAGTTCATGAGTCTAGCTTTAGCCGTTTGGTCCGGACTGTGATGAATCAGTCAGCCAGTCACGCAAGACTTTTATATGGAAGTCTCTATGAAAAATACCCCAAATGAAAAATGACCCAAATATAATGAAGAATGCCCCCAAAAGCCCAATATGAAAATTTATAAGGAAATCTCCATTTTTATTGGGGAGTTTTTCATAATGAAAAATGCCCAAATTTTGTATGACATTTTTTTTTTTTGGGAAATCTTAATTTTTTCTTGGTGAGGGCATTTTTCATAGAGCCATTTATGTTAGTAGTGTGTGTGTATGCTTTCTACACCCACTCTTATACACAGGCATACGATTTATACCCAGCTTTTCATATGACTGACTCCATCCATATCATGTCATGCCGTCGAACATTCTTTGCAATGAATTCGAAAGTTAGTTTGTTCTTCTTTGTGACAATCAGAATCACCAACGGCATGAAAATGAAATTGTTGATCGTTCTTTTGTATTGTTGTTGTTTCTTTATTTTTTTTTTATTGTTGTCATGTCACTTGACATTCATTTTGGGCGACAGTCAGGGTCATTTCAGCAATTTGTATTGATCTGTCCACTTACACACACACACACGCCATTGTCCGTGCAGTCGTCGTCGCTGCCGCCGCCGTTTTCATGTTCACTGCAAAGTGTTTATTAAACACCAGTCAGTCGTCACTCACTCAGCCAGTCATTGGCATGGAATTGCGCTAGATGTCACATGTGACCGAACATCACAGCACCGAACAGCATGAAATCTGAACAGATAAATTGACATGTTTATGTTATAAAATGATTAAAAGTGAAAATACCACACGGACTACAGTAGCGGGGCAGTAGTATATGGCGTAGGGCTTCAAATGCCTGAACTTGGTAGATTTAAAGATCACTGCGGAAGTTTTTTCAAAACTGGCTTTTTGATAAAAAAAAAAATCGATGGAAAAAGTCCAGAATACAAAAAAATTTAACAATTTTATTTACAAAGATATGGCAAATTCAATTCGATGGTAAGCACCACACGCCTAAAGCTTAACTACACAAAACGGTAATTCGTACAGGACCGATCCTCCGTTTCAACCTTTTCATTATCAACGGCATACCTTCCACTTTATCTTAATATATATTTACCCTCGACACTGATTCACTGATTCACTGACTCTGTCACGCAGTACGTAGGAATTTAAATAGACATTCTATAATTCTATAAATAATAATAAAAAAAATAATATTTTTTTTTTTACAGAAATTGTGTTTTCCCCAAATTTTTTTTTTAACAAAAAATTGTTTTTTCCATAATTTTTTTTTACAAATTTTTTTTTTACAAAAAATTTTTTTTTACAAAATTTTTTTTTCAACAAAAATTTTTTTTTGTACAAAAATTGTTTTTCAACAAAATTTTTTTTTTTACAAATTTTTTTTTCCACATTTTTTTTTTTCAACAAAATTTTTTTTTTCCACAAATTTTTTTTTTCAACAAAATTTTTTTTTTCCACAAAATTTTTTTTTTCAACAAAATTTTCTTTTTCAACAAAATTTTTTTTCAAAAATTTGTTCAACAAAATTTTTTTTCAAAAATTTTTGCAACAAAATTTTTTTACGGGCGCCATGGGCGCATTACTACTTACTAGTTATGAAATAAACATCCGATCATTTATCTCAACAAATGCCATTTTTCATTGAATACCAAACTAACACCACTTGTTGGAAAACCCTGTACATATACAATTATTAATTTCAATAGTTAACCGAGTCACTGCCGGGCATGAATTGGGTTAACGAAACAAGCTCTGTCTGTCGCAACTGGCACAATAGTTTCGCTCGATGCTGTATATGAAAATCTGACAACTATTTATATCGCTAATCATGAAATAAGTTGTCCAACTATTCATTTCAGTACATATTTTCATAATAAGGTAAAACGGTTTTCTGCGGAACAAACAAAAACAAACCAAAAAAATAAAAGAAACATTGTGTAACTGTTGCTGAAGTATGTGTGTGTGTGTACGCATGTAAATTCATTATTAAGATTTATTGCCTTTTAACACATTTTTAAGCATTGTGTGTGTGTGTGTGAGTTTTTTGTTTTTTGCTTAGACAACAATTAAGTTAAGTGTCATTTTGTACTTTTAGTCACACCTTGTATGTTGTTAGTATGCATTACTTTTTTACTTTACCGTATGTTGTAGACACACTTATGTTTTTGCTGACTGGCGGCACATGCATGTGTGTGTGTGTGTGTAGAATTATGCACGTGTTTAGGACGCTTACATGTCGACGTTTAACTCCGACACACTCACACAAACACATTCATTCAACAAAACCGTCCAAGTACCGATGATACTTTGTGCAAACAGCCGGCGACAAGAGCAAGAGCAACCACAGCAACAGCAACAGCAACATCAACAACAGCCAACAACAAAGGGCAAAACAGCGGCATTTTAGTGAGCACACCTTTCATCTTAACTCAAGATCAATTAAAGTTGCACACACTTGTGGGCATATACATTCACACACACACACACACATCTTCACAGTTGAGCAGAAAAAAAAAGGCCAACATGCTCAGACAAGCTGTTGCATTGCAATTGCTCGCCTTAACTTGGCAAATTTGTAAGCAGAACAAAAAAAAACAGAAACGCACACACACGCATCAACAATTCCAACTGTTTAATGCTCATTCACTTGCTCACTCTCCCTCTCTCTCTGTCTCTCTGTATAGGCTCCTTCGTCATCATCGCCCAACTAAACGCCTATTATGCACACAGTCAGTCAGTATTCGTACTAAAGTACCTCGAATGCATTTAGCCAAGTTTTTAGTAACAGCAACAAATCTCCAGTAAATGCTGCAAGTAAGATTTTGCTGCTTCTCGAAGTACATGCGTCTTTTCTCTCGCTTTTTGTTGCTGTTGCCTTTGCCTTACTTCATTATCATGCCTGGCTGGCTGGCTGGCTGGCACTTCAAAGACCGCCTCGCAGGCCTGTATGTCCGTCTGTCTGTCAACATCAAAGTTGTTGGAGTTGTTGGTTGTTCACTTTTTTTTCCGCTGTTGTTCTTGTAATTTTTCTTTTGCACCGTCTTTAGTCTCTGTTCGTCTGTTCATTAATAATTGCCGCCTTTTTTTTCAGCTTAGCTCTGTTATGCGCTGTATACGAGTCTGTGAGACTGTGTGTGTGTGTGTGCATGTCCTCTTCGTCGTATGTGCAACAATTTTTACTGTGGCGTGTGGCCAAAGTTTGTTTCCTTGTAATTGTTCATTTTGTCTCTTTGTGTGGTGCGCGGTGCGTTGCGTTTTTTTTTTTGTTTGGCTGTCTGTCTGCTCGGTCGGTTTTATGAAAACAAAAACAAACGCACACAAACATAAATAACTCCAAACACACACACAGAAACACTTGTGTACGGAAAGTATTTATTGTATATGTTTTAGTAATAGGTGCACATATGAGCGACCGACGGACCGACCAACCAACCAACCTACCGACCGACCGTATGTAAAACAGATGTTTGTTGCTGTTGCCTGTTCGATGCTGCTCTGCGATTGAAACTAATTTGGGAATTTTTTTTCGCAAACGTTTTCCTCAGTTTTTGTTGTTTTCCTTCTCAAAAATAGATAAAAGAGATATTTTTTGTGCCCTCGAAGAGTTGTGAACACAATCGCTCCCAGCCGAACAGTAGCGCTCAAAAGTAGGAATTCGATTCCTTTAAATCTATCCAAAAAGCTTCCAAGTCGGTCAGTCAATACAAGACCCTTAAAAAATAATAAGAACCCTGTGTTGATCATCGCCTGTGCGCCAAGGCAGGGTAAGTGCAGGGACTCATACTCCTTGACTTCTCAAACTTCCCGCCCTTTAATTTTTTAAAAATTATTTCTTTCAAATCAGCCAAAGTTACCAAAAAAAAAGTTACCAAAAACCAAAATCGGCCAAAAAATGCCCCCTTTACAAAAACAATTGCCTTTAACGTTTACTTTTATTGGCGAGTGTAGACCAGTGAATATCCCACATCCAGTAGCCTATTTTTAGTAATCTCATTACTTGACCGGAAATAAACAATAAATGAAAAATATTCCAACGATTAATTGCTTTCGAGCAGTAAATGTGACAAAGTTCGAAGATGACAACACACAGATTTTTAATCCGACTGAATAGAAAGTTAAACATTTGCCCCTATTTCCCAAGAAAAATCTATGATTTCCTTTTTTTTTTATTTTTTGAGACAACACACAGAAAACATGAAAATCAATTTGGGTGATTTGTTGCCTTAAAGCCGGATTAAGGGATAAACGAAGGGGAGGGGGGGCTGTTGGGAAACATTAAGTGGGCCTAACACCCCTTTGACAAGTATTTCAAAACATTTCCACAGACACACTGGTGGAACTGTTGTCCCATTCGGAATGCACTTGCCGTGACGACTGTCTCTATATTTTAAGGGTGTCTCTCTGTGACAAATTCATTTCCAATTATTGTATTTTCCTGAAAGTAAATTACTTTTCACAGGTGCTCGGGTCCATAGACACATACACACACACACAAGTATATATTTGTTTTGTAAAGACTTGAAAATAAACCAAGAAATATTTATATAATAAATACAGCGAGAGAAAAAAGCAATACGATAAGGACTAGACAAGATTGCAATAGAAAGTTTCCATATTTCTTAAGTGTTTTTAGAAAATTTAGATTTTTGCAATGTTTTCTATTGACAAATAACATTTCTTCAATAATTTAATGAATTCGGTTCATTGACAACATTCATTGTTTCATTAATGCAATGAAAATCGTTCAGGATTACAATGAAACTGAAACAATGTAATCAAAATTGTTGAACCAATGAAAAGTGTTCATTGATCCAATGAAAATTGTTCATTGATCCAATGAAAATTGTTCATTGATCCAATGAAAATTGTTCATTGATCCAATGAAAATTTTTCATTGATCCAATGAAAATTGTTTATTGATTTAATGAAAATTGTATATTGATTTAATGAAAATTGGTCATTGAACAAATGAAAATTATTCATTGATCCAATGAAAATTCTTCATTGATTTAATGAAAATTTTTCATTGTTCCAATGAAAATTGTTCATTGATTTAATGATAATTGTTCATTTATCCAATGAAATTGTTCATTTATCCAATGAAAATTTTTCATTGAACCAATGAAAATTGTTTCATTAAATCAATGAAACAATTTCATTGCAATTAATTTTTTACTGAATTAAGGAAATCATTACTTTTATCAATTAAGGAAATCATTACTTTTTGTTTAATGAAAATTGTTCATTGATTATTAAAAACTACGGCATTGATTTTATGGATAAAATGCAATTATATCACTGATACAAATAATTGTTTGATTGCAACAATATTTCATTGTTGCAATGAAATTGTTTCATTAATGTAACGAAAACTATTCATTGATGATTTGTTACTATAAAAAAATACAGCATGGATGGAATTATTATTAATATTTTCATTGATACATATTCAACATATTCAAGTTCATAGAAACAATGAAATTATTTCATTGTTGCAATGAAATTTACAAATGGAAGCAATGGAATACTACGTCATTAATGCAATAGAATTTCATTATTAATGTCATAAACACTGAACTGATGAGAAACCATTGTGTTGTTAATACAATGAAATTGGTTCATTGATAGAATGAAATTTCTTCATTGATAGAATGAAAATATTTCATTGATAGAATGCAATTTCTTCATTGATAGAATGAACTTATTTCATTGATAGAATGCAATTTCTTCATTGCTGCAATGAAATTGCCCCAGTTATGTTATTATGTAAATCGTTTTGCTCTTTGCATAAATGTGGTTCACTGACTCAACGGAATTACATTTGTGCAAATTCGTTTCTTTTTTTATTGGCGTGATTGAACTATTTTATGATTGCCATGAAATTATTGCACCCACTAATGACTGGCCATGACATTACTGCTGCTACACAGCGTCATCATTTTTCTTTCAGTGTAGACAGTGGACATGTCGAGGCAAATTCCTGTAGGTCGTTCGTGCTGTGCAATATTTCGTGCCACTGGGTGTTGTTCGGTGATTGAAAGCAACATGTGTTCTGAGTTGATGTTAATGAATGAATGTGTATGCATGAATTTTGACGTCGTGTAAACCTTGTTGTATGCAAATCTTTGTTCTTCATGTTGTAAACGAACACACACGAACGCACGTACTCCGAGTTGTTGCCAAATAAACCCAAGAAAGTCTTGCGTTCGCGCTTTGAAAGCGTGTGTCTGAAACAATCATTATGTCTTTATTTGGATTGTGTGTTTTTTTTTTTCGTTTTATTTTATTAAGTCTGAAATTCCATTTTCAATTGATCCATGAATCCAAAAAGAAACGACTACAAAAAAATGCACTAAATTTAATGTAAATTATTTCATGACGATGCCGATGATGACTGAGTAGTAGTTGATGTTTTTCATGGTTGTTGCTGCCTGCCACATGATGTCTGAGCGTAATAAATCGTTTTTATTTTAATAGGATGCCTCATTTAGCAGCACCTTGATAACACAAACAAGTTGTAAATAAATGACTTCGGCAGCTCCGTAGCTACAGTTCACTTCAAATATTTCCCAGTGCACTGAAAAAACCTCAACATAAAAAAAATCCATCCATCTGCACCTTTTTTGTTTTGTGCTGTGGCACGCACACAGCAACAAAGCATCAGGCAACACCTACAGAACACAGATGCTGCATTTTATTCCTCATCGGAATCGCCTAAAAATAGCAGCGCAAAGCGATGAAAAATGCATTTGTAATTTGAAGGTGTGAGTAACAAATACCTCATAATCTTGTAAGGGAACTGGAAAAATGTCAGTGGCAACATCCCGTCGCCCCTACAAAGAAACAGCGTTGAACAGTGGGCGAATTATTACAGATTTAGAAAGAACTCGAATAATGGTGCACCTGACAAAAGAAGCATCTATAGCGGAGTCTGAACAAATAAAACAAATGAAATGCACTGCTTGAAAAAAGTCTATTGGGACGAACATCGCTTCATAAAACATGGTAAGGTTGCTCTTCCCTTCGGAGATATCCTTTCACTGTTTTCGAATCTTAATATATATTTACCCTCGACACTGATTCACTGATTCACTGACTCTGTCACGCTGTACGTAGGAATTTAAATAGGCATTCTATAATTCTATAAATAATAAAAATAAAAAAAATATTTTTTTTTTGTACAGAAATTGTGTTTTCCCAAAATTTTTTTTTTACAAAATTTTTTTTTCAAGCGGAATTTTTTTTTTACAAAAATTTTTTTTTTTACTAAACTTTTTTTTCCAAAATTTTTTTTTTCAACAAAATTTTTTTTTTCCACAAAAATTTTTTTTTGAACAGAAATTTTTTTTTCAACAAAAATTTTTTTTCCACAAATTTTTTTTTTCCAATTTTATTTTTTTTTACAAAATATTTTTCTGAAAATATTTTTTACAAAATTTTTAAAATTAAGTAACAAATACTTTCTCAAGCAAATTAACGGGCGCCATAGGCGCATTACAACTTACTAGTTTAAATATAATATCCTCAACAAATCTTTGGCTTTCGTACATACAATTATGGGATTAGGACCACCAGATGGCGGAAAATTAGAACACCAGCCATGTCACTTTCGAAACCTTGCCTACAGATGACCCTAGGACGACAATGGAAAACCATAAAACTGCAAATGTTCTCCCATCTCTTCTCATTGGCCGATAGATGGCGTTGGCTCTTTAATGTCAATGGAACTGGGGAAATGTAGACGACTGTAGAGTCTGGTTCATCCGAGCTAAAAAAAAATCTATACTTCAAGCTTAGCACTTGGTGTTATTTAGCTGCTCAATTGACTGAAGCTGGCGCTGAATGTGATATGTAGATGGCGTTGGAGTTTAACTATCAATCCAAACCGCATTCAACCTCATAACACTTCTTTTTGGAAACTTTAAAAAAATATTCTCGAATTTAGTATTTTCCTATTCAATCCTAAAATATCAATGTAGATGAACTGGAAATTTAAAATCAGTGCTGTTAAAAAAAAATCGTCAAAATTAAAAACCATGAAAACTTCTCCCAGAAAATCGAAAATGATTTCATTTGGCTCATTGCATTATGTGCGGGATAAATCTCACCTTGAGATATAAAGGGTGATTTTTTTGAGGTTAGGATTTTCATGCATTAGTATTTGACAGATCACGTGGGATTTCAGACATGGTGTCAAAGAGAAAGATGCTCAGTATGCTTTGACATTTCATCATGAAGCCGAACGATCTGCCACAACGTCGAATTTTCAGTGAATGGGCCCTAGAAAAGTTGGCAGAAAATCCGCTTTTTTATCGACAAATTTTGTTCAGCGATGAGGCTCATTTCTGGTTGAATGGCTACGTAAATAAGCAAAATTGCCGCATTTGGAGTGAAGAGCAACCAGAAGCCGTTCAAGAACTGCCCATGCATCCCGAAAAATGCACTGTTTGGTGTGGTTTGTACGCTGGTGGAATCATTGGACCGTATTTTTTCAAAGATGCTGTTGGACGCAACGTTACGGTGAATGGCGATCGCTATCGTTCGATGCTAACAAACTTTTTGTTGCCAAAAATGGAAGAACTGAACTTGGTTGACATGTGGTTTCAACAAGATGGCGCTACATGCCACACAGCTCGCGATTCTATGGCCATTTTGAGGGAAAACTTCGGAGAACAATTCATCTCAAGAAATGGACCGGTAAGTTGGCCACCAAGATCATGCGATTTGACGCCTTTAGACTATTTTTTGTGGGGCTACGTCAAGTCTAAAGTCTACAGAAATAAGCCAGCAACTATTCCAGCTTTGGAAGACAACATTTCCGAAGAAATTCGGGCTATTCCGGCCGAAATGCTCGAAAAAGTTGCCCAAAATTGGACTTTCCGAATGGACCACCTAAGCCGCAGCCGCGGTCAACATTTAAATGAAATTATCTTCAAAAAGTAAATGTCATGGACCAATCTAACGTTTCAAATAAAGAACCGATGAGATTTTGCAAATTTTATGCGTTTTTTTTAAAAAAAAAGTTATCAAGCTCTTAACAAATCACTCTTTAGATGGCGTTGTACTTTGAAATCAGTATTCTATGGCTCGATATTCGCCCTATTTCAGCGCCCTTTTGTACTGTGCAAGGGCTCGAGATTCGTCCTGTGCTTCACCAATGCCCGTAATGTGATGCTGACTGTGAAATGTAGACGGCGTGGGAGTATGAAATCTGTTTTTTGGCAGAATACACAAAAGTTCTTGACGGAGTATCGACATTTCAATTTCGCACTTTGCTTTATGTGGATTTTCAACTGAAAGGTAATGAGTTTGATATATAGATGGCGTTGTACTTTGAAATCAGTGTCTTACTTGAATTTCTTCCCAGATGATCGAGGTTATTTACAATTTTTAATTCTTTACGCTTAAAATTTAGCCCTCTATTAGCCCGTCACCTTGTCATTGCCAGTGATGCGGATGACTGTGAAATATAGATGGCGTTGGACTTTGAAATAAGTTTTTCAACAGAATAAGTTTTCAACCTATGAACTTCTTTTCGGAGGCTTGAAAGTTGTTACAAGTGGACACTTTGCATTATGTGTTTTTTTTTAGCTGAAGAGATATGGCGCTGACTATGAAACATAAATGGCGTTGTAGCATGAACTCTGTGTAGTTTAAGAACAAACTTAAAACTCACAAAACTTCTTCCCAGTCTCGTAGTAGGTTTCAAATTTGTACTTTGCATTATGTACGTTATTTACCAACTGAGGGTACATGTAGATGGCGTGAAATGTAGATGGCGTGGAAGTTTTTCATGTCGATCTTGTCTTTTAAATCCTTAAAAGGCAGGGATAAAAGGGATTTTAATGGAAGATAATAAAAGGAAGTGTAATCGATACTGGTCATGCAAATATTCCACATACGCCTTTTATTCGAGGTGTCCGTGGAACGTCTAGGACAATCGTTACAAGTAATCCATCTGTGGATGATAATATTTATAGGTCTGATCAGCTAAGGTTGACAATTTTCTTATGGAGACAACCTTGAGTATCAACACCAGTTTAATGGGTTGAGGAGTACATGGTGGCTAAATGAGTCGATGGCCCGCGTGTCCTTTCCAGTTCATCTTTGAAACACAAGATTGGACACATTTGAATTATTAATTTAATTTATTAATTAATTATTTCCCTTAACATTTATTGAAGGAACACACGGGGTACTTATCTCAAATTATTCGTAGTCTCCGAGTGGATCCTACTCTTTTTAAAGCGGGCTCATAATGCTTTTGTCTAGAGAAGTTTTCATAGCTTAGAGATTACTCTCTTAGACATTGAGAAGGTGGAAAAATACCTCGACTAACCGTAGATTTTTGTGTCATAGCATTAGACTATTCCTCCCACTACCTCCACATAAGAAAAAAACACAAATTTCCACAAGTACACCCCCCCCCCCCCCCCCACTGTGCCACATATTGCATACAATTACACGTTAAAACACGTGTAATGTTTGCTACAGTTTTTTTTTTACTTTTTATTTTTATAAATTGGCCACAAGATCCACAAACACCTTAAGTAATTGTTATTACAATCGGAAATCACTGAAATACCAAATGAAAGCACAACAAAACGAACAAAAACACAAAAACTTCATCTTCCATCTTCAGGCTTTAATCTGCCATCTTCACATGGGATCATCCGCTCACAATGAACTTTGATACAATTGATACACAGGGATTGTTGATTGAATGTGTGGGCATTTTATTGATTTGTTTAGAAAACAACAATAAATTTCTATTTCGTTTTTAAGGAGGCGGAGGAGGATTGTATTCCATCTACCTACCCCTTCTCCCAAGGCCCTACAATCCCCTTGGAAGATTTTGGGGGAATATCAAGTGTTTTGGCATTTCGTGGAATCTGGCGCCTATTTGGCCTAATTATAAGGCGGGATTATCTTAATTAACACACTACTCGCTTGGGCTCGCTTGCTCACAACTCTCAACACTTGTACTAGCCAAACATAAACACACACTTCAGCACTTCACACACACACACACAGACAGGGTATTCTTTGAAGAATACAACACAAGATAATAACTGTGGGAATTCTTCAGCGCGAGTTGTTTGGTGTTTGTTATGATTCTTCACCACTCGTATTTATTGAGCAAATAGCGTCCGAAAGTTATGTTGTTGGTTTTTTTTTTTTTTTTTTGGAACGGGTGTTTTACCCGAACTTATCATGTTTGTCTAGAGTGTTATGTGTGCGATAACAATGCGATCATCCCCACCCAAGTTGTGGGGGGCTGTTGAATCGCATTCCGTTTAAAGTGTTTCTGTTTCTGTGGGCTTTTCAAGGAAATGATTACCAAATTGAATGGAATGAATATCCCACAGTTTTGCCGACACAATAAACGAACTGATAAAGCCCGAAGTGTCACTGAAAGCACACAATTTTTAATAATAAAAAACAAACAATTCTTATGAAGCACTTATTTAGTCTTACATGTGTCGCAAGGGCTAACTTTGCCTGATGGTGGTCCTTTCTGTCTATTATTTTTTTTAATTTAAACCTTCTTTCCCACTGTGCCTTAGACTCGTTTGGCAATATTGCTGGCAAAAAAACAACAAAAGGTTGGTTGGTATAGAAAAATATGTTGCAGAGAGAACAAGTATTTCTGTTTTTTTTTATCCAGTTAAAGAATTATTTTTAAAAATTATTTAATTAACATATATGAAATCTTTCAACAATTTCATATAAATTGTGTTTTTTTTTTTCATATCAATTATGGTAAAACTGTGTTAAATTGCACAATACTCCACCGGAATCATCTTCGCAATGTAAGAACAATACAACAGAAAAAAGGGTTAATCAATTTGATGAATTCTTACATCAATTTGATTAATTTGAACATCATTTTCCAACCTACTACATTTTTCTTCAATTTGTTGTAGAACTTTTCGTTAATTTTTCTTCAATTCCGTACATCAATTTGATGAAAATTGTACATCGATTTGATGAACATCGTACATCACTTTAATGAACATGGTACATCAATTTAATGAACATTAATTTTATGAAAATTGTACATCAATTTTATGAAAATTGTACATCAATTTCATGAATATTGTACATCAATTTCATTGATAAATTTTATGAAAATTGGACATCAATTTTATGAAAATTTTACATGAAATTGATGAACATTGTACATCAATTTGATGAATATTGTACATCAATTGTATGAAATTATACAACAATTTTATGAAGAATGTACATCAATTTGGTGAACATTGTACATCAATTTGATGTACATTGTACATCAGTTTGATGAACATTGTACATCAATTTGATGTACCTTGTACATCAATTTGGTGTACATTGTACATCATTTTGATGAACATTGTACATCAGTTTGATGAACATTATACATCAATTTGGTGAACATTTTACATCAATTTGATGAAAATTGTACATCGATTTGATGAAAATTGTACATCGATTTGATGAACATCGTACATCAATTTAATGAAAATTTTACATCAATTTAATGAACATTAATTTTATGAAAATTGTACATCAATTTTATGAAAATTGTACATCAATTTCATAAATATTGTACATCAATTTCATTGATAAATTTTATGAAAATTGGACATCAATTTTATGAAAATTTTACATCAAATTGATGAACATTGTACATCAATTTGATGAATATTGTACATCAATTGTATGAAATTATACAACAATTTTATGAAGAATGTACATCAATTTGGTGAACATTGTACATCAGTTTGATGAACATTGTACATCAATTTGATGTACATGTTACATCAATTTTATGAAAATTGTCCATCAATTTTATGAAAATTTTACATCAATTTTATAAAAATTGTACATCAAATTGATGAAAATTGTACATCAAATTGATGAAAATTGTACATCAAATTGATGAACATTGCACATCAATTTGATGAATATTGTACACCAATTTGATGAATATTGTACCTCAATCATCATCATCAATTTGATGAACATTGTACATCAATTTGGTGAACATTTTACATCAATTTGATAAATATTGTACATAAATTTTATGAAAATGTTACATCAATTTTATGAAAATGTTACATCAATTTTATGAAAATTTTCCATCAATTTTATGAAAATTGTACATCAATTTTATGAAAATTGTACATCAATTTTATAAAAATTTTACATCAAATTGATGAAAATTTTACATCAAATTGATGAAAATTGTACATCAAATTGATGAACATTATACATCAATTTGATGAACATTGTACATCTATTCTATGAACATTATACATCAATCTGATGAACATTGTACATGAATTTAATGAAAATTGTCCTTAAATTTAATGCAATTTTACATAAATTTGATCATCAATTTAATGAAAATGTACATCAAATTGAATTTCTTAAAAAAAATGAAAGCATTTATATTTTGCTTAAATTTCCTAAAAAAAAAAACATTTCTTCGTTGTGTACAAAGTGGTTGTTGCTAAAATGCAACAACTGTTTTAAAATCACCCACTCTTTCATAGCGTTTTTTTTTTCCTTGGTAAGGTTGATGTCACAAAAATACTTCAATTTGATGAAAGCAGAAAAATGACATAAAAACCAAGACCTTCAAATTGAATAATTTATTCATCAAGTAAATGAATTTCTTCATGAATTTGATGTAGAACTATTGAGGAATCGCTTTCATTGAGTTGATGTACCGTTTGTTTTTTCTCAGTGTTGGATGACAGATGTTAACTGTGATTGTTCCGATTTCATTCTTTTCCCAGACCATCTCTATTAGAATTCGAAAGCCACTCAATTCATATGGGCAGAACTTAATTCCAAAACAAATATCAATTTCCCCCAATTCATTTGACCACACAGACGGTTGATACATGAAACCTTCTCGTATTTGAATTGAAAGTTCCAGGCGCCATAGCAAATCGACCACACAATTTCCCTCGTACTATACGACTGCAATGTGCACACAAACATACAGACATCGATCGGCATTACGAAATTCAAATATTCACTCCAAAAAATAGGCCCTAATTTTAGACAGCAGCTTCCTTCGTCTGTGAAGTATTCGAACAATGCGAAATTTACACGTACCAATTGTGTACGTACTCGCCCCGTGCAGTAGAGAACGTTTCGGATGGAGAAATACCACTAACTATCACTACTCTATAAATTTAATGGAAAAGTCTGGTGCTAATAATAGAGACGATATTCTAACAATTTACAGCCATATATGTATGTATGTATGTGTGTATGAGCGTGAGGCAATGTTGCAGCAAGAGCAAATGTGTACCAACCACTGCCAGAAAACCAAGCAACAATTTGTCGAAAAGATATTGACGGTGATTTGTTTTTTGTTTCAAGTTATTCCTGTGATTTTATGTAACAAAAAAGAAAACAAAAACGGAGAAGTTTTCGTAGGACTGGCCCTGTTTCGGAAAGTCTCAGGTAATTCGGTAGAAAATTCCTGGGTAGAGTTCCTTAAGGGCTCAGTAGTCTTTGCATGTGACAGCAGTGAAATTTCGTAGAATAAGCGAATGTACTTGCATGTTGCACAGTGGCTGCAAACATTGAAAATAAGCACATGATTACACGGGTTAATTGGAAATAAGCCTGGTTCTATTTGAAAAATAGCAATAGTTAGATTGGAAGAAAAAAGCGTCAATTTGAAAAACACTTCACTTCAAAGAAGTCCTTATTTGAAGAGTACAAGTTGGCAACACTTTTAATGTGCAATTACCAATTAATGGACATGAATGTTTTTGATATTTGCTAGTTTGGAAGAAAAAATTGCTTATTTGAAGATTAAAAATCGCTAGTTAGAAGAAAAGAAGAACAATTTAAAAAAATGTGTTTATTTGCAAAGTATAAAAGATGGCAACACTTTATATGTCGTTTATAATTTATGAACTTTTTTTTTTTAAAAAAAATGTATAATTTCCGCCGGATAAAAAAAAGTGATTATTTTAATTTGAGCTATTTCTATAAATTTTTCGCTACTAGTTTGGAAAAAGTGGCAATTTGAAAAAAGTGCTAATTTGTAAAAAAAAATAATGGCAACACTTTTTACCTGCAGTTTTTTGATATTTGCAAGTTTGGACGAAACAATAGTCATATTTACAAAAAAGTGCTTATTTGAACTTTTTTTTTTATTAATTTCTGAACTTTCTATCAGTTGGTTCTTTATTTTTTTTCAAAAATCCCTAGTTGGAAGAAAAAGTTGGAAATGAAATGGGACGAAAATGGGGCCAAGGCGGGATAAAAAAGGGGTAAAAAAAATTCAAATTTTTGCTAAAAAAAAACATGTAGATAGTATTTCAAGAAGGGACGAAAAAGTGGCCAAAACGTACTAAAACGGGATAAAAAAGGTACAAAAGGGCAAAAAACAAAAATGTGTGTGCAAAAAATTGTAATCGGCAGGAATGAGCCAAAAATGGCAAGTGATGAAAAAGGGGACTAAAAGCGGCCCAAAACTGGTAAATATAAATGAGAAATAATATAAAGTTTACTCTCTCATAAGCGGATACCCAAGGGACTGAGAATTTTGTCCGCTTATGAGCGAAGTACACAAGAGGACTGAAGCGGATTGGTACTAAAAAGTGTCCGTTTATGAGAGCGGTCCGCTTCAGAGAGGCGTGCGCAAGAAGAGAGTACACTGTACATACGAGTATATAAAATTCTTGCTTGACTGACTCATTACTCCCCTGATCAAACGGCTGAATCTGGAATCATAAAATTTGGGAAAATCGGGACAAATTTTTTTTTTTTTTTTTTTTTGAAAACTTGGTCCAAAATAACAACTGCCAATAAAACTGACGGGATAAAAATGGGGAAAAAATATAAAAAAAAAAGGTGAAACAAGGGGATAAAGGGACAAAGAAGGAGCCAAGACATGGTAAAAGATAAAAAGTTATAGAAAGGGCCAAAAACACCGAAGCGTACCAAAACGTGGCAAAAGGAGGGAGAAACCAAAAAGTTTAATAAAAAGAGCTAACAATTGGAGGATAGGGGAGGATAGGGGATGTGGGGAAAAGTTTTTTAAATACTCATAAATGGCGAGAAGTAGAAAAGGAAATAAACGTTTCGACCTTGTTGAGGGCTAGATACCAAAAGTCGCAAAAAAGTAGAAAAGGTGACCAAAATTGGGAAAATTAAAAAGTGTGGATGAATATTTAAAATTAATATCTATCGCCAAAAATTAGAAACATGGCTTGTGACTCCGTTCAAAGTAGTATTTTTATAAACCAACGTAATTAAACAAATATGTTGTGTTTTACTAGAAAAGAAAAATTTAAGCTTATGAAGTAGCGGGTATTTGCTAGTTGGAAGTAATGGAAATTATAAGGAAAACTTTGTGGTTAGCACAAGGGGCGATAGAATTTTCTTTGTTTTCCAGTGGACGTAATTTTTGTTCAATTCATTGGCAGAATAAGGAAAACTTAGCACAATGGACGTTAGGATTTTCTTTATTTTCCAGTGGACGTAATGGATATGAGTCTCCATGACATTTAGGCTTAGTGAAAGTAAAATAATGGACTTGATTTTCCGAAATGAACAGGAAACTCGTATAATAAATGATTAGGACAATACAAGGAGACGCCATACAATATGAATCTTTTGACGAACCGCAACAGCTACATGTGAGTCTGTGGCAAATGAGTTGAATGTTTCTTGTGTGAGCGCCACTGTACCTCATTTCTCATTTAAGAACTCTGTCGAACGATGTCGTTTCTTTATGACTTTAAAATACTTTTAATTTTAGAAATTCCTCGCTGTCTAACGGTCGGTCTTTTGAGATTTAATTTATCAGGTATTTAGGCACACATGTATGCGGTGTGAGTTGCCCCCGACAACCAGTTGAGATTAGGCGTGTGTGTGTGTGGTAATTTCTTTTTTGTGCAAAGGGAGTGTGTCTTCTGGGGTAACCCCAAGTGACATATTATTATTATTATTATAGGGAAGCACATTTCATAGGCATGTCTTTAATGTTCTGTAAGGAATTTACATTGCCAGCCTGTAGTGTGGCAAGAGCCGCTGTGAGGGGGGGTGGGTGGTATTCCATTAGGGAAAATATACTTTATGAGAGGATTTTTTTCAGAAAATTTTCATTTTATTGTTAGGCATGGATATTTTGAAAATCTCACTTATGAATGAATAAACGAATGACTAAAGACATTTATTATCTGGGCTACATCGGAGACTGGAATTTGGTCTGCTGCTGTTGTTTTTGTTTTGTGGGCAATATTTTGTGTTAATTGAAATTTTATTAATTTTCACCAAGAACCACCCGTCGATAGTGGAACTTTTCTCTCTCCAAATGTTTCAAGTTTGATGGCAATAATGTCGCCAAACGCCGGATGCGGTCCAATCGCTGGTTTTAGGGGGCGGGCGATATGGCGTTCTGCAACTCCCAACTCTTCTCGCTACGCATTTGATTTGTGGCGATAAAAAAAAAGTATGCTGCGCTTGTATGGAGAAAAGCGGAGCACATAATAACCCAAAGTCCCGGGAAGATGATGGCGGCGATGAAATGTAATCATAAAAATTAAGCTCAAACGCAATCATCATTAAAATTGTTCATTTTCTTTTCTTTTCGTTTTTTTTTTCTCTGTTTTGTTTTGTTATTTTACGATTGTTGCAGAGGGGGGTTTTCCCATTTCAGTAAAATACAAAGTACAAAAAATATTTAACAAAGATTTCTTCGGCGCTTCTAAATGCAGAGGAACGAGCGAAGCAGCTCGCAGCAACGCCAAATAACAAAAAAAAATTCAGTGTTTTTATTACCGCCTATAAATACTCGTTTCGGTCTTTGTTTTTTTCTTTTCGCCTTTTTTTCCGGGGACCGGAGTATGAGTGCGCATTGTTGAGAGTGTGAGTGCGTGTGTGTGAGCGATAAATGCAACCCTGATATTTGTTGGATTCATATAAATGTGGAACGAACGCACTTTAAATGCAGTTTTTATGACCATGACGAAAATTTCGCACAAAACGGCCAACAAAAACTGCCAAGCAAACGAAAGAAAGAAAAGGTTTCTTCTTCTTTTTTTGGTATTTTAATACTCCACTGGGAAAATACATAGCACGCCAGCCCGCCCACCAAACGAATGAATGAATGAATGATGTATTAATATACGGTCACGTAACACACATCAGATGCTTTCATCACCACCACCACCCCATCCGTCAGGGACAATGTGATGTTGATAAGTTTCCCAAATTCGTAGTTAACCATAAAAGCACAGAGCTATTTTTATTGCCTTCACCCTAGAAATCTTAAAGAATACAAAAAACGGTATTCCTCTCCAACGACATGGAGGACATAGACATATGTGCCTTCATTCGTCGGATCGTTCCACTGTAATTCAGCAAGAAGGGTTGCACAACTAAAAAAAAGCTGGCAACTTATTTGTCAACCATACATCTCAAAGATATATTGTAAGAATTGCAAGTCGGGCACCACCGTTGCCCGTCAGCATCTGCATCAGCATCAGCACAATAACAACTTTGTAATACATTTAGCTTATTTTAGCCAAACAACACTGATAAATGGCCATAACACGCAACATGAGACATTATTATGATCAGAACAACAGCATTTTGAATATTCTTTTTTACAACATGCATCATCATCATCATCATCATCGGGCAGCAGCAGCATCAACAGGAGCAACACCACGACCACCACCACAGCAGAACATCAACGACAAAAAAAAAAACGAAACGAAAACAAATAAACTCATATCAACAGACTTATCAACAGGACTGCACGAATGGCCGTAGAAGGTGGAGGCGGAGGCTATGAGTTCAAAGGGCCGGGGGAGGCGTGATTACAAAGGGGAGCAGAGTCATCTGGTTGGTCCATAACACGCTTGGCTAAAACACATTAGATGGGAACGACAAAAAAAAAAACATATAAAAAGAATTATTTTTTTTTGGTTACCAAGAAATCTTGGGAGAAATTTAAACCACAAATTTGTAAAGTCACAAATTTGTAAAATCTGTAAACGATGGAGTGTCTTGAGGCCCTTTTGCGCATTTTTTTTTTTTTGAAAATCAAAATAAATTTGTTTTTATTGTCTGGATGTTCGGAAATGAATAGGAACGCAATAAACTAGCGCCATCTACATGTCAGTCCTTCAGGATTGATTAAACTAATTCACAGAATAGGAACGCAATAAACTCGCCTCTAGCGCCCTCTACATGTCAGTCCTTCAGGATTGATTAAACTAATTCACAGAATAGGAACGCAATAAACTCGCAGAATAACTTGTTTTGAATCATTCGTCTTACCGCCTCTAGCGCCATCTACATGTCAGTCCTTCAGGATTGATTAAACTAATTCACAGAAACTTATGCACCTGCATGTCGTCTATACCTGACTAAATAGAAATTAATTATAAGAATATATTTTTTTATATACTGAATTCTCCAACAAGAGGTGTTATTTAGAGTCACACGATATTTCGGTAGCTGTCACTTTTGAAGCTTTTATTCTTTGACATTTCACAAGTAGAAACTACGCCATTACTAAAAGTGAAACGATACACGCTTCAACAACACATTGAAATTATTAAAAGTCGCTACAAAAATGTTGAAAAACTTGCAGTTACAGTTCGCAAAACTAAGAAGTTTCCACACCGTGTTATCTCTCGAAGAGGAGAGATCTTGTGATTTAACACCTTGCGACTTCTTCCGTTTGGGGCCACGTGAAGGGTAAGGTCTACGCCAACAGTCCAGCGGCGATTCAAGACCTCAAAGATAGAATTCGTGAGGCTAGCGAGGACATAGGGCAGCCACTTTGCAATTTGGTTATGGAAAACTTCATGAAAAGGATATGGTCCTGTAAGCGTGGTCGTGGTGGCCATTTGGCTGATGTTGTTTTTCATCATTAACGGCATACCTTTGTCTTTATTATGAAATCATGCAATGAAGTTCGACTAGCGCCATCTATATATTAACATATCTCTAAGAGTATGTCGCGCATGACTATGAAAGACTAAATGATTTGCCTTTTATGGCTGTCTGCTTTTGGAACTGTTGTCTGTTGTCATTACGAGCCTTTATTTCTTATATATGGAACCCAATAATCAGCTTCAGCCAGCGCCATCCAGATATCAGTATACTTGGTAAAACATGATCTACAAAATCATAATCCTCCTGTAGAGAAGTCAATACTCTTCTTTCTTTGCATATAATTTTCATCGGTATAGTAGTAAACATCAAATGGCGCCAGCTAGTGTCATGTTTTGAGAAGATTTTTTTTGTCAGATATGGAATCTACATACATTTGTTTGTAGGTTTTCTCATAATTAAATTGTTTTTATATTTTATTTAATTAAAATAGGATGTTGGGTCCAAGGCTAAACCGGGTGACACAGATCATATAATTAGATTTTTGCAGCGACAGACCAAAGTCTCTGGTGGCCACAAGCCACAACCCCACGCTGCCAACTCGCCTACAGCGGCGCTTTTCTCATAATTACTATTATACAACTAGTAAGTTGTAATGCGCCTATGGCGCCCGTTGAAATATGGAAAAAAAATTTTGTGCAAAAAAAAAATTTTTCTTGCAAAAAAAAAATTTTTGTTGAAAAAAAAAATTTGTTCTTGAAAAAAAAAATTTTTGTTAAAAACAAAAAATTTTGTGGAAAAAAAAATTTTGTTGAAAAAAAAAATTTGTGGAAAAAAAAAATTTTGCTGAAAAAAAACATTTTGTTGAAAAAAAAAAAATTTTGTTGAAAAAAAAAATTTTGGAAAAAAAAAATTTGGGGAAAACACAATTTCTGTACAAAAAAAAAATTTTTTTTTTATTATTATTATTTATTAGAAAATTATAGAATGCCTATTTAAATTCCTACGTACTGCGTGACAGAGTCAGTGAATCAGTGTCGAGGGTAAATATATATTAAAATTGTTTTTTAATTTTCAGTTAGTCGCAAACTTCTTTTTCGCCTCGAAACCCATTCAACCTAACCAAACATAAAATCATAAGGTAATCTGTATGCTACGTTTGGTATCTAGCAGGTCTCTAAACCGTATCTGAGCTAGCGCCATCTGTATGTCAGTGCAGCTCGAAGGACCAAAGTATGTCTCCACTAAACTTATTAGCATTCTGTGGAATATGTTAGTTTTCATATCGCAATGGTATAGAATTTTTGACATACTCTGTATGTCGGGTTTGCTTTAGAAGCTCTTTGAACCCAATCCAACCTAACGCCACCTGTATGTTAGTAAATTCATTTGTAACCGGTGTGGTTATAAGAATGATACATTTTTATTAAAAAAAAAATGTTCTTCAATGGAAAGCCCTTTGAAAATGTAGCACTTTGGCATCAATAAGTCAAAATCCGAAAATCCGAAAAAGCAAGTATTCATGAAAACCACCGAATTGAGTTTCTCTAGCAATTTCTTGTCCAAGTTAAAAAAAATATGTTGTGTTTTTTTTTCGTTCCACCCTATGGCACAAGCCACTCTCACATATACAACAAATGCTGATGTATGATTTGACACATTAAAGCATAAAATATGCTGCATGGCAAATGTGGCTTATGAATAATGAGTAACACGCCAAACACACACACACACACAGGCACACACACACACTACAACAACACCATTTCCACAATGGCAATAAGCACCCTGAACGAATACCCATGGTGGTCGGAGAGGGGGGTGTAGTTGTCGTTAACAAAAACAAACAAGCGACAACGTTTGTTTGTTTTTTCTTCACCGTAAAGACAGGGGGCGGGGGCATACGGCGGCAACTAAGCTGTTGAATTATAAGCTGCAATATTTGTAAAGCGCATCCATAACATGGCAATGTAATGAATATTGTCGTCGTTATGTGATGCTGCTGGTGCTGTTGATGCTCCTGCTCCCGCTACAGCTTCAGCACGCTGCGGATATTACGGACGTTGTAATATGAGCACCAGAGATTATGGTCATCAATTTTGGTATCACGAGGTCGTTTAATAACAAAGCGGGGGCCAAAACATAAGAATCAACATGAGTGAAAAAACAAAACAAACGGCAATTGGTGATTTCATGTCATAAAACATAAGAAGAATATCGCAGGCAAACACACACACACACACACATGCACAGGCATACGTACGTACAATACACACAATGTGCATTTAGGAGTATTTGTGCCATAAAAAAGGATATCGCTCAGCAAACAGTGAACACAGGATATTTATGGGGGGGTGGGGGGGAGTACATAAATGGAAAAAAGTTAGCCCGTCTAAAACTAGGAATTTGTCCTCCAAAAAATTAACACAAATTGTTTCCAATTTGATGTCAGATAAGAGTCGCCAAAGAATCCACACTTTTCCATACTTCGCAGTCTCTTGTTGTTCCCTTGCCATACACGTCTGGCAGATTTCTAGATTTCCACTGCCACCCAAGTTTGTTGTAAATTGGAGACGCAACTTGTTTGTTTCTGCTAGCACTGCTGCTGGTGCTCGATGTAGATGCTGCCGTCATTTGTAGATTTCCCTCCTGTTCAACAGAATTATTATCATCAACCAACAACCAGTGACTGCTGCCTGTTTTCTGTTGTTATTGCGGCTGCCAACTCTTGTAAACTCATACACACACACACCATCCCTCCACCCGTCTGCCCATCTGCTCTGTGGCGATCATCATCAGCTTTAGACAAATTAAGAAACATATTTTTTTGGTTTTTTGGCGATAAAAATGAATTAAAAACAGAGAAACACGGCATTAAGCCATAGAATGCATTCTGGTGTAGACAGCAGCAGCACCACAGCCATCACTGTCAGCATGTATGTACGTCTTTAGGTGAGATCTGCACATGATCGAACACTGTGGTTCGAAAGTGAGCTAATAGGCAATAGAAATCTATAATACATCTACGAAAAAAGTCTTCAGAAATGTCATAGCTCTATCGCAGTGACCCGGGAACATTTTACGGTTTATGAGTACAAAGTGTGAATGCTTTAGGTCTTTTGGCAGAGTAAATGGATCAGGGAACACACATTACGGTTTCTGGTTAACAATCGATAGCAGACAACAATTGTTCTATGTGACAGTCTCAGGGTTTCTTGAAGATTATCCTACACAGGCCCCTATGAAGGAGTTTAAATTACATGATGATGATAATCAAGTCAAAAAACTATAATTTTTTACATATAATTAGATTTTTGCTTTTCAAACCAAAAATTTATTTGGAAAAAATTAAAAATTTATTTAAAAATTTTTAATTTTTGAATTTTTTTTTAATTTTTTCCAAGACATATTTTTTTGAAAATGTTTCACAATTTTTTTTTTTTTTAATTTTTTTAAAAAAATTGACAAAACTAAATTTGGTTTTTTTAGAACAATTTTTTCCAAGACATTTTTTTTTTTGGAAAATGTTTTCCAAATTTTCCAACATTTTTTGAAAATTTTCAAAATCTTTTAGAATTTTTTTTTTTTAATTTAAAAAAAACATTGACAAAATTTATTTTTATTTTTTTCGAACAATTTTTTCCAACACATTTTTTTTTTTGAAAATGTTTTCCAAATTTTTTTTTTTTTTTTTAAATTTTCTAAAATTTTTTGGAAAATTTCAAAATCTTTTAGAAATTTTTTTTTTAAATTTAAAAAAAAATAAAAATTTTTTTAAAAAAAAAATTGACAAAATTAAATTTGGTTTTTTTAGAATAACTTTTTCCAAGACATTTTTTTTTTGAAAATGTTTTCCAATTTTTTTTTTTTTTTTTTTTTAAATTTTTGAACATTTTGTGGAAAATTTCAAAATCTTTTAGACATTTTTTTTGGATTTTTTTTTTATATTAAAAAAAAATTGGAAAATTGGACCCCTAGTCACGCCCCTTCGGCTACCTTTCACACAAATGTACCATTCCGCCAACTTCAGAAATCTTGTAATAATATTAATACGGCCTATGCGATATTGCTCAAACTCTGTATTTAGTAAAGCTAATTGGATAATGTTTTAAAGAAAAAATTTTTTTTTTGAAAATATTTTTCAATTTTTTTTTAATTTTTTTAAAAAAAATTTCCAACATTTTTTTGAAAATTTCAAAATCTGTGAAATTATAAATTTATTTAAAAAAAAAATTGACAAAATTAAATTTGGTTTTTTTAGAACAATTTTTTCCAAGACATATTTTTTTTTGAAAATGTTTTCCAACATTTTTTGGAAAATTTCAAAATCTTTTAGAAATTTTTTTTGGTTTTTAAATTAAAAAAAATATTGGAAAATTGGACCCCTAGTCACGCCCCTTCGGCTACCTATCACACAAATGTACCATTCCGCCAACTTCAGAAATCGTGTAATAATATTAATACGTTCTATGCGATCTTGCTCAAACTCTGTATTTAGTAAAGCTATAATTGGATAATGTTTTGGAGAAAAAGTTTTTTTTTTTTTGAAAATGTTTTCCAATTTTTTTTTTAATTTTTTTTTGAAAATTTCAAAAATTTCAAGAATTAAAAATTTATTTAAAAAAAAAATTTACAAAATTAAATTTGGTTTTTTTCGAAAAATTTTTTCCAAGACATATTTTTTTTTGAAAATGTTTTCCAATTTTTTTTTTAAAATTTCCAACATTTTTTTGGAAAATTTCAAAATCTTTTAGAATTTATTTTTTTTTAAATTAAAAAAAAAATTGGCAACTTGGACCCCTAGTCACGACCCTTCAGGTACCTGTCACACAAATGTACCATTCCGCCCACTTTAGAAATCGTCTAATAATATTACTACGGCCTATGCGATATTGCTCAAATTCTGTATTTAGTAAAGCTATAAACATCTAAGGTTCTCCAGAAAAAATTTGACTCCTAGTCACGCCCCTCCAGGTACCTCAGAAACAATTGTACCATTTCGCTTACGTCAGAAATCGTGTACTAATATCCATACCCCCAACGCAATCTTACCCAAAGTCTGTATTTAGTAAAGCAACAACTGGATAAAGCTTTGGAGAAAATCATTTTAAGTCTGGCCACAGCCCTTCTGGTACCTCCCACACAATTTTACCATTCCACCCATTTTTTATTTAAATTCCAAAATCTTTCTACAGAGAAACCGTACCGATGGAAGCAGAACTATGAGAGGAATACCTGTACGATTTCTCACCTATGAACCGATGTCACTCATACGCAGTTTCCTGAAGTCCTATGTTTACACACAACCAAACAATATGCTTGGGCCCGTCTCCAAACATATATATGATTGCATGCAAGCATATTTTTAACATATTTTTGTCTGTGTAGGCGGTAACAGAGTTCAGCTCAATTGGAATTGAAATTTGTAGGGAAGATAAAGCAAAATAACATCGTCCCTTATGAACTTAATTATTCCGAAATCATCAAAACATCTAACAAATTGTACGACATGATAATTAAACAATTAAATTCACATTTTTTGTTTGTTTTTGATTTATTTCATCAGCTGTTTTTACTGTAAAACATCAGTCGCCAACAAGAACATCTTTACTTGTTAATATCTCCCCATGAACTTTGGCCGCACCAAATAGACTTGACAATAAAAACGTTTCAGATCGAATACTCCCCCCTCCAACAATTTGGAAACTACCTAAAAATGTACTTTATTCTGAAACACTGTGAAGTGTTTTGTTACTCAACGTTGAGGGGCTGAAATGTTTATCATAAAGGTGGGATGGACGATTGCAATGGATGCTGACTAAACATTTTAGGCAACCGACAATTTCTGCTTCCCGTTCTTCGGCCGGGGAGTTAAAGGGCGGTGGATGGGGAGTGCGTGTGTCATAAAATGAAAGCAAATGCAATAAAAAAAAATTTACTTTTACGACATTCTTACGACCAACATGGAAAAGCTGCTACTGATAGTGAAGTGAGTGAGTGAGTGAGTGAATGAATGAATGAATGGTGGGGCTGCAGAATTCGAAGGCGAACGGCAACCATACGCGGTGAAGGCGCATACGGCGGCATGAATGAGGCGCGCGTTTAGTTTGTAATTGGAAAGAAGAACTCTTCTACTCTAAGGAATTTCTATACTTTTGTTTTTTTGGGGGGGATCTCTTCCCTTCTAAGGCATTTCTATACTACTTGTTTTTGTTTATGAACTCTTCCACTCTAAGGAATTTCTGCACTTCCTGTTCCATTTTTTGTTCTCTTTCGAATCTTTAATTTTCGAGTTTTCCCGTAATGTTAGTGGGTTATCCTTCTCCTTCGCTGGCGTTCTTTTTTTGTCGGAAAACTATCATAAAACTCAACAGATGCAAAATTATAGGTTTTTTATGTTTTTCATAAAACCAAGTTCTTGTTTGTGTTGTTTCTTTTTCTCTTCTCTGAATTTGTTTCTATTTGATTTTCAGGCGAATGTTGCACGACGGCGCTCTAGCGTTGCCGTTGTCGTTTCCATTTGCATTGCGAATGTGAACAATTCCATATTTTTGTCATTTGAAAGAAATCAAGCCATTATTATTTGATGACTGTTGCAACTACCAAAAAAAAACGTTGCAGGTGGATGTGGAGACTGGCTTTAATGGTGGCGTTTACATATGCCACCTGTTTGGTTGGCAGCATTTTTGTTGTTGTTTTTCTTTGCCGCGACAGTCTAATCATGGGTGGCCTCAGCAAATGATGAGTCTGTCATGTGAATGCACGGGGAGAAAAAGAGAAGTTTTCAAAAAAAAAAAAAATCATGGATATTGGAATTTCTTCTTTGGCTGTCAATAAGCGGTGACACAACAACCAGGGAACATTTCGCCTTGTATGGCTAAAAATCGGTGAAATTCGACGCCAGATGTTGTGTTCATAGAGCCCAGGAATCCGCAAAACCGGTCCGACATCGAAAAAAAAATCTTCAGAGATCTTATGACCCTAAAAATATTACTACTCCACACACAATCTTTACAAAATTCTATATTTAGTAAACCTATAATTAAATAAAGTTTTGGTGAACAAATTGGACATCTGACCACACCCCTTCTGATACCTCCCACACAAATGTGCCATTCCGCCCACTTTAGAAATCGTCTAATAATATTACTACTGCCTATGCGATCTTGCCCAAATTCTGTATTTAGTGAAGCTATACACATCTAAAGTTCTTATGAAAAAATTGGACCCCTAGTCACGCCCCTTCTGGTACCTCCCACACAAATGTGCCATTCCGCCCACTTTAGAAATCGTCTAATAATATTACTACGCCGTATGCGATCTTGCCCAAATTCTGTATTTAGTGAAGTTATAACTGCATAACGTTTTGGAGAAAAAATTGTAAGTCTGGCCACACCCCTTCTGGTACCTCCCACACAAATGTGGCATTCCGCCCACTTTAGAAATCGTCTAATAATATTACTTCGACGTATGCGATCTTCCCCAAATTCTGTATTTAGTAAAGCTATAAACATCTAAAGTTCTGCAGAAAAAATTGGACCCCTAGTCACGCCCCTTCTGGTACCTCCCACACAAATGTACCATTCCGCCCACTTTAGAAATCGTCTAATAATATTACTATGCCGTATACGATCTTGCCCAAATTATGTATTTCGTAAATCTATAACTGCATAAAGTTTTGGTGAAAAAATTGTAAGTCTGGCCACACCCCTTCTGGCACCTCCCACACAAATGTGCCATTCCGCCCACTTTAGAAATCGTCTAATAACACTGTACGACACGATTTTTCACCCATGATCAAACTGAACAGATTCTGAAAATATAGCTCAAAAAAAATATACGTATCTCCCAGTTTTTCTAGATCAATTCATTTAAGTTTTTTACGAGCAATTCAATTTTTGGAGTAATCAGCCAGTATATACCTATATGTATGTTTAATGTCTTGGTAACCCTACATATTAAAAACATTGATGTTATCATTTTTGTGACAACTGTTTTGACAGTAGATAATTTTTTTGCAAAACTCAGTTTTAATGAAATAGTGCGTAAGTGTTCAAACGGTTAAGAAATGGAGTGTCCAAATAAAAATAAATTTTGTTGTTAATTTTTTGGGAAACAAGAGGGCGGAAAATTATAAAATTAGAAGAACTGATTGCTTCGTACCATGCGATGGGAGTCAATATGTCCCTCAAAATACATTTTCTTCACAACCATTTGAACTTTTTCCCGCCAAATTTAAGCGACTTCAGCGACGAGCATGGTGAAAGATTTCACCAAGATATCGCGGAAATTGAAAAGAGGTACAAAGGCAAGGACATGAGGTATATGCTGGCTCAATACTGCTGGTCACTTTGCCGTGAGACAAGAACCGATATGTACAAACGTCAAAATAAGCGTATACAATTTTCAAATTAATTTAACTTTTAAGTTTTAGCTTTTAATTTACAACTATAAAATTTGCATTTTTAATTTTTAATGCTTAATTTTTTAACCTTAATTCTAGTTTTAATTTTTATATTTGTAATAAACTTGAACATCAATGTGTAGGGTTCCCAAGACATTAAACATATATAGGTATACTGGCTGATTACTCCAAAAATTGAATTGCTCGTAAAAAACTTAAATGAATTGATCTAGAAAAACTGGGAGATACGTATATTTTTTTTTGAGCTATATTTTCAGAATCTGGTCAGTTTGATCGTGGGTGAGGCCAAAAGTTTAAATTTGTCTTACAGTGTAATATTACTACGACCTGTGCGTTCTTGCCCAAATTCTGTATTTCGTAAAGCTATAAACATCTCAAGTTCTGCAGAAAAAATTGGACCCCTAGTCACGCCCCTTCTAGTCCCCCCCCATACAAGTGGTCGGTCACGCCCACTTCTGGCATTTG
The DNA here is from genome assembly GCA_958296145.1 of Hydrotaea cyrtoneurina. Taxonomy (NCBI): domain Eukaryota; kingdom Metazoa; phylum Arthropoda; class Insecta; order Diptera; family Muscidae; genus Hydrotaea; species Hydrotaea cyrtoneurina. The sequence goes on along the minus strand of OY282514.1, from coordinate 17,931,825 downwards.
CATACTTTGAAATAAGAGACTATGTTTTACCCGACTGAAATTTTCTCACTGGTTTTTATTTCCATAAAAAACTAGCACATCGAGCTGTTATTACCCCAAGTTCCACAGAGCGAGTCCTCTACTCCAGACTGTCACTCCAATCTGATCTTACGTAAACCCTTTAGAAAAGTAATTTTTTGGCCAAACAAATTATTCACCAAAACAGCTAACACCAAAATATCTGCACCGCCTCTTGGCTCCGTCATAGTTAGTGGCAAAGTCGAACCAAAGTCCCAGGCATATTTTTCCCCGCGTGTACACGTTTGTGTTGGTTAAACGCTGTTGGTGGTGGCATGCCGAGTATTTGCCACAGAATTAAGTTGTTTGTAATGATCTTCAGATACTCATCAATATTTGCTAATTTGGAATCCATTTTCATGGACGGTCGTGTGTAGGCACAACAATTTCACAATCATCCTTTCACGTGATGAGTTTTAAATTGCAGCCTTCTGTCGCTCGGCCCGCGTGTCTGTCTGCCTGTCTGTCAGCAGCACTGGCCGATGTGTTTGTTTAACAAATGAGTTGTAAAATTAACAAGTTTGTCCGTGTATATATATAAATAACGGTTGTAATATGACAGATAAAGATTAAGATCTTTATTAAACTCAACACTCCGAAGGAACTCTGGCCAGCCACTTGAACAGAAAACAAAAAGTAGAAAAAATGTATGTTAATCACTGGAGATTTTTCTTGCCACCACTCATCGAAAAACGCTTAAGGCATCTTGGACGTCCGTCCAGTTCGGCGAACATTGAAATAAGCGCATATTTGCAAAACTTCTATCATAAACATTTTAATTTATGCTTTTAAAACGCCTCATAATGCAGTTTTTCCATCTCCATCATCGTAAGCATCGACGTCGTGCACATCAACGGCAACATCATCAACATCATCATCATCATCGTCGTCCTCATCCCACTCGGGTCTGACTGGCGTATGGCCAGCTTGGGGAACATATGGATGTATAAATAGAAAACGAAATAAACCACTTGCGATTAAAGACAGAAGAAGGCGAAGTGTAGAAGGGGTGGGGGGGAGGTGGAGTGTAGGAGAACAACAGAAAAAACAACAGGAAAGAAATGCAAACCGAGCAACGAGCAGCCAAGGAAAACAACTCCATGCACATTAAGACTCAATATTCATAATCATGCCATCAATTGAAATATTGAAATGTAATAAAAATTGAAATTAATTGAAATAGAAGTTTGTGCGTATGTACGAATCTTATAAATGCATTCATCCCCCCCCCCCCCCCCCCCCCACACACACATCCATACAAACATACTCGTCCCTGCATTTGTATAGACGAGATTTACGAGCCTCGCACAAAATATGTGTACGCACTTGATGCGTATAATCTTTGCCACCCTCATACAAAATAAAGTTTTCAACTCATAACTGGAGTTTTCATCAAGTCCTAAGTGTAAAAGTTCGAGCACAAGTGCCCGTGCCATACAAACATATTTACATGCGAACCTATTAAGAATGCATGTGGCACGACAGGGGCGCACTTGACGAGGCCTTCGCAGAAGATGTGCTTTTCCTAGATATATAAGATACAACCAATATACGTAATTCTTGTCGAAGTGATTATGTGTTATAACCCTCTTGGGGCCACCGCCCTTTTAAAAGTACGGGAAACGAAGAAAAATTAGTAACGAAGTTTTTAAATCAAAAAAAAATGGCTAAGTGTGTTAGCCAGGAAATTATTATTCCCTAAAAAAAAATAAAAAAATTCCGGCGCTAAGTGTGTTAGCTGGGAAACTATAATTCCTTAAAAAAAGCAAAAAAAAATTCCGGCGCTGAGTGTTATAATTCCTTAAAAAAAATCAAAAAAAAAATTTCGTGTGTTAGCTGGGAAATTATAATTCCTTAAAAAAAATTAAAAACTTTTTTTTAAAAAGTTAAAAAAAAATATTTTTTTAAAAAAATTATTTTTTTAAAAAAAATTTAATAAAATTATTTTTTTTTAAATTTTTTTTAGTTTTTTAGGCATTTAAAAAAAAATTTAAAGTTCCGGCGCTATGTGGGTTAAGCGGCAAATTATATGATTCGCTACTTTCAGAACATTTCTGAACTCGATCTTTAGCTGGGAAATTATTATTTCTTTAAAAAAAAAATTAAAAACTTTTATTTTATAAAAATTAAAAACTTTTTTTTTAAAAAAAATTAAAAACTTTTTTTAAAAAGTTTAAAAAAAAAAATTTACAAAAATTAAAAATATTTTCTTTTTTAAACTAAAAAAAATTTAAGAATTTAAAAAAAATTCCGGCGCTATGTGGGTTAAGCGGGAAATTATATGATTTGCTACTTTCAGAAACATTTCTGAACTCGTTGATCTTCTTACATTTAAATTGTACAGAATCTTCTTTTTCAACATTAAATTTTTTTTTAAATTAATAATTTTTCCATTGTATTTTATAAAGAAAATCGATTCCCGGAAAGGCGTCGAAAAAATTCCCGATTCTCGGGAGTTGAAAAAGGAAAATTAAAAACCCTAGTCATACCTCAAATTGTTATGGCTTTAGAACAGCGGTTCCCAAACTATTCTGGCGGTAGAACCACCAAAAATGTTTTTTTTTACCAAAGATTTTAAAATTAATTCCATATTTAGGCGCTTGGGTGGGCGAGCGTTGGGTAGCGTGCTTGATTTTTCTCGCATCATATTTGGAAAACAGCTCTTGTTGTGAAAACGTAAAAATTTGGTTGGCGGCACCCCTAAATATTTTCGCCGCAACTTAGTGTTCCGCTGAACACTTTAGAGTTATTAAAATATGTAAAATTTTCTTTTTTTTTTGGAATTGCCCAAGCAAAACCTGTCTACCAAACAGGCCAACCACCCACTACGAAGGCCCATTCTAATGTATTTTTGTTTATGTTTTTCCGCCGCTGTCTACACGTCCATACACACTCCGATGGTACAGGCATACATATGTCCGTATTTGCTAAATAGTTAAATATGCCAAAGAGAACCCAAAGACAATTAAAAATTTAACATTCAGTCTAGATTCACATTCTAATTGTTGTGATTATTTTGTTGCATGAACGCACTCGTATGGAGCATTCAGCTTTTCTTTTTTTTTTGTAACTGTCCAGCTTCCAAATCAATTGATGTCCAATTTGTCTCCGGGAAAGAAGAAGACGTATATGAGTAATGAATGGTGATAAAAAAAAACGCTTTGTTGGACTACATGTGTGCTCCGATAGACACAGGACAGCAACTTTAATTGACCATCGCCCAGTAAAGAATCAGTGGAGCTACAGATCGGCTTACTATCGACTTGGTTCAGAAAAATCCATTCGATGGACTGTCAGACTATTGACGATTCGACTCAGACAAATCCATTAAGTCTCGCTGAAATGTATATTTGCGGCCCAAACTCGACTGGGCTAGATTGCAGAATTAATTGATTACGATTTCAGGAACGTCCTAAATTATCTAACTAAAATTTTCTGAAAAATCAAAAAAATCAAAAAAATCCTACAAGCAGTTTTCAGGAAAATTGCCGAGTGTTTGACCACAAGCTGGTATGGCCAATACTTATACAATATATCAAGACCACACAGCGAAAAAGACGTAAGAGCCAAACAAAATTGTACAGGAGAGGGATTTTTGTGTGGTCAAGCATAAAGGTGTGTGCTTCCTACGATACAATTGAATTTGCTCAATCTTTGTAAATACAATTTTCAACAATACAAAGAAATACTTGCTCGGTTTCTTCTTAAGTCATAACTAAATCAAATTGCCCCCATGCTTCATTTTAAACTCGGACAGTTCAGATAGAATTGTGCATGTGCAGAACATTCATAGTCGTAGGCCCGCCCCGTACGTCCAGTCCATACGCTCATCCTCATACATATTTTGTAGTATTTATTGTATTGCCTTGTATTGTATTTCGTTCATTGCGATTTATATTTTCTTATAAACTCGAATGTAGAAATCATTATTGAATTATATTAACTGAGATGTGCAAGTACATTTACATACATACGAGTAATTTGTACTCTGCCATTCGTTTTGTTAAGTAAAAACAAATGGAGTTGCGGGTATGCAGATAAACAATGATTGATGGGCTATGTCATGCAGTAACAGTTGATCAATATCGTGAAAGGACGAGATTAATATGACGATCAAAATTGTAAAAAAAAAATGTTTAAAAAATTTTAAAAGAAATATACTCCTAAACAGCACATATATAATTTAATGTTCAATATTTTATATCGACCGTTTCTCAATTATATTGAATTTAAAATTTTTGAATGAGTTCAAGGTCAAAGTCACATATATATGTACATTAGGGTGGAGTGAAATTATAAAAAAAGTCATGCTCAAAATTGTATGTAGTTTCGATCCTTAACAAGGTTTTTTTTCAAAAAAATATTCCTAGAATTTCTGTTCAATAAATGTAAACAAAAAAAAAAAAGATAAAAATAAGGAAAACATTTTAAAAAAATTTTTATCCAAACAAAATTTTTTTTTTTTAAGAAAAAAAGTAATAATTTCTAGAGTTTCTGGTCAATAAATTTAAACAAAAAATAAGTAAAAACATTTTTTAAAAAATAAGGAAAAAACTTTTTTTTCAAAAGTAAAAAAAAATTTTTGTTTCTAGATTTTCTAGTGAATAAATTTTAATACCAGTGGAGTTAAAATTTTAGAAAACGTCATGCTCTGAATGATGTGTAGCTCGCGATCCTTAATAAGGTTTTCTTTTAAAAAAAATATTTCTAGAGTTTCTGGTCAATAAATGTAAACAAAAAAAGAAAAAAAATAAGGAAAAACATTTTAAAAAAAAAACTTTCCCAAACAAAATATTTTTGAAAAAAAAATAATAATAATATATAAAAATGGTCAATAAAGGTAAACAAAAAAAAAGGAAAACATTTTTAAAAAAAATAAGGAAAAATATTTTTGACACTGACCAGTTTGTTATATTTCTCCAAACAAAATATTTTTATTTTTTTTTCACAAAAAAAATAATTTCTAGAGTTTCTGGTCAAAAAATAAGGAAAAACATTTTTAAAAAAATAAGGAAAAATATTTTTAAAAAAATTTAGAAAAAAAAATTCTACAAAAAAAAATAATTCTAGATTTTCTAGTGAGTAAATGTAAACAATTTTAACACCAAAAAAAAAATTTAAAAAAAAAAAAATTAATTTCTAGAGTTTCTGGTGTAACAAAAAAAATAAGGAAAAACATTTTTAAAAACAATTTGTCCAAAAGAAATATTTTTTTAAAAAAATAAAAAAAAAATCTAGAGTTTATGGTCAAAAAATAAGGAAAAACATTTTTAAAAAAATAAGGAAAAATATTTTTAAAAAAATTTAGAAAAAAATTTTATGTCTAGATTTTCTAGTGAATAAATGTAAACAATTGTAATACCAAAAAAAAGTTTGTGATCGAAAAATGTTTAAAAGTAAAATAAATCAAATAGTTCTTCTTTTACAATGCAAAGTAAATTTATATTCCAATTTTGGGTCCAAGGGTAAACCGGGTGACACAGACCAGTTTGCTATATATTTGCAGCGACAGACCAAAGCCCCTGATGGGAATCGAACCCACAACACCCATGCTGATAGGCCAGCACGCTGCCAACTCGCCTACACGGGGCGCTTAACTTCAAATTTAAATCGGCACCAAAGCCATCATCCTCTTTTTTGCCCACAGTATTTTTATTTAGATACTAAACAAACAGGTGATTCATTAATTTTTAGGACTTTTTTTTTAATTTTATTTTTTTAAATTCCAAACAACATCTCTTTCCGAGTAAGAAATTTTTCAATTAACAAAAAAGGATTTTGCACTCAAAAAAAAAATATTTTTTAGAATCAAAAAATAAGGAAAAACAATTTAAAAAATAAGGAAAAATATTTTTAAAAAAAATTAGAAAAAATTTTCTCCAAAAAAAATGTATTTCTAGATTTTCTAGTGAATAAATGTAAACAATTTTAATACCAAAAAAAAAAAGTTCTCCAAACAAAATATTTTAAAAAAAAAAAATATTTTTTTTTCAAAAAAAAAAAAAATAATTTCTAGAGTTTCTGGTAAACAAAAAAAATAAGGAAAAAAATTTTTAAAAAAAAATTCTTTAAAAAAAATATTTTTTTAAAAAAATAAAAAAAAAATCTAGAGTTTATGGTCAAAAAATAAGGAAAAACATTTTTAAAAAAATAAGGAAAAACATTTTTAAAAAAATAAGGAAAAATATTTTTAAAAAAATTTAGAAAAAAATGTTATGTCTAGATTTTCTAGTGAATAAATGTAAACAATTGTAATACCAAAAAAAAGTTTGTGATCGAAAAATGTTTAAAAGTAAAATAAATCAAATAGTTCTTCTTTTACAATGCAAAGTAAATTTATATTCCAATTTTGAGTCCAAGGGTAAACCGGGTGACACAGACCAGTTTGCTATATATTTGCAGCGACAGACCAAAGCCCCTGATGGGAATCGAACCCACAACACCCATGCTGATAGGCCAGCACGCTGCCAACTCGCCTACACGGGGCGCTTAACTTCAAATTTAAATCGGCACCAAAGCCATCATCATCTATTTTGCCTACAGTATTTTTATTTAGATACTAAACAAACACATGAGTGATTCATTTTTTAGGACTTTTTTTTAATTTTTTAAATTTTGTTTTCCTTTTTTCCCCCCTCTATTAAGGATTCCAAACTACATCTCTTTCCGAGTAAGAAATTTTTTAATTAACAAAAAAGGATTTTGCACTCTTAAACACACCCACAGCACAGCTTCATCAGCGCCAATATGTCTACTCTTTCTTCGCCATCCGTCCCTAAACTTTTCCGAAATACTGTAGCGGCTTCTTATGAATACTTTTGGATTGTAATGCAATTTCAAAGCATGTCTCTCTGCAAAAATCAATCAAAATCAATTAAAATTTGTTAGGATTCCACAACTCCATTATGGACAAGCAAACAAACGATGTCAGTCGCTGGACAATCACATTTGAGGAAATCGTTAAAAGAGCAAAATTCCATTGTGGATGCTCTTTTTTCTTTATGCGAACAACAGAAATATTTTCCAAAAATTATTTAAAAAATAAGGAAAAAACTTTTTTTTCAAAAGTAAAAAAAAATTTTTGTTTCTAGATTTTCTAGTGAATAAATTTTAATACCAGTGGAGTTAAAATTTTAGAAAACGTCATGCTCTGAATGATGTGTAGCTCGCGATCCTTAATAAGGTTTTCTTTTAAAAAAAATATTTCTAGAGTTTCTGGTCAATAAATGTAAACAAAAAAAGAAAAAAAATAAGGAAAAACATTTTAAAAAAAAAACTTTCCCAAACAAAATATTTTTGAAAAAAAAATAATAATAATATATAAAAATGGTCAATAAAGGTAAACAAAAAAAAAGGAAAACATTTTTAAAAAAAATAAGGAAAAATATTTTTGACACTGACCAGTTTGTTATATTTCTCCAAACAAAATATTTTTATTTTTTTTTCACAAAAAAAATAATTTCTAGAGTTTCTGGTCAAAAAATAAGGAAAAACATTTTTAAAAAAATAAGGAAAAATATTTTTAAAAAAATTTAGAAAAAAAAATTCTACAAAAAAAAATAATTCTAGATTTTCTAGTGAGTAAATGTAAACAATTTTAACACCAAAAAAAAAATTTAAAAAAAAAAAAATTAATTTCTAGAGTTTCTGGTGTAACAAAAAAAATAAGGAAAAACATTTTTAAAAACAATTTGTCCAAAAGAAATATTTTTTTAAAAAAATAAAAAAAAAATCTAGAGTTTATGGTCAAAAAATAAGGAAAAACATTTTTAAAAAAATAAGGAAAAATATTTTTAAAAAAATTTAGAAAAAAATTTTATGTCTAGATTTTCTAGTGAATAAATGTAAACAATTGTAATACCAAAAAAAAGTTTGTGATCGAAAAATGTTTAAAAGTAAAATAAATCAAATAGTTCTTCTTTTACAATGCAAAGTAAATTTATATTCCAATTTTGGGTCCAAGGGTAAACCGGGTGACACAGACCAGTTTGCTATATATTTGCAGCGACAGACCAAAGCCCCTGATGGGAATCGAACCCACAACACCCATGCTGATAGGCCAGCACGCTGCCAACTCGCCTACACGGGGCGCTTAACTTCAAATTTAAATCGGCACCAAAGCCATCATCCTCTTTTTTGCCCACAGTATTTTTATTTAGATACTAAACAAACAGGTGATTCATTAATTTTTAGGACTTTTTTTTTAATTTTATTTTTTTAAATTCCAAACAACATCTCTTTCCGAGTAAGAAATTTTTCAATTAACAAAAAAGGATTTTGCACTCAAAAAAAAAATATTTTTTAGAATCAAAAAATAAGGAAAAACAATTTAAAAAATAAGGAAAAATATTTTTAAAAAAAATTAGAAAAAATTTTCTCCAAAAAAAATGTATTTCTAGATTTTCTAGTGAATAAATGTAAACAATTTTAATACCAAAAAAAAAAAGTTCTCCAAACAAAATATTTTAAAAAAAAAAAATATTTTTTTTTCAAAAAAAAAAAAAATAATTTCTAGAGTTTCTGGTAAACAAAAAAAATAAGGAAAAAAATTTTTAAAAAAAAATTCTTTAAAAAAAATATTTTTTTAAAAAAATAAAAAAAAAATCTAGAGTTTATGGTCAAAAAATAAGGAAAAACATTTTTAAAAAAATAAGGAAAAACATTTTTAAAAAAATAAGGAAAAATATTTTTAAAAAAATTTAGAAAAAAATGTTATGTCTAGATTTTCTAGTGAATAAATGTAAACAATTGTAATACCAAAAAAGAGTTTGTGATCGAAAAATGTTTAAAAGTAAAATAAATCAAATAGTTCTTCTTTTACAATGCAAAGTAAATTTATATTCCAATTTTGAGTCCAAGGGTAAACCGGGTGACACAGACCAGTTTGCTATATATTTGCAGCGACAGACCAAAGCCCCTGATGGGAATCGAACCCACAACACCCATGCTGATAGGCCAGCACGCTGCCAACTCGCCTACACGGGGCGCTTAACTTCAAATTTAAATCGGCACCAAAGCCATCATCATCTATTTTGCCTACAGTATTTTTATTTAGATACTAAACAAACACATGAGTGATTCATTTTTTAGGACTTTTTTTTAATTTTTTAAATTTTGTTTTCCTTTTTTCCCCCCTCTATTAAGGATTCCAAACTACATCTCTTTCCGAGTAAGAAATTTTTTAATTAACAAAAAAGGATTTTGCACTCTTAAACACACCCACAGCACAGCTTCATCAGCGCCAATATGTCTACTCTTTCTTCGCCATCCGTCCCTAAACTTTTCCGAAATACTGTAGCGGCTTCTTATGAATACTTTTGGATTGTAATGCAATTTCAAAGCATGTCTCTCTGCAAAAATCAATCAAAATCAATTAAAATTTGTTAGGATTCCACAACTCCATTATGGACAAGCAAACAAACGATGTCAGTCGCTGGACAATCACATTTGAGGAAATCGTTAAAAGAGCAAAATTCCATTGTGGATGCTCTTTTTTCTTTATGCGAACAACAGAAATATTTTCCAAAAACAAAAGGGACAAATGCAAAAATAAGGCCTGAAGTCGTGAAAGTTATTATTAAATGAATGAAACGGCAAAGACGGGGGAGACGGGCATAGGGCAGACAAAGAAGACTTTCCCTTTGTGGGCTTAAGGCCGGGAGGAGGCAATGGCAAGGGGATACGTTCAATTAACAATTTCAATATTAGCTTCTTATGTCCACACCGTTGACAGTGCGAGCGGGGACAAGAATGTTCAGACAAGAAAGGTGTGGTTGGTCTAACGAAAAGAGAGTGATAACATTTCAAATATTCTCCTTTCAACCCCCCCCCCCCCCCCCCCCCCCCCCCGGCAGTTCACTATGAACTGCCGCCAATTGTTGGGGCCTATGGGCGTGGAGGAATCTCTTTAAGGTCTAATTGCATTTCATACAATTTGTAAGTACATTTGTAATTTGTCTGTTGCGACCGTCTCTTTGTGTTTCGTGTTCTTTTGTCAAAAGGATTAACTTTTGTTAACAATTCGTACTAGTCGTATTTAGGTATGTTACGATATATTTTTTGTGGCTACCGCTGCCAGAGTTATGCCAACTTCATGTCTTTGTCGACGTATGGACGGGTGGCCCCCCCCGGTCGCCGTGTATACGGGGGCCACAGCAACAACAACAACAGCAAAAGTTGTTTAGTTTAATACCTTAAGTATTTTGCTTTTAGTCAAACTAATCGTCATAGTCATCATCAGCTTCATCGCCGGCCTTTCTACATATGTGTGTGTGTGTGTGTAGGACATTGGGTTGGATCGAAAAAGTGAAGAGGATAAAATAAAATAACAATTTGAATAATAAGGCAAATTATGAGGCTTTCCAGCTCTGGAAAAAATGTGCCTTCGAGGACCATAAAAACCCCAAAGGACAATTTAGAAGGCGGACTCATCGATATGACTATGGATGTCGAATGCGAGAACCGAAAACAAAAGGGAAAAACCAACGCCAAAAAACAAACAAATTTAAAACGAGTCCCTGCTACAAAACTTTGCACGACCAGCTTTGCCGCTTCAAACTCGCTTCGCTCTGACACGGTCATGTTTCGAGCGTCCAGATAAGAAAACACCAGCAGAACAAAGCAAAAATGAAAACTATGGGAATTTCTAAGAATATTTCACCAAGAAAACATGGATCTACAAAATTTCTAGCTCGCGCAAATCGATTTTGTATTTTTTTTTAAAAAATTGGTATTCTTTAAAATATGTGCTACAACCAAACTACATTTGGTATAAATAAAATGTTTGATGTCATAGGAAAGATAAGAAAACAATCTTTATAATAAAAAAAAAATTAAGTACCAAAACTCTTAAAATATATATGAGAGAGAGAGTTCGACAAAGTGGAGAAATCAAATTAAATTTTTTCAAATATATGAAAATCTGTAAAAAAATTTAATATGAAATAAGTAATTTTTTTCATTTCATTTTTTATGAACAATTACATTAAAATTTGTTTAAAAAAACCTAAATAGAAAAATTATAAAAAAAAATCCCTGCTCAAAATCGAAAAATGGAAATATGTCTAAAATATAACCCCTTGGACAAAAAAAAGTAAAAATCTTTAATATGAAATAAGTAAATTTTTTTATGAAATTTGTTAAAAAAAACAAGTCTAAAACAAAATTTAAAAAAAAATATGCGCTCAAAATCGAAAAATTCAAAAAAGTTGTCCACTTTGGAAATAAAAAAACAAATATAAACAAAAATATTGAATTTAGAAGTTTTTAATGAGATCGACCTCGAGAGCTTCAACTCATTAAAAATTCTAAATTCAATATAATTGAAAAAGGTCGATACAAAACATACTGAACATTAAAAAAAATGTTAGAAAAAAAAATCCTAAAAACAAAAATTAGAAAAAAAAAATTCGTCCTCAAAATCGAAAAATACGAAAAGTTGACAACTTTGGAAATATTTCTAAAATATAACCACTTGTCTGGTTTTTAGTATTAATAACTTAAAAGAATCCCTCAGCCCTTGCCTTCAACTAGTTTTTTCAAGAACTCAAAAATGTTTACTAGATCAAAAGTTACAAACTTTTGACCGAAGAAATGGGATTCTGGAACACTGTGCTTTGGGGTTTATTGCTTCCCCCTGTTACTATTACCCGAAATCGCCTCAAACGCTCCATCCTAATAAACACGAATGTGTGAATGTGAGTACATTCGAGTAATGTGTGTGTGTATTGGTGTCCCGTTCAGGGATACTTTTGTGCCGATTAAAGTTCGTTCTTTTGTCTTTCGGTCTGCACATATTGTATTGCAATTAAATATATTCAAATGAGATGGGGGGAGGGGAATGGGGGCCCCTCTAGCCCTCTAGCGAACACCAAACCTAACCCCACGACGACAAAGGTGGAGCGAGCGGATGGAGCGTGCAGGTGTCGATTGTCGCTGTCCGTTGGCATGTCTACTCACCATACAATGTTTTTGTCGCCTGTTTTTAGCGGTCAGTAGTTTTTCAATTGGTATTAAGTAAAATTCTATTTCATGTAATATTACATTTTGTTTATACAAAATACTTGTAAGGGTTTACATGAAGATTTACTTGTTCATACACACACACACACACACACTGGTTCATACTCGTATGCATGTATGTATGTATGTTGTGCATTTATGCTGGCGTTTGGAAATTTGATCTGCCCTCTATCTGCCGAGGCGGGGACGGGGGGGACGTTGGGTGGTTTGTCAATAATATTGATTGAATTCATTGTGCTCTGCTCATACAAAACAAAAAATGACGTTTTGCCCAAACAACTGACTGAATGACTGACTGACCGGTGGCGTTTTATTTTTTCTTCTGAAAAATCCAACTACAACATTAACGATAATGTGATGTGTTTTTCATCGAGGTTTTATCTTTTATGGCGAAAATTAAGTGAATCTTATGAAAATAAACAAAACAAAAACTAAAGCGTATAAAAACAACCATAACGCTTTGGCGAAAAGAAAAAAAACAACATAAATATACACCTGATTGTTATTGGGCAGCATGACTAAAATGTCCATACATGCGCGTACATTTAATTATTTGGTTCACTTTGTGTTTAAATTGTACGAGGTTGACTGGCAAAGTCTAGTGGATTTTTAGGTAACTAAATAATTGACCAGACCACTGCCACAACAGAAATGTCTTTTAATAATTTTTGAAAAATATTTGAAACTCATGTTTAACGAAAATAAATGTGATTTTCACTTACCTATCGATTTCTGTCATCCTTAGAGAAGGAAAAAATGATTACTTTGCGTTGTTATTTCCAGAAACGTATGGATTTTTTTGTATAACCAACAAATGCTGTCGATTGCATATCTGTAATAAGAATTTCATAACTTTAAAATGTTTGATAGGCAAATATCATAAACTTTGTGTATCAATAGAAGTGTGTGGAATTATAAAAAAAAGTAATAATTGACCCTGGTAAACTTTCACTAAATTCTGAATAAAACCGAAAACCCTCTAGCGAGTTCAAAAAAAATGTACAAAATTCTTTTTAAAAAATAGAAAACTTTCTATCGGTTTTCATGATATCTGGCTTTAGGGAAAACTTGTTTTACAAGTTCAAAAAAAAATTACAAAATTTTTTTAAAAATGAGATACTTTCTCTAAATTCTCAATAAAACCGAAATCCCTCTAGCGAGTTCAAATAAAAATTACAAAATTCTTTTTAAAAATGAGATACTCTCACCAAATTCTGAATAAAACCGAAAACCCTCTAGCGAGATCAAAAAAAAATACAAAATTCTTTATTAAAATGAGATACACACATAGATTTTGTTCAGGAATTTAAAAAAAAAATTACGAAATTCTTTTTAAAATAACAAACTGTCACTATATCTTAAATAAAATCGAAAACCATCTATTGATTTTTAAATTTCGCTTTAGGAATATTTTTTGCATGAGTATTAAAAAAATTTACAAACTTAATTACAACACCGAAACTGTAATTCGAATTTAAATGTATTGAAAGTAAAGATAAAACAACTAAACATTTTTTTTTAAAATTTATTTCAACAAAACCGGGTGGGTCTTCTTTGAGTTACGACAAACTATGTGTAAAAAATTAAATTTTGTTTAAAAATCTCAAATGTAGAACAAACATTTCCAGGGGACCATAAGAACTCCACAGTGGTTATTCATTAAAAAAAAAACGAAAAGTATTTAAATTTTTCAAAATTTATTTCAACCAAATCGAATGAGTCATTTTCGAGTTACGATGAATTATGGTCCAATAGATTTAATTTTTTTGTTTAATTAATTGTTGTGCATCCGTATTGCAATGTGGCCATCCACTATAAAGTAAAGATAAGTTAATTCACATTTTTCAAAATTTATTTCAATGAAACCGGGTGAGTCGTTTTCAAGTTACGAGAAATTAGGCACCTATTCATTTTTTTTTTTTGTGAAAAAAATATTTTTTAGATATGATAAATTAAAAAAAAAATGTTTTTGCTGATTTTTTTTTTTTTTTTTTTTTTTTTTTTTTTTTTTGAAAAAATAAATTATTGGATAATTTTTGTACTGAGGGAACGGTCAGAATTGTGTGCGGTTATTCATTACATTTTTGTTTCTTTTGTTGCTAAATTATGTCTAAAAAAATTAAATTTTGTTTAAAAATTCCAAATCCAACTGGAGGGACCACCAGAACCGCACAGTGGTTATTCATTTCATTCATTTTTCGAAATTCATTTTCGACTTATGATATGTCTCAATAAATGAACATTTTTAATTTTTTTTTTTATTTAATTTTTGTACTCAGGGGACCATAGTACATCAGAATTGTTGCTATTCACTACGAAGTAGAGACAATTTGATTCAGATTTTTTAAAAATCACAAACATAGAAAAAATCCTGGAGAACATCCATCAGAACAAAAAAAAAATAATAAAATTTTTTAAAATTTATTCCAACGTAGTCGAACGAGTCATTTTCCAGTTATGATAAAATGTCTCAATAAATTAACTATTAAAATTTAATTTTTTTTAATCATTTTTTGTATTCTGCGGCTACTGTTAGAGGTAGGAGGTAGAGATAATTCAAGTTACACGTTTTCAAAATTTATTTTATTAAAAACGGACAAGTTGTTTTTGATATTTTTGAGAAAATATTCTATCGCATCAAAAAATTTAATTTTGTAAAAAAAATATTTTTTTCTGAAAATATTTTTTTTTTTTGCAAAAATATTCTCGATTTATGACAAACAATGACCAAAAAATTAAATTTTTTAAAAAAAAAATTGTTTTCCTGAATTTTTTTTTTTTTGACATATTCTATAGCATCAAAAATTGTAATTTTGTAAAAAGAAATATTTTTTTTGAAAAAATATTCTCGAGTTATGACAAACTATTACTAAAAAATTTTTTTTGAATATTCTATCGCATAAAAAAATTTAACTTTGTAAAAAAAAATTTTTTTTTCAGAATATTTTTTTTAAAAAATATTCTCGAGTTATGACAAACTATTACAAAAAAAATTTTTTTTGAATATATATAAAAAAATTTAACTTTGTAAAAAAAAAATTTTTTTTTCAGAATATTTTTTTTGAAAAAATATTCTCGAGTTATGACAAACTATGATCAAAAAATTAAATTTAAAAAAAAAAAATTCTGAAAATATATTTTTTTTAAAATTTCTATAGCATCAAAAAATTTAACTTTGTAAAAAAAAACTATGATCAAAAAATTGAAAAAAAATTTTTTTTTTGAAAATATTTTGTTTTTAAAAAAAAAATTTTTTCTGAATTTTTTTTTGAAAAAAAATGTATAATTTTTTTTACTCAGGGGACAGAGTCAAAATTGTGTGGTGGGTATTCATTACATTTTTTTTTCTATTGTTGCTCAGTTTAATTTTTCCTTTAAAAAAAGAGGTTTCGTTTTGCAGGTTAAAATACTCATGAGTAGAGAAATAAGGAAAAGCATTTCAACTTCCATACAAAACATGCTAATTGTCACCACAAAATTAACCTGTGTCCTCTGCTAGTCTGGTTTTTAAATGTTATACCCCCTCTCACAGACTATGCAATTTTCCTCATCTTACCCCACATTATAAATTAAATGCCAACCCTCGTATTTAAGTTTTTAAATGGATCTGCTCCTCCTCTGCATTTGGATGTTGAATTCTCATTATCATAAATGCCCATCATTTGGTTTTGAAAAGTATATAAACAAAATACAGAGAGAGCGAGAGAGAAGAAGAAAAAAAAACGCAACAGCCACAACCCACAATAAAATAAACGAACTGATATTGGCAGAGTTGCTGATGTCTATGACGATGATGATGAAGAAGATTCTAACCAATCCATTCAGCCATCCATCGGTCCATCCATCTGGCGTTGATTTTGCTTCTGGTGCGTTCTCTGGTGTGTGTGTGTGTGTGTGGCACAAACACTTTTAACAAAAACATTTAATTTCAAATTATTTTTCTGCGAAAAATCCGCTCATACATCACGTGGCACTACACACACACACACTTGTGGTGGAAAATAACACACGAACCAACACAACTACAACATTTAAATGTACCATCAGTTAGACGTTTTTCTTTTTTTTTTTCAAATTAAATAAATTATATTTCAAATAAATAATAAATATAAAAAAGTCCAAAGAGATTTCCCAAGTCTATCCACGAAAGCTTTCTGGTCAGGTCGAAACTTCAAAAGGCATAAATTTCATTTCATTTTTTGATGATTTCGTTTCGTTCAAATAAATTCATTTAGAATCCGCTCAAGCGTACAAGGGAAATGTTTATTAATAAGTTATGGCATTTTCAAAGAAAACACACGCATACGTTGAGGGCTTTCTCTGATAATGATCATGATAATGGACACGATTATGAATGGATTTCCTGAGGATTTTGTAAGAATTTTTTATGGGAGATTTCGGTTTTTATTTATTTTCTGGTCGGATTTCCCCCGATGCGAATAGGATGTTTCAATGTCTAAGAATTTCTAATTAGTTGTTGTGGTTGTTTATTAACTTTTTACAACATTAGTTTATTTTGTTGTATTAATTCGTAAGGAATTATTACGGCAATATGGAAATATGCGATTTTTCGCCATTATCGATTTCTATCGTGCTGTTAAATGTTTTCAATTAAGCGTTTTTGCCTGTTATTGTTTTCATTTTTCTTTTTTGTGCTATTAAATCAATTATGGCCAAAAATAATTAAATCTATAGTGCAGGCAGGCGCTAATGATAATCATCAATTAATTTGAGATTAAACAAAATGTACACACACTCACACAGTGGGCATCTGCTGGCAAATGTTTGGACTATACACCCGCCTATTAATCATACAAAGTTAAAAACGTTTTTGAATTGAGGGAAGGCCACAACGCTCCAGAGGTTGGTTAATTTTCCAAATTTTATATTTCAATTGAATAAATAAAGAAAAAAAGAGAAAATACGGAAATCTGGAGGGCAAAACTACCTAAACCGCATTCGGACACAGTCCAACAGAAATCAGCCATAGCTTTTTCTACGAACTGCAGCAAACATTTGCTATAAGACATCTAGAGTTTTAAGACGATCTACGACTTATGCGTAGACTTAGGTCTCTTCTGCTCCCTAAATTGTCATTTCGCTAGGCTACCTTTGATTCCTGTCAAAGACAATTTGAAAGACCGACCAAAGATTAAAAAAATTCAAGAAAAATCAGAACAAAATTTGATCAGCGGTTAATTCTCAGTTTAAACCTAAAAAAATAAAAAAAAAATTGAAAAAAAATTAAAAACAAAATTTTAAAAAAAATTAAAGAAAAATTGAAAAAACGTCGGGCAAGTGGCTTAATGGCAAAGACCTTATACAGGGCAGAAATCCAATGCCGATTCTATTCGAGTTTGAAGACAGCTTCATAGGCAGCTTGTTCGCCTGTAATAGTTTCAATTAACTCACTATAAATCTTGAGGACAGACTATGTGTCCAACGTATTAGATTGGCTTCGAACAATAGCTGCCACTTATTCGTTAACAATAGGAACGTCTTCAAACCTTCGACCAACATTGGACACGGAAAATACACTGTATACAAAATATGGTTGGACATGCAAGATTAAAAGTCCTGAAATGTTCGAATCGTCTACCAAGCTTCTACATTTTTAGTATTTTAACTAATAACAAATTCATGGCATTCGTCATTTATTTATATAAATTCCTTCCACCACTATCAGTTAAATTGAAAATTGAAATTGACTTTTAAATCAAATATTTACAACAAATATTTTATTCACCACATTAAAGGTAACTTAGGTGGTGAATAATAAAGAATTTTTTTAGCAAAGCCTCCTACCACACCACCAATCACAATAACAATGTACGGCAAAGATTGTGTAAGACATCACAATGAATATGCAACTATATGCCGGTAGATGGCGCCAGAGCAAAGTTTACTATATTTAAAAATTAAAAATAGAACATAAAAAAAATGAAAAAAACAATAAAAATTAAAAAAAATATATTATTTAATTTAAGTGTAAGAAATGTGGCTTTATAATAAATAACTGAAACTTTACACTTTTTTTTGCAATTTTTTTTTCATTTGTTAACAAAAAAAAAACTTGTTCCGTTGAATTTTGTTAATAATAACTCTGATCTTGCACTGCGGATTCAAATGCACTAGATGTAAAGCGAAGATTTAAAGTAAAAACTAATCTTTTTTTTTTTTTTTTTAAAAAATTTCAAATAATTTTGCGATACATTTTTTTTTAAAAAATTTCAAATAATTTTGTGATACATTCTTCAAAATGTATTTCAAAGAAATCCGACTATTCATTTTTAAGTTTTGACAATTTCTCGAAAAATGTTATCCTATTTAAAAAAATTGGTTTTTTTTTTTGAAAATTTCGTTTTTTTTTTTTAAAAAATTAAATAATTTTGTGATAAATTTTTTCAGCCGAGGCCGCCATTTGAATGAAATTATTTTCCATTATTAACCGGAAGGATTGTACTTTCAAATAAAAAAACAAATTTGGGAAAATATCCATTTATTTTGTTTTTATAGAATTTAAAAAAAAAAAAAAAAAAAAAAAAAAAAACGGACCCTGTATCTCAGAACAAAACGTGGTAGATGTTACAAATGAATTGACAAATCGAAAATGCACTCCATACATACTGAGGGGGTGAATATGCATGGGAAACATTACGTTGTTCACCCAGTTGAATTGTACAGTTCTCAGTGAACCACCCTGCAGTTGTATTGTCAACTCAAATTTATGAACTATTCTGTTTATCCAATTTCTCAACCCGTGTGTTGAATAAAATTATAAGATGTTACAAAATATATTAATCGTGAGGGATTGAATCAAACAAATATAAAATATTGTGAGATTTGGAAAATTTGTCCACAACTACTTTTGGTAACAACAGATGGATATGGGTTTCAAAATGGACCAAAACGGGATAAAAAGGGGAAACATTAAAAAAGAGTAGAACAAATTTTTGGCACAACAGGTGCAAATAAGTTATAGATGGAATGGAAAAGGGACAAAACGGGATACAAAAAAAGGGTCAAAAGGGGGGCAACGAATTTCTGGTAACAACAGGTGGAAATAAATTAGAGATGGGACGAAAAAGGGACCAAAACGGCATAAAAAAGGGTGGAACAAATTTCTTTCAACAACAGGTGGAAATAAATTAGAGATGGGACGAAAAAGGGACAAAAAAAGGGGTCAAAAAGGGTGGAACAAATTTCTGGCAACAACAGGTGGAAATAAATTAGAGATAGGACAAAAACAGGGTCCAAAACGGGACAAAAAGTGGGGAAAAATAAAAAAGAATGAAACGGGATAAAAAAAAGGGAAAACAAAGGGTACAAAAAAGGGGGCAAAATAAATATGTGTAAAAAACAATTTTAATCGACATTTTTGGATGAAATGGAAAAGGGAACAAGAAGGGTCTAAAACTGGAGAAGTACATAAATAAAACCTAAGCGAAAGAAAGCCAATAACTTCTCACTGGCGTTCGTCTGATCATTCGACTGACTCGTCTTAACAATTTCAAACAACAAAAACCCCATTTAACAGAAATAAAACGCCACAAAATACCATTTTAACAAATTTATAACACACAACAAATTTAATTTTGTTAAGACTTAAGATTTTTCGCTCGACATGTCATTCTGATGCTTTACCAACAATTGTAAAATGGTTACGGACATTTGCCCCGGCGTTTTGTTAAGTACATTGTTCCCCCCCCCTCTATCCTATGAAAAGATACTGCGTTTTCTATACAATTCCAATATTGCATACATTTTGGAACACCCTTTAACCATTTTCGTGATTTTGAAATTATATTTCCCTTACAATTCTAATTTGTTTCCATTTCTCTGTCTCTCTCTCGTCTATTTACAGTGAACAGGAGCATTTCATTTCCGAGCACACGGTCATGGCCGTTTTTACATCACAAGGTCAGGTGGGCGGACCCTGCCGCTTTATGCCGGCCACGCGACGACAAAATCATCAATGCCGCAAGGAATTCGGTTTACCCGATACCATACGTGAGGCCAGACGTTTGGCCACCACCCACTGTGAGGATCAATTTCGCTACGATCGCTGGAATTGTTCCATAGAGATTAGGGGCAAACGGAATATCTTCAAGAAACTGTACAAGGAGACGGCATTCGTACACGCTCTGACTGCGGCCGCCATGACGCATTCCATAGCGCGCGCCTGCGCCGAAGGGCGGATGACCAAGTGTAGCTGTGGGCCGCGTAAACAGAATCGCGCCGATCAGACATTTCAATGGGGCGGCTGCAATGATAATTTGAAACATGGCAAGAGGGTGACAAGGAGTTTTCTCGATTTACGTGGCGGAGACAGCGATGAGGTGACCGAGATATTGCGACATGATTCAGAGGTAAGCAGATGGGGGAAAGGAGATGGTTTTATAAAATGCCGATCAAACAAAATGCCGGGTCATTTTGTCTGTAATAGATTTCTAAAACTGTAATTGAGTTGGCAGCTGACAACTTTGTAATGAATTTATTTCTTTACAATTTGTTGGTCTTAGTTGAAAAACAGGGTTGTATTTTCTAAACAATCAACTGGCTCTGATACGAAATAAATTAACAAAAGTGATAAATTCTAATCCTATCTAACTTGCAGGTCGGTATAGAGGCTGTTTCCACCTTGATGAAGGACAAATGCAAATGTCATGGCGTTTCCGGCTCCTGCTCCATGAAGACCTGTTGGAAGAAGCTGTCGGACTTTAATGCCACCGCAACTTTGCTAAGGCAAAAGTATAACCAGGCGATTCGAAAGGCCCCCAATACACGCACAATGCGAAGAGAGGCTCCCTCAAGTCGTGTCAAAAAACCCAAACAACGACGGAAGAAAGTAAGTGCCCCCTCTACGCCCGCATTTGGTCCTTCGATTACTAATGTCCCCTTCCCCTTCCCCTTCTACTTCTACAGCAACAACAGTCGCAGTATACAACTCTGTACTATTTGGAAACATCTCCCACATACTGTTCCGTGACTAAGGATCGTCAATGTCTGAATCCAGACAACTGTGCGAATCTGTGCTGTGGGCGTGGCTATGTAACACGCGTCTTCAAGCAGGTGGAAAAGTGTCGTTGCCGCTTCAACAATGGCCGCTGTTGCCAATTGATCTGCGATTATTGCCAGCGCTACGAGGATAGATATTTCTGTAAATAGATCTCTTCTTTACTTTCCCTACCTTCATCTTCCTTCGTTCGTTTCTAAACCTTTTTGAAAACTCGACCGACGCCGACTTCATCTTTTTATTGTATTTTATTTCATTCCTATTTATAAATGTGCGTGTGTATGTTGCTCGAATAGTTTATAGAACAAAAGAAAAACACAAAAACAGAGACAGTATAGAAAACCGAACAGTAACCGTATAGAAAACCGAATCGAACCGAATAGAATAAAAACAAAAACAAAAAGAACTGGCAATCTTTTTTTCTTATTGAAAAAAAAAACAAAAAAAATAAACATAAAAAAAACTCATCAAATGTTTAGACATTACAGCCCACACAATCCCATCATCCTTACAAAGATGGATGGCAGAACTCTTGTATTAAAACAAAAACAACAACAACAACAAAACGAAATATTTTTATTTAATTGTATGTAAAAACAAAACACAAAAGAAAAATCGAAAAAAAAAACCGAAAAACTCTTAAAAGCAGTCACAAAAAAAAAGTATGAGAAGAAGAAAGAAAAACAAAAAATCATATTGTAACTTTAAACACTTTTAATTTATAAAAAATATATTATAAGAAAAACAACAAAACCAAAAAATAAAGAAACATTTTCAAATAAAAATCCAACACGACACATGTTTTGTTCGCATTTTTCGAAGATAGTCCAGACACTGTGCAAAGATAGGCTCTGTGAGTGGGAGATTGAATAATTGTAAGACATTTCTAGTTCAAAGTTTTTAGGACACCCCCAGGGCCACAGAGCGGGGGTACTAAGGATGCCCGTCATTGCACTCAAGTGTCCCCTATGGAGAAATCACATCGAATGTCTCCTTGCAAAGTAATTTTACGATGCCACAAATAGTCATTTCAGTATGACCAAAACTATCGTTTCATAGGCTGAAAACCTTCTGATAAAGGACAGAAAATAGGAATGGAGTCAGAAGTTCACTCAGAAACTCGAAAAAAGTAGATACCAAAGACAATCTGGAGGTCAGACGACCGAAGTCGATTTGCAGATGTAGTAAATGCGTCAGCAAACTCTAGGTGTCACTACGTCTCTGATAGCACTATGCAACAGTCATTTTGTCCAAGGAATGTTTACAATATTTCCTGGCGTATTTTAATGTCCTAGACTTTAACAAATTTTTAAAAAATTCTTAATTTAAAAAAAAAAATCCGCTTTTGTCGGATGTACCTTTATTATTTTGACTATAGCCTTGGAAGAGGTCCGCTATGGTTTTTGCATAAAAAAAATAAAAAATATTTTTTTTTTATTGTAAAAACTTTTTTAAAAAAAAAAAATTATTGTTACCAGAAAATTATATAAAAATCATATCGGATATCGTCGTTCGAAGTTATTGTCAAAATAAATAAGGTACATCCCACAAAAAAGGAAGCTCTAAAAAAATCCTTTTTTCTAAAAAAAATTTAACACATAATGAAATTTTTAAAAACAATTTTCGAAAAAAGTTTTTCAAAAAAAAAAAAATTGTGTTTTATTTTTGAATAACTAGTAGTAAAATTTTTAAAAAAAAAATTAATACATTAAGATTTTTGTAAAAATTGTTTTTGAAAAAAGTTTTTCAAAGAAATAAAACATAACAATCATAGCGGATATCTTCGTCCGAAGTTATTGTCAAAATAAAAAAAAAATACATCGCACAAAAAAGGAAGTTTTAAAGAATTTTTTTTTTAAAAAAAAATAAATTTTTTTTAAAAAAATATTTCTTAAAAAAAATAATTTTTAAAAATTACTTTCGAAAAGTTTTTCAAAAAAAAAAATGTGTTTTATTTTCAAAATAACAAAAAAATTAATACATAAAGATTTTTGTGAAAATTGTTTTTGAAAAAAGTTTTTCAAAGAAAATAACGATGGCACATCTGACAAAAAAAAACAAGTTTTAGAGAAAAAAAAATTTTTCAAAAAAAAAAATAAAGAATTTTGTAAAAATTTTGTTCGAAAATGTTTTGCAAAATAAATTCAAAAACAAAAATGGAAGTTTTAAAGAAACATTTTTTTAAAAAAAAATGTAAGACAGAATTTTGTAAAAAATGATTTCGAAAAAAATTTTCAAAAAAAAAAAAAACAACGAAGGTACATCTGACCAAAAAGGACGTTTTAAAGAAATTTTTTTTTAAAAAAAAATTTAAGACAAAGATTTTTGTAAAAATTATTTTCGAAAAAGTTTTTCTAAAAAAAATATATTTTTTTTTGATTAGTACATCCGACAAAAAAGAAAGTTTTCAATAAAATATTTTTGTTTACAAAATTTAACACAAAGAATTTTGGAAAAAAAAATTTCAAAACCAAAAAATATTTTATTTTCGAATAGCATTGGACAAAAATTGTTTTCGAAAAAAGTTTTGCAAAATAAATTCATAGGTACATCCGACAAAAAAGCAAGTTTTAAAGAATTTTTTTTAAAAGAACTTTATTACATTCAAATTTTTGTAAATATTTTTTTCGAAAAAAGTTTTTCAAAAATGTTTTTTTTCGTTTTATTTTCAATAATTTTCATTTGACAAAAACGGAAGTTTTTTTTAACAAATTTAATACAAAGACCTTTTTAAAATCTTTTTTCGAAAAAAGTTTTTCAAAAAAAAAATATTTTATTTTTAGAAGTACATCCGACAAAAAAGAAAGGAAACAATTTTTTTAAAAAAAAATTTAATAAATAAAGAATTTTGTAAAAAATTTGTTCGAAAAAAGTTTTGCAAAATAAATAACAAAGGTACATCCGACAAAAAACGGAAGTTTTCAAGCCAAAAAATCATTTTGTAAATTGGGACCACCAAATAAAAGCCTATGATTTCACAGAATTTATGAACATAGAGTGTTTCACGATATTCGATTTTCTTCGGAGAAGCACGAAATATTGGAAAAGTAAATTAAATAAACAAATCAGTGACCTCTATTTATTAATTTGTACAGGGTTCTACAACAAGAGGTGTTATTTTGGTATTAAAAAAAAATAAATTTTTTGAGATAATTGATCGGATGTTTATTTCACAATAAAGTGGAAGGTATGCCGGTAATAATGAAAAACAACATCAGCCAAATGGTCAGCACGACCACGCTTACAGGACCATATCCTTTTCATGAAATTTTCCATAATCGCAAAGTGGCTGCCCTTTGTCCTCGATAGCCTCTCGATTTCTATCTTTAAGGTCTGGAATCGACGCTGAGCTGTTGGCGTAGACCTTATTTTTTTATGTTTTCTATTCTTTCGATTTCTTCTTTCAGAGTTTTTGTTTCTGTAATGCAAGTTCTTGACCATTTAATTGGTAGAAACTTTACTTAGTCAAAAAAAAAACTTGAATGCAACTTTTATTCAAATTTTAGTTTACTATAAAATCACAAAATTTGTAATAGAACCAAAGACATTTAATAACATAAGCGATCTGTCAGTACTTTAGAAATATTGAAAATTCCACAAACCCTTTGTTCGGATTCAATCTATCCATAGCCAAAGTTATCAGAAACAAAAAGACTCTTGGCATTTGCTTTAATGTTAAAACTAAGCAACGGAAGACTACTTTTTTTCTTTTAAAAGTTTTAACTGTGAAAATGGTACAATTCTCCCACTGTGACTCGTTTAATTTCCGTTCTATAATAAACGTTTACCCAGACACAGGTACTGCCTTATAAAGACCGCCTGCCGTATTCTCTGCGATCACCAGCAATTCCCATTGTGCATGAGATGAAGAAGAAGAAAACAGTGAACACAAAATCCACTTATGACAGACTACTAACCGATTGAGGTCAGAAACACCTTGTGCAAACTGGAAAATTGTGGATCATTCATTAATAAACAGCAGCAAGATAAGACAGAACAAAAACAAACAACACCACATTCATATCGATCAAAATTAAATAAAACAAAGCATTTTAAAAGAGCGACGACATGAGAGCAAAAGCGAATCGGAAGCTGAAATGTTTCAACGTTTGCTAAAAAGTAAAATGAACAACTTGTCGCAAGTTTGTTGTCACTGGCCTACTTCTCGATACCGAAATTTTGCACCGCCAGACGTTAATTGTTAATGACGTTTGTTTTCGGTTGTTGGGAAAATCCCAGATTTGGTAGATTAAAAAACCCCCCGATATTAGTAAGGCGGATTGTAGATATGAGCGGATACGTTCGACAAATTTGCCACTCAATGCTATAGAAGCGATTATAAAAAGTCTAAAGGGCAGATGACCTAAGTCGGTTTGCAGCCGAATTAGTTTCAAAATTTCACTAATTCATTTATAGAAATTTAATGGTACGTTAGTAAAATATACTATGTAATTATTTTGCGCCCATGAAAGGCTTTCGATTACTAAATAAATTTAATAAAATAAAAAAAAAAAGACCATAGCTGCCATCTATATGACAAATTCATGTTTGACTTAGGACGTCAGGACAATCTAGTGTGATAAAGGTTTTCGTCGAGGATAGAGAAGAATAATTTAGTTGTGTGCCACTATCCGCCACCAGGAGCTCCACATGTATGCTGTGCAATTGGGTTGCCAGAATTTTGAACAGAAAATAATTTTCTATCCTAGACACCGAACGTGTCTAGCGAGGATAGTTAAGCTGTTCGCCACTACAAGCGTAACAATTTTCGTATACAAAAAAAACCATAGCTGCCATCTATATGACAAATTCACGTTTGAATTAGGACGACTACCCACTAGTTTGTCCTTGAACCGTGTGATAGAGGTTTTTGTCGAGGACTGGGGGACAGACATTGGTTCCATATTGGTTGCGTTTGCCAGAATTTGGGCCAGAAAATATAGATCTATCCAGGATACCTAACCTGTGATAAATGTCCGCGACTACAAGCGCCGCCATTTTTCATTTCCCCTTTGATCAACTTTTGCTTCAAAGATCGTGACGATAGTTAAGCTGATCGCGCACGTTCTTATAAAAAAAAAGAACTATATCTGCCATCTATATGACAAATTCACGTTTGACTTAGGACGTCTGCTCACTAGTTTGTCCTTGAACCGTGCGATAAAGGTTTTCTTCGAGGATAGAGCAAAATAATTTAGTTGTGTGCCACTATCCGCCACCAGGGACTCCACATGTATGCTGTGCAATTGGGTTGCCAGAATTTTGACCACAAAATAATTTTCTATCCTAGACACATGACGTGTCTAGCGAGGATAGTTAAGCTGTTCGCCACTACAAGCGTAAACAAAACCATAGCTGCCATCTATATGACAAATTCACGTTTGTATTAGTTTGTGCTTGAACCGTGTGATAGAGGTTTTTGTCGAGGACTGGGGGACAGAAATTAGTTGTGGGGGCTCTATAAATATGTTGTGATAAAGGTTTGCGATAGCTGTTCGCCCCTGCAACTATGGGCCGAATGTGATCCATCAGATTGCTGAATTTTCATTTATAGCCCAGAAGTCTGTCCTCGATTAAAGGCTTGAAAAGCCTAAACTAATGATAATAACCTAACCACATAACTTTTGCTTCAAACGTGACGATAGTTATGCTGTTTGCCACTAAAAGCGCTGCAACCAAGCGATATTTTAAAAAAAATATTTATTTGTGGGTTTTCTATGAAATTGCTAGTGGAAAATACTCGAAACAAAGGTTTTAAATGTGGAATCCTGTAAGGACACTTGTGATTGAAAGAAACTCGCCACGCGCCTCAGTTGCCTTGAGCTATTGACAGCCAAATGGTTTTGAATGTAAACATTTTAGTTGTTTTCACAAAACATTTAGTTGTTCTACAAACAAAATATTCCTTGCACTCAAGGATGCCTCCTCTAAATGTCACCCATGACATTCGACCTGGGGCGACAATCAATACCGGCACAAATGAACCGTTGCACAAACCCATATATTTTAATACTGAAGGCAGTCCGGTGTGTTGCATTCAACTGCTTGACATACATTTGAATGTTCACTTTATCGGCTTGTTTATCTTATACTCGGCAGAGCGGTCTTATTTTGTTCAGATTCCAATTTAACTGAAGTACATAAACGACGACGACGACGCGTCGCATGACAAGTGTCTGTGATGATGGTGCTGAGAAGAACCAGGCATTCCCGTGCGACATCATACGCATATTGGCATTTTGTGCATGTGACAAAGTGACGGACAGACTCATGTTCAGCTTAAGCGAGTATGACGTTGATGAAACCAAAAGCAAAGAAAAGAAAATAAAACGAAATGTAATTTAAATACACAAAAATTAAATAAAGCAAACAACATGACTTTTACTTTGTGTCTTGATCATTGTTCACCTTTGGGAGGCACGTTCGTGCCCGCCACCACCACCGCCACCAATCGAATTCATTGAGGAAAATTTGTTGAAAACACAAAACAACTTCAGTTGCTTGTCTACCAAGAATAATAATCGTTATGAAAATGAATACGCTGTAATTAGAAGACCATGTGTGTGGTTATTCTTTCTTTTTGGTTGTGTTTAAAAAAAAATTAAAAAAACACACACACAATTCAATCCAAAGAAATCAACACAAATGACATTTGAGCCATGGCTAAAACATGGCGATGAACAATTTCAAACTCAAACAAACTTATGTTTTAAGTATTTAAAGAACCACCTTCGATGGAATGACAAAAGTTCCAAGTTTTCAGTTGAAATTACGAAAAGTGTTTACGGAAAATGTTTTTGCTTGGCTGGTTAATTGTGTTCAGTGCTCTGACCCGCCATGTCACGGTCGCTCAGAACACGGAGGCCAAGGGGTAAAGATTAAGAAAAAAAAACCACCACCTATTGACCGATCATCTGTAATAGTTTGACCATTTGTTCTTCTAGAGTCGGGAAAGACAACGCGGAAGCGGATAATTTCAGATCTAAACGACAATATTATGATTACCTGCATTATTTGATAGAGAAGCATGCCCACTGTGCTGATGAACATTTGGCCGCCCTGGCTCACAGGGATCCCCTCAAACCCTACGATGTGTTTGTCTATCCCCAGGGTTTAACTCAGCCGGGTGGAGGGACTGTGGACTTTCATAGTGGGCCGAGAATGCCAGGTTTCTATAATCCTGGTGTGCCACAGGTCTATTCCTCATTGGGTCCCATCACTGGCAATCGAGGAGGTGGTCTGGTAACCATCAGCGCAGGAACCTACGTGAAGTCACCCACCGTTTTTTGTGGTGGCAACAGTTGTCGCCACAGAGCTAAGCCAAGGCCGCGCTATAAGGGCCAGCAGAGAAATGGCGGCATCAAAGGTTTAAAGGAGAGAAATGGTAGGAAGGGAAGTCAACCCCCCAAAAATCCGGTGAAAGTGGAAGCCAAACCCACATTGGCCGATCAAAGGCCACACAACGAAACTTCTCAGGCAAATTCCACACAAAAGTCCACACATGTGGTCATTTTGAATCTCAATGGCAACAACTGTACATGTTCAAATTTTACTAGGCCCGCTGCGACAGATACTTCAAATTCTTCTCTTCCCTCTACCCGGAACCTTCCAACAGCAAGAGTAGAAGAATCTTTAAATCCCTCGACTTTCTTGTCGCGTACAAAACATCCATTCCTTCCCTCTTCAGGTGTCTCGTTCCCAGCCCCTATTCCCCCACCTTCAGCGGGCTCAACGATAACAATAGCGGATTTAGTACGACTGGCAGAATATCTGGCCGATCCTCAGCCTTCTTCGTTAGCTTCGCCGTCTGGAACACAAGAGGGCTTTGAAATAATCAGTGAATCGTTGGAAGGACCTCAGCGATCTTTTCCGGTATCCTCAAACAGAACAGGGGTGTCGTTAGAAGAACCTCAACGCCCTTCTTTGGATTCTTTAGACAGAGCAAAAGGGGAATCTTGGAAAGCTAGGGTAGGATTAGAAGAACCTCAACGCCCTTCTTTGGATTCTTTAGACAGAGCAAAAGGGGAATCTTGGAAAGCTGGGGTAGGATTAGAAGAACCTCAACGCCCTTCTTTGGATTCCTCAGCCCAAGCAAAAGTGGAAACTGGGGAATCTTTGAAAGCGGCATTAGAAGCACTTAATCATCATTCGTTGGATTCCTCAGCCAGAGCAAAAGTCGAAACAGTCGAATCTGTGGATGCTGCACTTCCCTCAACCAGAACCATAGCTGACGTTGCAGGAATAGGAGCGACTGTGGAACAAACTCTTTTCCCTTCTGTGATTTCCTCAAACGGAACAAAAGCTGACACTAAAAGAACCAACGAATCTGAATCACTTCGATCATCTTCCGTGTCCTCAACCAAACTTGACTTTGGAGGAGAAGGAGAATCGTTAGATGATCCCATTCGCTCTTCTTCAAAGCCCTCAACTAGTACAAATACGGAAGTAGCAGGAGCGGGTGAATCTTTGGAATCAACCGGAGCTAATGTCGACTCTGCCAGTTCGAATTCATCACCAGAAACAAGTGTTGATTCTGCTGCGACAACAAAAGAATCATTGAACGCACCTCTTCTCCCATCCGTGGCTTCAGCAACCAGAACAGAAGTTGTAACAGGAGAATCTTCAATTTCATCCACCAAACCAGAAGTTGACTTTCGAGGAACACAAGGTGCATTAGCAATGACAGGAGAATCTCTACCACCATCTTCCGCATCCTCTAATGTAGAAACAGAACAAACTGGATCAGCAATGACAGGAGAATCTATTCCACCATCTTTCGCATCCTCAAGTGAAGGAACAAAGGAAACTGGATCAACAATAACAGGAGAACATCTTCCACCATCTGCCGCTTCTTCAAGTATAGGAACGGAAGAATCTTTGAATGCCCATCTTCTGCCACCTTCATCGGTTTCATTGACAAAAGCTAATGACAGTTCTGCAAGTTGGGTTTCTTCATCTAAAACAAACGTTGATCCATCTCCGGATGATAATCTTTCCTCATCTTTGGCATCCTCAACAGAAGACTTCAGAAAAACAAAAGAGTCTTTGGAAGCAGCTCCTCACAGCACAAAAGCGGACATTGAAAGAACCAAGGAATCCCAACCTCTTCGACCTTCTTCCGCTTCTACCAACAAGCCACGAGATGACTTTGTAGAAACAGCACCTCTTCTTCCACCTTCCACCCCCCCATCAGGGACACAGGATGAATTGGCAAGAACAGAAGAATCTTTGAACGGTTCGCTTCTCCCGTCTACGGCTGAAGAATCCTTGGGCTCACCACCTCTCCCTTCGTCACCGTTCCCTACACAAGTTGAGCTATCAAGAACTGGAGAATCTTTTAGCGCTCCTGTTCTACCTTCGTCCGCATCATCAACCAGATCTAATGGCGACTTTGGGAACTCGGTTTCCCTGTCTACAACAGATGTTGACTCTTCTACAAGCGGTGACTCTTTGAATGCATCTCTTTCCACAGCTTCGTCACCTAACCTAGGCAGGGGCGATGACCATTCCTCTTCTTTGGGATCTACGAAATATGACCTGGAGAAGGCAGGTACCTTCTCTCATTCTGACACCTCAACAAGAACCAGCGACGCTCCTTCTCTGATAAACGAATTCGACGGTCCACCTCTTTCCCATACAGCTGTTCTCTCAGCCGGTCCTGACGAGACCCTGAAATCTTCTAATCCTTCTGACTCAACAATAGGCGAGCCTTTGAATGCTTCTCTGTCATCAGCGGTTTCGAAGGATGAACTTTTAACGGTTGGGAAAGTCAGCGATGTACATTCTGTTTCCAGCGAAACCCTGACATTATCTCAGTCTGTTTCATCTGACACATCAACTGGCGAGCCATTGGATCCTTCTCAGTCAGCAGCGGTTTCCCCTACATCCAAAGTAGATCTCTTAACAGCAAAGGAAGACAACTCACAGCAAAATCTGACTTCAATGGAGGAATCCTCCGACTCTCTGGTAGCCTCTCAAGATCTAAATCTGCCCGCCACTGTGAATACAACAAATACCGAAGAGTTACAGCGAATTTTAGAAAATCTTAAAGATCTTCAGGTGCAGTTGCAGGAAAAGAAACTACAAATTGGAGCTCTAGCTGAGGGAATACATTCGGTAACACCCGACAGTGACTACGATGACTCCAGTGAAACGGAACTGGACGATGACAATCCCAACAAAGGAGCATTTTTGAAGAACTCAGGTGCTGCAGAGGCCAGTTTAAAGTCGATCCACCCAAATGACTCTGGCGTTCTCATTCAAAACTCCACAGATCATATTGTGGCACTTGCTGGGCCGCCCGATATCATTTTGAATAATATGAGTTCCCATAGTTTGGACGAAGCTAACCCAGAAATTCCGGCATCACAAGATTTCGAATCTTCGGTAATCATAGAGGGCTTACCGGGCGAAATACACACATCGAAGGCAAATTCAGGAATAGATGAAATTAAAATTACACCTGAAGTTTTTCGCCAAGCTGCAAGAGCAAATTTAGAACAACATACGCATGCTCAAGAACATCTCCAGGATGATGGATCTGGGGAAATAATTCATATACCGGCAAAGGCAAGCAATGGCAAATTTGAAAGCATACAGGTGCGACAGGACGCTTCCCAGCGTCAAGGAGCTGTCAGATTCTTTTCCTTTGCCAATCAACAAGACACCAACAACCAACGTCAGGGTACGGTCAGATTTAGCATAAGAAATAATCAACAAAGTGAGAGGATCGGCAGTTCTATAGCTGAAGACCACACGAATCCAAGGGAACTTGTAGCAGTTCCCCAGAACAATCGGCCAGCGGATGCTAGATCTACATCAACTATATATAACAGTCGTCAGGAGCTAGGCAGTTTCAGTGAAGACTTTCACTCCCACTCCAACGATCACGATGAAATCATATCCTCCGACACTGGCAACAAACATCGGCCAACCATTGAATTAAATTCCGATTCTCATATCGCAGATGATGACACATTTAATGAACCTTTAACTTTAGGTAAGCTATTGCAACGTTTGTTAATGCCCTTATATCAATTCTTAAGTCTACTCTTCAGAAACTGGAAAATCAAAAGTTAGGCCCAACGATATGACGGGTACGGGCAGCCAATTCGTTAACTATATGAAGGTGCCCCAGGGAAAGGGTAAGTAAATTGATGTACTTTTGTATAGTTCACTATGGATCGAAAATAGTTTTGAGTTGAAAAATTCAACAGAAGTAGGTTTCAGATGAGGTTGAAGGGTTTTCCAAACCGATGGGCAACGTCAGCTTCACTGGTATCGTCGAATTCATGAAATGTGTTGGGTTCAGCTTACCCAACACAAAACAATCCTCGACAGTGGATCCATCATTTCATATGTTTCCTCAACCAGAACACGACTGTGAAAGAACGGATGATTTTTTCTAGTCATCTCCTCTCTTTAATTCAGCTTCCTAAACAGAATTGGGATGAAAAGACTGTTGTTTTTAAAATCCATTACTTTCTTAGATCTCTACAACCACAACGGGAGATGGAATTTGAAGAACCGCCAACTCATAAAGTCCTGGGGCCTAATCATGACAACATTTTCGTGTCGACCTAATTGTAGATGCTTCGACTTCTTTGGATCACGGCTTCCGATTTTTCTTAGTTTAATATCATTTTAGTTGAATAGCGACCGATTTTTTGAAAATTTGTCGGGATCCAAAATGGGAAGTTTACGATCGACAACTGTCGATGACGGATGTCGTGATTAGGCCCCTGCTCTGTCCAACTCTTTGGTATACAGAACGCATCTTGACTATGATTTTTTGAAGTCATCTATTGTCTTTTATTCAGCTTCCTCTACAAAAACCAAACTTTGACTTTGGGAGAACTGACTATTCATAGAATCTAAATTGTATTTGTTATGCTTCCTCAACCCGAACAGCCGATGAGACTCCAGGAACCGGCAACTCATTGAGTCCTGTTGCTGATTCTGAAAGAACCCATGATTCTTTGAATTCATCTCTTGTCATTTAGTCAACTTCCCCAATCCAAACTAACTTTGACTTTGGAAAAACAAACTACTCAAAGAATCCACTACTCATTTCTTAGGCTTCCTCAACCAGAATAGGAGATGAACTTTTAAGAGCTCATACAAATTTTGTGAAGTCATCTCTTGTCTTGTAGTCAACTTCCCCAACCAAAACTAACTTTGACTTTGGAAAAAGAAACTACTCAGAGAATATAATTTCATTTCTTAGGCTTCCTCAACCAGAATAGGGGATGAAACTTCAGGAACATGTAACTCATTAAGCCCTGTTGCTGATTTTGAAAGAACCCATGATTCTTTGAATTCATCTCTTGTCATTTAGTCAACTTCCCCAACCAAAACTAACTTTGACTTTGGATAAAGAAACTACTCAGAGAATACAATTTCATTTCTTAGGCTTCCCCAACCAGAAAAAGTAAAATAAAATCGGAACAATGACGGCGCGGCTAAAATGAAAATTTCGGAATTTTTTTTTTTTTTTTAATAATTGAATAGAGACAAATTTTCGCAACGAGACTAAATGAAAATTTCCAAAAAAAAAAAAAAAAAAACTGAAACCTACAGCGTATTTCGTACTCAAAACGTATTCGTGAAATCTCCAAAATCACTTGTGGAAATAAAGGTAACCAGACCTCGCCGCCGTTGTCAATTTTTATTATTAAATTTTTCAACAATTTTTTCTGGAAATTTTTAATCTATTTTCATTTCTTTGAAAAAAAATTTGGCAATTTCTTATGTTCATATTTTGGATTTTGTCCAAAAATAAAAAAAAATATCAAAAAATTAGGGAAAAAATTCATTTGTGATATTTTTTCATAATGAAAAGTGCCACAATTTTGTAGGTGATTTTTTTTTGGGGGATCTCTTGTTTTTGGTTTTCTTTGGACATATTAGCCTTCATGGGGAATAATTCAACTATTTTCATCCCTTTGAAAAAAAATTTGGGAATTTTTTATTGTTCTAGATTTTATTTTTGTCCAAAAATAAAAAAAAAACATGTTGTACGAAAATAAAAAAAAAATTTTGTCCAAAAATAAAAAAAAAATTTGTACGAAAATAAAAAAAATTAAAATATTTTCCAAACTTCATTTGGGATATTTTTACAAAATAAAAAGTGTCCCCATTTTGTAGAGGATTTTTTTGGGGCATCTCTCGATTTTTTTTCATTCATTACATTTTACATAAAACCTGTCGTGCTTAACTTTAAAAATGTAAAATTACAATTTTATAATTCTTTGCTGTACTTTTTAATTGCAAGGAAACACTTACGCACTTATTTTTCCACAATGTTGCCATATTACGAAAATAGCGAGGCTTAGGTCCCTTTCTGGGAAATAACTAGGCTCAATTCTCTTCTGTGTTATTCATACGACATCCAATCATGTTAATTAAAAATTTGATGTCATTCAAAATACCTTCTTCTTTAACAAAACCTCATTTTTTACAATCTCTCTCTCTCGCTGCAGAAATTCAATTCTCATCCCAGGGAACCTTTGCCGAACCCCTTGTCTCTAAAATATATCCCGGCATGACATTGACATCGCAGACTAAATCCCGTTCACCCCCAAGTATTTATTGGCATAAAATTGAACCGAAATCGCAGACAACCCTGAAAAGTCTCAAAGAATTGCGACCCTTTATGTCGGCTGATTTTGATGATGTGAACGAAGACTTTGGGGCCGTTTCGAAAGAGTGCACGGATTATGAGGATGTGATGTTGCAGGAGTCCGACAAATCGAAATTGAAACCAAGTTTTCCGCAGTTATTTAGTTTTAATACGCATTTTACTTAAATGTACACACACACACACATTTGAATAAATAAAGAATTATAGTCTTAACTTATTAAGTGCTAAAAGTACTCGGAATGGTGTTTGTAATTTTTTGAAATGTCATTTTATTTTTTTTTTAACATTTGGCGTTGGCGTGTGATAACGCCCGCAGGCATGAGGAAATTGATTCGTCATTTTTGTCTGATATTCGTCCAAAAGTTTGATTCGGATCATCAATCAACAAAATTAAGCAGTGACGGCAAGCGCCTTGTGCGTTTGAGTGATCGTGGCATGCAAACATTATTTTTGGATAGAAATAAAGAACAAAAAAATATATATATATTTTCAAATTAAGGGTCAAACAAGTGTAGGAATATTTTTAAAACAGAATTTATGAAGGCGAGTCACTGACCATAATAACTTTGGTGAGTTTGCAAAGTAAGGGAGTATGGGAGCTGTTAGACGCCCATCTGCTGTGAGAGGATAATTGAAGGGACTAGCTAAATTTCAGCAAAGAAGAATAGATTGTCATTATCTAATCGGTCGAGGATATCCTAAACTAATTCATGATGGATTAAGAAAGCATACGCAAACAATGATCTACCGATCCCACAGAATCCGGCCATCGCATTATGACCCCTGTGTCCCCGTTCAGCCGATTGACACAAAGCCTTATTGGAAACTGTCATGTCACGATCCCAAACAAACGCGACAGCTGTTGTCAAGTCCATTTAATGCCAGGGCACCCATACAGACGCGTAAACACAACATTACGGCCGCCAATTTGCCCTCTTATCGTTTTATGTGACTGCCAGTGTTGTTGCATTTCTCAATGATTTGAGACTTTGAATTAATTGATATCGCTGATAATTCAATTATAATTACTCAAAATGGAACATAAACAACGTGGCGTATTTATACGACATTTATCAGTCATATTTTTTTTTTCTGTTTAAAGGCCGCCAAAAACCTACAATGGAATATCATTACCGAACCGATCAATAGCCCATGGCCCTCTGCTACCCTTGCTCACACTGCTTGTGCTGGGTGCGGGAAAAGTCCAACGACAAAAGGCACGCGTCGTATTTATGATTTGGCAAAAAAAAAACAAGAACCATATGACTGTTTTGATAAAAAAAAAAAAGAAAACAAATCGAATAACAATCGGAATTTAAGAATGGGACAAAGAGCAAAGCTGTAACAGTCATATGGACAACTGGTACCCATGATTGTAGCATATACAGTATCCCGCCAAGATGTTGGCGAACATTTGATTAGGAGCAGAGAGAAGAGACCACAAAAATATAGTTTTTTATATTAGTAAAGATTTTGTTATATCAAATAAAGGAAGTCCCAAAATATATGCAAGATTTCAATTAAATAAATAAAAATTTTACTCGTATATTAAAAAAAAATAAAATGTGGGAAATAACTTACCCGCGCGACTTTGTTGACACAGTCGCACTGCTTTCGCGGCATGAATCTCGTTCTTCAATGCACGGTTGGATGTGGATGAGCTGATTGACATGAACCTCTGAATTCGTCTAAACCCATGGAATGAAATCCAATTGTGTTTAATTTTAGGATCGAAAATATCAATTCTCATCCCCGAAATGGCCAGCAAACTCTATCATTCACTAATTGAAATGCTTCACGAGCTCTATGAGTTGTCCTGTGGCAACCACATCAACATCAAGGAAGTTAGGCAGCAATAAATCACTGGAGAACATCTTTACCCCTGACCACTGTCCAACTGTTACATTGTTGCTGATTTCGTTGTTAATACTTTCTCACTTGTTTTGGAATAATTCGTATCCTCTAACTGTACATGTGTCTCCACTAGTTTCCAATTTGTCACACCACAGCACCCGCTTTATTCAAAATTTATGGGATAATCACCTGGAAAAATGTAAAAGAAAAGATCATTTTAAAAAATAAATTAATTTTTTGCAACATATTTTTGTCCGAATTTTTTGCACAATAGCAATACTTTATTTTTTTTTTTATAGAAATTATAATTGTTGTACAAAGTTCATCAAATTGACGTAGAATGTTGTTGAAATTGATGTTCATCAAACTGACGACAGTGTTCTTCAAATTGGTGTACGGAATTGAAAAACAATTAATCAAATTGAAGAAAAGTCTAGTAGGTTGGAACATGATGTCCAAATTCATCAATTTGATGAACACTTGCAACAGTTGTGTTTGATATCTCACAGACAGACTCTGATACACCGCTCAGTGGAGGAGTTCGAAAACTTTTGCAAATACCGATGTAATGTTTCACCCACTTTATTTTAAACGAAAAACTATTCTTTTTAATCCGTATTCAGTTTATTGCTATTTGAAAGTCCGATTTTAATGAAGTAAAGATGGTTAGTTTGAAAACAGAATTCCTAAAAAAAACGGCTATAGACAAAGATTTTTTGAAGAAATTTTTTTGGAGACATTTTTTTTGGAATAATAAATTGACATTTTTCTAGAAAAAAAAATTTGATTTATTGGGAAAAAAATAATGTTTTTTTTTTTAAAAACATAATTTATATTTTTTGGAGAAATTTTTTTTTTCGTTTTTTCTAAATAAAAAAAATCATATATTTTGTAGAAATAAAAATTGCGATTTTTTTAAAGAAATTTTTTGGAGAAATTTTCCAAAAATTTTTGCATTTTTCAAAAACAAAAAATATATTTTTTGAAGAAAAAAAAATTATATTTTTTGAAGAAAAAAAATTATATTTTTTGAAGAAAAAAATTGATATTTTTTGAAGAAAAAAATTGATATTTTTTTGAGACATTTTTTTTTATACAGTAAAAGCTCTCTTAAGCGGACACTGACGGTCGCAGCGGTTTTGTCCGTCAACGGGAGATGTCCGCCAAGCGGAGGTTAATTTGCTCCAGAAATACCGCATGGGACCGAGAAATTTGTCCGCTTAAGACAGCTGTCGGGCTATAAGAGCTGTCCGCAAGGAGAGCTTTCACTGTACATCTCCTTGTCCTCTCATAAACGGACACTTTTTTCAGTACGCTTCAGTCCTCTGGTGTACTTCTCTCATATGCGGACACCTCTCATAAGTGGACACAATTCTCAGTCCCTTAGGTGTCCGCTTATGAGAGAACATTAAAAAAAAAGTCACAAACAATATTTTTGAAGAAACAAATTTTCGACTTTTATAGAAAAGTCTCGATTGTTTTGAAAAAAAAATTCGAATTTTTTGTTAAAAAAAAAAAAATATTTGTTGATAATTGATATTTTTGGAGATAAAAAAATTAATATTTTTGGAGAAAAAAATTGATATAGAAAAAAATTGATATTTTGTTTAAGAAAAAAAAATTCATATTTTTTAAAGAAAAAAAAAATCATATTTTTTTAAGAAAAAAAAATTGATATTTTTTTAAGAAAAAAAAATTGATATTTTTTTAAGAAAAAAAAAATTGATATTTTTTAAGAAAAAAAAAATTGATATTTTTTAAAGAAATTTCGTTAGAAAAAAAAATTGATAGACATTTTTCGAAAATTGATATTTTTTGAAGAAAAAAATTGATATTTTTTTAAGAAAAAAAATTTATGTTTTAAGAAAAAAATTTATATTTTTTTAAGAAAAAAATTTATATTTTTTTAAGAAAATTTTTTTTATTTTTTTAAGAAAAAAAATTATATTTTTTTTTTTTAAAAAAAAATTGATATTTATTTTAAGAAAACAATTGATATTTTTTTTTTAAGAAAAAAATTGATATTTTTTTTAAGAAAAAAATTCACATTTTTTTTAAGAAAAAAATTCATATTTTTTAAGAAAAAAATTCATATTTTTTAAGAAAAATAAGCGCCCCGGTAGGCGAGTTGGTAGCGTGCTTGCCTATCAGCGTGGGGGTTGTGGGTTCGATTCCCACCAGAGGCTTTGGTCTGTCGCTGCAAAAAATTTAAACATATGGTCTATGTCACCCGGTTTACCCTTGGACCCAAAAATTAGAATATAAATTTACTTTGTATTGTAATTAATAATAAATAAATAAATAAAAAAAATTTTTTAAGAACAAATTTTTGTAAAAAACAAAAAAAGGTAAACATTTTTGGAAAATTGATATTTTTTAGAGAAAAAAATGGGATTTTTGAAGAAAAAAAATTGATATTTTTTTAAAGAAAAAAAAACGAAAATTTTAAAAAAAAAAAAAATATTTTTTTTGATAATTGATATTTTTTGGACAAAAAAAAATGATATTTTTTGAAGAAAAAAAATGAATATTTTTTGAAGAAAAAAAATTGATAAACATTTTGGGGAAATTGATATTTTTTAGAGAAAAAAAAATGTCTATTTTGAAATTGATATTTTCTGTACAAATGAAATTGATATTTTTTAAAGAGAAACATTGCGTCTTTTGGATATAAAAAAATCGATTTTTTTAAGGAAAAAAATTATATTTTTTGAAGAAAACAAATTGAAGAAGAAGAGCTGATATTTTTTGGTAAAAAAAATACTTTTGTTTATACACCGGGTCCCTTTCATAAACATTGAAACATTTCAAAAATAGATATATATTTTTAATCCGATCCGATTAAGTATTTTCAAACAACGTTCAATACCTTTCGATCCATATTATATAATCTATGACAGTAAAACAGCTGCATCTACCATTTCCTCAGTTAAAACTAAAATCCGACATCTTCAACAACTCATGGTAACTCTGGGTCAGTACATTCGTCCGAAATGAACACAATTTTCCGACCGGCTACCGTCTTTACACAGACACCAAAACATATGTGTAACTAACGTACAATTGTGACAGCTGACGGCCAAATGGCAATCAAATTCAAAAAATACCGTTAAAGGTTTAAGAGAGCCCAAGCACATCTGGAGAAAACCTGCGCACTCAGCACCGTAAGAGCACCAGCAAAAAGAACACACTACACTTGACAGAGTCAAGTCAAGTTGAGTTCAGTCTAAGGGGTATGTTTCGAAATTTTTTTCCTCCATACATATTCTAGGGGAACCAAAGAAAATTCTGTATTATGTGGAATTTAGGTGCTTCTGTAATTTTCTGATAAACGGACGTGTTTTGGTAGTGAGCGCGCGCTGCTGCTACTTCTAAACGAGCAACAAAAGAAAAGGAAAAATTGATTGAATTTATTTTTGATATCAAGAAGAAAAGAAAAAAATATACAAAAAATACAAAGTAAAACAATAGAATAGATTTCATGAGTAAAGGCAAACGATAAATGTTTTGATAAGACGTGTAATCGTTGGTGTTTGGTAAATTTAAATCAATTAAAAAACGCAGTGAAAAATTACGCGAATTACGAGTACATGTCAATACGAATCGTGTGGTATTCATTCTATTTTGGCCCATTGAAACCTTTTAAGTGTTAAGTGCTGTTTTTTTTTTTTTTTGTGGTTTTTGTTATTTGTGTTTGAAACAAAAAAGTAAAAAACAAAACAAAAATAAATACAAAATCTGTTATTGTTGCAAATCATTAAATGTTGTTTGTTGTTCGTTCGTTCAGTTTGAAATAGGAAAATAAAATAACAAACATAAAGGAAATTCCATTTAATTTCCAACTAGAAAATACAAAAAATAGAAGTAAAATCTAAAAAGAGCATTTATTTTAATATGAAAACAAAATGTAACCAAGTGATGTCAAACTACCAACTGATATTCGTATCTAACGATAATTTGGAATAATTGGTGGCCGAATCGTCGACATAACCCAGCGCCTTAATAAACGATATTCGAAAAAGGACAACCAAGGAGATATTCAACAGATCCCCCCCGACTAACTAACTTTTCTTAAAGAATCTGGAAAAAAGAAAGAATCTTTAAAGCGAAAGAAGAAAAAAAAACAAAACACTGCCACTATTGAAAGCTAAGGCATATCTAAGGCAAAGCTCGCTACGGTGAAGACAAAGTTAACTTAACATTGTGCAGCGACCACCGACCGACCACCCCACCATCAGACGGATGTACAGACAGACCAGCGAGTACATGTACCCTTAAACAGTGGCAAAAGCAGTAAATACTTATTTTTGCCTACACACACGCACGCACACACACACACACATAAATAGGCCGTCTTTGCCGTGGTGTGAGTGTTACGAGCCTGTGTATGCGGAAGGGTGGGTGTGTACGAGTATGTATGTACACCTTCTCAATATTTGGGCCACCAGGACACAGTAACAATAGCAACTGTAGCAGGCGACAATAGTGGGCCACAGCATCCTCGTTCGTCCCCGCTCACAACGTGGCAAGCCCCGTGTAAAATACACGCGCGTGCTGCAGGATAAATTTGTGTTGTTGTCTGTTTCCACTTGAAGAAGTTATTCTCGGAATACACACAGACACCCACACACACACGCACACATTAAAGTCGCGTTATTGTAACACCTCCGGTGTTACATTTTACTAGTACTGGGAAAAGTTATCATCAACAACAACAGCAACAAGACCACGACGGTAAGTTTAGAATTATGTCTCGTATTTAAAAGTCTCCGTCCTGATCCCATTTCATTCTGTCATTTTATATTATTTATGCTCTTTAAACATTGGATACTTTATTAGAAAGAAAAAAAATAACCCTATGTATGTCACCTGTCAAATCCAATAAATTTCATTCGGAAATTCACAACTTTTCCCAATGTTTAATCCAAAGTCAGCACGTGAGACAATAAAGGGCAAAAGCTTTCCAAAATCAAATTAACACGATTGGTATTGGTGTGGCATAAGAATGTGAAGGTTAATTAATGAAGGCTTTGCTCACAAGTTAAAACTAACAGTGAAAATACAACAAACATATATTTGGATGGGAATTCGTTCCCTTTTTCAGCTGGGATTTTGGATTGTTTTATCATGAAAAGACTCTGACACCAAATCTACAAAATATCCAGCTGCAATACGAGTCCGATGAACTGTTGTGGAGCAATTGTCAATACCATTCGATATTAATCGGTCGATATATTCCATTTCTATAAGAGAAAAACAGTTGCATCAACCATTTGTTGTGTGAGATTTAAATATAAAACTTTTAGTAAAAATATATCTCATATTTGTATATTACAACATAGCTGGTAAGCAATAATTAATGATCGTAATAATTACTAACACCGTGTTACACACATTCTGTCCTATGAACCAAATTTACTTTTTCGGAAAGGGGATAAAAAATAAAAATACACGTGTATCGGCGATTTTCATGTACACGTCAGAATTTTCTTTTTTTTTAAGTTTGATGCTCGTAGTGTGAAAGCCTTTGGACCGATTTTTAACCCTTTTTCAGTGATCCAATCGGGCTGATAAATAGATTTTTATCAATTCTTAGATTTTCCTAAATTTTTTTTTTTTTTAATATGGTTATCGTTTTTTTTTAAGGTTTCAGTTCAAAAAACATTTTTGTTTCGTAACGCTTAAGTAGTTTAAAAATTTGGAGAAAATCTGAGAATTGATAAAAATCTATTTTTTAAAACAATTGACGTGATACAGACATTTCCACGAGTCTGCCTGCCAAAAATCAGCTCGATTGGATCACTGAAAAAGGGTTAAAAATCGGTCCAAAGGCTTTCACACAGGCCACTACGAGCTTCATACTTGAACCTTAAAAAAAACAAAATCTGACGTGTACATGAAAATCGCCGATACACGTGTATTTTTATTTTTTCCCCTCTTTCCGAATATGTGCATTTGGTTCATAGGACAGAAAAAAATCTATTTTTTGTAACACGGTGTAATTAACCCTCTAACTGGCAATACCACTCTGAGGATGTCTTCATTAATTTGTTTCATAGAAAAACAGCTTGCAAGAACTTTCCAGTATTTATGTTTGTCCCATTAGAGGGATAATAGTTTTTCTGAAATTACACACAATTATTGAAGACCGCCTTATGGCGATGTTGCCGGTTAGAGGGTTAAATTAAATTTTTTTTTGAAGGTGCAATAATGTTTAACTTACGAATCTCCAGACTTATAATTGATTACAATTACAATTAATCAAAAAGTCTTCAGGATTATTTGCGGTTACCATAAAGAATCACAAAGAATCAAAAGTAATCTCTGAAAATGGTCGGATTACTTTTGATTCTTTTTGATTGTTAATAGTAACTGGAAGTAATCCTGATTACTGTCATTAACCCTTTCAGTGGATTTGTCGAATATATTCGACACTTCATATGATTTTTAGCACTTCAAAAAAAAAATGTTGCCACCGAAAGGGTTAAAAAATATCATGCACATTTTTGTCCACATCATTTCAACCATTCTTTCTATTGACTGTGTATCCGAGATGGATAAATTGTTGCGCTATCTCTGCAACTGCAGACCTCTTTATCGGACAGTTGCTCGAGTAGTTGGAAGCATGACTTTTGTCTTACTTTCGTTCAACATCAAAGCCATCTTTGCCGATTCTGGACTGCGGTTCGTCTGCCGGCCCCTAGATGTCTCACAACAAGTATGCATACCAACTGGTGCATAATTTTCCAAAAAATGTACTTTTTTTTTAAATTATCCTTATTTTTAATGGAAATCCATACAATGTTCACATTTTGCCACTGTTTGATAATGTGAGTACTCAGAAAATTGTACGCTGGGTTACTAAAATCTGTTCATGTGTTTAGTGTGAATGTTGCATACTTTTAGGAGTACGTTACATCAATTCATTTCTAATACTCTCGGTCATATGAAGAGTCAATCGGTTTGCAACATCTCGAAGTGCGAAGTCGAAGTTCAAACTCAATGAAATTCATTCAGGCCATTCATTGTGGGTTCAACCGAATCCGCTGTCTACGAAATCTTCACACTTTTCAAATCTCGAAAAACATCCATGTCTTTGCAATGACTGAAAGACTGAAATGATTGAAAGAATATTTCATTGAGATTTTACAACAGTCGCTCACAAATATTGAGCAATTTCAAACGTTAGAATATATTCGCTTTATTGACGATAGATTTGTTTAAATTTCATTTATTTTATCAAATACCGAAAACGTTACAATGACCTATACGTGTTCTAAATTTAGGAAAAGACAACACCCCATGGACAATTTTACACTTATTGATGAAACCCTCGTCTTGAATGCCGCCAAAGCTATTTAAGTTTAAATGCCATTGAAAAATTCATGGAAATTCGAAAAGTTTAAAGTCATTAGAAAACTTACAAGTCCTTAGCCGAATAGGACCAACGAACATATATAAAACGATTTAGAGGCGGTTTGATTTCGTTAACGACGGGCACACACATGCCCATAAAAACTGTATGTCTGAATTGGGATGTCATTTCGAAGAATCTTAATTAATTTTGCCACATTAAAGGAGAATGAACTAATCAATATTTCCAATAATGAGCAAATAAGGATTCTATATAAATCGTACACGCGGGCGGCACACGCATACGTTACACATCCAACGGCGACGGAACATACACACATTAAATGTGGCTTGAATTGTACAATTTACAGGCAGGCATCGCCCCACCCCCTCCCCCATTAATTGAACAATACACAAGGAGATCTCAAACTGTTTGAAGGAGCATATCTCGGTAATACTCCCTCTTCCTGTCTCTCTGTATGCTACACTGTGTGTACAGCTCACTTGGCTGACAAAGAATGTCAACAAACATAACATTTATGTTTATGTGTAGATAACATTTATCTGTCTGTCCATACTACATCAATACATCAATGTATGTGTGTAATGTATTTGTGGGCCGGAGTACGAGGATGTAGACAAGATGTACGGTTATGTATGTCAAAATCACAAATGTTTCCACATGTTCGTTAATGTCTACGTGTGAGGCTGAGTGCTGGGCCGTTCTGTGGTTTTTCTCGCTCTCTCTGCTAATGTACACTCAACACACAAACCCAGAAATCTGTGCGTGTGTGTGTGGGTGCTACAGTAGTTGAAATGCTCAATGGCACATAC
The DNA here is from genome assembly GCA_958296145.1 of Hydrotaea cyrtoneurina. NCBI lineage: Eukaryota > Metazoa > Arthropoda > Insecta > Diptera > Muscidae > Hydrotaea > Hydrotaea cyrtoneurina. The sequence goes on along the minus strand of OY282514.1, from coordinate 17,887,048 downwards.
CGCTGGTAAGCGATGTCTTAATTGAAGAAATATCGTTATTTTTTTTTTTTTTTTTTAAATTGAAATTTCTATTTTTAGTTTGATATTTTTTATAAGGTGGGGAAAGGTGGCAAGGGGTAAAGGGGCAAATGAGGAGGTTACGGTTGAGGTAACCATGAATATCATTGAAGGATAGACAGGGAACTCCACTTGCGTTATAATTTGTAAACTAACTGGAGCAACTGGAGCAACTTTTAAAAGCCGTACCAAACGACTACTGGTTATCTAGAGAACTTGTACAGGACTTTAAAGGATAATATCTAAAAACTAGTAAGTTGTAATGTAAAAAAAAATTTTTGTGGAAAAAAAAAGTATTTGCTTGAGAAAGTATTTGTTACTTAATTTTAAAAATTTTGTAAAAAATATTTTTTGAGAAAACTATTTTGTAAAAAAAAATTTCGAAAAAAAATAAAATTGGAAAAAAATAATTTGTGGAAAAAAAATTTTTGTTGAAAAAAAAATTTTGTTGAGAAAAAAAATTTTGTTGAAAAAAAAATTTTTTCTTGAAAAAAAAAATTTTGTTGAAAAAAAAAATTTTGTCGAAAAAAAAAATTTTGTTGAAAAAAAAAATTTGGAAAAAAAAAATTTTTGTTAAAAAAAAAATTTTGTAAAAAAAAATTTTTTTGTAAAAAAAAAAAATTTTGTAAAAAAAAAAATTTAAAAAAAAAAGAACATACGTTTCAAAAAGATGGACCATCCGGTAAATGTAAAGCGCAGTTATTGTGTTTGACAATATTGATTACCCGATATCTGTTAAAGGCGCCACTATAATCAACAAAGAGGCGATATCGATCCCTAATCGCCTAATAGACGTAAGCGGCAAAAAGAAAATTTTACAGGAGAGCGTTTTTTGTTGTCAAGCTAATTGACATGTGGGCGCTTACGATAGAATTAAATGTCTATATTTTTGTAAACAAAAAAAAAAATGGTTTTCCAACAAGAGGTGTTATTTTGGTATTCAATACCGGGTGATTCCAAATAACAACTCTTGTTGGAAACCCCCGTACATTGTCAGAAAATATTATTGTTCGAACAAAATCGTTGTCCAATTTGAGCTGGCCTAAGGCCCAAACTGAGAAACGACAACGAAGCGGATGGTCGTGTGCCTTCAATTGCAGAGCCAATTTGAGCTTGTAAGCGAATAATGCGATTGCTTGACTAATTCTGTCTACTTTAATAAGTAAATAAAGTTTAAAAATATAACACCGTGTTACAAAAAATAGATTTTTTTCTGTCCTATGAACCAAATGCACATATTCGGAAAGAGGGGGAAAAATAAAAATACACGTGTATCGGCGATTTTCATGTACACGTCAGAATTTTTTTTTTTTAAGTTTGAAGTATGAAGCTCGTAGTGGCCTGTGTGAAAGCCTTTCGACCGATTTTTAACCCTTTTTCAGTGATCCAATCGAGCTGATTTTTGGCAGGCATACTCGTGGAAATGTCTGTATCACGTCAAATTTTTTAAAAACAATTTTTATCAATTCTCAGTTTGAACGGTGTAATCGTTCATATTATTTAAATGTTCAGGCATTATTCCTGACAAAGGCTTATAAAGCTGTTATAAATTTAGGTGTACGAGGGTTTGTATTTGTCTAAAGATTAACTTCTGGCATACTTTTTTCTTACGATTGTAGTGCAAGTTATTTACAAAAACTAAACTGAAGTTTATCAACTTTTAATGGCTACTGAAAATGTGTCCTTATATTTCTACTTAATTTCTACCACCTACGAGCAGTGGCCAGTGATGTCTCAAAGACGGCACTTAATTTTGTTTTCCCTTTTGTCCTTTCGTCTCATGTTCTTATGTTCAACAAAATTGTCCGGCCATTCATTGTGAATAAACAGAAACCACATTTTGCCGCCTTTCATAGCAAGCAATTCCCAGTATTCTCATTTCCCAGCTTATAAAGAAAATGTGTCATGGAATTATTCATGCCGGTTATTATCTAATAGGACAACAGACACTCCACCCCCACACACATCCTTCGCTCGATACAACTTACATAAGAGCCACCCAACGCAACCGGTACAAATTTAATGTTGAGCTTTTAATTCGAAACAAAATCAACATGGAATAGAACTTCAAACAAACTCAAGAACTCAGACCCACAACGATTTGAAAATAATAAGAGGCCAAGTAACAAACAAACATATATTAGGGTGACCCGCTTGACAATGTTTTGGTAGAAAGCAAAGAACTACAAACACGTCTGAGTTTTGTGTGATTTGGCCAGCCCGCCTCCGGTTGACACGATGATGATATGGCCTCTTAGGCGCCTAAATTATAATGTGCCGCTGCAAACGAGTCTAAGTAAATGTAATTTTTTTATTATGTATATATTTGGTGTGTGTGTGTTTGGTTTTTTCCGGTCGTAGTCAATTCTATACTTGGCGTGTTTTCGGCTTGTAATTTTCGCACACACACGCGCGCTCGCCAAAAAAGTAGTTTTCATTCGATGACCTAAATTGCTTAGAGGGGACAAAAACCAAAGCACTGTCATCATTTCTTTTTGTGTGTTTGTTTGTGTTTTTTTTTTCATTGCGGTTTCCTTTGTGAAAAAAAGGGATAATCAAACAAGTCAAGTTTACTTCAAGGTTATCATGCATATCCTTCAGAGACACGCTTATCCGCCCGCCAAATGGAACAGCAGAGCAGGATGTCGGCACTGGGTTCATATGCTCGGAAATATGTTTGTTGACACAACCAACAATTTGGATAAGTGGAAATTCGTGAAAGTCGAGGGGGGTTGAAAATAAACAGCATTTGTTGAGAAATGCGATAAACACAAGGGGAACAGAGGACATTTGTAGTTATGATATCATCACTGTGAATTTTAGCACCAGCAAAAACAGACTCATCACAGGCATTACCTCATAATGACAACCCATTACCCTTTGCTTTGTAACACGACAAAAAAAGTAATAATATTTTTTTAGTTGTAAATTTTTAACATTTAAATTCGTCTCCCTCTCTCTCTCTCTCGTTCGCTCTCTTGTAAAATAATTAATTTTAATGTAAGCTGTGATTAAGAAATGGAGAGAGAGCCAGCAAGGTTCATAAATGGCAATTCCCAAAACGAAATTAAAGAGAGATGGGAGAGAGAAAGAAAGTGAACTGGCAACTCAATACATTTTACCTTGCATTCAGGCCGAGTGTAATGAGATGGCATTACCCGAAAATGGCTCTATAGAAAATGTCCCATACAAATAAAGGAAGAAATCCTCAACAAAACCCCTCATTCGAAAAATGAAAAATTCCCCCACAAAAATTGGCCTAACATCTTTCTTACTCAAATCCATGGAGCGCATAGTGGATACCATGATCAAAAGTAAGATTCCAAGCGAAATGCTAAAATTTAAACAACATGCATACGTTAAAGGACGGTCAGTGGACACCGCCCTACACGAGGTAGTGCAAAACATAGAAGAATCCTTCAATGGGAAAATGTACACACTTGCGGTATGCATTGACATTGAAGGAGCGTTCAATAATGTACAGACCAATACACTAATTCAATCCTTAGACCAGTTCGAGGTGGACCGGGCTCTCCGAGACTGGATAAGCCACATGCTAAGGAATAGATGGATTAACTGTGGGTCTCACGAAATACAAATAAGAGACAAAGTATCACAGGGAACACCACAAGGAGGTATTTTATCACCACTCCTATGGGTTACCACTATTAACCGTCTCCTGAGGATCCTAACTGACGAAGGACTTAAACCAGTCTGCTATGCAGACGACGTTATAATACTTCTGAGGGGCCAGAATCCAAACCAACTTTGCAGAAGGGCCGAAACTGCCCTAAAACTTGCATATGACTGGGCTCGACCAAGAGGTCTAAATGTAAACCCAGACAAAACTGAAATATGTCTGTTTACAAGGAAAACAAAGATTGGTCCATATATAGACCCATCTTTCCTTAACAAAACAATTTCAATATCAGACAGGGTTAAATACTTAGGTGTAATCTTGGACAGAAAACTAAATTGGAAGTACCACATGGAAGAACGAGCAAACAAAGCTCACAGATGCTGGTCTCTATGTAGAAGAGCTATAGGCTCAAAATGGGGCCTCAATCCAACGATGACACACTGGCTCTACAAAAGCGTAATTAGACCTGTTCTAACTTATGCATCAGTAGTATGGTGGACATCGATGGAAAAGAAGTGCAACATAAAAATATTACAAAAGGTCCAACGTATGTGTTGCCTCGGCATAAGCGGAGCAATGAGGACCACATCTAATAGGGCTTGAGAGACTATCTTAAATGTCCCACCAATAGAAATACAGATTAAATATGAAGCCGCCCTCACAGCAATGAGACTCAAAGCAATGGGCGAATGGATCGAAACTGATCACAGGTCATATCATCAAAAAATAGTTGAGGTAGTGGAAGGGAATTTAACTGACATAACATCAGTACCCGATAGAATACCCGAAACGTCAATAGTTGTTGAGTGTGAGACCCTAATACCAGACAGACAATCTTGGATTGATGGAACCCTAGCGCAGACACCAACTGGAAACTGCGGTTATACAGATGGTTCGAAACTAGGGGAAAGGACGGGGCTGGGACTTTATATCGAAGAACCGGAAACCGAACTTTTATTCCGCCTACCAGACCATAACACGGTCCTACAGGCGGAAATCCGAGCAATTACAGAGTGTGTGATCTGGTTTAGCGCTAACACAAGACCAACAAACGTAAATATCTTTACAGATAGCCAATTGGCTATCAAGGCAATAACGACTAAAACGGTTAAATCAAGAACAGTTTTAGATTGTAAAATGGCTATTAACTCTTACTCCAGACATGGCACAATACGCCTCATATGGGTGCCTGGTCATCACGGGGTAAGAGGAAACGAGAAAGCCAATACCTTGGCTCAAAGAGCCAGGGAGTTGCAAACAATAAATTTAGAGAACGCGAAACCATTTGGAGCTACGCGTTCTGAGCTAAAAAGATGGGCGGCAGACGCCCATATCACACTATGGAATAGTGAAACTATTGGGAAAACGACAAGAATCTTGTGGGGTGAACCAAACGAGGATAAAACCAAAACATTGCTGAAACTGAGCAAAACAGAAACTAGTAAGATCATGGGCATTCTAACAGGGCACATAGGCTTACAATCGCATCTACACAAAATAGGAGTTGTAGACAATAGCGTATGTAGGGCATGCGGGGAGGATGACGAAACTTTGGAGCATTTCCTCTGTCACTGCCCAGCGTTCGCAAACAATAGATCCCGTTTCTTGGGAAATGACACTTTAACAGACTTGACCCATCTCAGGGGCGCAGACTGGAAAACAATTAAAGATTATGTCAATAGTACAGAGTTCTTAAAATAACTTCTCAAGACCTTTCCATGCACAGTTTAGAGCGCACAACAAGCCGAATACTGGCTTAGGTGTATGTCTAAGGACATGAGGCGGAGAAAAACCGCCTCCTCTTCTCAACCTAACCTAACCTAACCATTTTTCATATAAAAAAAGGCCCAAAAACGAAAAATGAAATATTATCGGAAAATAATGGAAACTTTTTTTTCATTTGGACCAATTTTCATATTTCAAAAACAAATGCCATGAAATTATCTACCAGATTGTAATAAAAACAATTTCATTCCAACAATATGTCTTGTCTTGTATTATCATTTAAAGTTCTCAAGCTCTCAAAAAAAAAACAAAATCAGCCGATACAAAAGCCTTATTTTTGTTTTACTTTCATTGACAATAAAAAATATTATTAATGGCTATTGGTCAATTGCGACTATTTCTATAAGTTACATAAACAATTTTTAGTCTAAAACTAATTTTAGAAGACAGCTGTTACTATTTTCGAAAATCGGTACAATTTTTCAACAAAATACTTCATAAAATCATTAATAATAACCGATAAAGAAACATTCTGCAATTATTGGGAATTGTTTAACGGTAAAAACATTTCATTTTTGAAAAGTTACCTATCGATCATTTACTTCAGTAGAGTCATAACTCAAAATACCATGTAAAGTTTTCAATTACTTGGCAAATATAGAAAAAAAAACAATAGATTTGCCGAATAAACAAGAGCCCTCGCATATGAATGTATAATTCACGCAGAACAAAAGTCAACTTAAATTACCGCGATTTACCGCTTTTTCTTGAGCAAATACATATAAAGGGAATTTTGAATTGTGACACTAGAAGTAAATGAGCGATATATTCATGTGTGTACAAAAACGTCTGCAAATTATGTGTAATTCCGCCACTGGAAAACAAAAACTACAAAGACGTATTTACAGTTACAAAAAAAAAATGTTTGCAAAAAAATCAACAAAACAAACTATGCAAATACGGTAATGTGTTTTAATATTTTACCAAAAAAAAAAGCATTGTTGAAACAAAACAAACGTTTATATTGATTAATTAACCATTTCTCTTTTGTGCAAGCACGTCAATGAAACGGGAAAATGTGTTGGCCCAACCGGTTCAGATGATTTGACTTACCACAGTGGACTGATCAATGAAATCACCTCTTTTTTTCTATGCGAAGCAGCAATGCCCGATTTATTTGTGTTGCAACAATGATATGCGCGCCCGTAGCTCATTGCTGACCCCGGGTTGATCCACACACGTTGCGTTCTGGACATTTCTTTGTTTAACACAAATTAAATGACACAAAATTACATTCTTTTTCGCACTACCACTGTCTATCACTAAGCTCCACTCTACACTGGCTGCGCTAACAAGAGACTGCACTACGACGGCAATGTAATAACGCCCCACTTTTGTTGTACACAAAGAGAACGCGCCAAATTCACACAACAAGAGAACTGAAGAGTACAATGGGTAAATATTATAAGAGCATAATGACTGTAATGTTCGAGAGTGGTGTGCCGGCAAACAACTGAATGCATTTAATTATGCATTTACGTTTATCAGACTATGTGTGTGTACGGCAAACGTGGAAGGTTTTCTAAGTTTGTTTCCGATACACGCTCATTGGGGAAATAATGGAAATAGACACAAACGTTTACATGTACTACTTATTTTGTGTTGTCGCTTTTCAATGTTATTCCAATATTAGTAGTTAGTTGAAATCGATACAATTAATTGTGCCCTGCATGAATACTTTTTCCCTACAGTGTTGTGAGTTGAATGTATGTATGTATGTATGTAGTGTACATATGTACATAAATACATGCTCGTATATGGGACATGTTCATCAAACGGTGATGGAATATCACAGAAGCAATTTGGAAATTCCCAATCACGGAGAACGAGATGAATCAAATATTTGTAGTGTATGTGCGTGTGAGTGTGTGCATGTTATTTAGAGAGCACATGCACTACCCTACTTGCATGTCTGTAACTGTAACAGAGCATACTCTAATAACGTGGCTAACACTTTGGTGGAATACCAATGTTAATGAATTATGCCGAACCAACGCAGTCAATAGCAGACTTGATTTGTTATTCGAGAGAATCGAATTCGGTTGGGACTTGTATATTTGGAAGATGGGAAACTTTGTCTGCAAAGAGCCACCATATCCATTCGTAGTGTAGTCAAAGATTATGTAGAGGGCAGACAACTACAGTTTGTTTACAGACGCATTAGTAGTTTAGCTGCAAATTCCAAATGTCACCAAACTCTTGTATAGGAATGAAATGGAACGTTTGAGAGCTGTCATCATATAACTGTTCATAGAGGTTAACGTATTCTCTTAACATTCCATGGAGGAACAGACGTTGAATTTGTTGCCAATCAGTGAGCTGAACTCGATCAAGAGAGGACAAAAATGACGTCACAAATGGAATTTCTCTGCAAATAATGCAGGCTACTGCCACGGTTGAGAAAATAAAGCTTGCGCATGTCCGTTACTCGATGGTAGATCAAGAGAGGGCAAAAATAAAGTCACAAATGAAATTTGTCTGTATAGATCACTTAAACTGTCAGAAAACATATTTGATAACAATAACGGCGACAAATTGCCTACAGAAATCGAAAATAAAAAAAAAATTCACCTCAGTTAAATCATTTATGTACTAGGGTCAATTTCAATCAAAATGTACACGGAGAGTTTTTGTTGTTTTGTTTTAAAAGTTTATTAAATTTTCCCGGTAGAGTAGTAGATTTACGACAAGTTTGATTAAGAATATAAAGGCGTTTTTAGGCTCTTCGAAAAATTAATATAATTATGTTTTTTCTTATGTTTTGGTAAGAAATACCTGGATTTCTGTCTTGAACGTCACATAGAAAGAATGTGTAAAAAATCAGTTAAAATGTAAGGATAGTTGATGTAAAACATTTTTGTGAAGTTTAAGAACTTGTTATTTAATTATTTAGACGAACGTTTTCAAAAAGCACCATTTAAATCACAAAAATAAAATAACAGTGTGTTTTAAGGTTTAATATTTTTACAAAAGCATTCTGTTATGTTTACATTTTTACGTCAAAAATTAATAAATGTTTAAACCAAAGCACATAAAATTATGAATTTTTTGTAAGATAATGGGCTTGCTGCAATTAAAAAAAAGTATTGTTAAAACTATAAATTTGAGAAAGAAAAACTAACATGTGACGTTCAAGACATTTTGTAGCGTTCAAGACATCTTGTAGCGCTCAATGAAGGTTCCTGTGCTTAACTAAAAAATATAAACCAAGTTACGAGTAAACATTAAACGGATATAGGTTTATTCTTTTATAAAGAGATAATTAAAAATAAGTACATTATTCTAGTAAGTAGTATTATTAATAGTAGTAGTAACAGGCATGGGTATATTTATTCGACAAATTTTTTAATCAGAATCAGTGTATACGTCGGAATACATCATTTTACAAGACATCCTTTCTTTGCAGCCTATTTTCGCTACTTTTGGATAAAGTTTATGGCAATAACATAGTTTCTCTGTCAACCAGTTGTTTGTACTGCAGAAGCAAGAGAGATTTCTGTGTATTATTTCACCTCTGGATCTTGTAATTATTTGGTGAATATCTCTCGTGCCATGAACGGTTTTCAAATTTTTGGGCAATATTTTGTTGTTATTGAAAATTTCTTTTGGAGTTACGTAAAACAATTGCACATTAGTTTTGCCTAAAAGCGACTGATACAATTTCTCTGCGTCTGCTATGTCTAATTCGTGAGCCACAAGAGCGTCTGCTGTTCGCTTAATGACAGCACCCACACCGTCGGCTGCACCCTTTCCATGCGACTTTTCAAAGAATGACCACGTCGCGCATTTAAATTTTTTTTCGAAAATTCGATTACAAAAAAAGAAAAAAATATTTTTTTGTTTGTATTGAGAAGATGGGCCATCCGAAAAAAAGTGCACCGTCGTTGTTTCCGGAGAACAGTCTTTTATATAATTCAATATTGGATTTAAATGAGCCGAAATAGCACCAGGTCCATGGTTTAAGCTTTCTGAAATTGTGCAAAAGCTTATAGGCTTCTCAAACTTTTTAAAATAAAGTAAGCCCGTATGGAGAGATGCTTGGTTACGCGAAGCGCCAAAGTGAAAAGTTTGGACTTCTTCTGAAAGCTTACATAAATAGTTTATAAAAAGCTTTCATAGAAGTAAGAAGATAAATACAAAATTAATATTTTTAATATTGGTGCGACACATCTTAAAAGTGACGTTCAAGACATTTACCACTTTTTTGTATTTTTTTACGAAGTGAATATCGCAAATGTACTAAAACTCAGAATAAATGAATCAATACTTATAAAACAATGATTTTAAACTTAAATTTTGTATATTTATAGTTTTGCTGTACCGATATTTTGCATGACGTTCACGACATTTTTACACTTACTTACCATTATGTACTAATAAAGACGTAGAACAACACTTCACTATAATGTCTTTTTTTTAAATTCTTTTTATTTCGTATTGTGTAAAGCAAGCGCTTTCTTAGCCTAATTCACTTCAGTTCAATACGATGACTATATTGGTAAATCTGAAAAAAAGAAAATAGCGTGACGTTCACGACAATGTGCGGAGACAAAATGTTTTCAAAAATTATAATCTGCGTTTGTAATGTTTGGTGGAAAAAATAGAATAAAGTGCAAGAAATAATTCCAATATTTTGAAAACAGTTATTGTATGTTTTCAGGTTACTTCTTTTTTTTATTTTTTTTTCAAATTTTGTATCAAAAACTGTAGCTGGAGACAAGTGGTTTTGTATGGAACGAATATGAGGGAGCATCAAATACTGTTCTCAATTAATATAAAAAAAAAAAAAATTAATTCTGAGAAATGTGTTTCTTGTGATATATTCTTCAACGACTATTTTCTCATTTTTATTTTGTTTTTTTTTTTTGTGGTTTTACCTCAAAAGTGAGTTTAAACAGCGGGGACAAATAAATAGCAATATGTTTGCAATTGACCCACTACTAAAAGAAATCAGCTGTCAAAAAAAAAACAATAAAAGGTTTTCCAACAAGAGGTGTTATTTGTGGTGGCTGTATCTTTTGAACCTTTTTGACATTTGACAAGTAGAAACTACGACATTACTAAAAATGGAACGATACACGCTTCAACAAAGCATTGAACTTATTAAAATTCACTATAAAAATGGTGAAAATCTTGCAGACACAGTTCGCAAAACTAAAGCATTTTTGGGTCGTCGTGAAGCACCTTGTCGGACCGCAATACAGAAATTGGTGGACAAATTCGTTCTTTGGAATTGGGCATTCCACAAACGTCATGACACCGTATTTTGCATAAAGACTTGGGTCTTACGGCTTATAAAGTGCAGTTAACACAAGAACTCAAGCCGGTCGATCATCAAAAACGTCGTGTCTCGGCTGATTGGGTCTTTGGAATGCATACCAATAAGTGGTATAATTTGATAATTCGTTATACTCACAGACCGGAATCTACAGTCGGTTCCAGAGAATTGTTCACATCGTTTACAGATTACTTTCTCATTGGCAAAAGTTGCCATCATTTAGTAGGTGGAAACAGAAGATGAAAAAAGTTTTAATGGTCTTACCAGGATACGAACCTGCATTTGCTGAGTGTTAGCCGCACACACCGCCTAATTCGTCATGGCCATCCACGACAGATTATAAAGTTTCAAAAAGATCTATCACTAAATTCTTATTTATATCATTGTTTTTAGTTTGCAATTCATGTTAAACGAGTTTTCGCTGGGTTATTGTCCTTGCGCTACGATTTGATTTGTGTCTAACCTCGCTATGCGACGGCAACCTGTGTCTGCACAAATGTCTCCTACACAGAAGGCAATGATTATTATCGCGACTCTTCCTTCCTACTTTGTTATGCTGCTGTCTCCTCTTCACTCCACAAAACAAACACATCCATCTCAGGGAGATAGATGCGCATTCTCTTCAACACACACGCACACAACATGAATGACAATATCAAAATGATATTTTTCTTCTTCATATGGTTTTTACTTTGTTTGTAACAAACTGTAGGTCATGCACGGACAAACGCACAACCGTAGCCGTGCATGCTGTTCTATGTAGCACAAACAATTACTACATTCGGCCAGAGAAATGAGATAAACTTTCAATTATGCGTGAGAGTGGGATTATTATACACAACAAATCATCTTTAGCCCTCACTCTCTCTCTCTCAGTAGATTAGAAGTGCATGTGCAACACTAGTGTGTGTGTGTGCATCTCTATGAAGTTTAAGGGAAGCAACAGTGTAGGAAGATGAACAATAACAGCAGCCGCCAACACTATCAACAACAACAACAACACAAAGAGTACCGGAGACTGTTTATTTGTAACTGAGAGTGAGATGATGATTTCCATGCCATAGCAATGATAAAGTCATTCATTGCATTCATGGAATTGCAAACGACTTCAGTATCACGCACCACCTACGAAAGTAAGCAACGGCAGGAATTTCGGAAAAGAAAAGTGAATTGTTCAATATTTGAACAAAGAGAAGAGAATTGTAAATTTATGTATATTGTAAAAAACGCAAATTGTGAACAAAAATTATTTCGTATTTCATTCAGTTGGTAACCGAGTCTCTTAGATCTGATAGTGTTCAAATTAATGTGGATATCACTGATTACAAATAGTGCAACGACCAGAGAAATCCAGGAATCCTTGAGAGAGAAAAAACAGTCAACAACAAAGAAAGTCGGAAGAAAGACAAAGGAAAACCAAGAAACTATTGCCGCGCTTATGTTGGTGTTTGTGTGTAAAAGTGTTTGTTTTTTTTTTTGTCCTCATCTGTAAAGTGTTATTGAACTCATTTCCATAAAGTAATTCGTCACAGACGGCTGCCTGCGTTCTAACCGGCCAGTGAGAGGATGTGTATCCTACCAAACCAGACGGTACAGCCACTTAAGTAGAAGTGTTTTGTGTGCAAACCACCAAAGGAAGAGACCTAGACATAGAAAACCATAACTCAAAATAAGGAGCAGCTGTGTTTACACAAATTAATTGCACCCACGTTCTACGAAAGAAAAGAAATCGGATTTCATACTAGCACATGCACAACAACAACAACAACAACATTTCCTAGGTGATAGAAAGAACAAGAAAAACAGAAAACACCCAGCACACATATTTGGCCAAATATAGAGCCAGACTTAGCAAACAGCATGAAAACCGAACAACACCCGCATGCCAATGCTGACGATTGCTGTGGCAACCCTACGGAGGAGGCCGGCTGCATTAACTTAACCACCAGTGCCGCCACCTCATGCTCCGCCAACCACAAAGAAGGCGAAGACGAGACCGATCTCATCAATTCCAGTTCGAGCAGCGTTGACAATACCTCAACCGCCTCGGTCACCTCGAACCGACGACCTGCCGCCTGTGCGGCAACATACCTAAAAGCCACTGTCGTCAGCATTATCGTCAAACCACAAAAGGAGCTGCTAAATCGGTGCGTATACATTTTGAGTGAAATAAACAAAATATGTTATGCTTGCTTATTATATTAAAGGATACTCTGCATATTGTGAGCGTTTTGTATCCTGGCGTTGACAGGCTTTTAATCTTCATTTGTTTGTCCTACGACTGCAAATGTCTAAAGTATAACAAATAAACTATACAACGGAATGTTTCTCGGCAGCGAGGAGCCAAGAGTCGACGACAGACACAAAATGAATATGCCTACATACATACGATTCTTAGAAAAAATCCCAGACTCATGATGATGGTCAGAGGGGGAGGAGTAGGAGGAGCTCGTGATGGACAACAGTTAATCACAATTTGGTATAGAAGAAAATAAGCAAAACAACCTTTTATCAGCATTCAGACAATAACATTATTTTCGGCTAGGCAGTTGAGAGGATAGTTTATATCGTCATAGGTTGCAACCTCATTTGTTATTAAAAAAAAAAACAGACTACCGATTACGGCTTAAGGTTGGCTTACACCAATGGGATATGGGGCACAAACTTGTAAGGTGAATTTAATAATTTGCTCACAACAGTGAAACTAGTTTGATTTTTGTTTTCAAGTTCTTTCAGACTCTTGGTTCAATGTGTGAAGAAGTCCTGATAGGACACCACTACGTCTGTTGACAAATGTTGACAGCACGTGCTGCTGTACCCTGACTACTCTAGTATCACCTTTATGTTGTGAATAATTGTGGAATTAGGCTTAGTTTGTGGATTACATTGGACTCATAACAACTCCAGACCATTAAACATCAACAATGAATCTATACAATTCAGCCGAAATTGATCAAAGAGAACTTCCAAATTCTTATACAACTTCAGGACATAACAACAACAACTCATAAAAGAGAAGAACAGCAAATCCAAGTGACTAAGCCGAAAACAAAATGAAACGAAAAGAATAGTAAAATTTGTGACAAAACCATAATATAATACAGTTGTTTGTGATCACATAGCGATGACCGAAGAATATCTGATGATATTAATTCCACTTGGTGACCCAAGACCGAATCACATTTGTATTGGCAGCCTTCAACAACGTTCCTTAAACAAACTTAAAGTCTGGAGACGAGAAGGTTTTGCAATTCACTTTCATTTGTTTCGTTGCAAGGGGATTTGAATTATTTATAAGTGAAATAAATTCCCAACTGAGAAAACAAAATCAATTGCAATAGTTGCCGTTGGGCGGGATAAAACCACATGACGCACTGGCAAATTTCGGGAAAGTACCAGCCAAGGTGGAAACAAAACACATCTTTCCAAAAAAACAAAATGTATTTTCAAAATATCAATTGACGCACGGCTGCCACTAAATGTCACTGGCAATGGGCAACAATTAATAAGAAATACGTGCTACCATCAATTAGCGTTTGTTAATCAAAGAAGTTCAAAATAATATATTAACAAGTATAAATTTTGATTCGAAGAACTGAAGATTACCTTAGAAACAATAATAATAATAATAATCAAATGTCAATTAAGATAGTAAAACGTTTCTAAAGACGTAATATATCCAGATAGACATACGGTCCAAATAAATAACAATCATTTATATGGTGCACTGAGAGAAAAAAAGTGGGTGATCACCAAAGTCAGTTATAAAATACTAAAAAAAATGTTAATGCTTAAAATGTAAATGTTCATAATATAGAAGAAAATGTTCGTACGATTCATCAACACAGAAGTGATAAGTTTTTCACAACCAGAGCTGCGGAGTCGAACAATTTGTAAATTGCTCAACTCCGACTTCAGTTGTTCTATAACAAAAATTAAGAAAATCGTACATCCACTCACTATTTGTAGACTCTTTCTTAGGGTCACCAGACTGGCTGGAATGGGTTGGCTTTTCCCAATATTTAAAGTTAAGTCGAGTTATTGCATATTTTTTCCAGTCCATCAAAATTGTCAAATTCCAAAGTGTTACCTGAAATGACTGATCAGACAAAGGAAAAGATAAATTAATTATCCAAATTAGAATCAACCTTTTCAAAATAATTTTTATAATTTTTTTTCAAAAATAATTTTGAAAAAAATTCAAAATTATTGATAGAATAGAAAATTATTTATATTAAATATAATATTTTAAAAGAAATTCATATTATAATTAAGTTTTAAATGAACTTTTATTTATGTAATACCTTGGCTGATTTTCGAAATTGGTCCAAAGAGAGACAAGGTCCAGTTGTTTAATTTTTAAAATTCCACTAAATCCCAAAATTCTTATGAGAGACAAAAATATCACAGCATTGGCTTCAGATTTACAACCTCTGTAGATGAGCAAAATTACAGAACGAAATATAGTCCCCTCATCACGAACACAACCACTGAGAAGTGGGAACTCTATGGCGATAGCATTGAGTGACAACGTTTCTTATTAAATCGTGACCACATCTGTGCGGTTTCAATGTAGCATCAGACAGACGCTCAGCTATCGTTGGTTTTCAATATTATCATTTGTTTCTCTATACTTTGTTTTCTAAGTATCCACCACCTGGAATATTTTTTAAATATTTATATGTGTCTGTATATATTTATATATATATCACCTAATTAGGAAGTGATCTATGACAAACTCAATCCGCATAATTTTTTTTGATAGTGTGCGTCGTTGGTTGCATCTCTAACCTTCCTTTCCCATTAGTATTCATTAAACATTTCCTTTCGGTTTGTATTCATTTTTTTTTTTTTTTTTGTTTGTCTGAAATCAGAACAAATATGTTCAAATTATTTCTAATTACAGACAATTGTATGAATACAAATTGAAAACTTAATGTTTTTTTTTGTGTTCTCAAAATTATAAATAAATTTAGTTTGAGGGAAGGCTTTCAGAAAAAAAAAATGTTTTCGATCAACATGCAATAGTTATGCAAAAAAAAAAAAAGTGGAATAGAAGAATAGAAAAAAAAAGTGTTATTTCTAATCAGATCACAAAATGTACAGTGACGAACGAAATTATAGCAATTAAATGGAAATTTATATTTCCTTTGGAGACTTAAGCGAAGGGAAAAATCGTTACGAAGAAAAAAAGAAATAAATGGCAAAATGTACACATTTAAGTAGGCTGAGAATCATAACGTCTCAGTGCAGCCATCTCGCCAGTTTTACATCAACTTGTCATACTTATCTAAACGAATTCACTTGAGTCGTGTATCTCCGCCATCGTAGCTTTTACTTTTTGAAATTCAGTATCATTCTATATCAAAGGCGGTTCATACGGCCTCAAATGATGCAAAAAGAAAATTGCTGTTGGAATATCAAAATATTCGTCTATTAACCCCAAAACACTAAATATTCGAGTCGCTGGTGTTCTAGGGCTAAGAGCTTCGCTATGATTTCATCAAGTAATATTCAAATCCGACCACATGCTTTGCTATTTTTGCTCCCACAACTGTCGGTTTTTTTCGACGTTCTGTTCCGTTTTACACAACAAAACGCAGTAATCGCAAAAAACCCTCTTCCTCTTCCCCCCCCCCGCGCATGACGTCAATATGATAACAGTAATTGCAGTTGTATTTGTCATTTGATATGAGTAATAGTCCAATTAGCAAATGTTCTATTGACAATTTGTCCGTAAAATCATTGGAAAATAATTAGGAAAACATCAAGGCACGCGAAGAACAATTCCAAACAGGGTGACACAAAATTCCTGGATTATTAAATGGATAAATTATTAAGAGAGAAATACATTTTACTATCTTTGAAGTGGACTTCTTGGAGACGTAGAAATTTTCTGTGCTTATGGGGAAGAAGACTCGTAAGAAGACTGAAGCGACAGGTTTTATGAAAAAAAAAACCCCAAAGGAAAAATGCCCCCAAAAAAATGCACCAAATGAAAAATGCCGATCAAAAAAATTAAAAATGACCCCAATGCAATGAAAAATGCCCCAAAAGTCCAATATGAAAATTTCCCCAAAAAATTCTGAAAAATTACCCAATAGAAAATCCCCCAAATACATGAAAAATACCCGAAAAATACAACAAATGACGAATTCCTCAAAATAAATGAAAAATCCCTCCAAAAGTGAAAATACATGAAAATTTCCACAAAAATTCTGGAAAATTACCCAATAAAAAATCCCCCAACTACTTTTCAACTCCCGGGAATCGGGAAATTTTTCGACGTCTTCCCGGGACTTTATTTTCTTTATAAAATATAGCAAAAAAAAATAAAAAATTCCCAAAAAAAAAAAAACAGAAATAAAACTGTAAAACAATTTTATTAAATGAAAAATCCCCCCAAAAGTCCAATATGAAAATTTCCCCAAAAATTCTGAAAAATTACCCAATAAAAAATCCCTCAAATATTATGAAAAATAGCCAATTTTTGCAACTCCCGGGAATCGGTAAATTTTTCGACGTCTTCTCGGGACTCTATTTTCTTTATAAAATATAGCAAAAAAAAAATAAAATTTTTCAAAATAAAACTACAAAAAATTTTTTTTTTTTAAAAATCTCAAATTTTATCTCAAAAATTTATTGTTTTTTTTTTTTTAAAAAGAAAAAACCTCAATAGTGTTTTTTTTTTAGAAAAAAAAACTCAAAAATGTATTGTTTTTTAAAAAAAAAATGTATTTTTTTTTTTTTTTGAAGAAACATTTTTTAAAACCAATTAATCTTGAAACAAATATCCTCAATAATTTATAGATGAACTAGTTCAGAAATGTTTCAGAAAGTAAAAAATCGTATATTTCCCGGTTAGAAACAACAATCGCAGTTGTAAAAATGCTGAAAATCGTAAATAGTTTAATTTTTAACGATCCTAATTATGACCCCAATTTCAAAATGAACGATGGCCCCAGCAAAATGTGAAAAATCACCCCAAATTTACGTATTGTTGTGGGGCGATTTTTCAGGGTCGTATCCCCAACAAAAACGAAAAATTCCTCAAAATTAATTTTTTTTTTCTAAAATTATGAAAAACTCCCGATTTTTTTTTGGGGAATTTTTCCTTATGAAATTTGGTTTTTGTATGAGGTTTTTTTGGGAATTTTTTTCCTTATGAAATTTGGTTTTTGTATGAGGTTTTTTTGGAAATTTTTCATTATGAAATTTGTATTTTGTATGAGGTTTTTTTTTGGGAATTTTTTATTATGAAATTTGTATTTGTATGAGGTTTTTTTTGGGAATTTTTCATTATGAAGTTTGTATGAGTTTTTTTTTTTGGGAAAGTTTCCCTTATGAAATTTGTATTTTGTATGAGTTTTTTTTTTGGAAATTTTTCCTTATGAAATTTGTATTTTGTATAAGTTTGTTTTTTGGGAATTTTTCGTTATGAAATTTGTATTTTGTATGAGTTTGTTTTTTGGGAATTTTTCCTTATGAAATTTGTATTTTGTATGAGTTTTTTTTTTTTGGGAATTTCTCATAATGAAATTTGGGTTTTGTATGAGGTTTTTTTTTGGGAATTTTTCATTATGAAGTTTGTATGAGTTTTTTTTTTGGGAAAGTTTCCCTTATGAAATTTGTATTTTGTATGAGTTTTTTTTTTTTGGGAAAGTTTCCCTTATGAAATTTGTATTTTGTATGAGTTTGTTTTTTGGGAATTTTTCGTTATGAAATTTGTATTTTGTATGAGTTTGTTTTTTGGGAATTTTTCGTTATGAAATTTGTATTTTGTATGAATTTGTTTTTAGGGAATTTTTCCTATGAAATTTGTTTTTTGTATGAGGTTTTTTTTTGGGGAATATGTCATAGAGCCCAAAAAAACAACTGTCCATCTATGAGAGGTGTCCGCTCAAGACAGATGTATCCGCACAAGTTAGCTAAAAATCTTGGATTGTATTCAAGGGATTATAAACATTAAATTTTTTGTACTATAAATTAGTTATTTAAATTTTATTAATCCTTTGTTAATTTGTATAAATTCTAAAAGTGATGGCCATTTTCTTCTTCTTCTTTTCAAGGCAGTTTCCATAACATTTCGCAACATTTCAGTTTGTTGTGTTTGTTTGTTTTTTTTTCAAGATGGTGTGTATACTTTCTCCTCTAATTATCCCCCAAGGAGCTGTTAACTCCGCTGAACGTGGCAACCTTTCCCAGATATTCGTTTCTCATTCGAGCGTCGCGTTATGGAAAATTGTACAGGAGGTCTACATAAAACAACAACAAGAATTATGCAAACAAAATTAAAAAAATTTAATTATTCAAACCACTTTATTATTTGCGTGTGACCCTGTATAAAAAAATCACCTGGTAACTGACAAAGAAAATAAAATGAAACATGAACATCCTCGAAAATATTTTTATATATTTTTCTTTGTAAAGGCGCTTTACTAAACAAAAATCTGCTGCCCCTCCAAAACAGATGATAAACGGAATTTTTCTTCTTTTTTTTGTGTGTATTTATTTTGATTTTGGATGATAAATGCATGCATGCATTGTTGTTATTGCTGGTATATATGGCATTGTGTCTGGCGGCTTTACATCTGTTTTTCAGAAAGTGGGTGGTTGGGCCATACAGTCAACAACAACAACAGCACCAAGAGCAACAGCCAGAGAAAAAGTATAAACGAGCGCAAACAGCTGAAAGGCCACAATGACCTTAAGGTCAACAACCAGCAAATGCATGCGATGACGATGATGATAAATGTCACACCTTCCTTGTGCTTCTTCTCGTTCGTTTGTCCTTTCTGACAGTTCGACAGTAATACAGAGAGAGGCCGCCCCATCTAGTTGAGAGAACAGCACGCCATTGTTACCGTTTCCTATCCTAAGAGCAACGCGTTACGGCTTAAGAGAGGCCACATCTGAACATTATCTCAAGTGGCAAAACTCTTCAGGGGGGGGGCTGTTCATGCACTGACGCAAGTATACCGAGACGCAAATGTCGCACAGGAAAAGTGACGTAAAGCAACTTATCGTACACCAATAGTATACGGCAGATGAGATAGGCGACATTTATGTCGATGTCCAATGTACATCGGTTCCAGAACATCCCTGACACCGTTTTGACACCTGAGATAGTATTTAGTGGTCGAGTTTGTCAGTTTTCCTTAATTAAAATGTCAAATTTTAATTTATTTTAACTTTTACAACATGAAACCGGCTGTAATGAAAGAAAACAATTTAATGGGCCTCCAAGTTCTTAATGCCCTCCACATAATCTTATCTAATTGTATTTTAACTACAAGTGGTGGTGTAAAAACAAAACAATTCTGCAATTATCTATTAATCACAACAACAACAAAAGGCAATTTCATTTCAAGGTTATTAATATACGTACGATAAAAATGGTCGAGCCACTTAACCGTGTATTTGCTCTAAATTGGGCCAACAACGATTAAGGCCACATAAATGAGATCGCCCATAAACCACGATTATGTAAAACTCAGTTTAAACTTCAAATATAAAACTGGTTTAAATTTTTATGAATACGGGGGGATAGTATGTGGTCCGCCCTTTTTTTCAAAACACCTTACAGTAGCACCATGTGGTCAGACACTCGCCAGTTTCGCGGAAAGCTGCATATAGCAAAATGTTTTTTATTTGTCAGAAAATTTTATTTAGATAAATTAAATCGTTCATTATAATTTCATCAAAAAATTGCAACGTTTAATTTTTTTGGCAAATTAAACTTTTTCTTTCTGAATCTCCCGGCACTTGAGCCAAATTGGAATTGTATATTCACCTACTGGGATTTACCTCCTACAATTAGTAAACATTTGTCCAAGTTTAATGTCAAACAAAACATTTGTTTGGATTCCAAGAATTTAGGAGTTTGTTAAAATCCACCCACACGCACAAGAAAAGGAACACACGTTATGAGGGTTTTTATGCTTTGCGTGTGTTTTCATTTCACCCCACAATAAAAATGTAACAACTAATAAGGTCAACTACAAAACTTTAAGGATACCACAGGTGGTGTAGTGGGCAGGTGATGGGTATGGAGGAAGAAGTTCGTTTATTTTCAAAAACACCCATAAAATAATGTCAAATGAACTAAAACCACTTAAAAGCTCTTACATTCCAATACTTTACACACAACCTAAATAATTAATACTATACACAGGGTTCTCCAACAAGAGGTGTTATTTTTAATTTTTAATTTTTAATCATCTTCAGTTTAATTTATAACAAAGTGTTTAACCCGAATTTTTTTTATTATTTTTTTGTGGATTGAGACTGAAAATGTGTCGCTGCTTAAATTTTTTTACATATTTTTTTTTAATAAAAATTTATGTTTTTTTTAATAAAAATGTATAATTTTTTTAATAAAAATGTTTTCTTTAATAAAAATAATAAAAATTTAAATAAAAATATTTTAATATTTTTTTTAATAAAAATATTTTAATATTTTTTTTAATAAAAATATTTTAATATTTTTTTTAATAAAAATATTTTAATGTTATTTTAATAAAAATAATTTTTTTTAATAAAAATAAATATGTTTTTTTAATAAAAATATTTTAATGTTATTTTAATAAAAATAATTTTTTTTAATAAAAATAAATATGTTTTTTTAATAAAAATCTATATTTTTATTTTAATAAAAATATTTTTTTTTAATAAAAATATATATATTGTTTTAAATTAAAAATATTTTAATGTTTTTTTAATAAAAATAATTTTTTATTAATAAAAATAATATGTTTTTTTAATAAAAATATATATTTTTATTTAAACAAAAATATTTTTTTTTAATAAAAATATATATTTTTTTAATAAAAAATATATAATTTTTGAACAAAAATATTTTTTTTTAATAAAACTATATATTTTTTTAATAAAAATATTTTTTTTAATAAAACTATATATTTTTTTAATAAGAATACATATTTTTTAATAAATATATATATTTTTTTTAATAAAAATATATTTTTTGTATAAACATGTGTCTATTTAACCGAATTCGTATAATTACCTAAGTGTGGCAGTTAAGCGGGTGGTTTAATTTATTTACCCGGATAATTACTCAAAAAGCTTTAGATTTTATAACGAGGACAACATGAAATGTGTCTATTCATGAATTTTAGTCTTTATGGGATTTAAATTCAATTGCCAATGCCAATTTGTTCATAAACACGACATATTTGGTAAATAAAACAAAATATATGTTTGCCTACAAAAATAAGTAAAGTGTCTATTGAAAATTTCGGGATCTAGAGCAATTTATTTTTTCACTGGAGGACAATATAGTGAAGTGAAGGGGACTTTTGCCCTCAACTAAAACTCCAGAAAGTCCCACTGTGCGGCGCTCTTTGACAGGGAAATGTCAAAAGCAAAACAATAACATATTCGCTCGCACTTATCGAATCGCCAAAAACGTGATTAAGGAACGTGCTTGAAATATGAAATACGAGCGCAACAAAAATACGAACTGAACTGACTATAATCGTCGTAATGATCGTATTTATTTGTTGTTTTATTTGGAAACATCAAATGCGTCACTGCGCACTGGACTGGTCTGGTACGGTCTGGCCTGGCCGGTCAGTGAATCGCTTTCAGCGATTGTGTTGTTTTAGTTCTTATCAAGGATGGGTTTGGGGGCAGAAAACAACAACAACAACAACACACTAACCTCTGCTGTTCGCTTTTCCAAAGCTTTTGGAACTTGCGTTGTGTCTCGGCAGCCACAATAGCAAATGATGAAAACTTTTGAAATATGGAAGAACAAACAAATTATTCACACTATGAATACTACGCTAGTCACTTCGAGGTTATGTATATCTTACGTCACACTGTGATCTACATTATTATGAGTATTGGTAATTGGAGGGGTTGGGAAAGGAGTGCTAAAGATCAACCCCGGTATTCAGAAAAATGTATGACAGCTTTAAAAACCTTTGTTAAGCTGTTATAACTTCGCTTAGAAATAAGCGAAAAATAATGATGAAAACGAAAACATTAAATACAAAAAATATTCTCATTAGCTTTTTCTTCTGGATGGAATTTTTCTTTGAAAGGTTGAAAGGAAAGGGTTCAAACAGCACAGTCGGTACGTTACTTCCATTGAAAGACGCCGTCCTTTGATTACTACATTTTCCTTATCAAAGCCTTCACTAAGTAAGAAGACAATCCTAAACTCAGGCCAGCTTCGCTTCATACCCCTGCCAGCTGCTGATGTACACTGAATGTTACGAGGCTGACGACTCTAAAGAAAAAATAAAGTAGGTTTTGGGGATCTACGTCAGTGAACTACAGCTTAATAAAACTTTCGTTTTCGATGGACAACAATCAGATTCGGCTGTCACTGCCAAATCAGTGTAACGACAATAGACATGATAGATAACCTAAGTCACAGGCGGATATCTCCAAAACAGGACAGCTATACATTTTCCTACGAACGAGACAGAGACATTTGCTATGAGAGAGTTTTAGAATTTGTAAACTTATTGCTACTTCTGGCTTCTTTTTCTTACTTCTTTTTTTTTTTAAAACATATTTTCGTATTTTTTTTTTAAAGAAAAATATTTTCGTTTAATATTTATTTTTTAAGGCAATAACATTTTTGAAAAAAAAAAAATATTTTTGAATTTTTTTTTTGAAAAAAAAAATAGTTTTGTAATTTTTTTGAAAAAAAAACATTTTCGTTTAATATTTATTTTGAGGGCACAACAATTTGCAATTTATTTAAAGAAAAATAAAATTTTTGAATAAAAAAAAATAACAAAATTTTTTTTTTTTTTTTATAAAAAAAGGAAGTATAATAAAATGATTTCTTTCAAAAAAAAGGAAGTATAATAAAATTATTTCTTTCGTTTAATATTTATTTTGGGGGCACTACCATTTGTAATTTATTTAAAGAAAAATAAAATTTTTGAAAAAAAATTTTAATAATAATTTAAAAATATTTTTGTAATTTTTCTTTTTTTTTTTTTGAAAAAAAAAGTGTATTCATAATTTTTTTTTTTAAAAATATTTTCGATATTTTTTGTTTTAAGAAAAATATTTTCGTTTAATATTTATTTTTTAAGGCAATCAATTTTTTTTTGAAAAAAAAAATATATTTTTTAAATATTTTCGATATTTTTTTTTTTTTTTTAAAAATGAAAAATAAGAAAAAAATTTTTTGAAAAAAAATTATTTTCGTTTAATATTTATTTTGAGGACACTACAATTTGCAATTCATTTAAAGATAAACAAAATTTTTGAAAAAAAAAATTACAAATCGGTGGCATTTTCGAGACAATTTCAGCTGCCGCCATAAGCGGTGCTCACACGTTCCCATTTCTTAGAATTTATTTCAATCTATGGTCGAGAGCGTATACAAATAGATTCTTTCGCAGAAGGATGATGTCGACCATAAGCAAAAAAAACTAACTAGAGTTGGGAGAAAATTGAGTTTTCAGTCATCGTGTTAAGTGCGTCTAGATAAACAACTCTTCATTTTAATATTAAAATTCATTTTAAGTAAATCAAATTTTCCCTTAAAATCTGTAAGAAAGTAAAAATATAAAAGACGACTCCTGTTTTTGAGCGAGGATTTTGAGGATCTTGGAAAAAATTTAAAAAACCCGACTTAAGTTCTTATGTGTTGTGACCACAAATATGTCCGCTGTCTTTCGAAGACTAACCAAGACTAACAACAGGTTGTAGTGCCAACTTAAGTAAGTCTTTCGAATGAATACAAATATTAAATAATGTTTGTTTTCCAAACTTAATTATGGTTCATTTTTTTCTAGCTTAGTA
Source organism: Hydrotaea cyrtoneurina (assembly GCA_958296145.1). Classification (NCBI taxonomy): domain Eukaryota; kingdom Metazoa; phylum Arthropoda; class Insecta; order Diptera; family Muscidae; genus Hydrotaea; species Hydrotaea cyrtoneurina. Next base: position 17,862,494 of record OY282514.1, on the reverse strand, counting down.
ACAACTCTATGTTAATTGTTTATTAGTTTTAATTTAATTAGAGATAAAGCCAAGCGACAATTAATGTAAATGTTAAATTAAAATAGGTGTGAACAAAAAAAAATCGGCAAGCTGAAATTGTAAAACAATTTTTGTTGATGGTGTTTGAAACTTCCAAAGTGTATAATTAATGAAAACTATTTATACCGCACAAATAATAAACATCCATCCAAGGCCCCGCATGAAACCATTCATAGCCAGCGATGCCATATGGCACAGAGAAAAGGATTTCGTAAAGTTACAAAATGTCAAGGGATTCGAATTCCGAGCTCCATTTTTATAAAATATAAAACTTGTTTTACAAATGTCTTGGTAATTATTGGGTTAAACTGTGATTGGGAATAAAGGAAGAAATAATTGAAGCCTTGAAAGACAACATCTGTCTTGGAGAATTTTACCAAAACAAAATCGACAGGTGTAAGCTTGCACATGCATGAATTTTGCAAGTTGTCAGCGGACATCATTCATAAATGTTAGACCCTCCACAATGTTCATAAGGAAACGGTTGATAAATCTCCACTTTGGTGAGGATTATTTATGGCAAACATTCCGTGATTTCAAAAAAAAAAACACAGCCTGACCGGACGGCATTTGTAACTGTAGTTTTATAAAGTGGCTTCCGAAAGTCAGTCAGTCAGTCTGGATGACGTCAACATAATTGCCATTATATTGTGATGGCATTGCCAACACTATCAGTTACCCGATGGAATCTAAAGATAAGTAAAGCTGTAGTTCAAGATCAGCTATTCGAATCTCAACACTTGACCGACCCTCCAGAAATTGTTCACTTCGTGGCTAATTAAACAAACATTTCCACTGATCTTCAGATTACCTATGTATTGAGTGTATAACTTTTGTTTATCTTCCTTTTTCGCCCAACCCCTCCCCATCCCACCCCAACCCCAATTCATGTTGATATCACTGACATCTGCTGCTATCTAAAGAAGTTCTTAAAGTCTGCTATTTAGTTTAATTTTCAAATACAGCACATCTTCCTGATAGTTATTGATAAGTTTTAATTTGCTGTGAAAACCTCTCACGCACATTTGAGTGAAGAACAAAAAAAAAACCATTTCCATTATTAGACTTTGATATGAAGTACTATCAGTCCGAATTACGTCCATAGACTCAATCCACTGCCAACACTGGTCTTTATCGTGTCAGTGCGAATAACAACACAATGTTTGACAACAATCCACTAATTTTGTCGCCACATCGCGTGACTCAATGCCAAAAACTCAACAATATCGTTCACAATAATTATTAAAGTGAAGCGTGTTTTACAAACGCATAACAGTGAATACGTGCGAGAAAATAAATGAAAGCCGAATAAAATGAAATAAAAAGTAGGGTACAAAAAAAAAACGAAAAATTTCTCATAGTTTAGGTACAAATATTACAATTCAAACTGTCGCAACGGATACGTCGGCTACGTTTATTTGAAAAATCACCACCTTGATGTGACATAGTGACCTGTCAAATATGTTTTCGACCTAAACGCCACGACACCAAGCAAAATGCATTTAGGGAATTCATGTGATTTACAAAAGTCATGTCATATTTGCTAAATCATAAATCATAAAAACTGACTAACTGAACATATGAACTGGTGTTTTTTTTTCCAGACCTGTGGTTTTCAATCTGGCCACACTTTTTTCGGAGTTGGTCTTTTTGACAGCTGTCACTTGATTTATGCTCATACTAGCTGGTGTTTTTTTTCCAGACCTGTGGCCACACTTTTTTCGGAGTTGGTCTTTTTGACAGCTGTCACTGGATTTATGCTCAGTTTGGTTTGCCATTTACTCCGGAACAACGTTTGCAAACGTTGGGTGAATGGACCCAAAATGATATCCCAATTTTCACAAGATCACTTTGTTCAGCGATGTAGCTCAGTTTTAGTTGGACCTCTCAGCTGGAATTGATTCAATCCAGCCGCGGTGGCCATTTGCTTGAAATATTTTTTTAAAACATAATGGCAAATAATAAAGATAACTTCTTGGCCATAACTTTAAATTATATTTTTTATGGCTTTTTATAAACCACACGTCTAAAGAAAACACCCTTTACATAGCACACTGGAAAAACAGGCATTCTCAGGTGCCATTGCCATAAAATATATTTACATGGAGAATACCATCGATATAGTGTGAAGTTCCTAATTGAATTTTTAATATTTAAAAAAATCCGACAACAATTAGGATTTTTCTTAAATTTGCTGTGGACCTCAATCCGGTAGCACACACGTACTTCCTGAACAAATATTTTTTTTCTTGAAACCTGAAAGTTAAAAAAAACTGAACGATTCTGAAGAATTCAGGGTAACTGGCAACCCTATCTGGAGGTCGGGGACAAAAGGCGTTCACCGAGTAAATCACTCATCCGCGATAGGGTGAAATGAACAGAATAGATTTCAATTTCATTGGCCATATCCATGTCCAAAAAGAAAAAAAATTAAGAATTTCTAAAAAAAAATCTCACAAAATTGGGGAGTTTTTCATAATTTTTAGGTAATATTTAATTTTTTATTTTTGGAAAATGGACAATAAAAAAACTCCCCAATTTTTAATGTTTAGGAAATATTTCGTTTTTTTTTTTTGGGGATTTTTCAGAATTTGACATTTTCACATTAGGCTTTTGGGGTGATTTTTCATTTATTTTGGGGGATTCTTCTTTTTAGTGAATTTTTCATAATATTTGTGGATATTTTCCAGAAAAAAAATTAAGAATTTCCCCAAAAAAAATCTCATACAAAATTGGGGAGTTTTTCATAATTTTTAGGTAATATTTCATTTTTTGTTTTTGGAAAATGGACAATAAAAAACTCCCCAATTTTTAATGCTTAGGAAATATTTCGTTTTTTTTTTTGGATATTTTCAACAAAAAAAATTATAATTTTTTTCACAATGTTTGGGGGAATTTGCAATTGTTATTTTTTGGGGCATTTTTTCATGAGTGAAAATGGACCAAGAAAATTTCCCCATTTTTATTTTTGGGGAATTTTTGGTTTTTTTTTTGTGAAAGTTTTCAAACCGAAATTGAATAGTTAACATTAAACATTTTCGGGTATTTTTAATAATTCTTGGGGGATTATTCCGAATTTTTGGGGACATTTTCCTATTAGGCTTTTGGGGTGATTATTCTTTTATTTTGAGAAATCCATAGTTTTGGGGCGATTTTTCATTTATTTCGGGGAATTCTTCATTTGGCACATTCCAAATTTTTTTCGATGCATGTTTCATATGAAAAAAATGAGCCATGAAAAATTCCTTATTTTTTTTTGGGATATTTTATATTTTGGGAAGTATTTAAAACAAAATTGATTGATGATTTTTCATAATATTTGGGGGATTTTTCAGATTTTTTGGGGGATCTTTCATAATATTTGTGGAGATTTTCCAGAATTTTAGAGGGATTTTCCAGAATTTGACATTTTCATATAAGGCTTTTGGGGTGATTTTTCATTTATTTTGGGGGATTCTTCATTTTGGGAAATTTTTCATAATATTTGTGGAGATTTTCCAGAATTTTTTGGGGGATTTTCCAGAATTTGACATTTTCATATTAGGCTTTTGGGGTGATTTTTCATTTATTTTGGGGAATTCTTCATTTGGGGAATTTTTATTATATTTTTGGGGCATTTTTCAAATGAAAAAAATGGACCATGAAAAGATCCCCAATTTTTTATTTTTGGGGGAAGTTATCAAACCAAAATTGACTCGTAAACATTTTTTATTATGTTTTTTGGGGTATTTTTCATAATTCTTGGGGGATTATTCAGAATTTTTGGGGACATTTTCCTATTAGGCTTTTGGGGTGATTGTTCATTTATTTTGGGAAATCCATAGTTTTGGGGCGATTTTTCATTAAATTGTGGAATTCTTCATTTGGGACATTCCTATTTTTTTTTGATGCATTTTTCATATGAAAAAATTAACTATGAAAAATTCCCCAATATTTTATTTGGGGCATTTCTTATTTTTTTGGAAAAATTTTCATATGAAAAAAAAGGACCATAAAAAATTCCTTTTTTTATTTTTGTTTTTTTTTTTTTGGAAATTTTCAAAAGAATATTGAATCGTAAAACTTTTTTTTTTATACTTTTTCATAATATTTGGGGGATTTTTCAGAATTTTCGGGGACATTTTTATATTAGGCTTTTGGGGTGATTTTAAATATATTTTAAGGAATTCCTTATTTTTTTTTGTGGGAATTTTTCATCTGCTCTAAGACCCAAAACGATTGGTCATGTGCCTTTAATTGCAGAGTCAATTGGACCTTGAAAACGAATAATGTTTGCACCAGACTGCTGCCTAAAATATTAAGTTGTTGAGATCGTTGGCGATTCGTGTTCCACGCCAGAGTCGCACACCCATGTCTGCGACAGCCACATTCTTGTCCGGACGCACCATACGGCAGCGGGGACCATGAGTGTTGTTAAACTTTAAAAGATATATTTTAAGTTGGCAAGGACATCTAAGTTTAATTTGAACCACTGTGCAACACTCTGCTCTTCTAAAATCACACTTTTTTCGCTTTTCCAAAATTAACACTTTATCTTTAAAAGAAGAAATGGCAATCGCCCGAAAAAACACGTATTATATGACTACAATCGATATTTTTTTTTTCGTTTGATAAACAATACAAATTAAAGAAATGAAGCAAACTTCAAGTGGCCCCTTTTAAGTACATATTGCTCGACTATTTCCAAAAAAAAAAAAAAAAAAAAAAAAAAGTCCATTCCATTTCAATCGTGCTGTCATATGGACAAATTACCCGCCACATTCACAATATTCGGACGTCATTAATGTTTCATCAGAATCAGACAACGAGTATTGAAAATACTTTAAGTTTTCAATTAACTGCATACAAATCTGATAACAGAACAAAAACCGACGTATGTGCGAGTACTTCAAAGATGGACAACGAAATATTTTGCAAAGCAAGAAAAACGTCAACGAAAAAACACCACTTAATAGCGCCCCCAGATAAGTTTCAATTGAAGGATTTTTTCACAGATTAAACAAAAATATCAAGAAAAAGAATTGAACGAACGAAGCACTTCAGATATGCGTCCCCAAACAAAGCCGAGAGAGTTTATAATTAAATTTTTTTTTTACATAAAATTTTCAGCACGTTTTGCTAGCTACGAAATTGAATTAGAAAACCCGACAATAAGAGAAAAATATTAGATTTTCTACTCAAAATATAACAAGTCCGTCACTAAAGTGTATTTGTTTCAATTTGATTAAAAAAAAAAAAACAATAGACCCACAAAGTAGTAGCACTTGTCCGCCGACAGATGATGTACTCTCGCAAGTGATGAAATGGAATGGGGGACAGCGAGGGCGAGGGAGTGAGGAGGCATAGAATACTTGGATGATAACATTAATAGAGCACTCTACTGGAAAGTGCAACTGCCACTTGGTGCAAAAAAAAAAAACGAAATAATTAAATTATCCGTTTGTCTGTTCCAACATTGTTGTTGATTTCCGTGGTTCTCTCGAGGCTGGTACTTCCGATTCGTAGAAATAATCAGCGCTTGGTGGTATTTTTGGACCATTCCCGAATAATGGACAGCGATTTGTCTTATCACAGCATTGGCTGCTGAGTCATAAATGCTTCTTAATGGTCATGGATGGCCATTCGTCTGGCTGTGCAGAGTACAAAAAAGAAATGTTTACAGTCTTACATTTGCATGATGCTGATTACAAAACAGGCATGGCGAAAATATTGATACGCTCGAATTCGGATAAAGGCACGCCGTTTAATTAAAAAAATCGCATGTTCTGGATGATTGTTCATGCCACTGAACTTCGCTTAAACGACAATCCGATTTATTGAAAAATCATTTAGGTAAAACACAGTTTTAATGCAAAGACACAAACTTACGTGATACGAACACCGCTTAAGAGAAACATGCTGAATGTAAAGGCGACACAAACGGGCAAAACAAATGATCTCAAGAAAGCGTAAGTCAACCACATCTGAGACAACTCCACCAAATGAAAATAAGTGACTATTTCCATCCAAGCCCATTAATATTGAATTTAAAATTTTCAGACATGTATTTTTAGTTGTGCCACAAGTTTCTATCTTCGTTTCATCGAACAATTTCAAAAGTACATAGTATGTATGTTTAAATGACAGAAGGTTTAATTATCCGAAATCCTTTTCCTTGGAAATCCCGCATTAATGGAAATGTTTTTTAGTTTTTTCTATTACCGCTTAACCGAATTCGATTGTAAACGGCAAATATTCGTATATAATTCGATTATTTTATTCCAGTATTTCATCCTGGTATTGCCACTGCCCAAAACTTGCAGTAGTAGGGACCCCTTGCGCCTACCACGCCATGGTCAGTTTAGACAACTTAAAAATGCTAGAAGAATAATTCATTCTAATTAGAAATGCATGGGAACCATTTCCAACATGGAGTAGGACATTGGCAGCATACGGTTGTGAGAAATGTGTTCCAAAACAAAATTGTCTTGGATTTTTTTTTTTAATTTCCACATTTTAATTTTTGTTGGCCAAACAATCCGAGTTCCAAATTTGGTGCAATTTTCAAAAGAAGATTGATGAGGACATTTCTTTCATTCGAGTTCCATCGAGAATGCCAAAGTTTGGCAAAACTTGAAAATTAAATTGAGTAGTCGTGGGAAAATACCATTTTATTTCTTGTTGATTTTCCACACTGAATAAAAGGGTTCATCAATTTGATGAATTCTTACATGAATTTGATGAATAAATGAACATTGTACATCAATTTGATGAACATTGTACATCAATTTAATGAACATTGTACATCAATTTAATGAACTTTGTACATCAATTTAATGAACTTTGTACATCAATTTAATGAACTTTGTACATCAATTTAATGAACTTTGTACATCAATTTTATGAACATTGTACAATCAATTTGATAAAGATTGTACATCAATTTAATGAACTTTGTACATCAATTTGATAAAAATTTTACATCAATTTGATGAACATTGTACATTAATTTTATGAACATTGTACATCAATTTAATGAACATTGTACATCAATTTAATTAACATTTTACATCAATTAAATGAACATTGTACATTATTTCAATGAACATTGCACATCAATTTCATGAACATTGTACATCAATTTGATGAATATTGTACATCAATTTGATGAACATTGTACATCAATTTGCTGAACTTTTTACATCAATTTGATGGACTTTGTACATCAATTTAATGAACATTGTAGATGAAGATTGTAGAGAGTTTTGATGAACATTGTACATCATTTTGATGAACATTGTACATCAATTTGATGAACATTGTACATCAATTTGATGAACATTGTACATCAATTTAATGAACTTTGTACATCAATTGAATGAACTTTGTACATCAATTTGATGAACTTTGTACATCAATGTGATGAACTTTGTACATCAATGTGATGAACATTGTACATCAATTCGATTCAATTTGGTGAAAATTTCTATTAAAAAAAATTACATTTTTGCAAAAATGTCTGAAAAAAAGAGTTCCAAGCTAGTGTTTGATATGATTGCAACCCAAGATATACGAATCCATATAAGAAGCGACCTCATTGTTGTTCTTCAATTTGAAGAACGCAGAAAAATTCCATAAAACTACTTATGTACTTCCAATTAAAGAATTGTATTCATCAATTTGATGAAGAACTATTGAAAAATCGTTTTCATTGATTTGATGTACAGTTGTTTTTTTTTCAGTGTACATGTCTATCTTTATAGAGTATCCAAAGGTAGGGAGTATCCAGGGTACCCAAAGCCTGGTTCGCATTTGTCCGGATTCGTGAGAAAATTGCACTGTTTCAATTTAATGTGATTTTTTTCTTGAAAATATTTTTAAAAATTTTTTTGTCGAAAACTAATAAACTCTTTTAACAGCATGTTTAAAAGACCTGCTACGATAAGGAAATACAAAACAAGCATGAATCATTTTTTTAACAGAATTAAAAGTTTCGGGCCATTATTGAGTGATTCTGATGGCGCCATCTATATGTGAAGTTTTGCACCGGTGAACAAAATTATGATAGTAGTCACTTGCTATCATTTCATTGATTGGAATGATACGTTTTTTTGTTTAGCATGTTTTAGTCTTCATGTGACGGCCGTGTTGTGGTAGATAACGGGTGCAACACAATCAACGCAGGCGCAGAAGCGGGTAAGAACATCAAACACTTTTCAGCGATTGCTTTCCATCTTGTAAATGCTGACGACTTTACGAATAAGAGAGTTATCTTTTAAGCCATGTAAAACTTATCCAGAAAAGCATTAGCCGTTTGAAGACGTCTTTAAACAGTACGTCCCGGTCAATCGGTATCCATTTTATATCTTGCACAGCTCACTGATTGTAGTGAAGTTCCCCATCTGTTGTTTCTTTAACATTTAAGGGAAATAAATAACTAAAGTACGTTTTTTTTTCTAGTAATAGATCGAAATGATAATAGTGGCTCAAGAATTTTCCGAATTTGTTGACCAATGGATTCACTGTATGTGTATGTTCAGTAGGCACAAAATACTAATAATAATAAAAATACTGCATCTCCCCATTACTAATCAGCTGAAAAGATGTCACTCATGCTGGGTAATCTCACAGTACGCTAGGATGGCCAACAGTTCGTCATAATGGCCTGTGGTGGCTGGTAAACAAAAAACAATATAAAAATCGGTTTCTCGTGTCGACACTTATGACATGTCTTGATTTCTTGTTTATATTGTCCAGCAGACATTGAATGCATGTAAACAACTTTTGCCAGAGAGTTTACAACTCTCCGGTTTGTATTTGAAAATGCCAGAAATATTACGTAAAATAAAAAAGTCAATAAACTCTTCTCTCACGAAAAAAAAACACATCTTTCCTCCTTCAGATGATAAGCCAAATCGCAATAATCCAAAATGAATTACTGATAAAAAAAAAATGAAAACCTACAAAAATGGGGGACAAACAACAACAATATTCATAAATGTAATATTAATTGGACATAATTGACATTTAATAGTGGTGACATTGTAAATAATCAAAATAAAAAACAAGGCGACCACACATCCACACACAAAGGTAGGTGTTTTACCACCAGATGGAGAGACGAACCAACGGTCATTGGCTGTTTTCATTAACAGTATTGCTGAGAACACCACATTGAAATCCGATGGCCCGCAAAACGGCACGAGCCACGGCCATAGTTTGGACCGATAGATATTAAGTTAATCAAAGCAGTTGTTACCGGTTAATTCTTTAATACGCTCGTACAGGTAAACGTCTACAACAACTACAACAACAACAACAACAGAGCAAACCAGCACATGTTGATAAAGAAAACGAAAATGAAATACAAAAAAAAAAAAAAAAAAGTAGAAAGAACAACAACCGATCCACGATCCGTGGCAAACAACATGAACACATTTTTCTGATTTTGTCTATTGATAAATCGAGAGCGGGCTAATACTACCAATCCACCGGGACTAGACGGCCCAGCCGTCTTATTTTGCCGATAAGAAGTAAAGGTTGAGGTTTCAGAACGACACACGATGTACGATTCGACACCGAGCAAACACCACCGCCAATCGCAACCTATGAACAGTGCTTGGAAAACGTTTCATTTGGCGTAGATATTTATTTCTTCAATCAGCTGTGCTCCAGCTCTGCATGTTTGTATAGGAAAGGGCGAATCAAGACAAAGTATCAAAACTGGAGATTTTTTAAAATATTTTGTAATGAAATCAAATTTACCGTCAGAAGTTGAAACAATTTTCTCAATCCACTGACCAGTTAGCCTCTATTGTGTGAGTATGTTCAATGGGCCCATAGACTCTTATTGTAGTGTGTATGTTCAGTATGTTCTCAAATTTACAATCAGGAGTTAAAAAATGTATCTCAGGGGCTGAACAAGTTTCTCAATCCCTTGACCAGTGAGCCTTTATTGTTTGTGTATGTTCAGTAGGCCCAAAAACTCTTATTGTAGTGTGTATGTTCTGTATGTTCTCAAATTTACAGTTAGGAGTTAAAAAATTGATTTCAGGTGCTGAACAATTTTCTCAATCCCTTGACCAGTTATCCTCTATTGTATGTGTATGTTCAGTGGACCCATAGACTCTTATTGTAGTGTGTATGTTCAGTATGTTCTCAAATTTACAGTCAGGAGTTAAAAAATTGATTTCAGGTGCTGAACAATTTTCTCAATCCCTTGACCAGTTATCCTCTATTGTATGTGTATGTTCAGTAGACCCAAAAACCCTTATTGTAGTATGTTCAGTATGTTCTCAAATTTACAGTCAGGTGTTAAAAAATGTATCTCAGGGGCTGAACAATTTTCTCAATCCCTTGACCAGTGAACCTTTATTGTGTGTGTATGTTCAGTGGGCCCATAGACTCTTATTGTAGTGAGTATGTTCAGTATGTTCTCAAACTTACAATCAGGAGTTAAAAAATGTATGTATCTCAGGGGCTGAAACAATTTACTCAATCCCTTGACCAGTGAGCCTTTATTGTGTGTGTATGTTCAGTAAGCCCAAAAACTCTTATTGTAGTGTGTATGTTCAGTATGTTCTCAAATTTACAATCAGGAGTTAAAAAATGTATCTCAGGGGCTGAACAAGTTTCTCAATCCCTTGACTAGTGAGCCTTTATTGTGTGTGTATGTTCAGTAGGCCCAAAAATTCTTATTGCAGTGAGTATTTTCAGTATGTTCTCAAATTTACAGTCAGTTGTTAAAAAATTGATATCAGGGGCTGAACAAGTTTCTCAATCCCTTGACTAGTGAGCCTTTATTGTGTGTGTATGTTCAGTAGACCCATAGAATCTTATTGTAGTGAGTATGTTCAGTATGTTCTCAAACTTACAATCAGGAGTTAACAAATTTATCTCAGGGGCTGAAAAATTTTCTCAATCCCTTGACCAGTTAGCCTCCATTGTATGTGTATGTTCAGTAGACCCAAAAACTCTTATTGTAGTGAGTATGTTCAGTATGTTCTCAAATTTACAGTCAGGTGTAAAAAAAATTGATTTCAGGGGCTGAACAATTTTCTCAATCCCTTGACCAGTTAGCCTCTATTGTATGTGTATGTTCAGTAGACCCAAAAATTCTTATTGTATGTTCAGTATATTCTCAGTGTTGTTTTTAGAGATAGAAATAGAGATATTAGTGTGCCAGAAAAACAATGGGTTTTTACCGAAAACAATTTTATCGAGCCCTAACCGCGAAAAAGACATAAGAACCAAAAAGAAATTTTTACAGGAGATGGTTTTTTGTGGCGTGTGGTGCCTAAATTTTAAATTTTTAATATTTTGAGATTAAGAGCGTTTATCTGTCGATTAAGGCGTACATCTCACATTGCCTTAATTGTAAGTTCACACGAATTGAAAAAATCTCCCAGCACAAGTTTAATTTCACATGAATGGTGTGGGCTTCGAGTAATAACAGCACCAACATGTTCTAATTATAGTGGCGACCAGCTTACTTGTTTTGAAGTTGATACGAATTAGAAATAGTGAAAAATATCTGTTAATAACAACTGGCGAGGAAATTATCGTTTGGTTTTCCTCCTGCACAGTTCACTAATGTGAGAGAAGTTCCGCGCCTGTTCCTAGGTGGACTGTTAAGGGTAATAAGTAAGTAGAAGTTGGAGACACATGAAACCAGAAATATTTGGAATCCGCCTACCGAATTTCTTTTCAGGCCAACAATTAAATCTGCTAACAACTGATAAATGACACCAACCACTAAGGGTCATTATTCAAAAACTGATACAACCATTTGAGTTATCTTAAATGAATAATTTTATTTATTTGGAAAATGTTTTTTTTTAATTAAAAATGGGCACCCAAAGAATTTTTTAGTAGGGGATTTTAAACCCTGATATACTCTTAAACAAAATGATGGTAAAGGTTGTCCAATTACAATTTGCACAATAATTTTCTAATCTCGGTGATCGGAAGCAAATGCGGTTTCCAAACACTGTACAGTGCCGAACAACGAATATTGAGAATATTAACCAACTTAAGTGAATAAGAGCAGAGTTGTTTTAAAGCAGAACATGTTGTTGTTGTTGTTGTTTCGTTTTTATGTATTTATTTATTTGATTTTGAAACAACGAGTCTCGTAACAGCTGTAGTCGCCGCTGGTATCAGTCAGAGTCGTGATCGAGGAATGTTGGCGAGAGTGCTGCCCTCTATCACTCAAGAGATGGCGGCGATGATGATTACAACGCCAACAACAACAGCAAACTCATCATAGTCAACAACAACACAATGAATATTAACAAATATCGCTAAAAAGAAACAACTGTTTTCATTTTGTTGTTTTTGTCTCTGTGTTTTTTTTTTTTTGTAATCATTTATCAGCCAATATTTGGACGTTATTATTGTCAAAGTATTGAAAAATTCCTTTGGAAACCAGAGCGATTTGTTTTCCCAGCCATAAACCAACAACATCACCAGCGAGTCTACTGCTGCTGCTGCAGACACACGGCAACTCGTCGTAGAAAGCGTTGAGGCAGACAGTTTATGGCACCGTGAAATTAGTTCGCTTTCGTACGGGCTCAAGTAAAGTCGCAAACCGTCGTCGGGGATAAACGGCCCCCCACTAAATTTCGTTAAATTCCGCATCCGTTCGAAATCGTATCTTTAGTATTTCGGAAAGTCAGTAAACTAACAAAAAAAAAAAAAACAGCCAGAACTCTTCAGCGATCTTTATCGCATATGAATGAATATATAGAATTGTAAGTGTAGACGAATCAACGATCAATATATTTTTGTTTTTTTGTATAAAATTGCAAAACTTTCAAGTGTTGGTGTTAGATTAAGAATCGCCATTTACTTATTTATGGCCATGTGATTTCAATTTAATTCATGTTTAATGCCAACCTTTTCAAAAACGGATTAAAATGTCAAATTTTCAACTACACTCGACCATTAACAGAGAAACGGCGCGTCGAATTATTCAAAATTTATGAAAACCATTTATTTAATTGTTTTCCATTTAAATGGATATCATGGTGTTATTTTCATTCTGTTCATAATTTGTGTGCTTTGTTATCATGCCAATAAATTAATACTGGGTGTTTTACAACATCACTTGAAATTATCGGCACAATACCAAACACCAAAATGCAAACAAACAGAGAGCGAATAAAGAAAAAAATAATAAAAAAAAAAACTAAATAAAACAAAACAGGATCATGAGTTAATAACTGCGAAAACGATTTTATGATTATGTGAAATTTCTTTGGGTTGGCTATTTTATTTCGGTGATAATCATTTTGTAGTTATGTGCCTTTGAAAATGGTGAAGTGATAAATTCTTTATGGCTTTTTAAATGACTTGCCTATTGTGATTGGAAACAGTTGTTAGGTGCGGTTTTCTTGCTATGTTTTTTTTTTTGGAAATTTTATTTGAGAGTTTAAAAATGTGACCGGAAACGACATGGTTTTCCAACAAGAGGTCTTATTTTGGTATTCAAAGAAAAATGGAATTTTTTTGAGATAAATGATCGGATGTTTATTTCATAATAAGGAGGAAGATATGCAGTTAATAATGAAAAACCACCCCAGTCAAATGGCCACGACCACGCTTACAGGACCATATCCTTTTCATGCGGTTTGTGGTATGCCCAATTCCAATGAACGACAAGGAACGGACAAACCTGGGTTCTCTTCAACACTTTGGTCTACAGCAGCAATATTCTTAGTTGTTCTTGAGCAACGTGCACGGGTTTTTATTCTTGTCCCAACAACTCGAATTTTTGTCGTCCAATTTCTGTATTGCGGTTCAAGCCGACCCAAAATGCTTTAGTTTTGCGAACTCTGACTGCAAGATTTTCACCATTTCTGCAGTGAATTTTAATAATTTCAATGCGTGATTGATGCGTGTATCGTTCCATTTAATGGCTTCAAAAGTGACAGCTACCGAAATAGCGGGCGATTCAAAATAACACCTCTTGTTGGAAAACCTTTGAAATTACACGCCGGCATACGTTATCTGCAAAATAAAATTATTGTCTGCACTTGACAGATATCGAACTCCTGAATCCAAATCAATTCCAAAATTAGAGCAGTCTGAACCATTTTTTTGATGCGATTGAAAACTAAAAACCCTATTTTTTTCCTAGATATCACAATTCTATTTTTGTCGATCCGTTCATCTGGGTAAACCGGATAATATTTACCACAGTAATATCGTGGAATGAAATCCTATTCCAAATGATAGATTAGTCAAATGGTTGATTATTGTGTATAGGGTCCTCCATTAAGCGCTTCCTATCTAGAAATTTAAATAAAACAAGGTGTGTGTGTGTGAGATATCATCGACATTTGCTATGACCGCCGCGGTTTCGCTGGGTAATCATTGATGGTGATGGGCTGGCCAACGTTATTCTCAAAGAAATATGGACGTTTTATGCAGTCAGACCATGACCTTTTCGGTCTTGGATCTCATCGTTGGAGTATGGATCCGTAAAACTACAAACTTTTTTTTTTTTTTTTTGGAAATTTATTTCCATTTTACCAACAGATTATCTCCCATATTCATAGACGTTGAAAAAAAAACCTTTTGAACAAAATTAAGAAAAATTTATGAAAATACAAAAACAATTTTCAAACATTTTTCTTAAGTTTTTTCAAAATTTTTAGGAATTTTTTTTTAAATCTTTGGTAAGCGATCGAAACAAATGATAATGTGATGTTGCAGGACTTACCTAGTGAGGGTCTCCAGTGTTTGGAGGTTTTGAGAGGCGGCATATTAAGTGGAGGGGCATTATAATGCAGGACATTAAGATTGACGTCTTTAGAGTAATCTCATCAATGGTGTCCCTGTCAATCGGGGCAGCGGTTTCCTTGGGTGTATACGGGTTGGCTGTCGCAGCCAAGGCATGACGACTTGGTTGGCATGTTTTCTGTTTGTTATGCTAACGTAGTTGAATAGTTTCTTTTTCTGGAACCACTGAATATACGAATCAAAAAAACATTGTCTGTTTGTAGAGTTAGCCTTTCAAATCTGCATAATCGGAGTTCAACATTGATTGGCTTCATTTCATTTGGTTCTCCATTTCTTGGCTTTTCAATCATTCCCCATGGATTTTAAATTACGTTTTATCTAAGAGTCAGGGTTTGTAGTTTTTTTTTCGGAGTTTTTCTAGCTTATACAAAATCGCCAATATTTGCCAGTCATGATGTTGCCAGATGTCGTCCCTGACGTTGTTCATCTGTTGCGACCCCCTTTTGTCAAAGCGACGTAGACGGGCTTTTTTTTTTTGGACATCTGATCCACAAATCTGTATCGTTTCCTCATGCCATACACAAATATCTCGCAAACAGAAGCACAAAAACTCCTACGGTCGCCTGCCAATAAAAGCTGAAAAAAAAAACAAACAAAACAAAATAAACACATAATTAAGCAGTCAGCAAAATGGCAAAAACAATTTAAATAAATAAATCAAACAACTTACTAATTAATGCCCCCAACAATATCTCGGTTAAAGGAAACATATTGACATTTAAAACAAGTGTTTCGCGTGTATTTTATTTGAAATCTGTTAAAAACCCATTTGCGTAGTTATATTTGACAAAGCAAAAAATACTCTTGATCCAGAAGAACTCTTTGCCTAGAAGAAATTGACAGACAGACGGACAAAGCTATCGTAATTTCCCCAAGTGCATACATTTCGATAAATTTCTATAAATATTGAAACAATTGCGCGTACTTTTCAATTTGAAATGTCTTCTGTCACCATCATCGTCATCATCATCAGCATTGCCAGCAACGTCATTGACGAGCTGGCGCGCAGGCAGCAAGTGGCGCATAAATCACTGCCATTGATAGGTTTTTTTTTTTTTGTGTTCAATGAATCTTCGATTTTCGTGTGGGAAGCGACCGAGAGCATCAGTTGCGTCTTAATTGCATAAAATGTAAATTGCTCTCTTCTCTGTCAATATCAAATTAAAGTTTCTTGTTTCCTCCTCTCCCTCTTGATTCATATATACACCTATATCAGTCGTTGTCGTTCGAGGAAATAATTGAAACCAGGAAAAAAATAAATGCATATCAATACGATGTCTGCATAAAGACTGACGGCGGCAGAGGTGATTTCCTTTGGAATAACATTGAAAGACCTGACGTTGCGTTTCGGAATGCTCAGGATATTATTTTCAAGGGAGCAAAGAAAACAACTCATAGTGAATTTGTCATATTTAATGCCTTCGGGTCCAGAGAACGTTTTTTTTTTTACAAATTTTACAACCTGTTCTTTGGTGAACTGTGAACTTTAAGTGAACTGTGGTAAACATATTGTGTGATCCCTCTCTTATAATGTAATCGGGGTCCATTAGACAGCAAAGGCCTGAAGTTAGAACATGTTGCCGGAATATGCGGCTGTCCAGGAATTATCATCTGTTCATTGTCAAATGGCCGGCTGACTGTTCGCGTGTGGAATAATCTTCCAGCAAGTGTTTTTCCTGCCTGCTATGACATTATCAAAACTGCTCCCTCTTTCCTCCCTCCAATACCCGTCTATCCTATGGCTAATGGTGCCAACTGTATCTGAGTGAAATGCAGTATATTTTGTATTAGAACCCCTAAAAATCAAGTAGAATGCAGTATCTACACACAAAAATGCAGTATAAAATGCAGTATATTTATTTGAAAAAGTCAAAACAACAAAAATTGAATTACTGCTATTCCGAATCATCAAACTGAACAGACATGGGACCATCATTAACTTGCTTCGGTTTTTTGAAATCATATTTGTCTTCTGAGGAGATTTTTCGCAGCAAATCTGGACGAGTTTTCAAAAATTTGAAAAAATCGATACAATCCCAATCCATGTTGCATTTGACTTGCAAAAGAGCACCAAGAGAACCAACTAGGAGATTGGAAGATTCTTGTTTCCAAATTTTTTTTCCTTTTGCGAAAACTCGTTCATTGAACAAATTCAATTATTTGTGCAAATTCAGCAAAGGCAACATGATTATTTTCCATATGGGAAAAAATCTCGGCCCATCGTTTGTCAGTGGGCAGTTTGCTGGAACGCCATTCTTCCAGTTTGGCAACCGAGCAGTAATTCTTGATATATCCGAATTGTTCGAATACTGCTGAGGATTTAACGACCACATCGAACGATCCTAGCTCTCCGACTTTGTCTATTGATTTCTTTACTGTTGGCCAATTTGGAAAATGATCCAGAACAACCCAAGAGAAAATTCGAAACAATTCGAAATGTTCCGTCCACGTGCCAATATAGTCAATTGCATTATCTGATAAAACGATAAAATAAATGAATTTATTCAACCGATTGTTTGTCAATAACCAGAATTACAAAATTACCGAAAAATTCGCTGAAATATTCTTCAATTATTTCTCTTTCAAATTCTCCAGTCGTACTTGTTAGCTCAATCAATTCAGCTTCTGTTTTTAGATCCAAATATTTTTCTGACAGCTGTCAATGTGCCTGGTTAGTGTTGAAAAGAGGTCCGAGTCGATACAAAAAAGTCGGCGGCTGCTCAAAGCCGGCATGAGCCGAAGATTTTTCTTACACAAGACCTCTGAGCAGCACATACATATAAACGAAAAAACTGCTTAAAAAATAAAATTCATGCATTCACCCGCAATTTTGGAAAATGCAGTATCTTTTAGCATGCAATATCTTCGCAGTATCCTGAGCTCAAATCAAGTATAGTACTTGAAAATCCAGTACAGTTGGCACCATTACCTATGGCTAACACGGTGCATTGCATTTATAGGGGCAACCCTGAGAGTTAGTCCAAAAAAAAGCGTTAGTGGTCCCCGAAATTATTTGTGGTCACAGCTCACAGTTAGTGTTGTTGTTTAATTCTATTTTTTTTTTTTTTTGGAGAAAGGTTTAGTCTTTCAAATCCTCGCCAATGTTTTTGGTTTAATTTTTTTTTTTTTTTTGATAAGGAAAAGAGTTATTTTACTTTAGCAGAGGAAGGACTCTGAATCGGTGGTTGTGTAATCTCTTGCATACGCCTGCCTTTTGAATTACTTATTTCCCTTAAGATTACATGAATGAACTGAAGGGGAACTTCTTCAAAATCAGTATAATTATTATACTCACTGACGGCGGCCTACTGTTTAAATCCGCCACCGAACGGCTAATGTGGAATTTGAAGAATTACCAAGTTGCTCTGAACAAAAGGCAAATATTTTCACCCACTTGGCGCCACCGTCCTTTTAAATGTACGGGAAACGGTGAAAAAATCAAGGGAAAATCAGTAACGACATTTAATCAGAGAAACATTTTTAGTTTAAAAAGAAAATAAAATTTAAAAAAAAAAAATATGACAAAAAAATTTAATTTTTTTTAAAGAATTTAAAAAAAAGTACTGGTCTGAAAAGATCCATTTGCTATGCCACTGTCCATATTTTCACCCACTTGGCGCCACCGTCCTTTTAAAAGTACGGGAAACGGTGAAAAATTCAAGGGAAAATTAGTAACGAAATTTGATCGGAGAAACATTTTCAGTTTAAAAAGAAAAGAAAATTTTAATAAAAAAAAAAATATGACAAAACATTTTATAAAAAAAATTGTAATTTTTTTTTAAAAGAATTTAAAAAAAATTCCTCCTCTAAGTGGGTTAACCCTGAAAGACCCATTTCTATGACACTGTCCATATTTTCACCCACTTGGCGCCACCGTCCTTTTAAATGTACGGGAAAGGGTGTAAAATTCAAGGGAAAATCAGTAACGCAATTTGATCAGAGAAACATTTTCGGTTCAAATAAAAAAAAATCCATAAAAATTAAAAAAACAAAAAAAATTTAAATAATTTTAAAAAATAATCCTGCCCTAAGTGGTTTAAACCTGAAAAGACCCATTTGATCTGCCACTGTTCATATTTTTAAACGGTGAAAAATTCAAGGGAAAATTAGTAACGAAATTTGGTCAGAGAAACATTTTTAGTTTAAACAAAAAAAAAAAATTTTCACAACAAAAATTAAAAAAAAAATAAATAAAAAAAATTTATAAAATTTTAAAGAGTTTAAAAAAATCCTATGCTAATTGCTTTAACCCTGAAAACCCCCATTTGATATGCCACTGTCCATATTTTAAAAATACGGAATACGGTAAAAAATTCGGGGAAAAATCACGAAATTTCACCAGACACGTTTTCAGTTCACTTCCAAAAAAAAAATTTAAATATTCAATTTAAAAAAAAAAATATTTAATTTAAAAAAAATATATTTAAATATTTAATTTAAAAAAAAATATTTAAATATTTAATTTAAAAAAAAAATTAAATATTTAATTTAAAAAAAAATTTAAAAGAAAGAAAAACGGACATTTTCTGTGCTAAGTGGGTTAACCCTGAAAAGACCAATTTGATATACCACTGTCTATTTGATCAGAGACACATTTTCAGTTTAAATAAAAAAATTAAAAAATATTTTAAACACAAAAACAAAAAAAAATTAAAAAAAAAAATATATTTTTTCTAAAAATTTAAGAAAAAAGTGTACAAAATTTTTTTAAAAAAAATCCTGGCTTAGCGACACCCAGTTGTTAAAGTCCCAGGGCCTGCAAAAACGCAGAAGACAAAGAAACCGTCAAACATTCGATATGCCACTGTCCAAATCTACGGGAACGCCGACTCACTCACCTTCTGAGCTGGCCAGTGGACCTCTGACTTTCTTCGAAATTCCTGAATTTCCTTTACGAAATTCATCGACAGTACCAAATGAAATCTTATTATGCATGAGTCATGACTTTCTTTTTTTTATCTTGCAATCTTAATTTCCTCTCCTCCTCTGGTCAAGCCAAATAGCCAATTTTACCAGCGGGACCACACATTCAAGCTTAGAAAGAAAAGATAGACGGACCCGGTGAACAGGTCGGAATTAACCCTCTAACCGGCAAGAACGCCATATTGAATTTAAAAAAATATTATCCGGCCAAGCAGAAATACTGGAAAACCCTTGCAACCGGTTAGGGGGCTAAAAACGAAATGTGTTGCCTAAACTGAATTCGGCCGTCATGGTTTCTGACCATAACTATAATCGACTATGTCTATTTGAATATTCTAGGAAGGGCGGGGGTGTGGGGGGCATTGCATTTTTTAAATACTTGATTATTTAAATATGTCATGATATGATGAAAACTTTAATAAGTCAAACAAATTCTTGCATTTATAATTTATATTCCATGCGGTCGTTTTTAATTGAGTGCTCAGTGCAGATTTTCAAAACATTCCAGTGACGAACCATGTGTTGACAGTAGTTTGCCCACCTAAACGTTCGCCTATCCGCATGTCCGTCCGTCCGACCGTCCGTCTGTCCATTCATTAGCATCTGCCGTCATTGGTGTTTTCAACGCTGTCAGTGTTGTCATCATTATCGAAAATGCAAAAACATTTGACTTTTATAGAAATAATATGCAAATATTGTTTCTGTTGCCATCGCAAACGATATTGTCATTGCAGCTGAGGGGGCGAAGGGGATTCTCAACATCACCGTGATTATCATAATAATCTTCATAAAATTGTTTAATGGTGGGTGGGTAGGTGGGTGGTGTCGGGTTTCCCTTAATTAAACAAACAACATGTGTATAATTGCACAGGTTGATTATTAATTGTATCCCCCGCCCGCCAGCCCACATAGTTTGAACGACTAGACCAGACCAGTTCAAACCAGAGACGAGCCCCGATCACACAAAGCGTCACATTTTTGTGGCGAAGGTGTTGCCCCAGGGGCTCCTACCACAGATATATATTGTTTGTGATTTCATAAAAAAAAAATCCAAATGGAAATCTAAAAACAAAATGATTATTTAATTTCTTATACAGCCGCCCGTCGTAAAACACGAGGAGTAATAGTGGAAAGATTACATGTTTTTTTTTTGTTTCTTCTTCTTTTTTTCATTGAGTCAACAATTTGTATTACTAGTGTACGTGTATGTCATTATCAGACAATTCACAATTCATTTCATTTAAATTATTATCACAGTTTTTTTTTTTTTTTATTAATTTATTGTGTGTTTAACACTTCGCAATAGATTTTCTGCTTATTCGTTAAAAATTTGATTTGTTGTCATAATGGGTCGTGATCTGATCAGCGGGTTTCATTGTTTCTTTTGTGTTGTGTTTAATTTCAGACCGTGGACAATGCATACTTCCAGTGGTGACGATGAGGCCTCCAAGGATCCTCGTATCGGTGATCAGGATTTTAGCCAACAATTTACAGAAAATGATTTTGAAGGTAAGTGTGTACAGGCGGAGAAGCAAACCAAAAACAACAACAAAAAATAGAATAAATTCTAATGCGTACATTAAATTCTAATACTCTTAAACAAATCCAATTTTTGACACTTTAAGCAGCTCATAAATAATTCTTAACAATTGTGCATTACTTGCCACTGGAATTGGTTTTTTTTTTCGTCGTTTTCGGTTTCCGCTTTTAAATATCAAAGTTTAGTCGAAACTAATTCACACATTATTTAAATTGCCTAAGCTCTGTTGTTTGTTTTCAAATGAGTTTTTCGAAATTTCAGAGTTTCATTATCTTGAGACAGTTATTATAAATTACTAGTAAGTTGTAATGCGCCTATGGCGCCCGTTAATTTGCTTGAGAAAGTATTTGTTACTTAATTTTAAAAATTTTGTAAAAAATATTTTGAGAAAACTATTTTGTAAAAAAAAATTTCGAAAAAAAATAAAATTGGAAAAAAAAAAATTGTGGAAAAAAAATTTTTGCTGAAAAAAAATTTATGTTGAAAAAAAAAATTTTTGCTGAAAAAAAAATTTTTGTTGAAAAAAAAATGTTTGCTGAAAAAAAAAATTTTTGTTGAAAAAAAAAAATTTTGCTGAAAAAAAAAAAATTTGTGGAAAAAAAAACTTTTGTGGAAAAAAAAAATTTTGTTGAAAAAAAAAATTTTGGAAAAAAAAAAGATTTTGTAAAAAAAAAATTTGTAAAAAAAAAATTTTGGATAATAAAAAAAATAATATTTTTTTTTTGTACAGAAATTGTGTTTTCCCCAAATTTTTTTTTACCAAAATTTTTTTTTACAATTTTTTTTTTTACAAAAATTTTTTTTTTACAAATTTTTTTTTTTCAACAAAAATTTTTTTTTAAAAATTTTTTTTTTCAACAAAAATTTTTTTTTTACAAATTTTTTTTTTCAACAAAATTTTTTTTTTTCAACACAATTTTTTTTCCATATTTCAACGGGCGCCATAGGCGCATTACAACTTACTAGTTAATTATAGAATGCCTATTTAAATTCCTACGTACTGCGTGACAGAGTCAGTGAATCAGGGAATCAGTGTATCAGTGAATCAGTGTCGAGGGTAAATATATATTAAGATTATTTCGTTGTATTTTTTTGGTTTTTCGAGACCATGGATTAAAAGCAATATACAGTCAAACTACCCTAACTCGAACCACCATTATCCCATAGAAATGTTCGACTTACGGAGACTTTGAGTTATGGAATTACTTATAAAATTGTTTAAGGGAATTTGTCTCCTTAATTGCCACTAGAAGTGCCTCGACTTAAGGAAAATTCGACTTATGGAAGTTCCACTGTAGATTCTTTTTGAATTCGGCTGCCAACACCAGCTGTCACCAACTCTTTTATAGAAATTCAATGGCACGTTCTTAGAAAAAAAACAACAGCTGCCATCTATGGGATAACTTCACATCGGACTTCGAATGTCTGCCCACAAATTTGTCTACGGAACTGAGAGTCTAAATCTATTTTCACTCGGTCTCTCCATAGGAAATGTCTGTCGCTTTCGCAGAAAAATCTCCCTTTTGTGGGAAAAATCCGCATGTGACTGACCCCCTAGAATGCCTTCAATGAAAAGTGTATCGCATAACACTCCTTCTCAGGCTTTGATTTATCGCACTTGTACACGTTTGCTTCATTTGTGGTTAATTGCTCTGAACGAGTTGGCAAACATGTCATCGCTCCTACCAGTTTTGTCTTTTGTCTATTACGGAATATGCAAAACGGACAATAAAGATATCTTGTGTTTTAGTTTACTTTCGCTTTTGTTTTTTCTTCATTATTTTAATTACATTAATTGACGCCCTGTTGACCACGCACCACATGCAGCTGTTGCAGGAGATTACGTTTCAATATTCGACACTTGTGAATGTCGTTATTCGAGTCGGTACCCGAATCATTAACAATATTTTTAAAATTCAAATGACCAGTGGAAGAACAAAATTTAGTGGCGTTTAGCCTATTGGAAGAAATATGGATTTTTGTCTCTTTCAGTAGATTGTCATATTACTCGTATGACCCTGGTGAAAAACAACTAAAGATCTGAGAAACCAAGCGCATTTGCAATCGCTGGCTTCAGCCATGGGCGTTGCTACATTCATATCTTGTGGGTGTAAAAACGCCACGATTGACGTTTTTTCAATTTCAATTTATTTAACCAGTGGATTTTTAATTACACAATACGAGACATTTAATGAGATTTATCGACAAGATATCACAGCACTTTATACTTCTATCTAAAAGATGTTGGAGCTAGTTTCGAAGTAACAATGGGCGTTTATTTTGGCGATTTCGTAGAATTTGTGGACCCGATCCATAGGCAACCCAAATCTTGGTACCTTACGATAAGGTTTCATTCTCAATATTCAAGAGTTGAATTGGCACTACAAATACAACCCTGAAGTTACAGTGTTGTATTTTAATGAATGTTGAAGGTAGAAGAGTTGTATTTATTTGTAAGCTGAAGTAAGCAGACTTGTTGAAGGTACCAATAACAATAAAATAGCAACAAACAATAAGAAATAGAAGTAGTAGTTTCCCAAAGCCATAGCAAACAGCACATTGGAGACACCAACTAACGAATTGCCACCAAATTGTCCATTGCAAGAAAATAGTAGCAAATACATCTCTGAGGCCTCATAAATGAGTCGAGGTTGATCTTCGTTTAAGTCAAAGTTTAACAGCAGTTTAATTGTCCAATATTGGGCGTTTAACACTGCAACTCTGAATATTCGAAATGATTTTGTTCAACAAAATGTTTGCCAGCCTTAAACAAATACCGTGCATAGAAATCAATTAAACGCGTACTCAACTCTGAATGTTTCAGAGTTGTATTTGATCATACAAATAAAATTGATTAGCTTTGTCCAACTGTTATCAGTTTGCGAAGTTCTTTAATTCTGTACAACTGTGAAATTTCCCAGAGTTGTATTTGTTCAATAGATTTGTTTTCAAACAATATAAACACTTCAAATGCCCCTTGAAGAACTCAGTTAACCGCATACTCGATTCTAATACTCATATCTCTAATATTCATTTATGGCCAACGCATGACACACATTCAGTCAGTCCGTCCGGCATTTGACAATTATGCGTGAACGAACATTATGCGTGGTGTCATTAATTCAATAGCGACCATAAACATTTCATTAATTACATACATGGTGCTAGCTGGCGGTCACCATGTAACTATGACCTTGAATTTTGAATGAATTACTGTTACATAAATGATAAGAATATCTAAAAAGTCAAGTCAAGAGACCAACAGAAGAAGGCACAACGAAGGCTGTGTAATAAGTGTTGGGAAGGCAACTGCAAGGAATGAGAGAGTATTTTGTTTGTGAATAAGAAGAAAAGGGTTGGTCGTGTATTTATAATCACTGAAGATAGAACTGTAAGCATTTCAGACTAATGTCGGGATTTGTTCGAAACAATTATTGTAATGGGGTTACAAACGAAAAAGTTGATCGCCTACAAACCAAGAGAAATAAAATAGAAACGAGATAAATATTCCAAAATGCGTCTAAGGACCCCGGCAATAAATGACACTGAGACTCAATAAATGAGTCGGGGTTCATCTTCGTTATTCGTTGAAACTGAAGTTAAACATCAAATTCATTTTTTCACTCAAAGTTTAACTGCGGCAGCAATCAACGCAAGCAGAAAAATAATCAAAAAAAAAAGTACAATAGATGTTATATGACTCTAAATGAGTGACAATTTGACAAAGTCGAATTATTAATTTTTTTTTTTTAAATTCCAAAATCTGATAACTTTTGATATGAAAAAAATATTTTTTTTAATATTCAAAATGAACAATTACGTCCAAAATAATAACAGAAAATATAAGAATCTGTAAGCACCGCGGTAGGCGAGTTGGTAGTGTGCTTGCCTATCAGCCTGGGAGTTGTGGGTTCGATGCCATATGGCTTAGAGTTCGAACTAAACGCGAAAAAGACGTAGGCGCCAAAAAGAAAATTTTATAGGAGAGGGTTATTTTGTGTGGACAAGCATAAAGGCGATACTATTGCATTTGCCATATCTTAGTAAACATACTTTTTTTATTTTTAATCTTTGGGGATTGAATTTTTTATCGACAATTTTCTATCGTGTCATTCAAAAGCCATTTTAGGAAAAAATGGCGCTTTCGTCTTTTTCGCGGTAAGGGCTCAAAATGGCCTGTGTCACTCGGTTTACCCAAAGTTAGAATATAAATTTACGTTGTCTTGTAATTAATAATAAATAAATATAAAAAATAAAATAAGTATCCCCTAAAATACAAAAAGTACTAAATTTTGGGAAAACAAATTTAAATATATTCAATTGTTCGATTTCTAATGCCTAATTTCCTTGCCTATAGCCAAATTTTTACAGAATTCAAAAATATTTACTAAATCAAAAGTTACAGACCTTTGACCGATGTAATTGATTTCTGGGCCACTGGGCCATGTAGAAACCCGGCACTAAGTTTCTATCTCAATACAGTTTATAATTTAAAGAACGAGACATTCATAAACAAGGAGACATTTTTATTCTTAACTCGCTAGTCTATATTTAGAGAATTAATTTGATTAATCCTAGGGCCTGCGGCTTTATGAAAAATACCCCCAACAAAAATGAAGAAATCCCCAAAGAAGAATTCCCCAACATAAATGAAAAATCTCCCCAAAAGCCCAATATGAATATTTCGCAAAATATTCGGAAAAATTCCCCAAACAATTTATGAAAAATTACCTATTGCAAAATCCCCCAAAAATTTTAAGAAAAATATCCCAAAAAAAAATTAAAAAAAAAAATCGCGAGCGTGCAAAATATCACAAAACAATTGTGCAGGGTTCCCCAACAAGAGGTGTTATTTTGGTATTCAAAGAAAAATTGAATTTTTTTGAGACAAATTACACCGTGTTACAAAAAATAGATTTTTTTCTGTCCTATGAACCAAATGCACATATTCGGAAAGAGGGGAAAAAATGAAAATACACGTGTATTGGCAGGCAGACTCGTGGAAATGTCTGTATCACGTAAAATTTTTTAAAAAATAGATTTTTATCAATTCTCAGATTTTCCTAAATTTTTTTTTTCAAATGGTTATCGTTTTTTTTTAAGGTTTCAGTTCAAAAAACATTTTTTTTTTCGTAACGCTTAAGTAGTTTCAAAATTTGGAGTCTCTTCAAGTTATGCTAAGAAAAGTGAAAAAAATATTTTTTTTTTCAAAAATAATAAAAATTGGGGAAAATCTGAGAATTGATAAAAATTGTTTTTAAAAAATTTGACGTGATACAGACATTTCCACGAGTCTGCCTGCCAAAAATCAGCTCGATTGGATCACTGAAAAATGGTTAAAAATCGGTCCAAAGGCTTTCACACAGGCCACTACGAGGTTTATAGTTCAAACTTAAAAAAAAAAAAATTCTGACGTGTACATGAAAATCGCCGATACACGTGTATTTTTATTTTTTCCGAATATATGCATTTGGTTCATAGGACAGAAAAAAATCTATTTTTTGTAACACGGTGTTATTGGTAATGGCGTAGTTTACACTTGTCCAATTCCAAAGAATAAAAGCTTCTAAAGTGACAGCCAGCGAGTGATTCTAAATAACACCTCTTGTTGGAGAACTCTGTACAATTTTCCATTGTCCAAAAACAAATAATGAAGTACAGTGCTGTCTGGGTAGAGTGAACTAATTTTTGCCGGGCGATTTCATAATACCCAGGTTGTTCACTAAATCAAGGTTGATTTTTTTGGATTTAAAACGATTTTTTTATTTATTTTAAATGCATTTATATATTATACATTGTATTTATTTCGATAAAATACTGATGTTTAAATTTAAGACTGAAAAAAATGTGTAATAGTTGTTTGTTTCTTCGGTTTGTTTAACGATATTTGCACTGCTTGATCGCGAAGGCAATGTAGAGCTTGTATATTCGCGAAATTTGAAGTATTAGCCTCAGCCCATTCGATACCCTTATCAAAAACTTTAATGGCTTCATCAGCTGATATCCGATTTCTGTATTCTGATGTTTCGCCATTGTCCTCATCATTCTCTACCGACACAAACCTCAATGAGCGCAACTCCTATATTATTAAAATAGCCAAATTATTTACATGGCACACT
Source organism: Hydrotaea cyrtoneurina (assembly GCA_958296145.1). Classification (NCBI taxonomy): domain Eukaryota; kingdom Metazoa; phylum Arthropoda; class Insecta; order Diptera; family Muscidae; genus Hydrotaea; species Hydrotaea cyrtoneurina. Next base: position 17,835,068 of record OY282514.1, on the reverse strand, counting down.
ATCGACGCAATTTTTCCAAAAATACGACATTTTAATATGTGCATTGATCGAATTAATGCCCTAACACCACTCAAGATATTTTTTCTTAGTTACTGCAGCTCCACGGTTTCTGCAACTTTCTTGATTTCTATCAGTTGTATTGATCGAGGGTATACTGTATTTGTGCGAGCAAATCGTTATTTTACCGTTATTTTATGTTATCTTTAATTTTTGTACTCTTTTTTATTATTTCTCTCTTTCGGCAAACCTAAAAACTTACTATAAAGTATGTTCACTCTATTCAGGTCCATGACTGTTCACTCTACAGAGTAGTCAATGTAAAAATTCTGGTGTTCACTCTAACGCGGTGTTCATTACATCGGGTGTTCACTCTACCCAGACAGCACTGTATTATCTAAAAATTATGAAAAATTTAGAGAATTAATTTCATTAATCCTAGGGCCTGCGACTTTATAGAAAATACCCCAAAAAAATGAAGAAGGGAATTTTTAATTATGAAATTTTGTATGCGATTTTTTAAGGAATTTTTCATTATGATATTTTCTATGAGATTTTTTTGGTGAATCTTAATTTTTTTTTGGGGGGGGGGGGCATTTTGCCTGCTTCTAAGTTATCGAACACCGCTCAACACCCTGTACCACAAAGTGGTATAGACTTGAACTGCCAATACGTTTGTCTTAAAACCGGTAATTGGAAAATTGCATATTTTGAATACTGCAAAGGAAAAAAAATAATAATCGCATGTGATTTAAAATAATTGGTCAGCTTTACATGGGAAAGTGCACTAGAAGCTAAATACATATATATTCTTTATAGGACAACCTCCCTCAGCTGATTATAAAATAAGCGATATCAGATATAAAACGATACACTAAAGAGTGACGTCAATCCAGAAAACAACACACACACACACACACGTTCGCATTAATTACTTGCAATTAAGTCATGCAGTCAAAAATTTAAAATAGAATTTACCAAGAACTGACCATGTGCGGCGACTGATGAATGTGGGAAAATAATGTCAGGCAGTGTCAAATCACACTAAGAATGTCGTCATTGCGACCGTTGCCATTGACTAGCTGCTAAGTGATTTCCCCAAATGTATGCATTAGTCCAGCGGGGCGTATGAGTGTTGTTTTGGGGAATAACATTCCCATGGTCTAAGTACAATGTGAAATTTAGACAATTTACACGTGTACCGACACTTTTTTTTTGTCTTTTTCTTTTTTATTCCTTCGCACACTTTAAAAGGATCAAATGTTAAAATAAATATTTACATTTGATAATGACCCCCCCGTTTGATTCGTTGGAGATTAAAAAAAGAAAATGTTGCTGTTAAGCTCTTATGGTATTTTCACAAATATTGACTAAAATGCTTTAAATCGATACTGTGACTTTTGAAATGAATACTTTGTGTCGCCACAATTTCGATATATTGCAGGTTTCTCCTTGTGTCCCACCAACCCCCAGTGACGTTTGATTGTGACCAAAAAACACACCCGGCACTCTTGCGGTTTAGGGGATTAACAAATGATTTCCAAGCACTTTGGTCTCGTGTGAGATTTCTCCAGTTTGCAATACCAAGGATTTGCACGTCTTCTTTCATTTGATCCTTCGCCGGAGTTTCGTCCTTCCTTATCAGCGCCTTCCATGGCAATTGTCGTCTAATGCCTGGAACAGTAGGATTGCTTGGACCGACATGACATGACCGCTTCGTCTGATTTTGGAAGTACTCATGTTTTTAGGGCCTTAAAGAAACACGGGTAAAGCGTTGCTTTAGTTTGTCGAGCGAGGACGACTTAGTTCTTGATTTGTTTGCTTAGTCCAAAGTAGCATCCATTTGTCCACACAATCCATCGCTTTATATCGTGACCATTCTTTCTATTATCGTGACCATTCTTTCTCTGCCCTGGCTTTTCTGATACAACGTAGTGTTTCGAATCGTTTTTTTTCTCGCAGTTGTAAACGTTTCTAGGTCCAAAACCCCGAATGCATGACTTCCGTCTATCACAACGTGATCGAATTAATGGCTGTTAAGTAATGATTACTAACACCATGTTACAAAAAATAGATTTTCATTAATCCTGACGTGATACAGACATTTCCACGAGTCTGCCTGCAAAAAAATCTGCTCGATTGGATCACTGAAAAAGGGTTAAAAATCGGTCCAAAGGCTTTTTGACACAGGCCACTAAGAGCTTCATACTTCAAAACTTAAAAAAAAAAAAAATCTGACGTGTACATGAAAATCGCCGATACACGTGTATTTTTATTTTGTATCCCCTTTCCGAAAAAGTAAATTTGGTTCATAGGACAGAATGTGTGTAACACGGTGTAATCGTAATGATTACTAATTAAATTACATTTTTTTAGAGGTGCCGTAATGATTAAATTCAGTTTTTTAATTGCAAAAAAAATCTGAAAACAATCAGGATTACTTGTGATTACTATAAATAATTACAAAGAATCAAAAGTAATCTGAAAATAATGTCACTACTTTAAGAGATTACTTTTGATTATTTTGTGATTATTTATAGTAATCGAAAGTAATCCTGATTACTGTCATTTAAAAAATATGGTGATGCAAATTCACGTCTGCCCTGTATCCTTCCGGCCTTGGGAGTGTTCGTATATTCCAAACTCAGATTCTTTAAGGACATTCTCTTGTGCGAGATTAAAATCCTCTTCATATCGCACTGTTTTCCGCAACCTATGACCAGTCATTGAATTTCTCAGCTGTCGTTTCAGCTACATTTCTTGAGTTTTCTTTAGCCAACTGCAGTTTTCCATATTCACAACAAATGGGGCAATTTCTTTTTTTTTTAGAAACCGACAGCACATTATTTTTAAGAATTACATTTGAATAACTTAATTTTGGTCAATATTAACTAAACATCGGCCGTTTCTTTTGTTGCAGGACATCGAGCACACTCGGTGTTTGTAGGCGTTCATGTTCCTGGCGGACGCCGTCACTCCCAGAGACGCCGCAAACATCACCATGGCAAAGGTGATAGTAGCGGCGACGAAAGACAACCGGAAGTCGAGAGACCAGGTGAGTCCTTACATGAATATTCAATCTATCCCTACAAACGGAAAATTTCTACGAAACTAAAAGATTTCCTCAGGCGAATGAATGAATAATTTATGTTAACTTCAATAAAAAATTAGCAACGCAATTTACGACCTACGGTAATTGTGAAAATTGCCATTTGGCACGCAATGTCAATCTACTCTTTGTGACGAACGATAATAAGGAAATTCCACTTCCACGACGGACTCATAGCATAAAAGCAATTAGACAAAATAAAAACAACAAAACAACTTAAATGAAGACGAAAAAAAACACACACAAATTAAAATAAATTGAAACCAAAATGCGTTGTTGTTCTTTCATTCTTTGCACAGTTACCCCACCTGCTCAGCGTGTCCAGTTCATCTTGGGCGAAGATGCCGACGATGGCACCCACGTCTCACATCCCCTGTTCTCCGAGTACTTGACATTGGTCAAGGAGGGCGATGAAATCGAATGGAAGGAAACCGCCCGATGGATTAAATTCGAAGAAGATGTCGAAGAGGGTGGCAACAGGTGGTCGAAGCCGCATGTGGCCACGCTCTCCTTGCACTCGCTATTCGAGCTGAGAACCCTGCTGTTAAACGGCTCTGTGATCCTGGACATGGAGGCCAACAATTTGGATCTCATTGCCGATTTGGTGTGTGAGAATATGGTTAACGCCGGCACATTGCCGCCCGACTCCCGTGACAAAGTGAAAGACGCCCTGCTGCGGCGTCATCGTCATCAGCACGAGAACAACAAGAGGAAGTTGCCCATTATACGCTCATTGGCGGACATTGGCCGCAATCACTCATCATCGAAAAGTAAGTTAGAAATCCCATTAGAAATCGCCGATATCATGCCTAGTGCTGTATTATTCATGTGGGATATCATCCAAGCTTTTTGGTTGGGGGGCGGGCGGCTAAAGAGAGCAACCAGCACTCTCTTCGATTGCCAAATGTTATGCATTACTCGTTTTGTCTGTCATTAACATTTCTTTCTCATTATGTTGTATGTGTGTGTGTGATCCATAAGAACGACAACAACAACAACAACAATAAAAAAAAAGGCATTCACCGATTCCCCCTCTTTCTCTCTCGCTGTTGTTCTCTCACCCATGGACATTGGCAAGTAGTAACATTGTGTAATGTAAGGTAGTTTGTTTGTTACCTAGAAAACAGTACGTACATATTTTAGGTCACAAGCATTGAGGATTCTCAGGATTCTCTTTAAACACACACACACACACACACAAAATACTAATCCAATGTTTAATGTATAAGATTTACATGCCTCTACCAACTCATTGCATGTGAATGTGTCCTCAACAGGACTAGACGGCAGTTCCCTGTACTCATCGACGCAGTATTATGCCTCTAGTAAGGATCAGCGAGGTGGTTATCTCGCTGTGCCCACAGGTAGAGCAATTGATCTGATCTCTCGTTTAATGTTTTCGTTTTTCAGTTGAATTTCTTTGTTTTTCTTTTGAAATTACCTGGCCCCTTTAGTTTAGAAGCAAACACAGAAAACACCTGTAAAAATGTAACTAGAAAGCAGCACCCTTTGTATTAACTAGAGAACATAGACCTGTTGATGAGCTTAATGTCCAAATATGTTTAAGCCGCCTTAAGTAGAGGCTCAACGCCACGCCGACAGCCACTGAGTAATCTGTGGGAGCCTTTAGTAGTTTCATTTAAAATTACATTAGTTTACAGAACAAACAATCGTATTGTAGTTGTTTTTTTTTAAATATAAAATGTCTGTATAAACTTGGACAATTAATTGGATTCATTTAAATTTGAATTGTAAACGCGATATACGAAGAATCGAAGTTTTCAAAACATTGGGCTGAAATGGTAAAAAAAAAAAATAATTTACAAAAAATTAAATTTTCGAAGTAAAATGACCCATGATGCCGTCGCTCCATAATCCGCACCAAACTTTAACTCTCTGAGGATGCATTAGCTTCTCGAGGATCAAGTGCCGGTTATTTTCCCCGCTAGAGCCGCCGAAGTGAAGTGTTATTATGAATAACAACATCCGGTCATTTATCTCAAAAAATTCAATTTTTCTTGTTGGAGAACCCTGTATATAAATTATTATTTTTTTATAACCTCTGGTTAATTTGATTAATTTTTTGCGGGCAATTTTTTATTAAGTAAAATGCCGGCAGTTGCTTACAACAAATACCTCTACCATTATAAATAAATACATCTACCGTGTTACACACATTCTGTCCTATGAACCAAATTTACTTTTTCGGAAAGGGGATAAAAAATAAAAATACACGTGTATCGGCGACTTTCATGTACACGTCAGAATTTTTTTTTTAAGTTTGAAGTATGAAGCTCGTAGTGGCCTGCGTGAAAGACTTTCGACCGATTTTTAACCCTTTTTCAGTGATCCAATCGAGCTGGCAGACTCGTGGAAATGTCTGTATCACGTCAAATTTTTTAAAAAATTGATTTTTATCAATTCTCAGATTTTCCTAATTTTTTTTTTAAATGGTTATTGTTTTTTTTAAGGTTTCAGTCAAAAAACATTTTTTTTCGTAACGCTTAAGTAGTTTAAAAATTTGGAGTCTCTTCAAGTTATGCTAAGAAAAGTGAAGAAAATATTTTTTTTTTTTCAAAAATAATAAAAATTGGGGGAAATCCGAGAATTGATAAAAATTGTTTTTAAAAAATTTGACGTGATACAGACATTTCCACGAGTCTGCCTGCCAAAAATCAGCTCGATTGGATCACTGAAAAAGGGTTAAAAATCGGTCCACAGGCTTTCACACAGGCCACTACGAGATTTACACTTCAAACTTAAAAAAAAAAAATTCTGACGTGTACATGAAAATCGCCGATACACGTGTATTTTTATTTTTTCCCCTCTTTCCGAATATATGCATTTGGTTCATTGGACAGAAAAAAATCTATTTTTTGTAGCACGGTGTTATTAGTGTCTACAATTCGATTTCTGCATTCGCTAGAATTTGATGCTGTCCAGCACTCCCAGCTATTTTCCTTTAAAAAAAATTCATATTTCAATAACACATAAATGCGCTTTAAAACATTTGATGGTCACAATAAAAAAAAAAAATAATATTATCATGGAATTTTTATTCTAATCTGAACTGATATCCAAGTTAATCTTTTCCACGAATTCCGGACGCAAATACTTTACGTAAATGGATCATAATTTCGGCATTTAGTCAGAGCGAATTCTTAGACGACATTTATTTCGATAAGTTGTTATTTGTTTACTATGGAATATATTCTTATATATTCTTCTTGTCATGGGTGTGTTTTATCATTATTTAATGGCTTTATGAGTCACCATGTGATGGTACAGGGTGCCACACAAACAGTTAATGGACTGTTTGGAAAATGTTAAGTTTGTATTTGACAGATATTCAATCATAAATTGGAATTTTTCCGTAAAGGAAAAGCAGTGAATTGAGTAATCATAATGTCTCAAGTAGATTGACACAATATTTCCCAGTAGGACTAATAAATTTACCAATTGGAATGTCTCCTCGTTGGAGTCTCAAAAATTCTTATTCACACACTGACGAAGGATTTTTCTCTCACAAATTGCAAGCTCCCTGGCTCAACAGTCGGAGAAATGTTAAACCGTATGGGAAAAGCGTATAACAAAACAATAGCTTCGTGTTAAGCGCTCTGATATTTCGATTAGTTTTCTAACAACGTCCCAAAAACAAAAAGTTTCCAGATGAAATATCAGCAGGCAACTAATTTAGTGTTGCCAACACTCACAACCAGCATTGCCATATATGCAGATGTTTCTGTTTTTGAAGCGCTATATGGCCCTTTTAAAATAGGTGCAGTTTTGCAGATTTCGTGACATTTCTTCGCTAAACGCCACAATTTATAACAGGTGGCGCAAAAGTAATCTTCCGATGTTTTTTGGCTGTAATTAAAAAAAAGTGAAAAACTATGATTCTTCTTGTGGATTATTTTTATTTGGTCTTTTAATTTTTTTTTACATCAAGTCGAGAATATGAGGTCATGTAAATGGCCGCCACCAGAGCCAATCGCAAAATTTATAGCATTTTTTCCAAAACTCGATTTTTAATCAAATTTGATAGGAAAATATCCAACGCCCTTAATCTTAAAATATTAAAAATTCAAAAATTATATTTACAAAGATATAGCAAACTCAATTATATCGCCCTTATGCTTGATCACACAAAAAACCATCTCGATATGATCCCAGTAGGCAGTAGGGGCGAAAGGTTTAAAGTAACCCTTTAGACTCAATTATATAGTTTGTCTATCGCGTTAAAACTCGTTAAATCGCAACTCATAATCAAAAATGAATCCAATTATTTTCGCTTTTTCGAAACAATACAGTTTGAAAACAATCTCAGCCGAATTGCTGTAAACTAATGTCAATGATTCTCTTCATCAATCACCAGCAAACCCCCCCCTGGTCCCAACCACCTTCACCGTACACATTGTCAACAAAACACACAACCAAACACCCACCCACCACCCGCTCACCCATTCATCCTACCACTCTTTGTTTCGTTCGCTCTCATTCTGGTTAAAGTATCAATCATCTTGTCATTGTTGGTTAATAAATATTTGCTGCATTTTGTATTTTTTGTCCTATGTCATTCATTGTTGGTAATATAGCTGAGCTTGGCCCACATATGGCCACCACAACGCAACTGGGAGCCATTGGTGTGACCACTTGGTTTCATGCCGGGGCCTCAAATTTCTCTGGATTTTCAACAAATAAACATAAAGGTTTTAGCGTTTAAATGTTACTGAAAAATAACAACAACAAAGCATAAATTAACACCATATGATGTTTTGTTAAAGTTCCCTCCTTTTCTCTCTACAACAATTTCATTTCTCTTAAAACGTATTAACAGAAGAGCTACAACATTCGATATGTAGTAGCTCACTATTCTTAGAATATGCAAAAACTTTCTCTTCTGGTTGTAATTTTATTTTGTTAGTATAAACATATTGTGCTCTTCTTTAACACTCTTCTGCTCTCTTCATTATTGTATTGTTGTCTCATATGACTTCTTTCGATGTCCTTTTTTTCTCACTCTCTCTTTCTCTCTCTCTCTCTAATAATTTAATTGTTTGAAATTGGATTTTGTCACGTTTGCATAAAATTCTCGTACATTTAGGAAATTGTTTTCTCTACTTATCGTGTTTGTTGGACTTGTGAAGAAGGATGCATAACTATTTCTGATTTTTGTTTGACCTATTTTTTTTTTTTGTTGTTGTCTTTGGCTTATCAGCTATTGTCTCTGTATTAAATAAAACAATAATAAACTTGTGTGTGGTATGACACGACATTGGTCAAATCCGCAAAAGTGACGACATTTACACAATTTCAAAGTTGGACAAAATTATTGGCGGTTATAAAATTTTGCGGACAGAGCTTTATTTGGAATGTGCTTTCAACAAGAGCGTGTTGGTAGAAGTTTTTTTTAAAATTGGGATCTGGAGCCCAAGAAATCATAATACAGTGTACTCTATCTCCTTGCAGACACCTCTCATAAACGGACACTTTTTTCTGTACCAATCCGCTTCAGTCCTCTTGTGTACTTCTTTCATAAGCGGACAAAATTCTCAGTCCCTTAGGTGTCCGCTTATGAGAGAGGACACTGTATATATTTTTTAAAACATTCAGAATTCGAATATTAATCAAAAAAAAAGAAAATTAAGCATAATGATGATCACTTTTGATCGAGACTGTAGAGTTGACTTCGCATAATCGCAGTGGTTTTGTCCGTACACAGGAGATGCCCGCCTAGCGGAGATTAATTTGCTTTAAAAATACGCCATGGGAGCGAGAAATTTGTCCGTCTGCGGTAGCTGTCCGCGAGTAGAGCTTTTACTGTATTTACCCGATGAGGGAATTATTTTTATTAACCGGATAATCACACAAAAAGCTTGAGCATTTGAACGTTGCAATTAAGCGGGATTTACTGTAACTTTGTATGAATGTAAAGCTAAAGAGGCAAATTGTCAAATGATATCAATATTTGTTACTCAGATCGTGAGTGACTATACCCGAATATCTTAAAATACTATCCTTAACAAAAGAGATTCATTCCACTAGCAAAATCCTACGTTTCATCAAAGACTTAATCTGTGCTAATAAATAAAAAAAAATTAATCTCACCTGTACCAGGTTCACATTATAATCCCCATTACAAATTGTAATCCCCATTTCAACTGTCCGTGAGTATTTCAAATACAGAGTTTAAATTGGTATTCGAATTTAAAAAATAGATTACCTCGTTATTGTGAATGAATTTGCCGAAAAACTAACAACAAAAAATCTATTCCGATGAATAAATGTATTCGAGATAGGAAAATAATCTCTAATAGGTTTATAGTAGAAATTATAATTGCGATTATCGCTCTCAGCTCGACAGGTGCTAGTGATTTTTTCATCGGGTTATTATTTTAATCAGTTCTGAATGTTGCTTATTTCTGTGATTCGTTCAATCACAGTAGGGCAATAATGGAGTTTATATTTCGAATATGAACTATCTATGTCACCAAATTGACAGATGTTGACAAACAAATTTGGTGTAAACTAAAGTTTAAATAGCGATTTTATTTTCTCAACAAACAAAACGGAAATTACATTTAAATAACTCATTGTTCCCTATTAAAATGTGTGATTTTTTTTCTTTTAAATAGAAATATAATTTATTTTGAATAATTTCCCAAATGCATAGAAATGTAAAAACGGCATAGACAATTTCTCTCAGGATCAACACAGGGTGTATTACTTTATAGAGGAATGTAAAAACGGCATAGACGATTTCTCTCAGGGTCAACACAGGGTGTATTACTTTATTGCGTTTTGGTTTTTATTTAAACCAGCGTCTTCAATTCGACCAAGTCTTTGCTTCCAGATTTAAGATATACAATTAATTTGTATTTATTGAATTCGAATTTATTTAGCCAACAATTTTCATTGTCGTAAATATCTTCAACAAAAGTTCCCTATTTTCATTAGCCGTTTAGCCATAGCGAATTGGCGAACTCAAGATTTTCATTGAGTTCTAAAATGAAATGTTCATTCCCAAAAAATTGAATTCACTTTTTCAACATCTCGGGAAATTATCGTATTCCTGTTGAAAGTTCTGTATTCCATTTTTATTTTCCATTTTATTTCTACGACTCTATTTTAATAATAAAAAAAAACCGAATGACCTTAACGCACACATAAAAAAACCAAATAAACTCAATTTTTAGTGGAAGAGCATCATGGCACTTCATCAGCACCGGGCTTAATGACAGCATCGCCCAGTTCATTGACGACCACCAGTTCGAATGGGAACAAAAACGATGACAACAACATCGCCAATATGGGTGGACGTTTTCTAACCGTGCCAGGCGGCTCAAAACCGCAAAAGACCCTAGTCGTGTCCAACGGTAAAAATTCCATGTTTGTTTTTTTTTTTTTTGTCTCTAGCCAATGATCGTTTTTTTTTTGTTTGTTTGAAGATGAAATACTTTTCCGTTCGTTCGTTCGGTTGGTTTATATACTTGTTAAGCATCAGTTTATAATTTGGTGATTTTAATAGAAACAACGGAGTACAAAAATAATTAGTTAAATACTTGCATACATACATAGACGTGTACATAAAATAGATAGCAAATGAAATCCAAAATTTTGAAAAAGTCATGATTTTTCCAATATTTCCCCAATTGGACCCTGAAATTGTATAATGCATGTTGACGAATAATGTACGATTATTATTTATTCTACTGCAAGGAAACTGACACCACAAAACCGCCACAACATTAACAGCAAACTCAATTCCTCTCCCCTTTTCCCTGGCAGAAAATTACACTTACAGCAAACTCTCTGTCACTCCTTTCATATTACACGTACTGCATGTTTCCATAAATCGAATTCGTTCGTTCATTATAAATTGTCAAGGCGTAATAAAATGGATTTTTACCAATAATGAGATCTTATTCGTTTGGGATTATGTTCTATATGTCGATATCTATCATATACCTGAAAATAAGAATTGAATAATGTCGGAAACCCATTTTATAACGATTCCAATATTGCAGATTTTAAACGAACGACAAAATTCGTTTTATGGAAACAGGCAGTTAAAATACTACAGTAATTATTGCTTATATAAAAATCCACAAAGGAAAATACGTTTTTAAATAGAAAGTAGAAATTCAACGATAGTTTCACATAAGCATTCAAAATAATTTCTTATAAGCAAAATACTCATATAAGCACTTGTCATATAAAAAAAAACCACAATCCTATACAACAAAATATCATATTAGCCTCTTCTTAGAATAATTAAATGAATGAAAGAAACTTATAGCGTTAACAAATAATTTCTTATAAGCAATAATTACTGTATCACATTTCACACACACTCAGTTATTTCTGCTGCTGCTCACGATTCATACTCACCACTCTCTCTCTCCCTCTATCTTTTCCTTTCTCACACTTTCACTATTTCATTACTCGTAAACCTACTCTCACTTAATTAAATGTACATCGTCTTTTTTTGTATCCTTCACCTTCTGCATGTTCCAGTCCTTATTTTGTTTAGTTTTTTTGTTGTTGTTAATTATTCCTTTGTAGTGTTTATATTTTTCTTTAATATTTTCTATTTCTTTACTTTTTTTTGTATTTCTTTTTTGATGATTTTCTGTTGTCAACTTTAAAACTTGCCCGACAATTTTATGATTTGGATAACGAATTTGATTTTTGATGTAATTTTTGTGTTGATGGTAAACCCTTTTTTTTTTGATTGTAACTGTTGTTGAACTATTTGCATAATTTGATTTGCATTTTTAAAGATAAAGCTAAAAAATTACGTAAAAATAATAAAATACCCGTTATAACAGAGGACATGATCAAGAGCCCCAGCAGCCAATCGATGCAAAGGAATAACAGTGGCAATGATTTGAATGATCATCGTGGCAACATGAATTTCATGCGTAAAATTCCTCCCCGTGCGGAGGCCAGCAACATATTGGTGGGTGAAGTAGATTTCCTGGAAAAGCCATTGGCTGGCTTTATACGCTTGAAGGATGCCGCCATAATGGGCGATCTAACAGAAGTGCCAGTGCCCACAAGGTAAGAGAAAAGTTTTGATTTGGCAATGCCCTGTCTACAATATCTGTTTAACCCTCCGATAGTTTGCACATCAAACGGTCTCATATTACCCTTCTCACAAACAGAAGAGTTAAATCCTAAAAACTATTCCATTTCTTAATGGAATCTATCCAACCCTTTGTCAATTGAGATTGTCGACAGAATAGAAACAAGTTTATGAGCCCAATTTCATTCAACTCTAATCCAATTTTTCGATCTCGAATCGGTGCGAATGCAAAGTTAAAGCTTCATTTGTCTAGGCCGGACAAATCAAAAGAATTTCCAATTTCAAAAAATTTAATAATAATTTAATAGAAGGCAATTACGTATAGGATGGACGACATATCGGAACAATTTCCCCTGGATATTGTTTTACAAAATTAACACACACCGAATGTATACTAAATTTATGCTACAATTCATATTGTAATCCTTGTACTAAACTTCATATTGTATATCTGTTCATCTAACACTCTCTCTCTCCCCCTCTCACCATCAGATTCATTTTCATACTATTGGGTCCCCCCGGCAGCCAAAGTAATTTCCATGAAATCGGCCGTGCTATGGCCACCCTAATGTCGGATGAAATCTTCCACGAGGTCGCCTATAGGGCCCGTAAACGCGACCACTTGCTGGCCGGCATCGATGAATTCTTGGATGCTGTTACTGTACTACCTCCCGGCGAATGGGATCCCACAATACGCATTGAACCACCGGCCGCCGTACCATCTCAGGAAATACGCAAACGACCACCCGAAGCCCCCAAAGAAGAAATCGACGAAGAGGAAGTCGAGGCGCGTTTGCGCGAAGAATCCGGTTTATCCAGAACGGGTCGTCTATTTGGCGGTCTTATAAATGATGTCAAACGTAAGACACCCTTCTATCTGTCGGACTTTACGGAGGGCTTCTCCATGCAGTGCATAGCTTCATGGATATTTTTATATTTTGCTTGCCTCTCGCCCATCATTACGTTCGGCGGTTTATTGTCTCAGGCGACCGGTAAAAATATGGCTGCTATGGAATCTTTAGTCTCCGGCTTTGTATGCGGCATCGGTTATGGTTTGTTCTCGGGACAGCCGCTGACCATATTGGGCTCAACGGGTCCGGTGCTGGTGTTCGAAACGATTGTCTACGATTTTTGTTTGAAACAAGGCTGGGATTATATGACATTCAGATTTTGGATTGGCACCTGGATAGCGGTGATATTGCTGATACTGACAGCGATCGATGCAAGTGCATTGGTGTGCTACATCACCCGATTTACCGAGGAGAACTTTGCAACTCTTATAGCATTTATATTTATTATTAAGGTAAAGTATTCGAAAAAAGAGAAATTTTAAATCCTCAAAAGATGTGAAGTTAAAGTCAGTATGCTGAGAGTTTAATTCACTCCTAAACTGTTAACTATCAGACTATGTTCTTTCAAAGAATTCCCAACAGGCTTTAGGGTTTTTCTTGAATTTTCGGCACCCCTTATCATATTCCCTTTATATGGTGGGAGCCACCGTAAAGTGAAAATCAAATTTTACATAAATTTAGGATCTTACTTGTATTAGGACCCTTTAGGATTTCTTTTAAAAATATTTGAGGTTTAATTATGTCGCTTAGAATTTAGAAATACCTAATGCAATACATACTGTTTAAAGTGACCAATAGTTTAGAATTCAAAAGCACTTACTTACCCACTCAAGATAAATCCGAAACAAAACAGTTGTTGGTATTGGTCTTCATAAAAAATTTCAAGCTCTTCGGTGTTGTGCTTGCTATCTCCAGCCTCCAGTTCGTAACACCAAAGATGTCTGCTTCATTTTGGTTCATCCACCGAAGTCTTCATCTTTCGTGGTTGATGTCGTGTAACGCCTTTCAGTCTGGAGCGCGGGTACATAAATTAAAATCTGATTCGACAGAATATTTCAGATTGAGATTTAGGACTTGTTGAGCAGCACAACTCTTTTCAGTTGCACACTATGAGTTAATGCGTTGACCATTACTTTCCACAAATATTCGTGATCAATCACATATATGTATTACGAAAACTGCGATTTATTCATTTTCCATCCGGACTACCTGAAAAGATAAAGAAAATGTATTTAATTTATGTAGTCGACTAATTATAAATATCTTGGAAACTCAAAAGTCTGCCAATTACAGAATACCCTACAATATTCTGACATACAGAAATCCTAAGAACTAGTATTAGAAATAGATCTACTACAAAGTGCACTTTAAAAATACGACTTCGGTGTATTTTGTCTGTCGACAACGTATACTGCAACAGTGGGTCTCAGTAAACCTGATTGCAAATGTTTATACGAAACAGCTTTGAGTCAGTCGATAAAAAATAAATACTTGTTTTATGTTAGATATTTAGATATCTGTAACGTGTACGCCAAATAATTGGTTTATTCGAGATATCAACCATTCCCATTACGTATGGAACTCGTTTTCATTCCTGTGGCTGCCTGGCTGTACTTGGAAATACATTTACCTTTTTTGCCAACGTTGTACAAGCTTAAAGCGACCAGGAAAGAGCTGTCACTGTTAAAATAACTTGAGTAACTCAGTTGAGCGGATTTGGCTGATTTTTCCGATTCCTAAAATATATCCGCATTGTTTTCAGTGAAGTACCACAGTGTTCTATGAAATACTACAGTTAAATGTATGCACTGTACACAGTTCTTCTTATTTGACCGATTTTCCCGATATCCGTATGTTTTAATTTTTTCAAGTATGACCAAAAAATCGCTTGATGGTGTCATCTGTATTCATTGTATTCCACCTTTTTTCCCCCTTGCGTAACTTTTCCAATTCCATTAATGCAAACATATTTCTTGCAGGCTGTTGAAAACGTTTTAAAAATCGGCAAAAAGTTTCCGGTTAATCAAGCGATTTACGATTGTATATGTACACCGCCAACGGGTAGTAATGCCACCATTTTGGACTATGCCAAATACGATCGCGACTATTGTGTGGTAAGTAGCAAAAAACAATCTCTTCTTGAACATGGCAGTAATGGCAGTAATTGAATATCTTTCTTTTCTTTTTTCTTTTGTAGGCCAACAACGGCACAATGGTCGGTTTGGATTGTTCACAACCTGATACCTCAAATATATTCCTTATGTCCGTGTTATTGTTCTTAGGCACCTTTATCATTTCCACAATTTTGAAAGATTTCAAAAATGCTCTCTTCTTCCCCACCGTTGTCCGCCAGTACATCAGCGATTTCTCGGTGATCATTGCCATTGTCAGCATGTCATGTTTGGATTTCCTCATGAAAGTCGAGACACCGAAACTGGAAGTGCCGCATGAATTGAAGCCAACATTGCCCACACGTGACTGGATCATACCCATCTTTACGGAAAACAATCCGGCATGGTCGGCCGTTATTGCGGTATTCCCCGCAATGTTGGGCACCATTCTCATCTTTATGGATCAACAGATTACAGCGGTTATTGTCAATCGTAAAGAGAATAAGTTGAAAAAGGGCTGTGGCTATCATTTGGATTTGTTCATCTTGTCAATTTTAATACAAATCTGCAGTATTATGGGTTTGCCATGGTAAGTTCTAGAAAAGCAAAGTAATATTTTTTTAGAAATTGTGATGTTTTCATGGAGTTAGTAGAGACGGGTTTTCAAGGGCATTCATACTCGAAGTTATTCTAGATGTAGCACAACAGCGATATTAAAAACAAGACAAAGGATCCAAAGTGATTAAAAGTTTAAGAGAACACATATTGTATAGTCTTCTGCCGCGAGACCTGTATCTCTGTATAATAGTAGATGCCAAGTTTTTTTTTTTTAAAAAAAAATGGCATACATATAAATCATTAACCGGGAAGTTAGACTCTGCTACCCTGACACAGTCAAGTGGATGTGAACGATGTATTTCAACTTGGCTGACAGCCCTTCGAAAATCCCCATTTGTATCCTTGAGACTTCTGGGAACATGAATGAAAATTTTTTATTTTTTTTGAGTCACAATTTTTATAGTCCGATTATGGTAAAATTAATTTTAAAAAAATCAGATTTATAGTTTTTTCGCTTGAATTTACAATTTAGTGACAACAAAAGTCAGTTTAGACCCCAGGTAGGTTTATTTTTTACAAATTATTTCAACAAAATCGCACGAGTTGGTTTTGATTTTCAACAAATTGTATCTCACAGTTTTTTTTAACTCAGTGGACCATAGTACATAAACACTATATAGTGTTTATACCTTACAAAAAAAATTGTTGTCCAGTGTAATCATAAGATTACCAGCTCTATATAACCTGAAGATAGAAGTCATAATACCAAGTTCCAGAAGGAAAATTGGCAGAATGAATTCAACGTCTCATAGAAGATATGACAGGGCATTGCAATATTAGATGTTTACAAGACAAAGTGATAGGAAGAAGTAGGGAAATATTGTCCTCTCTAAGAGGATGATTTGTGAAAGGGTGAAGCACATGTTGTGTAGTTGTACCGCTCTCTAGAGATGAGACCACATTCCATTCTTCTTGGAAAGTAATGAACTTGCTAAGTTTGGTGAGCAGCTTTTATCAAAACGTTGAGTCCATCTTTTTTTCCAAATGTGTCGCAATTTTAAATCTCCAGAAAACGTATTGATTCCATTCCATTCTTTAAATCCCAGCTTTGTTATTAACGTATTTGTTATTTTACAGGTTCGTGGCGGCCACTGTCCTAAGTATTAATCACGTCAACTCCTTGAAACAGGAATCGGAATGTTCCGCACCTGGTGAAAAACCTCAATTCTTGGGGGTTCGAGAACAGCGCGTGACCCATATATTGATTTTCCTCAGCATTGGACTGTCGGTATATCTGACGCCCATATTGTGCCACATACCCATGCCCGTGTTGTTCGGTGTATTCTTGTATATGGGTGTGGCCTCGCTCAAGGGTCTACAGTTCTTTGACCGTCTACTGATTATGTTGATGCCGGCCAAATATCAACCCGATTATATGTTCCTCAGACAGGTGGGCACCAAGTCTATACAAAAAAAAACAACAAGAATATTAATGAATTGAAACTTTAAATAATTATTTACATAGGTACCTATTAAGCGTGTCCATCTCTTTACCATCATTCAATTGGCCTGTTTGATATGCCTGTGGCTGATTAAGTCCTTCTCCAGTACCTCCATACTTTTCCCGCTGATGTTGGTGGTCATGATTGGTATACGCAAAGCATTGGATTTGGTATTCACCAGACGCGAACTGAAAATACTCGATGATATAATGCCGGAGATGACGAAACGCCAGGCAGCCGATGATTTACATCACTTGGATGCTGAGGTGGGGTTATTTAGGAAATTATTGCCTTGTTTTGGTGGTAGTAGTCGTTCTGCACACGCGACCAATGAGAAGCCCAACCTAAATGGTAGCAAAATCAGCATGAAAAACGCCAGTTTCACTCAGGCCAATGAAAAAGAGTTGGAAGCCCAGAGTTCCCTATTAAAGAAATAATTCGGAAGTGGAAAGAAAGACAAGACTATAATCTGGCACAAAAAGCAATGCCCGAACTCAAACGCACAGGACTTTCGTGACCTTTCCACCCGAAACAGTTGACGGTGAAGGGGTGCATTTGTAAACGAAAGTTCAGGGTTCCCCGTGTTGACTTTGCTACTATTTCCATCCACGACAATGGAACGTGTACTGTCACTTCTTTTTTGTATTTGTTCCTCACACACTTTTGAAAGCAAACTGTGTTTTTTTATTTGTTCTTCAACATCTCTACTTATTCTCTGTCTGTGTGTGTGTTTAAATTATCACTGTAGTTTTTGTTTTCTTAAAATGCACCGTAGCTGAAACGTTTTCACTTCAACAATTAATGTCTTTTTTTTAGTAATTTAAAAAAAAAATCAGTATTTGATTAATCTATTTTAATTATACATCTAATATTTTAAGTTTTATTTTAATTATTATTACTATCTGAAGCGCATATGCATTTATATTCAAGTCAATTCGTGATTTTACAATTCATTTGAATTGAGAGCATTATTTGTCTATTTTTTTTTTTTGTTCGTTAGTTTGTTTTTCTTTGTACTTTTTTAAAATCTGTTAGTTTTATTTAAATTGTTTAGAATATTTAAACACCTTTTTAACTGTTTCTAAAATTTAAATTTCTTTTGTTTTATATATATATATAAAACAGAAAATTCATATCCATTTAGTAATTTCTTGTTTATTTAAGAAAGAGAATCGCAATTGTTTGTTTGTTTTTTTATTTGGATTTTTCTTTCATTTTAATTTAGAAATGTTGTACCACTAAGTCAATATAGAGAAACGTACCTAAAACGTATTATATATAACGATATACATACATACATGCATAAATACAAAACATACATTTTATATATTTTATAGTAGAATTTAGCGAAAAGACAACGATTCACAGCAAACACAAGTCCGTATATACATTACAATAATTATCTATTTTACATTTATTATAATAATAAACAACAACAAAATAGAACAATTAACTAAATGCCTGAATAATATTCATAAAAGAGCCGACAAATTTTATAAAGCAAACACACAACAAACGAACAGAAATGCTAGTTGTCAGTCAATATCGACTGTACTGCAAGACCTTACACCAGTTATGGGCAGATCGGGAATGTTACAAAGTGTGTGTGCAGCGAATGCTTCACCATCCGATGCACTGTGGGGGAATTCGTAACATTTTTGGAAAGAAATCAGTCAGTTGGATTGGATAAGAATATCACGCAGACCTAGCTGTAGTCTGGGTGATTGGCCAAGTGGGACTAGCCAGAGAAGTGGTATAAGGGTTTAAAGTTGGAAAACTCAGTTCTAACCAAATTTAAACTTCCACCAAATCTGTATTTAGTCAAATATGCCTAATTGGAATAAGGTGGTGGTTAGGACTCCTCAAAATATGTTTTCACTTTGTGGAACTCATTTTAGACAAAAAAAAACACATATTTATTGTCAATCCCGTTTCAGTTTGTTGCTTATAACTAATCGATTTCAGTCAAACATACTTCGTTACTTAGTTTGGAAACAGAATTATTACAAAAACCCTTTACCGACATCAGAACAATATCTTTATGAGAAAAAGTTTATAATCGTTGGAACATAACAGTTTTTTTTTCTGTTACATAAAAAGTAGAATACATTTTCTTATTGCCTGTTTCCATAAAACGAATTTGTTCGTTCGTTACAAATCGTCAATATTCGAAGCGTTATAAAATTGATTTCAAACATTATTCAATTCTGGTTTTCAGATATATGATAAATATGGAACACAATCTCAAAAGAATAAGCTATCACTATTGATACAAATCAATCTTATTGCGCCTTCAATTTTGACAATTTGTAACGAACGAACAAATTCGTTTTATGGAAACAGGCATTTAGACACAACTAAAGGTGACACGTTTGAGCAAAAATAACAAATAGGGTTACAGGGTTCTCCAACAAGAGGTGTTATTTTGGTATTCAAAGAAAAATTAAATTTTTTGGAAATAAATGATCGGATGCATATTTCATAATAAGGAGGGAGTATTGCTGTTAATAATGAAAAACAACATCAGCCCAATGGTCATCACGACCACGCTTACAGGACCATATTCTTTTCGTGTAATTTTCCATAACCAAATCTCAAAGTGACTGCCCTATGTCCTTGGTAGCCTCACGAATTCTTTTTTTGTGGTCTTGAATCGACGCTGGACTGTTGGCGTAGACCATATCCTTCACGTGGCCCCAAAGGAGTTAAATCACAAGATCTCGGTGGCCAATTGTGATCACCTCTTCGAGAGACAACACGGTCCGGAAACTTTTTAGTTTTACGAATTTATTTCCATTTTTCCATTTAAAGCCTGACGGCCAATTAGAACTAATTACAATATGCTCGAATCGCAGAGCAAAACTTTCCACAGTTTTGTCCGAATTTCTTGTGCCTATGTCGTCTTAACAATGTTTGCTTATCAGTCCATCATACATCGAGAATTGAGGAAACTATAGCAAATTTAGTAAAAAAAAACAAATTTGGGCCTTTACTAAATTGTGATTAAATGCGAACATCCTTCTTCGATTTTAACTATCTATAACTCATTTTAATTGTAAGACATGGTACTTTGTGATAACCTATTGAAATTGGAAACATTTTTTCATCATCGAACATTTAATATTTTAAAAAAAAAATGATGAAACCAAAAATGTTTTTGTGTTACGTTCGTTTATAACTATGAATCTGTCATTCCGATTAAATGGCACTAAAGGCAAAGACAAACATTAATAGATTACAATATTTAAAAAAAGTATTTTAACAAAATCGGACTGGTCGTCGAGTAATTACAATTCACGAACAAAACAATTTAATTGTTTAAAAAAAAACCTATTCGGCCATAGTTTGTCAGAATTGCATTGTGATTAATCATAATAAATTGTTTTTTGTGGTTATCTATTACGAAAATTCAAATACAATTCGGTGGAAGTTTAAATTTGTTTGGGAACCAACTGTATACTCCTTTTAGCTCATCTCTAGTCTTAAGTTCATCTTCCAGTCTTAAGTTCAGCTAGGTCTGTGCGAAATTTCAAGCCAATTCTAATTGGCAGATTTATGTCCAAAAACTAAAATCGATTACAATATTATTATTTCTTTTTAAAAAAATAAGTTTTTACTTTTTGAAGTACCTAACAAAATAACTTACTACTGCTTTTGGGGTAAAATAACAAGAGCTTGAAATATCCAATCCAATCCATTTCAACACAAATTGAAAAAGATTTTGGCGGTTTACGGTTCAACAATTAAATGCGATCCCATTCCATTCTTGGAAATGTGTTGAGAAAATCCCCAAACAATTAAACATAAGATAAGGATTTGACGCTAAACTTTCGGCAAACAGAAAAAATATTTACACAACGGTTTTCAATTAAATAAGACCCCACAAAAAAATTAAATTAAATAAATTAAATTTGGGTAAACCCGAAAACATTTAAAGATAAGATGCTCTATTGGTTTTTACGCCGCCCATGATTCGGTTATCAGAAAAGCCATTAAAAAAAATAAGAAGTTTTTAAAGCCAACTAAAGGTTCTGGTGATTAAAAAAAATTGAATTCGATGCTGGATGAGTCCAGTTGGGCGTTGTCATTTTTAAACTAATAGAGGCCGAACAAAAACTCAAGGCCATTATGAAATTCTACCATCTTCTCTATGATCTTCTAAACAAATGAGATGGTGGAGGTGTGGAGTTAACTGCTTCATTTGATATTTTGAAATACTGATCTAGAACCCTATAAAGCAAAGGCCGTAAAAATCGATGACTATCTAGCAAATGTCTGGCTGAAGGAACGACAGATACAAAGTCCAGCTGATATGATTCTAATCGCTACATAGGCGAAAACAGGACAAAAGTTGAAAATTTTATCTTTCGAATATTTACACTCAAAACTTACATATTTTTAGAGAAAGCAACATTGGGTTCCTATATAGGGAACAATTCAGTTTGAAACCAGCGACGGAAAAAAAGGCTGCGTACAAATTGGTAAGAAAGTAGCGAGGCACATGTTTCAGATCCCTAGGCCTCACGACGGATAAAATAAGAAGAACAAATTAAATATAAGTAAATAATGAATAAAATTTTAAATTTGAAATTCGAATTTGGATTTTATTACTATTTTCTATATTTTTAGTATGCAATTTCTATAGAATTCTTAAGGGTTAAGGCTCAGACAGTTTGAGAGCCCCCTACTGACAATTTTCTTCAAACAATTTTGAAATATATAGTCCCCTTAAAAAAGTAAGAACGCATCCCATGATTGGTGTACGGTTTTTGAAAAAATCGTCCAAAATTTGTTTATGTTTTCTTATTAACCGGTTATGTTGCCCAATTTATCTACCAATTTAAAAAAATATATTGAAAAACAAAATATACTTAATTTTATTTAGTGAAATCATTTAGGAATTAAGTAAGCGTTAAACAAAAAGCATATTACGACAAAATAAATTCCATAAAAATCAATCCTCAAATCCACTCTCACTCTCTTTACTTTCCTCTACAACTAGAAAATCTAAAAGTCATTTAGGTGATTTTTAAAGTAAGCACTTTCACAATTATCGTTTTGTTGATACTGCGTTACGTGTGTGTCGTTGCAAGAATGGGCCCAATTTAAGGAGATGGCGCTTAATCTTCATTTTAAGATTTTTGAATTTTATTGGTGAGGGGATTTTTTTTTTTTTGGCATTATTTTTTTATAAAAATTTTTTAATAAATGTAATTTTTTCTGTGATTTGCAAATTGTTATATTTCGAAAACGACTTGTCCGATTTTGTTGAAATAATTTTTAAAAAGTTGATAACTAAATTATTTTGCTTTTAGTAACTCAAAGTCGGAATGATAGATAACGCTAAACTAGTCTTCAGGCGGAAATTGAAAATAACATAGTGATACATTTTTTAATATTTATTTCAACAAAATCGGACAAGTCGTTTTCTAGTTACGACAATTTACGATCACGGAATTTGTTTGATGAATTCGAAATGGTGACATGTGATTTCAATAGGACGGTGCACTTGAGAGGCAAGTTTAGCGAGCAATAAATCCTACGTTTTACGCCGTGCCATAGTCATGTTTGTGGCCGCACATAAGTCATGTTTAGACCCCTGGTCCATTCCGACAACGTCATTTGATTTTTTTTAACAATATTGGTGTGCCTATCTTAAGATAATGAAACCAAACAAAAAAATGGAAGCTGTGCCTCTCTAATATTGGGCCTACAATCGCCACAATCTCCAACACACATTTTAATTTTGAATCCTAAAGTTTTCTATTCCCACCCAATCAAGACAGCACCTACATTCTACCCACACATGTATACAATGTAGGCTAAAATTACTTTAAAAACAAAATTATATGCTCTACAAAAAAAAAACAAAAGATGAACAAAGAAAAACCACAACAAAACCCCTCCTCCTATCAATTTAAGGATCATCACCAACACCACCATGACAAGTATGAGAAATTCAACTCTTCACTAAATCCGGGACCCACCACCATCCACATACCACTGAAAGTTGAGCCTACCGAAATGCCAGGCATCCAACCGAAATCTTTGAGTTTACCCCTAAATGTTCCCCAAGAGATCCAAAGAAACAGCATATGGCAACAATTGCACGAGGATGGCACTTCCACCGATCAATTAATTATACCCATTAACTTTAAAGTACGTCAGATCAATGGCAGCCATAAGTAAGTCTCATTTATATTCCATTTACGACTAATTTTTTAATTCTATTGTTTTGTATAAATATCAAATATGTAGCCAACAAACATAACTAAATATTTATTCAACTTTTCATAAAAGCTAGAGTATTAATAACAACAACAAAAAATTGCTTAATTTTGTTTTTCTTCATCCACTTTTTTTCTTCATGATATTCGTATCGTAAAAAAAAATAATTTACTTTAAAATTACAAATATTGAAAAAAAAATGAAAAAAAAGTAATCAGCGCCTATCCACCATGAACGAGGAAGAAGAGACTACGGCCACACCCCAAAAGGTTGCCAACGATAGTTCGACCAAAACTGAAACAGTCAACAACAAGGAGGCCAGTAATCCAACATCCGTTGGAGATTATAGTAAAAATGTCATAACGCCAGTTTGAAATGATGTTAGAAAGAATAACCACAAATAATTCGTAAAATTAAAAAAAGGGACTACAAAACATACCTACATACATAAAAGTACATACATACGTTTTATACTAAAATGTAAACGAAAATATATTTATATATATATAGATGGCGGGTCGTGGTATTCATGAATTGATGTGTTCGTAGTATGGGGACGAGTTAGATCAATTTTTTAAAATTTATTGCAACAAAATCGGTCAAGTAGTTTTCGAGTTACGATAATGGATTTGGATTAATTCGTGACGGACCTTATGTGTTTCGGCCAATAACTAAATTTTTAACAATAGCTTCATATTTTGGCATCAACAGGATAAACTTTTTCCGCAACCTAATCCAAAGTGGTAAAGATAAATGGCAAAATATCCAAGGGCGGTTTCTTTCAATACCTAAATTTGTGAGCGATTTTGGCATCAACAGGAGGAAGTTTTCCCGCAATATAATCCAAAGTTGTAAAGATAAATGGCAAAAATATTCTAATTTCATCGCAAGCTTCAATCCAGTCATAAATCAAACACTTGTATGACATCACATTCTGTGTTGACACACGGTGTCTTCCAAATGGTTTCGCTGAAGTTCTAGATCACCATTTTCAAACCCAGCATCAGGCATTTTAATAGCAATCGATTCTGCTGTTTCTGCGATTTTTACGTGCGTTTGTTTAATTGTCTCCATTGGGAATAACTTGGAGATTTCTGTTTCGATTCATATTTATGATATCGCCGAAATATATTTCTGTGGGTTTTTTTTATTAACGACAAAAAAACACATTTGTAAATGAATGACGACAGTCATATTTTCTTTTCTTAAGTACATATTGTGCTAATTCGATTATTAATTAAAATTGTTTCCGATTATTTTAAGATGCGAAAAATCATAATGTCACTTAGATCGCCTGTCCTCTAGATTATCTTTGGCCATAGCTAAAGTAAACTCTAGTCTATGTGTCCCCTCCATATGCAGTCGACTGTATTTGACGCCTAAATTCAAAAAGTTTTTGGGCAAAGACCATTTCTGATTACATCTATAAAATAAAAATACTTTTTGAAGATGTTAATGGGATGGCGGAATCATCAGTCAATATGGCTTTTGAAGATGATGGTGGGCTACAACGTTATTGTAATGGTGCCCGCATTCGTTCATCGATTTCAGTTTATTTTTAAATGTATTTTGAAATACGTTTACTACAGGACAGAGCTATGTGTCACACAATACAACAGCCACCAAGATCGTGCGATTAGATTTGACTATGGACTATTTATTTGTGGGTTTACGTCAAGTTACTTGCCCATGCCGATAAAAAGCTTGTACTAGCTTGGAACACGAAACAGATCTTGTAATCTGTAACAATATAGCTTAATCTTTCAAAAGCAGCACATAAGTGTTTCAAGTTTCAACTTTTAAAAAATAGTGTTTCACTCTAGGAGGCTTATTAAAGAAGTTGTGAGCCATTTGAGTTGTCCACAGAAATGTTGGATTTTGTTAGGAGAAAATGTGATCACAGCTTTGAATGCTTTTTGCTTTACAAGACTTATTGAAAGAGTTACGAGTCATTGTAGAATTTGTGATCACAGATTTTAGTCCTATTCGCTCTACAACGCTTATTTAAGGAGTTGTGAGCCATTTTAGTTTCCCACAGAAATGTTGGATTTTGTAAGGAGTGATCACAGATACTTTACAAGACTTATTGATGGAGTTACGAGTCATTTTAGTTTCCCACAGAAATATTGGATTTTGTTAGGAGAAAATGTGATCACAGATTTCAGTATTTTCCCTCTAAGAGGCTTATTTAAGGAGTTGTGAGTTATTTTAGTTTCCCACAAATTTTGTTAGGAAATATAGTGTTCACAGATTTCAGTCCTTTCACTCTAGGAGGTTTAACTAGTTATGAGGCATTTTTGTAACCTATAGAAATATTGAGTTATGAGCCATTTCAGTTTACCACAGAAATATTACATTTTATTGGGAAAAAACGTGATCACAGATTTGAGTCAAACCTTTTCTTACAACCGGTATCCCTAAAAATCTTCAAGATTTAAATGGTTCATGCAGTAGACAATGGTTCCATCTGTCTTTTTTATAAGACTGAATGGAATGACTTTTAAAATCTATTTCAGCGACTTGAGTACTGGCATGTTGTGTCCCAAATTCCGTCTTATCCGAAATTAGTAATAACCTGATATGTGTCCTAATGCCACCTTAAGAATATCCTAATGCCAATGTAAGAATACTCTGATGTCACTTGGAGAATACCCTAGTGCCAATTTAAAAATACCCTACTGCCACTTTAAGAACACTCCTAATGTCTCATTCGGAATACCTCGATGCCACCATAAGAATACCCTGAAGCCACTTTAGGAATACACAAATGCCACTTTAACATTGAAAAACATGGTTTTACTTGCTTGTAAAGTAAAACCCAATTTAGCTCTATAATAAAGAGAAGGCAAATCATAAAAAAAATATATTTTTTTAAAATTTAAAAAAATATTTATAGATTTCCGGTACAATGTAACAAACATGTGTAACAGCATATAGAAAAGTAAAAACCTAGAACGCATACACATAGATCATAACAATTTACACAACACATTCCAAACGCCTATAAGAAGTCAACATATTTTAATGGATGCACTAAAGTCCAGATCATAATAAATTACAAGAGAAATTTAATGTGCCCGAGAAACCCCGGTCATTTTTGATACAATAATACAATCGATGATTGATGTATACATAAATGCTATATAAAATATATTATACACAAAATTAAAAAAAAAACACACCGACAAATTAAAATAAATTACTATACTCAAATCAATTTAGCGAGTAAATTTTCTAACGTTTTTAACCCAATACAATTATAATCAATTAATAAATATCACTAATCGGACATGAACATTCATATATATATATGAATACAGCCAGTAAATAATAGCAATGAAGTCAATCCCGTAAAACAGTAAGGCTTTGTATACAGAACTACACAATAACCAAATCCAAAGTCAATTGAACACAATTATTTAGAAAAATTAAAAAATAAAACACACAAATCATACGAACAAATACAAATATTCCAAAACATGAGTCAGAACAGAAGATGAATCAATTTTATAATAAAAGCACATTGCGTTTTCAAACTCATCGTACATGAATAACTCTAATGGAAGACATTTAAAATCAATTATATTTTTTATGAAAATTATCCCAATATGAACTCAGAAAGACAGAAGGAATATTCATGAATTGGTCTACTTAATTTTGCTATACGACAACTCATGAGTATTCTAAGTGTATATGTTGTTGTGAGGATCTAATTACTATCCCCTTCATTTTAAGATTTTAATGATAAGTAAGAGGTGGTCCTGAGGGGAGCAACACCTGAGGACTGGGGTACTCTGTATATTTTACACACTTATTTTTATGATTTCTGAAGTTCAACAGAAAAATTAGAGTAGTCGTTTTAAGCTCTGGTAGACGCACAGCTTAACTCGATTTATTTTAAATTCCAAACTAAAAATTATAATATTTATATGATTTACAATTTAGTTTTATTGGAATGTTGAGCTTTGGAAAGAAAAACCCCTCCCGAATATGGCAAATATTTGATTGCAAAAGAAAAACATAAAACCATGTGTGTACACGTATGTATGTATGTTTTATGGATGTGTCCTTCCAAGGACAGAAGAAGAACAAAAACAATGTTTTGTAATTAAGGCTGTGTTTTTGAATGTATGATTTGGCTTAAATAATGCTACCACATCAGAAGAACACCGTGAACATCTGGGATAAGACATATCATTTTCATGGGGCTCTAATTTAAAAATTATGAAAACTCACTTTACCTTTGAGAAGAGAAGAATTCACAAAAATCCCGTATAAAAAAAGGAAAGTTCAATTTATACCAATCATTATTTGTAGTTACCTGAAAAGAAAAGCGAAATGAAAATGGCATTAATGGAAACATCACAAGTGGTAGTAATTTCTTCTAACGACAACTTTATGTAATTTTGAACAATTTCTATGATTAAAGCAATTGTATACCAATATTTCTCGCACTATGTCTTAGATATATATATATTTTATGTTAAGAATTACATTCGTTTAACTGTACAGATATGCAGTTTGACCCAAGAGTTTGTAAAACATTGTAGTGTGTGAGACTAAGGTAAAAACATCGAACATTTTTTCCAGCGTGCAATACAGCGATATCTCTAAGCATTCAACAAGTGGTGCTGTACATAAATTGCGACAGTTTACCGCCCGACCCAGGAACAAAAGCCAATCACTGATTCTTTTTATAGAAAAGCGACCGAATATCTCCGGACTGAAATGCTTAGGACGTCCGGACTTAGGACGTCGATCCACTAGGATGATGATTGCCCTCACTTTTGAATATTCAATAAAGTACATATAAAAATATCGAAAATGATATGCCTCCGCCCAGATGACCGGTATTGATCGTGTTAGTCAATGTAATGTATTGTTTATTTGAGCGAATACTAAATTGATGTAAACCAAACGGACATAATCAGTATTTTAATATTTAGTTTAATATTTAAAAGCGTATATAGAAATATATAAACACACATAACATTTAGTTACATGCATATGTAGAACATAAGTACATACAATTAAACATGTGCAGTCATAAATGTAGAACACTCCAAGGAAAACAAATACAAAATAAATGGCATTTTCAGTATTTCGCTATATTGGTTTTTATTCATTATAATTTCCGAAAAAATCCCCCCCTTTGATTCAAGTTGAATTTTTGATTTTCGTTTTCATTGTATCTCCTTTATTAACTATGTGTCCCGACCTCATCATATGTATATCGATGTATGTGTCTGTGTGTATTGATGTGCCCCCAAAAAAAAAAAACCCCCCACAAGTCATGGCATTTCAAACAGATATGGAATTCATTACAAATGCATGATCGATGTCCTTCCTTCTAAGTATGTACTTAATAGTTGATCATCCCATCTAAAATACTACTTCATTGTGGAAATGTTAACCGAGTGTGTGTTTCGTGTACTATAAATTTCAGCACAAAACATTTGATACGTCAGTACGAAAATGGGACGGATATACAGATAATCGACGCTTCTACGTATCACCAACAGAAACATCCGTTTGAGACAATGGTATGATTTTGGCCATCCAATCACCAGCACCGTCAGTTTTCCCACTTAAAAGCGTTTTCCACCAATAACTAGCACCACCGACGACCGGACCACAACAGTAACGATATCATTTCATAAGAATCGTTAATTACTGTTGAGAATATACTCGTCATCCATAGAAAAATATACACATTTTTGAACAGTCTTGCACGCCAAACAGTCTTCGCAACAAGTCTAGCAATTAAATCAATTTTTTTCCAAAGTTGTTACAAACTATTAACAATTTTAGCCATACAGCTGAATGCAACATCAATCGGAGGGGCAGACAACCTAAGGCCAACAGAGGGCAGCTATGGCTTTTACTTCGAATGAGAAACAAAACTGCTATGAGAGACAAAGTAAAGTCTATAGTTTAGAGGAGTACTACTACTTCGGCATATAGACTTAGATTGTCTGCCACAAAGACTATGTAGAGGGCAGACGACCTAAGTCTGTTTGTAGACGGTTCAGAAGCGTTTTAGTAAACACTTTTGGGTTCTATAACGAACATGATTGTGAACTGAATATATTTAAAACTAAAAACCTAGCCGGCGATTGATCTATGATTTGTATGGTATATACTATCACGACAAGAGTATTTCCTTTATCTTTCAACTGCATCCATACTTTTCTGAAGCTGTTCCTGGTTTGCCACAAAAATCTGTGCTAAATTAGTATTGCAACCATTTTTTTGTTCCATCATATTTTTTACCGCATCTAAAATGTCTGAACCTTTCA
Organism: Hydrotaea cyrtoneurina; assembly: GCA_958296145.1. Taxonomy (NCBI): domain Eukaryota; kingdom Metazoa; phylum Arthropoda; class Insecta; order Diptera; family Muscidae; genus Hydrotaea; species Hydrotaea cyrtoneurina. The sequence goes on along the minus strand of OY282514.1, from coordinate 17,805,325 downwards.
CTATGTTGCCATTATATTACGCAATTTCGTGAAATATTAATGCTTTGGAATTGTTTTCCAATTATAATTAATTGTCCCCGGAGTAATTGAATTCTGAACGATAAAAATTGATTCGGAAATAATTCATAGACATTTTCTTTCTGAAAATCTTTAGAAGCCCTCTCAAACAAGGAATTAAGTTCTGTTTACTCAGTGGTATCAACACCTGAACTTAATGGATGTAGATACGTAAGCCCACCAGAAACGGATCTAATCTGTAGGACCATTTATCGTAAGTATAAAATTATGTTGACTCACCTCAATGATTGGAGATTCCGGTTGTGCAATTCTTAAGAGTTTTTTTTTGCCGTTTCTTGTTTCATGCTGCCAATAATGTTTAAAGTGTTCTAATGGAACCGCTTGCTTTCGGCATTCAAAATGTGTTGACCTAAAAACTATCTAAAAATTGAATAAATTCTCTAAAGCTACTTTTTTGGGAAATCTTTCTGTCGATCGACTTATTCTCTCAATATCTCGTAAAGGAAGAAATGTGGAACTTCTTTCCACTGCGTTACTTCAGCACGAACTCATTTGTTCTAACTCTGAACGGGACCTTAATTGTTAAAGAATCCGAACTATTTTAGATTCGTTTTGGTTAGGATTTCCTTGTTTTAGTCCTGATCGTTTAGGCGTTGCATCTACCGCAAAGAACAGACGTTCCTACCCGGTCGTTTCGACTTGATTTCTATTGGTGATAGTTTAGTCCGTTTATCTAAAAATTTAATAAATTCTCTAAAGCTATTAACATTTTTTGAAAATCTTTCTGTCGATCGACTTATTCTCTCAATATCTCGTAAAGGAAGAAATGTGGAACTTCTTTCCACTGCGTTACCTCAGCTCGAACTTATTTGTCCTAACTCTGAACGGGACCTTAATTTTGAAGAATCCGAACTATTTTAGATTCGTTTTGGTTAGGATTTTCCTTGTTTTAGTCCTGATCGTTTAGGCGTTGCATCTACCGCAAAGAACAGACGTTCCTACCCTGTCGTTTCGACCTCATTTCTATTGGTGATAGTTTAGTCCGTCTAAACGAAAAAGCTCTTATTTTCAATATAATATGTTTCTCGAAAAAACATTTCAGTGAACCACAGAAATGCTGTTATATATATTGTATATGTTATTCAATAATAAGATATGGTGAGCTTATGAAAGAGGTGGGAAATGTCACAGATTGTCGTGCATTTTACACGATCATTGCCGGTAAGGTCTGAACTAAAGTGCACCATCGCACATGTGGTAACTACGATGCGAAGTAAACCAGCGAATTCGAGAAAAGGAAATGTGGGAGTATCCTCCTCATTAGTTCAAGGTTGTGGCCTCCCTAATAACTCGCAACTCCACGCCTAGGTGAACAACGCCACATGCTCGGACAAAAATTCTGGTGGTACCTGACCAACCGCACGGCCAGTCTCCGAATATACAGCACTTCAAGTCCTAAATTGGCTGCCGTAAATAAATATACATATATATTTTTTTTGATTACTAATCGAAGACTAATTCTTACCTTAGACTTCTCCTTACATTTGTGTTGGCTTAACCATAGTCTTTAATTCGTATACCCGATGTTGGACTACTTCCTAAAGAGAATATCCCCAAAAATTCAGCGAAAGCGAGAAAACGTGTTGTGCCTTGCACCGAAGACAGCCATGATATATTTTCTTTTCTTTCTTTTTTTGGCGGAAAAAAAATAAATGGCGATCAATGTCGCAATTTTGTATATACTCATGTTTCAGAATTCCCATTTATTGCATAAGGAATGTACATCAATTTATCTTAAGAAGGTGTAATGTGAACCATGGATGGTAGAAAATGCAATATTTCCTTTATCAAAATCCAATAATAATAATGTTGTGCTTACCTGTCTTCCGGCGGAGGAATTCAGATACACTCCAAACTCCAATATCAATAAAATACTTTGAGCAGGCCGCCAATTGAATAAATGTACGAACGAACTGAACATATCACGTCACCGATTATGAATTTCTCATCCATTTGTTATTTATATTGTAATTGTTAATACAAATAAATGTGTATGCAAATTATTTACTGTTAATGTCACAATTAATTGTTGTAAAGTCTCAGTCATTTCGAATTCGTTTTTTTACTTGTCAGTCTTGCCAGCTATATTTACGAAGACATTGCAAGGAAACCGCAACCATCTGGCATCTCTACTTAACAGTTAGGTTATTTGGTTGTTTCAATGTTGAAAGCTTATTAAGATATCACACCACCAATACAATATCTAGTTATCCTTATATTATTGTTTAATTAATTGTAATTGTTAATAAATATACACACATAAGAGCACAATGTTCATTTATTTCTGCGGGTTTTTGGCACCTCATCGCTGGCGATTTCGATTGCGTTTAAACGCTGACAGCTTAGCATTTTTGATTTTCTTTCTAATTGCGATTTTTGTTTCTAATTGCGCCGTGCCAACAAACCTCAACGAATTCTAGCGATGTCGCTGTCGATGCTATAAAATGCTATTCAAAATTCGATTGTGATTGCCTACTGTTTAGTGTTCAGTTTCAATTAGTTAGTGAATTCCATTTTTTCGATTCAATTTGCGTCGTTTTTGGAATGTAACCACGACTCAAAGTGAGGTATTGGTTTATTCCACTTACCTGCTTCGTGCATGAAGAGAGTTGGATCAGCGTATGGTTTCAGCCACTTGTTGTACTTGTACTTCTCCTCGAAGTGATTTCTACCGACATACAATTTATCCCTTGAAGCGGCATCTAGTCCAACCACTTTCCAGTGGGCCTTCCGGTAGTAGTAGGTGTCGGCTCGCTCGTTTTGGAAAGGGCAATTTATGACACAGCACTTCCTCTTCATTGTTTTGATGGATTATTTGATTCCAACTCCAAAACATAAACACAACAAAACAACTGATACTTTTCCAATATGAATATGAATTATGTCGTCGCGCTGAATAGTTGCTGGAGAAATGGAACGGAATGGAGTAAAATGGTCGAATCCTCTATTCCATACATTCTGAATTGCGGTGATCGGCAATTTCGAATTGCGGTTTAGCACCAGTGCTGCCAACATGTATAGCGCAACCATCTGGCATCTCTACGCAACGTAATGCTAGTACGTTACGTCAATTCCTTGTCGCTAGCAATTTCGGTTGCGTTTAATCGCTGACAGCTTGTCACATTGTCATCAGCTGTTATGGTTTTCTCTTTTGGTGTGTGGTGTTGTTCTCAGCAGTTCGGGTTGGTTTTTTTTGTGTGGAGTTGCAGGTATTTCTTTGTTGAAAAAAACGACAATTTTAAATTAAACTTGCCGGAAAATGACGTTGATTAAGCGTTTAGTCACAAGTAATTTAATTACACGCCTAAATACCATCAAGGCCCTCAATCATGTAAGTGGATTTAATAAAGAACCATCTTCGGGAGGGGTTATGTAATGTAACTTGTAAACTGTCTATTCTTCTTTCGACTCTACCCATAGAATGGTTATTGCACACACCTGAAATTCGCCGAACACAAACCCATCGAGAAAATCCGGAATATCGGTATATCGGCCCACATTGACAGCGGTAAGACTACGTTGACAGAGCGTATTCTATTCTATACCGGTCGCATTACTCATATGCACGAGGTCCGCGGCAAAGACAATGTAGGTGCCACTATGGATTCCATGGAATTGGAAAGACAACGTGGTATTACCATACAATCGGCCGCTACTTATACAATATGGAAAGATATCAACATTAACATAATCGATACACCCGGACACGTTGATTTTACTGTGGAGGTGGAGAGAGCTTTACGTGTTTTGGATGGCGCCGTATTGGTTTTGTGCGCAGTCGGTGGCGTTCAGAGCCAAACCCTGACCGTGAATCGTCAGATGAAACGTTATAATGTGCCTTGCTTGGCCTTCATCAATAAGCTGGATCGCTTGGGCTCGAACCCCTACAGAGTGTTGTCACAATTACGTTCAAAAATGAACCATAATGCTGCTTTCATTCAATTGCCTATTGGCGTGGAAAGCGATTGCAAAGGTATTGTTGATTTGGTTGGTGAGAAGGCCATATATTTCGAAGGAGATTTGGGCACTAAAATTAGATATGATGAAATACCGCAAGATATGCGCACCGAATCAGCGGAAAGGCGCCAGGAACTTATCGAACACTTGTCGAATGTAGATGATACATTGGGAGAAATGTTTTTAGAAGAGAAATCTTTAACGGAGAGCGATATAAAGGCCGCCTTAAGAAGGTCTTGCATTAAACGTACGTTCACGCCTGTTTTAGTCGGTACCGCCTTGAAGAACAAGGGCGTCCAGCCCCTGTTAGATGCTGTTGTTGACTTCCTGCCCAACCCCGGCGAGGTGGAGAACCTTGCGTTTATCGAACAAGAAGGCAAAGAGCCAGAAACGATTCACTTGAATGCCGCTCGAGATGGCAAGGAACCTTTTGTGGGTTTGGCTTTTAAACTGGAGGCGGGCAGATTTGGTCAACTGACTTATCTTCGCTGCTACCAGGGTGTGCTCCGCAAGGGAGATAACATTTTCAATGCTAGAACGAGTCGCAAAGTTCGTATTGCCCGTTTGGTGCGTCTACACTCCAACACTATGGAAGATGTAAACGAAGTATATGCCGGAGATATATTCGCTCTGTTCGGTGTCGATTGTGCTTCTGGTGATACATTTACCACAAATCCCCGCGATGGCTTGTCCATGGAATCAATTTTCGTACCCGATCCTGTCGTATCGATGGCAATCAAACCCAACAATCCCAAGGATCGTGACAATTTCGCCAAAGCTGTTGCTAGATTTACCAAAGAGGATCCCACATTCCAATTTTATTTTGACAACGATGTTAAGGAGACTCTTGTCTCTGGCATGGGTGAATTGCATTTGGAAATCTACGCTCAGCGCATGGAGAGGGAGTATGGTTGCCCAGTTACACTCGGTAAGCCCAAAGTGGCCTTTAGGGAAACATTGACGGGGCCCTGCGAATTTGACTATCTGCATAAAAAACAATCTGGTGGTTCCGGCCAATATGCCCGTATCATTGGACTTATGGAACCTTTGCCACCCAACCAAAACACTTTGTTGGAATTCAGTGACGAGACAATGGGTACCAATGTACCAAAACAATTCATACCTGGTGTTGAGAAAGGTTTTCGCGATATGGCTCAGAAGGGCTTATTATCCGGCCATAAGTTGTCCGGTGTACGCTTCCGTTTGAAGGATGGTGGCCACCATATTGTGGATTCCAGTGAGTTGGCTTTCATGATAGCTGCTCATGGCGCAGTTAAAGAAGTTTTCCAAAGTGGTTCGTGGCAAATACTCGAACCTATTATGATGGTTGAGGTAACGGCCCCCGAAGAATTCCAAGGTACCGTCATGGGTCAGCTAAGCAAACGCCATGGTATTATTACGGGCACCGAAGGCGCTGAGGGATGGTTTACTGTTTATGCCGAAGTTCCCCTTAATGATATGTTCGGTTATGCTGGTGAATTGAGGTAAGGCAATACATTTTAATTTTAGAATTTACTGTTTAATTATTAAATTTTGTATTGCAGATCAAGCACTCAGGGTAAAGGTGAATTCACTATGGAATATTCACGTTATTCTCCATGTCTACCAGAAGTTCAAGAACAAGTTGTACGCCAGTACCAAGAATCGCTGGGTGGCGATCAAGCAGAGAAGAAGAAAAAGAAAAATTAAACATAGGATATCATCATATATGTATAAGTCGAATATTCTATTATGTACTGCGAAAATTCTGTAATTTTAATTTTTTTTTCTAATATTTACCCGTACTTTATTATTTGTTAAATATTTTTTTGTACAGCTGTGATAACGAAGTAATGAAATGAAAATATTTAAAATCAAGCTGGTCTTGTTTGCATTACAATTGGAGAGATATAGATGTCAAAGCGATATTAGTAATGGGCAAAGGAGTAATTAATACTTGAACTTCTTAAACTCCTGTTTGAGAATGTTCCCCAGATATGTCGTCAAGTAGGAACAGATTTGTATGGGACACGATATCAAAACATGGACCGATGGTTGTCATTAGAATGCAGTTTGAAGTGACTGGACCGACATAGGACATAGACAGACGTGACTGATTTCAATCGAAATAATGCGATGTTGGTTCATATTAGCCATCACTTTGATTACAAGAATAATTTGACATTACTAGATCGACTCAGAGTTTCTCGTACAATACCGATATACTAACATCATCACATTGTTATTGCCCAATTTGTTCATTATAAAAACTTCGCCAATCGTATTGGAAACACGCTCGATCGAATGTAAGTCGTATTGTACGATAAGCTTAGAATAGAGACCCCATAACAAAAAACAGATTCCCAATAGTCAGAGCAGTTAATGTAACCTGAGGAACACTGCTCTCGGTATGATAAGGCAGTCGTGAGGTTGCCAGTCCTTCAATACACAACTTTCTCTAAGTCATTAAGATATATTTTAAAAGTAGGTTGAAACACTTTATTGACTTTGGTACACGAACTTCTCTAAACTTGATCCAATTTGAATTTAGCTTCTTTGGCAAAAGCATCCGTACGATGCAGTTGGAACAACAAGCGGTCTTCAAGATGTTTCACAGCATCCACAGTCAGTACCAGTGTGTCGTGTTTCAGCATCGAATAACAATTTAAACTAAATGCAGGCATCAAGTTCACATAGCCCACGGAATCTGTGGCATAACAAATATTTTCGGGAAATATATCATATCTGTAAGAAACCAACAAAATGTTATTTTTCCGGTCTTCACTTTTATCCATTGTCAAACTTACTTATCTACTATCAACACAGAGGGACCCCAATTCCTCTCTTTGATCAAATCCTTTATAAACTCTGGATCTTTGCTGGGAATATCTACATCTTTGATTATGTGCAAATCGTCTTGGGCCAATTTCACACTTAATGTTGATGTCAATCCCAAGACTCTCTTGAAGAAGGGCAACATATAAAAATGCGTGGTGGGAGATCGTGGTCCATGAGCCACGCCACCGCCTTTTAACATGGGTGATCTTATTGATCCATGACGTGATCGACCACCGCCTTTTTGTGGCCAAGGTTTACGACCACCACCTCGAACTTCTGCACGGCTCTTTGACTGGGCAAAACTTACATAACGGTATTTCCGTTGCCACTCAATATTCTCCTGAATGACATCTACTCTGGGCTGAGTGGCAAAGACATCCGGATGCAATTCCATCAAGCCCAACTTACGTTCCTCCACAGCATCGAAGTTTTCTATCCATGACTGACGACAATCTTTAAGGTTTATCGGGGAAAATTCCTTGATTTGTGGAATCAATAGTGGAGGGGATGGTGTGTTTTGCTTGGGGATTTCTTTTACATCTTGTGTAATCTCCTCACTGACTGTTCGATGGCAAATTCCGGACGAGATGCCTCTGACCGCCGGCGCTAATATTAACTTAGTTTTATTTAATAGATTTAACATTTTCGATTGCTTAATTTAAAAAAATAATTCGCGTGCCCAGAGAACCGAGCCCAGGCAATTTCGACGACGGCGCGGTGTACCTGAGTCGTCCAAAACATAACTAAACGGCGTCTGGTTAGGCCCAAATTTTGGTCGCTCAACCATTGGAGCAAAATAATTTTTTACTTTGGCAACCTCACACGCTTGTGAAGAAGTGATCGAAGCGAAAATAATACGAAATAAAATCAAAGGTGCTGGTCAAGAATTGTTGCCCGCCTCTTTTGGTTCTCTTTCGTAACTGTAACAGCTGACATAAAAATGTGGACAGACGGCGAAGTCGATCCAAATAGACGGGTTTTCTTCGTCGGCGGCTGCAATATTAATTTTTTTTCTATAGGGTTCTCTAACAAGAGGTGTTATTTTGGTATTCAAAGAAAAATGAAATTTTTTGGGATAAATGATGGGATGTTTATTTCATAATAAGGAGGAAGGTATGCCGAAAATAATGAAAAACAACATCAGTCAAATGACCACCACGACCACGCTTACAGGATCATATCCTTTTCCAGAAATGTTCCATAACCAAATCACAAAGTGGCTGCTCTATGTCCTCGATTCTATCTTTGAGATCTTGAATCGACGCTGGGCTGTTGGCGTAGACCTTATCTTTCACGTGGCCCCAAAGGAAGAAGCCTCAAGATGTTATATCAAAAAATCTCGGTGGCCAATTGTGATCACCTCTTCGAGAGATAACACGGTCCGGAAACTGTTTCCCGTAAATGAGCAATTGTTTCGTTGCTTGTGTGGCACGTAGCGCCGTCTTGTTGGAAGTAAACGTTGTCCAGATCAATGTCATCGTTCCATTTTTTGTAATGGCGTAGTTTCTGCTTGTTAAATATCAAAGAATAAAAGCTTCAAAAGTGCAGCTACCGAAATAGCGGGTGATTCAAAATAACACCTCTTGTTGGAAACCCTGTACCATTTATATTAGTTCTTAACATAGTATAAATTGGAAAAGTATTTCAAAAAAAAATAGGCGCGCCGACTCAGCTCTGAACTCTGCGCAATGTTTTCCAGTTGGCAACGCGAGATACAATGGTGTCCATTGTAACCAATTTGCCATTGTATATTGGCGTTTTTCTTGTTCAAGATAAAATCATATTATTTGGACTAAATAATATGGATACCAATCAGGGTAGCGACCACCTCTGTTGTTTTAGATGTTAAGAATCCAATGATGATAGTCTACACTGCATATATTCTCCTCTTATTAATATTATAAAAGCTTGTGTTTGTTTGTTCCGCAATAACGCTTAAATCGATATCCATATTCTTGGAAGTTTGGTACATGTGAAAGGAGCACATTTGAGTTTTTATAAATAATCGGATTCATCATGGTTTTCATTCTTCAATTTCATTTGTTCAAACAAATATAAATGTAAACAGGGCATCCAATATTTTCTCTCGAAGGCCTACTTACATTCCTTTACATATTTTTCATACAAAAGTTCTCATATGAAATGATACATCTAATATTCTTGGAAAATGTCACATCACCATATTTTGATCAATCTACATTTACCAGAGTTCATGACAAAATCAATTTGTATGGAAATCATTATTAAGACAATTCAGAGCAGGTCTGAACCACTGGTTCGGTTTTTAGGTACTCTTGAACCGTGGTCCCGATGTTTTAGTTTGAAACAAAAAAATAATTATATTTTGATCGTCCATGCGAAAAATACAAATGATCTAGAATACGCTGATGTATATAAGTATATACTCCAATTCACGAATACACTAATGCACAAGTTTTTAAAATGAAACTATTTTTTTTAAATTAAAATAGCCAACGTACCATTGCCTGACGATCCACGGAAACGTTTTTTTTTGCTAGATTCCTTGGTATCACAATGGACTACAAGGTCTATGCGAGTGTTCTTATTCAAACTACCACGCTAACCAAATGCGTTGAATTCCTTAAAGGGTAATTTCCTGATACAGTCAATTTGGCGTCTCCAGACCATGAATTATTAATTCCATTTAGTTAACAAGATTTAATTTTTTAATAAAATAATTATCACCATGATAATTAGAGCTTAATTCAGTTGGCCTCTATTAAATACTCGTATAAGAAATGTCAAATTTGGTTGTTTGTAATGTTAGACAGCACAGGTGACAGTCAAAGGTCGTTTGATTTCCACATGGCTTGTGATAGTGAAACTGTTAAAACTCAGCTCGCTATTAAAATTTTCAATAGAATTTCATTGTCCTTACACACATTTTCGTGACATTCGTTAGCATCTTTATATCGATTCCAAAATCAACACATTCTTATCTTTTGTCGACAATTGGAAAATCGTTCATATAATTTTTTCCCATTTCACAATATCATATGACTTTTAAAAATGAACAAAATTCCATATTGCTCAGAAAAATACCCATAAGAATCATCATCATTTTTACCACATTTCGACAAACAACAGATAAGCATGACTGGCCAGCGAGCAGCAGCCGAACACACACTCAACAAAGAATAGAATAACCCGATAATTTCCGCCACAAAAAATCCAAAATACAAAAATGACAGACATTCAAATACCCACATACGATGAACTATGATCTGCATTTCAAATTTCCTTAAGTGGCGCGCGGCTCTACATACGCAAATAATCCCAGATGGAGCGATGAAAGATAGAAAATCACACATATGAGTGAGCATAAAACTATTTTTCATTAAGCGATCCATAGATACGTAAAGAAAAGATCAAATGAATGTAAAATATCTAAAGGACCTGAAGGAGAAATGTAGCTAAGCGCTAGACAGGTAGTTGAAAAATAGGGGTCGTAGATAAATTATCTACATTCGTGCTATCCCTTTCTTGCTGTCGCTGCATGCTTGCTGTTGTATGATGGAATGGGCTGTAGTTTGTCTTCATTAGTATTTTGCCGGGAATTTCATAGAAAAACGTATTCTTGCTTCTCGTCAATGTGAAGATGGCGTGTGTATGGTACACAGAATTCAGTAGTATAATTGCATTTGACATTAAAACACGCGCCGAGGAAGAATCTCAAAAATTTACCATACTATAACTAACATTGAAAAAGTGTAAAATTTCGTAAGTTTTGTTTTCTTCATCAGACGTTACATTCATAATATATTTATTATCACCTGACGATGATTGACGAGCGTGTGTGGATGGGGTGTATAAGTAATAAATAAAAAATCCGGATAATATAACAACATTTTTAATATCTACAGACTGAAGTTAGAGTGTACTCCAAAGAATTTAGTTTTTTAAGCAATGTTTGATGAGTTCAAACTTCAGATTAGCTGGCACCGTAAAGCGTAAAAACTTGCACCTGGTCTATAATAAAAATAATTTCACAAATCGGCAATAAAAATATTACCCTATAAATTTTAGGATCCGGCATACACATGTATTCTCACATTTATACAGCTCGAAACATTCTTAAACCAAATGTCTTCATAATTTTTGTAATCGACTATTTTTCATAAGCGGTAAACAAAATAATATAACTAATAACTAAACATTGGGGACTTTATCGAATACAGTTTTGTAATAATATAGGAGAATTGAAATTTTTTAAAATAAATTTAAAAATAAGATATTCGTTTTTAGAAATCCTATTTCGAAATTAAACTTAATTACGAATTAGTGCAAATACTGAACATGCATTACATTTAAATTTCTAGTTTGCAATCTTATTTTATACTAAAAATTAAAACAATTAAAAGACAAAGCAAAACGGTTATTAAAACTCTTACAAAAATAAAATTGTCGCTGAAAAAACGCGACACTTTCCTCAGATGTTTTCGTCGTCCATCGCACATGCCTTTTTCATGCAACCCTGTACTTCACATACAACTGTGTTCATTAGCAACCTAGCAAAAGAGAAGCAACAATCGAAATTATATTTTAGTCTTAACGAGAAAGCGAACGATTTAAGACGTGTTAAATAATAACAGTAATCGCAAAACATACAAGTGAACTTCAGCAGTATTTTTGATAAAAAAAAAAATTCACACTCTCAAAAAAAAAAACTTTATTGTTAAATACATCTTAGAGAAGAAATATAAGCTACAGTTTAAAAAAATCTTAAAACAAAAAAGTAAAAGTGACGAATTGGATTGTGTTTGCGGGAAAGAAAGAAAAGAAATCCCGAGCACAAATGATTTGAAGGTATAGCGAGCGATTGTGTTAATGCGAATTATTTTTGTAAATTGTTTTTATTTGCAATTTCCAAAACAAGTGGCCATTTTGATTAAATTACCATAAAAATTGAAATTGTGAAACAATACATAGCAGAATGATGTGAGCAGATGAAAAATAACCAAAGAAAAAATTAAAAAAAAGATCCCATGTCAAGCTTTTGTTTTAAAAATTAGAATTTTGTGATTACTGAACAAGAATAAGAGGAATAATTAAGAGTTGGTTGTCGCAAATGATTGTTGCATGTAACATTGATGCGAGATTGAGATGAAAAACTGGCTCCAGTTCAGTTTTTCTCTTCTCTCTTCCCCATTGCTCGCATATGTCATATGTGTACATACATATCGTACATGTGTGAGTGCGAGCATTATAAAAATCAAATCCTAAGCAGCCAGAAAAAACAACAAGTGTCATTTCCTATTTACGCACTATATGTGTTCATGAGTGTTTGAGAAAGGGGTTGTGTGGAATGGGTAGGGGATGAAACAAATTGGATGTGTTCGGATTAGATACGTCGAATAATAACAAACGATAATTATTTTGTTTTGTACATTTCATTTAGCGAAACAATGTGCGAGAAATTGTTTGATGATTAAAATCCGCGTGCATACATTAGGGAGTTCTCGCGTATTTAATACTTTTCCATGCAACTCTGTCTGGACTCCACATTAATCACACTTCACTCTCACTAGTAGCTTCTTCTTGTTCTTTAACCAACAAAACCAAAAAAAAAAAACTTCGTTGTAATAAATCTCTCTTTAAACAAACAGAGCGCATAGAGCACCATTTTGGTAACACCACACAAAAAATATACATAATAAAAATAGAAAGAAGAAATTGCCAACAAAAACTTGATTACAGTGAGCTACAAAGTTTACTATTGAAAAAGAAAATATACCAAGTAAAAACAAAACCACCATAAATATAACACAGCAACAAAATGTGGAATCCAACACCATCGTCATCGTCAAGTGATAATAAGAACACTAAGGAAGTAGTAGATGTAGATGATTGTAAATGTAGTGGTGGTGATAGTAGTGCTGGTATTGAACAACAATTATCATTAGATCAACAACAACAGCTACAACAAGACCAGAGAAATAACAGTAAACGCCAGCAACAACAAACGTCAACATTTGGCGGTCAACAACAGGGGGAAATACCTGCAACGATTGGATCAGAGTCCCCAGACTTAGGAGGCAGCGATAATAAGAAATTCCTGGAATCATCCACCACAGAGGAAGCTGCAGATTCAGGGTTTTTATCGGGACCGCATACATCATCGTCATTATATATCAACAGCAGTGAAGAAGGAAGCACCGCTGTTGGTGGAGGTGAACTAAAAAAATTAAATATTCCTGAACATCATAAATTGCAGCAACAACAAAACGAGACACGTACTTTAGACTCCGGTTGTATTGACGAAATTGAAGATTACGACGACGACCTTTGTCTTGCGGAACCGTCTTCTTCTGCAACAGCAACAGCAGCAACAAAAGAACAAATGCTTCTCAAAAACAATGTCGATGCTGGCATGTCAGAATGGTTTTGCAATCTGAGTTTGCAAAACAATGCAACTGGTGCCGCCAATATAAGCGCATCTACAACTGCCCCACAACAACGTACAAACAACAGTCAGAGTATGTCGGTAGCTGGCACAGGTTTAAATAATCTCGATGCCCCCAAGGTTCGACCCACACCGAAACCGACCACATCGCCCTCCACTACATCTCTGCCCACTTCATATCATCATCATGCAGCAGCTGGATCATCTGCAAACGTGGCAACAGCAACAACAACAACCCCACAGCAAACTCCAACATCAGCCACCACTGTACCGCAACACATAACACCAGCTAATGCTTGGGAGCATTACTATCAGCAAAATGACGATGGAGATACGTAAGTTCGGATTTATTAGAATTGTTTTTTATTTATTGTTTAACAGATGTGTTGGTTAAGAGTTTAAAGTAATTGGGATGTTTCTCTGCCCAAGGCAATTACTATAAAATACTAATCTAATTTTTTAAATTGTTTTGGGTTTAATACGTTTTTTTTAACAATTTCACTGTTTTAGAAACGAACTAATTTCAGAATAGATATCTGATTTAAACCATATAGCCAATAGCTTTTTCAACTCCAAAATGTTGGAAAAACAATGCAAAATGAGTGTTTGCATTATCGTAAATTGAAGTGGAAAGTTTATAACAATTATATCAAGTATTCAAATTTCAACATCTAATATCTTGAAATCTAAACAAGAATCAATAATTTGCTAAAGCTGAACAAGAATCAATAATTCAGTCATTCTATTTGTTCATAATCACTTTAAGCTGTTTTATGAATTCTTGTTATACAGTACATACTTTCTTAATTAATCTGCGGGGCGTTGTGTAGAAAACTTTGTCATAAATTGTATTAATTTTGCCCATTTGTCCTGTATGCAAAAAAATAGAGATCATAACTATTTACCCTTATAATCTTTAGAAGGTCCCTCGAATTATTGTTTAAAAATACTTCTCAACTAGTATTCTGTCACTGTCATCTACCTGTTATCTGACTTAAAGCCATAAACGGTGATGTGTTGCCATTGTTACAGTCTTAAGATCACTAAGAGCAACAAGGTTATACTAACAATGACCACAATAACTACCTGGCCGGAATGGCAACAACAGCAACGGTAATTAGTTTTTGACGTGGTAGTCATAAAAACCTGTTGTTCTTTTGTAAATTTCCGTAAAAATTCCCAAATTCCAGACAATTGAACAGGTTCCTGTGATATCGCACGTTTTTAGACAAGGATTAAGGAGGTCAAAAGGGTCAACAAAGAAGAGGAAGTTGTAATATAAAACTCAGGTGTTTTTGCTTAGGGCAGGTGTCATGTTGGCTTAATGTGACAACACGTACACGTATATCTTTACGGATATTCTTAAGAAAAACAAAAAATCTCACACTAAGTCGCAATAAGTTTTGTATTAATCTCTGTTTCTTTACATTTGTTTGCAGACCTTTGCATTTGGCTTGTATTTCGGGTCATGTGGATGTTGTTGCCGCCTTAATACGCATGGCCCCACATCCATGCCTGTTCAATATCCAGAATGATGAAGCCCAGACGCCATTACATTTGGCCACCTTAACAGCACAACCAAAAATTATTCGAATGTTATTAATAGCAGGAGCCGAGGTAAGAAAAACTATTTTAATTAAATTTGTTTAATATTTAGCAAATCAATATTGATAAAAATATTTAAAAAGAATATCACTCAACATGTTGTTAAGCAACAAATTTAGAGATTAACTTCTTTACTTGTGAAGTCATCGACACATTTCTCAAGTCTTACGGAGATTATAACCTGAATCATGACATTAAACAAAAACCAACGATAACTGCTCCATAATTATATTATGGGGCAGTCGGGCCATATGTTCGACAACATACTTCACGGCGATCGTAACATAATTGTGGTATTCTTGATCTGGATTAATATAATAAATACATCGTATATATAAATAAATGTAAAAAACGGTTTAATGTTAATTCCAAAAACCAAATCGGTTTCTCATATTTAAAGAGAATTCGCCATTCATGAGAAAACACACAAATATAAAAAATACTGACATACCTTTAGAATAACCACATTAAATTGTTGTGGTATTCGCAATAAACAACATTGAATAAATTCTAAGTTTCCTGAGAATTCTCAAAAATGTGGCTAGGGGAATCCTTAGAGCGGTATATTCATTTTGAAAATCAGTTTTTCGAATTGAATTAATTTTTGTTTGTTTCCTTGCATCTTTTTTCTTTTATTTAAAGCCAACAGTACGTGATCGCCATGGCAATACAGCCTTACATCTTGCCTGCGCATCTGGCGAAGAACAATGTGTACGAGCTTTGACCATACCCATCAGTGCCTCCGAAGTTAATGAAGCCCATCGGCAGTATGGTCATCGGGCTAATGACAAGTCCTATCTTAAATATGCCCTCTTACCTTCAGACCTGGAAATACGTAATTATGATGGTAAGTCTTTTTTCTTTTTAGATGTTTACATTTGAAAATCCACCAAAAAAAAAAGGCAATACCAAACAAATATCAATTGTGAAATGAAAAATTAATACTTAATATATGATATCATCAGTGTGTACTATATATAGTTATAATATATGCAGACGTCCCGTCCATCTCATGGCTTTTATTTTTTTTATATTCAGTATGTATTTTGTGTTGTTTCAAAACGTTTTTGTCATTTGTCGTTCTTGGCTAGCCATAGTCATAGACATTTTTTGGTCCAACAAATCGGAGTGTATACAGAAAATTTTATCGTTGTATCGTTTTATAAAAATAGCCTTTCAATACAACTTGTATGGGTGAACTTTTCGGTTAACAATTTTCCGCTTAGTTGTCTGCTGGCGGTTTTTTTTTTGTATTTGTCTATTCTTGAGAAAATGTTTATACATTTTCTTGGCTATATTTATTTTTATGTTCATTATATAGAACAGAGAATACACACAATCAATTATACACAAACATTGGTTTTCTGCATACGTATAAAAACGTTTTTTTTTTTGTTTAGTAGTAAATATTCATGAGTATTGTTTATATATATGTATGTAGAAATACATATCTATATATAATCAGATATATGTTTGGTCGATTTTGGCATTACGATTTATTTAAACGAAACATTTTCTTTGACGTCATTCGCAGCTATAAAATATAGGTATACACTTTTTTGGCACATGACCGCTGTTGTATTGAATCTGAAAGACATTTTTCTTCCCCTAGTCTTTGTTTATTCTCTTAAATAAGACCTGGCAATTTTGGCAACTTATTTAACATTTTCCATCATAATTTATTGAATATCTACAAAATCCATGCTGTCAATGACATATTCGCTCATATTGATTAGAATTGATTTTAATTAAACTCGAATGAAATGCTGTCAACCAGCAAAGAAAGAAAACCTCAAGGAAACTGTCTTATTTTGTAGTAGGTTGCCAATGAAATAGAAATTCCTTTCGTGTAAAAGTGTAATTGATTTTATTCTACAAAATTATGTACTAAAAATAAACGTATTTTATTGGCTTACTACACACCGCAACCAGCCGCAATGTTTGAAATTGCCGACAGAGACTTCTGTGACTATTCCACCACCTCACCTCACAGTAGACACCTAATGTTGGCCTTTGTCACTTGAAGTTACCTCCGCCTACCATCACCCCATATAATAACTAAACGTATAGTTTATAGTATATTATTATAAGTATAGAATTCTCCATAAAGCTTTTACGGCAAGCAATATTAAAAGGCCCTTGACGTGAGTGTCAGCTACCACCACCCCGCATTGTTTGGCCAATGACCTTTGTTAGTTATGGATAAACCAAAAATTATATCGGACAGAATAAATAACTACATATTAATTAGAGTTTCAACAGCTGATTAGTATAAACTAAGGTAGATCTACTAAATATTTCTTAAAATTCTTAAAACAAAGTGAACGGAAATGTTTTTTAAATCTTTGAATTGTGATATTTCACTTATATATTAAAAAGGTCGCTTCTTAAAATTCGATGAAATGAAAATAACAAATTCTGGAAAGTCCGAGCGAGACCATGCCTATTTTCTAGACTTTTTAATTTAAGCGAGGTAGTTTTTTTCATGTCTAAGGAAAGGCCTACTGGGAAGATATTTTGGAGGATGGAAATAAAGTCTCTTGGAAGGTCTTCATATTTTTGTCGTCTAATTTCTTATATTTATAAGCGAGGTCGTTGGTCATTTGCAGAACTTACCTTCTGACCAGGTTTTTAGAGGCCCTTAAAATTACGAGTTGGTTCTGAACAGAAAGTCTTCCAGAAGATCTGGTATGAGATGAGGCTGGTATATTCCCCCAAGATTTCTTATATTTATGTATTACATTTAGGGAATAGGGTTGTAATTGTATCATACACTAAATCTGAGTTTACCTTTTTGAGCTAATACCTTTACAGAACCGTGTTTAGCATAACATACAGAATACCCTTCAAGAATGTGGAAACTAGCTAATAGTAATAATAACCTTCATATTTCCTCCATACACTTGGTTGACCTTTAGTTTTGTTTTGTTTTTTGATTGATGTAAAGACAGGCGAGGCGAAACGCGATAAAGGAAAAGTCAGCAACGGTTTAACAGTTCTAAGTTAATTTTTAAAATGAAAAGCAAATGAAATCTTTTCAGACATATTGACGTCAAATGTTGTGCCGGTTATTTCAAACAATAGATCATCATCATAAACTAACAAGTTTGACTTCTTCAGGAGTGTTTTTTTTTCAAACATTGTGTGTAGTCAACGTTTTTTCATTTAATTTGTTTGTTATTCTTATTGTTTTATTTTTTCATTTCACTTCCATTTCATCTCACCCTGTCTATGGTGGCAGCCCGACCGTCATTTTCATTTTCGTTCAATTTTAGTTTATTTTTTTTCTCTATTGTTTATTGTTATTTTTGCTATTTCTGTGTTGCCTCTTCTTTGCTGTGAGTCGAGTCGATTTGGTCGGTGTTTAGTCGTTCGTTTTTCTGCTGTTTGCTGCTAAATATAAAAATATTTTGGGTTTTTCCCAAAAAACACACAGAAACATTGAAATTGTGCTGTTGTGCGACAGCGACGACGGCGTCCAACAAGTCAACTCAACGGTTGAATGTGAATATACATTTACAAACACATATATGTATGTAGATATATATATATGGATAAATGTCTGTCTATCTGTATGAATATGCCGAGAGATATACCGACATTCGTATACAAATACCAGCGTCATACCAACGTTTATATCAACATTTTCAAAAGCCGTCATAATATCTTTAAGACACACAACAACAACAAAAACACAATTCAAATGCGATTTACAGTAACAACGATAGAGATTTTGTTTGACTACAAACGTTTGCCTATACCGATAGACATTCAAATTTACATACAGATTTACAAATGAAATCAATTCAATTGGGTTTTTGTAACTTTCTGCCGTGGATGATGATGATGTTGCGGATGATGACAGTGTCATGACATAAATTTGCCAAAAAAAAAAAAAAAAAATGCATACCCCTCCGATTGTCTATTTGGCAAGTTTTGAATTGGCGCGAAGAAATTTGTGTTTTAATAAAATTTACGCCTAATGAATGAGAATTGATTGGTGTTCCACATGAAGAAATGGAATCTACAAAGGATCACAATTTGGTTTTAAAAGAGAAATTTAACTGTGGATTCAATTAACCGAATTGCCAAATGGAGTTTAAGAATTCCAGACATACTGGTGTTGAGATATATTTTTGAATACCACATATGGAACGCAACCTTAAACGAGACCTCAGTACAGGGAAAAAATGAGTTTCTAAGTCCTATTCCAGAAACCGCGACCGATAGTCTCAATGTGGTCTTAATAAAAACAAATTGTCTCAATGTGTTCTTTAAAGAATGAATTTCCTTTGAATATAACTTTTTATAGAACAAATTCAGTTTGAATGTCATCTCTAATGGATATACAAATACTGGTATACTGTAATTTTATACTATTATTAATTATTTATATATTTAAAAAAAATATCAATTGTTGTATTGGATAAATTGTTGAAATTGTTAAACGCATTAGGCCCTTTAGGCTTGGTTAAGGCTTGATGTTAATAAATTGAAATTGAGTTTCAATGTACAATTCATCTTATTCATCTGCATTTGTGGCTTGTCTGCAGGTTCGTCTTTACAGAATACTTCGCTTTGAGTCTACCAAGGAGATTGTTCAGCATCGTCTTTACAGAATACTCCGCTTTGAGTCTAACAAGGAGTCAGGGAAAACTAAGTTTCTAAATCAAGATAATCATAATAAAAAACTCACCGATTGCGATTTTTAGAATATCGGTACTATTCTTCAGACTTAGCAGGGTGAGTCAGCTCAAGACATAGTACCTCTGCATTGAAATAAAAAAAATAAAAAATGTTTAACAAAGTTTTTCAAATAGATAAATAGATGTTGCTAGACGAAATAAATTCTTCAGTCTATATTTAGTAAAGACTTTGATTTATAAACTTAGTCTATAATCAGCCTGAAAATCAAAGCAAATTCTTGCAATCAAGCAAAATAATCAATATGTACTTGTAAGCGATTATTCTGCCTAACAACCAAAGTGCGAGCTGGTGACAAACAAACCCATATTCATTATATATATTATCATATATTGTATCAATACAACTGGTGATATATTGCCTATATGCGTACATAACCATTATTCTATGCTTTAGTTCATCTGAAGATATGTTATCATTTCCTGGGGTAAGAGTTTTTTGTTTTTCAGTTTTCCCCCGTAGGGGTTTTCCCGACATTCATAAATATTCGCACACTTAACTCTCGTGCAATTTGTGGTACTGGCAAAAAAAAACTGATAAATAATCTCTAGTGGGAGAGTTTAAATTTTGTGTGATAATTATGTCGCTATCACTGCTACGCGTACTACTTAACAACGATGATATGGGCGATGGTGAAGAGGGACGACGAATCAATGTTTATATTTATTAAATGTTCTTATCTTCGACTGTATAACTTTAATTAACATGGGTTTCCCCAATAACCCGACCAGCCAAGACATAACAGATAAGGGACACAACTTGGCCCATGTTGTATATGGGAACAATTTAAATGATAATTTATATTGTTTAGCAATGAGTAAGTAACTAAACGATTTTAGTTCGATTTGTAGATAAGACAAAGACGTCATCGAGTTAGTTGTGCTGTTGTATTACTGCAATAATATTCAAACAATTATCTTTAAAAAAGATATGGCCTCCTAAAAATTTGCAGAAGTATACGATTCGATAAGATTTCTAATTTTTCACAAGAGTGATGTAATTACTTTGGCCTGGCTGGCCATTTGTGTGCAGAGTACAGACATACTTATCTACACTTTTTCTTGGCAATTTTACAAATTTCTAAATTTAACCAAACAAGAATTTTTCGTTTTGCAGTTTTTGTGTAACACCATAAAACTGTCTTCAATTTAAATTTTATGAAAAACTGTTTAAAACATTTCGAATTGTTCGTTGAATGTTTAAACTTTAAAAATGTAGACGCGATACAAAACATTGACCAAAATAAAATAAAATAAAATAAAACCAGATGTAGGAAAATCCATTTATGACATCATTTTTTTTTTGTGGGCTTGTGAAAAATAATGCGACATAATTGAAATATTATATTATATGACTGAAATTAAAGCGTAAATCATAATCTTTACGGTCAATAAACCATACAAAATATTTAGAAGTTATGGCCAATTATTAGAAGTCATTTCGATAAACGATCGAGAATTCAGTTTTGCTGTTCGTTTCTGTTGGGTTGTAAAAAAAAAATAATGCAAAGTAATTGAAATAAAATTGAGAAAGTTTCGGTCTTCAGTTAAAGAGTCCATAAAAAGAAAATTAAAATGGAAGTTCTGTCGAATTATTGCAGTTTTTTTTTGAGCAAATAGTCGAATTCATTTTTAAAATTTAGTTATTTTTTTTTATAATTTTCTCAAATTCGATCCATACAAAACAAATTTCAGAACCACTAACTTGTGTTTTGTCTTTCGTTTGATAACAAAAGAAAAACAACAATCGGTTGAGCTGACTTGATACGGATGTGAGTTCCACACACGGAAATATGGTAGTCGAAAAATGCCTCCATTATATGAATTTCGTCTCCGAGTCTAGGCTTCCGCTTTCAAATGCGATCACTGAAATTTTAAGATTTGGGTGTAGAGAACACACTTCTTTTCTCTGAATGAAATTTTCAGATTTCTGTGTAGAGGACACAATTTAATCTCACGCCGTATACTGGTTAATTTCTTTTCTGTGAAAGTGCATTGAAAATTGAACGTCGAAAATCGTTTTTTTTTATTTATTTTAAATAAAATGGATATACCCCCTCGCTGGCTCTGCCAATATAAAAATAACAAAATTTACCGGGGATGACAGAAGGCCGATGACCACCCCTGCCGCATGATGAAATGCACATGGCCAACATCATCATGAATGGTGGAGGTGGTGGTGGTGTTGGTGCATCATCATCATTCATATTTCATTGCAATTAATAAACAGCAATACTTTTCCGCTCCATACGATTACGACAATTGTGGTTGAAGAAAAAAAATTCTATTTCAATATTATTATTTTTTTTTAGTACATTTTGTAATAGTTTAAATGTTAAACACGCGCGCTCAATTGTTGTTTTCTTCAATTGCATTTGCAAATACGTGTGAGTATTTACTTCTGACGTATAATCTTATGACGACGTTATTAGTCAATTAGGATTTCCCTATAATGTGGTGAGGTAAAGCCGCTGCCGCTTGCTGTGTGCTTTGAAAATCGGAAAGTGAAGAAAGAAAGAAAAAACCCGAAAACAATATAAACAATTAAAAAAACGTTAGGCGAGAGGAGTAGTAATTATCTTATTTGTTTTCTGAAAATCGAAAAAAACAATCCACAACAAACAAAAACAAGTGAATCAGTGAATTATATTAATGAACGAGGCGGAACAGCGGACGAGGAGGGAGGGATGTCTAAAGACGTCGTCGGCTAGCACAGTGTTATGGCAGTCGATTACCATCCGGAACTTTGTAATCTACTTTGAACATTATGTGGTAAATATGTCACATTAATTCATAATATAAAAGTAGGTGGTATGGTTTGATTCGGAAAATTTGTGACTTACTAAAAGAACTTATTCTTTAAACAATGTGCGCTCAATTGTGGGAAATATGTCACATTAATTCATAATATAAAGGTAGAGGGTATGGTTTGATTGGGAAATTTGTGACTTACTAAAAGAACTGAAAGAATATCACTGAAGAACTCATTATGTGAGTATTTGCTGGCTTATCAATCAAGTTAATTTTAATTGTTGATTGATTTGGCAACATTTTCATCGATTTTTGTTTTTGATTTCCCTTCAACTGATTGGGCAAGGTCATTTAAGACAATTATACTAAACACGTTTTGGAAGGGCGTAATATTCAATGTATTCGGTTCCATTGGGGTAACAGTGTATGTATTTCCCTCAACATTCCATATAGGATCATTTTTGTGAATCTCTCTTTTATCCCTCACATCCCTCAAATATCGTCGACTACATTTTACTAGTTATAGTTCGCAAAAAAAATTGTTTCATGAGTTGTTGAGTGTCTACAGTCTGAATTTGACCATCAAAATACTCAGGGTTGTATCTGAGTTATTTTATTGTACCATGAATATTGTTATGACAAATTCATTTTTGCACTCTGACAGATTTGTACAGTTGGCTCAAGACTGTGAGCTGTACAGATGTGGTCCCACGTTTACGTATAAATTAAAATAACTGAACGAATATCTCTGGACAAATATAACTCATTATCTGGGGACTTTTGTGGTTTATCAATCAAGTTAATCTTAATTTTTTTTGATTGATTTATTTCCCATTAACTGATAAAGCAAGGTCATTTGAAAAATTATATTAGTCACTATGATTACAATACAGAACTACTCCTCAGTTGAATTCAAACATTAATGAAAAATGTATAATAACTCCCATATTCATAAAAGTGTAAAAAAATGTATGAAAATTGTTTTTGTATTTTCACAATTTTTTTTTTTTTTACATTTTTATGAATACGAGGGTAAGTGTTGCCATCCAAGCCATCCATTCTGACAATGCTGGTTCGACAAAAATAAAAACCACTTGAAGTCCCAACTTAAGCTTATCTTTTCCCGGAAAAGAATGATTAGTATTAAAAAAAAATAAAAAAATAACCGGGCCTTTCCATGCATTATAACAACGTAAAAAAAGGAACATCTAACGGCAGGGTCAGTGAGACGTTTAATCATGCCAGATTAAAGTTAACGACCCGTTGAAAGACAACACATTCATAACAATGACAAAATCGCTAATTTTGAAAATGGAGTAGATTTTTTTGTTTGATGATAAAAATCAAATCAATATTGTTTCAGTGCGATAATGGTGAACTGAAACGACTTATCGTGCGGTTTACTTCCATTTTACATTGTAGCATTTTATGACGTTTTGCGAATACCGATGAAACTTGTAAGGCGCTTAACTGACACTTTAAGGTTTCGGTATTGGGCGAAACGGTTCTAACCAAATTATAAAAGGGTGTTGTCAGCCATGGTCGGCAATAGGTATTATGTGAGATTATCAAACCAGGTTCGTATCCGGGTAAGAACAGTCGAACACTTTTTCACCTCGTTAATGCTGGCGACTTTACGAGTAAGATTGTAATCTCTGAGCCATGTAAATCTTTTCTTTAAATTCATTGGTCGATTTTATGTCTTTGTAGCTATACCAAGCTTTATAAGAGTATTAAACCTAGTTTTTTTATATCAGGCTTCAGGTGAATTTTCCCAATAAAAAATATTATCTGCTGCCTCGTGTATCATTCTATTCACAGCGATGACTCTTTTATGTAATGTAAAGGATTTTACTGTAATTCAATTCATTCAGTAATTGTTTTGTTTTTTGTTTTAGACGAAAAAAACCAAGTATTATACGGAGAAAAGTACAGTACAGCAATGATTTTATAAAAAAAAAAAAAAATACAATATGTGCTCTTGTCAGTTTGAGCTGATAAAACAATAAATGAATCAAGGGTTTAACCACTTTATAACAAGAAACACTTGAAACAATATATATGTATGTACATGTGTATATATAGTCCGTATTACGAATAAAACTCACGTTATAATTTAAAACGAAGCAACAGCAAAAACAACAACTTCACTATGTGTACAAAAAGAAAGAAAAAAAAACGTTATTAACATTTGTGCCATATTAGTTGATGTCTTTATTTTTTTTTTTTTTGTTCAATGGGGAAATCCATACGTCATGCCAAAGTCTGAAATGTTTTAAAATGCGGCGACGAGTATGGCACGGATTTGTGTGTAGTATTCTTACTTGAAGGAGGAAGGCCCGTCCGGCTGGCTGTTCGTCTTATTTATGACAAGCAGAGTGATAAAATTGAAATACCCGTCAAGCACGCACTTGGCATACGATAAATGCACACATGATGCATGTGATAAGGCTGGCAATTATCACCCTGTGTTTATTTGTTAGATTTTTCTTTTCGACTTTCCAATATGCCTCACAGTCGCTCTTCATTGGTGTTCGATCGATGTTGGGTTTTGGTGGCGGTGTTTAGTATTTGTTTTTATTTTTAAGACACACATTAAACTTTTACGAATACTGGTTTACGGCTTAAACAACGCAACCACCAACAAACAGCCAAACAAAAGCCCGATACAAAAAGACCATCCAACGAATTTTTGGAAATACCCACCCAATATTAATTTAAGCATCGTCATCAGCCTGCCATCATCTTGATTATCATCTACATTTGATTTGAATTTTTTTTTTTGTTGAATTTTATTATTAATTTTTTTCTTTTTTTTTTTTGAAGATATAAAAAGAATAATTTCAAATCCTCCAAGTGCATAGGTATGAGGATGGGTGTGTTGTGGGGGAGGGGGTTTTCCTCAACGAACAAATCCATCACCATGCATACCATCTTCCCGTTGGCATAAAGTCAAGGGTTTTTACCGGTCATAAGGTGTTCGACCTCCTTTCCTAACACACTGGCTCATGACAGCACATGCATTCATGTATGTTTGTTTGTTTGCATATGTGTAAGCTGTTTTTAAGCGCGGGTTTTTTCATTGCCAACATTTCATTGTGTGCTTTGGATAGTGTGGGGGAATGGATGGGGGAGGGGGGTGATATATGCGGTATGAAGTCACGCTTAACATCACGCACAGTGTATCTTGACCACACAAAAAACTACAACAGATACATGTGTATCTACTAAATTATTGAAGCGATTGGAATAGAATAGTATTAAGCTCAAGACTGATACTTCAGTTAAAAGACCCATTGAAGACTCGAATAACCCAGGCCCTACGAACTGGAGAGAGCATGCTCCAGTTACATTTCACAAGCCGCCCTAGATCAAGTTCAAGTTGGGCTGTCAACTGGTTTGTGTGTATGTAAATTTGAAAATCGTACTCTGTTTAAGAAATAGTTTTACATGCGCAGTGAAACTGAGTTCGATTGTTTAAAAAATGCAACAACTTGAACTGAAAATGTAAAGAATATTGGATGGAGGCAGAGGTTCATAAGAAGTTGCCAATTTTTTTTAATATATTCTAATTTGTACAAGCAATAACAGTATTACTGACTACTTTTTGGTGGAGACTTTTCCTAGTAACAATTCAGGTGATAAAATTATTATACAATCGATCCGCTTAATTGCAATTTGTACAATTTATTCGATTTGTTTCTTTTAGTTCAAGTTTTTCTTTCAGGACACATGCATATATTTCAACTTTCAGTGTATGATGCGAACTACTGTGCCCCATCTCCCTCCTTCGTTGGCTTACATTTTGTAAAGCAACAGCAACGTCGGGGACTGACACAACAGTGAACTGAACTGAATGAATTGTTGCTTCCTTTAAACGTGATTATGCATTTCTTTCTTAAAAAAAAACACAAAAAATGTGCGCAAAGAAAAAGGGAAAATCCCACTTTGATGGTGGTGCATGTGTGTTTTGGCATTTTAAACTTGAAATGCGCGAAAGTTGGCGGTTTTCCCAAATGCACACAATAATTCAAGTCAATAACTTGTGCGCGGCGGCAGTTGTCGTCTCATCGGCGCTTGAAAGATCTCGGCATTTCACAAACAAGCAACAACGAAAAAGCCCTATCACAACAATGACGCGCTTCATTAATGTTGAACGGTTATCACATGGGAATTTCTACGCTCAATCACTCATTCCAGGGGTGAGACCTAGTTTTTTAAGAATTCCCAACGTACAGAATTCCCTGGAAATGAAATGATTTTTTGGTGGGTATTTTGCAAAAGGCGCGTGTGACTCAAAAGAGAGGTCGCAAGAAAAATACGCCAATATAAGGAAACGACACAAAGTCACAGTGTGTTGCGGAAAATCCTAAAGTTTACAAATAGCAAAAAAAAAATCCCACTACATTTGGTTGATATTGAAAGTTTGCGGTTTCGGATGACTTTACTGTTGGTATTGGGTTTTAGTATTTTTTTTTTTATTATAATAATATACAATAATTAACAATTCCAAATAATTTCTTTTATGGCTGAAATTCTTGAACGGATAGATGATAATGATTGGATAAGATTGCTGTCAGAATGTGTATGGAGAGATTCTGGTTTTTTTTTAATTGCTTATTAAATTGTGGGCAAACATTATTTTACCTAAAATATGTATTTCTCGCTTATCTGATAGAAGATGTCGGAGTCAATCATTGGTTTGTGTTTTATTTTAATAAAAACTAGCCCAGCCGAGATGATCAGATTTGACAGAGTGTTCCCACTCATTGTGTGTGATTGGTGAATATTATAAATCAATGAACTTTTAAGAACGTTTAACACTCTCGATGAAGGACAACTTCAAATTAATCAATTTATTAATACTGCCTGTACGAGTAGTACATTCCATTCTCCAACACACACACACACACACAGTATTTTGAAACTTGCTTAAATTGAAATTATGGCGTTGTTGTTTTTTTTTTGCAACAACAAACCAAACCATCGACAACTGCTCAAATATTATTAGAAAAATACCGAATAAAGTTCAATATTAGAGTTCTTAATAATAACATCAATTTGGATTTCCCTTAATTATTTGATATGAGTGTTTAATACGGAAATCCATAAACAACAACTACATCAGCATCAATAAATAAAACGTGCCGACCGATACGCCACAATTTATTTGAAGTACACAGCATTTCGAACATCTGTTAAAACATGAAAAGGCTTTGTTTCCATAGAAAAATTCTTAAAGTGATTATTGTGTGTTAGGTTTATTTTTTTAGTTTTTATCTTTTTTTTTTTTGCAGAGTAGAATGCAAACGATGTGAGTGAAACAATGTATAACGCAATGGAGGAGTTCAAAGTAGACCTTATGATGCCGTAAATTTCCTGATGCCACTAATTTATCGGCGTGTTTGTTTTAAATTCAAAAAAAAAAAAACAATTAGGCATTTTGTTTTTGTGTTTCTTTTAATTGATCAAGTTTATTGAACTGGGGTTTTCTAGGCAATTCTTTGTTTCATTTAGAGTCCTCGGTTTTATTTCGGCATTTTACTATTTTTATGAATAGCACTACAATAAGAAAACAAACATTTATCAACACAATAGCAGTAATAGTTAGTCAACATATAACAAAATTCCTACCGATGTTCATTTTCTATTGATGCTGCCAATTTCTCAGTCACTATGACATGATTAGGAAGGGAATGCTTTGTAAGTTACATTACATTGATCAAAATGGCAACAAATAATTCACTTTTTCACTTCCGAATTGCAAAATATTACGGTCGTGACTAATAAATAGATGACCTGTTGGCCATATTTGTTGGTCGATCCTAGGTTTGACTATTTCGAACCAAAACCAATGAATCTATCTGTTCAGTATGATTATCTCTCTGAAAATAGCTTCAATAGTGTAGCGGGGTAAAAATATAAAAAAAAAACCAATTGTAGGGGGTTGACTCTTGATGGTGTGTATTATCAACAATAGTAATTTTATGCTACAAAGCGTGAACGTCAAAAACAACTGTGTGGTACTTTTCTTTTCGGAAATTTGTTTATAACAAGTAGAGGTACAATAATGCAATTTATTATTTGTTTTTTTTTTCTTCTTTTCATTTTTGTTTATTTATTTTGTTAATATTTCCCATTCATTCAGTGGCTGGCACACGTGCCAATGGTGGCAACCAGCAAACAATAATGCCAACACGAAATGGCTTATTTTTTATTATGCATTAATAGATAAAAATATCACAAATATCCCTGCGATTAGTGAGTCTCCCCGCCGGCCTTCAAGTTTAATCAGGTAGTTTTAGTTGTTGTTCGATTTTTATATCATAATTGAGTCTATATCTAAAAAAGGAAAGCGCAAAGTTGAGTTCAAATGTACATAAAGAGAAAAGAATGAAAAACACAATTTGATAATAATTAATAAAACAACAGACTTAAAAATCCCAAGATCTTTCAGAGTCTATGACACAATTGACTGTATCAACAAAATCAAAGACATATATGGACTTATACGGGTGACAGGTATACATCTGTAAGTTTTACAAGGTCTACACTTGACATCTGTTATTTTAAGTAACTGGGGCAGCAATAGTTTCCTCCACGCACGTAGCACTGACTTCTAAAAGCAGCCTTAGGCCGCCTGTACTCTTCGCCGGAAACCTACTAAAAATACAGTGAGTGAGTTTTTTGGGATTTCTGGTTCCAAAAAAACATTAAGAAAATTAAGTCAATTAAGTTAATAATAATAATGCGAAATTATTCTTTGAAT
Organism: Hydrotaea cyrtoneurina; assembly: GCA_958296145.1. Lineage (NCBI taxonomy): Eukaryota > Metazoa > Arthropoda > Insecta > Diptera > Muscidae > Hydrotaea > Hydrotaea cyrtoneurina. The sequence continues at coordinate 17,776,221 of OY282514.1, read as the reverse complement.
ACTGTTAGAATGTTATCCAATGAATGGATGTTAGCCTGTCTTCAGTGACATCTGTGAAATTTTTTGAATATCTTTGATTTGAAGACATGAATGATGTGTGTGTGTTTTTTTTGTTCTTTCTTTCGTATTTGCTGTTTCTACTTTTCTTTAGTTATATGTAGTTATTGACAGTGGGAACTGGTGTTAATTTATGCAAATAACTCACACGATCGATGGAGATTCTGCGCGTCTGCCATATTAGATATGGCGGGGAAACAACTACAGCGAACACGTTATAAACATTCAAGACGAAGTAGATCTGTTTTTAATGATGTTTCTTGTGTCTATTTGAGTTAGCAAAGATTCTTGTTTTAGCAAGATTACTCACATTTCAGTTTGGATGTGGGGGGAAATCCCAAGAGTCTTTTCTTCTTTCCAATTTTATAGTCATACAGAAATACATTGCACTACATACATACGTATGGGATGTCTATTCATTAAAGCTAGCTTTTTTTCTATCGAGTTTGTTTTGTTTTCTTCATAGATTATAATAGCTGAGTCTCAGAACAAACGGCAACAAAACAGTTCTTACTTCATGCCTGATCTCAACAACGAGGAAGTTTTGCTGTTATTATAAATGTTGCTTAATGTTCGCAGTGCATAATTCATGGTTATGTTCAATGATGTAAAATATGGGTTTAATTTCCGAGTATGGTGTTAAACCACTCCTTCCCTCTGCTCTTTCAATATATCGATGCCATAAAAAAATCTACATAAGAATATGATACAATTCTCTCGCGCTCTCTCTTTGGAAGTGACTGACCGACGAATGAATCAATCTCTTGGGGCAGCACCAGCAACTTGACATCAGCAAACTTATTAATATTTCTATGACACTACTCATAATATGAATTTTGTTGTTGAGAGATCTTACACTCACGGGCGCCCCAAAAAAAATAGAGATTTCTAAAAACATTCAATTGTTTTGTGAAGATGTGAATGGGGACAAAAAGTGTTACATGATGATACAATGAATGCCACTAGATGTATTGTGGTTTTTTTTTTTTTTGCGACATCTACACACAATCATACAATGTCCGATGGGCTTGTACCAACCACCGCACAATCCACCCAAGCAACCAGTTTTACCGTTTTGTCAACACCTTTCTCAGCCAAGCATCATCTGGTGGTGGTGGTGTTGTTGTTGGTCTAGGGAGATACAACGATTTGCATATTATGCATACAACACGAGCCATAAAGCAACACTCTATTAGGTTAGTAACAGCAGCGCAGCAACAACACAACACAGCCATAGCCATCGTTCAAACCACACCAATATATCAAAAAGGGGGGGGGGGTGAAATGGGAATCGCCAAGGAAAGAAGAGAGCCGACCATATAGAGTTACCGGCGTTGAGTGAGAGCTCCAAAGCAATCATGAGATATGCAGGGAATTACAATGAGCCCCACACCACTACACTCGTACATTTTTAGTAGTTCATGTACTTACGTACGTACATGCATTTGTTATTGCCTTTTCATGTTATCGCAGAAAGTAGAAATTATGGGGATTACCGATTAATGAAATCTCGATTTGCACATATTTTAGCTTGAGTCATGTCATGCAAGCTTTCATTAAAGATGTTAAATTGATGAATGGAGGGGGGGGGGGGGTGATTCATTATAATAGTGTGCGTATGAATCTTTCCAGCGCCATTTTCGATGGCGCAGTATAATCGTTTATCGTCGCCACAATCAGTAATCGAGTCTATAGAAAGAAACTATACATTTAAATCATCTGTATAGAGAATTGGTACAGGCAGATACTAGAAAAACATTTTCTACACAGTGGTTTGCGAGCAGTGGTACCAGTTTCCAAATTTAATTTCTATTATCATCCAATTTTCAAATAATTTTTCTTACAAAAAAAAAAAACCATCTACACAAAACGTGCTGCAATAAGTTTATACACTAGAGCCCCGTCTCGCGTCAATCCGATTTCCATCGCTTTTTACAATTTAGTTCAAACCACTTTGCGTCGCTATATACAATTGTATTTTCTCACTGTCATTATCACATGTGATAAATTATTTCAATTTGTAAGTAAAAGAAATGGGATATCCAGTTTATTATTTTACGCAAGTAATTTTATTTTTTAAACAAAAAAATTATTCCCTTTGCTTTGCATATCAAGGTTCCAGTGTATAAGTCGCGCATAGGTTAGCTAATAAAAAAAAAATTCAGTCGTACAGAATTAGGTTAGAGGGGTTATCTCAAAAATACAATTTTTTGGAAATTTTACTCTTTAGACGTGTATGGGAATCTTTCAAGAACGATGGAATGTTTCTATCATTCTTGGGAATCTTTCGTATAGATAGAAGTAATACTAACAGGTTTGAACATGCGAGAAATTCTTTAAACTTTGTTTGCGCATACATATTCACAGATGCAGCAGTGAGGTCAAAAATCACATCATCTTGAGATGAACTCTTTGTTGATTCTTCTTTGCAAAAGCGCTTACACTTTATTTATCATGCGCAGCAGAATAACAACAAACACACACACGCACACACAAACAAAGAAGTAACAAAAATGAAACGCTATTTAAAAATGTGTGCTGGCATTATTTCACGATCGTGTTGTGATATTTCTGCAGTTGTTGTTTTGTATTCATTTTTTGTTGTTATTATTACTGCCGTTGTGTTGTGTTGAATTGTACATACTTTATTTGTGTGTAGTGTGTACTCACTCGCTGTATGGTTGGATTGGCGTGTGATGATATTTAACTCGTTTTTATATGGTGGGAATTTCTCGGGTTTTTCTGTACGTATACAAACAAGCCCCAGCCAAACAAACAAACAATTGATGAAACAAATAAACGAACGATCGACCGACCAGTGCCAATACACAAAACAATTCAAAATTCAATCCAATTGAATCCAATCTCCTACATGTATGTGCTTGGTTGGTATAATCCCCTACTCTAGCGAACAAATATACTATGAACAGACAGTGCGCCAGACAGCCAGCCAACAACATATTCAATCCATTTCTAACTATGCATATAAATAACATTCCTGTCTGCATGTTTACAATAAAATCTATGGACTATGGAGCCATTGGTTTTACTATTGTCACTGTTTTTAGTGTGGAATTATTTGTTGTTTTTTAAGCTTTCAAACGCCCCAACGTGTAGAGACAGTCAAGAGTTTTCTGTACAGAATTAAATTTGCATTTGCATTCACTCTGTTATGTGTTTTCAAAAGCCTGGAGCTTTTACCAAAAGTTTATTCTGTGTGTGTTTGGAATTTAAGTTGATCGTTTTAATCAATTGAAGTTTAAATGTCCTTTTTTTAGTAATATGTTAATTTTAATAGGCTGTGTGTTCATACAACAAAACCACGCTTTTTGTACCCAATTTTCCCATTACAAAATAGGCACCAAAATCTTTTTCCAATTTGTGTTGAAATACGTCCATAAAAATGCAACTATGGTCCTTTTCAAACTAACAAAAACTTGTCGTTTTTCAGCTCGTTTTTCAATAGAAACAAATAAATGTTTGGCAGTCAGATTTGTTTTTGTGTGAAAGGTATTTTATAATTTAAAAGATGGTCATAGTTCCATATAAAATAGGACTGGTAACTTATTTGTATAAACTATTATTCATAGCTGGTGTATTATTCACAATGTTTTCAATGTCAATTCTTATAAGATACACGGTAATCGCATCCGATTTCAAATTTCTTCATTTTCGTTATCAATTTACTGGGTTTTCCAACTAGAGGTGTTACTTTGAATCACCCGGTATTCCGGTAGCTGCCAGTTTTGAAGCTTTTGTTCTTTGACAGTTGACAAGCAGAAACTACGCCATTACCAAAAATGGAACGATGATATTGATCTGGACAACGTTACGGCGCTACGTGCCACACAAGCTACGAAACAATTGCTCTTTTACGGGAAAAGTTTCCGGACCGTGTTATCTCTCGAAGAGGTGATCACAATTGGCCACCGAGATCTTGTGATTTAACATCTTGAGGCTTCTTCCTTTGGGGCCACGTTAAAGATAAGGTCTACGCCAGCAGACCAGCGTCGATTCAAGACCTCGAAGATAAAATTCGTGATCGAGGTTTGGTTACTTTGCAATTTGGTTATGGACAATTTCATGACAAGGATAATGTCCTGTAAGCGTGGTCGTGGTGCCCATTTGGCTGATGTTGTTTATCATTATTAATGGTGTACCTTCTTCTTTATTGTGAAATAAACATCCGATCATTTATCTCAAAAAATATTTCAATTCAAACGAAAAAAACATTATTGATTAGGTTTTTTTTTATTGTATGCCAACCAAGAGCTTATCGTCCTACTTATCTTCTTTGATTCGTTTTCGACACGGATTTTTAGCGCCGGCGCTATGTACCGAGTTTTTGACAGATGTTTCCTCGTTGTTTTCTTAATGGAACAGTGTCCCTTATCTTTTATTAACTTATACTGTGAACTCATTTGAATTTGATTTTGTTCTATACATAACTAATCAAAAATTTATATTTTTTCTATTTCCAGGAGAAAGATGTGTTCATTTAGCTGCCCAAGCTGGTTTCATTGACATTTTGCGCATTTTGGTCTTATATGGAGCAGATGTTAATGCCCGGGTAAGTTAACCGACAGTTCCCCAAAAATTGCAACAACTAATTTGTGTTGTTTGTTTTTCGTTTTACAGGAAGGTAAATCGGGACGTACACCCTTACACATTGCCATCGAATGCTGTAATGAGGACTTGGCCAATTTCCTGTTGGATGAGTGTCAGAAATTGAATTTGGAGACCGCCACATATGCCGGACTTACCGCCTATCAAGTTGCCTGCATATTGAACAAATCAGAAATGCAAGATATATTGGAGAAACGTGGCGCCGAACCACTAACACCGCCCGATAGTGATTATGATAGTAGCGACATTGAGACCGATCTTGATGATTCAAAGGTGAGCTTGTAGAAACAAACAAACAAAAACAAAATAGTTTAAAATAAACTAAACTAGAATATACTACTACTCGTACTACTACTGAACTGGCATTCAGAAGATGGGATCACGATATAAGATACTAGTGTATAATGCAAAATTATATGTATTGTCAACCAAAAAAACAACAAACAAACAAAAAATAATAAAACAAGAAAACACAAGAACCTAACAGAAAAACAAAGGCCATGAAGTCCAAAAGGACAAAGAGTCCAGAATGCTCCCAATGTTTCATTTTGTTGAAAAGGAACCAATTATAAGTTCTATGTTTTAGTAGAACTAACCTGTCCGCTGTATGGAACACAAAACAAGCGGATTGTCATGTGTAACCTACAAGGAATGAAAATCGTAAAAAAAAACAATAATACTTTCAATAGCCTAGTATAACAAAATTTATTAGTCGTATTTGTCCCCCTCTGTATTATGTGTGTGCGTGTGTTGATTTTAGTTTGTTAAGCGTGCCCAGTTTTTAAGTGAAAATCGACCAAAAAGAAACTGAAAAGAAATAAAAACGATATCATCATCATGCCAGTCCATGTGTGTGTGTGTCTGTCTAATGAAAGGACGTTAGACCACCACAGATATTTGGAAGATGACTGAGATTTTAAATGTTATTAATAGTAATCTCGAATTTTTTACTTTAATCTCTAAGAAGTTTCAAGAATCTCTAAAAAAGAAGTATATACACTTTTTCGTCGATTATGTGAACATTCTGGACGTGTACTAGAAAATAAAATATCCATTGAGCCACAAGTTAAGTCAGTACTAAGAAATCTGAATTATGTAATTAACTTTGGCTAAAACAAAGAATATATTTGCGAATTGAAAACAACAATGTCTACTAAAAAAAACTGGGCACACTCCGATTTAATAACCAACAAAATAATCTTTGAAATTTTGAACATTATTGATATTTTTCTTCTTAACGTCCAATTAATATTTTAATTACATTTTCAATTGGAATGTCATGTGTTATATGAGAGTGAACTGTTGTATCCATGTTTATTTCTAAGTTTGTAAGATCCCCATAAATGTATTTCTTCCTAGTTAATTAAAGATTTTGAAATTGTCTATGTGTTTTAGATTATTTTCATACTGAGTTCTTTTATGTGTCTTTACTAATTATATAAACACTAAGAATAGTTAAACGGAAAACTGGAAACAAAACAATATTGTTCATTTAAAGAATTTAGAAAATATTTTAAACAATAATTTTATGATAACATTTAAAAACTAAATTGACTGAATTACTATATATATATATAAAAATATATACAAACAGCAACAAAATATTAACAAAATAAAACAACCACCAAAAATATTGAATAAATAAATAGCAAAGTTTTTATTAAACCCCAAAATTCAGAATTATTTTATATGCAATATTTTTTTTTATTACTAAAGAACAAGGTATGTAAGGCAAACAAAGAAGAATTATTTTGTTGGTTCCCAAAGTTTTGTATAACATATATTCGTGTGTGTGCATGTGTTTCAAAATGTCTATGATGTGGTATATTACTTAGAAATTTATGAACATGTTAACCTTTGCGCTTTTTTGCTTATTTTATGTTGTTTGTACTCACCACTTTACCCTCTTCTCTAATTGCAGTTGTACGATCGTTTTGGTGATAGGGGTTATTTTCTTGGTTACAAGGGCGGCAACGTCATGACGGTTGCCTAATGTTGCGTTTGACATAATGACCAAACCATCCGACCGACTACACATCATTTTGAACGACCAATCAACCAACCAACCGACCGATCGCTTCCATGTCCTCTCCCTCCCAAGAAGGCAACAATGTAATGACTATATTTTTTTTTTGAGTTACAGTTAATTTGTTAAACACGTTCTTAGAATATTTGAAACAAACAAAAAAAAACTGAAAATATATATCGATACAGTTTACATGTATTATATAAAAATATTGATACTTTTTTTATTTTTTTAATTTGACCTTAAATGTAAATAACGATTAACGATTAGATTACTTTTGCTTGCTCGTCCCTATCCCGCCATGATGATGTACATATAACATTTGTCTTCTTCGATTTTTCGTATCGGGTTCAGAGTACAGAGTTCGCAAAAGGTGTGTCCCATTTATAATTAATTCAAAACATTTTATGTGTATATGTAATTTCATTTTTTCCATAACTGTATTTTATTATTTTGAAAATGTTCTTTTTGTTCGATCATGTGTATTATCGATTTCAAATAAGATATATTTTTTGTATGTGTAATGTATGTATGTTGATAAATCTATAAGTATGTAACTGAGAATGAAAGAATGGAGAAAAACGAAAAATAATTTAAACAACATTCTTTAAATATAATAAACAAAACAAAAATATAAAATATTCCAAAAAAAAAAAAAAAAAAATGTCATAAATTAATAAAGTAAAAAAAAAATATCTTTGAATCGGTTATAACCGATGACCAGGTATACCAACCACCGTTCTCAATGTTATTTTTAAGCTTTTTTGAAATACAATTTCAATTTTTATTCGAATAATGTGCCTATTAACTAACCATAAAAGGTCATCCAAATACAAGTTTCTTTTTAAACAAAATCACATAAACAAATGTCCCTTTTTTCGCCATATTATTGGGCAATTCCAAAGAGCGAACGTTCCCATTGTGGAATACGATTTCTTTCATGTGGCTGGTTTCGCAGTAGTGCTGCCCGTCAAGCCAATTTTCCAAGACCTTGTTGACGGTTTCTGGATGTATCTCAGTGTTAATGGAGTGTTCATATAAGGTCAGCCCATCACGGTACTCCAGGAAAAGCGTCAAATCGTAGTCCCTAGGTAGTTAAGTGTCGTGCATTGTTAAATCTTTGTGTAAATTTCGCTTGTTGAGTTATTGAGGAAAGCAAGTGTTTTTTTTACTTTGAAATTTTCCTTGTCGTTACCAAAAACCATGACGACAAAAAACAGAGTCGTCTCAAGACATTATCAATATCATGTTTGGTTGGCAATACCAACCATTGGCATATAGTAGTCGATAGCCATCAATATTGACAACGGCAATAAGAAAACAAGAGTCGACACTAAACGACGTCGTCTTGCGTCGGTCTGATTGTTTTATTTTCTTCTGTAGATGACGACGCATATGCCATGCGAATAAAAATTGATTTTGCGACGTTATTGGTTACTCGAATATCACACCAGAACCCCAGGTTGAATTCCGCGCATATCCGGCATTATTAACTGAAGAATGACCACATAAGTGCCGACAACTTTTGGACTACGAGATTACAGTGCAACTTCTATAACTCGAACGTCTATAAATCGAAGCACCTCTTTGAGGCACTTAAGCAGACAAATTCCCTTAAACTGTTTTATAAGTAATTCCATAACTCAAAATCTCCGTAAGTCGAACTTTTCTACGGGACAATGGTAGTTCCATTTATGGAAGTTTGACTGGTTTAAAGCTAAACGTAGCAGTTCGAAGATATAAAACTTTGCAGTTGATGTCATAGCATTTCAATAGGTCGGCGTGAATACGAGCGTGCCATGCGGTATGCATCTGATAGCCAAATTCTAACTCGGTAAAATTTAATTTAAATAGCTGTAGTCATTATCCAGTTATAGCCTTTTGAATATGGGTTACATGTAAAAAATCACCTACTACAAATTTCTGAAAGTCTGGTATAAAAAAAATATGTTTTGAATTTATGTCAAAAATAAAACAGCGATAGATAAATTAACCATTTCCTCTTTTCTGACACCAGGCGTCCATATTCACGAAAATGGATTATGTTTTTCTCCATCCGTTTGTTGAAGAAGTTCCACGAAGAAGTCATTATGTCTGAGATCTCTTGTGGTGGTGAATGGTTCGGAGAGGTCGCTTCCTTTTATTACTGGGTATAAAGTATCATTATGCCCATTCTTCAAAGTTTTGTAGGGATCTCATACACATACACGGTTTGTAATAATAGTTCTTTTATCGGTGTGTCGAAGACATCTTTATAATCGATCTCAATCGTTCCAACTCTCATGGATTGTTTCCAGGATTTGGCTTAGGATCACTATTTGGCCACATTAATAGGTCAGAATCAGTTGAACGAGTGTGGTCTACAACATTACGATGATTATGCAGGACAGGATCTTATAAGCCAGGTAGTTGGCAAACATGTTTCTCAGCTTTATTGTGAATCGAACATAGACGCTGATGTTCTAATTCATATAGTGCACACTACCTAATGAGTGCCCCTTTGGTACTCTTCTTCTTAATTCACCTATGTTTTGTAATTTTAGACCACAAGTCGTAAGGTCAAAACACCTGCACCCATGTTGAATAATTTCTGTAGTGTTTTTCCATAATCTAGAAACATGCATTATTAAATTTATTCACATTTAAAATATCGCCATATTTTTTTCCCCACACAATGATCCTCATTCACAACTCTGTCCCACCATTTTTGCGGGATTACCAAATCCGTCAGACTCGTTTTCTAAATTCACAAAAGTACCAGGCGCCCATAATCGAATAGAAAGCAACCACCGTGCATTTTTCTAAAACAATAAATCGTGGCGCCTAAAAGTAGGCTAACATACTTTTAGGAGCAATTGTTTTTCAACTAGGGGGTATATTTCAACTTGCGCCTAAAAGTACGTTAGCCTACTTTTAGGCGCCATGATTTATTGTTTTAGAAAAATGCACGGTGGTTGCTTTCTATTCGATTATGGGCGCCTGGTACTCGTGTGAATTTAGAAAACGAGTCTTTCGGATTTGGTAATCCCGCAAAAATGGTAAGTGGGAAGGAGTTGTGTATGAGTGCGAGTTTGGCCGGTTTGTTTTTTTCTGCGAACTAAAGACGTAGTTGACCGCGTCTTAGGAGATGCTTCTGGCACAACATGTACAATAATCAGTGCAAGTCCTTTTAACCTAATCCAACCCTAAAAAGAACAGCAAAATAAACCGCCTATCAAAATTAAAAAATTGTTTTGTACATGTTTTCCTGTTTGTGAATGTAAGCACCTCCTCAGACCTCGTGGTCCATTTAGTTGTTTATTTTTAAATTAGTTATCTGAACATTGACGGCTTTTTCTAGGTCGAAATCTTGACAGAAAGTTATACTAACTTTACACTTTTTTGTGGGGTACATTCAAGGGTCGATGTTTTACGATCAATTCAGACAAGCACGACACAATCGGCCATGATAAGTTTTCTTAATGAAAGTGAATATTCGCGAGTACAGTGTTTTTCTGGCAACAATATTTTAGGAAGGTACCTGAAAATTCATATCTCCAGCTAACTTCTAATAAGGTTTGGCCAGACCCTTCGGAGGGTAACAAATTTGCAATGGAAAAATGTTATGCCTATTTCCATCAATATTCTACCGAGACTTATGTCTTCTAATCGGTGATCTACTCCCTACTATCTAACATATGACCTACATAGTTTTGTATACTCACTGATCAGAACGTATCATTTGTTTATCTTATTGTCGGTGGCGAAGAAACTCATTCCAAACTGTCGTTCAAACAAGTTTTAAATAATTCGCCATACGGACGACAATCACACCACAAAAACGCTAATTTGTTTAGGATTTTCTTCTCATATGTCTTCCTTTTTACTGGCGATGTTGTTAATTTTGTGAAATCTTGGCAATGTTGTTTTTTGTTTGGTTAAATCTAATCTTATTTTGTTGAATCGCGTGAATCCTGTCAATGATACTTTTGGTTATCGATCATTTCGGAGAATACAATCGTACAAAAATTGTTAATTTATTTAATTTTCTTTGCCCTGCGTGCCATACGAACTTAAAATTGGAGTACAATGGAACTTCTATAACTCGCACTTTTATAAGTCCAAGCACTTCTAGTGGCAGTTAAGGAGACAATTTTATAAGTATTTCCACAACTCAAGGTCTCCGTAAGTCGAACTTTTCTACGGGATAAAGTTACGACGGCCTTCTCACATTTATACATACATGTATATTTAAATGTTTCCCTTTTATCGCCCCTTTCAAATCGCTGGTTAAATTTATTATGGTTCCACCATATTTTAGCGTTTTTTTCTTTTCAACGAAGCCTTATAATTTTAATATAGTTGGTTTAGTTTTATTTGAAGAGGTCTTTTGTTTTCCAATTTAAAATTTTGGTAATTAATTACATTTTATGAGTATTTTCTCTTTAACTTTTGTTCTTTTTTGTTTTTCAAATTTCACTAATATTTAATTTCCTGAGGTGTTTCACCAGGTACAGGTGTCTAATAGAATTTTTTCAACAATTTTGCAATACAACATTATTTGAATACTTTTTGCTTTCGCTTTTGTTATTCGGTTTCCTTTTGTTTTTCCAGTAACAATTATTAAAATAAAAATAGAAACTTTGAACATTCTCTTAAATTGATGTTGTGGTTGAAGTTACGTTGTGCATTTACAATCATAGAGAGATTTCGATACTTTTTTTTATAAAAAAGAAAAGTTAGCTTAAATTAAATGTCTATTATTTATATTAATAAAAAAAATGTATTTCCATTGAGAAATTCCCTCAATACACTTTAGTTGGCGACATCTTCGGGTGCTGGCAATTTTTGCCAGGTTGGCTCAACTCCCCAAATTTCACGGGCATACTCAGCAATAGTACGGTCCGATGAGAATTTGCCGCTGGAAGCAATATTGTTGATGGACATTTCCAACCATTTGGCTTGGTTCTGAAACAGAAACAAATATCATGAATATCTCAACGACGTAAAAAGCACGGTTCTAGCTAACCTGATATGTTTTTGAAACATTATCTTGGGCCTTGATGTACGATTCGTAATCGGCCAAAAGATAATAATGATCGTATTTCAAAAGAATATCAGCAATGTTCTTGAATTCATTGGGATTGCCGGGGCTGAAGAAACCACCGGAAATTTGATCGATGCACTGCTTGATCTCGGGATTACTGTTGTAGTAATCGTAGGCATTGTAGCCCTTCTTCTTGAGGGCTTCAACTTCAGTAACAGTCATGCCAAAGATGAAAATGTTCTCATTGCCCATTTCCTCGGCCATCTCAACATTGGCACCATCCAATGTACCAACAGTGAGGGCACCGTTCAACATGAATTTCATGTTTCCGGTACCAGATGCTTCAGTGCCGGCAGTGGAGATTTGCTCAGACAAATCGGCAGCAGGCATAATCTTTTCGGCCAATGTAACGCGGTAGTTCTCAAGGAAGATCACCTTAAGTTTATCGCCAACGATGGGATCGTTGTTGACAACATTGCCAACGGCGCAAATCAACTTGATGATTTGTTTGGCAACATAGTAACCGGGGGCGGCTTTACCACCGATCATAACGGTACGTGGAGCGAACTGGGCTGTGGGATCCTTCTTAATGCGATTGTACAAGGTGATGATGTGTAAGCAGTTCAGCAATTGACGTTTGTACTCATGAATACGCTTGACCTGAATGTCAAACATAGAGGCGGGATTGATTTTGACGCCATAGTCCTTTTCCAATATTTGGGCCAATTTCAATTTGTTCTCTTGCTTAACGCGAGCGACATTACGCTGGAAGTTGGCATCCTTGGCCCACTTCTTCAAAGCCACCAATTGATCCAAATGGACGGGCCATTCGTTGCCGATCTTTTCACAGATCAAATCGGACAAACCGGGGTTGCACAGCAACAACCAACGACGAGGTGTGATACCGTTGGTTTTGTTCTGGAACTTATGGGGATCCATTTCATAGAACAAATGGAACAAATCATCCTTGAGAATTTGCGAGTGAATGGCCGCAACACCGTTAACAGCATGTGAACCCACAATGGACAAATGGGCCATGTTGATGCGTTTCTCGCCATCCTCTTCTACACAGGACATGCGACGCATGCGTTCCATATCACCGGGATAACGTTTCTTAATGTTCTCAATGTGCAAGAAGTTAATGTGATAAATAATTTGCAAATGACGTGGCAAAATGGACTCCAGCATAGAAACGGGCCAGCGTTCCAAAGCTTCGGGGAGAACGGTGTGGTTGGTATAGGCACAGGTACGCACAGTGATATCCCAAGCCTTGTCCCAATCCAAATGCTCTTCGTCAACCAAAATACGCATCAATTCGGGAATTGCCAAAGAGGGATGGGTGTCGTTCAACTGAATGGCCACCTTGTCGGGGAAGTGATCAAAGTTGGTGCGGACGGCTTCGCGGGATCCGAACTTGGAGGCCTTGTAACGCCTGATGATATCCTGCAAAGTGGCAGCAACCATGAAGTATTCTTGTTTCAAGCGCAATTCTTTGCCCTCAAAGAAGTTATCATTGGGATACAAGACACGGGAGATGTTCTCGGCCAAGTTACGATCCAATACAGCTTGAATGTAATCACCATCGTTGACTGAAATCAGAGACAACCAACAGACAGTTAGACAATTACGCCGACAGCTATTTGCTTAAAATGTATACTTACAGAACTTCAAGTTGAAATCAATAGGCGATTTGGCAGACCACAATCTCAAGGTGTTGACATAATTGTTGCCATAACCGGGAATGGGGTTATCGTAGGGCATGGCATACACAACCTGTGAGTCGACCCACTTCTTGCCTTCGGGTGTATCCATGACACGGCCATAGAAATGGACGGGCAACATGAATTCGGGTCTGGCCTTCTCCCATGGGTTGCCATAACGCAACCAATCATCGGGTTCCTCCACCTGTTCGCCGTTCTTAATCTTTTGGGCGAAAATACCGTATTCATAACGAATGCCATAACCATAGGCAGCCAAACCAAGTGTGGCCATGGAATCGAGGAAACAAGCGGCCAAACGGCCCAAACCACCGTTACCCAAACCGGCATCTTCCTCCATTTCCTCCAAGCACTCAATGTCGAGACCCAATTGGTACATGGCCTCCTCACATTCGCCGCCAACACCCAAGTTGATCATCGTATTTTGTAGAGAACGGCCCATGTAGTACTCCAAGGAAAGGTAGTAAACACGCTAGAAAGATAAATGAGACCGATTTAATTCAGCAATTAATATAAATTTGTACAGGATTATTGGGGGGAACAAATTGGTGACCATATGGTTGCGTGCCAAGTCAAGATCCTCGAAACCAGGTTACCGGCTATTAAAACAGTTGCAGAGATTTCCCTTGCTTTTCCCATTGATTTCCCTGCGGCAATATCACATGCTCATAAACAAAACACTTTTATCAACTTATAGAACAAATAAACACGAGAACTACTTTCACTATCATTGCGAATATCAAGTGGAATCGGAATCGAGAAATGAGTAACAACAACACATACACACATCCATCTAATATTCGTTTGGTGAATGGGGGATTAAAGTGCAATTTCTCTTAAATGAAACTCTTGGATACATGTGCTCACATCTACTCTGCACTCTTCATTTCATATATGAGTTTGAGAAAAAAGGGAGAGCAATTGCAATTGAAATACAAAAAAAAAACAATTTCAAGTACATTGTGTTTTTGTTTTTACTCGTATCTCAAAGATATGTTCAGCCATGCACACGACGACGCACATACTTATGTGTGTCAGTGTGCAATTTCAGAAATAGCTTCGGGCAACAAATGAAAAACAATTGAAAAAAAAAAAATCAAGTGCAACATGTTGTTTGTCTCTATTTATGCCGCACTTGTTGCGCCCTACGCACATGCAACTGCAAGATGCCACCGGTTTGTCTTTGCACTACGGCAATTTTAAAATTCAATTGGAATACGAAAACAAACAACTTTCAAATGTGTGTGTGTTTACCGACATTTGGGTTTATGTTTGTCTTGTGACACTTTTTTTTGGCTAAATTGAGCGACAGATGTGGAATGTGAACCAAAGTTAATACAGGGTTCTCCAACAAGAGGTGTTATTTTGAATCAACCGGTATTTCGTTAGCTGTAACTTTTAAAGCTTTTATTCTTTGATATTTGACAAGTAGAAACTACGCCATTACTGAAAATGGAACGATACATGCTTCAAAAACGCATGGAAATTATTAAAATTCACTACAAAAATGGTGAAAATCTTGCAGTCACAGTTCGCAAAACTAAAAAGTTTCCGGACCGTGTTATCTCTCGAAGAGGAGAGATCTTGTGATTTAACATCTTCCTTTGGGGCCACGTGAAAGATAAGATCTACGACAACAGCCCAGCGTCGATTCAAGACCTCAAAGACAGAATTCGCGAGGCTATCGAAGACATAGGGCAGCCACTTTGCAATTTGGTTGTGGATAATTTCATGAAAAGGATATGGCCGTGTAAGCGTGGTCGTTGTGGCCATTTGGCTGAAGTTGTTTTTCATTATTAACGGCATATCTCTTCCTCTTTATTATGAAATAAACATCCGATCATTTATCTCAAAAAATTTAATTTTCCATTTTGAATACCAAAGTAACACGTCTTGTTGGAATGTGCAGCCAATTTCATTAAAATTACAACTAAATCTGCCATTGGCAATTGTCTTGTCCGATTTGATTGCAATTTCACACAAGCCTAGCTGAAGTGTGTTAGTCGGGAAGTCGGTTTAACGTGGGATGAGCATAAGGTCCAATGTTGCAAACTTCGATACTCAGAAAAGTTAAAACTTTCGGCAAACTTGTATTTATCCTTTATGTCCACTTTTGTACGTAAATAAGGCTTTCAATTACAAAATCTGTGAAAATAAATGAAATTGAATGAATAAGATAGTTAAGACTTATCAAAATATATTTTTACTTTGGGGTTGTCTCTCATAGAAAGCAGACATACTCATTCAATTCCAATTCAGTTTACTGCATATAACAGAACTCTTTCCAGTCCGATTTCAATTATTAAAAAACTTGAAAATTCAAAAAAAAAAATAGAACTTTGCTAAAAAAAATTACTAATACTTTTTATAACTTTTTTTTATGCACATAACAAATAATTTTCATTATCCCTGACATTATTTCGTCACATAGTTTTTGATAAAAAAAAAAAGTGGCTCATGAACTCAAAATTCTAAAGCAACGTAGGCCCAAAAGCACATGGTTTCTTTACTGGATATCCGTTTCAATTTTAACGAATCATAACGAACGATCGTATTCATTTTACGGAAACCAGCCCTAGATGATCCAAACTCAAAGAGGCATTTGACAAACTAGTACTCCTTTCATTTAATTTATTATGCGTGTGCTTTTTCAGCAGCCCTAAAAATAAGCGTAATTCCCCATCGCCCTCTAATCTAACAAATTTGAGTACAAGTTGGACAGCATTAGGGAAGGGATTTTAGCATGGTGTTTAAAAATGGTAATTTGGTGGCAGCAAGTGACCTCATATTAAGAATAATAGTGGTAACCGTTGATGTATATATATATACATATATCCGTTCACACTTGTTAACGTTAGATCTGAACGTCTACATAGCACCTCTCCCCATACATTGTCGTATCTATAGGTCGACTTAGTACTGCTTACATACACTTCACATTTCGAATTTTTCCGTTGTTTTCTTCTAATTCTCAAATCTGTGTCAATGAGAAGCTACGAGACGTTTTATTTTTAACAAGTTAAAGGATTCATAGCAACCACTCCGTGGCCAAATGCAATGTCGAATCATTATCTTCAATTGATTAGTGCAAAAAAAAAAAATGTTTACGAGTATAATGTTTTCTTGATCGTCTTTCGTCAGTTGAATAATAGTTGAAACAAACATCGTTTCGATGATAACACAACAAATCATGGATGAATACGAATGGTAGGGCAACGAACACATGTTAGTAGCGTGTCGCTCCATATAGCATGATTACAACTGATAAGTGTTCTAATAATGTTCGCTCGTCCCCCCGCCATTATCGGTGTATTTGTTTGTTATGGTCTACTTCAAATTATTATATTTGCATTGAGCTGAAAAATAGGTGAAACTCGGGGAGAGAAAGGTCATCCACAACAATTTAAAAATGAATGCAACCGCCGAAGCAAATCGAATAGAGTGACCCAGTGATGAACGGCGATGCACAACTTTTGTGGTTTAGTGAAGGTGAGCTCATCTCAGCAGATGTGTACTAGTAGACTGTCTGCTACTTGGCGCCTGATCGCTAACGATGTTATTTGAAAACTCTCACATTAGTGCAATGTAACAACTGGAACATACTATGTATGCACTTATGCTGAGTTTATATAATTTAAGTAAATTAAATTGGCAAGAAAGTCGCCAAGCATGGCCATAAAGTCATTGGCGCTAAACAAGTTCAAAGCCCTATTATTCGTATATTAAAACAACAGACATTACAGGGAACGATACAACTATTTCACCCTCTTTTTGGAATTTTAAGGATCTTCACTCCACTTCTAAATACTTCCGAAATGCTGGAATAACTTTTTATTTGGCTAGCTAAGATTTACGATTTGGTGGGAGCAGCTTGGAGTCGTGTACTATGATTTGCTTATACAGAAACCATTACAATGGCTATATGTTTCATAAACAATAGGGAAAAACGTATATACTTTTCTCTCTAAAAAAGGAATTCACTATATACCCTGTGGGTCTCCGAGTCGAGGTACATCTTCGAATGTACCACGCTTCCTAACCTAACCTAGCTTACTGCCCGGTTGCAGAAAACAAATTCGTTCGTTCGCTACAGATCATGGATTTTGTAAGCGTTATAAAATAGGTTTTATAATGCATTTAATTGCGGTTTTTAGATATACGTATGTTAGAACACGACTTTACTGAGACAAATCTATTTTATTGCGCCTTCTTTTTTGAGAATTCTTATGGAAACTGACAATAAATTGGGTATTCATTAGACATTGTCCCTTTCAATCGATTGTACTGTCTGAGCCGTACTTCACATCAAATGATGGTAAAATTTGATTGAATTAGTGACTAACTATGCAAACTATTTCGAAGAACTGAAGGCGACCTTCGCGAAATCGACCAGCACGATTTTCAATACAATTACTGGTCCCTTGTTGGATTTGTATGGCCAAAAAACATTAGGCCGGCAAAGATACATGGTATTATAGTTATGTAGTGAGGTTTGTAACCTCTTAAAAAATACAACACAGATAAGATAATTAGCGGATAATGTTCACAATCAAAATGAAAGTTTTGTTTCGATTTATGAATATTTTTAAAATATTTCGACTTAGTCTTTGTGAGCTAGACTCACTCAAAATAATCTGTACAAATGATTTTTGGAAATAACAACCAATTACTTTGTTTGGGAAACCGATGAGAGGCCTACTAAAGTAAAACATTATTTTTTTTTAGTGTTTGGTTTTTGAAAATGGAAGAAAACCTAGAACATGTTTACAATTGAATTAAATATTTATATGGATCGGTAACAAATTACTGGGGTAAACTTTTTAAATATTATTTCATGCCATTTTTGTCCACGAACAAACGGATTTAGAGATTTCATGAGCCCCCACAAGAAATAGTCAAGTGGGCCAAATTACAAAACGTGAGATTAAATGGTTTCTGGTACAGCATGTCAACCAAGTCCAATTCTTCCATGTTGGGTAGAAAAACCGTGATTCTGTTTATTCGGTCAAAAACGTGACGACCACGCAGATCATAAAAAAAATTATTCAGCTTAGGAAAAAAGTCCGTAATCATCAAACGGACCTTGCTCCACTGACCTAATGTGGTGACGATCATCGCCCTGAAGAAATACGGTCCCCCAATGATGCCCATAAACAGCAGCAAACAGTGCGTCAGTGTGCATTCCCAGATTTCGAACAGCCTTTGGCTGCTCTTCGCATCAAATTCGCCAATTATGTTTGTTTATGAGAAAGAACATTTTTCGATACAAAAGCTGAACTTCTTTCATTTCCTCTTACCGAAAAAGACGAAGTCCATTCACCGAAAAGACAAAGTTTTGGTTCTGTTGATTCTGTTGTTCTCTTCCTTACATTTTAGATTTAGCTTTCATAAGTTTCATTTTATTGAAGAGCAGGTGTACCTTTTCGCTGATTATACAGGCGAACCATCAGAAGTTAAAAACTAAAGGCTACAAAGTAATATTTTCTAGAGGCATGTGTAGTCATATTCCCCCCACTGTGCCCACAAATGAAGTACAACATATGATTTACATTGAATTAATCATCAATCGTCATCTTCCATGTGCGTTTTTGGGACACTCTATTGATGACAACACCACCCGCCCCCCACTACCACAATAAACAAACGAAAAACGAACTCTCAGTCAGCCCACATAACATTTTCCATTTCTTTCGTTTGTGTATCAGTTAAAGAGGGGAGTCGGCTAGCTTCTGTTGTTCGGTTGTTCTATTATAATCATAACCTTTCAATGACCTTGAAAAACAACATATTCTCTAAATAAAAATAAGAATTTCTTTTTATTATTACAATACTGAAAATATTTCTTTTTTTTTTTGGATGGATACCCAAATCTTTATGCCGGTCTGTGGGTCCGTTTCGTTGTCTGTTGTTATGGGTGTGTATTTTATTTTGAACTAGACTACAAGAGAGATATCTCGTAAAAAAATAAACTTAGAAGAAAAAGACGAAATTTATTTCGAATAACGACGAACTATTTAAGACAGAATGAATAATGAATTTGTCCTCAGATACACACAAACATATCTACATACATACGAATATCTGTATGTACGCAGATATTTATGGGTTTGAAATATTCTCTTAATATTTATTAAATTATATAGAATAAACAAATGTATCGTTTAGATTGAAATAATGCCAACAAAATTCCTGAAATGCACCATAATATTTTTGTTAATTTTCGAATTTCTATATACATACATATTAAATATGCATATTACTTTTGTTTATTGTTATTTATACTGTCCAAAAAAAAAAAAAAACAACTACACAAAAATAAGTAATATACATAATTGTCAATTAATATCGAAATTCTGTCAGTGTTCGCTTGTTAAACTGAATTGACTTTCAGAGAAGGGCAAATATGATGGAGCAACTTTCCACGCCATCAGATACATGGCTGACGGTCGGCAGTTGTCATTGTTTACAGGTACACACACTGGTACACGAATCCACTCCGTTGTATTGTACAGGTGAAGCGGCGAAGCATGACAACACGTGCCACAAAGGAAATTCATTGCAGAAATGCAAAAAAACACAATTTTAAACCCTTTTTGTTGGCTATAAAACTTTTAAGAAAAATTAAACTAAAGTTGGGCCTACGCCCTAAATGTTTTTGGTATACAGTTAACATGGGGAAGCTTGACCAGGTTTATTATAAAAAGTACGTCTTTTGGTTGTTCGGAAATTAAGTAAAGTTGTACTTGTACAAAAACGATAAATATGGTCTTGGTCTGAGAAAATATGAAGTCATGTTTGTTATTGAGGTCAGTTGGATATTGGTAACACAGCAAGGAGTTTGGAAATTAAAAGGTGTGTCAGGTTCGATTCATCGATAGGCTGAGGAACGTTGCGATATCATACTTAAGCCAAAATGTCATTCAAGTATATTTCCGATCGAAACATATTCCGTTTTCATGCCACTGTAGCACAACCCCCGTCCATCTGGTGGCTTTTCTTGTATTACACTCTCATTTGCGATCTCGTGTGGATGTTCTTAGTGCACAATAGGTAGATTTTTCTGCTTATACAGCCGCCATGACAACATTTTTAAAACACAACAGTTACTTTAAAATATTATTTTCGATTATTACCAACTGTGGCGAGGCCGTGGTGTCTGCAAACACAGATTCATATCCTAACAAGAACATCAAATTGCCTTTTCATCGATCGTTTCTCCACCTCGTAAATGCTGGCGACTTTACGAGTAAGAGACTTGTTTAGAAAAAGCATTAGGCTTACGAAGCCGGCTTTAAATAGTTTTACTCGGTCAGTGGGTACATCGTGCACAGCCCTCAGATTAGAGAGACGTTTCTCGGCTGATCCTTTAATGAATATTAAATTGTAAAATCTGTTAAAATTTAAGCGAACATGTCGTTTTCATGTTGATTTCAAACAAATGCCATTGACTGACGTATGTCTCATATTATATCTATTTTTTGTTGTTCATATATTCTCTGACGCCGGTACCGACCAAAGAACATTGAAAACGCCGGACCAGACAAGCAAGAGTTTGCAGATCGTATTGTTTTGTTGTCAGATAAGCGCAATCGAGGAATGGAACCTTGCCAGCAGGGAGAACTAGACCGCCAAGTGTACGTGTCATCCAGATTTATGGTTTCATCGGCATATGAAAGGATTTTCCAGTTTCATCTACATTTCGTCGGCTTACTAATGTTTCGTTCATACTCCAGTTTTTAATATTTCTTTTGGAGTAGAAAATTTGTACATAAAAGGAGAGCACTACTTATTATACGTTGCTAAATTGTTTCAAATTTTGTCCATTTTCATTATTGTCTGTTTGGTAATAATAAAGGTGATAGGGATATCTGGTGGAAATATTCCTAAAAAAAAACCTTCTTTTCCTCTGCAGTGCCTATCACTTGTTCTACCTGACTTTCTTTAACAGCTGTACTGCTTTCAACAGACAGACGGATATATTAGCATTTTTTAGGAAATCATTTCAATATTATATTCATTTCAATATACAAGGGTCAAAATATATGAGCACCGTTTCAAAAACAGCTTTTTTTAGAAATTAATGCCTGCCTTTCTAACTGAAAGTGAGGTTTTTATAATTGTGAGTTAGATTGATTAGAACCCTTATGATTTTCACATTTAAACACTTGAGTGCTTTCGAAGATAATACATGTATGTATTAATAGGTATAAGAATCAGTTCACCCGTATTTTCATAGGCTTTGTAAAATAAAACCATTTTCATATTTACAAAAAAATAAGTTTTTGCTTGTTTTGCTATTAGAAATGTCATTATAAGTTTTCCCCGGTGCTGTTCTTTTTCCAAATGCTGAACTATGGCGGAGCTGATGTCTTTTTGGGATATTTCTGACAAAAAAAAAATATGTTTATGTTTTTATTCAGTGCGTAAAGGTCAAATGTTTGACACGGATAATTCCAGACAAAATGTTGTGTCCAAAGTTGCTCAATATGGGCACATTTACAATGTTTAACATACAGTCTCCTAGGCGAAAAATTTCACCAAAATTGGTTGACAAATTTCACTACAAGGCATATATGAGATCAAATATGATTTACAAATAAGCGAGTATAGGGGATATATGTATACAATATGAAAAACTCGGACGACGAACATTGGACATGCAGGGTTACTATTAAAACTGGCGTGATATGCGGGCGTTTCTTTTAAAATTTTCACACTGATTCAAATAGCTACAAAACTTACGAGCTGTCTACTTTCCTCTTACTATGCCGAGTAGCGACCAAACAGCTGTTCATATGTTTTCTGTTTAGAATTGTTGGTTTGATGGATCATCTTTGCAGGGAGAGTAGAGATAGGAGACAGCGACTACTCTGAATAGGCATTTGAAAAAATGTAATATGTAACAATTTGTATTTGGGAGTTTCTTCACAAAAACAAATTCCTTTGGAATAACTAATTATAAAGTGTTTTGTGACACAAAATTGTTAATAGTTTTCTGTAAACAAAAATATTATTCGATTTATTGATCAGCTCTTCGCTTATTGAGCGAACATTAAATCGAAAAATGCATGTACAGTCTACTCTCTCCTTTCGGACACCTCTCATAAACGGACACTTTTTTCAGTAGCAATCCACTTCAATCCTCTTGTGTAGTTCTCTCATAAGCGGACACCTGAGGGACTGTCTGTACACTGTACCTATTATGTCTGCCATATTTTATTTATTTTTACAAGTTGTACATAGTTAGAGCCGCCGTTGGATAAACTTTAAACAGAGCTTAATCAGACTTTGTGAAAATGCGGCTTTATAATAGAAAAAATTGGTATGGACATTTTCATCATTAATTTTTTAACAAACAACTACTGAAAAATTAAAGCCTGAATTGAATGGATAAAAATCTACTTGATACCCGGGGCGCAAACTAGGATGTGGCAACATGAAACATTGAGTAGTAGATGATTCCTCTAGTCTCTGAACTGGTAAACAAAAAGACATTGACGACATGGTCATGTTAAAATCAAGTTTTTCAGCCGAGAAAATTATATTGCTTGGCGGATTTGTAAAACGCACAATGCTTTCGAATAGAAACAAGTTAAACTTTCAGATTTTGGCCTTCATTGGTGGCGAGTATGTGCATCCATTCTATTTTAGATGAATTCGTTCGCACAATGATGATTATCGTCACCTCTAAGATAGGCGGCGGCGGCCATTATAGTATGACAGTGGTTGGCATTACTCCCAATTGCTTTTCTTCTAATTATTCCCCTCATTTGATCAACAGAATCTAATTCTTTTGTGTTTCTTTTTTGTTTTTGTTTAAAGGACACATATGTACATCAGAAAGAGAAAATATGTATGTGATAATTCAAAATCAAATGCAACAAAATTTGTGAAGCGGTTTGTTTTGAATTTTACAGTCGTAGAGAAGAAAGAAGACGAAACAAAGAGTAGATGCAAAATAAGATGAAATAAATGATGATGATGATGGTAGAAAATGACAAGAGGAGCACAAGAAAACAAGGTATGTCGTAATTGATTACGAGACTTTTAATTAATTTTTTTTCCTCACCATAGCGACGGACCATTAAGGAGCATAACATGCTCATTTATGTATACGCACTTTTAAGGTTAACCTGGAGGGGGGGAATCCTCAAACCCCCAAAAAAATGTCTCTAAAAATATCATTCAGATGACATAATGCTGCGAATACCATGTATTCCAACATAAACCATTCTAAACACATTTACAGGAATTTTTGTGGGACGACAAATACATCGTCCATATGTTTCTAACCACTTACCTTGGGATCCTTTTCATAGTAGTGCTGTTGTGTACGAATCCAACGGCCGACCATGTTGTCCTTAACGGTATTGGCCAAGGCAAAGTAGTAATCGCGCAAAGTGGCCACATTACGATCCTTTACCAGAGTGTAGTGCAAATGACGATTGAAATTCTTTTTCACTTCGGTGACATTGCCCACCTCGGCAATTCCGCGAACGGAGATTTGCTTGCGACGATCAGCGTCTGATTGGGGCTTCGACATTGTTCTTTTTCCGAATTCCAACAATTCCAAAATTCAAAAAAATATAAACTATTTTTTTTCCACTTTCTTTTAGAGCCCACAAGCTAATATAGATAGACAGACGACGACCGTACCGTGCGAGTGAACCGTTTGCCACGAATTCTGGAGCACTTCTCACTATGCGCTTAAAACGAAACCAACAACAGCAGGGAAAGAATGTATTTATTTTTTTTCTTCTACATATACTCCTGCATTAAGAGAGTCAACGTGGTAGTGGTGCTCTTCTATACCTAACCACCTCACTCCACTGATTAGTGTTCTCTTATGATATGACTGGCCAAATGAAATGAAGTGCAGATTCACAAAACATCGGTGAAGGAGGAGACGGGAAATGAGAATGTGATAAATCGTAAATGCATTCATTGTTTTCTCAGGTGTTGATATTGCATACAAAGTACAAAATACGTCGGAGGCGCATTAAATGTACTTTCAGTTTTGTTTGCCAGTAATCTCGCCGCTCAAATTATGCATCACCTTGTGCCTGGCGAAGGTCAAACATGCGTGGTTTGTGTTTGCACACTCTCTCCCTCTTTACCGAGTTATCATTAGATTTGTCTACTTTCCTCTTATTATGCCGGATGGCGTCCAAACAGCTGTTCTTATGTTTTCTGATTAGAATTGTTAGTGTGTTGGTTCATTTTTGCAGGGGCGGTGTTGAGGAAGGAGAGAGCGACTACTTTCAATCGGCATTTTGACGTAAAAACAACTCTGGAATTGGGGAGGAAATATTCAGTACAATTTCAATGAAACACATTCAGAAGTACGCACATAATCAACCAAGAAATTTAGTACTTTTTTCGATAAGGGCATTCACGTCAAAATTGTATGTAAACAGACTTCAGACGATGGTTGACTCAGTTGGTGCTGGTCGATATGGTTTGCCTATTTTAAAATGGAATGTTGTGGATACAGAAAAACTCGCAAAATTACATGTTTATGTCGATACAAATATTCAATGGACTTCGTTTACAATATGATAATAAAAATACGCCTCTGCAGGTAGACATTTAAAGACGAGTTTACATTATACTACTCGTGTAATAATAATATGACATGTAAGTAATTAATAATAAATCCAAAACGTCTGACACTTGACCGCTGTCAGTTTAACTATTGTTTTTTTCGGTTGGATAGTTGCGCCGCTAATGTACTTACCTATTACCCTTAACATTCTATGAAGGAACTGACTTCTCACGATATAATTTGTATACTCACTGGCCAGAACCTTACGATTAAAGTCGGCTCCGAACGGCTAATGCTTTTCTAAAGAAGTTTTACGTGGCTTAGGGGTTACTCCCTTACTCGCATTTACGAGGTGGAAGCAGCCGCTGACAAATGTTTGATGGTCCTACCAGGTTTTGAACCTGGGTTCTGCTGTGTGGTAGTCGCACACACTTTCTACCACAATACGGCAGTCCACGTGCCGCTAATGTAACAAAATAAATATAGCTAATTATTTTTACATAAAAAACGAAAGGCTATGTGAGGATGAGAAACAGTAGAGCACCTGTTGCATAGCTGCCCTTCTCTCCAAAGCAGACGGCGAGATATCTGTAAAAATATTGTTAGGAGCGTTTGACTATGATCTCTTGTAAAACGATACATATCTTTTGAGCAGGCTGTCTTGGCTCAGGGGAAGCTTCTTGAGAAACGTATAGCAAGAGATTAGACGTTGTTAAAAAAATTTTTGTGTGGAGGCTACCGTGAATGAACACAAAATACGCATAAGGCTGGAACGTGATATTTTGAGATCTATATTTCAGAATTGAGTCGCACTACACTAAACAGATCAGTGTTTAGTGTAGTCTGAAAACGGCTGATGGATTTCCAGAGAAGCGATTAACATCTCACGCCTAAAGTAGATGAAATTTACGAGATACAACCGGAATCGTTAAAATAATTGGATAAAATTATGTTTTTTAAGCAAAAAACACATTCAAGTTTTTTATATTGAATATCTTTCAAAGGGAATAGTAGATTCTAGTTAGGAACTTCTCGATTAATTCACCATATACATAAGTCGAACTTTTCTGTTTCAAATTCCCTTGAACCTAATAACAATTTTGACACATGTTATTAGTCCAAATCAATTGAAATATCAGGTATTCATTTCTTTTCACAGACAATTTTCCTTCGACAAATTCGTTTAAACTGGTTGATTTTTAATATTTGATCAATATTTTTAATTCGGATTTAAGCAACTAATAAATTTTCCCATTTCGGTTTTACCATCTATCAACACCGGACGTAGGGCAACCTGATGTGTAAGATCTTGACAAGAATAAAATTTGTTATGAAAAACCACTATAAAATTCTGATTTTTTTACTTAACATTTTTAAAAAAAAAATAATTTTTGTTCATAATTTTTCATAACTTAATAACGACATGATTTTTGTTGAAATAAATTTAAAAAATTACCATAAATTTTTTTTTTTGGGTAACAATTATTATCTCACCTTCAGCTATCTTCACAGATTGATTGTCCTGCTCGTATTCTACATGTCCGAAATATTTCCTTTCTCAATGTGTTAGCTGCTTGGTGGAAATATCTCAGTGAGAGCAGACTAACCGCCGTACTAAATAGAAAAAAGTGTTTCCAATAGAACTCCCTTGACCTATTACTCAATTTGAAGACTTTACATTTGTATGTTTTTTTTTATTTGATTTGTTATTAAGGTTTTAATCTTTATTAGATTTAAATCGATTCGGTTTTGTTTTATTTTTACTTTTAATGACTATTTTTGAATGTGTGTTGTGTCAACTGTTCTCTTTTTTGTCATTCATTTTGTATTTTTTTTTTTTTATATAAAGTAAAGTTATTTGAATCTGTATTTAAAAAATCTAATTTATAATAAAATAAACAACTAAACTAAGTAGAGATTACAAATGCTGATGGGGACGAGGACGACAATTGTCGTCATTTGTATGTTGTTAAATCCAATCCAGTGTAATATGTAGTACAGTGTGATATCGATATTTATGCTGGGCGATGGATGGTGAATAAAAACCTTAAAACTGTTTACAATTATAAATATATATATGTATGTATTTTGTAAAGCATACTTTTAAGCTGAAAAACAAAACAATTTCAATAAGGCAGATTTTTAGGGGATCTAAAAAACGTGTAACAATTCGACTCAAATTTAAAAAAAGTATGAGATGATGATGTGTTTTTTTTTGTTCTTCTTTTGATTTTCTTTGTTTTGTTTAGTAGATCTCTAAAAAATAAATAATACATACTTTTAAGGCATTTTATTTTAACAAATTTCAAACAAAAAACTACATTTGCAACTTATTTAAACAAACGGCAATGATGCTCGGTACTCTCTTCGGCAGCATCCTTCAGCTCCTTTCTAATATATATATATATTTTTTTGTTTGTGTCTACTAAAAGAAAATTCTTTATACTTAGCATTTTGGAACGGAACATATGTATGAATAAAGTAAATGTTGTATCATACGGTGGGTCAACAAATGTCTGCCACCTATAACCAACGATTTAATGTTTACTTTTGTATTCCGGAAGATTGTTAAGTCCCAGGAAAATGTTTCACATTAAATCGTTAAGTGGTACATAGTATTTTGTCGGACACTGTATGCGTTTTTGTGTGTGTAAGATACCAATGTTGTAATGAATGTATATGTCATACTACCTGTTAAAATTTGGACATTTTCTTTCAAGTATTCGGGTGATCGTCCAAATGGTGTGGGAGTCAATTCAAAATGAAATATTTAAGTTTTAGCCTAAACAAAATCTTTTTCATTTCCATACCAAGCCAGTGTGTATGATGTCTATATTTTGAATCTAAACTTGATGTTTTGTTGTATTTCGAATCTGGCAAATAATCCGGTTTATCTCTAAAATATCCTGATAAATAGTAAAGAACAATATTTCCTTTAAGATGGCACACATATCTTTAAATACAAAACTTTAGTATGCCGTCTTTGCGAAAAATCTGTAAGGCGTTAAAGGGATTACGAGACCTCACCAAATAATACAATCTGCAAGTACAGAGGGCAGGAAGGTAATCAATGACTCACACGTACTGGCAACTCATCGATCATGTAAACAGTTTCTGTTCACAATACCAATCATGAAAGTTAATCAGCGATTAACCCGGACCTCTTGGC
Organism: Hydrotaea cyrtoneurina; assembly: GCA_958296145.1. NCBI lineage: Eukaryota > Metazoa > Arthropoda > Insecta > Diptera > Muscidae > Hydrotaea > Hydrotaea cyrtoneurina. The sequence continues at coordinate 17,748,054 of OY282514.1, read as the reverse complement.
CTATGAAATATACATGTTGATGCTTTCATTTTAGCCCTGGACATTTAAGGGCACCACAAACCTGTTATTGTTCAATCTCATTATTGCTAGACACAATTAGGTCATGTAAGAAGCTAGTGTCGTCATCATGGGACAAACCAAAAGGTGCGGCTCCAAATTCAAACTTCCTAGTCCTGAAAGCATCTTTTTAATACACCGAGTCTCGTTCGTTTTCGGAATACACCAGACAAATCACTTGAACGAACTAAAAACGGTCATGCATCACCAGTGCCTATAGAGGCTGTCTTACACCCTCTCTCCTTCAACATGGAGTGAACTATAGTGGGGAATCGATCAGAACGTAGATAAAAACAACTTGTAAAAGTAAAGCTCGAGAATATTTTTTTTAAAATTACAACAAAATAAGTTTTTCTTTTTAAATGTGGAATTCTCTCATTCGATTTTGTTTAAAAAGAAAAATGTAATTCTTTTTATACAAAGCCTAGCCATTTTTGCACATCAGAATTGTAAAGTGGTTATCAACATTTTTTTGTTGTCCTGCAAATACATCGCAATACTTTTTGTTTTGTAGACAATCCTAAAAAATACCATTGTCCTCCAAACAAACTCTAATATTTCCGCGTAACATATAGGAATCATTGGACTAGGTTTTCTAAACCTCCACCATGAATAAAGTAACTTAAGCCTCTTGCCTTCATATATTCCTTGGTGAAGGGATTTTAACATTTCACCAGTTTTAAACATTTGCATTTTTACGGGGTTCTGGAAAAGGTTTCACCATTTCATTTGAATTTTATAAGTTCTGTATAGTGTTTTTCATTTGAAGCCTTTTGTATTCAGTTATCAGACAAGCTGCTGTCAATTTCTTTGCCACCTAGTTGAAATTGCTAGGACGCTATTGATGCATTTCAACAGACGTACGGACGGACAAGGCTAGAACCTCTCAGAGAAAAAATACACAAGAACAAATATTCAAATACTGCCTTATGAAACGCCATCCTATGGTGAGGTGTCTAAACATATACTTTGACAGAAAATTCGTTGTCAGTTCGCCGACATTTGCCATAAGAATATAACGGGTAGACATCCTTTTAAATTAACTCCTGCACCTCTGTGATGGACACCCTCCTAATTGTAATAAAAATTTATTGATATACATATATGTTTGGTTTTTTGTTTTTTTTTTGGTTGTAATTTTTAAGTTTTTTTTATTTATTTTTTAATATATTTTTAAAGTTCTCCGTTTTTATTCTTCTTTTTTTTTTTTGTTTAATTTCTTCAAGTAAATGTAGCTAAATAGCTGAGTAATAATGTCATTATAAATTTAAGTCTTCATTAACTAAAAGTTAAGCTATTTTTTTTCTTCGAAAATCAACAAATTGGGAAAGATTGTGTTTTGTTGTTGTTTAAATTAAAAATATCAACTAAAAAAATAATAACAGCTCGAAATTGCATTGTTTTTTCTGCGGTTGTTTCGTTACTTCTATTCATTTTTTTGATCATTCCCTATTTTCTTAAAAAAAAAACTTCCAGGAAATACAGATTAAAAAAAAGGACAGGTGATGACCACAAATACAAGCATAATAAAGTCAATCAAGAGTTTCAAAGTAAATCGTATTGTAAAAATAAAAGTAAGTTTAGTGTAACGTATCAATCATTATCATTATAAAGAATTCTAGAATTCTACATTACAGACATTTCATTTTTGTCTCCATAATTCTTCTTCTGTTCGCATTAAGAGAAATGTGTTTAGTAGTTATACAGAAATACATATTGAATTATTTAGTTGGTTTATTATAAAGAAATGTGTATGTGTGTGGTTGTGTATAATTTGAAAAATATATCATCATAATCATGTTATAATAAAAGAACAAAAATAAAACAAGATTTCAGAAATATGTAACTTCGTTCGTTTTGTTGACGTTTGAAAAAGTGCTACCAATTATTGTTGTTACGTTTTAAGTTAAAAAGTTGGTTTGTTTTGTTCTGCTTTGCGGTTATTGTATTCATTTGAATGGTGTCTTCTTCATTTCTTTTGTTTGTTGTTGTTGTTTTTTTTAAATATGAGTTGTTTTTGTTTTTTTGTTTATATATAAATTAATTTTGGATTTTATCTTATAAACACAAAAAAGTAATTGCAATTGGGTAAAAATTTGCGTTTGTTGGTTTTGTTTTGTTGTTGTTTACTTCTAACGATGTTAATACAAATTTATATCATTTAAATAATGGTTGCGTTTCTTTTTTGTTCCATTTACTTGTCCTTATCCGTTTCGGCAGCAATTGGCTTCTTGTTGCCAATGGGAATGGCTGCTTTGATCCTAAAAAAAAAACAAATGTAAAGAAACCAATCTTGAGTTTATATAAATAAGGGGAAATGGATGGCGGAACTTACTTTTCGGTAACTTCGGCTACTTTGCTTCTGGCTAAATCCAAATAAGTATCAATGGATTGTTTGTTGTTTTCATAAACCTTGGGCAAGGTGAACAATGAGACAAAGGCTAAAATAAAAAATAGAGAAGACATTAAATAAGTACAAATACTTTGTATGATTTCATCTGTTGTCCTTAAAAACGTTTGAACTGGAGTATTCTTGTTTTATAATTCCTATGCCACAATTTTAGAAGCAGTTTCACTGGAAGTTATGTTGTTCATTATCATAATGACGACTGATCCACTTACATATAAATGGATACAAAGAAATAATGCCTGATGATAGGAATCTCAATGTATACCACCTCTCATATTATGAACATGAGAAATTAGCTTTCCTTCCGGAATTTTCTGTTGACTCTAATCGATATTTATTCTATACATATATCCACGTATATAGCCCGGGTATTTTTCTTTCACTTCTGTGTGTGTTTGTTTTTCGCCAACAAAAATAATATAAACAAATCAAAGTAAAAACAAATTAAACAAAAATGAAAATTTCCTCAAATTAACGATGCGTATATTGAGATGAAAATTGTATTCCCGGTAGGGTGTGAGTATAAGTCAATTACTAATGTGGATGACAACCTTTGATATTCAGGTCGAAGATGATGCCCAGGTAATGTTTTAACGAAGAAGAACTTGGAAGACTAACAAATTCGGCCATGTCTTAATCCGTGAAAGTACAATTGTTGGGTTACGTTGAAAAACAATCTAATAAAGACCAATCTAGTGGAGACAATCAACTGAGGATGAAGTTATCGAGAAACACATGGTGCTGAACTTAGTCAAAGAGTAAGTTCTGAAACAAAACCTTTTTAAACCATTTTTAAACATTTCTATTGTTGCAAAGAAATAGAAATAATAAAATGATCTCGAACTCGAGTAACAGAAACATAACTGAATGAAGAATATAGATCAACAAAACATAAACAAAATATTGTGGCACAGATGAATTGTGGGTACTTGCGAAAGCCGATATAGCTGAGCTGAACGTATGTCTCTTCAAGGAACTAATACACTGTTCTAGTAAATTTCAAGTTCTATAGTTATCATCGAATACCCTTCACTCTTGAGCTGTTCTAAAGTCCCTGATAGGGGACTTATAGAAAAGAATTCTTCGCATGAAATATATCCCAGTGTAAAAGTTTTCTCTGATACATGTGAATATTGGACTACTAATCCAGCGCAATGTTTTTATTTTTTGCTTGTATTCAATTAGCAAAGGTAGCGGGCGGACCAGTTGTAATGGATAGTGTGTGTGACTACTACACAGCAAACCCAGGTGCCTATCCTGGTAAAAACATTAACCATTTTTTTAGCGGACTTGTAAATTCCAAAGTTTAAGATTATGAGAATAATCTCCAAGCTTTGCAAAATTTGTCTAGAAACTGCATTCGAAGACAACTTAAAAACAGAAGGTTCCGGTCTGTGATTACACCAATTATACCGCGAATAGCTCACTGATTTTAAGAGCAGTTCCTCGTCGGTCCCTGAAATTTCAAGGGAAATATATTCCTACAAAACCAGCACCTATCTAATATAAATATTAATGATCTTGTATACATTTAAGAAAGAAAACTCCATTTCAAAAATATATAAGCTTTAATCTGCAATAAATATTCCAGACTACACGTAATCGTTGCAGTTAGTTTTGCTCCAACTAAGAACAACAGGATAACTCACCCAAAATAACCAGTGTCATGCCATTGAACCAAGCTCCAATGTAGGTCATGACCCACATAATAACACCGAACTTAATGGAATCGACCAAGTCTTCAACCAAGAATAATCTTCTCAATTCAGCAGTGAAGCCATTTACATGGGCAACAGCAACACCGGCGATATTTTGGATTTTCTCTTGCGACAAAGTCAAATCAAATTCCAAGTATTCTCTGCAAAAAGGAAAACAAATAAATGTTGTGGAGGGTATCCGGGGGGAATGAGGTTTAATACTTACTTGAAGGGATGTCCATCTGAGGTCTTTTGAATGGCTTGCATTACCGACTTGTAAATTCTGAATGCAATTGTGCCGGCCAGCAGGATCAGTGACAAATAGGCGAATACACTGATAACAGAAAAACATGAGATGGCCAAGAGGGTTACAAGACCAGCACCAAAAACAATACCAGACTTTTTCACATCACGCCAGTAGATAAGGGACTCCACTAAAATAAAGATAAAGAATAATTTCAGAAATTAATTTAGTTTCAATTGAAAGTCAAACAAGATTTGTTTTTCTAATAATGATGTCATACAAATGTTTTTTCAAAAATTTTCATATTCGAAGATTGTGAAGGTGAAGATATTGTGGTGATGGTTACATTTTCTGTACAATTTCATTTATAATGTAGCTTAGGACAAATAAAAAAATGCCTAGAAGAATAGGAACTTATTATTATGCCCAAAACAACAACAACAGAAATGTTCTTTACACACACACATGCCAGAACGAAAAAGAACATTTACACTCAAATTTTTAATTATGCAATCTTTAAACATTTTTTTTTTTCATTTAAAATTCCCCACAATAATAATACTCAACAAAAACTGTGTGTGCACCAGGCCAGCTGAATTTTATAGATATTTTAGTAAAAATTCAACAATTTATAATTACTTTTGTATGTTTAGTATTCGTTTTTCGTTGTTCTTTCTTTCTTCTCGTTAACACGATCTATCGTTCAATGACGGATAGATGGATGAGTGGAGAGTGCCTGCCTCTAGAGGAATTCCAAATTCTTTTGGACGACACAATAATCGAATTTTAAAGAACCCGATATTGAAAACGCTACGGTGGTTTGCTGATAACCAAACGCGCCAAACAATACCAAAAAAAAAGGAAAATATTTAAATTAAATGCGTACGAGTGAGACAAGACTGAGTGACTGACGTCCGGTCCGGTCCATACACTGTCGTTGTCGTTGTGCTGTTACTGTTTTGGGGGCGAAAAAAAAGGAGAAAAACGAACATTCAAATTTCCACCAAACATTCTATTCTTACTTAGAGCTCGCTGGCGTACATATTTGTATATACAAGCATACAGCAAAAATTTTCTTCTTTTGTTTGCTTAACATATGAGAAGACGAATTTTACTTTGTTCATTTCTTTTTCGTTACTGTGCAAAACGAAGAAAGAAAAGCGTGGGATATTTTCACAACAACGTCTACGTTCAACACATTTATCTATGAGCTGTAGACAGACACGATCAGTTTGAAAACACTCCAGATCATTTCTCTATTACCAAGTACAATAATTAATTTGTTGTCGTTTGGTATATGGAACAAATCAAAGGGGGTATTTTCTGAATATTGACGATTGGTTTTTAAAATGTAATAATTTAGTTTGGACACAAACAATATTTATGTTATTAGGGGAGTATAAGTCAAAATGAACTAAAAGAGCTCAGTAGTTGTCACCAAGTTTCGAATCTAGGGATGGGTTCTGCCGCTATTGGGGCAGGGCTGACCAAATTGGCAAACTGGACATGGACATATGATTAGTGACGTCAGAGAAATTAGGCTTTACATTTATTTAAATTTAGTTGGCAACAGAGTCTCTTCGGGGAAAACAAAAACAACAATTGACGAGTAGCAAAAAAAAAAAATTACGAATGTCAAACAACTGAAGAAAAACAAACCGCAGCGGCTAGGCGCAGCTAAAAAATCTATAGCTAAAGAAAACAGCAGCCAACAAAAGTGGATGGCTGCCTGAAGTGGCAGCTAACGAATTTTCTGTTTTCATTTCAGTCCAGCCAACTTTGAAGTTTGAACGATAAACCGGTATGATTTAATTATTACTAATTTCCAAATTTTGAAAAAAAATTCAGACTTTGTTTATATATTCATATGATTTCTGAATAATTTCTTTACAAATTGCAATACATTTTTTTATGGACGGCCGTAGTGTGAAACCGGGTAAGACCGTCAAACATTTTTCGTAAATGTTGGCGACTTTACGAGCAAGTGAATAATCTCTAAGCCATGTAAAACTTCTCTAGGAAAGCATTAGCCGTTCGGAGTCGATTTTAAACAGTAGGTCCCGATCAGTGAGTATTTATATAAATTATATCACAGCTCACTGATTCAAGAGAAGTTCCCCGTCTGTTCCTTCATGGAATGTTAAGGGAAATAAGTAAGTAAGTAATACGTTTTTTATTTCATTTCGTTTTTAATTTTTAGCAGTTTTTTATTTCCCAAAATTTGGCATTACTGTGGACTTTAAAATTATTTTCTGTGCAAATCGTTAAATGGCCAAGAAAATTTTTTTTGGCTGCAGTCGAAGATTTTGTGTGCAGCAATAGAAAAGCGCCGAAGCTCAAAAAAGTGTGTTTAGCTTTAGCTTATATGAAATAAAAGATTAATCATAAAAGTGTTGGCTGCTTCAGTCAAAGCTGAAGAATTAAAATAAAAGTATCCAGAGTATTTTTTTTTTTGTTAATTACAAAAGCTGAAAATTTCCTTTGGCTAAAGACAGAAATGTGTTAGCGAATACGGATTCTTAAACTCTGGAGATATCATAATTGCAACACAATTAAATCAATTTTTGAATAATAAAAAATTAAACAAAATTAAAAATGTATTTAAATTTAAACAAATAATGATCGCATCATTTTCTTAACTGTTTGTCGACAGATGATATCGTCATTTCTGTGTGTATCTGTTTTGTTTGGCCGTTTTTCTTTTTTACATTTTGACATCACCTTTTGTTTTTAATCAATTTGTTTTGACAAAAGATAAAAGAAAGCCTAAATACACCTCCGTTATTTTTGCAACACACGTATGCATCGAAGATTTTACAAAATGGCTACGAGTTAGACAGTAATCTGTGAGCCATGCAAAACATCTGTAGAAAAAACATTAGCCGTTCCGAACCAGCTTTTCACAGTAGGTCCAGATCAGTAATGAGCCATAGTCTATACTTAGCCCTACGACCATTCTTGATTTAATTCGTTGGATTGAATTCCAGTCGTCGTTGGAATTTCTAAACATCCCGAAAGGATCGAATTAAAAGCCAAAGATTTAAAATTTTTGAAACCGTTCGCAAAGTGTTTAAACAATGGCTCAAACTCAGGAAATAAATCACACTGGTCGTTAACATTTTAGTTGACAAATTTGCACATTTTTAAACCGGTATGCAAAAAAAGTTATGGTCATGTTTTATTCAAACAACATCATGATGATTTAAAATTTCGATAATTCTTCTATTCGATTATGCCTTTCTAAAAAAAAAAAACTAAATAAAAACATACAAAAGCCGACATTAAATCATTCTGATCAGAAAATAATAATAGTAATAGCATAATTTATAAATGATTTTATAATTAATTAGCAGTTAGCAACTACGAATTTATACAAATTGTATAACACATACACATTTATTTCAAAATAACATTACATAGAGCCCATTGTTGTAGGCACTCTGTATTTTCGTTTTAGAAAGTAATTTTTGGAGGTTTTTGGGTCTTCAAAAAAAAATGTTTGATATGAGTTTTCTTTTTTTTCTTTACGTATCCATTCAATGCATACGTAATCAGCTTAACTTGTACAGCGGCTTAGATACACCCATACCCATATGTATGCTACACTTTCAATTGGTTTTCGAATGTATGTCAATGGGTAGGCTACGAATTATATTAAACAGTATCGGTTCGCTGGCTCTATTGCCTTGTGAAGTATGAATGAATTTGAATATGAGTAGATAAAACCAGTTTGAATATAATTCCCAAAGACTGTTATGTTGCCTTTTCACAGTTACTATTTTGGTTTGAAACAATTGGTCATACATAAAAATAGAAGAACAAATTGTTAGGGGTTTCCAAAGGGAAACCGGTTAATCGGGGTTCGTGGTTCTTAAAAGCGTCGGTGTTATTCTAAATGTTCACTTTTCGAATATCGAATAATCCGGTTTTATTTTGAAAAAGTTCGTTTGTTGTTAGACAAATTGTTCTCTTTAAGGAGCACACACCGGAGCACAATTTGGTTGGGTACCGTGAGGATTCAGGACTTTATGGAGAATATCGATGAAGTAAGCCCTTCATGAGAGCCTGAAATCGTCAGCAAGTTCGTGTTGGGTTGACAGGATGCGTCACGCAATCCAGCCGAGGTTCTCAAATTCAAAGTTCTCAAATTTGCTTCTATTAAAATTCCAATTTTGGAATTTTAAAAAAAAATAAACTTGTATATTTAACCAAAATTTGACACATTTGTTCTTTTTTTTTTTTTTTTTTTATTAATTTGTGGATGCTTTTTTTCTTTATCTCAAATGTTTCATGAACTCTCAACAGCCTATCATCTACTCTCTCTCTCTCGCTTGTCTTCCCGAAAAACAAGGACATTTCAGATGAAACAATTATTTTACTTATATAATGCCAATTTATACAAAACAATACGTGTATCCACATGCACCTTTTGTCAACATTATAAATAACACTAGTTCACTATCACCAAGTGCTCCTTCTCTGTCGCCTGTCTGCAGGGCAGAGCGGCAGACCCTCAATGACAACAATAAAGTCGAATTATAGAAATGTTGCTAAAAATGGTACACACCGCAAAAACTGGGAATCGCGAATCACATAATTTTTAAGGTCTAATGGGAGATGATGATAACCTTGAATTATTATAGACACAGCCAACAATTTTTTAAGAATACAAAAACAATAACAAAAAAATATACATATTTAAAAAAAAATAAATGTGATCACAAATAAGTTTTATCACTAACATACAATACATATATACCGAGTGTGTGTTGGTGTGTTTGCAGAGATGTGAAGAAGAACCTCAAACATTTGAACTCACATGGCTGAATGAAAGCGTGGCATTTTGCGCAATCGAGATATGCGTTAATACGGCAATGCCCGAGAGAGGGGGGCATGTGTTTGGTCAGTCAGCAAAGGTAAGGCAAACGTGTGGCGTACAACAAAATTGCATACGTCGACGTTTCTGCCCCATTCTCTAATAAAACAAAAACGATGTTGTTGTCATTGCTAGTGTTGTGTAGTTTCGTTCGTGATTGAGATCAATTGGTAACGGAAAGTACTTGAAGTGGCCACGTTGACAAAGAGGTGTTGAAATTCGAAAACACGGCTAAAATCAATTTCAATTTCATTTAAAGAGCTCTAACTTTCAAATCACGACACTGCCAACTGATTTTATTTTTATAAACGACGACGACTACAACTCTGCGTATGTGGGAGGCACATTTTGGGTAGTTATGTTAGGTCTATATATTCTTGGTTGATTGCTTTACCTGGTCCTCTTTCGGGCAGTTGTTGGTTTGATGAATTATTGCGTGCAAATTTTCTACCTCCAGCCATTGTATTTTAGTTTCTTTTTGTTGTCCTATTGATGTGTGATTCAAACGACGAAAACTTCTTGTGTTTTAGGTGACTTTTGTGTAAATGTTTAGCACACGCGCGTCTTATTTTGGCGCCAAGGAACACTTGTAATATATGGTGGGGTGGAGGAACAGGGTTTGTTTGTGGACACAAATATGCGTGTTCAAATGTAATTAAACGTTGCTTGTTCTTCTCTGTATACTTTTTAGTGACTGAGTGGAACGAACAAATTGTCTTTTTTGTTGTTCTTCTTCTTGTGTAGTAAAATTCACGTATAAGAATATCGTAGCGATACTGCAGACCGCTAACGTTTTTCAGGGAATGACGTTTACTCAGTGACTGACTGAAACATTGAATTGTGGTGTTCCACAGTAATCTGAAACGTAAAACGAAAGCTGTCTGTTTGTATGTTTGGTGGTAACGGAGAATGTATAGCCAGAGAGTATAAAAACTTTATTTGGTTTACTTTGCTTTGCTTGTCTTTTTCTGTCTGTCGGTTATTGTTGTTTTTAGGCTTCCTAAGACGTAGCTGTGTATTAAAGTTGCAACGTAGCCTACACGATCCAAAATATACACAACCGATACACCACCACCACATCATCACTGAGTTAAACCAACAACATAATATGTAAGTATCGGCAACGACACACTACTACACTTACTCGCTGTTCGTTGATTCACTCTCTTAGTTGGGGAACGAGTTTTGGATTTTCTGTTTTCAAACACAGCAAAAAGTTGAGAGAGTCGCTTGTAGGGCTTTTGTGGGAGACGGATACATACGTACACTGGGACACACAAGTGTACAACCTTTCATACGAAACGCATTGCGTCCTACGAGCAACCAAACAAAAATAATCACGTTAATAGTTTTGTGGGGAGTTGCGACAAAACTTTCGAAACTAGACCATTAAAAGTTCCCTCAACCTGCTGCTTCGATTGTTATGAACATTGCGTTCGGGATACCGTCAACATCCCAAAATGTCAACCATTTTGTATTCACATTTTATTCTATGTATATAACGTCAACCAACCCGCAAAGCTCTATAACATCAATTCTAAATAATGCAAATTTTTGGTTTTAGTAACAGTTAAAAAGGGTTTCCCTTATATGCATAGAGAGGAAGTTATTGTTCTTTTCTGCCGGATGCAAGAATATTGGGCAACATTACCTAAATGTATTAAGACGTTTAAGGGAGGACGCTGTGTTTCAATTATTGGAGAAAAGTAACGGCAAAAAACATATAACAGATTTCTTTTAAGACATGTCAACGTATAGATATGTATGCAATGATCTCATGTTAAATATTTTTTTGTATTAATTTATGTTGGTTTTCTTTGGACAATGGCCATACAGAGGGCAGACGTCCCAACTCGGTTGCTGAACATTTCTAAGAGGATATTTAAACAGTATTTTTAAAAAAAACAACATTATTTGCTTTCAAAACCATTCAAATTTTGTCCTGCCAATTACTGACAGTGTATAGCCGAACTAATGTGTCAAAAGAGAACTTGGGACGTCTGCCCTCTGTATAGTCTTTGCTTTGGATTATCTTTTTGTTTCGATTTCATTTCTGAACAATAAAAACGCTTTAAACTGGAGAATTAATAATATTTTGGTCTTACATTTATAAACGTCAACACCAGCGGTTTTATTTAGTTGACGTTATCCCGAGTGCACTGTATAACAAACATTGTTGGTGCGTAGACTTTTGCGACACAGTGTAGATGCATACAATGGAGTAGTAACTTGAGGCCTGGTATATAAAACAAGTGTTTACTGGAGGAAAAAACTCCTCCGTATAATGTTTAGTGGAAAACAAAAAATCTTCTCTCTCAAAAAGTAAACCATTATTTTAACTTAAAATCATCAATTATAACCAAAAATGCTCTTGTTGTTGGCACATAATCGAAATAATGCAGTCATGGAAACAAACTACATACAAGTTTGCTCCACAGTGCGATGAAGATCGTTGAACGCATCGAGCTACATAAATATTAAACATCAGTGCTCTGAGAGTTACGATTAGACCCCCTACCCGCCAACACCCTCAGCATGACAATGGGATGAGTGAGTACCCACATATTAAATGCAAAGACACCAGACACAACAAAACAAACGTACATACAGGTCTATCACCATAGGCATGAATAACAACCTGCTCCACTCGTCGTGTATACAATCGTGGACAAACAACGTGTCAGTATTCTTACGAACGTATATTTTTCCATCTGTTCGCTCGTTGTCATCGTCATCGCTTGAAACCACGAAACCACGGTGTATTATTTCATAACGACGATTTTACTGTTGCTGTTAGGTGCTGGTGTAGTTGGAGCCCCTGACTGAGTGACAGTTGCTGATTGCTCCAAGTGGAGACCGAAAAAACTCTCCACTCTATGTATGGTGGTAGTAGTGGGTGCGGTTTCATTGTATGATTCATATTGAAATGCATAGACTAAGAGAGCGTAAACACAACAAACTGCGAATTTAATACTCAGCGTGTAGAGAGACGGCACATGTTCACATACAGATGACAAATAAAACAAAATAGTACGGACGGAATAAAGGTTATGTGTGGAAGAAACGATGACGTATGTTGGTTGTATTAATCTATCCCCACCCCACCCCACCATCACCAACGCTATCAACAAATGGCATATGGAACAGACAAACGACACAAATGAATCGTTTGTGTAAATCTCACAAAAGGGAAATATGAGTAACGAAATCGAGATGATGTTGCACTGCTAGGGTTTGTTGTTCAAAGCGAATACGAACAACCAGTACACTTGGTTGATAGTGTTCGTTTTGGGTAGGGAGAGGGTACACACCGACCGAGCCATTCTCCTCCTCATGTCCGCTCCATTATTTCTTTCAACTTATTTTAATTTAGCGACACATTTGATGTGATTACATTCGGAAAAACTAGGTCTGTATGTGTAAGAATATCATGCAGACATTAAAAAGGGGATAGCAGGGTTTTTATTTATCCTGTTCTAGCATAACCTAGAAACCTCATTTATCATACAAAAAACAATGTGAGCTAAGCCTGATTAAATGATCTAATTGCTCCAAGGTTCAATAAATGAGATTTTGGTTAAACAAGATTGAGCCATGAATGTGTTTTAGAAGGATCTTTCAAAATTAGCTTGTGCTTTCGACAATTGACATGACAACACTGGTATTTTTCTCATACAAAATCAAAACCAGTTACGACGAAGGACAGTACATAAAAAACTAAAATGTTGGATATATGTATCGGGTAAGAAATAGTTTCGCTGCGTTCATAGTCATATGGTATTAACTAAAAAATGTATTTTAATGTATTTCAGTTTAAACGAAAAAATAAGGTGGACAATAGCCCTGATTCATTGAGCTAAGGAAAGTTACACGAGTTGGCATGAACTCGCTTATCAAAGGATTATAAACACAATCATATTATTCTTTTCTCCTAAATAGAGAACACATGTTTTTGTTACGCCAATCATTTTAATGTTTTGGTTAACATGGCAACATTGACCAAAATATTAATGAACTTATATGAAATCAAGAGTTACCACACTGCGCCCCCTTTGTTATGCTAATAAATTATGAACATACCCAAGGGGTTGGAAAAATACTATTCTCCTATAAGTAGACTTTACCAAATTGGAGCTACATTTTCTTTTCGTAATAACTCCTAAACTCTGTTTTGCAATCTTAATTACAAACAAACCGGAAACCAACTAGCCAACGTTTGTCTAAGCTTGGCTTGGCATCAGTCCAGGTAAACCGTATAGCGAACAAAAACACACACACAAATCAACTTGACACCGGCAATTTAGATAGGACAGAAAACAGAAACAGACATAAAATGACCAATCTGCGGACACCACCAACAACCCAGACAGATGTTATGGCCCAGCGGCACATTGAAGTAAAGTAAATTACCGTTTCTTCCCGACTAGTATGTATTTTAACAGTAAATATTTGTGCGTAGATAATGTAGAATAAGAAGACGAAGAAGAGAGTTCATTGGCATTCATTATATCTGTATCTGCAGCGCTCTGCACTCGCCAAACAAACAACAATAAAAACCAAAGCCTATTTGAAAACGCAAAACAAAAAATATATAAAACAACAAAGAAAAATAGCAACAAAAACGTATAATGCGCACATGATACGAATGGTGCGGTGCAGCCCAATAGAACGCAACGCAATAAATAGCCTTAAACTTGTCTGTCTGTCTGTCTGACATATACATTTTTTTCTCCACTGGCCGACCAGCAGCACCACCGTCAAAGTTGATGATATCATAAGTAGTAGACACAACTACACTTTATTATGTATCGCATGAAAAGGGTGCGGGGTTGGTTGGCCCAATAATGGGTCTTTATGATAGATTTAGAACAAGTTTATGTCTGACTGCAGGCAACCCCTTGCCCATTTATTTTCAGCTGTCCGTCGGCAACCCCAAATTCAGTTACAATTGATTAAGTGCATACAGGTTGTAATCATTTGCAATAGCAAATATCTACACAAATATGAATGGGTGTGTGTGTGTGTGAATCAAAGAGAAATTAGTAAAAAGAGATGACATGCATTTTTTTTTTGTAAAGAAGAGTACGGTTTGCGGGTGACAGCTTGTAATAGATTTTGGTGTGCAGGGGTAGAATATAAGAAAATTGACAAATTGAATTTTTTTCTCATCCGTATTGAGAGATTTTGTAACTTTTGAAAATTACTAAAATGCGAAAGAATGTATTTGCTTTATATAAAGCGCCCTGGTAGGCGAGTTGGTAGCGTGCTTGGGGGAGTGTGGGTTCGATTCCCAACAGAGGCTTTGGTCTGTCGCTGCAAATCCAGCCATATGGTCTGTGTCACCCTGTTTACCCTTGGACACAAAATAAGAAAACTTTGTATTGTAATTAAAAAAAAAAATTCTTTATAATTGTGTTATTTAAAACACATTTCTGTTAAATTAAATTAATACAAAAAAAAAAATGTGCAGTAATGACAAAGATATTTCATTTTCATTTATTTGCACAGATAATTATTTGTAAATAATTCGTCCAGAATTTTTATTTAGAAAAACGGCCCAAAAATCATAAATTCCAATCAAATCGATTAACTGCAAAATATTAGTTTGAATTTCACTTTCGACAAATACACGTACAACTGAAACAATTTGGATCTGTTTCCTGATTTTCAGTTAACCGAAAAATGTTGTTTAGACATTTATTTTCAGTAATCTCTCTTTTTTTTTTGTATATACATGTTTAGAGCCAAGTCAGGATAACTGCAATAACGCTTAACTGAAACTGAACGTCAGGTTTTAGAATCGCTTAAGCGAGTTGTGAGAATTAGGATTATCCATTTTAGCAGATTTTTTAAAATGCTACAAAATAAGTTGATCTCAGTAATAATCTCACTCAGTAAACTTAATTCTCGATAGAAAATGTCACAAGTTTCTGTGAAAACTGTCAAATAGTTTGCACTACAACACATTTCACATATACGAATTAGGCTTTAGAGAAATACACCGATAATTCATTTCCCCATCGTCAGCTGTAATCAAATTTTAATAATTTCTCTTGGTTTTTCCATATTGCAGTGAGTACAAAAACAAGAAAACAATGATATCATCTGTAGAACTTAAATTTCGCAGTTTCATTATTAACCTACCGAGTTTACGACTGTTTGAACAGTACTTGGGATTTGTCATTAGTATGCCGGGTGTGTGTGCGTGCATGTACACATTAGATAAAGTCCAAAAAAATATATTTTTTTTGGCGTTTTAGTCATTATTATTTATAAATAACATGAAGTTTTGTATTTAAATTAATTTGAATTTGGCTTTTCTTAAACAATGTATATTGTTGCTGTTGAGTTGTTAGCGAAACACTGTAACGATTTTGACATACATTTCATGTGTATGTGTACACCTGTCAGAAGCTTACATAATACTATGTACGTATTCGAACACAAAGCATGTGCATTTTGTTTTATGTTTTTGATGGTTTCATAAGATGAAAATGTTGTCATCTCTGATGGCAGAATATACGTCGAGACATTAGGATGTCCCGGATAGTGGCTGTTGTCGAAGCTGGGCTGTTGGCGTAGAACTTATGTTTCACGTGGCTCTAAAGGATGAAGTCACAAGGTGGTAAATCACAAGATCTCGGTGGCCAATTGTGATCACCTCTTCGAGAGATAACACGGTCCGGAAACATTTTAGTTTTGCAAACTATGACTGCAAGATTTTCACCATTTTTGCCGTGAATTTGAATAATTTCAATGCGTTGTTGAAGTGTGTATCGTTCCATTTTTAGTAATGGCGCAGTCAAAGAATAAAAGATTGTAGAGTGGCAGCTACCGAAATACCGGGAGATTCAAAATAACACCTCTTGTTGAAGGCCTTAGTATTAAGAATGAAATATCCATTTACTGCTTCCCCTCGCACAGAATAAGTGGAAACTTTCCATTCTACATAAGGTTTCCTAAATGGAAGTTCTGATAATTACCATTTACCACAATCCAATATCTATTTATTTCCTTCTAGTAGAAAACAAGAAGGATGTTTTCGCAAGGATAAAAATATACGATAAAACATTTTTTTTTCAGCAGTTCAGTAGATAGAAAGCCAGTACGATTTGCAATTCAAATATTGTGGGTTCAAATTCCATGAGAACACAAAAAAAAACAGAATGACTAACAAATATTAATTCTCATAATTTAGTTTATTTTGTTTAAGCCGTTTAAGAAATTTCTTGTGTTCAAATTCCAGGAAACGATAAAAAACAACAAAACAGAATGACTAAGAAAATTGTTTGCATATCATTTAAATTAGTAATCAAAATTGACTGCTGTACAAAACATTTAATTATTTTTCATAAATTTTGCTAAAGCCCTTCGGAATGCATTAGTTTTTTTGTAAGATCTGAAGGTCTGGCCATCTAAACTATTTCTGTGCTCATTTTAAATGGATGTCTTAATATTTGAAGGGAAAACGTTTTCCAAATAATTATATCCCAGAGTGAACTGATTAACAATTTAAAATACTTAGCATTACAAGTTTTTACTTCCTGAGTTTACTTTTAATTATCTCATTGAATTTGCAAGAAAGTACGTTAAATTCATTCAGAATAAAAGTTTTAGACATAATTTAGTGAAAATGGCGAGATCTCTTCGTGTGAACGAAACAATGTGTAGTTCAATATGTTGTTATCGATCACTAGGTTTTCGAGAAATGCAAACATTCAGACTTTTTAGTGAAAATGAAATATGAGAGAAAGGTCAGTAGGTCAGTAATCTAAAATTACGTTTTCCCAGAGAAGACCAAATTCAAAATTTGGATTTGATAATATTTGAAAATAAGATTTTTACGAAACTTCAAACCTTTTGAAAGTCATTCCAACAGTCTTCAAATCATTAGACCATGGGACTTAAAAATCTCAGTGTAAAATCACCACGTAGTTAAAGCAAAATTCAAATTTTTGATTTGTATATTTGTTTTGTTGCTGGTAGGAGAAAACCGTAAACAGATTTTTTTAAATATATTTATAACATTAACATTTCGTTTTAAAGTCTGTAGAGAACTTAATTAAAAATTTTGTTTTCCAAATGGAAACCAAATTGAAATTTTGAATTTGAACGATTTTTTTTTTGTCGGCGGTACTTTTTCCTCGTACCACTTTTGAAAGTCATTCGAACAGACATTCTGTAACTTAAAAATCTCAGTTTAAGATAAATACAGAGTTATAAAAGGACAATTTTTAATAAATTAAAATTTTCTAAAAATTTGTTTTTGAGCATTTTGCATTTGAACATTTTAATCGACGGTACGGAGAACGCAAACGAAAATTTTAGTTAATTTTAAAAAATGTGCGCTGTACTGTGCGTAATTTTTTTCATTTGAACATTGTTGGTAAATGGTACGGACCAGTGAGTATTCAAATTATATCGTGCTAACTGAGAGAAGTTCCCTTTATGTGCCTTGATGGAATTATGGGGAAAATCAAATTACCCAGGTTTATCTAAATGAAGAAAACCTAATTATGTATAGGTTTGTTGAATGTAAAAAAAGTGAAAAACAATTTAAAAGACAAAATCACGCGACCATTTTAAATTCTACGCATTTTCCGAGTGAATAACTCTTTATAAAACGTGGCTCCTGAAAAATTACTTAAAAAAAAATCGCGGGTTTTTCTGGATTGATTTGTCGTCTGAGGGCTCTTTGTAATACGTCCATATAAAAAAAAAACGGCACAAGGAAAAAAAACCTTAATATAAGGAATTAATTGTATCTATTTTATTTTTCTCTCGTACAATTTCAAATCGTGATGACATTTCCTTTCATTTGAGTACCATATTATCCAAATTCGTGGGAGGGGTCGTTTTTCGATGTCACGCCCCATGAGCCCAGACTCACTTTTCATTTCGACTTTCACCATCACGGGGTGATTTCGAAGGAAACTGTATTTTATGGGCTATTTCCATCGATGGACAATTGCATCCAAGAATTTTAAAATAATCAAATTAAAGGCACATTTTTAGGTTTGAACTGATAAAACATCTTTCATTTAAATTGATCGCTTTATTTCCATAAAATTAGTAAAAATTATTAGAACACTTTCTTTAAAATTGCTAAAATTTGTAAAGCCTTATTTAAGGGAAATATGTTTCAATGTGCGAAAAGGAAAAATCCGACGCTTTAGTAGATTCAGCCCGCCAAGTTTTCACCTATTGTACTTAAAATTAGAATGGGACTTAATGATGCGATACATGTATGTTTGACATATACATACATGTGTACATGAAACGTAAAAATTGCTAGTATTCGGCAACCAATTACAACCTATATCCAAAATTCCTCATATGTATATGAAGAAAAACATCGAATCCAAACAGACGAATATTGTACATATAGAGTACAACAATAAAGATAATAAATAATCCAACCCACCACCCGCCAAAAAATAAAATAATTACCAAGAAAACAAATAAAGATGACAATGAAGGCAAAACAAAAAATAAAACAGAAGAATACTTACAAGATTCACGATTTAGTGGCATTTCCTTAATTTCCGCTAATAGTGCCAAAATTTCTTGCACTTGTTCTAAAGCAGCCATTTTTATGTTATATTTATAATAATATTGACTCTTAATAAAAATACACTTAAATATATGACACTTTAGTTTGTCAAAACTAAAACAAAAAAGAATTTACAAATTAATGGAAATTAAAAAAAAAAAATATTTAAATTAAACGACGAAATCAAGTTAACACGCGAAAAAAACAAATCGAACCGAAGGAAAACGCGAAAATGCAACTGCATACATTGACGGCGTCAGAGTAACTGTTATTTAAACGTTTATTGTTAATCAAAATTGAAAGAAGGCTCTCTAGACTTTTGTTATCGGGACTGCGGCGGCGGTGCTCGAGGGTAGACAACTTTCTATTTTTCGCTTACAGAGATAAGGATTTTTGTGTGTCTGTTTCTTGTTATAATTTTCTATATGTAAATAAATGTCAAACACAATGTGTGCGGTTGGCCTTTAGGTAAAAACGTTTTGGGAATCTTTGGGTAGGTAGGCAGGAAGGTTAACAATACAAATTTTGAAAATATTCCAAATATTTTTTTTATCTATTTTTATTTCTTTCACACACACATGTATTATATAAGTGGAAGTTTGGTGTTCTTCTTAGTTTTTTTTTTGTATGATGATCGCGATCGATCGGAAATATAAATGTACATATATTCTAAATGATTGTCATGAAAAACACACAAATGCAGCAGCACTCTCCTTCCACTTATTTCTTGTTTGTCACCTAGCACTAGGGGGCTGATTTTGTTTTTTTTGGTTGTTTTATATTATCGTTTCTATTAAATGCACTTTTTTCATTTCGGGTTAGTTTTTACAATTTAGTTTTTGACCCCCACCTTTGTTGAACACAAAAATTTACAAAAATTCGTTTCGTTCAGAGGAAAGAGTTCTCGAAAACCGTGTGCGTCGATTACGGTATACGACAAACTGAAGGGAAGAATTGCCTATAAACTACAAAAATACAGAAATGATGATGAGAAACGACAGCAGAGCAGCATCACAAAAAATAAAGTACTATTTTTGCCTTTTCTCGTTTTTATATACACTTTTTGTTTCGTTTTCGTTTTTGAAAGAATCCCCACCGCAAGACGACAGCAATGCAACAACAACAATGAGAAATACAATTCCAACAAAAAAAAAACAAAAAGAATAGCGAAATTGAAAACATACAAAAAGAATATATATGCGCTCTTTTCGAATTCTGTGGTTATCCCCATCCTAAAAGATCGAACAATCCACCGTGGCTTTTAGACGAAAACAAAAGTTCCATCATGTTGAAAAATTCCTGCTCATTATAGATTTTATGGCACGTGATCTCGATCTATTGATGTGCTCAAATGGTGTTTCAGTTAGCTTTAGACATTTTCTGTTTTCAAAAATGTTCAATTGTAAATTGAGTAAGCGATATTGGGGAATTTTTCTGAGATAGATCACCATCTAATACAAAAATTACTAACATTGATTTTTTTTTTAAAAAAAAAACTCTCTAAACGATTGCAATATGCCGCATGCTTAACTACGGTAAAGTCAGTGACCCAATGAAATTGGAGCCGAATGCCATTTAATATTGTCCTTGATTGTGCAAAACAACCTGATAAACAAAATACTGAAAGACCTTGACTGTACAGATGACATCGGTCTCTTATCACACAGATTCAATGATATGCCCAATTTATTAAACGATGTACAGTTGAAAGCAATCAGAGCAAATCTCAAGATAAACATCGCCAATACAAAGATTATGTCAATCCACACACAACAAAAACCAATACTCGTCATATTACCAACTAAAATTAATGGCAATGACATTGTAATAAAGTTAAGTGTTTGCGAATAGGACACAGAATACCCAGATTGGTATTGTGGTAAGAACATCAAACATTTACTTCTTCGAAAACGACGCGGAAACGACTGTCACCGTCAATTCGGAGCGTTATGGTCGTATGATAACCGCTTTTCTTTGCCTGCTATTGAAGAATACAACTTGGAGAATAAGTGGTTTCAACAAGACGGTGCCACACAACTCGAAACAGCAAAATGAATAACCCTTTACAGTTGACCAGCGTTGCCGTTTTGGGCATTTTCTGCCAAATTTGGTCGGATAGATTTAGATTCATGACATAATCGCAAATTGTTTGGAATTTCAGAAAAGAAAAAAAAAAGTCGAAAAATTTCGTTTAAAAAAACCTATCCATAGAAAGAAAATGTCGGAAATTTTTTTACAACAGGGGACAACAGTAAATCAGAATACATTACATCAGGCTGGAAGTTCACGTTCAAGTACTTGTATTCGAATAGAACTTAAAACAAACTTGTCCTTGGATTTTAATATTAACTCTTTTTTGAAGACAATTACTTCAATTAAAAATAGTGGAACTTTCCAATTCCAGTTTTTTATTTGATTTCACTTCCAATGAGATCTGCAGCTGCAGAAAACTATGCTTAGAAACAAACTGGGGGATGTGCAAGGAGCTTGTACTTCCCCCAAAGCGTATGGTCGGCTAAAAGGGACATGAATAATTAAAGTTACATTGCTATACAAACTAATTGTTTTTATATATTTTTTCTGATCTCAAACATAAGACTGAATTAAACTGTACAGTTTGTTATTAATATTAAAACATGTGTTATTAAATAGTACATATGAATTTTAGTTGCAGAAAAGACTGAATTCATAATTTAATTTTCGTTTCGTCCTAAAAAAACGATTATTTAATAAAATTAATGTTTGTAACAAAAACATTAAAGTGAATTATGATTTATTTTAACTTTTTGGTTGGTTTTTTTTGGAAATCTTTGGTAGGACAAAAATGTTTGTAGTGGCAACGCTGCAGTTGACCTATACAGAGAGAGTTATATAGTGAGAGTTATTTGCTGCATTGTTATCGGTTTCCCTGTTTGTTGCCTAACGAGTTGTCAAAAAAACTAATCTCGATTAACTGAGAGTCGATAACATACTTCAGTTTTGTAAATTCGATTTTTTTTCACACTATGCAAATATTTTGTGATAAGTGTTGAATTTATTGTTGTTAGCAAAATTATATTTGCAGGATGAGCGATATACATTTACTGCAACGTCACAATTCAAAATTAACTTAAAATCTCTTATTTGAGTTGACTTTTGTTCTGCGTGTATTACACATACATATGTCAGGGGTCCAGATTATTCGGGAAACCTATGATTTTCTTCCTAAATTTGCTAAGTTAGTCGCAATTGCAAACTGTTGCTAAATTGTTGCTAAATATAAATGTCAAATAAAATGACAACTTCTAATTAGATCAACAATCTAGCAAACACAAAAAGCACAGCAATCACTAGAACATTAAATTTTTTGCTGGTATTCATTTTAGATGCCTAACTGCCAGTCTATATTTCTTTACTACAATTCATTCCATTTTCAGATTAGTTTACAGCTACTTGGTTATTAACAATATAGTTTACGGCCTAAAACACTGTTTGGCGACCAGACCATCCCATCCATTTCATCCCAAAGACAGAGGCCCATATATATATGTACATTGTACATATATATATTTATATATATGCACATATGTAAATATGTATGTGTATGGACATCAAATTTAAATTGTAAAAATATAAAAGATTAAAGTACACCACCACACCGCCTTGGTAACCGTTAAGGACTTTTTGTACAATTTATGCTTAAAGAGTTCTGTTTTTGCGAGACCCGTCACACGGCGTTACGTTAACCGGAACCGTAGAATATTGCGTCGATGCACTTACGACCGACCGCCTTTTCTCTTTCAACAACTACAATTGATTTCAAAACATTCAATTCAATTTCAATTTGCTCTTTTTTTCTTCTAAACGATCACTACATTAGATACTAGAAGTGAGTACTTTTCTACGACGACGACGACTGCGACAACACAAAATAGAGATTCAAAGCGCTAACTGGTGGCGGGCTGAAAAGGCAAAAAAAAAAAACAAAAAAAAAAACGCGCAGGTCTACGAGAATGGAATTGCTTGCAGTAAAAGGTCTGTGTTCGTTGAAACGAATTGAATGAAATCTCTATATAGAGAAAACACAAACTTTTGATATAATCACGACTATTAATCATCAGTTTGTAATTTTGAAAAAAAAAAGCACAAAGTTATTTTAACTTTGAAAGCACAAAAACAAAACCGCAATTCATGATTAAATAAAATTCCTTACTAACGGCAGGCTGGCTTATAAATATGAAACGACTATTTGGGGTACTTTACTCGGTTCTTACTCAAAAAAAAAGAACCCTCAACAAATATGTTGCATATATCCGATATATTTCATTCTATTGTAAATGTTCAATATCAATGCAAATCGTCATGTAATTTATTGAGAAGAGTCAATAAACTTGTATAAATCTATAGGTTTATTGGCTTTTTGTAAGTATGCAGACCGACCGACCGATCGGTAGACGGACGCACAGCACACTCTGAAAATCTTGTTGGCATTTATTTTTGTACAAAAGCAAATTGGTCGGCTGAATGGCTAAAATTAGAATCCCTCACAACGCCACTACTATACTAATCCGAAACAAACTTATCACACACACACTCACATACTTACATAGCCAGAATGGCGAATATGTTGGCAACAAGTAAAATCGAATAAAAGTGGACGAAGAAGAAGACGCAACCAAACGTAAATATCGGCTAAAGGCCAGTTTACATTATCCTCTTAAAAATTAAAATGTTTGCAGCTGGCATACCCCATCTAGTGGTTCCAATTTGAATCAAATGTTTTTTTGAAAGTGTTAACTCTTTCCGCTCGAAATCTTGAAAATCAATATCATATCTCCATGCAAGGAAATTAATCGTTTTACGCTCATGAACAGAGTTGGAAAATAATGCAAACTTATTTCCCAAGCCAATGCTGTGAAGTTTTCGCCGAAATGACGCACCCAATATGCAAGTTAGTTCAAAATGTTCGTGGGACTGGCATGCAACACTCACGGTCCCCGTTTTTCGCATTTCACGAACCTGATGCGAATTATTCGCATACAAGGTCCAATTAACCGCTTCGTTATCGCTTCTGAGTTTGTGCCTTGGAACAGCTCGAAATGGAAAACTATTTAATTACATATATTAAATTATATCTTCGATGTCAATAGGCCAGCGATTTAGGCTTTAATCTGTGATCACTTTTTTTTCCATTCAAAATACATTTTTTGTGGGCCAAACTAAAATTGCCCATAGCTCCTAAACTAAGCGTCCTAGAGCGATTTAGGCTTTAATCTGTGATCACTTTTTTTCCATACAAAATACATTTTTTGTGGGCCAAACTAAAATTGCCCATAGCTCCTAAACTAAGCGTCCTAGAGCGATTTAGGCTTTAATCTGTGATCACTTTTTTTCCATACAAAATACATTTTTTGTGGGCCAAACTAAAATTGCCCATAGCTCCTAAACTAAGCGTCCTAGAGCGATTTAGGCTTTAATCTGTGATCACTTTTTTTTCCATACAAAATACATTTTTTGTAGGCCAAACTAAAATTGCCCATAGCTCCTAAACTAAGCGTCCTAGAGCGATTTAGGCTTTAATCTGTGATCACTTTTTTTCCATACAAAATACATTTTTTGTGAGCCAAACCAAAATTGCCCATAGCTCCTAAACTAAGCGTCCTAGAGCGATTTAGGCTTTAATCTGTGATCACTTTTTTTTCCATTCAAAATAAATTTTTTGTGGGCCAAACTAAAATTGCCCATAGCTCCTAAAGTAAGCGTCCTAGAGCGAATTTTTGTAAATTTTTTTTAATTAACAAAATGAATTCTAACGATAGTATTGAAATTATTAATGATTTTCGAAAATGTACGTATACTTTTCGCACCCAGTGTATGCGCGCCAAATCTTTTATTTCCAGATGCATGAAATCGTGTTTCATAATTAACAACAACAAAAATGCTCATTTCCATAAAACGAATTTGTTCGTTCGTTAGAAATCGTCAATACTGAAGCGTTATAAAATGGGTTTCAGACAGTATTGAATTGTGATTTTCAGATATATTTTAGATATCGACATATGGAACACAATCCCAAACGAATAAGCTCTCATCACTGGTAAAAAAAACATTTTATTGGCCATTAAATTTTGACAATTTGTAACGAACGAACAAATTCGTTTTATAGAAACAGGCAGTTGGAAAAAACTTATTATGACGAAAAAAAATGGATTTTTTTTAATTTTTTTTCAATTAAAAAAATAAGCTAAATTAATTCTAACAATAATATTGACATTATTAATGATTTTGGAAAACGTACGTATACTTTTCTCACCCAGTGTATGTGCGCCAAATCTTTTCATTTCCAGATGAATGAAATTGTGTTTCATAATTAATAAAAAAAAAAGTTGCTTATTTGAAAAAAAAACCTATTTGACGAAAAAAAGAATTTCTGTTCATTTTTTTTAATTCAAAAAATTAACAAAATTAATTCGAACAAAAATATTGAAATCATTAATGATTTTGGAAAATGTACGTATACTTTTCCCACCCAGTGTATGTGCACCAAATCTGTTTATTTCGCTGTAATGACATCAACAAATTACAATGATTTGACAACAACAACAAAAATCCACAAATTTTCGCAAATGCTTAATGCAATTATTAATGGATTATCTCTCATCTGTTGAAAATGTTTTGAGAGAAAAAGAAAAGTAAACCCACAACCAAATGACAATCGCTCTCAAATATTCTAAAAATACTTTTGTACTGGAATTTCAGAAAATTAATCTAGTTAACGACGTTTATCATTAAATCGACAACAAAAAAAGTTCTCACAAAATTATCATTGAGAGAAAATAGAAAAACATTCAAACCAACAATGAGAAAAAGCTTTGGAACTCAAACAGGTCGACGACGAACTTGTCGGAACAACGGTCATCCAACCAAAAATATATCGAATACATATTATTGTCGGTTTGTTTTGCAGTGATGCCAGATGATTTTCCTAACACAGACACACACAAGAACATTTTACAATTCCCAAAGCAAAGAAATAAACAAACAATTAACAAAATATAACCATAAAATCTATTTCGCATTTGCATTTACGCTTTAGCATCGCATTGGAGAAAGAATTCGAATTTTTCGATGCTACGTACCGTACCGCCAATTGTTATTCAGAACAGAAACCTGTAAATTAATTTGAATTTGTTTTTTTTTGTTTGCACTGCCAAGATTCCAGGGAATAATTTCAATCTTAGCAACAGTACAATCATGCAAACATCCACAGTCTGTGCTGGGGTGAAGTACGGCATGCAATGATGCATGGGCATGAGCCAATATTTGGCATAACCACACAAAAAATAATTAGTGAATAGACGATAACGAAGTGAAAAACAAAAATTAGAAATGCCATGGCATGGGCTGGAGAAATACAGTATCTTCTGCAGATGTTAAGGAGGACATTAAAAACTGAATAAGATAAAAAAAAACTGAAAACTTCAGGGGAATTCTGGGCAACTTGCAATCCTAGTTGGGAACTAGAGGCTAAAAGAAGTTACGATCTAATCGGGGTTCTACGACCAAAGAGTAGCAGAGGTCTGGAGTCCCTATGACTTTTATCCTAGACTGCGAACGAACCTTCTGGTTCGTTGTAACCCATGTGTGATGGAACACCGTGACTTTCATTTCGTTAATCAAGGGACTCTGCATTCCTATTCTCTGATTTTTAATAAAAAAACACCTTTGTAAGTAATTGCACACAATTAAATAAACAAATCCAACCCACGTTTTCTTAAAAAATAAAATTCCAGTGTTATTTTCCCAAAGTGATTTCAAAAACAACGATAAAAAAATAATGAACAGAGGTTGTTAATTTTTATTTTTAAAGAAATAAAAAACACGACTAGTTTGTTAGCAACAACCATTTTCTTAGTATTTCCAGGAATACCAACGAATGAAATAGAAATATTTGATAACTCTAAAGATAAACTAAAAACGTTGTTGAATTTTGTTTTTGCAGACCACTGTACTCCACTTAGCTGGCACCTACATACATACAAATGAAATACATAGTATGTATGTACATTTTTGCACTATTCTTATAAATATTTATAAACGCCTATCCATCAAAAAAACCACAAAAAAAATACCGGCCGGTTCTATTTTTTTTTGCGTTTTGTTGTTGGCGGTTGCATGTCTTTCCATGTAATGTAGGTGTCTTCATGTTTCGACTCTTTGCTTTGGAGCTAGCTACCAACCACTCTGAAGTGGATTTTCAGGTTTCTTTTTAGAAATTTTGTACTTTCCGCATTAGTAATTATAACGCGAAATCTCATTAGTAAATTCTGCGGCTGTTAATTGTTTTACCGCCGTGGTGCCGTTCACCGACATGGCACAATCACGTTTGAGAGTTTCTTTTTTTTTCTTCTTTAGAGCCATAAGGCGTTTTCCAGCTTGACCTTCAGCGGAAACCAAGAACAAGAAAATAAAACTCAACTGAAAGATGAAGCGCACATGGTTAATGGAGATACTGAAAATTGGAAGTACTAATTATGCCTTTGAAAATAACGATTAAGATTCTGAAATTGAAAGCCTAAAAGATGGTTTCATTCTATTTAAAAGCAGTAATAAAGGCCAACACTTTCAAGACAAACAAAAATCGTCAAAATATTTTTTTTTTTTTGAAAAATCTCCACTTTTTTTTTTAGAAAATGTAAAATAATACTGCTTAGAGGAATTGAGGTAATCTTGCCTTGTTCAAAAAAAAAAATATATAATTCAAAGAAATCGCTAATTTCTCTTTAGCCCTTTCTTGGATATAAAATATTTTATAAAATAAAAAAATTTTGCTGGATTGTGCTCACCGAATCCTCTTTTTATACGAAATAGAATTGCATTCGAGTATAATACAGAATTTTTTAAATTTGGTGATTTTTGAGAAATCATCTCCAATACTGATAAAGTATGTACTGAAAAACCCTCGATGTATTAAACGCACTTGGAACTACTTTGCCTTTTCCCACATGTTTGATCTGCAATCAATAGTTCTTTAAATAAATGCATTGAGGTTATGTTTTTCAATTTTGTATTGCATACTGGTAGGCGTTTATGGGTATTCCATTAGTTCTTGCAAACGTCAAGTGTTTCCCATGCAAAAATCCAACTATTTTCTCAATCGATTCTTTGTTCTTTGAACTGCCGCATGGATAAATAGGAAATATTTCTTACATAATTAATAACATGTATGTATTTCTGGTGATCCATCAATTTATTGATTCAATGATAGGTGAAAACCCAAAAACTAAACTCACAGATATCATTTTTCAAATCCAGTACAAGATGACATCGACTTTACTGCAGTTTTAATTCCACGTAATCGATTGCAAGTCAATGAAAGTAACCTTTTAAAGGTAATCGCTGTGCGTCCATTTCGATTAAATTGAACTTTGAAGCAATTACACATCGCTGGAGCTCACTTATCACAAATATCGATTGTTTAACTGTGATTATTCTTGTCATTTGTTTTATATTTAGAAAAATCAATAATGAAAACAAAATCGTCAAAACACAGGTAAAGTCGTCGCTGATAAGAAACGATTAAAATATCTATTAACAAAAATGTTGAGTAATAGATAACTGAAAATGAAATTATGAAATTTAAAATAAAAATTATTGCATTTTTTATATTCCAGCTACAAAAAGTTTCCAAACTAATATTTTCTCATATATTGATAAATGTCAATAACATTGTAAAGGAGTAAGGGAAACAGGAAAAGGGAAACAACACCAAAACTATTTAACATTGATCATGGAATTTGGATTGAATATTTACGGGATTCTGCAGAATTACCATATTAGTTTTTTTTTAAGGAATACTTTGTTAAGCA
The DNA here is from genome assembly GCA_958296145.1 of Hydrotaea cyrtoneurina. Lineage (NCBI taxonomy): Eukaryota > Metazoa > Arthropoda > Insecta > Diptera > Muscidae > Hydrotaea > Hydrotaea cyrtoneurina. The sequence goes on along the minus strand of OY282514.1, from coordinate 17,719,369 downwards.
ATTGTGTATGGAAAACCGGCACAAAAACAAAAAAGTCTGAGATTTAGAAAATTTTGAAAATATTTTGCAAACGTCTTAGGGCGTCTAGTTTAGAGAATGTGCAGTTTTTGAGCAACTATAAGTGATATCATCAAAATCATTCACCACACCAAGTTCGTTGTCATTTTGGCAATGTCAACTGGTAACCTCGTAGATACGTTTTGACGACATTAGACTTTTTTTGTTGGGGCCCCCCAAACGGACCGATGTTATACACATAACAACAATATCGAGCAAGCCGTTCAGAAATAAGCCCAGAAGCCATCACCAAGGTCTGGGGAAAATGGGCTTAAGAGGAAGCCACATGTATACAATCATGTTTCATAAATAATTAATATGTTCATCTTTCGAATAGGCCAATAAAAAATGTTTAACGCAATTGCTATAATTTTTTTTCTAGAATTGGACAGTACCGACTACAAGATTTTTTTCTAATTTCAAAATCTAAAAAACCTAAAAACAATAAATATAAAAAAATGTTCCCCCGAAAATCGATAGGTAGTCAACTATGACAATATATACAGTGTACTCTCTCCTTGTGGACACCTCCCATAAACGGACACTTTTTTCAGTTCCAATCCCCTTCAGTCCTCTTGTGTAATTCTCTCATAAGCGGACAAAATTCTCAGTCCCTTAGGTGTCCGCTTATGAGAGAGTACACTGTATATCTGAAATGTATTTATATTAAAAATAAAACCTATGTCCTTGCCTACAACCTATTTTTTACAGAACTCAAAAATATTCACTAGTTTAAAAATGTTGAATGTGATTATGGACCACTAGTTTCGAAAAATTCTCGGCGACCATGAATGGACACTGTTAACTGTTTAGAACAATCTCTTGACAAACTTACTATCCTAAAATAATGCTTATCAATTAATTCCTAAAAATATGCTTTAAATTATATAACAATAAACAGCCGGAACACACGCAATGAATACATACATATTTACTACATATGTATGTAAAATTATGGGCATATAACCTATGCACTAAATTAAAACGATTATGTACAAGTGTTTTTCCAACATTAGGGGAAATGGATTCCACCCAAAAGCTAAAAACAACAACAAACCCAAATATATTTTATGTATGTATGCGCATACCCAAAATGCGACATGCTAGAAAACACTTTGTATAGATTGGAAGACAGCCAACAAATAAAAAAAGGACACTAAAACAAAACAGAAAGTAGCGGCAATAAAAAACACATTCTATCCCCCCTCCGAAAAAGTAGGAAAAAAACTAAAAGTTGAAATGAAAACAAAGCATAATTTAAGGATTACACACCAATCGACAACAACAACAACAACACTAAAATGTACAACAACCAACATCAATAAAGAAAAATGACGTCATTTTTAAGATATGTACTCTGAAAACGGTTGTTGTCAAATTTAACGAAGCGTATTTAAAAAAAAAATTAGAGCTCGAAATAAATACGCTGTGATGAAATACGAGAACATTCTGAATTGTTTTCGAACACGGCCTCGCGTTATACACTTCTTTCGTCATTTCTTTACAAGTTCAAATTCCATACTCCGGCCCGTTGTTTGCATGTGAACAGCTGCCGCCGCCGCCGCCACCACAGACGCCTTCGACGTCATCAGTGCAGTAAAAATGAATTGCGTTTTAAAATTTAATTATTTGGTTTTTTTTTTAGATTTTTACAAACCAAAGAAGCGCTCTAAATTGGCATGTCTATTGGTTTTCTTTTACAGGCAGAGGAGAGGTACGTCGGCTTTTAAAATATAATAGATTTGTGTTAACTACTGGGTAAAAAAAAAAATCAATTTTGAAATATGTGTACATACCCACACCGTTTGCAAGAAATGAAGAAATATTGTACTCGTTACGACGGCTGAGTGGAGGTTTTCGTATGAACAAGATGATTTAATATGCAAAACGAAGGATAACTACGAATGCAAAATGCAAAATTCGAGAGGCGCTAGATAACTTTGGTAAAATTCAAATGTGAAATCATGAATTTGCAAACTAACAAAGTACCGCATTTATTTACATTTCAAAGCAGATCTGTACCAGTTCCCTTTAAAAATATGTTCAGATATTGCAATCTACATACGAATAGCACGCATTTTATGTCTTATTCTCTTCTTAAATGTACAAAAATATAAAGAGTAAATTGTTTTTCGACCAAAATCAAATATTGGAAAAAGCAGAGGACATGAAAATTATAATTAATTCCACCCTTTGCATTATAATTATTTCGAGGACTTTGGGTATAAATTCCATCCTACTCCTGCATACGTGTTGGTCCAACATTGCTGTTTGACGAATATATTTGATAGTGTAAGGTGCTGTTTGATGTTTGAGGGAGTATGTTGGACGAATATCAATTTTTGATATTTTTATGCCAAACATTGCGTTAGTCGAACATGTTTGCAGGTGTAAAGTGGCCTATATCCAAAAGAAAAAATGTTGCTACTCTCGAAGAAGATATTCGAAAAAATCAGAAAAACAGCCACTTAAATTACATATTAAAAAATGTTCAGGGGTACAAACTGATTGTTGGCGGAGTAGTATATGTCAAACTATTGTTATCCGCGGACTAGTGTGTTGTTTTCAATTCCAATGTTTCCCATTTCTACCTTTCCACACACCTATCTCTCAACCATTAATCTCCTATTTGAAGAAGGGATTCTCAATGGACCCCATGTGTCTCCGAGTGGTGGAGCATTTTCGAATAGACCATCCCAGCTAACCTAACCTATGTCTACTCGATATTTGATATTATTTCGATGAACGATAACTCTAATCCGATTTTATGAACATTTTTTTAAACTAAAATTTAAAATCCAATTGAACTTTTCATTTTCTGGACAAAGTTAGGAACTATATCGAGGATTTTAATTTAAAAAAATATGTATTTAAATAAATAAAAATTCTAATCAAAATGGAGAAAGTTTCAGTTAAAATTGATATCCCGAGTGAAATTGTAATATTTTGTATATTAAATGAGAATTGATATTGAAAATCCATGTCAAATGCCTGTTTCCATAAAACGAATTTCGTCATTCGTTACAAATCGTCAATTTTGGAATCCTTATAAAATGGGTTTCATTCTTCATACAATCCTGGTGTTCAGATATAGGTTAGATATCGACATATGGAACACAATCTCTAAGAATAAGCTATCACAACTGATAAAAAATCCATTTTATTGTGGCTTCAATTCTGACAATGTCGTTACACATTACAACAAATTCGTTATATGGAAACAGACAGTTAAATAGGTTTATGTTTGAATGTCAATTCGAACAGTTTTCTATTTCGTTTGAAAACGAAAATTTCATTTCATCCCAGCAAGAACAAGATAGTTATCCTTCGGTTTGTTTTACAAAATGAGGAAATTAATGGAAAAAAAAATATTATTAAATTAGAAAGAACTACCACAAAATGGTGAACATTTCTACTTAAATTGAAATAATTCCAGGTGAAATTATAATTTTCCTGTGAAAGTAAGGAAAATTCAAGTAAACAAATCTCTATCAATGTGTTTTTGGCAGTTGATTAATTAATAAATTAAATTAAAATTTAAAAATTAAACAAAATACCAAAAAAAAAAAATTAAAAATTCCACATAAAATTGATATTTTCCGTTTAAATTTTATGTTAAACAAAAATTCCAATTAAAATAGAGTAATAGTATACTGGAATTTAAATACTTCAACAGAATTTTGAGAAAATTCTTATTGAAATATGAAATTAAGATTTTTTCAATTTGATATTGAGACAATTTTAACTGAAATTACGGTTTTCTTTCATTTAAAGTTGACATTTTTTTGGCCCTGAGGGTTTTTGTATTACTGAATTAATAAATAAAATAAAATTTTACATTTGTGGCTGATTTTCCGTTTTCATTTGAAAAAAAATGATATTATGCCGACCTTACGCGGCCCACCGACGATACAACTGGTTGTAAAACTGAGTTGAACAACGAATTTTGTCATTATCCTCTCACTCTACATTTTTATAACCCATTCCTTATCCATTGCATTTGCAAATATTTTTTGTAGCGTCAACATGAACGCATATGTTATTGACTTTATTCTAGACAAGGTGTTAGCGGAGGAAAAAAAGAAGAAAAGTCAATTGAATCATACTTTAATATCCCTCAATAAACTCAATACATTTTTTAACAGGAATTCATTAATTTGGTTTTCTTTATCAAAACTCCGCTACAAATCTGTGTTCATTTTATCAAGAACTTGCATGACAAACTGGCACACGTACCAACCATATTGAGCAGCAACCAACTAGTCCCCAGACGTGACAACTGGTTGTACAACTTGATCAAATTGTACAACTTGATTAAATTGTACAACCAGTTGCGACGTATGTGGGCCGCATTACACGTTGCGATTCCTCGTACAACTAAATTGAACAACAAAGTGTGTTGTTCTCCTCACCGACTACAACTTTTCGATCTATTCAATTCCTATCCAATCTCAATTGCAAACAATTTGTGTGGTGTCAACATGAACGCCGATGTTACTGTTCTAGTAGACGAAGAGTTAGAGAATGAAGAAGAAAAACGACAAAAGAAAAATAAAGTTGGTATATTTTCATACTTCAGACATACTCTATATATTTCTCAATAATTTTTATTAATTTCTATTAATATTCCTCAATAAAAATCCATCATTTCTTCTGCACAATTTTTAATGTTTTTTTTTCAAAACTTTCCATCATAACTGTGTTTAGTTCATTAATGACAAAATTACAATGAAGTCTATAAGAAAACGAAATTGACCAACTTGGCTTGAAATTACAACCATTTTGTTGTTGTGATACAACCGACTGTACAACGTGATGAAGTAGTTGTACTCTGCATAATTATTTATTCATTATTAACCCTTTCAGTGGCTTTGTCAAATATATTCGACACTTCATATTATGTTTAGCAGGTAAAAAAAAATTAATTGCCACCGAAAGGGTTAATAAAATTGACAGGGTTAATAAAATTGACATATCCTGCTTGCGACTGGGCAAAATCCAACTGAAATTGCCCAATTTCCATCAAAAGTTTAAAATTAATTTGACTTGTTTCAGCAGGCAATTGTTTGAACAAAAATCAATGCATGTCAATCAGAATTGCAAACATTTTCAATAGTTTTCCTTAGTTTGCCCCCTTCAGGTTTACCACACTTAGCATACGCCCTTGATAGCTGAGGTGGTGAATGGGGGGGGGGCACAGATTATGCGAAAACTACACAAGTGGTCATTGAACTGAAGGATTTTTTTCCAAAGCAGAAAATGTGTGTTATAAGTGGCAAGGAGGAGGAAAGAAGGATAAACGAGAAAATACAAGAAATCATGACTTTTGTAGGTTCTCTACCTCTCTACCCCTATTCCATCCTCATCCCCTCAATTCTTTTTAGATTAATGGCTTTTTTAATATTATAAATCGCTCGATAATATTCATATTAGACAAAAACGGATTTTTGTGTTGTAACCTAGACACAGACGACATGGACAACACCAAGAAACACAACAAAAACAACAACTATTGCAACATTGACAACAACTTACCTCGAGGATGTAAGCGCTCCGGCTTAAACCAAGCGTCTGAAATTAGTTAAATATTGATTATTTTTAAGATAAGAGAGCGTAGAAAATTAAAAAGCGTGTGAACACAGTTAAGAAGAAGACAACAAACCAAAGCAATAAGCAAGACAAATGAAATAATGCAAAGGAAGTTACCAAAAACAAAAGACAAAAAGGAATTACAAGAATATTACGAGGTACAATTAAGGAAATTATGACTACTGCAGTTAACCATGTACTAGACCATTACCAACTAGGAACCCAACACCTTTTTGGGCCAACCTAAATAAAGGTGTAGGAAGGAGGATAGCGGGAGACTTGGAAATGAATATGAAAATGAACACTTACTGGGATCTAATAAGGAACACATGAAGGGACGTTTCTTATAAACACCGTTTTGTGCTGGTTCTCCGACAGTATCCATCATATTTTGTTTTAAAAAAACACACACACACAACTTTTATAACTTATTGAAAAATCGATTTGGGTTTTTTTGAAAACACCCAATATTTTTTTTTATTACTATTAAAATTAAGGTGTCAATCAATCGTTGTTGTTTCTTGGTTTCGTTCGTTTTCTTGATTTTCTTTATGCCTCAATGCCGTCGTCGTCTAGATCGATGGCATTCACAAACTCTGACAGATATTTCAAATATATTTCACATATGAATTGGGGTGTGATGGATAATTTATTACTTTATTCAAAATATTTCAAATATTTTCTCTATTTGGTTTCTTTTTTTGTTAAATTTTTTCTCTTTAATTGGCTTTTCAACAATTTAAAACAATTGCAAACAAAAATTACACAACGAATATTTGTCTAGCGCACACGGGGTTGTGGTGATTGTGTATCACACGTTAATACATCAAATTGTAACTGAAATCATCATCATGATTGTGCCTGCTACGTACGATTCAATTGTATTTGCAATCTACAAAATTATAAGTATATGTATGTAGGTACTGTATACGTTGTAAGTCCTTTCGTGGCGACTGTTAGACAAGGAAGACTATAGTGGCGACTCCCGGTCATAGTCATCGTCGTCGCCGTCTATCCCCACACCTATACAATAATGCGCAAAGCTTAAATCCGCATTAAAAGAGTACCCTGTGGATATGGAGACTTTTCTTTTTTGATTGCCTCCAGCCCTTAAGAACGCATAACAACAATTGCTTTTGCGGGTCTTGCTTTGCCGTTTGCAATATTGCAAAACTTTGCCTCAATTTGGGGTTAAAAAGAAAACTTGAGGGAAAAGCGAAATTTGGAAACTATTGGAAAAGTCTACTCTTATCGATTTTTTTTTGTCATTTGCTTTCCTCCTTTTTATACCGACGAAATGACATTAGGGGTGACTTTGGCTCTCGTGGCTCATGCGCGCTTCTCTACGGTCTACAAAGAAAAATTCCAGATTTCAATTGAAAGCTTAGAATAAAAAAACACTGTTGCTGCAGAAAATATCCATGCATGCAGCCAACCATAACCATCACATAGAGATGAGAAAACATAAAAAACTATAAACAAATCGTCTGTGGGATGAAAAAAAAAAAACAATAGACGCATTTCAAGATAATTTCATAAGTCGGTTATACAAGTATTTGAGAGAGAGAGAGCATTGGAAGAAATTAACCTACACATATGGTAGATGTGTCTCGTCGCATAAGATTTCTGTCAGAGATTATAAAATTCTTTAAAACTTCATAATTTAAAAAAAACAAAAAGTTAATTGCAAAATATAACGTTTAGTCTATTGGGAAGCAAATTAGTTTAGCAATCAACGAATTTACGCCAACTCCCCACGCCGATATTTAAACATCAGGTTTAGTTTTTATTTTAGTCAGAAAAACAAAATCTGAATTCCGGAAATACCCGCTTGCAATATTCTTGACCATGTGTAAAAAGTTCTTTGGTCATCTTGAGAAGATAATCGGGAATAACCTTTTTACTGATTCCAATGGCTCCAAGTTGGAGCAAAGTGCCGCCTTAAGCATTTAAACACTTACTGACGCGGAAATCATGGCTGAACCAGCCACATGTTGCGGTTGGTGGAAACCCCACTTTATTTATCTTTAATCTACAGCTATAATTTCCCCACCCACAAAGAAGGGATTCACAATGGACTCTATGGGTCTCCGAGTGGAGGTGCATCTTAGGATGTACCACCCTTCCTAACCTAACCCCAGATAATGCTGGACAGCTGCGAATTACATAAGCAGTCTAGACAAATCTGCTCTTTCAAAGGGACAGCCTCGGCTCGACAAAATACCCTAAGCTGACAATGATCCTTCAAGCGTATTGGCGCCAATCAAAAGACAACTCGTTGATAGAAAAATAAAATAAATTTAAAACCTATTATGATTTAGATTGAACGATGTGTTATGACATTACCCACACACTTTTTGTAGTTAGTTAGACTGTCTCATAAAATATTGTAATTATGGAAATGAGATTTGTTATAGACGATCATGCAATGATCAATCAATCGTTTAACAAATGAAAGGTGTCGTCCCTTTGTTAATGTTGAAATAAGGGACAAATTGCCATATAATTTTAAAAGTATGAAACTCTAAAGCATTATATTATTCTTTAGGCAAAGTAGACCAACAAAAAACCTAAGGTTAGGTTTAATGTTTGGACAAAGGAACATGACATCTCTAATAGGCTCATATTTTTAAGCTGTCATATCTCTTGAAGTAGAAGATTTTTTATAAATTGTATTTAAATTGGCTTTTAGATAAATATTACATATTTCAACAATGTACTCTACGAAATGTTTCTCATTGTATGTGTGTTTTTATTCATATTCCTTTTTTTAATTATTACCAACAGCTGAGGTTCAACATTCAATTCGGTTTCTGAATAATTTTCTAATTTTCGTTTAGCACGTACTTCACTCAGATTAGGTAAATCGATGGCACATGCTGAACAAGGATCCTCCAAAAGGACACAATGAAAGGATCGTTAACTGAGGAATATATAATTTCCTCGACTTTTTGCTGTGATTTTAAGCTGTCTCTGAACATCCAGGAGTTTAGGCTCCTGTAACAACAAATATAATCTCGACTACTCGGAATCTGTTATGGGTGCCCTGATATTCAATGGATAATTTCGGAATATTATAAGTAGGAGAAATTCAAAAGGCATTTCGTACATTCAGAATAACGTCTTAGTAAGAAAAGGACAAGATCCTTTTTAAAAAAAAAAAAATCGATGTCGTTAATCGGAAATACTTCTAGTCTCAACTCCTTACGTTGTCACATGTGCCATACCACTTTAGACAGTGTTGAAATAGTATATGTGCCCACATTTTTGTTAAAATACGACAGTGGTATGGCACATGTAACAACATAAGGAGTTGATACAAGAAGTATTTCCGATAATCCTCCACTCTTTACTTTAGAAATCTGATAACCGGAATCAGTGCTGCTTCACTTTTATGTCTAGACTATGGAAAAATGGGCCCTTGGCAGGAGAATGTGGCTACCGTAGGCGATAGTGTCAAACAAAGTCCTGAAATATCCCTCCCAAACTCGTCATCGATCGCATCATTGGCGGCTATGTTAACAAGCAAAACTGCCTCATCTGGGGATCGAAAAACCAGCACATGATTGTCTAGAAGCCAATCCACCAATGCTTCAGCATTTATCCATTTTTCTTTGAAAATGTTGATGGAAATGGCATTTCAGTTAACGGTGTCTATGGCTGGAGATTGCAGACATGTACTTTGACGATCTATAGCTCGCTATGCCACACAGTTCAGTAGTCATTGCATGGACCGTCTCGTTGACGTCAATTGACCAGCTTTGAGCTACGATCTAACGATATTAAGGACCTGTATTATGCGAACAATTATTAAACGACTCAGACCCATTCCTGAAATACAGCCAGAACCCTCACCGAGGTCTTGGGAAATTAGATGGACAGGTTGCGACTGTTAATCCAGCCGAGGCAGCCACATGAATCAAATCGTGTTTCATAAATAATGTAAATGTTTGCAGTTTTGACTAGAACAATAAAATATCGAAAATAATTAATTTTGTTAACTTATTTGAATTTTTCAGAAACAACAAATTAGTTGGAACAAGGAAATCTATCAACATCGGTAGTTTTTCAATTTACACTTCAGAGTCTCTTCACAATGTTTTTTTTAAACGTTGAATTAACGTTGGTTTTAATGTTGGATTTACCACAGAAATGGATTTAGAAAATCTATTGGGATCGTTTATCAATTAGAAGACAATTTTATGTTTAATTCAATAATGCCGGTTTCTTTTGTGCAGAACTTGAATGTGCTATAAATTTAAAACTTCGAGTAGAGATTCTACTCGAAGACGAATGACATCACTTTATATTTACGGTTTGTTTATCGCCAATTACTGGTTTTAAATTTTTTTTTGGGTGCAGAGTAATAGTATTATTCATTTAATAATGTTTATAACCAAATGCATAGAAAAATTGAATACTTCTGAGTCCACCGGAAAATGATGGGAATTTATCATAGAACAATCACCAGCAAGTAGGGCATGTAAAATTTGCCTTTTTTGTATTCAAAATTCAAAATAATGTCGCATCACAGCAGTTACATCAGATGCCAGCACGATATTTGTAATTATAAAAAAAAAACAGAACGAAACACGAATCACTCTGAATTTACACTGAACTCCAGTCGCAGTTTAGTAGTAGAAATTTTTAAATTATTTGCCAGTTTCAATTAAACGTTGGCGTTAGTAAAACGTTAAAAAAAAATAATTTCAAAAATTTATAGTCCAAGGAAACACGTTTTTCGTGTTCAACTCAACAACAATAAACCCTTTCATTGCGTTTGAAGATTATCAAAAAAAAAACTAAAAAGGAGAACTAATTACAGTTATTTTGAACAAAGACGTAATCTGTAATAAATGTCAACAAGATATAAACAAGTATGTACGTACGTAGTTAGTGAACAATGAGAACAAGTATAGAAGGAGGGACAAATAAGAAGAGACAAATGTCGTCGCTAGACCTTTCCATTCCTTTTGCATACGACATTCTTCTTGAAAGCACATCGAAGACAAATCAATAAATACACACCACCCAATCGACTAAGAAACCAGCCAACAGACAGATTCATTCTTAATAGCACACACAAGTCCAATGCCAGCCAAACAGCCAGCTAGCCAACACAGCAGCCACCGCATGCAAAGAAAGTCATGGAGGAGGCGGTGATGGGATCTTTTGCAGTTTGCTCTTCTTTTCCATCCATCCATCTATCACCTTTTTGTCAGTGGTGTTCGTATATTTTTTTGTTCCAACGATCTGACAGACCGACGACGACAGAGAACAGAAGAAAATTCCATACTTTTTCTCTTAGTTTTTATTTTTTTTTTGTTTCTGTTGCCGCATGTCTGTCTAGCTGGCGACTATAGAGTAGTGCAGCACGGCATAGCACCAAATGAATGAAGAAATTAAATTTATGTCAATGACAACAAAAAAAAAACGAACGAGGTAAAGAAAAACAAAGGAAATTTGTTCAACAATATCTGGTGCGTGAAAGGCGAATAACTGTATACCCTACTCGCGCAGATAGCTCTTTGTTTAAGGGCTCTGTCCAAATTGTTGGCATATTGAGTGCGATACTCATGCGAACGGTCATGATGATGATGGTGATGGCGTGTGTCAGCAGTTTTGAGAGAAATCGTCTGTGCACCTTCCTACTAAATGTTAAGCGGATAAAGTGTGACAACGACTTTCTGATATAGAGAGTATACACATAGTAGATTACACCATGCAACAGAATAACAAATGAATACTTGTGGAACATCCTGTAGTGCATTGCAGACCCGTTCAGAAAGTCGAATACCGTCGAGTCCGGTTATAACGAACTCCTAGGGACTCGAAAAATTGGTTCGTTATAAGCGAAGTTCGTTATATCCAGAGTAAGGCAAAACTCTTGGAACTTAAAAAACTGTTCGTTGTAGACGAAAGTTCGTTACGACCGGTGTACGTTATCAAACATTTCGGCTGGAATCTCACCCATCACACGTGTAATGTTGTCTTTCAAGGCAGCACTCATGACTCCAGTGTCTAGTGGGTCAAATCGCCAGTTGAGAGGTGTTATTTTGAATCAACCGGTATTTCGAGAGCTGTCACTTTTGATGCTTTTATACTATGACATTTGACAAGTAGAAACTACGCCATTACTAAAAATGGAACGATACACGCTTCAACAACGCATTGAAATTATTAAAATTCTCTAAAAAAAAATGTTGAAAATCCTACAGTCACAGTTCGCAAAACTAAAAAGTTTCCGGACCGTGTTATCTCTCGAAGAGGTGATCACAATTCCTTTTCTTTCTTTGAGGCCACGAGAAAGATATTCAAGACCTCAAAGATAGAATTCGTGAGGCTATCGAAGGCAGCCACTTAGCGATTTGGTTTATGAAAAATTTCATGAAAAGGATATGGTCCTGAAAGCGTGGTCGTGGTGGCCATTTGGCTGATGTTTTTCTTTATTAACAGCATACCTTCCTCTTTATTATAAAATTATCCGATCATTTATCTCAAAAAATTCGATTTTTCTTTGAATTCCAAAATAACACCTCTTGTTGGAGAACACTGTATTAAAAATTCAAAAAGCAAAAAAAATCTGCCTTTATATCAAATGATTCGCGTAATTGGTTTTGAAATGCAAATGTATCCCTGTCCACGCAAGACTTTAAACATCAAAATGTCTGTCGCATTTTCTCCCGCAGGGATGGCAGCAATGTGAAAATCATGTCCGGAGGTCATACTGAAATTACGTTGTAATTTTCTTAGTCATTTGTTGGAGCTGCAAAGTATGCCAACACTTTTGTGCCACAGTGTCTGTGTTCAGTTGAGAGCTGATACATTTCTTTACATGCAATCATAGTCTTCCATAGAATTTATTCGAATTGAAAAGCGTTAAATAGTGACTTATATGTATTAATAATACAATAGACCGATCACGAAATAACTTTCCTATAAATAGCCAAACCAAAGCACAACGTACATGCAGCAGCATGTCAGATGACTCACTCTGGTTAACCGGCTGACTGTCTGACTCTGTGAATGAGAGAAAGAAAGATAGATCCAAAGAGAATATCACGTTATTGCGTGGATGTTCATGTTGCTAGAGACCGGCATTTATTGTTTCGTCAATAAATTATGGTTAAATATTTACATTGTTTGTGTGTCTATGGCCTTTAATTAATTTGTATGACATTGAAATGAACCACACACCACGGACTGATTACTTTCCCAATGCATGTACTTGTTCCACAAGACCCTAAGTACAAGGAATGATATTACTGCCCCCCACACACACGCCACACACATTCGTAGTGGTGCGGAATGTTTCATTTGTAGCCGCTTGGTGAGTTGGTCTATTTGTATGACATCATTATTCAAAATGTACTAAAGTCATAACAGCAACGGGGAAAATATGATTCACAACAAACACAATAACAAAGTAAAATACAAAAGAATCATAAACACGAAACAAATATAAAAAAAAACGTTCTCAAATGTTTCCACCACAGTAAACCAAACCAAAAAGTTACCTGTGTCTATCACTAGGCAGAGGCAGACATGCAAGGTACATAGCCAACACTCTACACTATCTAAACCCTCTCTCACTTTCTCCCCATAATCCTCTAATCTTAGATAGATATCTGTGATTAAACATCCACTCTAAGTCGCTGAATTTTGCAATAAATATTTTTCTGTAGCAGATGGATGAGTTTTACAATAAGGTCGCTAATTGACTGACCGATGATAAGGAGGGCGATTGAGAGACGACGTGTCTAAAACGTAAAAGCGTCATGCTAATTTATTTAATTTTGTAATGGAATCAACAAATATTGAAAGATGAATATGAACAACAGTAACAACAACAGCAACGAAAATAAACATTTATCAAAACCATGATAAGAACTAAGCTGAAAAAAATGTGTATTAAAATAAAACGAAAACAAAAATACATTCAGACAAACAACTATATGTATGTGAGGTGCAATTGAGAAATCATAAGCCTGCAGATTGTGGCATTCCTGAGAGCCACAGCCGCCGATATGGGTAGCTTTTAAAAGCAGTCAATATAGAAATGTTATACGGGTTAATAGTTTTACAATTCCCCATTGAAGACAAACAGTTTATAATTCCTTCCCGTACTGGTATCCACCAGTTTGTCAAGTGTCCAAGTGTATTAGGAAGACCAAGGACTCTGCTGTTTCTAATATCCTTATTGGTTTTCAACACTTTTGGACGAGCCATTTTCGAGTTATGACAAATACTTTATTTAAAAAAAAATCCTAACCAAAGAAAACTAAATTTCTACCTCTTTTTATATTCATGTTCACTGTAGGAATGATTGCAAATTAAAGTGTGCAGAATATTCGATTTCTAATCTTTTTTCGGAGCAAAGTCGAAAGGTCACAATGACTCAATAAGAAAAAAAGTGCTAAATTTGTTAAATAAATAATGTTATATCGGTTGTTTTGATTTATCCGAGGACAGTTCAAAATGTAGCCGATCTCCTCGATATTTGTTAAGATTTGACAAAGATGAACAACTTTGTCATGTAAAACTATTTTTTTTTTATATATTTATAACAATTGATTCTTCTTTAAAAATATGTTGGTTCTATTTATTATGTTGCATATTGCAATTTGTTCTAAATGGTCAGGCTTTAAATTACAAAATGGAAATAAATTCAAAAACTCAAAATAAATTGGATGAGTTATGCTACGAATTGCTTACACATCCACAATATTCTTTTGATCTAGTCCTGTGTTTACTTGAAAAATATAAATTACGATGCAAAAAAGTTTTACGTCATATTGTGAAATTGAATCACAATCTTATACGTACTTATAATGAGATTGAAGAATCTCTATGTTGTGTAAAGTACTACAGACTTCGAATTTAACCTTCATATAGTTTCAATAGCTTCTTAAGTCAAGGCTATCTTTTACGATGGCCTACCAACCCTACAGCAGACTGTCAAAAAAAAAAAAAACATTCTTTATAAATTAAAAAAAGAAAACGTTTCAAAATGATGGATGGATTGAAAACATAATATTAAGAAAATATTAAGCAGCCCATACAGATGTGTTGACGATTCATTTACCGGTTTTGAACTCTACCAAAGATTCGTAGTTTAATTTCAGTATGTTTTTCGATATGTTATATTTTTCAATTTGTACTTTACCCTCCTTTCTTAGAAGTCTAGCAGTCAATCTGCAGGCCATGATTCTCAATACTCAATGTTAAACACAAGGTCACAAAAATGGCGGACTTACCCAAACCGTATTTGTAGAAAATATCCTCAACGGATACTATGTTCGGTTGTTGTGTCGTAATCGATGACGAAGAAGATGGCTTAGGAGCCAATGGTTTCGTTACCACTGGTGTAGGGACAGGAGCAGGTGCCGGTGCCGGTACTGGGGCTACAGTCTCCATTTTCGTTTCTTGCACAGCGGCTGGCTGTACTTTTACCGGTTCCGGTATAACCGGAGCTGGTCTAGCCGCCACAGATGGTGGTGCAGGTGCAGTTGCGGGTTCTACAATAGGAGCAGCAATCTTTGTCGGTTCAGCCGGTTTTGGAATTTCAGCCTGAACAAAATCATCATCAAAGTCATCAATGTCCAAGTCAGTTGTTGTTGTGGCTTGGAGTTTAGCTAATGGAGCCGTAAAAGTGGCGGAAGCTTGAGAATCAGGAGTGGCGGTGCGTTCTTCTTTGAAATCGCCCAACAGATCCTCCGACGAGATGAATTTTTCGTTGTCCTGTTCCTTTAAAGCATCAGCTGCTGGCAATTTTTTAGCCGGTGATGGATTATATGAAATGGAAGGCGAATCATTGTCGGAATCTTTATTGGAGGCGGCCGTTGAGGAGGCGGCTGTCTTTCCAAAGGTAGTCATCGGTGCAGGGTCGTCACTGAAATTGTCATTAAATTGATTGGTCGCTGTGGTGGCAACGCCAGCGATCGGCGCAGATGGTTTAAAATTATTGTCGCCACTGCTGAAATGGCCAAAGATATCATCAACAGCTTGTGCGGCCTTCTTTTCGGCGTCCTTGGAAACATCACCGGCTCCGGCCATAAAACCACGTTCGGCATTCATGAAATCATGTGTGACAGCAGCCACACCTTGTTTTGCGCTGTTTGCAGTATGACCCAAGAAATCATCAAAATCGCTTGTGGTCTTCAAAAATTTGGCATCTAATTGTTCCTGGGCTTCTTTGGCTCCGGCTGACATACGTTGAACAAAGGCCTGGGGGTCCAACGGTTCGATATCTGTCTCTTTCTTCTCATTACCGCCAGCCTTTTCAGTATGTGGGGTATTGCTGTCGAGCACTTCGTCGTAACCTTCCAAGACATCATGGGCATGTTTGGTCGCATCATCGGCACGGTCGAAAATCCGCTCAGCAGCTGCAGCGGTTTCCTTTTTCGTATCGGCAAATGTAAAATCCATTCTTGGTCGAGGATAGGACTGATAGTGTGTTTATGTTGTAGTAGCTACTTGATGAAATTGCTGCTTAAGAAGAAAGTGACGTATGTCTTTTATCACCTTTTCACGCACACCCTGTTTCTGTAACACACACTGAATTGACACTCTTCCTTTGGCTCTCTTCTCTCTGAATTTATTTCTGTCACTTTCCTGACTTGTGAGGACTTTTTTCACCAATGAATTTTTCTTTTTCAATAGACTCTTTTTGTTTTTTTCTCGTATCTATCCGAATGATAGAATTAATTGTTTATTTAGAGTTTGGTATTCGTTCGTATGTATATTTAAAAAATATATGGTTTTTGCTGCTCCTTGTAAGGTTTATTTATTAACCAATAATCTCGCACTCGCGTCAGTGATGGTGGTTGGTTGTTGCACTTCAAAAAGCAGATTGCAAATGAGATTCAAACGAACGACGACGACGTCAGGTACTTTTTGTGTTTTTCGTTTTTGAGCTTCGCAAAGTTTTTTTTATCCAGCGACAGTTCTCTCTGTGTTTATGTTTCTGTTGGTGTTTTTATTTTCTTGTGCCAGTGGGTTGTGTTTTTCGCAAAAAAGATTCGGTTTGGTTATTGCGTGTGTATTTTATAAGATAAAATTGTTTTTTTTTTTTAAATAAACAAAACATATTAACATTCAAAAAGCATTTTCCGGCTCAAAGCTTTTGCACCGTACTGTTCTCCTTTCTCAGAATTGGCAATCAGCTGCTTATAATACAGGGGTTGCCAAGACTTTTTCTGAAATTCATGAAAAAGCACAAGACATAAGAAATGCCAAGAAAGTGGAAGTGTTAAAAGGGGTACCTAATTGGGAGCGTGTCGTCTGTCAACAGTACATGCGTACTACCCAATATTCTTCTGTGTTGTCATGTTTCTCTGAAATGACACAATCAAGTTGTGGTCGTGATTACACCACTTCCAACAATATACGCGTATTTTTTGTACAAAAAAAGATTCGAAAATATTTTATTTATTTACAATACAAAGTACTTTTTGAATATTAATAAATAAATAAATAAATTCACATTCCAATTTTGGGTCAAAGGGTAAACTGGGTGACACAGACCATATGGCTAGATTTTTGCAGCGATAGACCAAAGCCTCTGGTGGAAATCGAACCCACAACCCCCACGTAATCCCACAATTGTAATCCTAATGTGACTGAGGGGCAGCGTATGCAGAGGTGGAACAAGATATGGATTTATTTAAGAGTCCAAGCATATTCCTCGGTGCAAAATTGTAGCATAACAGCAATAGATTACGACTTCTAACTGGAGTCACCACTGAGTATTCCGCAGACGAGAAGACGGTAGTTCAGAAACTTGCTTTTCTCTCAACAGAAGGCTATAGGTACATCAGAGAAGAAATCCGAAACGGCCTAAACATTTTATGGATGAGGGATTATACCATTGTATGTCCGAGGTATTGCGCAAATGCAGTAGGGATTTGTCCGACGACCAAAGACATTGCGCAATATCCATGTACGAACTAAACGTCACAAACACGAACGAGTGGGCAGCATTATTGAAGGTTATTGAGGTCTCAACGGAGATTTAAGTTGCTCCTGAGGATACTTCAACTCGGATCGCAATACAACAACTGAAACATTGTATTGTTTTTGTTATATCCAAGTGATAGGAAGTCATATAACGCAAAGTTATGCCTTCAAAATAAAATACAATCTGTGGACGATTTCTATTGTTGTGAACTACTTAGAAGTCAGATTAGGATTGTTTGTGTTTTCGACGAGACACACTTAGTAAATTCATGTCGAAATGCGTGTATTGCAAATAAGATAGAAATCGATAGCAGGATAATAGAATTTAGTGGAGTTAGAACATTTTCGAACATGACCGAAATGTAGATCAGAATGTGCCCCCAGCTTAAGGTAAGCCACTTGCGCGGATGTCTTCACTTTGTCATTAGGTGGTATGAAGGCTCTATTGACAAAATTCCTGGGTACGCTGCTTCGAAGCCTTACTAATGATGCTATTGAGGACCAATTTCATAAAATACGACAACGGTTCAAATCAAGGCCCTCATTCAAGCAGATGCAATTTGTAATGGGATGATGGAACCATGTATTTATTTTATTTACTTTAAACACATCTCTTGATCATTCATTGTTCTGCGTGTCGAGAAGTTTTGACGATGCATTTGACGTGTTACATACAATTGGTATTCACTAGCATCATTCGGGCATACAGCGTATTGAACAATCTGTGATCGTAGCACACCGCAAGAGGCTAGACTGACTTGGGTTTTTTTTCTGCTACCGTTTTTTGGGTGATCTGTGATATTATTTTTTATTATATTAGTTATAAATTATTGGCTTATATTATATTCTTTATTCTTCTTTTTTTATTTATGTTTATTATATTATAATCTGTGATATTTTTATTATTTCTTCGTCCTGTTGGATTATTTTTACTTTGTTTATATTATATTTTTAACATTATATTTCTAAGTACAGGGGTCTAATGGGAAAGTAAACCGCAGCATATAGTCTCTCCAAAGGTCAACCTCACCCACTGTCCCCAAACTTTGAGGACTTGGTACCCCCTGTTATTGAAAACGAGGCTCTGATGATCGGACTATTATATATTAAATATATTCTTGCAAAGTTCTAAAAATGCCAAAAAGCACAAATCAGTAATTTTTTCCGTCACTAGCCAAGAAAATTAAACGTACCAGTGGTTGTGTTTTTCGCAAAAAAGATTCGGTTTGGTTATTGCGTGTGTATTTTTTAACATAAAATTGTTTTTTTTAAGTAAACAAAACATTCAAAAAGCATTTTCCTAATTGGAAGTCTAATTGGAAGCGTGTCGTTTCTCAACAGTATATGCGTACTATTCTTCTGTGTCATAATGTTTCTCTGAAATGCCACAATCAAGATGTGGCCGTGATTACACCACCATCTTTACTGTGATGACTTCAAACAATATACTCGTATTTTCATTTAAATTTCTTGTAAATATTTAATTCATTCTTAAAACCACGACTATCATGTTTGATATATGTATTTATGTGTTTATTCACGTCGTTCCGATGTGTAATATAGGGCCATAATCATGTCTGATAAATGACAGATAAACCATGTTCGCCCTGCAATTTGAAATTCCTTAATTTTTATCAATAAATCTACCTAAATAAATCTATCTAAATCTGATGGATTTATCCCTTTGTTTGAATTCGGATTTCGTATATAGATCTACTACAATTTACATTGAACTTTGAAATCAATATAAAACCAGTGAAAATTTTGTCTTGCCTCAGCACGTTATTCGTGTTTAAATATATTAAATATAGATTTATTTATAATTTTTAATTTAATTAATTTTTAATTTCATTAATTTTTAATTTAATTAATTTTTAAATATATAAATTTATGTTAAGCTTTTTGACTAGACAGAGGCGATACATTTCAAAAACATTTTGGTGGCCGTCACATTACATGTGGAACGCCGCCGCCAAAATACTTTGTGTAGTACCGCCGTCCACCACAAGGGTGTGCTATATGTATATAGCCTCTCCTCTCCAAAGATCAAACTCACCCACTGTCCCCGGTCGCTGAGGACTTGGTGACTTGGCTGACGATCGGACTATTTTATATAGATATATTAAATATATTCTAGCAAAGTTCTTAAAATGTCAAAAAGTACAAATTAGTACGGAAATAAGATTTTATGTACTTTTTTAACCAATTTTTTCCGTCTCTAGCCAAACAAATTAAACGTATCAGTACGGAAACAAGAGTACTTTTTTAACAACTTTTTTCCGTCACTAGCCAAAAAAATTAAACGTCAGTCAGTCAGTTTCGTCCGGCCGTTCATTGTGGTGTTTGTTTTTGTTGGGGTAGTTTTGGTTTTCGCGACTGCGATTGGACGCGTCTTATTGTCATTTGATCCGATATTTATTGTGTTATTGAGGAGGGTTACGCGAAAATGGGAAACCTTGATGGAGCTTTTACCGAAGGCATAACGTCCAATGCCACAGAAATAGATCACCAACAGCAGCAAAGTAAATATGACGATGAACAAATGCATTTGAAAAAGTGGGCTGCGCCGGCATATACGGAAATCAAATCACGAAAAAATGGTCTCAATCTCAAGGCCATGAATGGCACTAATGTTTTCAAGGTAATACTGCGAAAAAAAAGAACACCACAACGGGCTACTAAATACAAAGGAAATAATAAATTTGGTGTAAGCAAACAAACAAGTGAAATTTGCTGTGAAAAGAGTGCCAAAATTTACGGCGTTAATTTGGAAAAACAACAATTGCTGTTGATGGTGGTGTGATTGTTATTGATGTTGTGCATGTTGCCAGATGTTTAACAACAACAGTTGAGAATGAAAAATCGATTAGTTAGCAGGCGTGGTAGAGACTAATGGTAGAGTTAAACAAAAAAAAACTAATCGAGATTTCTAAAAAAAAACTATTTGCACAGCTTATTTGGTAGTTTGTTAAAAAAACTAAATCACCGAAAGAAGCAATAGAAAAGTTTGTGAAGTCCGGCAACTGTGTGAGTGAAAATGATAAAAGGCGTCGTGCTAAATTACCATGTTCCATTTATACCATTTGTTGCAATTATGAGGGGTAAGGATTTGGATCCAACACATTACGATTATTAAAATAATTACTAATGTTATTAAATACTGCATAAATGTTATCAGTTTGCCGGTTCTCAGACCATAGGGGAGTTGTCAAATTACCCACCCTTCTGAGAGCGAAACTGTGTGGGAGGTGTGGGTGCGAAGTTTTCTCTAACAGACACGAGGGATTTGTTGTAAATGTGCGGCTATAGTTCTTGTGGAAAATGGGTCTATTCGGTATTGACACATGACATGCACTTATCCATTGATATTCCACACTATATAGTGGATGATAAGTTTCTTTTTTTTAATATAGCTAATGATTAAATAACAGTCATTCGCTCTTATCATTTGGAGCGTTTTCGGGTTTGATTAAGGCTAACGAGGGTGGGTTGGAAACAACAAATCAACATAATGGTCTAACTATGATCGATGATTGCACGGGCATGCTGTTTTATAGCTGTTCCATTTGAATTTGAATTAATTTCCATTTTGTAATTTAAAGACTGACGGCCAATTGGAACAAATTACAAAATGAAACATACTAAAAAGAACTATCAGTGTCCAGCCTGCAGTTCTGTTTGACAAACTAGAGGGCAGGCAATGTTATTTTATGAATTTTGCAACAAAGGCCAGCTATAGATTTTTATACAAACCAATCCAAAATCTATATTTCATACAAGAGCAGCAGTGACATCTAGAGTTTGCAGACGCATTACTACTTCTGCAAATAGGCTTAGATTGTTTGACTTACACTTCGATGGCTTAAGCAGAGCTCACGTATTTTTTGCAAACATTTCTGATTGTGCAAACTTCATATTTGGGTCACAAACATTTCATAGCAAACATAAATGAAAGCAAATTTCCTTAATTAGACTTTTCTTAGCATGGTTTAATACTAATTTCATGTTGCTCTACTTTGAAGAGAAGTTAAGTAAAACTTAGAAGGAAAAAAGTAAAAAAAACCCGAATTTGAAATTAATTTTAGGCCAGAGTTCCACAAAAAATCTAAAATTGCCTAACTTTGCCCCGGTCACCATTACTTTTGGGTTTCTTGGTCCTTTGCTTATTCTGTATGTGATCGTATATTGAAGAGTTGTCCCAGAAACGAGATAAGGTATCCTTAAAGTTTATATAATTTGATATATTTTTGGATTTGGGAAATCTCACTTA
Organism: Hydrotaea cyrtoneurina; assembly: GCA_958296145.1. NCBI lineage: Eukaryota > Metazoa > Arthropoda > Insecta > Diptera > Muscidae > Hydrotaea > Hydrotaea cyrtoneurina. The sequence goes on along the minus strand of OY282514.1, from coordinate 17,697,495 downwards.
ATTTTTCTAGACCTTGGTGATCGTTTTTGGGTCTATATACCTCAGTGGCTGAATCTTTAATGGATGGGTCTCTCACAGTGCTCAACAAAAAAAAACCTTTTTAAATGTCAATGGAAATGGCGTTTCCAGCAGCATTTTCAAAGGAAATTAGGCCAATAATTCCACCGCTCCAAAATCCGCATCAAATTGTTTACGATCGCCATATTAGACATTTTTCAGTCATTTCAGAAAATATGATTCATCGAACAAAATAGTTGTAAATTTCCAGCTGCTTTAGGCCCAAAATGTGAAGCGATAGCAATGGCGATGCTTGTGTGCCTTCAATTGCGGTGTCAGCGAATAATATGTGGTCATTGTGAAGACTCGTTTCAGTCAGTTTCCAGAATTGTTGTGCTGTTGCTATCGATGGCGAGTTAATGTTCCAGATCTAAGTCGAACACTATGCTAGGTCACCCTCATTCTTCTTGATCTATACGTGAGGTTGAACAGAAGATGTGCCTCTGACTATTTGGACATTGAAATCCCCAAGAGAAGTCGTTTTTTTTCTTGAGGCTCTTAAAAGCCATCTTGGCCATAATCGTCCCATATGCTCGCCTTTGATTCTGGTTGTGGTCAGATGTAAATCTTCTGTTTTGTACCTGAATTCAGCATAACTAAGCTTATTTTTTTTATCATGAATACTTACCAAAATATGGAACTTGCTATTGTGATAACTGTAATATTTGCTATAGTTATTTCATGTCGCTTTTCCTGGATGGCGGTCATGGCAGTCTTATATTTTTCCGCAAATAATGGCCCTGAAATCTTTTGTAGTGGTCATCAACATTTAGTGGGTATAATTATCTCCTTCATTGTGGTTATATAGTCGAAAGTTGGCTTACAAGTGTCGATGGTATAATCATTTCTAATGTTCGTCGGGAGAATGTGCATTATTTCTACATTGTCTTAAATAATTTGATAAATTCTTTACATTTGCTACAATTTGAGAATATTAATTAATTGCGATGCAGCTGAGTCGATGTCTCTCAACCACAATAATATTTTTCTATTATTTTATTTATTCAACATCAATGCAAAGAAAGCCTATATTACACATGTGTTATAACATATTTGCAAATACTACTAAAACCGGAACAAGAAACGTCTTTACCACCGAAAAAAAGTCAGATGTTCTTACCTATGTTTCACTGTTACAACAAATGACCACAACAATCAGTCGTCAATGCTAAAACTATCAGATACTGACAAACCGACCGCCCACGGCAACGATCAAAGGACCTCATATTATTCAAAATGGCAAATTTGTCATGCCCGCTCAACATACTTAAAGTATTATATAGTTTAAAAAAAACGATGGCGCTATAGTTCCCACTATTAGCGATATTTGTAGATAGTAAATAGTAGTATACAAACATTTTGTCTTCTAAATAAATTAAGATATAGAATTCTATGTAGTTTGGGTACTTTTCGATCCACCCTCGTAAATTCTATACACATACATATGTATGTATGTATTCATGGAATGTAGGCATGCACATAGAAATTTGTATGTATATGTGGATGAAATGAATGACTCATACATCAATTCAAATAATTGTTTAATTAGTCACTTTTACCGCCAACCCAAAATCCGCACTGAACATGACCATGTTTCGGTTCTGAAAATGTAAAATACGGGCCTCGATATTTGTTTTTTTTTATTGTAAATATAATAATGCATGTGTACTCACATGTGGAACTGTAAAATAGTTAACAAATTCTCACTAGTCTGTTAATATGTTTCACAATTTGGAGCCTAAATGGTGCTTTCACACTCTTATCTAATCAGCGCCGCGCCGAAGTGTCGTTATTATTATGGGAGAAACCAACAAATTACACCTGCACAATGTGTGTGACATTAATATTTGACTTGTGAATATTTGATTTTCGAAATGTTGGAATTTATGAAGAAAACTGAAACTCTCTTTGAGACGGAGTAACAACAATGTGCTACAAGTCTAAGCAAGGGAGACGTTATTTTGTCGCGTTTGGAATACTAACCTAACCCAGGAGATCGAGTCATAAAGACTGAAACCTTCATTTTAACCACGACTACAACTCAGCTATTATACGGCGACGTTGGGCTGTTAATACGATCTCACAGAACAATGACAAAATTTCGGTAATTATGATTTGCCAGGCAATATAGTCAGCTCAACAAAACCCCAATAATTTCTGAGCTATTTCGGGTTTTGTTACTTAAAAATGAGTAAGATTGGATTATTTTGTAATAGTAAGCTGCGGTATAGCAGCAGAACCACAGCTCGCTTATATTCAAAATATTTTTCAACAGCACCTAATTAAATATATTAATATTTCTGGAAAAATTGTTTCAATAAAATTCAAAATTTTACAAATAATTTCCACAGCAAATTCCTATGCAATGGTGGTTAATAATTTTAAATGAACAAGAACTAATATTTCAGGTAACTAATTAACGCTTTGCCGCATAGGCTTTATTGACAGTTACTCTTGAACACAGCCTCTTCCATGCTCCCACAGATATTTCATAAATTTTTCTTAGCAAATGTTTTTTTTTTAAATTTTTATGAATGCGGAGTATAAATAATTCAGGCATGTTAAAAACTTTAAATGTTTAATAAAACTTTAATTAAAAATCCTACGCAATTAATATTGAAAAAAAACATCCTGTAAAATTTAAATGTAATAAGCTTAACTAGTTGAGAAATGTTTCAGGAAGTAAAAAATCGTATAATCGTATCACAGTTGCAAAGAGTGCGTTAAATCGTAAATAGTTTTATTTTTTCGGTAGTATTTTATTCCCGGGAATACCGACCAATAATCCCGGGAATCGGGAAGTAAAAAAAACGGCAAATATCCTGGGAATTCCCGAGTTAAAAAAAACTTCTTTAGAAACGGCATTAGAAAAGAAACAGTATCAATAAAATAAATCTTACAAAATTATGTTGCTAAAGAAAAATTAAAAAAAAATCCAAAAAAAAATGTGAAAAATTCTCCCAACAAATTTTCAAGAAATGTTCTTTCTCTAGATCTGAAAAATGCTTACTTCAATGGAAAGTGATTGATGAATCACTTTACTTTGTTAAACGATAGTTTACGATCAATGAGTATACAAATTATGTAGTTCAACAATCATTTGGACAGCATTTGTCCTCGTCTCTTCTTTAACGGAATGTTGAGTGAAATAGGTACATATGCACGTATAAATGAATCACTCATTATTTATGTAATCTAAAGTTTATAAGTTGTGTGATTTTTTTTTTGATTAATCAGGTGCACTTTGTCTTTTAGTCACCCGACAACGTTTTTTGTATAGTAATTTATGAAATGCATTCTATTTGCGCTTTAGTTGAGGGTACGTAAAGGATATCTCGGGCATTTTTGATTTAGTGGACACCTTATGAAATGAAAACTAAAACTTTATGTTATGTTAGTTTGAATTCGTTTATTGAATACAAAGGTATGCATTTATTGGAAAGCTACTGGTAATATAGCAATGTAGATGAGAAATGTTCATTCATTCTCAACATATTATTAACGGATTCCGGAAAATTTATTTTTTTCGTTCGTTACGATACGAATCGTCATAAAAAGTAACTCGTGTTCATTCATTGGACAATCCTTTCTTATGTCTTATTTTCAAACGTATAAAACCCATTTTGTTACCCTTACAATTGAGACGATTCTTAGCAAACGAACAAATTTATTTAATGGAAACCGGTAGTTAATTGTTTTAAAATGTCCACATATTCCATGTATCGCGAACCATTCCAGACTTTCCCTCAAGCTCGTTTCATTTTAAGTACTTCTGCACTTGACAATAGTCCATGTTTCAAACTATTCCGGAGCATCTGCTGCCACACCGCAACAACAACAATTAACAATGGCTATTGCGATCCACCATCCGAACCATTTCATTGAATTCATTTGATTTCTATTAAGTAACAATTTCACTTTGACTTTTGTTGAACTTTTGTCCATTGAATGGTGGCCCATTCATACATATATGCCAATTAATTCCAACAACACATCACAAATTCTCAAACCAAAAAAAAGGGGCGAAAACAAACAAAAATTCTTCAACTATAAAACAATTAGACAATGTTGAGATTCGAGTGGAGATTTTCGTTTGTGTTTGCATGAACGATTTTAAACACTCATTGTGTTGCACCATTAGCATATTCCCTCTAATGACTTTAAGAGATCTCTGCTACATTTTAAGGCTTGTTTATTTAAATAATTTTGTTCAAAGTTCATGTGTAGGAATTCTATATCATTTTTTTCTTTTAGTCTATGGTCGAATAATATCGAAGCATCTTATCAATAGTTAGTTGGTAATGTTTTAATCTTTAAGTTTTTTTTTTTAAATAAAATTGTCATTTGTTTGACTGCCATAAAAATCGACAGTAAAATAAAAGTAACGCAGCTAATCATCATCATCATTATCGTAAAAAAAATGAGTGTATATTCTAAACTACCTACATGTGTACGTACTATTTAATAACTCTACTACTGTCTACATGCCTACATACCTATATATACATATATATGTGACGTACATACAGTCATATTATATATACATGTGTTAGATATACTAAAATATTTGATTCGGGAGTGGCGTGTTTTTTTTTTTAATAATTTCGTTGCGTTCGAGTAGATATTCTAACAATACTACACAATCACGATAATAATGATAACAACGATATTATTAACAACTGCCGCCTGTGTATCGTTCCAACGTGTTCGAATATTGTGGATTCCCTTCAGGTTGTGATGTATTCCGAATTGATTCATTACCCCGTACCTGAGCGTTCCTCTATTCACTCAAATGCATTACATTGATAAGAATTCGGTTTTTGTGTATTCTTTGGGAAACAAATCATTTCTGTAATATTGTGTTTACTATAGAAAAAGAAGTGCTGTTTGTTGTTGTTGTTTGGTAAAGAATTGTTTACTTGAATAATGGTCTATGAAAAAGTGAACGAAATGTGGTCAGTAGTCAGAATGAAGAGATCGAAAGAGGTACACACAAAAATAATGTCGGGTGTTCAATCACTACCACTTCTATTATTTTTTTTTTCGGTCAGCTAAGGCTTCTTGTTTTAGAGGAACCGGGAATAAATTACATAGAGTTTTATAGAAAAAAAACAGTGATATTGTTGGAGAAGAGCATTTCTGTTTTCTATTAAACAATATTCGCAAAAAAAAAAAATATATTACCAGCGTGACCAATTGTTGTGATTCAAAAGCAGACAAGTGTCAAAGTCAAAATAATTGGCGTTTCTGCATTTCGGAGTTATATAAAAAATAATGATATCGTTAATTAGAGGTGTACAAAAAAGGTTTCTGCTTTCAAAATCGAACTAAAATAATATTCCAAAAAAAATTAATGCAAAAATAAAAGGCGGTATTCAATTTTAAGGACTTTTAAAAGGACTACGCATTGATAGGGTACAATTTACAAGATTTACATATACTTAATTAAATAAACCACCATTAACAATAAACGAACCAACCAACAGTTATATGTAAAATTGTATGCAATTTAATTTCTCTAAATAAATAGTTCAATCCAAAAGTAAAAGGCGTGACGTTACTTTTACTAGAAAAGCTGGCCTTTTCTCGAATTGGAAAACAACATTTTATAACTCGGTATAAATTATATGGTTTTATGTAAAAAAAATTGTGAGGAGAAAATGAAAAAATCTAACCTATTTTCAAAAAGCAACCAAGGGAATATAAAAAATAAGTTATCCAATGTGACTGTTGTGACTGAATAGAGTAAATGAAAGTGAAATGAAATTGTATATACATTTTAAAACTGTACCAAATTTATATGGAATTGTATAAAAAAAATAGTGATCATTTTGAAAACAGTTTTATATTAAAATGGAACTAAAAGAATGTCGCTAAAAAACATGTTGTGACTGAAGTCCCTTTCAGAAAAGTTGATGTTTTTTTTTCTAATTTGACACAATTTAAAACAATTTATATAACAAGTGGTCTTTTTTTCTTAAAAAAATGTGTAATTATAAAGAAATTCTTCAAATCAATGTCAATTCAAAACATGACTAAATATAAAAAAACTAATTTACTTTACTCCCCTATTCTGTCGTTCGCTTTTGAGTGATAGTGAAAATCTTTCCCGCCGTAGGTGTGACAACTTTCACTTTCGCCGACATTTTGGAGAATGTGTTTCACTAGAAAATACTCGGCGAAAGTAAAATGAAAATCCTTTTTTTATATTGAATGATAAGTTAATCGAGTAAAACGAAGTTGAGACACGAAGTTTGAAATGTTTTCTGTCTATTTAGTACTTCAACATTTATTTTAAAGCCATTTACTAAACAAATAATTGATTTAAAACAAAGTTGATCATTTCAACCCCTATTTGTCACAGGTAAAATTCTCTTTAGTGGAATGAAAGTGAAAAGTGAAATGGAATGAAAATGAAAGCTGGAAAAGGTGTTAGTTATTTGTTTGCATTTGTTTTCAGTTCACATTTTTTGTGTTATCGAAAAAAAACGATTCCATCCGAATTAAGAACGTGTTATTTAATCGGCCTAAAAGAATATTTAACAAAACAGAAAATCTGTTTTATCTGACGTAACCAATGGTGCTGAGTAGCATTTGTATAGCTGGAATTATCGGCAAATTTGCTGACTATTTTCTTCCTGCTTCAATTGGGACAACTGAATATATTCAACAAACTGAAGCAATATTAAAATCAGACCATCTATATTAAAACTAAAAATTAATCTCCCTACGGAGGAAACCCTACTTCATCGATTTACTTAATATTTTCGCACTTAAATATTTTTGTGAAGGTGCATAATTGGTCCATTCTTAACACTAAAATCTCGGTCCAAATTCTAATTACAAAATTTGTTCTAATGTTAATTCTGATCTGTCAAAATTCTGTGACTTACACAAATGTATGTTTGTTTGGAGTACAGATGTTGTCGTTGGTCTCGGATAAATTCGATTCATAAAAACAGGCTGTTTATAAAATAATTAAATTAAAATTCCACTGATTGGAAAGTTGGGATTATTCACATAAATGAAAATATTGCATGAGTTTGGCAAAAGTTGATTAGCAGCTTTTATCAGTTTGTTTTTGTAATACTGCAAAATAATTTGAACTGGAAGTTAGTTAATCTCTCTAGTTAACCTAAATTGCCTCTAGGAAATAAAAACAGGAAAACTGTCAAGTGATTTTTTCGACTCAGATGGTTTAAATTGAACGGATTCCTTGCCTGGAGCAAGCACTGTACCTCTTGAGGAAAATCTGTATAAAAACGAAAATAACTCTTTAATATAAGCATGTAGCTGATAAATAAACCCGTACAACATTTAGAATAATACCACCATAGTTCTAAGTTTGCTTTAAAAATATTACCTTGTTATCTTTAAATTCTTATATAAGTCTCAATAAATCAAATCTTGAATCTTGAACGGATTTCTCTTAGCCGAATTAGGGTTAAGGGAAAAACACTTATATCAGTTTCGATAAACTGAAAGTGTTTAAACGGAGTTGAAGGTTCCTTAAGTTGCTTAGAGCCACACTCTTTCTGGAGATCAGCCAAGGCTGCATCAAGGATAACGTAACAAAGAGCCAACATTTGTGTGTATATGTTTAAATATAGTCTAAAGTTATATAAAAAAGTGCCATAGAAACATCGGGAGAACAAAATCCGATTTTATTCACTCACTATTTATTCAATATTCAAGAATATACGTTAAAAATAGTCTTTGGCCTAATGTAATCAACTGCTGTAGACCAAAAATATAAATGTGCCGCTTAAAGTTATACTCGCAAAATAGACTTTTTCGGAAATCCTCTAAATATTGTGCAACATGGCAAATCTTTAAATAAAAACATAGCATTAAAATCATAATAAAGTAAAGTAAACATTTCGAAATTTCCCATACACATTTTTATTTACAATTAAAACACAGACATAGAATAGAATGATTACAACAAGAATAGACATTTATAACTATTTGACGTAATCAAATGAAAACGTCGTTTATAATAGGCGGGTTTTATTTGCCTGAATTAGTTTATCTGTCGCGTATTTTTATCTCTGATAGTGATCACATAAAAAATATATGCTTGTCAAATAAAACGAGACTATTTCTCAATGGTGTAAGTTATTACTCATATGTAGTTTACAAAGTGTCGGTTTTCAATTCTATAGAAAACGCATTAATAACATTGTGCAACAATTTGAGACAGGTGAAAACGGGACAGATGTTCACCGAAGATTTTTGGTTTTTTTTTGCTTAAGCTAAAAGGTTAAAATTTTATTGTCGACAGTTACTATCGAGGATTTATTTGCCGGCATAAAACTAGCAAAAGTTTGTATAGGAGCCACTTTTTGACATCCAGTATCGTTGTCCTCCGTAGTATTACATATTACCGGATGTAACCAATTTTGTAGCCGATTCTCTTCAATAATTTTGGAGCATATTCAAATTGGGGTTTTCCCAAAATTTCAGCATCCAACACAGTTCTTTTTGGAATGAAATATTATCACTGAATTGTGTATAAAAGTGAAAAGCCTCTGTCGATTTTCATGATCTATATTGCATTTTTTTTTAAACTAAATTATTTGGCTTTATGCTAAATTATAAAAATTGACACTTTTTGTCGTTTCTTTTTACCTTAAGTTTTCAAAATTTGTTTCAAATAAAGCTAAATTTGTAAAAAAAAATATACAAAAAAATCTTAACAGTTATTTAGATATTCACATCTAGGACAATTCATGGCAAGTCAGAGCCGGAAACTATACTTTTTTTTTTAAATTTTTTACCTTAATGTGTTTAGTTTTCCATAGAATTGGAGTATTTACAGCGTTTTCTAATAGTACGCACCGTTGAATAACTTTCCAATATCTCTCACCGATTTTCAGTCTTTGAAGTGTTTTATGATTAATCTTCTAATTTCTACAGAATTTTGGAATATCTTCTTATTCAGTTATACATATATTTTAAAACTTTTTCACATGCTGTCCCAGTTTAATTTTTTATTTTTAAAATTTGAGTGATGTTTTTGTTTGTTGAACACACCTGAGACAAAATTACTAGAGTTATCGTTCTGTTGTCGATTTGTCGGCAGAGCTCATCATATGTGATTTTACGTATTCTGTTTGGATACGACTTGTATAAAAAAAAAACACTTCCGCTATTGTCAAATGACACCCACAGACACTATTTACTACGACATAAGGTTTCTTACAGACATTCTGACGGTTTCAATAATGCGGTGGAAAATGAAATGTTTCCACTTTAAACTTGAGTATTTTACTAGCCGATCTAAACCCTGAATTTGTTGTCGTTTTTTTATTTGGCAAGCTAGCATTTCCGTTCATTCTGTTTTATGTGAAGACTTTTTATCTGCCGCAAATATGACACGGAATGGTCTAAAACTGTAAGAGATTTCGACATAACTACACCAAGCTGACCGTCTTCTATAGTAAAACATGAAAGCGAGATGTGTTTTAAAATAACAAACAAATTTGCATTTCTTTCTTTCTAAAGAATGCAACTGTAGACTGGCCATATCTTTGGGTTTACGAAGAATTATTTATTATGAATTATTATTTAAAAAAAGAAGCAAACTTAACAGATAATGATATCAAACCAACGGGGTTATTTTATATTATAAATCGATTTTTCAAAGGTTAGTAGGCGTTAAAGTAATCATATTGAAAGTATAGGCTACATATTTTTTCTAGGCTATAAAGGCTAGGCTACAAACTTTTTCTAATCAGTTTTATTTATCTTTTTCATTTCAGAAGACCTCAAATGGTTTTTATACCCAACCAAAGAGTTCAACAATAAAATATGGTGAACAATCGAAACCTTCAGCTGCTGAGGGTATATTACCTCCAGATCAGGAACATTTTCAAAAGACCTCGTTCGAGGATGTCCCCTTACACACCGCCTGCCTTACATATTTAGGATTCTATCTGCTCATGATATTGGGCTACATTAATCAATTGTTGTTTGTCCCGAAAGTGGCCAAAGAGAAATGTCGCGAAGGTTATGTTACTCTGTACGATGCCTTCGAGAGTTTCTATTCACGTTATGTGTATCGCCGTGTAAGGGATTGCTGGAATAGACCCATTTGTAGTGTTCCCGGTGCGGAATTAACGTTGAAGGATCGTGTGACGCACGATTATGGCTGGAGTTTTGAATTTACCGGCACCGAAACCACTTGTTTGAACTTGGGTTCGTACAATTATTTGGGTTTTGCCGAGGCCACCGGGGCTTGTGCCGACAACTCCGAACAGACTTGTCGAGATATGGGTTTGGCATTGTGCAGTCCGCGTGTGGAACTGGGAAATACCAAGCTACTCGATGATTTGGAAAAGCTGACTGCTCGTTATTTGGGCGTGGAAGATGCCATTGTTTTTGGTATGGGATTTGCAACGAATGCTTTGAATTTACCTTCACTTCTGTCACCCGGCTGTTTGGTGTTGAGTGATGAAAAGAATCATGCTTCGCTTATTTTGGGTATACGCTTGTCGGGCGCAACCACCAAGGTGTTCAAACACAACAATATGAAAGACCTGGATCGGGTTTTGAGACAAAGTGTTGTCAATGGCAATCCCAAGAATGGCGGCAAGCCATGGAAGAAAATCTTAATTATTGCCGAAGGAGTGTACAGCATGGAGGGCTCAATTTGCCGACTGCCAGAGATTATTGCATTGAAAAAGAAATACAAAGCATATCTGTATCTAGACGAAGCACATAGTATTGGAGCTATGGGACCGAATGGTGGCGGTGCGGTTGATTACTTTGGTGTGGATCCCAGAGATGTTGATATTCTCATGGGTACGTTTACCAAAAGTTTTGGCAGTGCAGGCGGTTATTTAGCTGGAACTAAGGTAACTATTTGGGTTGGCATATTACCTAAGAATGGTTTTAATTGTATTTTTTTTTTTTTAGAAAATGGTTGACTTTTTGCGCACAAATAGCCATGCTCACTGTTATGCGGCGACTATGTCTCCGCCGGTGGCACAGCAAATTTACACATCGATGAGCACCATAATGGGCTTGGACGGTACTGATATTGGACGCCGAAAAATCAATCAATTGGCACGTAATACCCGTTATTTCCGTAAACGTTTATCGCAGATGGGCGTTATCACATATGGTCACGAAGATTCGCCCGTTGTGCCGATGTTGGTGTATCTCTTCTCCAAAATTGGGTGAGTTTGTAATACGATATATTCCAAGTAGGCCATCATCCAGACAACCAAAAATTGTTTTATTTTAAATATTTGCTTAAAGATTGCGTCACTTTGCAGTTGCATAATATCTGTTTCAGTGTCCACATATGTTTCCAAAGTTGAGGTTGTAGGAAACCTGATTATTCACATACAAAGGTCCGTTTTTAGTTCAGGTCTTAACCTGTAGAAGTTGCATATGACCACCAACCTTGAACAAAATTGACAAATATATTAGAAAGGATATATTATATTATTCGATGTATCGTTCATACAAAAAATCCTATCGATATGAGGTCTTGTCGCTGTAGAAGCCAGACATACGGTCCAATCTATATCAAATATTGCAAAACATATTGGAATATACAAGTAACGCACTTGGATCATAACTGTTCGTATTTAATATAACTTATATACAAACGTGCGAATTTTTGGTCTCACTGCTCTAAAAGCCACACATTACGTAAAGACCTTGGTCAAATTAGATATACTGAGTATTTATAATGGAGAAAAAATATTGTTAAAATTACGAATTTTAGAAGTTCTTCTGCTCAGAAAGCCTCCCATTAAATGCCACTTCGAAAGATAAATAAAATCTAATATTACAAAGATGACTACTAAGATAGAAGTCCCATATTTTTCCAGATGAAAAGTGAGTGGCAAAATCAAAAACTTTTGTTTCCTGGGCGTGAATATTTTTTTATTTATTTAGAAGATTTTATTATTTATGTGCATGTGGTGGATGTCTTAGAAAGTACAATTTGTCTCCCTCCGGGTTTAACTGTTTCCGAAACTGTAGATAGAAAATTGCTTAAATCTTCCGCCACCGGTGGCATTACTTACTTACTTTCTTAAGTTGGTTTTACAAACCTGTTGTTGGTTTTGGCCTATTGATTTCCAAGCACTTCGGTCTTTGCTACTTGGCTTCTCCAGTTCGTGATACCAAGCATCTTCATATCCTCTTCCACTTGGTCCAGCCACCTGAGTGTCGGTCTTCCCTGTCTGTGCCTTTCGTGGTAGTTGTCATCCAACGGCGGTCTGTATGGAGCGTTTGCATTCATTCGGCGGACATGGCCCACCGCTGTATTTTGATGCGTTTAACTACGTTCATGTCGGGATACAGCTCACGGTTCGTTCGACGCCTATACTCCTCGTTAATACAGTTAGGCCCATAGATTTTGCGAAGGATTTTTCTCTCAACCGGTGGCATTACATCCTACTTTATTGGCGACCATTATCTTTTTAACTTTATCAAACCTTTAAATACATGTTGTGTTCATTTAATATAATAAAGGAATTTAACAATTTTGCTATGTCGCTCATGATTTTTTCAAATTAGTTGGAAATACCTTCGAAATCTTCTTGCAAGCTAAGGATTTTCTTCGACTCTTCCACGAGTTTCTCTTCCACTGGTTTCTATTTGTTACTTTAATTTTATTATATTTTCTATATGTTCTCCATTTCTTTTCTAAATTTTTTTTCCAAAAACAGAGTAGCACTAATGCGGCCCTCACAAATTCTTACTGGTTGTAGAATTTGATCATGTTGTACAACCAGTTGTTACGTGTGAGGGATTGTTGGCCTTTGGTTGGTCGTCGGTTGGATGAAAATTTCCGCACAAGGTCAACTTGGTTGGTACGTGTGAGGGCTTGTCATTTAACTTCTTTACTTCATTCGCATTTTGTCATTGATCAAATGAACACAGTTTTGTAGCAGAGTTTTGAAAAAATAAACAATAAAATGGAAGAGTGTGCGGAAAAACTAATTGATTTTATTGAGGAATATAAAAATATGCCTCAGTTGTAGAATTCAAAGTATAAAAACCAATTAATTAAAACAAAAATATGTGTATAGAATAACAACATTTGCATTCATGTTGACGCTATGAAAAACATTTGCTAATGAATTTGGATATGAAATTGGTTAAACAGTTGTTCGTGTAAGGAGAACGACCAACTTGTTTATTAAACTCAATTGTACAACCAGTTGTAAAGTGTGAGGTCCACATAAACTTCACATTTGGCGAGGCAATGCCAGGCAAATAGTTATGACTGTTTCTTAGGTATACAATGAGGTGAAACAAGTTCCTTAGGGAATATTGCGATTAGTGTCGTCGTAGATTAACTCAAAAGTGGGAATGTGATTATAATAGAACAAAACATATTTTTCTTGGAAATGTTGACCTACTCATTTTTTCGACTCATACTTAATTTTCGAGTTATCAAATAATAATTAGCGGAATTAATAAATCAGTTGAAAATATGTACACTGATAGCTAAATGCAATGATAACGAAGTCTTGGTTTCCAGCCCTTTATCAAATAATGGTGTATATGAGGTCATCATTCAAAGCGGTATCTTTTCCGGAACTTCAGAAAGAAAACGTAATATAGCAATTGAGCGGCAATGTGCATGCTTTCAACTAGAAAGGAATTGTGTTATGCGTAATATAAGGTAGTAATAATCCTATTAATTTTGGGTTGATATTATCAGAGTCATCTACTTTTTTGACAATTTCCAATTGATTCACATACCTGCACATATTCGAAAAACTAAGCTGTTGAATTTTGTTGTTTCAAATATTTCCACCTGGATTACTTTAGATCTCTTTGCTGTTTTGCCACCTTAATTACGGAAGGGGACCACGATTTAGATGCTGTGGATATGATTTTAGTTCTTGGTGCAAGTCTTACCTAACGAAATGACTTGCTAGCTCTACGAATTTTGCCTACAAACACCGCACCTATTTTTTCGATTGATGATAAAATGTCTGCTATGTTTTTCAAAATTTAATTAGATTTTATCATCTATAAAGCTTTTCATTAAGATCTACAATATCGCTTAAGAGTAATAACTGCTACATCCTCCCTGAAGATCTATCTAGGAAAATCAAATCCTAGTTTATGAAATATGTGGCAGATATTTGATCTAATGCTATATAAGACAAATTGCAGGATTGTGCTTCATATATTATATTTGTGAGTTGAAGTTTATCAGTGAGTCCAGAAAAACTCCCAGAATTTATTTTAAAATTAAAATCTGTAGATCGCATTCAGGTATCAATCTAATTTTGTTTGTATGTTTTGTTTTCGAAATATTTGAATTTAAAAGACATTTTGTTCTTTTTACGATAAATGCGCTCTTCGTGGCGCTCAGTTAAGATCTATTCTATGTATTTAAATTTAAAGCTGTACAAAAATTTGTGTTTGTCACATGTTGATGGCTATTAGTTGTTTCGGCTATTTTTATATTTCAATATTAATCTTGCCTTTCTTTCTAATTTCTTGCAGAGCCGTTGTGCGTACCTTAACTACCCGCCATATCGCCGTTGTAGGCGTTGGTTTCCCAGCCACACCCATTATGGAAGGACGCATACGCTTTTGCCTATCGGCAGCGCATACCAAAGAACAACTTGACTATGCTCTAGAGGTTATCGATGAAATCAGCGATAACTTGGGCTTGAAATATTCACGCAGATCGCGCGATCCCAATACAATAGAGTATTGAGTTACAACAGGAGTAAAAATTAAACCGAACAAAAATCAATTATCAATTACTCTAAATTTACTATAATTCTCTCTCCCTCTCTCTCTAACTATCTAAACTATTACTAACTTTCGCTCGCTCCTCCTCTCGGATAACACAAAGTAAACCAATACTAAATTACAAATTTACTTTAGAATCACACAAATCTTATATAAAGAAAAGAAAAACAAAAACACTTTTACAACAATAATAATTCAATTTAAATCTTTACAAAAAGCTATGCTTAAAGAAAGCAATGAAAACAAAAAAAAATTTGAAAATGATAATGATAATGAGAAAGAAATTGGAAAAGGACAAAACAACAAATTTCATTGGAGATCTTTTACATATATACATTTTAGCATACACTAAACTTATTACTAACCTAAGATATAAAAATTATTCGAGTCAAATTCAATACTTACTTAACTTTACTCCAATTAAAGTCCAATTATTTAGTTGTTAAGCCTTTCTATTGTATTGAGTGTAATTTATACGATTACAAACAATCATTTTGCTTTCTTTGTTTATTCCTTAATTTATAATTTAAATACAATTAAAAAAAAAGAAAACAAAATATTTATTCATACAAATAAAGTGTATGTGTATAGTCTATTTTATAGGAAAACAAGTTCTTTATTGTTACATACATACAATAATTGTACTACTATTATTTACTATTTACCACTAGCATTTATTTTTGTGCATGTTTTTATGTACGTACTGCTTGCTTTCCATTAACAAAACTGATGACAAATCGAAAGCTTTACGTTAAGCGCCCAAAAAAAGAAAGAAACTTAAATCGGAAACCGTATCATGATATTCATTTCGCATCGAAGGTAGTATTTTTTCAAAGAATCAATTGGTTCCAATTGATTTAAACAAGTTTCGTATGATCTTAGGGAAATGACGGTATCTTAGTTTTGTATGCTTATACAGATTTCGATTCGCAACGAATACCATGAACCGGCCCTTGTATTTTCTTTGCTACCAGAAAATCACAAACTTTATCTACGCAACACTGTCCGTTTTATTGTATTTTTATAATCTATGCAGCAAAGTATTTTCTTTTATTTTTATTTAATTTTTAATTTTAATAAGATTTTTATTCTGTGAAGCAACCACGGCTACAGAATATATATGCGCATATATTCTTTAGTGGATGTTTTATTTGTCATTGTTACTATATATGTTTAATCTTAAGTTTATGTTTCGTTTTTGTAATAATTTAATTATTTGTTTTGTCCAGCAACAAGTATTCTTCTTATATAGAATCAAATAGGAAACGTTAAACAAACAAATTGTTATTACAATAAATATAATTAAATTTGTTTTCTTAATCAAGATTTGTATTCAAGATTTCACCGTATAAGAAAATGATTAAAGTAATACGAGAGATAAAACCACAATGAAGGACCAAAAGCTTAATATAAATTGAAATCTTTTAATAAACGAAATACGTCTGTGAATCACATACAAAAACATATTTATTCATTTACAAAAATAAACATAACTCCGTGGAATGATATGAATCGGCAGTGGTCAACGCTCCCCCTGGTCGAGAATGTGGCTTAACAAATAATTTTAACAACTCAACTCGCAACAAGATCAAGGCAGATTTGATGCCGTTAGACTTTTTTTGTGGGGTTTGGTGGAGGGCCGATGTTATGCCAACAATCCCTTAGAGTTCGAGCAAGAAGACTTTACCAATGTATTGAGTGAAAGGGTGGTCCTTAGGTACCGGAATACTATTTTCAGTACCATAAGGAGTTGGGAATTTTTTACAGTCTAATAGTTGTATCACTGTAAAAAAATTCCAGATTTGTTCCAGGCGATCAATTGAAAACACGTATGTCTGACTTCCTAGTTGGCTTGAGGGACGAAGAGATCATGTGATGGATATCAGACAATAATCAGGATTCGGGTATAAGGTAAACAGATATATTCCCATTTCCAAGTTAAATATATCCAATTTTTATTTCAGAGAATTTTTACGTGTGAAGCTCGAGCTAAAAAGCCCTCGATTGAAATAACAAGAGGAAACAGATCTCCGCTTATCTAAATATTGGTTTGTGTGCATTGATAATGAAATAAAACCTGTCTTCCGACTTGAATATTATCAAGTCTGTCCGACTACAGAGTGATTTTACTTTTGTTTTCCAGACAAATATAATCTAAGTTGTTGAGGCCAATACATTATGTATTTCTAACTTGTAATGACCAATTCAACGGAAATTCGCATCACAACATCTTTTACAGAGAGTTTTTGATGAATGCCATAGAACAACAACGTGGAAAAGACAATCTAGAGGAATTTTCCAACAGAGACAGATGTAGCATCTTATACGAACGAGGCACACATTTGCTATCAAGAGTTATACTTAAGTTGTCTGCTCGCCAGGTTGTCGTTGGCCGGCGTATTACAAGGTAAATAGGTCATACATATATCCAAATACGGTTTCATTGTTATGTCCATTTTAATTTCAGAGAATTATTACTTCACGGAACCAAAAACAGGCAGCTATAGAATATGTTTCATCTGATGAATGTCCAACACTGGCAATACGAAATATTAAACTTCTATTTAAAATGTTTAACAGTCAACTGAGACCAGTCGTGGAACTACTTATGGGGTCTTTCCATCTAGTGGTTTATTTTTGAATCACATGTTATTTTGAGAGAAATCTTGTCAGAAAGTCAGTATCTGCGTGTGACGCTTTACGCTTGAACTAAGTCAATGCGGTGTAGCATCAACAGTGCGTTTATTGAAAAGAAAATGTGGTCGAAAATGAGGCACCCGCTGCTCCTGCTGTACGTTTCAGCAAAAAATTCGTGAGACTGGCTGTCAAGTTGACAACTCTTACGGTGAACACTGACAAAATGTGGATGCGCTAGCCGAGACTTTGTACAAATACGTACCATTACAAGGTAAAATTCAAGTCACACGAGAAAGCCAACTGAGACAGCCACATACTTGAAATGGTGTTCCAAAGTAATGGAAATGTAATAAAGAACAAAGCCCAAAGCCGATTAACTGATTGAGACCGGTGAATGAATAACATATCTTTATCTTCATACTCCGCCAAATCCTGAAAAAGACCCTTGAGAAGCAAAACGATAGATATGTACCATATTTTTATCGACTATAAACCCGTTATAAAAACTCGTACGTACGTATGAGATCCCAGCAAAACGTGTACGCCCTTGTAGATGTACTGTAAGTGACACCATACTCTCAGGAAAAGTGGAAGTGAATCACTCATAACCAGAAGAGGTGTCAGGCGACGTTGGCATCTTATTGTGCGACCTATTTAACATCCGTTGGAGAACATTGTAGAAAACAGAATTTAATAAACAAGGCACGGTGAACACTAAAGTCCACATCCTCTTAGCAGGTTAAGCAAACAATTCAAGAACCGGGTCCAGTCTCGACGAACTAAAACAACACGTTTCCTTGTACAAAGCTTCCCAAGCTTTTCCTGATGACACTTTGGAAGAAAAATGTTTCGCAAAACCTAGGTTCAATCTGTGTTATGAGATGGGCGTCGAATGAACCGCGAACTGCGTGAGCCATATCCTGACATGAACGTAGTTAAGAGTAGCTAAATACATCGATTGCGCTCGCTAGTCCATGGCGGTCGACTGAATCCAAACCCTGGACGACAACTATCATGAGAGGCGCAAACAGGCAGGGTAAGTAAATATTTTCTGTTACATTATTTTCACAACTGTCTACCGAATAATTGGAAAATTAGCGTAAACAATAATTCTAATCTTGTCTAACGAACTGTGGGAAATATTTATTCGACGGAGCGATATAGTCAGCACTGGTGTAATCCATTTTTTCTTATCAATGCAGCTCTGAGTTTAGATTAAGGAGGCATTTCAAAGATGTTACCAATGCATTCGGAAAGACTGTTGTACTTTCATACTTATAAAATCTGTAGTTATCGACGTCCCCTCATTCAATTTTCAAATCGTTTTAGTTATGGTCTCTTTGGTAAAACATTTTGGAATTTCAATTTATTTCCTTAAACTGTGCCCTTTTGAAAACCTTTTATTGAAATATTAAAATTCTGTTAATACTTATGAGCACGTACATCCACCTACTCATAGTAGCTACGTTCCACTGTATTTGAACAAAAAAGTAGTCTAGACGTATTTGACAATCTTTGTACAAGTGTACTTATCATAAGTTAAGTATCCACTTTCTATTATCTCTCATGAATGAGTCGTCCATGTGCTTACAATTAGTGTCATGTTAGTTTCTATTTTAATTTGATTGGCCGTTAACAAGTTTAGCAGAGTCTTATTATCTTTTATCTGTATACTTATAAATACAATACCACTGAGTTGTTGCCAGTTTTTTTTTTTTTTTGGATAATTATCCAACAGTTCTACATTTTGTTTTCGAGTTATATCATATTATTTTGGATTATTCGAATTCAAACAGATGAAATGCAACACAAAAATTTAAAGCGCACTGAAATTCGATGTAATCAGCAAGAGTATATTATTATCTTGATCAGAATTTATATGGACAAACCCTGAATTTATTGAATTTAATTATTAAATATAATTTCGACGAAATTCTAAAATGAAAAAACTGATGATATTGTGGTCAATTCGCTTGAAGATAAGAGTTGGTATATAGGCTATTGGTTCAGAAATAAATACGTCCTGAGCAGTGACGCGCCCTTAACAAAAAAAAAAAACGCTTTATGTAACGTTATGATGTAACTTTCACAGTGAATTATAAATTTTCATGGGCTATATTTGGTCATTATTTCAAAACTTTGAGCGAGTCAACATTAGTCTGCCGGGTCAATATTATCAATATTTAAATTTCTGTATAAAGTAAACCACAGAATAAATTCTAAAAAATGAACATTTATGTTATTTTAAAACAGCTACTTTCTATCGCAAGTCATTGTCTGCTGATGTCTCTTTTGTTTATCTTTATTAACACTAAGTCGATAAAATTTCACGCTTACGTCTGCTTTTTTTGTTAATTTATTATCTTCTCAATTGTGATGCGATGTGTGTGTAATCTATCGAGATTTCATCTGTAGATAGTCAGTCTCTATTAAGGCTGGGTTTAAATCGTTGAATTTGAAGGCGCCCAAAGACGGACATTTATCAGTAAGGAAACTTTGTTCTTTTGGGCGTACGTCTCATTCCCTAACACATATCTAAAATCCAGGATTGAATAAATTATAAAACCCATTTTATAACGCATTCAATTGTATAACGCATCCGTTTTATGGAAACAGCCAACAGTAGCCGGCAAGTGGAATTTTGTTTTGCTCTAATGTATTCTTGGTCAGATTTATGTGAAGAAAGTCACAACGTCTTTCGTCTAGTCAGAGCAGTGAAAACATATGTCATTTGGCCTGTCTGTAACATTAATGTTTCCTATACTACTCCTTGATACTTGCCTTTATTTTCGGTTTTAGTTTTAGTTCAAGCTATACAACTTGACTGGAGTTCACTTACTTAAAAAATTATACAAAACACTTGTTGAATAACAAATTCGTACCTTTAAATGACGAAACATTTCGCATTATAAATATACTCCAAAATTGAATTATAAAATCATTTCTCTTTGTTAGTTGGGAAGTTAGACTTCAAATGATACAGTCATCCCGTAGGTGCCTCTGTACTCAGCTATGTATTAGGTCGTATCGGAATTGTTCCAATAGCGAAAATATAAATGGATGTATTGAACTAGAAATAGGAAATCAAATATGTTGGCTCTTTGCTTATTTAATGGAATTTGTGTCAGGGATATTTTTCATACCTCTTACTTGATGCGAGCTGTGTTGCAAAACTGGACAACAAACGGGAAAAAATTGTTTAATTCTTGACTGTAGACACTAACTATATTCTTTCATCTAAGTGAGTGCAAATATCATAAGCAATTACTATTATTTTTTTTTTATTTATTTGCTCAGATTTTGTAATTTAAAGCCTTACGGTCAATTGTAACAGATTACAATAAAAACTACTCCATGTTGAATACTACTGCTCAGATAATTTAAAAACAATTAAAAATATGCGCATAAAAACACAGTGGAATTAAAAATAATATAGCTATACAAAATAAAATATAAAAAAGCAATTTACATATCAAATTCAAAATATCAGTATTGGAAAATGAGGAATGAAACAATCAAATGTTACAGTTCCCAAATGAATGAACAAATTATTCTAAAATAGATTACGAAATGAAAATTAAAGAAAAATATTGAAGAAGCTTTTTTCGGAATGTATTATTAGTCAGTGAAAATATTTTCAATGTACTGGGGAGTGAATTGAACAATCTGGCTATTCTAACTCGAAAGGACTTATCCATATGACCATCCGCTCTGGGAATGATTAGTTGGTTAGCACGCGATGAACGACAAAATGTAAATGAGTCAAAAAGAAAAGCCGGAGTTTGATTTTTAAAATTTTTGTAAAATAACAGAAGAGACCGATAATTTACGAAAGGATCAACCCAAGAATTGATTTACATATGGAGTAACATGGTCAAACCGTCTAAGAGATACTAAGTATCGAACTACTCGATTTTGTCTTTCGTTTGATAGAAAACAACCGATTATTCGTCCCTTAACCTGAGAAATATCTATCAACCTGAGAAATATGGCTGTTGGCACTGAAAACTTACATGAGACGTCTTGTAAACCCGTCCGGGGAACTTGACATCAGTATTCGCCGATTTTTAAATTTAATATTTACATTTTATGGTACATTTTATGCTGTTGAATTGTTCGTTTTAAATTTTTTTTTTTATTTCAGAACCACTTCAACTCTTCAGAATGCTAAATTTCCAATCTCATTTTAAAATCTATACATTTTTATTTCTCCATTTGAAAATGATCATACAGGAAATTCTTCAAATTCAAAAAAATCGTTTTCAAATTTCTATTTTGGACACGAGAAGATCGCGAATCGCTTCATGAACGCTTTTCTATATTTTAATTTCGTTACGCATTAGCCGTTTACAGAAATCATAAAAACACTATTTTAAAATCTATAAATATTAGTTTCACCATTTGGAAATGTTAATACAGAAAATTCTTTAAATTTAAAAACAAAAACGTTTCCATATTTTAATCTGGACAAAATACAATTTTTTTTAAATTAAAATTTCGATACGCCCTCATGTATATATGAATATACAAACATATGCACATGCTTATATACAGCATAATTTCCATAGATTGCTGAGAACTATAAATAAAACAGATGTTGAACAAAAAACCAGTATTTTTCTAATAATTTCTAACAATACCACAAGCCAGAGACTACCGATTCGGCAGAGCGCGCAAACCTCTGAAAATGTTATAAACTCGTGCATTTTAGTACGCTAAACAGCAATTCACTCCATTCATAAAACAGTACTTTGTTTATTAACATCTAACTTAGTTCCGTCTGTGGTGGCGTCGGCGACGTCCAGCCAACACAATTAAAAGTTACCGATTTCGAAAGAAAAATTCACATGTTTTTTTTAGTATCGTGAGTTTGTGAAAGTCGACGCAGAAAGTAAATGCAATTTGGATAGTGACAGTGGTGTGAGTTCATTCTTATTGGAAACGGCTTCGTAAAAAATACACCCCATAAATAAAGTGATGGTAGTCGGTTCCGGATCCAAACGTTCATCAAATTAGCAAAACTTCCAATGAATCGTAAAATTGTAAGACCTGTGAATATTATGCGCTCAGTTTAATGTTACAAAAAAAAAAAACGATAACAAAATGTGTTGAAAAAGTAATAAATAAAAAAAAAACAAAACAAAATGAAGAAAATTTAAACAATTTGTGAATAATTTATAGAATTTTTGGTTTTGTGCCTACTTTTGTAGTAGGGCCGTTAAAAATCATTAGTCAAGTTCAAGAGAGTGAGAGAATGGGTGAGAGTGAGTGCGAGAGGGAAAATTCTTGTAACTGTTCACCAGTGTTGCCTATATGATGCTAAGAGCACTCAGTGCCTCTGGAGTTTTTTCTGTCACTTGACCACGAGAAATATAGATTGTTGTCGTTTTTTCAATCAGATATTTTCACAGTTTTTTCTCACAATTTATTAGAATTTTTTGTTGTTTTCTGAAAAGGGGGTCTTCCATCAAGACAAACACAATTTGAAAATTAGAGAGATATAGCAATATTCTCTCCAGCAGTGACAAAAAAAAAAACAAACGTGAATATCATCATATTTTTCGAAAGAGCCAAAGGTTGTTTTCTGGTTGAAATGTGATTTTTTGAAGAAGTAAGAAAAATATTGTTTCGGAAAACACAATTCGAGCTCGAATTAATTAAAGTAAAAGTTCATAATATAGAAGTCTACAGAGTATCCAGCAAATACAAAAAAAAAAAAAAATCTGTAAAAGAGTGTTTATTAATTTATTTATTATATACTAATTAGAAAATGGTAAGCAAGAAAATGCTAAAAATAAAATTATCTTACATCCATGGCATTCAGAGATTTGTTGCAAAAAAGTTGTTCCTCTCGGTCCGTGTCATTTGTGATCATTTATGTACTTTGATCTTTGGACAAATCAACTTACGAAAACATACCCACATATTCATAAACATTTATAACAGCTTTATAAACTGTTGATAAAGCTGCTATACGTTTTCTTGAGTACGCCCAATAATTTGTAGAGTGACTGTCTGAAAATTAAACAAAGATATCGTAGGACTAAATTCAATGTCGAGCCACTTAGTAAATGATTGTCTGTCATTTTGTCAGGCCATTTAGAAATTGCTCGGATTTTGCTGAAATATGTTTAGTAACATTTTTATTTGACATACATTTATTAATTTAAATTAAATTTTGAAACTATTAAAATTAGCCCAATTTTCACCATTTTATTTTTACTAAGTCTTTTTATGTACAAAATGTAGAAACGTTTTGAAAATTGTTCCCTAATTCTACGTGTATCTTAAAAATAGATAAGTATTAATGAAAATAGGAACATTTGAATATACAAATTTCGTATTTTAGACGAGTTTGAGTTTTTAGTTTGAGTATATAATTTGTTCAGTGGCTCCGCTTTCGTCCATCACGTCAACTTTCAGAAATATCACATTTCGTTTGACTGCATTCTCGATCAGGAATATATGTATGTATATGATTTATAATTTTCATATCAACCAATTCATAAACATTACTTCCTATAAAATAAGAATAATTTTTAATATATTCACATTTTCACAGCATCCACGAGAATAACGCGACAAAAACCAAATATCGTAACGTTCCTGATGCTACACCAGACAGCGAATTCAATTTGTTTCATACAAAAAAAATTAATCTGAAATACCAAAATAATACTTGTTTCATTTAATATATAAATAATTTGTACATCGTTGTTTAAAAAATATTCAGGATTCCGAGGTCAGTGGCAATCATTTTTGTGGTTTCACGACCAAAATAGTTTGGGAACCACTCCTACGGAGGATACATAAAATGTGCCTAGATCATTGGCAACAATTTTGGGGGGCTTTACGACCAAAATAGTTTGGGAACCAATCCTACGGAGGATACATCAAATGTACTGAGACGTATATCGTCACGTGAAATCTAAAATGACCAAACATAAAAACCCCAAAATCGTGTTTTTGATTGATTCTTGTAAAATTTTATAGACGATTTCCAGACGTCATAACAAGGAGAGTGTTTTGATTTGACAAAGTTTTTTGCTTCTCCTGTAAAGTTATGAAAATTCTTGTTAGGTCATTTTGGATTTCTGGTGACGATATAAGCGTGTACAATTTTGGTAGTCGAATAGTAATAATTAAAGAAACAGAAACAAACAATATTTATCTAAAAACAATTCATAGTGCTTTTTTCGGTTGTCTTTCGCGTTATTCAAAGAAATGGCAACACTGTTTTTAACACAGAGCATAAAATACACGCTGTCTCGCCGGCATTGTGTTTTCACGTGTATTTCTAGTGGTGAACCGTTCTCTCTCACTCTCACATCAAGAAAATATCGAGACCAAACTTGATGGCGCGTGTTTGGCAGTGAATTAGCCTCGAATTAAAACAGCTCTCTCACCTTCTGTTAATGTCAGAACTGCGAACAGATTAAGACACAATTCAACAGAAAAACCACCGGTTCGAGTCAAATGGCTTTAAAT
This sequence comes from Hydrotaea cyrtoneurina, assembly GCA_958296145.1. Lineage (NCBI taxonomy): Eukaryota > Metazoa > Arthropoda > Insecta > Diptera > Muscidae > Hydrotaea > Hydrotaea cyrtoneurina. Next base: position 17,672,568 of record OY282514.1, on the reverse strand, counting down.
TTGTCATTTTTTATGGCGTGCAAAGCAAATCTTAATCAAAAATAAATGGATTAAGTTACGTACTTGAAGTGAAGCACACGGAGGAGAGTGACAAATTAAAATACATTGAGTTGTGACTGTCATCACCAAGGTCTTCTAAAAGCACAGCGATAAACCCAACGAAGTAGGTCTTATAAAGGGTGTTCCAATACAGATGTTTTTTAAATTAAAAATGCAGAAAATACATTGGTTTATTGGAAACAGAAAACATTACCATTATTCTGGAAAGAGCTGTCACTGTTAAAATAACATATGATTCAAATAGAAACCACAAGATGGATGGACGGTATAATTTGACCAAAATTGGTTCGTTTTTATATCCATTCCGCTCACACAAACAACTTTAAGGCAGGTCGACTATGTAAATCATGATTTTAGGCGGATTGCTGGAAAGCGTTTTTGTGTGTATGGACCACCTCTGTTTTTTCAGCATACTCGTATGAAAATTATACAAGTCAATGCCTTTAAGTGATCTGATAAAATTGTTGAAAAAAAAACCTAATTTGTTCAGATTTCTTTTGAATGAGATAAGATATTGTCGCTATTTTTATACTTACTTTTTTTTGTTTATATTTGACATTATACAATATCCAAGATGACGCACAGTGTTTTCAAGCATACACGAAACAGACGTAATATTTACCCTGAGTGAAATACAATTTGAACTTTAGTTATGACAAACAATTTGCAGAGTTGCATTTGATCGGAATGTAGGCTGGCTTTAAGTTAAATGAAGAATGTTTTTCTTCGGGCTATGAAAATTCCTTTGTAATAACAGAGTGTGCAGTTGCCCTGATATTCAAATACCTTGTTTTTCTATAAATTTTAATGAACAGACGATTTTTTACTTTTTGAGCAATGTCAGAACAAGTAATTAATAATAACAACTTTTTCTCGGTTGATTCGACTCACAGATGGCTTATTTATATCCGGGGCATACACACCTTGAAAAAATCACAATGGAACAAATGTCTGAATGGATGTGGCAAGGTTCTATTTAATCTAAGGTTCTTATCTAAAGCAAAACACATCGGATGGTCAAATTCTAAAGGGTGTTTCTTAAGAGTTACAGAAGTTTATATTAACATTTCTTTTTTGGCTTTTTTTTTACAAACAATTACCATTCTCTGTTTGTTATTTCAGAAGGCCACAAACGGGTTTCACTCCCAACCGAAGAATTCATCCACAGAGAATGGCGTCGGATTTAAACCTTCGGCTGCCGAAGGCATACTACCACCCGATCAGGAACACTTTCAGAAAACCTCATTCGAGGAGGTTCCCTTAGTCACCGCCTGCCTTACGTATTTAGGATTCTACATGATCGTGTTATTGGGCTACATTAATCAGTTCCTATTTGTGCCAAAGGTGGCCATAGAAAGAAATCGCGATGGTTATGTTACGCTATACGATGCCTTCGAGAGTTTTTACTCGCGTTATGTGTACCGCAGATTGAGAGACCTCTGGAACAGACCAATATGTAGCGTTCCCGGTGCTGAATTGACACTGAAAGATCGTGTGACACATGATTATGGCTGGAGTTTTCAGTTTACCGGCACGCAAACCAAATGTTTGAATCTCGCGTCTTATAACTATCTGGGCTTTGCTGCGGCCACCGGAACGTGTGCTGACAACTCGGAAGAACGTTGCCGAGACTTTGGTCTGGCACTTTGTAGTCCGCGTGTTGAATTGGGCACAACACAGCTGCATGTGGATTTGGAGAAGCTGACTGCCCGTTATTTGGGTGTTGACGATGCCATTGTCTTCGGCATGGGTTTTGCGACTAATGCTCTTAATTTACCTTCTCTTTTGTCACCCGGCTGTTTGGTGGTGAGTGATGAGAAGAACCATGCCTCGATAATTTTGGGGTTACGCTTGTCGGGCGCCACTACCAAAGTCTTTAAACACAACAATATGAACGATCTGGAAAGGGTCTTGCGACAAAATATTTCCTGTGGTAATCCCAAGAATGGCGGTAAGCCCTGGAAGAAAATCCTCATAATTGTTGAGGGTATCTACAGCATGGAAGGCTCCATTTGCCGACTGCCTGAGATTATTGCTTTGAAGAAGAAATACAAAGCATATCTGTACTTGGATGAGGCTCACAGTATTGGAGCCATGGGACCGAATGGTGGCGGTGTGGTTGAGTACTTTGGCGCTGATCCCACAGATGTTGACATTCTCATGGGTACATTTACCAAAAGTTTCGGCAGTGCTGGTGGTTATCTGGCGGGATCAAAGGTAAATATCTGCAGTTTACTTTGAGAGTATTTGATACATAATTTAGGTGTTGCTTTTCAGGACCTCATCGATTTTCTGCGCTCCAATAGTCATGCCCATTGCTATGCGGCGACAATGTCTCCACCGGTGGCACAACAAATATACACATCGATGAGCACCATAATGGGTTTGGATGGCACTGATCTGGGTCGGCGGAAAATCACTCAACTGGCGCGTAATACTCGTTACTTCCGCAAGCGTTTAGCCCAAATGGGTGTGATCACATATGGCCATGAAGATTCACCCGTGGTGCCGATGTTGGTGTATCTTTCCTCCAAAATGGCGTGAGTATTGAGATGGACATACTGAGTTGGGCGAGAGTGTTTATGTTGATATTGTGTCTTTCTTAGGCTTGTCAAACATTTAATAATATTCTCTAGGACACTGCAAGAATACACAGGAAACTCTATTTAAGAACGTCGTAGCAATATTGTAAAAGATATCGTAAGGATATTCATAAAACATTTTTTTTAAAACTCTTAGATTTCTGACTAGCAGTTTACTAGCCTCTTTTTAAAACATTGGTCCGTTGAAAACTGTTTAGACTCTTCTTATGCCACACACTATTGATCATATCGTTGGATTAATAGTTGCTGCACATGCTTCAGCAACAAAACCCAAGCGTTACATTTTCGTACATAGACAACATTTTCAATACCCTACACCACCTATTTCATTGAACCTTTTTAACTGGACCATTACGGGTTGTGTCTTAATATTGCTCACATCGAAAGGTTCCGTTCAATTAAGTTCCTGAGATCCGATTTTTTTTATCAAATTTAGATTAGCTGATTTTCCTCGTCACTTCCTCCTCACTTAAAACATGACATTGGAAAGGCTTATTATACAGGCCCTTAGAAGATCTTCTTATAATCTAGTAGAGACATACATGGTAGACCTTCAACATTGCAACAATTTGAGATGAGTAGAATATGGAGAAGGCTTTTCCATAAAGAGATGGAAGTTCTACCACATTAGAGTAAAGCTGGGCTGGATTCGAGAATGATAACGAACCAGCTAATTTAAATAAATTTTGGAAAAATGTTAAGGGAAAAATAAAAAAAAAAACATAAAGAAGTTGATATTCTACAAAGTTGTTGACAACATTTCTAACTTTGGAAAAATTTCCCCTACTGTTCATTCACGAAATGTTAAGCGAAAAACTCATGTACTGTGGATGCTAGCCTCCTGTTGTTTCCATTAAAATTAAAGCCAAGAGTAGAACGTATATTTTTTTTATATAAATCAATGTGCTTTGGTCATCTTGATAATTTTAATTGTAGGAATCATTTCTTACTCGCCGAAATTCTATAATAGTCGTGCCCTCCTACTATTTATAATTTAAAGTCGCTTACTCAAAAAAAGTGTATGCCTTTATAAATGATGTTATATTTGCTAAATGATGTTTAATAAAAATCACTTTCCATTCTTGTTTATTTGAATTTTTGTCTCCCTCTTGGTTACTTAAACTGTTATTATTTTGAAACTCTATGCAAAGTTTTTCTTTGTCCCTTTAGTTTCTAGTTACCAAGAGTAGAATGTAACTATTCGGTTAATAATTCGTAAAATTTGACAGATAGCTGTTTTTAATGACAACACTTTTTCAGTTAGATGCCATTGTAAACCGAGAAATTTCCGAAATTCGTTTTACAATTTCATACACTCGATAATCCTATTGTAGTTAAAAGCCAATCAGAAGAACTGTTGGCGATAGTTTCTTAGAGTAAACCATAAACTTGTAGCCAGGAGGAAAATCGAGAAAAATGTTCGCATTGAGAAATGCCAGATTGTTTCCAAAAACGGCAGGTGATAGCTTCTTACAGACCATAAACAGATTCAGATACCGAGTAGTTCGATATTTATTTTCGGTATGATCATGTGAGTATGATCATGTGAGTTCACATTTCAATCAATTCTTGGGTTGTTCGTTTCGGGATTTTATTCATTACCGGTCTCTTATCTTATTTTACAAAATTTACAAATATCAAACTCCGACTTTTCGTCGGCTCGTTTACTTTCTGTCGTTCATCACGTGCCAACCAACTGATTATTCCTAGAGCAGATGGATATATGAATAAGTCATTTCGAGTAAGAATTGCTAGGTTGTTTAATTTGCTCCCCAATACATTGAAAGTATTTTCAATGACTAACAATACATATCGCATAAAGCTTCTTCAACATTTTTCTTTAATTTCGACGACGTAATTTTATAGATATTTTTTTATATTTTATTATTGGGAACTATAAAATTTGACTGTTTCATTTTCTTGATCTTATTTTTGCTTTAAATACAGTTTTTAATACAAGTACTTGATTAATTTAATACTTATGCATCAAGCTTGATTCGTTGTTGCAGTTTTCGATTTTTGTTCACATCGGAGTAGCACATAATTTCCAATTTTTCCATAACAAGTATATTTTATTTTTATTATTTTTAATGTAAATTATTATACCTTAAATAGTTTTTGAATTCTTGGAGTAGTTTTTATTGTAATTTATTATAATTGGCCGTGAGGCTTTAAATTACAAAATCTGTGCAAATAAAATGAAATGAAGATAAGGGATAAACCAGGAATAGAAATATCAGACTATTTTCGAAAGCAATGGCGACAGCTTATTATAACCTATGGTAGATAAGAAGTAAACCTAGCAACATGTTCGCATTTAGAAATTACAAATTATTTTCAAAAACACTTGGCGATAGCTTTTTTTAGTCAAGATTAGTTCCAAAAATGGTAGATGATGCAACTATAACATATATATAGAGAAAATAAAGCCAGATTATTTTCAATAATGTATATAATACCCCTACTGGGCTATTTAAGGTTTATGGGAAATTTATTCTGATTTTAATATACTTGTGTGTATCCGTTATTTGTTACATTCTTTTTAAAATAAATACTCCTTTAATCTTCAAATTAAATAAAAATTCTATATATATTTTAACGTTGTTTTTTTTTTGTTTTTTTTTAGAGCTGTTGTACGTGCTTTAACTACCCGCTATATAGCCGTTGCTGGGGTAATTTTTCCAGCCACAGCCCTGATGGAGGGCCGCATTCGGTATTGTCTATCGGCGGCACATACCAAAGAACAATTGGACTATGCTCTAAATGCTATCGATGAAATCAGTGATAGTTTAGGCTTAAAGTATTCACGTAAACCGCGTGATCCCAATCCCATAGAGTATTGAATTAAAAACCTAGTAACCGAATAAAATCGAATTTCAAAACTCTAAAATGAATTCGCTATCTCTTTTAGTGTGTGTGGCTCTCAGATTACTATACAAGTCACAAGGCAAGGCATACATGTACAGTGGCCGTACAAAAACTAAGCTGTTTAGACATTGTATGAGACATCCAACTGGGAGATAATTTTTGGTAAAAATTCTTGAATGAACGATATAAAGCGGTATATGTTTACCCTGCAACTTCAAAATTAATCCAGAAATCCGGGTGAAATTTGTTTGCCATTAGAAATAAGCTTAAATGGTGAATTTTTGTAATTGATAGAACAAATGGAATCCTTTCACTATTGAAGGTTTGTAATACCAAACATAAAGTTTCCATTGAGATACATAAAACCGCCTCCTAGAGTGAAAATCAGTGAATGCTGTGATCACAGTTTTCCCTGCTAACAAAATTAACATTTCTTAAACCCGTGACAAACGTATTCGCGAATTGTTTACTTTTACGATTCGTATGCTACTCCCGCTTGTCCATATCCATGACTCGAATGTCTGCTTTCAAGCATGTTTGAATGCTTCTGCGGTTCGTAAGCTTCTATGGTTCTTCCTCTTTCGTGACTTGTTTACATACCCGACATTTTTTTCTTTCTTCTAGCTGGTACTGATAGTGGCGGTTGTTCGATCTTGAACATTTGCACATGAATTATTCAGCCGGCTGCGTTTACAAGAGATTTTTACGGCCAGAACCGTATGAACTGATTGGATGATAACAAACACTTCATCACTACAGGGCCGCTTGTCCAAAACAATATACAAATAAAAACAACAAAATAATTAGCAAAAACAACAAGTAAAAACCCAGACTAAAATGTATAATGAAGATTAAAAAAATTTACAATTCATCCTTTAAGTTGATGAACAGCAGGGTCGCACAATAGTCGCCAAAAAAAGTGAAGCATAAAGACAAGAAAAGGAACAACTTATTGTAGACCTGCCCTGCAAAGTTTGCCGATGGAAACAAAAGCAATGCCAAATGCCTTGAAGTGGTGTTACGAGATTGGGGGACCGGTGACAACAACATAAAAAAAGGGGGTAATAAGATGTCCTTGTGCCACATATTTCTCAAACTCATTGTCCCCTCAAAAAAAAAGTGATGTTTACCAAAACAAAATGTACGACAAAAAAAGGGGAGAGTGCGACAGATAACCTAAGAAACATAACATCATAAGGACACTTAAATGACAATTGTTGCCCGGAGACAATTTGTTTTTGGTTGTTGTGTGGTGACGCAAGGCATTACAAGTTCGCCAAGTACTCCGAGGGCTGGTGAAGGGCATTGCAGCCCCTCTCATATTTAATCGGACAAACTTCGGCGAAGGAAGTAGGCAAAAGCAAAGCTGTGTGTGGCGAAGGAAGTAGGTTTTTGTTGTTGTTGTTATCCTTTTGCTATAATTCGAAGGTGTTCGTCTCGTTACGAGTTTTCATTTGCGGCTGCTGAAGTATCGTGGAAAGGTAGTCAGACGCATATCTTTTTGTTTGTGTGTGTTGACGATGACACTGATTGAGTTTGGCTAAACAAAATGTAATTATTATATTAGTGAATTAATGGCGAGAAAAGGGGCTAACATCGGGTCTGCATGACTATAGGTTGCCCTATTGCTGACAGAGATCGGATTCATTTGGAGGCCCATATGATGATAGATAGTAGAGACAGGGAAAGACAGACAAGAGGGCCATGATAAGTTGAAAATTTATAGCCATTTGGTGGTTTCGATAAATTCATAGAAGAATGTTCAGCTTGCTAGATGTTCGAGGGCAGAGGAGTACTTGCTCCATAGCTACGTGTATCGACGTTCGTGTAGACTTGGACAGTGGCATCGACCATGTTGTACTGAATTCTTCATCGCAGCTACTTAATAGCTGCTTAGCCGTGTTTAAGCATGAATTTATGATCTTCAGAGTCTCGAGAGTTTTAAATTTGTCTCACACTGGTGTTATGATATCGTACAAGGGCATGTTAACCAAGTTATACTATAAATACGTAACAAGATAAACCCATCTAGGTAAACCTCCAGCCTCCAATTTTGGCAGATAACTTCCCGCTTGTGCCTGTCTATCGAACACCAGTGCTGGTCAATGGGTTACCGTACCCAAAGCTCTCCCCACAGCCAACAAGTTACTCCACCGTGATACCAGATTTAAGTCACCGGTCTGACGCCCCAAAGTGGCGAACGAACTACGATTAGGTATAAGGAGAGAGAATATGTGCTCATGGGAGCTTGAGTGGTAGATAAATTTCCACCCGGATTTGATTTAACACTAAGTTCCAACTTGTGGTGCGCCTCTCGTTACCTCTTTCTTTACTGCTCCGTTGCTCAGCGAATTACTAGGGTCTTTCAGTTATACTATGCCCATTTTGTTAAACATTTCCCATCTATTGTCATGAAAGATGTTCCCAACAAATGACACCGACTTAATTTATGCCCCTTTCAACTGAAGGTGGACATATTAAAAGTAAGAGGATTTTGTTTTGCTGATTTGTTCTTGTTGCTTTTACGTATTTCGAATGCGCGTGCCGATAAAAAGACGTCAATTACGAACCTTCCTTTTGGGCGGCGGGTAGCAAACAGGCAGCGTTTTTAATGAAATTACAAAGTCCAAAGAACAAAAAAAAATCCCTAAAAAGGTCTAAAGAATTAAGCGACTTTGAAAATCATCAATTTTCCAACTGCAACAATTATGTTTGATGAAAATGGAAATGGGTTCTGTCTGTCGTCATTGTCCCTAATATACGGTTGATGTTGGCCAAAACATAACGTGGCTATAATTGGTATCTACTTATTTGGGTGTGTTTGTGTATGAGTGCAATATTTTTTTTTAATAACTTTTCAATAAAATCTAAAACAATAGAATTAGTGAGTGAGCGAGTGCCTTTTGAAATTTATGTTTCCATGTGCCATTAAAACAAATTAATTAAATATTTACCGCCTAAATTGCAAGCTGTTTTGTCGCACAACTCTTACCGTAACTCTTGAAAGTGGTATTATTATTTCTCCATAGCGCAAATGTTACTCATGTAAAAATTACAACAAAATGAAAATCGATATTTATTCAGCCTGATTATGGTTGGCGTAGTCGTGTCTTAAAGTTGGCGTTTTTATAAAATGGTATTACCGTTGGCATAAACGACAATAATAGAGTTGCATTTTGGGCCATTTTCTATTTTTCTAAAGACTGATTTGATGGTATCTGGGTGTACGACCCAATGATTACATTTGCCAGCAACTAGACAGTATCTGATTGCTCTTCGGACTAATAATAGATAATAAGTGGGATGTCCTCTGAAAATTCTCATAGTTTATTGAAAGAGTTAATTGGTTAATAATAGATGGATGAGTTTAAAGTCTAAATTCTGTATTAGATCGGGTTAGAGTCTAGACAGGTATTGGATGAGTTCGTCCATCACATTAAAAAGAATGATGCGGACATCAAAGTTAAAAGTATAACTGTGCTGGTAAATCACTCGTTCTATTTGCAAAATGAATTATTTAAGAAATAATTAAGGCGGACGTCCGTGTTCGACTACCACACAGCAGAGCCCAGGTTCGAAACCTGCTGAGAACATCATACATTTTTCAGTGGCTCCTTCCACCTCGTAATAGCTGGCGACTTTACAAATACGAGATAAATCTGTAAGCCATGTAAAACTTCTTCAGAAAAGCGGAGCCGACTTTCAACAGTTGATCCCGGTCAGTGAGTATACAAATTATATCGTACACAGCTCACTGATTCGAGAGAAGTTCCCCGTCAGTTCCTCCATGGCATGTTAAGGGAAACAAATATTATTCAAGGAATACTCAAAATTTGTTTTAAGTTCTCGAAAAAAATAATGAATTTTTAAAAAAACAATAAAAGACAATTGATCACAGATTTCAGTCGTATTCAGTGTCTTTCCACTCTTACATGCGTTTTAAGAAGCTTTGAGGGTTTTAACTCTTCGAAGAAAATTAATATTTGATATAGAAAAAGTGATCACATATTTGAGTATTTTTCGCCCTAAGGAGCCTATTAGACACGTCATGACAGCAATGTACGATAAGAAAAAGTACATTTACATTTCTTCAGCTCCGGCTCCCGACATTTCTCTGCATTTACTTTTATTCAACTCTCGCCGATAGTTGCAGGGCAATGTATTAATTTTACGTTTAACAGAGTCGAGCATGATGACATACCGAGCTGTCATAACGCCCATGACCGTCTAATAGGCGCTTAAGACACATTTTTTTTATGGAGGTACGGCATTTTTAATTTTTCGAAGAAGAGATTTGCTTTTCTTTTGTCTTTGTAAATTCTAAAGACATTTACATTTCACACAGAAGCGCTTAGTTGGAATTTAGAATTTTAAACTAAAACGTTAGTTTGACTACTTTAAATTGTATGGTCATCGAATAAATCACATTGCTAAAATCGGATTAAAAGTGACCTGAGTGTGTAAACATGTCAATATTTTTGACATGTTTTTTTCCAATCCACCGATGTGGCAACATTAGCCACACAACTTTGATTTCCCTCCCAATTAGAGGATCCTTATCAGATTGCACTTGTATGCATGCATTTGTCTCTTTTACACCCATACAAATATCGTATATGCTCTAAGAAGAAGAGAAACTACAACAAGTTCAGTTAATCAGTTCATCCGTCGCGCCTTTAGTGTGTGAACGTACATATTGGAGAAATTGCAGCTAATTAGTGAAATATCAAATAGAAAGTTATAAAAAATGAAAGACAATTGTTTAAAGTCGCCAATACATCAATATATGAAATTGCCTGGTTTAGATAATCGTCAAGGAAAATAATGTGAACATGTGTGTCGTTCGTTGGTTGTATGAGAGCCGCATTCGCGAGTATTTGTCTGTGGTGTCAGATTGTAAACACAGAATGACTTGGGAAACAACAACACAAGTTGATAGAACTGCTTGGGTCAGCTTCCGTTTGAGAGGATTGTTGTGATGTTTAGTAAAGTAAAAAGTGTGAAATGTTTTTCCACTGGTCGTGTAAAGGAAATTGTAAAGACTTTGACTTAAATTGTGTTTACCTGCTGTTTGTTAAAACTAAATGCCGATCGTGTAAAAAACGGTAAGTGGATTGTTACGTATTTGTGCCTTAATGTGTTTGGGAAAAACAGAAAACTATCTTATTAAATTCAACAAAGTACAACATTTCAGTGAGAATAAGTGTATATTTGCAGCTGTTTTCATATTTTTTTTTTCATCTACGATCTTTAAAATAGATGCAATAATAGAAATTCACAAATTGAAAAATAAAAATAAAAAATAAGACAAAAATGCATACATATACATTTGATATTTATCACCTACAAACAAGTTAATGTTTGTGGTACGGAAAAATATTTATGTATATGTTTGATGCGAATTTGTTTACTGAAATTTGTTAAAATGGCCATTTTTTTACAGCGTGTGATCTCCTTCCACACATTCTCTATTTATCTTTTTATTAACTATTTCGCATAAATTTTCAATCGGATTTAGGTCCGGCGATTGTGCTGACCACTTCATTACTTGCATATTTTCTTTTTCAAACCTCTGTATACCTATTTAGTTTTTTTTTGATATTTTTGGTTTAGATTATATTTTCTTGAGCAGTATTTTTTTTGGTTTAGTTAACATACAAGTATTTTCTGCCTGAAAACTGGACAAGGCAAAAAAAAAATCTGAATATTTCAGGGCAACTCTAACTGTATTTGATCTAACTGTAACTGAACGTTTCTTCCAAAAATCATACACTGTGTCGCGTTCATCGGTTCCTCAGCATAAACTGAACAAAAAAAAAATAAGCGGAACATAAACGTTTTCGTTGCAAAAACCGCAACATAATTTGCCACTTCATAAATTTTTGAAAGAAAGTTGTTGTTTTTTTCCACGGGTGTTTTTTTTTGTATTTATAAAAATACATTGCAAAACTATAACTCATCTCTAAAGCTTAACAAACCCAAGCGCATAGCAAAAGTTGCATGATTTTGTTGCTGTTGCTTCTGGTTTTATTGCCTCAGAAGCTTTTATGCGAAAGCATGCATATGTGGTTTTCTTGTTGGCAATTTGGTGGCGGCTTAAGCTTTCCCTTTTTTTTTCTCCTTTTTGTTTTTTTGGTTAAGTATTAAATCATTTTGCACTTTTAAGGTCTATTTTTGCTAGTGTTGCACGTTGGGTCTTTCATTCACACACACACGCACACATTTGCAGGTATGTGATTTTAGTGGCAAAGTTCCATGGAACGCTTTGCAGAAGGTGCACTTTTAACAAAAGTTGTAGGCGGTAATTATTAATATTTTAACCAAAACAATTTAAACTAATAAAAAAACAAAAATTAAGACTTTGCGATATATTCAAGATTTAATATTAATAATAACACTTTGGTGTGGAAAATATCACTTACCGATTGCTTTCAATGTAGTCTCTAAAGAGTTGCTAGAAACTCGAACAGTCAAATGAAACAGTTGTTCTCATAGTCCCGATTTGTGAAATTGCCTCTTGCGTTGGTTTCGGCATTTTTTATTTTCCTTATAGCTTTTTCAACTACAAATGCCTTTCAAAAAATATCAAAATAATCTGCACGAAAAACACAAAAGGAATTACCAGTACGAGCAAGTTTTTTCCCTTTCCATTCCCTTTCCCTCATACAAACTGAGTATTGCGGCAATTAAAATTGCCTTGTGTGAATCGTGACTCACTTTCAATAAGAACTTTTATCTTTGTTTAGTTTAATTCCAACAATTGTTACCAAACATTCCACTGTTGCAATTGATATAATAAAGGATATTCCAAGAGGTGTTTTTTTTTGAATCACCCGGTATTTCGGTAGCTGTCACTTTTGCAGCTTTTCTACTTTAACAAATGGAACGATAAATTCACTACAAAAATGTTGAAAGTCTTGCAGTCACAGTTCGCAAAACTAAAGCATTTTTCGGTCGTCGTGACCCGTCGTACCGCAATACAGAAATTGGTGGAAAAATTCGTGGTGTTGGGACAAGTTAGTGATGTGAAGAATAAAAGCCGTGCACGTCGCTCAAGAAAAACTGAGAATATTTCCGCTGTAGCCCAAAGTATTGAAGAAAACCCAGGTTTGTCCATTCCGTTCTTCGTTCTTTGGAATTGGACATTCCACAAACGTCATTACACCGTATTTTGCATAAAGACTTGTGTCTTAAGGCTTATAAAGTTCAGTGGTGCGGTTTATTGCCCGGCTGGTCGAAAATGAGGTTAGATCAACAGTTACGGTGAATGGATTGCGCTATCGAGAGATGATTAATGATTTTTTATGGTGAAAGTTGAATGATATTTATCTGATATTTATTTGAATGATTTGTCTAATAACAAATTTCAATTGCAAGTATCAGTGTTGGTTTTTAATTAACTGTCGAAATAGTCACAGAGTTGTCAGACTGCCCTCGTTTCCACTGTTTTCACGTTGTTGCACCCACTTTTTAGTGGTGCTGTTGATGGCTTCTGCACTTTGTTATGATGATATTTGTTAATTTTTTTTTTGGTAATATAAATGAAACATACGATATTACTCGCCTTTATCTTTAATTAGCTCATTTCTATGGTCTTATGGTTTATCGTTTTATGAATGATTTGTTTTGGCCAGAAAATGTATCACATATCCGTATCGATCGACCTAATAAAGCCTATGCCAAGCAAGAGCCGATTCAGTAGTGTTAGCACCAGCAATGGAACAATACGATACTTTATTACATCTCTCGTCGGAGACGGAGACAGCATTTCGCTCCATCAATAATTTCCTTATGTATTTCCTGCTCTGGACTGGGGGAGCCCAAAATCAGCCATCCTTTCTGTCGATGAATCAACTGACGCATCACGAAGTCTACGATTGCGGTATTGCCAAATATTCGTTGGCCAACATACGTCACACGGATACGCCTCAGGACTTCACCAACTATCGGCCACAGTTTCTGCAAGGCTATTGGGAGGTGAAAGTAGACGTAGATTATGCTGGCGTTTCGCTTAAAACTGCCTATCCCGTTTCCAAAACTTTTCGATTAAAGGGTGAAAATGATAATTGGTGTTATTTGACAAAGTTTCGCCGTTACTTGGATTCGAAGGAATTCTATTTTATTCAAATGACCCAAAGTTTTGGGGGCTATCTCAATCGGAATTCGTACAAGGCCCTAAGCGAACTCTTGCAGTATATAAAGTGGCATTTTCCGGGACTGTACATTGTAACCGGCGATTTCAATGTACAGGGTCATGAGAAGGTTTTCGAGTACTTTCTGGGCTCCGAAGATTATCACATTTGCCCGTTTTATAAAGCCGCCACTTGCAATGACAACGAAGGTGTGGCCTCACCCGATGGCATTGTGGTGTCGCGAGAACTTTACCCACGTCTCGAGTATGCCATCGATTTCTATCCCGGTTATTCGTATCAACATTTTATTATTACCGCCAAAATGTATACCGAATCGAATGATCCCGGTACGTTTGATGTGACCAGTCCAGGATTTGCCAACTTTTTACAAGTGTTAAAAGTTCAACATGGATCGCGCGATTATTTTGTGGGGCATGAGGGTATATTTGATGAAGACGATCCTGGCATGCTTGGTTCAATGGATAATATTGCTGAAGTGCCAATACAGGGTGGAGGGGCGCTAACAATAACGGCTGTAAAAATGGCTCATGACATTAAACAATATAATAAAGTATAATTGTTTATTCATAGTGGCCATGATTGTGTTGTAATGGTCGGTATAAGTCTGCAATATAATTGATGTAGTAAAAAATGAAAAATTCCCAATTCATTGAAAAAAAATTTTCACTTTTGTTGGGGCCTGTTTTTAATGTTTATTTTGGGGTTTTCCCCCATTTTAGGTTGGGGGCGATATTTCATAATGAAAAATCATCCCAAATTTGCGGCGTTCTTTAATATTTTTGAATATTTTTTTTTTTAAAAAAAAAATACACTTTTTCCATATTACGAAAATCTGTTGTTGTATTTTGGGAATTTTCGCTAATATTTGGGGGATTTTGTATTGGTTAATTTTTCATTATTCGTTTGCGGGATTTTAAGAATTTTTTGGGGAAATTTTTAAATTCGGCTTTTGGGGAATTTTTCATTTATTTTGGGGAATTCTTCATTTGGGACATTTTTTTTTTTTTTTTTTTGGAGCATTTTTCATTTACGGTATCTTCTTAATATATATTTACCCTCGACACTGATTCACTGATTCACTGACTCTGTCACGCAGTACGTAGGAATTTAAATAGGCATTCTATAATTTTCTATAAATAATAATAATAAAAAAAATAATATTTTTTTTGTACAGAAATTGTGTTTTCCCCAAATTTTTTTTTTTCCAAAATTTTTTTTTTACAAAAATTTTTTTTTTTACAAAATTTTTTTTTCAACAAAATTTTTTTTTCAACAAATTTTTTTTTTTTCAACAAAATTTTTTTTTTCAACAGAATTTTTTTTTCAACAAAATTTTTTTTTTTAACAAAATTTTTTTTTTTTCCACAAAAATTTTTTTTTCAACAAAATTTTTTTTCCATATTTCAACGGGCGCCATAGGCGCATTACAACTTACTAGTTTTTAATAGAGCCTAAGTTGTTTCATGAAATTTTATAACAAAATTGCTGCTTAATACATGATTTCCATGCACTCTGAGCTTATCAGTGCCTTCTCCAGTTCGTGATACTAAGCATGTGCCTACATTCTTCCACATGTCTCGGTCTACTCTATCTGAGCCTTCCACAATTGTTGTCGTCGAATGCCTTTCTGGCTGCAGCGTTTGTATTCATTCGACCGACAGCAGAATCTCGCCCCTTTTTCCCAGTCATTTCAAACTCTTCAAAATGTTTGAGGTCGATATAAACTTCTCCTTAAAACGTATTTGGAAATATTTTGGCGAATGTTTGCAGTAAAAAAAAAGTGACTGTATCTCCAGGACTAAGCTCCCAATCGACAAAAGAAATTTAATTTTGGATCTTTTAACTAAAACCCAAACTCCGACAAAAGTAACTTAAGTTGACATCAGTTTAAGTTGGAATTTCATTACAAAACTTGAAACTTAACTAAGTCTTCGATCAACAAAAAAAAGAAAGCATAATTTTATTGCAAAACTCAAATTCTCCTAAATTTTGTTTTCGATCTGTATTTCCTAAAATAAACCTCCATCCCATAAACTGATCCTCGAAAAAATTTGATTATGAAGAATTCTTTGTCCACTCGTGAGAGCGGGCGCACACGGAAACTACGAAATGATAGAGGATAGCGGATGAGTCTGGGGGACTCTTGGACTAACACTCAGGCTCGTCGTCGTTTTTGAGTCAACGTCACTTCTTCAGTCGTCGACATCAAATCATTCCCAACTTGGCATTTTGAATCAATGTAACGACAGTTTATCGATAATTTGTATAAACAAATTGTCATCTCTAGTTTTTTTTATTTCGATTAGAGTTTTTGTGGGAATTTTTTTTTTATTTCTACTAAACAAAATCTAATAAAAAAAAGAAGAGAACCGCGAGTATCTCCGCGAGTCCATAGGACTTCTGTTTAAGTATGTTGATTTCTCTTACACAGAGAGTAACTTTAGTTGGACAATCAATGAGTTGACTATCGAGAATTTTATCTAAACCTGCTGGGGTAAATTATCTCAGTGCTCCTATATTTCCCACCCAGGCTAGCCTGTGGACTTTGGTTAGATGGAAGAGATACGATTTTGTACTGCACTCCGCCATTCCAGGTAGAGCATGTGAGTATGGGTCTCACGATCATTTTCGGTTGTAGGCCCCATTTTGGGTATAAAAGACACATTTTGAGGTATTTCGCCTCTACCGAAGCGTTCTATGTCTATGTCTGGAAAGAATGAAGGCCGGCATCTCATACTTGTTCGTGTATCCTTACACGTTTTTGGAAGCTACTTTCATATTATGACTGCGTGTAGAAACCATATTGTGCACCTTAAAGGCAGAGTGTATGTATGTGTGTGTTTCCAACAAGGAATTCTCCCCCCCCCACTGCCTCTGTTATGAGGATTAGAGACATTTCTTATCCCACCACCGCCGACGTCGAGTAATATCAATCAATTTGTATGGTCTCCTTTGAGGCGTTATTTACTACTCTCGGTCGGGGATCACTTCATTGGATTCACATTTTGTGGTGTACGCCACTTTCCAACTACATTTATACGCACACAAATGCATGAGTAGTGTTGTTTAGCCAGGTTTATTTTGTCATTTGCCTCCAACCCACCCTCCTACCCACAATAAGGACGATGCACATCATCAAACGACACATGTTCCATTTCTCTACTTAAATACTCATTTGCGTTTATCCGCCAACGCATCAATTGTTCGGCGTGTGTGGATTGACGGCACGGGGAAGCCTGGAGGACAACTTAAAGAATAGGGGATTTTTTTTTTACATAACCCGGACGTGTAGTATCGATGTCAGTGACACTTTAATATTTTTGCTCATCACATGCATAGATCTATGTAAATTACACATGTACTTATGTCTGTGTATGCGGTAGTACCTTAGGGTGGCTGTCATTTGTAGCATTGAAGAAAGTAAAGCTCTTGCCTATGCGCTTGGTTCCACGCACAACCAACATAAATCGGAAAATTTACGAAAACGCGACCAAAATCAAACTGTTGCTTCATTTAAAATTCCTTATTTTTATTTAGGAGCGAATGGCGATACATTTATTTCCATTACCATGAAAATGCGATACTTTTGATGAAAATAAATGGATAAATAACGAATTTACGACAAATGACGGATTTTTTTAATTCTTCTCCACATTAACTATGCGACCCAAGTGGCGTATGATTTATATTAACTATTGTAATAAGTTACGCCAACGCCAGGAATGTCTACAATTTAAATAGAAACAAATGAACAATTTGACCTAATTGGAGAACAAATACTAGCCAATGAAGAATTTGACCTAATTGGAGAACAAATACTAGCCAATGAACAGGTTTACGACAAATAAAATGACAGCTGTCAAATAAAATGACAGCTGTCAAATAAAATGACAGCTAACAAATAAAATGACAGCAAACAAATAAAATGACAGCTAACAAAAAAAATGACAGCTAACAAATAAAATGACAGCTAACAAATAAAATGACAGCTAACAAATAAAATGACAGCTGTCAAATAAAATGACAGCTAACAAATAAAATGACAGCTGTCAAATAAAATGACAGCTAACAAAAAAAAAAAATGACAGCTAACAAAAAAAAATGACTGCTAATAAATAAAATTACAGCTAAGAAATAAAATGACAGCTGTCAAATAAAATGACATCTGTCAAATAAAATGACAGCTGTCAAATAAAATGACAGCTGTCAAATAAAATGACGGCTAACAAATAAAATGACAGCTGATAAATAAAGTGAATGCTGTCAAATAAAATGACATCTGTCAAATAAATTGACAGTTGTCAAATAAAATGACATCTGTCAAATAAATTGACAGTTGTCAAATAAAATGACAGCTGTCAAATAAAATGACATCTGTCAAATAAAATGACAGCTGTCAAATAAAATGACAGCTAACAAATAAAATGACAGTAACCAAATAAAATTACAGCTATCAAATAAAATGACAGCTAACAAATACAATGACAGCTGTCAAATAAAATAACAGCTGTCAAATAAAATGACAGCCGTCAAATATAGCAGATAATTGCTTACCATCCCTTAACATTCTGATGCAGGAACACACTGGGAACTTCTCTCAAATTGGTGAACTGTGCACCATACAATTATTAATCAGAAAATTTGCGTTCGTGACATTCTGTCAACTCACAACCTTAATAGATTTTTAGTCACATTCAATGAAGAAGTCTACTTCGCTTCGAAATGAATCATATCTCTCCATCTTTCATTATGGGCCTTATACAGACTGACAAACAGATGCATTTCTCGCCTCCTTATTGGTGATCCAATCTAATACACCTACACATAAATATGTTTGTAAGGCTGTGTGTTTTCCGGAGTGTATTTGCATGGTTGCAGGAAAACAGAGAAAAAGGAAGAAACGCATTAAATACAAAGCATATTTGTCAAATGCCTAAAAATATGCTACATTGTGGTTCAACAAAGAAAGGGCCCGCTAAGAAGGGCGACACTTACAATGTGCCCCCCAAAAGAACGAAATAAGAAAAAAAGTAAAGTGACATAAAAATTAGAATTTACCCCTTTTCAACACTTACCACCATCCACGCTCACACCTCCAGCCAGCCTTACCCCATTCCCCAAAATGAAGTAAATAAACAAGAAATTGCTCGATGCTGCCATTTTTTATTTACAACTCCCCACACAAAGACAAACACTCGCGCACACACACAGTGGAAAACGAAAAAAGTTGGTGTAATATTTTACGAATTTAGGGTACGACGCCGAAAAGCACACAACACATGTTGCTCCTAAAAGTATACTTAGGAAAATATTGCTTTACTACTTTGCGTTCAGTGCTAATACTCACACATACACGCGCACACACAACCGACACCTCCACTTACTCCCTCACTCATACAATGTAATTTGTCAATTTTATTGCCTTTTACCAGAAACTTCCTGGGAAATTGTTTTCTGGCGGCATTGTGGAAATTGATGTTGGGATAAGAACCGCGTGGCGGAATGGGGAGCATGTGTAGCTTCAGTTATGGATAATTTTCTTGCAAAAAAAAAAAAACTGGGGAAAAAATGGGTAATAAACAAAATTGTTAAAAATTTTGATGTTTTGTTGCTGCTGCCATGCCATTGTTGTGTTCCAAATAGAAGAAGATCATCATCATGACAATGATTATTTTAAGGTAAAAGGTTTTACAGCTTACCCCACAGACAGACAGACAGACAGACAGGCGGAGAGCAAGTTTAGATGTCATCTGATGGGCCTTTTAATATCCAATAAATATGACTGATGTAACAAAGTTGCACAGTGGGTGGAAAATAACCCACAAAACGGTAAAGACCCTCAAAACAATACTGGCATCAAAGAGGAATGGAATGGAATGTGTGTTTTCCATTGTTAACGCCGTGAAGGCCTGATCCTTGGTGCGTCGTCACACATGGGATAAACGGCTCCATAAAAAACGCCCCAAAATAATTAAGAATGTCCCAAATGAAGAATTCTCCAAAATAAATTAAAAATCCCCCCAAAATCCCAATATGAAAATTTGCCAACAAAATTCGGAAAAATCCCCCAAAAAAATTTATGAAAAAAAAATTATGTCCATATATAAAAAAAAATTGGGGAATTACCTAAAAATTATGAAAAATTCACCAATTTTTTTTTTTGGGAATTTTTCATAATAAAAATGAGTTTCTTTAACCGACAGTTCTTTAAGCCCCAAAAGGCCAATATGAAAATGTCTCCAAAAATTCTGAAAAACTCCCAAAATAATTATGAAAAATTACCTAGTACAACTTCCCTCAAATATTATTAAAAATACCCCAAAAAAAAAAAAAAATACAAAAAAAAATATGGAATTTTTCATTGCCAATTATTTGTCCAAATAATTAAAAATGCCCCAAATGAAGAATTCTCCAAAATAAATTAAAAATCCCCCCAAAATCCCAATATGAAAATTTCCCAAAAAAATTCTGAAAAATTCCCCAAAAAAATTTGTGAAATAAAATTATTTCCATAAATAAAAAAATTGAGGAATTGCCTAAAAATTATGAAAAATGCACAAATTTTTTGGGGAATTTTTCATAATGAAAATGAGTTTCTTTAACCGACAGTTCTTAAAGCCCAAAAAGGCCAATATGAAAATGCCTACAAAAATTCTGAAAAACCCCCAAAAAAAATTATGAAAAATTACCTAGTTCAACTTCCCTCAAATATTATTAAAAATACCCAAAAAAAAAGAAATACAAAAAAAAAATATGGAATTTTTCATTGTCAATTATTTGTCCAAATAATTAAAAATGCCCCAAATGAAGAATTCTCCAAAATAAATGAAAAATCCCAATATGAAAATTTCCCAAAAAAATTCTGAAAAATTCCCCAAAAAAATTTATGAAATAAAATTATTTCAATAAATAAAAAAAATTGGGGAATTACCTAAAAATTATGAAAACTTTAAAATTTTTTTGGGGAATTTTTCATAATGAAAATTTGTTTCTTTAACTGAAAGTTCGAAATTGAATACACCAGTAGATTCAGGAGTTCTCTCAGATAATTGGCAATGAAAAACCAAAAAAATAAGGTGAACATTTTCTAAAAAAAAAAATAAGGAAAAATTACAAAAAAAAAATAAAAATTGCAACTTCCCCCAAATGTTATAAAAAATACCCCCAAAAAGACAACGCTTTGAAAAAAACAAAAAATTCTTCAAAAATAAAAAAATTGGGGAATTTTTTAATTTTCTGAGATAACCTACTGGCGTATTCATTTTGGAACTGTCGGTTAAAGAAACTGATTTTTATTATGAAAAATTCCCCAAAAAATTTGTAAATTTTTCATAATTTTTAGGCGTATTCATTTTCGAACTGTCGTTTAAGAAACTCGTTTTCATTACGAAAAATGCCCAAAAAAATAAATATTATCTAAAAATTATTCCCAAATTTGTTGGCAAAATTTTTCATAATAAAAATGGGTTTCTTTAACCCTTCAATGCGCGATTTTTTATTTTTTGTTTTAAAAAATATTTTTGAATTCTACAGGTATTCTAAAACTAGAAAAAAATAACAAAAAAATTATTTTATTTATTTTTACATTTATTTTTTATAAAAAAATGCGTGATGATTCATATTTGAATCAACCAAGTTTTCCGATCTACAACTTGAGAATTTACACATTTTGCATTTTATTTTCCACTAATGTCACGCACACACACTACAGAATAAAAATAAAATTTATAAAACTTACCTTGATCACCAATCGCGAATTATTTTAATTTAAAATAGTTATAAATCGCAAAACTCCACTATAATGCAAAAATCGCAATGACAACTGACCAAATTGTTGTCAAAACATCCGTTACAAATCATCTATGGTTTTACAACAACAAATGTCATGCATTCGTGTTAGAATCAGCTGAAACTTAATCACTGTAATGTCTAATAAAAGAGTAACATGGAAAACAAGTGGTTGATTCAAATATGCATCACGGCGCACTGAAGGGTTAACCGACAGTTGGAAAATTATTACGTCAGCACGTTCTGGAGTTCTCTCCGACCCTGGAGACAGAAATCTTACGTAATGGCTTTGCCATGGGAACTTAAGCCCTACAGATCTAAGTGATCAGTCTTGCAAGCCCACCTTAGGGCATAATTTCATGTAGAAATAAAAAAATAATCTGGTGACAAACACGTCTTGTATACTAATGCTATGACTTTAAGAATAAAATATGTTTCAATCTTTGGTTCTATTTCGCCCCAATGTGCCAGTGGCAGCAATTGAAACGGTTCGTCCATATGCACATACCCGGAGGCAAATTAAACGGAACAACACTAAAAGATGCCGGCAGTTGTTGCTATTTTCGCTTCCACTTATTGTTCTTACTGTTGTTGTCATTTATGCGCTTATAATTTTATTACCCGCACCATTTAAATTATTACATTGTCAATTCCCAAGGTTAGATATATTTCAGGTAAATTGCGATAAGCAACGACGTTGCTGTTATACCCCGGGGATAGGTAATAAAATAAAATGAAATATCTGTAATATCTTTTGATAATTTCCATTGTTTAGTAGATACACCCCATCCTGAATCCTCTACTACGGCGAAAAGCGTTTAAAAAACCACTCACCTTGTCTTGTATAGATATGTAAATAAGATTTGAGCGGTATTTAACGGTAACGAGATAAGCCCATACACAGGAGCAGAGTCGTGAATCATGAGACCGAGCCCGAATGTGTTTCTCTGTTAAATTTGTGATATTAAGTTGGTAACATATTCTTAAATCAATCTACTAAATTTACTTAAGATGAGTAAACAATAATAAATTTTGAGAAATTCAATTCAAATTTCAATTATTTTCAATACATGTTTGTGGGTAGAAGAGAGGTATTGTGAACGGCCGTTGTGTGGTAGGTAGGTGTGTGCAACTATCACGCAAATAAACCCGGGTTTGAAACCTGTTAAGACCATTAAACATTTGTCAACGGCTGCTTCCATCTCGTAAATGATGGCGACTTTACGAGTAAGATAGTAATCTCTAAGGCCTTAGTCATTCGGAGACGACAAGAGGTCAAATTATATCGTGGACAGCTCACTGATTCGAGCTGAAGTTATTTAGTTGCTTTTTTTTTAAATAAAAATAATAAAACAAAATTGTTTGAATTTTTTTTTAATTTTTAGTATCAGATAATGATTTTTTAAAGGGTCCGCCATTTAACGTTTTTTTTCCAACTATTATTTATTTCGTTATTTTCGTTATGGGGCCATGTTGAACGAATTTTTGTTTATAAAAATTGAATAGGAGGATATTGGCAACATTTGGTTTTAACAGGACGGCGCTAAGTGCCACACAGTCGAAGCTACACTCGATGTTTTGCGCCCGAGTCATCCATTTGAACGAAATTATTTTCCATTATTAACCAGAAGGATTGTACTTTCAAATAAAAAAAAGAAATTTGAGAAAATATCCAGTAGTTTTCTTTTTTATGGAGTTTTCAAAAAAAAAAAGTTATTTGGCGGACCCTGTATATTAAATTTGGCAGAGTAAAATTTGTCCAAAACGGAAGCTTTTGAAATCAAAGAAAATCGGTACAGACTTGCAAAAAGTCTTCCATAGAAATTTAGCACACTTAGAAGCTGCTTAGCCCAGACAATTTATATCCCCTGCACCAGACTGCAATACGAGGTACATACCATCAATTACAGTTGATGTTTGTAACACCTAAAAGGAGGATTGTTTATTATGCAGATCATCTTAGAAATATTTTCTGATTGCGTCTATCAATGTCAGTCTGTCTATCAATTTTCGTAATTACAGTGCTGATGACAGATATCAGCCTTATGATGAAGCCTATTAAATTTGGCGAACCAGAGCGAATCTCCGTTGCCACTATGAGACAACAATGAAAAAGATTAGTAGTACTAGTCGACTAAATTTAAATCGTTCAGACCATTGCTTGGCATTCCCACATCCACTATGTCAGCCATTTCCCAAAATATTCCCCTATTAAGGAGGAAACGAAAAAGTCCTTGAATTATTGCTGTCTCCTCATTTTCTCCAATCAAAAAGTAGTGCATTTCTGTGGTTATTTTTAATGATTTCATTCTGCTGCCAGTTATGGACTATTTTTTCCCCCTCATACACTGCCTGTGCTCTCGACAAAGTCGTACATGTTTCATTTTATGGTGAACCTTCAGAGCTGGATATGTAGCAGTGATGGCAAATGTGGTGCAATTGTTTTATTTGTGGTACAATGGATATGCTTGTTTACAACATGGATCTGCAACATGTTGCTGGTAATAAATGATTTCCGAGACATTCGAGTTCTGTGGGCTTTCTCGTGTTGGTGATACCAAGGATTTCAATTGGTCCTTCAACCGTAGTCTCGGTTTTACTCCAGTCTGCGCCGTGAGTGATAGTTCTCGTCTAACTTCTTTCTGGCTGAAGCCAGACCTAGACGGTCCAGCCAGAGCATTCGCTGTATTGAGAAGAGTTATACTTTGTTCATGATAGGATATGGCTCTGGATTCGTTCGACTATTATTTTTCTATTTAAAAAAAAATTCCAATTCCTATTCATCTGCTTTCGCAAGTTCCCATGTTTCCCATGTTTTAGTGCGTTGAGAGAGGACTCTGTTCTTAAATTGTTTCAAGACTTAGATTAAAAATTTTGGTACAATTACAACATTTAACAAATCCCATCACTGATGCGGACGCATATTGCAAGAGAACAGCAAATATGAATTTCAGTTCGTTTGTGTTGTTTTTCTGGCCCTAAGAAAAATTACTCCAGTGAGGAAGAACACGTAAAGCACATAACTTTAGACGTAAACTCCCGAGGAAGAGCTTTAGGAAGACGACAGCGGCAAAAAAAACCCATCAATACCAGCGAGCAACTATAAACAACATACGTCTCAGAAGGAGTATGGCACAGGGTTCCCCGAAAATAAAAATCAATATTCAGCATAAGAAAAAGCAACTGCCGAAGTGCGTGTAAACTGGACTGCTGGCATTTTGTATTTAAATTTGTGGCGGACTAACTTTGTCACTAATAAAAACTAAAGGGTATATGCAAGATATCCTCTGACTTTTGCCAGACACTGTATGCGTTGCCAGGATATACCGAATTCACAGGCATCAAAGCTATCTTGGGGGTTAGAGGGGAGAAAGCAAAATAAAAGTTCAAAGTAACACCAACAACAACATCGACTAAGCAATATTGCAAAATAAAATAAAAACGGAAATTATTTTCGAAAAACTATTAACTTTAAACTAGCAGAACTGCGATACTCCAGCGCATACCTGCTGGGTTTGGGTGGGGGGAAAGTACGCATACACTCTGCAAGAGGAGCATCTTACGAAGTGGAAGTAGTGCTGCTGCTGCCACTGCCAAGGTAAATCAGACAAACAGAAGATTGTTTCAACAAACTCAATAAGATTAAATATAAAAAGAAGAAGGAGGGAAAGCAAAAAAAAACGGAAAAAATTAAAGGCAGAGAGAGTGAGAGACACCGTCAACAGAAGAGATACATTGCACAGGGAGTTTTCCGGGATACATAAGCAAATTAAAAAAGGAAATTACTTACTGCAGCAATAGCTCACAGGGAACATGGATGGCATTCGTAAAATTTCTCACTTCGCTTAGTTCGGATGATGTTTAAGATATTTCCATGTTGTTGCTGTTGTCGGTGCCCGCGTATAAGTAGCGAATAGCTTCTTTGATTTATTGAAAATCTATGGAATTAGTATTTATACGGAAAATTTTGCGAGGAGACAATGCAAATCTTTAAAGTAAATTCTATAATATGATCTGGTGGCCAGCAGTTTTCACTTGAATTCAGAGTTCATTTAAGCCAATTTATTCCGTTGTTTTGCGAAAGAAGAAGAAGGAGCTGGCACAGCAAAGTCTTCCACATCAATGGGATTATCGAACATTGGAGACAGCAAGACACACAGAGTGCTGAAAATGAAAAATTGTTGAAAAATAATCAGAATTATAGAAAATTGGAAATATAATATTTAGGTGGAAACTTCGTCGAATTCACGATAGACTATTAACAAAGTCTACGAATTCGTTTTACAAGACAAAAACTTCTCGAAGATTTGCAAAATATACTCTAGCGGATACGTAGGGCACATTCTCTGAAGAGTGAGAGAGAGGGCGATAGAGACATAGAGAGAGATATAGAGAGAGTGAGAGAGATAGAGAGTTAGATAGATAGAGCTATCCATGTCTGAGAGAGATAGAGACATAGATATATATACATATATATATATACTAGTAAGTTGTAATGCGCCTATGGCGCCCGTTGAAATATGGAAAAAAAAAAAAATTTTGTGGAAAAAAAAAAATTTTGTTGAAAAAAAATTTTTTTGTTGAAAAAAAAAATTTTTGTTGAAAAAAAAAATTTGTTGAAAAAAAAAATTTTTCTTGAAAAAAAAAAAATTTCTTGAAAAAAAAATTTTTCTTGAAAAAATAAATTTTTGTTGAAAAAAAAAAATTTTGTTGAAAAAAAAAAGAATTTGGAAAAAAAAAATTTTTGTTTAAAAAAAATTTTGTAAAAAAAAAAATTGTAAAAAAAAAATTTGGGGAAAACACAATTTCTGTACAAAAAAAATATTATTTTTTTTATTATTATTATTTATAGAAAATTATAGAATGCCTATTTAAATTCCTACGTACTGCGTGACAGAGTCAGTGAATCAGTGTAGAGAGTAAATATATATTAAGATATACAGAGAGAGATAGAGATATAGAGAGAGTCAGAGAGATAGAAACATGGAGAGAGTGACAGAGATAGATAGACTCTACAAGAATGTAATATTATTGCTCTTATCATCACCGATGGGTTTAATTCGAGAGAGATTGAGAGATAGAGAGAGGGAGAACGGTAGAGAGAGTGATAGAAAGATAAATAGAGAGTAAGAGATGTAGATAGAGAGTGAGATAGATAGATACAGAGGCAGACTCTAAAATAACTTATTATTATTGCTCTTCTTATCACAGATAAGAAAATGTGGGTTGAATCCAAGAGAGATAAAGAGATAGAGAAAGAAATGGGTATACGGAGATATATATACATATGGAGAGACTGAGCTTGATATAGAGAGAATGAGTAAGATAGAGATAGGGATAAAGATAAGGATAGAGAAAGAGAAAGATAGAGAATGAGAGATTTAGAGAGACTCTAAAAGAACACATTATTATTGCTCTTATTATCACAAATAAAAAAATATGAATATAATCCGAGAGAGATAGATAGAGAGACTGAGAGAGATGAAGAGAGGTAGAGATAGAGAGAGAGAGTGAGAGATAGAGAGAGAGATAGAGAGAGAGTGAGAGATAGAGAGAGAGTGAGAGATATATATAGAGAGATAGAGAGAGTCTCTAAAAGACGGATAATAAAATATGGATATAATCCAACCTGGCCCACTTGTACGTCCCGTACAAATACAGGCGGACCAATAACTTTTTTTTTTTTGAAAACTCCATAAAAAAGAGAACTACTGGATATTTTCTCAAATTTCTTTTTTTATTTGATAGTAAAATCCTTCCGCTTAATAATGGAAAAATAATTGCATTCAAATGGCTGTCTCGGCTGGCCATGCAGTAGCCTAACGACATCAGCTCTGCGGCTGATAATGCGATCTTCAAAAACAGGGCGCAAAACATCGACTGTGTGGCACGTAGCGCTTTTCTGTTGCCAATGTTGCCAATATCCTCCTCCGATAACGAAAATAACGAAATAAGCACTAGTTGAAAAAAGAACGTTAGATGGCGGACCCTTTAAAACATAGAGTCTCGAAAATCAATCAAATCACATTGCTCGAATTATTTTTGGATGCCACAATTTCTAGGATAAAAATACATTAAGGAAAAGAGGACAGCGACTTACACCCATAAGACGTCTGCTGGCCTAATTCTCCCAGGGGTTACTCCAAACCGACAGGCAAGAGAGGTTCGGAGACAGGGTCTGTCAACTAGCCCAGCAATCCTAACTTCATTTTAAGGCTGTCAATAGGCCCAGCAATCCCACCTTTCGTTTCAAGGCTGATAGTTTTACTGAGACCTCGGCCCAGACGAGAGAAGGTACATTGATCGTCGTCTCTCTCTCAGACTCCTCGAAAGATTTGCCAAGGCCGATCCGAAAGCAGAGCAGAGCGAATCTCTGAAATGAGTACGATGCGGCGTCAAAGCAGGCGTAAAAAAGGCGACGATCGCCTGATAATCCGTCGGTCTCCAAAAGTTAGTGGTAACATTGATCTGGTGGTCATCGACAGGACAGATGTAGCGGGCATCATTTATCTCTGTCTTCGCTCTACTCCCAAGTTCTCAAGGGGATGTTTGGGCCAACTTCCATCTGTGGTGATGCAGGCTGGTTCACCGCCTTTGGAGACAAATGGTGGCTGTTGCAGATATCGTGAATGCAGAAGACATCCTGACCCGGGCCATTAAATATGAATTGTTCCAGACAATTGCAGGCGGTGCGGTATCCATAAGTCGAAGGCTCAGGGATGGACAATTTTTCGATTCATATTTATCTTAGAGAAAGTATACACCGGACACTGTGGTCAGATCGACTGCATGCATTTAGCAATGATTAGTCTACTGAGACAGTCCAGCAGAACTTGGTCGGCTTCGTTGCCACTCGTAATATCGAAGAAGCGGTCAGTATCAAACCTAAGAGTAGACGTCAATAAAACAGCTTCTCTGTACATGATTTGAGCTGGAAAAAATGGGGATCTACATTAGATTCTCATAACTCTAGGGATCTAGACGATGTGGCCGATATTAGAATTGGCTGATGGATTTCTTTGGGCTCTCAAGATGCTTCAGCGTTTTTTTTCTCCCATGGTATCTCAATGGAGTGCAGAATCCTATCCCAACCTAAAAACTATAAAGTGCATTTGTTTGTTTTTTTTTTTAAAGAAATGACTGCGAATTGTAGCACTAATTTTATGTGCGACACACTTTTCTGAAAGGTGATATCGCCCACTACCAACGTAAAAACGAAGCAATTCAAATATATCGAATAAAAGTCCGGCAGATGTTAAGAGTCGCTTGAGAGTGGCGGGTGATGAGGGGGGGGGGGGGGGGGAGTCGGTTTGGTGATTGTATGTATTGCGAAGATGTTGTTTGATGGAGAATTTCTCATTTGAATTTCTCTGCCATAAAAAGGATTTGTTTATATTCCTTCATTATACCGAAACATCTTTTATTTGGCACACTCACACACACACACACATCAACATTCTTTGATGGCTCACTCAGTCGTTCGTTTCCTTGGCATTTTTAGTTGGCAGCATCACTTGGGGTGAGTGAGAAGCCGGCTCAGCGTACTTAATGGGCAACTGGGTGTGTGTGTGTCCGTCTGTCTATCTTGTCGGGACATTTAACTTTTGCCTTAATCATGCTTAACAATTACTTCCTCATTTGACTTGAAGGTTCACACAAGAGATGTCTGTCACTGTGCCAAGACTCGCTGCTAAGTTTGTGTTGTTGTTGTCCTTGCTGGCTGGCCGACTAGTTGTTGTTGAGCTGTGTATGGTCTTTTTGGCAGCTCTTCTACATGTATTTTTTAAACAAAAAACAAAACAAAAACCAAAGAAATAGCAAGACAATGCACAGCGACTATCATTACATTGGTATCCTTCTAAATTGTGCTCCTTTCATGAGTTTTTGTTTCTTGAATTTATATGCCACTTTGCTCTTTTGGTTATTTGCGGCGCCTTCACTTCCTCCATCGGCCCTTGCATTGGTTCGACGATTGTAGACCATGTCAAAAGTGCAAAAATTAATTTGAATTTTCTTCTCATTTGCCTTCGAATGAATGAATGAATGAATGCTAAGCTCTACCCCGCTCACCCGCCACCAAGCACTTAATGCTCGGTACTTGCAACCATTAAAAGTACTCGCCCCGTAAATTGGGGACTCTTTGCTTATTTTATGGCAGACAAGCCGTTTAATTTATTTTCCGCTTGGTTTTTGTATTTGTTTTTTTGTTTTATTTTTGCCGTTTTGTTGAAAAGAACATAAATTCGTTTTCATCAAATACTCGTAAATTTTGCCATTTGTGTCATCTACGTAAGCTATGATTCTTTCGTTTTCTGTTCGTTGGTTGTTTTTCTGGACGTTGAGAATTTTATGGCTTTTTGGAAAACATTTCAATTTGGTTCAAATTTCCATATACTATAAAAATAAATAAAATTGACCATATTTAACTGAATACTTGGCGATAAATGGTGGCTATGAAATGGTTTTCAGTGTAATGGCCGATTTTCAAGTGATTGCCAAACAATCACAGTTACATTCTGTAATTAAAGGTGACGCCTCCGACATGATTGATGGCAATGGGAACGATGGCTTAAATAATTATAGTTGTGTTACAAAGAAAATCAAAGAACAAAGAGTGCAGGAGTTATGAGTGTGTTAAGGTTATGATTTGCATCCCTTTGTACATTAGTGTGGAAGCTGTAGGCTAAAAGTTTTAAAATGAAAATTCAATATTTTTTCCTCCAGCTAGCAAAGATTGTACCGATTTCATAATTTCTAGGTAAATAATGTCTCTAAACTCTTGTTAGTTACATTTTGGAAGATCCCAACAAGTCATGCAGTTTTTATGGCACAATTTCCAATGATTTAAAACCGGAGAGTCACAACTTTCGAGAAATTATTCAAGAACATTTCGAAAAAGGTATATTTATTTCTGATTTACACTAGGCAATTTTAATTGCTGCAATTCTCAGTTTGATGGAAAGAGAATGAAAAGGGAAACAACTTGCTCGTACTGGCAATTACTTTTTGTGTTTTTCGTTATTTGAAACTAGTAAGTTGTAATGCGCCTATGGCGCCCGTTGAAATATGGAAAAAAAATTTTGTTGAAAAAAAAAAAATTTGTTAAAAAAAAATTTTTATTAAAAAAAAAAATTTCTGTTGAAAAAAAAAATTTTGTTGAAAAAAAAAATTTTTCTTGAAAAAAAAAAATTTGGAATAAAAAATTTTGTAAACGAAAAAATTTCTGTTGAAAAAAAAAATTTTGTAAAAAAAAAAAATTTTGTAAAAAAAAATTTTGCAAAAAAAAATTTTTGGTAAAAACAAAATTTGGGGAAAACACAATTTCTGTACAAAAAAAAAATATTATTTTTTTTATTATTATTATTTATAGAAAATTATAGAATGCCTATTTAAATTCCTACGTACTGCGTGACAGAGTCAGTGAATCAGTGTCGAGGGTAAATATATATTAAGATTCATTTGTTTTAATGTAATAATGAAAAACAGCATCAGCCAAATGGCCACCACGACCACGCTTACAGGACCATATCCTTTTCAGAAAATTTTCCATAATCGCAAAGTGGCTGCCCTATGTCCTCGATAGCCTCACGAATTCTATCTTTGAGGCCATGAATCGACGCTGGGCTGTTGTTAAATCACAAGATCTCGGTGG
This sequence comes from Hydrotaea cyrtoneurina, assembly GCA_958296145.1. Classification (NCBI taxonomy): domain Eukaryota; kingdom Metazoa; phylum Arthropoda; class Insecta; order Diptera; family Muscidae; genus Hydrotaea; species Hydrotaea cyrtoneurina. The sequence goes on along the minus strand of OY282514.1, from coordinate 17,641,444 downwards.
TCAATTGTGGTCAGCTCGTCGAGAGATAACATGATCCGGAAACTTTTTAGTTTTGCGAATTGTGACTGCAAGATTTTCAACATTTTTGTAGTGAATTTTAATAATTTCCATGCGTTGTTGAAGCGTGTATCGTTCCATTTTTAGTTCTACTTGTTGAATGTCAATGAATAAAAGCTTCAAAGTGCAGCTACCAAAATACCGGGTGATTGAAAGTAACACCTCTTTTTGGAAAACCCTTTAGTTGACCGATTATATATGACTTCCTGGTACCTTAGAAAGTGTAGATATCTTCTTTAGACAAATATGGATGTCCTATCAATCCCTCAAAAGGGATTTAGTAATTATTTGACTTTACAGTACCTGGAAGATGCACTTGAGACTGGTGATTTCTGCTGGCTGAGTGGAACAGTAGTCAGATAGCATAATTTTCATGTTGTCATTACGTTCACAAAATCAATTCCACCACTATAGGTATTTGCCATGAACTACCGGATCTGATTCGAGTACTCATGTTCGCTATAACAGCGTCAGCCATGAATGGAAGACATGCAAGTCATTGATATTTTCTATATCGGCGATGTTATCCGGTAGAATGGTCATAATTTCTACCAAAATATAACTCACCGGTATAGAAAGTATTGACACTGTCAATATTTCTGTAATAAAATTGCATTCTATTTACTACACATGTAGTTGCACATCATACACAATTTGTATTTCATAGAAAATAAGTATCTCATGCTCTGATAAGCAACTAAAAGTCGGCATTTTCCACATTTGTTTGTCCAGTGTTGCCAGTTGAGAGGATTCTATCTCCAATTATTTTTCCTCTACAACCTTTAGGTGGTCATACCTTCGTTAGGGATTATTTCGGTACTATTTGGTACTTGGACTTATCATGTGATACCCGGTCTTCCCTGTGTCCACGTTCCTTAGTTGTTGTCCTCCTTTGGATTTATTTGAACGGCAACGTCCCCGTTATCCTCATCTTTCAGCAGAACTAGTTATATGCACAATTCTATTCAGATCGGAGGGAAAACAATTTACAGATTTTTCCAATTTCCCCCTTGAGTGTCGTCATCAATTAAGTCATCCTTCGTCGTGATGTTTATGCGTGAAGGAATTGTAAAAAACTGCTGACTTTCGCAGCCTTTGAAAATCCGTGATAACATGACAAATATTAATTGCATTCATCCAAATCAGTTAAAATGGTTCCTTCTGGGGTATTTCTTTGGGATTTTTTTTTTTCAGAAATAACAGACTGGCAACGCTATATGTGGCAACAGCACTTACACACACACACACACACATACAGGCATGCACGTAGAAATAGAACTCGTAGAGTTTCCACTTGAACTAACAAACATCAACTAATGATGCATCAATAATGTGGCAATTAAAAATGCCAGCAACAGGCTCTTAAACCAAACAAATACTAGCACACAGACACACACACACATACCAAAGTACAAGCGCCCACACACACCCACGTACCTTAATATCAGGAGCGGCAGTTGTGTACAACTGTCGATACTCCAACGGCTACAATCATTAGAAGTCGACTGTTTATGCCTTCGCCATCGCCATCACCGTTACCACATACTTTACTTGAGATGAAAGAAAACAGCTCTTCACACACACACTCACACATACACACACCCATACACATAAGCCACAACAACATGAACAGTAACCAAAACCAAGAACCAGAAGTACAACAGTCGCAGCAAAAATTATTGAGAAAATACGCAAAACATCAAATGAGGCACGTTTTTCCACTCCCTCTCTTCCTCGTCGCCCCCTCCAAACGTGAGATGATGAGGAAAAATGCTGATGATGATGATGAGGTTGAGTTTTTTTTTTGTTATTTCTTTCTCAACTGCCAACAGTTGAATCATAAACGTATTTTTTAAGTGATTGGTGGCTGCCACCAGTGATGGCCAGAGCAGGGCGGTGTTGGTAATGATGGTGGTACTACTTGTTGTTGTTGTACGGTTCACATTTCTTAGCTGAGAGCACAGCCCGCCCATTATGAGAGTGAGTGAGTGAGTACTAACTAAGTACGAGTATTTGGTCTAATGAATAAGTAATACTCTTGTTATAAATTGCTGGCTGTTGTTGTTGTTGTTACTGCTGCTATTATTGGTGTTGGCATTGTTGGCACAAATGCGAAGAACATCTTAATTTCTCTTTAATTACATTAAACGCTATGAATTCATTAACAAGCTTCAAGAGGAGGTAGCTACAACAACAGCAAGAAATCAATTTAATCAATAACGAGAGTTTTAGTAGGAGCTGTGAGTGGGTGTTTCGTCACAATGGACTGGGTTGGGCTGTGACAATTGTTGTAATCTGGCACTCTGGCTGAGGCAGATTGTGGAATGGTCCGATTTGATGTGTCGTTGGAGAGAGTGGGAGCGTGAGAGAAAAGTTGCCCTCATTACCTTACTTTTGGAAGTTTTTTTTTACTTACTTAACATTCTACGAAGCAAGAATTTGTATGAATTTTTCACTTCCGTTTGGGGTTGTTTTTCATTTTTATTTGGGGTTTTTTTTACATTTGGGGCGATTCTTTTGATTTTTGTACAGTTTTTCAAATTACGAAAATCTATTGTTGTCTTTTTGGGATATTTTTCATAATATTTGGGAGATTTTGCATTGGGTAATTTTTCATAAAATATTTGGGGGATTTTTCAGAATTTCTGGGGAAATTTTTCATATTGGGCTTTTGGGGAAATTTTCATTTATTTTGGGGCATTTTTATTTCGGAGTATTTTTCATTGAGATATTTGCAACTCCTGTACCATGTACATGGACTGTGTTGATAGGGGATAGTGGGGTATCCAACTCAGTTGTCTCCCTTCTCCATCTCTGGAACGTGGGGTATGTCTCGCAGTTCTGTAGGTATTTTAACAGTCTCTGTTTGCAAGATAATCGTTGTCCGATGCACGATATTAGAACTATCCGGGAAGTCACATCTCTTTATCTCTTCAAATGACCGGACGACGTCTTAGGGAGAATTCGTTCATCAGCTGAATTTGCTTAAAATTACAAATCTGTAAGAAAGAAATGAAATTGTTAGTATGTGAAATACTTTCCAGTCAGCTGTGACATTCTTAAATTCCAGGCTTATGTCAACAAACACTATTCCATCTTTCCTCCTTCCTAATTTTCTACCGCTAACACAGTGCATTATTTTTTATTTATTTATTTATTATTAATTACAAGGCAAAAAAAATGTATATTCTAATTTTGAGTCTAAGCGTAAACCAAACCGGGTGCCATAGACCATAGCGACAAACCAGAGCCTCTGGTGGCAATCGAACCCACAACCCCCACGTTGATAGGCAAGCATGCTGCCAACTCGCCTAACGTGACACTTCACAGTGCATTGTATTTCTAGGGGACATTCCCTGAGTGTTGGCGAAATATGTAAAGAAAAATGGTTCGGAGCGGTCGATTCATTCCCACAAGAAGTCTCAGACAGGGTGACAACTTATGAGGCAACTGCTTCAACGAACGGATGGCTAAAGTATTGGACAACATTGATAAATCCTACAGATGTTCAGGGATTACAATAGTTTTATTGCAAATATTGCAATTCATTTAGGGCTATGTAAACAAATCCAAGTAAATACATATTCAAAATACTTTAATCTCCCAAGACACAATTCCACCTTCGAAGTTCATAATAGAATTGTAAGAACAAACCATCGAACAGGTGCCACTAGGTCTCAACCTCTTCAGAAGGAGTTATATCGAGCCAGCTATCGTAGACAAAAGTGCGAATAAACTTCCGAGTCCCCAACAGCATTCGCTTCCCCTGCAGAGTTTGGCAACATTTTATGTTGTCTGTGCCTCTACCCCGCCATCTAAAACTGCCAGTGCCATATTAGAGCAGCTCTTAATAAAACGTATAATATTTCGTTAGCTATTCTTATTTTTCTTCTCCATTTCAAATGCAATCATGCTTCAAGTGGTCACACATCTTATGCCATCATCCAAAGGCACACATGGACAGAGCGCCATAACAGAGTGCTACTGTGTATATTGGGGTGGTGTGAAAGATATGCAGAATTATTGAGGTTCTCTTGATATTTGTGGATTATCAGAGCCCTTAAACAATGTAAGTTGTTGACATATCCATCGAGTGAAATATATAATATAAATGAACAAACTTTTGTTTGGTGAAGAGCGAACAAATTTAATTCAATGATTCATTTTCATAAATCGGCTTTGAAATCATGATACCTCTGTTTTCTAATTTCTTCAGGCCGAAAGGATTCTGTTGTTTTTCAGAGGCAATGTCACAAAATCCAATAAGTTTCAATAAAAAATGTCTTCCAGAGCAAGAGTTATTTTTAGTTGGTCCATGGGAATCGCCTGTAAACAACTGGAAGGGGGTATGGCCAGCCTTTTAATCGTTGACAGAGAAATAAACACAGTCGTCAGTTGAGAGATTGCCCGTACAATACTCGGCCATAAACGTGCCCACAACTACAATCTCACAGAATGTGGGAGATCTTCGTTTGTTTTCGAATAACTCGCGCTTACACTCGCTCGCTCGCTCTCTCTCGCCGCGGCCTAATACACATATGTGTGTGTGTGTGTGTGTGTGTGTATTTGTCAGTATGAGTAGTACGATATGTGAACGAGTATCTGAGAGTTAGTTATTCTGGTTGGTATGGTCGTAAGCATCCTTTGCGGGTTAAGTATTTCAGCCATTTATATCTATAGACGACTGCAAGAAAACACAAACACACTCGCACTGGGAAACATTCTGACATAGATGGGTATAACGAATGTAAGAGGAATAGATTACTACCACTACCACTACAACAACTGCAACCTGTATTTTGTTGAAAAAGACTCTGTGGGTATGTGTGTGTATGTGTGCTTTGCTTTTGTTTGAGATTTGTTGATAGTGATATTTTTAACAGCCTTAAGTACTCATACGAGTATTATTCGACGATGACGAGTAGTGTGGTCTGTGTATTTCCATCATTCTCTGTCATTCCGAACAACCATTCAACCGTAGCGCACAGTGTTCGGGTCGTTTATGGAGAAGACAGCGAGAAGACGCTAATTGAAATAGCTTCAGCTAAGGCGACTAATGTTTGGCCAGTCAAGCGTATCTAAGGACAGACTGGGCGAATTAAAAAATTATCTGCAATTATTGGGTATATTTCACATTTGACTGGTCGTTGGGCCATCAGCCAGGCACTGTTTCATAGTCCATACAGAATTTTGGATGAGCCGCATTCGTATGTACATACATATGTAACCTTAAGTGAGTTCAGGCAACATTTTGTTGCATTTGTATGTCGGCTTGTGTTCGTATGTTGTGGCTTAAGGATATTTTCTTGTTATTCTGTGAGCTTCTTCTTGATTTCTTTGTTTTACAAATAAAAACTTAAATTGCATATTTCTTTTGCTGTGATATGCTTGGCAGCGAGTCGTTCGTATTTCGTTTGTTATTTATTCAAGTGGCCCACACATGCAATATTCTTCACTTTACTTTTGTTTTACACTCGTATTCCATTCGCTGCAGCCATTCTCATGTATTTCCGTTGTCAAAGTTTAGAAAGAAAAAGGCCAAATGGAACAAAAACTAAACAAAATAATAACAACAACAAAAAAAAACACACACACACACAGAGAAGAAGTTGCAGTCAAAATATGTTAAGTGTATATGGTGAGTGACTCTTAAGTGAATTTATGTGTACTCACTCATGCACTCAGCGCTCACCGTGCACCGTGCACCGTATGTGCATGGGTTTGTTTAAAAATACAGAAACAACAAAGTAAAAGTGTGCGTGTATTGCCTGGCCAGTAATTGAAATTGTTATACAGTTCATTTGTGTTATACTCGAGAAATGCTACTAACTAGAGTAATATATTAGGTGTGTTTTTTTATTTTTTAGTTTTGTGAGAAATTTCCTCAAGCTTCATCGCACATTTTCTCTGATTAGAAAAAGCGATTGACTCACATAGGCTGTGTATCTGTGCTGACATGAAAAAAACTATTAATTTGTAATTTCCTTACTCTTGGGGTGAGCATGTTTTTAATTTCCTATAAATTATGCAACAAATTTACGGAAATCCAAGAGTTATCACCATATTATCAAAGATCAATTACCACACACATAGGAGGAAATTGTTCACAGAAAGTACCAAGAAAGGAGCCAAAGATACGAAGAATTTCACAAACTCATTCCTGGTACTCAAATCGATATGCATACGTTTATACGGATGCATCTATGGATGGATTGGGACGATTCTGGGGGTTGAGAAAGAAACTACTACAAAATAAGTGAAAACACAAGAATCAAACAAGTTAAAATACTAAAGGGTTATCCATTTCGTGCTTTCAAAAGTGTAGGGCTTGTATTCGACATCAGTCAAACTAAGTTGTTAAACCATTTTTTTTCTTTTCAGTTGGAAGTCTGAGATTGACGGAAATGGATCACTTAACTATCAGACACAAATTATTAAAAGCTACTACAAAAATGGTGATTCTGGCACGGCCACATATCTTGCTTTAAGAGGAGATTATGGTTTATGGTAATGAAGCACATTTTTGTACTCGGTGGGTATGTCAATAAACAAAATTGTCCTATTTGGGGTTCAGAGAATCCTCAAGTAATTGAAGAGAGGCCATTCACATCCACAAAAAGTCACTGTTTGGTGCCCCCTTTGGTCCGAAGGTGTGATTGGACCTTACTTCTTCGAAAACGACGAGGGAACGATTGTCACGGTCAATTCGGAGCATTATGGTCGTATGATAACCGACTTTTTTTTTGCGTGCTATTGATTATCTGTGTCGATATGAAGGTTCTGGGAATTTCTTATTGACCTATGACACAAGATGTCAGTATAAACAGAATGTTCTTCTATTTACCTTATAATTGCAACAGGTTTAGTACAATTTTACATCGGCTCTCTTTTAATGTATCACCTCTGTTTTCCGGTGATTCAGAGATGCAACAGGAACCGCAACAACATTTAAAATCTTGCAACATCTAATGAGTTTAACTCCAAAAAAAAGAAAACTGCTGATGAACATGTGTTCGGTTCATAACGCTTAAAGGTAACATCAAAAATGGCAACAACCTTATAAAAGCTGGTAAAACGCACACAAAATGCCGCAAATGATAAACAAACTGTCAGTGGGGTAAGTTGCTCGTGCAACGTTTACAGGTTACAGTATGTTCGGGGATGAGGTAAAACAGTACAATACAAGGATTCAGAAAATACCAATATAACCAATAATAGAACATGGAAATATTATGAAGAAGAAGATACTTAAAATTTGTATGAATGTTTATCGGAGTACGGTCTCAAGAAAAATTAAAAAAAAGGGATTTTTTTTCAACCAAAAAATTCAAAATTATGAAATTTAAAGACAATGCAAGCCAAATTTAATTAGTTATACAATAAACACTTATAAAGAAAACAGGATATTTTGACAATATGATTCACTAGTAAGTTGTAATGCGCCTATGGCGCCCGTTGAAATATGGAAAAAAAAATTTAGTTGAAAAAAAAAAAAAAATTTTAAAAAAAAAAATTTTCTTGAAAAAAAAAATGTTTGTTCAAAAAAAAATTTTTGTTGAAAAAAAAAATTTTGTTGAAAAAAAAATTTTTTGTTGAAAAAAAAAAATTTTTGTTGAAAAAAAAAATTTTGTTGAAAAAAAAAATTATTGTGGAAAAAAAAAATTTTTTTGAAAAAAAAATTTTTGTTGGAAAAAAAAAATTTGGAAAAAAAAATTTTGTAAAAAAAAAAATTTTTGTTGAAAAAAAAATTGTAAAATTTTTTTTTATTATTATTATTTATAGAAAATTATAGAATGCCTATTTAAATTCCTACGTACTGCGTGACAGAGTCAGTGAATCAGTGTCGAGGGTAAATATATATTAAGATTGGAAGTAGTCGGCCTGGAGGGCGTCTACGTTATCTACATACAAATAATTATAAATAAATACGTCATACGCCACCATGGTCTACAAATCAGAGCAAACTACAATGAACGTCGCTCGACAACTGAGAATATTGCTGCTGTAGCCCAAAGTGTTGAAGAACACCCAGGTTTGTCCATTCCTCGTCGTTCTTTGGAATTGGACATTCCACAAACGTCATTACACCGTATTTTGCATAAAGACTTGTGTCTAAAGGCTTATAAAGTTCAGTTAACACATGATCTCAAGCCGGCCGATAATCAACAACGTTGTGTCTTTGCTGATTGGGTCCTTGAAATGCATGAAAATTATCGGGAATTCCATAGAAAAATCATCTTGACTGATGAGGCCATTTCCCACCTCGGTGGCTACGTCGACAAGCAAAATTGTCGCAAAAATTCGGACCGTGTTATCTCTCGAAGAGGCGATCACAATCGGCCACCGAGATCATGTGGTTTAACACCTGGCGACTTCTTCCGTTTGGGGCCACGATGAAAGATAAACATCCAATCATTCATCTCAAACAATTTCATTTTTCTGTGAATACATAAAACCAAAAAGGGGTTGTTGGAAAACCCTGTATTTACAAAACTTGAAGTTGAACATTCCACTGAAGAATCGATCATCCCTGTCTATGTCTTACATGGTAGATGTCGTCTTCCTGACTAGAGCGTTCCGATACCGCCCAGTTCTATCCTGAACCATGTGTCCTTACAGTTTAGGAAATTATCTTGGCTAATTGGAAAATCGAAATGCTTTGGCCGTATGCTACTGTAACTGAACTACTGTAGTATTTTCTACTTTGATTTATTCTAGTTTTTAAGAAAATCTTTTCTTTGTAAAAGTTGTCAGTGGAAAATGTTAATTTTTAGAGTCGTGTGAAAAACTTCATCGAGAAGACATCGAAATAAATACATTTTTATTAGAAATGAACGTTTTGAAAATAATCGTTTCACTACTATAATAGACCCACTCACCTTCTAAGAGAATGCACTGTAAGTCAGCGATTCAACAAAAGTTTTTTTCGGTGTTTTTCTTTCGCTAGCAGTGACTGAGAACTATTAGGAAACTTAAGGGAAAAAAAAGAAAAAAAATATGAATTTTCAAAAAAATACAAAATCCTAAACAACTTTGGGAAATTCACGACCATAGGAACTGGTGACAGAGTGACATATAAAATTACACAGAAATAATATTAAAAAGTAAATGAAATAAATACCGACAAGATAATATGATAAAGTAACAAGAGAATTTATAAAATTACACGGTGGTATTTGTTGAAAGTAATTTCTGAAAAAAAAACGGTGAGTTTATTTGTTTTTCTTTTAACAATATTACTTTGCTTACCGCAACCAATTTCCACCGAAAGCAATGCCTACAGCTTTATAGCCTTAAGCGAAATCTGCACTTGTGTCCTGCTTTTGTTTTATCTCTCTCTCTCCCGCTGTCTATTTTGATAAAGTTATGAGATTTATGGAATTTCGCTTCGCATTGACTTCCGCTTCGTTTTTTTAGATATCAGCCACCACCATTGCCGGCATCATTAAAAACTTTTCCGGATTTTTCATATTTTTGTTGTTGTTGTTGTTGTTAATATCCTTTTAATCATTTCAACCTTGCAACAATATCAGCATTAATCGCCTGAAGAGTATCGTAGCATATTCCCCGGTTGCAAATAGCGTTAGCAACAGTTTTAATCCGCTTTTCCAGAAATCTCCTAGCAAACAACAACGCGAAGATTTTCCGCGTGCACAGCAAAGAGTTTTTCGTAATGATTGGAAAGGGTGCGTGGTTTTCGTAACTCGTAAAATGGGCAAATTGCATTAAATCAAAATATGTTTACCTTTTTTTTTTTTGGTTGTGGTTGGATTTTATGTTTGGTATAAACTTTTGTTTTTTGTTTGTCAAATCTTCGAGTTTTCCCTCCTTCAGGTTTTTGAAGGAAAATCCCTACATGCGGTTAAAACTTTAATATAGAAAGGAAACCTCCTTAAATAACTAGCATTTAAAATCCTACCAATCAATGGATTTTAATTTTATTCAATTCCATGCAGTCATTGCAGTTTCAAATCCACTTCAAAACCACTGCCCCCCAAAAAATATTCACAACATTGTTTGCTGAGGATTTATCAAATAATGACTGTTCGATAATCTGTTCGCTATTGTTTCGAATAATGCAAATTTATTTAATGGCTAACATTGGCCAACAGTCTGACGTACGCACATACGCACTGGCATTTTTAATGCATAGTAATAATTTTGTGTTTAATTTACTAAATTTTAATTAAAAACACAATTAAATTATATTCAACACCTACAGCGCACATTGGGAGATTATCGTATATGTTTTCGTTATAAAAACAATGAAAATACGCTTCAGGTGGAAATGTAACAGAAGATCATCATAATAAAGGGGTTTTTTATAAGAAATATTGTGAAGGAGACACCCAACATTTATACGGGCTAAGGAACCAGCTCGCACTGAACACTGACCAGAGTGTGGCTGTGGTAGTCGTGGGCGACTCTCTCTGGCAACATCGACTCGCCATTAATCCGAAGAATTGAACATTAATAGCACCAGCCTAATGTGAATTTTACCCAAAGATCTCTCATTATTCGCTTACAAGGCGCAATTGACTCAGTAGTATTACACGACCTTCCGCATCGTTACAGATTATAAGTTTGGACCTCAGAGCATCTCGTAATGGAAAACAGTTTTGCCCGAAAAATCATCTCTTCTGACTCAGCCAATTTTCTATCTGTTCAACTTTGTTAAAAAGCCAAACCAGGGATATAGAGTCGAGCCCAAATTGCTCGACTCCAGCGTTTTTAAAATCGCTCGACACGGACTCCGTAGTCGTCTCCGACTTCAGCTGTTTCATAAAAAAAATTTGGAAAATTTTATTTCCGTCCACTATTGTCATACTCTATATTAAAGTGAGATGCGTTGGTATCTAACCAAAAATATTTCAAAAAAGTATTTTATAATCGAAAATATTTAAAATGTACTAACAGATTAACTCTACACTCATATGAAATTTCTTCTTCATGAATTGAAAATAAGTCTCTTACTTACTTATTTCCCTTAACATTCCATGAAAGAACAGACGGGGAACTTCTCTTGAATCAGTGAGCTGTGTACGATATAATTTATATTCTAACTGACCGGGACCTACTGTTTAAAGCTGGCTCCGAACGGCTAATGCTTTTTTAGAGAAGTTTGTACATGGCTTAGAGATTACTCTCTTGCTCGTAAAGTCGCCAACATTTACGAGGTGGAAACAGCCGCTGCAAAATGTTTGATGACTTCGACTCCGACTCAGGGCAGACTACGACTCCACTGCACAACTGTACAACGATTTTTTTAACCATGTGTCTGGTTAATTTTTTCATGGTAAATATTTGATTACAAAGTCAAAATAACGTTATATAAGGTCAAATTTACATGAAAAATAGTTGAGTTAACATTATATAAGGTTGATTTTTTCGAGAGAGAGGCTGAAAAATGTGCGAAATAAACAACAATTCAAAGATCATTCGGCTCTGTTGTGTCGAAGTTCTTGAACTGCTTTGTGTTAGACGAAGTTCAGTATTATGTTACACGAAGTAGCAACGAATGCGATTGTGTTTCCCCGCCTCCCACACTTTTTCCCCTCTTACTTTTCTCTTAACATGTGAGAACGTTATCTCGCTCTTTCAAAAACCCACCACCAAATGCTATCGTTACTGCTTGTTGAGCTGTTGGTTTTCAATGCTTTACTGCTTGCTTTTTCTGGGATATGCGCTTCTAAACAGTAGTTCTCGTTCAATCGCTTAGAGCTAGAGCTAGAGATATAAAATTGTTAAATTGAGCATGCATTGTTTCAATAAATTAACAATGAAATTTTTATATTAACAATTTTCATGGTTAAAAAATTCAACAATGCTTTGTTAAAACAACAATAATTATTTTTATATCAACAAGTTTCATGGTTAAAAAATTCAACCAGGGAGTAGTTAAAGTAACTATTATTATTGTTAAATACCAGTCAACAAGAAGATGTTCAAATTAACCATATATAACGTAGACTCCAAATCATGTTTATTTATGGTTAAGTTAACCTTATATAAGGTTAATTTTTGTCTCTGTGCAGTGACAGTTTGGTGCGAATTTTGGAGTGGTTGTCCCATTTTTCTTCAAAAAAAAACTGCCTTTAAGCGCAACAGAGGCATGTAAAGCTTCTATTTTGTGGCCGAAGAGTGAAAATGTGCACTTGGAAGATCATTGGTGTCAGCTGGATGTAACGTCGACGTATACAACCCTAGTTCGATAATCAGCCATGTCGGCGATATCAATTGGCCACCTCGGTGCTGCTATTTGATGTCGTTGGAAAAAAACTCGTAAATTCATATCCTGTATACCACAGAGCACTTGAATCCATGGACCTATTGAGATACGAGTACATGAGCAGCCGGGCACTGTTTCGATCGAAGGCAAGTTTTTTAAATGACAGGATTTTGGAATTTTGGTAGTAGACCATGCACTATATCACAAATCCATTAAGGAATCCTTTCATGTTCTAGATCTGACATCCTGTAAATTTGAAACATTTAACAGATTCCACTGTGCACGCATAATGCGTGCAATCAGTGGTCAATATTTAAATGCCAACCGCTCTCCCCCCACCACCCACACACATATGACACCCTAATTATGCGCTTTTATATAAATTCAATTAAAAGCACTAAAATAACAATTCGGTTCAATACTGGTATCCATTGGCCATGGCATCCATTGGCTACCCGAACAATCACTGCCCACCTGTTCCATTCACTTTCAAGTTTCATTCTGTCGTTTGTTTTCCTGTTTGTTTTTTTTTTCTTTTCACCATTTATGCCACAATTACAAACGTTAAGTGAAAATATTTGAAATAATTTCAAATTAGTGAAAAATTATTCATTGTTTTAAATATATTTTGTCCAGCCTTCAAACATACGTATTATCTCCGATGAAAATGTTTTATGTGGCTGACGCCATTATTATTATGTTTCGTTTTTTTTTTTCGTCTTTTTTATTTTGTAGTTCTGGCTAGCCAACGGAAGAAACATTGTGTGCCAGTGTAATTATTGGACTAAAATTATTATTAATGCGTTTTGTTCGTACGTTTGAATACTGACCTCGGGGGGCGATTATTAACAAATGCACAGGTCAGGCGGTCAGAGCAGCAAAGTAAAAAATTAAAAACTTAAAAAAAAAAAAAAATACATTAAATAAAAACACATGCATTATATGAAAAATATACACATAAAATAAATATTTATGTGCTGATTAAACAAAAAAAAAAAGCTATTAACTATATAATAGAGAACAAAAAAAAAAAAAAAAAAAGGAAAACATTTATTATACTCAAAATACATATTTACAAATATGTTATATAGTGTTTCAACAATTATTGACTAAAGGGTGTCCTGGTTGATGAATTGATCAGAGACTTATTTTTTGGTGGAGCGTAATATTGGGGACATTAGTAAAATCTACGGACTAAGAGGCGAAATGAAAAATGAAATAGCGATTTCACTAAACGTAAATAAAACACAAATTAAATTATTTTTTTTTTCATGATATTTCTTTTTTATTATAAAGTTTGAACGTTGACATTATGTGTGAAACATTCTTTTAAATGACCACATTGAAGCTAACTAAACTTGGAATCAGCAAATCCGGGTAGCGGCTAAAAACCGGTGTGAATTTGTACAGAAGGTTTTCAACCAAGCCAAGCCTACAAAGTGCCTTCACTCCCATTGTGTGTTACCCTATCACCCGTTGAACTCTATCGTATAATTATCTATATTAGTTGTGTATGCTGAGGTGTATGCGTGTATGCATGCATATGCATGCGTATAGTTATGTGGGCATTGTTTATGGTTAAGTTAAAAATTAAGCAAATATTTAATTACTATTTGATTAGAGTGACCATTGTTTTTTGTTTGCTGCTCCACATGACCTCACAAATACAAATCAGATCCCGAAAAAAAAAACCATCAACAACAACAATCACAAGTTCCGCACCTCACAGTCAACACTAATTTTTTGCATAAATCGAAGTATTTAACTTTTCAATTTAAACAAATACCCGCCAATTGTGGCGAGGTGAGATTTAGTACGGTCAACGGGCACTGGGTCTGGGTCTGGTCTGCTTTCAGGCTTCGATAAATATTTATATAACTTTGTTGTCGTATAATTATCCTGTGTGTGTGTGTGTGAGTGAGCCTGATTTTATTTATACTTTTTTTTTCTGTGTTTGCATTATTTTGCTCTGGTTTTGTGTGTGCGACCAAAAATAAATATCAATAAATTCAATTATAGCCGTGAAAAAATCTTTTAAATTATGGAGAAACACAAAAGCTAGAAACAGAACAGAACGGAACGGAACGGAACAGCACAGAGCAAAGCAAAGCAGAACAGAATTTATTACATTCGCCGTTTTAGTTGTAATTGCAGCAATTAATTTTAATAGCGGCGGCATAAAATTATACGAATTAACCGACCATTAAACATATGTCGTATGTTTAATGTCTTTGGCTATGGCGGGCAATAAATTGACAGTTTTTTTGTTTTTGTCAGTTTGGTGGGAAATTTTACACTGTCAGTGGTTTCTGTCCTTGTTGCAGGGATGGTAAAGGAGTCAACGTGTGCACAAGGTGCACGAGACCACATGTTATAGTAAGGAGTCTGGAGTATATTTTATGGACAGCTACTCCGTATGAGGACTTGCGGAACACTTGGTGAATTGCCCAGGAAAAAGCTTAAATGAATGCAGTTCGTGTAGTCAATATTTCAATGGTATAACTGATTTCCGATTATAACTGATGACTGATACGAGGATTCGATAGGATTTTCGGGGAGTTAATGTCTTATGTGTGTGTATTATAAGATTGATTGAACATGCTGAACTCAAATCCATCCGTTTCCTCTGCATCTCTGGTCGCGTGGGAAATGGTGTTTTGGCATCTGCCAAAACAAAGGCAAAAGCTTGAGCAATGAAACCGAAAGCAGAAAAAAAATCCTAGAAATGATTTTTTGATTTGACTGATATGTTTACCATATTATTTTTGTCATGAGTCAAAGTATTTAATGTCGACCTTAGAAATGTTTGTTTACCCGATATGTTTCATGGCACAATAACTAAAGGTAGACGCAATTGTCCGAACACAAAAATTTAGATACAACCCTGGGTATTTTGATTGTCAAATTCTAATATATAAATGCCAGACAGCAGACAGTTACAAATCGCGGCACAATTTTTATTTAATTTCATTTATTGAGTCTGTGAACAGAAATTCCTTACAGACTACAAATAACAAGAATTTTAATTATAATTCAATAAATTTATTAATCAAATTAATTAACAAATGTTTAAACATAAAACTAGGTAGACTATTGTAGAGTATCATAGATTTAAGTAAAGGTCCTTGGTCCCGCTGAGTTATATCACAGACTTTCACCGTTAACAGAGTTCTCTTATTTAAATTTCTTAAGCATTCTCATGGAGATAAATTCAAAAAAGCTCATTCGCTTGGCATATGCGGACGACGTTGACATCGTTGAAAGTATAGAGTGATATGTAGCTGATGCTATTTCCAGAACCCTATATCGGCCAAGTACAACAAAATGGTCAAGGAGTTGCTATGAACAAAGGCGATAGAGTTGAGGCTGACCAAAAAAAATTACCCGTGTCTCCCAGTTTTGCCCAAAGTCATGCAGTTTGTTTTTATGGGCCCCCAAAGATTTAGGGCCTCGGTGTCATTTTTGGAAAGAAGTGATAATTTTCTCAGGTTCAATTCTGAGGCAAAGTTGTAGCTCTTGTCATAGAGAACAATCAAATTAAAACTTACACTTAATCTTTAAGGTCAAATGAAAAAATTCAATTATAATTATAATTTATGATTGATGAATGATGAATTTAGTACCCGCTCTCAGAATAATTCGCAATAGCCTATAAAGTCCCGAAGGTCAGTTAGAGCCTGCTCGCTTATAGATTTATTTTTGTCTAGCAGTTTCATAAAAGGCGATTAGCGCTTTAGTTTTAAAAGTTAGACTTTATTTGGCCAAAGTTTTAAAACGAATGAAAAGACATCTAGTAAAATCAGAAAAGTCGTCTAGTATCCAGGGGAATATAAACGGGATTAAAATAAATGGAAATGAAACATGAACAATTCGGGTGTAAAATTGAATATAAGCAGGCAGATTAATTTGTATGGCAAATTCAATAAGGTTTCTATTTGTATTATTTAATATTTCTGCTACACGATTTTGTTTAACCTTTTTTCCCTCTATTCAGGTTCAAAGGTAGCAAACTATTCAAAATGCAAGGAAACAATCAACTACAAAAATGTACCTAAGATGTCAATCAACAACTATCTAGAACATGTGAACTTCCTAGGAATGATTTTTAAAAGTGTAGCAATTCATATTTGCTTTCTAGAATAGCATTGGCCAATATTTTGAGCGTATGAGTAATAGTAGTTGGAAAACCTGACAGTCATAGGTAGGGGTGGTTAGTTTATATATTTTTTTGAGTCTTTGGAAAAAAAATCTATGAAGTATTAATAATATTAAAATTATAAATTCAGAGTTTTTAAATTATTTCTTAATACATGACTGGGAAAATCGAAATCTATTAAAATTAAATTGAATTGATGTAATTTTTTTTTAAAATATATCAAACCAAAACGAATTGTTATTTTTTAGCTGTAAATTGATGTAATTTTTTTTTTAAAATATATCGAATCATGTACAACGAATTGGAATTTGTTTTGCTGTCAGAGCTAAAACTTTGCCCCAGAAAGTAAATCAAAATTCCAAACGGTTTGCGAGATATGAGCCTGACAAAAAAGGTTAATTTTTTTTTTGCAAAAATGGCACCGAGACCCCAAGTCTTTGGGGACCCATAAAGAAAAAGTGCATGACTTTGGACAAAACTGGGAGACACGGATCTTTTTTTTTGGTCTTTTATCATGTTGTGTTCTTCGTATATGATTGTTCGTGTTGCACTATGTATATATAAAAAAAATTGGTTTTCAATATGAAAATAATCCATAACCTAACATAACATCATTTGTATTCATCCACTCGTCCACTAAATGATGACCATTCTCCACCTGACCGCGTTCCTTTTACACAATGCAAGCGCTGGAATTTGTTGCCTTTCGATTGGTCGCCTTCAAAGTCCACATTACACGCTCACAGACTTTGCCACTCGACTATGTAAACTATTCTCGTATAAACCTCAAAAATATTTCGGCAAATTTTTGCATATTGCTTGTTTGTCTGTTTAGTTGTTGGTGTGGCTCAATGCCAGTGAAATAACATCTGCGTAACACTGCAGTGTAAAGAATGGCCAGAACAACTGCTGATATGCGGTTAAACCACAAACTGCATCTCACACTCGGTTTTTTGTGTGTGTTTTTGGGGGCTAACATTAATAAACAAGAGGATAAAGGGTCAAAGGTTGATTTGTGTTTTTTTTTGTAAAGTATGGCTGTGCCACATCATAAAGCGCCATCGTGTTTCACATATTCGTATAAGTTGTGCCCTTTAGATTAGAATAGAGTGTTTGAGGGATGTTCACATCATTTGCAACAACTTGAAATTTAGTTTTGAGACAAT
The DNA here is from genome assembly GCA_958296145.1 of Hydrotaea cyrtoneurina. Taxonomy (NCBI): domain Eukaryota; kingdom Metazoa; phylum Arthropoda; class Insecta; order Diptera; family Muscidae; genus Hydrotaea; species Hydrotaea cyrtoneurina. The sequence continues at coordinate 17,623,836 of OY282514.1, read as the reverse complement.
ATTTATTTGGCTAATGTTGGCAGGAGATAATGTACTGTGCTCGATTGATCAAACTAGATAATTCTATTTTGTATAAAAAGGTAGTTATATCTAAATATTTAACAACAAATATTTATATCCAAATATTTATCGTAAATAGAATTTCCAATTTCATGGTTTCAAAAGTATAGGGCTGGTTGTTAAACCAATTTTTTTTCTTTTCAGTTGGAAGTCTGACATTGACGAAAATTAATCGCTTAACTATCGCACAACGCCTAAAAATTATTATAACCTACTACAAAAATGGTGATTCTGGCACAGCCACATATCATGCTTTAAGAGGAGATTATGGTTTATGGTTATGAAGCACATTTCTCACTCGTTGGAATTTCCAATTTCATGTCTAATCTTAACAAACGAAAACAAAACACCAATTTTGGTAGAAAAACGCTAAACGGCCACACTGGCCATTAACTAACCATTCAATCTTCCATCAACATTACTCTCTTTAAATCTATTCCTTTTTACCCTCTCCTAGTTGTCTATTACGCATGACTTGTTAGTTGTGTTCGGGAAATCGTCGCGTCAACGGTGAAAAGTGATCGTCCGCAATAAATTATTTAAACTTTTGATTGAACGTGATCATTTTTGCAAAAACGAATATTGTGCAAATATACATACAAAACCAATAACAATTGTTTCAATTGGTTTGTGTTGTTACAATTTACAAGTCGTCATACGTACTCGATTTTCTATGGCAGAGATAAGAACTGCAACGATTTGGTGGTTTAATATCGTTAGTTTGTGTGAGTGGAATATACGAAAACAACAATGGTGATAGAGAAGATGAACTCAAAGAAACAATAACAACATTTTAATTTACTCCTGTCTGTCTTCCCTTCCAACCGTCTCCCCAGAACAATGATGTGACATAAATTTGCAGTGTTATTTTAAACATCATTGTGTGAACTGTGCGATGTTTAGTTGTAGTAAATACGTGATAAATGGGAGAAATATTAACCAGTTAAAGTGTTTTCTCCACTGACAGTCAGCTGTTAATTGATTCAAACATAAAAGCAATTCTTTGAAGATGCACCTTTGTAATAAATAACTTTGTGCCACTAGAAATTCCTATAAGAACTGAAAAGGGAAGAGAGTAATATGATATTCAAAATCGCACATTATTACATGCCCATATGGACCTACATGCGAAGGCGTCGGATCAGCGTTGCCATTTTGGGCTTTTTCTACCAAAATTTGGTGGGATGGGTTTTAAAATTTTAAGATTTGGTCGGCGAAACGGTCCAATTCGATTTAGGTAGATTTAGGACGTAATCGTAAATTGCACGTTGGAGTATATTTTGTTATTAATTTATAACATGTGTTATTAAATCTTAATATATATTTACCCTCGACACTGATTCACAGACTCTGTCACGCAGTACGTAGGAATTTAAATAGGCATTCTATAATTTTCTATAAATAATAATAATAAAAAAAATAATATTTTTTTTTTGTACAGAAATTGTGTTTTCCCCAATTTTTTTTTTACCAAAATTCTTTTTTTACAAAAAATTTTTTTTTACAAAATTTTTTTTTTCAACAAATTGTTTTTTTCCAAAAAATTTTTTTTTCAACAAATTTTTTTTTTCCACAAAAATTTTTTTTTTCAACAAAATTTGTTTTCCATATTTCAACGGGCGCCATAGGAGCATTACAATCGCACATTATTACATGCCCATATGGACCTACATGCGAAGGCGTCGGATCAGCGTTGCAATTTTGGGCTTTTTCTACCAAAATTTTTTTTACAACATTTTTTTTTCCACATTTTTTTTTTTCAACAAAAATTGTTTTTTTTCAACAATTTTTTTTACAGAAATTGTGTTTTCCCCAAATTTTTTTTTACCAAAATTTTTTTTTAAAAAAAAAATTTTTTTCAATCAAGTTTTTTTTTTTTTACAAAAATTTTTTTCAATAAAATTTTTTTTTTTACAAAAATTTTTTTTTACAAAATTTTTTTTTCCAAATTTTTTTTTTTCAACAAAATTTTTTTTTTCCACAAAATTTTTTTTTTCCACAAAAATTTTTTTTTTGAACAAAATTTTTTTTTTCAAGAAAATTTTTTTTTTTTAACAAAATTTTTTTTTTCAAGAAAAATTTTTTTTTCAACAAAATTTTTTTTTTCCACAAAAATTTTTTTTTTTTCAACATATTTCAACGGGCGCCATAGGCGCTTTTACAACTTACTAGTAGTAAATATTTTAGTAATAGAAACAATCAAATTCTTAATTTAATTTTTGGTTGGTCAAAAAAAAAAACGATTATTCAATTCACTTTATGTTACAAGATCGTTAAAGTGCATTTTGATTTATTTTGAAAATTTTTAGTCGGCTACAAGGGATTTTGGAAGGTTTGTGGACATTTTTGGTAGGAAACAAATTTTTTGATATTCAGATATCTAATTTAATAATCTATATTTAATTCAGTCAGATATTAAATGTATATGCTTACTCTCTCTCGCTGTCTTCAGCCAGCACAACATTAAAGATCCTCGCCGTTTATCTGTCGTGTATGTGCAATAGACGGTAAATAAAATCACAACAACAAAATGAATTCGGTTAATATAAGCAGCAGGGTTGTCCGATTTGTTCCGACTGTCGCCAAAACGGGTGGTGAAAATTGCCAAAAATTATTGTATTCCAGAAAAGCCCTATTTTTGGGAATAATTTTAGTTTTATTTGATAAATAGAAGTGCATATATTTTACTCTTTCTAGGGAGTAATGTTTAAAATTTATTTATTTATGGACGTAATTTTTTTAACACATCTTCAACGTTGTGTAGATTGTTGTAAACCTAATCGAATGCTTTGGCTATAAATTAATCGTGATATTGAGTTAAATATAAATTTCGTAAGTTCGAGAAAACATTGGGCTAACCATTTCTATAGAATTTGCCAAAATTGTAATAAATCATGATAATCGGCATTCCGCCAAGTTCACATTTAAGACGCCAAATGCGTTGAAAACTTGCACCTTTTGGTGAGAAACCGCCAAATCCGGCAACCCTGATCAGCAGTGGCAACTTCTGCATTTTGACGACAGTGCTGTTCATAAAAATAAGAGAACATAATTGCAAGAGTGATAGAAAGAAAGATTACGCCATGCGCATGATTAGATGACGTAGTTAGTCTCTACAACGAGTGACAAGTTTCAGGTTGAAACACAGCGTAAGAACTATTGTTGGCAATCCTGCAATTGAAACTACTTTGACTATCATAGTCAATAGGAATACAGTACGCGTGACGTCATTTGATCAACCTGCGCACAACTTTTCAATTCTCTGCGCGGGATGGCGTAATCTTTGTTTCTATTATTCTTGGTGTACGTCCGTATGAGCGTATAAAGTGAAAAGAATGGTACTAATTGGTTGGCTTAGAAAATGAAGACCTTTTCTCTTCATAACACTGTTTATAATTTTTTTTTGAACATAAAATATAATAATAATGTTTATCCTTGACAAAAAAGGATTTTTTTGTCGAAGTTTCACATAAATATTAATTAGATAAATTGTTCTTTAAAATTTGTGTTAATTTGTAGTATTTGATTGATGCAAACATAAAAATGAGATGATCATGAGATGATCACAATTGGCCACCGAGATCTTGTGGTTTAATACCTTGGAGCCACCTGAAAGATAAGGTCTACGCCAACAGCCCAGCGTTGATTCAAGACCTCAAAGATAGAATTCGATGACATGGGGCAACCACGTTGCGATTTGGTTATGGAAAAGTTTCATGAAAAGGATGTGGTCCCGTGAGCGTGGTGGCCATCTGGCTGATGTTGTTTTTCATTATTAACGACATACCTGCCTCTATATTATAAAACAAACATCCGATCATTTATCTCAAAAAATTCCATTTTTCTTTGAATACCAAAATAACACCTCTTGTTGGAAAACCCTGTAGCATAAAAGGATTACAATAAACTCCGAACTTTTCTCACTCATGCCCCTATTACATTCTTACAAGAGTGGCTAGAGACAAGAGAATTTTTAAAAAGTCGAACAAAATGTTGTTTTAAGAAAAAAATTTACAAAAAAAGTTAGTTTTCTCAAAAAAGTCTGGCGTTCCATTTGTGTGATTTTCACGAATAACAACGTAAGTTAGAATAGAACATTTTTCAGGAGATCGAAAACAAATAATTTTTAAAATTGCGGCATCGGTATTTGTTGTTATTAACAAAGAAAGCAGAATAAGAAATCATTTGTGTTGAAAAAAAATTAATTTTATTTTTTTTATTTTCAATAAATCAAAATACCCTAAAATGTACTTTCGCGATTATTCGTGAAAACTGCAGATTTAAACAAATCACAACTAATAAAAATATATTAAAAATTAACTATTCAATACATTGTTCATAAACAAAATCGCGGTTCTCAGCAAAATGTTAACTTTCGCCATAATTTGATTTAAACTTATCAAAGACTATTAAAAATATGTTGTTACTTTGAGGTTGTCTCTCATAGAACGTGAGATATACAGTAATCGGACACCAATATGTTTTACTTTCCTTATAAATTGCCTCTAATCGGCCTATTTTAAACCAATTAGATGGTCTTAAGATCCCCTGTACCAAACAATTACTTTAAATTTCCATGTATTTGGACTCAAACGTATGATTTGGGCTTGGTTAGTTTTTCTGGCAGCCCCTGTCCAGGACCCACAAATTACTTTTTACCGTGGGTGGAATTCATTTAGAGAACTCCCAGGCTAGACCAATAATTCTACAGATTCCTGAGCACATGCGCTTCCAGTTTCAAATAGTAAAGTTCAACGCAGTCCGCCGTACTGTGTCAGAGTTGGGACTTAAGTGTTTTTCCATTCGAATGGGTAGATTTCAATTCAAATGAATTGAAAGCCCAAAAGGTTCTGAGATGTTCTATATGTAGAGAGATTATTACTCCTCGGTTTAGGGTACATGCAATTCTTTACGGTCGAAATTAAACATTTTTCTACTGACGAACTCTCGGTATCTATTTCACCCCTCCAATTTGGTTAACATTTATGATAATTATGCGAATTAATGGGATTTTTGCCATTTCAACAGATAACATAAAAAACGAGTGTGAATTCAATTTTTTTTTTTTTTAAAAAATACTCATATAATATTTAATTAAATGATATATTTTTTTTTATAAAAACTGCTTTTGTTTTGTATGTGTGTTTTTTTGATTTGGTTTGTTTTGTATGAAGTCATTGTGCTTTATTTGTTATTTATAAACAGAAAATAATTTATTAAAAACCTTGTGTTGAATTAAAACAAATAACACATTCGCTGAGTATAATTGATGGCAATAGATCGTTTAACAATTACGAAATTCCTTTGGGTCTTTTTGCGAATTCCATTTCATTTAATGGCATTATCGCATCGAATCGCATCGCATCGCATGGCATGGCATCGTATCATTTCACAATCATCATGATAATGATGATGCGCCACTAAATGAGTGTGTGGTTTTAATTAAATGCAATTAATTATTGTTTAATATAATATTAATCGAGTCTTTTTCTGGTGTTGTCGTTGTTGTTGTTGTCATTGAAGCTTTGCTGGGGAGCAGAAAGTCATCTTAGTACACGAGTAAATGATACCTTTCATTATTTTTAATGTAATCGTTCATATGCGGATAAATTTACACAGTCACACAACTGATGATTTAACATTTAAATGCTGGCATGTTTGAGCAGGCATACGCATACACAGACGTTAATATTTAATTACTTAAGTATTTTGTTAATAATATTGACAGCCTCAAATAGAAAATGTAACGCAATGAAATAGACTTAATAAATGATATTGTTTTCATCAATTAAATTGCAAATAATCCTCCGGATATGTAATTATCCTAGACAGCAATTCCAGCTAATAACACTTGAATGTACGAGTGTGCATGGTCCACAGTCGTTGGCTACACTGTGCAGAGCAACAATCATAGAATCATAAGCCACAGGGATCTTTTGCATATTTGAATAGCTCCATCTCCATTGGTGAACATACAGTGGGACAAAAGGGGCATAAAGGAAATACTTCAAATACATGTTTAGTGTTACACAGGGATAATCGCTGTGATAGATTAAAGCGCCTTAGCTGACGGCAGCCCTGTGTATCTGTTCGTCAGATATCCGTTGTCTGGCCCCTGACTTTAGAATATTTAGCCGGAATACGCGGCTATCCAGGGAATCTCATCCGTTCATTGTCAAATGGCCGGTTGACCGGACGACGCCCTATAGAGAAAATTCGTTCTTCAGCCGTACTGTTCGCATGTGGAATAATCTTCCAGCAAGTGTTTTTCCTGCCTGCTATGACATTATCAAATTCAAGGCAAACATCAACAAACACTACTCCCTCTTTCCTCCCTCGAATACCCTTCTTTCCCATCGCTAACATCGAATTTCACCAACTTAAAGGATACTTAAACTTTGGCGACAGAATACAATTCGTAAAATGTCTTCCCAATTTACGGTGAGATACTTATCAACGAACGAAGGAACGAATGGTGACTGATGGTCCAGTCCCGTCCCGTCCCTCTGTCCAATAGATGGCTGTTGGCATTGTAATACATTTTAAATTTCCATACAAAACAAGAAAAATATATTTTTGTGTTGTTGTTTGGGCATCCACATTACTTTTACAGACCATCACAAGTGTTTTTGTTGTTATTGCTCGCTCTGGTTTCTCATGCTCAAAAATACTTTTAATTTTTTTTTTCGCGGTGATTTTTTCCGCTACATTTTCTTTTGCCACTCATTTAGCAGGGAATTGCTTGGGAGAAACGAAAAAAAAAAAGAAATGGAACACCAAAAAAAAAAAAAAAGATGCTTGAATACAAAATTCTTCTAACACCGAACAAATTGATTTTTTCCCCATTTTTCCCTTGTTCCTTCCAACCTCTTGGTTTCGTTTAATAAGGAAAAAGGAAATCTTTATTTAAAAGCGTTTTCGTTTTTTCTTCTTCTCATGATTTCGCTACAACAACATCTCTATGAGCAAACAAAACTCACATCGGTTGTCGGCCCCCGCTCGCATTCCACAATCGTCGCATTGAAATTGAGTATTCCAAGGGACTGAGTCAGTTTGTTAGCAATTGATCCTTAGCGTAAATAAATTACATTGCACACACACGCACACAGTGATATACAGTGGGAGTCATTTAATGTTGGTCAAACAGAAACAAAAATAAAAATCAATTAACGAGAAACATTTCAAGATGGGTAGCGAAAGGAAACACAGAGCTTCGTAAGGGATGATTTTTTTTTTGATTTTTTTTAAGTGTGATTCGTGACATGTTTCAATGTCCACCATGAAGAGACTCTCAAATGAACAACGCCTGCAAATCATTGAGTTTTATTTATGGAGGAGAAAATTGTTGCTGTATTCGCCAGAGTTAATAAAGATCGCGATATGCTCATTCGCCGCCGATCGTCGTTGGTATGTTTTAATCCATTCGCTGTTGTGTGTTATTCGACCACCAGAAGGTTTTTACCTAAGAACCTCAGTCTGAAGCCAGAAGCTGGAGTTCCTCAGTCTGATACAGGAGCTGAAGCCGTGAGTCCTGTCACAATGTCGTGAAGCTGGAGCGACGAGTCTCAATGTATAAGCCAACAATCAGATGAACTGTTGGCAACTCTATCATGTGAATTTGTGAAATTTTTAAGTAATCAGCTCTATAGAGAGCTAAAAATACCACATAGGATCAAGAAGGTTTCCTTCTTAAAACGTTTGATGACGGAAGGGCGAGAGAGGAGACTAAAACGAAGAAATTTTTAGTTGAAAACCTTCTTGATTTTATGTAGAAAATCATCTTAATTTTATTAAGACGGAAATCACCTAACTACTAGACGTTTCCTTCTTGTTTTGCTTTTTTTCTAGTGTTTTCCGTTATTTATCGGCAAAATATTCCAAACAAGAAGGAATACTTCTAAATTTGGGAAGAAAGCCGTCTTAATTTTATTAAGACGTGAATCTTCTTGTTTTTATAAGATTCCGTCTAATTTTTATTAAGAAGGAATCCGTCTTGGTTTTATAAGATTCCGTCTTATTTTATTAAGATGGAATCCGTCTTGGTTTTATAAGATTCCGTCTTATTTTATTAAGATGGAATCCGTCTTGGTTTTATAAGATTCCGTCTTATTTTTATTAAGAAGGAATCCGTCTTGGTTTTATAAGATTCCGTCTTATTTTTATTAAAAAGGTTTCCGTCTTATAATAAGACGGGATTCTTCTTGGAGAAAAACCATAGAGAAATCTTCTTGACTTTGTTCTATTCTATAGGGCATCTAGGCGGATCTTTTTTCTGTGTGTATTATTTTGTTTAATTAATTTTATTAATTTCTCCAACACTTGTTGTGCACTTTTATTAATTTATTCGAAAATAAGAAAACGAGTGTGATATCTGTGCTGTCCAATTGTTTTCAATTCAGTAAAATTAAAGTGTTTTAATTTTGTTTTTCTTCTGTTGTGTTGATAATTTACAACAACAATAACATCTTGTTTGATTGATTCCTCCAACACTTGTGGTGCTCTTTTATTAATTTAATTAATCTTTAATTAATCTAAAACTTTAATTAATCTAAAAAAAAAATATTGTAATGCGATTGTGAAGAGCTGACAGTGACCCTTGGTTTTGGATCCGCATTTTCCTCAATGCGTGATCTATAAATATCATAAATTTTCAGAGTGTCAATCCGTTTGTTTTTGTTCAAGATCCCCTAACCTTTTAAATGATTCTCACTGTATCCACAAATGACACCGTCAGACACCCACACACACACACCCACAGAGGCATCGGACTCGCACTCCTTCCAACTGATGGAGGCAAAGGAATCGAGTTTACAAAACATTGCCACCATAACAATAACATCGAGTGGGAATGAACGAACGAACGAAGAAACGAATGAATGAATAAATGACTGACTCTAAAGGAACGCAACAACAACGAAATTGGTTGTTTCCCCAACCAGCACAATTCAATGGCATCGAAGAAAATTATATCGGAATTTCTGTGGAAATTGTAACAATGTTGATTTACATTTTCTACGTATTTCCTCTCTGTCTATCTCGGTCTCTGCCTTGTCCTTTCTTGCGTTCCAACTTTTTTTTTTTGTTTGCCTTCGCATGAATACTTCTATTTTCTTCGAGATTGCTATGCTGTATCGTTGAGCTGTGGCACAGTGAGCGGAAATTTAAAATGTTTGGGAAATGTCTCTCATTAATTTCTAAAATAAAGGTTTTTTAAGAAAACACTATCTCCCTTACTCAGTTTTTAACAGTTTTATAAACCCTTGTTAAGATAGGTGTGTGAAATTTTTTTTTTTTTATTTTCACACAATTTGTCTACAATATGTCTATCGGGAGAGAGAGAGATAGCAAGACTCGCAACTAGATTCCAGTCAAACTACGAACCGTATGAATGTCTCTAGACACTTGTAAGCTTCTACCGCGTGATAGAGCCTATAGAAAAACAAACGATAGTTGGGCGTATGGCCGAGATGGTATTAAAGATAGATTTGTCCCCGGTTCTATGGGAAATGTTATAACACACTGCTGTCACTATTCAGACCCGTTGACTCTTTAGTTACGTCCGTCGTCGCGGTACACTGCCTGATTGGAAGGTATGCAATGAGACTGCAGGTTGCGACTGGCCACTTCTGCAGAAGCTTAGGGTATACAGAGGAGTCCATAGGAAACCTTCTCTGCACATACCCCACAGAGCAAGTGAGTCTGGTTATAAAGACTGTCACTCGAACCTAACCCAAGCTACCGCTTCATTTTAATTATAATTCTCATAAAAATATAATTCTTTTTTTCTGAAAGCCTAGTGGACTAGTTTCTTCTCCACTTATGAAACTAATTTTATATTATTTTATAAAAATTCGAATTTAATTCAAATCGAATCACACAAGATTTTTAAATTGTACTCTCATTCAATCTAACCAAATTCGAGACCCGTCCAACCAAACCCTATGCGACCTAAGGGGCTTCAATTTACTAGGAAAACTCAAGTACACATTCTTTACAACTGTCTGCCATTTCCTTTGGCTAACTCCAACAGAACCTTAGTCATAGAATAAATATGCCAAACATTTCGATTTCCCCACACTGTGTGCCTGTTCGGTAAGAGTATTTAGAGATGACAACCACAACAACTACAACGGCAAAAAAGCATCTGCTTCTTCTCACTGTTACCACAACAACACCGTGAGTGAGTGGCAGTCATTGTGTGATGGCGCATTGGCTAAACATCACTTCTCTGTGTCGCAAATAAATGAGAACAAATTTAATGAAACTCATTTGATATGGAGGTGGTCGTGGTCGTGGTGGTGGGGGACAATGATGGTGTCTCGTCTTCTGTCTCTAGCAAACGGCGTAAAGAAGGGAGAACGGGCGAAGGGAGTGAGTGCGAGTGTTAGAAGAGACACACAGGGAAATAAATGATGATATTCTGATTTGTTTATTATTTGACAATTTCAATGCAAATGTTTTGATGTTCGTATTATCGTAATATTACGAACGAACAACGGAATGACTGACTGACGCACTGACTGACTGTATGAATAAATGAAAGAGACTTGACAGTATCACTTTCTGAGCAAATACGTGAATTGATTGAACAGAGAAAATCTCTTTTGTCTACCCAAGTCATTGCCATTGTCATTGTGGCGGAGTGTGTTGACATTAAGCCGTTGTTGTACTGCCGCATTTAATTTACCTTTTAATACTAATTGTGTCAATATTTGTGTACTAAAGTATCAGCAACAACATAAAGGAGCCGAGGCGTGTATAGGAATTTTGCAATCATTAAGTGGTCATGGTTCATGGCTATGTGCGAAGGTCAGAATGTGAGCTTACTGATCAGTTCAATATGACGAATACGGTACGTTCCGCATTGACTGCATTTGACGGCGGCTCACAGAACTGCAGGTGGCCACTACTGTATTTTTTGACTCTAGTGCAAAACATTTTTTTTTAATTTGAAAATTTCACTCGCGGTATTAAATGTAGTTTGGGATTCTCAATAAGATTTAATTAAAAAAAAAAATAATTTTAAAATTTTGCTATGTTGATTTCAAAACAATTCTACACGGAGGAAAAAAACGGCCTCTGTAACACATTGTCCCAAACATAAATTTTAACAATAAACCTTTATCGACTATTTATCGATTTCATTAAACGGACACTTCACGAACCATCCCGCTTAAAATTTCCGCGTTAGACATCGCCATCGATTCTCACATTGGGCCTGACCTTCCAATTGGACATCGAAGTTTCCCAAAATTGTATTTTTATCTCACTAACAAACAAAATTGAAGTATCTGAGAATCATCTCATTGTTATCGAGAAGCCAAAGAGAGCCCCGTAATTACTTAAATACTTAAGCTTACCTCAAAATCACTGTTGCCCATAAAATGCTGTTCGTTTTGTTGCCACAAATATTTTCCTACCCCACAAAAAACAAATTGGCCTTAACATTAAATACGGAATTGCGAAAACGTTATTCCGCATCAAATTGGAAACCATTCATTATGGCCAGTTTTAATGAGAAACCTCGACTTTACGATTGTGGTGCATTTAAATTTGACACAATTCAATTGAATGATTTTAAACCGGTTCTCGGCCATTCATGCGGCACGCGCGACAACTCAGCGAATTTGTTAAGAGATGCACGCCTCACCAATAAAATGACAACAACAGAAAAATACACCAACATATCCTGAAGCGAAAAACGCAAATAAAATCGTTATTAACTCCTCAAATATAGGAATAAGCAGCAGGGCAAAAAAAAAAAAAAAAAAAAGAAATCCCCTTTGCCTGCCCTCAAAACGAAACCTGCCGAGTGAGAGAGTTTTCAAACCAATTTCACAGCAGTTTTTTTTACGGCAAACATTTAAATTGTGATTGCCTTTGAGCGGAAATGACTGAATGACAGACAGGTCGAAATGAGTGCGTCGTGATGTGACATTTGTTTTATTTTTCTCCTGATGTTTTTTGTTGTGCTTTACTTTTTTTTTTTTGTAGTCAATAGAAAAAAGAAAAATTGCTTTCCTCTTATTTGAAGAGTTTAAATGTGGATGTGTGAATGGGGATAACAATTGTCTGCTTGGGCCAGGTGGACAAAGGAAAGTTGGCCCTGGTCATTTATTTATTTTTTATTTTTTATTTTTTATTTTTTATTTTTTATTTTTTATTTTTTATTTTTTATTTTTTATTTTTTATTTTTTATTTTTTATTTTTTATTTTTTATTTTTTATTTTTTATTTTTTATTTTTTATTTTTTATTTTTTATTTTTTATTTTTTATTTTTTATTTTTTATTTTTTATTTTTTATTTTTTATTTTTTATTTTTTATTTTTTATTTTTTATTTTTTATTTTTTATTTTTTATTTTTTATTTTTTATTTTTTATTTTTTATTTTTTATTTTTTATTTTTTATTTTTTATTTTTTATTTTTTATTTTTTATTTTTTATTTTTTATTTTTTATTTTTTATTTTTTATTTTTTATTTTTTATTTTTTATTTTTTATTTTTTATTTTTTATTTTTTATTTTTTATTTTTTATTTTTTATTTTTTATTTTTTATTTTTTATTTTTTATTTTTTATTTTTTATTTTTTATTTTTTATTTTTTATTTTTTATTTTTTATTTTTTATTTTTTATTTTTTATTTTTTATTTTTTATTTTTTATTTTTTATTTTTTATTTTTTATTTTTTATTTTTTATTTTTTATTTTTTATTTTTTATTTTTTATTTTTTATTTTTTATTTTTTATTTTTTATTTTTTATTTTTTATTTTTTATTTTTTATTTTTTATTTTTTATTTTTTATTTTTTATTTTTTATTTTTTATTTTTTATTTTTTATTTTTTATTTTTTATTTTTTATTTTTTATTTTTTATTTTTTATTTTTTATTTTTTATTTTTTATTTTTTATTTTTTATTTTTTATTTTTTATTTTTTATTTTTTATTTTTTATTTTTTATTTTTTATTTTTTATTTTTTATTTTTTATTTTTTATTTTTTATTTTTTATTTTTTTTATTTAATAACAATACAAAGTAAATTTATGTTCTAATTTTGGGTGCCGGGTGACACAGACCGTATGGCTAAATTTTTGCAGCAACAGACCAAAGCCTCTTGTGTCAATCGAAATCGTAACAAAAAAAGTAGAGAAACATGCCACCACTTCGCCTCCAAGGGGCCCTTAAACAAAATTGCAAAACTGTGTTAAATGTTTATGAATACGGGGATTTAATTTTAATTTATATTCAATGTAATTTACTTGAATTGGAATACTTTTACTTTTTAGCCTGGACACATTGCACAATGTCTTGTACCCCCATGTGTGAGTTTTAATAAATACACATACACCGTCACATGTGTGTCATGTAGGCATGTATGTGTTTATTTATGAGTGTGTAGGTAAACATATGTAACATGTACTTAACATACACTTTTATACGTTTGTTGTTTAGCACTCACACATGGAGTCGACTCATCGTAGACAGATGGAACATGTTGCATTTAATGTAAATCGTACACACTCTCCGATATACGCAACACATACATCAAAAACGAAATGTTAAGAAATATAAATAGTGTAGTTAACATAGATATATAGATATATACACACATATGTGTAAACACATGACATACAACAATACAGGCATTCATCTGAATACCCTACACCGGAGCTCAGCTCCAGTTTACCCTTTTGTATTGTTTGTGTTTTTGATTTTATTCTTATTTTCTTCCAAAAAAAAGAACTCTAATGGAAGTTATTTCGTGTATGCCAGTGCAGATATTTTTCCGTATTTGTTTTTAAGCGCATTTACGTTTACCTTGGCTCGAGTCTCCTTTGCGTTTTTTTTATGGTCGATACGTGCGAATTGTATTCGAGGAGTTTGTGCTCTTTTAGACAAATTGAACGAGATTTATTGGAGTTGTTAAGTTAAGTATTCCTGTTATGGCTGGGACCTGCTAACACAATTTATTGTGATTTTTTCCAGATAGTTGTGCTTGTACTTTTTTTTTTCACTGGCTCTGCTCTCCAAAATGTACATGTGTCTGTATCACATGTAGTATGAATGTATGAATCTGCTCACATGTGTATGTATGTGTGTACCTGCCAAAAACGAAAAAAAAATCACTTATACGTAATGATTGTTGTTGTTGTTGGGTATTTATGTTGTTATATTTTTATAAATTGATGTTTATTTATATTGCCTTGAAAGGATGAAAGATATGAACGTTTTATTTTATTTTTTTATTTTTGTGAAGAATGGTCTAGCAATGTTAAACGATATTGGTGGAGATTGGTGGAGCAGTTTCTTATAAATCGTATGCGAAACTAGTTTTAATAGTAAATGCCTTAAACAGCAAAGTCACATTGTCTTCATGTTTATTTATTTGTGTTTTTATTTTTTTTTTAAATTAAAATCCATTTTAAAAATTGACAACTAATTCTTTTAAATCTTTGCCTTTTGTGCCCTTTGATCTCAATGACAATTTCAGCCATTACAAACAAATTAAAAAAAAAAATTAAAATTAAAACTAAAAAAGGGTCAATTTTAAATATTTTATTACAAAGACCCATATTTGACCCATAATGACCTTTAATCTGTATGACAATTTAAGTCATTACAAACAAATTTAAATAGAAAAATTTTTCCCCAATAAATTTAAAAAAAAACGAAAATTTTTTTTGAAAATTTCGGAAAGGTCCATTTTCAATAAATTTTTATAAACTAAAAAAAATAATAAAAAAAAATTAAAAAAGACAAAGGGGTCCATTTTCCGTAATTTATCACAAAGACTCATATCTTAAAATGACCTTTAATCTGTATGTAGAACAATTTTTTCCCATAAATTTAAAAGAAAAAGAAAAAAATTTGAAAAAAAAGTGGAAAAATTCGGAAGGGGAAATAGAAAAATACCCATGAATTTTAAAAAAGAAAAAATTTGAAAAAAAATATTAAAAAATTCGGAAAGGGTCCATTTTCAATAATTTTTTATAAATTTAAAAAAATTAAAAATAATAAAAAAAATTAAAAATGAAATTTTCCGTAGTTTATCACAAAGACTCATATCTTAAAATGACCTTTAATCTGTATGACAATTTCAGTCATTACAAACAAATTTAAGTAGAAGAATTTTTTCCCATACTTTCAGAAAGGGAAAGTAGAAGAATTTGTACCCATAAATTTGAAAAAAATATTCAAAAATTCGGAAATGGTCCATTTTCAATATATTTTTGTAAATTTAAAAAATAATAGAAAAATGAAATCGATTAAGCATTTTCGCTTTAATTCACAATTTTGTTGGTTACAAATAGTTGGTTATGTATGTGATTATTGTCTGGTGGAAATTTTCCACAAAAACGCCGAATTATTCGCTTAAATATTCGAATTGACAAAAAAATTTGCCAAACAAGCCCATTTGCTTCTGTATCGCATCTCAATTTGGGCCATAGAGAAGGTTTCCTGTTCGAAAACTCATATTTTCTGTTGTAGCGAATTTTTATCTGGGAGGTTATGCTAAGAGATCCAATGCATTTTTAGAGAGCAAATGGCCACCATGACCACGCTTTCCGTAACCAAATTTCTTAAAACAAAAAGCAATGTGGCTGCCCCATGTCCTCGATAGCCTCACGAATTCTATCTTTGAGGTCTTGAATTGATGCTGGGCTGTTGGCGTATAACTTACCTTTCACGTGGCCCCAAAGGAAGAAGTCGCAAGGTGTTAAATCACAAGATCTCGGTGGCCAATTGTGATCACCTCTTCGTGAAATGATACGGTCCGGAAACTTTTTAGGTTTGCGAACTGTGACTGCAAAATTATCACAATTTTTGTAGTGAATTTTAATAATTTCAGTGCGTTGTTGAAGCGTTCCATTTTTAGTAATGGCGTAGTTTCTACTTGCCAAATGTCAAAGAATAAAAGCTTCAAAAGTGACAGCTACCGAAATACCGCGTGATTCAAAATAACATCTCTTGTTAGAGAATCCTGTATAATTTGATTTTTTACTCTTTTGAATAAACCAAATAATATGCCGAAAAAAGTAGTTTCGTTCATTTTTATATTATTACTAGTAAGTTGTAATGCGCCTATGGCGCCCGTTGAAATATGGAAAAAAAATTTTGTTGAAAAAAAAAAAATTTTGTGGAAAAAAAAAATATATTTGAAAAAAAAAAATTTTGTTGAAAAAAAAAAAATTTTGTAGAAAAAAAAAAATTTGGGGAAAAAAAAAATTTTGTTGAAAAAAAAAAATTTGTGGAAAAAAAAATTTTGTTGAAAAAAAAAATTTGTTGAAAAAAAAAAATTTTTGTAGGAAAAAAAAAAAATTTCGAAAACAAAATTTTGTAAAAAAAAATATAGTAAAAAAAAAAAAATTTGTAAAAAAAAAATTTGGGGAAAACACAATTTCTGTACAAAAAAAAAAAATTATTTTTTTTATTATTATTATTTATTATCTTAATATATATTTACCCTCGCCACTGATTCACTGATTCACTGATACACTGATTCACTGACTCTGTCACGCAGTACGTAGGAATTTAAATAGGCATTCTATAATTTTCTAAAAATAATAAAAAAAATAATATTTTTTTTTTTGTACAGGAATTGTGTTTTCCCCAAATTTTTTTTTACCAAAATTTTTTTTTCTACACAATTTTTTTTTCAACAAAATTTTTTTTTTCAACAAAATTTTTTTTTTCTACAAAATTTTTTTTTTCAACAAAATTTTTTTTTTCAAGAAGGAATTTAATTAGGCATTCTATAATTTTCTATAAATAATAATAATAAAAAAAATTATATTTTTTTTTTACAGAAATTGTTTTTTCCCCAAATTTTTTTTTTACCAACAATTTTTTTTCCACAATTTTTTTTCCAAATTTTTTTTTTTTCAACAAAAGTTTTTTTTTTTTCAACAAAATTTTTTTTTTCAACAAAATTTTTTTTTCCACAAAATTTTTTTTTCAACAAAATTTTTTTTCCATATTTCAACGGGCGCCATAGGCGCATTACAACTTACTAGTAGAATTATAGAATGCCTATTTAAATTCCTACGTACTGCGTGACAGAGTCAGTGAATCAGTGTCGAGGGTAAATATATATTAAGATTTTTTATTTATTCAACAAACTTCAATTTGAATCTTTATGTTCATTATGTTCACAAAGACCGGACCGGCCTATTTTCATAAAACTCCACATTGTATTTAAATCTTATGAAGTATTGTCCTTGCCAATAAAAAATACTCTACTGAGTAACTTTCAACCGATGATCCCCATTGCTGGACTCATGATTATCGGATCAATTGAATAACTTCTAACTAACGATACTGTTGAAAAATAACACAAGATGCCAGCCTTCGCCGGTAATACAAACTGATATAAAGAGAGCAAATAAATACATGTACCTTTTTGTTTGACATTAAATGTCAGTTTCTTTGCAGATTCCAACAGATACTGGCACATGCTATCCTTTAAGATTTATCACATTTACCCTTATGGACAGTATTCAGCCTTCGGTCGACAAAGGATATTGTCCGCTGTGTGTGTATATCGTAAAAGTCTTCCCCAGCCTCATAATGTGTCCACTAACTATCACTTACATACATTCTAGGAGAAACATAGATTTCTCAAAAGAATTTGTTTAACTGTCAGTCGGTATTGAATCCTTTGCCATGCCTGTTCAAAATCAACAAAATGAAAAACAATTTAAAATGAGAATGAAATTGATATCAATTCGTTTTGAAATTTATTTGTATACAATCATCATCTAAACGAGAGATGATGAAAACAATTTCGAGAAGCAAAGCGGTGCTGAGGGGGTGGAGGTTAAGCAAAAAAAAATCCAGCAAGTTATGCTAAGTATTCACAACAAACATACATACATAAATAAACAGACAGACAGCAGAGGGACGGACAGACGGACAATTCATAGTGTGCACACAATCTAAAGGATTTATCTGAACACAAATCCAAAATTCTCAATTCACACACACACACACAGAGTGCATTGGGCACCAAAACTTCAGCCCCACTGAACGAACTTGCAATCGAATGCAATGTCCTGGCAAGCATTGGAATGTCAGAGCTTCCCATCGCATTTGCAATCCGTAGTATTTCGCATTCGTATCGTATCTCATCGTACTTCAGAACATCTGAACAATTTCTCTGAAAATGTCAATCATCTGAATGAAATATGTAAATTGTGACATAAATGACATTTTAGATATCATAACATTCAAATTTCCCCCCCAACACACACACACACACACTCATACACAGATATAAGTAAACACCAACACTAGCTCATGTGCCTCGTTATCTTGCCACACATTTGAATGAATGTTCGAGTGTGTGTGTGTATACAGACTAGAATGTATGCCCACCACTTCACTCCTGTGGAAAGGAGCAAATGTGCAAATATTTATAAAGATGTTGTCCTTATGCAGCAGGCAGACAGGCTGGCTGGCTGGCAAATGAAGATGCGAAGGGAGACATAACACTGAATTTCAAAATTATTCAATATTAGATTTGAAGATTTCTATTATCTCATAGGTGCCATATTCATTTAGAGATGCGAGGTTGGATGGGAAAGTCTGGCAAACCCAAAGCATCTGAAACCAAAACAATGTAGGAGTCTTTGAAAGTGATGCTGCCAATATCACCTTGAGTTCTACAGAGACCTTATGAATCACTTTTTATGGCTGGCGATTAAAGGCCAGCTATCTTTGGACTATCTTTGGTTCCGGCAGGATTGAGCTCCATGGCACACAGCCTACGTCATAATCGATATGGTGTTCACCACTATCAGCCGCCTTGGCGATGGCAATGGCCACCTCGGAGATGCGTTTTCATGTCGTTTGACTTTTTTCTTGGTGGGGTCCGTCAAGGACCGATCCTATGCAAACTATTTAGACGAATATCGAGTAAGTCATTCGGGATATTAAACGTAAAACGATCAGTAAGGTCATGGCTAATAGGGTTGGCCAGATGAGATAAAATCGAAGACCGACGAGGCGGTCAAATGAATGAAATCGTGTTCCAAAAGTAATGGAAACGTTTGATATTTCGAATAAAACAATATGTAATAGAAAGAGAGAGATATAGACAAAGAGAGAGACTGACAGACAGAGAGACAGACGGAGAGAAAGACAGGGAGACAGACATAAAGAGATATGAAGATATAGAGAGAGATATAAAGAGAGAGGAATAGATTGAGAGGGAGACATAGAGAGCAATAGAGATTGAGATATAGATAGAGTAAGAGAGATAGAGATACATAAAGATATAGATAGAGTAAGAGAGATATAGATAGGGATAGAAAGAGATAGGGATAGATAGAGATAGATATACAGTGCTGTCTGGGTAGAGTGAACTAATTTTTGCCGGGCGATTTCATAATACCCAGGTTGTTCACTAAATCAAGGTTGATTTTTTTGTATTTAAAACGAATTTTTTATTTATTTTAAATGCATTTATATATTATACATTTTATTTATTTCGATAAAATACTGATGTTTAAATTTAAGACTGAAAAAAAATGTGTAATAGTTGTTTGTTTCTTCGGTTTGTTTAACGATATTTGCACTGCTTGATCGCGAAGGCAATGTAGGACTTGTATATTCGCGAAATTTTTTGTATTAGCATCAGCCCATTCGATACCCTTATCAAAAACCTTAATGGCTTTATCAGCTGATATCGGATTTCTGTATTCTGATGTTTCGCCATTGTCCTCATCATTCTCTACCCACACAAACCTCAATGAGCGCAACTCCTATATTATTAAAATAGCCAAATTATTTAAATGGCACACCATCGACGCAATTTTTCCAAAAATACGACATTTTAATATGTGCATTGATCGAATTAATGTCCTAACACCATTCAAGATATTTTTTCTTAGTTACTGCAGCTCCACGGTTTCTGAAACTTTGTGGATTTCTATCAGTTGTATTGATCGAGGGTATATTTTTATTATTTCTCTCTTTCGGCAAACCTAAAAACTTACTATAAAGTATGTTCACTCTATTCAGGTCCATGACTGTTCACTCTACAGAGTAGTCAATGTAAAAATTATGGTGTTCACTCTAACGCGGTGTTCATTGCATCGGGTGTTCACTCTACCCAGACAGCACTGTATATATAAAGATATAGATAGAGTAAGAGAGATAGAGATAGATAAAGATGAAGATAAAGATAAAGGTATAGATAGAGATATAGATAGAGAGGTAGGTAGAGATATAGATAGGGAGATAGATAGATATAGAGCGACAGAGTAAGAGAGAGACGTGTCTTTAATGCACTTATGATGTTTTATGCATACATTCCGCTCTCTTACATTTTATTGTATATATTTTTTGTGCTGAAAATTAATTAATATTTTGGTGTAAACAGGATGCTAACAATTTGGTGATAACACATTTAATTTTTCAAAAATAATGGAAATTTGTGCTCTCGTATTGGCCAAAATGTTTCTCCGCTTTTGAATAATTCTTTGTCCTGTTTTGAAATCCCCCCACCAACTACCACCAAATCCCACAAAATCCAATAATTTTTCCATGATAATATTTATAAGCGAATAGTCAAAAATAACCCGAATTAAAGTAATCTATAAGAAAAAACCAATGGACAGAAACAAATATATTTTTCTTTGGTTTTACTTGGCAAAAAAAAAAAAAATTAAAAAAAAACCGATTTCCAATTTGTTCTATAATGAATGTAGCTTTCAGTTAAACCTCTCATGCATGACCTCCTATTTAATAAATGACCCGTTGTCATATTTAACCTGAAAACCGGTTACACATTTTGAATTGTTCTTAATTTCATATTCGTTACCTTTGAATACTCGAGTTTTGGCGAAAAAAAAAACAAAAACAGGGATGCTGGTCCACAGTATAACGTCCAGTAAATATAATTGAGGGCCGAAAGTTAGCAGATGATCTTCCCTCGTCATATCACCTTTGGTGTGGGTGTGTTTGTGTGAACATATTTTTTTAGAATCATTTCTTTTCCAAAAATTAAAATAATAAATTCCAGGCTTTTTGCTTTCCTTTTTCTTTCTCAACCCTCATCGTTGGCTGCTGTTTTGTGATTTTTTTGGTTGTTGTTTCAATTGCTGTGCGTTTCCCCCCCCCCCCCCTCTTAATGTATGAGTGAGTGTTTGGTTGAATTTACAATTTTAATTGCATAAATATGCAAAAGTAGGCAAACGTTCGTGTACGTTACGTTACGAGTGTGGAAAGTAAACCTCGAACCGAAAGAGAATGAATCTGCCGGATATACGGGAGGTCTACAACATGTTCTGCCTGTCTTGTTGTGTGTGTGTGTGTGGAAGGCATAGAAGGTTTTGTAGCAATTTCTCGCCGCCCCCACCAACACTTTAGGATGAAACTGAACGTGAGATCACCTTTTTAGTGCTGTTTCTCAGGCTTCGTTTTGTAGTCGTTTGCGTTGTTGCGTTTTCATTTTATATGGTAATGTAAAACAAAGTGTGATAGCACATTTTTTGTGTCTGCTTATGACACTTGTTTGTGTGTCGTGATGTACACTCATCCACCCGACACACACACACACAGCCAAATGCAGCATCAAAATTCATTTAAATATGTGCGCCGATATATGTGAGGGGGCACACATATACAAAGTGAACTACAGTCAGAGACCGAGAGAGAGAGAGAGTGAAAAAGAGAAGTGGCTTTAATGCATTTATGATGTTTTATGCATAAATTCGCCCGCTTTGTTCAATTGTTTGCTGAAAATTAATTAATATTTTGGTGTAAACAGGATTTTATCAATTCGCTGATAATACATTTAGTGTCTGAAATTCGAAAAATTTTCTAAATATTTGATGGTTTCCCTAAATAATGACGGCTTTTATGGATTTCAGCTGCCTGTAATCATTTTCGGAAGGCATATTACTCTATTTTTGGGTTGGTGTTCCGGAATAAGGTTTGAGATTTAGTTGGTCAACTGATTGAGAAGCTCGGACTGGACTAGATTTTTGTTTGCCTTACAGATAACACTGTTCGACATCAAAATTCTTCCGGAAAAAGTATTCAAAACGATTTTGAGCTAGACTTTTGTTTGCCTTACAGATAAAATTGCTCGACACCCAAATTCTTACGGAAAAAATATTCAAATAAACTTTAAGCTCCGACATTCAAAGCTGTTCGCGATAATGTTAAGACTTATGATAAACATACGATTTTAATATAGTTTATGTCTCAAGGACAGTTGACAAATTTGTTAAATAGTCTCCGAATATTGACCTTTTGTTTGCATGATCTAAATCATGTTGTACTTATTATGTTTATTCACCGAATACAATGCAGAGGGCAGACGATAAGACCTTGTGCAGCAATTGAATTACGTCTGCCAACTCTAGCAAAATTGTGAATATGTATTTGATATGTTTTTTTTTGGCTTTGAATAAGTCCTACCTAAATGACTGATGGAGAGCGACATATCTTCAATCTGGCATTTCTAAGATTTCTAAAATTTTCGAAACTTTTTAAATTGCTTGAAAGCTTAACTTTGTTTTAAATATGTTTTGCCGTTGGAGAAATAATCTTTGACACAATTTCCTGTCCTCTTGGTTTTCTATACCTAAACTATTTCTATTGTCTTTTCATTTACAACTGAAACTAAATACCTTGGCCCCAAATACATAAATACTATTACACTTTGTGCTGCATATTTTAATTTCATTTTGTAAACTAATATAATTCTCCTCTAGTAAAATATTACACTCAAAAATTTGACATTACTTTTAATTATTTAACCGTTAAATTGCATAATTCATAACATCCATTATCGCATAGTTTTGCAAATACTCGAGGAATCCCCCACCCATCCATCCATCCATATATTTTGTAACATCACAGTCAGCTGCCATAATTCGTTTCCGTCTCTGCTCGTTACCAACTCAACAGACAGTCAGACAAATAGTTCAGTGTTCAGTGCTTAAAACTCTGTCTCTCTGACAATGATGGCCAAATAGAAAACAATACCTATAGAAACGAAAAACTATTTAACATTGCAACTGCCAAAAAAAAAAAAAAAAAATGCCAGCTCCACTACAGAATGTACTTACTTCTCCTCGTACATCTTGCGTGCCAACGAAAGGCCAAATACTCCAAAGCGTGTGAAAAACGCCCGAAGAGGAGATACCCACAATATAGACGGGATAACAAAACCCCCACCCCCACCCAAAAAAAAAAACAAAGAAAAACTAAACGTGAGTAATGTGACACGGAATAAAACACCGGGAAAAATGTCAGCGAGACACATAACATAAATCGCACTTTATTTAAACAGACTAAAATATAGAGAACAAATGAATGTGGATACCGTGAAATGAAGAAGCAGGAAATGAATGAACAACAACGAATGGCAAAGCTTACAACATATAAATTATGTTTAGTCAGCTTTAATACTAACTAAATAATACGATTTAATGGTTATGGTGTTGGTGGTGGTGTAGGTGACATCTACTCCAACGAACTCCTGTGGCCAAGGATTTGCTCAGGAGAAGCGCTGCGAGCACTCGACCTGACTTGGTTCACATGTGTTTTACTTCTGGCGCATGTGGAAGGAATAAATGCTTAAATGTGTTGGTGCACAGTGGGTAAACAAATAAGTGCGATAATATCTAAAAACAAGGACCATTCATGTAGTTCAAACTAATAACCAAAAGACGTATTTTCTAACTGAGAGTATTTCTTAATTTTGTTTATGTTTGTTGATCTATATTCTTCATGTAGTTTTGTTTCTGTTAATCGAGTTCGAGATCATTTATTATTTCTAATTTTTTTTAATCATTACCACCTAAAAAACGAAATTACGTTTTTTTTCGAAACTCAGTTTTTATTGAAATTCGCTAGAAAAGTGTTCAATACAAAATATTAAAAATTAAAGATTTATTTTTAAAGTTTTGTTTCTGTTCGTCGAGTTCGATATCATTGATAATTTCCATTTTTTTTTTTTGGAAAAATAACTTTTTAAAAATTATTTTATTTTTTAATGAAATTCGCTAGAACAGTGTTCAATACAAAATATTAAAAATTAAAGATTTATTTTTAAAGTTTTGTTTCTGTTCGTCGAGTTCGATATCATTGATAATTTGCATTTTTTTTTTTTGGAAAAATAACTTTTTAAAAATTATTTTATTTTTTAATGAAATTCGCTAGAAAAGTGTTCAACACAAAATATTAAAAATTAAAAATTTATTTTTACAGTTTTGTTTCTGTTAGTCGAGTTCGATATTACTGATAATTTCTATTTTTTTTTTTTTTTGGAAAAATAACTTTTTAAAAATTATTTTATTTTTTAATGAAATTCAATAGAAAAGTGTTCAACGCTCTTAATCACAAAATATTAAAAATTAAAGATTTATTTTAACAGTTTTGTTTCTGTTCGTTGAGTTCGATATCATTGATAATTTATATTTTTTTTTTTGGAAAAATAAGTTTTTAAAAATTATTTATTTTTGCAAAAAAAAAATGTCGAACTTGACTAACAGAAACAAAACTGTATGAAGAATATTGATCAACAATACATAAAGAAAAATATTTATTTTTTTATTTTTTTGGGTGGTCCAAGGATAAACCGGTTAACACAGACCAAATGGCTATATTTTTTCAGCGGCAGACCAAAGCCTCCGGTGGGAATTAAACCCACAATCCACAATCGCCTACCGTGACTCTTCATTAAAAATTTGTATTTACAAATATATGGCAAATGACTATGGGGGATGACTCTGAGTACCCTAGGGTGTTTGTAATTAAAGATGTACAACTTTTTTCAACTTACTGGGTGTGGACACCACAGCAGCCTCCTTACCAACAAGAGGTGTTATTTTGAATTACCCGGTATTTCGGTAGCTGTCACTTTTGAAGCTTTTACCCTTTGACATCATGAAAAGGATATGGTCCTGTAAGAGTGGTCGTGGTGGCCATTTGTCTAATGTTGTTTTCATTATTAACGGCATACCTTCCTCTTTATTGTGAAATAAACATCCGATCATTTATCTCAAAAAATGTAATTTTTCTTTGATTACCAAAATACACCTTTTGTTTAAACTTGCCCTAAATATTCGTCTGCAGACGCATATGGCAGTTTCACAATGGACTCTCTTCTGATTTTGTTGCCATTTCAGACCACAGTGTGTCAGCGATACAAAGAAAAAGAAGGGAAAAACAAGTCGCATTGGAAACGTACGCCGCAGTCTGTTTGTCACGGAAAGCAAACGGAAGTGTTTATATAGTGTTGAGAGTATTCGAATCGGAGTGTAAAGGAAATGCGATTTACGACAATTTAGTGTGTAGCATTACAACATGTTACACTAAATGCTGTACGACTAACTATGAACTACTCCAATTCCCCATCATACACACACACACACACACACACATACTCGAGAGCATATCCATAAGCAGGCGACAGTATTTTATACCATATGTGTGTGTGTGTGTGTGTCTGCCAGGCAATAAAATATAGGATAACAATTTGTTAAAATTCAACAAGTTGCTGATATCCCGCAAAAAAGGACATCAATTGTTACCCGAACGTACGGTAAAGTGAAAAAAAAAACAACCAACAAAACTGCAAATAAATTATTGCCACCGCTCACAACGCATAACGAATTCCAACAAAATATTCACAATTATGCGAAATCTCGCATAAACTGGGGTGTGTGAATTCCAAAACAAGAAAAAAAGTATATCGTTACCAGAAATCCAAAATGACCTATCACGTATTTTCATTACTTTACAGGAGAAGCAAATAAACGTTGTAGAATCTGAACACTGCTGTTGTGAGGTCGTTATGGAGGAATTCATCCTTAAAATTATAAATTTTCGATATCTTCTTCTTATCTTAATATATATTTACCCTCGACACTGATTCACTGATACACTGATACACTGATTCACTGACTCTGTCACGCAGTACGTAGGAATTTAAATAGGCATTCTATAATTCTACTAGTAAGTTGTAATGCGCCTATGGCGCCCGTTAATTTGCTTGAGAAAGTATTTGTTACTTAATTTTAAAAATTTTGTAAAAAAGATTTTGAGAAAACTATTTTGTGGAAAAAAAAAATTTTGTTGAAAAAAAAAAATTTGTGGAAAAAAAAAGAAAAATTTGTAAAAAAAAAAATTTGGAAAAAAAAATTTTGGTAAAAAAAAATTTGGGGAAATTATTTATAGAATTATTATAGAATGCCTATTTAAATTCCTACGTACTGCGTGACAGAGTCAGTGAATCAGTGAATCAGGGAATCAGTGTATCAGTGAATCAGTGTCGAGGGTAAATATATATTAAGATTCTATAAATAATAATAATAAAAAAAATAATATTTTTTTTTTGTACAGAAATTGTGGTTTCCCCAAATTTTTTTTTCCAATTTTTTTTTTTACAATTTTTTTTTTTTACAAATTTTTTTTTTTACAATAATTTTTTTTTTTTAAAATTTTTTTTCCAACAAAATTTTTTTTCCACAAATTTTTTTTTTCACCAAATTTTTTTTTTTAAAATTTTTTTTTCAACAAAATTTTTTTTTCAAGAAGAAATTTTTTTTTCAACAAATTTTTTTTTTTTTTTCCAAAATTTTTTTTTTCAACAAAATTTTTTTTTTCAACAAAATTTTTTTTTTCAACAAAAATTTTTTTTTCCATAAAATTTTTTTTTTCAACAAATTCTTTTTTTTTTCCACAAACATTTATGTTTGAACAAAAATTTTTTTTTTCACGAAAATTTTTTTTTTTCAACAAAAATTTTTTTTTTTCAACAAAATTTTTTTTTTCCACAAAACATTTTTTTTTTCAACAAAATGTTTTTTCCATATTTCAACGGGCGCCATAGGCGCATTATAACTTACTAGTTTGTAATAATTGTAAAAAATTGTTAAAATCATCAATCAAAAACGAAATTTTGTGTTTTTTGGTGTTTGGTCATTTTGGATTTCAGTTGCCGATATGCAATTATCGAATAATATTAACTCCTATAACTGTGCTGGCCATAAATCCTCCAGAGATATTTTCGACATATTCAAAAATCTTACATTATATGTGTGTGATTGGCGTTAATTGGCAAGTTGATCATTTACCGGGAGAATGTTATTCCAGTGCTGGAATAACATTATCCTGAGGATGTGTCTGGAATTTGCACACATCATTGTTTCACCTTACCGGCGGCCAGAGATACTCTTTACAAAATCAATGCAAGAGAATTGTGCTGCCAATTTGAAACCAAGTTGTGCCCCTCATCATCGATTCAACATTGTCACAAACAATATGAGAATCCTAATGTACCCTTCAAACTGTAGTGAATACTCATTCACTGGAGAGTTTAATAATTCCCCAACAATCCTGAACATTTGAAAAGATCCCCCATTGTGTGACATAGTACGGCCTGTTTTGATTGTCTATGAAATGTTGACTGGCAAGACAAATTATTTCGGCTAGGGGAAGGAGTGAAGTTTCTGTCTGTCTTTGCCATCCCTTGTAGCTGAAGCATAATGGAATTGTTCATTTATTAATTGTGATCTAACATCAACTCATTTAGGTTTAATGACTAAACCACCCACTCACCGACTCACTCACTCTGTAATATATAATTCAAAGTTCAAACGACATTAGGGGGAAGTCCATAAGTTACCCCCCCAGGAGCAGCAAGGATATTCTATTTCTCTTTCGTTCGCTTTTCCTCTAGTTATTGGCATTAGGTTAAACTAAACATTTACAGCAATAAAACGATTTCATATCAATTTCAAGCTGAGCTAAATAACTTCCGCCGGTCATATCCGGTGAGATGCCACCCACCTACTGCCAACACACAGAGCTCACCAAATGTTCTAAGGGAATCTTTTTTTTCGGAGAAACGAATGAAAAAAAGAAGCGGATGAAGATGGAAATACTTGCACAGAGAGAAGAACGAACAACTTACAAATGTGTATGCAAAGAATATGGCAAATAATAACATATGCAAAATAATACGCAAAGAGAAATAAATATTTTGTAATGTTCCATGTGAGCATTCCTGCCAGGACGAGGACGAGGAGCTATGCTCGTCGATGTGTGTGTGTGTGTATGGTAAGTGGAAAACATCTATTGCTTACTTCCGCTCGAATTGAAATGCATTTTGGTCAACCGAGCATATAAAATATCCTTAAGATATGAAAGTTTTACATTAGCAGGGGACCATGGACATACATCTGCACTCGTTCTCTCTCTCTGAACCAATTTGAATCACAGCAGCTCGATTCGTATGGAAGGCCAAGAAATGGAAAGCATGGCACAGAAACAAAATGCCAAAGCACACAGGAACTCGGAACCAACAAAGCCAATTGCAGTGTGGCGGAACGGGACTGGACGATGAGGAAAGGAGAGGAGCAGTGCAGAGCGGAGCGGAGCACAGCGAACGATGATAGGATATGCAGTTATGCAGATTTTTATTATATTCCTTCCAGCAGCTGCCGACAAAAGGCAAATGGAGAAGCGCTAAAGCGTGTTGTACTTAGAATATACTAGGACTATGTATAGGTATCTGTGTTTGTGTGTGTGTGCGTTTTTTTTATATGATTTTTATATAGTTTTATTGCCCTGTAATCGTTAGACTTAGTAGTGTCATAATAATAGTATGTAATAATAACAATAATATGAGCACCAACTGAGATACACACACACACAGACACACATACAGCAGTAGTAGGGTTGTCAGAGTGGATAATCCGCTAATCGTTTGCAGTAATGATGAATGTGTTGGTGAATTGGTGTGACGGAGCTCAGAGAGAAGTTTCTTTTGTGGCCATTGTGTGTCATTACAGGGTTGGAAACAGGTTGCCAGTCTTTATCAACTCGGTTCTGACAAATACAAGGTGGCGCAAAAGTAATCCTCCTATCAGAAAATGGTATACATTTTGCGATTGGCCCCTAATGTGACAATCAACTGTGGCGGCTACCATTTACATGACATAATATTCTCGACTTGATGTAAAAAAATATTAAAAGACCAAATAAAAATAATCCACAAGAAGAATCAAAGTTTTTCATTTTTTTTAATTACAAAAAAAAAAACATCGGAAGTTTACCTTTGCGCCACCTGTTATTTCGGGATTTTATATTTCAGAAATTTGGTGAAATTACCACTACTTGTATAATAAATTGCCCGATATATTCTTCATCACTAGATGGACAATACGGATGTTTTTCTGTAGAAACCTTTCCACCTGTGTACAAAAAAGGTAAAGTAAATAGTAAAAAGTTGATTAGAATCTTCCCTGGACAGACTGCCATATAGATTCCGAGCACTTGAATATAAATCCATCTTTGAAGATATTTGCGCTTCAAAATCACATCATGCTAAACTTCATTTGGAAAAATATGAAATTACTTAAGATATTCCATTAAAGCATATTTTTCAGATCCCTGGGGAACATTTTGATGTCCAACTTTTTTTTTTATTATTTTTTTTTTGACTAATACCCAGGGAATGCCCCCTATGAATGCAATGCACTGGGAAAGAAGGGTAGTGGAGGGAGAGAAGCGGGAGTAGTGTTTGTTGATGTTTGCCTTCAATTTGATAATGTCATAGCAGTCAGGAAAAACACTTGCTGGAAGATTATTCCACATGCGTACAGTACGGCTGAAGAACGAATTATCTCTAGAGTTTCTTGCAGTCGTTTGAAAGCTTTAGTGATTTGGCGGATGGAACAATATAAAATTATACTTATCCAATAAAATATTTAACAATGGATCATTTATCGATTTAATTTTCCCATCGCAGTTGGGCGCTATTGTTCTCACTGACTAATATATTTTTTTTTTATTCCGCAGGTCCGTCGTGGGAATACCTTTGGTAAGTGCTGGACTTTTTTTTGAAAACATAATTGAAGGATCAGTTGGTAATTGATTGCTTAATATTATAAGAGTCGAGTTGTTACAAGTGCAAGTGCAAGTCGGGATGCGCGAATATCCACGGATTTCTTTCCCATCATAGACAAATCTTCCGTTGGTCGGACAATTTCAAGCTAGGGTCCTTTCTGAAGTCAACCAAAAGTATGTTCGCACCCACAGTAAGGGAATTCGAATAATAAAGGGTTATCCATTTTGCTTTTTAAAAGTAAACGTAAATAAAACACATACAATTTTTTTTTTCATGATATTTCTTTTTAATTATAAAGTTTGAACGGTGACATTATGTGTGAAACACTACATCATTGAAATGACCACCACACGAAGTGTTGCAGGCATTTATTCTGTTGAGATAATTATGGACCACTTTTTGGCACATATTGGGCGTTATCTCAGCCATAACTTGACGAATGTTGGTTTTTAAGGGCTCAAGAGTTAAAGGTTTAGGTTAAACCCCACAAAAAAAAGTCTAAAGGTGTCAAATCACATGATCTTGGTGTCCAGTTGATGTCGCCAAGACTAGAAATTACGCGGCGGCCAGGAAATGTCTCTTGCAATAAAGCCGTATTTGCTCGAGTTGTGGGGCACGTGGCATCATCTTGTTGAAACCACATATTCTCCAAGTTGTATTCTTCAATAGCAGGCAAAAAAAAGTCGGTTATCATACGACCATAACGCTCCGGATTGACGGTGACAGTCGTTCCCTCGTCGTTTCGAAGAAGTAAGGTCCAATCAGACCTTCGGACTAAAGAGCGCCCCAAACAGTGACTTTTTGTGGATGTAATGGCCTCTCTTCAATTACTTGAGGATTCTCAGAACCCCAAATATGAGAATTTTGAAAGAAAAATGTGTTTCAGAACCATAAACCATAATCTCCTCTTAAAGCACGATATGTGGCTTTGCCAGAATCACCATTTTTGTAGTAGGTTTTAATAATTTTCACAGGTAGAATAAGCGTGTTGTACAGTGTTGTTTTACTTCGACGAGGTATATAAATTCTTCCACTACCTCGACGTTGCAATTGCCTATGTCGCCTTTCTTTCGTCGCGACGTTTGCCTAGCAGTGGCGAGCATACATTTTCTTTTGTCCTCGTTCACCATTAGACCCATTGTGGGAAAGCCACCGTTTGAGAACCTCAGTTGTCTCTCATAGATTTTCGATTCCGGTTCAGTTTATTGCTTACAACTAAACTATTTGAAGTCCGATTTCAGTCTAGTAAAGGTGGTTGGTTTGAAAACTGAATTAATAAACAATCCTCTAAAATCCCCATCAGAACAATATTACATTATGAATCTTCCTTGCACCAAACTCCCGTTTTGACATCCCTATGCAACATTCTCAAAAGAATAAGACGGACGGACGAACGGATGGATGGACAGACACGGATAAGTATAAGAAGAAGTTGAATTTCAATATCATCACATAAAAGTACCAAAAGAAAAAAAATAATAGACAAGAACTTTTTAACGATTTCGTTCGTAGGAACAGCAAAAAAAAAAACAAAAAAAAAAAAACTGGACCATTGTGTGTCCAGTTTCCTTTTCTTATTATGGGTCCAAGGCAGTGTGTATGAGTGCTGATGTTGAAAGTGAAGAAAAAGGATATGATTGCTGAATATTTTCTATAATGTCATATTCCTCCATGCTGTCATGTAAGAAGATACAGCATCTTCATACTTTTTCTTTTCTTTCTATATATTCCACCATTCTCCGACAACTTATAAAAATGTTCAGAATATGATTCCAGTGAAAAAAGAGAAGCAGTAGCCGTAGCCGCCGTATGAAAGGAAAGTGCTTGCTTTCTTGTTCTTGTTCGCCTTCGTCGTTTTAATAAAAAGGCAACTTCAGAGAAGCGTTACAGAAATTTGTTTCCATTTAGAGAAATGGGCAAATACGTGTGTAAGTTCCTCTTGTAAGTTGTCACAATCCTAAATCCGAAGAGGCCTTTGAAAAGTGTACGTACAAGTATTTCGTTTTTTTTCTTCTTCTTCCATTCTGCTTTGCTTTATTTTTGCTTTTCGCTCCGGTTTTTTTTTTTTTTTTGTTAACGTTGTGCTTGAAAATGTTTATAGATTTTCCATTGAAATGTTCTAGATTGTTTGTTGTTTCTTGTTGATTTTTTTTCTCTTTCTTTCTTCTGTATTGGTTGATGAAATGTACGAGGGTGGTTTGAAGGTGTTATGATATGTGGACGTATTTATTGAATGGGCTTGAAATGAGTAATAACTAAGACCTCGTGTCCCGGTAGTTGTTAAGTTAAACGATTAACCGAAGCCTTCATAGTAGACGATGGACTGCGGTTGCTCCCGTAAACGATTGATATGTGCCGCGACATACTCCATCGATCAAAGTCGCTGAGGTAAGCTTCTAACCCAAGCCGTCTGGGTCGATTGATAAAAGCTAGGCAAACGGTTGACAGCTTTAGCACCGTCTTATTGATATTGTTTTAGAAAAACTAATTTTTTTATAAACAAAAAACAGATTATTTTCACAACATCGCAGATTGTTTTTTAAATCTGTGTATCAACGCTGCCTGAAAACAACTCCTGGCACCATTTGTCATGACCCTCGTAGGTGTGTTCATGAAAAGAATGAGAATTACTTTACTTTGTGGACAACAGTAATTCAATGCACTCTCTCTCTCTAAAGTTGACTTCTCGATTGAGTTTATTACGAAATGATGACACTAGAGATAATCCATCCAATGGCATGCTCTCTAGAGGCGAATAACTACAGAAGTCTTCTAAGCTTCTGAAGTCTTCAAGCTCTCTAGAGGC
Organism: Hydrotaea cyrtoneurina; assembly: GCA_958296145.1. Taxonomy (NCBI): domain Eukaryota; kingdom Metazoa; phylum Arthropoda; class Insecta; order Diptera; family Muscidae; genus Hydrotaea; species Hydrotaea cyrtoneurina. The sequence goes on along the minus strand of OY282514.1, from coordinate 17,591,104 downwards.
GCATAACTACAGAAGTCTTCTAAGCTTTACGTCGAGTCTGAATTAATCAAACTCCAAACTGATGACCACGGTTGCTTACATTTCTCGAACAATCCTCGTATATTGTTCTTATTTTGAATTTTATTTCCCCCCCACAAGCGATACCAACAGCAAATGATTGCCAACGATTAAATTGTTATTTGATGCATGTTTCATGCCGTGTCTCATTTCTATTGGATGCATTTTGGCCGCTTTATTTGTTGTTGTTGTTGTGCATGTGTATTTGTACTTTGGTAACGGATACTTTTAATGTTAGTCTGGGCGTTGGTTGGCCGGTTTGGGTGGGTTGGGGTGCTTGGTCCGATTTTTAGCGATTTGGAGAGTTTTCATCGAAAAGTTGTTTTCTCTGTTATTTATTTGTTACAATTGTTTAACATTTCCAGTTCCAGTTGAGATGAAAGCAACAATTTGTGTGATTTGCATGTCAAGTACTTTTGCATTTACGAGATTTTGTTAGTTTTTTGTGTTTTCTTTTTTTTAGCCTCCCAACCCAGTCCCACTCTGTTGCAAAATAACAGTTCTATTATGGCCGTAAACACAATTTCAATTGAATTGAACCGAATGAATTTGTACAGACGACAGATATAGTCAAGCTATCACATACACAAACAATTTAAACAAGATATTTGCTAAATATTTGGAATGAAGTGGAATTTCTCATCATAAGCACATCAAAGAATACACAGTACAATTAAATGTAAGCAAGGGAACGGGGATTTGAAACGCTCAGTAATTGGCCAATTGGAGGGGAATCTTAAGGAATGTATTTCGGAGAATGTCTTTCTGATATTGCTTGGGAAAGTTTAAATTAATATAATGATAATGAGGAAAACACTGCAATTGAATGTGTTTTTGGATAATACGTGTACTTAAGTAACGACTTACGGGTGCCATTTCAAAATAAAATGCACGAGCAGTATGTGTCTATCGGGCATAACTGCTTTTGAGGAAATGCTGTTTGCAAATACATACTAGGTCAAGGAAACGTTAGAATATTCCCCAATTGAGTTTTGTAAACTATCAACTGCAGTACTTATTTACTTAGTGCTCTATAGTCGGTAGCTGGTCTTGGTTTACTTAGTAGAATTAGGTCGAATTTTGTGCCGTCACTTCTATTGCCATAGACCTCAATTAACTCACATTGCCCTCTTTACGAAATCGACCGGCCTCATTCCATTATGGGAAGTGTTACACACATTCTGTCCTATGAACCAAATTTACTTTTTCGGAAAGGGGATACAAAATAAAAATACACGTGTATCGGCGAATTTCATGTACACGTCAGAATTTTTTTTTTTAAGTTTAAAGTATGAAGCTCGTTGTGGTCTGTGTGAAAGCCTTTCGACCGATTTTTAACCCTTTTTCAGTGATCCAATCGAGCTGATTTTTTGCAGGCAGACTCGTGGAAATGTCTGTATCACGTCAAATTTTTTAAAAAATAGATTTTTATCAGTTCTCAGATTTTCCTAAACTTTTTTTTTTTTTTTAAAATGGTTATCGTTTTTGTTAAGGTTTCAGTTCAAAAAACATTTTTTTTTCGTAACGCTTAAGTAGTTTAAACATTTGGAGTCTCTTCAAGTTATGCTAAGAAAAGTGAAAAAAATATTTTTTTTTCAAAAATAATAATAAAAATTGAGGAAAACCTGAGAATTGATAAAAGAATTGGATCACTGAAAAAGGGTTAAAAATTGGTCGAAAGGCTTTCACACAGGCCACTACGAGCTTCATACTTAAACTTTAAAAAAAAATTCTGACGTGTACATGAAAATCGCCGATACAGGTGTATTTTTTTCCCCTCTTTCCGAATTTGTGCATTTGGTTCATAGGACAGAAAAAAATCTATTTTTTGTAACACGGTGTTATCGGAAGTGTTGTCATGAAGGCTGCAATTACCGACTATCGGATGGAAAATGATACCCCTGTCTGCTTTGCTAAAAAAAAAACTCATTCATGACATTCACAAGTCTGTCCCAGGCACTCGTAAAACCCATCTTCGGTCTCTTCGCCTTTATCTTTCGTCGACACACAATCACAAATCAGACTGATAAAAGAATTTGACATTTCTACGGATTGTGGTATGCAGCGGTTACCAGGTGAGGTATTCGCTTGTAGATGTCGCAGTTATTCATTTTATTAATGCCGTATCCTTTCCATTGTATCTGCTAAATGGCGATGATGACTAAATTATTGTCGACACTCTCTCGACAAAGATCGGTTCGTACTAAGTTCGGCTGAGTTTGTGTGAAGTTGATTATTATACGCAACTCCTTTGTCACCATAATTGCCTAATTTCGAACTATATTTTCAATACCAGAATTGTATGGGATTCCCCCAGATCGCCAACCTGCGTCCACATATTAAATACACCAAAGTTCCACCACAAAAAGGGTGCAACTGTGTAGTTTGCACCTGAGCAATTCATTCATTTCCTGTCCCACATACATTTGTATTGTGGAAATGGAATTACAATTAGCACGTTATATCACACCCTCGTCATCATGAATATGGAGGCAGCGAGTCGTCTAACTATCCACAGGAGAATACATATGTCGCACAGTGATTCGCAACTGCACAAAAATAAATATGACAAGTGAAAGTTCTTGAAAATTATATTCGGTTAGTTGCACTTAACCCTTTCGGTGGATTTGTCAAATATATTTGACAATTAATGTACTCTACTTCTATAGACTTTTACAATATATTAATTTACAGTTATTAATTTTGTTTTGTTTTTAAATGAAATGCCGATACTTATGCTATTTATAAATGTTATCGTAATAGGTCTTCGCTTTGTTTTGTTATTTTTAAACGAATTATTAAGAAGTTGACATTTTGTTTGTAAAAACAGCCAAATTTTGATATTTTTACAAACACAAAAAATAATATATTGAGTCATCGAACGATATCGACCAGTATTAATAGCATTGATAGAGGTATAAAAAAAGGTTTTCTAAATAAAAAATTAAAATAACATAAAGCGGGACCTTTTGGTGGTTGTTTTTCGGTTCTCGACATTTAGGATTATCATCCTCTAAAAGCCGCTGTGACCACCAAAAACAAAAATTATTATTTTTCCCAGCATCAGCGTCATCATATTACACTAAATTAAAATTTTCGCATTGTTAGCTCGACTAAAATTTTTTTTGACACGGAAAGGGTTAAGAAACAAAACAACCACATATGGATACAACTGGACCGCGTCTTTTTTACAAAGGGACCAATCGGCCTTATCCAGAGACGGCTTATGTATAAAGATGGATATTCTTTTAGGAGGGGTGGTCCTGTAGAAGAAATATTCCTCTAGGAGAGATATTTATCTAGTAGGGATATTCCTCCGGAAGAAATGTTCCTCTAGAAAACATATTTCTTGGGTAGGGATATTCCTCTAGAAGACATATTTCTTGTGTAGGGATATTCCTCTGGAAGAAATACTCCTCTAGAACAGATATTTCTCGGGTAGGGATATTCCTCTAGGAGAGATATTTATCTAGTAGGGATATTCCTCCGGAAGAAATATTCCTCTAGGAGAGATATTTCTCGGGTAGGGATATTCCTAAAGGAGTGATATTTCTGTGGTAGGGATAATCCTCTGGAAGAAATATTCCTCTAAAAGAGATATTTCTCGGGTAAGGATATTCCTGTAGGAGAGATATTTCTCTGGTAGGGATATTCCTCTGGAAGAAATATTCCTCTAGGAGAGATATTTCTCTGGTAGGGATATTCCTCCGGAAGAAATATTCCTCTAGGAGAGATATTTCTCGGGTAGGGATATTCCTCCAGGAGTGATATTTCTGTGGTAGGGATAATCCTCTGGAAGAAATATTCCTCTGGAAGAGATATTTCTCGGGTAAGGATATTCCTGTAGGAGAGATATTTCTCTGGTAGGGATATTCCTCTGGAAGAAATATTCCTCTAGGAGAGATATTTCTCTGGTAGGGATATTCCTCTGGAAGAAATACTCCTCTAGAAGACATATTTCTTGGGTAGGGATATTCCTCTAGGAGAGATATTTCTCTGGTAGGGATAATCCTCTGGAAGAAATATTCCTCTAGAAGAGATATTTCTCGGGTAGGGATATTCCTCTAGGAGAGATATTTCTTTGGTAGGTATATTCATCTGGAAGAAATATTCCTCTGGAAGAGATATTTCTCTGGTAGGGATATTCCTCTGTTAGAAATATTCCTCTAGGAGAGATATTTATCTAAGGATGTATATTCCTTGAAAAGGTATCATGTAGGCCATTAGCTGAACTGGCAGATTGAGTGGGAAAAGAGGGGGGTACCCAAAGCAAAACCAATTCAAAAATATTTTTTTTTATTATTTAATTTTTTTGCCATTATATATATAATATTTTTGAATGGAAAGACACTGTTCATCCATGTATTTATCGCCGTGGTTGGTTATTTGTTATAGTGCACATACAGTCGGACATAAATAACTTGTAACGGAAGTAAACATTAGATTAAATTTTTGGCGTCATAATTTATTGCACATCTGTACATTCACACACACACACACACATGTACATACTCTTGCGCTCCTTATATTGTCCTTGGGGAGCCTTTGTATGTCCGTCTGTCGGACATGAGTTTATTGAACTGTTAATGGCTGTTTTGTCGTTGGTGGCATTCGGACACACAACAAACGGACCAAATGAAAACAACAAACTCTCAATGTGTCAATAAAACACAAAATAATTGTTTATGTTTCCTTTGAAACGGGAAAACGAGTAGAGTATAAGTGCATGACGGGTGGTCTGACCACCTACTTTAGGTTCAATAAAACATTTGCTGGTCCGTTCACTGTGTGTTGTCTTTAAAGGCGCGTTGTCAAGGACAAAGGCGTGTAAGAATTTAAAGGCAATGGAAATAATGAAACGGAACAATCAGTCGTAGCCAAAAATCAAACATTGTAATGGGAATTTGACCATAAAAATTTGTTTTGGACAATTGAACGAAGGCGATAATGAGATTCATGGGCAGAAAGACAGAGAGAGATAGAAAGACACAATTCTCACCTACCGTTTCTATTTGAATCAAAATCCCTTACAAATGCCCTAACAGTCGGTGATCCATCCCACCCCAATCAGTAACATTTTCGAGGTTTTCTCGAAACCTCAACGGAGAACGTGTTGGCTACAAGATTTCAACAACAACTGACCTCCGCAACATTACGGGTGTTATTATACACACATCATCAAATTGAAAACTACTTCACCCTCCCAATATCCGAACCGGCTTATGAACAGAGTTATGTATTATTTGAATAGTTGAATGACATCCACAAAACTTAAATTTGTGCTACACTTTAAGGATTCACAGTCGCACTTTATTTCGTTCGCATTGGGGGCGAAGTTGGTGAACATTTTTGTGCTGAAACTATTCATGCATATTTTATGTTGAACAGAAAATGTTCAGTTGTTGTTAACAGGAAACGGAAACATGCATATGTGGGCATGTGTCATAAATTAACGCTTTATTCATAAAGTTTTGCGCTTTTACGGCGCTGTGATTAAAACTTTACAAAACGCGCGCCACATTAAAAGTCACAACATTTTCATTTCAGTTTAGTTTAAGGTTATGGCAAACTCGATAATAATTTTTGGCAGCTGGGGGAAGTATTCAACCCGCCCACCCCCACTGTCCGCCGTTGTTCATTACACCCTTTGATTTCAAATTTTCTGTTATATTAAAAATTATTTAAATAATTTTTTGTTTTTACTTTTCCGTCTACAACGTCTGCAATTTCATTGATTTGCTGTGTGTGTTCTTTTGGTTCTTTCGTTGTTTTTCTCGGGTTCGTATTCAACTTCAAAAGCATTTCGCATTGACCACAGCATTTGTAGCATTTGATGAAATACCAACATAATGTTTCATTAAGGCAATTATTTTGTGGTTAATTTGGAGATAATGAAACTTTGTGGTTTTGCATTGATGTTGAAAAAGGATTGTGTTTTTTTGTCTCCATCCCCCCCAGTCTGCGCCACACCATCATCCCTTCTATGTCTTGTTAGGAAAAGTTAAAAGTGAGCAGAAGATGAACGAGACATGAAGCTGTTGGTGAAAGGATTTTCATTAAAATATAATTTGTTTGTAATTGAATTTTATGAAATTCAAACATTTCCCAAACCACAAAAAAACAAATATAATTTATGATGATGGGACGACGACAGACCTTTTTCATTTCGAGCAATGTTGGCCACTTTTTTTTTTTGGCTTGGAGTCAAAGCTGATTTAATTTTGTGGAAGTGTTGTATTTAGCTATGACAACAACAGCTGTTGTCAGGTTGGACTACTGAGGGCTCAAAATGCTGGTGGCAACAGCAGGGCTTTCCAGGAGCAGTTCGACGAGAGCCAGTAGACATTCCTGAGGATTGATTATTGATCCTGCGATTCGGTTCTCTCTAGGAAGACTGTACAACTAGACAGCCTCCGATGTGTTAACAAGACAAGACGAAGACGAAATCTGGCGAGAAAAGCAAGCATAAAGGCAAAATCGTCAAACAGCTCTGAGCGGATAGATCTCCAATTTTTTGATGCGATTGATCGATCTGCAGCGGGATGATAGGATCACTGTCGATCACTGACAGCAGACTGAGAGAAGGCTAATCGACCGCATTGCCGCCTTTAACATTCAGTGGAATAAAAGTTAGTTGAAGAAATATTTGATTGATAATGTGGAAGTACTTCTAGCTTGGCGAGATAATTTGTAAGCACCGTGTTACACACATTCTGTCCTATGAACAAAATTTACTTTTTCGGAAAGGGGATAAAAAATAAAAATACACGTGTATCGGCGATTTTCATGTACACGTCAGAATTTTTTTTTTCTTTAAGTTTGAAGTATGAAGCTCGTAGTGGCCTGTGTGAAAGCCTTTGGACCGATTTTTAACCATTTTTCAGTGATCCAATCGAGCTGATTTTATGCAGGCAGACTCGTGGAAATGTCTGTATCATGTCAAATTTTTTAAAAATAATTTTTATCAATTCTCAGATTTTCCACAATTTTTATTATTTTTGAAAAAAAAATATTTTTTTCACTATTCTTAGCATAACTTGTAGAGACTCCAAATTTGTAAACTACTTAAGCGTTACGAAAAAAAAAATATTTTTTGAACTGAAACCTTAAAAAAAAACGATAACCATTTAAAAAAAAAAAAAGTAAGAAAATCTGAGAATTGATAAAAATCTATTTTTTTTAAAAAATTTGACGTGATACAGACATTTCCACGAGTCTGCCTGCCAAAAATCAGCTCGATTGGATCACTGAAAAAGGGTTAAAAATCGGTCGAAAGGCTTTCACACAGACCACTACGAGCTTCATACTTCAAACTTAAAAAAAAAAAATTCTGACGTGTACATGAAAATCGCCGATACACGTGTATTTTTATTTTGTATCCCCCTTTCCGAATATGTGCATTTGGTTCATAGGACAGAAAAAAATCTATTTTTTGTAAAACGGTATTATAAGTTTTAATGTTATTTTTTTTATTTCTCAGGTTATTGTTAATTTAATGGAATTAAATTGTCATGTAAATGGTGCTGAGGCGTAATCTAATACATTTGTATAAATAAAATTAATTTTTCTTCCTTCCTTCAAACTCTGTGATATGAAAAATACTGTAAGATATTATGGACCGTTTAAAAGTACATTTTATTTATTGAAAATTCTATTTATAACTAACTCGATTATGAAAAATTAGATCTTTCTTCGAAAACTTTAAGTTTTTCGATTTTAGTAAGTCTTGTTTCCTTTTGTGTCGCCAAATGGCACAACTATTTCAGTCTAATCGGTGACTATTGCAATCTTTCAGACATTTATTATCCGAAATTGTTCGGCAACAATCAGCGAACGAAATAATTGCAATGATTACAGCCATTATCTAATTCCACTTTGGGCCCACGGAACGCCAACCCCCTAATACAGTTGTAAATAATTCACCAAAAAAAGAAAAAAACCGTGGAGAAAATGCAAACAAAACGAAATACAAGAAGGCGGATGGGGAGAAACCACACAAACACACAGTGGTTGCCATTTTATGCAGACTGGAAATGTGGTGCGGTGGACAGGGTGGAACGGGACGCTGCAATCCATGGACGTAATTTGCATTTTGTTAATGGCACGATTAGAATGAGCAGGGGATAAAAAAGAACAGAATGTTGAGTCTATGAACAGTATTCGGAGGGGCGGAAAGATAAACGTGGGATAGAAAAGAGAACAAACACAAGTGCACGTCGTCGCTGCAATCGCTTAAAACTGTCATAGTTTTATCACAGGAATAAAATAAAGTCTATCAAGCAAAAAAAAACAGAAAAAAAAATTAAGAAGAAAAAAGAACGTGTGCATATTATGATTATGCTGTAGACCGGCCCATACGCCCCCACATGGCGCTCCTACAGTCTACAGTCCGTCCATGTATGTGTGCATGTACACACGAAGTAGTTTGTCTATGGCAGATTATGCTCAAACATGACAAGTTGATTTATTATGCAAGTAATTGTTTTGTTCCCATTTCTGTGTGTTTTTTTCTTTGTGTTCGTTTGTCTTTCCCTGATGATGTGTATCCACCCCTACCCACCCATTACTCACATGGAGACTCCACGGAACCGAAGTGTCTGGCTGGAATGTTACATCTACGGTGTACATCTAGTGCTGGCTGATTAATCAATATCCACTTGCAGTACATGGGATAGAGAAAGCCAAAGAGTATCTTATAAATAATTAAATTTCATACATCAATATTTGCTGCATTCTGAAATTGTATTAAAACATCAAACATGATGTACGACATCGGATAAGAGATGTTAATACATTGCAGAATAATATGCAGAACGGAAAAAATTTCAAATTCAAATTCATAACATTAAAGTGTGTGTGTTGTAAGATTGTATGTATGTGTGTAATAATTGTAGGGCTGCCAGAGGTCCAATCAAAACATTCACCATGAAGTAGTGAAACATGAAAAGGCTTTGGTTGACATGTAAAGATTATAAATCACAATCAAAATTACAGAACAGATTACAATGAATTTTTATTTGGTCAAAATTGGGTTGAAATTCATTAGTAAAGTTATAACAAAAATAATGTAACTCTAAACAAACAACGCTACTGGGGCACAAAGTAACACTGAAGATATACTGGGTGCTTTATCCAATGGTTTATTTTTTGTTTTACATGTTATGTTTTTGTTTTATTTATTTCAGATTTTTCCAAAATGTTGAAGAATTTCCCCTATAATCATTGAAGACATCTGTTAGTGGTAAATAGTTCGGAAATATCACTTCATATTTTTTACTGAGGATCTAGTGTGACACAGAGTCATTCTACAAAATTGTTGGCAGAGTTCTCAACGTAGACATGTAATCAAGAAAATGCTCTCTGATCAACACGATTAGAAGTCTGCTGTATAGTTGAGACTTTTCTTCACTTTACTTGCCAGGATTTGGAGGAGTGCGAAGATTTGATTGATAACTGATTACAACATTGAAAAGACTGAATGACGATAGGATTTAATATGTGATGGATAAAAGACTTTTTCTGCGGTCGTGGTGTGGTAGGTAGTTTGTGCGACTATCACACTGAAGATTTCGAGTTCGAAACCGGGTAAGACCATCAAACATTTTTCAGCGGCTGTTTCCACCTCGTAAATCTTGGCGACTTTAGGAGTAAGAGAGCAATCTCTAAGCCATGTAAAATTTCTCTAGAAAAGCATTAGACGTTCGGAGCCGGCTAGAAAACATTAGGTCCCGGTCAGTGATTATACACAAGTATATCGTACACAGCTCACTGATTTGAGAGAAGTTCTCCGTCTGTTGCTTCATGGAATGTTAAGGGAAATAAGTAAGCACATTGGGCAAAGGGTTTGTTTTTAGGTTCTTTCTTTCATCAGGAATGATTTCATTGTCTCACATAGTGCTGACTAGCTGACACATGCTCCTTATTAACTCTTCCGGTCATATAGAGCTCCGCATGATTGCTTCTTATCATACGCTTCCGTTTTATGCAGCTCTGACGGAGTTCAGTCTGCCCCTGCGGCCTTGTTGTTATTAAGCTGCGCTATTGATACTTCATCTGGGCATGGACAGATAATCCCATCATCTATGAATTTTTGTGTGGATGGCTTTCTTCCAAAGGGTGTTCTGTCTCCAACAAGCTGGAGAAATGTGGCTCTTAAATCTTTAGCCTACACGACTCGTCTGTCACCAGATTCCCAATGTAATCTCTATACGAAGTTGTGTTTTTTTTGGCAGATTTTTTTCATTGGTAGAAGTTTCTGGAGACCTTTATCCTCCTTATTTCTTGCTTCAAAATAGAGGTTTGCCGTGGCTTATCAATCGCTGGGTATCACTTCCAAACAGATCGCGTTGCTATTGGCGAGTGCGACGCTCTGCATGCCATGTTCTTATCTTTAAAAATGGTGATTCTGGCACAGTCACATATCGTGCTTTAAGAGGAGATTGTGGTTTATGGTTATGAAGTACATTTCTCACTCGGTGGAAATGGGGTTCTGAGAATCCTCAAGTAATTGAAGAGAGGCCATTCACATCCACAAAAAGTCACTGTTTGGTGTTCTCTTTGGTCCGAAGGTGTGATTGGATATTTCTTTTTCGAAAACGATGAGGGAACGACTGTCACCGTCAATTCGGTGTGTTATGGTCGTATGATAACCGATTTGTTTTGCCTGCTATTGAAGAATACGACTTGGAGAATATGTGGTTTCAACGAGACGGTGGTCATTTAAATGATGTAGTGTTTCGCACATAATGTCAACGTTCAAACTTTATAATAAAAAAGAAATATCATGAAAAAAATATGTGTTATATGTGTTTACGATATTCAATTAAGGCGCCATCATTTGAAATCTATCATGATAATGTCATTTACGTGTTTGTTGTAATCTGTTGTCTCAATTTTGCGATGGCGAAACATTAAAGTTTAGTTGGTCATCCCGTGGGAGGTACAACCAAATCGCCGGCTGGTGAACTTTCGTAAATGTTATTTCCCTGCCTGTCCTACAGAGGATTTCGTATCCTGACTACTTTGGGGGGAACATTATTCCTTGTATTACTAAAACATTAAGTACAATGCTACAATTGTTTTCAAGGTTCTAGTGTAGAATTTGAGGCTGATACAACGCAAATCGTTTGCACTAATCTTTAATTGTTTTTTCATTATTCCCATGCGAAAGAGTAACATCATCTCCATCTTAACCAAAAACAAAAACGAAAAAAAAAAAACTCAATTTACATATTTCTCCATCACCATTAAAGTGCATTGAGTTCCTTCAAACGAACATTAAATCCCAGTGGAAAAGCAACTACAACTTTGTAAACCGCCATCCCTTGACAATCTGTCATTTCTTTCACTCCATTTCGTTATGTGAGTTTCATAATTGAGACATTGACGTGAACGAGAAACAAATCGTTTTGTAAATATTCGCACAACAAAAAAACCCGATTTACTCGTAAGGCAAAACAAAAATGAAGAAAGTGTTTAAGTTTTTGCCACCGCAGCAGCTGTTGCGCATTTCTTTGCCAGCCAGAGAATCAAACAGCCGAACAATTGTTGGGCTGCGTTACCCGCCCGTAATTGAAACGGCAGCAGCAACTTCAATGGTTCAGATTTTTGTAGTCGAGTGAAATGTTTTCTTTAGATTTTGTGCAGTCTTCTTCTACTTTTGGTTCAGCTTCAGCCGTCTTGTGTTTGTTTTTCGCCTTAACTTTTGTATTTATTCAATAAAAGAGGAAACTCAAGTAAAGAAACACGCACACACAAGAGTACACAAGAGAATGAACACACACCTACACATCGTACTTGAGCTGTTAAGCAAGGAAAACCTACACACACACACGCACACATACTCTAACAAACAGTCGGGCAGTAAGTGAAGCAAATGATACATGTTTCTGTTTCCCTTGCCTGGCGTTTTTTTTTTTAGTATTGTATTTCAAGAGCGGAAACAATGGAAAAGAGGGCGGTACTGCGGCGGGAGGAAGCAAGCGGAAATGTTTATTTTAATTAACCAGTCAAAATCATACAATCTTTGTGAAGGAGGAAAACTCAATGAAAGTACTGCCACTGCTGCTCTGTTGGTAGCGTTGTTGGCGGAAAACGGAAACAAGGACTCAAGCAAGACAAAGAAGTAATTTCTTATTGTGGTATAATTAAATTTTATTTAACACAGAATTTCTCTCATTGCTACTTAAGAGTTTTTTTTTTGTAATTTGCCCGCTTTTCACTTTGTTTTTTTTTCACTGTCGGAAGTTATTTCCTTCATGCTCTGTCTGTCCTCTTATTTTGTACTTGAAAAAAAAAAAATAGTTGCAGTTTTGTTATTGTTAAATTGTCGTGAATGACGTTGCTAGTTAGTAAATGTTTTGTTGTTTTTTTTTTGTATTAAGTCAAACTAATTACGGTGGGCAACATATTCTGTATTGGAGTTTATGAACTTTATGGATTTTGAGCTGCTGCAAATTTGACGGTCTATGCACTTTTTGTTTTCTTATCAATCATTGTGCAATTTTATTTTTATTTTTGACAAGAGAAATTATAAAGTGTCCGCCATCTAACGTTTTTTTACAACTAGTGCTTATTTCGTTTTCGTTGAAGAAAGCGGTTTAAATACGGAAAAAGAAGACTCTTACAAGGGTTGCTGTTGTAAAGGAGCTTAATTGGTTAAGATAAATTAATTTGTATGTTAAGACCTAAGGATTGTCATGAGGATTTTCAAAATATTTTACAGATGGGCAATGCCGAAGTCACTGGTGCAATTTGTCAGTAAACCGGTATTGAAATGATGCCCATGTAAAACGCCTCCATGGAGTGGGTTTATTAAGCACATTCTTATTTACTTATTCTTATTCCCACTACTCGGCTTTTTAAGACAAGTTTTTATATGGCTCTTGCTTGTAAAGTCTCCTGCATTTACAAGCTGAAAAATGTTACATTGTCTTACCAGTTTTCGAACCTGGGTTTCTTGTGTGAAAGTCGGGCACACTCACGTCCACATTCACTTTATTGAAATTTCACATTGCAACATCAAATGCTGTCAACGTTACGTATGATTAATATTAATTGACTCACTTCGGCTAATAACATTCATACGCACCGTGGTACGAGTTGGAAAACATAAACATTTCGATGGCTTAATTTAGAAAGGGCGTAACTCGCATAACTTTACAGGAGAAGGTAAAAGCTTTACAACATTTGAAAAACTTCAGACATAAAAAAATTTTAAAGGCAATTTTAAATAAAAACGTGCAACAAATTTAATTCTGAAACTATTTTTTTTTTTTTGGATTTTGGTTTCGACCTATGGCAATAAATCCGGTATTTTTGATCACAAAGCCCTGAAATATTTGTGGGATGTGTATTTGACAATGGTCTACCAAAAACTATGTAAAAAAACGCGATTTTAAAAAAAATCGTGTTACGCCCTTTTCTCAATTAAGCCAGGGATTTATTAGTGTAGTATGAATATCTTAATATATATTTACCCTCGACACTGATTCACTGATTCACTGATACACTGATTCCCTGATTCACTGATTCACTGATTCCCTGATTCACTGATTCACTGACTCTGTCACGCAGTACGTAGGAATTTAAATAGGCATTCTATAATAAATCTATAAATAATAATAATAATAAAAAAAATAATATTTTTGTTTGTACAGAAATTGTGTTTTCCCCAAATTTTTTTTTACCAAATTTTTTTTTTTCCAAAATTTTTTTTTTACAAATTTTTTTTTTTAAAAAAATTTTTTTTTTCAACAAAATTTTTTTTTCCACTAAAATTTTTTTTTTCAACAAAATTTTTTATTTCAAAAAAATTTTTTTTTTCGACAGAAATTTTTTTTCAACAAAATTTTTTTTTTTAACAAATTTTTTTTTCCATATTTCAACGGGCGCCATAGGCGCATTACAACTTACTAGTTGGATAATATTGATTTAAATCTAGGTTTTGTTGCTCAAATTATTGCTGATCATTTGAATGAACGATACGAATAAATTTTTACCAGAGAAGGCGAAAATGTTTTTTTACTTTTTTTATGTGTTTTCTGTAAAAAATTTTATTTTTGCCCATTTTGAAAACTTTGAATTTGATTTTTGTACCATTTGCCCGTAAAGTGTTTAAAGGAGCCTTTTTTACTATATTTAAAATTTTTAAATAATACCGATTACCATCACAGTCAGTCAAATAATTTTATTAAAAAAAATGCACCATAAAAAAGGAGAAGAAACAAAGGCGAAAAAAAAATCTAATAAAAGTTTTTTTTTTTAAATGTTTTTGGTTTTCCCACGTAGTTTTAAAAATCGAAGAAGAGTGGTTAAAACGTTAAGTAAGTTCCATCCAATGAATTTTTAAAATTTAAAATCTCACGTCATCACAGCTTATTGCAACAATTTTATTGCACTGAGAATTAGAGACAATTTTTCTGTGACCTTTTTTATTAATAATGGGTTATCCATTTTGTTTTTTAAAGTACACGTTAATAAACACATATGAAATATTTTTTTTTATGATATTTCTTTTTTATTATAAGGTTTGAACGTTGACATTATGTGTGAAACACTACATCATTTAAATGACCACCACGCGAAGTGTTGTAAGCATTGATTCTGTTGAGGTAATTTGGGATCACTTTTTGGCAGATATTGGGCGGTATCTCAGCCATAAGTTGGTTCTTAAGTGCTCACGAGTTAAAGGTTTACCTGCATAAACACGGCCTTTCGCGTAGCACCACAAAAAAGTCTAACGGTGTCAAATCGCATGATCTTGGTGGCCAGTTGATGTCGCCACGACGAGAAATTACGCGGCCAGGAAATGTCTCTTGCAATAAAGCCATATTCGCTCGAGTTGTGTGGCATGTGGCACCGTCTTGTTGAAACCACATATTCTCCAAGTTGTATTTATTTAATAGCAGGCAAAACAAGGTCGTTTATCATGCGACCATAACGCTCCGAATTGACGGTGACAGTCGTTTCCTCGTCGTTTTCGAAGAAGTAAGGTCCAATAACACCTTCGGACCAAAGAGCGCACCAAACAGTGACTTTTTGTGGATGTAATGGCCTCTCTTCAATTGCATGAGGATTCTCAGAACCCCAAATAGGACAATTTTGTTTATTAACATACCCACCGAGTGAGAAATGTACTTCATAACCATAAACCGTAATCTCCTCTTAAAGCACGATATGAGGCTGTGCCAGAATCACCATTTTTGTAGTAATTTGTACACGTTGTGTAACAGTTAAGCGATACATTTTCGTCAATGTCAGACTTCCAACTTAAAAGAAAACAAATTTGTTTAACAACTTAGTTTGACATATGTCGAATTCTAGCCCTATACTTTTGAAGCGACGAAATGGATAAACATTAGTTTTTGTTTTATTTTTTTTTTCATTGTTCTTTGTTTTCTGTTTCTGTAAATTTTAATGTTTTTTTTTTAAATTTTATACTTTTTGTGTGTGTGTTTTTTTAAATGGTTTTTTGAGCCTTTTCCTATGTTTGTTTTCGCTTATAGTTCACGCTTTTTTGCTTTTTGGTTATTACTATACAAATTCTGTCCGTATTCCAATACAAAGTAATAAGCAAAGTTCATCTGGTTTGGTTTTATCCTTAAACTTTGTACCTAAGACTCATTAGGTGCTTTAAGCGGTTCTAATGATCTTTGAAATTTCCCCTAATATAACTGAGGGTAATAGGATTACCAATCGGTCGTTCAATATATCTCAAGAGAGATATCGCAGCTGTGTGGTACAGCATTGAGAAACATCAACAATTGTCAATTGCACAGTTGTCAAGCCAAATGGGAAGTATTCGGTTTTTAAGCCTTACAAGGTTCAGCTGGTGCATCAATTAAAGCCAAACGACCATCAGCAACGTCAGAAAATTATTAACTTCAGTTGAGTGATTGTTTTGTTGGGTTTTGCTGGAAAAAAAAAAATGTTTTCGCACGGAGTTATTTTCCAATTGTGAAACCTTCACATTACTCTCGATGTGGGGTTTAACGAATATTTAAATTTTTTTTTCAAAAATGGGGAACTGACTCTCTTAAAACAATTTTTTTCAAAATATAATTTTTTAAATGTTGTGATTGTTTTATCTCAGGCATAACCGCGTAATTCTTCTTCAAAACTGAAGCAGGCAACCTGTCACATAAAATTTGTTTTTTCAAAATATATTTTTTTAAAAGTTGACAAATATTTCTCTTATGTTTTGACTCAGGCATACCCAAAGAACTGTCACCCGATTATATATCGTTTCTGCCTCGACAAGAACTAATGTTGCCGTTACTTATTAAATTATCAGTTTCTCCTCTATTGCTGCATTCCAAAGTGAAACTCTTTATGATTCACATGCCGCTATTAAAACTATCAAGAGGCAACTTGACAACGTGCTTTTAAATGTTTTATTTTCAATTTACTTAGAATCTAACACACACACCCACACAGTCACATTCCATATCACATAGAGGTATGAGTGCGGGTGTGTGCATTCCTCTATACATCTGTATGTCTGCACAGAGACAGAGATATTTTTAATGCATTTACGCGTGACACAGCACATGCATTACTTAACAACGGCAGCAGCGGCAGAAACACACAAAAAAAAAAATGAATGAAATTTAATTAAACTGAAAGCCTTCTCGACTGAAATGAGTTCTTGCATTGGGATAGGTGAGAGGGGCGATGGAGGATTTCTTGGCGCGTGCATCATCCAACCATTTGACATTGATGGTGCATCGTTGAAGGTGTGAAGAAGAACTTGAAACATTTAAGGGAAATGTAAACTTTACACAACGAGGACAACAACAAGCTGCAAATTGAAATGAGAACTTGAGGGAAATGCGTGCGTAGGCTGAAAGAACAACGACAACGGCAACGGCAACAACAACTAAATAAACTCGACCGCCAAAGGAATGAATATAACAAAAGTAAGCAAGAAATGAAAACGGAAAAACCGTTTCTAGTCCCAGAGGCTTTCACGCAGGAAATTGTAATACAACTGGAGCGTATCTAGGCATTTCATGTGAAGATCTCGGCTTAACGCAACATCAAATGCAGTCAATGTGACGTATGAGTAATATTAATTCAGTCACTTTGACTAATGACATTCATACGCTGCGTGGTACGAGTAGGTCAGCTTAAATCATCAATCTCGGCTAAAAATGGATTTAACTTTAGTCTGGTTATGGGAGAATATGGATTTAAGTGTAGAAACTACAAGGCAAATTTTAAAAGATGTTTATTTTATTTTTATTATGTTAGGTTAGATTAAAACGGAGGATTGGTCATGTACAAATGACCGTCTCATGTCGTTGACATACGCTGAGGCCAGAAATTCAGTCTGTTGTGCAACCTTGATTTTCTTCTTCAGATTCCCTGCCCTTTTTTTTTTGGTTAGCAATTCGGTCCCCTCTATAAAGTTAGTTAAATTCCTTTGACGACCGATAGGCGATCTAAGGTATCCTCTCCTAATTGGATGTTCCTGATCTTCGAGAAAGCGGGACATTGGTAGAGGATTTATTACGCCGGTTTGGCGTCCCCTCCGCATGCCCTACATTCGTCGCTCTCGGAACATCCTATCCTAAAAAGATGTGCACTTAGGCTAGAGTGTCCTGTGATGTCTCCAATTAGCTTGAACAACTCATTTTTGTTAAACCCAATTATTATTAACAATACAAAAAAAGCAGAGATATTAAAAAAAAAATTTATTTAAACAAACTTTTTACCCAAACAAAAAAAAAAACAGTTCGATATTATATTTAATATAAACATTGACAACTGTCAACACTTTTTAGGTGACCATTAAGGCCCACAATTCGAATTTGCCTTATGGCATTTTCAGAAGTCACACCCAACATGAAACTATAAAATACCTGAAACTTAAAGAATCGAGTTGAATTCTTTAATTATAATTTTGTTTGCAAAAGATCCAATGGTATTTTGTTCAATAAATCGTGTCTCTTTTTCTCGTTCGCCTTTCGGTTTCTTTTGAAAATTCACAGTTTCACTTTTCCCTGTTGCCAGCACTTTTCCCTGTAGCAACGCGATGAAATTGTATTGAAAACTTTTGCCAAGGCAATTGTTAACACCAGCTCACGAGATGCCATGTTTGGCGTTTGTAGACCAGCAGGCCAAACAATGGCGACAACAGTCATCCAAGTCGTCGCAGGATATGGCCGAGTACGTGGTCGCAATTGCCGTTGAATTGGGTGTTAGGCTTACGGCGAAGAGGGAGAGGGAGACAGAGAGAATACAAAACAAACAAAAGTTTCGGGGGCATTAACACCTGCATGGAAAAAACTTCAAAGTTTAACACGGCCAATGAAATAAAGTCAAATGGATTTTGCCAGCACTGACAATACATACAAACGACAACAACCAAGCAAAAACAATTACAAAGCACAGCGCCAGAAAAAGAAAAGTTGTAAAGACTTTTGTTCATAACAACAGCCTGCTTAAAATTGTCAACAGAATTGAACTCAGCCAAAACTAGTGAAAAGCAGGGTATCTACTATAAGTGGTCTCATTACTTGGGACTGTCATCGGTGTTTTTCGCCAACTGACTTCTACTAGCTGGAAGGCAGTGTGGAGTTGTTCTTATTATTTGTTGATTTAAATTGTTTGTCTAATTTAAATATTTATGTTCGCATGGACCAGATTTGAGCATTTGATTCTGTCAAAACCATGTGATTTCGAAATCAGCTCGAATTGAGTACACAGAATGCCCTCAATTTGAATAAATTTAAACTTTTAAAAAGGAAATGGAACGTAGTTAAATAAGATCAGAGTAAACAGAAAAAAATATGTATTTTTATTGACACCGAAATTTCGTTAAATACCAAAAATTGTTCTCAACAAATTGAGTATTAAAATAATTTTTTTCTCAATTAAGTGTACACAGTTTCCACTTTGCATACATATAACAATCCCAGCAACAAACGCAGGTCAATGGTCATGTGGCCCCTTTTAAAAAGTTCATGGTCCGCTGGTCAAGCTTACAAGCCAGCCACCGCCAGCCAAAGGGAAATCGGAACTTTTCAAGTATTCCCTGCTCCAGGTTATAAAACTATTAGTCCGTCGCCAACTTTCTTTGTCGTGGGGTTGTTGCTTATTTCCCATTGACATTTATATTTGCCTTCAGTTATTGATAAAATATCCTTGTAACGAAAGAAAACACATAATAAAACTATTTTCTGTTTTTTTTGGAAAACTTTGTCGGAGCTTAAACAATAATGGTCAACAACTTTACGAAGGTCATCGCAAAGAAATGGCAAGAAAGGCAATTACTTATAAATGTATTACATGAATTGGAATACGAAAAAGATTTACAGATATAAGAAGTCAATACATAATTCTTGTATAGACATTTATTAAAGCAGTATTTTGTCTGTTACATGGCACATACATATAAATATATTGGACAATAGCTTAGGATAACATTAGCACACCTGGGTGCAAAACTCGTGAACACCTGAATTCAAATCACTACATTGAAATTTAAAAAGAAAACATAAGTGTTTCACTTGTTCACATTTCATAAAGGGTTATTCATTTTGCGTTTTCAAAAGTAAACGTAAATAAAACACATATAACACATATTTTTTTCATGATATTTCATTTTAATTATAAAGTTTGAACGTTGACATTATGTGTGAAACACAAAATCATTTAAATGACCACGACGCGAAGTGTTGCAAGCATTGATTTTGTTGAGGTAATTTCGGACCACTTTTTGGCTTCAGACATAACTTGACGAATGTTGGTTCTTAAGTGCTCAAGAGTTAAAGGTTTATCTGCATAAACACGGTCTTTCGCTTAGCCCCACAAAAAAAAGTCTAATGGTGTCAACTCGCATGATCTTGGTGGCCAGTTCATGTCGCCACGACGAGAAATTACGCGGTCAGGAAATGTCTCTTGCTCGAGTTGTGTGGCATGTGGCACCGTCTTGTTGAAACCACATATTCTCCAAGTCGTATCTTCTTAATATATATTTACCCTCGACACTGATTCACTGACTCTGTCACGCAGTACGTAGGAATTTAAATAGGCATTCTATAATTCTATAAATAATAATAATAAAAAAAATAATTTTTTTTTACCAAATTTTTTTTTTCCAAAATTTTTTTTTACAAATTTTTTTTTTTACAAAAATTTTTTTTTTACAAAATTTTTTTTTCAACAAAAATTTTTTTTTTACAAAATTTTTTTTTTTTCAACAACATTTTTTTTTTCAACAAAATTTTTTTTTTCCACAAATTTTTTTTTTCAACAAATTTTTTTTTTTCAATGAACTTTTTTTTTCAAATTTCAACAAAAAATTTTTTTTTAACAAAAATTTTTTTTTTTCAACAAAATTTTTTTTTTTCAACAAAAATTTTTTTTCCCACAAAAATTTTTATTTTTCAACAAAATTTTTTTTTTCAACAAAATTTTTTTTTTCCCATTTTATTTTCTTTCGAAATTTTTTTTTACAAAATAGTTTTCTCAAAATATTTTTTAAAAAATTTTTAAAATTAAGTAACAAATACTTTCTCAAGCAAATTTATTACAAACAGTGTGTAATATTTCTTATTTCCATTCGTATAGTTCACGCGATCACACGTTCTTATGAAAAAACACTTAAAATTCAATTGTGGAACATTTAACCAAAAAAAAATTAATAGTTAAGTAACAAATACATTCTCAAGCAAAATAAAATAAATTATATTTCATGTATATGAAAATGTTTGTTGCATCCATTTTAAATTAACACATATTTCAACGGGCGCCATAGGCGCATTACAACTTGCTAGTTCTTCAGTAGTAGGCAAAGAAAAGCGGTTATCATACAACCATAACGCTCCGGATTGACGGTGACAGTCGTTCCCTCGTCGTTTTCAAAGAAGTAAGGTCCAATCACACTTTCGGACCAAAGAGCGCCCCAAACAGGGGCTTTTTGTGGATGTGAATGGCCTCTCTTCAATTACTTGAGGATTCTCAGAACCCCAAATACGAGAATTTTGTTTATTAACATACCCACCGAGTGCAAAAATGTGCTTCATAACCATAAACCATAATCTCCTCCTAAAGCACGATATGTGGCTGTGCCAGAATCACCATTTTTGTAGTAAGTTCTTAATAAATTTTACGTTAGTTAGTTAAGCGGTACATATTAGTTAATGTCAGACTTCCAACTGAAAAGAAAAAAATTGTCGAATTCCAGCCCTATACTTTTGAAATCACGAAATGCATAACGCTTTATTGGAAAAAAATTCACAGAGGTTTGGGACTATAAAATATTTTAACTCCTATGATTTCCATATCGCAGAACGTTTGACTTATGTTGGGCCACTTAAGTCCCCAGAGTCGAGGCCATTTCTGAAAACAAAAAAAAATATATTTCAATTTGTGAGCATACTTCAATGGTGTTATCAATAGTTGTCGTGGCAAAAAATGTTAATTCGAAGTGTGGAATGTTTGGCAGATGTCCTGGCCTTGTCACTCGCTTACACTTTTGCAAAACAGGGGAAATAAGCAGTAGGCGAAGAGACCGGTTGGTGGCCTGACCCTGCCTTATGGTTTCCTTATTGTGTAATTTGCTGTCTGTCCTTTGTAGCCAAGGCTCTTTCGGCACCGAAGCCGCTGTCACCTACGCCAGCCAATCTACGTGCCACGTCACCGCCGCTTGTGCTGTACTTGTCCTACGTAGGTTCTCTGTGGCTAGAGTCTAAAGGTCCTCGAATGGTAGAAACTGATGTACCAGAGACATTTCTGATCATTCATATGCCAGTAAATGTTTGTTGTCGACAGTCTACAACTCTTGATACAGATGTAGCTAAGACTTCACATCTGCATTCGATTGAAAACTAAATGCAAAACAGCCATAAGCCTGTCAACATTGAATTATTCCATTGATACGCCACATATGCGCCATATTGCCGTAACGCTATAAATAATAATTTACAGTTGGCATTGAAATCACATTACACAACGTATTTCGCACACACACACACATACACACAAACGTATCCGGCGAATATTATCGCGAAATTCCATTTGCACTTGACGTATGCATTTCGTACGCACTTCAGCGATGGAAATCACTTAAAATAAGTTCTGCAAAGGAATAAAACGTAAAGCAGTCTATGCTGTGCTTATGTATGAACACACACACACACACACGTACTCATATTCATAGCATACGTGTGCAAATCTGCTTTAGTAAATTGAATTTCTCACGCGCTGTTCGGATATACAAACAAACTTTAAGACGGCGGGGGCATGCCGTGGCACCCTAATACCGACCAAGGCATAGAGTCACTCACACAGCCATAGATAGTCGCGAGAGGAGCGTGTTTTGAGAGTAGCTGTAGCAGCAGCACAGCCATAAACTATTTTTAAGATTTATTGCAAAAGTTTAGAGCGTGTTACAGGAAAAATTTGCTGGCTGCTGCTGGTGTTGCTTCGCCAGTCTCGTTGTTACCGCTGTTGCCCCAGCTTGAAGTACGAGCTCCGTGTTGTTGGCAAAGAAAACATAATCTCGGAGTAAATACTTTCAAATAAGCTGCATGATTTTCAAAGTTAAATGAAAAAGTTTGAAAACTTTTATTTTTGAAGGATTTAAATTTAATTTTCTTCTTTATGTTCTCTGTTTCGTTTGCCGCCTTTAGTCATTGTTTCACCGTGTGTGTGTCTTGTTTTCAAAGAGTCTGCTATGTAGTCTCCCGTACACTCGACATAAATCTACACAACCACACACACGCACGTTCCATATGTTAGCCTTAAACCAACCAACCTTCCGTCAATGGAATGCCACTGCCAATGTCTATAACCCCGCACTAGACGGTGATGATACATTTCATTTCCTTTTGTTTTAGTGTACTGATGCCTTATGAACACAGATCCCCAGAGTCCTTATGGTACATCTAAAGTAATTCCACAACCTTGGCAAGATTATGCGAAATAAGTAGAAAAATCTAAAACCTAAAGGGAAATTCAATTACACTTATTTAAAGTCGATGTGATAGTTTGACAAACTGAAATCAAAAATACTACAGTTTAAAGGTTTGCTGAAGCGATTCAGGGTGGTGTATTTTGACAGTATTTGAAAGTGATTTACGGTGACAACAACAACAACAACAACCTTTAATCGGGATTCGGCGATATGACGTAAAATAGCCAAATTTTTTTTACGCTAGAATTGTATTTGGATATTGGATTTTAACTTCGATATTTTATTGATTTATGGAATGGGGATACAAAATAAAAATAAAGTTTGAAGTAAAAACATGCTTTTTTTTTAATTTGAAAAAGTTAACCTCGGAAAGAGATGTAGTCTGGGGTCCTAATGAGGGGAAAAATAAAGAAAAAAATTTTAAAAAAAATTTAGGGGTCGCGCCACTCCCTCGAAATTTGGAAATTATCTCTATTTTGGCGTTGATTTTAGAAAAATCCTAAAAATTAACGACTTAACTTATTCGAAATTTAAAAGTTTGAGCTTGTTCAGTGCCCAAACAAAAGTATTTAAGGCAAATATGAGGATAATCGACTAATATTTGTAGCTTTGGTGGCGATTTCATTGTTCATTCAATTTTCTGAAGAAGGGACGATTTGACTTATTTTACTTTTTGAAATTTTTGAAAAATGAGAAAAAATTTTTTCATGCCCTTATTTCATTGCAAACATTTATTGACATAAAACTTTTTAAGATTTTTCTAAAATCAATAATTTCCAAATTTCGAGGGAGTGGCGCGACCCCTAAAATGTTTTTAAAATTTTTTTCTTTATTTTTCCCCTCATTAGGACCCCAGACTACATCTCTTTCCGAGGTTAACTTTTTTTTTTTTTGAATTTCACTCCACCCTAGTATGAAGCTCGTAATGGCCTGTGTGAAAGCCTTTCGACCGATTTTTAACCCTTTTTCAGTGATCCAATCTAGCTGATTTTTTGCAGGCAGACTCATGGAAATGTCTGTATCACGTCAAATTTTATAAAAAATAGATTTTTTATCAATTCTCAGATTTTCCTAATTTTTTTTTTTTTTTTTAAATGGTTATCGTTTTTTTAAGGTTTCAGTTCAAAAAACATTTTTTTCGTAACGCTTAAGTAGTTTAAAAATTTGGAGTCTCTTCAAGTTATGCTAAGAAAAGTGAAAAAAATATTTTTTTTTTGAAAATAATAAAAATTGGGGAAAATATGAGAATTGATAAAAAAAATTTTAAAAAATTTGACGTGATACAGATATGCCAAAAATCAGCTCGATTGGATCACAGAAAAAGGGTTAAAAATCGGTCGAAAGGCTTTTACACAGGCCACCACGAGCTTTATACTTCAAACTTAAAAAAAAAACTTCTGACGTGTACATGAAAATCGCCGATACACGTGTATTTTTATTTTTTCCCCTCTTTCCGAATATGTGCATTTGGTTCATAGGACAGAAAAAAATCTATTTTTTGTAACACGGTGTTATATGGTTAGGTTAGGTTGAAATGGAGGGTCGGTCATGTACGAATGACCGTCTCATGTAGTTCACATACACCTGGGCCTGTTATGAACTCCTGATTTCTTCTTCAGATACCCTACACCTTTTTTACGTTAGGAATTCGGTGGATAAAGTTTCTTAAATACCGACAGATCATCTAAGGTATCCTCTTCTAATTGGAGGTTCCTGATATGTGAGAAAGCGGGATACTGGCAGAGGAAGTGTTCCGCCATTTGGAACATCCTCTGTCCTGTGATGGCCCCAACCAGCTTGCTCAGCTCATTTTTGTTAAACCCGAGTATTCTCCTTGTTTTCTTATAATCGAGATTTCCCCAGGTTTCCCTTGTGGTTCTTCCCACCTATTCCTTTTGCCATCTGGAGGCATGGGTCGTCCTCATCCATTCCCTCAACTCGTTTTTTGTATTCAGAAAAGGTTTAGACAATTTCAGAGTATTTTAGTCGGATTCCCTGATTTGTGATGAAATGATGATGAAATTATTGTGTATTAACATATTTTTGTGAATGCATATCTATTATAAATTTTGGAATATTTTCATTTAAATTAAAAAAAGTCGAAAAGGTCGACATTTTCTCTACTTTTTCATTATCAAAGTTCGACTTTATTTTTCACCATTTTTTTTTTTGGTAAAAGTCGATTAGTCGACTTTTGGTAAGTCCACTTATATAACCCTAGTCCAAAGATAGTGTTGTTGAAAGATTGTGATATATTTCACAGTATTGCCACACCCTTGAACGTTGCCGGAACGCAGGTTGTTTATCATTATCTTAAAGATATTTAATGCTCGTCCAATGATAGGACATTTAGCCGAAATATGCAGCTCTATAGGGTCTCGCCTTCCTTCATTGTCGAATGCCCGGTTGATTGGACTTCTGGGAAAAGTCTTTCTCCTGCTTTCTCGCATGGGGAATTCTCTTCCAACAAGTGTCTTTGCTGGCAGCCATTCCTCAAATTCAAGACAAATGTCAACAACACTTCTCTGTCTCTATCTCTTCCCCCCTGCAATATCCCTACTATTGCATATATGGGACATTACCTGAAATTTGTTAAAGAGAAAAATTAAAATTTGACTTATTTTTGAAGATGCATATCGATATTGACCCTCTATGATAATGTGGATTCCAGATGGGACACCACTGGGATAAGTTATATGTTTTGCGCTGCCAAAACTGATCAGAGCGTTGCTTTATAATGAATATCCGCCACAACACCCACTTCTGATCCCTACTTTTAAAATTTCATTCGATCTACACCTCCACTAATCGTGGTCCAATTGCTTTCCAATACTGCATGTGTTATTTGTAACGAAACAAATCAGGCCATTCAAAGCACTTGGAATGCATTTGGAAACATCTTCACATACACTTGAACCAGTTCAATATGTACACACACACATATCCATATAATATACATGTAAGTGTAATATGTGTCTGTATGTTCGGCTGAGGCGTTTGCATGTTTAGCCTCAATGTGCCATTTGAAATACTTCCGCTTTTGCGCGAGCGCGTTCATTCTCCACAACAATTTTAATGTTTCCGCTCGTGTGTGTGTTTCTTGCCAGTGAGGGTGAGCATGCAAAAGTGTAAAACAGCCAAAGAAGTCCTTTTTCTTTTCAAGCCAACACTTGCCAAGGCACCGAAGAGGAAGTGGGATCGGTTCGTTTCGTTTGAAAACAAACAAAGAACGACCGATTGAACGGAAGTCGTCGTCGTTTGGCTTTTATAGAAAGTTTAACTTGCAATTGAAATATTGGTTGGGGGAACTTAGACACTTAATGTGTGCATTTACTTAACATTTATACCAGACACAAACACTTGCGCACACACACAAACGCTCAAGCACACATATGCAATTTGTGCCGACAGTCCTAAGCAATGGCCTAGCTATGAGTTTATGTGTGAGTTATTGTAGCTGTGTTTGTTTCTTTAAAACTTCAATTATGTTATTGTAAATATGTTTATCATATGGCAGGAAGTGTGTCTGTCTGTCTGTCTGTCCGTCCATCTGGTCCTTGTTATTGCTAGCTTAAACTGTCTGTTTGTCTGTATATATGAGTACATATATTTCAGCTTATGTGGACGCCGTTGCCCCTCTCGTAGAGGAAGGCATATTTCTGGCTTTCCAGCACTCTCACCACGCTTGGCCGTCTCTAAGGTTATTAGAACGTCTGATGGTCTTATATGTAGATTTTCGAGGAGCAACAAACTTTTTGTAGCCGTTTTTTTATATCTATTTTATTTATGTGTGTACAGACACCAGCGCACAGAGCCGGGCTGGGTTGGGAGGGGGTAGACAGGAATGGCCAGGGAAACGGGAGCCGCAGAAGAAGTTTAGTGTGTAATTTTTAGATTTATTTATATTTCGGGAGGCTTCATTTTAATAAACCAAAGTTTTTCCCACTGTTAATGCTACTGTTGTTGTTGTTGTTATTGTTGCTGTTTGCTTATTTTTCTTATTTTCTGTTGGTTGTTGTTGCTTTATTGCTTATTGAGTCATAAAAATAGCTCGTTAAATGTTTATTTCTTATTTGCTGATAACCAAAAAAAAAAAAAACGAAAACGAAAACAACTCAGAGGAATGGCTTCTTCTGTATGTGTGTTATTTATGACTGAAATTGTAATTTCGTTTGGCGGGAGGGGTGAGCTTTATTTTATTACAATTCAAATACTTTCTTGGGCATGTCGGCATTTCTTTTGGTGTTTTTAAATAGATAAAATTAATCCCGGCCGCCATGTAAGAGGTCAAATCAAATTATGTATATATGTGCGTTCGAAAGATAAATCTGTAAAGGGTGGTCCAAATCTAAGTATATTCATAACAATTAAGTAGAATTTTTTATTAGGTCTTTATTAGAATCACGAAATACTTACATTATCTATGGAAAAGTACACTACACAATGATTTCTTAAGTAAATAAATTTGTTAACAATAAAATCGTACTGGATTCCAAAAATGTGTGGACTACCGAGAATATTTGCTGTTGGCAGAAGTAAAAATCTGAGAATTATTGAAGCCAAAATTCATTTATAATATTGAAGATGATAATAATTCCAAGAGAAATGGAAACTACTATTAAAAAAAAAAACATGTAAGTAGATCCCAACATCAAGGTATATCAAACATTGACGATTCTGAAGATGGCGTTTGGTGTAATTACAGAAAACACAAACAATTTGTAGAAATTAATGAAATATTCATTTGATTTTAGTTTTTAAAGATTATTTGGTGCAAATACTATCTACGGCCAGTGTTGCCGCTGAGAATTTTGAAAAAGTTTTTGTTAAGAAAAATGTCGTACAAAAAAGTTGGTTTACTTAAACAAATTTCCACATTTCTTTTGACGTTTTCATTTAAACAAATCACAACAAAAAAAAAAATTAGAAAAAATTATCAATTTAAAGACTATTCGCACCAATACATTGTCTTATATGTACAGCAGGGGGGAAATGTTTGAAAATCAATCTGTCATTGGCAAACGGCCTGTCAGATTTGATGGAAACAGGGCTAGACGTAGTGTGTTCGAGCTTTAGCCGGGAAGATGAATTTAATCGGTCTCACCAGAGATATAAGGGTCAATGATAAAAACCTCGGTTCTTAGAAAAATGTTAAGACTTCTCAAAATATGTTTTTTATGTCTCTCATACAAGATATACGTAATTTATCTTTTATCTTATCTTCTTCTTCTTAATATATATTTACCCTCGACACTGATTCACTGACTCTGTCACGCAGTACGTAGGAATTTAAATAGGCATTCTATAATTCTATTTATTCTATAAATAATAATAAAAAAAAAAAATAATATTTTTTTTTTGTACAGAAATTGTGTTTTTCCCAAATTTTTTTTTACCAAAATTTTTTTTTTCAACAAAAATTTTTTTTTTCAACAAAATTTTTTTTGATCATACATTTTTCTCAACAAAACTTTTTTTTCAACAAATTTTTTTTTTCGACAAAAATTTTTTTTTTCAACAAAATTTTTTTTTTAACAAAAATTTTTTTTCCACAAATTTTTTTTTTCCAATTTTATTTTTTTTCGATATTTTTTTTTACAAAATAGTTTCAAGTGAAGGTGTATATTGAATCGAACCCACAGCAAGGAAGGTTATTTAATTACCACAGACAATTCACGCGCAATGTTGTTTTCCAAGAGGTTCTTCATTAAAAACCATTTTTTGTTTGCAATTTATGTTAATAAGTATTAGTGTGTCAGAGATAAATTTAATTTGCTCAATAAAATAAATTATATTTCATGTACATGAAAATGTTTGTTGCATCCATTTTAAATAAACACATATTTCAACGGGCGCCATAGGCGCATTACAACTTACTAGTTTCTTATAACTAAACTATTCGATGTCCGATTTCAGTCAAGTAAAGATGGCTAGTTTGGTAATTCCAAATTGGAAAATTTTAAAAAATTTAAATGTTGCTTAAAAAAATTACGAAGGAAAAAATTTTTTTGTTTAGCAAAATTCGAGCATTATGGCTTTTCTATTAGTCCCGATTCACTCTAGGCAATTTTAATTGCCCCTATTCTCAGTTTGTAGGAAAGAGAGGTTCGGAGAATGGAAAAGGAAAAAACATGCTCATATTTTGATGTTTTAAAAGCAGATTCTTTTGTGTTTTTAAATTTTTTATTTTTAAATATATTGAAAGGCATTTTAAAATTGCCGCAAGTAAAATAGCCTAGTGTGAATCGGGACAAAGAGAAAAGTTATAATGCTCGAATTTTGCTAAAAAAAAAATGTTTACCTTTGTAATTTTTTTAAGCAACATTTAAATTTTTTTAAAATTTTCCAATTTCAACGAGTATATTTTTTTTTCTTTATAACTCTGTTTATATTTTTTTTTGCGATCATAAAAAATAATTATAATCTCTCGTAAAAAAAGTCGAACACAAAGTCCCTGGCTGTCGAATAAGTCCCAAATTTCAACTTTAGTCAGACAACGATAACACTGCCTACGGCCCAGTTTCAGACTGTTCACTTTGGAAGTCCAATAACAGTGACACCTGTAGGGTTGCCACTCGAGGACAGAAGAAATTGAAGAAATTTGAAGAGACTGGAGTGGTTACAGATATTATAAGGCCTGTTCATCATCGTTTCGTTCGTTCCGCTGAAAATATCGCAGCTGTATGTGAAAGTGTTGCCGAAGACCCCAATGTGTCGGTTCCTCGTCGTTCTCAGGAAGCCAGCTGACCATTCACAACGTCGTAGATACGTGGAATGCTTGAACAAAAGGCATTGGATGGCGATTTTTCAAACAAAATGTTCTTCAGCGATGAAGCACATTTCTCAATCGGTGGGTATGTTAATAAACAAAATTGTTATATTTGGTGTTCGGAGAATCCTCAAGTACTTGAAGAGAGGCAATTACATCCACAAAAAGTCACTGTTTGGTGCGCTCTTTGGTCCGAAGGTGTGATTGGACCTTACTTCTTCGAAAACGACTGTCACCTTCAATTCGTAGCGTTATGGTCGTATGATAACCGACTTAGTTTTGCCTGCTATTGAAGAATACGACTTGGAGAATATGTGGTCTCAATAAGACGGTGTCACATTGAAATGGTAGATTGAGGATAATTTAGTGATCTATTTTGTAAAAATTATTTCAAGAACATCGTAAAGTTGTCTGCTAGTCATACCAAATTATGTCTAAAAATTTTTTTAAAAAAAAAAAAAAAAAAAAATAATCGAGGAGAAATATCTAATATTTTTGTCCAACAGAATTGGGGGACCAAAGTCCATCAGAATTGTTTAGTGGTTACTCATTACAAATTGTTTTTGTTGTTGCTGTCGTCAATATCTCCCAAGCTTCTGATTTTGTGGTTTATTCTATTTTAATACAAACGATACAGTTTTGTGGATCACATGATGTTTAAATATTTAATGCGGTGCCTTTTGGGAACGTTTAAATACTGGAGAAAGTTGTCATTGCTTTTATAGCCCACAAAACCTGATAAAACACAGTGGAAATAATTTTTAAAATCAGTAACACAGTGAAATTTCCCTACACGTTATTTTGTCAAAATGCTTGAAACAAAAACAAACCATTTTCATTTTTTATTTTCCATCAGTCTACGTGTAACGCATACACACAAATTTCCACTAATACTATCGTAAAACTGTTCAGGCATACTGACCGCCATAGAATTTCGTCTACAATAAAACTCATTAACTTCTGATGGTTGTCACTCTAATTAAAAAATTATTAAAAATTGGAAATCTGTAAATTTTCTGTTGTAGAATCTGAATCTTTCTCCATTCTGATGGACATCACTCTAATTCAAAATTATTCGATACGCCAAAATAGAAATTGGAAATCTGTCAATTTTCTGTTGAAGAATCTGAATCTTCCCCTATACCGACCGTCCACTAGTTATAGATCTCCCGGGAAATATAGACACGGTCATACGCAGTTTCATTTGACAAATTGACAATCACATTGATTAATCGACTATTTCGCTTTTGTTTTTTTACCAGCGGCCACTTGATTAAATGTTGAAATGATTTATGTTTGTCTTCACCACCAAAACGCCAGCACCAGCAGCGACAACGACGACGACGACGATGACGACGACAACAGGACCATCCATTGTCGATATGATTTCATGGCTGTTCAAATTGAATTTGACTTTAATCTTTGTTTGTGCGCACAAATGGCCAGTGTGTGTTTACTTGTGTTAGGTGGTGTGGGGGTTGGGGAATTTCTAAAATTTATGAGATTACACCACCCCAAGTGGCCCACCGCCATGTCCAGCTAACCAAACGATCGATGGCCCGCGTTCGACCGTCTCCTGCGGTGGTGCACTTTTAGGCCAAACACATTGAAGTGATAACCACAAATTAGTTACACGACCACAGTTTATATCGTTGATATAAATATCAAAAATTGGAAATTTATTATAATCAGTGATAAGGACAACTGGGCGTTTGGGGGTGGAGAATAACAGTACATGCATACAAATGTAGTTGAGTGGTTCATACCTCTCCATGCGTGTGTGTGTTGACTTGTGTTTACTTCTATGTGTGTGTGTAATTTAATTACTTGTCTGATATTTGTGGTTTATGTGGCAACTTAATTTGTGGTTGAAATGTAATTTCTAAATTTTTAACTTTCCATCGAGACCACTACGGCAATGAGGACTAGCCCTCACTGACAGACTAAGCGGAGACACGCGGAGTAGAAATTCCTCTCCCATTTACCGTTGAGAAGAAGTGAAGAAGGCATGATTGATTTGCATTCCATAGGAATGTCGTCGTTCACATGGTATTTTTAATTTTAAATTGCATTTTGTCCCTGGGAATTTGTGATACAAAGCGGCAAGTGTGTCATTAATTGGAAATATAATTTGGGGCCAAGTACACTCAAAAAAAACTTCGTACTAAATTCAATTCCAAAAAGTACTCCAAACGAGACCAGAAAATGTACTTAAAGCAAATACATTTATACTTGTGAGTAGTAAATAATACTCAGCCGTAGTAAATTGAACTAGATTTGAGTATGCTCGAAAAATGTACTTACTTAAAATAAGTATGTGTTTTTCCTCAAATATTTTTTAATATAAAAAAAAAGTAATATAGTTTGAAAAACTTTGAATGTATGTATGTATATCACAGAGAAACCAAACCAAAACATACATTCAAATACAACTGTCAATCAAACTTCAGAATTTTTCCGATTTTTTCATTGTGAATTTTGTAGCCAGAATTGTTGAACGAAATGAATTTTTAAAGCCTTTTTGTGATGAATATTGTGACATTTTATCTGCGGCATTGAAGTGCAAATTGGTAAGTAAATCCGATTCTTAATTATTTTCTTGTTAAGACAAAGAAGTTGTGCACATGTGCATTAGGATGAGGTTCTTTTTTAGAAATTCATTACAAACTTTGTTTTTGGCATAATTCAATGTTGTATTTCGCATTTGTTTAAATGCAAAAAGATGCAAAAATCAAATAATGCGCATTTGTTCTTCTTCTTTGACCAAGTTGTTTTTTCTTATTTATTTTTGTCTTATTTGAATGCGCTGATTTTTTCATTTAACAGATTTGGAGAGAGAGAGAGAGAGAGAGGGAAAGGTGAATAATAATTCCGGATGCAGCAGATTTGGTTACTGGGAGTTTTGAAAGCAGCTTATTTTTTAGAAGGTTGATGCATTGTTTTTGAATAAGGTAAGTACAGAACAATATATTCATTATCGTATTAGACTGCGAAATAATTCATTTTCTCGCTAATTTTTAAACTTCTTCTTTCTTCTTTAAAAAATGTTAATTTGTTACAATATTTCTGTTGATGTAAAATATGCCATCAATAAAACAATTTAAAGTTTGAGCTTTTGAATAATAACTGTGATTATCCTTTTTATTGCATAGCGAGCTGTAAGGTTCGGTAATTTATATTCGGTCGTTGAATTTGAGGTGTAAACGTGGCAAGGAAATGTGACTTTTTAGACACAATAATATTGAAAAAAATATAATACAACACATAAGGTGCGCGGTACAACGCTACATTCGCCGCCTTACTTGCCCGCCTATTTTAAGAATTCAACGTTCCAAAAGTTACAAATGTAAATGATAAATATACGATAGTATTAACTAGCAATAAAATGATAGGATACGTCACAGTCTATTAAGCCGTAGGGAAACCTGAAGTACATCTTCTAATTGTTTTAATTGTTGGCGAATTTTAATTGTCAATTAAGGACGCTTTTAATGTATAGTTGTTTCAAAATAATGAAAAAAATCGATGATAAAAAATCAAATTAAATTTTGGACATGTATCCAAAAAAAACGAAAATGAAATATGATCTTTGAAAAATGGTTGTCCCTTTCAATTCTTACAATAAATTCTTTGGAACGTCGCCGATTAAACTTCATTTCAATAACACACTTGTACACACGTTTGGTCATTTGCGGTTGAACTAAATTTAATTTCAATTTGTATTAATTAAACATTAAAATCTATTTATTTTTTTATATCTAGTATTTAGGTCACCGTTTCAAAACTATCAAACTGAGAAGCAGATAAAGATGAGAAACTGTGAATTTTGATTGTGATGGTGAATTGCTTGTTTTTGAATAACGTTCTAATACTCTTTTCCAGTTAAGGAAAAAACAGGATACAGCCCACTCAAGAACGAATATATTAAATATACTATATTGTGTACAATATTTATTACACCAATTTTATGTTCATATTTATTGTTACGTGTTTTCGTTAAACTGTGTTGTATACCAGTTGTTTCTAAACTAATTATTTTGTATATAACCATTTTTTATATAAAGAAAGAGTACAATTGTATACTAATTGATGTTAATAAATACCAAACATTTAAAAATAAAAGTAGTAAATGTTTCTTGTTTTTTACACTTCTATCAAATCATATTGTTTTTGATACGGTTCGACTATTATTTAGTGACCGTCCGTACCGTACATTCAATACGATTTTCAATACTAATGCCAAATGAACTAGAGTGCAGTCCAGCCTTGTATCATTTTAAGTATTAAACGGTCCCAAATATATGCCAGATATTCCTCATTTTATTTTTTTTAAATTAAAATTTTATTCCAAATGACACCGTAACGTACTAAAATTATTTCCCAATTTACTCCATTTGATACAACATTTTCTAAATTTGAGTACACTACCACACAATATTGTACCAGAAATAACCACTTTTGTACTTCTTTTAACGCAATGTCACATACCTATTTCACGGAAAATGTCGGTTTAAAATTGAGTACGGAGATACTTGGTGCCATATGAAGACCAATTTTACTCAATTGTAGTACATTTTTCCTTGAATTTAGTACATTTTTTTTTGAGTGTAGAAGAAATCATGAAAAAACTATCATTTTTATGCTTCCTTTCACTTGGTACTTCCATCCGAATTGCCGCTTTCCCTCTATGTTTCAGCATTCCTAGTTGGTGGCGTATGAGTGATATTTTTTGAACAGAAGAATGCTGTCACCTACTGGGTAAAGCCCGACTTGCTTGGAAATCAAGCAAAGACAAACCTCCTAGTACCAAATCTTTTCAAAAAAGCCTACTTGTCTTCTTTTTGATGACCTACACTGACCTCTCCTCCTCTGTGGAATGGACCATTTTTGCCCCTTGGCTTTACAGGGACGTCAATTGAAATGTCTGTTTGTAGCAGATATTAGTAAAATTCTTCATGAGTTCTCGGTGCTCTTCAGGTCTCCTAGAGATTAACTTATCCCTTCCAGTCGTCTCAGCAGATATTTCCTAAAATCCTCTATCAGTAGCTGATCTTATGTACAGAACTACCTACCACAGCATGACCATCAATGAAGTACTGCTGGAATTGATTCTTCCATGCACTTTAGAGATCTTCTCCGTGTCATCAAGTTGTGAGTCTTTTTCTCGGTCACTTCGACCAGATGACATTTTTTTTAAAGGTATTGGTAGTAAGCTCTACACATTTTCTTCCTGAATAAAATGGAATCTCTGCTAACGTTATATGAAAGTTATATGACCTTTGCTGATCTTCTTTTAGTTCTGCTATTGCGAGTAAGTCACTGATTTTTCTACGAAGTCCTAGTCCTTATCGACCTTGAATGGAAGGTTGCCGAAGACCTCTAGCTGCGAGCACAGGTTACTTTTCATTTATAGAACTCTAAGTGGCGGAATTTCCAGTGTGAGCAACAACAATGGTTAGCTTTTCCATTGCCTTTGGCTTTGCTCTCATCGAAACAAAATATCACTCATACGCCTCCATAGACCATAAAGGAATTGATTTCTATCTTCAAATACATTTTCCTCCAGTAGAACAAATTGTCACATAGGTCACAATGGCATGTGATCCATAAACGATGTGTAATTTATGTTTAACTTTGCCATTGTTCTTGTCAAAATAAAACGTCACTCATATGCCGACGTTGGCCAAAATCTAACTTCAAATACATGTTTCTTCAACAGCACAACTTGTTACATGGATCCAAATGACTCCTGCGCTAGCCATTTCCTTTCAAATAGCTCCTTAACAAAACCCAATATCACTCATACGCCTCCGTTGAGTAAAATCACTTCTAACAGTCGGTTGGCAATATAATTGATTTCTAACTTCAAATACATTTTCCTCCAGTAGAACAAATTGTCACATAGGTCACAATGGCATGTGAACGACAACGATGTATAATCTATGATTAGCTTTCCCGTTGCTCTTGTCAAAACATACGCCTACATTGATCAGGAAGTGCACTAATATTTAAAATTGTAACCTTTGCTTAACCATCTCTCAGCTCTGCCCGTATTAGTATGGGCTCTTCCACATTTCCGATGACTTGGGGGGAAGTAGAAAGATTGATTGCTTTGGCTAATGGAAAAATCTGTTGTAATGATTTTTGTTTCTTCCATTTCGTTTTCCTTTTGGAATAGGGAGAAATCCAAAACAATTTGTTAAAGAACAACATGTTCAAGAGTGCTGTGTTAACATGCCTGTGCAAGTATGCTTGTCGGTAACCTAAAACCTTTCCATCGTCTTTGTGACAGACAGCCAGCCAGCCGATGGGTAGGGGGTGAACGGATTGTTTGGTGTTTGCTATTTGCCATTGCTGTTCACTAACGTATGAATCAATTTCATTTTAAGCATCTGTTAAGTCATATGTTAAAAATGGACATGTGTCATTTGACACTTAATAAGAAACTAATACGCTTTCAACTTTAGCTGCTGTCGCATATTTATTTTAGTTTGTTTTCATTTTCCACCACTCTCTGTTTGTCGATTTAGAACCCAAACAAAAGGAGGAAAATATATCACATTTCAGTTTATTGCATTCCCCCCTTTTCATCTGCTTACTCCTTTAATTTCGGACTACATAGACGGTGCTGTGGATGTGGCTTTGGCTTGACTAGATTTGTTGGGCGAGAATGAAAAAGAGCAAAAAGCTCGTATTTCGTCAAACAAAAATATTTGAATTGATGAAATATTAGCAACATGAAAAATCACTTTGAGTATATGTGGAAATTAACTTTGCAATCTCTACATGATATTGCCGGTATGCATGTGTATGTTTGGGTGGGATCCACAATTCACCCTGGCAATGTTAGGGAATGCCGAGAAGTGTGTGAAAGAACAAGGAGCACCTTTTCTTTTTTTTTTGGAAATTTGACAGCTGTTGACAAAGGTATGCTAAAGAAGAGTGATCAGGTGTATGCCATTAGATAAATATTTAATCTTATTGTATTTAAGGTTAGGGAGTGGAGATTAGGAAGTTCACACCTTTTCAAGTCTATTACGAATTTGTACTGGCCATTGAGCACTTACAGATTGTATGAGCATTTATCATGTGCTCAATGGAGGGAGTTTTTTTTTTTTTTTTAATTACTAGACCTCAAGGGTGAGCAATTTGTCCAATAAAGCTAATAGCATAGAACTGGTTATTTTCCCGATTTAACCTCTGTCAAGGGTTGTCAAATATTGAAAAGTCCAATTCACTTCGCCCCTCGCCTTTTCGTAGTTTATTGAAGTATAAAAGAAAATAGAGTAAATTAATTATAAATCAATACAAATGTAATGCAATATTCCCAGGCTTTAACATGTATACATTTTTCGACGATGATTCCATTATCTCCAGTCTGGAATTTTAATATTGATACATATATTAAACTTCGCAGATATCAGCATTATGTTGTGTCGCAGGTTTTGTTTTAATTAAAAAATGAAAGGGTACGAGGGAAAATCTCTGTTTCAGTCAGTCATTTTTTTAATTTTTTGACCTATTTATCACACCCTTATCTGTAAACAAAATATCACTCATACGCCTTCATAGACCATAAAGGAATTGATTTCTATCTTCAAATACATTTTCCTCCAGTAGAAGAAATTGTCACATAGGTGAAAATGTCATGTGATCCATAAACGATGTGTAATTTATGATTGACTTTGCCATTGTTCTTGTCAAAATAAAACGTCACTCATATGCCGACGTTCGCCAAAATCTAACTCACAAATGTTGGCTTAAACCTTAACCTAAAGAAAATTATTAAGGTATTTTCGCCCTGTTAGATTAAAATAAATCATATTAAATGCGTGGCAGATGACATCGAGAAATCGTGTATATAGTGATGCTGCTCATCAAAGTCTGTAATCTGGTATTTCGGATGGTCAAGAGTCATAGACTGGAGTGGCCCTTGGATAATTTTCGTGCTGGCATGAAGAGTTTGTCTTGGCATCCAGTCGTGAACAGTAGCGGTTGCTACGACAGCTGATATGTTAGCTAGGCCTCAACACCTAACCAGAGGTTGATGAATTCTTCCAAACAGCGTATTCTCGAAGTGGATCCCTTGGTGTACCCGGTTTACTGGCAGAGCTTACTTCTTATGCTTGAATGGTTGAGTGATGACACTCCATTGATCAGGACATTACGGAGACAATCACGTATAACGTACAAGACACAGTATTGTCGAGATTTGATTTATGTTTAGTTTTGGATGCCAAAAATTAGGCCATACCCCTAATTTGGAATGTTGTGGGAAGTTTTCCGAGTTTAACGACTTATTTACGGTACCTCCAGTCAATACTTCTGAGGTTCACCAAGTGAGTAATTGTATCACCCAAGCCACATTGGAGTCTCACTTTTTGGAAAAGCTGGACATTGTCTCCGTTTGTCAAGTTCGCAGTTAGGACATCCATGAATTGGCTTAGTTTAAGTTTGTTTCGAGTCTTAATCTTTATTGTGTTGTACTCATCCGAGTCATCCTATGGAATATTTGTAGTTCACATCACATTCCACTGTCTAGCGTGGGGAGAGCTTCGAGTCGCAGTATTAACAAGAAGTCTCACTTGTACTATGCGGTCCATTACACCGTGTTACACACATTCTGTCCTATGAACCAAATTTACTTTTTCGGAAAGGGGATACAAAATAAAAATACACGTGTATCGGCGATTTTCATGTACACGTCAGATTTTTTTTTTTTTTAATTTTGAAGTATAAAGCTCTTGGTGGCCTGTGTGAAAGCCTTTGGACCGATTTTTAACCCTTTTTCAGTGATCCAATCGATCTGATTTTTGGCAGGCAGACTCGTGGAAATGTCTGTATCATGTCAAATTTTTTAAAAAATAGATTTTTATCAATTCTCAGATTTTCCCCAATTTTTATTATTTTTGAAAAAAAAATATTTTTTTCACTTTTCTTAGCATAACTTGAAGAGACTCCAAATTTTTAAACTACTTAAACGTTACGAAAACAAAATGTTTTTTGAACTGAAACATTAAAAAAAAACGATAACCATTATAAAAAAATTTTTTTTTTTGGAAAATCTGAGAATTGATAAAAATCTATTTTTTTAAAATTTAATTTGACGTGATACAGACATTTCCACGAGTCTGCCTGCCAAAATTCAGCTCGATTGGATCACTGAAAAAGGGTTAAAAATCGATCCGAAGGCTTTCACACAGGCCACTACGAGCTTTATATTTCAAACTAAAAAAAAAACAAATTCTGACGTGTACATGAAAATCGCCGATACACGTGTATTTTTATTTTTTCCCCTCTTTCCGAATATGTGCATTTGGTTCATACGACAGAAAAAAAATCTATTTTTTGTAACACGGTGTTATGATACCACGGAAAATATAAACAAACTTATCCCCCACCCCAATGAACCATCCATTTCGCCCCAAAAAGCTCTTAGCCCGCCGATATCAATATCAGACAAATCGTGTAGTTTGCTAATGAAATCTGATCCCAGCATTGATACTGAATTAATCGCCAGGATATGGCAAGTTCAGTTGTTTTTATGGACTCCTACTTCCATTTATTCCCACAGCTTCTAAAGTGGTTACTAATCGCCACATTTAGTCATTGTCCTAAGCGTCCTATCGATGACGATAAGGATCTGTCTTCGTCAGTTTCGAGACAAATTTGAATTGTAAACGCTCCTAGGAAAACCTTGAAATATCCTGAGATGTTCCTCAACAGGCGGACTAAAACTAATTTGACCTTTCTTATTATTGTGTTTTTTTTTTTTGATTTACTTATTTTCTCAACACTGTTCACCGGCTGGTATGAGTCACCCGGGGAGGGTGCTAAACAAATGACGACAGTATGTCATGGTTTTGGAAGAATGATGGCCTGCTACACAAACTCACTCTGACATATCCATGGAATGAACCACATTGGAGTGTGTGTACAAGTAACAGTGTGAGTGTGTAAATATGTGAATTGTTTTTGTTTTCTTTTGTTGTAGTGTTGGTGGTGTTGCTGCTGTAGAACCCAAAATCTTGACGAATTATATTAATTTGCTGTTGATGATGTCGTTGGCATATGTTTGCCGTTCGTACTAGGACTATACACGAGGCAGAATAAATTAAATAACCTTTAGCCCTAAAAATTCGCAATATTAAAATAATGTCCTTTGACAAATGGAAACAAAGAGATTATATGATAAAAATAAATATGCAGATAAGTGGTGACAATAAAAGATGTCAAACAAACGAAATCACTGGCCATAAACATTTGGAAATTGTTGTAACCCTTCAGTCAGGCAGGCAGGCATGGCTGAATGTTGCCCCCGAGAGCTAAGACGTGTTCAGTGTTCACCAAAACACTCACAAGCATCAAATTAATTTCAAACACGTTCCACATTTGTTTCAACCTCAAAACACTTTCTACGCTGTAATGATTTTGGTTTTTGAAACGTTGATGGGGGCATTGGCTAAACAACCCTCCCCAGGGCCACTTTCTTAACCACGTTCAACAAGCCACAATTGTTGAAATCGATACATGAACCGTCCAACGCCAGAGTTTACTCTTCACTTTGTTATTATTTCTTTGTTGAAATTGCATTTAATTCAACCCGTACGGTCGTACGTACGTTTGCCAACGCTAAGTGTACACTGAAATAGGACGTACGCGTATGTACGCATGGGATAGATGAAATGAAATCAGGAACAAGTAATAGAGTCGCGCATAGAGTCGAAGAGAGAAAGGAGGGGTGCGCCATAAAGCGAATTAAAACATTTAACTTGATTTGTAAGCTAAACACGGACGCACTGCTTCCCAGTTGCTTCATTAGTCGTCGTCGTCGGTTCGTTTGGAGTCAAATGGCACTCATTGAAATGGAAAATCACTTTATTGCTCTGCCATTGATGAGCACACGGCCAGGGGTGTGACGTAGGTGGTGTTCTATCAGAAAGGGTAGATCTGAGTAAGAATTATGCTGTTGTACGAGTACCGTGTAGTAATAATGAATGGTCAGTGGCATGGAAGTATGTTTTACTTTCACATATCGAATATAAACATGAATCGAACAAAAGATTACAATCAACAATAACGTAATAAAGCACACAACGATACTATCGGGCACGCTGCACGCTGCTACGAGGGTTGGTCTATGCAGTGTAGAGGAAAGCACGCGTGCTTAACTTTAATAGCAGAATTATTATTACTGGTAGATATTATCTTTAAAAAACATGTGATATATATTTCGAAAACAGCCAAACTGTTT
Organism: Hydrotaea cyrtoneurina; assembly: GCA_958296145.1. Classification (NCBI taxonomy): domain Eukaryota; kingdom Metazoa; phylum Arthropoda; class Insecta; order Diptera; family Muscidae; genus Hydrotaea; species Hydrotaea cyrtoneurina. The sequence goes on along the minus strand of OY282514.1, from coordinate 17,550,100 downwards.
TCAGTTGAAACATGAAATAAGGAAAATGATATTTTTCCAACAGTTAGAAATGTTTGAATGGAGTCACTGTAATTATCTGTCCGAATAATCAAGCTCCTATTGAGTTTTAATTTGGAATGTTGAACCAAGTAGGCAAAAAGGGGAGGGCATTACTCTTAGATCGAAGAATGGCGAACGAATATTTTTGTTTGTATATTTGGATCGTATCATGGAGTAAAGTTATGATTCCTATTGAAAAAAAAAAACATTAAAAAACCATTCGAAACTCAGAAGACTTTGTATTTTTTCTGTAGGCAGACCGAAAAGCGCGCCCACAAGAATTGTGGGTTATTCGCTGAAAATAAGCTGATGTTACTATTTAGAATCTGGCTTGTTAGATTCTAAATAAGGGGTTATCCATTTTGCGTTTTCAAAACTAAACGTAAATAAAACACATATACAATATTTTTTTTTTCAGGATATTTCTTTTTTATATGTGAATGCCGACATTTGAACGTCGACATTATGTGTGAAACACAAAGTCATTTAAATGACCACCACGCGAAGTGTTGCAAGCATTGAGTCTTTTTAGGTAATTTGGGATCACTTATTGGCACATATTGGGCGGAATCTCAGCCATAACTTGACGAATGTTGGTTCTTAAGTGCTCAAGAGTTAAAGGTTGAACTGCATAAACACGGTATTTCGCGTAGCCCTACAAAAAAAGTCTAATGGTGTCAAATCGCATGATCTTGGTGGCCAGTCGATGTCGCCACGACGCGAAATTACGCGGCCAGAAAATGTCTCTTGCAATAAAGCCATATTCGCTCGAGTTGTGTGGCACCGTCTTGTTGAAACCACATATTCTCCAAGTCATATTCTTCAATAGCTCGCAAAACAAAGTCAGTTATCATACGACCATAATGCTACGAATTGACGGTGACAGTCGTTCCCTCATCGTTTTCGAAGAAGTAAGATCCAATCACACCTTCGGACCAAAGAGCGCACCAAACAGTGACTTTTTGTGGATGTGAATGGCCTCTCTTCAATTACTTGAGGATTCTCAGAACCCCAAATAAGACAATTTTGTTTATTAACATACCCACCGAGTGCAAAAATGTGCTTCATAACCATAAACCATAATTTCCTCTTAATGCACGATATGTGGCTGTGCCAGAATCACCATTTTTTTAGTAGGTTTTAATAATTTTTACGCTTTGTACGATAGTAAAGCGATCCATTTTCGTCAATGTCAGACTTCCAACTGAAAAGAAAACAAATTTGTTTGACAGATGTCGAACTCCAGCCCTATACTTTTGAAACCACGAAATGGATAACCATATACTTTCAAACTGTACAAGATACATTTTTATTTAATGTTTTATTCATAATTTCAAGTTTTTAACATGCCTGAATTATTCATGTTTAAGTTTTTGTTACAAAATTTTTTTTTTCAACAAAATTTTTTTTTTCCACAAAAATTTTTTTTTTCAACAAAATTTTTGTTTTTTCAACAACAATGTTTTTTTTCAACAATCATTTTTTTTCAACAAAAATTTTTTTTTTCAGCAAACATTTTTTTTTCAACTAAAATTTTTTTTTCAAGAAAAAAGTTTTTTTTTCAACTAATTTTTTTTTTCCTCAAAAAAAATTTTTTTTTTTCCAATTTTATTTTTTTTCGAAATTTTTTTTTACAAAATAGTTTTCTCAAAATATTTTTTACAAAATTTTTAAAATTAAGTAACAAATACTTTCTCAAGCAAATTAACGGGCGCCATAGGCGCATTACAACTTACGTTGGCCCAGTCTATGTTAAAGAAGAGTACTGAAGTCGAACGAACAGTGAGAGCATAAAGAAACAACGTTTGTCCATGTCGGTCGAATCCAAACGCTCCAGCCAGTTAAGCAGCTACCACTAAACGTTCAGACCTCTGAGACCGAATCTCCGGTGAAAGCGCAAAGTGAAACAAGACATGAAAATCTTTGTTATCACGAACTGAAGGAAGCAGATGGAAAGGGAAGTATAAATGAGAATATTCAAAAAAATGAAAGGTTTAAGGTTTAAGGTTTATATTTATTGAGCCTTTAGAAATCATGTTATTTAAGAATTAAAGCTACATATTTGAAAGAAAACTTAAGACTATAATGTAATATCTTAATTTACTATAAAGAAAATTGTATCGTACAGCACCATGCTTTTAAAGTAATTAGTACATTTTGAATAGTTAAGTCAAAACTTATTATACGAATGCTAAAACGTCCTTGCTCCCGGGACTACAATCACATGAGAGTAAAAATATCTCATTTAAGCTTAAAGCTAAGTAAAATTAAATAAACAAACTAAATCTAAAAGTACAAGAAATAAAAACAAAACCGAACCAACGAAAATGCAGGTCTGAGAAATAAAATAATGCAATTGGAATTATCCTCTGTGCGAACCAGATAATGCCTTATAATAGAATCCATGACGAATGTTGACCGAAATGTCAAAATTCAGAGGGACTTCGTTTATATATCCAATTGGTGACAGATAATTCATGTCAGACCAGCCAAAGTTCTTTTGGCTGTTAAAGACATGTGTTATAAATTCATTAGTGTGATTAGTTAATCTAGTGACAAATCTGGAAAGTAGATCGCAAACATATAAACCAACAGGTGTAACCTTGGATTCACCATATATTACTCTGTTGGAATACCTTTTAGTATTAGATTCATAGTATTTTCCAATACAATGACGCAGAATCTTTCGTTCCAAAATTTCCATTTCACCGATTATTACAGGAGACACGCTAAACCAAATTGGAAAGCCATACATAAATATTGGTCTTATGCTTGTTTTATACAACATCAGTTTCGTCTTTGTTGGAAGATTCTTATTACAGAGTAATCTTGAAAATGATCCCAATATTTTGTATGACTTCCCCAATACAAGTCTGGCGTGCTTATTAAACTTCATAAGATTATCGAAATTAATACCCAAATATTTAATGGTATTCTTGAATGGAATGTCTACTCCATCAAGTACTAAGGACAGCTCCCTGCTCTCCGGAACCACAAACCTCCTACATTTCCCAGAGGCGTTTCTGAGGCAGATAGCCTCACATTTTGATGGATTGATCTTAATACCCCAATCATCGTAAAAACGTTTCACTTGGTCTAAGTGGTCCTTCACTTTGCGTAATGCACCCATGGGAGATTCATCGTGTGCAAAGAGCAGGGAGTCATCAGCATACAAAATACCACATGAGCCAGAAACAATGTGCGGAAAATCATGCATAAAAATGCTGTATAAGTGCGGGCCCAAAATGGAACCTTGTGGGACCCCACTGTTAACATTCCCATATGAAGAGAAGACATTATTGAATTGGACGCAGAAACTTCTATTCGAGAAGAAGCTATGAAACAGTTTAACGATAAAAGGATCGAAGCGCAGTCGAATCATCTTAAAAAGAATTCCTACGTGGGAGGCATGGTCGAAGGCCTTCTCTACGTCAAGTGACACGGCTACCGTACACTGACGTTTTCGCAAATTGCAGACGACATCGTTTTGAAACTTGAGCAATGCATCCGTTGTTGAATGTCCTTTCTTAAAACCAAACTGCAGACTTGGAATATAGTTCTCATTCATTCCAATATCCATTTTCAGACGAATGATTCGTTCTAATAATTTGCCAAGATTTGAAAGCATTGAAATTGGCCTTAAGTTACCGATATCATAATTATTCGGCTTTTTTGGAATAGGTACTATCTTTGAAACTTTCCACGCATCCGGAAAGTAGGAATTATTGAGACAGTTGTTAAAGATAATCGTTAGATACTCAATCGCCTTCACCGGAAGTTTTCTCATCAAATAGTTTGAAATGCCGTCTAAACCACAAGACCTTTTGTTGTTAATTTCCCTCATGTGATACAGAACCTCATCCATTGTAACAAGTCTTGAATCATCTCTTGAGTTAAGGGATGTATACTGTATGTCAAAAGTACAATAACTAGGAACAGATAAAACAGTCCGTTCAACTACAGCTGCCATATCGGACATTTCCGTATTCGGAATTGAATGACGGTAAATATTAGCAAAATATCCTTTTAACCTCTCTAGTTTAAGCGACTCATCATCTATCATTACCCCGCCCTCGGACAATTTATCAACTTTTGATTTCTTCCTGTAGCCTAATATGTCATATACCTGTCTGTGAGCCTTGGGGCCAGGCTTAATCATTTTAACTTTCTCTGAAAAAATTCTGCTCCAGTTCCACTTGCCTCTTAATGATGATATTCAGTAACTGTATCTGTTTTGACAGTCGCAAGTACTCTGTAGTCGACCGACTCCAGGTCCTATGAAAAAGCCTCTTCAAATCCTTCTGCCAGCCATATTTAATTCGATAAAGGTTCCTGATGTTGTCTGAGACAACGAATTTCCTGTTTCTCAATTCAATATTCTCGGAATGTATACTATCAACACGATTTAACGTCGCCGTAATTTCCCTCACATAATAGTCAATTTCGGCGTTGGACAAATTCACTGCAGAATCTGGAAAATGATTCAACAGTCCCTCTACTAAATCACTCTTGTAATTGTCCCAATTTGTATTCCGATAGGACACATAGCATCTAGGAGAATTTAATAGAATATCAAATTCTGGAAGTTGTATATGCAGTTTAATTGGAAAATGGTCTGAAAAGGTGGGCAAACTAGATATTTGGAAATTCGGAGAAGCGAGATCAACTAAATTCGAACTAACAATGAAATGATCAAGAAATGATGAACCATTAGGATAGGACGGAACTGAGTCAGCAATCCTAAGGAAATCTACAGAAGATTGCTGAAGCCACGAAAACAGTATGTTCCCATTTACATTGTCCATAGTATCACCCCACGACGTATGTCTAGAATTTAGATCACCACCTAAAATTACGCCATCATAATCTTGTGAACACCTATATATGGCTGATAGACCAGTAAAAAATTGTGCGCGGTCCGAATTACATGGAATATATATCGACCCTATAAGGAAGTTCCTTTCTTCCCCATCCACATATAGGCGAATGCTCAAAAATATGCTGGGAAAATTAAAATCAGAAACCTGAACCCTATGAAATTTGTAAGATTTTCGCAAAACAATACCTACTCCTTGAGAACTATTATCTCTAACAAAAGTAAAATCCTCCAAAGAAACTTTGTGGGCAGTTCTTAAGTGCGTCTCCTGAATAAACGCGAAATCGACTCTATTAGTCTTCAATATATTCCGTAACTCGATCCTCCGGCTCACTTCAATAAGTGACCTAACATTAAAAGACAAAAAATTAAGGGAATTACGGAAAATTTTCTATTCTAACCTCCAAAGTAGGAGTCTCGGGTTGACAAATCAGATGAGCGATTTTTAAAAATTCCTCTACTATTACTGGTCTGTTCTGTCTACCAGCAGATAACTGCGTAGGGCCAGAGAAAAAGCTAGAATATGTTCTTCCCGGATCAACAAAACTGGAAGTATTAACAGCCTTAAAAACATTTTGGGAGGCCAAAAGCTTCCTCTCTCTAGCTGCATCTTTCAAATCCTTTATTTTCTTCACATACTTCTTGTATTCTGAACAGCCCTTGAAGTTGGACGGATGGCCCTTTTCCCCGCAATTAGCACAATATGGACGATTTTCATCACTCCGGATAAATTGGCAGTCACCAGGAGCATGGCTTTTATCACACTTGACACAAACGTACGATCTACTACAGTTCTTTGAAATATGACCCCATTGCTGACAACGCCAATACTGAACCACATTCGAATTCGCCTTTGGTGATTCCCAGGAGACCTTCTGAGAGCATGTAAACCTCACAACTTTAAGTTCTTTCCCAGACTTACCGGGAAGTAGGGTAACCAGGAACAATCCTGTATCTATGTTTTCTCTCTTGGAATAATCGGTTGAAAATTTGGAAACTGTGTCTACCGTATTGGGTACTAAAAAGTCTAGATCGTCCTTAAGAATCTTTAAATCTGTCTTATAGTGCAGGCCTCTCAAAATAAACCTGGTACGTCTAAACTCCTTGGGAGTGTATGAATAGGAAGGTATTTCTTTTTTCCTTAAGAGATCCATCATTTCTGTATGGACTAATGGATCCTGCAGATACAATTTGCATTTTCGTTGACCCTTGTTTACAATCTTAAAACAAATTTTCTTAGCGTTCAATTGTTGAATTAAATTAGAGACATCTACATTAAAAAGAAATATTGGTGGGCAGAACCCAATTGCTTTGGTATTATCCTTGACTGGTTTCTTTGCATTGGGACTGAATACGTTCATATTATTGGTATTACCCGTGACTGGTTTCTGTGCAGTGGCGGTGTCAGAATCAGTGGAAATTTCGATCTCACCTAGCAGAGCAAAACGGTTCTGCATGTTCCTGTTTTCAGGTAATAGTCTCTGAATACCTGATTTTAGAGTTGTCGCTGAATCATTCATCCTTGGACGTTTGCTTCGACTTTGTCCTAATTGATCTTCTTGCAAAATCAACATTTGCAAATCCATATCACTAACTTGGTTTATATAAGAGGCAGCGTCGGCAACAGCTTCTTCGTTTGAGGCATTCGGACCTTGAACCATTTTCCCTTCTTGTATTTTTTTTTTGAGTAAACCTTCTACTGTCAATATTCTTGAATTTATCTTTCGGCTTTGTTCCATTGGATTTTGACTTTGTCATGGATATAGGAGTTCCTTCATTAAAACTGCCATTGCCCAAACGTGGTTCCGGAAACGAATTCCCAGGAAAATCTATCGTTTTCAAATTGTCCTCAAATTTATCGGGCGGTATATTTTTGGAAGGATTAGTTCCCTCCATTAAATTAGAATCATCCATCACAGAACAAAAAAAATTAATTATTTAAAAATTAAATTTTTTTTCCAACAATGAGATTTATTTTCAAGACAGAATATTTTTTTCCGACAATAAAAAAAATGACTACTTCGTTTGAAAGTCAACGTAAGAATCCCAAAAAAAATGAAAGAAAAATATATTTCTGTTCAAAATATTATTATTTCTTTTCTTTTTGAAAGTGCAAAGATTCCTTTTATTTATGGAATACGATTTCATTCATGTGGCTGCATCGGCTGGCTTTGCTGCAGCACATCCTGTCAACCCAATTTCCCAAGACCCTGGTGACGGTTTCTTGCTCTAATCATAACACATTAAGTGCCGTGTGTACCTTTGTTTAGAATGCAGTGGACAACCGCTCGCGGGTGGACAATCGTTTCTGAATTCAATGGAACATCTCTTCTTCTTTAAAGCACAAACTGAGAAGCGATAATGAAGCTAATGAGGACGTGCCTTCAATTGTTACTTCAATTAGAGAGAGGTTGTTGCATAAAATGTTGATATCAGTGCCGAGTCAATATTCCAGGACAAAGCCGTAAGCTCTTGCCCGTTAGTGTGCAATTTTCAACAATAGACATCATGAGAGTGTGTCCAAAGATTTATAAACAATTACAAGTCCAGGTTCTGGATTACGAAGTAGTTTTTTTAAATTATATAGAATGCAGGGGGGTGCCTTGTTTCGGTCACAACTAATTTAAAATAAACCCACTGTTTGGACTACACAGCACTGCCGTTGGAAAGAAGTTTGAATTATTTCGCAATGTTGTTCAAATGTTAAATAATTCAATTCGTTCCACGGAAATATGAGACTAACTTTATATACAGATTCCAAAAGTAATCACACGGTATCTACGGAAAATCCATTCATATTTTGCAGTCAATTGTACTTTCATTCCCAACGGAATACGACCCTGCCCCACAGTGCAGTGACCAGTTTTTGTGCTTTAAAAGTGATGCATTTTGTTGTTGTTGCTTTTGTTGTTTTGTTTTAAAATTCCATAAAATCCTTCGTGCATATTTCGCTTAGTTTATGTGCCGGTGAGTGAATACATTCTGTAGTTATGGCCATACATTATTCACAAAAGCTGAATAATGTGTTATTCTTAAAAATTGTGCAACAACATTTAAAGTATAAAATTCATTATTAGTTTTTTCTGTGTGTGTGTGTGTTATTTTGTTATTTCGGGGTAATACTCGTATCCTGTGTATTACAGCCATCATGTACACAAGCATTTCCATAAACTACAACAGGAAAACAGAGGAAACCCGGAAAATTTACTTGTGCTGGCCAAACATTAAACAGACGAACGCTATCCGTATAATTCTGTTGTTACTTGCATAGTTTCGCATACCGGTAACCAGCAGCAGAAGTTCATTTTAAAATATTTTGTTTGCAGTTTAGAAATGGATTTACTTTCATTAGAGAGAAAACAACAAACAATCAAAACCAGTACCAGTAAAAGGTGAAAATCGAGATGAACCGGCATTTTGGTTAAGCTATTCAATGGCTTAATCACGAAAGATTGGCCAGGACCAGATTTGGTGTCACATTGGGAGCGAAGTGGGAACGGCAGATAGTTTAGAGAATAATGGGGAAGTGACGGTTCCAACTGTCCATTTTCTAGATCATCGCATACTTCTTATTAAATTCTATTTTCAGTACGATTACTAAAGAATATTAAAAACTAGTAAGTTGTATTGCGCCAATGGCGCCCGTTGAAAAAAAAAAAATTTTGTGAAAAAAAAAATTTTTGTTGAAAAAAAAAATTTCGTTGAAAAAAAAAAATTTGGAAAAAAAAATTTTGTAAAAAAAAAAAATTTTGTTGAAAAGAAAATTTAGTAAAAAAAAATTTTTGTTGAAAAGAAAATTTGGAAAAAAAATTTGGTGAAAAAACACAATTTCTGTACAAAAAAGAAATATTATTTTTTTTATTATTATTATTTATAGAAAATTATAGAATGCCTATTTAAATTCCTACGTACTGCGTGACAGAGTCAGTGAATCAGTGTCGAGGGTAAATATATATTAAAAGAAGAAGAAGATAATTTACAAAACGAATGGGTCTTTCGTTTCGTTAAAATAACGGACAGAAATTCTGTTTCATCAGTTTGGGTTTTTGTTACACGAAAGTCTCAGTTAAATTCTAATTGAAATTTTGTTCTTATGTATTTTTGTGTGGGTTTGTCTAATTGGATTCCTTGGAGTTATAGAAACACAATTCAGTTTTGTTTCGGCTACAGACGTTTCTGTTCGTCTCAGACGTTTTATAAAAACGGGCTGTTAATGTTCAATATTTAGTATCGACCTTTTTCAATTTTTTGAAATTAATTTTTTTTAATCAGATCGAAGTTAGGAATTTTTAATATTTTTTTTTTAAATTTATTGTATTTCTCCAGTATTTTCTCGTACTGACAACTTCTGATGAAGAAGAAATACCCGCATTGTATTGTGTGTGTTTTATTTAGTTAGTCCAAAGAAGAAAGAAATAGAGGAAAAATAAATTAAATTAAAAAAAAAAATTTTGTTAAAAATTGTTGACCTCGAGCTTGAACTCATAAAGAATTCCAAATTCAAAATATTAAAAATATTTCAAAGGTTCACAGAGTGTTACATTTGTACTTTGAGTATGAAAATTAAATAAAATGAAAGATAGATAATCGATAAACAAAACCAGATAAGACGAGTTGGTAGCGTGCTTGCCGATTCCCATCAGAGGCTTTTGTCTGTCGCTGCAAAAATCTGGCCATATGGTCGGTGTCACCCGGTTTACCATTGGATCCATTATTAGAATATAAATTTACTTTGTATTGTAATTAACTAAAAATAGAGAAAGAAAAATAAATAAAACCACATACTCATCGTTCGCTTTGCCCCTGCCTGTTGTAGCGTACAAAAGTAACGAAATTGTTCTTTTTAATACCTTTAGTTAATTTACTAAATACACTTACTTAAATGCTGCTTATATTTTAAGCTTTTAAATGTATTGTGCTGGGAGCCACAGCCAGCGCAAATGGGAGACGAGTGGCAGAGCGACGGACGAACGACAAACTTAAACTTAACTGTTTCAGATTTCTTCAGCTTACGAGCAAAAAAATAAACTAATGAAATATTTCCATTCCATTCCATTTAAAACCAGAAGCTGCAACAGTACGCGCCCCAAATACTCGTATTTTGTTTACAATGTTTTGTTGGCAATGAAAAAGCTGTTAGGACGGGATGGATGTTGTCGGTTGGAAAGTACATTTTTGAAATACTGCAAAAAGCTGTGATTTAACTTTTGTGTTTTCGAATGGAATTTGTTGAAGTAAATTAATGTTTTTCGAGATAATAAAATTAAAAAAATAATCTTTCGTTAACATTAAGTCAGAACATTTGCATTTTTAGATTTTATTCATGAGGTTTATTTGGATACTGTGCCAGCTTAAAACAATAGTATTTTTTGAGAGGGGTGGGGTGAAAGGCGAGGCGATTTTGCTGAATTTTCTATGCAACATTTTATAAACCAAAAACAAAAAGTGTAGAAAAAGTTTCTGTCAGTTGAACCGACATTAGTCATACTGCTTCGGGGTTTAAATGTTGAAAAAAAGGTCGAAAACTCATTCAAGGATTCTTCACTCAAAGTTTAGTTATTTATTTTTTCCGGTAGTACTAGGAGATCTTGAAATACCTTTGTTGTCGTCTCTTCTATCGCCTGTTTTAAAAAACAGTGTTGAAAAAGTTTCAGTCAGTTAAACCGACATTAGTCATAGACAGATGGTTAATAATACACGTTGGGGGGATAAATGTTAAAAAAAAGATCGAAAGCTCATTCAAGAATGCTTCACTCAAAGCAGAGTTGGTTTTTTTGCAGCTATCACTACGAGATCTTAAGGTACCTTGACATTCGTCTCTTCTGTCGCCTACAGACAGATTTCGAAGAATGTTGCATTCCAATATATATATATATATATATATGGCGAATATATGGCTATCCCAGTGAGCCTCACCCTGTATCTTCATGCCCAGAACATCAAGAGTGTCTGATTCGTCGATATCCACACCACCCATAGAAATTGATGACGATGCTGGATCTGGTGAACGTTTGTGTGACAACAAACAGCAATTCAGCGGCTGCTTCAACCTTTGCGAGTAAGAGAATAATCCCCAAGCCCTGTAAAACTCCTCTAGAAATGCATTTGAAGATTGATTACACGTGCTATGGGACTGTCTGTTGTTTGAAGGCAGGCGGATTGGGTCAATGATGTGAGACTGACTTGAAGCTACAGCCGATTAAATCTTTATATTAAATCAGAACTCTAATTTGTCTGACGTTATGTAAATTGGAACGTACCACGAGTCAGTTTTATGTTTTATGCCAGCATACGTAAATATATTTTTGTCAATTCATCATAATTCAGTGAATGTCATTATTATGTTGAAAAAAACATGCGTTGAAACAGGCAGTGACCTGCCAAATGGGGTCTAACACAGGGTGACACTCCATTTGGGAACATTATGGGGTGTGCACATCACAAAATATAGAATTAAGCGTTTAGTTCGCGGTGAGGGGGAACAACTCAAATTAAATCTATTCTAATTTAATTTATAAATATAAATAAATATGTACACATATGTATGTGATTAGCAGATTTCAACACACTCTAATGAATGAAAGGCACAAATAAAAACAAATTATGTATTGTTTGTTGTGAGGGGGGTGGCGGGGAGTGGTGGGCTTAATGGTTTTCGTTATGCTGCATTGTTTAAAGCAATGTTTACTGAATCTAAATGTCAATTAAACAAATGAACAATTACTGACACTTGCACGCAGCTGCATGCGTATATATGACACACATATATATGTGTGTGTGTGTGTATACACAGCTCCATATGTACTTGGCAATTTGGCAATAATCGTCATTGTTATTTGCTTGATTTAACCTCATTTGCAATAAAATCAAATAGTGTCAACTAAATTAAATGATGCATAATTAACAGCATCACACTCTACGAAATTTTACACAATTGCAACAAAAGCTCAACAATAACAAAACAACTCCCATCAACACCGACAATGATAGTTAAACCGAAACTTGTACCAGATGTGTAGGACTTGCCCCCGAATATAGCCCAACTCTTACACACACACACACACGACAAAGGTTAGTCCTCAAATGGAATTCGTTGGTGAAATTTCCCTAATGCCATTTCTCTATTACACTTGACTTCATTTAACACATTCTACGCATTCATAATCTTATTTGTTCCTTAATCAAAATCAATGCAAATGAACGCAAAGCGATTGCACGAATGACTGAACGAACGTACAAATGAATGAATGAATGAATCATTTGTTCATCCAATTCACTCGACCACACAAGAAGGGCACTGAAGGGGAAACAAGGAGCAGAGATCAATTCATGTGTAAAACTACAAAGAACGTCGACGACAGCAACGACGACGACATCAAAGTAGAGGATGTCGATTCAACACACCAGCACAAAAAATAAATAAAATAAAAACCCAAAACTGCCAATTTTATTCATATCGACCGGCAATCGACAAATACCACAAAAAGAAAAAAAAAAAAAATAACGCAAAAAGTGAGGAAGAAGAAACCATTGAATAAATATATATTTTTTTTTGGAGTTTCCGCTCATTGAACGCAGTCAATTGCAAACCATATTTCAATAATAAAATATAATAAAATATTTCATGAATTTTATGTAAAATAACATTCACACACAGACGCACACACAAACACATCCAAACATTCTCGCACACAAAGGAACAGATTTTATGCCAAACCTAGAAATACGTTTCGATGCAAGTCAAATAAGGCAAACTGACGGTTGAGGAGGGAGTTATTGATGCGAGGGTTGGACTAAAAGTTTCACGAGGGTGACCTGTTAAACTCGTGGTGTGAACGTGGATACTAAGAATGAGGGAGCGGTTATTGATGCGAGGGTTGGGCCAAAAGTTTCACTGGGTGATCATTTAAACTCGTGGTGTGAACGTGAATACTAAGAATGAGGAAGCGGTTATTGATGCGAGGGTTGGGCCAAGAGTTTCACGAGGGATCCTTTAAGCTGCTGGTGTGAATGTGGATACAGTTATAGATGCGAGGGATGGGCCAAAAGTATCACGAGCGTGATCATTTAAGCTGAGCTGTGAGCGTGAATACTGAGAGTGAGGGGGGAGTTATTGATGCTGAGGGATCATTTAAACTCCTGGTGTAAAGGGAAAATACTGAGAATAAAGCAATGGTATCCGAATTCTTTCGTCCAAATTGATATATTAATAACACTTGATTTATTTAGATTTAGTTTTAACACTAGATGGTGTTATTGGAAATGTTGATTTGAATGTCGTTGACCCCGCAATAAACCCTTCCATAACACCGTGTTACACACATTCTGTCCTATGAACCAAATTTACTTTTTCGGAAAGGGGATACAAAATAAAAATACACGTGTATCGGCGATTTTCATGTACACGTCAGAATTTTTTTTTTAAGTTTGAAGTATGAACTGGCCTGTGTGAAAGCCTTTGGACCGATTTTTAACCCTTTTTAAGTGATCCAATCGAGCTGATTTTTGGCAGGCAGACTCGTGGAAATGTCTGTATCACGTGAAATTTTTTAAAAAATAGATTTTTATTAATTCTCAGATTTTCCCCAATTTTTATTATTTTTGAAAAAAAAATATTTTTTTCACTTTTCTTAGCATAACTTGAAGAGACTCCAAATTTGTAAACAACTTAAGCGTTACGAAAAAAGAATGTTTTTTGAACTGAAACCTTAAAAAAAACGATAACCATTTAAAAAAAAAATAGGAAAACCTGAGAAAAATCAGCTCGATATGATCACTGAAAAAGGGTTACAAATCGGTCCAAAGGCTTTCACACAGGCCACTACCAGCTTCATACTTCAAACTTAAAAAAACAAAAATTCTGACGTGTACATGAAAATCGCGGATACACGTGTATTTTTATTTTTTCCCCTCTTTTCGAATATGTGCATTTGGTTCATAGGACAGAAAAAAATCTATTTTTTGTAACACGGTGTGATCTAAATATTGTTTACTACCGGGTTTACTTCTCGACCTGCGGATATTTGATCCAGGAAGCTACCAGGACAATCAGCTCTATGTAAGTTACTGATTTAACCCGCCAATGGTGACGGAAATTTGACGTCCGGAGTTTTCAACTGAATGTTTTTCGAAATTTGTCATTAATAGCACATGTTATCTTTTTAAATTTATACCAATTTAAAAAAAGCTTTGTTAAGAAAAAATTGTGAACATTGTTTTTCTATTTTCATACATTTTTCTCAACAAATCTGTTTTAATTTTTTGTGAATACGGGCAATACTCTTTTGCAATACAACAAAGATATTTAATCAATTAAAGCCCTTCGTTGTAAAACACACCCGATCACACAGACCGTGTTCTCTTCAGCTACTATTGCAAGTATTCATGTTTCAGTGCCTTAAACTGTAAACTTAAACTTAAACGGTATATATCGTCTTGATTCGCATGCGACTTTTCCAAAATTTGGCGGAGTGTGAATATTTGGTCGACAGTTGATTTGTTCGGTCGCAAGCCACATTGATAATGACAGATCAGTTCATCGAGTATGGGCTTAAATTTTTCAATATTATTCCAGCTCTGATGGTATTCCGTTTGCCCCTGCTTTTTCTTAAGCCAGGCATTTGTTGCTTTGACCTTATCGTTAATAGGGGGTGAGCATTTCTTTGTTTCCTCTTTAAAATTTGCAATATAATTTGAATCTACTGTTTAAAACTTGGTCTGAAAGGCTAATGCTACTTCTAGAGAAGTCCGTTTAGAGAATAATCTTGAACAAGTAAAGTCGTCGGCGTTTATGAGGTTTCAAATCAAGGCCGATCAGTCGACTTTATAATCTTTCCATTTTGTGTTGGCTTGACTCAGATGTATTTCAGTTTTACATCGATATGGAACGGAGGTTTAATGCAAAAAAAAGGTTGGAGTTTACGTAATTTCCAAATCTTTTCATATGATTAATTAAACGACTTCTACTAAGACAACAGGGTAGTCCATCTAGTGGATTCTTTTTGAATTGTTTGTTTTTTGGTTGCAGCTCTTTTCCGCTCGATATCTCCACATATCCGTGGAACCAAATGCATCGTTTTACGCTTGTTGGAAGAAATTGTCAACTTATTTCCAAACTCAGTGCGTTGTAGCCCAAACGTGCAGTTATTGAAAATAACTTTTGGTCGACAGGGACTTTTTTTGTGAGGTTCCATTTAAGGACTAATTTTATGCTATCAATCCGATGAAGATTCGGGACCTTAAGGCGAATAGCGAGCAAGCGATTTTTGAGATAGGCAGGATGAGCTATTGCGAATTCAGCCAAGGCAGCCACATGACTAAGAGCCAGTTCTGTAACTAACCGATACAACTGTATTGGAAACCTGTTTACGAAACTTGATTACGAAATCACATAATCTAGTATAGCTTCAAATAAAAATGTAGGACCAAGCTGATGGCCTTAGGACTTCTTCTTCTTGTCCCGTTTGCCATAATCGTGGAATGTGTTAAACTACTATCGGCCATATTAATGATTTCGCAAATATCCATTTTTAAGTGTTATCTCACAAAATTACAATCACCATAAAATAGTTAGATAAATGCATCGTCTGTTTGTGCCAAACCCCTAGTCACTCCATGCAAAGCATATTAATGTTCAATTATTGGTATTTATGTGGAAAGAAATAATAATAATCCACTGGGGAGTATATTAAATTCCAATTTACCGCAATTCTGTGATTGTCAGAATGGGGGGTGTAAAAAAGAACGCGCACTAACTCAACAAATGTAAATATTTAAAAATAAATTGCTATTTTTATTATTGTTATTTTTTCAATATCCCCATAAATTCAAAGCAAATAAACTTATTTAATATCCAGGCAAAAAAAAAAAAAAAAAACAACGAACGAATGAAACTAAACTAAAAAGCCACTTGCTGACTTGGAACTAACACACACTGACTGTGCTACACTAATGCCACTAATGTTGGCTGTTGTTGCTTGGTTGCACCACAGCATCAGCATCAGCTTCGGCACCAGTTAGTAGTTAGTAGTTAATGCCATCCATCGGTTCGGTTCCATTGGCATGCAACAGCGACACCAACAGCACCATCAGCAGAGCACCCAACTAATCCTCAACAACAGCAATATCGGAGGACGATGCCAACGCCCACCACCGCAACATGGCATCAGTGCCAATACGCTTAGCATAGCTGTGTAAGTGTTCATGTCTCTCTGTGTGTGTAGATTGTAGAAGCATTCGGTTGTTTATTATTATTTTGTGGCTGCAAATGAATTTGAATTCAGAACCACCGAAAAAAAAAACTGAGAAAAAAACACAAATAAAAAACAACCAAAAAAAAAAATGTAAATACATATACACACACCCATACAGCGACAGATACTACAGCCAAGGATGCTGCAACAGCAACATGGACTTTTCTAAAACAAGCAACGTTTTTGGCCATAAATTTTAAACGGAAATGCGGCGAAAATTGAATTTTATGTACAGCGGCAGCAACAGGAGCAGTTGCGGAAACTTGAATACATCTGCGGTATTATTGCGTTTTTAGTCGAATTTCAATGTGTGTGTGTGTGTATTGGTATCTCTACAAGTGTATTGGAGTGGCTTGAGTTTGATGAACATAATTTGAAAAGAAATTTGAATGGGTTGTTATTTTAAAGATTGGAGAGTTTCGAGTTGGAAAAAAAAGTATTTTCATTTTTAAAATTTAAATTATTACAAAAAAATGTAGTTTTTAGCAAAACATCCGTCTTAGAAATCGTGTAAAAAATTTTTGCCAGATTGCCAAGTCTTCAATCGAATTTTGGTGTTAATATACTTGTAAATACAATCTCTGGAAAAAATATCAGAAGTTGTCAATCGTATGGGACTGGGAATGATAGAGCAAATGCAGACTTCTGGCAGCTACAGGCAGACTTCGGACATCAGATGCCACTTCCCATACATACATCACCTAATATGACAGTTGGCAATTGAACTAGATCTAGTGAACTTTAATATCCTCAAAATTCCATAAGTGCTGAAAGCAAATAGACAAATGCTGCTTTTAAAGTTAGGTTAGGTTGAAAGTGCTTACAACCAGAGACATAATTAGTCTATTGTGACTCCTTTTGAGATACCAATGAGTACCAATTGGTACTTTTGATGACTAGCTCTTCAATGTTACCTTCTTCCAATGCGTCTAAGAGGGCGTTCATGGAGCTCTACATCTTGAAGAATTCTTTGCACAGCTTTTACATCTTGATGAGTCCTTTGCACAGACTTTCGAAATAAGTTTGCATTATCGTAACACTGTTCTGGCTTCTTGGGAGAATGCTAAGTCTCTGTTTGGTACTTTCAATAAATGTTGTTAAGGATGCCAGATCTTGACCAGCTCTTCAATGTTATCAATGAACCTCCTCCCAGAGCGTGCAGATCGATGTTCCTGTAGAATTGGGTAGTTGTGAGCTTTACATCAAGATTCAAGATTCAAAATTTGATTTATTGAGACTTATATAAGAACTAGTAAGTTGTAATGCGCCTATGGCGCCCGTTAATTTGCTTGAGAAAGTATTTGTTACTTCATTTTAAAAATTTTGTAAAAAATATTTTGAGAAAACAATTTTGTAAAAAAAATTTCGAAAAATAATAAAATTGGAAAAAAAAATTTTGTGGAAAAAAAATTTTTGTTGAGAAAAAAATTTTTGTTGAAAAAAAAAATTTTTTTGAAAACAAAAAATTTTGCTGAAAAAAAAATTGGAAAAAAAAAAAATTTGCTGAAGAAAAATTAGAAAAAAAAAAATTTGGAAAAAAAAATTTTGTAAAAAAAAAAAATTTCTGTAAAAAAATTTTTTGTTGAACAAAAAATTTTGTAAAAAAAAAATTTTTGTAAAAAAAACAATTTGCGGAAAACACAATTTCTGTACAAAAAAAAAATATTATTTTTTTTATTATTATTATTTATAGAATTATAGAATGCCTATTTAAATTCCTACGTACTGCGTGATAGAGTCAGTGAATCAGTGTACGAGCCCCGACCACTATTAATTCGTACGGCAAGCATTTTTACCCGTATGCAATGTTTAACAGGTGATATTTTCAACTAGTAAGTTGTAATGCGCCTATGGCGCCCGTTGAAATATGGAAAAAAATTTTGTTGACAAAAAAAAAATTTCTCTTAAAAAAAAATTTTTGTTGAAAAAAAAAATTTGTTGAAAAAAAATTTTTTCTTCTTCCCTTTACATGTATTTCCCCATGTGCTGTGGGATTTCTATAAGGGATTTGACACAATCAAATGTACAGCTGTGTTTTATCACGCTGGGGTGTAGGGCTTAGAAAATCAGTTTGGTAGCCACGTCAATTGCGACATGTCTCCAGTAATACCTGTAGGATCTCAGTAGAAACCGAGCAGCCCAGTAGTTAAGAGAATAATTCTGCCACAAGAAGATATCTTGCTATTTCCGCAGTTATTTTACGAATTTCTACAATCTAGAGAGGAGATCCATAAGTGATGCATGCAACAAACCGGGCATCCATTCCTAACACATACTGCAGGTCTAGTAAGACCCCGGTCAACCCTTAGAATGATGAATACCTTATCTCGCAAGCGTAATCTAAACAAACGCAATGTTGCCTCATTGACTCATGTCTATGTTCCTCGACTCGTTTTCCCCCTGAATGGCCATGGATAGGAATCATTCACACCGCAGCTCACCATTGTCGTTAATCCGATATTCAAGCAATACAAATGCACCAGTAGAATAGGCGATTTCCCTGCTAGTTGGAAGATTTCCAGAATTGTTCCTATACGATAAAAATCGAACCAAAGCGATATTGAGAACTTGAGACCTATTTATCTATTGTCCAATTTGGTAAAGAGAAGGTTCTTTGGGAGAAACTGGATTTAGAGATTACGCTACCTTATATCCCGGACTTACAATTTGGCTTCAAGAAGGGCCGATGCTATGCTTAAATTTCAGAATGACATAATTTTGAATTTGAGAAAGAAACACTGCACAGTTGCTGTGTTTTTGGATGTCGAGAAAGCATTTGACCCTGATTCGCATTACGGAATTCTTTGGAAAATGACACGAATTGGATTTAGTGCATCGACTATTAAATTTATTCACAGCTTCTTTGAGAACGGACAGTTTTGCGTTCAGTTTTACGACAATATCTCTGATTTTGGAAGGCTAAAGCGCGGTGTTCCTCAGGGTTCGTTATTAGCATCGACGACATAAACAATTAATTACTCTACCCTAATGCTGCTGTTGTCGCGACGGTTGTCTAGCAGTTGCAAGCATACATTTTGTCTTTCGCCGTTAACTGGTCGATTTTTGAAAATACCCTCCAGTTTGCCTTCCTGTGTCTTCTTCGAATTTGACCCAACCTAATGTCATTCTGTATATGAATGGCGTCGAGTATATGATGACTGTGTGCTGTGTGTTGTAAAGCTATGATTTAACGAAGCGTAAATGCTCTTTTCACGCTTGTTTTACGTATTTCGTTTTTTTTTGTTCCTTTCTCCAGCTGAGTTTTTACCTCCCTTCACCCCCTCCTAGGCCACATAGTGTTAAAAACACATACGAGCCATGCAGTGGCGATTGTTGTACTGACTGCCATTCCTTGCCATGATGGGGGTAGAGATTATGATTTTTTTTTGTTCAATACAATTTCAAAGTAACTTCGTTTTAAATGGATGGCGTTTGTTTTTCACTCGCCCACCCTCGCGCTGTTCTGTTAATTCAGCAATAAGAGGGAAAAAGCTAAAAGTAACTGAAACAGTAATTCTTGTATTTATTTAAGAGAGATAGTTTTATACATTTTCCATATCCTGCTCGGCAGTGTCGAGCGGATATCCAGGATATACCGGAAAATTGTGCTTTAAGGATTATGGCGTCGCAGAAGGTTTAAAATTTGAATATTTAATTTGAGCCAACAAATGCCTCCGTATAGACCGCGTTGTATTGACGAGCTGGTGTGCCAGCAATTTGTGTAATTTATTACTGATACCGACACGCGGTAAGGATGGGTCGGATGGTGGTGGAGGTGGGCGGGGGGGATACGATCTGATTACATGCCAACATATCGAATTCCCTTTGGTCCCATAACATAAATATTTATGCTCGTACGTTTTGTTGAGTGCTTCCGCTTAAACGGAAATGGCATTAAGAGAAATTTAATTTGGGAATTTAGGCAATTATCCGCTTATGACAGATTTTAATAATAATAACAATCAAAAAAAAAAAAAAAATATATACAATTCTAAAACGAAATCCAATAAAGTGTATGCATATTTAATGTCATGCATGCGCGAAGTATTGTATTTTGAATAATATTTGTTTAAATGTTTGCATTTTCTTTCATTATTTATTTAAGCAACAACAAGGTCATGCGTGCACTACAATCAATAGCCAGGTGCGGGTGGCAATTCAGTTTCAGAGGAGGACTACGAAAGAAGTTCTGGGTTTAGAGAAACCCAAATACCCAAATGAGTGGGAATATTTCTTGATCTTATGTTAACTAAAGGACAAAGTTAAATTATAGACAAAAAGATCTTTACGACGCTAGGGCGTAAACTAACAGTTGATTGTGGTGGTGGGTAATGTAGGTAGTGTTTGAGTATGTAGAGGTTGTGTCTCAGATTATAAAGGGTTAGACATTTTGCGTTTTCAAAAGTAAACGTAAATAAAACACATATAACATTTTTTTTTTTCATGATATTTCTTTTTGATTATAAAGTTTGAACGTTGACATTATGTGTGAAACACTACATCATTGAAATGACCACCACGCGAAGTGTGGCAAGCATTGAGTCTTTTTAGGTAATTTGGGATCACTTATTGGCACATATTGGGCGGAATCTCAGCCATAACTTGACGAATGTCGGTTCTTAAGTGCTCAAGAGTTAAAGGTTTACCTGCATAAACACGGTCTTTCGCGTAGCCCCACAAAAAAAGTCTAATGGTGTCAACTCGCATGATCTTGGCCAGTTCATGTCGCCACGACGAGAAATTACGCGGTCAGGAAATGTCTCTTGCAATACAGCCGCATTCGCTCGAGTTGTGTGGCATGTGGCATCGTCTCGTTGAAACCACTTATTCTCCAAGTCGTGTTGTTCAATAGCAGGCAAAAAAAGTCGTTTATCATGCGACCATAACGCTCCGAATTGACGGTGACAGTCGTTCCCTCGTCGTTTCGAAGAAGTAAGGTCCAATCAGACCTTCGGACCAAAGAGCGCCCCAAACAGTGACTTTTTGTGGATGTAATGGCCTCTCTTCAATTACTTGAGGATTCTCAGAACCCCAAATACGAGAATTTTGTTTATTAACATACCCACCGAGTGAGAAATGTGCTTCATAACCATAAACCATAATCTCCTCTTAAAGCACGATATGTGTCTGTGACAGAATCACAATTTTTGTAGTAGGTTTTTAATAATTTTTACGCATTGTGCGATAGTTAAGCGATCCATTTCGGCAATTTCGGTCAGACTTCCAAGTGAAATAAAAAAAAAACAGTGGAAAAGTTGCAGTCGGGTAAACCGACTTATATATACCCTCACCCTCAGTAAAAACATACATGTCTCATATTCCTAAGTATCAGAAAGTAAAAAGTGAGCGTGGATACACCATTGGATGTAACGTCTGATGAAATGTCATAATAGCAACCTCAAAATACCGAATATTATAGAAAAATATTGTATTACACGTTTTTACAAAACGGGCGGAATATGAAGCAGAGTTTTTACTAGAAAATTGTATATAGCTAAAGCTTTACTAAATATAGAATTTCGGAAAGATTCGTTGCGCGAAATTATGTAATTACTAGATTTCTAAGGTAGGCGGGATGGTACATTTGTATGGGAGGTACCAGAAGGGGAGTTGCCAGACTTCCAAGTTTTTGTCCAAAACTTTGTCCAGTTATACCTTTACTAAATACAGAATTTGGGCAAGATCGCGTTCGTCATATTGGTGTTATTACAGGATTTCTAAGGTAGGCGGGATGGTACATTTGTATGGGAGGTACCAGAAGGGGAGTTGCAAGACTTCCAAGTTTTTGTCCGAAACTTTGTCCAGTTATACCTTTACTAAATACAGAATTTGGGCATGATCGCGTTCGTCATATTGGTGTTATTACACTATTTCTAAGGTAGGCGGGATGGTACATTTGTATGGGAGGTACCAGAAGGGGAGTTGCCAGACTTCCAAGTTTCTGTCCGAAACTTTGTCCAGTTATACCTTTACTAAATACAGAATTTGGGCGAGATCGAACTTGAGCGTGTTGATATTATTACACGATTTATAAAGTGGGCGAAATAGCAGATTTGTATGGGAGGTACCCGAAGGGGTGTGGCCATATAGCCCATATGCAATACCATAAGCAGTTTTGGAAAAATATTAACCCGTGCCAAATTTCAGAGCGATTGTTTAACTCTTTCGAAAGTTAAGGACAGACAGACGGACGGACGGACAGACGGACATGGCTTAAACGATTCAGAAAGTCATAAATCGAATTTGGTTTAAAGACACCTGGGGTCTAATGTGAATATTTCTAGGTGTTACACTTTTGGGTCGTATCAAATGATATATACCCTCCTACCCATAGGTAGGATATCGAATTCCAGCCCAATACTTTTGACACCACGCAACGATTAACCCTTTACATATGCGAGTCTTTGACGAACGACACTGCATATAAAAAAAGTTAAAGGAATTTTATCGATCACACTATCCAATGCAAAAAAAATCCAAAGTCAGCACATCTAAAGTGCAGGCAATTTACTCTAAATGTTTTGTGGTCTCTTTTTTGCTATTTTCAACTAAATAAATCCGTGAAAAGTGCTTAATATTATCAATTGTTGTGAATTTTGTAATAAATTCATTGGACACTTTTCGTTTTGTCATATTCATTCCACACAGTTGAACAGCAGCGATGTGGTATGTGTCGGTGTCGATATATTTACATGTTTTTATCAACACCAGTGCCACCACCATCTTCTCCTGCAGATGTGAAGCTTAGAATTGGACACACATCGATTGTTGATAGGCATTGGGGCGGAGGCGGAGAATGATTGGAACGAATTTTCCAAAATTCTAAGAGATTCTGATGATGATGGCTATGGCTGATGTGTCGTCAGAACATGCAAAATATCACACATGAATGCTGCTTTACCATTTAAGTTGATTTGTGTGAGCTAAGCCGCATTAAAGCAACATCAATCATTGTTTGCTTAGAATGGCAACAGCGGCGACATCAGCAACAATATAAATTTAAATTTTGTATGTATGAATTTATAAACAAATTATACATGGCTCTGCCTGCATTTGTTTGTGTGTGTGTGTGTGTGTGTGTGCATGCATGCATGTGTAATGTATCTGCGCTTATGTATGAGCGAGCGAGCGAGCGCTCGACGCTTTTGTTTAAAACATATCAATTTTTATGTGTCAGGATTTTCTGAAATAAATGCAAATAAATTTAAGCTTTCCAAATATTCCCGACAAATGTGCCGAAATGTATGATAACACACACACACACACGCATACGTCATCAGTCAGCCGGCAACGGTATCTTTCAACATTTTGTTTGCGAATACAAATTACACATCACTACATAAACCATTTAACATGAACGGATGTTTTTGTTTTCACTGAAATGGTTTATTGTGTTTTGTTTATATAGAAATAAATTATTAATAATTCTTTAGTCATTTAACATTTGTTTATTCAGAAAAAAAAAATTACCTTATAAATAATTCGGGTTAAAACAATTCCGATAATCAAATACTAAATCTATGATACCCTACAGAGGTGCATGAATATATTTTAGATTATTACTTACTTATTTCCCTTAACATTCCATGAAGGAAGAGACGGGGAACTTCTCTCGAATCAGTGAGCTGTGTACGATATAATTTGTATACTCACTGACCGGGACCTACTGTTTTCTAGCCGGCTTCGAACGTCTACTGCTTTTCTAGAGAAGTTTTCAATGGCTTAGAGATCGCTCTCTTACTCGTAAAGTCGCCAACATTTACGAGATGGAAACAACCGCTGAAAAATGTTTGATGGTCATACCCGGTTTCGAACTCGGGTTCTTCTGTGTGATAGTCGCACACACTACCTGCCACACCACGGCCGCACATTTTAGATGGACATTATGAAAAACAGTCCGACATTTTAAAGTCTTATAGCATGTGCCATTGGAAGAAGTCTATATTGGGGTCACAAAAGTGATCTAGCCAGATCTAGCTTTCCAATTTCAATAGAGATTAACAATTTTGAAAAATTCAATTGAATTTACGGTTAAAAAAACTTGCGCTAATCGAATTTATTTCATTTATTTATTTCCCGTAAAAATGTTTGAGTTCTGTAAAAAACTGTTGGTAGGCAAGGAGTGAGGGATTTTTTTTAGGTTTTAAAATTAGAAACCCGATATTTGGCTATATTTTAGAAATTTATGCAAATGTGACTACTTATCATATTTTTCAATTTTGAAATTTTTTTTATACTATTTTTTTTTTTTTGCAAAATGTTGATTTAAAAAAAATTACTTATTCAATATTAAAAATTTTCACATTTTCCAGATTTTTATACAATATTTAAAAAATTTAATTTTATTTCATCACATTGTCAAACTGTAACTTATATATTTGAAGAGAAAGGCGATAATATTTAGAGAAGGGACGAAAAAGGGGCCAAAATGTACAATGATGGGATAAAAAAGGTACAGAAGGGGGAAAAAACAAAAATGTGTGGAAAAAAATGTAATTCACAGAAATCAGCCAAAAAAAGGGGGCCCAAAACTGGTAAAATATAAATGTAATAGATGCGCCCCGGGGGGCGAGCTGGTAGCGTGCTTGCCTATCAGCGTGGGGGTTGTGGGCTCGACCCACCAGAGCCTTTGGTCTATCGCTGCACAAATCTAGCCAAATGATGTGATTAGGATATAAATTTACTTTGTATTGTAATAAAAAAAAAAACATATTTTGTTTCGATTTTATTTTTTATTATAAAGTTTGTTTCTTATCTTTATTATGACGTCAACATTTTATTTGTACCAATTGTAGTTTGGTAGTAGCTCATATTATAAAAAAAAGTAGACTTTGAAAAAAAAAATTCAAAATTGACAAGGGATTTTTTTCTCTTCTTTTTCTATGGAATATCCTTAGAATTTCCAGTAGTTTTAATTTTTACTATAAGCTTTGTTGATTTTTTCCTCCCATAAAAATAGACCGACTCTTAATGTAGCCGACTTCCATCCGACCAAAAAATGGAATATATATAGCTCTCATATATATGAAGGGACTTCGAAGACACCTTTGCAGTTTCTAGAATGTGTAAAGAGAAGAGCGGTGGACAACTCTAGTGCCACCTTTCAATATCGCTGGAACATTTCTACGGTCATTTCAATGGTATCTACTTTACGAATATTCTTCGTCTAGTATTTGTGTTTAGAAATTTTAGCCGGGATATAAGGCTAACTGGTGGATCAGGCTACCTGTACGTATTTGATGCCGCAGAGATTCACAGATGGAAGCATGTAGTCCCCCCGCTAAATTTATTAAATACAGATATGATCCATCATAACACCGTGTTACAAAAAATAGATTTTTTTCTGTCCTATGAACCAAATGCACATATTCGGAAAGAGGGGAAAAAATAAAAATACACGTGTATCGGCGATTTTCATGTACACGTCAGAATTTATTTTTTTTTAAGTTTGAAGTATAAAGCTCGTAGTGGCCTGTGTGAAAGTCTTTGGATCGATTTTTAACCCTTTTTCAGTGATCCAATCGAGCTGATTTTTGGCAGGCAGACTCGTGGAAATGTCTGTATCACGTCAAATTTTTTAAAAACAATTTTTATTTTTTTTTATTATCCCCATTTTTTATTATTTTTGAAAAAAAGATATTTTTCACTTTGCTTAGCATAACTTGAAGAGACTCCACATTTTTAAACTACTTAAGCGTTACGAAAAAAAAAAATGTTTTTTGAACTAAAACCTTAAAAAAAACGATAACCATTTAAAAAAATTAGGAAAATCTGAAAATTGATAAAAAATCTATTTTTTAAAAAATTTGACGTGATACAGACATTTCCACGAGTCTGCCTGCAAAAAATCAGTTATTCTTAAAGTAAATTCTTAAACTAGATAAATAAAAATAAATACTAAATTCTCTATGGTCATGCAGATGACATAGACAAATCATTGTTGTATACATTGTCCCACCAGTCAGAGTGTGCGAACTAGAAGTAGTTATGCCACATGGTCACTCCGGATCCTCTAGGGTTATTTGTCTTAGTCTGATCAACTGGCCTTCGGGGAGTTTCGCAGTCGATGTGGTTTACCAATTGAAATGCAGGGAAAGTTCGGCTATCCATGTAGTTAGGAACTCAATCGGATTCTACTACTCAGAGAGTAGCAGAGTTAGGAATCTTGATTAGTGTACTTAATGTGCTCGATGGCGATGGTAGTCGGAACGGAGTTGTCCCACCATAGTCTGCTGTGATATTCTGAAACTCAAGACAAATTTCAACAAAGACTTTTCCCTTTTTCCTCCCTCCAACACACTTACTACATATCGTTAACCCAGTGGTTAACATTTATAAGCACATTCCCTGAGTGGGTTTTGTTATGATCATGTGTTTTTGTTTTTGCTTTATATTAAGAGTGTGTTATACTCGAATGAAAGCTAATTACTTCCTTATATAATTACATGCAGAAAAGCATTTTGTTTAATGCCACCTTGAGTAAGTTAGTTCATTAAACAAAAAATGTGAAATGTACTTCTCGACTCTCGACTTGCCAGGTTCGTTGATAAATCTGCGACAACTTCTTTACAAGTTTTACAAACCAATGCCCTCAGTCATAATGCCTCATCACCAGAATGCCGTAGTTATAAAATCATCTGAAATTTGTCCAGGTGACAAAATGAAATCCGCTAACAAAAAGTTGATTGTTGCCATTAAATAACACACAATTGTTTATTTATCACTTTAACCCACTCTGCAGCTCACCCTTCTGCCGCAAAACAGTGTGCGTTGCAATAATTTTTTCGTTGATTTTTTTTTTTGTTATATTTTTCTTGTTATTGAAACTTACTTTAAAAAAAAAAACTTTTTCTCAACATTGACACAATTTTTTTTATTATGTGTTCCGAGGTAGTGGGGCCGCCATTGTCACCACCACTACCGCTGCCATCGTACTGTGTCGTATTCTGTACGTGTTGCAACATAAATTAACACGATGATACATTCTCGTTTTATGATGGTGTTGTTGTTGTTGCTTTCTTTTTCTTGGTATTATATGAGTATTTGGAAAATGTATATGAAAATTGCACAGGTTAAAATGCAATGTACAAATTTACAATCTGTCATACGTACCCTGCGCATCATTTGGATAAGTCGGATGGGGGGTGGGGGGGGACGGTTGCTGATTAAGTTCGAAAAATGTATTTTGGTCTATTTTATGAACAACATATTCCGGGCACGATTTGTAATCTAACAATGGATTTGCGTTATTTATCGGTTTTCTTAACCGTTATCAGTGGTACACTTTACTTGGTAGTGTTATGGGCAGCATTTTGTTTCTTCTGCAGTTTTTTTAAAAAAAATGTTATTATTTTTTTTTTTTGCAGAAGTTCTCAGTAGACTTTATTCCCGTTAAAATCCTTTCCTATGCATTAGGGTGGAGTGAAAACATGCTTTTTTTTTTAATTTGAAAAAGTTAACCTCGGAAAGAGATGTAGTCTGGGGTCCTAATGAGGGGGAAAATAAAGAAAAAAATTTTAAAAAAATTTTAGGGGTCGCGCCACTCCCTCGAAATTTGGAAATTATCGCTATTTTGGCGTTGATTTTAGAAAAATCCTAAAAATTAACGACTTAACTTATTCGAAATTTAAAAGTTTGAGCTTGTTCGGTGCCCAAACAAAAGTATTTGAGGCAAATATGAGGATAATCGACTAATATTTGTAGCTTTGGTGGCGATTTCATTGTTCAGTCAATTTTCTGAAGAAGGGACGACTTGACTTATTTTACTTTTTGAAATTTTTGAACAATGAGAAAATTTTTTTAAAATTTGTTCATGCCCTTATTTCATTGTTTACGCTATTGCAAACATTTATTGACATAACACTTTTTAAGATTTTTCTAAAATCAACGCCAAAATAGCAATAATTTCCAAATTTCGAGGGAGTGGCGCGACCCCTAAAAATTTTTTAAAATTTTTTTCTTTATTTTTCCCCTCATTAGGACCCCAGACTACATCTCTTTCCGAGGTTAACTTTTTTTTTTAATTTCACTCCACCCTACTATGCATTCATTTGTAACGATGTCGTAGACTGGCCTCTACCGTTCGACCAATATTTCGACACTCACATGTTTTCTTTTGCAGTGATGATCAACGTCAGACAGTTGGCTGAATAATTAACTAGTGTCATGCTAGGCTTTCAATAAAGCACTTCAAAAGCTTGTTTTTCAAATCACATTTTTTTTATTTTTTTATTTGCACAGATTTTGTAATTTAAAGCCTCACCACCAATTATTGTAAATTACAATGAAAACTAGTCCGAGAATTAAAAAAAAAAAAATAATTCAAGGTATTATAAATTACATTAAAAATAAGTTTACATGTTAAGTAAAAAATAGGAAATTATGTGCTACTCCCTTTATACCTATACAATTTACCCGCAGTATAGTTCAAGGTGTATTCTTTTTGTTGTTGTTGGATGCCAGTGTTTGAAAGTACTGTCATTGCCTTTTTATTTTTACCCTGATCTGTGTGGGTGGATATGAGTTATTTTTTAGTGTTAAAAGTTAAAAGTAAAACACTTGTGCACCGTGACACACACACAAGTGCTGCCGGAGAGGGGCAGCCAGCCCCGCTTAAGTTGGTTGAGATGGATGGTTTTTTTTGTGTATGTGAGTGTGTAAAATATTGTTGTTAAACTAATTAGTTAAATAGAGCATGTGCAGCATGCAACGGTGCTCGATTTAAAGTGACATTATTTATTCATCATGAAAGGACTTGCAACAGCAGTGTCTATATATTTTTATTTTCCCTAAGGGTCCAATTCGTGTCAATGTCACTGGAAGTGTCAACTCAAGTAGTTGAATGCATATTTGTCTCTTGATTCAGTCTCAAGTTTTCTTTTTTGATGGCAATTTCATGTTCTAATTGAATTGACAAGTGAAAGCCTTCGCTGTGGATAAAGAATAATATAATCTGGTGCGTATAAGTGGTGGATTTTTTAATTCTTAAGAATCATACGCCACCGCTTACATTTATATTTATGTACATGCCGCGGTTTGGTTAACCAAAACGTGAATACTCATATGGTGTTTTTTTATTAAATCGATGTGCGTTTTAAGAAAACATATTTTCAATAACAAAATATGAAAAAAATAGAATATGTTTAATATAAGGGGCTGTAATTGAAGGTGAAATCTATATTTGCTCAAATCAAAATCCGCATATTCAAATTTTTTAAAATAGTTGACTTTTAGATAATAATAAAAATGCTAATATAGAATCGATATTTTTTGGGTTTATGAATGTGCGTTTTTAAAGAAACAAGGACTGTGGAGTCGAGCCAAAATTGATCGACTCCGACTGCAGTATTTTTAAATAGTTCGATTCCGATTCCCACTCCGGAGTCGACTATGACTTCAGTTGTTGCATAACAAACTTTAGAAAATTGTATTTCCGTCCGCTATTTTTAATATAACGCTGTGCTGCGTTTGTTTTCGAAAGATACATTTTTAATGAAATAAAAATATTTCAGATTTAAAAAAAAAAATTAAAATTTTTAATTTTTAAATCAGATTAAAACAAAAATTTGAAAAAATTATTTTTCTTTTGTTTTTATAAGAAATGTATGAATAAAACTCGGAGTCAAAGTCGAGCCAATTTTTCGACCCCAGACTGCGACACCGGGAACATTTGTCAGTCTCCGACTAGACAGCCCTGAATGAAATAAACTTTTCATTTGTATTTTTTCGTTATACAAATTTCGAGATTTTAATAGAAAAATTTTTTTTCAGTCGTGTTTTTTGATTATCTGTATTGAGCCGTATCAACAGGGGATCAACCGTATTAAGATTATAAGTTTCTAAGGCTAAAATTTGTTTAAATTTCAGCTTTTTGAGATTTTTTTCGGCGTTTCGAAATAAATATTTAAGTTTTTTTGTTTTTTTTTTATAGTGCTTCGAAGTTTAAATTTCAGCTCTTTGAGATTTTTTTCGGCGTTTCGAAATAAATATTTAAGTTTTTTTGTTTAAGTTTTTTTGTGCTTCGAAGTATCCGAAGTATATGGGCTGGATGAGCGCTCATTTTTCAGATAGATTATCGGGATCCGTTTCGGAAGCTGCCACACTTCTTCATCGGTACCCATTCGCAATGTTTTCTATGTTTATTTTCAAAGTATAGCCTCACTAAATCATCGCATTGTATAGGAGTAAACTTTGTACTAAATTTACGTTACAAGAGCATGTTTAGTCACGTCATTCAGTTTGCAAATGTCAAAGTTATTCAAAGTTTAAATACCGACACAAAGGTTGATACACCATGGATTAAGTTATCTATATATTTTTGGATATACAAGGCGTATGATTATTAACAATAAGGAAATTTCACCAATTTCAATTCATTAAATCTCACAGATGTCCCCTGAATATGTAAGCACGCTGAAACCCTAAGAAGATCATAAATAATGGATTCTGTTGTGTTATTTATTTCACTTAATGGCTAAGACAAATAAAATCTCCATATACGCAGTAATTATTGTTGTAATTAAACCACAATACAAACTAATTACATAACCGTCTTCCATTATTATTTTTACTGTATGACTGGGCGTATGTGTGTGTGTATTCATAAAGCATAACACATATGTATTCAAATAGATATACCGGCATGATAAGGTCATTCGTATTGAAGCAGAAATTGTACACTGGACCCCTGAGGATTAGGAGCTGCATTTATAGTTTATTTGGCAGTGTTGTATGCAAATTTAATAATTAGGGCTAGATCTTTCGATTTTAGCTTTCTGACAGCCAATAAATTACTAGTTCAGTTAAAATTCCGGTTAACTATGTTCTCTAATGAGAAGAAAATTATTGTGCTTAATCGGAATATAAACAAACTTCACACAGTTTTATTCAGAATGAACATTGTTGGTCACATTCTTCTAAAGTAAAAATCGTGTGCCTGGTGTATCAAACATTTACCGCACGACACTGTACTATTATTGTGGCATTCGTTGTAAGGAAACGGAAATCATGGCCAATAAATATTCCAAGAAAGGCCCTGTCGTAGCCCTGAAAACCAAACAGACATAACTGCACATATACATAGACTCTCACACACACACACACATTTAAATAAGTATGTGTATTAAAAATTAATGCACACATACCAATATATTTTATAGACGCAATTTCATTGTCTCCTTCATCGTAATCATCAGCCGGCTCTTATTCGGAATCATCGTCCTCCTTGTCATGAGCAATGATTCTTATTAAACACTTGGTTCTTAACAGAGCACAATGTCATAAATCATATGACGATGATACTGTTCATATCTACGACTACGAGTGTATCCGCAGACTCACACAAACAGACACTCACAGGGACATCCGTTTGTCTATCGTCATTCATACTGGCACAATATGTGGAAATTTCCTTATTGGATTAAATGTGAACTCTACACACATACACACAGAAATGAATACAGATTGATGAACAGACAGACGGTGGCATACACTCTCAACAATCTTCATCTTCAGCTCTCTCACACACCCGCACACCCGCACATCCTACAAAGACAAGGGCAATGCTAATAAAATGTTGTCCAAAAAAAGGATAAACTACGAACAAATCATAATCAATCATCTGCTCACAGTCAGTCAGTCGGTCGCTTGGTCGAAACGGCTACAGCATAAAATACATTCACATTTTTTGTTGATTCGCACAAATACACACAAGTGTGTGTATGTACCCTATAAAGATGAGAGATGAATGCAGAAATCAACTGAATCTGTTGTACGCTGTGTGTGTGTGTATGTGTGAGTGTGCGTATTGCACGAGTGTGCCAGTGTCTAGTTCTTGCTACGATTTATTCATACTCATTCATCCGTTCGTTCCGTCTTCTTTCATTCTCGGTCGGTATGTGGCCATTTGTAGTCTTTTGAAAAATTGATGAAGTTGAAATAATTGAAGCTATTCCCCTAACGTTTAATGGCCAAATCAATGAAGCCAAACTGAAATGGTTTAAGAATAGAATAAAACAATAAGATAACAACAACAGCAAACAGCACAATACAACATCAATAGAAATAATTTACCATATTTACGAATAGTTGTTAATTTATAAAGTATTCAACAAATATGTGTGTGTCTGTGTCTGTATTTGTGTATTTATTGTTGTTGGTGTTTCCTTTACTCTATGTACTCCATTCAAAGATATTTACACTGAGATGTTATACTACAGTAGGGAGCAAAACTAGAACGCCGTTGTAATTAAAATGCATAAGGGCATCCTTAATTTAGCAGAATGGCTAGGAACTGATCTGGGGTGATAGATAATTCGCTATACCTCATTGACTTGACTAAACTAAGGTGGATTAGTACAGATGATAATATGTGGCTGGGTAGAATATTGAGTGGATTGGAATCTGTGATCCCGTCAGATTGAAACTATATCCTACACATCGTTTTAGGGAAACAGACAGTAAATGTCTTTAAGTAAACCAAATTATCTTTAGGATGACATTTCCTAAAGTTGTTATAAAAACAGAAAACCTGTCAAACATTAATACAATTTTCCACTCAGATCGGCTGGCTGACAAATATTTTACTTAGCCGAATTATGCTTTAAGCAAAAACCCCCATTTCCATTTTCAGTAGACTGTTGGAAGATCTCGTCCACTGTTGGAAATACACACGAGATCCGATATATGTAAATCTTACCAAAATCAAAAATATATGTTTTCCTAAACGTGAATGGGTCACTACAAATTTGACCACAACTGCATGCACTCGTATTTATGTATGAGTGTGTGTGTGTGCATGTAAATCCCTTTTTATGGAAGGAAAACCCATAGACACACACACACATGCATACGTAGTTACAGACTTACACACGTAGTGTTTAGTTGAGTCCTTTTTTTTGGGTGATGTCGTTGTTATTGTTTTTATGGTTTATTTGTACAAAGGACTATGTGGTTATAATTTTGTTGCTATTGTTGTAGTCGACATTGCCAATGCTACGGTTGTTCATGTTGTTGTTGTTGTATTTGTATTTTTATTTTCCAAATACAAATTGGTTCTAGTTGTCAGCTGTACAGTACATTTATCACTTTCAGGGGATATTTTGTTATCCTTGTTGCAACAATGTTGAAAATATACGTATGTATACATATTTGAATCTTTTTTTCCCCCTGTGTGTGTCGGTGTGTGTATGTTTGGGTGCTGTCGTCCTGGTTGTAGCTGTTGCTGTTGAATTGTTTTATTTCATGTTTAGTCTATTGTACAACATATTTACTAACACACACACACACCAACACACGCTCAGGGAGAGGCACAATAAAAACAAAGACGTTTAGAGTTGTGTTATTTCCCTAAATAAAAAGCTTAATATTTTTTTTTATTTGTTTGTGGTTTTTGCCAAATTTATTTTATTGTAAATGAAGTTTTACGTTTTACGTTGCTCTCTCTCTCTCTCTCTCTCTGCTTTCAAGTGTTCGAATCGTTCGTCTTGCATGAACATACAAATTGAATTAAACTCCAGTCTTTCAAGTACAAGAAATTTAAAAAAATAAAAACAAAAATGGTTGTTGTTTATTCTGTGGTCATTATCTAATGGTAAGACGAAAAGTTACCAGATGCTTTCCCAGAAAGACGACTTTTCGTAAATTACTATTGGACTAGAAAGAAACAGTGCGGTGATGTTTTGTATATTTGGCGATGATTTAACGATGGATGACAGAGAGTTTATTTAGCAAATCAAATTCAAACTCTTTGCCAACCATTCATAAAGTGCGGGAATTCAGGCATCTGTGACATTTTGCAAGCTTTAAATCAACAGACTGTATTGGAGTTACAGTTGTACATAAAGACATATCACAAGGAATACTTCTTGACAAAGAAGCCGACTTAGTGGCAGCAGTTTTCGTTGAATTAAAGAGGAAAATTCTAAAATGTGATAGACAAGGGAAAACCAGAAGTTATTATTGCAAATGTCGGCAAGAGTTTGCTGGCGATACTATTACTTATTTCTCTTAACATTCCATGACAGAACAGACGGGGAACTTCTCTCGAATCAATGAGCTGTGTACGATATAATTTATATTCTAACTGACCGGGACCTACTGTTTAAAGCCGGCTCCGAAGGGCTAATGCTTTTCTAGAGAAGTCTTACATGGCTTAGAGATTGCTCTCTTACTCGAACAGTCGCCAACATTTACGAGATGGAAACAACCGCTGAAAAATGTTTGATGGTCTTACCCGGTTTCGAACTCGGAGTCTTCAGTGTGATAGTCGCACACACTACCTACCACAACACGGCCGTCCACGCTATTAGGACTGGGAATTCCTGGGACGTGTTGCCCCGCAAATTTGCTGACTTTTTACTTCACTATTTCCGTGAATAAAATACTTCAAAAATAAAAAATAAACCATGTAAGGTTCTACGCAATTTTTACAACTGATTGTGGGTTTTCATTGGGAGATCATACAGTTATGTAATTCCTGAAACATTCCTGAACTAGTTGATCTTATAACATTTAAATCGTTTGAGATTATTTTTTCAATATTAATTAAAATCAAGTTCCGGGAAGACTTTGTAAAAAAATTCCGATTCCCGGCAGTGGAAAAGGTCAGGAATTTAAAAACTCTACTCTTAACTAATACAGAATGTTACATGGGAACAAATTAACTCTTGTCACTTATTTTCGAGGGAAACTTTCTCGAGTCGTATGCGACGTTAAACAGATAATCGGTAACACAGCCATTAGACAGGGCAGTAATTGTTCGAAAAACTCAACACACTCACACTTTTTTACCAATACACACACATTTTTGCTACTGTCCGTCCGACTGGCAACGAAAATTCAATGGCAGTAAAATTATGGCACATGCAGCAGAAACGAACATTAGAGTTCCCCCAACATATTTTTTGTGTCAATTTATGGGATAATTTTATTGTGTAATTGTATTCTGATCGTTTTGTCGTATTAAAAAGAGTTATATTTTGTGAATTGTTATCAACGAAGTATTTTTCAGACTTGTTTGAAGTACAAAGAACAAAATTTAGACGTATTTATGAAAACAAATTTGCGTGTCCATACTTTTCCCCAAATGCTTTGACAATTTGTGGTGTGGGGTAACATTGTGTTTTTGTTTGCTGCTGCGGACGGTAACAACAACAAGAGAAGTTACTCTTGTGACGACGTTTTTGAAATGATTTTTCAGATGATTTTCGATATTTGGTTTCTGTTTCGAAGAGTATATGTGTGCTCAACTGGCAACAAATTAGATGTAGGTGTAATGGCAGGGTAAGACCAACCAAACTCCATATAAACGACAAGCTAAGATGAGTTCGTCTGAGTGCATTTATTTTTACTTTACGTGAGTTAAAATTCCAGGTGAGGCGAATATAATAGATTTAGAACTATAAATCTTCCTTCGTACTCATTATCACACAGGCATTGGGCTGTATTCGTTTCAGAAACAAGAGCAGAAGTGCATTCACACTACTCTAATACTGGGTCAATTAAAAGTAAGTGTAGACTACAGTAAGCCTGTATTAACGCTTCCTTGGAGAGTCTCCGGGAAGACTTGGTATAGTCCAATTTTCAGAATCTGTGCTTGCGTAGGAGACTACTATGTAACACAAGAAATTTATTTTCTGCCAGAAAACTCGTATTGAAAACAACTACTATTTGCACGCCTTCGTTTATCAGATTACTTTCCCAGTAACTAATCTAGACTTCTGCCTCCACAAAATACAAAACAAACATTCTGCTACCCTGAAAAATCACACAAAAAATCCCAATCAATGTTCATTTACAACCATTACATTTCAATCTAAGCACCCTTTCCGTTTTATATTGTGTGAGTGTGT
This sequence comes from Hydrotaea cyrtoneurina, assembly GCA_958296145.1. Taxonomy (NCBI): domain Eukaryota; kingdom Metazoa; phylum Arthropoda; class Insecta; order Diptera; family Muscidae; genus Hydrotaea; species Hydrotaea cyrtoneurina. The sequence goes on along the minus strand of OY282514.1, from coordinate 17,514,083 downwards.
GTGTTTGTTTTTTCATCCTTGGATTGTGTTATTCACAATTCCAATTGATCAATTTTCATTCGAAATCCCAGAAAAAGAATCCAGTTTTATGTTTGTTTGTTCAACTATAAAATATTTAAATGTTAACAAAGTAACTGAGATGGAAATGCATGTGCGAATATATGGGATTTTTTTTTATTTTGGAAAGGGAAAACTAATAAATAAATATGAAATAGAAACAAAAGAGAGGGGGGAAATCGTGCCACAAAAAAACCGAATATTACTTTTTTTTTGTATTTGGCATATATTTTTTTAGAAATACCTGGGAAATTGATTGATTTGTTTTAAAGTCATTGGAATTAGTGTACCTACATATATTAAACAGAGTTAGCCGTGTTTGCGGTAGCAAAGTCACTATGGCGTAAGATTTCGAGTAAGTCGGATACATTGAATGTCTTCAGCGTATTTTGGACACCAAAGGCCAAAAATCGATCCCTAACATATACTGACCAGTGTTTCTTGGTAAGATTTGTAAAATTTGAGACGTGGATTCAAAAGATAGAAATTCTGAAGGGAATTGCCTACACAATGCCATTATTTTTTTTTAAAAATTTCCGGGTTTTTTTTATCCTGGAAAATATTGTGAATTTTTTGCTAGGGCCTCCGAAAGCCCCAAAATGTAGAGATCGAAAATAGAAAATTTGAATAGGATGCAAAATATGAAAAAATGTCGGTGAGCTGAGAATCGGCTCCAGGACCTTCCCTAAAAAATGCGGTCGGTCCCCTTATGCAAGTGTAGGTACTCAAACTTCAGCAAATTGCATAAGGACAACAAATATACATTTTTCATAAAAAAAAAGTGAAGTAAATTATAATATTTTTGTATCAATTTTTTTTTTAATTATGTAAATTTATTAAATCCATATGGTGTCTATCCTGGACACAAACACTGTTATAAATATATATATAGGGTTATCTATTTCGTGCTTTCAAAAGTATTCCAGTAACAATGTTGCTCAAAGAATATTCGCTTAGCTAATAATTTTTCCGTAATAATTTTTCATATTTTGTATTAAAAGCGATAATGCAAAATTCACATTTTGTCCGGCTAAATTGTTCAAATCGTTCACTGATCGCCGGTCCATGACATGGAATTTTCTGGGAACATTGCCAGCTCTTTAACAGTCTTGGCTGACTTCTTTTGACCTAATCCGACAATCCCGTTTCTAGGCATACCATTGAGCCCAAAAGCTGCCTTCTCCCTGAGGATAATTTTTCGTTAAACACATTTTTCATAGAGCACAAATAAAACACAAATACGACAATAAAACTCAATGATTTGCAAGAGTTGTTTATTTGTAAGTCTATTCATTAGCCTAGTCTATTCGGAGCCCTTTATAGTTTAGTTTTTTATAATTTTTTATTGCAATAAATATGTAAATAAATAAAAATAAAAAATTCTATTCATGAAAAAATTGGAAATCAAACTGAAAACATGTCACGCATCACGTGACCTTTGGTAAAATCTCTACACTGAAAAAACAGTTAGGCAAAAAATGAAAAAAAAAATCACATTTACTATGTGACATTTCTAAATTCTAAACATGTTGCCAATACCTGTTTGTACCTTTAGTTTTGGCGAACACTGTAAAGCGTATTTAACTTTGTGCAAATACATTTCATAGAAATAAATATTTTTCTAATATTATCGAATGAGAAAACAAACAAAAGTATATTTGGTTATAAAACCAAGTAATTCTTTTTTATATTTTTTTCTAAAAACCATTTACAAACATTTTATGAATCGGTTTAACAAAAATGATTTTATACCACTCAACAAGATTTTATTGATACCAACAAACAAACAGAACACACACACTATCACATGCCTACTTGAGCAAAATTCTGATACTGAAAGAGCGCCTGTTATAAAGAGCAATTCTCGAAACACGATCGAACTTGAAATATTTAGCAAGAAAATCTCTCAAATATCAATTGTAAATTGGTTTGTAATTAAATGAATTATGTATTTTGCCAACTTGCCACAAAAATGACTTTCAGGCGCTGGGACCAAAAAAACTAATATTGTAAAGTAAAAAAAATAAATAAATAAAAAACAATGCGTGATTTTAATTTTGACAATTCAGAGATAAAAATTAAATATTTAATTTTGTTTTCTAAACTGTAAACTTATCTTCACCAATGATATTACTAAAGATTCGTCCATATTACTCTTACAAAGCCCCCCATTGGGGCATGAGAATCTGTAGTAATAGACGTTCTCGGATGTTTTATACGCGAATGTGTCTAGAAAAACTCGATAGCGATATCAGTGGTTAGATGGTTGTATACCCATACATGTGTATGTGTGTGTGTTTATTTGTATTTAATCAATTCATACGGAATATGTGTGCGTAAGAAGTAGTTTTTGATCCGTTTACTGTATATTAGAGTGTAAAAGTTTTTTTTATGGATGTTTTATGTTAAAAAGTGGGGAAAAAAATCTCTAAAATAATCATAACACCCGTAATAGTGGCGTTGTATTTGTGTAGGTGTACGTGTATTCCCAGATGCCTACATGTATGTCAATGTGTTCAGTAGTGTGTGTGTGGATATGCGGCTGAAAGTATACTAACAACCGAGGGTATTTGAGCTGTAGTTGTAGTTGTAGTTGTAGTAATGCTGTTGAATTTTTATGCTCAATTCAATCATAAAATTATTTATGCATACACAGACAATTTAAGCTGAGGTTTATACCGAAAAATCAGGAATTCCTATCACTCTCTATCTCTAACGTTATGTGTGTGTGTGTGTGTGTGTGGAGGGTTTCCTAGTTTAATTGCATGATTATGTATAATAAGTAGAAACCCTAATAATTTTCAGGGGATTTCATGGCTTTATACAGCCTGACTACACTAACTGAATATCCAATTGCTATCGAATATAACAAAGCTGAAATACAAAATACCGCCTGTTGAAATTCGATATGAATTTATGTTGATGCTGTTTTTCGATAATGGTTTGTAGCTGTTCGAAATATATGTTAATTTAACTACTTTGTGTTTTTTTTTCTATTATGTGATTTTTTTTAATGAAACACACAAATTATGTTTAGCGAATTCGATATGGGAATGATTATTAATTGTATTCTGTACGATGGGTGGTAAAGACAATGTGATTTATTGAATTTACCTAATAGGTTTTGTATTTAAACTGAAATACCTACAATTTATAGGAACACAAACGATTACGGCAATTGTTGTTCATCAAAAAAAAAAAAAAAAATGTGGGAAACTTGAAGCGGTAGAAGCAAATTCTAAAAATTTTAAATATTTCTTGTTTCAATTTTCCGCATAAAAAATAAATTGCTGGGTTTACCAGCTGTCCATGGCAGAAATATGTCGATTTTGTAGCTCAAAATCAGAATGGCATTAAGTTTTATTGCTAGTCATTCTAACTGCTAGAACTATTATAGCAGCCGAATGCAGACATTTTACAAATTCTTTTGTAAAAAATTTAATTAAACGATATATATTTATATACATATACATGTATACATATATATATATATATATACAGTGAAAGCTCCGATGGACGGACACCGACGGTCGCAGTGGTTTTGTCCGTCCACAGGAGATGTTCGCCCAGCGGAGATTAATTTGCTTTGTAGCAAAAAAAAAATTATATGTCAAAAGTAGATTTTTTTTACTAAAAAAAATATTTTTTGGCAAAACAAAATTTTTTTTTAGCCAAAAAATCTAGTTTTTGTATGAAAAATCTATTTTTTTGACATATAATTATTTTTGGCTACAAAAATAATTTTTTTTTTTGCTTAAAAAATCTATTTTTTACAATAAAAAACTATTTTTTTGACAATTAATTTTTTTTTTGGCTAAGAAAATATTTTTTTTGCTAAAAATACTTTTTTTTTGCCTAAAATCTAGTTTTTGTCAAGAAAAAAAATTTTTTTTTTTTACATTATTTTTTGTTGGAAAATGGTTTTTGTGAATTTTGTTTTTGCTAAAAAAATATTTTTTTTGCTAGAAAAAAATCTAGTTTTGTCTAGAAAAATCTAATTATATCTAATCTAAATTTATATGTCAAAAAAAAAATAGAATTTTTTTGTGAAAACTCAAAAAATATACAGAATAAAACATAGTATGCCAAAAAAATGTTTTTTTTCACAAAACTAGATTTATTTGCTAAAAAAAAATAATTTTTGTTTTTGGCAAGAAAAATCAATTTTTTTGACATACAATTTTTTGTTGCCACAAAAATAATTTTTTTTTCTAAAAAATAATTTTTTTTCTAACAAAATAATTTTTTTTCTAAAAAATATTTTTTTTTTTAAAATCTAGTTTTCACGAAAAATTTTTTTTTTTTTTTGACATAAATTTAGATTAGATATAATTAGATTTTTCTAGACAAAACTAGATTTTTTTCTAGCAAAAAAAAATATTTTTTTAGCAAAAACAAAATTCACAAAAACAATATACCAACAAAAAATTATATGTCAAAAAAAAAAAATATTTTTCTTGACAAAAACTAGATTTTAGGTAAAAAAAAAAGTATTTTTAGCAAAAAAATATTTTTTTAGCCAAAAAAAAGTTTTTTATTGTGAAAAATATTATTGATTTTTTTGTGAAAAAGTAGATTTTTTTAGCAAAAAAATGTAGTTTTGGAAAAAAACATTTTTTTATTTAAAAAACTATTTTTGAGGCAAAAAAATTATATGTCAAAAAAGAAATCGATTTTTTTTACCAAAAAAAAAATCTAGTGTTGGAAAAGAAAACAATTTTTTTTGGCATATTGTAAAATCCAGACAATTTTTTGTTTATCATTCTCAGTACCTTCCTGGGTTATTAATCTTTTTCCACATCGTAAACAATATTCTTACAATAACATCAGAGTGCCATTGCCATATATTTATAGTCCACTAGTGACGTTGTTGGAATTTTAAATGCCAAATTTTATTAAATTTAGTTCCCTTAATTGTTAATACCGGAATCTGTGCTTAAGAAGTTGTGACCACTAAAACTTAAGTTGCATTTAATTCATTTTAAATTTCTTACGAATATCTAATGGAAACAACAAAAATACCCTGGTACTAGTCTGACTAAAGGTAATTACAACTCTAAACCAGCTTAGTTAAGTATAACTAACCAATAACACCCCGAACGATGTCAGAAGAGAAAATGATTGCCTTTGGTTGGAGATGCAGCAAATGTCTGTCAGTGGAAGTTGTACTGTACACCATCGTTTAACGGATATCACCAGAGCCAGGGCTCTACTACATCCACTGTCTGTGTTGACCATCTGTCAGTTGCAACGTTTGAAAAATGATGAAACTTATGCTTGAATTACAATTCGTAAATAGAACTGATGTAATGCATGTACATACACCCACATACATGTGTGCAATGTATGAAGTAAGTACTTACAGGTATGAATGTAGTCATCAACTGGCATGGATGTCTGTGTGTGGTGTGTGTATATGTTAATACGTGTGTGTCAGGCAACAAGCAAATCCCCAAAACAATACCAATACAAATACGAGCAAGATTACTTGTACACTTACATCAATGTGCATGTGCAGTTTTCACATCGCCACAGTGTGTTTGTTTGATTTACTGAAATCGTATGTGCACATTTGTGTGTGTTTGTAACTTTGTAAATGAGTTTGTGTGCTTTTCTCTTATTCTACCGAACGTATGAGTATGAATTTCATTGGTTGGGATTTTAATTGCAAAACACTTAAGCCAAAAACACTAAAAACTTTAGCCATCCATGTTCGTCTTCATCGTTGTAGTCGTACTCGATAAAACACATACTCATGCATATGCAGAATTCTGTCATGCATGCATATCCGTTCCCAGCATGTGTATGCAGAACACCTTCTCAGCCGCTTTAAAGGATAGCTCTGTCAGAGTGAGTGTGTGTATGTGTGTGTGTGAGTGTTTGCGTATGCTAGTGTTTGGTTGTTGTTTAAGATACAAATGAATCTTTATCTTTACTACGTGTAACATATAAATCTATTTAGATTATGAAAGTTGTCAGAGTGTGGATTGGATTGTTTGAGTTTATATTGCATTTAATATGCAAATACAATCTACACACACACACAGCCACCGACACACACACACACACATATTACCGACTACACATAATACCCCATAGACAACATTCTTAGACTTAGGTGTTCATTCCTGTGTATGTGTGTGAGCACGTATGTACCTTGGCTTGGAAAAAAGTGAAATTTCATCTTGCAACACAATCATGCCTTCTTACAGTTCTTCTTCGGCCACATTCAGCCACAGATACCTGCACGTGTACGAATAGTCCACATATCAGGATGTAGTAGCAGGCACGATGGCATCTCGGTTGGTATGTAGAGAAAGCCCCTTCGACATGCAGTCTCTTGTAGGTTGCCTTGTTGCTGCCTCGATGAGTCCAATGCCACAATAAACTGTGTAAAGCAAAAGTGAATTTTCATGTTGTATGTCACACTTTTGTCTGTATTTATGAATGTTATTCGTATACGAATACAACGACTAAGTACATATATGTCAGAAGTGGTTGAAAAAAGTTAACGACAAGGAATGGACAAGATTTTGTAACTAATTTGGAAAGGAAACTGTATGAGTTCGTATAATATTTCAAGATTCTCTAGATCATGGAAGAAAAATATGAAGAGATCAGAAATATAAGAATTCTTGGAAGATAAATATGAACGATAACGCGGCCATGATATACATTCTAAACATGGTGGTTTTAATGGCGAAATAGACGACCACCATGATGACTCTTTCGAGGACAAAATGAGACTGACGATGTATATCCAAAAATCAAAAACTTTTGCGGGTTTTGTCAACATTTTAATTTTTTTGATCATTGTTTTCTGGTTTAGAGTTTGTTAAGAAAATTATATTGTTAAATGAAGACAAATGATTGGATTTTTCTTTTTGTTTTTATTCCAGGCTCAACGCTATAACAATTGTTAGCTCCCTATTCCGGCAGGCGCTGATGGACGATATACAGCAGACACCGGAGCTAATCTCGATGGTAAGTATCCACTTGAGATGAGGATACACACTCAATTTGGTCAAGTTAAAACCAAACGGACCGTAACCACCATCAATATAAGCAATAATACAAAAATTACCACAGCGGTTCCGTGGGCCTCTTCTTGAATCGGAGATGTAATATCATTCGGCACTGCCCAGATGTCTGTACCGTCTGTGCTGCCTATATTGTACCTAAACATTTTCGATTAATCACCTGTGTGTATGCGAATGCTTAACGTTTAAGAGCGAGTCTGTGTATCCTCTCTCTCTGTGTGTGAATGGGAATGTGTGCATCCGTCAGGAGGAGGTGAATGCATAAACATGTGTTGTTGATGTTTCATGCATCCTTGTTTGTTGGTTTAACACATATTCTCGCAACAGCATTCATATACCGACACACAGCCAAACCCACATATCCTCATGCTCGTGTATGGGTGTAGGTGAGTATGTGTGAGCTGGTGCAACGGTGTCTAATCATATTTAATGATTAGGGTTTCTAATATTAGTGTTGTCGTCGTCGTAGATGTTGTTGATGATGTTAGTGTTGGTGTTAGTATCGGAGTTTCCTGTTGCCGTTGTTGTGTTCAATGCTTATTCCTCATGGGGGACACACACATTCAACGACAACGTAATGTCTTGCACAAAATGGTTATTTGTTCAGTTTTCCATGTTATGGCAAAATATCGTTAAAGGTTTTGTTCTTCACAACTTCAATACTAAACGATTTAATGCAATTTAAATTGGCGATATTCAATATGGGCCAAGCCAATCATAAGCAGGCGGCTCATAGGCTGCCAATTAAAGCCCACTCCAGGTGGGGGGAAACCCCCATTTTTTTTTATGGATAAAATATTAATTCTTGTTTGCTTATCATCAGCCGTATATGTGTGTGCGTGTGCATATTTATGATTTTTGTTTGTTTTGTCAGAGAGAAAAAAAAAAAAAGATATTTAAATAAACAAACCCACACACACAAATTCATTCATGCATATGCCATTCGTATGCACGTGTGTGTAACATGTTGTTGTAATTAGCATTTTATGATTGTTGTGTGTGTGTGTTTCATTCTTTGTTTCATACGCGTCAAAAGTTTCGTCCAAATACACAAAGACGAGGGGAGAGAAGCCAAAAAAAAAAATTAAATAATAAAACCTAACAAAGTTTTACAGAGGAAACAATTTGTATTTTATAAAATCAACAGCGACAGCGACAAAAAAAAACACTCACACACACACACACGAAATGTTTAACAAATACGTGCCTTCACTTGCAGCTGAAAGAGTGTGAGCGTGAAAAAAAGCACAGAACAAATTGCCAACTCGTACACCCATAAACTTTTACATTTTCCAAAAATAAAATTAAAAAAATAAAATGTAACACAGCGAAGAAAATACGAGTGTAAGTCAAAGTTTGGCGGCATATTTTAATGTTCATATCCGCGTTGTCGCAGTCACATCGAATGTTGGCTAACACGACACATACAAAATGAACAACAACAAAAAGTTTCATTGCCTGTTATTTAGCGTAATTAAATTTATTTGCATACACAAATAAAATCTTTATTAAATTAATGCCAAGCAATACAATGAACACATAAACATACGTACAGCTTATCAAATTGACTCGGAAGATTGCGTCGAAAAGTCTTTCAAGTACTGATAACTGAGTGGGATATACCCGGTGGGTCTAATTCGGAAGAAATGTTTTTTGTGCTGGAAACATAAATACATTAGGAGCACAGAGTTGTGAAGTTGTCAATATTTATTTGTTTTACAAATTTGTTAGTATTTCGAGGTAGACATTTCAGACAAACATCTCGGACACGTTGTGGCAAATTCAAAAAATTGTAACTAATTGAATTAAACTATCAATTTATTAATTTATATATTTATTGTAAAGTGAACACAAGTTGAATTAAGCTGATATCAATCAGTGTATTGAGTTTACGTATTTCCCTTAACATTCCATGAAGAACCAGAAGGAGAGATTCTCTGAAGTTAGTGATATATTTTTTGTACACATCGATTGGGAACATCTGTGTTTTTTTTTTGTGGTAAAGTACAATTAAATTTGCTATATCTTTAAATATTTTTAGATTTTAATATTTTGGGATTATGCAGTTTTCTATCGAATTTCATTAAAAAGCGAATTTCGAATCCTTAACAAACTCGACGTATTTAATGCCAGATTCCCATGTTCCTCTGTACAATAAATTATGGCGAGTGTTTAGATCATTTATTGTTCTAAACACTCCAAACTCCAAACACTGTCGTCTTTTTTCCTTTTTTCATCGGAATAGGAGATTTTATTCTCCTTCCCAACTCTCCGATTCGGACCAACACTGCTAGCGTCGCCCTGTATGCCACATTCTCAACTTCATGAAGTTGGCTTTGGCTTGCGGGGATGGTTCACTATGAGAAGCTCTAATAACTTCGTGAAGTAGTCGTGAGCTGTCGTAAGTTTTTGCGGTACACAACCAAATGCGTACCTTGGCTGCTATAAGAACGTGTACCGAATCGATATTCGCAGTTCGGAACGTCCGTAGATCATAAACCCTGGATGTGTGCCTCGCGAATAATACAACGTCATCGATTCGGTTTTTTTTGTTGTATTTCCATAAGCTGACAGCCGTATTACCTTATGTGGTTCCCGATATTTAGTCCTGGTGTTGCCTACCTCCACATTCCTTATGGAGGGTGAGCTTATCGACGGCCAGAAATCCCCAATTACGACGAATCAGACACTCTTGATGTTCTGGGCATGAAGATACAGGGTGAGGCTCGCTGGGCTAGCCATATTTTCGATGTGTCGAAAGAAGCATTCAAGTGTTTAGGCTTTTTAAAGCGGTTCAAGAAATACTTCACCCCATCTGATATCGTAAATATTTACACCACATACATCCGGCCTAAAATGGAATATAACTCCCACACATGAGCAGGGGCTCCGTAGACATCTTTCCAGCCTTTGGACCTAGTACACAGGACACCGATGGTGATGAGAGGGAATAGTAGGATATCCATCTCTATTTGCCGCCTTCAGCATCGCCGTAATGTGGGAAGTATATCGCTGTTCTATAGATATGTTAACGGTATCTACTTCTCAGATATCCGTCGGATTGTCCCTGATGTTAGAACATTTAGCCGGAATACGCGGCTTCCCAGTTACTTTCATCCATTCGTTGTAAAATGGCCGGTTGATCGGACGAATCACTATAGAGAAAATTCTTCTTCCAGCAAGTGTGTTTCCTGCCAGTTGTGACATTCTCATATTCAAAACAAATGTCATTAATTATACTCCATCTTTCCTCGTTCTGTTATCCTAATTTCCTTTCGCTGATATAGTGAATTCCATTTATAGGGGGAATCAGTTGAGCGATGGACTTTCCCCAAATTTTTTTTTACAAAATTTTTTTTTCAAAAAAAAATTTTTTTTTTACAAATTTTTTTTTTCTACAAAATTTTTTTTTACAAATTTTTTTTTTTTTCAACAAAAATTTTGTTTTCAACCAATTTTGTTTTCCAATATTTTCATGTCCTTTTAACAGTCTTGCAAAATCAATACAACCTAAGCCTAAATTATTTAGAAATTATTTATTTGGTGAACTGGTAGAGCAAATAAAAATTAATGGTCTGATATTCAAAAGTGTTCGAGCCCAAAAAAAGAAAAAAATCAAGATATTTCGCCAAAAAAAAGTATTTTTTTTCCAACCGCCTACGAAGTCTTTGGTTGTTTGTTTTTCTTTATTGAATTGTTAATTTTTAAAAGTAACGAAAATCAAAACTGGTCAAGTCCAGCGTGTTCAGTTTTAAAACTGGTCAAGTCCATTTATTCAGTTTTAAAACTGGTCAAGTCCATTTATTCAGGTTTAAGATGAACAATGTCTTCAAATAAAAAATTTTATTTACAACTCCATCATTATTGAATCAAAACTGGTCAAGTCCAACGGTTTTAGTTTCAAAAGTGGTCCAATCAATTTTTAACGATAAAACCGGTAATTTATCAGAAAAAAATCGCCATATAGTGGTGCAAATTGAACATTCGACAAAAATCATATTTCCTATTTTCTATGGAATTTTGAAAAATAAAATGCTGAGTATTCGTTTTTTTTTGGTTTTATTCCAAAAAGTGAAAAATGGACTTGACCATTTTAGAATATAGGCCCCTCAATTACTTAGGCCAATATTTTGAATTCTCACACAATATATGATTTTCTTATACTCCCCGAAAACGACCCACCGTGCGTGGCTTATGGCCAGCGGGCGAATTGCCTGGACTTTTCACACTTTGAATGGTTGTAATTACAGATGTCCATAATTATGTGGACTCCATCATGAATTATTCAACAGAGAATAGCCACGAAAACTTACAACTCCACAATTTAAATGGATGAAATAAAGTTGAATAATAAAGTAGTGCAGTTTGGAAGTGAATGGGGGCGTGAACGGTCTCAAATCCTTGTTGGCCTTCATCGTCTGCATCTGCATACAATTAAGTTAATTGTATTCCAGTCATAAACATGATATGATTCATAAATAATTATAGATAAAAACTAATAGTCCACCCGCACGTTATGAAAATATTTTGGAGCAAGACATTAAGTAAACTTATGTGCCATATTGAAGTAAATTAAAGTGGCTTTTGAAAGGATATTGTCCAACTCCGTGGGCTGTGTGACAATTGAAGGGGAGGCAACCTTAATGCGCAGTGTATGGTTTTATTGAAATAATCAATTCATGTCACGAAAAATGGCTTAATTGATCATTGATGCCTCAAAGTCTTGCTGCTTGTTGGCTTGTGTAACTACGAGTCTCTCGCTGTGTGTGTCTGGTAGTCAATTTAAAAACAATCAGTTGTTAAATCGGTTGTATAAACAACAACAACGACAACAAAATAATATTATGCAAATGCAAAAGTAATGTATAGTTGCTATTTAAATTTTTATAGAAAATTTACATAAACAAATTAAAATAACATGCAGTTACTACAATGTATGTGTGTGTGTATGTGTGTGTATGTGATAGAGAGTATATGTAAATATCAGAGTATCCATTGTATTGCATAAAAAAAACGACAACAAATTGTAAAGCTACAAAAAGTGAGAGGAATAACAATTTAATTATATTGTTAAGGAACCCCACCCATACCATCGTGACCAAGCAGGCATTTTCGAATACAGCACAGTGGGGTGAAAATGTATACTTTCGCATATTTTTTTTACGGGGCTTTAGAATCCATAATCCTGGTGCATGCAAGTGGCCAAAGTGCTACCAAAGAATAAAAACTATCATCTTATTTTATGGAAAAGATCTTCTTGTGGGACGGTTCACACTATTCTTGATAGACCTTCAATATTCCGAGTACAGAGAGAAATAGCGGCCCTAAAAAATAGGTAAAACGATATAAAACAATTGAATGATACTAAGTCATCGGTAAAATCAGGAAGAAACTTTTTTTTGATCAAGGGATGCCCCCTATTAATGCACTGTGTTAGCGATAGGAAATAAAGGTATTGGAGGGAGGAAAAAATGGACGTTGAACTTGAATTTGATAATGTCATACCAGGCAGTAAAAAAACACTTGCAGGACGATTATTTCACAAACGAACAGTTCAGCTGAAGAACGAATTTTAAATAAAGTAAATTTGTGGCCATTATAAAAGGTTTTCCAACAAGAGGTGTTATTTTGCATCACCTGGTATTTCGGTAGCTGTCTCTTTTGAAGCTTTTATTCTCTGACATTTGACAAGTAGAAACTACGCCATTACTAAAAATGGAACGATTCGCGCCTCAACAAAGCATTGAAATTATTAAAATTCACTAAAAAAAATGTTGAAAATCTTACAGTCACAGTTCGCAAAACTAAAAAGTTTCCGGACCGTGTTATCTCTCGAAGAGGTGATCTCAATTGGCCACCGAGATCATGTGGTTTAACACCTTGCGACTTCTTTCTTTGGGGCCACATGAAAGATAAGGTCTAGGGCAACAGCCCAGCGTCGATTCAAGACCTCAAAGATAGAATTCGTGAGTCTATCGAGGACACTGGGCAGCCACTTTGCGATTTGGTTATACGAAATTTCATGAAAAGGATATGTTCCTGTAATCGTGGTCGTAGTGGCCATTTGGCTGATGTTTTTTTATTTATAACGGCATACCTTCCTCTTTATTATAAAATAAATATCCGATCATTTATCACAAAAAATTAAATTTTTCTTTGAATTCCGAAATAACACTTCTTATTGGAAAACCCGTAGTTCTAAAAATCAGAGCCATCTTATCGCGATTGAATACTGTAATATATAACACGATAATTGAACCCCCCCTGTGTCTGAAAGTGGATACGTTCGATGGTAAAGGGTGTTTTTTATTGAGGTATACAACTTCGAATTGAAATAAAACACAAGAAAATCGTTTTAATGTCCATCAATTTGGCTTTATTGGAAGGATAATTTTATGCCATTAATGTTTAAATATGATTTCGAGCATGTGGCCGCCGCGGCTGGCTCGAATAAAGCCAATTCTACAGGTCCAATTTTCAACCACTTGTTGGAACCACAACTCATCCACATTCATGCCATCCAATTCGGGAACAAAATAGTCGGTTATCATGGCTCTATACCGGTCTCCATTAACGGTAACTGACTCTCCAGCATTATTTCGGAAGAAGTATGGCCCAATGACTCCATCAGCCCATAGAGCACACCAAACAGTCAGTTTTTGTGGATGTAATGGCATAAAATGGACGGAGCTTGCGGTGAACTTCGCGAACTGAACCATTACTTTCGAAATAAATTTGCACGATTTGCAAGCGTTGTTCTTTTGTCAACCTGTTCATGATGAAATGGCAAACCAAACCAAATATTAATCACTTGACAGCTGACAAAATGGCCGCCAGTTAAAAAAGTGATGCCAACTTAAAGTTCTATACCCCAATAAAAAAACACCCTTTATAACACGATAATTGAACCCCCTGTGTCTGAAAGTGGATACGTTCGATGGTATATGAAATGAATGGACTTGAGGGACTTCCCTCAATACGTGTCCCACAATAACGGTATGTAGATACTTCGGACGAGAAGTTTTTACAGAGTTCCACATAATTATCACCGTGAACGTCCGAATCATAAAAGGCCATGGGAAATATACTCTGCTGTGCGCCAAGCCAAACTCTTCCTGCTTTTTAGGTGGTAAGCCCAAGCCACATCGAATCTCCCTGAAGAATCATTCCTAATTGGCCAGGCTGGAAGAAAAGCCATGCTGCTTCTGACCATCTGTTGTGCCAGATTACCGACTATGGAAAAACCTCGTAGCATTAAAACATTCAGTTTGAGCTCTGCACACCCTGACTGCTCCTATAATATACATATATCTTACTCTCCACCTATTTTTTTTTGTATTTGGTGACACATTTACCCAAGCAGAATAGTAAGCTAAACAAGTGATACCCTGTCATGGACGGAGTTAAACCCATCCTAATACAGAGATTGTTTAAGATAATCATTCGAATTTGTTTGCGTTGTAACCAGTCCTGTCCATGGTAAATATTTCCTAAGGAGTAAGTTCTTATTTCCGTCGTTTCGATGTGGAACATAGGGAGATTATCTACAACTTATTTCGATTCTAGTACACACTTACTTCCTTAGGTTGGCTCTACAATCTGTTGTTGTTGGTCTTGGTCTGATTAATAAATGATTTCTGCTTGGCTTCTCCAGTTCGTGATATCCATCCTCTGCATGTCCTCTTCCATTTGGTCCATCCACCGGAGACTCGATCCTGCCTGTCTGTGCCTTCCGTGGTAGTCGTCGTCCATACGTTGGTAACAAATAATTCTCATCTCGTTCTGTTCCTCTCCTCAGATATTACACCTGCTCTCGGAATTGCTTTGCTTGGCCTACTGTGCAATGTGGACTACCGGTTGGTTCGTTACAACAGGAAACAACAAATTAAAATGAAAAGTGATATACGAGTACGTAAGCGTATGTGTCTGTGTGTGTGTGTGTGTACTCATGCATTAGTGTATATGTTTGTTTTAAATAAACTATAATACACTCATTCATATTTGTATGCGTAAGTGGGGGAGTAGTGTGCATGTGCGTGTCCGTGTCCATGTGTGTGTGTGTTTGGGGATAGATGCGAGTGTATGGACAAAGTGATACTACTCGGTTGTAGGTTTAACCCGGTTGTATATGGCTGGTCATGATCCCTTAGATTAAACACGTAGATGTGGATGCAGATACAGGCGGAAGGACAGACAAACGGACACATAAACATATGACCTATTTCCGCAGCGTGGCGGGTTACGTAGCCTGTCAGTTTACTACGGCCGTACGACTGATACGCAACTACCGCACACACTATCCTACGGCTGCCAGCCCCTCCCATCCACAAACAACAATAATGAAGTAAAACAACAACAACAACAGCAGCACAACGGCGACAACAAGGGGAGAGTCGGATATGGGAAGAAAGCGAAAACAAAAAGGAACGGCACGCACAGCATATGTGGCGCATCATTAAAAATAAATTTACGCTTGACATAATGGTTTGCATAGATCCAAATACTGAGCGCGTCAGCGGTAGCGGGAGGAGCAGTAGCTGTAGCTGTAGCCGTGCCTGTGTCTGTGTATGTCAGTTGCGCCGAGCGTTGCGTTCAGTGGCAAGGCACAAAAGGTGCAAGCTTCCAAATTGCTTAGAGGGTGTTATGTGCTTCCACAAATACCGCATAAGTACATATATTTTTACCAGGCTCTGATGTTGATGGTGCTGTTTCCTGCAGGTGGGACAGCGTCGTTACATCAATGAATGTGTACGTGTGTGTGTGTATTTGCGCTTTCAAATAAATGAGCACTCCAAATGTACATGTAAGTGCCAGGGCCAGTGTGCGTATGTGAGTGCTGTATGATTTTGCATTTTACAGTTTGTCTTTCAGTATCAATGTGTGTGTGTATGGGTGTATGTCCCTCTATCGCTGTAGCTGCGTGAAGATATTATAAATGTATGTGTGTGTGTGTGTGTTTGTATGCATGAGTGAGTGATGTATGTTATTTTTAGCTTTAATAGTGGCTACGGGTAACATTTCACAGGTGTTTTATCTTCGTTGTATGCGTTGATATCTCGTAATGAGCGCAATGAGCTTAAAAACAAAGGCCAGCCAACTACACACGGCAACAACAAGGATACTACTTTAACGATACCCCATGCACACACACACATACGAGTACATACCACACTCACTAGCACAATCTAGACAGCTTGGGGAAGGGAGGAGAGGAAGAAAGATACTTCTAAATTAACATAATGACAGCTCAAGCACATACAATTACTTGCGTGCATGTGTGTCAATGTGTTAGTGTTTATGGGTGTCAGTGCATGTGTGTGTGTGTGTGAGAGAGAGTGTGCGTGAAGTAAACTACCACATCATCACAAAGCACACACACACAAAAAATGATACCACCAACGGAAACTTCATTAAAAACACATGTGTTTTCAAATAGCATTAAAAAAAATATAAAAAAGAACCCATACACTCACACTATACTTTGGTATCATAACGGGGTTAACCCACTTCCGGTACGAATTTAGGTGTAGGATATTCTATGAGGTATAAATATCCTATATAAACATTCTTATTTTTTCCATAAGTATTCATCAAAATTTGGAGATGGTCGGCAAATCGAATTATTGTAAAGTTTCATTGAGAGAAAAAAATGATTGTAAAAGTAGTGTGGGGACGACTCTTCTTGTGTAAAACACCTTTTAACACATTACGGAAATTCCGGACTAGCAGGACATTATAAACTCCCTGCCTTGATGATCAACACTCGCTGGATGCAATGCACTGTGTTAGCGGACGGAAATTAGAGTATCGCAAGGATAATAGAGCGAGTAGTGTTTGCTGAGATTTTGTTTTGAATTTCAGAATGTCGCAACTGGCAGGAAACACACATGTTGGACGAATATTCTACATAGCAACGGTTCGGGTGGCAGAAAAAACACTTGCTGGAAAAATATTCCACATGAATGAAAACACAATTGTTTCGCTTCATAAGAGTGAGTATCTGTTACTAGTATTCGGGTAATCTGAATGTTTTTTAATGCACCCGGTGAATACTTGGAACATACTATCTGTATGAACCTTTGAATAATACTAAAAGAAACCTTGTTATGGACTATTTATACATGAGTACTATCTTAATATATATTTACCCTCGACACTGATTCACTGACTCTGTCACGCAGTACGTAGGAATTTAAATAGGCATTCTATAATTCTTTAAATAATAATAATAAAAAAAAGAATATTTTTTTTTGTACAGAAATTGTGTTTTCCCCAAATTTTTTTTTTTAACCAAATTTTTTTTTTTCAAATTTTTTTTTTTTGCAAAAATTTTTTTTTTTTACAAAATTTTTTTTTCAACAAATTTTTTTTTTCAACAATATTTTTTTTTTGAACAATTTTTTTTTTCAACAAAATTTTTTTTTTTTCCACAAATTTTTTTTTTTTCCTACAAAATTTTTTTCCATATTTCAACTGGCGCCATATGCTCATTACAACTTACTAGTATTCTATTAATATTGATACTTGATCCCGTAATAGTCCTCATCCAGGTACCTTGATGGAGCGGTGCTAAGGTTTGTGTATTAAGTTCTCCTGGTTTTAAGCTGATCTTAAGTACGGGTGGTTGTAGACACAAATCCTGTGTACTTGCAAATAATAATCTTACTATTTTTCTTCTGCCTTCTTTGAGTATCTAAGGCATGGCCAAATGCAGTTGGCATCGGTGGATGTGGTGCATGACATCGAGGTGCTCTCGGAAAATGCTAATGGATGCTGCAGAAAATTATATGCAGAACTTGATTGTGGGGAGTGACATGAATGAAGTGGCACTGATATCAAAGGCAGGGGTGAGTCAATGCAGAACTTGATTGCATGCTGAATGCAAATTTCTGGAAAATCGTAGATTTTCAGTTCTGCGCTATATCAGTTCCCTTTTAATGGGGATGAAAATTTTTCAAGAGTCTATGTTATCACATAATAAGGAAAGCATAGGGAGACATCAGGATAATTTTAAGAATTCCTGATGTAAATGTCAGAGACATCAGATATTATTAAGCGGTCCACACATCAGATCATTGCGACTTTAAATGGCTACAAGGATATTGTCCCAAAGGCAAAGCTAGATCTAATCAAGGACCGCGACCACCAGTCATTAGAGCTTGCAAATCTCAGGAAATTCTCTTAGAAACTCATTAACTGGGATAAGTCCACAAGTGCTGCACTGGGACAATTATAAAGAAATGCTTATGCAATACACAAATGCATTTGAAGACAACTCAGAATATATCCTGGAGAAGGCTCAAAATAAATTGCCAAGGTGTCTGGACAGCAATCTGTACGTGATTACGAATCCGAATTCATATATTTCGCATGTCTTCCCGCGTTGGTTAGGGGCGGAGCCTATCTAACACTTCGATCGTTCTATAGTCAAAATAATCGCCGCGATTTGGATTTAAACCACAGCCACCACGAACGTCCCCAAAGGGGCCACATCATAGTCAGGCTGGACAAATTCCAGGGGCTGCTGATTCCCGTAGCACCACAAAAAAGTCTCCGGTCAGAATTCATAGTTGCAACTACTACCAGTTGAACTCCAAGGACTGATGGTCCATCAGCAAGGCTCTATGAAAAACGCCCCAAAAAAATCTAATACAGAATTGGGGTGTTTTTCATAACTTTTCATTTTTTCTTTTTCATATATAAAATGCAGCAAAAAAATTATGCAGGACTCTCTGAAAAATGCCCCGCCAAAAAAAACTAAGAATTCCCAAAAAAAAAAATGTCATACGAAATTGGGGTGTTTTTCACAATTTTTCATTTTTTGTTTTTCTTTTTCATATGAAAAATGCAGCAAAAACAAATGAAAAATGGACATTGGAAAATTTCCCGATTTTTCCGTAATTTTTCGTATTTTTTGGGGATATTTTCATATTTTCTGCGGATATATCAGCAACTAAAAAGGAAATCGGATCTCGTGGCTTTTCATCCACCGTCTTATTTAATTCTTGTGTGATTAATATTCGATTGTCTTCTAATCTACACAGTCAGAATTGGTTTGGGTTGATCCATGACTCAGCTTTGATTAAAAATATCATAAATGTTTAAAGTTTGTGCCACATGTTGCCCAACCCTAAGCATAATTATATGGGTGAATGTCTCTGTGTGTGTGTGTGTGTTGATATTATGGAGCTCAAATCATATCGTAGCGTTAAAACTATAAAGTTTGAAAATAAAAAAAACGGAAAACGTCAACCAACAGCAACACCACAGCTATAGAGCGAGTCCTCGGTGTATTCGGTGGATGTACAAAAGTACTTTTTGTTGTTACTTTTAACCGCTGTTGTTATTAATGTTGTTCGTGTGTTGTCTATGTTTGCAATTTTGCATTACAGCTTTTTTTTTTTGCACTGTTGTCGTTTTTTTTCCCTTAAGTTTTACTCGTTTTGTGTAAGAGTACAAACAAAAAAGCAAAAAAAAAAGGAAAAGCTTTAGAACAAACAAAAAACGAAATTAAAGCAATAATTGTGTAAATTATATGTTTCACCAACACTTTGTGGGTTAATGAGTTCATTTCAGTTTTTTCAGATCTTTTCACTTTTTTGCTGTTGTTGTTGTTGTTGTTTTTGTTTGCTTCTTTTATAACACTCTGTCGTTGTACAAAGTTGTGTGGCCGAATAGCAGCTTGCATTATGCTGCAGTATACGATAGTTAGCATGTACGTGTGTGTGGGTATTTATGAATGCATGAGTGCACAAGTGGCATTTGTATAGGTGTGAGTCTATGTATGTGTAAAATACATGCATTCGTTTGAGGTATTTAATTAACTGAAGCTTAAAATGATACTGATACCATTACAGAGACACAGCCTTAGCAAGGGAACATTAAACACCCTGCCGTAGAGCAAAGAAGCACATTGTTCGACAAGATTCCACATGCCATCGTTTAATGTATTCTTTTAAGTTTAATCAAAAACCGATATTGCAATAAAAATTATGCGAATGGTGAATAGGAAATGTCAATTATAACTAGATGGTAAGATTTCCAAGCCAGAGTCGGTTGAAATCGCCTATATCGTCACCTGAAATCCAAAATGACCAAACATAAAAAAAAACCGAAATCGTGTCTTTGATTGATTCTGCTGACATAGCCTATTTTGCACTTTAATATACAAAATTTACAATTCTATAGGCGAATTACAAAACGACATAACATGGATAGTGTTTAGATTTTACAACGTTTTTTTTGTCTTATAATGTAAAGTTGTGAAAATGTTTGTCAAGTATTTTTGGAACACTAGTGACGATATATAAATTATCATTTTTATTTCTGTCACAATCTCACAAGAGTCGTGCAATTCCAAATAAACCAAATTTCGGTGTTTTCCCATGCAGATCTCGTTATTACAGGATTCTCCAACAAGAGGAGTTATTTTGAATCACCCGGTATTTCGTTAGCTGTCACTTTTGAAGCCCTATCAAAAATACCCCTAACAAAAAATTAAGAATGACGAATTTCCCAAAATAAATGAAAATACTCCCCAAAAATTCTAAAAAATCCCCCAAACAATGTATAAAAATTACCCAATGGAAAACAACCCAAAATAAGATTTTCGTAATTTGAAAAAAGTGAATTTTTTAACAAAACAAAAAAATCAAAATAATAAACAATCGCCCCAAATTTGTGGGGAATCTAAAATGAAAAACAACCCCAAACAAAAGTGACAAATTTTTTGGTGAGTTTTTTTTTTACAATGAAAAATTCTCCAATTTTGTATTTGATTTTTTGGGACATTTTTCATAGAGCCTCGAAAATACCAAAGATACCTAGTTCGCACCCATTCACAATTCTCGGCCATCGACAATTTTTTCGAGATTACAAAAACCCAAAGACTCGTTTTCTAAATTCACAAAAGTACCAGGCGCACATAAGCGAATAGAAAGCAACCACACTTTTTAATGGAAATAAATTATGGCGCCTTAAAGTAGGCTAACATACTTTTAGGCGGCATGTTGAAAAATACCGACTTAAAAACAATTGCTCCTAAAAGTATGTTAGCCTACTTTTAGGCGCCATGATTTATTTCTATTGAAATATTTACGGTGGTTGCTTTCTATTCGATTATGGGCGCCTGGTACTTTTGTGAAATTAGTAAACGAATCAATCGATACGGCAAAAATTTTGGGCGAGTGGCGAGCAACAATGTGTGTGTGATAAAGAATATCACCCGTATTCAAAAAGAATTAAAAAAACGTTGTTTGTTAAGAAAAATTAATGAAAATAAAAAAAAAAATTCAGAATCGTTTTTAAAATTTTTATGAATATGGGAGTATATTTTTATTATTTTATTTAATAATGAATTTAAGTTGTGGAAAAACCCTACCGAAATTGTTCAACATCGGTGCAGGCGTTTGAGTCGGCGATGTGTGGCCTTAAATTAATTAAACATATATTAGAAGTAAGAGGAAATTATTAGAGTCTTTAGATCTTGTTTTAGATGTACAGAGCCTGATACGAAAGAACATGTAGAAATAAATATATAAAAAAACCTTACATATTTTGTAGGCTTTGGTGCAAGACTAAGTAGAGGGCAGACGACGTAAGTCGATTAACAGACGCATTAGTTCGGCTGCATACTCCAGACTTCTATCACACACAATCAATTCCATACGACAGAATAAAAAAAAAAATCAGAATCTATAGGAAAAATTCGCATTTGACTTCGGATGATATTTGCCCACTATATTGTCTTTACTTTAACCTGGCCACTATTTCCACAAACAGATATATGACTAAGCAACAGATCTTTCTCTTTCAATAAAATTGGTTTTGACGTCCAAAGGTTTGATTAGTTATTATCGAACCATAATAAATGAAATTGAAGAGAATATAACAATTCTAAATACATTGTTAATAAACAAATATTTTTTATTAAATGTTTTATATGCAAAATACAGAAATCGAAATGAAAAGTCTTTACAGTATATACGGCTGCTTCTAATACTGGAACATTCTTGCACGTACAATATATTGGTCACTATTCTGCAAAAAAAGATAAGATAGAATTTTGTAGGTATAATAACACAGAAGAAAAATTACTAAGCCAGTTATTTAGCTTGCATTCGAGTACCAACATACTCTTAAACAAAACATATTTTGTTTTTAAATTTCATTAAAGTTCATATGAATTGAATTAATTAATAGGAAAATAAGAGCATATCAGAAAAGTTAACCAATGTCCTTTTATATAGATATTCTGCTCCGTTCAATACGATGTTTCATTCAACTTCTACCTAAACTGGATATTAATTCTACATACATTTGAAGGCAAATGCAAATTCTTAGTTTGTAATTGTCTATTGACAACTGATGTACACCATCCATTTGAGGTCCATGCTTCTAATGACTAATGCCATTTTTCGATAAGCCACATGATCCTGACAGATGGTCATATCGCACTTTGATCCTGTGTTAGTGGTACAGTGGTTTGTAGGGGTATTCATATTCAGTTTTTAATGAGAATAATTTGCTCGATTTTTCTAGAGCAGTTGTGCATGGCTTAAAGGAAATGGAAACAGTCACTGAACAATGTGTTGATGGTCTCATCAGGATTCAATCCTGGCTTTGCTGTGTGATAGTAGTACACACAAACAATAACCACATGGCTGCACGCATACAATAAATATACACAATAAATATTTGAGCTCTAAAAATATTTAATTTTCTTTTGTTTTTCTCTTTTTACAGATTACAAATCGTCATGGTTTCACCAATCGAACATTTGGCGTCTTAACAGCGTCTAGTGGTTTCGATTCGATGTCGTCATACTCCAACGTATGGTGGAATGAATTCAATTATTATTCACATTTAATACAAGAAACTCCAAATATCGTTGTCACCCAAGATGTACAGAACTGTTTTTTTGCGGAAGGTTACAATACAATAATTTTGTTAGCAGCACATTTTATCTTTTTTTAACATAATCAACATATACGCTGTTTGACAGAAGGAAGAAAAGAAAACTCCGTGCATTACATTGTATTGGGAAGGAATGCTTTACCTACCGATGGAAGCGCCGCCTGACCTATATTTGAAATAGGGTGCGTTCTAATTGTACTACAAGCACATGGAGATTTCTTAAATGTAATCTCAATAGACACATACTCAGACATAAATGACGCCAATTATTTTAAATATAAATCTGTAGAAACTAATAAAAATAAATAAAATAAAAGAAATCCATTCATTTCGTTTTTATTCATTCACTTAATACTAACAAGCAGCATACACATGTTGTGGATTTTGTCGTCGGCAGCGAGCGAGCAGATTGGAAATTCGACATGATTCAATTTTTAGAATCTCAAAAAATACCAGGCGCTCAGAATTAAATAGAAAGTACAGTTCGCATGTAATTGCGCCAATATCAACGCGCCTAAAAGTAGGCTAACATACTTTCAGGCGCCACCTTATATTAAGTCACTATATTGAAAATGGTATAGCAAAAATATATGAGCATACTTTTAGGTGCGTTCATTAATTCGCTTTAAAAAATGTCCGGTGGTTGCTTTCTGCTGGATTCTGGACGCCTGGTACTTTTGTGAAGTTAGAAAACGAGTCTTTCGAATTTGTTATCCGCTAAAATTGTGATTGGGTGAGTGACAGTAATGTATGACTGTAGTAAATATTTATTTATTTATTATTAATTACAATACAAAGTAAATTTATATTCTAATTTTTGGGTCCAAGGGTAAACCGGGTGACAAAGATCATATGTTTAGATTTTTGCAGCGACAGACCAAAGCCTCTGGTGGGAATCGAACCCACAACCCCCACGCTGATAGTCAAGCACGCTACCAACTCACCTACAGGGGCGCTCTGTAGTAAATATAGAGAATACTTGAATAATGATATTGAAAAAAGTGATGTTTTTTTCTTTTATTATGTAGAAAAAAAATAAATCCATATATGTGTATAAATTATATATTTTCCAACAAAATATGTGCCAAGCGCACGCACATGATGCTGGTGGATTTCGTCGTCGCCAGCAAGTGAGCGGATTTGAAATTCGGCATGATTTGATTTTAAAAACCCCGAAAAAAATTCAAATAGAAAAAGAAATTACTGCCGTTGGTAATTTAATTGGTATTCTTCTTTTTCAATATCAATGTCTTTACTTAAATTATTCCCCCATATTCAAAGACCATAAGGAGGGCAGACTTCCCAAGTCGTTTGCGGAACATTTCCAAAAGGGTAATTTAACCAGTATGTCTTTGAAAATAAAACATTATTTGTTATGAAAACCTTTTAAATGTGTATCAAATATTGCCATGTCAATTACTGACATCTGCAGTGTGTAGCCGAACTAATGCCCTCTGTATGGTCTTTGCCATACTCACTCACCGACACACAATTTTTGCGTATAACAAAATCCGAAAGACTCGTTTTCTCAATTCACAAAAGTACCAGGCGCCCAGATTCCAACAGAAAGCAACCAGCGTACATTTTTCAAAGCGAATAAATCAACGCGCCTAAATGTAGGCTAACATACTTTTAGGCGCCATTATATTTTAAGACACTACATTGAATATGTTTGCCAAAAATATGTGAGTATACGTTTAGGCGCGTTCATTAATTGACATTAAAAAATGTACGGTGGCTGCTTTCTGATGAATTCTGAGCGCCTGGTATATTTTGTGAATTTGGAAAGAAATGTTTCTGTTGTGAATGACTGAGTTATGTAGTAAGTATGAGGAGGGGCTATGATGAGTAAGTATGGGGGATGTATTAAATATTAAAAGTAATTTGAGACAGTAGGACTGACATTGAATTTAAACGAATGGTTTTTTTTTGTTTTATTAAGTAGGATTATTTTATTTTATTTATTAAATACATATGTTATAAATATAATTTATAAACTACGAAAAGGATAGGTTATGTTAGTTCGTGGGTTGGTTGATAGGTCTGTTTGTTCAGAGCCACCCTGAACCGATTGCGTTAAAGTTTGGCGGCACTCGGATCATTTATATGAGCATTGTTGGAGGAGCTTTATGTATGATTTGGTTAATAAATGGGATTTATTTGTATGGGAAATTTGTAGTTAGGAGGTGGTATGGGACAAAAACTGTTAGACGCTTATTGGAATTTTTGTTTACGAGGTCTGACCGGAGTCTTGACTCTGGTGCAGGAAGACAAGAACCGCATAAACTTGTTCTGGTCTGACTGAAGGTAAAATGGAGACCACTGGGAGGGAATACACTCAGCATTATTTTGTATCGCAGTCCAGTTCTGTGATCCACAGATCTGTAGAGGAGCTATAGGATGGCCCAAATGAGAACTAGTGATGTAAATGTTTTTTCTGGATACATCCAATTAGCCGGAACGGCGATGCATTGAGGCACTCTGCCGCGCAGCTTCCACGTTGCCTTCAGTGCAAATATTTCGATGAGCACCTATTTCAGGACGGTCGGCATCTGAATACAGTTCCTCAAAACGGAGGAGTAAACTAATAATCCTGCAAGATGTGGGCGGAATAGTTGACCGTTGAGAAGAATAGAATAAATTGATAATTGTAATGTGATGTTGTTTTCTGTACGCATTTATTTTAAGATTCCAAGAGTTCGGTTAACATCTGCAAAAAAAAAAAGGAATTACGTTAGAAAATAAGAAATTTATTAAATTAATTAAAGCTAGGCTTTGGGATTACTATTAACCCATGAAAATGTTGAACGATCATTTTCACAGGACTTATTGTGTATCCAGTGGTGTACTCTAAACATTTAATTTAAAAAAAAAATATTTTGACCAAACATTTTTTTTAGATTTTTCAGAAGAAATCATATTTAGAAAAAAAAAAAAAGATTTTTTTTTTAAATAGATTTTGCTGAAATTATACTCATGCATTGCGGCCCTTGATCTGCACAAGACAATGTTTCTTTTTTTAGATTGAACAAATAGGTTTAAAGAAATTCGGTTCAGAAAAATGGGGTTTTCTCAAAATTAGAGAGTCCTAAGTCACTTGAAACTATTTGGACAATTTTCCAGCAAGGGACTACGGTATAGAAATGAGTGTGGTATCGAAAGATAGACATACGGATTACTATTAACCCATGAATGTTGAATGGTACGATCATTTACACAGGATTTATTTATAAATTGAATTTTTAACCATTCATCTGTAAAGGTCATTGTTATATAAATCATTAGTGATTTTAATTACATCGTTTCAAAGGGAGAGTACATACAAAAAACAAAAAATTGGAAATTGAAAAAAAGTGTTTGACCAACATTTTTTTTAGATTTTTCAGAAGAAAAAAATATTTAGACTAATTTTTCTTTAAAAATAGATTTTGCTGAAATTATGCTTATGCATAGTGGCCCTTGATCTGAACAAGACGATGTTTTCCTTTTTCAGATTGAACAAATAGTTTTAGAGAAATTCGGTTCAGAAAAATGGGCTTTTCTCAAATTTTGAGATTCCTCACTTGAAACTATCGAATGAAAGCTAGACTTTCGGATTACTATTAACCCATGAATGTTGAATGGTACGATCATTTACATGGTACGATCAATTTGAATTTTTAACCATTCATCTGTAAAGGTCATTGTCATATAAACCATAAGTGATTTTAATTATATCGTTTCAAAGGGAGAATACATACAAAAAAAAACAAAAAAATAGGAAATTCAAAAAAAGTGTTTGACCAAAATTTTTTTTTAGATTCTTTTCGAAAAAAAAAATGTTTTGAAAAAAAAATTCGACTTTTTTAGAAAAAAAATTTTTTGCTGAAATTTAATTTTAAAAAAAATATTTTGACCAACAATTTTTTTTAGATTTTTCAGGAGCCAACAAATATTTAGACTAAAAAAAAACGATTTTTTTTAAAAAATAGATTTTGCTGAAATTGTGCTCATGCATAGTGGCCCTTGATCTGAATAAGACAAGACGAAATTCGGTTCAGAAAAATGGGCTTTTTTCAAATTTTGAGATTCCTCACTTGAAACTATTTGGACAATTTTTAATAGGTTTTTTTTCACACATTATACGTGAGAGTTATGTTAAACATTATTTTTTTCTTTTCAGTAATTGTTTGCCATTTTGCCTAGCGACCATCCTGCGCGTCGCCGTTTCAGTGTTCGGGCTCTTGGAAGGCTCGAAGACGTTCCGCTGTTTTCGACCAAAACTTTTCTCAGTGATGAGGCTCATTTCTGGCACAAAAATAAACAAAATTGCAGTATTTGGTGTAAAAAGCTTATGGAAGAGGTTTAAGAGCTGCATTTATACCCAGAGAAAATGATGATGATCGGAATAAATAGATTCAATAGTTTTCCAACAGCGAACAATCCATTAACGATTCCAGTCCTTAAGACAAATATCGAGCAAGCCATTCATGAGATGAAACCAGAAAACGTTATTGCAGGATGAAATACTGCGAATACTCCATAACCTTCACTACAGTTACACAAATTTGCTGCTGAAGACGAAAGCAAACTATTTGCTACCACTGTGCAATAAACATACCGTTCCTTTTGACAGCACTGTTAAAGAATTAAAACTATTAAAAGGGATTTCCAACATATTTAGTTCATTAAAATATTCCAAAAATAATCACATAAAATTGAAAATATTTCTCAACTTTGGAAAATAGTTTTCTACATATTTATCACGTTCAAGTGTTTAAGCTGTGGTTTTACTTATAAACAAAACTATTTCAAGAATATGACTTCTTTACTGAAACAAAAAAAATAACAACAACAACAATTCCATATAAATTTATAAATTTCAAATACTCACACACAGTCATGGAAATGCACACAAATCCATATATTCCAAAAAGGATTTCGGTTTGTTGCTCTTGGAAACATTTTCTAATAAATTGTGTTTGCTGAAGTGACAACTTGATTTTATGCAAGTGTTTTCTGGCTGCTTCCTCTTCGTCTTGCATATAAATTAATATTGCCGTCCGTCTCTGGCATTGAGGAATGTTTTATGCTTTACACAATTTTTGCAATTGTCAGCAAGAAATGAAAAAAAACTGTATCTTCATTTGAGGAAAAACTATTGTGTGGAGAAAAAATCACAACAGGACATTGTTTTTCTGTAGACGGAGGATGTTGGAAGTGATAGTGTGTAATTCCATTAGAAATACTTGAGATATTTGTTTCATGCTATGAATCAGAAATCGTTTTGACAATTTCCAATTAAAGCCAACTGTTGGCATATGCATGTGATTGCATCGGCTTCTTGGGGGGGACTCCACAGGCTGCGATGGCAACAACAATACAAATGTATCTACATTTTGCTGTAATTAAATTAAGAACTTTTCTAGAGCGATTGTCCGTAACATATAAATCATCGTCATCGTCATCATCATCATTGCCTTCGCCATTATGGTGATCCACTGTAATGCTGGTGGGAATAACAATAAGAGTTATCTATAAACAATTTACATTTTGAATGAAAATGAAATTTTCCTGTTAATAAATCATAATTTGTGTAATCAAAAATAGAGTGATTGCAAATTGTTTTTCAATTACAGCCATGCGGACAACCATCGGAGACACACGAGTCTGCTTTTACTTTCATTTGTCCACTCTTCCTTTTTTCTGGGAACTGGGAATAAATGTGAGAATGTTTTGCTGTAAGCCCTAATGTTTGCGACAACTAAATAAAAGCAATACATTTTGTGGAAGGATTATGAAATATTCATCATACGCCCAAATACACTCCAGTTTGCGGTCATACTTAACCTCGTGTGGGGCGGCGCGTTCATGTAAGTGCAGCAATATAGGGGGGTGGTTGCGAAAATGTTTTAGAGTATGTAAATGGTGTGCCCAAAGGGACTCCAGGTTTGGGTGAATGAGAAATCGCACCAAGTTATTCAAGTATATTGTTTTTGTATTGAAACAAAAAATTGGGGGTTTTTACAAGGGCAGTCTGTAGTCGCAGTCTGACAAATTTGTCCGGTGTCTGGAGTCGATAAATGTGTTCGACTCCGACTCCAAGTTGTATTTACACACATTTCCCATAAAATGTATTGAAATCATGTTAATCTGTTAATGTTTTTTTAAAATTTCTAATATATCCAATTATATGAAGTTTGTTTGTCTTTAAGATACAATCGAACCTCAGTGTGCAGTATGGGAATAGTGGACTGTAATACAATTTTCGAAATTTGGTTGAACAGCTGAAGTCGGTGTCGATCTATTTTGAAAATGCTGGAGTCGGTGTCGGAGCAATTTTGGCTGGACTCCACAGACCAAAGTCTTAACCCGTGAAATTTGACCATCTTTTACTTCCCGATTCCCGGGATTATTGGTCGGGATTCCCGAGAATAAAATACTAGCAAAAAAATGAATTGTTTAGTTTTGTTAATCATTTCAAGTTTTTAACACACCTGAATTATTTATATGTTTAAGTTGTGTTTAAAAAAAAAAAAAACAATAAAATTTAATTTTTTTTTTTTTTTTTTTAGAAAAATAATGTTTTGTAAGGAATGTCAAGTCCCGGGAAGACGTCGTTTTTTTAAGGAACGACCTTATCCTCAGAATTAAGATCATTCCCCTCAGGATGAAGATCGTCATCGTGAGCATGAAGATCTTTCTTCTCAGAATGAAGATCCGTCTCATCAGAATGAAGATCCTTTTCTTCAGGATGACGATCCTTTTCGTCGGGATGAAGATCCTTCTGCTCATGATGTAGATACTTCTCCTTAAGATGAAGATCCTTCTCATCAGGTTAAAGATGTTGCTCCACAGGAGGAAGATCCTTCTCGTCAGGATAAAGATCATTCTCTTCAGAATGAAGATGCTTCTCGTCAGGGTGAAGATCCTTTTATTCAGTACGATGATCCTTCTGCTAGGGATGCAGATCATTCTACTCCTTTTATTCAGTACGATGATCCTTTTCGTCAGGATGAAGATCCTTCTCCTTATAATGAAGATCCTTCTGCTTAAGATAAAGATCCTTCTCATCAGGATAAAGATCATTCTCTTGAGAATGAAGATGCTTCTCGTCAGGGTGAAGATAATTTTATTCAAAATGATGATTCATTTCGTATGGATGAAGTTCTTTCTCCTAAGGATGAAAATCATTCTGCTCATGATGGGGACACTTCTGCTAGAGATGAAGATCCTTCCCATCACGATAAAGATGTTCATCTACCGGAGAAAGATCATTCTCCTAAGGGTGATCCTGCTTGCGTTCTGCCAAATAACCGCAGAGTAACCAACTCAATTGTGTTAAATCTCATGATCTAAAAGACCACTTATGGTCATCGAAATTGTCGGGGCGAAATGCGTGTTCTCTTGATATGCAGCAAAAAAGCGGAGCTGGTGGTAAACGGATATAAACAGAATATTGGTGCGGCAGAGTAGATGTCTACAATTTAACTCACAATTATTAATAACACTGTTCTGCAACACAAATCTTCGTTTGGGAGAAACCAACTTATCGTTATGTAAAATGGTCTGCCAAATTGGAGTTAAGGGAACGTTTACATGATGGGACAATGAAAAGTTTTTCGGGATATAGGAAAAACAATTTCAGACCTTTTAATTAATTTACTTAAAAGAATTCTTATCCGTTTCACTTGAAAATGGACAATATTATTGGTAAGAAATGCACCTTGAATATAAATCATAATTTTTAAAAATCAAATAAAAATTTATGAAAGTTCCAGCCTAAAGAAGTCAACATTTTGTTTTCAACTGCCAATTATAAACCAATTCTGGAGCTCTCGCACTCGTAAAGAACGTACTGTAACGTTTCCAA
Source organism: Hydrotaea cyrtoneurina (assembly GCA_958296145.1). Taxonomy (NCBI): domain Eukaryota; kingdom Metazoa; phylum Arthropoda; class Insecta; order Diptera; family Muscidae; genus Hydrotaea; species Hydrotaea cyrtoneurina. The sequence continues at coordinate 17,483,219 of OY282514.1, read as the reverse complement.
TGTGGTATATTTTTTTGATAATCCGACGTAAATTGTCTGAATTATAGCTGAAGATATAAAGTTTTCACAATATGTCGATTTCAGAAGATTCAGAAGATAATTTGATATAAGAATCAGTTGGTTTCCTCCTAAAGGAGGGCTCAAATGTTAATTTTTGCAGACTACAATCCTTATCGAACCGCAATGATTGGGAGGCGATAGGTAGTTGAAATAGCTTCGCCACAAAGAATTTTCTTAGATGTTTTTCATTGACCACTTAAGCCGTTCAGTCTTCCAAGAAAATAAAATACCTAAGGACCTACAACCTATCTATTGCAACTTCAGTGCGAAGTACATGTCTTTGCCACTCCGTTTATATTTTTTCGGTACCATTGAAAAAAAAAAACAATTAAGCCCCTTCGCCTAAAAGGAGCCTACTGCGGATTTACACACATTTCCGCAGTGCTCTGCAAACCGACACATAATATTTAAAATGAGTTAATGTACAACTGAATACATATGTTGTCATATATGAATTTTGTTATATGTACATATGTATATACAGATATGTATGTATGTAATGCCCATAGATACGTGTTTACAATAAATGAAGGCACATATGCATGCATATGTTGTTTATTATGGAGAATAACGCTCAAAAGTACCCTGACACAAATTGTGCGGCCTGTCAGTCGTGGTGTGCTGGCTGTCCAACTAACCTGCATGTGCAGCTGTTGTTATTCACAACAAGACATGCACATATCTGCCCTTTTTCCACAGCACAGCACAGTAAAAGAAAATTGCCATTTAGTGGTATAATTTGCCACAAATAAACATTATTAGCATTTTGTATTTTTACCTGTCCCACGAACAACAATAGCAACGGCGACAACAAGAACAACAACAACACCGACAGCAGCATTTAACTATTCCATGGTAAACCATTTCGAAATGATAATTTCGATTTAAACAATTTCTGGGAAAAATATATGTTTTCTTGCAATTCAACCGCTCTCCCTAACCGAACGACCGGCAGAACAAATGAACGAACAAACGAACGTACGTCTTGCAATATGGAATAATCAATTTTCATTTAGAAACTATGTCACTCCCACATATTGTGGATTTAAGCAGACACACGAACACATATGCTATGCTGAAGAGCCAAGGAAGCTAACTAACAAAATAGTAAGATCGATTTGGGTTTAGTGTGTTTATGATTCTTATTTTGCATTTTTATTATTGTGGCTGAATTTAAATTTTAGTAACGAAGTTATTTTCAACTAAAACTCTAAGCCCCCGAATTCATAGAGATTGCTTTACAAATCCTTGGTAGGGAAAATATGTGAAATTTTGTATTTTAATACACTTGTGTTTAACAAAGGATTGTAAATAGGTTAAATATTTGAGTTTCGTATGTATTTACATTCATTTGCTTTTCATTTAAGGTTAATATGCATGCAGGTATTTATTATGGATAATTTGTTATATTTAAGAAAATTGCTCGTGTTTCCGATTAAATGCACCACATATGGACATATCAATTATGCATGTGTATGTGAGTGTGTGTGATTACTAAATTGCATTGAGATTATTTCGAATTTATTTGTGATCGTATTGGTTTGGTGATTAAATGCCCCTAAATACGATTAATGAGCACATTGCTTTTATCTATGGTGTTTATAATATACTGGGTCAAGGATCAGATTTGTTGTAAACGAATAATATTAAATATATATATAGGGTTATCCATTTCGTGGTTTCAAAAGTATAGGGCTAGAAATCGACATCTCTCAAACTAAGTTGTTAAACCAATTTTTGTTCTTTTCAGTGCTTTAAGAGGAGATTATGGTTTATGGTTATGAAGCACATTTCTCACACTGTTAATAAACAAAATTGTCGTATTTAGGGTCTGAGAATCCTCAAGTAATTGAAAAGAGGCCATTACATCCACAAAAAGTCACTGTTTGGTGCGCTCTTTGGTCCAAAGGTGCGAATGGACCTTACTTCTTCGAAAACGACGTGGGGAACGACTGTCACCGTCAATTCGTAGCGTTATGGTCGTAGTTTTGCCTGTTGTTGAAGAATACGACTTGGAGAATATGTTGTTTCAACAAGACGGTGCCACTCGAGCGAATGTGTTTTATTTACGTTTACTTTTCAAAACGCAAAAGGGACAACCCTTTATTTCCATTATACACTATGTCACTAACTTGCTGTGCGGAATTCGGGCCGTATTTCATTAAATCGAGATCGGTTAGGTTTGAAAGTGAGCCACAATACTATTATTACCACATATCCTGCATTTGTACACTAGGGTGTCCAGCACAAAGTTTTTAAAAGTTATAAAATGTTTTTCATAAAGTGCCATAACTGCATCGAATCGGTTGCTCCTAAGGTTTGAGGACCATAACTTTCAAATGCCAACAGTAAAGTTAAGATTTTTTTTTTTAAATTACTTAAAATTTTTGCGGCTTTAAAACTGCATTATTAGTTTTTTACACGTTTATGAAATTTTTAAAAGTTATGTCACATTTCTTTTTTAGTTTATGTAAAATTTTCCAAAAATTTTTATGTTTTACAGCCAAACGAGTAAAATTCCAAAACTTATAATTTATAAACATCAAATTAAAACTCGAACATTTTTCTTTTAAAATGATATCTTAACGACTTTGAGAATGCTTTTTATTGACCAACTTGTGCTTTAAATACGGAAAAACTCAGAAAACTCGAATTTTTCCCAAAAACCGATATTAGGCACCTTTAAACCTTTTCCAAAAAAAATCTGAAAAAATGGTCAAAAGTACTTTACACCATAAGCTATCCAAATCAGGTTGTGCCAAAAAAAAACATTATTTTTTGGACACCCTACTGTACACTGGCCATATCAACATAACACTATCATTTCACCAAACATCTTATCTCAAATTTGTCTAATACTTTAATAGTTTATTAAATTAACATTATTAGGCCAAGCTGTTGAGAACAGTCTGAATATATTAGTTCCCAAAATGCGGTTACTTAATTAGCAAACAGTTGGCACTTAGGTCATAACTTGTACCCGCTTGCACTCTATCGCTTAGTGATGAATAGTTCGGGGTGGCGCATATGGCAGAGACAAAATTGCCCTCCAAGATGAAAACATGAAAACTAAAATGAAGCAAAAAATAAAGTATTTATGGAAACATAAGTAATTTTTGCCAAGTGAGAGATCTTTTGAGGTTTGTGACACTTGTTTGGCCCCCCTTCCCCACAAGGCGTCAACCATTGCTCTGGGTAACAAGCTGAAAATCATTTACCTCTTAATTACACATATAACTACTTTCGAAGTGAGTCCTCATAACGGTGCGATAGTGCGAGTGACGGGAAAACAGTGGCACAGTGTTTGGGAAGCGATTTATAGCCGAATATGAAGTCAGTAAGAAAAATAAGTGTACAAGCAATAAATTAGACAGACAGTTATTTTATTTTATTTATTTCGATTAAGGGTGACGGCGGGTGGATTTTCCACACCCAGGAAAACACATAGACTTGTGACATATCGCTCATTTACTTCAATGGTGTCACCATACAAGTTGTCAATGCCGTCTTACCTAGCTAATGTAGGAAAAAACTCAAAGGTTTCCCGAATGAAGAAGAGCCCTGGTAAATAAGAGATTTACAGCTTTTTAGTGAGCGGAAAAATAAAAATTGACAACTGAAGTAAATGAAAGATATGTCACAGCTGTCATATCAATTATGAACTCTTTCATATGAACTATTTCACACATAATTTGTAGAGCTTCCACTATAGATTGAACTGTATATTAGGGTGGAGTGAAATTCAAAAAAAAAAAGTTAACCTCGGAAAGAGATGTAGTCTGGGGTCCTAATAAGGGGAAAAATAAAGAAAAAAAATTTAAAAAATGTTTAGGGGTCGCGCCACTCCCTCGAAATTTGGAAATTATCGCTATTTTGGCGTTGATTTTAGAAAAATCCTAAAAAGTTTTATGTCAATAAATGTTTGCAATAGCGTAAACAATGAAATAAGGGCATGAAAAAATTTAAAAAAAATTTTCTCATTGTTCAAAAATTTCAAAAAGTAAAATAAGTCAAATCGTCCCTTCTTCAGAAAATTGACTGAACAATGAAATCGCCGCCAAAGCTACAAATATTAGTCGATTATCCTCATATTTGCCTCAAATACTTTTGTTTGGGCACTGAACAAGCTCAAACTTTTAAATTTCGAATAAGTTAAGTCGTTAATTTTTAGGATTTTTCTAAAATCAACGCCAAAATAGCGATAATTTCCAAATTTCGAGGGAGTGGCGCGACCCCTAAAAATTTTTTTAAAATTTTTTTCTTTATTTTTCCCCTCATTAGGACCCCAGACTACATCTCTTTCCGAGGTTAACTTTTTCAAATTAAAAAAAAGCATGTTTTCACTCCACCCAACTGTATATTGCTGTTCCCAATACATTTAGAGCTCTCGCAATAAAGATCTGTAGGAATGTTCTCCTTTAGGCAAGAGCATTCTTCCTCTACAGGGTGTAGAAATCCTAGAATTTCTCCACATAATAACTGGCGAGTTGTTCAGTAGTGCAGCAGATTCATCACAATGAATATTGGCATTGCTTCGAACCACTGTGTGACGTCAACAAACCTCAACTAGACGACCGGCTGCCAGCCTGTTGGGTTATGGTTTAGATGGGTAACTTTGAACTCAAACAAATTAATTGCCAACGTACCAGAGTGTCAAAATTCACAAACCTGGTTGAAATACACAAACACAGCACGCATACCTTTTGTAAAATTTCACACTTTCACAGTAACGCACAAAAGCCCACACACACACACACATAAGTAGACACCCACAAACAAACACATGGGAGAGATTGACAAAGATTTACTGAGACTGTGCTCGTGTGTTACTTTTTTGTGGGTGTTTGTTTTTCTTACTCGTTGTCGGCAGCTAGAGCAACTGCTAGAGGTTAAACCGCAAAAGTATGTTTGTAGAAAATAACAGGCAAAATTATGTTCATGCCGACGATGCCGAGGAATGACTTGATTCTCAGTTGGAACTGTGGCAGCACCGAACACTTGAACGTCACATTTTAAAGCAGTTCTCTCCCTATTCTCCAACCACATTTATATCCTTGAGGTTGAGATGGTTTTGCCACACACACAGCGTGGCGGCGGGGGATAGTTTGTGGAAGGCAGTCATTCAAAGTACAACAGCCTGCCAACCGTTGAATAGTTTTGGCTGGCAGTGATTTCTCACAAAGGCATAAATTTGCTGACACTATTTAAAAGTGTATTTGGGTAAATTAAGTTACGACGATGCGGCCCACGATGGAGCTTCAAGGGAACATTGAAATTAAGAAACAATTTCATCGAAATTCAACACCAACAAGGCTGCTGTAAACTCACAAAAACACATCTACAGTTTGACAAACAGGCGCCTTACAAATGTATGTACGTTTATATATAATTTAATATAATTTCTGTGTGTTTGTTCATCCAACATCATAATAAGCGAAACGCGTTGACTTTGAATCCAAAAAAAAAAAAGTAGAGAAAAGTACGTGCAGATTTTCTTGCTTTCATTTGGTGATTCTCTCGAAATTAAAATACTGCTTTTGCCAGTATTCGCAGTCATTGCTAAATACAGTTATTTAGGTGAAATGTTTCAAAACTTAAAATGCGCCCTAAAATCGCAAGAGTCAGGGACGGAGTAATATGGAGCCAGGTCTTAGAAGGAACTTTTGACTTATGACCAAAAAAACGTGCAAGGACATTGTAAGTTTTTTCTTATGAATGTTAGGATTTTTTTTAAAAAAACACGCAATATTTAAGTACTAGTAAGTTGTAATGCGCCTATGGCGCCCGTTGAAATATGGAAAAACAAATTTTGTTGAAAAAAAAAATTTTTGTTAAAAAAAATAATTTTGTTGAAAAAAATATTTGTTGAAAAAAAAAAATTTTCTTGAAAAAAAAAAAATTGTTGAAAACAAAAAAATTTTGGGGAAAAAAAAATTTTGTTGAAAAAAAAAAAATTGGAAAAAAAAATTTTGGAAAAAAAAAATTTGGGGAAAACACAATTTCTGTACAAAAAAAAAATATTATTTTTTTTATTATTATTATTTATAGAAAATTATAGAATGCCTATTTAAATTCCTACGTACTGCGTGACAGAGTCAGTGAATCAGTGAATCAGTGTCGAGGGTAAATATATATTAAGAAGATATTTAGAAAACTCCGCAATTATTTGTTTACCGTTTACCAATATGGGATCTACAAAATCATCCACTGTACGTTTGCCACAACTGAGATCTATAGAGTTATACTACAGATCTGTATACAATTCTAAAGACATATCCGTCCCTCTATGAAAAACGGACTTGAGCCATAATAGTGAAAAATGTGAATATGTTGTTACCAAAAGAAACGCCAAACAAAATTAATTTTATTACCATATCTCAGTAATGACTTATATTATAAAAAAAAATATATAATTATAATTACATCATTTTGAAAGCACAATAAAAGCAAAAGTAAGATTTGAAAATTCAAAAAAAAAAATCGACCCAAAAAATTTTATATTTTTTTTTTTAAAAAATAGATTTTGTTTAATTTATGCTCATGCATAGCTCACCTTAATCTGAAGAAGACAACGTTTTAATTTTTTAGATTGAACAAATTGTTTGGGAGGAATCGGGTTTTTGAAAACAGGATTTCTAAAAATTAGATATGGAATGCCTTGGAACTATTTGTCCAATTTTTCAGCAACAGAGTAGGGAATCGAAACGTGTGCAGAGCGAAAGCAACCTTAATCATAATTTTAATCGAACCTTACCCATTGGCCACTTTTTTGGGGAAAATCGTAAAAACATATGTTGTTACGAAAAGAAGGGTCAAAACTCTTAAAATCCTTTTTTTTCATATCTCTGTAATGGCATATAGTATATAAACTCTTAGTGGTTATAAAGGGTGATTTTTTTGAGGTTAGGATTTTCATGCATTAGTATTTGACAGATCACGTGGGATTTCAGACATGGTGTCAAAGAGAAAGATGCTCAGTATGCTTTGACATTTCATCATGAATGAAGCCGAACGATCTGCCACAACGTCGAATTTTCAGTGAATGGGCCCTAGAAAAGTTGGCAGAAAATCCGCTTTTTTATCGACAAATTTTGTTCAGCGATGAGGCTCATTTCTGGTTGAATGGCTACGTAAATAAGCAAAATTGCCGCATTTGGAGTGAAGAGCAACCAGAAGCCGTTCAAGAACTGCCCATGCATCCCGAAAAATGCACTGTTTGGTGTGGTTTGTACGCTGGTGGAATCATTGGACCGTATTTTTTCAAAGATGCTGTTGGACGCAACGTTACGGTGAATGGCGATCGCTATCGTTCGATGCTAACAAACTTTTTGTTGCCAAAAATGGAAGAACTGAACTTGGTTGACATGTGGTTTCAACAAGATGGCGCTACATGCCACACAGCTCGCGATTCTATGGCCATTTTGAGGGAAAACTTCGGAGAACAATTCATCTCAAGAAATGGACCGGTAAGTTGGCCACCAAGATCATGCGATTTGACGCCTTTAGACTATTTTTTGTGGGGCTACGTCAAGTCTAAAGTCTACAGAAATAAGCCAGCAACTATTCCAGCTTTGGAAGACAACATTTCCGAAGAAATTCGGGCTATTCCGGCCGAAATGCTCGAAAAAGTTGCCCAAAATTGGACTTTCCGAATGGACCACCTAAGCCGCAGCCGCGGTCAACATTTAAATGAAATTATCTTCAAAAAGTAAATGTCATGGACCAATCTAACGTTTCAAATAAAGAACCGATGAGATTTTGCAAATTTTATGCGTTTTTTTTAAAAAAAAAGTTATCAAGCTCTTAACAAATCACTCTTTAGTTACATCATTTCGAAGACAGAATACATCCAAATGCAAAAGATTTCGAAAATCGAAAAAAAAATTCAACCAAAAAAAAAAACAAAAACAAACACATCAAAATTTTGGGTTTTTTAAAAAAAAAAAAAAAAAAAGATTTTGCTAAAATTGGTGCATGCATAGCGGATGCATTAATCTGAACAGGGTGATGTTTTACTTTTTTAGATTGGCCAAATAGTTTGGGAGAAATTGACTTTTGAAAATGGGTTTTTCCAAAATTAGAGATTCGACAGTCCTTTGACTCTATTTCGCCCATATTTCAACAACGGAATAAAGCATCGCCTCGATAGTAACACCTAAATATAGTTAAACATTCGGTTATGCAAACATTTGGTTGTGCAAACATGTTCCAAATGTTTTGCAACTAAATGCATGCGCAACCAAATGACTCTCCACCAAATTGTTGCTCAACTGTAGCGTCAACCCATTCCAAACAATATTACTATGTGGGCGTTCCTACCAAATATTTGCGCAAACAAATATTTGTGTATCCAACTGCATACACAACCAAATGGTTTTATAACCAAATCAAGTGTTTAGCAACAAAATGTTTGAGTGACTAAAAATCAATTTTTCAGCAACGGAATATGCTTTCGCCACAAGAGTAGTACCAAATTAAAGCTAGACTTTAGGGCTAAAATTCAACCACTGAGAGATGTATGCTAACTTCATTTTCACAGGATTTATTTCGTATCCGATGGTGTAGTGTCGAAATGAATTTTTTCACCATTAATCTGAAATGGCTACTGTTATATAAACAATATGTGGTTCTAATTACATCATTTTGGATACAGAATACATCCAAGAGCGGACCTTAATCTGGACAAGACGTTGTTTTCATTTTTTTGTTTGAACAAATAATTTGGGAGAAATTGGGTTTAGAAAATGGTTTTGGTTTAACCTTAACCTTAACCTGCCAGTTGGTAAAAGCCAAGATAATTCTAGAATTTATTGAAACCTATCGGCGGCCTGCTCTTCCACATCCCGTTAGCTTAATTTCGCCACTGTTCTGTATTACAGAATACTTCATCATCCTACATTCAGTCAAACACACAGACATATAATATATATACACATACATATGTACGATTATAATCCAGTATTTGTTTGTGTTTATCTTGAAAAGTTTCAGGGGGGTTCTTTGGTGGGCTTCCTTATTTTACGCGCTCAATTTGAGTGCTGCTTGCTGTTGGCGGGGGTACTTGTTCCTGTTTGGGCCAAAATAGGTTTTAAATTTTACGATGACACTTTAGTTAAGCACTAAAGTGTACACGAATTAAGCGCGTTTTTATCTCGTTATTAGTGAAACGTGATTTTAATAAAAAATTAGTTGTGTCTTTTGTTTTTCATTTCGCTGCCAGTTGACTGCTGGCTGCCTGCCTGCCTGCCTGCCTGATTGTTCCAGTCGGCGTTGTAGCGGTGTGAAAGTATCACCACATATATTTTCTTTATTAGAGCTGTTCGGGAAAAATAACCAACGAACGAAAAAAATACAAGCTCTCTGACTCTGTGGTGTGCTCAGATTTAAGAGAGGAGATTTTGAAATGTATGTCGTGATTCACGTGGTTGAACTCTTGTCACGGATCACAAATTGTGCATTTCTTATTCGTTTGCGGCATGTTGTGCCTAATATTTGCATAAGTCGTTACGCTCGGTATTGAATATAAATACTCGCTACCTTTTTTTTTTGGGCTGCTGTTATTATTAAAGACTTAATTTGAAAAGTTTGTAATTGTTCGGTAATCAGAGAGAAGTGAAATGACTTGTGGTGTTAACTACAGCCTGGTTTTACTAAACTGGGTGAGAAAAATCTAAAACATTTTTAAGATAGAAGTACCCATTCAAAGAGCAGTGCCAATAAATATGGAACTTGTGAGAAGTTAATGAGAGGGGACATGGAGTTGGCAAGAGTTGGGCATTGAACGATCACAGAGTTGTGGATTCTGTTGCGGCAAAACCTTTTTTCGGGATGACAGGTAGCGTGGTGTGACTGGTACGGGTGTGCGACAATCACACAAAACCCAGGTTCGTTTCATATAAGAACATTTATGAAAATACGTTTTGTCAGTGGTCATTTTCCACCTAGTAACTTTCGACATCTTTAGATAAAGGGCAAAAAGAACAAACCATTTGGGGCCGCTTCAAACAGTATGTAATAAAAGTAGTTTGGATCGTCAAACCAAAACACTTGCTCCGGAAGAGAACAAAATCAAACCGCCCATTGAATGATATTCGATGATAAATCAAGGTCGCTGACCCACAACATGATATTCCTAGTACTTGACTATCTGGAGAACGATTCTTTGTTGAAGACTTTTCAATAATAATGGAGGTCTGTCAGAGATCTACTAGATCTTCCAAAGAATGCACAAACGAAAACACTTTTCGAAAGATACACTATACACGTTTTTCAGCAATATTTCATGGCTTGCCAATCCTGCATGTCTTTTGAAACACCCTTCTGTAGCTGTCTACTTTCCCTCTTGCGAGCCTATTGTTGTTGCCATTAATAATAGCGATTAACACAAATCCACACTCGCTTTAATGGCATGGCGCTGGCATGCTGGCACAGATCCTTGGCTGTATGTCATTGAAATTTCATCACTTCATTTAAGAGTTCAATACAGTTGCTCTGACAACTTGTAAATATCAATTTGTATCACTTTAAGGAGTAGAGTGAATATAAATTCAATTGCATTTTTGTTGATGTGAAAATAATTACAGCGATAATGCTTTAATTTAAAATTTAATAGCATTTTCCAGCAACAGCAGTCGCGGTGGTGGTGACGATAATGGCGATGATGATGCTGATGCTGCTGGCTGGTGGCAATGTTGATGATGACGCCGACGACGCCGACGACGATGATGATGATATGTAACTTCTGGTGCGGATATATTTTGTGAACATTTCCTCGCAATAGCAACAGCAGTATTTCATATTCGATTTCCTTGGGGAAATTAATGGCAAATACAACAAATACTTGTTCCACGTATAATTTGGTGAAATTCTTGTATCACATGTGGCGATGTGAGTGTGTGTCTGTGTTAAAGTGAATTGAAAATTTCGATATACGAATGTATACACTTTTCTGTACATGTATTTCCCTCGAAAATATTTCTCACTACTAGTACGAACGAACTTTGTTGTACAAGTGCGGATGTGGCAACAAATGTATTTGGAGAAATTCAAGGAATTTCATTCATACATATCTGGATGTGTCTGTGGCATCGAATACATACATAAGAAGACACAAATTTCGAATCGTGAAATGTTGCAGACAGCGAAAGCATTAAGCAAAAATTGTGTTGTTACTCACTAACAAACGTTTGAAATTTGTGCCATCAGAGCAGTTTACTCCTTTTACTTAGTTTTTGGTTTTCGGTGCAGCCAGCCAGCCGGCTGTTGAAACGCTTTTCCAAATGTATGTATGTATTGGGGACCCGGTAAAAGTGCTTCTCGCAAAAGACATACGTCTTACAAGCAAGAGTCTTACATACACATACACACACATGTGTGTGTGGCTGCGTCTGCTTTGAAGTCATTTGTCAAAGACACAACATGTTGTTGGCATTGAAGCCGCTTCAGTTTCCACCTTCGCACTTAACTCTTCTTCCACATATGTATACGGTTCGTCCTACAGCCGTCCTTTCTTTTTCATTGATGCCATTGAACAGTGGGTTTGGAAATGCTTTCAAATTCACACAATTAAGGACATTCGGAAGAGTGATTGTATTCGAAAACCAAATTCTGAGGAAATTATTCGATACCGACTAAACTGTTTTGCTCGCTTTCATATGGCGAGGCCTTCAACTCTGTCGAAAAGTGCCAAATTTGAGGGGCGCTTTAAAACACGATACGATAACAGGTTTAATCTCGGCACTGTCAGGCACTAGCTCCCAAAGAAGTGTTCAAGGGTAGCTGGACGAAGTGTCCAACGTATGGGTACAGCAGCGACAGAAACGTCCACACCAGCCGAGATCGCAATATCAGCGAGATAGTCAAGCGTTCTTCACAGACAAGATAGCCACAGTGTCGTTCTCCACAGCAGAGACCGCAGCATCAGTATCAGCCATGGCTTCAGTGCAAGGGGCCGACATGTTAAAGTTCCTGTCGAAGATGACATCGATTGGGTAGTGTGTGTGCGACTATCACACAAGTAAACCCAGGATCAAAACCGGGTAAGACCATTAAACATTTTTCAGCTACAGTTTTCCACCTCGTAAAAACTGGGGACTTTACGAGTGGGAGAGTAATCTCTAAGTCATGTAGAACTTCTCCAGAAGAGCATTAGCCGACTTTAAACAGTAGGTACCGGTCTGTGAGTATACAGAATTATTTCGCGCCAGGTCACTGGTTCGAGATAAGTTCCCCCGTATGTTCCTTCAAAGAATGTTAAGGAAAATAAGTAAGTGAATACTCAGGCCTTGACTGCCGGTCTGATGTTTTACTCTCTGATATTATCTTGGGCATAATCTCAATCTTTATCTCCCTTCTGTCGTCTGAATAGTCGCTTTTCCCATTATCACCTCCACGTATTATCACCAGCACGTATCCCCATTTTTTTGGGTGAGACTGGCTTTACACAAAGCTCTTCTGACGTTCGCACCACTGTGCATCGCTGTCATGGAGGCTGTCGCTATCACGGTTGCCGTATATTGAAGAACGCCTTTTAAAGTCTTTTGATGATGATGGGTACGTACTTGAAGTTGAAAACCACCATTTTCGTTTACTTTCTTTATATATTTTTTTTCCTGGCTCTTCGTCTTAGAGTCGTAAGTGTTTTTTTGGTGGGTGTATGCATGCATGCATGCGACTGTGTATGAGTTGGCGTCTTTGTTGTGATCATGCTGATTTGACAGTTTTTTGTCAATGATTTGCGGTGAAATTGAAAGAGGAAGAGAAAAAAAAGTTTTAAGCCATATTTGACATACTCTTTTGGCGTAAAAGTGATGTATGAAAAAGATAAAAATTGAAATATCTCATCGTTGTTGCCACAGCCACATCACTCCTCACTCAGGCAGTCAAGCACATACACATACTCTAGGACTGGGCTGCCATTAGCATTTGGTGGCGGGAATTCGACTGCCACTGCTGCTACCACTGTTGCCATTGCTATGGCTGCTGCTGCCAATGCTGCCGTTTGTGTTGTTTGATGTCATCTACCAAATGCAAATTTGACATGCTTGTCACATTTTATTGAATTCAATCGATTTTAAATCGAATTGAAATGAAAATGTTTCATATTATTGAATTGATTTCAAAGGGAAAACTCTGCCAACCAACTTCGAATCTAAAGGATGCTTTACAAATATTCTATGGCTGTATGTGGTTCTGTCTGTCTATCTCCCTCTCCCTATGCCGATATGCCACTGAGTGCTTGTGTGTGTGTTTTGTTGATGTATGTGTATAGATTTCCATAAAATATTTTTCTAGGTGATTTATTCCACAAATAACACGAACCGGAATATATCAAGATTGCCTTTTGCTGCACCAACACATAAACCAAAAAAAAAAAAGTTTTTTTTTTCTTTTTTTTTTCAATATCCAATATTGTTTTAAGGCTATTCAGTTGTGTTATTAAAGAGACGGTAGTCGTATGGATTACATTTGGGGCCAGGGAGGGGTGGACTGTAAACGATTTCAATAACATTTTGACATTTACAAGAATAATTGTATTGTGAGGTTAAGAGGTTACGAACAGATTCTGTTCGATTGAATATTGCGGGATAGTAATTTGGATGGCAGTGTCTCAAAAACGTTTAGTCTTAAGATTGTAAATCGTTGAAGAACAATTAAAATAAGACAAATTGCTGATGGTCTGAGATCTGAGGTCCATGTCCACTTATGAGACCATATATGACTCTGTAGCAAAGTTATGTTCAATGGAATAATACAGATATTGTGGAATTAATAAAAAGTCGCCACAAACGTTTTCCCCCCACCAAATCACTCGCAACCCTCTGTATATTTCGTGCCATCACATTTATCAACTCCGCTTAAATTCGTTTTCGGAATAGCAAATCCGTGCCTTTAATGGAATATTTCGCGTTGCTGTTGAATCCTAAAACTTAGCAAGACACCCGAGGGAAAATACTCGGAAAGGAGTCTACAACTGAAAGCATGAAATGGTTATTTAATTTTGAAAATTATTCAAACTATGGGCGTCTCACTGAGGTGTTTCAAATCAAAACATATGCAATTCGTGTCACACAGAAACTGTCAACATTTTCCTAATGGCAATCTGTCAATATACGTCGTACATAAATCATATTAAAATTCATAGAAAAAAAAACTCTACAAACTTGGTTAACACATTAACACAACTACATATGTGTGTCTGTGTGTGGGTGTATATTTTATACACGCCATAGCCGGTGATATTTGGGGAAGGAGTAGCTAATGTTATTTGGCGGTATGTTCGTTCGTAAGTGTAGCCGCCATAAAAATCCATCAAAATGTGTAAATTGTGATGAAATGTCAAAAGACAGACAATATGAACCCTCTTAAAATTAATTACCTAATAAAACATACTATTATTAGTTAATTATTTCCTACGCATATGAGCATACTCGCTGGTTATATAAACACACATATTGATGGGTGGGTGTGTGTGTGTGTGTGTGTATATAAGGGTGGAGCAGAAGTTGTGATTTAGCTCTGGCGACAGTTATAGAAACACGTACCGCTTTTATTTAATTTGTAATGAATGATGGCTACAGAAGGCAAACAAATCACTTCCCTTTCACAGAACACACACACTCACATACATGATCAATTACGACTTCTTTTTTGAGAAGTTTTAAATATAAAGTGAGAAAATATCCCATTTTCATCCTCGAGTAGGCAGAGTATCTTTGGCTACGAAGATACCTGCGACAAGGATAAGGAGGCTGATCGTTTACGCCGCCGCAAGGAACATGACTGATTCCAAGTGGCGCTGGGTCATATATTTGGTTTTAATCACAAGATCTCGATGACCAATTGTGATCACCTCTTCGAGAGATAACACGGTTCGGAAAGTTTTTAGTTTTGCGAACTTTGACTCGAAGATTTTCACCATCAATGCGTTGTTGAGGCGTGTAACAAAAATTTTTTTTTCAACAAACATTTTTTTTTTCAAAAAAAATTTGTTTTTGAACAAAAATTTTTTTTTTCAACAAAATTTTTTTTTTTCCACAAAATTTTTTTTTTCAACGAACATTTTTTTTTGCAACAAACATTTTTTTTTCAACAAAATTTTTTTTTTTCCTATTTAATTTTTTACAAAATAGTTTTCTCAAAATATTTTTTACAAAATTTTTAAAATTAAGTAACAAATACTTTCTCAAACAAATTAACGGGCGCCATAGGCGCATTACAACTTACTAGTCATAAATAACCGAATGAATACGACTCCACCCCCCTAATGTACATGGCGAAAACAAAGTTCCATTTATTGTTAATGTCCCAGACACATGAGACGTGCACAAACAATGAAATGACTTTGTCTTTCACCACCAGGCAGCAACACTACACAAACTAATGTCTGCCGCATCGGGGAGTTGCCACCGAACGGTAGTGTCCTTCATCGTATGTTGGCTGTACTGCGAAGACGTTACGCATAATAAATTTCTATAATTCAATTGAATTTTATTTGCGCATAATGAACGAAATGAATTCTTTCAATACATTTCCGTCTAATCATCGATGAGTTGGTTTAAAGGCCTTAATGATAATTACGCGTACTAGTTTAGATGTGGTGGAAGGAGAAAGTTTTCGTTTTATTTTTTTTTTATTTAAATCCTTTTCCAGTTTCTGGTCTCTGGTGTCTTGCTGGGCCATAATTGGTCGTGTTCATCAATCTTCATTATGGTGGCTGCCGTTGGTTGGATGTTGGCATTGGAAATAACTTTGGTTGCTCTTGTCGTTGTTGCTGTCATTTTGCGAGTAATTAGAAAATGTTTGAAATTCATTGAAAACCAAAAAAGCCAACACTTTTGAAACAGTCTTGCACTTAATTAAATACTCGTATCAATACATACCGACAAACATGCATGCGCGCACAGACATCGACACAGACACACAACCGCAAATATTGTGCCAGCACACGTAACAACATGTGATGTTACAATTGGCGTAATTCATGGGGGATCTTTGGCCAGGAGGTCCCATATCTAAGAGGGCCTTCGGTGTGTGTTCTGTCAATTAAAAGGCCCCACATCTCTTGTGGAAGGAGATCTTTTGAAACCCCTTCGCTCTGCCTTAGCACATGACATAATTCCCGAAGAATGAAAATTAACTTTGTCTAAAGAACTTTCGCAAATAATATAAATTAAATAAATGCAGCTGCTGTGTAATGTTCTTCAGAAATTGTCCGATCAGTTCTGCAATCGATTGCATGCCGGATTCCCAAATAGATGTGTTGCCACACTTATGGCTTACTTATTTATTTTTATTTATTTTATTAATTACAATACAAAGTAAATTTATATTATAATTTTGGGTCCAAGGGTAAACCGGGTGACAAAGACCATTTGGCTTGATTTTTGCAGCGACAGACCAAAGCCTCTGATGGGAATCGAACCCACAACCCCCACGCTGATAGGCAAGCACGCTACCAACTCGCCTACCGGGGCGCTTATATGGCTTACTTATGTGAAGTTTAAACTGAGTTTTATTCGAAACACAGTTTTGTAAATCTGCGGTTTAACTACGATCTCATTTATTGGACGGTAGTTGGTCTGACCCGCTAAAAGTTTATTGGCTTTCCTTGCCAAAAGTCAATACAAAATCATCGTAGAGAATCATGAACAAATTTGTATTACAACTGCATTGAAAAGCTCCAGAGTTCTTAAATGTCTGTATGGTTATGTTTTGAGTTAAAATTACTATAAGTTTTTTCTTTTAAAAAGTTGGTCGAATGTAAAGAATTTTGAGCGGAAAATTTTGTCCAGTGGCAACACTGCCAAGTCAGTTTGGCAACGAATTAACTTTTTGAATAGAACATAATATTTCGAAAAAAGGAGGGATTTCACCTAAATGCTCGATAGATTATTTCCACTCACTGTCCTCGTGCGTAAATTATGGATACACTTGAACTTTTCTCGTACTTAATGACGCCAGCGAATTCAACCTAGATCAAAAGGGAATCTTGGGGCAGACACGTCGAGTGTGCTGAGGATTTCAAAGTAACATTTTTCGAGCTCGTTAGCGGCCTAAAAATCACTAGATCTTCAATAAAACTAGCAAGCGACCTCTGCGTACCATTCACCACTGCCAGAGGTCTACGACAAGGTGACAGTTTATCCTTTTAAAAACATTTTTCACGGGATCCTTATAAATGCGTCAGTTACTATCAGCAGATCTAAGCCATAACTGATTTGTGTCATTATTGTGTTAACTCATTGAAAAAAGAAATGTTTAAGAATTCAACAAGATTTTGTATCCTCTTTCAAGATTTTAAGAGAAAAAAAATCTATTTGTGCGGGGTGCTCCCTGAAGCATAATATCACTTTTTTTTAAGGCCAACACTCAGGGGTTGCCCCCTATAAATGCAATGCATTGTGTTAGCGGAAGGAAATTAGGGTATCGGAAGGAGGAAAGAGGGAGTAGTGTCTGTTGACATTTGTTTTGAATTTCTGAATGTCACAACTGGCAGGAAACACATTTGCTGGAAGAATATTCCACATACGAACGGTTCGGCTGAAGTACGAATTTTCTCTATAGTTTGTCGTCCGATCAACCGGCCATTTCACAATGAACGGATGAGATACCCTGGATAGCCGTGTATTCCGACTAAATGTTAAATCACCAACACTGGCACATTTATGGATAAAAGGCCTTCTTGTTGTCGTGCCAGGCTTTTCCCATACCTTCATCCGCTTCTGTCATTGTACGTGAGTCTCGTTCCATGTGGACCATTTTCAATTAGAAACCAACTTAATTGCTTAAGGAATCGTAACCAACACACTTACGCCGTGGGTATGGCGTGAGTGTGACAGAGAAGAGAGGAGCGTAACACTCATACAGAGACACTTCGACATAATGACATCAAGGCAACAGCATTTATTGCACAGCAGAGGCCTACAATGTCGTTTTCTACACACACCCACACAATTAAAGCAAACCGGAAGTGGTTTATTACACTTTTAACGCAAAAATATTGGCATTGAACAGACAATAGAAGCAACAACAACTACAACAAAAACCTGAAAATAAAAAAAGCACAAAACAAAAAAAAGGAAAAAAAACGAAAACAATAAATGCGTTTAAGAAGATCTATGGTTATTTGTTAAATTGCCAAGTTCACTATATTTTCATTGAGCATTTTATTGGTTTTTAAATGTAATGAATTTATGTGAGAAAAATAGATTTTTATTGTTGTGTTGTGTGCTGTGTTTTTTTTTGTGTGTGTTTCCCCTTTTTCATTGGTTGCCAGTCCTGCCATTGCCTTGCGTTCTTTCTATTAACCACAAATAGCTTCGAGCTCAGCATGGTTTACGAATGAAGAAGACAAAAGAAGTAGAAGAAAAAAAAAAACAGATGGAAAGCAATAAACACAAATAAAATTTATGGTCAGTGAGAAATGTAATATAGGTGTAAATATGTGAACATCTATAAAGGATATCTGTGTTAATGTGAATGTTGATAGTGGTCAATAACCACTAGGGAGGAGATGGTGTTTTTCAATTTCCAATACAAGCGTTTGTGAACATGTCTGCTTTTGGCTAAAGATTTAGTTGATGATATGTATAAGTCGACAGAATTTTTTTTTTCTAAAATTATATTGAAAGCTATGAAGTGAAGGAGATATTGACAATGGAATCATTCACTTTGATAGTGACCCTTACAGGTTTTTTTTTTCTATTCCGCTCTTTCACATTTTCCGGGAAATCAAGACATTTTTGTAACCAGATTATTCCAGAGCTTATGGAAAGGGAACGAATTTTTTTTCGATAAACGACTGACGTGGAGGACTCATATTAAAATTTAGGCACAGCAGCTTAAAATAAAGACCAAACACATGTATTGACTATTGGGGCGACTGGAAAACAAATTAATCCTATACTAGATGATACTAAATCCAGTCTGGACATATGGAACTCAACTCTGGGGAACTGCAAGTAAATCCATAATTAAAATACTCCAAAGATACCAATCGAAAACACTACAAATGATCGTCAAAAGTCCATGGTTTGTGGCGAACAAGAATATTCACATGGATCTAAATAGAAGATTTGTCAAAGAACAAATAAATACATACACCTCAATTTACCTCGAAATACTAAGTTATCACTCAAACATCATAGCAATTTCCCTATTAGATGAAAGCAATGAAGTTTTTCTTAATAAAGTTTTGTGGAGCGCGGGTAAGACTGTTTTGAGGTAAAATTTAATATATGGACATATCCGAAAATGATACAAGCACCATAGTGCATATGTGCAAAAAAAAAATGGTCCCATCAAAGACAAATGGCCCCTGAGAGTGGCGGGAACTTGTATTTATTGATGAAATAATAATTTTACTTTAATTTTTTGAAGGAAAATGCAGAACTTACCTGTATCATACATATTCCACAAGGACAGACATCGGAAACAAATATGCCACCGTACACAGTTTGTCACTCTCTCCGCAGAGTGTGTGGGGTGGACTTTGGAAATCACATAAGTCAGCAGCAGCATTGTTTGGTATAGGGCCCAGAGACCATTTCTCGCGTTTTTCCCCTCATTCTTGAAGAAATATGGGCCGATGACTTTTGTGGCCATAACAGCACACCAGCTGAATAATTGTCCTTCGATTTTGAGTGTCCCACAATCTACAGGTTTGATTATTGACATAGCCCCTTAAATGAAAATAAGCTTCATCCAAAAGCCGAACAATTGATCGTCGCGAAGAACAGACAATAGTCTATGGTTTTAATGCTTTGTTGTGTACTGTGCGGTTTCTTTTCAAATTCCTATGTTATAATCTGTAAAAAAAATAATAATTATTCTGATACAAAATAAAAAAGTTATTTGTGTTTCACATCAGCTCTACGAAAATGACCCAAAAATAAAATGAAAAATGCACCAAATGTAGAGTTCCCAAAAATAAATGAAAATTTCGCCCTAAAAGCCAATATGAAAATTTCCCAAAAACTTCTAAATATTCTCCAATCAAAAAACCGACACTTCCAATAAAGAGGCGGCTTGCGATGGACCCATTGCTACATTTAAATATATTTCATTACCTTCAAATCTAAGTATTCAATATAAACGACCATAAGGCACAATTTGAAATTTACCCACAATTAAATATTTGCTATTCTCGACCGAAATGTTCACTTTAATCATATCAGCCATTTGCGGAAATGTCAGCTATACTGAAATGTTTCGGATATGCTGTATTTTTGCCTCATCCATTAGGCTTCCAAATGTTTTCCCGTTTGAAAGGTTCCACTAATCCCAGTTGATTTTGGAGAATTCACGAAAACCTTTTGAGGCCCCTTGAAAAAAGCTGGAGAATTTTCCATTCAAATCATGAGTTTTTTTTCATATCAAAAATGGTCTAAAAACTAATCTCCGTATTCAGAAAAATTTAAAAAAATGTTGTTAAGAAAAATGTGTGAAATTTGTTTTTGTATTTTCATAAATATTTCTTAATACAGGTTTTTTACATTTTTATGAATACTGGGGTAAAAATTTAATATTATCCAAAAATTATGAAAAATTAAAATTTTTTGTCTTTGGGATTTTTTATAATGGCAAATTAGGGCACCCTTTACATACATTGTAAAGAAGGACGATTCGGATGTAGCATATAAGACATCTTGGTAAAACGCTCATATCATATTTGTCGGCGAAGGCCATGAGATTCTCTGATTGTCATCGTAAAAAAAATGAAGATTTCCCCAAAAAAATCTCATACAAAATTGGGGAGTTTTTCATAATTTTTTGGTAACATTTAATTTTTTGTTTTTTTGTGACATTTTTCATTCTTATGAATTTGTATGAGATTTTTTTTGGGGAAATCTTAATTTTTTTAAACAAATTTTTTTTACGATGACAATCAGAGAAACACATGGCCTTCGCCGACAAACATGATATGAGCGTTTTACCAAGATGTCTTATATGCTACGTCTGAAAAATTACAAACAATTTTTTTTGGTGGATTTTTCGTTTTTATTGATATATTTTCATAACAGACGTTAATCATATGTTTTTTTATAATGTTCTTTTTTTGGGATATTTTTCACAATATTTTTGGGGGATTTTGCATTGGGTAATTTTTTATAAATTGTTTTTTTTTTAAATATTTTTCAGATATTTTGGGGAAATTTTCATATCGGACTTTTCGGGGGATTATTCATTTATTTTGGGAAATTATTCATTTGGGGCATTCTTCATTTTTTTGGGGGACATTTTTCATATAGCCGTTTACACCAATGGTCGAACATAAAATATAAGTTTCTTTAGACCCTTACGTCTTCACAACAGAACAGCGCTAAAACTCCTTGCAATTGTCTTTGAACATCGGCAAACACTCTGGTGCGTGTATAGTTAGTACTGACAGCTCTCATTATTTATTTTTCAAGGCTCGCATAGTTAAGATGACAACAGGTTGTCACTTCACACATTCGCATTCTCCGTTCGTCAAATATAATTTCATGGATTTTATTGGCTATTAATCGTGTGACCTAGTTTATTTGTGAATATCTGGAATAACGAAATTTAGTAACTAAAATATTAAGCAGTTAAAAAATGAGAATTATCAATCAATGTAAGATTTCATCCCACCAAGCAAATGACGGCCAGCGCTGAATTATTAACAACCTTTTGCAAACTTCGCAGAAAGCAATGGCGGTCGTTGACAAGTTCCTCCACAAGATGAACGTCGTACAATTTCAAATATCAGAAGTTTTACAATTTAAGCATTTACACACTGTACACACTGGCAATTTGCAATAGTTTCCCCAATCTCACTCGAAAAGTTTCGCCCATAATGTGTCCTTTGATGTGTCTCTGTTGAGGCTTCAAATCCTGTGCCACATCAATCATGATATTTGGAAATGGGGTGTTATTGTTGCTGATTAAGATCATATGTCAGGACTTAATTGAAATGTACATGACGACAAACAAATATTAACTGCATTCCTTCGAAGACATTGACTCGGTTGACACTTGCCACAACAGAAGACACCAGCCAACCGCCACACATACTCGTACTGAATCTGGGAAATAGACATGGTTCGTACTAAGTATGCAATGGCTTCCAAGTTGAATTGAGTTGCTGATGCATAAACAATGTAAGAATCAAGACAGCAACAATGCCAGAGACGATTTACATGTAAGTGTGTGTACACATTTATATTCTTAAACACACACACACATAGAAACGTAAGACGTGCTAATGACGTGCAAAATATGTTGCTTTCGTTATGCAAATAGACATTGTCGAGGAGAGATGCAACAGCAACTGCATCAGACACAAATGCCACCACTAAGCCCGCCGCCGGCCCCAGTGACAGACAGAGTGACAAACAAGTTAACCGAACTAACACACAACAAAACACAATGGGGTGGCGGCAGTTAAAGAGGTGAACATGAAGAAGAAGAATAAAACTACCAATTGTTGTTGAAAATGCTTACGTTTGTATCAACGATTTCAACCATAACATCTTCAACTTCCTTCGATGGAGAACACAACAGAAAAAAAGAACTATGTAAAGAATTCTTGAACGGCTGCCGTAAAGCCAAAAGCATATGTCAAGTGTGCGATATTCGCTGGCAGCGTAAAAATCGCACACGCACAACAACAACAGCAACAACAACTATTTACCAACAATAGCAAATAATGATAGAGCTGATTTTGTTAGAACGAACAATTTGAATTTCCATACTCGCATTAGAATGTCAGAGTTGCCAGTCAGGTTTTGTGTTCATAGTTTTCAGTGATTTTTGGTAAAAATATCTGAATTGTATCTTACTAGAATTCTGGGCACTGGTGGGACAAGCAAAAACCCATTGACTTTAATTTCATCACAATTCAGACAGATGGATCGATCAGGCTGGTGATTTTACAACCGGCCTAAAATGGAATATAACTCCCTTCCATGGGCAGGGACTTCATACGCATCTATGCAGTTTCTGGGCCGTGAACAGAGGAGCGGGGTGGTGGGGGTGATAGGAGATAGTAGGGTATCTAACACCATTGTCTCCCTACAGCATTGCCGCAATGTGGGTATCTGTACCTGGAATACGCGGCTTTCCAGGGACTCTCATCCATGTGTTGTGAAGTGATCGGACGACACAATACAGAGACAGTTCATTATTCAGCCTTATCGTTCGTATGTGGAATAATCTTCTTGCAAGTGTTTTCCTGCCAGTTGTGACATTCATAAATTCAAGGCAAACACCAGTCCCTCTTTCCGTTCTTCGATATCCCAATTTGCTTCCACTAACACAGTGCTTTGCATTTATAGGCGGCATCCAGCGAGTGTTGGCCTGCAAAAAGAAAAAACAAATCTGTTATAATAATGATTTTTTTTTATATGGTATTTATACTCAGGATCTGGTAACACTGGTAACGATATACTTACATATGTATGATTTCCATAAATGTATGAGTGGCTATGTTCTTATCCTTTATCCAGCCACGTATGCCTGTATGTATGTGAGAGCGCACAACACTACACAACAACTTTTTCCAGTTTTTTCTTTGTGTTCTCCTCAGAAGCGTTCAAAACTTTTTCATTTTAAGTCTAAACTAATTTTCAAGTTTTACTCCAGTAAAGCAGCATACATGCATCGAACTTTTTCTTGTTCCTCTTCTTGTGCTCATAATCACATCCATACATTCGAGTTGGAAAAGTTTTATGCAGTTTTTCCTTTCCTTTAGCCCTTCGGCACTAAGGCATACACGCAAGCCAACCAACGCATGTACATGTACCAGTCACACACACACACACAGGCGCACGTTAAGGATCGCATTTGTTTTCATGTGAAGTACGTGCTTCATCTGAAAAATTGCATTGATTTCGTGATGCCTTAATTAAACATTCAGCCAGTCTTGTTGCAGGGAGCTGCAAGAGAACATTTCTAGCATTACCGTTCCACAGTATGTACATGTGTTTAAGTTGCTGAATATTGTTTGGCAAAGCCGAATCATATCTCCCATTAAAGATTGAGCTTAAGAATATTGGGCTGCTCGTCGTGGCAAGAGCAGGACTTGAAAGTGCCCTAGCAGAGAAAATATAGCCGATGTTAATATTATGTTACTTAAAGTGAAACATTTTTTTTTTCTTTCTGGATTTTAGATTGTAGAATCCTTTTAAAATTATACAAAAATATAGATGTGTCTCAGCGCCATTTGGACATTATTGAGGAGAGTTGGCAAATTTACAAAATCATTTGAATTGAAACCATATACAGATTTTTCCAACACGAGCAGTTATTTCGATATTAGAAGAAAAATTGAGTTTTTTTGAGATAAATTATCGGATGTTTATTTCATAATAAAGAGGAAGGTATGTCGTTAATAATGGAAAACAACATCAAACAACACAATGGCCACCATGACCACTTTTACAGGATCATATCCTTTTTATGACATTTTCCATAACCAAATTGGAAAGTGGCTGCCCTATGCCCTCCATAGCCTCACGAATTCTATCTTTGAGGACTTGAATCGACGCTGGGCTTTTGGGTGTAGACCTTATCTTTCATGTGGCACAAGATCTCGGTGGCCAATTGTGATCACCTCTTCGAGAGATAACACGGCCCGGAAACTTTTCCCCTAAAAGAGCAATGGCTTTGTTGCTTGTGTGACACGTAGCGCCGCCTTGTTGAATGTAAACGTTGTCCAGATCAACATCATCCAACTCCGATTATAAAAAATCATTAATCATCTATCTTGCGCAATCCATTTACAGTAACTGTTTATCCAACCTCATTTTCGAAAAAGTAAGTTCCAATGGGGTCCGCTGGACCATAAACTCCATCAAACCATGTTATTCTCAACAATAACTCTTGGGTTTTCCGAGCCCCAGATGCGACAATTTTGCTTGTTGACGTAGGCACCGAGGTGGAAATGGATCAAGATGATTTTTCGATAGAATTCCGGATCACTTTCATGCATTTCAAGGACCCAATCAGCAAAAACCGGCTTGAGTTCTTGTGTTAACTGAACTTTATAAGCCTTCAGACCCAAGTCTTTATCCAAAATACGGTGTAATGACGTTTGTAGAATGCCCAATTCCAAAGAACGACGAGGAATGGACAAACCTGGTTTCTAAACACTTCGGGCTACAGGAAATATTCTCAGTTGTTCTTGAGGGACGTGCACGCGTTTTATTCTTCACATCAGCTCGAATCCCTAGCATTCTGGATAAGATAAGAACAATTTAGTTTTTTTGTATTTTTGGAGGAGGCATTTTCAATTTCTTCGGAATAACAAGATAATAGTCAAAATCAAACAAAGGGTAAAGTTTAATCCCCATATTCATAAAAAATTAAAACAGCTTTGCAACAAAAAGGCGACCTTTCGACCCATCGACTTTTTCAAAAATTTTGTAAATGGTGTGCCCGAAGTGTGAAATGTTCTTTCACTTTATTTCTCGACATTTTTTAAATGAAAAGTCGACTTCATTTTTCACCATTTTTATAGCAAAAGTAGATTAATCGACTTTTCGTGAGTCGATTTATTCAACTACTTGTTTAAGAAAAATGTGTGAAAATTATTCATGTATTTTTTCTTGTATTTTTTATGAATACCGCGGTAAAAAATACATTTGGCGATGCTACAAGCTCCGTAATTTTTGACAACACAGGTGAGCAACTTTCACTCTGTGTTGGTTCAATCGTAGTCACTCCCATACCACTTAATTCCACTTCAGCAGGATGTATTGCAGATAATAATTAAATTATTTTTAATGTTCTAATTCATTTATTCCATTTTCCCAAGTGTTTAGTAAGAAATAGTCAAAATAGTGCACAAACGGTGACAAATTTAGTATACCCCCCGTTAATGATGAAGGGTATGATGCGGGGACGAAGGGCAGGGGATGCATGCGGAATGCAAATGCCAGACATATGCTTGCCGTTGTGTTCACATGTTCACATACGAGCACAAAATTCAATTTGCTTATGAATTAATTTCAAAGTAAACTTTTGTCAAACATTCAACATTTGTTGCTGTTGCTGCCAGTTGACATTGTGGCTGACTTTGGCGTGGGGGCGGGTTTGAAGGGCTGCTTGACTTTTGAGGCAAGTTGCAATGTGATGCTAAGAGTACAGCAATTAAGTTCATGGCCACGCAATTTAAATAATCATCGTCTAACAGGCAGCCACCAAAAGAATGTACGCAACAAAACAAAAAAAAAACACATGAAAAGGAAAGGAAAACACGCATTTGTCTAACTCAACCGCCTCATGTTGACGACGCACAGCCAAACACCACTCGTAGGTATTAATTAGTGCAACATCGCATCTATAGCCCGAGGTTGAAGGTTACACCGGCTTAAATTCGTACAATTCAGTGAAACCGTAGCAAAGAAATGGAAACAATGCCAAAAACAAAACAACAACATTGTGCAACATAAATACCACAACGCACAATTACTTTACTGCAATCACACACAGAGGCGGCAGACAGACAGACATTTCATCTGCCCTACAGACAGGCAGACAGGCGTCTCAAACTAGCCTCCACTGGTACATGCGTGACAAACGATAGGAACACTATACGAGCGATAGCTTAAACAAACGGTATTGACCTCAAAAGTTGGAATGCAATTGTAGTGGCATCACTTTACAGTGTTTTCTTAACCACGACACCTTGTTGGCCAAAGGCTTCAACGATTTGGCACGCATGTACGCACAAACACAAACACCACCAACCATTTAATGCCGCAGCCCGTTACTCAGTCGGAAGCAAATGTGACTGTCGACGGTGGGGTTTGTGATATGGAACAGCTCGAATTTTTTTTGGAACGCTCAGTGATGTAAAAGGTGTTAAGAGTTGGTTTAAAATTGGAAGTCTGATCAAATGCCTTGGACTAAAAACACACCATTATGGAATCTTTAGAATTTATTTTTATTTTTTGAATTTGATTACAGAACTATTCTAGAGTCGGTAGGTGTAGAGCTGACTATATCCCATCGCTCATTATGGATGTGTCTATGAATGTGTTGTCCGGCTTGTTGTCTGAGTTCTACAGTTCCTTATCTCCCGGTACATACAGAGATCAGTTTTGACTTAAAAGCATTATGGAATTTTGAAATGTTTAATTTCGATAAATTTGCAAATTTTTAAAAACTTATCTGCACTCAGTATTGCAAAGGATGGGATATTTTCTTGAATAAGGTGTTATTGGTGTGGAGTGTAATTTATTTAATTCAGAAAGATGTTGTTATCTTAATATATATTTACCCTCGACACTGATTCACTGACTCTGTCACGCAGTACGTAGGAATTTAAATAGGCATTCTATAATAATTCTATAAATAATAATAATAAAAAAAATAATATTTTTTTTGTACAGAAATTGTGTTTTCCCCAAATTTTTTGTTTCCAAAATTTTTTTTCCTACAAATTTTTTTTTTTACAAAAATTTTTTTTTTCCAAATTTTTTTTTTCAGGAGATTTTTTTTTTTTCCACAAATTTTTTTTTTTCAACAAAATTTTTTTTTTTCAGCAAAATTTTTTTTTCAATAAAAATTTTTTTATAACTAAATTTTTTTTTTCCACAAAAATTTTTTTTTCAACAAAATTTTTTTTTTTCAACAAAAATTTTTTTTTCAGCAAAAATTTTTTTTCCACAAATTTTATTTTTTTTCGAAATTTTTTTTTACAAAATAGATTTCTCAAAATATTTTTTACAAAATAGTTTTCTCAAAATATTTTTTACAAATTTTTTAAAATTAAGTAACAAATACTTTCTCAAGCAAATTAACGGGCGCCATAGGCGCATTACAACTTACTAGTTCTTAGAGAATACCAACTCTAATATTTACTTAAAATCGACTGAACAACCTGCAATCCAAATAAACTCCCCCTGGTATATTTCGCTGGCTGTTGTATTGTAAGGGTCTTATGAAATTTCTTACACTTCTGATAATGATTTCAATAAAATATCTCGTCAAACTTTACAAAAAGGCTTTGCCTCATCTGCAACTCTTTTGAAGTTTTGTAAACTTCGCCACTCGGAAACGGAAATGTAAACCTTGCCTAAGGCCATTATGGTGGACCAAATCTGTCCCCAAACAATATTTCATCGGATAATATTGTATTCTTGTTATCATTTTGTTTTACTTCGAATTAAGGCTAATTTTCAACAGAAACTTGTCTAATTTGGATTATACTTTCGTGTAACCTCCCAAAAAAAATTAAGACCTAATCATGTACCAACATTACAAGGAAGTCTTGTAACACCGAAGAAAAAGAACAAAATACAATATGTGAAATCTACAGTTGGTTACTTTTTCTTTCATTAGCCCCCACCCCCACCCCCACGTTTGCTTAATTACCACTGGACTAATCAGAAGGATATTTTCAGCTCTTTTCCCTTTTCGAATAATATTTAATGCGAAAGTACAAAACATTTTTAAGAGGAACGAAAGCCATGAATGGCTGAACGGACACCCAGTGGTATGGATGCAAGTGCGAAGAGTATAAACACAAAACATGCAAATTGTATTATATTTTTAATCTTTGCCGTTAAGGCCTCTTAGCAACAGCGGCAGAGCACCAGAAGAGAAACGGCAGCAGCAGAAGACAAAAAAAAAAAAAAAACAACCACGAAGGATTTACTTGAATACATTTGTTACAGTGTTCGCCGGTATTAGGAAGATAAACTGATTTTGGTTTTTCGGTTTCTCTATGGCGTCCCTTCGTCGAATGTAAAGAGCTCAGTGAGCGTGGTGTATTCGGAACTGAATTGCGACTACTATCCGAGGATATGTACTTTTGTACAGTGGCCACTGCACGAAACAGGATTACAGGCAAAGCAGTTGCTGTGTCGCTAGCCAAGGGTTAAAGCACAGTGTTTTGCCCAAGGTTATGGAATAGTATTGTTCATTTTGTTGATAGCTGATGGAACTAGTCTAACTGACTGTTTCCAAATCGTCCAAGTTGGAGGCATTATAAAATGGGTTTCAGATAATATTGAATTGAGATTTTCGGATATAACAACGGAGATATCAACATATGAAAACAATCTCAAACGAATAAGCTGTCATTAGTGATAAAACTCAATTTTATTGGGCATTCAATTTTGATAATTTATAACGAACGAACGAAATTGTTTTATGGAAACAGGCAGAAAATTTTAGTTTGAACGTGATCGAAATAAACCGTAAATGCTTGGAGCTGTGGTTCGTCTTTTCAATTTAAATTTGAACCCTAAGAAGTTTTTTTTTTTAAAGCCAGGAATAAAATAATTATTTAATTCATAAATAGGAACCAGACCAACTAGCCCACTCAAATAAGACAACAATAAATAAAGAGGATAATGTTTTATACATACCGAGTTGTATTTTTTTGAAATAGCGCGTATTTCTCACCCACTGTACGAAGAGTAGAAGCGTTCTTTTTGTGGTTTTTATTGTTAAGATTTTTGGTTGTTGTCGCATTTTAATACGATTTGATTTGAGGAAACCTGAAATGGCAACAAACAAATAGAAAATATGAAAGCGTATACAATCACAAAGTAAAAAAGTAAATCTGGTATTTCAGAATTTTCCATACATAGAAATTCCCCTAACCACTTATTCCATTGCTTGCCCTCCACGCATCAGAAATAATACGCGGATTTCAACAGGAAGGGATTAGGAGATATTAAATAGCACTGCTTGAAATGGGAATTTATTTGAAGCTATATGGAACATATTGCCTTGACTTGACTGATTAAATACATATCGCTCATTTACTTGAATAGTGGCATAATTCAAAATTCACTTTATATATTTTTGCTCTTGGAAAAGCTGTAAATCTCTAATTTAAATTGGCTTTTGTTCTACTGAGTATTGTGCATTCATATGACAGGTCTCCATATTATTGAAATAGCCTGCAGTTCTTTTTCTATATTTGGAAAGTACGACGAAATTGACGATTTTAAACGGCTCTCCTGAAAAAATCCTATTTTGAGTTATGCCACTATTCGAGTAAATGAGCGATATTTACTCTTCTGATAAAGTTTTAATGCAATTAAAGTAGTTTTTGTTTGTACGGCATAAGCATTTTTAATTGGTCACAACGACTGTGTTACTTGTAATTGAGTTGCAATTGACGTCCTTGGTCCTCTGGCCTGTCTCAAAAAAAAAAAGTAGTTATCGGTGGGGGGAATACAATGCCTATATTTAAAGCGTATTGTGCTTTTATACTTTGCCCATTCATTATATTTAGTCATCGTCCCGTTTGTCTTGTTGGTTTTTTTTGCTGTTTGTTTTCACTGAAACTTTTGTTTTGTTGAACTTTTTGCGTGTATTTCAAATATTTTTCAATTTATTCACTTTGTTTATTTTGTTAGTTGAAGGGATGTTAAATAATTGCTTTTTTTTTTATTGGCCACAACAAAAATGTCCAATCAATAGTCAATTATAAATGTCTGTACGTACACGTTAAAGTTTACTACACATGGGCGACAAGCGCTTACATGCGATATTACAAATATTTAACAATAAATTCAAATATAAATGTCCTTTAATATTGGACAGCACTACAAGTATTTTTTCCACTTAGTGAAAAGGTTTTTCAGTATTTTTTTTTGTTTTTTGTTGTATTCAGAAAAAATATCTTGTAACTGATAATTTTTTGATAATTAAAAGTAAATTAATAGCTTAAACTTATGTCGCTTCAAATTAAAACCCATGGACGATAAATTATGAGAAAACGTTGATATGCTAATTAGGTTCGAATCTATTTAAATAATTTGACTTGTTTGTGTGAGCGTCTGTAATGACGATTTGTTGGGTCAAAGAATTATTTTTCCAAACATCTTAATTTTTTTTTATTATTATTTGACAACACTCAGTACTTATTGTGCCCCCCCTCGTAGGGAGTACTTTCGGCCACCGAGCGTTTGCAAGACATGAGTATCCAGCATAAATAAGCCTTGCTGCAGACTAGGTTATAGAGTAATAAGAACATACCGCATCATGCCAACAATAAAGGCACATGTTCATAAGAGGTTGAATAATTAATACGTTTATTTTCAAAGAAATTTTGCATTTCATTTTGAACGTTAAAACAAACCAGAAACTTTAGCGGCAACTTGAAGAGAAAAGCGCTACCAACAGCACCAGTACCAGTACCACGACCACTATCAGCGGCACCAACAACAACACTTAACATGCATCATTACCTGCAGATGCACTCAAGTGGATGCCACAGCCTGATTTCCACTTTCTTTATGACTGTGCAAGTTAAGGTGGGGCGGGCGGGTTAACATG
This sequence comes from Hydrotaea cyrtoneurina, assembly GCA_958296145.1. Taxonomy (NCBI): domain Eukaryota; kingdom Metazoa; phylum Arthropoda; class Insecta; order Diptera; family Muscidae; genus Hydrotaea; species Hydrotaea cyrtoneurina. Next base: position 17,451,893 of record OY282514.1, on the reverse strand, counting down.
TGTCGAAACTATAGACTTATTTGCACAAGGAAGCCACAAATCCCACCGGATGCATCTACGAAAAATAAGACATGATGCACACTCTCAGCTCACATCAGATGAAAAATAACCACACAACGAATCATGGGGTTAACAGAACAGCACAGAGCAGAAGATATAAATAATTATAATAAAACTTGATGAAAGTTTCCGGTTTTCTGCAACACTCCTTGAAGGAACCGAGGGGGGGAAAAAACAAGTGATGTAAACTATTTTCGGAAGGTGGAAAGCCAACGATTCTCTGGCTTCAAGTGGAGATTGCTGTTCCCGTACTCGTACTCGTACTCGCACTCCTACATATGTTACATATGTTGCTACTTGAAGCTCTCTAACAAAAGTCGTTAAAAAAAAAAGTTACCACTTTTGTTATGCCACACCACAATAACGCGTTAAAATCTTAAAAGGTAAACACGGTTCCAACAGCAACTCTGAACCGGGAAGCAGGGCAAATACCAAAACGCTCAATAAGAACAAGCAACGACTTCGTGTAGTGGCTGTGGTTGGCGTTGGTGTTGAATTGGAGGAAGTACTCGTGGTACCTTTGAAAAGGCAACAATACTGGTGTGTGTTTTCCCCAAATGCCATTGGCTATATGTCTTCCGCTCCGTTGTAGGTTAAGTGGCCAGACACGCTTAAAAGGAGTTTTCACAAAGATTTTTCTTTTTTATTTTTTTTTTTAATAAAAACAATCTTCAAAAATGCTTCTTGGTTTCGCCTTTATGTATGTCTGTCTGTTGCAGTACTTAGGCTGACAAAAATGGGTGGACGGTGGGTGGGTGAAAAATAAATTAGGAAATAACTTGTCCATGTCCGTATGGCATCTATATTTTTGTTGTACGCCCGTTTTTTTCGTTTGGGTTTATTTTCAATTTTGCCACATGCCCCATTGTGGCCTGTCCCTGTGGCAAAGTGAGTATGGAGTTTTTGACCCCAACCGAGTGTGGTTGTGAGTGTGTGTGTGTGTTGGCGGAAACTAAGCCTTGTTGGCATTCTATGTACAAACTTAAAAATTTGGCGCAAAAACAATTGATGGCATTCAATGAACTGGCGGACATAAATAACGCTATACAATGGGCTTAGGAGAAAACATTTTCAGTGGGGTTAACTGACCAAAACTGATAAAAGGCGGCCTATGCATGCATGGCCTTATAGGAGGCCTTCTATGATATAACCAATAAAACAAAAAAAAAACTAAACACGTACTTGGACTGGAGAGCAAATGCTTTCATTGATCCTCTAGAAGCACTAAAATAACACCATTTGAAAATGGGCTCCCCGAAGGCGCAGGCCTTTAAAAAAATATATCAAACGGAGTTTTAAATAAAAATGTGATACCTTTTTTTCTTACTGTCCTTTAGGATATGGAGTGCGAATTAAGTTTATCATTAAATGTACATAACCATCAAGTATTGATTTGGGCCACCAATAAAGTGTTCATGGATTCCCATGTCAGTTATCGAAAATTTCTCCTAATCAAATATTTCCTTTTATTATGTTCTACAAATTGGGCTCAGAGTCCTTGAAGTCGGGGGGTCTCTGAAACCACTCAACTCTTTAGATGCAATATATTGAAGAACAAATGCCTTACTGGTGAATATAAAAATGGGCCAACCAATGGCCCCCCCAAAGTTGCTTTAATATTTCAGCTAAATCCCCTTATTATCGAAGATATCTTTACTGCCAATTCCACTTTGGAACAAACTCATTTGGAAGTGTATATTCAATTTGCTATAGCCAAACTTAAGTTTCATTTCGAATATCCCATATTATGTCGCCTGTCTTTGAAGGAAGACATTATTCTAATAAAGCAATTACTTTTGTACATTAAAATTCAGTATAAAGGAAAAATAATTTGGCATAAGAGCAGCAGCTCATATATCTCTTGTCCTACATACATTAAAATGTTATTTAAAACAAAAACAAACAAAAAAAAATTATGTGTAACATAGCATTTGGAAACTCATCCAACAGATGAGACAGATAGACACACCAACAAACACACACTAGAACATTTCGTATAAATATTTCAGCGAGGCGGGGATGAGAAGTTTTCTCCAATGCCAGAAGTTCAAATGTTCGTAGACAGATTTCAAGGAGAAGGGGATGAGAAATATTCTCCAACTAGTAAGTTGTAATGCGCCTATGGCGCCCGTTAATTTGCTTGAGAAAGTATTTGGTACTTAATTTTAAAAATTTTGTAAAAAATATTTTGAGAAAACTATTTTGTAAAAAAAAATTTCGAAAAAAAATAAAATTGGGAAAAAAAAACATTTGTGGAAAAAAAATTTTTGCTGAAAAAAAAATTTTTGTTGAAAAAAAAAATTTTGTTGGAAAAAAAAATTTTTGTGGAAAAAAAAAAATTTGTTGAAAAAAAAAAATGTTTGTTGAAAAAAAAAGTTTGCCGAAAAAAAAAATTTTTGTTGAAAAAAAAAATTTTGTTGAAAAAAAAAATTTTTGTGGAAAAAAAAAATTTTGTTGAAAAAAAAAAATTTTTGGAAAAAAAAAATTTTGTGGAAAAAAAAAAATTTTGGAAAAAAAAAATTTGGGGAAAACACAATTTCTGTACAAAAAAAAATATTATTTTTTTTATTATTATTATTTATAGAATTATTTTAGAATGCCTATTTAAATTCCTACGTACTGCGTGACAGAGTCAGTGAATCAGGGAATCAGTGTATCAGTGAATCAGTGAATCAGTGTCGAGGGTAAATATATATTAAGATGCCAGAAGTTCAAATGTTCGTAGACAGATTTCAAGGCGTCTTAACATCCAGACTGAGAGGATGTAAAATTCTATTCCATTTTACTTTTCTCTGACAAAAAAATTTAGTTTACCTGCCCCAATGGGTTAAATACTAGGGCACGAGAGTTGTAGTTCGATTACTAGCGAAGTTAATTGGTTTTCTTCCAAACAGAGATTCACTTATTACGGAGTTAGTATTGCGTAGAAGAAAACACAGTTGGGTAATCTAAAAATATGTTGTCAAAATCACATTCTGCCTCTGTGACTAGGGGAGTTTCTATAATTTTTTTTTTTTTGATAAATGTATTTAGAAAAATTTTCAGCTACACCCTCGTACATCTCTCTCTCTCTTTCGGTAGAATTACACAAATTTACATTATGCACTATCATTATAATGTCGTTACAAAAACAATTCCGGACACCCACCATCAACTAAACTCCACTCGAAGACACCATAAATGTGGATGTCGGAAAGGATGTCCCACCTATTTAAAAGACCATTTATATTCATCCATAAACATAAATTCAAATGTCATTAAAGTCATTCATGTGGACCTCATATACACTCTGGTGACAACGAACAAAAATGCTGGGCGAAAAAAAGAAGCAACGCATACAAAAACAATAGCAAAGATCTGGTAGGAATGGGTGGGGATGGACACTGTATATGGACGGATGGAATGCTGACGGTGGAATGTCTGTTGTACTTTGGCTTCCACAAATTGTTGTTTCCCTACCATCCGCCACCCACCACCCCCATTATGCAGTTGTTATAATTAAATGTAATTAATTTTAAGTATTTTAATGTCACTTGTACTAATGTCAGACAACACGAACATTATGGGCCGCCTCGTTTCCATACATCACCGGGGCACCACCACTCACTGTGTACGTTCATATTCCTTGGACGATACCAGTGCCGAAAATGTTCCTTAGCATCAGCCTACCACTCAAGTGAAACCCAAGTAACATTGACATGATGAGGTTGTTAAAATGTAGTTAAATTTTATTTCCATGTAATTTCGTTTTTTCCTTTTGCATTTTTCTGTCTTGACGCTGCGTTCGGTCGGTGTAATCATCAAAAGAATGTTTTTTGTTTGTGTCTTCGGTGCGAAATGTATGCAAGACAAATTATTTTTATAATGTAAACATTTTTGTTTGCCAACGTTGCAAAACTTTGCAGTCTATCGAAGGGGGGGTTGGGTGTATGTAACAAAAAAGGGTGCCATATGAATTTAAATGAGTTTTTCTGTAGTTGTTGTTGTTAATTTACAACATAATGAATGTATGCGAATTATTGTTTTAAAAATATGTGCATGTAATTTGTTTGAAGGGCTATCCTAATGTCTGTTACAGAAATGAAGACGTGTGAGGTGACTGATGTATTTATGAAAATAGGAAGTGGGTGTCACATAAACTGAGGGCGGGCAAAGGCAATGTCGAAATAAACTCTCATGGGGAATGGGTTAAATGCAAGAAAAATTCTACACCATCCTAAAGTTGTACCTGTATTTTAATTTGATTTGCTCTAACCAATGTTTTGGTTAGGTTAGGTTGAAAGATACGCCCGTCAGTTGAAATATTCACTCGGGCCGATTATTCGGTCCGTAGTGGCTGAGAACTCATACGAGATCCATAAAATACTAATGCATTCTAAAAAAAAGTGGCTGGTTAAGCTGGAGTTTTGAGACAACCGCGAAGGTGAAACAGTTCCTCAGTCCGCAAATAGGTGAAAAAGGTCTGGACCTTTGTTGGTTTCAACAAGACAGCCCGGCAGGTCACGTTTCAAATCAAAAAATGCACTTTCTGCAATGAAAATTTGCTGGACTTTAAATTTAGAAAATTTTGCTTTGAGTGGTCATCCAGATCTCCAGATTCGTCTCCTCCGAACTGTTTTTCTGGTGGAATCAAACATAACCATAAGTAGTCTTTGAAAGTACTCGTTGATTATTTTATAGAACTTTGAAGAACTTTCTTGATTACTTTTAGATTACTTGTAATTGTAATCAATTATTTATCACAAATTGTTGAATAGAGCAATACAATTCTTTTTAAAAGTAATCTAATTGATTACTAATCGTAATCGAAATTTAACAGCTATGTTTGATATACAGAATCTGTAGTGGATGTAACTAAAAATCCAGGGTTAACTTTTGGTGTGGTATTACAATGGGTCAAGTGTTATTTATGGCATAAGTAAGTCTTGCACCAGGTTTAAGTAAATCTGGCAAACTTCAAAGTTCACCAGGCACTCCGGTCCCATCTTTGATATCCCCTTTGTTTTTCTTTTTCTTTCAAAAACCATATTTAATTCTTCAAAAAGTAATGGTCAACTTAAATGAATACCAACTTTGCCAACTCGTAGTACTCGTAAGAAATATAAACTAATATTCATACTTCAATTTTAATTTTAAACAAAAATCCTAAATTTCCATTACAAAATCCAAATCAAAACTTCTTCTTTTCGAGCACTCATAAATTTCTATTATTGTAAATAATAGTCGACGATGTCGTTGCCATTGTTCGAGCATATTGTCGCTGTTGTTGTTGTTGTTGTCGTAGTTGTCGTCGCTGTGCAGTACTCGTACTTCAGTTATTCACCGAAACAATGGAGGACAACAAGGACTCTTTAACAAAAATTTAAATAAAAATCCTGTGTTGTGCTGGAGGAGAGCAGTTCTGTGTGTAGTTCTCTTGTTTAAAACAATCAGCAATTAACTCTTCACGTTTGTTGCCTGGATGCTGCGTTATATGTTGTGTCGGAAACTTTTCACAACGAAAACAGCAGCAACATCAACAGTATTTGTGTTAACGACAACAACATTTAAATGCCGAAATTTAGCACAGATTTTAAGCCCTAAGTCGAGATGTATGTGCCTTGGAAATTGTTGTTGTGAAGTGCAACGATTTCGTTGCTTTGCAATGGCCAAGTTTGAAAGTGTGTCTGTGTGTGTGTGTGCGTGCGATGCTGTGCAACATTTAATTTTGAATTATGTTTTGATTTAATGTTATTTGTTGCTAAGCAACATGAGAAAACTTCATTAAAACTACAACTTCCACAACAACAACAACAAAAACAGAAGAAAACAACGTGATCAAGAGAAATGTGGATGTGAAAATGATTCGCTTACAGTTGGTTGAATGGGTTGGTTGGGCACTCTATCGGGTGGATGGTATGACCGGTTTTTTTTTCTTAGTGGATATCAGTAACAGAGCATGGGCTATACGTTTCGATCCATTTCATGGTTGGGATTATTTTTGTGGCAAAAATGTTAGGTATTTCCAAGTATATTTTTGAACACATTATGAAATTCATTTTGATACTTAGGAAATTCGGATATAAAAAAATACTTAGCGAATGATATCAGGATTTTTTTTTATTACGATATGTAGGGGTGCAATTATACACTCGGATCTCAACAGGCTTCCATAATTGTATTGAATTGTAGCTATGAAGCTACTTGAGAATGCTTTTTCTAGGCCAATCTATGGCGTTCCGTTCTAACAATAATCAACTCCTCCTCTTTAACACAGGTTCTAGGAAATGACTAAGAGATTGGACCAAAAAGGGGCCAAAAAGCGATAAAAAGGGTGAAACAAGATTTTGGCAACAGGTGGGAATGAGTTAGAGGGTCCAAGACGGGAGAAAATAAGGGGCAAAAGTGGAAAATTTTTGAAAAATTTGTTTGGTAAAAACAAGAATATAATAGTTCATGATGGGACGAAAAAAGGGGCCAAAACGGGATAAAAAAAAGGAAAAGAAGGGATAAAAGTAAAAAAAAAATTAAACACATTTTTGGAAACAGCGAGTGAAAATGAATTAGAGGTGGTACGAAAACAGGGCCAAAAAGGGATAAACTATGGAACAAAAGGGAAAAAATAAACAAATGGTGAAAAAGTTGTTTGGCAACAACAAGTGGATAATAGTTAAGGAAGGGACGAAAAGGGGCTAAAACGTACTAAAACGGGATAAAAAAAGTACCAAAGTTGAAAACCAAAAATGTGTAAAAAAATTGTTAACGACAGGATTTATTACATTTTTGGAAGAAATGCAATAATGGTCCAAAACTGGTAATAAATGAAAAATAATTTAAAAATGATAACAAATGGGCGAGAATTAGGAATATGCATATGAACTGCAGTTAGAATTAGATTGTAAAAAGGAGTAAAAAAACGCACATACTGGGGCCAAAATAGAGAAAATTAAAAAAACTTCGAAAATCCATTTCAGAAACCTGGAAGTCGATAAAGGGACAAAGAAGGAGTCAAGACGTGCAAAATGTAAAAAGTTAGAGACAAAAAGTTCCGAAGCCTATCAAAACAGGATAAAAGGTAGACGAAACCAAAAAGTTTACTAAAATGAGCCAACAATTCGAGCATACTGAAAAGACGATAAAAATAGTCCGAGACGGGTAAAATATAGAGGATTTGGGAAAAAAATTAAAATTTTGTGTTATACTTGAAAAGGGGAAATTAGGCAGGTATTTAGCGGGTATTTTTACAAAATGGAAATAAATTCAAATTTGCTAGAGAAGCGTATAAGCGCATTGAAAATCATCTTTCTGATAACACACACAGCCCGACCTTCAACTCATATAACCTACGCGCACTCGCTAATTGTAGCGCACATCCTTTAGACTGTCCCTAGTTCCTGCAGAAATGCCATCCACTGCAACCTCCACAACATTGCACCAATGTCAGTCCAATCGACTGTAAACAGAGATTTCCAAATGAGGATGCTTTCAGTGAAGACGCGTCGCCTGCCGTGGCATGTTTCCTGTGGCTGTGGTTACTGCAGTGGCAACATGGACGTTCGACATTGGATATGTTTTTAGGTTTTTTTTTTTTTTGGCTAAAAATCCTCCAGACTCCATAAATACACAGAACGTCGTTGTCTGTACGTAGTGGGGAGCACAGAAAGTACACGAATTATGTTTTGGTGATTATTTCATTTATTTATTTTTATACATTTTTTTGTATGTGTTTGGAAGTCGCACGCACACACACACATTCACATGGACACATATAGAGATGCATAGCACTTTTAACAAAATTTACAATGTTGAATGTAAAGTTTTCCCGGGGAATTGTGAAAATGCTAGAGAACGTACATGTGTGTGTGTGTGCGTGCGGGACTGTATGAGGTATGTTTGAATAACTGCATCATACTACAAAATGCTGTTTTAAAGTTTGATTCTGCCACAAACTTTTTCGGTTTCAAATTATTTCTACTAAATTAGATTGCTTCAAGTGGTGAAATGTTTGATGCAATTTTATTGTTGTTCTTCCACGGCCGTGTTGAATGTTGCTGCCACTGTTGTTCCATCACCATCAGCATCAGCATCGGCTGATGTGTGCAAGAAAGCTACACAGAGAGGGGGGGAGTTACTAAAACTCAAATACGAAAGAACAACTACAACATCCACTGGCATTCGGTAGTTCTGCTCCTCCTCCTTGTCGGTGGCTCCTGTGGCCACCACAGTCGTAGCTGTGTATGTGCCATCAAAAACAAGCCAACAGACGTGGCAGCACGTTTAGACGTTGTTGGCAACATCAACTAATTAAAGTTGGTTACAGTTGCGAGGGGCAAGTTTGTCTTCACTGTATGTGTGTGTGTGTGTTTGTGTGAGTCTCAGTTTGAGTGTGAATATCGCACAAATACAATGTTTACAATGATTACACAAAAATGGCAAAAAGTTGAAGCGAAAAATGCCAATTTGTTGACGTTTATATTCCATTTTTCGGTGAGCGCTTTCAGGGGATTACCTCGTAATAAATATTAGTTAGAGTTAGTTTTGCTATTTTGGCATTTTATTTGTATTCTGGCTCAATTAGGTAGTAATTTCATTTTGAACTTTTCCACGCAAAACTCAAATTATATGATTTCGGTTGTTTGTGGTCTTTCGTGGAGGAATAACACTAATCATAATGGCAGAATTGGAGATTATGTTTTCAATTAGAAGCATTAGAACGCTAACCTGAAGATTTTTGGAATAGAAATTTAGAGTTTATGGAATAAAGGGACGGTGTGAACGTGTGGCAAACAAATTGGTTTGGTTATAACCACATTATTAGGTTACTACATTTATATTATTAAGTGTTCTCAAATAGAATGGAGGCGCGTTGGTAGCATACTTGCCTCTCAGCTTGGACATTGTGGGTTCAATTGCCACCAGAGACTTTGGTCTGTGGCAGAAGAAATCTAGCCACATCGTCTGTGTCATCCGGTTTATCATTGGACCCAAAATTAGAATATAAATTTACTTTGTATTGTAATTAATAAAAATTAAATTAATAAAAATAAAAATAAAAATGTGATTTGTTAGAATTTTATTTTCGAAAATGCCCAAAACCCTTACTCTATCGGAACCACTTAAATAGCTCCATATCTTAATATATATTTACCCTCGACACTGATTCACTGATACACTGATACACTGATTCACTGATACACTGATTCCCTGATTCACTGACTCTGTCACGCAGTACGTAGGAATTTAAATAGGCATCTTAATATATATTTACCCTCGACACTGATTCACTGATACACTGATACACTGATTCCCTGATTCACTGACTCTGTCACGCAGTACGTAGGAATTTAAATAGGCATTCTATAATAATTCTATAAATAATAATAATAAAAAAATAATATTTTTTTTGTACAGAAATTGTGTTTTCCCCAAATTTTTTTTTTACCAATTTTTTTTTTTCCAAAATTTTTTTTTCTTACAAATTTTATTTTTTACAAAAATTTTTTTTTCCAAGAAATTTTTTTTTTCAAAAAAATTTTTTTTTAAAAAAAATTTTTTTTTTCAACAAAATTTTTTTTTCAACAAAATTTTTTTTTTCCACAAACATTTTTTTTTTCTACAAACATTTTTTTTTTTCAACCAAAAATTTTTTTTTTCAAAAAAATTTTTTTTTTTTCAACAAAATTTTTTTTTCAACAAAAATTTTTTTTTCAGCAAAAATTTTTTGTCCATACATTTTTTTTTTCCAATTTTATTTTTTTCCGAAATTTTTTTTTACAAAATAGTTTTCTCAAAATATTTTTTACAAAATTTTTAAAATTAAGTAACAAATACTTTCTCAAGCAAATTAACGGGCGCCATAGGCGCATTACAACTTACTAGTTGCTTAATACGCCACTATCCTCACAGCAGTCAAACTGCTGTTATTCCATCAAAGTAGCGAGTAAAAAAAAATACACACGACCAATACGTTAACTGTTGGTGAACTTTAAAACTTTAATGGATAAACGAGAAAGAAACAGAACCAGAAAAAAAAATAACCGAAATATTTCCAATGCCTTTACATCATCGAGTCAAGCACGTGTTCGCAGTCCGCTGTTGGCAGGAAATTGTTTTATTCTTGTTTTCGAACTCAAAACTATTTTATGGTTAATTAAAAAATTGTTTTATTGCGCGTATAAGACCAGGAAGTGTGGCATACACAACACAACAACAACAACAACAAAGAAGACGGACACACGAACGAGCACACGTTTACACAAAATATAATTAAAACAGCCATTAGTCAAGGACCTACAGTTTGGTTTCACTTCACTTTACGACCAAGAGTCGGTGGCATGGTGTTAAATCGAAGTAAATTTCCAAAGTTTAAATAATAATTAATAATTGAATTTCTCAAGAAGGAGGCGAAAATGATGAAGAATCAATTGTGATATGAACAAAAAAACTGAAAAGAAAACGTAGAATGTTAAGAACGCCATTGAAGCATCCTTGGCCAACTTTAGGTCATGGACGATTTACTTGACTGGCCTGGCTGAAAGATAGAAAGTATTTAGCAGAGCTGCGGAGGTGGTCTGTAGGAGGCCAGCGACCATGGCGGTACACAGTGGTGTCATGCTATGATGATAAGATTGAGAACAAAATGCTGACTGAATTATGCGAGAACACCGTATTAAATCACTTCAACTTTGACATCTACAACAACGTTAATTTAATTTACCAAAATTGTATATGAGTCGTAAATGCTAATGTCTTTCTGGACTAGTGTCATGTGGCCCAGAGATAACTCTCTTACTCGTAAAGTCGCCAACATTTACCAGGTGGAAGCAGTCGCTAATAAATATTTGATGGTCTTACCACGATGCCAACCTGGGTTCTGCTGCGCGATCCGCAATTTGTATCCCTCTTTCCATTATATTGAAACACTGTATTTCAGTGGTGGAATACAAATATTTCCGTTGAAAATCGTTGATTTGCTTTAGTTTTAGCTGTTGTGGCATTGAGGCAAAACTTTTCTAATGAAATATGAATCATGTGATTAATGACGCAGCAGCAGCCCAGCTGTCCGTACTTCGTTTAGTTTCTATCCAGCACAAACGCAACACACTTTAATGCTCAAACACATGAACGCGAAACTTACAAATACATTAAAAAAAAAACGTATTGAGGCTGAGAGCAGTACAGATATGATTTGATCGATACAATAGCAGTTGCGGCAGCAGCAGCAGCAGCATTGCCACAACAAACAAGCGTCCAGACCTCAACTTCCGTTGTGTCGGATTTTGTTTCGCCGGAATGGACTAAAGGAATTTGGAAAATGTCTGGTTTGTGTATTTTGCCGCAGAATCGCAAAAGGGCAGAGACGAAAAGGGAAATCAATTAATTAAAATACAATTAAATACTATTACAAGCAAGTGTGGCAAATGGAGATTCAACATGGCAAAAACACAACGCCATTGAGCTACAGCAGCAGCAGCAGCAGTCACTGCAACAACGCCAACCATCGGAACATTGTCGGCAACATAATGATGATGATGAGGATGATGATGATGCCAAAGAAATAGCCATTCATTAGGGGGGGGGTTGGAATATTCATGAAATAATCATAAATTTATGTGGAGAATCAATTATTTTTCTATAATATCACTTCCATTTTGTAGCGGCAATGTGATAACATTTTTGGCCATTTGGTGGCGGTCACGCTGTCGCTCTCCGGAACCGAGCAGACCAGAGCAGTGTTTGTTGGTTCGTTCATTAGAGGTTTGATTGTTTTGTTGTTGTTACAATTTATGTAAATCAAAATTGATAATAAACATTGAAATTAATGTATGCAAATCATTTGCCCAGTCTAATTTTACATTGACAAATGTTATAAAATAAAACAGGGCATTTGTTTCCACGGTACATACAAATACACACTCGTATATGCAAACCTAAATGTAAACACATTAGACAGGGAGAGAGCGAATACATGACCCGGGCCGAAGAATAAGAGGAACTTAATTTCCACAAAGCCACAACTCAGAGTCAAGAGAACTATAGGCAAGGAGTTCAATCAGGGTATGCTGGATACCTTGTACTGGTGTAAAAAATTAACGACCACTCAAATATTACATTGTCCAAGGCCCCTCTTTGTGCACCCGTTCACTTCCGCCAGTATTACACACACACACTGACAAAATTCCAAATTTAAATCAATAACATGATTTCATAATTCCATAAACACATTAGTTACAAACAGCTGCAATCGCAGCAATGACAACCAAAAGGACACTAATTAAAACACATTAGCTCAGCGGCACAATGGCATCCGAATTAATCACAATTCTGGTGCCAGCTTCACTGTCTGTCAATGGTTACGACAAAATCTGAAATGAAAAGTAATTACACAGAGAAATATTTGCAAAACTGACTAAAACAAAACCACCCTCAGGGGAGGGTCGGGTAAGGTCTGTCGAGACGAGCGTACTTCGTTTTGGAAATTATGTAAAACTGTGACATCCGTTTTTATAGAAGCGGTGAGTGTTGGGGGATCATAGTAAATAATTAAATCACTGTGGAAATAGGAATTCTGTTGATATTTTCAAAAAATGTTGGCTTTAAATAAGCTGTCATTTAAGGCAGAAATGTTGAGTGTTTGGATGCCGAGCAACGTTGTTTTAGATTTTACAATAATAAAGCCTGCGTCATCCTTAAGCGCCTGGGTAGACACCCTCAGGTGCATTGAAATTCCCTTAGCGGACTTTGCAAAATAGTTCGGCGTTAAATTGGAAAAGAAGCTGAATTGCATGATCAACATACAGAGTCACAATGGAACAACAAGTGGGCTTGCAAAGGAGATTACACTGAAAAAAAAAAAAACTGTACAAGATATCAATCAAAAAACGATTCGTCAACAAATTGATAAATAAATTCATTAAATATATGAATAAATTCTTCAATTTGAAGTATTAGTTTTTATGGAATTTTTCGGCGTTCTCTATGAACATCCACCTGACAAAAGAAAAAAAATGCTATAAAAGAGTGGGTCATTTTGAAAACTTTTTTGCTTTTTAACAACAAACGACAACAGTTCTGTATATGTTTCTTTGGCTTCACTGCTTGATTTTTTTTGGGATTTGTGCTACTAAGGAGTAATACTCGTTTAAACGATAAACTATTGCTTACCAATACTTGTAGTAGGATGCATTGCAAAGTAATCCGATGAAAAAGCGAGGTAGCTTCCGAAATAGATTCAAATACCTTGGGTTGCAATCAAATACATAGCATGAAACTCTTTGAAGGAAAAAAAAATGTTTTATTTGAAAAATATTTTTTTTTTCAGAAATTTTTGCCAAATAGAAATGTTTTTATTTTTATTACAGAAATTATAATTGTTGCATAATTTCAATAATTGATGTACAATATTGATCAAATTGATATACAATGTTCATCATACTGATGTACAATGTTCATTAAATTGATGTACAATGTTCCTCAAATTGAGTTCCTCAAGAGGAGTATGTGAACTGTCAATCGTACCGATGTGTGAGCATTGACTTGTTTTATTTTATATCAGAAATCCAACATTTTAAATAAACAAAAATGGATAGGAATTCAGAGTTTTGGTATACAAGGAAGTGTCAAAGTAAACTAATTGTGGTAATGTTTTATCGAGGATGAGATCTGCACACTTAACTCGAATGGATGCAGGATTTCATCTTTAAATAGTTGAATCCCACAAAAATGTTCCACCTTTCATGTGCCATGAACAATTTCATAGTAAATTTATTAAACAAATTGCTTTAGTTTCGTTCCCTTAAGCCAATGTTTAATAAATACACTGTCCATGGATGTTAAATCACACAGTACATACACACACAATTTTCACCCGAACATACTCCTATCAATTGCCACCACTGACTGCATCGGTCGCACTCATGCACTGCTGTCCATATATTCAATAGCGCAACAAAAAACTACAATTTTGTATCTTTAGCGATTGTTTTAAGAACTCTGACATTTGGTCCCTTGACCATTCATACAGACCAACAGACACAGACACGGTTACACAGACTGTCGAGTAGACCCACCTACATCACCTTTGATGAGATTCTGCGCTTTTTCCGCCAGTCCGCTAGATGTGCATACACGTTTTGTTGTTTGGTTTGGTTTTTATGCATTGTTCTTGCCGGAGGGGGGTTTGGGGGGAAAACTACAAACTATCCGCCGTGACGTCGGTATGAGAGACGAGAAATTGAAGTGGATGGCGAGATATGGTCCACATGACCAAGTGTGTTGAAATTCAATTTGTTCACCGGACTAATCAAATAAAATGTGCCAAAGGTAAAAGTGATACAAATTAAATAAAACACACAATACACCCAAGAGGAATTACGAATGTACGAATGTAAAATGGACATGAGGTAAAAATATCAGATATGATAAAAAGAACACACACACACTCACACAAAAATATGCTGATGGCAAAGGTGTATATGCATGAGTGTTGCAAGTGTGAAGAGCTACGATCCCGATGATGTCAGGAAACAAATACCAACACTGCTGGGATGTCATTTCTCGGTAGCAATAACATTTGTATCGATTTGTTGTCTATGTATACGGAAATGAAGAAAGTTTGATATTTATTGCATTTCTCTGTAAATTTTCTCATAATACGGATAATTTAAAGTGTGAAATTTCCTAAGGGCAAAAGCGGGTGAAATCAAATATTAAATTTTATTAGCAATCAGAGATAAAGAGGAAGAAATCAATCCGAAGCCAGGTATATCCATCACCTGCTAAGGTGGGGTCAAAGCAATAATAACCTGAGGTGGGAAAAAAAGCCTCAGGTGCCAAGGGAATGCCGATATTGAAGGAACAGACCACAAATAGTCTACCCAATATGTAAAAAAGGAAACATTGAGAGAAACAATCCATTCAGAGCTTATATGAAGTGCAAGTGAGTTTTCCCCCAGCTCAATATGTGAATATATCGCCTGTGACTTGACCGACGATCATAATCATTGGCACATATCGTGCAATGGCCATAAACCAAAATGCCTGTAAAATGATGGCATTACAATTTACGATCTCTATATGTACACTATAGTTTTTATGGCGTCAACAGGAATATAAACGTCTTTCTTCTAGGGCTAATATTTGTTAAACTGCCCTCGTAAATGTGAAAAAAAACACCAAATACATATAAACATAAATCTTAGATGTTATTATACCGTTTGGTTTTGGTGTTACAAAAATCATTAAAATATATAAACCGAAAGAACACTCCACACTGAATGCTCACAGTGAAAGGGTAGTTGGGACCACATGTCGTATGAGTACCGGAATGGATGGTAATGAAACTAACTCATACGCACCGTGGTACACTACACTACATCCACTTATTCCTTCTGAGCACCACCAAAAAAAAAAAGTTTTAAACACATTGTTTAAGTTCTCGCTTTGTTCCCTTTGTGGAAGACCATAAAGTTAATTTTATGTGTCGTAAAATACGTAAAAAAACGAACCGAAAACAACTTTTCCTATTTTTGCTTTCTTTTGTACAGAGAGCTAAAAAAATATAAAGATGTCCATATACCACTATAAATAATATATATGAATGGATATTATGTGTGTGTACAGCAAATGTATATGTGTATATGTACAGCACGTGATCATGGAATTACAATCGCTATTGTGTTTCATGATTTCCGCAGAGTGAATTCTAAACGTGTGTTTTTTTTGGCTTGGAAATGACGGTCGAAATGAAAACAACGCTTTAGACAGTGAAGCATTACCATACAAGTTAGGTAGAAAGACCACGTGATAGACAATCTGAATAATCTCGTAGGGCACGAAGTGTTTGAAATGAAATCCCTTAATCCATTTTGTACCAGAACTCGACCACAACATTTTGCTGTTTTTCACTACATAATCTTAATATATATTTACCCTAGACACTGATTCACTGATACACTGATTCAGTGATTCACTGACTCTGTCACGCAGTACGTAGGAATTTAAGTAGGCATTCTATAATTCTATAAATAATAATAATACAAAAAATAATATTTTTTTTTTGTACAGAAATTGTGTTTTCCCCAATTTTTTTTTTACCAACATTTTTTTTTCCAAATTTTTTTTTTACAAATTTTTTTTTTTAATAAATTTTTTTTTTACAAAATTTTTTTTTCAACAAATATTTTTTTTTTCCACAAATTTTTTTTTTCAACAAAATTTTTTTTCCACAAAAATTTTTTTTTTCTACAAAAATTTTTTTTCCAACCAAATTTTTTTTTTTCAACAAACATTTTTTTTTCAACAACATTTTTTTTTTTCAACTAATTTTTTTTTCCACAAAAATTTTTTTTTTCAACAAAATTTTTTTTTTCAACAGAAATTTTTTTTCCACAAATTTTTTTTTTCCACAATTTTTTTTTCCAATTTTATTTTTTTTCGAAATTTTTTTTTACAAAACAGTTTTCTCAAAATATTTTTTAAAATTTTTTTAAAATTAAGTAACAAATCTTTCTCAAGCAAATTAACGGGCGCCATAGGCGCATTACAACTTACTAGTAAGAAATATTTGGTAATGGAAATATTTTTTTTTTAAATTTATAATTAATAATTGGCTTTCAGACCTGAGTCTGGTACAAAATGGATTAAGCGCTGACCAAGACCAACGAGGGGCTCGAGAGACAACTTATGAAAAGAAAATGTTAGCAACACCAAAAAAATATTCATTGAGATTTTGTATTATGTAGAAACTGCCAGTCCACGTTTTTTTTTTTGAAAATACGATTAAAAGTACAAGCGAATGTGTTCTGACCTTACAGAATTTGAAGTTCTATGTGTAACATATTCTCTGACTGTCAGCAGCCATTACATCTCACGATTCTGTATTACTAAACTCCAGATCAGCCCTGATCTCAGCAGATTAGCATCTACCTTACGTGTAGGTGCCGGGCCACAGCGACACACTGTGGGATCGCTTCATACATTTTTGTGCAAAAAATAGAAGGAGTAGTCCGGGATCATTGAAAGTTGGCACCGAGCATTATATTGACTAAATTAAGAAAAAAATGGAATTTCATCAAAATCGGCCACGCCCACCGTCCACCGCCCATACAATCCAAATGCATTTTTCGCATAAAATTTTTCCTATCCGGTCAAAATTTGTTCAAATTTGGTACATACAGTTTCTAGAATTAAGAAAAGATGCGTGCCAAGTTTCATCAAAATCGGCCACGCCCACCGCCCATACAGATTATAGATATGAATTTTTTTTAATATTTTGTTTATTATTCCATAAAAAACTTTATTTATTCTTCATCTATCATTTCTTTGACTACATCATCACATTCCAAATCCTGTTTGGATGGCTTATGTTTTAGGCTGGTTATAAAAGGGTCTGATGAAACCAGTAAGCGATGAAAAATATCAGTGTTTGTCGCAACTCTAATGCATTTCCTAGAAAACATTAACCTATACTTCCTGTAGTCCTTATTTCTTGCTTCTTCCGCTTCTTCATTTAGCATACCAATAGGAAGAATTGCTGCATTCATGATGTCTTTTCCATGTATATGTATTTTATGCACGGCGATCGGCATGAAATACCAACCATATTTTTCAACGAATAGTTTTGCCGAATCCCAAGTATAGTTTTTGAACTTTTCCGAATTGATTTTGTGGCCACACGTTATTATTTGTAATATTATTTGTAATTAATTCTAAAAATCATATGGTTTTGTTTTTATTTATCTCTATGCACTGTTTCGCCCCAATTGTTAATTGTTGTTGTTATATTCAATATTCAATAAATAGCTGTCCTAAAATTATGCAATACTTTTTTTTGCAAAAATTTAATGAAAATTTTCATGACTTTTACCAGAAATTTCTAGTTTTCTTCCACTTCCGGAAGTTTCCTAAAAATATTTTTTGGTTTAATCGAAAGAAGACATTCCCACCTTTCATTTTATTAAAAGAACGGCTTGGAGGAGAGTGGAGCTACATTTTTTTGTGTCCATTGAAAATCCAAAAAAAAATTGTTTAGCGGCTTACAGATTTGGACATATCTTCCTAACGGTTTATGATATCCCCATGATTTTTTTTTTTTAATTTATAGAGAAATACTATATTTTAAAAAGTCAAATGGTATTATCAAGAAAATTTTACATATATGGACCACTGCATTGCATGAAAATATAAGTCATTTCTTGCTTAGCACCGTTGCAGGGACTTTCCCTCAATTTTTCACAAATAGAATAAAATTTTTCGAAAAAACCATAAATGCACATTTCGTATTTAAACTGTTCTCTACAAAACTGCATCTTTAAATTTTTGAAATTCAGTAGTTGAAAAATTGATTTATTGACACCAAAATCCCACAGTGTGTCGCACTGTTTGCAGTTTTGTAGAGAACAGTTTAAATACGAAATGTGCATTTATGGTTTTTTCGAAAAATTTTATTCTATTTGTGAAAAATTGAGGGAAAGTCCCTGCAAGGGTGTTAAGCAAGAAATGACTTATATTTTCATGCAATGCAGTGGTCCATATATGTAAAATTTTCTTGATAATACCATTTGACTTTAAAATATTTTAAAAATATAGTATTTCTCTATAAATTAAAAAAAAAATCATGGGAATATCATAAACCGTTAGGAAGATATGTCCAAATCTGTAAGCCGCTAAAAAATTTTTTTTTTGGATTTTCAATGGACACAAAAAAATGTAGCTCCACTCTCCTCCAAGCCGTTCTTTTAATAAAATGAAAGGTGGGAATGTCTTCTTTCGATTAAACCAAAAAATATTTTTAGGAAACTTCCGGAAGTGGAAGAAAACTAGAAATTTCTGGTAAAAGTCATGAAAATTTTCATTAAATTTTTGCAAAAAAAAGTATTGCATAATTTTAGGCCAGCTATTTATTGAATATTGAATATAACAACAACAATTAACAATTCGGGCGAAACAGTGCATAGAGATAAATAAAAACAAAACCATATGATTTTTAGAATTAGCACATGATTATTTTATCATTTTGTAGTGAACAAAAGGAAGAACAACAACATTTGCGATTTTAGTTTTCAAAGTTTTTAAAATTTTTATATATAATTATCAAAATGATTTTGTTTTCGGTTTTATATGAAGAACTGTGTAAAGAAATAATTAATTGCAATGGAGAAATAAATTTATTAAACACTTTCATAAAAACTAAAAATTCGAAACTTTCTTCAGATCAAGTTGAAGATGTTAAAAAGGCCATTTCAAAGCGGTTCGTTAGTCATTTTAAGGATAGATGGCATAAATGTCAAGTAAATAGGCAAGATTTTTTTAAGAAATATGAAACATGGCTGAAAGGTAAGTTTGGAACGACATACAATTTGTAATAGGAAAGCAACACAACATAATCACTGCTTAGAAAAATTATAAAATTCTTATCTATAATCTGTATGGGCGGTGGGCGTGGCCGATTTTGATGAAACTTGACACGCATCTTTTCTTAATTCTAGAAACTGTATGTACCAAATTTGAACCGGATAGGAAAAATTTTATGCGAAAAATCCATTTGGATTGTATGGGCGGTGGGCCGTGGGCGTGGCCGATTTTGATGAAATTCCATTTTTTTCTTAATTTAGTCAATATAATTCTCGGTGCCAACTTTCAATGATCGCGGACTACTCCTTCTATTTTTTGCACAAAAATGTATGAAGCGATCCCACAGTGCGACATACCAGTGAACAACAGAGCAAACGAGCTAGCAAGACTCCGCCCTACCCTGCAGATTTCAATTCTTCATAACACCGTGTTACAAAAAATAAATGTTTATCTGTCCTATGAACCAAATGCACATATTCGGAAAGGGGATAAAAAATAAAAATACACGAGTATCGGCGATTTTCATGTACACGTCAGAATTTTTTTTTTTAAGTTTGAAGCTCGTAGTGGTCGGTGTGAAAGCCTTTCGACCGATTTTCAACCAATCGAGGTGATTTTTGTCAGGCAGACTCGTGGAAATGTCTGTATCACGTCAAATTTTTTAAAAACAATTTTTATCAATTCTCAGATTTTCCACAATTTTTATTATTTTTGAAAAAAAAAATTATTTTTTTCACTTTTCTTAGCATAACTTGAAATTTTTAACTCCAAATTTTTAAACTACTTAAGCGTTACGAAAAAAAATGTTTTTTGAACTGAAACCTTAAAAAAAAACGATAACCATTTAAAAAAAAAAAAAAATTTAGGAAAATCTGAGAATTGATAAAAATCTATTTTTTAAAAAATTTGACGTGATACAGACATTTCCACGAGTCTGCCTGCAAAAAATCAGCTCATTGGATCACTGAAAAAGGGTTAAAAATCGGTCCAAAGGATTTCACACAGGCCACTACGAGCTTCATATTTCAAACTTAAAAAAAAAAATTCTGACGTGTACATGAAAATCGCCGATACACGTGTATTTTTATTTTCTATCCCCTTCCCGAAAAAGTAAATTTGGTTCATAGGACAGAATGTGTGTAACACGGTGTTATTTATCAGTTGCAAATGCTATGTTTTATTGTATTTGTCCTGGAGACACAAACCTAATTCATAAGCCGTAGACACTTGTCTCTCTTTATCACTAGACAACAAAGTAGTTGGATCTACAACCAGCCAAGACCCACGTCTTGGCCTGCTTCGAAAAAGATTTCCAGCGCGGTCTTGGTCGAGCTTTATCCTTTATTAAAAATGTTCATAGCTTCTTAAACTTGGTCCTTCCAAAAGTGGTTCGATGTTCTCTGCCTTCGCCTTCCGTAGCAGTTGTCGTATAACTTTCGTCTTTCTTGCTGGAGCGTTTGGATTCACTCGAACGACGTGACCAAAATAGAGCAACCACAGTATTTTTATTTTAAGGAAGGATATAGAGAAGGATTTGTTTACTATTCTAAAGAAAGTTTCATGTTTAGCATCTACTCTAAAATATTTCTGTCGTCACGATGTCATTTCCTCGACCATGAATTACTTCTACAAAATCTTCTTTTCAAATCCTAATTCCCTGGATGGCGGCTGTGTATGTGGAAAATCAAAGCTTAAGCATACACACATGCCCATCACCCATATACACACACAAACAAGCCAACAAATTTTTATGTCTCTTACAAATGTTCTGTAATGTTTAAGTAGGTGGTGTTTCCCAGCGAGGTGGTGGGCGGTTGCGATGCGGTGCGGTGCGGTACGGCGATGGTGTCGTACAACAAGAATAGTAAATAAAATCATAATAGTGTCATTACCATAAAATCTAATTTACACTTGGAGCAATTCACCAATACACACACACACATACACTCATACGCATTTGGCCCCGTTCAGTTCGATTCAGTTTTCGGTAACGGACTTCCTACATCAATAGCTGTGGACATTTGTTGTAGTAGTGCCAGTTGTTGTTGCCGTTTATAATGCTGATGATGAGGTTGTTGTTGCTCTTGCTGTCGTCATTGTCCGGATGTTGTTGATGTTTCATGTGATTCATACTTTCTTATATTTAGTATGTGCGTCTGTGTGTGTGTGTGAGTGTATGTCTGAGCGTCACCACTCAAACAATGCGATAATTTCCTTTAATGCCACCAACAACGAGCGCACGAAAGAGCGAAGCAACATATTGAAGCCATCATCAGTGGCCAAACTTTTTCTTTGTATTCTCGCACCGTGTTCTTTGTCAGAGTCATTGCCTTCTCGTTGGTTTGGTATTTATTTATTTTGTTATTTCGGAATTAAAAACGAGCAAAAGAAGAAAAGAAAAGTAACGGGACTGGAAACAGCTGTGTCCTAACATTATCGATAAGTGTCAACTTATACGCTTTCATGTCACTTAAATGTGCTGGCGAGGCTGATGGTGGTGGGCTGGTTTGGGGTGGGCGAGGCGCCACAGTATCCCAAGTCAAGTTCTTCTTTTATTTCTTATCATTTTTTCTTCTTCTCTTTTGTTGCTTTATAATGTGTGGCATTCGCTTTTTTTCTTCTACTTATTTCGCTTTGACCATCTTTTTGTATTATTTATGGGCTATTTGACACTTTTTGTATGTGTGTGTGTGCGTGTGCGTTTGTGGGTGAGTGAGTGCGCGTGGTTGTGCTTTACGCCATAAAGCACAACAAAATATCGTCAATACCAACCGCCTTTTGTTCCTCCAGCATAAGTGGGTCAATATTTGGAAAGGCAACACATGCTGCTCGTAGCCATTATAAATCCTTAAAGGAATATCCGGCCAATGGCTATAGTAAATTAGCTTTAATGATGTCCTCCGGCTAGAGAAATACATACAGAACAAGATGATGAACAAATAGTTATGCGGCTCAGTAATCGGACAACAGACGTACGCTATTGACATGCGACTTGGTGGGTGGGACATTGATTTGGTTTATTTCCCTGTTTTGGAATTGCAGAACAATAAACATACGGTTTGGGGGTCGGCCAATTCGCATCTATCTTCCATGTGACGGAGGTGGAAACATTGCCCCGACTGTGAGTTAATTTATATCTGCAGAGTTTCGAACTTCGGCTCAATTCAAATAAAAAATCGAGAGAATACTCGGGTTCGTTTGTGGGTATTCGTTTTCTAACCACTAAAGAAATATTAGACGGCTTAATTGATATTCATGAATGTTACCAGTGACAAATAGGGGCTGAAATGATCAACTTTTTTTTAAATCAATTACACTGTGCAACAAATCGAAGGACTTTTTCTGGGGGGTGGGAAATTCCAAGTCAGGGTGATGGTACTAGGTCAGTATAGTAAAACCCTCAAAGGGTTTGGCGTTCGTATGTGTCAGTTTTGTTTTATGACCTTTTTAATTTTTTCCTTATCTTGATGTTTTTTTCGCTTAGTTGTAACATTTTGCCAAAAACGTAGTTTAACATAACTCGAGAACCACTTGTCCGATTTTGATGAAACAAACTCAGAATTACAATTTCTTTAATCCGTTCATATAACGTTTTTCTTTATAATCAACAGTTTTGCCGGTAAAAATAAATTTGTGGAGAAAAAAAAAATTTTTTGGCCTAAAAATTATTTTTTTTTTTTAAATTCATAAAAAATCCAAAACGGCAAAAAAGGATCAAGTGTTATTAATTTCATGTAAAGGCATTTTTTTCCATTTTGGATTTTTTATGAATTTAAAAAAAAAATATTTAAATTTTTAGGCAAAAAATACTTTTTTCCCTTCATACATTCATTTTTAACTTCGAAAGTGTTACACATATAGGAAAACGGTATAAAAACAGATTAGAGAAATTGTAATTCTTAATTTTTCTAAATTTGTTTCATCAAAATCGGACAATTGGTTCTCGAGTTATGTTAAACTAAGTTTTTGCCAAAATGTTACAACTAAGCGAAAAAACATCAAGATAAGGAAAAAATTAAAAAGGTCATAAAAAAAAACTGACACATACGAACGCCAAACCCTTTGAGGGTTTTACTATACTGACCTAGTACCATCACCCTGACTTGGAATTTCTCACCCCCCAGATTGGCTGTTGGACTGTGTTATTTGTTAAGTAAATGGCTTTAAAATAAATGTTGAAGTATGCAAATAGACAGAAAACATTTCAAAATGCCAAAGAAAACCAAACTTAACAAAAAATCTCCGTTCCTTTTCTCTACCCCATACGAAGAATATGTGCCATAAAACAAAATTATTAAATATCTTTTATGTATTCAGCAGACTTATGGACGTATAACAATTAATCACAATTCAACAAGTACAAGCTTATGTTTGCAATAAAGTGTTAAACATTTAATCATCGCCAGTCAACTCTCAGTAAAAGGGTGACTGCCTGCTGCCGTCACATAAGAAAACAACTGCTTGACGATGGTGTCAACAAATGCAGCCACCAGTCAACACATATGAAAACATGTAATACACACACACACACACACAAATATTCCTTTTCGAACGCATTTTATTAACAGCGGGTGGCAGGAAACTTGCAAAAGGACTAAGAAGAAAAAAGAAATACGAGAGATGGACGGACAGGCGTACCGAAAAGAAAGTGCTTCAACATAAACGCCGTACAAGTTCATATCACGCATAGAGAAACACCGAGAGGTTATAAATAAAATATATCTGCAATCTGGGAATAAATTGTATAGAGTAACGGGACGTACATACAAGGCAAAGGTAAAGGTAAATATACGAATGGCAAGGAACGTAGATAGAGGGTCAACATGTGCAGCGTAAAGCAAATTTGTCTTGCTTTAAGTGCAACAAGACAATTTGCAATGCGAAACAAAATACAAAAGAGGGGGGGAAAAATATACGAAAAAAGGTGCCAATCTTGCACCTCAAAAGAAACAGATGAACACATGATGGAATGGATGACTGAACGAATACTCATGGTCATGTCTAGCGGCACTGATGTAGGGATGTCAAACGGTAAAGAATTTTGGAAGATCTCCAAAAAAAATCAGAGGATTGGGAAATTGATTCTAATTTGAGAAATTAAAATTAGGTAAGAGAAAACAATTATTACAACAAAAACGAAAAACTCATAAAACAAATGTAGTTGCTGCCATAATTTTAGTTATAACTCAAGATCTGTACACTTTACAAATTTAAATTTAATTTTTTAAAAGCAAAGAAAAAATCTTAAATACAATACATATGGGAATATTAGAGGTTTCAAGGGGAGCTTTAAAAGCATGATTAATTTTTTTTTTTTTTTTAAAAAAACTTCCCTTGAAAGTATTACAACAAAAATGAAAAACTCATAAAAAAAATGTAGTTGCTGCCATAATTTTAGTTATAACTCAAGATCTGTACACTTAACAAATTTAAATTTAATTTTTTAAAAGCAAACAAAAAAACTTAAATACAATACATATGGGAATATTACAGGTTTACAGGCGAGCTTAGAAAGCATGATTCAAAAATTTTTTTTTTTTAAAAAAAAACTTCCCTTAAAAGTATTACAACAAAAATGAAAAACTCATAAAAAAAATGTAGTTGCTGTCATAATTTTAGTTATAACTCAAGATCTGTACACTTAACAAATTTAAATTTAATTTTTTAAAAGCAAACAAAAAAACTTAAATACAATACATATGGGAATATTAGAGGTTTCAAGGCGAGCTTGGAAAGCATGGTTCAAAAATTTATTTTTTTTTACAAAAAAACTTCCCTTAAAAGTATTACAACAAAAATGAAAAACTCATAAAAAAAATGTAGTTGCTGTCATAATTTTAGTTATAACTCAAGATCTGTACACTTAACAAATTTAAATTTAATTTTTTAAAAGCAAACAAAAAAACTTAAATACAATACATATGGGAATATTAGAGGTTTCAAGGCGAGCTTGGAAAGCATGGTTCAAAAATTTATTTTTTTTTAAAAAAAACTTCCCTTAAAAGTATTACAACAAAAATGAAAAACTCATAAAAAAAATGTAGTTGCTGTCATAATTTTAGCTATAACTCAAGATCTGTACACTTTACAAATTTAAATTTAATTTTTTAAAAGCAAACAAAAAAATTAAATACAATACATATGGGAATATTAGAGGTTTCAAGGGGAGCTTTAAAAGCATGATTAATTTTTTTTTTTTTTTTAAAAAAACTTCCCTTGAAAGTATTACAACAAAAATGAAAAACTCATAAAAAAAATGTAGTTGCTGCCATAATTTTAGTTATAACTCAAGATCTGTACACTTAACAAATTTAAATTTAATTTTTTAAAAGCAAACAAAAAAACTTAAATACAATACATATGGGAATATTACAGGTGTACAGGCGAGCTTAGAAAGCATGATTCAAAAATTTTTTTTTTTTAAAAAAAACTTCCCTTATATAGTTCTTTTCGATAGTTACTGAAACTGATCCGAAAGTGTTACATCTGCCAGACCAATTTCCCTTTCTAAACACGAAAATTGGGAAAAAGTCCTTTGAAAATGAATCGACTTTTCCTTTGGGCGTATTTTAATCTTACTATACAACTTGGTTTAATTGATCGCTTAGAAGTAGAAGCTCTATGAGAAATGCCACCAAACTAATTAAGAATTTCCCTAATGAAGAAATCCACAAAATAAATTAAAAAACCCCCCAAAAGCCCAATAAGAAAATTAGCCCTAAACTTCCCCAAAGAATTTATGAAAAACTGCCCAATGCCAAATCCTTCAAATATTATGAAAAATACACCAAAAACCAAAAAATTAAAAATTGGGGAATTTTTCATTGTCCCCAATATTCATTTGGTAATTACTCATAATGAAAAATTCCCCAATTTTGTATGACATTTTTTTGGGAATTAATCTTTTTTGAGCATTTTTCATTTGGAAAATTTTTTATAGAAAAAATTCCCCAATTTTGTATGAAATTTTTTTTTTTTTGGGAATTCCTTTTTTTGTTGAGCATTTTTCGTTTGGGGCATTTTTTATAGATCCGTTTGAAGGACTATTCTATAGATTGTTTTCCTCTTACAAATTAGAGATGATAATCAATAAAATCAATATGTTCAAATAAAGTAATATGCTATGTATGTTATTTTCTACTCACGGTTCATCTGCGCTTTTTATATTCAGCTCATTTCACTCCATCATTATATTCATTAAACAATTGCCAACTTGTCTTAAGAGTTGCTGTAATAGAGATATAGAAAAGCGGTATGAATACATGTCGAATTAGATATTAGAAAAGCTCAGTTACGGCTACAAGATTGTCATTGATGGCCAGGTTGGCGAGTGCATCTGCATATAATATATATTTATTCCCGTCGTTCTGATTTGGAACATAGGGTCATATCCACATGTAGTAGCATCACTAAAAAAAAAAAATATTATAAAATTATTTTTATATTTTATTTTCTTACACGACTGGAATCTTTCAGACAGTCCGCTGGCTAATCTGGTAATGGTATGCCCCTCTGTCCTGCTCCGTATTAGGGTGAATAATGAACTTCTGAGCAACATCGTTGACTGATTGAAGGCGGTGTCTTTCAGTCATCCGTTCGATGTATATAAATTGCCCGTTCAACTGGGATGCTTTATGTCTTCATTGACTTGGTCCTTCTAACAGTCTTGGTCTTCCCAGTCTGAGCCTTACATCGAAGTAGTCGAGTAATGTCTTTCTGGCCGGAGAGTTTACATTCATTCGGTTGACATGGCCCATCCTGCCGATTTCTCGATTCTCCATTTACAGCTCGCTCTGTCTTTCTGACAAATAAATAAAAGAATACAAGTCATTACAGATACAGTCGAAGTTCCCTATAATGAATCTTGACGGGACTAGAAAATTACTTCATTATATAGAAACTTCATTATAAAGAAATTACTTTTTTTCCCATATTTTGTTTAACACAATAACGCTACACTTTTATATCTTTCTGTAGAGTAGCCAAATCAGCTAACGAATACAAGTCTTCGACATCTCAATGAGCTTGCATGCCATCTTTCGAAAATCCTGGTTTTCTTAAGCAATTCATAATTTGTTCTGGTTTTACAAAGGCACTGTGCTTAAATTTCGAATAGCTTCAAACCAATCTACGGCCAAAACAGATTCGTTCTCATCCATTTGTGACAATATGTTCATCAAAATTCGTTTTCTGAACAAAATTTTCTTCTGAAAATAAAAAAAATAATAGAATTTATATATATATACTAGTAAGTTGTAATGCGCCTATGGCGCCCGTTGAAAAATGGAAAACAAATTTTGTTGAAAAAAAAAAAATTTTGTGGAAAAAAAAAATGTTGTTGAAAAAAAAAAAATTTGTTGAAAAAAAAAGTTTTTCTTGAAAAAAAAATTTTTGTTCAAAAAAAAGTTTTATTGAAAAAAAAAATTTTTTTGAAAAAAAAATTTTTGTTGAAAAAAAAAATTTAGTTGAAAAAAAAATTTTTGTTGAAAAAAAAAAAAATTGGAAAAAAAAAACTGTTGTAAAAAAAAAAATTTTGTTGAAAAAAAAATTTTGTAAAAAAAATTTTGTTAAAAAAAAATTTGGGGAAAACATAATTTCTGTACAAAAAAAAATATTATTTTTTTTATTATTTTATTATTATTATTTATAGAAAATTATAGAATGCCTATTTAAATTCCTACGTACTGCGTGACAGAGTCAGTGAATCAGTGTCGAGGGTAAATATATATTAAGATATATATATATATATTTATGTAGAATTAAATACATATCGTCCGATATCTATGAAACTATATGCCGCTTAGTAAATAAATCCACAAAACTCCAAGGATTTCGAGATATACTGCATGGACTTCTCTACAGGGAACGACATTAATGTCAAAGATGATCTCTAAATGTACCAAACAGACCTGAACCGAGGACAGAGACGGACCGAAAGACAGACGGACGTTGAGAAGGACAATTTGACAGAGAGAAATTGTTACACAAACAATGAGCATTATAGTGCCTGATTACGACAAGTACGAACGAGCATTTCTTACAACTTTTGTTGTCTCAATTTTTGTTTCTGTTTGCGTTGTTTCTTTTTGGCTGCTGTTTTGGACTTGTTGTTGTTGCTGTAGTTAGTGACATACGTTGTTGCACTTTCTGGTATGTGTTGTTATTGCTGTTGGTGTTTGTTGTACTCCCCTGACACCTAAGTTATGGCGACAATTTTTCTGTTGTTTTCCCCCCTATGGAGTTTTGGTTTTTTTGCTTTTGCTTTTCCTTTGCCATGATTTTTGACAAAGTTTTTCGTTTATTTGTGTACTTTTTGTGTTTTTCTTGTTTTTGTTTCTGGGGGATGGCGTTTCGGCGGAGTTTGGTGTTGCTGGTGCTGCTGCTGTACGACTAACTCAAACATTGTAGCCGTAGTCTATGCTGTTTATTTGTGTGACACAGAAACTATTTATCTTCGCGCTGTTGTTGTTTTGCTTTGGCTGTGCTGTTCAACAAGAAAGCAACCATTCCCATACCCTGGAGAGGAAACTAAGACACGGACATGTTTGGACAACATGTTTGGAAGTTGTATACATCATTTCAGTTAAATGTGATTCGACATTCTTTATGTTTCGGGTTTTTTCCTTACCGATTGTTTTTCCTTGGAACGGAATTTTTATAAACTCATACAATATGTAGCAGTTGATGTGGCAAACTATGTATTATGAGTGCAAGGAGGGTATGGGGGGAATGTAAGTCGGAGCGCTAAACCGAAACATCTTCATTGACTGTACAAGCAGATGAATATGACAACTTTTTAGGAATCCAAATTTTAAAGGGTTTTCATATGTTCAATTTATTTTGCGTTTTCGTATAATTTAAATTTGATTTGATTTTACGATCATCCCTTGGGACACCAATCGGTGCCGTGGAGTCGAGTCAAAATAACTCGACTACGACTCCGACTACAGCATTTTTAAATAGCTCGACTACGACTCCGACTCGTCTTTAGCTGCTCGAAAATTGTATTTCCGTCCACTATTCCTAGAGTCTAACTTACACTGAGGTGCGTTTGCATCTTAAAGATAAAAAAAGTTCATATAAGCGAAAATATTTCAAATTTTAAAAAAAAAATATTAACAGACAAACTTGTTTTCAATATATTTTATTTAATTTATGGGATATGTACATAAGTAAAAAAAACTCGGAATCGAAAAAATTTTACAACTCCAGACTACGCAAATTTGTCGAACTCCGACTCCACAGTACTCCCAAAATGTTTTTTTTTTTAATTTAAAGAACAGTATAACATTTTTCGTTTTTTTTTTTTTTTGGTTCGAAAGAGCAAACATGACCATTTAATACACCGTGTCACAAAAAATAGATTTTTTTCTGTCCTATGAACCAAATGCACATATTCGTAAAGAGGGGAAAAAATAACAAGTGGACAAATAGTAAGTTCGGCCGGGCCGAATCTTATATACCCTCCATCATGGATCCTTAAAAAGTCAATAAATAAGAAAACCAGTGAAAAAGTTGCAGTCGGGTAAACCGACTTATATATACCCTCACCCTCATTAAAAACATACAAGTCTCATATTTCAAAGTATCGGATAGTTAAATGTGTGAGTAGCTACCATCATTTGATGTAACATCTGATGAAAAGTCATAATAGCAACCTAGAATACCGAATGTTTTAGAAAAATATTGTATTACATGATTTTACAAAAAGGGCGGAATATAAAGCAGAGTTTTTACTAGAAAATTGTATGTAGTTAAAGCTTTACTAAATATAGAGTTTCGGAAAGAATCGTTGATCGAGTTTATATAATTACACGATTTCTAAAGTGGGTGCAATGGTACATTTGTATGGGAGGTACCAGAAAAGGAGTTGCCAGACTGCCAAGTTTTTGTCCAAAACTTAGTCCAGTTATACCATTACTAAATACGGAATTTGGGCAGATCGCGTTGGTCGTATTGAAAGTATTACACGGTTTATAATGGGTGGAATGGTAAATTTGTATGACAGGTACCAGAAGGGGAGTTGCCAGACTTCCAAGTTTTTGTCTAGCTATACTTTTACTAAATACAAAATTTGGGCATATCGCGTTGGTCGTATTGAAAGTATTACACGGTTTATAATGGGTGGAATGGTAAATTTGTATGACAGGTACCAGAAGAGGAGTTGCCAGACAGCCAAGATTTTGTCGGAAACTTTGTCCGGTTATACCTTTACTAACTACGGATTTTGGACAAGATCGAACTTGCAAGTGTTGATATTATTACACGATTTATAAAGTGGGCGAAATAGCAGATTTGTATGGGAGGTACCCGAAGGAGAGTTGCCAGACTGCCAACTTTTTGTCCACGACTTAGTCTTACTATACGTTTACTAAATACAAAATTTGGGCAAGATCACGTTGGGCATATTGGTGTTATTACACGATTTCTAAGGTAGGCGGAATGGCACATTTGTATGGCATGTACCAGAAGGGGAGTTGCCAGACTGCCAACTTTTTGTCCAAAACTTAGTCTAACTCTACTTTTACTAAATACAAAATTTGGGGAAGATCCAACTAGGCGTGTTGATATTATTACACGATTTCTAAAGTGGGCGAAATAGCAGATTTGTATGGGAGGTACCCGAAGGGGTGTGGCCATATAGCCCATTTGCTATCCCATAAGCAGTTTTGGGAAAATATTAAGCCATGCCAAATTTCAGAGTGATTGCTTAACTCTTTCGAAAGTTATCGTGCGTACCAGCAGGACAGACGGACAGACGGACGGACAGACGGACATGGCTCAAACGATTCAGAAAGTCATAAAACGAATTTGGTTCAAAGACACCTGGGGTCTAATGTGGATATTTCTATGTGTTACACTTTTGAGCCGTATCAAATGATATATACCCTCCCACCGTAGGGTGAGGGTATAACTAACTGAGTTTTTGGGCCGCTCGTGACCCGATAGTCCCAGGAACCCGATCACAAATTTTATCCAAATCATGAAAATAAATGCATATTTGGGTTCGCGAGAAAATTTCGTTGCACTTCGATACCCATATGTCCATGTTTGTCAAGGGACGGTTTTTGGGCCGCTGGTGACCCGATAGTCCCAGAAACCAGATCAAAAAATTTAGTAAAATCGTGAAAATAAAGGCATATTTGGGTTCGTGAGTAAATTTCGTTGCACTTCGATACCCATATGCGCATGTTTATCATGGGCCCTTTTTTGGGCCCCAAGGGTCCACGGAACCCATGAGCACGCCCATTTTTGGGATTTTTTTCCCCATCTATAAATTATATAAACTTAGAACTTAGATGTAGTGAAAAAAAATATTTGAAAAATTTGATTATGGCCGGAATATATTTAGTCCCGTAAAGGGGAACTTTTTCCCCTTTGGTCCGATATGGCCCATTCTCGAACTTAACCTGCTTATGGGCAAAAAACATCTTCCTACAAAATTTCAGCTTTTTAGGGTTAGTCGTTCGCGCTCTATCGTGATTTCAACAGACAACAGACGGACGGACGGACGGACGGACAGACAGACGGACATCGCTAGAATGTCTTAGAATGTTACACTGACCAATAATATATATACTTTATAGGGTCGCAGATCACTCTTTCGAGGTGTTGCAAACGGAATGACAAACTTAGTATATACTCCATCCTATGATGGAGTGTATAAAAATACACGTGTATCGGCGATTTTCATGTACACGTGAGAATTTTTGGCAGGCAGACTCGTGGAAATGTCAAATTTTTTAAAAAAATTTTTTTCCCAATTTTTCAGATTTTCCCCAATTTTTATTATTTTTAAAAATAAAATATTTTTTTTTCACTTTTCTTAGCATAACTTGAAGAGACTCCAAATTTTTAAACTACTTAAGAGTTACGAAAAAAAAATGTTTTTTGAATGAAATCTTAAAAAAAAAGATAACCATTTTTAAAAAAAATTAGGAAAATCTGAGAATTGATAAAAATATATTTTTTAAAAAATTTGACGTGATACAGACATTTCCACGAGTCCTATCAAAAAAAATCAGCTCGATTGGATCACTGAAAAAGGGTTAAAAATCGGTCCAAAGGCTTTCACACAGACCACAACGAGCTTCATACTTCAAACTGAGAAAAAAAAATTCTGACGTGTACATGAAAATCGCCGATATACGTGTATTTTTATTTTATATCCCCTTTCCGAAAAAGAAAATTTGGTTCATAGGACAGAATGTGTGTAACACGGTGATATGAAACTCCATTTCACTTTTTTGGCTGTCTCGGCTGGCTTGACAGTAGTGCATCTGTCAACACAATTTCCTTAGAGCAGGTCTCTGCCTCCATCTCATGAATGGATTCCTCACTGTTCATCTTTAGATGCTTAGTCGATAATGGATTATTCGGTTTTTCATCATACTCCGCAAGGAAAGTCTAACGTCGTCAGATCGCTGCTCCGAGGTGACCACTTGACATAGCCGGGAGGACTGATAACACGATTACCAAGTTTCATAGATAATAAAATACAAATGTACTCCAAGTATCGGTAGAGAAAGGTGTATTTCTTTTAAGAGAGTAGATGTGTGTGCGACTCTCACACAAGTAAACCCCGGTGAAAAATTGGGTAAGACCATCGAACATTTTTCAGCAGCTGTTTTCCACCTCGTAACTTCTGGCGACTTTGCGAGTAGGAGAGTAAACTCTAAGTATCTTAAATCTCTTCTCTAGAAAAGACTTAGCCGTTCGGAGCCGGCTTTAAATACTAGTTCCCGGTCGGTGAGTATACACAATTATGGGAGAGAAAATCCCCGCCTGTTTCTTCATGGAATGTTAAGGGAAATAAGTATCAGTGCCGACACAGATGGAAAACACTATAAATTAGTCGAATTGCATTGGGAGTTTTTAAAGGAAATTTTGAGAAGAAAATGGTTAAAAAACCCCCGCGTGTTGAGTTCGAAAAATTTTTAAACTACGACTTCATTAAATCTCTCATATCCTCTGTAACGTATACTAACACATTCATACCTTGGGTCTATAAATCACTCATACGCCCTGTGACACTCTGAACAGCATTGCTTACTGTTGGTTTGGGGTGGCGGCAGGCACACATTTTTCGGTAAATTCATTTTGTAGAAATCAAAGCTGTTGAATTAAATTTCGGATCACATTAAAAATGTGAAAATATCCCCCGGTGAATTGTTAAAAACAAAATTAAATACTATCTCTGCTCTGGTTTAACTAAATATACCACACTGTGACATTGGTGTTATTGTTGTTGCTACCGCTGCTGCTGCTTTTTTGTTGTGAGTTGTGCTGCGGCCAGTTCTGATCAAGTGACCGTTAATGACCGTTTTCAACTATAATACACGGCAATCTCGTGGGCATTTTGATTGTCATTTAAAAATGGATTTATAAACAGCGGTTTAGTTTCATTGTCACAACATGGTGTGAAAAACAAAAGCATAACACCGCGACTGCAACAATAGTGGTTGGCGGCATGGCCGTTATTACTGACACTGGGGAAAAGGGTCTCACATCCACTTCCACTTACTGCCAGTGAATGGGGCCAATAACATATTTAGCTGCAACAGACGCGGCGGTTGTGCAACAATCTACTTACCAACATTACCTTGTACGAGGGTATCAACATCATTGTTTAAACCAAAACATACTTTCACGCAAAAATAAACGCACACACACGCGTACATGGCACAGTGGACAGAAACTAATTGAGAATTTAAAAAAGAAAAATATAAACTCGCAATAATAAGAATACAGGTGTGTTTTTTAATCTAGACTTGAAGAAATCTAGACTTTAGTGGATGAAATGAAAGTAAACTAATTGAGAGTACAAAGTGCGTGCACAATGAAAATGCAGTGAATTAGGGTCATCTCTGTGAGGACTTTGCATTGCATGTCGTCTGTAATAATGCCAGATCACAAGAAGAGCTTTGTTGAAGCTCCCGAAGTAATAGAAAGCCGATTATTGCCGTTTGAAAATCAGGCAATTTAACAACTATTTTAGCCGCCTCCGATAAGAGAACACTTGTTTCGAGATCGTTGCCAAATTTGTATGCCTTTTTAAGAATAACTCTGAGTGGCACTAGATCCTGGGTAAAATTGGGTGGCGACCTCTCCGAATAATTCACTACTAAAAGAGGTACCGACAGGGTGACAGCTTCTCGTGGAACTTCTTCCATAAAATGATGGAGAAAATATTGGCAAAAACTAAAGGCATAGTGAATACTAAAGGTCCCATCCTTCTCGCCTATACGGACGACATTGACGGAATGAATATTTTCACTGCAATAGTCCCTGATTTCCCCACTGATCGTGATAGAACACACACACACATTATTGAAACAGTTTCATGAAAAGTCCTATTTTCCACTTTTTGTGCAGAGAGTATTTTCCACAGCAACAGTCCCTGATTTCCTTAGGTGGCCGACAGATTGTTCATACTCCTCACTAGTCTACCTTAAGCCCTTCTCAGGTAAATTATTTTGTATAACTTTCTCTTCGGGTTTTTTTTTCAGCCACTGTGCGTGGACCTCCATTTAGTGGCCATTCTTAAAAAGGCTTATGACCAACAGAATGGGTCACACATCTCTGTCGGTTGGTTTGTGTTGATGACCCGACCACAAAAAACACGTGCAAACAATTGCCAAATAACCATGCTCAGTTGCATTCACACCGACATGCACGCACATACAAAAACTTGCCCACACTCACATGTTCACGCACTTACGCCGCACAGTTTGTTAAACTGATGGCGCGTCACACAGCAATAACAGTCAACACCATGCATGTGCGTTGTCTCCTCTCCGCGCTCAGCCATTTGGACCACTTCACACTCTCACCGCATCCACCGTTCGATTCTGGATTTTGGTTGTCTCCGGGTGTGAGCATCAGAGAGTTGTTACTGGTGAAAGCCGCGGTGTTTTTTTTGTTTTGTTTTGTTTTTGCCTCTCACTCGTTGCCGATTTCTATGGCATAGCAGGTGGTTGTGTTGTAATGTGGTTTTAATTATTGTCCTGGGAGATAATCATCCACAAAAGCAGCGTCACTAAGTTCGCGCCGCAAATGTTCAATAGCTTTTTGCGTTGTTGCATTGTTGTTCTTTCTGTATGGGTGAGTGTGTGCGGTTGGGTGTGTGCATGGCTCAGTTTGAGTTTGTGCCAAAATGACCGAGTTTTTGTGGTGCAATTTTTCAATAGATGAATTGCTTGTCAGTGGAATTGGTCGTCCGATATGGTTTACATGAATCCAATTCACTCATTGGTCAACAGTGAATTCAATGAATGACAATACGACAGATTTGATAGAAGTTTATTGTTTTTTTTGTAAACGGAAAAGGGACTCTTCTGTTGATTCTATAAGCGATGATTCAGATCAGCAGTTTCCTGGTGCTTGACAATGAGTTTATGAAGAACAATCAGCTATCCTTGGCGAGGAAAAGTCATTGGCAGGACCATGTAAATCAACGATACAGACTCGACTGCAAATTCAGAAAAAAATTAAATCAAACTTTTATAAAATCGATAGATGTCGAGTCCAGAGTGTAAATATAAAAAGACACTTTCCCTATGGCTCGATTTCCAAATGCTCCCAAAGCTGCCTACCTTTTAAAAGATTTAACTGTTGAGCAGGTCAACACACTTTAAATTTTGTTAGGCCAACATTTTACAAATACAGAATAAAAACCTTAATGAATAAACCCCATCGAGATAGAATAGGGAAGAGCCCACAGTTAATTATCTTCGCTGACCTTCGTAATTTTCACCTGTAACACACAATTTTTAGGTGACAAATCTGCCTAAAACAAACGTTATCAGTTGTCAAGGAATGATACACACAGAAATAACAAAAAAAAAAAAAAAACTGTCAGACTTAAAATAGGCAAACAATTCCCAAAAATGTCCAACGAAATGACTCTTTGACCGTAAACCTTAATTTGTTGACAATGTAAATCGTATTTACCGAAATAATGCCAGCAAAACAAAAACCTTGGAATGTTTTATGTGAGGTCATGCAACCGGCAAAATTAACCTACCACAACCTTGCATAGCACTGAAATTTAAATTCAAGGATACTTAATCTCTTAAATGTCCACACATATACAAAAAAATATTCTCTTGTGCGATAAGGATGTGAGCACATAAATTAGACACTATATATATTTATACAATACATACATACATAAAGACTGTAGCTGACACTTTTAGTTAACATCGTCTCAGGCACTTCACGAAATGAAATTATGCGCATAGCAAATGGGTTTAAACACAAAATTCATCGTAGATTATGACAACTTTTGTTTTTTTCTTCAGAGTACCTGCAGATCTTCTGCACAGATACGGAAGCTTTAAATGGAGACAGTATCAGGTTATTAAATTATGACTACGGTTAACTGTAAAATATAAAATGAAGACAACTAGTGACAGTTATCTATCATTACATGTAACAGATACGGATAAATGAAATGTCTTTCAGTTACATGGCCTGAGTGTAAAATATTATAACTAGATATACGGTTTTTTGGTGTTTCAGTTATGATTTGTCTTAGACATAATTTAGCTTTCATTAAGAAATTATTTTCGTGGTCAATTTCTAACTCGTTGAATATTTTCAGTTAAGCCGAATCATTTTCATATGAAATCGAAACTTTGATAACGAACACTGTTTCAGTTATTCGATATTTTCCGATAGGCAAGGTTCTACAGGGTTCTCAAATAAGAGGAGTTATTTTGGTATACAAAGAAAAATGAAATTTTGTGAGATAAATGATCGAATGTTTATTTCATAATAAAGATGAAGGTATGCCGTTAATAATGAAAGGTGCTTCACGACGATCCAGAAATGCTTTAGTTTTGCGAACTGTGACTGCAATATTTTCACCATTTTTATAGTGAATTTTAATAATTTCAATGCGTGTATCGTTCCATTTTTAGTAATGGCGTAATTTCCACTTGTCAAAGGTCAAAGAATAAAATCTTGAAAAGTGACAGCTACCAAAATAACGGGGCCATTCAAAATAACACCTCTTGTTGGAGAACCCTGTAGTTAAGCGGAGTGATTTGAAAATATAGCTAGTCCAGCAAGCATAATCCTGTATCTTCCTGTCCACATGTAAATATTTTTTCAGGGCTACTGTGAAATCGATCATTGAAGACCATTCATTAACTGAATGACTTTTTTTTGCACGTAATTCTCGTTTTTTTAGTGACTGTTTAAACTTCACAGAGACATCCTTACACACACACACACACAGAGACAATTGGCTGTTACTGCTGTTGATGCTGTTATTGTGGCGCATAAATAATGAGATTAATGTCAAAACAACCAACCGAATGACAAAACCCACTCGGTCACTACCAATATAAAGCCACTGACAGCCATATCATGGCTAATACCGTTCATGATTCTTTTTTGTTCTTCTTGTTGTTGTTGTTGTGTGTGTATGCTGTGTTACCAATTCAATGTACAATATGGCTATTACGTTAAATGGTTTTTTTTGTTATGGTAAGCAATGAAAATGAAATTTTCAAAAAATATAACGAAATACCCAGTGAAGGACTACGGCTTACTCTGACTGGCTGACTGGCTGGTTGGCTGCCTGCCTAACTGACTGAAAATATTTATGAGCCAACAAAGTGATGCTGATGACGGGCTCTTTAAAGTGAATTGAAATGAAAACAAAACGTCAAGTGCCTTTGAACAATGCGATTATTCGTTCGGCTGCTGACGACGATGCCGCCGATGATGATGATGATGATGGCGATGGCGATGATAATCGCAATGTTAAACAGCTGCATAAATTTAGCCACTCAATAATAAGGTCAAATAGCCGAACATTAAAATGATTTAAGGCTCTCACCCAAAACAAGGTAGTTAAGACCTAAGACCTTGTCATCATTGCCAGTCACACCAGTCATATTTCATCCTCTGCACCCCCGTCTACTATACGAGCCAACTAACAATGGCCTGTTGTCTCTTAACTCCCATTCTCTGGGGAGTTTGGCTAAATCTCATAAATTTTCTTAAAGATCTCTGGGACTGTGTATGAGTGTATGGAGGTTTTGGTGTGCTAGTGGCAGCGTGTGTGAGGAGTTGGGATTATTGTACAGTCAATGACTAATTAAAATGACGCCCTATTACCTATTCATGGATCTGTCCTTTAGTGACCTTTTGTAATAAGCTTCAATAATGCCCATTTGCTAGTCATTCATTCGTAGGCCTGAACTCACAGTGGGGGGGATTGTATCACTAATACGGAATAGAATATGAATACAGCTGTCAGTTAATCTCAGACTTTTGAACAAATAAAAAATAAAAAAAAAAATAAAACAAAAAATCTCTAATATCTAATAACCAGACAAATGCCGTCAAAAACCCCCGTTGAGACTGCGACCGTAGAATGGAACCACCCAAGGCAGTCGACGATCAGATGGCTTAAGAAGGACGTGGCGCAGAACAATTTCTACCGAATTTAGCAGCCAAAGGGTTAGCTAGGAGTCATCCCACAATCAACGGGAATAATTCTCCCATACTTAAAACACAAGAAATGTCATATTGTCCAAATCTGGGGTAACTTTGAAATATAAAGAAAAATAAAATCTTTAATATATATTTACCCTCGACACTGATTCACTGACTCTGTCACGCAGTATGTAGGAATTTAAATAGGCATTCTATAATTTTCTATAAATAATAATAATAAAAAAATAATATTTTTTTTGTACAGAAATTGTGTTTTCCCCAATTTTTTTTTTTTACAAAATTTTTTTTTTTTTTACAAATTTTTTTTTTTTTCAACAAAACTTTTTTTTTTTCAACAATAATTTTTTTTTTCAGCAAAATTTTTTTTTCAACAAAAATTTTTTTTTTTCAAGGAAAAATTTTTTTTTCAACAAAATTTTTTTTTTTCACAAAATTTTTTTTTTTTCAACAAAATTTGTTTTCCATATTTCAACGGACGCCATATGCGCATTACAACTTACTAGTATGAAAATATTACCCAAACAAAAAAAAAAGAATACCACAGAAACTATGAAACAAATTTATAAAAACGAAATAAGACCCCAAAACCGTAAATATTTTCGAATGATTTTCAATAATTTTGAATTATTGAAAAACAAAATAAGACCCCAAAACCGTAGAATTTGCAATATGAAAAATTATTCCACAATAAAAAAAACAATACAAAAAATGGCCCCAAAATATTTTGGAATGTTTTGCAATAATTTTAAATTTGGGGTGATTTTTTTAAGCAAAATGGTCCAAAAAAAGAAAATAAGGCCCCAACAATTTAAAAGAAATTTTAAAATAAATACGAAAAATTACTTAAAAATAAAGAAAAAAAAAATGGCCCCAAAATATTTTCAAATGTTGTTAATAATCAAAGAAAAATAAGAAAAAAAAGCCCCAAAAATTTAAAAAAATTGTTTAATTTTGTTTTAATGGAAAAGAACCCAAAATTTTCCCAATTGAACTGGAACAACTGAACAAAAATTTTCGCGTAGTTGTACTCAAAAAAAATTAAAAATTCTATATAAATATAGTCAGATTTGCATACTGTCTACTTTTGTTAGAATTGTGCCTCCGCGTGAAGTTTTTTTTTTGTCGTGACCCTGTCTACAGCACATGATACGAATATCCAATCGGTGAGCTATCGTTCATGCGATTTGGCCTTACTAGACTTTTTTGTGTGAATGAATGTGAAGTCTACGATTACTGACACCGAAGACAACATCATGGGTGAGATACCGAGCAAGAACACACAATGGAGCAAAGTTGAATAGTTTCAAACCACGTTTTTGTATCCGTAATCTAAAATTTCATTAGACTGTTTTTGTTTTAGAGATTTTCAAATGTCAGCCACTGTGCGACGTATATGGACAACTTTCTTATTAGTGTACGTAAGTATGTATATTAGGGAGGAGTGAAAACATATTTGTTTTTATTTAAATGTTCGATTTAAATGTTAAGTTAAATTTTTGAAGAAGAAAAAAAATCAATTTTGCGACAAAAATTTTTTTAATTGTGAAAATTTGTGAAACTCTGAAAAAAAATATTTTTTTTTTTATTTTTGAAATTAATTCTAAAATATCCAAATTTCAGTCGATTTAATTTTTAATTAATTTAGTTAATTTTTTGAAGAAGGGGCTATTTGGGTTATGTTATCTTCTGGCAATTTTGCGACCAAATTTTTTGTTATTGTGAAAATTTGTAAAACTCTAAAAAATAAAATTTGTTTTTTTTTATATTAACTCAAAAATTTCCAAATTTCAATGATTTAAATGTTATGTTAATTTTTGTGAAGAAGGGGCTATTTGGGTTATTTTATGGTTTGGCAATTGTGAGACCAACTTTTTGTTTTTAAATTTAAAAATTTGTGAAACTCTAAAAATATATTTTTTTTTAAATTAACTCCAAAATATCCAAATTTCAGTCGATTTAAATGTTAAGTTAATTTTTGTGAAGAAGGGGCTATTTGGGTTATTTTATCGTTTGGCAATTGTGCGACCAACTTTTTGTTTTTAAATTTAAAAATTTGTGAAACTCTGAAAATAAAATTTGTTTTTATATTAACACCAAAATTTCCAAATTCCAATCGATTTAAATGTTAAGTTAATTTTTGTGAAGAAAGGGCTATTTGGGTTATTTTATCGTTTGGCAATTAATTGTGCGAACAACTTTTTGTTTTTAAATTTAAAAATTTGTGAAACTCTAAAAATATTTTTTTTTTTTTAATTTACACCAAAATATTTAAATTTCAATCGATTTAAATGTTAAGTTAATTTTCGTGAAGAAGTGGCTATTTGGGTTATTTTATCGTTTGGCAATTGTGCGACCAACTTTTTGTTTTTAAATTTAAAAATTTGTGAAACTCTGAAAATAAATATTTTTTTTTAAATTAACTCCAAAATATCCAAATTTTAGTCGATTTAAATGTTAAGTTAATTTTTGTGAAGAAGGGGCTATTTGGGTTATTTTATCGTTTGGCAATTGTGCGACCAACTTTTTGTTTTTAAATTTAAAAATTTGTGAAACTCTGAAAATAAATATTTTTTTTTATATTAACTCAAAAATTTCCAAATTTCAATGATTTAAATGTTATGTTAATTTTTGTGAAGAAGGGGCTATTTGGGTTATTTTATGGTTTGGCAATTGTGCGACCAACTTTTTGTTTTTAAATTTAAAAATTTGTGAAACTCTAAAAATATATTTTTTTTTAATTTACACCAAAATGTTTAAATTTCAATCGATTTAAATGTCGAGTTAATTTTTTGAAAAGGGGCATTTGGGTTATTTTATCTTCTGAAAAAAAATATTTTTTTTTTATTTTTGAAATTAACTCCAAAATTTCCAAATTCCAATCGATTTAAATGTTAAGTTAATTTTTGTGAAGAAAGGGCTATTTGGGTTATTTTATCTTCTGGCAATTTTGCGACCAACTTTTTTTTAAATTTGAAAATTTGTGAAACTCTGAAAAAAAATATTTTTTTTTTATTTTTGAAATTAACTCTAAAATATCCAAATTTCAATCGATTTAAATGTTAAGTTAATTTTTGTGAAGAAAGGGCTATTTGGTTTATTTTATCTTATAGCAATTTTGCTACAACTTTTTTTTTTTAAAATTTTAAAATTTGTGAATATTTGAAGACCGGAAACTCTAAAAATAGATATATATTTTGTTTTATATCAATACCCAAATTGACAAATTTCAAAGACGTGTAGTTTTTTATATTTCATTCCACCCTAATGTTTATACCTGATTCTACGGATTAACAGGCAGCATTGTCGTCGCCGTCATCACCTTCATAGCCAGCATTTTTCATTCCACTGTCATCCACTCCACATAGATTTCGGTGTGTGTGTGTGTTTTTTTGTAACAGAAGGTTTTCTTATTACGGCGGTTGGTATTACATTTCATTCCATCCATCCATTGTGGTAGAGGTGGCGATGGTTCGCCAGGGTCCGGGTGGTAGAGACATGTTTCCGTGGCAGTGGTGGTGGTGGTGACGGTGATTGTTCTGTGTGTATAGAAAACTATTTTCATGCTATAAATCTTTGGTTGTTGTTTGCCTTGTGTTGACGTTGTGAAAATCAGCGTGAAATTCTAGGGGATTTTCTTATTTCGTATTTGCTTTGCTTCACATGTATAACAACACACACACATACATACACGCATATGTGATGAGTACGAGGTATAATAAAAGCCATGTCTGCACAGATAGACTTCGCTGCGAGCGTTAGTATCACAAGTATATACACAGCTCCATAATAAGAACGTTTTATTTCCTTCTTCCCTCGTGCCATACTTAATACGAGTGTGTGGGTGAGTATATGTAGAATTGGTAGCTTACGTTATTAAATCGCTTTCTGTAGACGAAATTAATTTCGCAGCATATATTTTCGACACTGTTACCATTTTCCGTTCACACGCCACATACCCTCCTCTGCACTACGGGAGTAGAGCTTTAAGAGATTGCCATTCCATTCTATTCCATTCCGTGGCCAATCAATGTTATATTCATTTTAGCCACAAGATTTAGGGACAATAAAGAATACGCTACGCTACGAAACTCAAGCAGATAATTGAAAATGAGAAACTAATAAAACCGAAATAAAATCGACACAAATTGCTTAATACACCATACACCAAAAAGATAAGAGAAAACTGAAACTATTTCCGCTTAGCTGCATTTACAAATCCATATTCAATTTCTTTAAAGGTTTTCTTTTTGTCTATTGGCATTCAGTGGAACTAGCAGCGCTTTCAAATGTTATTCTGCCTTGGGGCTGTCTTTAAAGACGATTTTGCCCACCTTTCCGTTTAAACGTTTTACGTGCATGTTGAACTTTGAAATTTTAAATCTCTTTAAATTGATTTTATGACAAGTATTTTGCATATCTTTGAAATATGTATAAAACTGTTCTCGGCAGTTAGACAAATGCAGAAAGATTTCCGATACGAGGGCAACAGAAAAAGAAGAGAAGTAGAATTCATGGTAAATGTTAACCTTGAACTGTACCTAAATCCTATGCGGAAAAGTAATAAACTATTGTTATGCGATTATTGAACACTAGTAAGTTGTAATGCGCCTATGGCGCCCGTTAATTTGCTTGAGAAAGTATTTGTTACTTAATTTTAAAAATTTTGTAAAAAATATTTTGAGAAAACTATTTTGTAAAAAAAAATTTCGAAAAAAAATAAAATTGGAAAAAAAAAAATCTGTGGAAAAAAAATGCTTGCTGAAAAAAAAAATTTTTGTTGAAAAAAAAATTTTGTTGAAAAAAAAAA
The DNA here is from genome assembly GCA_958296145.1 of Hydrotaea cyrtoneurina. Taxonomy (NCBI): domain Eukaryota; kingdom Metazoa; phylum Arthropoda; class Insecta; order Diptera; family Muscidae; genus Hydrotaea; species Hydrotaea cyrtoneurina. The sequence continues at coordinate 17,408,221 of OY282514.1, read as the reverse complement.
ATTTTGTGGAAAAAAAAATTTTGTTGAAAAAAAAAATTTAGTGGAAAAAAAAATTTTGTACAAAAAAAAAAATTTTGTAAAAAAAAAAATTTTGTAAAAAAAAATTTTGGAAAAAAAAATTTGAGGAAACACAATTTCTGTAAAAAAAAAAAATATTTTTTTTTATTATTATTATTTATAGAATAATCTTAATATATATTTACCCTCGACACTGATTCACTGATACACTGATTCACTGACTCTGTCCCGCAGTACGTAGGAATTTAAATAGGCATTCTATAATAATTTTATAAATAATAATAATAAAAAAAATAATATTTTTTTTTGTACAGAAATTGTGTTTTCCCCAAATTTTTTTTTTCCAAAATTTTTTTTTACAACTTTTTTTTTTTTACAAATTTTTTTTTTTTTCCCGTAAAATTTTTTTTTTCCACAAATTTTTTTTTTCAGCGAACTTTTTTTTTAAACAAAATTTTTTTTTTTCAACAAACTTTTTTTTTTCACAAATTTTTTTTTTTTTTCACAAAAAATTTTTTTTTCAACAAAATTTTTTTTTTCAACAAAAATTTTTTTTTTCAGACAGAGTCAGTGAATCAGGGAATCAGTGTATCAGTGTATCAGTGAATCAGTGTCGAGGGTAAATATATATTAAGATAATAATAATATGAAAATTAGGTAAACAGGGTGACACAGACCATATGGCTAGATTTTTGTAGCGACAGACTAAAGCCTCTGGTGGGAATCGAACCCACAACGCTGATAGCACTGATGAATATGTTTTGTAACGCTCTTCAAATCCATTCTTTAGACCGTGAATACTGATACCAGTATCCAATTGATAGGTGAAATCGGTGAGGGCGTTTCTAAGCCTTGTGTCCTCAGATACTTTCTTTACCATGTCAGCTCAGCTCTCAAGTATTTAAATGTCCCTCGAACATTAGGAAATATATCACTAGCAAAGGAAGGGAATCGATGAGCTCAATTGGAAAGTATTCCATTCGATCCCTCGTATGTGTAAAGGCAGCACATACACTCACACAGGGAAACTTGCACGAAGACGTGCAATCTCGTAACATTCCAAATAAAAGTCTCAATGGCTGTTCAATACTTTAACAAAGAAATAAATCCTTTTTGCGCTCACCATACTTTTGCCAAAGACAATGCAAAAAGTTAACAAACTGTCGAAGACGGTTGCAGTGTCCTACGGGAAGAAAATTCGCAAATGCGATTTCTGCCAGACCTGCACACTCACATACATACATGCATACATACAGTGGGCATATGTGGACTTGATATTTAATTTAAATCGCCTCATTGGTTTGCGAATGATGTGACACAAATACCAATGGTAAACAGTATCTGTTGCACCTTCTGTGGCAATTCCTTCCTCGTTGCCACATATCTTCCATCTTAAAGAGAACTTAAAAAGGACACTTTATATCCGTTTCCTCTTTTCTTTCCACAACGTGGCATACGCCCCATATGGTGGTATGCAAGCGGTGTACGTGTGTGCAACAGACAGACCCATTTTGTTGTAAGTTGCTTTTAAGTACTTCCTGTGCTGGTACAATGCATATGTATGCATGTGGCATCTGATGTGGTGGTATGTGTATGCATGTGTGCGTCATCCTTACGAGGCATAGCTGCTGCTCGAACAAATATGCGCGCATTGATGTGTATTCAAATTCGATTCTGATTATAAATTGTACACTTTGCGTTTGCTTTGTCATTATTCAGATACTCTGGCCTTAATGCATAACAGTTATATTGTCCCCGGAGAAGGCAGTCATCGCGAAAAGAGGGTGTGCAACGAGCTATATAAATATGCCACGACAATTGTCTTTATTTGCGTACGATTTAATTTGAAGTGTTAAATATTGCTTTTGAAATAGCATATATTGTAATACCATTGAAATACTATCTGTCGCCTTAGAACAAATTGAGTGTGCTTATATGTTCAGGAGTTAAGACAAGCACCCTTGTCCCTTTTTTTTATGTCAATATTAATTCTCAAGTGACATTTGACTTTTTTTCAGCATGATATTTAAATTTAAGATACTTCAGAAAACATAATACTTGTGAAAACACATTCCTACATGAGTGAAAGCTTTTGGAAAAATTAATTTCTCTTGTAAAAATTCTGTAAAATATTTAGAAATATAAAAGTCGAACAAATAAACAGAACAAATTGCATAGGGGAGGTGTACAGACAGGACAGTCGCCATACAGTGGGTGAAATGATACATTTTTGGAAATCAAACTGACATTTCTGACTGACTGGACGGATTTTTATTTAAATTACATAAATGTATTAATTTGCAAGCATTATTATTATTATTTTATTTTATCTTATTTTATTTTATTTTATTTTATTTTATTTTATTTTATTTTATTTTATTTTATTTTATTTTATTTTATTTTATTTTATTTTATTTCATTTATTATTATTTTATTATTACTTTTATTATTATTTTCTTTTATTTTATTTTCTTTTCTTTTATTTTATTTTATTTTATTTTATTTTATTTTATTTTATTTTATTTTATTTTATTTTATTTTATTTTATTTTATTTTATTTTATTTTATTTTATTTTATTTTATTTTATTTTATTTTATTTTATTTTATTTTATTTTCTTTTCTTTTCTTTTCTTTTCTTTTCTTTTCTTTTCTTTTCTTTTCTTTTCTTTTCTTTTCTTTTCTTTTCTTTTCTTTTCTTTTCTTTTCTTTTCTTTTCTTTTCTTTTCTTTTCTTTTCTTTTCTTTTCTTTTCTTTTCTTTTCTTTTCTTTTCTTTTCTTTTCTTTTCTTTTCTTTTCTTTTCTTTTCTTTTCTTTTCTTTTATTTTCTTTTCTCTTATTTTCTTTTCTTTTATTTTCTTTTCTTTTCTTTTCTTTTCTTTTCTTTTCTTTTCTTTTCTTTTCTTTTATTTTCTTTTCTTTTCTTTTCTTTTCTTTTCTTTTCTTTTCTTTTCTTTTCTTTTATTTTATTTTATTTTATTTTATTTTATTTTATTTTATTTTATTTTATTTTATTTTATTTTATTTTATTTTATTTTATTTTATTTTATTTTATTTTATTTTATTTTATTTTATTTTATTTTATTTTATTTTATTTTATTTTATTTTATTTTATTTTATTTTATTTTATTTTATTTTATTTTATTTTATTTTATTTTATTTTATTTTATTTTATTTTATTTTATTTTATTTTATTTTATTTTATTTTATTTTATTTTATTTTATTTTATTTTATTTTATTTTATTTTATTTTATTTTATTTTATTTTATTTTATTTTATTTTATTTTATTTTATTTTATTTTATTTTATTTTATTTTATTTTATTTATTTTATTTTATTTTATTTTATTTTATTTTATTTTTTCGTAGGTGTTTCCGGTGGAAACTACATTTTTGACAGGGCGTCCCAAGATGCTGCCAATATACGCATTAAGGTAATTGTGTGAACAACGACCTTTTCCTTTTTGTTTCGCTCATAATATATGATTATTTAAAAATTCGTTGTTACCGTCAAAATTGTTAGCCTTGTTGCGGATTGTATCCCGATCGTTCATCTAGAGACAATATGTCTAAGCGTTAGGGTATCCAATTATTCGGGTTTTTGACTTATTCGAGTAATCGAGTTATTTGAAATGTGGATTTTTGACTTACTCGATTAATCGAGTAAATTTTAAAAATTATTCGAGTTATTCGAGTAAATTTTTTTTAATTGTAATAAAAGAAGCAAAATATGTGGAAGGCTGTTCATCTTCAAAATGTATATTATGCTCCTTTCGTAAATGATAAATAAGAGATGATGTTGAAGAACCAGCTCGCTTGTAAACTTTAGGGCATCTTTTACAACTCGCTTCATCCTTAGATTTAGAGAAATATTTCCACACTTGGCTCATTCTAATCTATTGAGAAACATGAGCTTTGTTAAAATACGTTGAAACTTATTTTTATTTATAGTTAACTCACTTTCGTATGTTTTTTTGGTGTAGGTATTGTTTATTTCACTATTTAAACAAATTTTTGAGAACCATATAAAAAATCCACACTTTGCCTTTAAACGTTTAACTCAAATAAACGTAAACAACTGATGTGCATAAAAAACAGCTGTAAAATGTCAACATTCTTTGTTCCCATTCACACTAGACGATTCTCTAGTGCAAACGGGAACTATTCAAACACAATGGAAGCAATAAGCGAATGTCGAATAACTTCCATATAAACGAAACAATAGATAAATATCATATTGTTCGTCTTTGGAAAAAATTAAAAAAATTGTTGCAAGTAAAAATTATGTAATATTACGAACTTACTCGATTAATCGATACATTTTGCTCGAATAATTTCTTAATCGAAAATGTTGATTTTGAATTACTCGAGCAAAATTTCGATTATAATTATTCGATTAATCGAACAAACATTATTCGGTTGGATACCCTACTAAGCGTCTTCTACACCATGTATCCACATACATATTGGTACCTGCTCTTGTGATAGCTGCAGCATATGATGTAGTTATTTGTGTTCAACACATCTTGTCCTACAAATTGCAGTTACGTGATGACATTGATGTCAGCTTTTTGTTACATTTCACTTAATTTAATTCACTAATCCATTATATAAGACAGCCTTAAGTTAAATTTTACTATTTTCCATACACAAAAGGCTTAAATTCATAATACAGACAAAGTATCAAGAGATTATGAATGATAAATGAACTGCATAAATTTATAATAATAGAAAAAATATCCTATACAATTAAATGGAAGACTTTCAATGCAGCGATATAATTGTGTCAATCAATAATCTTAAGTTAATAAACATCTTATAAGAACAAATCTCATATTGACGTAGACTACGAACTCACAGAATGACAATGTTAAACCATCGCTCCAACCTCTTGAGATAAAATGTGTCACACCATATAATCGTCTTCTCTTAATACAGCAGGGCATATCAGAGGTTTATCAGCTAAGGTAAAGATCTGACTAAGGCAACTTGGTGAACCCTGAGCGATCGTTATTGACAAAGAAATTTATTTGGTACTTTTCACCCACTTTAATAAATTCAATTAAGGGAAACAAGATTTATGGTTGGAATGCTCAAACACTCAAAACATATTTAAATCATCATATTTATTGGTCAAAAATTAGACTGATCGACTGAACCCTGTAACTCGTAGACGCGGTGGATATATGAGGAAATCATACGTAAAAAATGAATGCCATGAAATTATCTAATTGAGTGTAATACAAATAATTTATATTTTCATTTTAAGTTCCTAAGCTCGTAAAAAAACACTCTATATAAGTTATAGTTTTTCTGAATTGTACAAGATTTGTTTTTTAAATGTCAGTTTCTCTCCTGCGATGTAGCGTGCCCTTCCTACACACAGAAAAATATTGCAATTTAAAATCAAAGTGAAAAATTGTTGATTTTAAATTGTTAAAAATTCATGTAGGCTAAGTTGTTTTCACTTTGATTCAAAATGGTTTCATTTTGAATTTACAGTTTTAAATGTTGAATTAAAGTGATTCACGATTAGTTCAACATTGCGAAAAAAAAATCCTGTATTTTCATGTTAAAATAAAATTGGACAATTTTAAATTAACCTTGTAAAATGTTAAAATAAAATGTTGCACTCTATGATTTGAAAATCATTTATATTTAACATTGTTCCATTTAATTTCAACATTGAATCATGTTAAAAGACACAAAACAAATCGGTGTACAGTTACAATAAAATTGTGACATTCCTATTATTTCAACATTGTATCATGTGAAAATAACATTGGTTCCCTTTAAATCAACGTTGTATCATGTGAAAATAACATTGGTTCCATTTAAATCAACATTGAATCATGTTGAAATAACATTGGGCATTTAAAACTAACATTGCGTAAGATTGAAATAAAGTTGATCGTTGTTGATTTAATATTGAATCACGTTGAATTAAAGTGGATCCTGAATAAAATACCCTTATTTCAGAAGATAAAAAATCTTAATTCGTTTCTTAGTAAAGTATAGTCATTGTAGAGAACAAGTGTGATTTTAAAAATATATTGAGTGATAATGGCTGGGGAAAACAATACGAATGTGCATTTTTCTGAACTAGTTCAAAAACCCGTATTAATAAATGAAAACATAAATTCATAAAATTATTCAAAATTTCATACTTTGCGATATTTTGTTCCAAAATCTATGTTTTATGTTCTGAAGTTGAACTTATTAATTTTGAGGACCATTTTCAATCATACGAAGTCGGAAAATTAAAGAAGCCGATGTTTTTAAAAGACTTCTATGTATTTACAAGCCCACCGTTGTATCTTTTTCCAATTTGTAATGGTAAAATATATTTAAGAAATAAATATTTGTAATTTTTATTTTAACATCATTTGAATTTATATGATAATTTGTAATAAAAATTATTGTTTTTGAAAAATCAACAAAATTTTTTATATTATTTAATTTTTAGTATCCAACATGTTTCAACATTCAACATTGATTCAACAGGATCCTCGTGTTATTTCAATATTACCACCATGTTGAATTAACATGATGTTCATGTTATTTTTACATCGTGGTCACATTGATTCAACAGGATCCTCATGTTAATTTAACATTGCCACCATGTTGATTTAACATGACGTTCATTTTATTTTAACATCGTTGTCACATTGATTCAACAGGATCATCATGTTAAATCAACACGAACATCACTTAGATTTAAAATGTTTTCATGTCAAATTAAAGTGGCAATTTTTCTACATGAAAACATGTTGAATCAACATGAAGCAGTAATGATGCAAAATCATAGGGAAAATCATAGCTAATCACGTTGATTTTACATTGTTTTTTTTTCTGTGTGTAGTTAATAGTTTTTATCTTCGACCTTTAGGTAAATGTTAATAAAAATCGACCTCGAGGTCTGATGTTATATATTTATTTTTGTTTCTCGATATTTCGTAATTCTTTGAACTGCATCTTTAGGGGATTGATATACAAATTGAGTACAGATTCTTAAACTAGTGTAGTGTGACTACCATCGTCTAAATGGTAAATTTCCCACATACCACCAGCTGAAATGGATTTAAATTGCAAGTTTGTGTTACCCTCTCTCACAAGATTATTTCTGAAATAGATAAAATTATTGGCGGGAAACATAAAATCGAATTCACTCTCTGTCTCTCTCTATCTGCAATACAACTTGCTGAAGTGTAACTAATTTGCATGAAGGATAATGGAATACAAAACCAGAAAAGTCAGGGTTGGCAAAACCGAATTTCTTCCCCAAGGTATTTTTTTTTTCTGAACATGACCATCAAAATCGCTCTTTCGATTTGTGTAACCCTGTAACTGAATCGCATGCACTTGTACAGATGTATGCACATCTCTGTGTGTGTTTGTGTGAGTATGTTTGTACAAATGTATTGGTTTATGTATCTTTGCATGAAATGAAAGTCGTTCGCTTCGAATGTCAACACTGTGATGTTGTACATATTCGTCCACACACACACACACACACACACACTCGCTCACTCACTCATATGTGTGTATGTCAACAATGCGAATTGTTAAGTGAAACATGACAAAATGCTCACTAAATGGGCGGAGTACTTAAAGCAATTGCATGACAAATGTATCGATTAAATCGTTGATGACGGTGTATGAGTATCTGAGCATGTATCCGTGTGTGCGTGTGTGTGTTTGCTGTTCTGTAAGCATGTGCATGAGCATGTGTATGCGTTCGCTTGTAATTTATTTGAAGTATTTGCTTTAAACATTATTGCGGCAGTAATGATGCGTGTCAACATGCAGACATTTACATGTCGAAAATCGGTTTTCATTTCAAATGCGACAATGTATCTAACACACACACACACACATATGTATAGATAAATAGAAAAGAATAGAACACTCCCTGCAACTCCCACACACACGCAAACACCCTCATACATAGATGAATATATGTCATGTTAAATTAGATTCGTAAAATACATAATTTGAAGCAATGACATACACACACACACACGCACACATTCATTGGAATGGCGGGAACAATATAAACTATGTGTAATAGTGGAACACATGGACACACATAGCATTCACATAACGAAATTTAATTAAACACAAACACAGACAAAGACATATGACATAAGAATACAAGTATGAGTGTATCTGAACTGTCCAGGTCGAAAATTGAGGCTAAATTTCTGTAAGCATAAAAGGATAAAAACGTCGTTGATTATAAGGGAACGGTGGTTCATGATGTGATAAATTAAGTTCAAGTCGGTAAATTAAAAATTAAAATTTTACCCCCGTATTCATAAATATTATTAAAGTTTTTGTTAAGAAAAATTTATAAAAAAAATAAATAAAAAATATAAGATTTTTCGCATACAAAAAAAAAGTACCTTAGAATTGTGAGAGACATTATTGTATACGATAATTTACACCTGTGGTTTTAATAAAGTGTTGAGAAAACCCAGGTTTGTCCATTCCTTTACGTTCTTTGGAATTAGGAGTTCCACAAAACGTCATTACAACGTATTTTCCCTAAATACTAGGGGTCAGTTAACACAAGAACTCAGGCCGGCCGATCATCAACAACGTCGTGTCTTTGCTGATTGGGTCCTTGAAATGCATGAAAATTATTTGGAATTCCATCGAAAAGTCATCTTGACTGATGAGGCCAATTTCCACCACGGTGGCTACGTCAACAAGAAAAATGTTCGCATCTGGGACTCGGAAAACCCAAGAGTTATTGTTGAGAAGCCTTTCCATCCTCAACGTGTGACTATTTGGTGCGGTTTATGGTCGGGCGGAATCATTGGACTATTGATATTTTACGGGAAAAGTTTCCGGACCGTGTTATCTCTCGAAGAGGTGATCACAATTGTCCACCGAGATCTTGATAAAAAGATTTAATGCATTTCGTCTAACTTAATGATGAATTTGAGCTTGAAAAAAATATAATCACAAGATTTCTTTCATTCTTCTCTAGTAGGCTTACTTACTGAGTTATGTCGATTTTAAGTTTTCAAATTTGTGAATAGAAACAAATAATACAAGGAGTTAATCTTTGTCATCTTACTTAATGAGATATGACGGTTTTAAGTTTTCCATGGAAAAACTGAGTGGAACAATATGATCAGAAGATTTACTTATTTTTGCTCTAGGAGGTCTACTTCATGAGTTATGGCGGTTTAAAGTTTTCAAAGCAAAGGAAAAAAGTTATTGCTGGATTTACTACTTTTCGCTGTAGGATACTTATTTAATAAGTTAAGATGGCTTTAAATTTTCAAAGGAATTTTTGCAATGAAGAAATTTATGTTTTGCAGAGAAACATTAAATTATTGCACAAAAAAAGGGATCTACCCAATGTCACTCTAGAAGTCTTATTTAAGGAAGTTTCACAAATTTTTGTGACTACAATATTCACTCTTGTCGTTCTCATGTGTTCATGTGACTCGCTGTTGATGCAATGGCTTCTCACTGGTCACGTGTGTGTACTCTGAACCGCGAAAATGATAAAAAAAAATATTCTTCTTTAATGTGAACAGGAAATATCTGCATTTAATAACCCAGGCTTTTGTGACGCCAACTAGTGAATACGAGTAAATTCGATAACACAGGAAGAAACAGTCTCCTCTATACGTTTCTCTTTAAATGTTACAACCACAATATATCAGTTATAATAAATAGATTCGAATTTCCCCCAGCTTACAGTCTCACTTCCCTCAATCCACGTCATTTCTATGTGAAGGTTTTTTTTTTTTTTTTGGTTTCTGTCGTTATTCAGGCAATATTTTTTTTTTTTTGGTTTTGTCTGTGTGTGTTTCTCTTTCTCTCTGTTCTGTTCTCGATTTTGTCAAATTTGCATTGAATTTTCTTTTGAATGGTGACGCTGCGAGTATTGAAATCATCCGCAGCAAATTGAATTTAACGCGTAAATTCAATTGAATGGATATGGCGAATTCAAACGAATACACTGGCACATGCACGCGTTTGTATGAGTGTGACTGCGGCTGTTGCTACAACGAATGTGGAAATGGAAAACGTCATCTGATGGCGGCTTTGTGATATTTTCTACACAAAAACCGAAGTCCATGAATTGATTTTTTTTTTGTTGGCAGAAAAAAAAATTTTTGAATGAATACCTAATGAAAACATTCAGATTTTTGATAACATTTAGCCCAGTCTCAGTCCATGTCGGACCGGGCATAGTATTTTGTATTTATAAGACTGCTCTTGAACGGCAAATTGCCATAAAAGAATGTAAATTGCAGATAAGGGAAATGTTGTATTGCGTTTATTTGGTGGCAAAATATTTATGGTGAATCTAAAGGCATCGAAAACAGTTTTTAGTTGTGAGTAGGGTTTTTAACCGGCGAATTTACGAGATGTATTTCCCGGGAAATGTGCAGAATTTTTACTTCCCGATTGCCGGGATTATTGGTCGATATTCCCGGGAATAAAATACAACCAAATAATTAAACTATGTAAGAACATATGCAAGTTTGAGTTTAAGTTTTGGTTAAAAAAACAACAACAGTTTTTGTTTTTTTTTTTTGGAAAAATAATAGTTTTCATTATACAGGGTTCCCCAACAAGAGGTGTTATTTTGGTAACTGTAACTGGTCTTCCAACCTCATTTTCGAAAAAGTCAAGTACCATAAACCACACCAAAAAGTCACATGTTGAGTATGGAGAGTCTTCTCAACAATAACTCTTGTGTTTTCCGAGCCCAAGATGCGACAATTTTGCTTATTGACGTAGCCACCGTGGTGGAAATGGACCTCATCAGTCAAGATGATTTTTCGATGGAATTCCGGATCATTTGCATGTATTTCAGGGACCCAATCATCAAAGACACGACGTTGTTGGTGATCGGCTGGCTTGAGTTCTTGTGTTAACTGATGTGGCGGCTACCAAAATACCGGGTGATTCAAAAAAACATCTCTTGTTGGTTTAACCATTGATAGTTGTTAATTTTTTCATTTTGTTGGAATTGTAAATTTTTTTTTTTTTTACAAATTTTTTGTCTAAACAAAAACATGAAAAATATGTGCGACTTTTTTTTTATGACAAAATGACAATTTTTTGCGACTGATATTTTTTTATAGAAAACGACTGTGCGACTTTTTCAAAATTCTCAGCGGTAACACTGCCGGGAAGATGTCGATTTCAGGGAGTTGAAAACCCTAGTCGTGCGGTAAAACGGAGAGCTTTCTATAACTGCAAAGTATTCTCACATTTTTTGTGGATCAATCACGACAATCAATGAATGCTATCACTGCTTTTAGGATTCTCGAGTACTTCGGTAACGCAAAATAGTTTATGTTTTTATTTTTACTCGTAGACAACAACTAATCTTTCATTTTCCTCATCTCGTAATGATTCTTTGCCAAAGAATAATGTGTAGACAAACGTCTATCGATTGGATTGTGCCTGCAGATGAAACGATTTACATTCGTTCTAGGCCATGTAAAATATTAACTCTACCTCATCACCATCTTTAACAGTTCCCAACAAAAGAATGAAGATATTAAGAGAAAGAGAGAGAGAGAGAGAGAGAAAAGAATAATTAACTTAACAAATGCCATAAATTAGCCTAAAAACAAAGGCAGTTAAAAAGCAAAGGACCCTTTAATGTTAATTACTTAAGATGTTCATTTTTCAAGTGGCTGGCGGGTAACTCAAGTCAAGATGCATACGATTGTCTAACATCTCCCAAAGGAAACAAACCACATTCTAAAATGTGGAGTAGCAAAAAAAAAAGGCAACACAAAAAAATTAAATCAAAGTAATAAATATTGAATACCGCCATTAGTTTCAATTGTCTGTGCCCATGGCAATAAAACTGTCACAATACCAGACAGCCTCAAAGTACGCCTCCATGCCAGCGCTTACGATGATGGCGGCGGAGTTGGTATCTAATTTTTAAAAATAAATCATTACGGGCAATCATCTTAACTGTAGTCGTTCACCCGCTTCATACCCTTCAGATGTGAAATTACTCTCTCTCTCTCTCTCTCTATCACTCTCTCAGGACCAACCCCACCTATTATGTTGTCCTTTCCTGGGTGTTTTGTATTAACACATAAATTTCCTCAACTGCCGGGTATATGGACCTCACATTACAACAACAACATCATTATCAAGAATTGGTGTTTTTTTTTCAGTTTCTTTTTTCCCCGTTTTCATGGCTTACTTAATGCGGCCAACACTACCAACCAGTTGCAATTTTAGGCAGCACAGCACCAAACGTTCATTATATATGAGTTGTGCTAATGGTTTTGTTACGAAACAAGAACACACAGCCGGTGGTGGTAGAGCAAATTCCGAGAGCATTGGTTGGTGGATTCCTACATATATATAAGTATATATTTGGGCTGCAGCATTATGCCCTGGAAAAAGAGGGAAGGATACGCCAGCAACTAGGACCCTCGGAGAAGGTTCAGGGTTCCACGGAGAAGGCACAAACGATTGGAGGTTTAGAACGTAAGTACAGCTTGAGCTCTGCCCCAGGGAGAAACCTAAAGTTAGTGGACCATCCTCTGGAATACGAAATACATGTATTCGAACCTTAGTGAACAAAAAAAAACTGTTAAGTTAGGCTAATTTTACAATTGTAACGCATGGCTGAAGGCCACAATATGACTTATGGCCAGCCATTGTAGAGGGGAGCCATTCACAGCAAATGCAACGCCCGGAAATATACTCTACCCCAAGCTAAGGCCAAGACATATCATGCGTATGAATACAATGAAATGCAATAATAGTGTTTAGCGTTAATGGTGTCCTAAATTCTGCAAGAAATATGTGTTTACATTTGTTTGTTACTCACAACACTGCCTGCCAGCCGCCAACATGGGATGGTTTTCTTGAAATTTCCATTTCAGCATGGCTAAATACACAAATACCACATGCAGAATCGCACAAACTCCTTGGGAGGCACTTTAAAAGTAGGCTTACATGCATTTAGATGGCACGAGAGACGGACGGACGGACGCAGTCAGTCCTTCCTAGAATACATTCCAGCGGTCTCATGTGTTGGTCTGTGTGCTGGTACCATTTCCGTTACTTGGCGAATACTTTGCTAAATACTTGTATGCATGTTAAGCATATTTGTTTAAATTATGCCAGAAAAATACACACACACACTTACACTTTCACTCGTACACACACATACACAATGTGCGAAATGGAGTACTTGTAATTTAATGAAAATCCCACATTTGGAAGGATTTTGTGGGTAAGGGAATGTTTGTCTAATTTATGGTGATATCGCTGATGATTGAGTATTTAAGTGAGAATTTCTCTTTTTTTTTTGTTTTTAAAAATATATAGAGAGGCCAGAATTTAAGTTTAAGTTAAACTACTCTTCCTTTTTTGTTTGACCAATTCCTGTAAAATAATACATATCAGAGGTTTTTTGAAAAAAAAAAAAAAAAAATTCCTCTGAATTAATATTATTTCAAAACAAAAAATACTCTTCTCTACTACTAAACATTACCCAATTCGCGGTGAACAGTCATTCGAACTAAAACTCTATAAATTGAGTGATAAACTAGGTTAGGTAAATCAAATTATTATAACACCGTGTTACACACAATCTGTCCTATGAACCAAATGCACATATTCGGAAAGAGGGGAACAAATAAAAATACACGTGTATCGGCGATTTTCATGTACACGTCAGAATTTTTTAAGTTTGAAGTATAAAGATCGTAGTGGACTGTGTGAAAGCCTTTGGACCGATTTTTAACCTGATTTTTTGCAGGCAGACTCGTGGAAATGTCTGTATCACGTCAAATTTTTTAAAAAATAGAATTTTATCAATTCTCAGATTTTCCTAAATTTTTTACGAGATTTATACTTCAAACTTAAAAAAAATTCTGACGTGTACATGGAAATCGCCGATACACGTGTATTTTTATTTTTTCCCCTCTTTCCGAATATGTGCATTTGGTTCATAGGACAGAAAAAAATCTATTTTTTGTATTTTGTATTTTTTGTAAATAAATTTGTCTGTTCGTTCAGTTGGAAAAAGTGTTATCTATTTCGTGGTTTCAAGAGTATTGGGCTGGAATTCGACATCTGTCAAACTAAGTTGTTAAACCAATTTTTTTTTTCTTTTCAGTTGGAAGTCCGACATTGACGAAAATGGATCGCCTAACTATCACACAAAACTTAACTAAAAACGACTGCAAAAATGGTGATTCTGGTACAGCCACATATCGTACTTAAAAAGGAGATTATGGTTTATATAATCGTGCAATTCGGTGGGTATGTTAATAAACAAAATTGTCGTATTTGAGGTTCTGAGAATCCTCAAGTAATTGAAGAGAGGCCATTACATCCACAACAAGTCACTGTTTAGTGCGCTCTTTGGACCGAAGGTGTGATTGGACCTTGGAGTAAGATTTACTTATTCTGTCATTTGAATGCTCATGTGATCATGTATGTTGGAGAACGGTTTTGAGACCAACAAATGTTGGGATCTAGCAACATTTGTTGGTTACAAAACTGAGCTTAAATTACAAAAGTTTCAGTTGAATTACTTTTTTACCTTTTAATTTTTTTGGAATTTAAAAATGTTACACCCGGAAAGAGATGTCGTTTGGGATTCTTAGTAAGGGAAAAATGAGGACAAACATTAAATTTTTTAGGGGTCGCGCCACTCCCTTCAAATTTTGAAATTTTCGATATTTTGGTGTTGATTTAAAAAAATTAATTTTAAGTTTGTTGAAGAAATAGAATTTGGGTTATTTTACTTTTTTTTGGAATTTTTCAACCATAAATTTTTTTTTTTTGGAATTTTCCATGAACGGGTCTTGTTACAATTTTAATACAATTGTAAACATTTCATTTCATTTATTTAAGTCAATGGAAAAGTAATTCCTTACAGACTAGATTAAAAATAAAAATTTAACAAATCAAATACAGTGTACACTCTACTTGCGGACACCTCTCTTAAGCGGACACCTCTCATAAACGTACATTTTTTTTTCAGTACCAATCCGCATTAATCCTCTTATGTACCTTTCTCATTTGTGGACACCTCTCAGTCATTTACGGACCAAGTGCTCAGTCCCTTAGGTGTCCGCTTATGAGAGAGTACACTGTATATATGTATGCAGTATCAAAAAATAGAAAAAATATTTAATAATAGACCAGAAAATATAGAAATAAAAAAAAACAATTTTAGAATTAACACCTTTAAATTTGTTTTAATTAGTTTATCCTTATTTTTCTCTTGTTAAATTAAGGCTTTCAAACTACACCAATTTCCGAGTATGACTTTTTTTTCACTCCACCAAACAATACGTGGGGCGTCTAGAAACAAAAATTTCTTCTCAACCTGTTTTTGAAAACTAAAAGAATTTTTGTGACTTTTTTCATATTTTTTTGGTTCATCGAATTTTTTTTTTTTTGGAAAATTCGGAGGTTTTTCTAATTTCACAACAACTTTGTCAATAAAAAACATTTCAAAGGCAAACTTATTCATCTTTTATTTGATGTACAGTGGAACATCCATAACTTGAACCTGCACAAATCGAATTTTCAAAGCAATTCTGGTGGCAGTAGCGTTAAGAAGACAAAAAACTCTCTGTAAGTCGAAGATTTCTGTGGTGGTTCGAGTTATGGAAGTTTGACTGAATATAAATCATAAGTTTTTCATTTTTTTTTTTGCTCGTTTATTTTAACAGATCTAAAAACGATTCATAACTTTTAGAAATATCATCAAACCGTACAAAAGTAATGATGAATATTGAAAGACGGTAAAGTTCTAAGTAATTTAAAACCACTACGTTTATGTTTTCTTCGTCTTTCAGTTTTTTCAAATATTTTTTTTTAATTTTCATGTTTTTGTTTGCTTTAAAAGCATGCAAGATACGAGTAATCTATGAGACTACTTGCCGCATATTCCTCAAAAATTCTACAAAATGACACTCGGGGGGGAAATTTTTTATTTTATTCAGTTCTCGAATTTCAAATATCTGATGCGATTGTTTCTCATTCCGTTGTAAACTTTAAATACAGATATCTTATTAGTAAATTGGTTTAGTTTTTTTTTTTTTTTATACATTTTTTGTAGGCTGATGAAACGTCCAAGGAATGATCGTGCCTTGCACTTTTTAAATATCTCACAACAGATTATCTTTATGAAACAAGTGAATGAAAATGACATGCAGCTTCAGTGAAATCCAAATGTTCAACCAGTTCAACAGAACGTAATTGATTTAAAAATCTATAATGAAATTTATCTCTGACCATATTTGTCCAGCGTTCGTTATCTCAACATCCAGCATTTCCACACCACAGTCTGTGTTACGTGTGTGTGTGTATGTGTGTTGCATGTTTTTAACCTACCAATTTATTTTATTCTCGTTACTTTTAATTGAAATACTTTTCGTTCCATATCATACCCACAAAAATGCTTTGTCAAAAACTACAAAAAAAAAAAATAAAATGGTGAAAAAAGCGCACAGTATTTGTTATATTCGCACGGACAAACAGACAGACATCCTGGCCACAAGGATTCGGTTATAGCGCCACCATGACTCTTAATGCTGTTTGTGCCACTATCTGTGTCCCCTCAAACATTCTCTTCGCACGGCAAATGAATTCGATGTGACAAAAGAAAACGATCGCTGTCACTATTTTGTTCCCTCTTATACACGGCTTGTTTTCCCCAGCAAAAATGTAAGCATTCGAATGCAATTTCTATGTCATCACATCGATTTAATGACATTTATTTTTGTGGCATTTGGGGTTTTAGTTGTGCGAAGACGAGAGAAAAGGCTTTTAGTGTTATTATCCCTTAGCGAGAATGAACACTGAGCAATTCCCTTTGCAGTGGGCGGAGGGAGGCGGATTCCACCATTTACCCGAGGAAGCTGAATGCACTTTTAATTGCTTAACCTTAGTTAACGAGTAGTTTGCGTCTTATTGATTCCATCGACGCAAAAAGGCTAAGCCCCCGGCATGGTTTAAAGCGATATGATGATTTGGAAGAAAAACTTAATTAAGCACAACGAAGGAAAAATCCCATTTAACACTTTCTCGTTGCAATTCCACAAAAGAACACATGCAGAGAAGGCGGAGATGAGAAAACGCTTTTGTCTTTTTCCCAAAGTGTTGTTACTTTCCACAATAAAAGTTGACAGTGTTTTAAATTGTTGTCGCAAATAAACTTACACATGCTGACAATGCAATTTTCATGTCGAACAGTGGCAACAATGAACTTTTACAGGCGCCGCAACACAGCAGCATGGCAACCTGAGCAAAGAAGACGACTTCTCGTAAAAAAATGCAAAATATTTACATTTCCCTAACAGCCTTTTTGTGCCATGCCCGGAAAGGATGGAGTGTATGATAGATTTGGTCGTTACATTTGCAACACCTTGACTGGGGAAACAATATTTGTATCTGATCAGCGAGATGATCTAAATATTGTCGTTCTTCTGTGGCCAAGGATATGAGATAGGCTGGATGAAGGCTACTGAAACAGAAGACTCTGGCTTGGTAATTTGTAGTATGCCCTCTATGAGTCTATGAAATGAAGTGAAGGGCATTTGAGATTCGGCCCACACAAACCGAGATTTTATTTATTCGTTCTTGTTTTGTTACCTGAATATTGCCTGTGTGTACGTGTGTGTGTGTGGCCTGGCTCACAAGTAAATCGATAAATTTGCTACAAGCAAAGGAGGGCGGGCTTCTGTTGCGGCGGTTCGGTGGTGGGTGTAGAACAACAAAAAAGAAACACAAAGTTTGTTTTTATTGACCTAAATAAAAGTTTAAAAGTTAACAAAGGATTTGTCTATAAAAAAACGGAACAGATTTATTGAATAACAATTTGGATATGTAAAGATTTGTAAAACGAACAGACAAGGACAGAGAGAGATAGAGAGAGAGAGAGCAAGGCAGAGATATACTACAAAACAAAATGATTAAATGAAAGAATAAACAAGTTTATGTAAATGCAATTGCGTTGCCTGTAGCCTATGTGGAATGTGAATTACTCATACGCCCCCATTTAAGGTGTTCAGGATCATTGCAAAATCGATTATAATAAACTTACGAACGAGTGCTATTGAGACCAAAGTAAATTTAAAACGGGCCAAACAACACATGACATTGGAAGGGTGGGAACTTGATAAAACGGCGAGTTCCACTGACAGCAAGACAACGGCGCCGGCTATAAATGTTGCAAGCCAATCAAAAAGGCGGGATGGCTTTTCAGCGGGGAAAAACGATTCTCTTTGTATTGTACAATACACTTCACAAAAAAAAAAACAAATAAAAAATGCTATAATAAAGCAAGTGATCAATTCGTTAGTAAAACCGTCACGTTAAATTTGAACGGTTTTTTTTGGAAATAAAATTATATTCAACGAGGTTCGGGGGAGCTTTTCTCTGACAACAATCCGCACTAGATCTTGCGGAAAGGCTAAAACTGAATGATCATACAACCTTTGGAGATTTCAGCAGCATTAGAGTATGCAGCGTTGTTGAAGACGTCGGCATCGTTGCATTATTCATCCTAAATTCTTAACAAAGAGGGAGGAAACATCGATTTCACTCCCCCGATGTACCCGGTTTACTTAATGTACTTGAAAGCGATGGTAGCCGCATCGACAGTGACACACATAAAAGCAATTACTAGCGAAGGCAAAGCATAGGGAAGAACGGCAAGACCAAACTAACTCTTTTCTGAGAGATAGTTTGGTGCATACGCTCCCTAACTGTCACCGACCAATGACTGGTAAACTGTCTCCAATTTTCTTCATACGTTTTTTAATACCGTTGGTGAAATACATAGACATGCCGGCCCTGAGATCATATGATGTTAGATGGCGCTTGGGTGCATTTCCGTTGCATTTGAATTACTCTGAAGACTCGTTTCCATTCTCTCATGCTGCCAAGACATTCAATTAAATTAAATAAAAATACGTTAAATAAAAATACGTGATGTTTGGACATTTCAGAGCGCTCAATCAATACGAGGTTCTTACTTTGTCAGCGACAACTTCGATAATTTATCTACTAGATTTGGCATTTTAGAGCTCTTGGGACAGTTCAATGGGAGGGTCTGCTATGCACTATAGACACTAAGGCCCAATAAATGAGTCAAGGTTGATCTTTGTTTTTCGTATAATCTGAATTTTTTCATTTTTAGTTTAAGCGTAGTTTAATCGTCCACTGTTGGGCGTTCAAAACTACAGTTCAATAGTCACATGATTTTGTCAGCACTCAACGAAAGAAGAAGAAAAATCCAAATTATTTTGGTTCAACAAATTCCACAAATAAAATAAATTACAAAAATAATAAGAAAGACGATATTAGTTTGAATGTTTGGAAATATTACGTTTTCTAAATTTGTTATTCACTGGAGACGGTTAGGAAAAAATGTCATTGAACGTCATTCTGAAATAAGTTTGAGACAATGTACGTCAATTCGTTTGTTAAGAAAAAAAAGGGGGAGTGAAATAGGAATTAGTGTGATATGAAATGCCAAAGATAACACATCGCTACCTTACGTTTAATAGTTGTGTTTTTTTAATTGTTGATTTGTAAGTTTGTGAAATTTTCTGGAATTTTTTCTTTAATAAAAGTATGTAACGTTTTTTTCCGAATTCCTGAAAGACGAAATTAAAAAAAAAACCAAAACCTCGAGTTAAAATAAACAAATAAAAATTTTATAAAAATAAATCTTAATATATATTTACCCTCGACACTGATTCACTGACTCTGTCACGCAGTACGTAGGAATTTAAATAGGTATTCTATAATTCTATTCTATAAATAATAATAATAAAAAAAATAATATTTTTTTTTTACAGAAATTTTCCCCAAATTTTTTTAACCAAAAATTTTTTTTTACAATTTTTTTTTTCCAAATTTTTTTTTTCAACAAAATTTTTTTTTTCCACAAAATTTTTTTTTTCCACAAAAATTTTTTTTTTCAACAACATTTTTTTTTTAAAGAAAAATTTTTTTTTTCCAAAAAATTTTTTTTTTCCACAAATTTTTTTTTTTTTCAACAAATTTTTTTTTCCATATTTCAACGGGCGCCATAGGCGCATTACAACTTACTAGTAATAAATAATAAAAAAAATAATATTTTTTTTTGTACAGAAATTGTGTTTTCCCCAAATTTTTTTTTTACCAATATTTTTTTTTTACAGATTTTTTTTTACAATTTTTCTTTTTACAAATTTTTTTTTTTTTAACAAAATTTTTTTTTTCAACAAAATTTTTATTTTTCCAAAAAAATTTTTTTTTTTCAAGAAAAAATTTTTTTTCAGCAAAAATTTTTTTTTCAACATAAATTTTTTTTTGAACAAAAATTTTTTTTTTCAACAAAATTTTTTTTTTTCAACAAAATTTTGTTTCCATATTTCAACGGGCGCCATAGGCGCATTACAACTTATATATATATATTGTCATTCAAGCGCCCCGAATTCCTGAAAGACGAAATTAAAAAAAAAGCCAAAACCTCGAGTTAAAATAAACAAATAAAAATTTTATAAAAATAAATCTTAATATATGTATATTTACCCTCGACACTGATTCACTGATTCACTGACTCTGTCACGCAGTACGTAGGAATTTAAATAGGTATTCTATAATTCTATTCTATAAATAATAATAATAAAAAAAATAATATTTTTTTTTTACAGAAATTTTCCCCAAATTTTTTTTACCAAAAATTTTTTTTTACAATTTTTTTTTTCCAAATTTTTTTTTTCAACAAAATTTTTTTTTTCCACAAAATTTTTTTTTTCCACAAAAATTTTTTTTTTCAACAACATTTTTTTTTTAAAGAAAAATTTTTTTTTTCCAAAAATTTTTTTTTTTCCACAAATTTTTTTTTTTTTCAACAAAATTTTTTTTCCATATTTCAACGGGCGCCATAGGCGCATTACAACTTACTAGTAATAAATAATAAAAAAAATAATATTTTTTTTTGTACAGAAATTGTGTTTTCCCCAAATTTTTTTTACCAATATTTTTTTTTTACAAATTTTTTTTTAAAATTTTTTTTTTTTACAAAATTTTTTTTTTTCCACAAAATTTTTTTTTTCAACAAATGTTTTTTTCCATATTTCAACGGGCGCCATAGGCGCATTACAACTTATATATATATATTGTCATTCAAGCGCCCCGGTGGTCGAGTGTGGGTTTGATTCCAACCAGAGACTTTGGTCTGTCGCTGCAAAAATCTAGCCATATGGTCTGTGTCACCCGGTTTACCATTGGACCCAAAATTAAAATATAAATTTACTTTGTATTCCATTACGTTAAATATAATCTACCAAAAAAAAAAAAAACTCCATCGCCCTTTTCCCTCTAAATTTTCTCTTTTCCAGGAAAGTCATTGACTTTGACTGTTTACGCGTGACCATCAACAGACAAAACAAAGGCCGCCCAAACAAAAAAAGTTTTCGATTTCAATTAAAAAAAAAAATGTAAAACAAAAACTTATTCAAATGTCAAATTATTCAAAAAAAAAGAAGAAAAGGTGTGATCACAGAATCAGTGAACAAAATTTGTGAATATTTTTTTTTTGGTTGCAAGTATTGAACCAGAAATGTTTTTATTCAAATATTTTAATTGTGTGTTCCTTGTTGCGTTCAACGTTTGACAAACGATTTATTTGTTTCATTAAAATTTTTTGGTTGTGTCAACAATGTTGCGGTTTTTCTGTTTTGACAACAACATGGAAAACATATGGATTTTGAACAATTGCACAGTGGTTAATAACGGACAATAATTCCAATGCCATATTGAAACACACTGCTTGGCGGAGGAGTAAGTATCACCATAACGTCTCCACACATATGTTGTGAAGTTATAATTAAAGATTATCCTCAGCCCATACCCCTTTCCTCGTTTCATTGATGAGCTATTTTGTCTGCAATCTCTTAGACAATGCTAGCCTAGATATTGTGAAATTGTATAACAACAATTCCAATTGATGTAATTGAAATGAAATTTCATTGAATTCATTTCCGACTGCTCTTCCTCTCGCCATACTGGCTCTACTGACTCCTCGTTAAAGCCGGTGATTATAATGAAAATGAAAAAAAGAAAACGAAAACTTATTGAATTTTGTAATTGTATAGAGCTCGATCCCTTTTCATGTGTTTCGTTTTTTATGTTTTGTTTTTTGTTTTTTATTTTTTGTATTCTGCCTTAATCTCTTTCATCGTTGAAAGACCGTCTCTAATCGATTTGTCGTTGTCGTCGACGAAGCCTGTATTACATTCAATACCACCTCTGCAGCGATTACTATGTTTTCATCTGGCTCTACGATGATGCTTTACAAATTCAAGAGCGTGGCACAGCCATTATGTCAAGCAGTGGGATCAAAGGGAAACGACAAGAAGGACGCAACGCAACAAAAAAAAAAAGGCGCCATAATATGAAAGTCTGCCGTTCGATACAGCAACCACAGCAACAGCAACAACTACAACGTCAACCTAAAGGTACGGCTGACAGTCAGGCATTCGAGACAGGATTGTATAAAATTATTTTCCATTTACAGAATAATGTTGTTATAGAAAATGGCACATCTATTCATATACGCTACGCCAGCGTATAAGTATACACTTCCCATCATCCGCCACCCCCACCTGACATTGCCAATCTATAATCCATACATAAAAGGATATATGGACATGTTTTTGTACATATTGCAAATTAAAAACACATCGTTTTCCTATAGTTTCTATTAAGTATAAGCTAACAAGTCATCAATCCTGAATTAAATACACTTTGCAGAGAACAGCGGAAACACAACGCATGCGGGGCGGGGGGAAATGGCGAAATGGGAAAAAGATCATGTTGAAAGCTATCAATTATATTCGAGCGTCAAGATAAGACATATTACAGTTAACAGGATATGTAGGACTTTATGATGCAATGCAAAATAAAAACACAAAACAAAAAACCAACACAAAAGGTCCCTAGCAAACGTCATGGCTGTGAGTTGTTAAAGAGGATTAAATTTAAACTGACATTAAAAATAGTGGAAGTTTTTCAACAGTTTTGTAGCTCTGGCATGATTTTCGTAAGGCATAAATTACGCAAATGCAAAATAAACCCAAAAACTGTTGACCTTTGTGATGGCATACGAGGTCAGATCAAAAAGTGTTGATTGACAGAATGGACGACATAGTGAACAAGCTTAAAGAGTCAGCATCAACTTCTGATTCAGTGATTGATGTCACAGCTGACTTTTAAACAGTGGGATGCGGTAAGTGTGTTTATATGTTCGTTAAAAGTTTGAGGGAAATACAACGTAGTCTTTGCGGTTACTTGGCCAAAAATTGGGTAATTTACTACATAATAGCCCTTAGCTTTTTTACTTTAGGCTCTCAAATATAATGCCTTCATTTGTTTTCATACGAGAGTTAACACCGTGTTACACACATTCTGTCCTATGAACCAAATTTACTTTTTCGGAAAGGGGATAAAAAATAAAAATACACGTGTATCGGCGATTTTCATGTACACGTCAGAATTTTTTTTTTTTTAAGTTTGAACTATGAAGCTTGTAGTGGCCTGTGTGAAAGCCTTTGGACCGATTTTTAAACCTTTTTCAGTGATCCAATCGAGCTGATTTTTTGCAGGCAGCCTCATGGAAATGTCTGTATCACGTCAAATTTTTTAAAAAAATAGGTTTTTATCAATTCTCAGATTGAATATGTGCACTTGTTTCACAGGACAGAAAAAGATTTATTTTTTGTAACACGGTGTAATGAATAGTTGGCTGAGATGGGGTATTACAAATTGAGTACTGCAGCTCATGGCTGTTATATCCACTGATTACTAGGGTATACAAACATTTTTTTTTCGAATAACGTCCTTTTTTTGGAAGCATATTTTTGATTATTTTTTTTTTTAATTTTTTTTTTGGAAAATTCCGGTCTTCTGAAATTTTCCGTATTTAAAGCACAAGTTGGTCAATAACAAGCATTTTCAAAGTCGTTGAGTCATCATATCAAAAGAAAAGTGTTTGAGCTTCAATTTGATGTACAGGGTTCTCCAACAACAGGTGTTATTTTGGTATTCAAAGAAAAATGGCATTCTTTGAGATAAATGAACGGTCGTTTATTTCATAATAAAGGTATGTCTGTCGTTAAAAATGAAAAACAACATCAGCCAAATGGCCATGACGACCACGCTTACAGGACCATATTCTCTTCATGCAATTTTCCATAACCAAATCGCAAAGTGGCTGCGCTATGTACTCGTTAGCCTCACGTATTCTATTTTTGGGGTCTTGAATCGACGCTGGGCTGTTGGCGTATACCATATCTTTCATGTGGCTCTAAATACCGGGTGATTTAAAATAACACCTCTTGTTGGAGATAAGTATTATATTTTGTTTGAGCGTTTAGCTGTCACATATACATTTTTCTTGGGAAATTTTCCAAAATAAAGAAACATTACATAACTTCTAAAAAATTTCATAAAAATGTAAGAAATTAATGATTTTGTTTTAAAGCCGGAAAAATTCAAAGTAATTTGAAAAAAAAAAATGATCGGTTTTACTGTTGGCGTTTCAAAATTATGGTCTTCAAACCTTTATAGCCACAAATTCAATGTAGCCATCGCAATTTATAAAAAACATTTCACAACTTTTAAAAATTTCATGAAAGTGTAAAAAACTAATGATGCCGTTTAAAAGGCATTAAAATTCTAAGTAATTTAAAAATTATTTTACTCTTGTCGTCACTGATCACCAGCCAATGAGCATTACAGCTTTGTTGGGGTCGTGCAGTTCGATCCCCTGGACCAGCCTGGACTATGGAAGATCTGACGAATATTGGTGTACCCATTAAAAATACGTAAGATAGTCATGAATTAAAAAATATCTACTAACTCAATCGAAATATGAATTAAACCAATTCAAATATTAGAATAAAGGACTGGCGACATCTGGTCAATTCAAAACATGAATAAAACCACTTTAAATATTAGAATGAAGGACGGGCGAAATCTGGTCAAGTCCGAAATTATTTACTATGCCAAGACCAACGATAAGGAAGAAATATTTCAAGGTGGACGTCTTAAGTTTTGTTCAAGGCTTGGCGAATCCGATATAGAAGAATTCATCTACTACCTAGGAAGTTTACCAAAGTATAGCTACTCGGAAGAGAGCAACACTGAAGAGAGCCACTCTGAATATCCAGTCTGAAGTGAGATTATTGTCGTAAACTTAGACTTTTTGTGGTCCACCACTATTCCCATTTATCCTGACATTAGACGTACAATTAATTTGTTGCCAGTTGAGTACAAATATTCCATTTGAAGAAAAATAAAAGTCTTCTAAAAAAAACCAAGGGTCTACATGTGCAAATGCATGTTCATTTGAAAAATGTCGTCGCACGAGTAACTACCAAGTGGAAGAAGACATGAAAATCCTTGGTATCACGAACTGGAGACGCCAAGCAGAAGACCGAAATGCTTGGAAATCATTTATTAAGCCGGCCAAGAGCAACAACAGGTTGTAGAGTCAACTTAAGTAAGTAAGTCCGAGTAACTTTGTTTTCATAAATATGTCAACATTTTGTTTTTTTTTTATACTTCCAACAAGTCCGAAGAATTCTTTATTGAAATTAATGCACAAAATGTAATTTTTTTAATACGACATACGGGCTCAAAACACAATTACACAATGATATTAACCCATTAATTGAAACAAAAAAATGTTTGGGGCAACTCTAACATTCGTCTCTGCTGCACGAGCCAAAATTTCACTGCCATTGAACAAAAAAGGGTGTGTAATTTAAAAAAAAATGGTTTTCGTAAAATCACTGCCCAGTGTAATGGCTGGGTTAGGGCGACTAATTTTATTGGCAGACAAAGGTAGCAGCTATTTTCGCTCAATGCTATGAAGGTCATCTGCAAATGTGAGGAGATATTCTATGACGTTTAGGCAATCTTCCCATGATCATTGGACGATTGCACACAAAAAAAAAATTGTAATAGATAACCATCATACAATTGCGAAATGATCGGAATGATCAGAAATGGTCGAACTTGATTTTAATTTTTCATAATTTTCTTGAAAAAAAATAAAAAAGGATAACTAATTTCTGTTGTGTTCACAAGCAATCTTGTTTAGTGAGAACCCCAACTGATAAGCCGACTATTGTACTTAGATGCGGTCCATCCGAAGAAGTGATTAAGGAAGCGGATGACACTCCATTGTCCAGCACATCGCCTTCTATAACTATTGCAATATAGTCAAATATACAATACAGGGTGGAATAGGGTCAAATATTTTTTTTCAGTAATGTTTTATTTAATTTTACTGATGACTACAAGTCAGTGAAAATATAATTGCTACCGTTCCTAAGAACTTCAACGTAAACTTCTTATGGAAAAAGATAGTCACCATCGAAGTACACAAATCGCCGCATTTGAAATGAAAACATCCATAATCTGTTATCTAATTTCTAATTTTAATAGTTAACCAAAAATCCATTTGATGTCATATATTATAGGTTGGCCAACTTTCGATCCGCCCTCGTAAATTAGTAACCATAGACCGACGGTACATTGTGCCCTGGTTAATTTAGCCTTGCCACAAAAGTTTCACAAGTTTAAATGTTCCATCTTGATTACCACCTTAAGCCTTATTCATTTACAACATCAGAGTTCGTCTATTTCGGGTGCGCGTGTGTGTGCGTGCGCGTATATGTTGGTTGGTTCCTGTTTCCGCTGTTGACTTGTCAAAAATGTAAAGTAACTCGTACTCTTGACGTCCCAGGGTGTAGAGGGTAAATGGGAGTACACATTTTGTGTGAGTGTGAAGGGTGCAACTTCATTGGAGGTTTGTGGTAACGAGATGTTTCCCCCGAAGCTATAACGCGTTTTTAGTTTCTACCACCAATTAAGTCATTAGAGTTAACAACCATTTGGAGTGTGTATGTGTGTGTGTGTGACGGTGTCGGTGCAAGTGTGATTGCAAACATGTGGGATTCTTGGAAATAAAACGGCCAAAAGCATGGTTTGCATGTTTCGGTTCATTTTGAAATGTTTCTTTTCGTTTTACCTTTTTTTTTATTATTTTGGGAACTACCGGAGTTAATATATTTTTTTTAATGAACATGTTCATTTTTATCCCTTTAGCGTTTCATGTATCCGTGGGTAGAACAAGTTTGTGTGGCGATAACTAAGTTTGTCGGTGTGTGTAAGAGAGAG
Source organism: Hydrotaea cyrtoneurina (assembly GCA_958296145.1). NCBI lineage: Eukaryota > Metazoa > Arthropoda > Insecta > Diptera > Muscidae > Hydrotaea > Hydrotaea cyrtoneurina. Next base: position 17,380,983 of record OY282514.1, on the reverse strand, counting down.
AGAGAGAGAGAGAGTATTGCATTCGACAAAATGTTATTTAAAACGGCTTTTCATTGAAACTATGGCCGCAGCCAAACAAAAAAAAAACAAAACAAAAAAAATAGACGCGGACAAACGTTTAACTGCCAAATTATAGACTAATACAGTGTTTAATTTATATTCATTTAATATCCTGCAGGCGTAAACTAAACAGTTTCTTTTTGCACTACGATAATCACAGGTTCCACTATTCAACTTTAATGTGTCAATTCCAATGCGGAAGTTTAGTGAGAAGTCAAAGGTGCAAACTTCGGTTTGGGGAGGGTGACTGTTCAGAAAAGAGGTTGTTAAGTTCGGCCGACCCCTGCTCGAGAGCATGGACTACGTATTTCAAAGGAGAATGGGGACATGATTCCACATAATAATTTTCTATCACAAATACCACACAGTCCATCCAAAAACACAACTCTACATAAAATGAATGGAAAAAATTGGTGTCACAAATAAACGCATCAGAAATATTTCTTTTTGTGGTCCTTGGGAGATAAGGAAATCACTTAAATAGTCTTAGAATTGTACAAAGATCAAGTACTTTACCGGGTTCAGATCAATATTTTACAACTAGTAAGTTGTAATGCGCCTATGGCGCCCGTTGAAATATGGAAACAAAATTTTGTTGAAAAAAAAAAAAATTTTGTGGAAAAAAAAAATTTTTCTGAAAAAAAAAAATTTTTGTTGAAAAAAAAAAATTTTTGTTGAAAAAAAAAATTGTTGTTCAAAAAAAAAAAATTTGTTGAAAAATAAAATTTTTTTGAAAAAAAAAAATTTGGAAAAAAAAATTTTGTAAAAAAAAAAAATTACGTTGAAAAAAAAATTTTGTAAAAAAAAAAATTTGGAAAAAAAAAATTTTGGGAAAAAAAAATTTGGGGAAAACACAATTATTATTTATTGTAGAATTATAGAATGCCTATTTAAATTCCTACGTACTGCGTGACAGAGTCAGTGAATCAGTGTATCGGTGAATCAGTGTCGAGGGTAAATATATATTAAGATTTCTTACAAAAGAATGACAAACTAAACAAGCTTACTTATTTCCCCTAAGCTTCCATGAATGAACTGAATCTCTTGAATCAGTTTATTGTTGTTCTACAGAAATTTTACATGGCTTAGAGATTACAATCTTACTCGTAAACTCGCGAGTCACAAGAAGAGCGCACCCCCTGCTGGAGTTTACCTATGTAATATTTCAAGCCACTACATTTCTCAACGAAGATTTTTACCTAACTTTCATTAGGGTACGGGATATTCTTTATGGCAAGTTCCTGTTGGTGTAATTCAACAAACCCAACTTTCAATATCTTCAAAGACGTGTTGAACATATTGAGAAGATCGATTTTTGGGCAAATTTTCTTTCAAAATTTAATTTCAGCTCAAATACATTGAAACATAATCTTATATTAAGCGCCCCGCTAGACGAGTTGGTAATTTCATATTTTCAGATTTATGAGAAAATCTACTAAGAATCTTAATTTTAAGTTCAAAAATTATATTTTATAAATTTGATGTAGATATTGGATAACTTTGGAATATAAATTAATAAAATACAAAAAAATTATAAAATATATCATCAAATGAAAAACAATGTGCCTAAATGTTCATAATATGTCGAAAAAAGTGTATAAACATTTTAAAATTACTTACTTAGTTAAGTAGGCTCTACATCGTGTTGTGAAAAGATGATTTTCAAGTACTTCGGTATTGTCTGTTGCTTATCTAGTTCTTATTCCAGGACCTTTCACCGGAATCTCAGTCGGCGTTCTCCGTCGTACTTGTTGCCGACTGTCATTTCAACTGATGAGACTGGATTGAATCAATCGACATGATCTTGCCAAGCAATCGTTGGATTTTGTTGTGCTGATACCCTTCCATTGATGGCGGCTACCAACCAACTCTTCCACTGCCTCCAAGGTGCTAATACCCGTCTCCACTATATTGCCTTTCTATCGCCGTTTCTCTGTCTCAAGTTGTTGTCTATTGTCGTCCATCAGACTCTTCTTCGCCTATTCCTTCTAGATTCTTGAAAAAGCATGAGTTGCATATCGCTTCATCCTCTTGACCTTGTCAATGTCATCCGCATATGTGAGCAGAATGTGGCGCCTGCTTTTTGATTAATTTCTGTTTTTTCCGAATTAGCTTTAACAACACGTTACAGAAGTTGCCCGATGTGATGTCAGCCTGTCTCATTTTTACGGAGACTCTACTTTCACTCAGTCGTTCTTCTGTTGGGTTCTCATATGCAGACAATTTTTTTATCGGATCGTCGCGATGGCTTCATTACACTATACAACAAAAAAAAACAAAAGTGTTTGTAATGAATAAAGACTATACAATGTTGAAGTACTTTGGTGCAATGAGATACAATTTTAATGTACTGTGATCTTCTGGAAACAAAAATGGATGATATTTTTTTTTTTTGATTAGTTTTTTAATTTTTTTTTTAAACAAATTGTTTTAATTTTTTTTTTTTGTTGGGAAATTGTTTTCTGTTTATTTAATTTTTAAAATTTTTTGATAGATAAATTGTTTAAACTCCAAATCGATTTGTCCAATTGGTTAAACTAAATTTAAAAAAAAAATAATCACTACATTATTTTGAATATTCTCCTTTGTTTTTGAATCCGAATAGATAAAGTTGTAAATAAATTTAAGTCGAAGCATTTGTTTTGGGTAATTTTCTTTTTTGTGAAAGAAAAAAATCGTAGAAATCAAAAATGACAAATGATGAAAAAAAATTTATTAAAAATAGAATATGACAAATAGTATAAATTTTTAGTAGTTTATGATTCAAAGGTTAAGGAAAAGATTCAAAATAATTTCTTGGTTATTTTTTTAAAATTTATTTTGATCAAGTCGGACAAGTCGTTTTTGGATTATAACAATCTATGTATCACAAAATTTAATTTAAAAAAAAAATAAAACAAAACATAAAAACAATTAAGATATGTTTTGTTTTATTTTTTTTTTTTAATTAAATTTTGTGATGCATAGATTGTTATAATCCAAAAACGACTTGTCCGACTTGGTCAAAATAAATTTTAAAAAAATAACCAAGAAATTATTTTGAATCTTTTCCTTTACTTTTGAATCTGAATAAATAAAGTTGTAAATAAATTAAGGTAGAAGCCTTTGTTTTTTCGTAAAATATATAATAAAAAATTATGGAATTCAAGACATATGATGAAAAAAAAAAAATCATAAAAAGAAAAATATTAATTTTTTAATAATTTATGATGGATATCTTAATTTTTTTTAAAATTATTCCCATGTTTGTTTCAACTTGTCCGACTTGGTTTAAATACATTTTAAAACAATAACCACTAAATTTTTTTAAATCTTTTTCCTTTTCTTTTGAATCTGAACAAATAAAGTTGTAAATAAATTTAAGTCAAAGCCTTTGTTTTTTTTTTTTTGTAATTTCGTAAAATTCGAAAATGACAAATTATGACAAAAAAATCATAAAAATAGAAAATCACAAAAAATATTAATTTTTAGTACACTAAGATAAAAGGAGGTATAGCTTATTAAAATGTATGGAGGATTTTCGCTTTTATTCACGATTTACTGAAAGTCCCTTCTGGAATTTCCCTGGCAAATTTTTGTTTTTGAATCCGAATAATTAAAGTTGTAAATACATTTAAGTCGAAGCATATTAATACTTTTTGTGATTTTCTATTTTTATGATTATTTTTGTCATAATTTGAACAAATAAAGTTGTAAATAAATTTAAGTCGAAGCCTTTGTTCTTTTTGTAATTTCGTAAAATTCGAAAATGACAAATTATGAAAAAAAAAATCATAAAAATAGAAACTCACAAAAAGTATTAATTTTTAGTACACATATCTTACAATTAAAAGGAGGTATAGCTTATTAAAATGTATGGAGGATTTTCGCTTTTATTCACGGTTTTGTGAAAGTCCCTTCGGGAATTTCCCTGGCAAATTTTTGGTTATAACTCCGATACTGGCATTCAGATTCCAAATGGATTTGTAACAATATCTGTCTCAAATTTGTTTACTTTTAAAAAAAATTTAAAAAGGGTTTCGCTTGGAAAAAATATTGACTATTTTAAAGATCAAGGGCGACCACAGTTCATCAGACTTGGATAGTGGTTAATCCTTAAAGGATTTTTGTTTCTATTCACAATTTAGTGAAGGTCTCTTGTGGAATCTCCCGACAAATTTGTTAATAAATTCGAAACTGTCATTCATACGATACGATACGACAGCTGTAAAGAAGAAGATTTAAAATAATTTAGTGGTACATTTTTTAAAATTTAAATCGTGACAATTTCAGTCTCAAAAAATTTAATTTTTTTTTTTAAAAGTTTAAAAAAAAACCCAACGCTAGGAAAAAATATTGACTATTTTAAAGATCAAGGGCGACCACAGTTCATCAGACTTGGATAGTGGTTAATCATTAAAGGATTTTTGTTTCTATTCACAATTTAGTGAAGGTCTCTTGTGGAATCTCCCCCATACGATACGACAGCTGTAAAGAAGAAGATTTAAGATTTTAGATTTTTCAAAATTTAAATCGGTTAATTTTTTTTTAAAAAATTTAAAAAATACCTTTCACTAGGAAAGTATATTGACCATTTTAAAGATCACGGGCGATCACAGTTCATCATAATTGGATAGTGGTTATTTCTTATACATTTTTGTTGTTGTCTCTTGTTGTAGGTAAATAGATTAAAGTATGTAATCTTTGTCTTGGGTCTTTTCCAGGATTTGGCGGAGCATGAAGATATGGTCGATAGTTGTTTTGTTCGGTCTCAAGGCTTTCGGATTAAATAAGCTTGACATGGTCTTCCATGTGATGTAGATTACGTAAACATTGTTACCTGTTTTTTAGGGAATCGAACAAGAAACCGTGATGTTCCAATGAGATGAGTTTATCAGCTCATCTCCACCTATTTTATACAGTTATTAAAATATTTCGCCTGCAGTCTATTGCCCTAATCTAATACATGTGTTTGTCTCCTTTCTTTTGAATCGGCCATAGCACCATGAAGTTTCAATCATCAGACGTGTATTTATTGTTCCAGATGCTGCAGATTATCTTATGCATGCAGTTTATCAGCTCATCTGTTCCGATCTTCCACACTTTGAAAGGATTCGTACAAATTATGAAGATTATTCGAGTGCTGGAAAAAAGAAGAACAATTTTGTGATGAGTTTTTTAACAGAGATTTTTTAGAGATATTTTAGAGAAATTCGGAATTGCTGAAAGGGCTACATTTGTATAAGCGTTATTAGTATTTATCCCCTTCCGTGGATCGGTCAAATATATTTGACAATTACTTTTCTTTTTTTTTTTTTTTTGACTAAGTAAGTTTCATAATGCGTGTTAGCAATAGGAAATAAGGGTATTGGTGGCAGGAAAAAGAAAGTTGTGTTTGTTGATGTTTCCTTTGATTTTGAGAATGTCATAGCTGGCAGGAAAAACACTTGCTGGAAGATTATTCCACATACGAAGAGTCTGGTTGAAAAAATAATTTTCTCTATAGTGCGTCGTCCGGTCAGCCGGCCATTGGACAATGAACGGATGAGAGGCCCTGGATAGCCGCGTATTCCTGCTAAATGTTCTAACAAACAGAAACTGACAAACAGATACGTCACCATAAACATTTATTTGCCACGGAAAGGACTAAGTAGTAGTGGCCGGTCCCACTTCGAATCCCATGGGAATGTCAAATTCCAGAGTTATCGTGGAAAACAGCCATATAAAAGGAGAGATGGAACACACGTCTAATAAGCCATGCAATAGACTTTCATTCTATTTTAATCAAATACTTATTTTGTTCATAATTGGACCTATTTGAGTAATCAAGTTTATCAGATAAAGAATCGTCTTTCACAAAACTCGTGTCAGCCCAAAGTAAAAAGTGAATACACTATTTTTAAAATGTCTGTTCTCCATTATCCGGACTTGCACTATCATGTGGGCATTTGAACTCAATTTACGCTCTTTAGTTGTCCTGAATTTACACCCCTTTTAATTGTGAATTTCCACAATAATCGTCTCCATTAAAAGAACCTAACGCACACAAAAACAACTGAACATAATTCCACATTGTCGTTTCACAAAACGTTGAACAATACTTTCACGTAAAATTACGTACACGTTCCGATATGAAATTATGCAATTTAAAGCAGCGAGTAACCCTCGTCTACAGAATAGTCCTGCACGTAAAATTACTATATTTAATAAAGGAAAATAAAAATTAAAATAAAAATCTTTTTACAAAAAAATACACACACACATAGATGTACTACCATTATATAAATGGAGGTACACACACACACACACTCATAAAGATTTACATGCGTTGATAAGTCAGCCAAGTCAGAGAAGTGAACATCGCAAAAAAAAACCAAGTGTATGAAGTCAAAGCACGCATCATCTACTGGCGTTTTTTCGAAGTAAAAATAAAAACGAAACTCAATGCGTCTTTAAAAAAAAAATACAGAACACTGAAAGAAAACTAAATCGGATACTCCGTTTAAAAACTATCGAAAATATATGCAGTTCACAACTTCATGCATACAAAAGCTGCCACTGATGAGATCTATTGTTAATATTTTCTCAGACCCACTTTATATCGGTTGACTTATTTTTTTGAGTGGACCTACATTAGCCCTTGGCACTTAGGGTGAGTGTGAAATGGGTACTCCTCTATTTAGTCGCTTACAGGGAATTGGTGTTGTGTTTAAAAAGGTTACGTCGGAACCTTTGGTTTGAGTGAATTTCCGTTCGTTGTGTACGATATGTGTGCCACAAGTCTGGCGTATCAACATTTCCCTGCTGAATAATGCCGTCATTTAAGAATTACAAAAAAATTAACAAAGCGATAAGATAACATTTAAAAAAAAACACACACCGTTTCTGTTTCACAACGCACAGTGGTTTGCAAATCGGTATTCGGACATAATTGTCTAAATTCTTGTGTGACTTTGAAAACCGCCAGTTGCTCTCAGAGAAATACTCATTTGTAATTCTGTACATCTCTTAAGCGGACACCTAGGATACTGAGAATTTTTTTCCGCTTATGAGATGAAGGGACTAAGAATTGGTACTGAAAAAACACTGGCCGTTTATAGGATGGTTTCCGCTTAAGAAATGTGTCCGCTAGGAGAGAGTACAGGTGCAATTGCTGTCAACATAGAATGAACGCCTAGCTCAATTTATATTGTTGGGGAAAAAAATCAACAAAACGTATAGCAAAAATTAAAACTACGAGAAATTCTTGGAATAATTCACCAAGAAACCATGGGGTCGAACAAAAATCCCTAGCTCGCGCAAATCGATTTTGTATCTTTTTTCCAAAGTCGATATTTTTAAAATATGTGAAGAAATCCTGTAAAAAGAAGTGTGAAATATATCAACACTAGTAAGTTGTAATGCGCCTATGGCGCCCGTTGAAATATGGAAAAAAAAAATTTCTTGAAAAAAAAAATTTTTGTTCAAAAAAAAATTATTGTTGAAAAAAAAATTTCTGTTGAAAAAAAAATTTTAGTTGAAAAAAAAATTTTGCTGAAAAAAAAATTTTTCTTGAAAAAAAAAATTTCGTTGAAAAAAAAAATGAATCAGTGTCGAGGGTAAATATATATTAAGATGTCTAGTCGGAAGACAATTATAACAAATTATATTGCTAATGAAACGAAACCTTAGGTTAGAAGCGCCCCGTTAGACGAGTTGGTGGCGTGCTTACCTATCAGCGTGGAGTTGAGGGTTCGATTCCCACCAGAGGCTTTCGCCTGTCGCAAACTAGCCATAAGGTCCGTGGTTCCCGATTTATTCTTGGACCCAAAATTATAACAAAAATACACTTCCGTAAGGTACGAATATTAAGTGCTAGCAAAATTGGTGTTGCAAAAACGCATCATTGGGCAATTAAGTGTTGCCCAATTCCTGACCATCTCGTTTGGGAACCTCCGACTGAAGCTCGAAGAGGATTTGCTAAGTGTCACTAACAAATCGTGTATCAGTGCAAAAAATTTTAGTCTACGCCCCAAGTATTTCAAAGAGTACCGTAACTCACAAAAAATATTTTTTTTTCGATAGTTTTTTTTTTTATTGTTACAAAGAAAATACTACATTTGATCATTATCCGACTTTGTGCGAGGCTAATATCGGGAAAATCTTAACGAGAATGTACAAAATATTTTTTTTTTGGCTCAATCTGATTTTCTTGGTTTACGGTGTAAAGAATTTTTGAGAATTTTTCCAGAGGTGCCACAAACCGGCTGTTTGCCGAAAATTCGGGTTTTCTGAGCCTTTCGTATTTCAAGCACAAGATTGTCAATAAAAAGCATTTTCAAATTCATTGAGTCATCATTTTAAAAGCAAAATGTTCGAGCTTTAATTTGATGTATATGAATCATAAGTTTTGTGTTTTTTTATACAATTTGTGGGGAATTTTTCATAAACAATCAACGAAACGTTACATAAATTTTAGAAATTTCATTTCAAGTATAAGAAACTAATGTTGCAGTTTTAAAGCTGGAAAATTCTAAGTAAAAAAAAACAAAAATACTTTACCCAAATTATTTCCAAAAAAAAAGATTAAGCAGCTTTGAATTTCGAAAATGTAATTTTGGTAACCATAATGTTCATGTCTGCTGATGGTCAACTCATTGAATAACATGAGGTTTTCACAAATGTGGACGGCCGTGGTGTGGTAGGTAGTGTGTGCGACTATCACACAGAAGAACCCGAGTTCGAAACCGGGTAAGACCATCAAACATTTTTCAGCGGCTGTTTCCACCTCGTAAATGTTGGCGACATTACGAGTAAGAGAGCGATCTCTAAGCCATGTAAAACTTCTCTAGAAAAGCATTAGCCGTTCGGAGCCGGCTAGAAAACAGTAGGTCCCGGTCAGTGAGTATACATCTCACTGATTCGAGAGAAGTTCACCGTCTGTTCCTTCATGGAATGTTAAGGGAAATAAGTAAGTAAGTTTCACAAATCCATCATATTCGTAGTAGATTCTTTGAGTATTATAATTATTATTGAACTCATTTAGCGGCCAATGGCAATTGCAAGCCACTGTACTTTACCACTGTGTGTGTTTCAAATCGCATATCGTACATGGACAAATTTACATTCACACTTTGCCGGTATGAGAACACTACATGCTTTGTAAATTTCTATGCACTCTCCCATCATCCAAAAAAAAAAAACAGAAAACTTAAATCTCACTTCCATTTGAGCAGGTTAAGAGTTGAACGTTTTGTTACTGATAAACTTAGCCAACTAAAATCTCTGGGAAAAAAACGAATAAAACAATTATAAATAAAATATCAACATGGTAAAAACAAAAAAAAAAAAACGTTAGAGATAAAATTGCTAAAATATTTCACTCTACAGTTTATTGAAAACAAACAGAACCCGCATTCGTTTCAGTACAAATGTTTTCACTTCAGTTAGCAGTTTTTTTTTTTTTAGGGGAGGGGTTTGTTTAACATGTCCTGGCACTGTGAACCCACAAGAGTCTCTTGAGTAAAATATTTCAAAAGTTACTTTAGATGAGAGTTCCAGTTCCGTATATCGTGTCGGGATGCATTACAAACGCAAGTATCCCCCCAAAAAATATTGTTGCATATCTTTTCACACTCAAAAAAAGGGAGAGAGAGAGAGAGAGAAAAAATGAATGACTGCATTTTGTCGACAATAAAGTAATATGAATTTATATCAATTAACTTTTTCCACTCTAAATTTTAATTGAAAGTTGGTTGGAATATGAGACAAAAAAAAAACCAAACATATTTGAATAGTAATTGAAGTAGTACTCGTATGTCCGTACCGTCATGGCTGGACTACATTGGCTTATGGTCCTAAGTACTGGTGATTTTTATTGTATTTTTATTTGTTTTTGTTTTTTTTTTTGGTGTATTTCCTACAAAGTTCAATATGTTTTAATAAATTAATTTAATCTGATTTGTAGGCAAACACAGCAGTTCGATAACAAAACATTTTAACTCAATTTGCACATGGCTAGTTAGCCATCTTCGGCTGTTGAAATTGCAATCCAAAAAAAAAAAAGAAAATATTGGTGTCTGTGTTGGTTTTTGTAATTATCCATAGAGCTCTAATGAAATTTCCATATCAATTTATCAATTGTAAAACAAAATGTAAAAAATCTCATTAGGCTAATAGAAAATACATCTGTGTTCGTCTGTGTGTGTGCGTAAAAGGATCGGTTTAAATGCCAGTATTTGTCTTTAATAATATTTGATAACAATGGCATTTTATTTAATTGAAATGTACGTGAATTGAATAGTGTGTGTTCATAAAATACAGTAGTTGAAGAATGTGCGGAAGGCTGCCAGCCAAGTAATTTCACGCAGAATATTACGGCCTGAGCTGTAGTTCCACCCACACATTTTTTATATTTTCAACAATCATTCGTGTGTGCGACTATCACACAGAAGAACCCGAGTTCGACATCGGGTAAGACCATCAAACATTTTGGCGACTTTACGAGTAAAAGAGATCATTCTCTTATGTAAAACTTCTCTAGAAAAGCATTAGCCATTCGGAGCCGGTTTTTAACAGTAGGTCCAGGTTAGTGGACATAGAAGTTATATCGCACACAGCTCACTGATTCCAAAGAAGTTCCCCCTCTTTTACTTCATGGAATGTTAAGGGAAATTCGAAACAAATCATGAAATCATATTTAAGTTTTCATAAGTGATGAAACTTTCAGTGTTGGACAGAGTCTGAGCCCTCTAGTTCCTTTAGAACACAATGGCACAGAGTTAATGAAAAAGGCTTTATGAAAACAACATCTTGTTTCGTTTTCCAATTTTCTATCAATCCCATGTGTAAGGGTCCAACGTAAAAATTTTAACATTTAAAAAAAAAAATAACAAAAATATTTTTTTTTTTTTTGGCTTATTAGTACGTAGCATGGGGACATTTTTTCTTCCAAATTCAATAAAACGATAGAAGAACATTAACTACTCTGCTTTTATGTATACTAAACAAAAAACTAAGCTGTTCGAATTAATATTGTTTTCCAGTCTGCGCCCCTGAGGTGGGTCAAGTCTGTTAAAGAGTCGTTTCCCAAGAAACGGGATCTATTGTTTGCGGACGCTGGGCAGTGACAGAGGAAATGCTCCAATGTTTCGTCATCCTCTCCGCATGCCCTACATACGCTATTGTCTACTTTTCACCTAAAAAAATATATTTTTTGCTTACATTTTTTAGCATGATGTTTTTTAGCAGTCCTCGTACCCGTGAAGTAGATGTATTTCTTATAACTAATTATATTGACGTACTTCTTGTTTCGGAAATATTTTTATATTTGGGGATATGAACCCATTCACACAAATCATCCGGATAACCGTGATCACTCAGGTTCTTGTATTCTGATAAAAAAATACAATTATATATGAGATATTGGACGGAGTTAGAGAACATTTGGTACAGTCAACTTGTATTAAAATTAAAAGCAAGGAGGGTGATGTAGTAGTATCCTCGATTTATTTTCCTCCACGGCATATTGTAACAATGCAACAGTATAAATACCTTTTTAGAAGGATGGGCAAGTGATTTATTGTGGGGGGAGACTTTAATGCAAAGCATCCATGGTGGGGTTCACGGCTAATAAATCCGAAAGGAAGAGAGCTACATAAATGTATAAGAAATGAGAATTATTCGACTGGCTCACCAATTATTCGACTGGCTCTGATCCTTGCAAAATTCCAGACTTGTTGGACTTTGCAATATATTCTGGTATTTCTACTCATCGATTGGACATATGTAATTAAGACGATCTGAGCTCAGAACACACTCCCATACTAATAAATGTATGTGCTCCGGTGAACATTGGGAGTAGAAGGTATAACCTTATAACATCTCAAACTGATATAGACTTCTTTAAGAGCTGGATAGATTCGAATCTTGACCTACATCTAAGCTTGAGGAGTGGGAAAGCGATAGATGATGCTGTAGAATAGTAGAAATACTCTGAGAAGTGGTATACCGACTATCAATCGAAATCAGACAGCTTATAAATGAGAAAAGAAGAGTTAGAAAAAAGTGGCAGCTAAGTCACTTAAAGCTGGCATTCCTCAAGATAGCGTCCTAGGTCCGATATTGTAAAGCCAGTTTGGACATACGGGATTCAACTATGGGGTACATCCAAAAATTCATATCATTCCAAAACCCTAAGACTGATAAAAAAAGGCTCCTTGGTTCGTTAAAAACAGCACAATATCCAAAAAAATTTTTTTTTAGAAAATGCCTCCAGAAAATCTTTAATTGAAAATCTGAACCATTTCTGGAATCAAAATACATCAATTTGTATAGTGATTTTGAAAGCCTTTAAACGTATTTTTTGCCATGTGTTATCTGCATTGTCTGCAACAACAAAAAATATGTGGAAGCAGCACAGAATGCCGAATGCTTAAAATGAATAAGGGAAAAACAAAATCAATGCGACTAAATGTTGATCGTTTCCAGCAGTAGCTAATTAGGTATTGTTTCCAATTATTGTCCAATAACTACACCTGACAATTGTCAGGAACCTTAAACTATTGAGTCAATTATTTAATCTTTAGTCAATGAGTGATTCGAACTCTCCGCTTATGGTCAATCCTCACAATGGGTAATTTCCTTCCAGCTACAAACACCATACAATAATTTAATTTAATGGTAATTGTATTTAGTAAATGACAAAAATAAAAACCGAATTAAACATTTCAAATGTAACAATTTCCATAAACTATTTTATCCCTCGCCCCCCAACCCCCCCCCCCCCCCACACACATGCTAATGAAACATGAATGGTGAAAAATTGTATGTGGCAAAGCAGCAAATAGTTACGCTTGCAACAATCTAAAGTACACAACAATATGAAATGTTGGCAAAGTTATAACGTCATCCTTTAAACAATGCGATTATTTGTATAACCCGAAGGCAACGACGACACCATTTTCTGCATTGCAATGCATTCTGCCTGGCAATGCTTAACCAGCAACAGAACCAGCGCCAGCAAAGTAAATGCTCGAATGCTCATGTTGTGTGTATGTATGGGTATGTGCAAACATATGTTTGTGAACAAATGGGAAACAATAAAATATTTGTAACCAAATCCACCTAATGTTGAAATACACACTCGTTCTAGATCGGGATGAAAACACATTCCATTGGCCGGGGGATGGGGTATGAGCAAGTTTTCTGAAAAGTCTGGGGAAAATATTTCTGAAAAAAAAAGTTAGCCAGACTCGGTATCTACCTTATGGATTACAGTAGCACTGGAACTTAACATTAGCTTGCGGAAATGACTCAGAAGTTCAGAATACTTCTGATGTGGGGGTCATACCGGGCAACTGTGAAGCGGGCAAGTTTGCGAGAATCAGTTAGTTACAGATCCTGGCCGAACTGGAATCTGTAGTTGTGAATAATGGAAACTATAGAGCACAAAAGTGCGTCTGCCCCAGGTTGTATTCAATACAACCTCTAAGAATTGGTTAATTTCAAATCTCCCAATGTGATGACCGACAAATAAATACATTCACAACGTTTCTGAGTCTGAGAATGGTCAAGCGGGGAATTTTACATCTCTCAGACCAAATTAAATTATATTTCACAGAAAAAACATATTTTTGAAATCAATTACGAAGTTTGTATGGAATTCGTCAATTCAATTACTTTTTTAATTGATTTTCTTCCAATTACAAAAGTTGTGAATTCAATTACTCAAATTTTAAATAAGTAATTGATTTTTTTTGCTTTTTTTTACATTGATTTCACCAAGAATTTCTAAGTTCAATTACAACATTAATTGATATCCAAGCTTAATTTCAATTACGACAGTAATTGAATATTTTTGGCCCGTATTTTTTTCCGTGTTATGTGCGACAAATTTAGGTTTCAACATGTCTCCGGTGGGTATGTCAAACAGCCTTTGAAATAATTCAATCCCTGGTAATCCCATGTAGTTACTCTCTAATATCCATCTGTGAAGTTATTTGCAGTCAAATGTATATCCTTTTTCGGTTTTCATTATTTCCACAGCCCTAGTCAAAATAATCACCTTCTATCTCCTCTAACCTGACCGGGCTAGTTCAGATAAATGCACCCACACACACACACACACAAACAAGTGCCATACAAAAAAGGGAAAAGGTATGTAAAATGGAACGCATTTGTGAAAGCATCCGCTACATAAAATGTTAAATCTAAATGGTACAATATGTAATTAAACGTAAATGATGTTCTATTTTACATACAATCATTTTAACTCGGTTTAATATTAAGTGTTTAATAATTGATGATGTTGTTTTCTCCCTCACTGCACTGCAGCCATTCGTTTCGACCCGCCCGTTCCTTGGCAAGCCAAAGCGTTGCGCTTCAATCCCATCCATTAGGACTCGCTGGCGGCAACAGCTCGCACTAAGCCCCCCCATTGTATGTATTGTGGCAAATGGGATGTCATATGTAACGTACTAATGTTGTATCCTTTCGTATCCTATGTGGCAGAATGCACTTGTATCCATTCATCCATTCGTTCGTTCGTTCGTTGGTTGGTTGGTTCATTGTTGCCCATGGAAGTGAATGTTTGTTTGCCTAGTATTAAATGAAGCTGTGCTGTTGTTGTTATTTTGTTTCACACAAATGTTAATAACAACACCACATTGTTTACAATGTATCAGAGTGTCGGTGTGTGTGTGCGTGTGTGTGTTAAAATAAGAGGTGGAGTTGGGCGTTAGTAAACAGTGGTACGAGTAGGTTTCAGTTAATCACTCAGTTAATGTTTGGAGTGAGTGTGTATTTATGCAAACATGCTCACACACATACTAAAATTTGCCTACATTCAATCACACACACACACATACACACATAGGTATGTAGTCGTAGAGAAAATGTGTTAATTATATTTTATTTAGAGATTAATGTCGCTAATGTGTTTACATGTGTTCTTTTCTATTATCATTGCCATGAATTATAGAAACTTATTAAGTTCTCCCTCTCTCTCCCCGTATTCTACATCACTCTTGCCCTGTCTCTCTATCACTCTTCGCTTGTTCCACATTATTTCACATTAAATTCATATATTAAGTTCTAGTTTTTATTTGCTATTTGCTTTGTCAAGAGTTCAAATGTCTCTATTGTTGTGCAAAGTGCTGTCAATTTTGTTTAAATAATGCCATGAATTTTACATGGGGATTGAACCGATTTCTAAACAAAAGGATGTACATATTAAAAGGTTTGCATTCTATCGTGCCTCAACAGCACGACGGGGAAAAACTGCATATTCGGTAGAAGCCAAACTTTATTTACTGCCTGTTTCCATAACACGAATTTGTTCGTTACAAATTGTTAATAATGGTAAATAATTTCATTCACATGACTTTGTATGGCGTCATACCAAGGCGTCGTCTCAATAATGTCTCCGAAATGTTGAGAACGACAGTGAATTGATGTTGATGGCGCTTCACGCACTTTTTCTGCCACAGCAGCAACATTCTCGGGTGTACGCACTGTTTTTGGCTTTTCACGCTTCGGTTTATCGATGAGGACGCCAGTTTCTTTCACTTTTTTTTCACAAGATAACGAACATACGGAGCTGACGGTGCTTCTCTTCTTCCAAAATCCGTACGCAATTTTCGCACACAATTTTCGATTACAATTTGTTTACACATATTTTTGTTCTCCCCCTTTTGTACCATTGTTCTTATTTCGTTTTGGTACCTTTTGGCCCCTTTTTCATCCCTTTCCAAAATATTTTCCACTTATTGTTGGTAAAAATTTGTTTCATTTCTTTTTTTTTATTTTTTCCCTATTGGTCCTTTTTTTATCGCCTTTTCGGCCCATCTGTGACTAATTTCCAGTTATTGCCAACATTTTTTTCGCCTTTTTTTAAATTTTTTTTTTCCCTTTTTTATACAGTTTTGGTACGATTTGGCTACTTTTTCTAACTCATTTCCACATGTTGCTGCCAACAATTTGTTTCACCCATTTTTATCCCGTTTTGGTATCTTTTTTGTTGCCAAAAATTTGTTTTGTATTTTTTTTCCCCATTTTGGCTTCATCTCTAATTCATTTCCACCTATTCTTGCCAAAAATCTGGTCCCATTTTCGTCCCACCTGTAACTAATTTCGAATTGGTGCCAACAAATTGTTTACCTTTTTTTTTACTTTTTTGTACCGTTTTGATATGTTTTGTCCCCTTTTTCGTCCTTTCCTAATATTACCCACTTGTTGTTGCCAAAAATAGGTTTCATATTTTTTTATTTCTCCCCCAATTTGTTCTTTTTTCCCCTTTTCGGCCTAATTTTCGTCCCATCTTTAACTAGTTTCCAGTTGTTGCAAAACATTTGTTTCATCTTTTTCATTTTTTCCCTATGTACTTTTTCGGCCCCATTTTCGTCCCAACCTGTAATTAATTTCCACTTGTTGCTAACAATTTGTTTCCGCTTTTTTTTATTTTTTCCCCATTTTTATCCCGTTTTTGTCCCTTCCCTAACTTATTGTTGCCCACAATTTGTTTCTGCTTCTTTCCCCATTTTGTATCCCGTTTTGGTTTTATCTCCACCTGTTGCCAAAAATTTGTTTCAGACTTTTTTATTTTTTCCCCTTTTGATTCCGTTTTGGTGCTATTATCCACTTGTTGTTGCCAAAAATGAGTTTCACCTTCATTTTATATTTCAACTTTTTTTTGTCAATTTTTTATCCCGTTTTGGCCCATATTTCGTCCCATCTCTAACTCAATTCCACCTGTTGTCAACAATTTGTTCCACTTTTTTTTTTTTTTTTTTTTTTTTTTTTTTTATTATCCGGTTTTGGTAAATTTTTAAACTCAGTTAGTTGTGGACCAATTTCCCAACAAAAATCTCAATATTTTATTATTTTTATTTTTGCGAATTTGGAAGGTTTTGTGGACACATTTTTCCCCTATTCCGATACAAATTTTCAAAAATCAGTACTTAGCAGATGTCCCCCCAAAATTGCATACCTCTAGCTTCAGCCATTTGGTCAGGACAGTGATGAATCAGTCATGCAGTTTTTTATATAACTTCGATATCAAAAGTAAGCCTAAAATAGTTTAAAAATGTAATTGACACTTGTAGTTTCAATAAATAATAAAAATATTTTTGAAAGAAATCCTGACTATAAGAATTCCAATTTTATTTTTGCCCTCATTTTGTAAAACGTCGTTTGAAAACGAAATTTCCGTTCCATCCCAGCAACACCACATTCTACTCGCATAACCAAAAACTAAATAATACGATATACAGAATTCAATGAAACGTAGACAACTTCTTCTTACGATAATTTTGTATTACCTTGGAATCGGAACATTTGAAATGTCCTAAAGAAATTTAATAATTTTTTAAAAAAAAAATATGATGGTATTGTTCCACATTGACATATTAAAGGAACTGCTTCTGCACTTTACAGCAACATTCATGTTTAGAGCTTTTTAAACAACAACTGATTGTTAACTCGCATTTAGTATTCGCTAAATGGCAGCTTGACAAATTCGTGTCTAGCACTTAACAATCGCAATGGCCTAGTCTAAATTTACAAATCCCATTCAATCGCAACAACCGACCAGCATAATTCACACATCATGCAATACCCGTGTAGGACCCGTATGCCAACACGACATTCGGTGTTTATTCACACGCAGCGACTACCCAGCTATGGTTTTCCATAAATACTCCATAAGTGTGTGGACTGTGTGTGTGTTGATAATCATATGATCGCCAATACTGGTGATATTACCACCTGTGTCTTTGTTGTTGGACTACTAATTGTTGTGCCGCTGAGTCCCGCATTCCCATAAATAGCCGCCTGGTGGCAACTCGCACTGGTTTTATAAATTGAATGCAATTGTTTTTAAAAAGAGCCTCAATTCTTGTTAAAACCGTATCTCACTCAGCGACATTTGTTCGAACGTGTGAAAGTGGATGGTGGCACTGTGTGTGGTGAGTAACCACCGCCAACTTTAGAATGTTTGGATTTAAATAATTTGCATGCAATACGGTAATAAGAAGCTAAAGCAAAAAAAAAATGCTTAACTCACAAAACAAGCAAAGGCATACAAGAACCGTATTCGGTAAATAAGGTGGTTATATTGGGCTTGGTCGAAGTACATAAACCCTTTTAGTGGGGAAAACCAAAACAGAAACTTTTTCCCTCACAAGGTGCTCGAGTCCCATATTCCCGGCCCATATGTTTGTCACATATTTTTAATGCGAAATTCCAGCCTGAGCACACTGCTAACTAGAAACCGAATCGAGAGTATTATTAGTCTAAATTATATAACAACCGTAATGAGGAACTGAATGGGCTACCCCCAGTTATTGGTGGTGGTGGCTATAGCAACCGCCCAGTCAGTCAGTCAGTCAGCCACTTTTACAGGCACAAAGCGCTAATAGTCACACTTAGATTCGGTAAATCATATTCTGCCACATATTAAACAACAACATGCAGTCTATAACTTACAGCACTGGCTACCGAACGCCAAACAGCCAACCTGCCAGTCATAAGTATGTACGTCTACATAATGGCAATGTTAACTTGGCCCATGATATACAGCCGTGCCTGTTGGAACACATTAGTATTGTTGGCGTTGTTTTTTTTTTTTGTTTGGCCCCTACTATGGCTCCTGTTGTTTGTAGAGTGTAGAATTGTTTGTGAGGAGCTCTCAGTTTGAGCCTTATGACAAGTTTTAGTATTAGCATTTTGACTGCAGGCTAACTGCAGTTCTTTTTTGTTGTTACTGCTTTTTGTTTCTCCCCAGTTTCGTTTGTTGTTGCTTCTGTGTGTGTGTTTGTTATGCTTTGTTTTTGAGAAGTTGCCAGTCAGTCATCATGGCCAGAGCTGGTGGATATCAAAGGCATGCAAAAATGCTAATGCCTAAACATACAAACTTTGCACAAAGCATAAGTGACATTTATGACTAAAGCCTTTTGTCAAGGGTTATGGCGTTTCTTGCTGTCGCTTCGTATCGTCTGTCCCTCTACTCGCGCCTAAGCCAGCCCTTTGGTTTCGCTTTTGCCTGAATTGAATCGGCTAGTATTTCGGAAAAGAAAGGCCCATGAATTAATGTGGAATGGGAGGCCATTTCGGCATTATTGATGTGTCAAATATTGAAAAATTTAATCCGACCAACCGACAAACAAACTCGATAAGTAATTAAGCGATGCCCGGTTTGTTTGATGTCACACTTTAAGTGCTTGAGATGTTGGATGAAGCCCCACTTCATCTGACATCACTTTACCTTTTGTACTGCATGTTGGTAGCTTTCCCTCAACTAAACCCTTTTAATGCTTTGTCAAAATTATTTATTGGTAATTGATTGTTATATGTGGGACATAAAAGTCACAGTAAATGTTACTGCTTACAGTGCGGTCTATAAGACCATATGAATTTCAAGAGACTGCACAAAACAACAGTTTTTTTTCACCAGATTCTGAAGAGTTTTCGCTCGATGGCGGATTGCAGAATCCTGTGAGACAATGTAGCATGATTTTTTCAACATCGAGACCAGCATACTCTGACTTGTAGAAGTTTTTTTTCCCAACAGTACAACAGAAATAATGAGTTATATCCAGTCCAAAAGGAGAATATGAAGGTGAGAGTTGCAATGAGAGTACCCATGCGGAAAAAACAACGACATTCGCAAATCTGAGTGATGGTGTCCTTCTTATCCGTGTCATTGTTGTTGGTCATTGTCAAATGGCCGGTTGACCGGACGAAACACTATAGAGAAAATTCGTTCTTCAGCAGTACTGCTCGCATGTGAGATTATCTTCCAGCAAGTGTTCTTCGTACCTGCTATGAAATTATCAAATTCAAGACAATCATCAACAAACACTACTTCATCTTTCCTTCTTCCAATACCCTTACTTCCCATCGCTAATAAAACTTAGAATGAGAGGGGAACGACAATGAAAAAAGTAGATAGGATCACGATTGAAATCAATAAGTGGAAAATAAAAAGCAAAACTTAGTCGTACTGACTATTCGTATGTTGCTGTTGTCGTTCAGTCTGATGATAGTGGACAGATTGAACCAGATCATGGGAAATAAATTGGGGAAAGCCTTATCGACCATATTGCGTCATTGAAGACAGGAGGAATGAAGTTACCACCATGGACTTAAAAATTAGTTATCCAGTACACAGAAAAAAATAATTTTTCGATTCAATGAAAATATTCACGAATTCAAACAAAAAATTCATTAAAATCCTGTGATAAAACAATTTGTCAACTTAAAGAAAATATTAGTATACTATTTATCAAAAATATTTTTGATGAAGAAAGTTTCATATATACAAAAAAAATTGTATGTCGTTCATTAAAAATATTTTTGATGAAAACATTCACATTCAACAAAATAATTTGTAGGTGGTTTATCAAAAATATTTTTGATGAAAAAATTCGCATATCTACAAAAAAAAATTGTAGGTCGTTTTACGTTGAGAGGAATTATGCAATTTTTGAAATTAACAATAAATTTGTTCATCAACAATTATCAAATTTCGTTTTTTTCGCATATTTGTGAAAAATTTTATTAAATATTGAAACGAAATTTAATAAAATAGATCGAGAAATATTATATTTTTTAAATTTTGTTTAATATTTGGTAAATTGCTTATCATATTTACGAAAAAATGTATGTAATATTAAAAGAAATTTTATAAATTAGATAACCAAAATACAAATCATAAAAAATATAAAAATTTTTGTCGATTCAATTGATCAAATTTCGTTCAACATTTGATAACATTTTCGTAACATTCGGACGTTGCTTCGGATCATTACACATGGACATATTCTCTCTTTTTTTTCTGTAAGTTCTTCCGAAGCCCTGCGGGGAGAGTTAAAGCGGTCATTGTTTCTAACGATAATGTGTGTTACGAGGACAAAAATGTACAATACATACACCGTGTTACACACATTCTGTCCTATGAACCAAATTTACTTTTTCGGAAAGGGGATAAAAAATAAAAATACACGTGTATCGGCGATTTTCATGTACACGTCAGAATTTTTTTTTTTTAAGTTTGAAGTATGAAGCTTGTAGTGGCCTGTGTGAATGCCTTTGGACCGATTTTTAACCCTTTTTCAGTGATCCAATCGAGCTGATTTTTTGCAGGCAGACTCGTGGAAATGTCTGTATCACGTCACATTTTTTAAAAAATAGATATTTATCAATTCTCAGATTTTTGATTTGAGAGAATTTACCCGCATAGGTTAGATTAGGAAGGATAGTGTATTCAAAAAGGCACTCGGAGACGCATGTGATCCACTGTTGAAGAAGAAAGGTTATGAGGAAGAAAGCATCTACTTAATAGTTGAAAAAGATAGCTTAAGGAATTTTTAAAAAACACATACTGAATTGTAATCCCAATGCCTGAGTTTAAGGTAGAGTGCCTTGTAGCATGTACTATGGGTAGTCAAACCAAAAGAGGAATTATCTTGCGAAATCAAAAATGAATGTACCTTTTCCCTCCCCACTCTACTCTACACGAATTTGTATAAATTAAAAAGGGATTTTCTGGTAAATCCCCTTACGGAGATATGATATGGAATCGTCTTGTGCAACAGACTATCGATAAATGGCGATAAGGAGTACATCCTGGATGCATAGACACAGCTCAACGATTGGCAGTGTCAATCTGAATAAGAACTGGAGCACCTACATATAAGCTCATCTACACAACGCAGGCCACATCATCTCAATTGATGTGTCGTCTGTCGTCGTCGACATCGTCATCATTGACATCATTGTTGTCAGCTGTAGAGGCAATAATTTCTTTTCCTCTGTGAAATGTGAATGCATTTAAGTGAAACAAGCCCATTTTATCATATTCACTCCCCCGCCGCCAACCCCACTGAAATAGTTTACTACTCTGGTAAAAATGCACCGCAAATACAGCCCATCGACTCCACGCTATAAACTCATAAACACACGAACGCATACAAAGTTAATTGCTGTGTTTCCCTCTCTCTCTCTATCTCCGCTCAAGTGTAGAGAACAAGTTCAACTGTCGTAGGGATTCGAGTGTAGGCAAATGACTATGTGTGTGTGTAGTGAATCTACGCTGTGGTGGTGGCAATTGGAGCTGCCTGCTGTTGCCAGTATGACAGGATGAATTGCATTCATATGGATGCAACATGAGTAAAGTATGGCATGTGTGGTATTGTTGTACTCACATCAAGTGGGAGCATACAAGTGCGTGTGTATGCGGGTCTGTGAGTGGGCTCTGTAGTGTAATCACTGTTACAACTCTATTCATTTACATTTCAATTCATTGTTGTGCCAAAGTGAGAGTAAATGGAGGCTGGTGTGTGCGTGGGTAATAAGAGACGTTGGTGGCAGTTATAACAATTGCATTGGGAGCAATTTTTGGTCGTTTTTGTTTATTAATTGGAAATTACAATTGTCCGCTATTTAGCCTGCCGTCCGCCAGCACTCTTTCTCACCCTCTCTCTCTTACGATCTCCCGCCTTCAATGGGAACCGGACTTTCAACAATAGCCAAACTTTATGCAGTTTTCATTCATAGTCAACGGCGAAAAAAAAAAGTGTTGATGTTGCCCAGAAATACCGAAAAAAAAACAGTTAATGAAGCGTAACACTGGTAATGTATTGCTTTCATATGAAAATAGTTATGGTCATTTGTCGATGCTTACTGTGTTTCCTGCATCATCCGCCAAATATGAGCGCAGCAGTAAACGGTGAAAAAAACAGAATTTCATGTGTAACCTTCAACCGCTTTTAAGTTTCATTATGAGTGGGTGGGACACACCCTGCTCTTCATTCATATACATTTTTTAGGTGATTTCACAGCCAGTAATAGTTCACTATCATAGATTGCCAATAAAGGTTTTGTTCGACTGGCACACACTAGAAATTGGGCGCGAACACAATGAGGTGTTAACATGAACAGCAACAGAGGCACGGTGGGTTTGAAAGATAATTTTTTGGGGCAGAAATTCGTCGAACTGTTCATTTAATTGGAGGTAATATATGACTCTGTTCATCCACATTTCCATCACTGCTGTGGTGGGCAGTGTGTCCTAGTAAGGACATTTCCCAGAGACTGGTGACTTTACTTTTGGATGGACTGAGTACTCCTGCGGCCGCTGTGTAGTAGGCAGTGTGTGCGACCCATAGCTGTTAAATTTCGTTTACGATTAACAATCAATTATATAACTTTTAAAAATAATTGTATAATATAATCCTCTATTAAACAATTTGTGATAAATAATGGATTACAATTACAAATAATCTAAAAGTAATCACGATTACTTCAAATTACTATAAAATAATCAAAAAGGATCATTCATGTTCACACGTTACAAGACATGATCGTTAGTGATGGTTTGCTCTTGTCAAGGGGGCCTGAGCAAGATAATAAAATCAATTAATTCCATTTAGCAATATTAAAAACAACAATCTTATAAAGGGTCCGCCATTTAATGTTTTTTTTCAACTAGTGCTTATTCCGTTTTCCTTATTTTCGTTATCGGGCCATTTTGAACGAATTTTTGTTTACAAAAATTGAAGAGTAGGATATTGGCAACATTTGGTTTCAACAGGATACAGTCGATGTTTTGTGCCCTGTTTTTGAAGATCGTATTATCAGCCGCAGAGCTGATGTCGTTCGGTTACTGCATGGCCAGCCGAGGCAGCATTTGAATGAAATTGTTTTCCACTAGTAAGTTGTAATGCGCCTATGGCGCCCGTTGAAATATGGAAAAAAAATGTTGTTGAAAAAAAAAATGCTGTTGAAAAAAAATTTTTGTGGAAAAAAAAAATTTTGTTGAAAAAAAAAAATTTGGTGGAAAAAAAAATTTTGTTGAAAAAAAAATTTTGTAAAAAAAAAAAATTTTGTAAAAAAAAAATTTGTAAAAAAAATATTTTGGAAAAAAAAAATTTGGGGAAAACACAATTTCTGTACACACACACAATTTTTTTATTATTATTATTTATAGAAAATAACAGAATGCCTATTTAAATTCCTACGTACTGCGTGACAGAGTCAATGAATCAGTGTCGAGGGTAAATATATATTAAGATTATTAACCGGAAGGATTGTACTTTCAAATAAAAAAATAAATTTGAGAAAATATCCAGTAGTATTATTTTTTATGGATTTTTAAAAAAAAAACAAAGTAATTTGGCGGACCCTGAACAATTTATACGGGTAAAGAAAAATATAAATCAAACAAAATACTGGACAAAAATGTGCATCTCCATATTTTTTAATGACAGTAATCAGTATTACTTCCAATTACTAGAAATAATCAGAAAGAATTAAAAGTAATCTCGGAAAGTAGTCGAATTATTTTCTGATTATTTTCCGATTACTTTTGATTATTTAGAGAAATCGAAAGTAATCCTGATTACATTTAGATTATTTGTAGTTGTATGCAATTACACCGTGTTACAAAAATGTTTTTTGACTGAAACATTAAAAAAAACGATAACTATTTAAAAAAAAATTAGGAAAATCTGAGAAAAAAAAAAATTAGGAAAATCTGAGAATTGATAAAAATGTATTTTTTAAAAAATTTGACGTGATACAGACATTTCCACGAGTCTGCCTGCAAAAAATCAGCTCAATTGGATCACTGAAAAAGGGTTAAACATCGGTCCACAGGCTTTCACACAGGCCACTACGAGCACCATACTTCAAACTTAAAAAAAAAAAATTCTAACGTATACATGAAAATCGCCGATACACGTGTATTTTTATTTTTTCCCCTCTTTTCGAAAAAGTAAATTTAGTAAATTTGGACAGAATGTGTGTAACACGGTGTTATGAGTCTTGACAAATGTAACATAATCGTAATTTAATCATTACTGGACATCTACAAAAAATTAAATTTAATTAATAATTTTTACGATTCGTAATCATTACTTTACAGCTAATTCAGGTAAGACCATCAAACATTTTCAGCGGCCGTAGGTAAGAGGGTAATCTCTAAGCTATAGACAAGGGGTCTGGAAAATTCATCAGCCCCAGAGCCGGCTTTAAACAGTAAGTAAATGTTCCAAATTGCCAGAAATTCATTTTTTTTTGGCGTAGTATTGGTTTTTTTTAAAGGGAAAGCATTCCCATTGTAAACATGTGACAGCCTCGGCTTACTGTCGCCCGAGACGACTGAGAACACGATTAATGAACTTGGCTACACAAAATATCGATTGTGGCCTGACCTGTGTGCCATGGGGAGCCATCCTGCTAAAACGACAGACGTACATACCTTCAGGCAAGAAAAAAAAAACATTTAACCTAAATGGCGTTGTCAGCAACATTTTAAAATTGGCCAACTATTCCACCGATCCATAATCCGCACAAGACGGCCACTCTCTAAGGATGCGTTATCTCCTCGACGATCACCTGCTGGTTTTCCGATCTCCAGATGCGATAGTCTAACTAGTTAGTAAAGCCGTCAGGATGAAAAGGAGCAAGCTATAATGTATCAAAAGGTCATGTGCCTTTACACAAAAAAAAAAAACTACTGTTTAATATGATCAAACCACAGTGCAAATCAATAATAGCTCTATAAGAGAAACTCTACTGACAAAAAAACATTTTGCTGATAAATAACGTCATGTACGACAGCCATTAATTTTTTCATAATCAAATTTCCCTTACAAGAAGTAAATAATAACAATGATCACAATAATCATAAAAAACAAAATTTCACATTTACACGAAAAACAAACGACGTTGCAAACAAAAATCGTGTTTACAAACCACTTCCGCGTGTTTTCCTTCCACTTCCATCTCCACCTCCACAATACAACCAACCACACCCGCAACGAACACCTTGAACGTGTTTGTGGCTGTCGGTGACTCTGAAATTCACTCACGGCTCGGTTCTTTAGACTTACACCGAATTTCACAATACCACCCACCCATTTATGACACGGCTTCAAAAAAAAACACCAAAAGTGAATACATTTCAATCGATGACTTTAGTTTTGTTACTCCAACCCCGCCCCCCGTTCAAGTATTGCAATACAAAATGTTGGCAAAAGTTGAACTTTGCTGCTAACCGTTACTGTGTGTGAGCTTGTGTGTGTGTGTAATAACTGTATTTATTATTGGGGGAAAAGTGGTTGCGGCAGATTTCTTGTAAAGAAAGCAAATAAGTCATGACATCAAACGATTGTTTTGCCATAATGATGGTTATATTAGAAAATTACTTCATCAATATTGGCTGGTAAAAGGGCATATTTGAAGGACTGCACTGGGGGGTTGGCAAGGGAGGAGCGGGTGTTTTCCGAGTGTCGCTGATGTTTTAATAGGGACATGTGTTTTGGAACCAAATTGTAGCGGTAAACAAGTAGTTTCAATGGGGGGACATTTATTTCAGTTCTTGGGGATATCAACATATTTTTAATTATGTAAGTGTGATTTCCAGGCAAATGTTGCCCAGAAGGTAGCCCACCAAATATGTCCTCCAAAGGCCATACTAAACTCATATCCCGCCCATACTAGCTAACTGCCATATGTCTTCATAGCAGAGATAATTCATCAGTACATGACTCCAGACCTCCGGTCCATTACCACACCCTCAGTTGCTCTACCACCCGAAGTTGCTCTAAGAAAAATAATACATGAAATGAAAAATCCCAAATCCCCCAAAATTCTGAAAAATTCCCCAAACGATGAAAAACTACCCAATGCAAAACCCCACAATTATTATGAAAAATACCCCAAAAAATACAACAGTAGACTTTCGTAATGCGGGAAAAAGTGTATTTTTTAACAAAAACAAAATCACCCCAAATGTGGGGTTATTTTTCATTATGCAATATCACCCCAACCTAAAACGAGATCATAATTATCACATTTGGGAAATGTGAAAAATCTCACAAAATGTACTTGTTGTTGTGGTGAATGTAACATTTTGGGCCGATTTTTCATTTTTGAATTGTGGCGGTTTTTCAAATGTTATAATTAAGGTCGTAACCCGAACACATTTGAAAATATCCAAAAAAAAAAAAATTGGGGAATTTTTCATTGAAATATATCCTAACAATTAGCAAAATCTCCCCTTTTTTTTGGATATTTTTTTTTTATATGAGATTTTTCTTGGGAATTCTTCTTTTTTTTGGGGGGCATTTTCATAGAGCCGACCGAAGGGTTTGATGGACCCACAGACCGAAGTGTTGGACAGACCTCTACATTTGGAAAATGTGGAAAATCTGACCAAATTTACATGTTGTTGTGGTGAATTTAACATTTTGGGACGATTTTTCATTTTTGAATTGTGGCGGTTTTTCAAATGAAAAAAAACCAAAAAAAAACCGAAAAATTCGTAAAAAAAAAAAAATTGGGGAATTTTTCATTGAGATTTTTTGGAGATTTTTTTTTTGTATGAGATTTTTCCTGGGAATTCTTCTTTTTTTTGGGGCATTTTCATAGAGCCGACCGAAGTGTTTGATGGACCCACAGACCGAAGTGTTGGACAGACCTCCCCGAACTGTTCTGCTGTTTAAAGAAGCCTAGTTCCGCTTAACCCTTTCATGCCTTTCATTTTATGTCAGTGCCTGCATTTCGGATGCTTTTCTCAAAGACGACTCTCCAAAACATAAAAACCTAATCTTCATAAATTCGTAGTGGCTGACAGGAGATTTGTGTATTTCTCAATCAATTACACCGTGTTACAAAAAATAGATTTTTTTTTGTCCTATGAACCAAATTTACTTTTTCGGAAAGGGGATAAAAAATAAAAATACACGTGTATCGGCGATTTTCATATACACGTCAGAATTTTTTTTTTTTTAATTTTGAAGTATGAAGTTCGTAGTGTCCTGTGTGAAAGCCTTTGGACCGATTTTTAGCCCTTTTTCAGTTATCCAAACGAGCTGATTTTTGGCAGGCAGACTCGTGGAAATGTCTGTATCACGTCAAATTTTTTAAAAACAATTTTTATCAATTCTCAGATTTTGCCCAATTTTTATTATTTTTGAAAAAAAAATATTTTTTTCACTTTTCTTAGCATAACTTGAAGAGACTCCAAATTTTTAAACTACTTAATCGTTACGAAAAAAAATGTTTTTTGAACTGAAACCTTAAAAAAAACGATAACCATTTAAAAAAAAACAATTTAGGAAAATCTGAGAATTGATAAAAATCAATTTTTTAAAAAAAATGACGTGATACAGACATTTCCACGAGTCTGCCTGCCAAAAATCAGCTCGCTTGGATCACTGAAAAAGGGTTAAAAATCGGTCCAAAGGCTTTCACACAGGCCACTACGAGCTTCATACTTCAAACTTAAACAACAAAAATTCTGACGTGTACATGAAAATCGACGATACACGTGTACTTTTATTTGTTATCCCCTTTCCGAAAAAGTAAATTTGGTTCATAGGACAGAATGTGTGTAACACGGTTTTATTGTTAATAAATAAAAAAAAGGTATAGCCTAGATTTCTTTTATCCAGTTAAGGCCACAATAACTCCGATATTATGCTGATGTACCGAATGCCACTTACAGTGACTGTATGTCCCAGCTCAAGCCCTATTACACCAAACCCTATCACGCCATTTACAGTGACTGTATTTCCCAGCTCAAGCCCTACAACTCCACCTAAGCAAAATCCGCAAAATTTGATGGTAGTTCCTCATGGATCACGTCCGCATTTCATGAGCACCAAATTCTACATTTTTTTTGCTAACGAATTAAAATATTTACTTCATTTGCTTCATAACCGAAATTCGATTGGAGTCATAGTTCAGGAGATACAAGCACTTTAATTATAGCAATGAAAGTCTACGTTTTTGCCTCAAATAAGAAGTGATTCAGACTTTTGATCGGTTTGCAGTTTAGTTTTTTTTGAATGAATTAACCAAAAACAATTTTAATACAAAATTAAGTTCCTTTTGTGAGTTGAAGGCTTAGTTTAGGAGATACAGGCAATTTAAACATTGCAATGACAGCAGTTAAAGCGTTGTTGGATCTATTGGCAAGAAACAGCCTTCGGAAAATCTATTCTCTGCATATGATCAAGGTCTGCTGTAATTGTGGCTTTTACAGGACTTGCATTTTATGGTGATTGATTATTGGTCCCTTTTAACAAATAATGCAAAATTTCATCAATGTCGCAAATGGCGTTCAATGCTTTTAGCCGGATGGCACCGATTTGAAAGAATTTAATAGGGTGAGGAGGCCTGCCAAATTTTCAACAAAATAGATTAGCATTTGCACTTTGTTTACCTGTTGTTGTGGATCCGTATGCTGGCAGGAACGTCCAAAAAACATTTTTTGCAGGTGACTTCACCAGTAAGAGAGTAATCTCTGTAAGCCATGTAAAAGTTCGCTAGAAAAGTCCATTCAGATCCCACTTTTTTAAAAAAAAAATTCCGTCTGTTCCTTCACGGAATTTTAAGGAAAATTTGATTTGATAGACAAAGAGAAGGAACGAATTTATACACAGAAATTGATACCTTGCTGATCTGTTCCCTTGCTTTAAGGGTGTCACAGACATCGTCATAAAAATAAAGTATCACAGGTATTGAGGCAAATACAATTTTGGCCCATAGATTATAAGGATAATCTCAATTCCTTATCTGATGTATTTTTAAAGCTGTTCCATATCTCCTGCTTTTAGGCCATCTATTTGGTGAAATTTCAGATATAAATATGTTTTCAATTGTTCATATTAGTATGTCCTTGGATCCATTATTAATTCCTAATTGACAATATACAGAATAAATATTTTTCTTTCTAAACGACCCAAGCATTCCATATGAATTTGTCAGGCTATACCATAGAAAAGAATAATTTGGTATGTGATAAATCCAATCACAGCTATCTAATTTGGAAATTGTCACCAAACCAAACATTCAATTCAAAAACATTCCAAACCAAATAAAATCTTGTATACAATTTATAATCAAAATATTCGCTGATCTTATCTCACCACTCTCTCACTCTGCACAGAAAAAAAATGAACCTTTGTGTATGTTGTTTCTCTGTGCTGGTCGGAGAGGCACTCGTCCGCCTTCCATTTCACGAGTTTAAGTTTTTTTCTTAAATAACGTGAATTATAATAAATTTCACACTCGACCTCTTTTCGGTGTGTGTTTCCTTTGGTATGTGCAGAATTTTATATTTTTCGGCGTTTCCGTGGTATCTCTTCAGAATACGTTCACTTTACCTTTACCACACTGTAGTCTGTTATTTGGACTTTATGCTTTGGGTCTTTTCCATTCCGGATTTTTTTCTTTTCGTTTTGTGTTTTGGGGTTTTTTTTTTTATTTTTTTGGTTTATTCAACAAGCAGTATAATACAGTCGCGCACATGTAACATTTTGTTATCATGATGTACTGCTTGTTCTTGTTCTTGCTTTGCAGCTACATGAGACTTGCCAGCAAGCGTTCGTCGTACGGACAGGCAGTAGACGCTAAGCTCCGCCAGATATTAAATAACGTCAACAGACGTGCTCCACAAATTGTGCAATTGTACACATTAAGTGACCACCACGCTATGCTACGCCGTTTGCCAACAGCAATGGATGGATGCGGCTGATTCCGATGCTGCTGCTTTACTGTACATAGACTGGTACTTGTACTAGAATGTGGCAATTCCATGTGGCATCATCCACTGCTACCTTACTGGCTCCCGCTTGCCCGTTTCTGTTACATAAGCTGAAGCTGCAGCATTTAAATTGAACAATATTTTCTCTTTTATTACTATGGACTGATTGTTGGTTGGTCGTTTCGGTTAGTGTGGCAGCATTGGTCTTCCTTCTTCCGCCACCAACACTACCTACGCTGCTCGATGAGTGGTATTTGTTAAGTGCCGCCAAGTGTATGGGGGGGGGGGGGGGGGGTGGGGAGTTGGAACGAGGTGATATGGTGACCGAGTGAGTACATGTGCGGTGTGCAATGGCAAGAGGCAAAAGAGTAAAGTATATGAAGCATTAAAGTTGAGTTCAAAGGTCTTTTTGTAATAAAAATTGAACACAGTCCATTAAGATTTGTCGTACCTGAGTGCGCACATAATCTAGAGATTTTGTGGCATTGTAATGGGTGACCCCTTTGCACTGGCGAACTTTTCCTTCTGTGCTCGCTCACAATGAATGGCTGCCATATACCTTGGCCTGTATGGACAATTGTTGTTGTTCTGTGTGTGTGTGTGAGGGTTCATTTTATATCATCAGCGTCAGCAGCAGCATCATCTTCATCGTTGCCCTCGAACTCATCCGCATGCTGGCCGCCGTCATTGCAGTAAAAAAACAACCAAGACAACACAATGCTAAAGATGTGCGTGGTATGATATTGCCTTTTTTGTTTTCGGCAACCACTCTACCCAGTCCAGTGCAGCCTGGCCCCATTCCATCCAATGTCTTTATATCTCCTCTCTTTTTTTTAAGCAATTTGTAGTTAAATGGCTTACATTTGTCGTTAAGAAATGTTTTCTTACAAATAATATCCACATCGGGGTTTTTGGTGATTCCTTTTTTTTCGTCGTATACTTGGATCGCTGGATGCTACTGGGCGAAGGCGGCGGCGACGGCGTTTATATAATGGCATAGGTCAGAGATTTTGGTAATAGAGCTGTTTCCAGCCAGTTATAGTGTGTGTGTGTGTGTGTGTCTATCTGTATATTTCTCTGTGTTTTATTTGTTCCGTATTTTCGTTTTTGGATGCTGTTTGGTATCTGTTTTATGCTGTGTTTTGTTGTTGTTGTTGCTGGAGATTTCATTTTAAACGTGGTTGGTTTATCAATAGCGTAAAATGGTAGTAATTTTTCGTTATGCCACTGACAAGATGCTCGAGTTGTAATGATCGAAATCAAATTGGAAATTGGTTGAGCTGGTGATATGATTTTCAATAATAGAAAGTAAGTAAAAACTGTAACAAATCGCCTGGAATGGAAGTTTTTCTTTTTATGTTGTTACCCTACAACATATTGAGGGGTAGTGTGAGCTGCAAAACCAGGCTAATATACAGACAAGTATAGCAGAGACTAAGAGAGTAATCTGTAAATCATGAAAATCATAGTAGCAAGCGCTCAAAAACGAGTTCCGATCAGTAAATATAGAAAAATATGTCATGCTCAGCTCACTGTCAGAGAAGTTTTACAACTGTTCCTTTATGTAATTTGAATGGAAATATGTATAGACAAATATATGTATGCGATAGCTGAAATAAAATTCCATGTTGTAACAACCCAAAAAAAATGTAAATAAGGTTCAAGAGTGAATAAAAAATATGAAACAAGCCCAAAAAAACTAAAATACAAAAATTTTTAAAAATTAAAAAAAAACCAATCAATTTTACTTTATTTTCCAAAACAAAACAAAAATGTAAAACTAATTGATTTTCAAAAATATCAGCGGTTAGAAGTTGGAATAAAGCTAACGAAAGGATGGGAAAATATGAAAAAAATAAATAAATTTTATTTAATTCATAAAACAGGAACCTGATCAATCACCCCAGTCAAATAAGACAAAAAATAAAAAAAAAAAATTTTTTTTGTTTAAAGAAAAATATTTTTTTTTGATTAAAAAAAAAATATTTTTGTTTGTTTAAAAAAATTTTTTAAATATTTTTATGAAAGCAGTGGGCAGTTTGAAAAAAAAAACATTTTAAGTGGCACAAAATTTTTTTTTTTTTTAAAAAAATCCATTCAAATTAAATTTATTTTCCACTAAAAAAAATGATTTTCTTGTTTAAAACAAAAAATATTTTTTTGGAGGCCCACAAAAAATCATAAAAAATTTAAACAATTCATTTTATTATATTCGAACAGCTAGCTCTCCACTAGAGGGACCAAGCCATATTTAAAGAAAATCGATGGATAAATAGGGAAGTTAAGGTCCTATTTGTAGAAGTACCAGAGTTTCCATTGGAATTTCCATATTCATGTATGGCGAAATCAATTAAACTGGAGCAAAAGTTGAAGACGGGTAAACCTAATTACATATACCTTCACCCTCAGCAAAAACATAACATTTTTCGGAAAGTTAAAATTTTTTTTTTTAATTTTTTATAATTTTTTGGGCCACAAAAAAAATAATTTTTTTTTCAAACAAAAAAAAATATTTTCAAAATATTCAAACAAAAAAAAAATATTTTATTAATTTTCATACAAATTTTTTTTTTTTTTTATTTCAGACAACAAAAAAGTTTTTTTAATTTCCAAAGAAAAAAAATATTTTTTTTAATTTTCAAACAAAAAATTTTGTATTAAATTCCCAAACAAAAAAAAAATTTTTTTAAACTTTCAACAAAAAAAATATTGTTTTAATTTTCAAACCAAAGATAATAATTTTTAAACAAAAAAAAATGTTTTTAATTATCAAACAAAAAAAAATTAACTTTCAAACAAAAAATTTTTTTTTTTTAATTTTGAAACATTTTTTTCTTAATTTTCAACAAAACAATATGCTTTTTAATTTTCAACAAAAAAAATTTTTTTTTTTACTTTCAAAAAAAATAATTTTCAAACAAAAAAAAAATATTTTTGTAATTTTCAAACAAAAAAAATATTTTTTTAATTTTTAAACAAAAAAATATTTTTTTAATTTTTAAAAAAAAAAATATGTTTTTAATTTTCAAACAAAAAAAAATATTCATTTTTTTTCAAACAAAAATAAATATTCATTTATTTTCAAACAAAAAAAAAATATTTTTTCAAATTTTAAATTTCAAACAAAAAAGAAATATTTTTTCAAATCTGATTCAGATCTGATTTATTGCAAAAGTCAATATTCATATTATTCAAAGCTAGTTCGGCTAGACTTGTAAGTGCCAGGTCAACCAGGTGCTACGACAGAGTAACAGAGGTGTTAGGTAAGACCATCCAGCATGTTTCAGCAGCTGTTTCCACGTTGTAAGACAGTTATCTCTAAGCCATGTAAGAATATTTGCCATTAAAACGTCCAGTGGCTACAAACGCTTTGAAACACTCAATATACAACTCCACGGGTGTAGATGCAATATTTATATAGTGGTTATTTGAGGAATTTATCTCAACCACGCTGAAAAGTACGTGGACTACATACAGCATAAAGGGAAGGGATGATGATGTGTCCCCCATCCAGAACGTGCATCGAAAATGTTCTTAATAAAAGTTATTCACTAAGAAAGTTATTGTGTGCGTCCGTGTGAGTGTGTGTGTGTGTGTGTGTGTGTGTGTGTGTCATTATGCGTTTAGTACCAAGCGAAACTCAAATTTCTACTTTTCGGAAACTAATGCTAATGATAATGATGACACTGATGCTGATGTTGATATGGATGCAGTCAACGCCACTGTTGCTCCAGTAGCAGCCGGAGCTGATGATGCTGATGATGATGACACTAAACTTCTATTTTAATACAGCTGCATGCTTTGGCGGAGTTAGAACAACTATACTATGAAATGTTTATATACACACATACGTATGCACGATATGCCTGCACGTATAGCCAAACAAACATTTTGGCCTTTATAGTCATTGTGGAGCGAGGATGATTATAAATACAAAGCTTTTCTGACACATTTCCTCCAAAACTTTAATGCATTCGCATACACAGCTACTCTCTTATGTGGTATAAACACACACACACTCATATACATACAGAGGAGTACCAGCACACACACACACATACTCACACTCTCATAGCTCTACTTATAACCACTCATCGCATAAGAATGCAAGACGCAAATGCTGCAGCAGAACAGCTTAAATGTCAAGAAGTCAACGAAAATGAACAAAACTTTGCCCATGTTCTGGAAGACGAAGCCCTTGTCGTCAAACAGTGGTTATCGATAGCAAAAAATAGGCATAATATTAGAAATAATAATTTTTAAGAAAAAAAAAAAAAGTAAAAACAATACTGACCCATTTTAACCAGTAGATTTAAGCAGAGATGAGCCAAAAGGATCCAAATTTGGAAACCTCGATTCTCAGACAAATTTGAACTTATGCATAATTTTTTATTTATAGACCGATATGCCTTTAAGTGACTTAGGTGTTTAACTTGTCAAAAATGTTTTTATTTTAATTCCGATTTAGTTTATTGCTCATAACTAAATTATTTAAAGTCCGATTTCAGTCAAGCAAAAATGTTTAGTTGGAAAAAAGAGTTATTATAAAATACGCTAAAGATGTCAGAACAATATCTGTAATAAAAAAAAGTAAAATTTATAAAAAAAAATATTTTTTTGGCGATTTTTTACTGAAATATATTTTTTTTTTTTGATTCAAGATTTGGAATTCCGGAAATCTTTTGATTGAATTCCTACATTTCGTTTTATTTTCCCATTTCTAATCCCACACCCAACATTTATGTTAAATTTCATGACAAATTTCGGAAATACAGAAAGTAGCCACAGTGCCTCTTTCGTAGCTAACCTAACCATGCAAAGCTCACAACAATTAAAAATGCACAGCCACATTAAAATTGCAGAGTAAAATAATAACACTAACACACACACACACACAAACACTTAGTTCGAAAATCACACTCACACTGTAACACACATACACACACTGTCAAAGAGAATTCTTTGCCAGGGTACAAACTACGAAGCTTGCACACATACACACACTTATTCGCTTTAATATGCATGCCCCTGTTTGCTTGTGTGTGTGTGTTGAAAACAATCTTCACCAATACCAAAGCTCTTTGCCTCATTAGAGTCTTTACCAGAATTTTAAGAAAATTATGCCAAGCCACCATAAATGACTTTAAAAACTTGCACACGCACAACTACATTTATGCGCGCACACACACACACACACACGTACGCTCACTCATACAGAGCGATGCTCGTAACCAAACTTCATCTTTAGTTTTGAGCACAGCGACAAATGTCACAAGCATTTTCAAGTTTCTCTTTATTTTGTGAGCCAAACGAATGAAGACAAAAATGAACGCAAAATTTTCGCGTAAATTTAACTTTTAAAGTGTAATAGTTCGTTGTTTTTTTCCAACCATTTACACATTCCCG
Source organism: Hydrotaea cyrtoneurina (assembly GCA_958296145.1). Taxonomy (NCBI): domain Eukaryota; kingdom Metazoa; phylum Arthropoda; class Insecta; order Diptera; family Muscidae; genus Hydrotaea; species Hydrotaea cyrtoneurina. The sequence goes on along the minus strand of OY282514.1, from coordinate 17,345,006 downwards.
TTTAACTTGCTAAACATTTAAAAACAATGTTCTCCGTAAGTTACAGTACAAAGTTAATGAAAGGACGGGAAAAGTCTTTTAATGTGTTTTATGGTGGCAACGTTTGGAGTGCAAAGGATTCCGGTGGCGTATGAGTAACAACAGTTATGTGTCAAGTTAACATCAATCATACGCTATGTGAATTTCTAGAGCTGATATGTATTAGCCTTTTCAGCGGCACTGATCAAAACCAAGCAGATTATTTTTCGTTAATGATTTTCACGAGCGCGAAGTCGGAACCTCTTTTACGGGGCAGAACAGAGACGGACTCAACATCGTAGGAGTTTAGGTCATGTTTAAATAAGCATGTTTTTTTTTAAATTCTATTTTTCTGTGATGTACCCTATTATTTTGACTGTAATGGATGGAGACATCCGATCAAACAACACTATACATCACATTAAAGAAAACAGTTTGAGCTAAAAATATTGGAAACATGATTTTTATGAAAAAATAATGGTTGAAAGTAGTGGACAAACAATTTTTGTTCTTTAAAAAAAAGTAATTTCTGTTTTTGAAACAAAAATAATTTTTATTTTTGAAACAAAAATAATTTTTATTTTTGAAACAAAAATAATTTTTATTTTTGAAACAAAAATAATTTTTGTTTTTGAAACAAAAATAATTTTTCTTTTTGAAACAAAAATAATTTTTCATTTTTAAAAAAAAAAAAAAAAATTTTGAAACAAAAATAATTTTTGTTTAAAAACAAAAATAATTTTTCTTTTTGAAAAAAAAAAAAAATTTGCTTCTGGAAAAAAATGTTGTTTTGAAAATTAAAAAAAATTTTTTAATCATATAATTTTAATTAATTTAATTTTTTTCAGGCGCCCCGGTAGGCGAGTTGGTAGCGTGCTTGCCTATCAGCGTGGGGGTTGTGGGTTCGATTCCCACTAGAGGCTTTGGTCTGTCGCTGCAAAAATCTAAACATATGGTCTTTGTCACCCGGTTTACCCTTGGACCCAAAATTAGAATATAAATTTACTTTGTATTGTAATTAATAATAAATAAATAAATAATTTTAATTTAAACAAAAAGAATTATATATATATTTTTTAAAAAATTAAATACATTTTGTTTAAAAAAAACTTAATCATAAAAAGTTTAAAAAATCAAATAAAATTTAAAAAAAAAAGTTAATCATATAATTTTTATTTGAAAAAAAAGTAAATCATTATTTTTTTTAAAAAAAATTTAACGAAATAAATTTTTTTAAAAAAAAATTTAACCAAATAAATTTTTTTTTAAAAAAAAATTAACCTATACATTTTTTTAATTTTTTTTTTAAATTTCACACATTTTGCTTTTCGACAATTTTACGAATCGACAAAATTTAAGTCGGACGCAAAAATTCAACCTATAAATTCGAATGACTTCTGGAAGTAAATCCAATAGAGAATTAAAAAAAAGTCAAGCCAAAAAGTCATCGTATAAATTGGGACATATTATACAGTTTCTTTGCCTCACAGTTATGATCTTTAAATCCCATACCCATTTCGGAATTCATCTCGCATTTAGCATGCATTTTTTTAATGCTTAATTTCCCTGAAGAAACAGACGGGGAACTTCTCACGAATCAGTGTATACTCCTCACTGACCGGGACCTACTATTTAAATGTTTTTACATTGCTTAGGGATTACTCTCTTACTCGTAAAGTCGCCAACATATATGAGGTGAAAACAGCCACTGAAAAATGTTTCATGGTCTTAGCCGGGTTCGCAATCGGGTTATTCTGTGTGATGGTCGTACACACTACCAACCACACCAAGGCCGTTCACTATTTATATTATACTATATATTTATATTTATTACTTTTACTTTTATATTACTTTATATACTTTTATATTACTTTTCTTCTACCGCCTTTGGAACTCACACCCGCCTTTTATGGGCTTCCCACCAAAACCTGCAAAATAACTCTAAACCTTTGATGGGTGCTTTGGAGTTCTAAACCACGGACGTTTACTTGCGCGACACACTGTGTATTCGTTAACTTTTACACTAAAAATTCGTTTTTATTAATTTTTCTACAAAACAAAAAAAAAAAAAAGATGTGTATATCTACAAAACTCTTCCAGTACACCCCACATAGCCCAAATGATATTCGCCAAAAACAAAAAAAAAATGAAAAAAATTGCCCAAAAAAAAAAAGAGTAGAACAAAAACATGGGTTTTTAAAATAAAATGTCACTTTTTGAAACAAAATACGCAAAAGAAAATGATAAAGAAAAAGGAGCAAAACTGGAAGTAGAATAGACCAAAAAAAAAAAAGGAATGGAAAAAAAAACTGAAAGACGAAGTGAAAAGTGTAAAATTAATTGTGGAAACTTTTCGTTCTTTCGTTCATTATTAAAATAACGTTAATGTTGTTGCCACAACTGTGCTAGTGCCAGTGCCACTGCCACAGACGCTGCCAGTGCGGCACTGGAGTGCCAACTGAGTCAGAGTGTATGCTGACGCTTCCTTCAGCTCACATTCGTCGAGAAATGCACAAGACATAATTAAGAGCCATAGCATTAATTAACATAAAAATAATGCTTGACCATGGGAATTTTTTTTAATAGAAATAAATTGTTAAAAGTTGAAGAAAAAAAAAACAAACAACAACAATAATAATAATAACAATACCACCAGACCAGTGCTGAAGATAAAACAAACAAAAGCCATTATCACGAATGAAATGATGAGAATGCTTGTTGCAGCCGGGGCTGGAGGGATGAATAGACAAATGAGTGGCTGGCATACATCATAAAGCGAATGGCATTCGCCTGCCGTACCCCGCCAACATCAGCCCTTGTCATTGTCGTCACCATCGCCATCCCTATCAGCAACATCATCATTATGGCAATAAACAATGTAAAAATTATGATTGTTTTCCTTTTCTATTCTCATTATCCTATGTATACGATTTATTTATATATTTCTGCTCATAATTTTCAAAGGACCTCATTTCATTTCCGTTTTAATCACTTCCTTTTTCATCGCATCCACTCGCTATCCCCGACCGAAACCGTGTGCTTGTCGCAACAGCAGTATTTCGATTGATCGACATTCAAGGTTAAGCGGTCGCCATTAAATACCAACAAAGAAATAAAAATTAAGAAAATGAGCAAACAGAATGACAGTGACAAAGGCAATGGCAACAACGCGCGCACACACACCAGAGACAAAAATACAATTTTAACAAAAAAAATAATCGCTTTTCTGGGACCCACAAAATACCCCCGGTAAACAAAGTTCTTAACAGCGAATGTGGAAATTTAATTGCGGTGCATACATAAGTCTCTTCATCATCATTACAGTCCGTTTCGTTGAGAGTGCGTACCAACCGCAGCGCAGCACAGCACAGCGCACCGTGCCAACGAACGGAGGGACTAGCGAGCGACCGACCAACCAACCGACCGACAGACAGTAGTAAATGAGGACCCATTCAGTGCTGACAGTAGTAACGACTATGATGATGTGCATAAATTTCATGCGCCTCAAAAGTCCATGGTGGGTGGGTTGTTGCCAAAGTTTTCGCTGACATTGAAAACAACCGGAAATGAAAGAAAGAATGAATCAAATTCCCCAGTTGAATCCTAAGGTCAAGCTGAGACAACCCTGTGACACCCTAACTAGGGTTTTTAACCCGGGTATTCCTGGGCTTTATTTCTCGGGGAATTTGCCGATTTGTTTCTTCCCGATTCCCGGGATTATTGGTCGGGATTCCTGGGAATAAACAAACTATCAAACAACTTTACAACTTTTAACCGGGAAATAATACGATTTTTGGCTTGCTGAAACATTCCTGAACTAGTTGATCTTATTACATTTCAATTTTAAAGGATATTTTTCTTTTTTTACAAAATAAATTGCATATGATTTTTAAATAAAATTTTATTATCCATTTCAAGATTTTGACATGCCTGAACAAAAAAAAAGAAAAAAAATTTAGATTTTTTTTCATTACAATAGATTGTTTTCTGTCCTATGAACCAAATGCACATATTCGGAAAGAGGGGAAAAAATAAAAATACACGCGTATCGGCGATTAAAGTATAAAGCTCGTGATCCAATCGAGCTGATTTTTGGCAGGCAGACTCGTGGAAATGTCTGTATCACGTCAAATTGTTTAAAAACGAATTTTTATCAATTCTCAGATTTTCCCCAATTTTTATTATTTTTGAAAAAAAAAAATATTTTTTTCACTTTTCTTAGCATAACTTGAAGAGACTCCAAATTTTTAAACTACTTAGCATTACGAAAAAAAAATGTTTTTTGAACTGAAACCTTAAAAAAAAAATTCTGACGTGTAAATGAAAATCGCCGATACACGTGTGTTTTTATTTTTTATCCCCTTTCCGAAAAAGTAAATTTGGTTCATAGGACAGAATGTGTGTAACACGGTGGTATGTTTTAAAAAGAAACAATTCCCGGGAAGACATCAAAAAATTCCCGATTCCTGGGTAGTTGCCAAATATATGTTTTTTTTTTTGAAATTCCAATCCAATTTGCACAAACTGCCAGTGCGCCCTACATAGACCAGACCAATACTCGCACATCATTCTGTTTGGAACAGCAGTCAAGTGCTGCTGTTAACCGACCGCATACACTACCACCGCCACTTTTGCCACAACAACAACAAAAACGTCATCATCATCATCATCAATGCCACCAGTCGTCGTCGTCAATGCCTGGAACAGCAACAGCAACAGCGACATCAACGTCATCATTTCACTGTGCATACATCGCGCTCTGTGTGTTGTGCTGTGCTGTGCAGTGCCGTACTGCACAAAAGAAGACACACTCATTGGAACGACTGCATTCTCCGTATAATGGCTGTCAATGTTTAACGCGCATCCAATTATGGCTCTTAAATGGAACGAGTTCAGTACTGCAACTGCAACTACGACAACGAATACGAATCCATGATAAAGGGCCTGTTCCCATACAAACTGTGGCAAATGAAAAAGATGACCAAACTACGATTGCAGCATGATGTGGTGGTAGCGTTGGTGGCGTTGGCGGTGTTGCTGATGCTCGAGGGGGCGGGGGCGTAAGGAGAGATTAAATGCTTAACTGTATATCATTTTTGTCTTCCTCATCATCCCCGCTCAGCATCACGTTGCCTTTTGGGATTACGGACAGTGGACAGCGGAATGGAAAACTATGACAGAACCAAAGAAACCAAAGAGTTACTGCAGAGGTCTACGGAATGTACGGATACACTTTCTCAGTGTACAGCGAATAACACGACGACTTTCATGGCCATAATCCTTTCATTTGCCCGGTTGTTAACATTATTCGTCATTTGCGTTCACGACAGAGGTCCTTCTTTTTGTTGATGGCAGATCCAGTGCCAGTGCCTGGCTATAGTCTATCGCGTGGATTTTTATTTATTTATCTTTGTATTCACCCCTTGTCTATCCTTGCAAAGAATCGAGTTTTAGCCACTTTTTTCAGCTCCGTACTCCCATTCTCCTCAGATATCATTGCTACAACGAGCAGCGTTTCCCCCAAAAAAAAGCGAAAAATTCATAAATATAGCGGGGGAAAAAATCGCGCTATAATAAGGGTTATCCATTTCGTGGTTTCAAAAGGCTGGAATTCGACATCTGTCAAACCAAGTTGTTAAACCAATTTTTTTTCTTTTCGGTTGGAAGTCTGACATTGACGATAATGGATCGCTTAACTGTCGCACAACGCGTAAAAATTATTAAAACCCACTACAAAAATGGTGATTCTGGCACAGCCACATATCGTGCTTTAAGAGGAGATTATGGTTTATGGTTATGAAGCACATTTCTCACTCGGTGGGTATGTTGATAATCAAAATTGTTGTATTTGGGGTGCTGAGAATCCTACAACAATTGAAGACAGCCTTTGTGGTCACGTCCAACAGAGGTGCCACAATTCATGTTATTTGAAGACTAGTAAGTTGAAATATGGAAAAAAAAATTTGTTGAAAAAAAAAATTTTTAGTTGAAAAAACTATTTTTTCTTGAAAAAAAATTTTGTGGAAAAAAAAAAAATATGGAAAAAAAAAATTTTGTAAAAAAAAAATTTTTGTTGAAAAAAAAATTTTGTAAAAAAAAAAATTGTAAAAAAAATTTTGGAAAAAAAAAAAATTGGGGAAAACACAATTTCTGTACAAAAAAAAAATAATATTTTTTTTATTATTTATAGAATTTATATAGAATTATAGAATGCCTATTTAAATTCCTACGTACTGCGTGACAGAGTCAGTGAATCAGTGTATCAGTGAATCAGTGTCGAGGGTAAATATATATTAAGAAGATAAAGGTCTTCTATCTCAGTTGTCTTCTTTGATTTTGTTTATTTTCTTCATCACTAGAAGCAAAATTTGAATATAGAAGAAATAAACAGTATTTTTCCCGAAAAATACCAAGCCAATCAATGGTGAAATTGATTCCCGATTTACACGATGAGTTTTTGCTTGATTTTAAAATCATAATTTTCACGTTTGTAGGCGAAAGTTGTAGAGAAGATTACGGGGTAGAAAAAAAAGTCACAAATCACAAATTTGGGTATTTTTTTTCAAGTTTCTTTTTAATTTCACACATTTCTAGGGTATTTTTTTTAGATATTTCCTTTTTGACTTCACACATTTTTCTCAAACGGAGTTGGAGGCAAAAAGTCAACGGATCAATTCATATGAGAAGTGTGAAACTTGTCTCACATTTGTAATTCTTATCGATCGATCATAAGGTATTTTGAGCCACTGTGCAACAGTGTGTGTGTGTGTGTATATAAGCTTGTGGAAAGCATTATTGGCATGAGTGGATAAGTTGCCAAACATAACTTTGGACTCGGTTACAATTATACGATGCATTTATATGTAGATTTTTCATTGCTTTTTGGTAAATTTTATTGCTGCATGATTGACAAACAAGATAAAAACTCACACCAGCCACAATGGCCATGGCCAACGAATAAAATACCAGACCAGTCGACACCATCAACACCACTGATGTCCCCACCCTCCAGACCAGCATGCTGATCCGTTGCAACAACGCCAAACGACAGCGGCACCGACACCGACACCAACAACAGTTGTACATGCTTTTATGTTTACATGGCAGCGCATTATATTACGTTTATGATTGTTGTCTTCCTTGTCGTCGTCGTCGCTGGCTGTTGGTGTGTTTTTCCGGTGTTTATATCGACTCCCCCGTATTGTATGCCGTATGCCATTTTCCGTACGTCCGTTATGCCGTCGGTCCGTCCGTTTCATGCGAACAACAGACAACAGTTTTCGCATTGGAGTCCTTCAAACAAACGGCAGATATTTAATGGTGCATAAGGTTAAGGCGGATGTTAAAAGTTGTTATAACAAATTTATTGATATGTTTTTATTTTGTATGTATACGTGTGTGTGTGTGTGCAAGGATATCTGTGTTATGGGCTGTTGTTGCTCCTTTGCTCGATGTTCGATGTTATTTGTAAAATATTATGGTTATTATTCAATAACGACAAGTGGTAAAATAGCCCAGGATTTCCATTTCCTTCACCAGCCCCCCACCCCCCATCACTTTACAGTGGCCACTCATAATTCGATATTCCATAATGTTGTTATTATCAGTTATAATGCAATTTTTACATGGGGTTTGGTGTTGTCCAACGAATATTTCATTAAGGATATTTATTCAATTTGCCAGAATTCGAACACCACCCCCCCAACCACCCACTGTAACCGTGGTTACGCTGTTGAGATTTCTTTGTAAATGTGGCTTAAATCGCCAAAGGAATCATTAATTTCAGTAGATTTATTTGTCTGAAAAGGTATTAGGAATACATAATACTAAATACAAGAAAGGACAACAACAAAAAAACAGAACAGTACAACAACATGGTGGCATCAATGAGATTTTTGGTTGTCTGATACTCAGTTGCCAGCTGCATGAATGTCTGTGAGACGGAGATCAACAGGCAGAAGGTATTTATTTTGTATAGGGGGCTAATTACAAATAAGTTATTAAATTATATTTAATTTAATTAACTGGGGTAACACAAAGCCAAATACATTCAATGGGAAATAATTGTGGTATTTCTTGTTGTTTGATATGTGTGTATTGCAGGACTAACGACATTGTAGCACTATTGGTATTAAAGCGAAATTAGGTTTTGCAGCGGAGTGAGTAATGAACCCAAGAAACCGCCTGAAAGGCCAACAAATGCAGGTTGCAACATAGGGTGTCCCCTTACGGAATGCAGTATTTTCTAATGAAATGAAAAAAATCAAAGCGCCCCGGCAGACGATTTAGTGCTATCAGCGTGGGGGTTGAGGGTTACATTCCCAACAGAGGCTTTGGTCTGTCGCTGCAAAAATCGAGCCATATGGTCTGTGTCACCGGGTTTATCCTTGGACCCAAAAATTAGAATATAAATATAAATTTTACAAAAAACATTAAAAACTCAGGAATTACGTATGAAATTATGCGAGTAAGAGAGTAATCACTAAGCCACGTAAAACTTTTATTTTATTTTATTTTATTTTATTTTATTTTATTTTATTTTATTTTATTTTATTTTATTTTATTTTATTTTATTTTATATTATTTTATTTTATTTTATTTTATTTTATTTTATTTTATTTTATTTTATTTTATTTTATTTTATTTTATTTTCAATAGTTTATCGTCACAATAACAAAATTATAAAATTAAAATCTGGTATAGATCATTAAAATCGATGGACGGTTTTGCTTTTATGCACAATTTACTAAAGGCCTCTTCTGGAAATGCTGAGAATTCTATGCGACCTGTGCGGTCCAGTTTCGAAGTCTGTACTCTATAAAACTCCAAACCTTTATTGTATCAGACTCATTTTAGTTTTCCTTGGGACCAGTAGATATGGCTGATTTATTTCCACAGTTTTTATTTATTTATTTCAACCAGTGTAAACAAATATTCCATTAAGTATTTCAAACCAACGACATACTGAAATAAAAATTGTATTAAAAAAAAGAACCCTTTGCGACAAAAACTCTGACCAACTTTCCATTTACAAAACTCCTCAGTTATTTCCCTGTTCCTTATCTGTATAACACAACTGTATGTGCTTAGTAGAGAATGACTATGAAATCCCATTTACAATCATTCTTTCCCAAAACATATTTTCAGTGTTTGCAAATAAATGCCATAAGCCCATAAAAGCGTTTTTAGGGCACATTTCCTGTTTCCATATTTATACGCATAAATAAACAAATTCAAGGATTTCTGCAAGATAACGACGCACATATAAAGTACACCGACTTTCACATATCCCCCATTTTTTATATTTCATTGTGAAGCAATGAACTTTCGTGTTATGTCCCATTCGAATGTAACCGGTAAGCGAGCGACAAGAATAGAATTGAAAAATAAAGTTATACTTACCAATCCAAAACGATTTTTATGATGTGCTTTTCGCATAGATTTTTATCGTTGGCACGAATATGGCACCCTTTTTCTCTGATACACAACTGCAATAAATGTGATAATTGCCGCATTAAAATGGAAATGTCACATCATAAGTGCTGTCGTTGTCGTTGCCAGCCCAGACTACTGCTGTGACACTTGTGTGATGTGGTTGGTCTCCCGCTCCCTCCTTCTTTTTACTACTAGAGTCATTCGAAAAGTTTTCCTTGTTATCTGGTCGAAGCTGTTGTTTTTCTTTTATGAGCTACGCGTGAAAATCAAAAACAAAATTTTAACACTTAAGATACGCATACACACATACATGTGTAGGCATGGATTCAGTTATACAAAAATAGATACAAATCATCACAAACATGTTTGGGCTAATGTTATAAATAACATTTGAATCAAAATTAGAATATAAATTGTGAAAACTTTTTCATTACTTACAAACTGACTTACCGACCCCATCCCCATCCCCATTCGCCCGGCGAACATAGCCAAAGCAGCGGTAGCTGTAGCAAGTTCAAGCCTTTAATATAATAATAACAAATACAAATACAAAACAGAAAAAGAAACGAAAACAAATCCAAATGTATGTAAATTACCCTCTACACCGATATGAGAGTACATATGTAAGGATATTAGGGCCTTCGTATTAGTTTACCCTGGACTGCTTTTGGAACATAAGACCTTAGAGGTTTCTGGAATACTATCTTACAGACACGTGGAGCTTTTCTTCACGATGGGAGGATTTCCTATTCATGTTAATTGTGACGGATTTCACAGGACTTCTCCAATGCTTGCAGGGACAAAGAAGAGAACATAGTAGAGCCTGGCGCTAGAGAAATTCTAATCGACATTACCCATAAGAAAAATGGAACGACATTCCAGGAATTTTAACGTCATTCGTGTTATGAATTAATCCGACCCACCCTATTCTCCGAATTAGCCGTGTTGGCTCAGTGACAGATAAGACAAACGATAGTTCTATGTCTAGAGAGGGCGGCATCAATTCACCCCGACAATAATGTGTTTCGGATGTATGGGGTTGCGAAATATTTCCAGATCCTGCACAACCTTCCACATCACTCGTGGCTTGTGCAGGGCTGATTATACAATATATTTATAGCTGACCCCATTTTGAGACTTTGGCCTATCCGAAACCTGAGACTTGTCCAGTATCTTGCAGCTCAGCTTCCACTGGTGTCTCACTCCAGTGAATCGGAGGATGCTGATAACCAGAGAAGGGGAGGATTAGAAAGTTAGAGTAGATTTGAAAACAAATATTTCGATAGAATTTTCCATGTCGAAATTCTATTTTTATAGGAAATTTCCTGGAAATTCGATTTTTATAGGAAATTTCCTGGAAATTCGATTTTTATAGGAAATTTCCTGAAAATTCGACTTTTATAAAAAATTTCCTGGAAATTCGATTTTTATAGGAAATTTCCTGGAAATTCGATTTTTATAGGAAATTTCCTGGAAATTCGATTTTTATAGGAAATTTCCTGAAAATTCGACTTTTATAAAAAATTTCCTGGAAATTCGATTTTTATAGGAAATTTAATGGAAATTCGATTTTTATAGGAAATTTCCTGGAAATTCGATTTGTATGGGAAATTTCCTAGATATTCGATTTTTATGGGAAATTTCCTAGATATTCGATTTTTATGGGAAATTTCCTAGATATTCGATTTTTATGGGAAATTTCCTGGAAATTCGATTTTTATAGAAAATTTCCTGAAAATTCGACTTTTATAAAAAATTTCCTGGAAATTCGATTTTTATAGGAAATTTAATGGAAATTCGATTTTTATAGGAAATTTCCTGGAAATTCGATTTGTATGGGAAATTTCCTAGATATTCGATTTTTATGGGAAATTTCCTAGATATTCGATTTTTATGGGAAATTTCCTGGAAATTCGATTTTTATAGAAAATTTCCTCTAAATTAAATTTCCTAATTTTTATAAAAATTTCGTCGAAATTATATTTTTATAGAAAATTGCGTCGAAATTCTATTTTTATAGAAAATTTCGGCGAAATTCTTTTTTTTATAGAAAATTTTGTCGAAATTCTATTTTTATAGAACATTTTGTCGAAATTCTATTTTTATAGAAAATGTCGTCGAAATTCTATTTTTTTTCTTAGAAAATTTCGGCGAAATTCTATTTTTTTTTTTTAGAAAATTTCGGCGAAATTCTATTTTCTTTTTTTTAGAAAATTTCGGCGAAATTCTATTTTCTTTTAAGAAAATTTCGGCGAAATTCTATTTTTTTTAAAGAAAATTTCGGCGAAATTCTATTTTTATAGAAAATTTCGTCGATATTCTATTTTTATAGAAAATTTCGTCGAAATTCTATTTTTATAGAAAATTTCGGCGAAATTCTATTTTTGTAGAAAATTTCGGCGAAATTCTATTTTTATAAAAAATTTCGTCGAAATTCTATTTTTATAAAAAATTTCGCCGAAATTCTATTTTTATAGAAAATTTCGTCGAAATTCTATTTTTTTTTTTTAGAAAATTTCGGCGAAATTCTATTTTTTTTTTCTAGAAAATTTCGGCGAAATTCTATTTTTTTTTTTAGAAAATTTCGCCGAAATTCTATTTTTATAGAAAATTTCGCCGAAATTCTATTTTTATAGAAAATTTCGTCGAAATTCTATTTTTATAGAAAATTTCGTCGAAATTCTATTTTTATAGAAAATTTCGTCGAAATTCTATTTTTATAGAAAATTTCGTCGAAATTCTATTTTTTTTTAGAAAATTTCGTCGAAATTCTATTTTTATAGAAAATTTCGTCGAAATTCTATTTTTATAGAAAATTTCGTCGAAATTCTATTTTTATAGAAAATTTCGTCGAAATTCTATTTTTATAGAAAATTTCGTCGAAATTCTATTTTTATAGAAAATTTCGTCGAAATTCTATTTTTATAGAAAATTTCGTCGAAATTCTATTTTTATAGAAAATTTCGTCGAAATTCTATTTTTATAGAAAATTTCGTCGAAATTCTATTTTTATAGAAAATTTCGTCGAAATTCTATTTTTATAGAAAATTTCGTCGAAATTCTATTTTTATAGAAAATTTCGTCGAAATTCTATTTTTATAGAAAATTTCGTCGAAATTCTATTTTTATAGAAAATTTCGTCGAAATTCTATTTTTATAGAAAATTTCGTCGAAATTCTATTTTTATAGAAAATTTCGTCTATTTTTTTTTTTTTTAGAAAATTTCGCCAATTATTTTTTTTTTTTTTTTTTTTAGAAAATTTTGTCGACATTCTTTTTTTTTCGTCAAAATTCTATTCTTTTTAAAGAAAATTTCCTCGAAATTCTGTGTAAAGTTAGGATTTTGTTCCATTTATGAAAAAAATTGAGCCACCCTTTACAGGCAACTACGGATAACTACCATCCTCGGATAACTGAAACTGAACTTTCGCTACAATTTGTAAAATGGCTGACATTCACGAAATGGAAAACGGTCGCTGAAAATGTTTTAGTGCCGACCAGACTTCCAACCTAGGTTTGGTGGTACGACAGTTCCACCCTAATACTCCTGCACATTCATCATCCTTTTCTACATGCAGATATATGTACGTATCTGTTATTTAATACGAAATACTTACAAAACATTTACAATTCGTAGCAATGACATAAAGTGCAAAGAGTCCTTAGCGTAAAATGCCAGGACTACAACACCTACATACTGACTTTCACATGTATGAGTGTACGTACAAACATTCTCATACCGATATGTGTGCGCGTGTGTGTGTGAAAGAGTCTGTATTGTTTTCCCCGAAACATGTGCTGGATGGAATTGGCTTAAAAAGTGGCAATCGTGAAAATATAAAACGAAAAAACCAAAAAAAAAAATAAAGAACGCCAAGCAGAGTGAGAGCGAGGAAGGACGACGAAGAACTTTTGTTATGACTTTATAACTGCCTGTCAGCAGTACGGCAGTGAGTGACATCACTTTTAACTTGTCGTATATTTTGCCACCACCAGACACAATAGGAACCGTACCAACAACACCAGCACCAGAAGAACACATTCGTCATATTGTTGCCAAACCAAGTCATCTCAGTCATCATCGTCATTGCAAAAGCACTAAAGCGCCGAAATGATTGTAAATTGTACGACGTACGATGGCTGGATGGAATGTTGTAGATGTGTCTGATTACTATATTCCCCAAAAATATGAGCATTTAAGAGAGAAATGACACAGCCGCCAACACGCATTCCACCGGCGAAGACGAGCACAAAGATTCCCGAAAAACAGAAGACAATCGTGGTTGGGGTGGGGGGGCTTGGGGGCGAGGACTCATTTGGTTATTTTAAGAACCGAAATCCATTTGTTTTCCACGGGGTTCTTGGGCTTAAAGGGATTTAAATTGTTACGTGGGCTTATGCAGACACAACAAAGACGCCCCGGTAATCACCTGCTAGTATTCACAATATACGTATACGGAAGTCGTCGGCTGGCAAGGCTAAACTGCTATTTTTGTTTTCCTCCGAATTACTCAATAATTCAGGTGGAGAAAATAAAATGACTTCGAGAAGGTGCAAGTAAGAAATCTCAAAATAAGTTTCCTAAGGCGTCTAAGCCTTAAAGTAAAGTCATGCAAAAATTTCCACAAAAAATAAGGCAAAGGTATTAAAGTTTTGTGTTTTTTTCCTCTTCACTTTAAATACAGCCAGACAAATTAAATTTGTGTTAAAGTAATGAATTTTAATGTTTAAATTGTTAAACAAGAATAAGCTAAATAGATCTTAAAATGTTTGAGATACTGTTCGAAACATTCTTAACATTTAAAAAAAGACCGTTTTTTTAATATTTTGAAATATTTCTAATTTCTGATAAAACAATAAAATAATCTGTCACTCCCTGTCCAAAACTTATTTTTCAAAGAACTCAAAAAGAGGTTTACCAGATCAAAAGATACAGATTTTTTTTGGCGATTTAACTGAATTCTTTATCACGAAGATGAAAAGTGGTGTTTTTTTTCATTTAGGCGGAAATTAAAGCTACAAAAATACACCCCAAATTGAAAATGAAATTATGTCCCATATTTGGTGGGTATGTTCACTATGAAAATAGACCCCAGGAAATGGCACCCCAAAATGCCAAGAACGTGAATTAACAATAGACCCCAAAATTCAGCAGTGGGGGTTAATTTCCTTAACACTCTAACTGGTAAATTTTTAAAATTTCTAAATGAGTGTCTTGAGGCACTCTTGTGGTTTAGAGGGTGAATATTTATTGATGGTATGGAAATACTCTCCAAAACCAGAGAAATAGACCCGTATGTAAAAACTGTGTAAAAATAGTTCCCCTTTTCTTTATAGAGTTTGGGGTGTTATTTCCAAAAAGATGTCGTAATTCGTATGTAAGAACACAAAATAAGTCCCAACAATTAAATGGGGCTTATTTTCGCACTTACATTTGGGGTCTAATTTCATAATAAAGTAAGACCCAGACACATATGAGCGTTTCTGGAATTTACTAATACAAAAGTCAGAGGTGTTCTTGCAGTCTGTTGATACGGGTAGCGGTTATGACGATTCGTCCCAGCTTCAACCACGATTGCCTTGATTTCTGCTTCGGGAACGGCAGGACCTCAGGCGGGCATTTGGCATTTCTATGGACGCTATAACGAAGCTCTACAGTTAATACTGCCCAGCACATGAGTACCTTCTTGCACGTGGTTCTTTCACCGAAGTCTCAGTTTTCCCTGTCTGCTGTATTTTCGTGGGACCTAATTTCATTATGCCATTCAGGAACCTAGACGGAGCTCAGGATTTGGCAGCTTTTTGGCTGTGATCAGGATGGTTCAACGGCAGGGTCTGGTTTTGCTAGTTTCGTTGGAATCTTACTGAACTACAGAGACCAAGTGAGTTTCTTTATAAAGACTGCCACTCAAATCTAACCTATTAAACACACAAATCAATTATCTGAAATCGGTTTCAAAAATCGTGGAATGTTTCCATTTTAGAGATATAATTTATAAACTGAGAATGAAAAAGAAAACTGATTCACTTTTGGACTTGCACCGGATAGTGGTAAAATTATATTTTCTAGAATTTGATGGCAAGAAAACGAAATTCCCTACTGTGATCTTGATGGTTGATATTTTTGCCAACTTTCCTCAAGAATATTTTA
This sequence comes from Hydrotaea cyrtoneurina, assembly GCA_958296145.1. Lineage (NCBI taxonomy): Eukaryota > Metazoa > Arthropoda > Insecta > Diptera > Muscidae > Hydrotaea > Hydrotaea cyrtoneurina. Next base: position 17,329,402 of record OY282514.1, on the reverse strand, counting down.
GAAGACAGTTTTAAATACAAATTATATTTTCAACTACGGCATCAACTGGAAAACGAATTCCCTGCCGTGATCTTGATGGTTGCGATTTTGTCAACTTTCTTAAGGAATATTTGAAAAGTCTTACCTTATTTAATTCAGCAGACGCCAGAATGATTCCTGACAATAGAGGCAGTCAAATTGTCCACACTGTATCTCAAATGGTACAGCGGCAGGTAAGCTAGTGTGCAACTTTTCCATCTATTCTTCCATAAAAACTCCCAAATTGTGATTGAGGTTGTGCATCTTAGAAAGCCAAGCAATTATCAGTCATCCTTTATTTGAAGCGCTTACATACATCGCGCGTTTAGTCATATAGCTGGAGCTTTGTCCCTGTAAGGCATTTCTGATAAGCCATAATAATCGATAACACTGAAAGCAAAAAAAAAAAATAAACGTTATTGGGGTGATTTTTGTACAATCGAAGTAAGTAGGTATATAACAAACCAGAACAAATTGTACTAAAATATAAACAGAAAAGACGTCTTAAATTGAAAATAGAAATGTATGATCCGCATAAAGGTTCGCCATACATGCAAACTAACATGATATGCCTGGAACGTCCGAAATTTTAATATGAAAAAGTCTTCTATTGAGTTTTGGATTTCATTAAACATAAGAAATCCAGAAAAATCCGATTTCAAGAAATACAAAGCTATATTCATTCTCTGAAACGCGTGAGCTATGCTGCAACAATTTAATCCGTAAATGTGCACTGTATCCTATGGGATACAACGATCTTTTCATCTTTTCGATATCTCGCTATACACTTTTATGGTCGCGGGTCAACTTTTATGATGGCGAATTGTACAGTCCTATGCCAAAGAAACTCATAATCTGTTAATTGGTATACAAAATTGGGAAATTGTGAAGACAGTTTTGGTTGAAACTCTGCCATTTAAGGGTTAAGGATTAATCTATTTATTATATACTAGTAAGTTGTAATGCGCCTATGGCGCCCGTTGAAATATGGAAAAAAAATTTTGTTGAAAAAAAAATTTTCTTGAAAGAAAAAGTTTTTTGAAAAAAAAATTTTTTCTTGAAAAAAAAAAATTTTGTGCAAAAAAAAGTTTTGTTGAAAAAAAAAAATTTCGAAAAAAAATTTTGTAAAAAAAAAATTTTTGTAAAAAAAAAATTGGTAAAAAAAAAATTTTGGTAAAAAAAATTTGGGGGGTTTCTGTATAAAAAAAAAATATTATTTTTTTTTATTATTATTATTTATAGAATTATCTTAATATATATTTACCCTCGACACTGATTCACTGATACACTGATTCACTGATTCACTGATTCCCTGATTCACTGATTCACTGACTCTGTCACGCAGTACGTAGGAATTTAAATAGGCATTCTATAATAATTCTGTAAATAATAATAATAAAAAAATAATATTTTTTTTTGTACAGAAATTGTGTTTTCCCCAAATTTTTTTTTCCAAATTTTTTTTTTTACAAAATTTTTTTTTTTACAAATTTTTTTTTTTCCACAAAATTTTTTTTTCCACAAATTTTTTTTTTCAACAAAAATTTTTTTTTTTTCACAAAAATTTTTTTTTTTCAACAAAATTATTTTTTTTCAACACAATTTTTTTTTTTCCACAAAAAATTTTTTTCTCAACTAAATTTTTTTTCCATATTTCAACGGGCGCCATAGGCGCATTACAACTTACTAGTTTATATAGAATTATAGAATATAGAATGCCTATTTAAATTCCTACGTACTGCGTGACAGAGTCAGTGAATCAGTGTATCAGTGAATCAGTGTCGAGGGTAAATATATATTATGATTGATTCATTAGACCATGGAATATAATACTTACACATTATGTTAATCGTAAAATTCTTTTAAACATATTAAATTCAACATTCAAAGAGAACTAACTCAACGTAAAAGAGAACTGCTGCCTCGAATGGAATTTCAGCACTTGTCTTCTGCAAGTGCTCTGCGAGACTAATCAGTAATTATGAGTCAGTGCTGTTGGAGCACACTAGTTGTATGCCAAAGGATTTAGGTTTAACAAGGAAAGACCTTTGTTAAAAAAGCTTCACATAAGATCATCTAATGAATTTCTCTACACACCTTACAAGTCTCTCAGCACTTGGACAATCGAAGCACTGAATTTGCCACATTAAAAAAATTAATAAATTCAAAATTTCATTAAAAAATGTTGATGGATATTTCAACGATTACTTTCACTTTAATAAAACAAAAAAGAAACGCCCAGTAAATGTGTGTTAACGAAGCACAAGCCTTTGTCATAATTTTATGAATGCTTCCCCCTCTCCACCACAGCCGCAAAATCTTAACGACTTTTCTTTGCAGCAAACGGCACCAACTGAAATAAAAAAAAATAGTGTTTGTATATTTGTCTGTGTCTGCCTGTGTGTGTGTGTGTTTAATTGAGGGTGTGTTCGCTGTTTTTATTGCACTAATTATTTTGTTGTTTCACTGTTTATTTGCGTGGCAATTTACACAATGGACGAAGAAAAAGAAAACGGGGGGAAAAACATAAAGATCTTGGAATGCATATTTTCATGCTTAAAATAAGATTTAAAGCTTTTTATGTGAATATGAATGAGCGTTTTGTGAACGAATGTCTGCGGCGGCTATGGCAAGGAGCAGGCGGAGCACTTGAAAGGATATTATCAACAATGAACTGATGCTAAAATCATTTTCTCCCTTTTTCCGGTCCCTAGCCATCTTTTCTGTTTCTCTATTCTATTATAATTTTTCTTATATCTCTGCTTACTTTGATTGCACTTCTACCATTACCTCTACGCCCACACCACATAACGATTGTTGATTTTTTTTTATTACCCGGAATGGTCTCATTCATAAAAAGAAAAGGCAGCCATACACAGTGGTTTCCAATGGGTGGAAAATCACAATTTAACTGTGAGTTCGATACCTTTGTTAACAAAGCTTTACAGCTTTAACTGTAAGTTCGATTTAAAGTCGTAGCTGTTGGGTAGTTTGCACATAACCAGGAGATTATTAGATTTTCATTATATCGAATTTACATACAAAGAATAGAAAACTCTGAGAGATTTGTCAAGAAATTTCTTCTGGATTTGAGTCTCATATGGAATTATTTGTTATGCGATGGAAATTCGACCTCAATATCCAATAGCTGCGTACATTTAATGTCCACTAAAATTTGTTGCTAAAGTCATTTAGTTGTAGTTTGTAGTGCAGACAAAATTTTTTTTTTAAATTTAAATTTTTTTTAGAATTTGTTTTGATCCAGAAAGTGGGAATTGTTCCCCTTGGGAATGATTTGTCATACGACTAATAGAACACATAACTCTTAACCCATTTGTCGACCGACGGTACTTAAAAGTACCATTACAATTATCAGCTCATAAATACATAAAAGAAAAATAGGAGGAAGAAGAAACACACTTGCTTGAATAGTATTCCACATACGAAGAGTTCGGCTAAACGAATGAATTTTCTCTATAGCGTGCTCTTCATATTCTCGTGCCATCAATCAGTCATTCGGCAATGTAGGAAAAATAGACCCATGACAGAATGTCCTTACATCCGTAGAACCGATAAAATATCTATAGAACAGGGATATATAATAGGGTGGAGTGAAATATATAAAAAAAAAGTCACACTCATAAAGAGAAAAAAATTGTTTAAAAAGTTTGGAAAATTATCAAATTTTGGTGTGGATTTAACAAATAAATGTTCACAATTTTACTACCAACCCGAACACCCAACGAAATTTTTTTTGAAAAAAAAAAAAAAAAAAATATAATCGAAAAATTGCAAAAAGTAAAATAAACAACACTACCTACCACGGCCGTCGTGTGGTAGGCAGTGTGTGCGACTATCACACAGAAGAACACGAGTTCGAAACCGGGTAAGACCATCAAACATTTTTCAGCAGCTGTATCCACATCGTAAATGTTGGCCATGTAAAACTTCTCTAGATAACCATTAGCCGTTCGGAGCAGGCTTTAAACAGTAGGTCGCGCTCAGTGAGGTATACACAATTATATCGTACACAGCTCACTGATTCGCGAGAAGTTCCTCGTCTGTTCTTAACATTTAAATCGATACCAAAGCTACGAGTATTGGTCGATCATTCTCTTTGCCCTTTGCCCTTTGCCTCAAATACATTTATTTGGGTACTGAACAGGCTGAAAGTTGTAAATTTTGAATAAGATGATTCATTAATTTTTTGGAATTTTTTTTCCAATCAACGCCAAAATAGCAAATATCTCAAAATCTGAAGGGCGAACCCCAATTTTTTTTTCTCCTAATTTTTCCCTTCATTCATTATTAGGATTTTTTCAAACCAACGCCAAAATGGCAAAAATCTCAAATCAAAATCCCCTAAATTTTGTTTTCCTAATTTTTACCTTCATTTATTTTAAGGATTTTTTCGAACCCACGTCCATATGGCAAAAATCTCAAAATAAAAATCCACTAATTTTTTTTTTTAATTTTTTTCCTCATTTTTTCTCTTCCTTCATTTTTGAAAAATGTTTTCCAATCAACGCCAAAATGGAAAAAACCTCAAAATCTACAGGGCGACCCCTATATTTTTTTTTATTTTTTTCCCTTCCTTCATTTTTTGAATTTTTTTTTCCTAATTTTTCCCTTCATTCATTTTTAGGATTTTTTCAAACCAACGCCAAGCCAAAATAGCAAATATCTCAAAATCTGAAGGGCGAACCCCAATTTTTTTTTTATTTTTTTCCTAATTTTTCCCTTCATTCATATTGCCAAAATAGCAAAAATCTCAAAATCAAAATCCCCTAAATTTGTTTTTGTATTTTTTTTCCTCATTTTTAGGATTTTTTTCCCATCAATACCAAAATAACAACAATCCCAAAATCTGAATGGCGTGACTAGACCGTACACATTTTTAATTTGTTTCCCCTTTTTTCCCTTGTTAAGGATCCCCAAATACATCTCTTTCAGAATGTGAAGTTTTGTAATTCAAGAAATAACCATGTTTTCACTCCACTCTAATATACAACCCTTGTTTCGGAGATGTTGCATTGAGACAATAGAGTTGGATACCCTACTATTCTCTATCATCATCCCCGCTCTCTGCTGTACACGTTCGAGAAGCTGCAAAAATTTCTTTGAAGTCCTAGGCCAAATATGAAAGTTATATTCCATTTTTGGTCGGATATAAGTGGGGTAAATATTTCCGGTGAAGTATTTCCTTCGCTGTTTCAAAAAGCCTAAATACTTGAATGGTTCTTTGGACACTTCGACACTATGACCCAACGACCATCACCCTGTATCAACTGATACGTCGATATTCACTACACCCATAGATAATGTCCTCAATTCCAGATCAGTGAAATGTTTGTGTGACAACAAACATCTGTGGATCTTTTATGCATTAAAATCTGCTCAGACACCACTCATACATGGTCAGTGATTCCATAATATGAATGCAAATAAATATGAATGACAGAGGTCCTTTATCAGCGAAAGACAAGTTTAGATTCGCAGCCTAACCCACAAGGTCGTCAATGAAATCCTGAAAAAAAAATTTTTGTCGAAAAAAAAAATTTTGTTGAAAAAAAAATTGTTTGTTGAAAAAAAAAATTTTGTTGAAAAAAAAAATTTTAGTGGAAAAAAAAAAAATTTTTGTTGAAAAAAACAATTTGGTGGAAAACAAAATTTTTGTAGAAAAAAAAAATTTTTGTTGAAAAAAAAAATTTGGAAAAAAAATTTTGTAAAAAAAAAATTTTGGAAAAAAAAAAGTTTTTGTTGAAATAAAAAATTTTGTAAAAAAAAAAAAATTTTGTAAAAAAATTTGGGGAAAACACAATTTCTGTACAAAAAAAAAATATTATTTTTTTTATTATTATTATTTATAGAAAATTATAGCCTATTTAAATTCCTACGTACTGCGTGACAGAGTCAGTGAATCAGTGTCGAGGGTAAATATATATTAAGATAATATTGTGGTAAATTTTTTAAAATTTATTTCAGCCAGATCAGAAATGTAATTTTAGATTTATGAAAATTTAAGCAACAACAAAATTGCATTTAAAAAAAATTAAATTGAAATTTGAAATAAATCAAATTTCTGTTGAAAATCATGATTTTATAATCAGTCATCGTGTAAATCGGGTCTATAAGAAAGAAATGCGTTAAATTAAAAGATAATATTTAATGATGCAGGAATGTGAAAAGTTCTCTCGATAACCCAAAACATTGTACAGACAATGACTGACACAACAAATTATTCGCTCTTACCTCCTTGGAACTGAACCATATGACTAACGAACGCCAGTCAAACCACTGTGCACAATCTCACCAGCGCCAGCAACAATGCAAACAATAATAACAAAAAGACATTCATCATTATTTGAACAAATACAAACACAAACACACACATACACATACAGAATACATTTTGTGGTCTTTCAGTTGAGCGTTTTTCTCATTGCATTGTCTTCTCGTTGTCTGTTTTTTTGTTGTTGTTGTTTTTCTGCGCTGGTTTATAGTCGTTTTTGGTTATTTGTTGTCTGCTGGATTTTCATTGTGTGACAGTTATCCTGACATATTTAACATTTAACTGCAGGGTGCACACACACAAAATTTTTATAGGTTGTTGAACACTTTTTGTTTCTCTTTGGCCATCTTTTACTTCGTCATTCCGGCTCCTACTCCATTCATTCGCAATTCATTGTCTGTTCGTTTCTTTGATTTTTGCCGTTTCAATGCTGTTGCTTTTCATTCAGCACCAGCAAAAAAAAAACCGAAAACAAAAAGCCATAAGAACAACAACAACAAAAACTGAATTGAATGAAGTATCCTTTTAGGAATTTGATTGCAACTTTGATGATTAATAGTTTCGCAATAAAAAAAAAAAAGGAAAACACTAAAAACTGTTAACTTTTTGTTATTGTCCATATTTGGGTTTTGGCTTTGGCCTGGTATTTATGAGAATGTACACATGCATTTATCACAAGACAAACTAATATTGGCCAAAGTCCCCCGTATGTAGACAATGAGAAAAGTCGAAATTGTTAGATGAGAATTATGGTCAAATTGAAATGTATGCATAACTCTGGCCGATTGCCGATTGCTTCAAAACTTGTATTAGGTTCTTCGGAGCGTATGATTAATGGAAATTACTAATACGCTCAGAGGAACTTTTGCTTTAAATGAGTGGAATGCGTGTTCACCTTTGAAAAACTGCAGTCAAAGACTCTGCCACGAAAAGGTGAAACAAAAAACTGTAGGTAAAACGACATTTATGTTTCCATTTGGAAGGAGGGAAATAGGACCGCATCGAAGATAATTGGAAAATTGTTTATGACATTGGTTGATTTAAAATAGTTCAATATCTGGAAAAAAAACTCAAATACCACCATGGACGTTTTTTTCACAACTCTAAACTCTTTGCTGTGCTCATTTATTTCCCAACGACTACTTACTTCTCTAAACTAAGCTAACTTCGCCTTACACAAATCCTTAAAATTAAAGTGTTTCGATTGTGGGTTGTGTGTCCCAGTCTGTTGTCTCTTAAAGATGTAATAAATTATGCGGGTATCCGGCGAACTAGGCAAAGTCTGTTTATCCCATGATAATGGGAAAGGTCATGGCCTCTCTATGTAAATGATATGATGTGAGTGGGATTAAAGGCCTGTGTACACAAATGTGGCCCATAGTCTTTAACGTTTGTGAACTTGCAGCCGTTATGGCCGTTTATTTACTTAGGATACAGTTTGTGGCACACACACACACACACAGACAGTGGGGCTGCCCTCATTGAACCTTCGGGTATAGGAAACAAATTAATCACTTTTTAATTTTCCTAGATTTTTTTTCTGTACACTTGTGAATGTTACAGTTTCCATTTTTTTTTGTTTTCTCTTGCTATTTGTTATGTTAACGAATATAAAGAGAGATAACGAATTCAAAAAGCAAAAGGAAAATTTAATCTTTGTAAGCAAATCGATTTTGCGGGGACATCACTGACACATTAAACTACAAATGAATGTCCCGCTGTTTGAGTCTTTTGAGTTTTTTTATTTACATCTGATCTTGTCACATATTCGGTTGGGAAATTCACGATGGGAGATTGTCTGAAGTGACCGGGTCAAAGGAAACCTAGCGGGTTTCCTTGATGGCAAAAACTTATGCCTAGAAGACAAATACGAATATTCCACAGCCAACTCCGCAATCCATTTTCGAGTAATTCGCGTTGACTTTCCCATAGAAGCTAGAAAGAAAACCACCTAGGTTTCATTCCGTTTTGAAGAGGACTATAACTTCGAAAGTCGACTTAAGCAGAGATGAGGAGTTAGATATCTTTAGTTCCGCTTGAATGGTGTCACACTATTCCTCCAGATACCCATTTAATCTTAGACGAATGATGCTTTGAGCCATCATAACCGTCATATGTTAGTCAATTGGAGTAGCGTTCAGGCCCTCCGTAGAGGAAGTGCGAGTTGCCTTAAATACAGCACTACATGGGCTTAGAAATATTTCTTAAACACGATAACATCAACAATAGTTATAAGACCAACTTAAGTAAATAAATAAATTTAATATAAATAAATAAATTAAATAAAATATTAAATAAATTAAAAAAATAAATTAAATAAATTTAATATTTTGCCAGAGTCTAGAGTAGAGTTTCATATACGCTCCCCCCTCCCCTGACTTTAGACTTTTCACACTCCAGTGTGTGTTATTTCTGTTAATTTTATTCTATCGAATTACTTTTTTGGGACAAGCCAACCAAATAATGTTTCTGTAAAACACTTATACACAAGAATGGACAAGGGTCACGTTTTACCCTAGACTATGTGGAAATGTCCACGATGTCCCTTCGAACATGCGTGTGTATGTCTCTGTAGGGCAGAAGATGCCATGCATTAGTAAACATTTTGTTAGTCAAATCTGCAGTGACAGTAAATCTATCAAGTCATGACTAAAACAAGTCACAAACATGACACGTGAGACATATACACAGAAACAAAGACACACACACACACACGCACTCATTGCCTGTATAGAGAGGGACATAAAATAACTCGAGTGTCCAAATCAAAGCCAAATTCGAAATAGAGAAATAAGAGAATAGAAACCGAAATTAAAATAATACGAAGCATGGCCAAAAAACAGCCAACTATTCACCATACTCACACACACACGAACATAACAATTTCACTTATACGAATACGTAAGCGGAACACACTTCGAGATTACCCCTCCTGCATGGGTGTGTGTTTGGGTGCATGTTTGGTGTTTAAAGCCGGTTATAAGTTGTTGGGTATTTTTGGAGAGTGAGGTGGAAAACAAATCACAACCTTTTACCACAGAGTGCACTATTTTAGATTCTCTTATATGGAGTGGAGCTGGTACTCTTATACCCTCTTTTTGGGTATAGAGAGGTTTTATGCTTGGCCTTAATTTATGTGTGGTGAATTGACTGTTTAACGCTCTTCTCTTGCTCTCTTGCTCTCGCTCTCCCGTGAGTGAGAATAGGGGTGTAGAAACCGTTATTTCTCTGGTATGGCACTTGTGCGTTCGGGTGTGCGTGTTTGTTTCGAAGACGAAAAATTCCTTTAGATGACGATGATGTTCATGTTCAGACGACCATACGAACAGTTGCCGTTCCAAATCAGTTAACTCGGAAACGTGGCCATGTCAGTTGTGAAACAAATAACGCAGCGGCTGTTTCGTTTTGCAAAACATTTTCTCCTCTCAAACTGAAAACCAAATCAAACCACAAACCAACCGAAAACATAAAACAACCAAAAAAAAAATTCAGATTACTTTAACCTCTTTGCCATTTGGCCAACAAACAAACGGCTCAAAAAGCACAACGAAAAAAAATTAATAAATTAAATAAAAGTGGTCTGTTTGCCAAATTAAAATAATAAAAAAAAAAAAATATATATATATATGTCCATGCACGACAAATCAAAGCGGATTTCGCAGCACCAACAGGAATTGTGTTAATGGAAACCGAAGCATTAGCCGTGATTTGATGAAAAGAATTTCCGTGTGTAAAACGAAACAAAAGAATTGCTCGGTTTGCTGTAAAAAATACGACGGCTACGAAATCACAACTACAACTGACACCAGTGCACAACTACCCTCACCGCCACTAGCACCATCACAATTAGCACCATTTTAAAATGCCAAAAGTGTGCGCTCGCACACACGCACCCACACATACACACACATGCACATTTTGTCAACATAAGAAAAATTAATCAAAATATATGAATACATGACGAGCATTTATGCATGTATTATTATTCGAGTGAGCCAGCCAGCGAGCCATCGAGCGAGCGAGAAGTGAGGAGTGAGTCTGTGTGTGTGTGTGTGTGTCGGTGTGCGCGCCCTATAACCTGTATGTGTGCGTGTATTTGTATATCAGCTCGTTTTTGTGCATTTATAATAATGAAATGTGAATGTGTTTGTTGAAAATGTGCAAATGTTAACCTGGTTTTTGTGAAAATAAATTTTTGTCGTGCTACAAAATTTTGTAATTTTTTTCTTTCGCTTTTGTGTGTGTGTGTGAACACACACACTGACGTCTGAATGTATGCATGTGTGAACAAACGTCGGTCGTTCGCTGTACTCCGTGTGTGGTAAGCGTCTCTGTGTTTGACGGTCGGTCGTTCGTTCGTTCGTTCGTTTACTCGTTCGCTGTGTGTGTGTGTGCGTGCGATGTATAGTATTTGCCATGTTGTTGCCATTCTTGCCGCCACAGCCGTAGTGGTGGCATTCAACATGAAAAATCTCATTAAATAAGTAAACAAATATTACATCTCAACGCAGTGATGCTGTCTACATGAGTGTGTGTGCCGGTATGTGTGTACTTAGTTCAGGCCACAAAATATGAGTGTATGTTGCTGTCTCCCCTGCCAGTAGCAACAGCAAAAACATCAAAAAAAGAAAAGGCAAATTTGTTGTTTGCCAAAACCCGGCAACCGACCAATCCATACACACACATACATACATACACTTATCTAACAAGAAAATTGTTTAAAACAAAATAAAAAAAAAAAATAATGTGCAAAAAATTGCCAACACATGTGTGTATTAAAACATAAAAATTAACCAAAACCAAACCCGGCAACGTTACCAACCACGCCACATTTGAAACATTGTTGCAAACGTCTAAAAACCTTAGCCTTAGATTGAATCTCAGCAAAGGTCTCAGTTCCCCCCCCGCCAGCTGCGACTCATTTGAATGGTAAGAATTGTCACTTGGCTTTTTTGCTGATATTAACTTTTCTTCTTCTTCTTCTTTTTGTACTTATTCACTTAACGTTACTTGCGGTATTTGTGGGAATTTTTCAAGTTAAATTGTTGAAATTCATTTGACATAAATGAGTTGTCAGCTGCAGAAAACGTTTAAGCGTTTTTTGGTTTCATTTCATTTTTTTTTAGCGAAACGAGCGAGAACAAAGTAGAAAAAAAGTCAACAAAATCCCATACATTAATTTACAGAGACATTAGACAATTATCTTAATGTAAACGTTTATGTTTTTTTTGAAAATCTTGGCATACACAACAGCTAAGGATGCTCGCGAAGAGTTTATTGGCCTTCTTCAATTATTCGAATAATTGAATTCATAAGAAGTTCGAAGTAATGACTTTTTCTTTATGAATTCATTTGAAACGAATCATTGTACAATTTATCAAATAAAAAACTTTTTTTTTCTTGCTAAATCTGTGGGCCCTTTGAAATTCCCACTGATGCGTTTTATCAAAGGTATTAATTAATTTTCCTAACTTATGAATTAAAAAACATTCTGAAGAAATTAAGTATTTTTTTTTTCTTTTGCTAATTAAAGAATATCACCTCTGCCATTAGGACTAGCGACCCACTAACAGACTTTTGCGATTTCGAACTTTAACATTTTTTTAAGAAACCATGTAGTGGTAAACATTTCGTTGCTCAAGTGCACAGTGACACTAAATCAATAAAGTCATGAATAAAACAAGTCACATATACACAGAAAACAACTCACACACACACTTATGTGGAGAGGGAAATAAAACAACTCGAGTGTCCAAATCAAAGCCAAATTCGAAATGGAGAAATAAGACAATTGAAACCGAAATTAATTTTAATTCGGAACTCGATACACATTTACGCTCAACAGGATCGTATCCTGTTAAGAAATTTTTAAAAAATACAGATCACTTTAAGAATATGAAAGTCAGCTCTGGTTATGTACAACTTTTCTAGCCGGCTGGAAAGAGTTGAAGCAGCTCACAGAAATGTTAAGGAAAGTACTTACTCGAAATTCCGCAGTGATTGTTGGAAGGAGTTGGGATGAAAAAAAAGCGATCACGAGTAGACAATAACTACCCAACCCCCAACCCCCCCCCCCGTGTTCTCACTCCAGACATTGGACTTTCTACCCTGATTCTATAATAATGAAAAAACTCAAGTCCTAGTCAAGTCTATACAACAGTTTCTCTGAGTGGACCAAGCGATCTCCTTCACACTGCACAGTGACTGGGATATTTTTTACTAAAGAAAAATCTCAAAAAGGTATATTAGTGATATATTTCTATCTTCGACCAAAAAGTAAACAATTTATGCACTGAAATGTAAATAACACTACAACATACAAAAGAGTCGGTTATATGAAACATTGAAACTCGCTCTAGTCCAGCTCGGACTTTAGGCTGAAGAGAAGGTGTGGTTATCCACAATCAACGACATGTTTTAGAGCAAAAAATTTAATCTGTTAAAAGTCTACAGATTAAAAGCAAAATTGACTTCATATTTGGATGCGGCGCCGTTGTCTAAGTTATGACTTCAGTCTGATTACAGAACATGGCGATATAGAAATACCTTCTTATTGAATCCAACATTGAAATATGTAAACATATTAAAAAAATTCTGGAAAATAAAAAACGTAAATATCAAGATTTCTTACCGTTGAAAAGGTTCATAAAAAAAATTGGTTTTTATTTTTGTATTTTTTTATGTTTATTTTTATTTTTATTTTTTTTTTATTTTTATTTTTATTTTTATTTTTATTTTTATTTTTATTTTTATTTTTATTTTTATTTTTATTTTTATTTTTATTTTTGTTTTTATTTTCATTTTCATTTTCATTTTCATTTTCATTTTCATTTTTATTTTTATTTTCATTTTTATCTCCACAAGAAAATTTTAAGGAATTTTTCCTTTTGCAGTGTGGCAATTTTATTTATTTTTATTAATTACAATACGAGTTAAATTAATATTTTAATTTTGGGTTCAAGGGGAAACCGGGTGACAGAGACCCTATGGCTAGATTTTTGCAGCGACAAACCAAAGCCTGTGGTGGGAAAGCATGCTACCAACTCGTCTACCGGGACGCTTTACAAACCTTTGTTAAATAAAATGTGTGAAAATACAAGAACAATTTTCACACATTTTTCTTAACAACGACTTTTCCATTTTTTAATATTTTTTTAAATCCCTTGAGAAACAGCTTTATCGACCAAAGACTCGGAAAGCCGTTTTTTTTGGGGTGTTCTTGGGAAATTCCACAGACAGATACAGGACCTAGGGGAAAAATGGTATGACTCCGTAGGTATTTCACCTTCTGTCTTATTTATAGCACCGTGTTATGACAAAATTGTGGACGGCAGTAGTGTGAACCCGAAGAACCCGAGTTCGAAACCGGGTATGACCATTAAACATTTTTCAGCGGCTGTTTCCACCTCATAAATGTTGGCCATGTAAAACTTCTTTAGAAAAGCATTAGCCGTTTGGAGCCGGCTTTAGAACAGTAGGTCCCGATCAGTGAGTATACAAATTATATCATACACAGCGTACTGATTCGATAGAAGTTCCCCATCAGTTCCTTCATGGAATGTTAAGGGAAATAAGTAAGTAGTTTATGAAAAATGTTAGTGAAAATAATGCTGTTGATACCGATCAACATCAGTGTTTTGTCCATAACTTGTAGAATTACTTAGATTCCAAAAATACAAATACTGTTTTGGTTGTGTTAGAGTTATGCCGAATTATGATTTTATTCTCTAAAAAAAAAAGATCGGAGGCATCAATTGTTTTGCTTTTTTTAATTAAAGTTTATACTAAACACATTTTAGGGAAATGTATAATTTTTTTAAATATGGAAAATATTATATTTATATATCTTGTTATGTTCTCTTTAATATGACACAAGTTTCGTAAAAATCGGTCCACCCACACTAGAGCCGTGAACTTTTTCGCCAAAAAGGCATTTTTATTTTTTAGTTATATAAAAGAAAAGTTTAGGTCGGTATTGCATATTTGACGCTATGCTCAATTGCTGCCTTTCACTTTAACTATTCGTTTATTCCAAAACATTTTGGTATTTAGGAAAAACGGCAGGCAAGTTTCATCGCTTGTTCGGATTCGATTTTTCATGCGTTTTTAATCAGAATGTTGCTTTGTTGCCGATATGTAACCAAAAGAAATACTTTTGTTTAAGATTTTAGTCCAGCTCAGGGTGGCGTATGAGAAATATTTTCCATATTTCAAAATATTACACGCCATGAAGTGAATTAATTCTTCCTAAGCAGGGTTTCTACGGCAAAGGCAATTTTAACCAAATGCAAGATTTTCCTTAGCCGAAAAAAATATCCAATAAATTGCGCTAAAGAACCTAATACCCTGCGAAAGAAATCTAATGATTTTGAAATTGACTGGCTAATAACAAAAAGCACTGACGAGCGCATATGATCTCTGTTACATGGGGTCTTTATTAATGTATTTTATAAAATATATTTGAAATCAATAAATAAGAAAAAGCAATGACCAGCTGGAAAATTTAACAATAGACATAAGCAATAGAACTGAAGAAAACAAGCATCAATTCTGCTAATTTTGTATGTCAACAGCACCAAATTCGATTCGTCGTTCTCCATCTATTTTCCAGCTATTCACCAATTCCAATAGACTTCGTCCTGGAGTCAGCAAACTTTCACCCAAAACAGCCTGAACTTTCAGTAACTGGTTATGGTTTCTATTGAAAAATTCCCTAAAAATTTGATTTACAACTAAAAAATTTGTAATTTATAAATGAAAACAGTGCGGGAGATATTTTTAAAATAGATTTGAATTATACCGTCGAGATTGCAATTTTTTTTTCAAATGGTTGCTAATTTTTTTGTCACTTGACCATAAAAATAAAACAAATTTTGTCGACGGGATTTTCAACTAAACAACCCCTGAAGAAGTTGGAAGAATGCCAACGAAACTTGGGGAAAATATGAAATATATTTTTTTTTTTATTCATAGAGAGTAACCTGACCAATCAGCCCCGTCCAATAAGACACACATAAATATAGAAAATAATATGTATTTAACTTGGAACTCCCAGTATATTTGTAGGCCTTAGAAGACTTGGCTGAAGAATTGTTGTCAGTTACAACCCTACAATGGAAGACTACAAATAGTTTGTAATACATACCCAAATTATTGTTAAACTTTTGTTTACAAGTTGGAAACATGTTCGTACAAATCGTTATGATACATGACAAATGCTTTAATAGGTCTTAACAAATATGAAAGAAAACAGTTTTCTAAATATACCAACAATTTCTGTGGCAAAACAAAAAAAAACAAAAAAAAAAAAAAAAACACCCTCAAAAATAAAATGAATGAATAATAATTGAGGAGGACGTAGCGAATTGTCGAATGGATTATTTATAATACACACAGGTATTCTGGTATCGTGGGATTTATTTATATATTTGTGTGTGTGTGTTTTTTTTTTTTTTTGGTAAAGCTATTAATTAATTTGTTTTACCTATGGACTGGGTGGTAGTGAGGAAGGTCATGGCAACCGTTCCACACATACACAATGAGAATTAGTTTAAATTCGTTTGGAAATAATTAGAGGAATTAGTGAAAACCTTCAAAAGCCGGATTACTACAAATGGATAAATTCCAAATTTTAATTGTAGCACAAATATTAGAATTCCTAACATAATAGAAACAAAAATAGAAACCAATCGTAACCGGGGAAATCTTAAATAAAATAAAATATAATCGAATGCGAAACTG
This sequence comes from Hydrotaea cyrtoneurina, assembly GCA_958296145.1. NCBI lineage: Eukaryota > Metazoa > Arthropoda > Insecta > Diptera > Muscidae > Hydrotaea > Hydrotaea cyrtoneurina. The sequence goes on along the minus strand of OY282514.1, from coordinate 17,313,351 downwards.
AAAGATTTTGAGAATTAAGGAACAAACTGGGGAAATCTTTAATAAAAAAAGAAAATATTCGTTAACGAAACTGAAAGATTTTGAGAATCAAGAAATAAACCCGGGAAACCTTGAATTAAAAAAAAAAATTTAAATATTCGAAAACGAAACAGACAGATTTTGAGAATTGAGGAACAAACTGGGGAAATCTTTAATAAAAAAAGAAAATATTCGTTAACGAAACTGAAAGATTTCGAGAATTAAGGAATAAACAGGGGAAATCTTTAATTAAAAAAAATGGAAAACATTCGATAACGAAACTGAACGATTTTGAGAATTAAGGAATAAAATGGGGAAATCTCATTTTGTGGCCAATCAATCCCAAAATCATGAAGGGCATTTTTTGTTTGCTTGTTAATTTGTTGACTATTCACGCGCAATTTGTGACCTGTGTCAAAATCAAAAATGTTCAGTCATTTCACAATGGCACAATAACACTGTGGAACAAATTCAGGTTGGCAAAAGGACGGTCGATTCTGAGAGCGAGGGGTGAAAATATAGGCCTCTATGTAACAAATTTGCTTTGTCCATACTTTTTTCCCAAATGCTTTGACAATTTGTGGTGTAGGGCCACATTGTGTTTTTATTTACGGCAACAAATCTTGAGAGAAGTTACTTTTCCGACGACATTTTGCAAATGAACATGCACGAGTATTTGTATGTGTATATGGACATTTTTCAAATGAACATGCACGTGTATCTGTATCTGCATCTGCATCTGTATCTGCATCAGCATCTGCATCTGCATCTGTATCTGTATCTGTATCTGTATCTGTATCTGTATCTGTATCTGTATCTGTATCTGTATCTGTATCTGTATCTGTATCTGTATCTGTATCTGTATCTGTATCTGTATCTGTATCTGTATCTGTATCTGTATCTGTATCTGTATCTGTATCTGTATCTGTATCTGTATCTGTATCTGTATCTGTATCTGTATCTGTATCTGTATCTGTATCTGTATCTGTATCTGTATCTGTATCTGTATCTGTATCTGTATCTGTATCTGTATCTGTATCTGTATCTGTATCTGTATCTGTATCTGTATCTGTATCTGTATCTGTATCTGTATCTGTATCTGTATCTGTATCTGTATCTGTATCTGTATCTGTATCTGTATCTGTATCTGTATCTGTATCTGTATCTGTATCTGTATCTGTATCTGTATCTGTATCTGTATCTGTATCTGTATCTGTATCTGTATCTGTATCTGTATCTGTATCTGTATCTGTATCTGTATCTGTATCTGTATCTGTATCTGTATCTGTATCTGTATCTGTATCTGTATCTGTATCTGTATCTGTATCTGTATCTGTATCTGTATCTGTATCTGTATCTGTATCTGTATCTGTATCTGTATCTGTATCTGTATCTGTATCTGTATCTGTATCTGTATCTGTATCTGTATCTGTATCTGTATCTGTATCTGTATCTGTATCTGTATCTGTATCTGTATCTGTATCTGTATCTGTATCTGTATCTGTATCTGTATCTGTATCTGTATCTGTATCTGTATCTGTATCTGTATCTGTATCTGTATCTGTATCTGTATCTGTATCTGTATCTGTATCTGTATCTGTATCTGTATCTGTATCTGTATCTGTATCTGTATCTGTATCTGTATCTGTATCTGTATCTGTATCTGTATCTGTATCTGTATCTGTATCTGTATCTGTATCTGTATCTGTATCTGTATCTGTATCTGTATCTGTATCTGTATCTGTATCTGTATCTGTATCTGTATCTGTATCTGTATCTGTATCTGTATCTGTATCTGTATCTGTATCTGTATCTGTATCTGTATCTGTATCTGTATCTGTATCTGTATCTGTATCTGTATCTGTATCTGTATCTGTATCTGTATCTGTATCTGTATCTGTATCTGTATCTGTATCTGTATCTGTATCTGTATCTGTATCTGTATCTGTATCTGTATCTGTATCTGTATCTGTATCTGTATCTGTATCTGTATCTGTATCTGTATCTGCATCCGGGTCTGTATCTGTATCTTTATATGTATTTCTATCTCTATCTCTATCCCTATCTCTATCCCTATCTCTATCCCTATCTCTATCCCTATCTCTATATATCTATATCTCTCTCTATCTCTCTCATACAACGTTCAGCCGTCTATTGGGTCTTTTCAGTATCACTGACAACGTTTTCTATATAAAACTCGAATCACCTCCACAGTCACATGAATTGCATTTGCACTTCCGGGAAACATCGGTCTCCTTCTATAGAGCACAGCTTTTCAAAAGGAAATAATTTGCTTGGCTTTCAATACAAACAATCGTCTATATTTTACTGAATTTGCTGAAATTAAATTCTTTACAAATTTCCTCATTCATAAATGGAACACTCGTCCGTATTTCAAAACAAAATTAAAGGAAATTCAAAATGGTAAGAATTCTTGCAAGAATATTAAAAGGATAAAACAAAGGAGTAGGACACAGTGCTATGAAACATACAACGAAAAATGAAAAGAATCAAAAATACCAAAGAACATGCAAACCATTACTTTAGTCCATTTCATGATAAATGATTTCTTGCCACACTAAATATTGCTTAAACATTAAAAAGGAAATCTAGCAAAAAATTTAATATTTTCTCCCCGGTGGCCTTTTGATAATTACTTCCGGTAAATATTTTTGCTGGCATGGTTGAATAAATAAATTCTTTAGTGTTAAAGGCTTGTATTATGGAAAGAAGTACATAAGAGGGGGTCATCTTAGAGATTGATTGACGTAAATGATTAAAGCGACAATATCTCAAAGAGTTATATTTTATAATTTCTTGGCTCGCTGGGCGAATCACTCTCTTCTTAATAGGTTGGTATTTCCTTGAGTTCTGCTCAAAAATCATTCATACACAACAGAGATCGTAACCATCGAAAGATTTGGTTGTTGTAGGTTAGGTGACCAAACCCACAACCTCTCAAATATCCAAGGTTGCATCACAAATTTGTTGCCTTGCCAATACAATTTCCGTTGGACGACCCCACTCTATTATTTATATTTAAATATTTTTCCTTGACTTGTGTTCAGAAATCGTTAAACGACTTTTCAGTTTATCCTTGGAAAAAACGTCACGTGCCATTAATATCGTGTGCCCGTCCGTAATAATACGACTACGAGTGCCAACACATTTAACTGTTTAATCAACATTTTTATTATTTCTTAAGCTGCTTATTCGATATTATGACATCGTTGTAAAATAAAGTAATGACTTTGTATTCACATCATATTCGCACACACATTCCGGCAAACATATCCTACCACTTTCCGTGCCTGTTGGCCAGCAAATAAACAAAAAGTTCTCGCGCCTTGGAATGGGGAGACACACACACACACAGACAGACAGGCAGGACAGATGTTAATCAGCGTACATTTAAGGAGTTATTTTATAAGGGACAAATAAAAAATCATAAAAACAATGCCACGAATGTAAACACATAAAATATAGGGGGGTGGGGGAAGGTCCGTGCAGAGGTCGTCAGTGGTGTATCCAAATATTGACCCTTAGTGGCGGACTGATATGTATTTACTAAATTTACGCCCTTTTAATTCATTACATTTACTTACAAGCGTTGGTAAATACAGGACTACGGGTGCTTATGTAAACACATATGTGTGTACGTATGTCCTGTACGTATGTACCCGGATATGCACGTATGGTAATTAAACTCATTAACCAATTCTGTGTATTTAATGTGGCCAATGAACTGTGGCGCCGGTTGTTAATAAAAAATAATTTTCGGAATTATTCTAATCACCTTTAGCCTCGGTTTAATTATACCAAGGCCTCCATTAAGTTGTAGATCATTAGGGGGAAGCTTGTATTGTGGTAAGTGGAGCAGGAGAAAAGAAAAATCAGAGAAATTAAATTTTTCATTTTGGAGTACCTTTTGTTTTGATTACCTTTTAATTCACTTGAGGATAACTCTAATAAATTGATTTTGTTAATAAAAAATAATCTTTGCAAATATCGTTTGCAATGGACGTGAAACTGACACACTCGGGTCTGTTCTCACATTCTAAATGTTAAATTCGTTGGAAGTTTCAGAGAAATCGCTCTTTTGGAGGTAAGTTGAAGACAAAGCTATACCTACCGAGTTTTTGCTAGGCAATCGCAGTATTGCAAAGCTTTTGCAGCAATTTGTTCTCTCCAAAGAAAACTAAAAGAGTCTGGATGGAATCTTTCTATTTCTCAATACAGACCCTCCATTTCTAGGAATATGAAATAGTTGGAATATTTTCTTTATTTATGAAATGCTCAACTTCTCAAAATAAGGATTAACCGCCGATTTAAACTCTGTGATTAGTTTTCCTTTTAATTTAATCCAGAATAGACTCTAAATCCAACAGAAATTCATATAAAGGGTGTTTTTTATTGGGGTATAGAACTTTAAGTTGGCATCACTTTTTTAACTGGCGGCCATTTTGTCAGCTGTCAAGTGATTAATATTTAGTTTGGTTTGCCATTTCATCATGAACAGGTTGACAAAAGAATAACGCTTGCAAATCGTGCAAATTTATTTCGAAAGTAATGGTTCAGTTCGCGAAGTTCACCGCAAGCTCCGTCCGAATGAATCGATTCGCCACCGTGCACAGCAATTGGAGCTTTGTCCATCAACTTTATGGAAGATTTTGCGCAAAGATCTTGGCTTGCGACCTTACAAGATCCAGCTTGTGCAAGAATTAAAGCCGCGAGACCATGCAATGCGTCGTGATTTTGGTGTATGGGCCGAAAATGAGATTCATCTCGATGCTGATTTTCATCACAATTGGAAAATTGGACCCGTAGAATTGGCTTTATTCGAGCCATGCCCGAAATCATATTTAAACATTAATTGCATAAAATTATCCTTCCAATAAAGCCAAATTGATGGACATTAAAACGATTTTCTTGTGTTTTATTTCAATTCGAAGTTCTATACCTCAATAAAAAACCCCCTTTACAAGTATTAATTTCAATAGTGACCCGATACGAATGGGGTTAACAAATTTTAAAAAAAAAAAAAATAAACCAAGGAAAAAAGAGGACAAAATAGTGGATAAGATTTCCTGAGATTCCAGAGCAATTCCTTGGTTTGTCTTTAATGGAATGTTAATGGAACTTCTGATTTTGGTTTTTTTTTTAGCTCAATACTCATTTTTCAATATTTTTTATGAGTTCCAAAGAAACTGATTTCGTTAGTCCAACTACATAAACATTTGTTTGATTTGCGCCGAACTTTGAAAAACTAGAGAAATCCTCATGAAACCAAATTTCTCGTCTTTAACGATTTTTCATTATGGACAATTATCCCATTTTCTTAAATTATCTTTTTATATCCTATCAGACCATACACATGCATATTTTTTGTTGTTGTTGTTATTTGGACAAATATCTCGTTAGTGTCAACCTACAATTGCCGACTGACTAATACGAAATGTGGCACATCAATCCCCGGCATGACACTAATACTTAATGTCAGTTAACGCTATAAAACTATGGAAAGCAAACAACCTACTCGGCGTCCCCCACCGCCCCCTGCCCAGCGTTCAGATTCATAGAATTACGTTTTTTTGTATGGCTTCATGGCGAACATTAAATTCTTAAGTGATTTTCTGTGTGCATTTCAGTCTCAAGTTCAGTTGTATTTGCAGACAGTGACAGTTAATCGATAGAGCCACACGAAAATTTGCACAAGTTTCGTTGTTTCTTCTTTCTTTTCCCCGGGGATATTTGAAGAATTTATTTTACAACAACAAAAAAAGAACGAAAAATATGCAAAAAGAACAAACGGAAAATTACCTGGAATTTGGTAAGAGCGCACGAGGTTGAAATCATTTTTCATGTCATTGGCAGGACAGGCTGCGACAGGACGACAACGTCATGATTGGCTAAGACAATTATGGCGAAAATGCTTTTCATTTAAAAAAAAACAGTGACTGTGAGTGCGATGGCCCTGTTGCGGATTTCATGTTTGAAAGTAACTTGTGTTTCTTTTTGGTTCTTCACAAAGAATTCACAAATTTTGCAAATATTTACAAAACTGCTCAAAGGATTTGCTGAAAAACCACTTACAATTAAACAAGCGCACAAAGAACAGAGGCAGCAACAGAAAAAGAGAAAGCCAAACCGATCGGAAAATTGTGAAGGGTTGGCATAAAAAGGTCAATGGAATAAATCAAAGCAAAACAAGCTGAAATTAATTGATGTGGTCACCATCATTGGCACTAAACCATAAAACCAACACTTTTCCCCAAGCAAACAATCAGCCGGTCTGTCGGTCCGTTGGTCGTTCGGTCAATAGCAGCACAAGCTGCAAATATACGCACAAACACACACACAGAGTTCCACAGCACGCAGTAAAAATCAAAGCTGACGCACATGCCTGTTTGTAGGAAAAATCGTTTTTATATCAATTCTCCTTATTCAGGGAAATTGTTAGTGTTAGCGTTGGGGTGGAGTGGAGTGGACTAGAGTGGAGTGCTGCTCAATGGCTGCAGTCGTTGAGGAGTCAATCATTTGGAAAGAAATGTTGGCCATAAATTACAACACGATTTGTTTGGGGAAAAAAACAACTTTAACTCATTTATATTAATAATTTGCTATTTACAGAAACGACCTAAGCCGCCGTCAGCTCCACGCCCGCCCCCTTTGTCAACCATCCATTAACTTATTTATTTTACCATCATAACCTTCAGATTCCGGGCAGTATTTGTTAATGATGTTGTGAATGGCGAAGATGATGATGACGATGACGATAATGATGAGGAGGTCGGTTCTCGTAGAAATATGAAAAGCATCTCAATGAAAATTCAATGTCCAGTTATGCTCTTGACTACAGAGAGAAATGGTTAAAGTGCGGCAAGGCACAGTGGTTTGTGAAGGCAGAACATATGAAAAGAATTGTAAAATTTGTAAATGTTGTGAACATTAACCTAAGCTGAATTTGTTAAGCTAAATTTGCGAAACAGTAGGTTAGGTTAGGTTGAATGGAGGATCGGTCATGTACCATGACCGTCTCATGTCACTGACATACACCTAGGCCAGCAATTCGGCCTGTTGTGTGCTCCTGGTAAAACGCAAAATGGTCTATAAAAACGAAAATTAAAGAAATTTGAATGAGCATTATTTTTTTAAAGGAAGAAAGTTAGACGTATGCGACGACAGGTAGTAATTTCAATTGTGACCCGAAGTCACAGCCTGGTACGACTAGGATTAATAGAGGTGAAACGATTATTTTTAGAACGTTCGTTTCTAATTAAAAAATATTTATTTCGATGTCTTCTCGATGAAGTTTTTCAAAAGACTCTTACAATGAAAAGTTTCCAAAGACAACTTTAACAAAGAATTGATTTCCTTAACCTTTTCCAAAGAAATAAAATTTTTTTTAATTAAATTTATGAAGAAAAAAAATTGTTTTCCCGTCCCAAAAAATTCGATTTTTTTTTTAAAAATAAAATCTTGAAAAAAAAATCCAAGATGAAAAGAGTACGTTCATGAAAAATCACATAACCTATGATTTCAATTAAATGAAGATCATGAAAAACGATGAGCGCATTTCCGTTTTATTCGCAATTAAGTGAAGGTACCTAATTTTATTTGGTTGTCCAAAAATTGCCGTAACTCGAGCAGAACCAGTTCGATTTTGCTGAAATAAATTTTTAAAAATTAATAATTCCATTTCCTTTAATCTGTCAATTTACTGTTCTACACATAATTGAAAGTTTTGCAGTTATACATTTATGTAGGACACAATTTATTTTTTTCCCCATTTTTTTTTTTTATTTTATACTAAATTTATTTATATATAAATTTATGAGAAAAAAATGCATTTTTATCCCAAAAAAATTAAAAAATTTTGAATTAATTTATGAAGAAAAAAAAATTATTTCTTTCACAAAAAATTTAAATTTTTTTTGAAAAAAAAGGAATCTTGAAATCCTAGACGAAAAAAATTTTCAAATCTTATTACTTTCACGATAAGTCACATAACCTATGGTTAAAATTAAATAAAGATCATGAAAAACGATGAACGCATTTCCGTTTTATGCTGAATTAACTGAAAGTACCTCATTTTATTCTGTTGCCAACAAATTCGTATAACTCGAGAAAAACTAGTTCGATTGTGCTGAAATAAATATTGAAAAATTAAGAATTACCTTTCCTTTAATCTGTCAAAATACTGTTCTCCACAAAATCAAAAGTTTTGCAGTTATAAATAAATTTATGAAAAAAACAAATTTTTTGTTTTTTTTATCAAAAACAAAAATTTTCTTTTTCTCAAAAAAAGATTTTTTTTAAAATTAAATTTATGAGAAAAAAATTTTTATTTCTTTTCCAAAGAAATTAAATTTTTTTGAATTAAATTTATGAAGAAAAACATTTGCTTCTTTCCGAAAAACTTAATTTTTTTTTAAAAAAAAATCTTGAAAAATTCAATAAAGTATCAATCAATTACTTTCACAAAAAAGACACATGACCAATGATTATAATTAAATAAAGATCATGAAAATCGATGAACGAATTTCGGTTTTACGCGGAATTAAGTGAAAGTACCTCAATTTGAATTGAAAGCATTTCTTTAAAAAACGTTGGTGATTTTGTTGTGATTCTCACAATTAAAACAAACAAAAAAAAGAGTAACGGACAACAAGCTACTTTATTTTTATGATTCCGGTAGCAAACCAATTAATTATGACCTTCGCGTAATGCAGAACTCTCACTCAACACAGTTATACATAACCAGACATGCAACTTGGACTTCTAATGTAATAAACACACCTTCGACCAGGTCTAAACATGGCTGAGCCTTTAGTAAGACCCAGTATATTGTGAATAGTTAATCGGCCCTTCAAACATATTTGCTTACATTACGTTTTTGATAACAGAATTTAAATAGAATTACAATCTCCCCTCTTCAGAACTCTACAATCACTCCAAATTATTCAATAATTCCTCTATAATTATTTAAAAATTTTCTTTTTTCCCGAGCCACTGTTCTAGCTGGCTCTCGAAATAACAAATTTTAATGGCTTTTAGAAAAATTGCAAAATAGAACATGTTTCATTTACAGTCTTCCTGGCCTGATGCCTGCCCTGGCCTCCTCCGCTCATCTGCTTAAGTTGAGAAACGTGTTCGCACAGAACACAAGTCCCACAAATCAGCGGAGAGAAACCCTATTTCAGGGCATCATGGCATGAGACCATGGCAGGCCGGCCGAACATACCTATGATGAAGTTTCAATGATTTTGTTTTTGCTGTGCGTTAAGCACTTTGGGGGGGGGGGGATGTGTGAAGGGGGAGTGGTAAAAGAGAAGAAAAGTATATTTTTAGTAACATATGATGGTGCTATTTTTGTGAAGCATATTTACAGGCACGACTGCCCTTTAAGCGGATTATAATTTTCCCGCCTTTTCCGTAGTTGTGACGCTCGTTGCCTTTCCCGTTGGCATTTTGTGTGTAACGTTTGCTTGGGAAAAATATTGATTTCAATTGCGGCTGCTGTGACTAACGAATTCACAACTTTGGCCCATTCCTTCATTCGGTCGCAGCTCAGCAATTCAAGCACTGTAAAGTGCGGAAGAAGTAAACGCTATGAAAATGAATTAAAACAAATGTAGGAAGAGGAGAACATTTATCGGAAAACTTTGTTTGAAGCCATCGCAAACATACACATCCAAACGCCTCCACCAGCAAACATACGCACACACACAGAAGCATATTTTAGTACGAACAGAACACACACACACACAGCCATCATTGTCGTCATCAACACACAAAGGGGAAATACACAAAGCTTCTTACAAGTCAAGGAACATACAGGGAGAGCAACAGAGAGAGAGAGAGAAACAGAAGTTGATGAAAAAAAACTGAGAATAGAAATGATGATATGATGAAATTAATTGTATGTCATACTTCCAGGAAAACTGTGGAACGTTAATATTGAAAACTAATTGAAAATATTTAAATATTCCATAGAAGAATCAAAATAATGGAGTTTCCGGACATTCTAACCGATATTTAAAAAACTGACGCTACACAGAGGGAACTTTTACAATAAGAAATTGATTTTTTTTTTATTTAATTACAATACAAAGTTAATGTTAATTGAAGAAGGCAAAATGTGGCCTTCGAGAAATAACATTAGGCATTTTTACACATTAAGTCGGAGCATGTTTATTAGACAGGGTCTCGAAAAAAAGTTGATGCGGAGACCCGCCATGTTTTGTAGATTATCCAACGAGGATTTCAAAGCACCAAAACATTTTTTGATTCGGTGCTTTCTAAGCTGGCCACATTTTTTTCGAAGTTGTTCTTTTTCACAGTTGTAACTTGATTTATGCCATTTTATTATTTATCACCATTTTCCCAAGAAAATTTTGTTCAGCAATGCAGGTCACTTTTGGTTGAAAAAATGTCGCATTTGAAGTAATGACAATTTACAATCCATTGTTGAGACGCCGTTACATCCTCAAAAAGTCACTGTCTAGTGTGCTCTACGGGCAGGGGGAATTATTGGACAATATTTCTTTAAAAATGAAGCCGGCCATAATGTTACAGTTACAATGGGGAACGCTAAAGGGCCCTGATTAATTTTAATTAATTTTTCGTGTCTGAACTGGAGAATGTTGATGTGGACGACCAACAAGATGGCGCTATAGCCATCGAAATAATCAATTTATTGAAGGAAACTTTTGGTGAGCGGATTATATCGCGTCTTTGGTTTGGCGTCTGTGGTTTGGCCTACAAGATCGTGGAATTTATCGCCGCTGGACTGTTTGTTGTGGGGTTCTATGAAATAAATGTCTACGCAGATAAACCCGGCAAGATTGGCGCCTTGGAAGAGAATATTCGGCGCATTATTGCTGACATACGGCCCCAAATGCTGCAAAAAGTGGTTGGAAAATTGGGCCTCTCGTCTGGAATTTATTCGAGCCATTGGAGTCCTAGAGTGACGGGAAATCAATGACAACAATTGTTTTTTTTTTTTTTTTTTTTTTTTTTTTTTTTTTAAAAAATCACTCCCATATTCTAGTCACTAAAGCGACGGGCAGTCAATGACTCCAATATTGTAGTCACTAGAGCCACGGGGAATCCAATATTGTAGTCCCTAAAGCGACGGGCAATCCAAAATTGGTGTCCCTAGAGCGACGGGCAATCCAAATTTGGAGTCACTAGAGCGACGGGCAATCAATGACTTAACACTTTTTTTTTTTTTTTTTTTTTTTAAAAATCAATCCCTTGTAGTAGTCACGAAAAAAAATTAAAATCATAAAAATGTGAAATCAGAATTCGATGATGTTATTTTAATAAATTTAATTAGTCAATAGTACTATTTTATTAGGAGACCAACAGTCAATGCAATTTTTTCGCATTAATTTATAACAAATCCTGCAGAGAGTCCAGTTTTCCATGTTGTTGGCTACTTTCAATTTTGACTAACGTGCCAAGTTGATTCATTAACAACTCGCACAAGTTGTTCGGTATTTTCGGACAAGCGCCAAAAATTTCCAAACTGAGATAAGACCAGAATCGGTGTATGCGATTCGGATTTTTGTGTTAAGCTTATAAGACCCCTGAGGTTTATTTTTCCGCGGGAGGATTTTGATGTATGTCTCTCAAATTTGAGAAGATGTCAGACAAATTATGATTCTCCTCGCTGTCTCCCTCATTCAGTTGTCTTTTCCTTCAAACATATTCCAGAAAGTTGAAATGTGAAAAAGTGTCAGAAAAATTATAATTCTCCTCTCTGTTAATCACATTCAGTTGTGTTCTCCTTCAAACATATTCCAAAAGTTTCCACCAGAATTTCCATTGAACATTGTTCTTTTTTTCTGAGCGCATCAAATGCTTCTCTTTAATTCTTAAACAATTTCAATTATTGCCTAAAGATTTGTTCAATGCCCACATTCAGCATTGATAAACTTCCTTGTGTGATCCCAGTACATTTTTATCCCATAGAAAAAGAAAACAGTTGAAAAGAGTGCCTAGTGTAGGTCTAAAGTTTGATAGGTTACGTAAGAACGATGCACAGAAAAAGTGGTTTAATATTAAATAATTTTCCGAGTTATTCCCGGAACTAAACTACAACAATTGTACAGCACATTTATTAAAGGTACGACCAGATGTATGAGAATTTCATTACTTTGTTTTTTGTTCTTTCGTAAGATGTTTCCTCTGAGTTTGGCGACTTAAAGGTACATATATTCCCAACCGCCACTTGTTTAAACACACAAGATGAACGCACTCGCTTTTATCAGATACAACGACAAATACACAAACACACACACACAGAGAGAATCATGACAACAAAGAAAAGGACGAAGTGGGTGGGGAAGAGCTTGTTGAGTGAGTTGTCAAGGACATTGGTTTTCTTTCTGTGATTACTTTCATCCTGTTCCTTCGGTCGTCTTATATACTTTGTACCGCGCTCTGTCTCTCTCTCTCTCTCTCTCTTCCTTGTGAGCCTTCTTGCTTACCTTTTTGTGGAAATACGACATACAACATTTTAATTACTGAAGTTTTTTTTCTTTTCTTAACTGTGCCTGTCAGTGAGTGTACCTGAGTGTGTGTGTGAAAGAAAGTGCTTATGTATGTATGTAATGTTCATATTGTTCTTTGTCGTGTTCATTTCTTGAGTCGGTGAGTGTGTTTGTGTTTAATTGTAAACACAATATAAAGACACTACAAACATACATTTATATTAGGGCGGGTTTTATGATTTCCGGACGAACTTTTGAACTCTATGAAGCCATGTTAATCTCAGACAGAACTGCTTCACATATTTGCAACTTAACCCATATTGACCCAGCGTTTGATAAATCTATAAATCGCTAAGCTTTGATGGCTTAATTTATGGATTCACTTCAACGTTTTGACTAATTTTCAATTGAAATAATCAATTATAAAAATCACAGATAAATGAAATGTTCAATTCGCCCGTCTGCCCGTTAACAAACAGCTCGCAATTGTTGAACGATCTCTGTGAAGTTCTGCACAGATCATAGTTTTCACAGGCAGGCAGTAGGTTTTCTAGTAAAACCGGATATAATTAAAATGTTTAACAAATATCAATGAAAATCAAAAGTTAACCTATCACAGCCACCCTAATACATACATGTGTAATCGCATCTGCACACACACTAACATTTACATATGTATGTGTGTGTATGCCGGCTATGAAATGTAAATCTTTTTTGTGTAACCAGAAGAAGCACAAACCATTTAAGCTTTAAACACCTTTCTAACATTCGGTAACAACAATTTTAATATTAATTCCAAACACTTGCTGTATATGCGTAAATATGTGCTCTACTGCCTGAGCACCATCACAACTGATGCGGAGACCTTTGCTGTAGAGACCAAATGTTCAGAATATGATTGACAGTGTACCAAATGCCGAGCGTATTGCGATACCCATAAATAATCATACAAAGTCAAAACTACAGAGTCCCAATCTATGCTATGATTTATGATTTTTCATTTAAAGTTTTTTTTCCCATATACAGCAAATACAGCCATTGGGCTTAATTTGACATTCATTCACATTTTTTTTTTAAATTTCCAAAAATATTAAAATTTCCTAAGCATTTTTGTTTGTTTGAATTTGAATCCTGCTTTATCTGTTTTTGTTATTTAATTAATCACACAGACTTCACTCAATCTGATAAGGCAAATGTGTGTGTATATGATTTGTTTAGAACAAAGCAATCAACAGAAAAAAAACATACAGTTTTTAAAATTCAGCAGAGGTTGCAGCACTTGTAATTTCTCTAACAGAGTGTTGAAGTGTTCAACGCAGAACATATACACCGTAACACTTTTTAAGGGAATAGTTTCAGGAGCCTGACTTGGACATTACTCGTATGTTGATATTAGGAATGTTAAGTGAAATACGGGCTCTATGAATAATTCCCCAAAAAAAAAAAGAATAATTCCCCCCAGGAGCCCAATATGAAATTTTTTGAAAAATTCTAAAAGCCCAGTATGAACATTTTCCAAAAATTCGGAAAAATCCGCCAAACAATTTATGAAAAATTACCCAATGTAAAAACTATTTCCCAAAATAAATGAAAAAAAAACAACATTATAAAAAACGACTTTTGTTATGAAAATTCTCCAAAAATAAAAGAAATTGAGGAAATATTATCTAAATTAAAAGTTTCCTTTCTTTTGGGGAATTTTTCATAATGAAAAATATCCCAATTTTGGATGAGATTTCTATTGGAATTCATTTTTTTAATTTTTTTTTTTTTTTTTTGGTAATTTTTCGTAGATCTTTTTTCATTTTTGGGCCCTTTTTAATAGAGCCATCCGTAAAAGATATTGTCTTTTTGGGATCGCAATAATCGAATAATGTGAAAGTTATGGACAAAAAAAAACTGACGTTAATCGGTATCCACATTTTCATTTGCACACCCATTAACAAATGGAATAAACCCAACAGTACACCAGAGAAATGTAGAGTTTCCCTAAATATTGATCAAATGGAAAATTATTCCTTTAGCAAAACCACCCGTTTGTTCTTCAATGAAATTAATGAATTGTCGATTTTAATTCTGGCACCAACTGAACCTGCTGAGGCTTATGCGATAACCCCTTATGTGGAATTCTCATATAGTGGCTGCAGATCTCATCAATTTCTGAGAAAGTCGCACAATTGTTCATTTTTATCTTCTTCAATGCTTTGGCGATATTTTTGGCAGAACGATCGGGACGAATATCGGGACGAAGTAGCGAACCAGCTGAATCAAAATGTTCGATTACCGTTCTTATTCACAGATCCACAATTTTCATAGGGGGTTTTTCATCATTTGCATACGGATGTCATTTTCCAAATTCTTCTCGAATTGAAACATTTGAAAAGAAATGATAGAAATAGGAATCTGTCAAAAGAAATGACTTGCGTAGAATCACAGCAACGCCTAACTCTGTTAAAATTTATTACCTCTGATGGTGGTTGAGGAAGGCAACCGCAATAATGAAAAAAAAAACTTAATAATCAAAAAAAACAAAGACAAACAACAACGTCATTTCCTAAATGACCTCAAGCCAAACCAAAACATTACTAAAAAAAAACTAGAACATGCAATTTTTGAATGTATTCTTTTGTTGTGACCAATTTTTTCTGTAATTTTATCTTGAGTTGTGTTTTTTTAGTGGGCTTTATGGTCATGTGATGAAATAAAATTTTTTCTTACTTCTTTATTTGTGTAATTTATCATAATTTTAATACATTTCATATTTTGGCTTTTTTCATACATTTAGCGAATTTTTATCGTTTTATATAATTTTTTTTATACAGGGTTCTCCAACAAGAGGTGTTATGTGGGTATTCACAGAAAAATTGGATTTTTTGAAATAAATGATCGGCTGTTTATTTCATAATAAAGAGGAAGATATGCGGTTAATAATGAAAAACAACATCAGCCAAATGGCCACCACGGCCAGGCTTACAGGACCATATCCTTTTCATGAAATTGTCCATAACCAAATCGCAATACCCTCACCAATTCTATCTGTGAGGTCTTGAATCGATGCTAGGCTGTTGGCGTAGACCTTATCTTTCACCTGGACCCAAAGGAAGAAGTCGCAAGGTGTTAAGTCACAAGATCTTTGTGGCCAATTGTGATCACCTCTTTCAGAGATAACATGGTCCGGAAACTTTTTAGTTTTGCGAACTGTGACTGCAAGATTTTCATCATTTCTGTAGTGAATTTTAATAATTTCCATGCAATGTTGAAGCGTGTATCGTTCCATTTTTAGTAATGGCATAGTTTCTACTTGTCAAATGTGAAAGAATTGTAACTGCAAAAGTGACAGCTAACGAAATACCCGGTGATGCAAAATGACACCACTTGCTGGAGAACCCTGTATTTTTATGTTTTTCTATTTTTTCCGCAATAAATCTACAATTATAATTCATTAGATGATGCCTCAACAAGTCAAACTAAAAGCTCTAAAGTTTTTTGAAATATGATTTGCAGGCTATCTGAGTCCCGTCCACTATCGAAATAGTTCTACTGTTTCCACTGTTTCCATAGTCATTTCATTTATTTCCATGTTAGTCCAAAAATATATTTTTGACAACATCTAAAACACACATTGACAACTTTGATGGATGGGTGATGCAATCGCCGATCACTGTAGTTCACACAAAATGAAAATGGAATAAAAGGACTGAAGACGTTCTTCCCATGGCGCGCTCGGACTCACGTCGTTTTATATTATATAGTATAGTATATTATAGTACTTCCACAATGCAACTAGATGGCGCTAAAAACTCGTTTTGTTACAAAAGTGGACTTAGAGGTCGTTCTTCCCCAGCACCCCTCAATTATTAAGCTCCAGCCGTCTGAAATTTCACAATAACAACCGAAAAGTAAAAAAAACAACAGAAACGGCAGCATTAATGACAAAGTTAATGTGAGCCAAAACATCGAATTACATTCACTTTTGAACAAACAACGTATGATTTATGGAGGATTTTTGTCATCTCTAGGCAAATGGGAGACGCCAGGCCTCGGAAGAGGGGGTGTGGTGTTTTTTTATCTGAGGCTTAGCAACTGCGGTCTCATCTGCGATGTTGCTGTGCGGCGTCTAATCTTTCATGCGTTCGTTTATTTGTCGTTATTCGCTTTTTTTCTGTCGTTTTTTTTTTAATAAAAATTAATTTTCGTAATTAGCTTAAAAGCGGGGACTTTCTTACGAAAATATTAAATTACACTTTACACGTTTCTTGTTGTGTCGTATCATGTCTTTCAATACGTTTCTCTCTCTCTCTCTCTCTCGTCTTTGTTTTCCGTTGCTCTCGTCATTTACCAAATATTCGGCAAAGTATTAAATTATTTAAATCTGGCGCAGGGCATCATTGGTTGGCGGATGTTATCCCTGCCAACAGCAAAAAAAAAAAAAACAGAAAAAACACACACACATTTTATAACAAAAATAAACAACAACCATCGCCAACAACAACAGCAATGAACATTAATAAATGTTGAACATTTTTCATGCTTTAATTAACAGATAACAAAAAAAAAAAGGAATTTTTCTGATACCCCAAAATGTTCACACACACACATTTTATACACCGTGAGATAGGCACTCAGACATACATACGAGTACCCGTACTCTTCGGTCCCGCTTTGCCGTATTTAAAGGATGCGCAGCGTAAGTAAATAAAAAAAACTTTCACGGATAAACAAATACAATTTTCCACATTTTTGTGTGATTTCTTGTTGTTGTTCGTATTTTTTTTTCCTTTTGTTTTTTCCGAGTCGCTTACCATTCCTTTACTTTGCACAGGATTGTCACAGTGTGGCGAAACAAGCAACATAACAAGTTATTACAATTACACTGCTCGTAGGTTTCTTTTTATTTGTGGCTGGAATTTGTAGTTGAATTTATTCCACAGCACGGGAGTGCGTGTCGCCCGGTAGGACATGTTCTTAGCTTCAGTGATGGCTTTTCAATTCCTTTTTTTTTTGCTTTTAATTTTTTGTTTTTGTTTGTTCTTTGTTAGTCTTGACCCACTGTGCCACAGCATGAGGGGTATGCTGGTGGAATAGGGATAGACATCTGTTTAAAACAATTTCGGTTAATTTTTGTTGATGGCATCACCGCCTTACAACAAACCGCTACTTCTGCAGCAGCAGATCCTTCCACAGCAACAACAAAAACAACAAAGCGAAACACTTTACTCAGCAAACCTCCTGCCACCGCACTGACTTTGAATTTGTAGTGTTGAACGTGGATTCTCTGTTGTTTTTTTTTATTGTATTTTGCCGCCCGCATTTACGATTCGGTCGGCACAATATTATGCTAACCTTTTTAAATATAGTCTGCTGGTTTTCATAAACTTTTTTCTATATATTTCATTTCTCTTTTTTTGTATTTGCATTCCGCATGTATTCAGAGTTTCAAATGCGAGTAGAGCGCATTCTATACTTTCAATGCAGGCAGGCCGGCTGACAGTGAGGCAGGTCTTATGGCACAACTACAAGAACAAAAATGATAAGTTGACATTGCAGTTTACATACCAACCAAGTGTAGAGGACGGACGGACGGACGGACGGACGGACGCCCAGTACAAATGTATGTGACTGGGTTCATATGCGGAAGTTTGAGAGGGGCGGGGGTGGGAAAAAGTTAAACCATACAAATGTTTGGCAGAGTTAGTTTAGTTGTGTCTGTGGAAATGTGGGCTCTATCTCAGTGTGTGTGTGTGTGGATTAAAGAATTCACAGAGAAAACCATAAAAATGTCCTTGACTTAATAAGCAGCATCATCATCATGAGCAGCAGCATCAATGGCAGTCGCCTCCGCCACCGCCGCCGCCTCCACGGTCTCTGCCTTCGCTGCGGCCTCTGATAGTTTATTAAGGAATTCCTTTCATGTACACATGCATGAATTGTTGCTGTTTGGTTTTGGTAACAAATGAAAGTGGTTTTTAATGTGAACGGATTTTTAATTAAAGAATTATTTTTCTTTCTTTCTGCGTTTCGTTTGTTGTTGGCTTTTGTTGCATTCAAAGTATACAGCTGAACTAATTCTCACATCCATTCAGCAACGAAAGTGAAAATTTATTATGCCCTTTGTTGGCACCAGTTGTGTAGGACTAGAAATTGCAATTGCACTCAAAATCGTTCACTTTGAACGTACGAAATGTAAAAGGTTTAGTTTAAGTCCGACTGGGATTTTTTTTTGTGAGAAGTTAGTAAAGTAACTCAGCCCAAAATGAATCCCTTTATATTCCAAAGTTTCGTTTTTTTTTTATTAAATGCTTTATATGTATGTTAATTAGGTACTGACTTTGTTTGTCTGCAGGTTGAATGAGGTTCTGAAATGTTGTGGGCCGGTATTTTGAGACAATTAAATTGTGAACATGTTTTTCAACAAGACGGCGCTATGTGTCACACAAGCAACGGAACCATTGCTATTTAATGGGAAAAGTTTCCGGACCGTGTTATCTCTCGAAGAGGTGACCACCGAGACCTTGTGACTTAACACCTTGCGATTTCTTTCTTTGCGGCCATGTGAAAGATAAGGTCAACGCCAACAGCCCAGCATCGATTCAAGACCTCACAGATAGAATTGGTGAGGGTATTGCGATTTGGTTATGGAAAATTTCATGAAAAGGATGTGGTCTTGGTGGCCATTTTGGCTGATGTTGTTTTTCATTATTAACGGCATACCTTCCTCTTTATTATGAAATAAACAGCCGATCATTTATTTCAAAAAATCCCATTTCTTTAAATTCTTTAAATAACAAAATAACACCTCCTGTTGGAGAACCCTGTATAACAGCTCTATAAACCATTGTTAAGGAAAATGTGCGAAATGGTTTTTTGTATTTTCATACATTTTTGTTAACAAAGGTTTATAGAGCTGCTATAACTGTTCATGAATACGGGAGTTACAAATTAATACAAGAAAAATTTTGTTAATGTAACAAAGGAAACCTGGGGAAGCCTGGATTACAATAAGACAAAGAGAATACTCGGGTTTAACAAAAATGAACTGAGTGAACTAGCTGGGGTCATCACAGGACACACTAGCCTAAGGGCACACCTATTTAGAATAGGTTGTTCCCAGAGCGATCCTCCATTCAACCTAACCTAACCTATCCTAACAAAACTATAAAAAAATATTATTGAAGCGCCCCGGTAGGCGAGTTGGTAGCGTGCTTGCCTATCAGCGTGGGGGTTGTGGGTTCGATTCCCACCAGAGGCTTTGGTCTGTCGCTGCAAAAAATCAAGCCAAATAGTCTTTGTCACTCGGTTTATCCTTGGACCCAAAATTAGAATATAAATTTACTTTGTGTTGTAATTAAATAAAATAAAAATAAAAATAAAATAAATATTATTTTATTTTGGTACAATTTTTGTGAAATGATTATTTGCAATTTCTTCAAAACGTTGGCCAGCTATGCGTTTTGGAATAGTTTATTCAAACAAAATGATATTCTTACACTAGCCTACATTGAACAAAAAAATATATTTAAAAATTTAAATCGATATTCTTCAATTCTTAAATCGGCTTTTATTCCTACTTTACAACTTAACTACAATTTACTGGTTGACTGTATAAAGCTTTCTTGAAACGGTGAAAAGATATTGACCAAAAGAGAAGAAAGATGAAATACATTTATTTAACTTACATGGCCAAACAAGTTGACCAGAATTAGCTCAACAAAAATTAAAACACACTCAACATATTTATTATTTTTTTTCTTTTCTAAAAATAGGACAAAACTTGTTATGACATTGCTCTCGCTACGATATTTTTTGGTCAGTTGGTATAAAACTGCTATCGTTTCTGTACATTCCCCTTGGGAACCCTCATTCTACTTTAAACTTTTCTGGTAAATCAATCACAATATTGGCTATTTCATATCCATAATGATGACTAAAGGTGACGCTGCTGTCAACCGCCTGTTGTCAGCTCTAACGCTCCATTTAGTTCCCAAAAATTTTGAAATTCGCCCACTGTTCAGCACTGACTTTCACAATTGAAATCGTAAGATTTCCAATGATGTACAAAAATATTAAAAAAGTATAAATTTCAAAAGTTTCTTGTATCACTTTCCGAGCGTACTATTTTCATTTGATTCGCGCCCACCCAAATGGATTGGGGGCATTTATGCGAATTTATATCAATTTTGAATGTAACAGTGCTAAAATATTTGCATCTCAATCTTGTTTCGCAAACTCTAACAAGATGATTTTCCATATTTACACTCTCCAGCGTAATTGGACCAACCACTGAGATCTGTTCCATTGCATTCCGATGCCTTGGGCTCCGATGGCCAACATTGTGCATCCAGCAAGCATTTGGATGATGGGATGCCAAAAAGTTTACACACAGTTAATAATAAAACCATTTGCTATGAAAATAACAATTCATTTGTCTTGCAACAACATTACTTATGGCCCTTTAGTGGGTTGGCGCACACCGACCAAGGGGGGGGGGCGAGGGCAAGAAAAAGCAGCTTTAGCATTACCAAGAACCTGAACCACTCTAGGCAAACAGATGAATGGCGATGGAAGGAGCGACAGACACACAGACAGAGTCGCAAAATGCATTTGCGGTTGGTTAGGATGAATGCAAACGTTCGTCCATAAATTTGCCAGGATGAATGGCGGTGGAAACAAGAATGTTGCTGCAAGGACACTAAGAGGGCGAGAGCGATAGAGAGCGCAGAAAAAAAAGTTCACAAATTGTAACATATAACTTATGTTATTTAACAAGAAGACGAAAAAGAAGAACAAGAAAAACAGCAACAACAACAACAGTACGAAAGCCAACGTCAAGCTGGAAAAAGGATAACAACGAAAATGAAAAACGTTTTAACATTGATGAACATACGTTCTCGTTCGAGCATCCATACACGTACGTCGTACATTACTGACTGAATGACTGACTGAATGCATGAATGAGTGGATGAATGATGTTGCTACATACGTTCGTACACATGTTCCCACACCCATATGTACGTACTCCGAGTGGATTGTTTCTTAAGATGGGTGAGGGAAAGTGCATACGAAAGATACGAGCACTCGCTTAAACACATTTGCCATGTCTGTCTGACAATGAGTAAATGTCTTCGAGGTCGCCATGATAAGTCATGAAATATTCAAATAGGTGCAATGTTATCTGAACTAAATTCTCCAATATGATTGACACTCGGTGTGCCAGTTGCGGAAATTGCAAATACCCCAAAGAATTTTTGTTCATAGTACCGGCAACTGAACTCCCATTGCCAGACAGATAATTTCATCATATCCTTAACTGCCACAATTTTCCCCTAGTATTGTCTTGGGAGTCTGTCCCTTACAGTCGATAAGGCTAATGAACTCCGATAAGAAAGTAAATTTACCCATTATTTTGAAAAGTTTATAAAAAAAGTTATAATTAATTCACAGTTTTGGGACTAACAACTCGAAGAAGACGACAATATGCATATTTCCGCAATCTATGCAATTGTCTAACTTGGGATAACATTTGGTAGTAGAAGAAATTACATTTTCTCATTCCTTTCAGTTAATGAGAAAAAAATCGACCGAAAAATCAAAAATAAACAAAAAGTCGTCAACTTTGGAAATATTTCTAAAATATAATCATTAATCAAATATTTGATGTTAATACCTTAAAATAATCGACTACTCCTTGTTCACAAACAGTTTTTTAAAGCACTCTAAAAAGTTTACTACATCAAATGTTACAGACTTTTGGCCGATGTTATTAAATTCCGGAACACTGTGCCTTTTCTACAGATCTTTTACACGGTATACACGAGGTGGAAATGGCCCCTGATAAATGTTAATATTCTTAACAGGATATGAACCACAAACGTCGTTCCATATAAGGATCGAACAAAAACAACAGTTCTTACAATTTAAACATGGACCGTCTTTTTTCAAATGTTGACAAAATCCTTAAAGAAAAAGAACTTCAGTTAATCTGCACTGACCAAAAACATTTTCCTTTTAAGTCTGATAATTCTTTACCACAATTATCATACAACCCTCAAACGTGGCCAGCACAAATGTTTGCAATATTTTGTTATTTACCACTTTTCGCAGCATTTCTCTCGTTCTCAACCGTCATCAGTCAAACAATGTTTGGGTTATATTTCACTTAACTTTTTCACTTGTTTTCATTCGGGGTTTTTGGCTAAAAGCAAGGAGGGATAAGTTAAATGAATGTTTGCTTTCATTTAGCAGAAGCTAAATGCATACGCGAGGGTGTCTACAAAAGTTCAGACGAAGGTCAGACAGTGCAAAAATTCCACCTAAAATGGTTTCTCATAAAAGTGAAATTAAACAAAAGGTCATACACAAAAAATATCCTCCATATATACCAAAAAAAAAATCAGAGCCAACAAACTCATTATCTCTTACGACTCCGAGCCATATGCGAGACTTTTCAATTGCATAAACTCCACGTCCGTTTATGGGACAATCAACAACAAACCGACACTTGAGCACCTCTCATCGAGCCAAGTCCTTTTCCATTATTGCTCACAACGGAATTTCCATGACAGCGACAGCCGCAGCAAGTTCATCACTCTGTCTAGGCTACGCCATTATTTTGGCAAATTTATTGTCAACAAATTGCTATTGGAAGATGATTTATAATCACCAAACAAACCAAATCAACAGCAGGTCGGCGACATTTCTGCCGAAAGCCCCTCAAACAAATCTCTGGAAATTATTCACTGGAGACTGCCACGTTCTGTTTTCGGGAGTAGGTTGATTAAACGAATCTGTCTGGGAGATTTTTAATTTTGTTTTTTTGTTGACAGAATAAAGAATTTTTGAAACGTTGAAAATTGACAGTGATAAAATAACCACATACAGGCGACATTGTAGACAAAGCAATTGCATTCAATGGCATGCCCTGTAATATTAATTGACGTTGACCAGAAGCCCTCACATTGAATCAACAAATTTATATACTGCAGGACATCAGGATTTAGAGGTCCTTTTCAGTGAATAATGTGAGGTCATGGTTCAAAATTCTCATCCAGCCTGTTTCGTGAAATGTTGAGTGGTTGAGATTGATGGTGTGTCGATGTTTCAGAAGAGTGTCGCACTCTCTCCGATTCGGCGGTCTTATTCTCGTCAGGGCCTACAGTGGTCCAGAATGTAATTCCATCTGGAACTTTTGATCTATGTAAAAAATATTTTGTAGACAAGGAATGAGGGAATATTTGAAGTTGTACAATTGCATATATTTTAGAACACTCTTCCAGCAAGCGTCTTTCCTGCACTACTGGGTCAGAATATTTAATATCTAAAAAGGTTCATAGAACGCATCTTTGTTGTTTACATTTCTACATTTTGTTGTCAAATTTTAATTTACAAAATATTTTTTTCTTCATTTTATATTTTTTTTTCTAGAAATTTTATAATTTTGTTTATATTTTGTTGATCTATAATCATCATATACTTCTGTTTCTTTTAGTCGAGTTTGAGATCATTGATTATTCCTATATCTTTGCAGAAATAGAAGTTTTCAAAAAAAAAAGGCTTCAAGCCGGTACCCATTTATAAATTTTTTTTTTGCATACAAATTTTTTTTTTACATAATATTTTTTTTATAAATAAATTTTTTTTTTAAAAAAAACTTATATTTTTTTTTTTAAAAAATTTATATTTTTTTTTTTAAAAATGTATATTTCTAAAAAAAAAAAATATTTGTTTTTTTTAATGTATAATCGCCCCTGATTTTTCATAGACTTTTGACTAGGGGAGCTGATAAAAAAAATCCGCAAAACTTCAATTCTTTTTGACATATACATATTATTTGTTTGTGCTTTGTTAAAAATGTTGCTGTTCTGTAACTGATTGGCCGATTTATCCGAACGTTAGGTCTATATTAAAACTATGGTCTATATTATATAGTCAAATTTTAATTTACAAAATATTTGTTTCCTAAATTTTTTTTCTTTTAATTTTTTTTTTTTTAAATTTTATAATTTTTTATAAAAAATTACATAACTTTTTTTAATTTTTTTTCCAAAAATTTTATAATTTTTTTTTTTACAAAATTTTATAATTTTTTTTTACAAAATTTTATAATTTTTTTTAATATATTTTATAATTCTTTTTTTAAAAAATGTATAATTTTTTTTTAAAAATATTTATATTTTTTTTTAAGAATTTTATAATTTTTTTTGTAGAAATTTTATAATTTTTTTAAAAAATATTATAATTTTTTTAAAAAATATTATAATTTTTTTAAAAAATATTATAATTTTTTTAAAAAATATTATAATTTTTTTAAAAAATATTATAATTTTTTTAAAAAATATTATAATTTTTTTAAAAAATATTATAATTTTTTTAAAAAATATTATAATTTTTTTTAAAAAATATTATAATTTTTTTAAAAAATATTATAATTTTTTTAAAAAATATTATAATTTTTTTAAAAAATATTATAATTTTTTTTTAAATATTTAATAATTTTTTTAACAATACACAACTTTTTTATTTAAAAATGTATAATTTATTTATTTAAAAAAATTTTATAATTTTTTTTTAAATTTTATAACCTTTTTTATACATTTTATAATTTTTTTATTTAAAAATATAAAAAAAATTTATTTAAAAATATAAAATTTTTTTATTTAAAAATATAAAATTTTTTTATTTAAAAATATACAATTTTTTTATTTAAAAATATACAATTTTTTTATTTAAAAACATTCAATTTTTTTATTTAAAAACATTCAATTTTTTTTATTTATAAATGTATAATTTATTTATTTAAAAATATTTTATAATTTTTTTTTTAGTTTTATAATTTTTGATTATGACTTTTTTTTTGACAATTTTTATAATTTTTATTTTTAAATTCTATAGTTTTTTTTAAATGTTTTGTTTTTATATATTAGATAATTTTGTTTTTAAAAATTTTATAATTTGTTTTTTTAAGAAACTTATATTTGTTTGAATTTTTTTTTATTATTTTGCGGTTTAATTATTTTTTATTTCATAAATAATTTATAATTTTTTTTTTAAAATATACATTTTTTTTATTTTACTTAAAAATGTTTTTTTTTAGAAAATTTCATAATTTGTTTTTTATGAAACTTTTTTTTTTTGTTTTATAGACCCAAAATGTGATTTAATTATTTTTTTTTTCATAAATAATTTATAATTTTTTTTTAAATTTTTTTTTTCTAAATGTTTTTTTATGTATTTTATAATTTTTTTTAAAATTTTTATAATTTTTTTTAAAATTTTTATAATTTTTTTTAAAAATTTTATAATTTGTTTTTAAAGAACCTTTTATTTTTGGAAATTTTTTCTATTAATTTCTTTCGGGTTTCTCGACCCAAAATGCGATTCAATTATTTTTTTTCCATTAACATTTGAAAATTGTGATCGTAGCTAAAGAGAGGAGTAAATTCCCTTTCTTATCGGAGTTCATTTGCCGGCCAAAATATTCCCGCATTCAAGTTTTTAAGGAAAAAGTCCATATTTTTCCTCCCAAATGTTGGCAACTACTTTTTTTTACAATCCGATTTTTATTTGTTTAGTTTTCCTCTGACCGACAATTTCTTTCTCAAACATGGGGAAATTATTTCATAAACTTGACTAAAGCTCTGTTTCTATAGCATTTGAGCCCTGACTGGATACTGTGCCCAATAGCATTTCATCGATTAGAGTCATGTTTTTTTCCATGGAAGTGTCCTTTAATTCAGCTAGTACTGTTTCAATCAAAGCTCATACTTTTGCAGAAAGAGTCTGTCAAGTTGTATAAGGGAGAATTGTATTTAATTGTATTCCAAACACTCAAGCCTTACTATCACATAAGCAAACCGCTGGTCTTCTCATCAGACAGGTGTCATTCAACTGCGACGACAACAGGCATGTTCGCACTTGAGGGTTTTCCAGGAACTCTAGTCAACTGTGAACATATCACATGATAAAATAGACAAACTACTTTATCCCAGAAGTACCAGAGAGTGTGACTACTCCATCGTGTATAATGGAGAGAATGGGATTAAGCAAAACTCTCGTTTTTCCTAACAATTCAGTTGTTATCTTTCGACCATTGTGTTTTTCTTTTTTTGTTTCAGTTTTAAATTTACTGGAAAATTTGCACATGAGTATTTTTAATCTACACATTTTGCTTAAATTTGCCTGTTGTCGAGACTAGCAAGTAAATTGTTTCTTGCGTTATGTGTCGCCGTCTTCTGTTTTACTGTTCCGTTCGGTTCGGTTCGTTTCAGTTTAGTTGTCTTGTTTGTTTTGTGCTCATCCACGTTTCTTCTGTTTTTAATCCTTAAACAAATAGTTTTTAAGTTCCACTTTCTATTCAACATTTAGTTGCAGTAGTTGCTGTAGTTTTTCCGTTTTACGCTGCTGCAACTGCTGTTGTTGTTGCTAAATCCTTTTCTTGTTGTTTGTAACATAAACCGTAACTGTTGTTGTTCGTTTCACGTATTTGTGTTTTTTTTTTTTTGCTACTTCCATTTTTCTGTGTGTTTGCCATAAAATAAAAGGACATTCCTATGCACAAATGAACATGCATACCCGACTGACATTCTGTGAATATTAGAAAAAGGAACACACACACACACACACACAAACTAACATTCATACACAACTAAAAACTGAATGGTAGGAAAAGAAAGAATGAAAGAAAAAAAACGTCACGTTATTGTAGTGCTGGCTGGCCATTGTTGCAGTTGCTACATGAGGCGCGAGCGATGGCATGCCATCGCCGTAGTATGTGTGCATTTAACTAGAAGAACATTTGTTGAGCCACACAATTCCAATTCCAACTACAGCTGCAGTGGCAATATTAGAAGAAGAACAACGACAACAACAAAAACGACTGGTTTTTACGTGTATGTGCCGTATTTACTCGGATATGAGTAATGCTTTGCGGAATGGAAAAAATGGGAAAACAGTGGGAACAGAACGTGCTAAAAAATCTATAATGTTGTCAAAAATATAAACGATCGTTGGTTGGCAAACAACATTCATTGAATTCTTACAGCGGAAATGTTGTATGGATATTTTTTTTATTTTTTAAATTGGATTTGGTATCAATCATACGCCCCCAGAGACAATCAAGGTCTTTTCAACACATATCGTAAAATTACAAACCCAAAAATTTTCAGTTATTCGAAGAGATCCTAATAGCAAGTGTAGAGACGATAGCCCTAGGCCTTCGTTACGTTAGCTTGTGCACAAATCACCGTTGATGCATATATGTTATTTAATGAAGACAACTCTTTATACACTCCAAGAAAATATTTATAAGCGGTAACAGGGTTGGTCTACCCAAACACCAAAAATTAAATTAAAGTATTAAAGGAGTAATACCACCACTAGAATTGCTGGAAGTGTAGATAGAGTTGTCTTCGTTCAATAACATATAAGGGTCTTTTCAGTAGTCATGAGTATCGACACTGGGGTCTGTTGTCAGGCTTAGAATTGGAATTTCTTATCCATGTCTGGTTGAACTTTCACGGCGGAAAGTTTGTTTGCCATAGTCCCGGGGAGCGTATGGATACGTATTTTTTAACTTGGCTTTACTATTAATCAGACGCCCTCATAGACTCTTAAAAAAAGCCTTTTCAACCCATCATAACTCGAAATTAAAGTGTGCCCTTTTGTTGCTAACTTCACTACGATAGCTTCAGCAGAAGTCTGAGACTACCAAAGCGCCGATTTTCAACAGATTTCGGCAAATGTCGTCACACTTAAAAACTGTTGAAAATTTAGGCTGTCAAAACAAATACAAAAAAAAGTGTTGCGAGTTGGACATGATTAGAACCATGACCGGGAGATTCGGAAGTTGCTTTCGAAATAAAGCTGCCATTTGAAATGGAATTTGAATTTTATTTCTATTTTGTAATTAAAAGCCTGATGGGCAATTGGAGAAAATAACAATATGCAGTACACATTTGGCTTATCAAATTTCACACGGACCTAGCTGAAGTGATTTGGAGCTTAAGTCCGGAAGATGGTCCCTGTGGGTGTACCCAGAGATGAGCTATAAAGGCCCAACTTCAAAAACTTTTGATTTTTAAAAAAAATCTAAAACTACTTCGAAATTTATTAAATTTATTTATACTCCAATATGCTTAATATTTTACATGCATAGCCCCGATTCACACAAGGCAATTTTTATGATTGCCTTTCAAAATTGCCTGATGTGTTCACACATGGAAAGTCTTTTTGGGCAATTTTTGTTTTCATTATTGCCTTTTCGAGTACAAATGACTTTCAGAATATCAAACTACTTAAAAGACAAAAAGAAATTACCAGTACGAGCAAGTTTTTCCATTTCCCTTACCTCTCTTTGCATCAAACTGAGAATTAGAACTTAAGGTGGTACTTAAAATTTTTCAAAATATTTGTTGTACTTTATGTTGACCACCAACATATACATATATATATGTATATATATATAAAATAATATAAATTTTTTTTTAAAAAAAAAATATTTTTTAAAAAAATATAAATTTTTTAAAACAAAAAAAAAATATTTTTTAAAAAAATATAAATTTTTTAAAACAAAAAAAAAATATTTTTTAAAAAAATATAAATTTTTTAAAACAAAAAAAAAATATTTTTTAAAAAAATATAAATTTTTTAAAAAAACATAAATTTTTTAAAACAAAAAAAAAATATTTTTTTAAAACAAAAAAAAAAATTTTTTAAGAAAAAAAAATTTTTTAAGAAAAAAAATATTTTTTTAAAAGAAAAAAAACTTTTTTAAGGAAAAAAATATTTTTTTAAATAACTATTGTTTTAATGAAAAAAAGAAAACACAAATAAATAAAAAAGGTTTCATAACTTTTAAAAATTCCACGGATGTGTTAAGAACTAATGACGCAGTTTGAAAGATGGCCAAATTCTAACTAAACATTGATTTTGCTACAGTTGTTTCAATGTTATGGCAGTGAAACGATTGTCACAACTGATATGTTAATTGGTTATTCCCCAATAACCACTATGTTTCCAATTCCTCCAGGTTCCTCCATGTCAAAGGCGTTTGACTTATAGTCCTTTACGCTTATCGAAAACATAGATCGTAAAAATAATTCCTTATTATGGCTTATAGGAGTTATTATGACATTAGAAGCATATTCCAAATATTGATGTTATTTCTTACTTCTATCGCTAAATATTCCATGAACAAAATGATGGGGACCTTTTCTCGTATCAGTGAGCTGTGCAGGATATAATTTGTATACTCACTGAACGGGACCTGCAGTTTAAAGCCATCTTCAAACGGCTAAAAACTTCAAGAGAACTTCGTAACCCTTTAACCACTGAAGCCAAACCCTTTAACCATTAGAAATGTTGCTGATGAATGTCTGTAGACGGCCTTAGTGCTACAGAGGTTAAAATGGCCAGCCCCTGAAATATCTTTGATGGTCTTAGTAGGTTTTGAACCTGGCTTTACTTGTGTGATAGTCGCACACACACACACTAACTACCACACCATGTTCGTCTACGGCTTTGGAAAATATTTCTTAGCTTGGAAAAGTATTGACCAAAAAGTACGTAAATCATGCCCCACACAATTATTTTCTTCTAGGAAATTTAAAAATCTACCTCCATGTTCATAAAAATTAATAAAAAAAACCTTTGTTAAGATAAATGTTTTTGTATTTTCATACATTTTTCTTAATTTTTATGAATACGGGGGCTAGTTTTTTTAGTAATAACAAATCAATAGCTTGCATGGAAAATCCAAATATTCAGGTGAGCCAGGCAAAGCATCTGTGTCCCCAACCCAATTAAAGTGAACAAATGTGTTCGTTTTTTTTTGTTCCATCAAAAAAATAAAAGCTATGTAAATTAATGTCCTTTTCTCTTTTGATTCATTCGAAATTTAAATTATGGAATTATATTGTGTGGAATTATTATGGGTGTGGGTGTGTTAGGTTGGCTTACTAATCCGATTAGCTTAGATAAATAAAACAATTTATGTTGTATTAAGGAGCTTTGCCACTGCCGGCAGACATTGTTATCGCAATCCACTTTCACTGCTTGTATCACAATTGATATAAATGTGCAATTAAATTCAATTCATAACAATTAAATATGTAAATCATTGTAATAAATTCAATAAAATTGTATTATCATCATCAACACTATACATGTGGGCGGCTGTGTAGTAACATTAACAGCCCGAAACAAAGGCAGCATCAGTAACAATTTCCATTTTCCCATACAGTCAGTTTTGATTCACATCAGGGCCACCGCCCCACACGAACGTCACCCTCATAGCACGCGCTTTCATGCACGTTTACAAAAAGTCAATAAAATATTCAAACTTAATAAACAAATTGGGGGTGAAAACAACAACAAAAGCAAACAACCGAACAATACAATTACAATATCAGGCTGGTTTTGGGGGAGGACAGAATGAGAAATGTAAATTATTTATGCAGCAATAGTGACAGTACGGCGCAGCCAACAACAACAGCGCCAACTTACCAATATAAAAATTGTGGAATTAAAATAAATTCTTGCCCAAAATAAATTATTAAATAAATAATAAAATCGAATGCAATTTGTAAAATCAACAATGCAATGCTATGCCGAAAAGATACAATCAGTCCATGATGTTTAATTAAAAACCATACAAAACAATAAATGCCATCGTCATCCTCACTATCACCAGCAACATCATCATCACCATCGTCACCATTGCCATACTCTCAACATCACACCCAGACGCTTGATGATGATGATTATGATCCTGATGACATCGCTGATAGTGATAATAATTGTAGAGACCATATAATATGCATCACTGTGACCCATCCTGAGGCCCTCAGTTGTCCGACAGATAACTGAATAAAGTTGCAAACAAAATAATAACAGCAAATAATTATGACAGTACATGCCCCCAATGTCAGACTCGGAGCACTTAAGCTAAAATGTAAAAATAGTGTAGAAAATATTAACAATTCCTACAATCGATAGCGTTCAGTGACAGGACCAATGTGTACATTTGAATTTGATATAATTTCCACGTGAATTTGAGGTACATTTTCGTTTGGTTTTCATCTAAAATTAATGAAAATTCCATATCAAATCAATGCAGTTGATTGGATGAAGTTTGAGACAGACAAAATAATTTTAGATTTCGAAATGAATGAAG
Source organism: Hydrotaea cyrtoneurina (assembly GCA_958296145.1). Lineage (NCBI taxonomy): Eukaryota > Metazoa > Arthropoda > Insecta > Diptera > Muscidae > Hydrotaea > Hydrotaea cyrtoneurina. Next base: position 17,281,665 of record OY282514.1, on the reverse strand, counting down.
AATTTTTTTTTTTTTTTTTGTAAAACTATTTTGGCTTTGCTCCAATAAGAGGAAATCTTTCTAAAGATACAAAAAAGCTAACAATTTCTGAGTTTCGTTGAATTCAGTTAAGAGGTCAGTCAAATGGCCACCACGACCACGCTAACAGGAACATATCCTTTTCTGAAAATTTTCCATATCTTTGAGGTCTTGAATCGACGCTGGGCTGTTGGGACAGACCTAATCATTCACGTACATACACATACGTCCTCTATGGAAATTTAACTTGACATAGCGAAAAAAAAAATTGACAAAATTTTACTATTACGGACATTAACACCAACACGAATTATTGCTGCAAAATTTCATATTTTATCGTGTGGCGATTTTTTCATTACCAAATTCCCCCAAAATTAGGGACATGTGTGATTTTTCCGGGATCCGCCTTGAATATTACTTGGAGCTGATAGACATTTCTGCTAATACTCTATAACTACTTTCATATTAGAAATACGAAATAATAATAAAAAAAAATCAAGCATGGAATTGCTTTTATAAGCGGGTTTATTATATTTTCAAATGGGTACCAATGGCTCGGCGGTCATTGTGTTGGGTCAAATGAAGCGTTGATTCTGAAACCTTGAGAAAATCTAAAAATTAAAGGGAATACAAAAATGCTATGCACACAATGTAGCGAATCTCCTAATAGACATTCAGCCCTATTCCGAATACTCCCGGGGAGATTATTCCCGGGAATTTACATTTTTCTGAGATTAAAATCCTCCCATTCTGAACAAACCGAGCGAATAATAATAAGGGACATACAATTTCGATTATTCGGAGTCAGATGATTTGTTTGTTTCCGGGTTTGTTTACAATAGAAGGATTTTATTCTCAGAAAAATGTTAATTCCCCGGGAATTATCTCCCCGGGAGTATTCAGAATAGGGCTGATTATTGTGAATAAAAATGTTATTTTGTATGCTGACTAAATATTTAATATCCCAAATTTTGTTTCTGATTTTTTTTTATGACAATATCATAAGCATCCATTTCCAAATTTTCTGTGGACCTTTTTTTTTGAAAATGTTTTCTATTTTTTTTTAATAATTTTTTATTCTGGGGTTATTTAGGATGTACACAATCATTCATATTTCATCATATAGTGCTCAAGTGAAGCTTGAAATGTCTGCTGCATAATTACACCTAAAATTTACTTTAATTAGATTACCATATTGTCAAGAGGACATGTCCTATCATTTGAGTATCATATTGTAAAATTTGTTCGATGCCACGCCTTCACTGTACCACAATACAAAATGTAATTCGTTTTCATTTGAGTACCATATTGTCAAAAGAAAAATTAGGTGTGCCTAGTTTTTCGATGCCACGCCCCCACTGTGCCCTACTTCCAAATTCCATCTTCATTCCCTTTCATTTGAATGCCATATTAACAAAAAAAAGTGGGTGGTACCATTTTTTTCGATCCCGCGGGCCCATTGTACCACAATAGACAATTTAATTTTTAACTCCTGTGGACATTAGCTTTAATTTGAGTACAATATTATCAAAAAAAATGGGCGTGCCCATTTTTTTATGCCAGGCCCCCACTGCCCCGGTCCAGTCCCAAATTTCATATTCAACTCCTACGGACATTAGCTTTCATTTGAATACTACATTGTCAAAAAAGTGGGCGGGTCCACTTTTTCGAGGCCACTCCCCTAGTCCGAAATTCCTTTTTCAACTCCTGTGGACATTATCTTTAATTAGAGTACAATATTATTAAAAAAAGTGGACGTGTCCATTTTTTATGCCACGCTCCCACTGGGCACCAGCCTTAAATTTAATTTTAATTCATTTGAAAAATGCTTTCTAAGCAAGAAACAGCTGATTTCGACGCTACCAATTAGTTGCTTGTCGTCCCTTTGTCATTCCAAATCGTGGCTTAGGCTGTTTATTTTCCAAGTGTGTCCCACAGAAGATTTCAATTTAGCCTTGTTTTGTTATAAAATGTTTTACATATCGAGTTTTCAAACTTACAGGTCTAAAAAGCAAACACGATCTTTTTCGAGCTCTAACAGCATCTACATCTCAAACAGTCATCAGTCGAAGCGCTGATATTTTCTCAGATTTCCCACTCCGGACAAATGCTGTAATAAGTTGCTCGACGTCATTATGATCTTTGGCCCGGAATACATTTACAACAATTACAGTACACCGTCGTGCCTTTGTGCAAACCTAAATGTTTATATACTGATTTAAAACATTACCAATTTACAACAACGACAGCAGCAGCAGCAGAATTATAATAAAATTAAATAAAATAAAACTAACTGCTCTCCATAACAAGTCATGTTTACTCATCGTTCAAGATAAACAAACATGCCGGGACTTTATATGTTTTCAAATTGCATTAAATAATAAATAATTTCAACTTTTACAACAATGACAACTGCAACAGCAGCAACAACAAAACAATCACAACAACATGAATAAAAATAACATAACAATTCCAATGTCCAAATATGTATGAACGACTACATTCATTGTATTTGCATGTTTAAAATAACAATAAAAGTAAAACGACGCACACACACATGCACACAGACACACATTTGTCAATTTGAAAAATGTGTGATAATATTAATTTGCATTGATTTGCAATATAACGAATAACCAAAAATATATCGACATACATACGAGCAGTGGGATGGATCGACACGAGTTGTAAAGAATTGTGAATGTAAACATCATACGGACCTGTGTCGTCCCCACAACAAAACAATAGTGTTGTCTGCCAATATAATCCTATTGCGAGAAATCTGGCCCATCTCAATTAATCTATCGGATGGGCTAACAATTCAGCTTTACCCCTCAATACTAACTGACAATCAGAGATCATTATTCATGTTCATATGACAGAACTCTAATAGGTTTTTCGGTCCTCAACAGTCCTCCATATTTCGATCCACCCCACTATATGCCCACTGACACGTTCGTGCATGATTGTATATATTACACCTTTACATTGTCTGGTTGCAACTCCATCCACGACCATCGCACAGCTCATCTAAAATGAGTTGAATATTTCTTGTTACGTTTACCGCACACTCGTTCGTTTGGAGAATATCAGCGCCAAAGGACAAAAAGGGAAAGGAGGGGAAGGTATACAGTAGGGTGGAGTGAAATTCAAAAAAAAAAGTTAACCTCGGAAAGAGATGGGGTCCTAATGGGGAAAAATAAAGAAAAAAATTTTAAAAATTTTTAAGGGGTCGCGCCACTCCCTCGAAATTTGGAAATTATCGCTATTTTGGCGTTGATTTTAGAAAAATCCTAAAAAGTTTTATGTCAATAAATGTTTGCAATAGCGTAAACAATGAAATAAGGGCATGCAAAAATTTAAAAAAAATTTTCTCATTGTTCAAAAATTTCAAAAAGTAAAATAAGTCAAATCGTCCCTTCTTCAGAAAATTGACTGAACAATGAAATCGCCACCAAAGCTACAAATATTAGTCGATTATCCTCATATTTGCCTCAAATACTTTTGTTTGGGCACTGAACAAGCTCAAACTTTTAAATTTCGAATAAGTTAAGTCGTTAAGTTTTAGGATTTTTCTAAAATCAACGCCAAAATAGCGATAATTTCCAAATTTCGAGGGAGTGGCGCGATCCCTAAACATTTTTTAAAATTTTTTTCTTTATTTTTCCCCTCATTAGGACCCCAGACTACATCTCTTTCCGAGGTTAAATTTTTCAAAGTAAAAAAAAGCATGTTTTCACTCCACCCTAGTATACAGCTTATCAAGTGGCTGATAGAATAGGGGGGCGTAGGGGCGTAGTGTATGTATGCACACCAAGTCTGTTCGGGGAATGATTTAATTCTGTTCCAGCTCCCCGAAGTGAGTGCATGTGCAAATGGTGTAAATTAATGCGAGGATATTAAAAGTAAAGAGATATTAAATAAGGACGACTAATTTGCATAACATGTTGGATGAAACAAATTTTCGAAATAGACAGCAGGAATTTTTGATGAAAAAGGCCAGTGAACCGCAGTGAGGACAAATTCACATGAAAAAAATTACACCGTGTTAGAAAAAATTGATTTTTTTCTGTCCTATGAACCAAATGCACATATTCGGAAAGAGGGGAAAAAATAAAAATACACGTGTATCGGCGATTTTCATGTACACGTCAGATTTTTTTTTTTTAAGTTTGAAGTATAAAGCTCGTTGTGGCCTGTGTGAAAGCCTTTCGACCAATTTTTAACCCTTTTTCAGTGATCCAATCGAGCTGATTTTTGGCAGGCTGACTCGTGGAAATGTCTGTATCACGTCAAATTTTTTAAAAACAAGTTTTATCAATTCTCAGATTTTTCCCAATTTTTATTATTTTTTAAAAAAAAAAATTTTCACTTTTCTTAGCATAACTTGAAGAGAATCCAAATTTTTAAAATACTTAAGCGTTACGAAAAAAAAATGTTTTTTTGAACTGAAACCTTAAAAAAAACGACAACCATTTAAAAAAAAAAAAATTTAGGAAAATCTGAGAACTGATAAAATTCGTTTGACGTGATACAGACATTTCCACGAGTCTGCCTGCCAAAAATCAGCTCGATTGGATCACTGAAAAAGGGTTAACAATCGGTCCAAAGGCTTTCACACAGGCCACTACGAGCTTTATACTTCACACTTAAAAAAACAAATTCTTACGTGTACATGAAAATCGCCGATACACGTGTATTTTTATTTTGCATCCCCTTTCCGAAAAAGTAAATTTGGTTCATAGGATAGAATGTGTGTAACACGGTGTTATGATGGGATGCAAGAAATAAATTGGAAACATTTGATTAACACCAATTATACGGCACAACAACTTTTCTAGGGTTAAGATTTTTTTTTTTCAATTTTGTTTTTAATTTTCTTTTTTTGCTTCGAAACTTTATTTCTCGCTCACTCGCATCGAACTATCTCACATATTAGATCAATAATTGCAGCAGAAATCCTTGCAAATGGGTACCGATGAAGAAGTGTGGAGGCTTCCGAAATGGATCCGCAAATTTGGCCTGCCATCAATACAAACACAAAGCTTAAAACCTTTTCAAACATTTCTATTTTTGCAGCGAAATAGAAATAATCTATGATCTCGAAAACGAAAACGAAGAATAGAAACAAAAACTATATGAAAAATAATAAAAAAAAAATTTATGGGACATGACTTTTGGGAAAGAGATTTTGATTATTTTAAAACCATGTCTTTTAGTATCCTTTCATCTGAATTACAGTTTCGGAGTTAGAAACTGAAAACAAATTTCTTTTATAATAAGAAATCCAAAACTACATAAAGTGTATATGTCTAATATCGTAAAACCACATATTTTAAAAGGACAACAGGGAAATCGATGGGGCTTTCGATTTTAACCACATTTTAGTGATGTTGTCCCAAAACACGGGTGATAAATTCAAATCACAATTTTGGATATAAAATGTATAGAACTTCATTGATAACCCTTTAAGGGTCTGTGTATTTATGTGCGACTACACAACATGGATTGCTGTAATTTACCGTTTGTCATTTCATTATAATCAGACGTTGTGGCAAATACGCTGCATATGCTTAGGTGATAATTTGTGCATATGAAATTTATAGCTTCAGACATATTCGCACGCATACGCACACACACACCCACAGACAAGCTATGAAAATCAATGAAATTCGAAAATAATTTATTACATTTCCCACTATCTGAGTTTAAATGATGATGGTGGGAGGGAAAAAATGAGGCATTACTTGTTAAATGGAATTTTGGCAATTTTTCGCACATCTCCCCATTTTTTCCATTTCGCACGAAGGTGCCCTTTTTTTCGTTAACAAATGACTTCATAGATAGTCTCGGGCCTAAAAAAAGACATCAATTATGAAAATATATTTAACCTTGACTGGCGTCATTGCTATTTTGATTTATTACACAGCTTTGATTTAAATAAAGTTTGTCATAACTTTGTTATTCTCATTCTAATACAGAACGTTTCGCTTGTGAACACTGTGAATATGTTGAGATTCTGCTGGGGCAAAAAGTTTGCCAAGTTTTAGAAGATTTCGGAATTATGAATATAAAGTTAATTATATTTTGCTGAGGATTCCTCCTGCTGCATTGTTTGTGTTACATTATGGCATTGGTGAAATTATTTTACTTTTAATCTTTTTAAATTTAAAAACTTGGACGAATGTTAGACGATGATTTTAAGAAATTACATTCTTGTTAATCTTGTACTTGTACGGGGAATGAGTCTGAACGTTGATCATTTAAAGCTACAAGAGGTTTTTCTAGGTTACTAAACTTATGTTATTTTTATACATCAAAATAAAGCTGAGACATTTTTTCTTTTCAAATGATGATGAAAATGTTTTGTATTGACCAACTTGTGCTTTAAATACCGAAAAACTCAGATAACCGGAATTTTTCTTAAAAAAAAAACGACTTTAGCACCTCTAAATATTTTCCAAAAAATCTGAAAAATTCTGAAAAATACTTTACACCATTAGCCATCAAAATCAGGTTGAGCCAAAAAAAAAAATGTATATTTTTTTTTTTCGAGAAATTTTTTTCATCATTCGGTTGGAGAAAGGTACAAAGGTCAATAAATGTTGGACCAAATACAAGTGTGTTTGTTAAAAAATATAAAAAATTTACATAAATCTATTATGTTTTATTTTTGGCGTGTTATGGGTTTTTTGAAAGAGCAAACTTTTCCATTTATTCGGCCAATAAATGTTGGACCAACTACAAGTTTGTTTGTAAAAATTTGAAATACTTTTCGAAAATCAATTTTTTTTTTTGGAGTATTATGTGTTTTTTAAACAGCAAACTTTTCCATTTATTCGTGTGTCCTCCTCGGCTGGTCTAGCACTGGCCCAGCCTGTTCAATTACATTTTCCAAGTCCTTGATGACGATTTCTTGAGATATTTCAGACAAGGCATGAAGGATATTTGCCTTAATAGATTCTTTGCATTCGCTCCTCCACGTTTCCCCACAACAACAACAAAAAGTCTAGCGAGATCAAATTGAAGTTCCGTTTTGACCCCTTAACATAGCTGATAACCCGATTGCCAAATATGGCGTGCAAATTATGGATTGGCATGGAGTGTGATTGACGTACTGCTGGAACCAAACAAAAATTCGCCTTAATTTGATTAAAAATTGCACCAGTTATGGTCCTATGACAGATTGTTAATGTTTCCCCATTAAAAGCTTTCATTATATCCATGGCTGAGTTTGGGAGTGTTACGAGTTGTTTTCGATACAAAATACTGGTAATTTTTCATTATGAAAAATACCCCAAAACAATTTGAGATTTTCATAGTTTTTATATTATCTGTCTCCCCTTTTTCTGAGGCGTTTTCCAAATAAAAAAAACAATGTTTTCGGTGGCTTGAGTTTCCTTACAATGGTGCCACATAGTTTTGCCCCTGTGATATCTAACGATCATTTTTTTTAACTTAAACTCCTCAATCTAATCAGTCAACTTTATTTCCACACATTTCGCCAATTCCTCCCCCACTGTGCCTAAGACACCACAATTTAATTATCGACCCCAAACAAAATATTATATTCTGAAGATTTGATAGATGAGATGCGTGTACAAAACTTTGGTGCCACCACCATCATTTCGCAACACCTGCTCAAGCGTCAGATCCCACCAGCTACCCGTTCGCCACCATTAACTTTCAGATACACTGGTTCAGGTGCCCGACAGACGAATTGCCAAAAGTTGTATTTTCTTTTGCACTAAATCCATTGCCACAAATTCCTGCCATTCCAAAACGAAATACATCATCATTCGGTTGCTTCGCATGCTCAACAAAAAGAAAAAAAAAAAAAACTTTTGCCACGCTCATTTAAATTACAATCAGCATTAATAGGAAACTACACACAGAGAGAAGAACGCCAACGACATCTCCTGCACCGCAAGACAATCCAATGTGAAAGTTTCAGCTTCTGCTTTAGCTTCAACTTCTAGCCGATGTTGATACTAATTATGCGCACAAAATCTACTTAAAAACTTTCAACTGAAAAACTATTAATCCTGCCGCAACTGGGGCGGCATGTGCGTTTGTCGCCACACCCGCACAGCTATCAGAAGCGAGTCAGGCGGGCAGTTACAAACACACAAATGTAATCCCAGCAAACGGCACACCAACTTCAAGTCTGTTAAAACTACGATAAGATTTGGCCAAGTAAACAGCAGCAACAGCGTGTGGAACCGGAGGAGGGTCACAGACACACACACACACACACAGATACAACTGATGAATATTTCAAAGAATTTAACCGTAGATTTGACAACCAGCGGATTTCATTCATGCAATGCTTGACGGCGAATCTCTGTGTCCTGCCGTAGCCAGCCAGCCAGCAGCAGGACAAATCGTTGAGATTTTACAATAACTTTGGGGCGAGAGAAAAAAAAAAGGAAAAACATATTTCCCTAGCACACTTTTGCAAAGTGTTAATGCCCTCTGCCACTTTCAATGGTTATTGTTTTGAACCCCTTACCACTCGACACGACACGACACGACATGACAAGATTCTACGCAACTCAACTCAAGTCAATGTGACTCGAGTCGTGTTGGGTCGAGTCCTGTCTCCACTGTAGTTGTGATACTTTAAGTTTATGATTCTGTGGATGTCTGGGTGTCTCTGCCAGTCCACACCGACCTGGTTTGTCTGTCTCTGCTATGTGGGTCTGTCTAGTTGTTCACGTTCCGGGTATTGTTATTTTCGTGCAACAACATGTTTTCGTTTCTTTATTATTACGTTATTATTATCTTTTGTTTTTCACGTAACAATATGCGCAAAAATCGAGCCCGAGCCGAGGATGAGCAGCATGTGTTGGCAGATTCTCTACAATGGTGTCATAGAAACCATATTAGGATATTAGGGTGGCTGCAAATGTTGTATACGAAAAACTATGCCAGAAAATAGGAATTTGTTGAACAACATTTTCATCATCGAAGGCTAAGGAAACAAATTGCATTGGCTGATATTTGCATATTTGGAAAAATGAAAATTTTGAATTTTTTAATGAGTCAAGAATTTTTAATATTTTTTTTCAGTCTCTATCTTAATTATGAATGTATTTAAATTACAATTAAAATCGGAAAATGCCACCCTAATGTCCACACCTATCTATGTAAATAGTGTCGCTTTTGTCGCATTTATGCATGCGGATGAGAAGTTCTATTCATTCATAGACGACGTGAGAGATTTTTTTTTCTTTCTTCTTTTTTGTTTATCTCATCTCCGACAGACAAAGAATGACAAAACCATTACAAAGGTCGCTGCACTAAGCCGGGTACAGGCAGAAAAAAATCCCACTGACTTGGAAATATTTTTCGGATTAACTACTTAACAAACAAATTCAGTTTGGCTAAAGCCGAAAACTTTGCACCATCCGTTTCATTTTTCGCTGCAAAATGTTTCAATATAATACAGTTAGAGGAGGGTGGTGGCTTCTAAACTGCTGAATTACAAATTAGTTAGGAGGAGACGCCCTCCAACAAATATATAGTCTTAACAACCGTAGAGATGTGGCACATTTGGGAAGATTTTTTGTTTTAAATAGAAAATCTTAAAATTAATGTTAAAGAATGAAATTGAAGAAACCTTTAAATGTCGTCTGACAGAATGCGATGCAAATACAAACAAAGAGATAAATGTCACAACATGTATTGATTTACCGTGACCTTATCGGCTTTACCCTATAAATGGTGACCTTTACCTTGTAAATGGTCATGAGTAATGGCATTTGATGTTCGATGGAGGAAATTTGAATACATTTTTTTTTACATCATAAACAAGAAAAATACTGGAAAATAATTTAAAATTAAAATCTATTTGAACAAAATCGAATTGTCTAATTATTTTTTATCTGACATTGGTCATACTTTGCACATGACATTTAAAAAAAATAAAATTTTAATATTAAAAAAAAAAATAATATTTAAATTTTTTTTTTTTTTAAATATTACAATTTTAAAAGAAAATAAAACATTAATATTTATTTCAACAAAATCGGATTTGTAGTTTATGAGTATGTCAAAAAAAAAAAATTTAATTTAAAAAAAAATCATTAAAAAAATATATATTTTTTTGTCGCATAGTGTAATCGATAAAGCATAAATACAAAAAAATTGCCTCAAAAATATTTAATAATCAAATTTTTTAAAAAAAATTGTCCAATTATGTTTTAACCTGACATCGGTCATACTTTGTCCGTGACATTAAAAAAAATATGCAATTTTAAAATTAAAAAAAAAAATTATATTTAAAATTTTTTTTTTAAAATATTACAATTTAAAAAAAAAAAAATAAAATTAACTTCAACAAAATTGGATTTGTAGTTATTGAGTAGGCAATTTATGTCAAAAAAAATTTTAAACGTAAAAAAAAAATTCATTAAAAAAATATATATATTTTTTGTTGCATAGTGTAATCGATTAAGCATAAATCCAAAAAAAATTGCCTTAATATTTAATAATTAAATTTTCTAAAAAAAAAATTTTCAATTATTTGTTAACCTGACAACGGTTTTTAAATGACTTAAAAAAATACAATTTTAAAATTTAAAAAATTTAAATTGAAAATTATTTTAACAAAATTGGATTTTATATTTATATTTAAATTTAAAAAAAAAATTAAAAAAAATGTTTTTGAAAAATATTAGAATTTTAAAATTTAAAAAAAAAATAAAATTTTAAAATGTATTTCAACAAAGTCGGATTTGTAGTTTTTGAGTATGGCAATTGTGTCAAAAAAATTTTAAAAAAAAAATATTTTTTTGTTGCATAGTGTAATCGATAAATCTTAAATAAAAAAGTTTCCCTCGGAAATATTTAATGACTAAAAATGTTTTTAAAAAAAATGTGAAATTATTTGTTATCTGACATCGGTCATACTTTGTACATGACTTAAGCCCGAAAAGAAAGTGACACATATCTAAATATTGTAAAGTGATTAAAAAGTAATGAACCTAATAACAGGACAACAAAAACATATTAACCTCTGTATTACTTTGCTTTGCTATGATATGTCTAAATAAAATCGTGTCTGTGAATGAATCACTGTGAATCACTTTCCATCGTAACCTGTTGTGATTGACAGTTGCTATGACAATTCTATCGATATCGATATCGACAGCAAAAGAGAGCGTTAGTTGTCTGTTCAGAAAATATATCTGCCAACATATAACAAGAAATAATGCAAATTGTGTATATTTGGTTGATTGTGACAGGTCGGGAAAATAATAAATTCCACACCTTTAAAATACTTAATGTGCTGTTAAATATTCCATTGCTGTGCTTATCTTTTTGATCTTTGTAAATTTCCCAGAAAAAAAAATACGTATAAATTACTTATGCGCATACGAGTATAAAATATTCGCTTACAATTGTCAGGCGTGGTACGGTGTCAAATACAAGAGTGAACCGTACGTTGCACAGTGGTTGAGAAGCAACCGACAGACCATGGACGAAAATTGAATAGCATTTGATCTAGGAACTATTTCAGTGTTCAACAAATAAACGATTACTATTGAGAAACGTATTAGAATGTGGAATACAGGGCAACTCTCACGCCCGATAGCGATACCTGGAGTTGAGGAGGTGGGAAAATCGTGTATTCCGAAGAAAGAAACGATAAAAGCCAAAAAGGCAAGGTGATTAGTTTGGAAATGGATCTATGACGCCACATGAGTCAAAGCCTTTAATTTTACGACTCTCCAACTAGCAAAACTTCCTAATGAGATGATAATGACAAATGGAAGATTGAGGCCTATGGCAACTGACATTACAAAATGCAATAAGGCTGTGGATAATCAAGTTAAAAACTGGACTACTGAGACCATTTCGCGTTGAGATAAAAATGGGAATCTGGTGTCTGACTGTAGAGTGTAGAGCCGAGGATTTGAAACCAATTTAATTTTTCATTTATTTGCACAGATTTGTAATTTAAAGCCTCACGGCCAGTTATTATAAATTACAATAGAAACTACTCCAAGAATTCAAAAAATAATACAAAAATAAAATTACTTGTTAAGCCAAAATTGGAAATTATGTGCTATTCCAATTTGACTTGAGATAATTGTGATCTATGGGATTGGAAATGACACCCTTTAATTGGTGGGACTCTGCAACGGGCATAAATTCCTGAAGAAATGAACATGAGACTGGGAATGGGAGATTGAGGTCTTTGGTAATTGAAATGATGCAAGAAAAATGAAATATTTCCTAAAAATTATGAAAAACTTCCCAGTTTGGGGAATTTTTCATAAATTGTTTGGGGTAGTTTTCATATTAAGCTTTTGGGGGGAATTTTCCATTTATTTTCGAGAATTCTTCATTTGGGGCATTCTTAAATATTTTTTTTGGGTTCTTTTTTTATTTGGGGTGTTTTTCATAGAGCCAATTTTTTGTAAAAGAACTCGATTTTTTTCTTTAAGACTCAAGCAAAAGTTATTGACCGCTGACTGATCCGCGATCAACCACTGTTCATCGGTTGTACGCGTAGTTTCCATGACACAGAGATTAACAAATGCTCGTGTGAATGAACGTCTCTGTGCCATGGACAGGGCAGAGGCGGGCGGGCGGGACTGTATGGATGAACGCGAATGGATGACTGGATAGAAGCCCTACAGTGCGCTACAAGGGAGTGATTAAATATTCATAAATATTTTCTCGTCTTTACATACAACAAAAAAAAAGAAAGAAAAAAAAACTCTACATAGGCTTCCTGTCGTAGACTTAAACTTATACAATTTGAACAAGTGTATTAATATTTAAGTACTTACACGTACATATGTATGAGAGTCTCGGTAAGACTTGCCTTTGAAGGTTTGTGGGGTGTGAGTGTAAGTGCGGTGTCGAATGGTTGGCAACTGAAACTAATGCGATTCTTGGTAATGCCTCTGTCGCAGCTGCTCCTACCACCATCTGCAAATGAACAAGAAAATAAATAAATAACTACTAGTCGTGTGATGAACTTTAAAGGAAGTGAAAAATTATATTTTGTTATGTAGGTAAAACTAAGGTATGCGTAGGTTTTTGATGGATAGCGATTTAAATATTAGGCTGAACCCTTCGATTGATGTTTTTCATAACCTGTTGTACGGTTTTGGTTTTCTTCGGCCAAAAAGGTCATTCTGTGTTGAGACGACGACGCATGTTTAAATAGAACTAAAACGCTATAAAAACAAGAGGGGCTTTCTAGGGTTAAGTAATGTTTGTCAAGGACTTTTTGTGTTCCACTTAGAGCCGATTTACTTGGCGACTTTCCCCCCCAAGGTTGAACAGGCAAGACGTTGGACAATTGTTGGGGATGAGGGTAGACAAGCAAGACGGGTAGCAAAACAGTCACAAAATTTAAATTGCCCCTGCCCCCCTACAATTTCCATTGTGTGACTGTTTCTTTTCGAATGTCTAGCCTTTTTAATTGAAAATTTTCAAAAAAAAATTATTTTTTTTCTTGACATTGTCAATTTTAAAGAACGGTGCAAAACAGTCACAAAATAGAAATTGGTTGGGAAATCTGACTGTTTAATTGAAAATTTTCGAAAAAAAAATATTTTCTTGTCATTAACAATTTTAAATTACACTAGGTCACAAATAACAAAATTTTCTCTGTTATTTGTTTCTAGCATACTTTTTCCCATTGATTTTGACCTACTAAACACGAAAATGAGTTTAAAAAATTTTTCTGTCGATTGGTTTTCGAGATAAAAATTTTTGAACTTTTTTTTAAATTTTTGGAGGTACACTTAAAATTTTGAGCATATCTTTCGTCTTCTTTGACCTAGTTGATCCTACTACTACTCAAATTAAAGAAAATTGAGCCGTCTACAACTCATTCTCAGTAACAAAAAAAAATTTTCTACAAAATTTTCAAATCGGGTAAGTAGTTTTGATGTTGGCGGCTTAAAAAGGTTAAAAAACTGCGTTTTTTTAGTAAAAATGTGGCAGAAAAAACCATATAAAAATTCATATAAAATATAAAACACGATGTTAACAGCTGTTTTGGTTTTTTTACGTATAGCTGGCATTTTTACAAAGAAAATAAGCCCTTACTTAACAAAATCTGACAACAAAAGGCGGACTTATTTTTTTGGTAAAAGACCGAAATTCCGCTATTTCAGGATATTTTGATTTTCATTATTTTGCACAGCTTACACAGAGAAAACAAAATTCGTTACTTTTTTTTTTAAATGTCACAGCACTTTACTTTACACTTTGTTCTGAGAATGAGTTGTAGACGGCTCAATTTTCTTTAATTTGAGTAGTAGTAGGATCAACTAGGTCAAAGAAGACGAAAGATATGCTCAAAATTGTACGTGTACCTCCAAAAATTTAAAAAAAAAAGTTCAAACATTTTTATCTCGACAACCAATCGACAGAAAAATTTTTAAAACTCATTTTCGTGTTTAGTGGGTCAAAATCAATGAGAAAAATTATGCTAGAACCAAATAACAAAACGACTGTTGGCTAGTGTTATTTATACAAAAGAAGAATACACTTCACTTCTTTATAATAAAGATTCATTCGTGGCATAACATTACAATTTATGCGCGTTAGTTCTTCTGGAAAACACGCACGTCTACAAAAAACACCCTTTACAATAATATCCTTCCCCACAGAGAACCACCCCCCCCCCCCCCCATTGACCACTCGTTATATATTTAATAAATAGCTTTTTCTTTTATACATTCTCTTTATCTTTACGTTTTTGATTTTTGTTGTTGTTGTCTTCTTGTTGTTTTGGCATTTCAAATCATTTATCACTAATTCGTGTGTTTATATTGTTGTCGGTTGCAATTTATCGAAACGTAGCACAAAAACATCAAATGAATTCCATCAATAATTGAACATCAACAGACAAACACGAAATGAATGAATGAACGACCACCCAACCGACTGACTGACTGAATGGAGCATCGCGTGACCAATGTCCGGCAAAAAAAAAAACGTAGAATGTGTACAATTCGTCTGTACATTGTTGGCAACCGCTGAAAAATTAGTTCAATTTGTTTATTTTTAATGGATATTTAAATCAATCGCCAAAGCTTTCCGGGCAAGAGAGGAGGCCACAGCAGGACTCTAAAAACTATTCTCGTCCATTCAATAATGGCATTTGCAATTTCCATAATACAAATAGTATTCACTTTAAATTGGATAGCCCAAAACTCATGGCGGAAACTAAATTTACTACACTCACATGAGTACAATTTTAAAGAGTACTATTTTTAAATGTGTTTCTTTTTTCTACTCTGCACGTTGTATGAAAACGGGATTTAAAAACTTTACAACAGGATTCGTAAATTGATGCAACTTGATTAAAATGTAATCGTGTATGTTTGTGTTTTTTTTTTTGATCATTTTTCGTTTTTGCCAAAATAACGAGGATTCTATTGCAATGGTAACCATAGAAATTATAGCATTAGAAAAAAAAAAAAAGTTTAAAATTGTTTTCATATTTGCAGCAAATTAAAGAGAATGATGCAGGCATAGCGATTTGTAATATTAGCATTGAAAATCTACTAGTTTTAGGTGTAGAGGGAAGTTTAACAGGGTGTGAACCCAACTGTCCACATTTGAATTAGAATATTTAAATCAGCAAAGTTAAACTCTTGAGCCCTCGTACAGACAATTGTTAATAGACAATATGGGATGGCCGATTAGAAAAAAATTCATAAAAAATCTAAAATAAAAGAAAGAGTCTAGTTTCAGTAGATTATCATAAAGACACATATCTTATTAATAAAATAAGGTATAACTCATTAAAATCGATGGACTATTTGTGATTTTATTCGCGATTTAGTGCAGGTTCAATCTCGTGCAAAACTTATCTAAAAAAAAAATAAAAAAATCATTAGCCGTTCGGAGCCGGCTTGAAACAGAAGGTCCCCGTCAGTAAGTTTACACAATTATATCGGGTACAGCTCACTTATTCGAGAGAAGTTCTCCGTCTGTTCCCTTATGGAATATTAAGGGAAATAAGTAAGTACCTTCTGGTGCCTCCTATACAAATTGTAGGTTTGTATCGTAAATCGGAATAAAATCAAAAATACTCCATCGATTGTAATGATCCATACCTCAATTGTACGATGTGTATAGTAGGGTGGAGTGAAAACATGCTTTTTTTTAATTTGAAAAAGTTAACCTCGGAAAGAGATGTAGTCTGGGGTCCTAATGAGGGGAAAAATAAAGAAAAACATTTTAAAAAATTTTTAGGGGTCGCGCCACTCCCTCGAAATTTGGAAATTATCGCTATTTTGGCGTTGATTTTAGAAAAATCCTAAAAATTAACGACTTAACTTATTCGAAATTTAA
The DNA here is from genome assembly GCA_958296145.1 of Hydrotaea cyrtoneurina. Classification (NCBI taxonomy): domain Eukaryota; kingdom Metazoa; phylum Arthropoda; class Insecta; order Diptera; family Muscidae; genus Hydrotaea; species Hydrotaea cyrtoneurina. The sequence continues at coordinate 17,265,312 of OY282514.1, read as the reverse complement.
AAGTTTGAGCTTGTTCAGTGCCCAAACAAAAGTATTTGAGGCAAATATGAGGATAATCGACTAATATTTGTAGCTTTGGTGGCGATTTCATTGTTCAGTCCATTTTCTGAAGAAGGGACGATTTGACTTATTTTACTTTTTGAACAATGAGAAAATTTTTTTTAAATTTTTTCATGCCCTTATTTCATTGTTTACGCTATTGCAAACATTTATTGACATACAACTTTTTAGGATTTTTCTAAAATCAACGCCAAAATAGCGATAATTTCCAAATTTCGAGGGAGAGGCGCGACCCCTACAATTTTTTTAAATTTTTTTTCTTTATTTTTCCCCTCATTAGGACCCCAGACTACATCTCTTTCCGAGGTTAACTTTTTTTTTTGGAATTTCACTCCACCCTAGTGTATAGTTATGATAAACTATTGTAAATACACACTTTCTGTCATTTTAGATTTTTTATGAATTTTTTTTCCAATCAGGCAAAATTTTTCCCATATTATTTTGTTAATTACTCTGAAACCGTCGTTCGGATACAAATGCACTAAACGAGAAGATTAAGAATAATTTAGAAGAGTTTGCCTAGTGTGGATGACGTGACTTCGTGGATGTTGTGGGTTGCTGCTGTAGCCAAAAAGTGTCAGGTTTGTCCATTCCTCGGCGTTCTTTGGAATTGGCCACTCCACAAACGTCATTACAGCGTATTTAGCATAAAGACTTGGGTCTTAAGGCTTATAAATTTTAGTTAATACAAGAACTCAACGCGGCCGATCACCAACAACGTCGTGGTCTTTGCTGATTGGGTCCTTGAAATGCATGAAAATTATCCGGAATTCCATCGAAAAATCATCTTGATTGATGAGGCACATTTTCATCTCGGTGGCTACGTCAACAAGCAAAATTGTCGCATTTGGGGTTCGGAAAAGCCAAGAGTTATTGTTGAGAAGCCTCTTCATCCTCAACGTGTGACAGTTTGGTGCGGTTTATGGTCCGGCGGGGTCATTGGACCATAGTTTTTCGAAAATGAGGTTGGATCAACAGGTGTTGTTTCACCAAATATGATTGCAATCCGATCATCGTCTTTCCCGAGAGTCGAGAGTGATTTAAAAGTCGACCAATCTGTTGATTCCCAGATTCAATTCCCCGATTCTGGGGTCGCCAGAAATGAAACGTTGAATCTCGTCATGCTTACCAGCGAGTTCTGCGTCCTGCAGGAATAAATCTCGAGGCTGATGCATTCACGATGACTCGGAATTTCTTCTGTACTAAATATTAAAATGTCGCAAAATCCTTGATTTGGTTTTTTTTTTAAATTTTTAACTTAAATTCCAGTTATTTCAAAAGGAAAGACATTTGTCTTGAATTGGAAAGACACTTGCCAGACAATTATGTAGGTGTAATAATCTTCTAGCAAGTGACTTTCTTTCCAATTCATTTAACCGGCCATTTGATAAGAGACCAAGAAGATTATCCGCTTATAACGGCTAAAGGTCCCAAAAATCAGGGACTGAACGATGGCTATCCGATGAATAGTTTACCAAATTGATTTTGTAGCCCCTCCTTTCCTCTCATAACTTTGTGGTCTCACGTTTGTTGTCTGCCATCCACAAATTTTTAAATCCCTCACAAGTTATGAATTGCATTCGTTAAATTTAAATACAACAGCAATTTAAAATTTGTACAGGACGAAAACAAACTGCCGTGAATGAGCATTTAATCAATGTTAATGGATTAGTAAAATTGGATACAAAACTCACACATGCATACGCAGTCGACCATTCGAACGACACAAGCAAGTGTACATGTGTGTATATCGCACACGTGTCTGTACATATTTATGTATGCCTACCGGTACTTAGTATGCGTGTTATCCCCCGGGCGTTTGTTGTTCTGTATATGTGCGTGCGTGTGTGTGGGTATCATAAGAATGTTATAATATTGATATAAAAATGGGATTTTAATAATATTAAATATTTCCACATTTTTAAGGCCTAATAAATACACAAGCGAACGACCATTTCCCAATTGAGGAGAAAAAAAACACAAGCTGAATTCCATTAGGTTTCAGAATATTTATACACACACACACAGTATTTTATACATTGTCAAAGTCTGTGCCGCCCTGTATGTATATGTTTGTAAGGGCCGTTACATTAAAATGGCCCTTTAAGCGGTATTTGGTAAAAAAAAAATCTAAATATTTTTTTTTTGTTTGCCATTACCTCTGTCCCCCTTCACAATATTAATTCATAATGAAGAGAGTCATCGTTTCCAGGCTACAAATGTTGGCCACCCTACATGTGAGTATCTTTGTATATTTGTGTGGGAAATACAAATCGCACATTCTGTCTGTTTGCTATTCAGAGGAAGACATATTTCGTGTATTATTTGCATTTTCACGGAAATCAGCGCTGAGAACACTTTCATTGTTTGCCGACCACCTTATGAAATATTCTTGCAAAACGACACAAAGAACTAACAAACTACAAATGGCTCATGTTGGCACTGGCAATCGTCTGATGTGTGGCTTGTTCCGGTGACTTCCAGGCAGTGGCATAGTGACACACAGTGGTACGAGTATCAAATAAATAAAATAAAAAATATAAAATAAATAAATTGAAATACAAAATAAATAAATTGAAATATAAAATAAATTAATTAAAGTACAAAATAAATAAATTGAAATATAAAATAAATGAAATTAAAATATAAAATAAATAAATTGAAATACAAAATAAATAAATTAAAATACAAAATAAATAAATTGAAATATAAAATACATGAAATTAAAATATAAAATAAATAAATTGAAATATAAAATAAATGAAATTAAAATATAAAATAAATAAATTGAAATATAAAATAAATAAAATATAGAAAATAGAAAATAGTATTTCAGATATATGTGGACAACAACAATGGCATAGTTTTGGGATGCTTTGAATGATAACACTGAACAAGATCCTACCCGGGTGGTGGACTTGTTGTTATATCACGAAAACGACTTCAACAATTCTGTTGAAATAAATTTGGAAAAATACATCAGTAAATTATGTTTGCCATTACCTCGTTTTAATCAGAATCAAAATTTCATTTTCAAATATTTTTTGTTTGAAAAAAAAAACAAAATAAAAAATCAAAGTGAAAAAATTTCCAAAAGTGTTAATTTTTGATAACACCGTGTTACACACATTCTGTCCTATGAACCAAATTTACTTTTTCGGAAAGGTTATAAAAAATAAAAATACACGTGTATCGGCGATTTTCATGTACACGTCAGAATTTTTTTTTTTTTTAAGTTTGAAGTATGAAGGTCGTTGTGGCCTGTGTGAAAGCCTGAGGACCGATTTTTAACCCTTTTTCAGTGATCTAATCGAGCTGATTTTTGGCAGGCAGACTCGTGGAAATGTCTGTATCATGTCAAATTTTTTAAAAAACAGTTTTTATCAATTCTCAGCTTTTCCCCGATTTTTATTATTTTTGAAAAAAAAAAATATTTTTTTCACTTTTCTTAGCATAACTTGAAAAAAAATGTTTTTTGAACTGAAACCTTAAAAAAAACGATCACCATTTAAAAAAAAAAAAAAATTTAGGAAAATCTGAGAATTGACAAAAATCTATTTTTTAAAAAATTTGACGTGATACAGACATTTCCACGAGTCAGCCTGCCAAAAACCTTTCCGAAAAAGTAAATTTGGTTCATAGGACAGAAAAAAAATCTATTTTTTGTAACACGGTGTAATATAGGGTTATACATTTCGTGGTTTCAAAAGTATATTCGACATCTGTCAAACTAAGTTGTTAAGCCATTTTTTTTTCTTTTCAGTTGAAAGTCTGACATTGACGATAATGGATCGCTTAACTATCACACAACGCGTACAAATTATTAAAACCCACTACAAAAATGGTGATTCTGGCACACACACATATCATGCTTTAAGAGGAGATTATGGTTTACATAATCGTGCAACTACGCAAGCAATTGGCAAAATTGTTAAGAAATTTGAAGATATTGTAAGGCCTGTGCTTCATTGTTTCGCTCGTTCCGCTGAAAATATCGCTGCTCTAAGTGAAAGTGTTGCCGAAGACCCGAATGTGACGATTCCTTGTCGTTCTCAGGAATGTTGCAGTTGCAACTACACCAACATCCATATAAAGTCCAGCTCACACTGCAACTGAAGCCAGCTGACCATTCACACCGTCGTAGATACGTGTAATGGGTGCTTGAACCACAGCAGGCGATTTTTCGAACAAAATGTTGTACAGCGATGAAGAACATTTCTCACTCGGTGGGTATGTTAATAAACAAAATTGTCGTATTTGGGGATCTGAGAATCCTCAAGTAATTGAAGAGAGGTCATTACATCCACAAAAAGTCACTGTTTGGTGCGCTCTTTGGTCCGAAGGTGTGATTGGACCTTAATTCTTCGAAAACGACGAGGAAACGACTGTTACCGTCAATTCGGAGCCTTATGGTCGTATGATAACCGACTTTTCTTTGCCTGCTATTGAAGAAACGACTTGGTTTCAATAAGACGATGCCACACAACTCGACCGAATATGGTTTTATTGCAAGAGACATTTCATGGCCGCGTAATTTCTCGTCGTGGCGATTTTCACAATTTTTGCAGTGAATTTTTTTATCGTTCCATTTTTATTAATGGCGTCGTTTCTACTTGCCAAATGTCAAAGAATAAAAGCTTCAAAACTGAAAGCTACCGAAATACCAGATGATTCATGAAAGTGTAAAAAACTAACTAAAAATGGCAAAGTTCTAAATAATTGAACAAAGTTCTAAATAATCTTCAATACTTGTGTTTAATTTCATAAAAATATTTCGTAAAAAAATATCAAAAATTCGTGCAACCTTTTTTTTTACAAGTTATGCACAAACAAATATTTTTTTTTCGGAATTAAACACAATTAATGAAGTTAAATGTCCAATATTTTTTATCGACCTCTTTTCAATTATATTGAATTTAGAATTTTTTTAATGAGAACATACTTAGCGTGGTATTGCCGGTTAGAGGGTTAAAAAAAATGTAACGATTTTACTGTTGGCATTTCAAAGTTAAACCATTTTAGTAACAGAATCGATACATGGATATTTTTTTCAAAAAAAATATTTTATAACTTTTAAAAGCACCATGAAAATTAAAAAAACTAATTTTGCAGTTTTGTAAAAGTAAAATTTAAAATGGTCCAGAACCAGTAGTTTTATGGCATGTATGCGAAAAATGAAGAAGGTCTGCATCCCATCCTGTTCGAATTTACAAATATAGGGTGTTTTTTATTGGGGTATAGAACTTTAAGTTGGCATCACTTTTTTAACTGGCTGCCATTTTGTCAGCTGTCAAGTGATTAATATTTAGTTTGGTTTGCCATTTCATTTCGCCACCGTGCACAGCAATTGGAGCTTTGTCCATCAACTTTATGGAAGATTTTGCGCAAAGATCTTGGCTTGCGACCTTACAAGATCCAGCTTGTGCAAGAATTAAAGCCGCGAGACCATGCAATGCGTCGTGATTTTGGTGTATGGGCCGAAAATGAGATTCATCTCGATGCTGATTTTCATCACAAAATTGAAATTGGACCTGTAGAATTGGCTTTATTCGAGCCAGCCGCGGCCGCCACATGCCCGAAATCATATTTAAACATTAATGGCATAAAATTATCCTTCCAATAAAGCCAAATTGATGGACATTAAAACGATTTTCTTGTGTTTTATTTCAATTCGAAGTTCTATACCTCAATAAAAAACGCCCTTTATTATCCCTAAGTTATAATACTAAATTTAGCTGTAGGCTTTAATTAACCCGATACTGCCCCCGCCCCCCCTCTAATAATCATATGTCCCTTTGGGAACCACTGTGCCGTTTATCATTTGATTTGTACATCTCCGTCTCGCGTACACCGAACATGAAGAAAACGGGCGTTCTGTAATGGTGGCCACCCCCAAAAGCATATTTTTTTTTTCGTTGGCACTGAAGGCTATTTTACGTTTAGCTAAAGCTTACTTCGGCACTGGATGTATGTGTAAAGCGGTGTATGTCGGTTTATGTCTGTGTAATACACACACGCATACACACGTTAACATGAGCATTTCTACAGACATATGTTTTTCGGTTTGGTTTGGTTGGGTTGAGTGCGATTTGCCGTTTTCAGGAAAACACGTATTGTCACAATGTACAATGAAATTTAGGTTATGTTAAAAACTAACACACACACTCAGATGGAGAAACATATTGCTGGGCATATCAAACCGCCAGACATAACAACCGACAATCAGTTTGTCCTCATGGCCTGCATATGTGTCTGCCTGTGTGTGTGTGTGTGTGTTTGCGAGTGTTCTATTCCGTCAGACATTTGTATGTCAACGTATGAAATATACTCTCCTCTACTGCAACATCGAACGGCACAACACAAAAATACTTGACTTCCGTTTACTTTTTATGAAATCATTTCTTTGCCATTCGGTTTTTGTTCATTCGCTCCCCATCGCTATTTATTCTTAGAGCGTTTCTTGTTGTTGTTTTGTGTGTGTGTGTGTTGGTCGGTTCGTCTTGCTTTTTTTTTCTCTTTTGTAGTAAATAAGTCTGTTTACATACTTAACCTATTTTTATATGATATACATTTTTCTTCTTCGTTTTTGTTTCGTTTGTTGTGAACACAAGAGAAAAGATAGAGAAATTATTAGATTTCCTCGGGATATTTGTTTTATACACATGACAGCATGTCTTGGCAAAGTAAATATGAATAAGTATGAGGGGATTGGACTTATCCTATGCGGCGGCATAACTGACGTACTGACTTGACTGACTGACTGACTGTCGTTTTATTTATGAATACTTAAAGTGAAACACAGATATATATTTCGAAATATTTCCCAAGGATGAAAGTAAACGGCTTCAATACTAGAACTAGAACTTAAGCGGAATGAAATGAAATGAATCTACAACAGGCACTCATACAGATGAACATACACACATTGTATGTGTGTGTAAGTGCTTGGAGGCTGCCATCGCAGTTGTCAGAAAACTTCTAAAGAATCAGACAGAACATATGAGTTGGTACTGCGATTGCAAATGGAAATTACATGGGAGTTCTTATTTACATTTTTAGTGGCAAATATTTTTGTGAATTTAATAAAACAAATGAATTCATTGGAAACATTTTTTTCCGTAGAGTCTTGATATTTGATTTCGTTTATTTAAAGCGGGAGAATTCTATTCGCTTTTTATTTATTTATTTTTACAAATTCACTAGCAAAATATTCTTAAATTATATCGCATATAGCCCAGTCAAGTAACACACGTCCCGGCTTTATCCTCAACAAGATGTTCCATAAATCCACTGAAATATTCGTCCAACCCCCTTTGTCTGTCAACAACACTCGCATTTGTCCCTCAAAGAAATCTCATTATTTCCATAAATTCGCATTTAATTGAAACACAGCAAGCAATTAAAGCTGAAAACGAAAATGTTTTTGATGGTCGGCGAACAATAAATAAAATCAATGTCGGTGAAGTTTTGATTAGTCTTACACTGTCAGACTGACGTCGGATTAATTGAGTAAACTGTCACAACCACTTGATGGAATTTCTCCGGCCAACAACGGCCAAAGTCGATGTAGCACTTTTGGCTAATACAGAACAAGGAAAATCGGGGGGGCCTTTCGTCACATTGCCGTCTTCTGTCAGCTCACAATCTGCCGGTGTTTCAAGTATTCACAAAAAAAAAAAGAATAACAAATCCATAACTCAAAAATTAAATGCTTAATAAGAGGATTACTTGGTATAATAATTAATTTTTTTTGTTTTGGTTTTCCAGACAATTCACCATATTTGTGTTATTACAAATAAATTCGTTTAAGTCGACGTCAGATAGTACGGGGGAAAAACTTAAAAAAATGAGGGAGATCAAATAAGTAATTAAAAGAATACTTATTGTATCAGACGTCTTTTAATTATATTTAAGCTCTCGTCTTAAAAGGCGAGCGACAAACATCTTTTAATTTCTATATTCATTAAAGTGAAATGAGGCTCTAATTATATTTCCAGGAAATATAATAAACAAGAAATAAAGTTCACTTTCGCCAAAAATCATTAAATGCGAGTTAGGATGGAATTTTGACATCTACATCCCCTTATGGATGTGATACTGCCCGAGGAGTAAACTTAATTTTATTTCTCTTTCCAGTAGTCGTTGTACAAATTGGGGTGACAATTAACAGCAGACACCTAAATGATGCCATTGGTGTTACTACAATGCGATGGAGCCGTTCTTTAACAGTAATCAACAGAGGGCCCTGCTGTTCGATAATTGCTATGACATTCATGAAAATAAATTGCTTAAAGAGAAAATGCAATAAATTTAAAAAAAAATACTCGTAACTTAAAACAATCAGCCCTTTAGCGGTTACCGACCCCTTGCCAGGTTTGCTGTGTTTTTTTTTTTTTGCATTTCCGTTATCAACGTAGTCAGTTATCGATAACTATTTGCATATATTTGGTATTATCTAAGAAAATGTGACGTTGGTATTGTGTTGAGATCCAATTGGACAAATTGGAGTTGGACAAATTGGCCCCGAGTTGGAGTCGAAAAACTTGCTCGACTCCGTCTTCGAGTTTTATTTACTTACATTTCCCATAAAATAAATAAAATGTAATCATTAATTTTGTGTAATATTACCGAAATCATCCAGTAATCGTTATTTTTGAAGAAAAAAACAAAAGAACTCAAAAATAATTATTTATGATTTTTATACAGTCGAACTTCTCTATTACGAACTTCCGTACAACGAAGTTCTCTATATAACGAATTTATTTCCAGAACACTGCAATTTCGTTAAATTTTCAGTATGTTTTGATCTCCTTATAACGAGTTTCCTTATAGCGAATATTTCTTTACTACGAATTTTTTCTACGCCCGTAACTCGAATGCTCATGCGTTTTTGATCTCCGTATAACGAGTTTTACATAAACACATTTTTCACTCTCACCATACACACACATATTTTCATTTTTTATTTGTTTTTGTGTGTGAGATTCACATTTCTACTCTCTGTGAGTGAGAGAAATGTAGGCTCACATAGTAGACTGCACGGAAAAATGGAAAAATCAAACGCAGACAAAAATTACCAATTATTTTAAATAAAATTCAACATACATAAAAAAAATTTTTTTTTAAAATAATTCTATATTACGAATTTTCTATATAACGAATTATTTGTTGGTCCCCTTGAGATTCGCTATATGGAAGTTCGACTGTACGTTGAAATTTTGGGCTAAATAAAAAACAAGTGCAATTATCTTCGAAATTGTACCAAAATTACGAAATTTAGCGCTGGGGGCGTGGCATCGACAAAAATAGGCCCGCCCACGTTTTTTTTACAATATGGTACTCAAATGAAAGCTTATGTCCTCAGGAGTTGAAATCTGGAAATTTTTTATATTTTCATAATGGGCGTGGCATCGGAAAAAATGGTCCCGCCCACTTTTTTTGACAGTATGGTACTCAGATGAAAGCTTATGTCTTCAAGAGTTGAAATATGTAAATTGTGTATATGTTCATAATGGGCGTGGCATCGGGAAAAATGGTTCCGCCCACTTTTTTGAGAATATGGTACTCAAATAAAAGGTAATCTCCACAGGAGTTGAAATATGGACTTTCTTCGGTTCATAATGGGCGTGGCATCGGAAAAATGGTTCCGCCCAGTTTTTTTGACAATATGGCAAAAGGTAATCTCTGTCCAGTGCTCTTATATATAAAGCATATATCTCGATGTGTTATATAATTCCCAAAAAAAAAATAACGGGACCTGCCGCTTTGCGACTCTGGCGCTTTGAGCAAAATACTTCCGCAGTGACCTCTGTTGAAATACACACACAAATATATTATGTTAATTTTTCATTCGTATTACCACCCTCATGGAGGTTGAGGTTTTCCTATACAGACAATGAAAGAGGGAAATTGTAACAGATTGTGCGAATTTGGTTGTACCAGAAATCTCTGGGATCTGGGTGAAAAGCCCCATAAACATGTACGAATTTGGGGTTCACACGAGATAACTTTCGAATATTCTAATCGAGTTATTTAAATAAAAATCTGCTGAGAAATCTTTATTTTGTTGCAAAAAGGCAAAAAGACAAAATAAAAATAAAGAAACAAGGAAAAAAAGCACATGGACACAAACGACACCGAATAAAATTTATTAAATGAACATTTGCGGAGGGGGGGGGGGGAGGGAGGTTAAAGCAAATGAACGTCACAAGTGTCATCAGCATATGTGCTCACATTTGCAAAAATAAAATAAAGATTGTAAAAGCAAGGGGACAACAGAAAAAAGGCAGATCTATAAAAGGTTTTGGTTTTTTTTTTCGGAACATTGCACAATCATCGTTACAACGCCTTCAAAAGCGTTAAAACCAAAAAAAAGAATATATATCAAAGCAAAAATCGACTAAATCGACTCAGTACACACTCAACCAACCACACACACACACAGAAGCATTTAGCTGTGCTCAATGCTTTTAAGGACAATAACACTTAAACAGCTGTAAAAGCCGCATACACTTAAACACTAAAAATCAGCATGCTGAAATGAGGTCAGTACCTGTTAAGGACCACGTGCAAGGGAAGCACGAGGTGCTGGCCCAAACTGAGCTAGAAACCCAGGAGTTGTGTTTTGAAGTTGATGGTGGTGTCGGTGTCGGCGGTTTGCCCACAATAAATGAATGTGCTTTGTAGAAGAAAAAACCCACCAACATCTGAAAGCAGAAATTAAGCAATCACCCTCCTCATAGTCTCTCTCTCTCTCGCGACAGACGGTCTGACACAATTAAGGATTTCCCTACCCATCCCATGTTATCGCCGACACATTTCCGCAAACTTCCCGAATCTAGATGAGGCAGAAACAGAACAACACCCCCCCCCCCCCCCGCCCCCCCAACCACCCACCGATGATATATGCGTGCAACTTAATTGCACTGGTGCACTTGAAGATAATGTCGTTTCTTGCCAAAAAAAAAAACGAAGCACAAATATTAATGCTGAAAAAGACTGAAAAACGACAAGAGATGAGATGAGTAATGTAGAGTGGAGGGCGGGGCTGGCGGAAAAAGAATTATGATGTCGAGTTGTCGTGACGATAATTTGCACTTGAAACATGTGCAAGCAGTCTGTGCAACATGGCAAGAAAGATCCATTTAAGTAGAAACGAAATCATCAGCACATCTTAATATATATTTACCCTCGACACTGATTCACTGATTCACTGACTCTGTCACGCAGTACGTAGGAATTTAAATAGGCATTCTATAATTTTCTATAAATAATAATAATAAAAAAAATAATATTTTTTTTTTGTACAGAAATTGTGTTTTCAGCAAATTTTTGTTTTAACAAAAATTTTTTTTTTCCAAAATTTTTTTTTACAATTTTTTTTTTACACAAAATTTTTTTTTTCAACAAAATTTTTTTTTTCAACCAAAATTTTTTTTTCCAACAATTTTTTTTTCAACAGAATTTTTTTTTTCAACAAAAATTTTTTTTGGAGCAAAAATGTTTTTTCAACAAAAATGTTTTTTCAAAAAAAATTTGTTTTTCCACAAAATTTTTTTCCATTTTTCAACGGGCGCCATAGGCGCAGTACAACCTACTAGTTAAGGATAATTGAAGGAGATACGATTCAAACACAACGGAAGATTGGAGACATTATTGGCATTTAGGTATACTAAATTGAACTTTTTTCAGTAGTAAATCAGCAACCTCCAAATTGCTCGACCGATTTAAATAAGTTACCGGACTTTTGTTTGACTTTTGACTTTTTGGGGGCTATGAAAATCTAAAAATTGTGTTCCTCAATTTCTTAAACGACTGAGTGTGCGATTAATTAATCTCCTCAGGATGGCATCTTCGTTGATATGAATGATTGCGACCCAGACCGTAGAATTCTCGCCGAAGATTTAAAAAAACAAATATGGATTCCAATATGCGATAATCAAAAAATCATATTTCATTGGGCCAATTTTTGTTTGCCAAAATACACAACACAATCAAAAATATATCAAACCAAATCGTATATGAGCCATTTCTTCGATATCATAACAATTTTATTGGAGTGTGTGTGTGTGTGTGTGTGTGTGTGTGGTAGGAGGCAGAGATATTCGTTGCGAAATGTGACAAATCCCATATGCACATGCTTAGTTTATTATAAAAATGTGGGTTTTTAGGTTCGTCATAAATATGCATACAAACACACACACACAGACACCCACACATATTCGTTGGTACATAAAATATTTATATACAATTGAGTGCATATGTGTTCAAATATTATTGCCATTTCAGTGGAATTGACAGCCAGTGGAGAGAAAGGAAAAAACGTAACGGTTACAGAAATTGGGCTTATAGGAATATGTCTGTCTGTCTGTCTGTTTGTCCGCATGTCTCTCCATGTGTGTGTGTGTGTGTGTCACATTCGCATATAGCGGTCTATATTTTTATGGCTTACAGTGTCATTTTGTTTTATTCAATAACTTTATTAAAAACAAAATGGACAGTCACATAAACACACAGCAGAGAATTGGAGCGGCAAATCGTTTGTTTATGAAAAACAACAACAACAACACCAACAAACACGACAGCAGCACAAAAAAAATGAATATAAAAGTATTGACAATGTTATTTAAAATCGAATGTATGCATACGAATAGGCAGCCAATATACACAAAGAGCAGGGTTTTGTGTATATTTTGTGAGAAAAAAAACAACCAAAACTCGTTATAATGTTGCTGTGCAACCTAATACTGTTGAAGTGCTTGAAAATTCTGACCGAAAAACACAAAACATCGTATACGTAAAAATTTAGAAATAGCTTTACAAAACGTTGTTAAATAAAATGTATGAAAATAGAATAATAATAACTTCAAAAGTGACAGCTACCGAAATGCCGGGTGATTCAAAATAACACCTCTTGTTGGAGAACCCTTTAGTTGAAATTCTCACAATAAAACACCCTGCTAACGCCTGCTGGTCGATTGCAAACGAAAAATCAGCAAGACCGAAACTTCAACTTAATTTTGACCAGATTGCGAAAAGTTCTTTGAATTAGCAGTCATATCTCCGACATTATTTACAAAAAATATTTTGTTGTCATGGAATATATTTCGTTGAGTAGTTTTAAGTGTGTTCCCATAATTAATATATGCTAACTTATTGCTTATAGACAATTTATATTTTCTATAACCCAACAATTATTAAATACTTTCAATAACATTTGATTTTTCTCGCTATTTGCAGTGACTACGCAGCCCCCTTTAAAGGGTAAAAGGGTAAGTAACGATTTATCAAATCAAGAACCAAATTTCTTCTGCGTAATTTCAATTTTTTTCTCAAATAATTGTGAAAATGAATACATTTATAGAAATAAAATGAATTTTTAAAAAAAAAAATTGCACAAAATAAAAAAAATGGACAAAGTCAATGGACAATATCGATGTCGGAGTCAAAATACTGAGGGGAATTTATAAAGGGTGTTTTTTATTGAGGTATAGAACTTCGAATTGAAATAAAACACAAGAAAATCGTTTTAATGTCCATCAATTTGGCTTTATTGGAAGGATAATTTTATGCCATTAATGTTTAAATATGATTTCGGGCATGTGGCCGCCGCTGGCTGGCTCGAATAAAGCCAATTCTACAGGTCCAATTTTCAACCACTTGTTGGAACCACAACTCATCCACATTCATGCCATCCAATTCGGGAACAAAATAGTCGGTTATCATGGCTCTATACCGGTCTCCATTAACGGTAACTGACTCTCCAGCATTATTTCGGAAGAAGTATGGCCCAATGACTCCACCAGCCCATAGAGCACACCAAACAGTCAGTTTTTGTGGATGTAATGGCATAAAATGGACGGAGCTTGCGGTGAACTTCGCGAACTGAACCATTACTTTCGAAATAAATTTGCACGAATTGCAAGCGTTGTTCTTTTGTCAACCTGTTCATGATGAAATGGCAAACCAAACTAAATATTAATCACTTGACAGCTGACAAAATGGCCGCCAGTTAAAAAAGTGATGCCAACTTAAAGTTCTATACCAAATTAGAAAACATCCTTTACAACATTTATTTCTCAAACATGTACAAGGATATGCGAGGCACATCAATAGGGATAATAATTAATGGATCGATCTTGCAATGTCTCCTACTCTTCTGTCAACAATTCATTTTGTAATTGGTGTGGGCTATAGAACAACTCCATTAGAATTGGTCACGAACGTACCCAAATTGATATAAGGCGCGAAATTTTCTCGTGGTTTATCATGACTCCCCAGCGCTCACCAGTAACCAAAATGGGGCAAAGATGCCGCAACTCCATTGAGTCCGAGTGGTGACGATGAAGAGCATGCATGTTGTCCATTAGCATTCCAGTGCCAGGAGCAAACTAGCTTACAGCCACGTTCTCAACTTCATTATTCACTTACAAATTTACAGCCCTGTTCCAGCATTCATTTTCATTCCATTTCACTTTTCACTTTCATTCCATCAAAGTGAATTTTTCCAATTTTTTTTAAATCAATTATTTCACCGTGTTAAACACATTCTGTCCTATGAACCAAATTTACTTTTTCGGAAAGGGGATAAAAAATAAAAATACACGTGTATCGGCGATTTTCATGTACACGTAAGAATTTTTTTTTTTAAGATTAAAAAAAAATATTAGGAAAATCTGAGAATTGATAAAAAATGTTTTTACAAAAGTTGACGTGATACAGACATTTCCACGAGTCTGCCTGCCAAAAAACAGCTCGATTGGATCACTGAAAAAGGGTTAAAAATTGGTTGAAAGGCTTTCACACAGGCCACTACGAGCCTTATACTTCAAACTTAAAAAAAAAATCCTGACGTGTACATGAAAATCGCCGATACACGTGTTTTTTAATTTTTTCCCCTATTTCCGAATATGTGCATTTGGTTCATAGGACAGAAAAAAAAACTGTTTTTTGTAACACGGGGTTTGTTTAGGAAATGGCTTTAAAGTATTGAAGTATCCAAATAGTCAGAAAACATATCAAACTTTGTGTCTCAACTTCTTTTTCTACTTTTTATCATTCAATATAAAAAAAAGGATTTTCATCCCGAATATTTTCAAGTGAAACACATTCTCCAAAATTTAGGCGAAAGTGAAAGTTGTCACACGTACGGCGGGAAAGATTTTCACTTTCACTCAAAAGCGAAAGACAGAACAGGGGCGTAAGAGTACATTGTGTTATAAAGCGATTACTTTTGTTCCACGGACATATGACTTTCTGTTAATATTTCGTCCTGTAAAGGAAATCCCTCTCAAAATAGCATATGATCGAAAGGGAAAGCACTAGATGGACAACACGGTAGACAAACGAAGCTGCTTAAGTGAAAATTACAAAAATAGGCAAAACTAGGCTGAATACTTCTCGATTTACTGAGTATGACAACTTGTAACAGCCAACACCCATGGGCAACCAACACTGGAGACCAGACAGTTCATTAAATGGAGATCAGGAGATCTATTTTCCCATTACATTCTTTCCGATTTCTCTTCGGAATGACAAGGCATAGTTTCAGCCCCACACAAAAAGGCTGATGGTTTCTGAATAGTGTCCCCTGGCAGGGTAACACTTTGTGGAAAATATTCAACTAATAATAGAGATGTTGTAACTATGAATTTTTCAATGGGCATAAAATTTTTCAACATTTTTCCTTTCCAATACAAGCTGCTTCTCTTACTGCCTGTTTCCAAAAAACGTCCGTAGTAAATTGTCAAAATGTAATGCCCAATAAAATGGCTTTTATTAGTGGCGAGGTCTTATTCGTTTGGGATTGTGTTCCTCATCTGAAAATCACAATTCAATAATGTCTAAAACCCATTTTATAACGCTTCCAATATTGACGATTTGTAACGAAGGAACAAATTCGTTTTATAGAAAAATTGTCATCACATTTTTATTGAATTTTTTTTTGGTTGTCACATTTTCCATTGAAACCAGCGGCCTTCCCTTCCGCCTTTTTGGAAATCTTTAAATATGATGAGTAAAGTTTTCGCATTATATTCCACAAAGTACATGACCATTTTAATAAATAAAAAAAAACAAGAAGAAGACGAAAACGAAGTGCGTAACATCAAAAAGTCATTCACGCCTTAAGGACAACTTCATATTTCAACGGGAATTGTTTTCTAATATACTCATGACTTTTATGTGCGTCGTTAAGGCTCATCTCCTGTCCATACTCCAGAGTCATTCAAATCAAACAAAAAAAAAAAAAACCAAACTAAGCAGAGGAGAAATTCTCTGAAAAGAAATACTCATCATTGCAATGACTTCCATTTAATGGCCTTAAACGAGCATTTGCTGTCAATAGCATACGGTGTCAGTTTGTTAACAACAAACACCAGCACAAATGAGAAGGAAGAAGTAGCACAAATTCAAAAAAAAAATAAGGTCCTTCAGCGGCACAAACACCACCGCCATTCAAAAAATAAAATAAAGGAGCAAAGAAAAAGGAAGCTCATAAATTTTAAAGTCAATGAACCACTAGTATTCACGTAATTTCGCCATGATGCTCGTTTGGGCCAAAGCAACAAAAAAAAAACATCAAGGCTGGCGATGAAGCAATACCAGACCCACAGCATATCACCTTGCCACCCTTTTACAAACTACATGGGATAAATGAAGTAAATTTAGCCAATGCCGGCCACTGGCTTGTTCGTCTGTCTTTGTTTTTCATTATTCGACATTCAAAATCATTTTTCACCAAAAAAAACTGGTGGGCATTTGCGAAAAAGTGCAAAGAAGCTGATGATGAAAACAAAAAAAAAGATGAAAAAAAAAACAGTCCGACAGGTTTTGGCAACTCTAATACACTTATATTCGAGTGTGATTTTTTCCTACCAATCCATTCCCGCAGAACCGTTCAACATATTCTGCTTTGGCGGCACAGCCTTGTTCTTCTTCGAGTATTCGGGCTGCTCTTATTTTATTTGCTTTTTCTAACTCGCATTTGCTGTCATTATCAGTTTTTTTGTTGCTTTTTTGCGCTAAAAGCAGACACAAATATTTTCTCTGCTGGGCCATTGCATTGCACAAAGGAAGCGAAAAAGTGTATGACGGCATTCACAGTTGTGGTGGCAGGTCGGTTTGAAACCGGTTGATGTAGGTTTCTTATCGTGGACTAACCTGATGGTCGACCAAAGGATGGCACAGTGGTTGCATACGAAAGGTAAATCGGAAAGAGGAGGTCTGTGGAACAGGAAATTTACTTTATTGGGAATCTCATGTTTTTGGAGAGAGAAAAACATTCTCTGAACAGGACAGTTTCAAATTAATCAAATTAATTATTCTTCCGCACTATTTAGACAACTCAACATTTTCATTTTGAAATCTACACTTATTGCAATTAGGCGAATTTCATATATTTGTAAAATTATTTAATTTTTTGATGCCCCCTATGAATGAAATGCACAGAGTTAGCGATAGCAGGTAAGGGTATTGGAGGGAGGAAAGATGTTTCTGTTTCACTTAAGGTTCTTTTTTTTTTGACTGAACGCTTTGCAATTATCCAAATTTAACAAAATACTCGTATCTAAGTGAATTTCCTGTATTCATACAAATAATTGCAAGACTATGGAGACACTTTTTTTGAAGAGATTCTCTTTTAACTGAAAGATTTGCAATTAAACGAATTTATGTCGGTTTTAAATTAGCACATATTTCACTTAAGTGAATTTCATATATTTTGAAAAAAATTTAATTAAAACTATCAAATTTTCTGTTTCACTTATGTTTCTTTTTTTGTTGACTAACGGTTTGCAATTATGCGAATTTAATGTATTCATACAAATAATTGCGAATCTGTGAAGAGACCCTTTTTTTTGAAGAGATTCTCTTTTAACTGAACGATTTGCAATTATCCGAATTTAATGTATTCATGCTAATGAATGCAAATCTCTGAAGTGTCTCTTTTTTTTAAGAGATTCTCTTCTAACTGAACGATTTGCAAATATCCGAATTTATCGCAATAATCGTATTTAAGGGAATTGCATGCACTATTTGATAAACTGAGCATTTTCATTTTGAAAACTGCACTTAAGCAAATTTCATATATTTGTAAAATTTGTTAATTCAAACTAACAATTTTTCTGTGAAATTCTTCTATATTTTTATTATTTTTTTTTTCTGCAGTTTCCATTTTTTAATAACTTTTCATTAATACAAAGTGGAAAACCTTGTAGTACATTATTTTAGTCACTTAAATGAATTCTTCAAATTGAACGCATTGAAATTAGCCGAATTTTACGCCAACAACAATCGCAGCATCTGTGATTTTCAATGTTCTTACTGCTATACATTTAGAACTTAAGCGAATTTCAAATGAATTTTTCCTATTTTTTTTTTAATTTATGCGATTTTTTCAATTAAGCGAATTTAAATTTTATTTAACATCATGGAAATGATATCTTTTTGACTTAAATAGTTTTTTTTTTCAATTGAACGTCTTGCAATTATCCGAATGCAACATAAAATTTGCATTAAAGCGAATTTCATAGTGTTTTCTTTTTTCCCATAAGTTTATTTTTTTTATAAATTTTCAATTACTATAAATTTTTTGATTCACTTAAGTGAAATTTTCAAATTGTACGATTTGCAATTATCCGAATTCTAATTGTATGCATATACAATATGGAAGAAAATCTTTGTTTTTCAACTCTTCTCACTGCTGCCCATTTTGCACTTAAACGAATTTCAAAAAAATTTGTTGCTACAGTTTTAATGTTTCGCCATTTGTAGCGAAGTTTCATTGAAACGGACTGACACGCTTGACAAATTACTGAAAAGTATGTTGTGAAAAATGTTCTCCTTCACTTAAGGTGTGATTTTAATTGAACCATCTGCAATTATACGAATTCTACACAATAGCCGCAATTAGACGAATTTCATAACTTTATTATTTTTTTCCCATAGGTTTCGGTTATATAAATGTTTCATTTAATTGAAATTTTTTGATTCGCTTAAGTGAAATTTTCAAATTATACGTTTTGCAAGTAGCCAAATTCTTCCCGTTTGTATATTGAACAGCATTGATGGTATCAATTGTTGTGCCTGCTGTGCATTTTGCACTTAAACGAATATCATATTTTGTAAAAGAAAATTGTTATTATTTTAATGTATTTTTTTTTTAATTAAGCGCAGTTTCATTTAAACGAAGTGTATTTACAATTAGTAATGTTTTTTCAACTGAAAGATTGGCAATTATCCGAATTCAATACTCAACTTTTATTTGTCTAATTTTAGATATTTATTGAATTTTTTTAGATTTTCTTTAGGTGGTTTTCCTAGCCCTAATCGGGATTTCAAGGTCACTTCCAAATTTCAATGCAAATAAAAGATTATTATTTCATTTTTCCAATTTCCTCAGAGATGAGGAATTATTAAAGTTTCATTTAAACAATTTTGTTTTTAATTTACCACGAATTTGTTCAAATTGAACAATATTTCTTGTTGTGAATATTCTGCCTGCTATACATTTTACAGTTTTTATATACAGTCAAACTTCCAGAACTCGAACCACCATTAGCCCGTAGAAAAGTTCGGCTTACGGTGACTTTGAGTTATGGAATTACCCATAAAATTGGGAATTGGTCTCCTTAACTGTGACTGGAAGTGCTTCGACCGTAAGAAAATTTATATTCGTATAAAGGCTGATTTTGAAAATTTTTTCTCAGTTAGACGGACTGTAATGCTTTAAAAATTTAGGGGCATTTTTTTAATCACTTTGGTGAATTCTTTTTTATGGAACAATTGGCAATCATCCGATTCGACAGTAGACAGTTATAAATACGTAAATAAACAGCTGCATTTTAAATGCTTCTCTCTGTCTTCCAACCACACTATTTCTTTCGTCTCAAACCACTGTGTCTCCCATTTGATTTTTGGCATACTCACTTAAATGTGAAAATAATGTGCCACTTGGCCTGGACATGCTTTGAATTTGAGTGGCGGTGATTTGTGTTGGGAAAACAGTTTGTTCGAAAACTCTATCCCTTCAATGAATTTTTTTTTCGTTGTCCTGCCTCTTTCTCCCTCTCACCCACCACTTCTATTTGTTGTCTTGAGAGGCTGTTTCTAAGGAATAGTTTTTTTCTTTGGATGGGGAAAAGTATGAAGCGGCAGATAAATTATTGAGCAAATAAACAAAATGGTTACCACAAACAACAGAAAATACTCCAAGTAACCACCGAAACGGGAGGTAGGTTTTAATTTGTAGTCCTTAAAAGTCTCAGCCGACAAATCGAAATCTCTTGAAAGCTCAAAATAAACACAAAATTTGTTACAATTCTATTTGGGTCTGTTACGTCCTTTTTTTTTTTTGTGTGTTTTTCTTTGTCAAGGAATACACTCAGCACCGTCGTACGTGTCGTTAAACGAAGCGTGTTATCTTAATATATATTTACCCTCGACACTGATTCACTGATTCACTGACTCTGTCACGCAGTACGTAGGAATTTAAATAGGCATTCTATAAATAATAATAATAAAAAAAATAATATTTTTTTTTGTACAGAAATTGTGTTTTCCCCAAATTTTTTTTTTACCAAAATTTTTTTTTTTTACAAAATTTTTTTTTCCAAATTTTTTTTTCCACAATTTTTTTTTTCCACAAAATTTTTTTTTCCACAAAAATTTTTGTTTTCAACAAAAATTTTTTTTTTTTCGGCAAACATTTTTTTTTTCAACAAACATTTTTTTTTTCATCATAATTTTTTTTTTCCACAAAATTTTTTTTTTTCAAAAAAATTTATTTTTTCAACAAAAATTTTTTTTTTCAGCAAAAATTTTTTTTCCACAAATTTTATTTTTTTTCGAAATTTTTTTTTACAAAATATTTTTTACAAAATTTTTAAAATTAAGTAACAAATACTTTCTCAAGCAAATTAACGGGCGCCATAGGCGCATTACAACTTACTAGTGTTTAAATAGAAGGATACGAAACATATTGAGGGTATACTAAAAACAATAGAGTGGCTCGTACAGAAACACTAGCTGGAGTGAAATAGAAACGAATGGTATATTTGTGCCAAGTGGCCCAAGTCTAGGCTCGATTGTCAGACATATCATTTAAGCAGTTGGGTTGTGAATGTTTTCGTCTATAAATTCTTCGGGCTTCAACTGAATCCTTTAAGCAAAATTTGGCTATTTGGCTATTCAAATGTTTCTTTCTTGCCTGTTGACCAACCAAAGGCGCATACCAGCGCCGCTATAGCTTTAAAGAGTTAACAATCTCGCAGTTATCTCGTAATGACATAACCACATGGGTCATTTTGTAAATGTAGTCAGTGAGGGTCACTACTGTAGCCAACATTGTTTACTGTGTATATATGCGTGCATATGCACCCATAAGTCGGTGTATATTGCAGTTTTTAACGGAACAACACAAAAACTGCCAAAAAGAGAAAAGCAAAAAAAAAAAAAAAAAAAATATTCTCAAATTCATTATCATGCATGAGCTGTGTTTTGCGACAGGATATAAATAAATGTATATTGTTTGTTGTTGCCACCGACTGTTGACTACAGATACTGCGCTGCGTTCGCCTGTTGTAGTACATCCACACAAACACACACACACACTCACATAGAGAGAGATATACCTCATCGTACAGCGGTATTTTGCAGAATATAAAAGCATGTTTATAATAAACCATCAAGGGACATGCAACCAAAAATCATAAACTATAATACTCCACCATATCAACAACAGAGCAGCACAACAAAGCAGGCAACATAAAAACGGAAACAGTGAAACCCAACCCACCCACCCAACAGACACACAGTCAGAGTTATATTTGACTAAAGTAAAAATCACCTGAACATACACACGACTGCACATTTCTATAAAATCTCTAGAACGACCCCATTCTCGCCGCAAACGGCACCAGCCAACAACAACACCAACACCTCCACCACCCCCCCTCTAACATTCACAGATACAGAATTCACCGAACGGACGACGAACAGCTGCAGCAGCTGCACAAAGTAAACGAAACACACACACAGAAACCACAAGTTGCCAGAGAATCACACCGAGGCAACAGCAACAAATGTTCTTGCTACACATCAGAATGCACAAAGTTTACGACAGCATGCGTTCGACTATTGCCTGCAACAGCGCCAGCATCCTTACAAAGGACGAAGGGCATCTCCTTCCTCGCCGCACGACGCGAATACGGCCACAGACACCAGCACGGCAAAAAGTTGAAGGTAACAACCAACCAACCAAGAGGAGTAAACGACACAACAACAACAAGAACACCAAAACCCAGCACTCAAAGTGTTTTGTTGTTGGCTTAAGATTTCTGTTATGAAAATTGCTGGATTTACTTTAAAAATTAAACAACAAAGTGGTTATTTAACGGATTTGTTTGTGTAAACGGGCACCAGCACGGGCAGCACAAAACAAAACCACTCGTAACAATAAAATAAAATGCTCTGGCATAACTGAATGCAGAGATGTAAGTAAGCCGTCGGAGGCACAGTATTCCGGGTACAAACAAATTATGGATACTCGGTTGGAAATGAATGACCAAGAGTTTATATCATTTGGAAGAAGAATTTCGATTTTTATGGGGACTGCGAAAAAGTGTTTGATACCTTCGCTGACTCTCGAATAACATCAAAAATAGTGCATCTATACTTTATAAAGCTGACTGACAATCTACAGTTTATATAGGGAATAACATCTGCCAACTATTCCATATGAAACCAGGACTCTGACAAGGTGACAGTTGGTCTTGCAACCTGCCCCATATACAGTGCCATTTGAGTCCCCATTTTTGTTTACCTGTAGGGGAATGTAAAGACCTTAAAATGTACCTAAAACTTTTTGAAATCGGAATCAATTAAAAACCTGTATTAATAAAGTGTTTTCAAAGTAGCGTCTCAGTGACAAGACCCACCTTTATCACATGGTCTTGTTGAATACAAAATGAAACAGTTAAAGAAAACCGCCGATGACTCTGGAGACATTATGGGTGCGAATAGGACATCTGTGACAGCTTTCTTTTTATATGTAGAAAAGTGGAACTGGTAGTGAACGATAACCGAAGAAAGCAAATGATTGAAATTTAACGAACAACGTCAACATGGAAGAGTAGACGCCACTATGAGGTAAAGGATGAACTCGTCTATCTGTGATTCGACCGCTTGTACCTAGCCAGACGACTAACACGTTGGAGATAACTTTCTTCGAAAAAAAATAAAACATTTCAATTTTTCAAAAATTCCTGAAAAAAATAAAGCAGTTCTTTTTTTAAAAATATATATTTGCTAAGGCAAAATAAAACATTTCTATTTTTCAAAAATTTCGGAAAGAAATAAAACAGTTCTATTTTTTAAAAATACATATTTTCTATAAGCGCCCCGGTAGGTGAGTTGGTAGCGTGCTTGCCTATCAGCGTGGGGGTTGTGGGTTCGATTCCCACCAGAGGCTTTGGTCTGTCGCTGCAAAAATCTAAACATATGGTCTGTGTCACCCGGTTTACCTTTGAACCCAAAAAATAGAATATAAATTCACTTTGTATTGTAATTAATAATAAATAAATACATTTTCTATGAAAAAAAAAACATTTCTATTTTTCAAAAATTTCCGAAAAAAATAAAACATTTCTATTTTTCAAAAATTTCTGAAAAAAAAACATTTCTTTTTTTCAAATATAAAACTAAAACATTTCTATTTTTCAAAAATTTGTGAAAAAAAATAAAACATTTCTATTTTCCAAAAATTTCTGAAAAAAAAAATAAAACATTTCTTTTTTCCAAAAATTTATATTTTCTATATAAAACTAAAACATTGAAATTTTTCAAAAATTTGTGAAAAAAAATAAAACATTTCTATTTTTCAAAAATTTTTGAAAAAAAAAGAAAAAAAAATCTTTTTTCCAAAAATTTATATTTTCTATATAAAACTAGAACATTTCTATTTTACAAAAACTTCTGGAAAAAATGAAACATTTCCGTTTTTAAAAAATTACTTTAAAAATAAAACATTTATATTTTTCAAAAATTTCTGACAAAATAAAACATTTCTATTTGTCAAAAATTTCTGAATAAAAAAATTCTATTTTCCAAAAATTTATATTTTCTATATAAAACTAGAACATTTCTATTTTTCAAAAATTTCGGAAAAAAAATAAAACATTTCTACTTTTCAAAAAAAAAAAAAAAAATTTAATTTTTCTAAAATTTCCGATAAAATAAAACATTTCTACTTTTCAAAAAAAAAATACAGAAATAATTTAAATTTTTCAAAAATTTCTGATAAAATGTTTTAATTTTTCATAAATTTCTGAAAAAAATAAAACATTTCTATCAAAAATTTCTGAAAAAATTTAACATTTCTATTTTCCAAAAATTTATATTTTCTATATAAAACTAAAACATTTCTATTTTTCAAAAATTTCTGGAAGAAATGAATCATTTCTATTTCTCAAAAATTTCCGAAAAAAATAAAAAATTCTATTTTTCAAAAATTTCTGACAAAATAAAACATTTCTTTTTTTCAAAAATTTATATTTTCTATATAAAACTAGAACATTTCTATTTTTCAAAAATTTCGGAAAAAAATAAAACATTTCTATTTTTCAAAAATATATATTTTCTATATGAAACTAGAACATTAAAAATATAAAACATTTCTATTTTTAAAAAAATTCTGGGAAAAAAACATTTATATTTTTCAAAAATTTCTGAAAAAAAATAAAACATTTATTTTTTCCAAAAATTTATATTTTCTATATAAAACTATAACATTTCTATTTTTAAAAAATTTCTGGAAAAAATTAAACATTTATATTTTTCAAAAATATATATTTTCTATAAAAATATAAAACATTTCTATTTTTAAAAAATTTCTGGAAAAAATAAAACATTTCTATTTTTCAAAAAAAAAAATTCTATATAAAACTAGAACATTTCTATTTTTCAAAAATTTCTGAAAAAAAAACATTTCTAATTTTCAAAAATTTCAAAAAAAAAAATAAAAAATTTCTTTTTTTTTCAAAAATTTATATTTTATATAAAAATATAAAACATTTATATTTTTCAAAAAATTCTGAAAAAATATACCTGTCCGTTTTGCGAAATCTACTGACAAAGAATAAATTTGATGTACAATGTTCATCAAATTGTTGTCCAACATTCGTCAAATTAATGTTAAATGTTCATAAAATTGATGTACACTGTTTATCAATTAAATTTTCTAAAAAATATAAAACATTTCCATTTTTAAAAAATTTCAAAAAATAAAAAAATAAAACATTTAATTTTTTCAAAAATTTTTCATAAAAAAAAGAAAGATTTCAATTTTCATAATTTCTGAAAAAAAAAAATCCATTTTGCAAATAAAAATGTTTGTTTTTTTCTTTAAAGAGTATCATTTTACGTATTTGCCATGATTGCTTCGATTCCATCTCCGAAGCTACCTTACTTCTTCATTGGTACCCTTTGCAATGCTTCCTACTACAATTATTGACATAATATAAGTAATAGTTCTTATCGTTTAAACGAGAATTACTCTTTAGTAGAGTATATCACCAAAGAATTCAAGCAGTTAAGAAACTACTTCGTTGTGCGCAATGCAACCGACAAAAAAGTAATCTTTTTGTTGTTAAAAAGCAGTAACAGTTTTAAAATGACCCATTCTTATATAGCGTCTTTTCTTTTGCAAGATTGATGTAAACTAGTACTTCAATTTGACACACAAAGACTTTTTGGTACTCTCTCTTTTAAAAATTAATTAATACCGTCTGCTGCAGATCTACAATGCTAACGTCACAAAAACGGTCTCCATTGCAAACAATATATCCATCCATTACATTTCAGCTACGAATACCTATGCTTATCCTCTCCTGTATACTTATACACCTAGCCAAAAAAAAGAAACACATTCTCTGCATATGTACCATTATTTTACGCAGGTTCGCTGTATGCCTGCACATCAAACATTTGCATTTATGGCCTTAATCTGTCAAGACGACTGCCGTGCATAAATTATACCACATGGAAGAAGGAAAAACACAATGCAATGCATTTTCTCTGTCTCTGACCAGATTTGCAATTCATACTGCTGTTTTTTCATTATTCGTATGTTATGGATTTAAGCCACCTTTCAATTTTGTTCGTAAAGCTTCCCTTCCCTACCCCCCCCCCTCCACCGTAGGCAAGACAACTTAATGCAACTGTACCTGGAAACTACAGCCGCAACGCAACGACTGATAAAGAAAATGGTACGACTCATGCAAGGAGATCTTTAGAGTCGGATACTTTTGCTTTGTTTTCTGGTTGTTGTTGTTTTGTTGTTGTTTTGTTATTGTTCGTTTTTTTTCGTAGAAATGTTTTACATGTGTTCCTGTTGAAAGACACACACACACCGATACATGCAGACACACAAGGAGAGAAAGCGAACACGGCAATAACAAAAGCAGACTTAAGTTGTCTGTCTAGTGCCTGAGTATCATCGTGGCAGGATATTACGCACACACATACACACACACACACACACATGTGACTGTACATACGTTCGTTGTTCGTTGGTGTACACTTGATGTGCCAAAATATTTCAAGAATCACAGGCGGCAGACAATCGCACACTCACACATATACACTCGCCCATCTACATCAGCCATCGCTGTGGCTTTTCTCATAATGCACACTCGTCCCAGCAAATTTCACGTGATGTTCCTTAACGCATGCAAATCCAAAAATCTTTGCACGAACGAGACCAGCAGAGTATGTCAGACGGTCGGGCATCTGATGATATCCATAATGCGAGCTAAATATGTCTTCGCCACTGCTACTGCTACTTCTGTTTGCTGTTCGCCCACTACGTCTTCTTTTGTTGTGGTTAGCATGTGAGGACAAGCTTTCTTGTGTACGCTCGCACAAGCACACTCACACACACACACTTGCAAAATATATGCACATACATAATATGCGAATATAATTTGTATCCTTAATGCAGTTCATGAAATTGTCGACATCGGCGGCATCTTAATTCTTCGTCTGCTGCATGAGATTAGTGAAATTCTTTGTAAGCAAAGCTTTCAAGAGATGCTTGAAATGGTGCTAAAATCTTAATCATTCTAATGTATAATTTGCAATTATGCCGAAAGTAGAAATTTAGAATAATCTATGATGTACATATGCGGCGTTTGCCCACCCGTCAACGCAAACAGTTTATACAGTTTTTCGGAGGGGGATCTTTCAATTCTAAATACACCCAACAAAATTCCATAAACCATTCATGGACTTCTATAAGAGTTGAAGGAAGAAAAATCCGGGTAACAGCACCTATTACTACCGGGCAAGGGAATTCCTCCTTATTTCTTCGAACACTTTGGCCACTGTGACCACATGAGCGGTTATATCGAAAAAAAAGCGATCATTTGCTTCGATGTGCTCCTTCAAAATAAAAGCTCATGAATCTTGTAAAAATACGAATATCTTACTTTTTTTTATTAAAAAAAATTTGTCACACAGATTCCTTAAAATTGTTATTGTATTTGGGGTCCAAACCCAAATACAATTTGGTTGTAGTACCGGTTTTAAAAAAATAATGATTGCAAGTAAATCAAATAGATTTGAAGAATGCAATACCAATGGAAAACAAAGTGAAGGATTACCCATTTCTGATGGGTAACTCTTGCTCGCTCATCATTGCCCCTCGGAAGATGGGGTAAATTGAGGGCAAACTAAGGCTGTGTAGACGAGCCAAAATGGCTCGACTCTGACTCCGGCATTTTTAAAGAGGTGGGACTCCGACTTTAGCTGTTCAGTAACAAAATTTGGAAAATTATATTTCCGTCCACTATTCCTATTCTCTATATTACACTAAAAAAGTTCACGTAAGCAAAAATATTTCAAATTTTAAAAAATAATAACATGTTTTCAATGATTTTTATTTATGATATGGAAAATGTAAGTAAATTCTAGGAGACGGAGTCGAGTTAATTTTTCGACTACAGAATACAACTCCGGGCAAATTGGTCCTCCAACATTACATTTTTGTTGTTGTTAAAACGTGAAAGTAATAAAAAAATGAATATTTTTTTTGTTAAAAAAAAACAAAGTTCTTTAAACAAAAATAAACATGAAAATAATAATAAAAAAAAAAATGTCTAAAAAAATAATTTTTTTTTTGTTTAAAAAAAGATTGTTTAAAAACAAAAAATGTCCTTAAACAAAAATAAACTTGGAAAAAAAAAATTTGTTTAAAAAAAATATTTTTTTTATTGTTTAAAAAAAAATTGTCTAAAAAAAAGTATGTAAAAAATTTATGTAAAAAAAAAATTTGTTTACAAAAAAATGTGTTTTGTTGTTAAAACTTGAAAATAATAATAAAAAAAAATATTTGTTAAAAAATCATGAAAACTCGAAAAAAAAATTTTTGTTTATAAAAAAAAAATTGTCTAAAAAAACTTGGTTTAAAAAAATAATTGTCTAAAAAAAAAACTGTTAAAAAAAAAATTTTGTTTAAAAAAAAATTGTTTAAAAAAAAAAAATTTGGTTTACAAAAAAATGTGTTTTGTTGTTAAAACTTGAAAATAATAATAAAAAAAAAATATTTTTTAAAAAATCATGAAAATTCGAAAAAAAAATTATTGTTTAAAAAAAAATCGTCTAAAACTAAATTTGTTTAAAAAAATAAACGTCTAAAAAAAAAATTGTTTAAAAAAAGTTTATGTAAAAAAAAAATTTTGTTTAAAAACCAAAAAAATGTGTTTGTTGTTAATACTTGAAAATAATAATAAAAAAAAATATTTTTTAAAAAATCATGAAAAGTTGAAAAAAAATTTATTGTTTATAAAAAAAAATTGTCTAAAAAAAACTTGGTTTGAAAAAATAATTGTTTAAAAAAAAAAAATTATGTAAACAAAATTGGTTTACAAAAAAATATGTTTTGTTGTTAAAACTTGAAAATAATAATAAAAAAAAATATTTTTTAAAAAATCATAAAAATTTGAAAACGGTTGAATTTTCTTTTCGAATTTTTTCAAAATATGTGTATGCACCCATGTAGAGCTGCTAGTGTAAATCCATCAGCAGGCCTAGTGGGGTATATTCCTCATTTTCCTTATACATGGTTTTCCAACAAGAGGTGTTATTTTGGTATTTAAAGAAAAATTAAATTTTTTGAGATAAATGATCGGTTTATTTCACAATAAAGAGGAAGGTATGCCGTTAATAATGAAAAATAACATCAGCCAAATGGCCAGCATGACATTTTCCCTAACCGAATCGCAAAGTGCCTGCCCTATGTCCTCGATAGCTTTGAAGTCTTATCTTTCACGTGGCCCCAAAGGAATAAGACACAAAGTGTTAAATCACAAGATCTCGGTGGCCAATTTGATCACCTCTACGAGAGATAACACGGGCCGGTAACTTTTCCCGTAAAAGAGCAGAGGTTTCGTCTTGTTGAAAGTAAACGTTGTCCAGATCAATATAATCCAACACTGACCATAAAAAAGCATTAATCATCTCTCGATAGCCCAAACTGTGGATCCAACCTCATTTTCAAAAAACTATGGTTCAATGACCTCGCCGGATCATAAACCGCACCAAACTGTCACACGTTGAGGATGAAGAGGCTTCTCAAGAATAAATCTTGGGTTTTCCGAGCCCCAGATGCGACAATTTTGCTTGTTGACGTAGCCACCAAGGTGGAAATGAGCCTCATCAGTCAAGATGATTTTTAGAAGGATTTCCGGATCATGTTCATGCATTTGAAGGACCCAATCAGCAAACTGAACTTTATAAGCCTTAAGACCCAAGTCTTTATGCAAAATACGGTGTAATGACGTTTGTGGAATGCCAAATTCCAAAGAACGGCGAGGAATGGACAAACCTAAGTTTTCTTCAAAACTTTGGGCTACAGCACCAATATTCTCAGTTGTTCTTGAGCGACTTGCACAAGAGTTTCATTGTTCACATCACTAACTTGTCCCAACAGCACGAATTTGTCCACCAATTTCTGTATTGCGGTCCGACAAGGTGCTTCACGACGACCCACGAATGCTTTAGTTTTGCCAACTGTGACTGCAAGATTTTCAGCATTTTTATAGTGAATTTTAATAATTTCAATGCTAGTGTTTCCAATGCATTCCATTTGTTGTCCTTACACAGGTAATATAAAGCTCATTATCCAATTGAATGAATTCGTACTTATACTGATTGACATTTTGCAGCAAGTGACACTTTCGCTATAACCTTCAAGTGCTCGTCCATATAATCAATAATTATTGATCGAACTTGTTAATCGAAAACCAGCAAAAACTATTAACAGAACAACAAAGAGGAAAATGTCAAGGTTTCGTTTATCTGTTCTCCCCGGGTGGTTTATGGGAATTGCAGGTATTGTTTCAGCCGAATGTATTTAAGACCTTTAGGAACATTTTTAAGGCATGACTTTCATAAAAATAAAATATTGACAACACAACGCAACAGCAGCAACAGCAACAAATACAACATTAAAGGATGAAGGATGTAAAGAACAGACCCTTTTGTTGTGCGTGCGGAATAAAAAAAAAACGAGAAAGAAAGAAAAGTGTGACGCTTTGTTACAAAAGCCCACATGGAGGATTGAGGCTCAATGGTAGACAAAAAAAGTGGATGTTTGCTGGAAGTGTTCTCTAGGAAGAAAATAAATGGAAACGCAATGTCGTTTATTTATTTTTTGTGAAGAGTAATGGCATTGCTGGTGGTGGTGATGGTGTTGTTTGGTGAAGTGGAAACTAAAAGATTACAAACATGATTTTGTTGCTTTTTGTTTATGATTTTCTAGTTGTTATTTTTTTGCCACAGCCTCCTTTGTTGCCCTGTGTATATACCAGGCAAGCTAAAAAAAAAACAGAGAATATTGAAAATGTCGATATTATTATTATGTGTTTTTTTTTTCGTTCATTTTCATCTCCTCTCTGTTGGCTGAAAGAAAGAACAACAACAAACAACAGCCTTGTTGGGTGTTGTGTGCAAGGTTGTTTTTCCAATTGGTTTGCTGCTGTTGCTTTTGAAGACTTTTTGTTTTCACCCGAAAATTATGAAAGAAAAAGTCATATTCATTGTTAAGGGAAGGTTAAGTGATGACTTGAGATTGGAGAAATGTCTAAAGAAATATGTCGGCAAGTACAGAGTGTGTGTTGGCATTTTCTTTTGGTTATTTTCATTTTAGAATATTTTCTTTTTTCGGGCGTTTCAATTCCAAAAGTATAAAAACCATATTATTTTGTTGTGGTACATCCTTTGTGTGGTTTTCGTACGTTTTGCTTATTTGTTGATATAAAAAAAAAAGAAAAGTTGTTGTTGTTGTTGAGTTTGTTTCGGTTGCAGCCACAACTTGCCATGTGTACATGTACAAAAGAGCCAGACAACAACAAATACACTTACACTTACATTTCAAACAGCCACACAGAGGTTAAACTGTTCTTAGAACTCAACATCAGAGCAGCAAATACATTGGCAACATAAGCTGCAACAGTACCAGCAACGACAACAGCCAAGCACTGTGGCACATCAGCAACAGAACACAAAAAAAAATGATTTTCACAATATTTTCTATCAGCATAAAGTTACTTAAAATGTTAACTCACACACACATACAGCCGGTCTTAATAAAGTAAAACAAACAAAACGAAAATACATGGAATTGAAAACCCACATAACCTCATACTAGCAATTTAGCTACCTTCTCAGATACGAGGGTTAATGGAGAAATGGAGTTAGCTGGATGTGACCAAACATTGCTGGGCAAAGTCAACCAAAAAAGTAAGTCAAGTTTAGGTACTCGAATGCCTTCAGTACTCCCTCTATCCTCCTCTCAATATTATCAATTTCTATCGCTTACAAAGTGCATTGCCTTTGGAGGAGTTAAACCCTGAGTATTTCTTTCGATATCCGGATTAAATCAAGCTACTCATTCACAGATAAGTTTACCACACTTATCGAATTGACCTCGTTTCACCCACACAACAATAGCGAACCGTTCAGCTTGCAAATGCAAAAATACGGTTATGAAAGAGTACAAGCCACAGTAATAAAGTGCAGTTCTTAGTTATAAGCACAGACCAGAAACAACATTGCCATGCCACATGCCACACACACACACTCTCACGGAGATAACGACATTCACCCTCACCATAGTTAGCGCCACACCACCAATGCCGTATTCATATTTCATCTAAAGCCACAGAATTGCACAGCGGCCAATGGTTGGCGAGATTTCATTCCATGCTCGTAAAGGACAAAAAAACAAGAGGAGATAGAAGTAAAAACAGCTAAGCGGAGAGCAAATCAAAAAGAGGAGAGGAGAAGAAAAAACTGAACCTAATCCTATTTATTATATTTATTTTTACTGTTGCCACTTTTGTCTTTTCTTCCCGGTTTTTATTTGCGTTCCATGTTAAGGTCAATAAATTTTTTATCCTTCGTCTTGCTGGTGGTTTTTCTGTTTCCTTGTTTATTTTTTTTCTTCTGCAAATGTTGCAAATCTTTTTCTGAGTTATTGTGGTGCAATGCTTAGTTAACTGGTTACAGCTATTTCATATCCGCTGTCATTGTCGTTCACGTCGCCGTCGTCTTTATATAACTAACGTTTCCTGTTCTCAGAAACGGAGAAGAGGAAGAGCATGAAAAACGAATGCATAAACTTATGAAAAATTTATACTCGTTGTTATTGTGTTGGGCATAAGACAATATTAAATATTAAGGGTATTCAGGCTGTATTGTGTGATAGAGAAACTGTGAGCATTTCATTGGGCTTGAAGGAATTTTCAAACTATTAACTAAACTATTAAGTTAACTATTAAAAACAATAGAATAGACCGGATTTTCCTTAGCTTGGATAACACCAATTTGCACACATAGTGGGGGAATTGAATCATTTCTGGAATAAATCTTTCATTACCAACTGACTAAGATTTAAATGGAACATGGACATGTTCGAGTTAAAGTGATATTTTGGCTCACCTCTGGGAAATCAACCATTGGGCCATTAATTCAGCTTAGAGAAATATTTTATACTAGTAAGTTGTAATGCGCCTATGGCGCCCGGTGAAATATGGAAAAAAATTTTGTAGGAAAAAAAAAATTTTTGTGGAAAAAAAAAATTTTGTTGAAAAAAAAAATTTTGTTGAAAAAAAAAAATTTTGTGGAAAAAAAAAAATTGTGGAAAAAAAAAATTTTTTGAAAAAAAAAAATTTTGTTGAAAAAAAAAAATTTTGTTGAAAAAAAAAAAAATTTGTAAAAAAAAAATTGTAAAAAAAAATTTTGGAAAAAAAAAAATTGGAAAAAAAAATTCGGGGAAAACACAATTTCTGTACAAAAAAAAAATATTATTTTTTTTATTATTATTATTTATAGAAAATTATAGAATGCCTATTTAAATTCCTACGTACTGCGTGACAGAGTCAGTGAATCAGTGTCGAGGGTAAATATATATTAAGATAAATACGAGGTATGTTAAAAAATATCGCGAATTTTGTATTTTTACGGACTCCAGTTTGCCTGGTACTTTTAAGGTAGTTCCCAGTCATGCTGTGCAGTTCCCTGGCATATCCCTCTGACTTCCTGATAAGGTCAATGGCGAAATACAAAGACATCTCTTTAAGAGACACTGGACCACGAGAGCCACCTCATGAAGAGAGCCAGTCTAGGACTGATGTGGATTTCCGAAAGAAATAATCCCGAGATTTTATGGCATCCCGACTGTCAGAGAATATATTTATCCCCAAGGTGGTGAGGACGTTATATCTCAGCACTTCGGCTACTTCTTTAATGAACTAACTCTCAGCCATATA
The DNA here is from genome assembly GCA_958296145.1 of Hydrotaea cyrtoneurina. NCBI lineage: Eukaryota > Metazoa > Arthropoda > Insecta > Diptera > Muscidae > Hydrotaea > Hydrotaea cyrtoneurina. The sequence goes on along the minus strand of OY282514.1, from coordinate 17,231,428 downwards.
CATTGATCAGGTAGAGCTATATTTAGCTCAAGGTCTTTAGAGATCCATTTGATGATTTTTGTTATAGCCGACTGTGTAGTCAGTCAGCAATCAGTCTTGTTCCAGTTGTTCTGCCCAATTGATGGTCAGCATAAAAGACAATTGTGGAATCGGCCGAAAATTTAAACTTAACCAGTTACATAGAGATAAGAAATAATCGCGGGTGAAAAGTTTTTGAAACATGTAAAAATCTACTTTATTATCTTAAGACTTCAATGGAATCCAGTTTTTTTTTTTTGGTTACAAAATCAAACAAGTTGCAGCTTGTGAAATAGAGATAATTTCTGGATACCCCGGTGGCGATTAGAGAGTACCAAACAATGAATTGATTTTATTTGTAGAACGGCGTATATTGACCTAACAGCTGATTTAAAATCCGTTAAAAGAATTTCAACATATTTTAGATGAAATTGAAAAAATGTAGGAAAGCTTCCGATGGAAATTCTTTTCCTGACAAATGCGGTTGTCATTTTGAACTACTCATCTTTAATATGACGGCTTTACAAAAATTCCCCCCCACTGTGTCGGGCATTGTCTGTAGTTGTATGCACATTTTAGTTCGAGTATTAGTTTATTTGTTATGACAACATGAACTACTATTACCATTTGATGTTGTTGCCCTTTCCTGGTATTACCAATGCCCCGCCAGTCGCTGTTGATTTGGAGCGTAATGTTATTTAAGCTTTTTGCCATAAGCTGATTTCCTTGCCGTCACCAGACATAATGGACTTTAAGTCTACACTCAGTCACTCATTCACTCGCTCACCCACTCGTTGATGTAATCTGGTACTTCCGCTGTCCGCCACCCTCGCTCCCCTTAAACACTCTCATTTCTTGCTAATACTATTTTCATTTACATATATTTTCACTAATATTTTATCACCATTAGTGGCAGTAACCGGTATAAATGACCCAACTTGCTGTTATAGGCGTTGGACAGGCAAACATTCGAAAGTCCTTGAAGGTTTGCTCATTTGGTCATTCGGTTTGTGTGGCTAGAAAGGCTTGTTATGGGGGGGGTAGTCGTTTAAGGTGCGGTAAGGTGTTGGACAGAAGATGATAAAATGTGACCAACCTAATGCTTTCGATGATTTTGAATGGCCCCACAAATCTAGGCCATGTGTATAAATCATTTGATTTTAAATCCCAAATATGGGCTTTTACTCCATTATCATCATCCATTCTATGCCATACCAAGTTTCTTGTTTTTTTTTTTGTTTTTCTAAGGTATGTCTGCATGTCTGTCTATAACAAATATTTTCTATTTATATACATGTATACGTACTCACTTCCGTAGATTCTTTCGAAGTATATATTTATACATGTGCGGACAGTGTGTGGAAAAAGTAATGCCCCCAAAAGGCAATTTGTCCGCCGGAAGCACTAGAGTTTGTCTTAAATCGAATACGAGGTATATCCTTCGAGGCTGAGCCCATCTGGAAGTCTGAAGATGAACAGGTCTTGTATACCAAGTTGGTCGTATAGGTAATTGTTCCCAAATAGATTAATGACATTTCTGAAGAAGTTTTAAATGGGTTTTTAAAAATTAATCTAATTTTACTCGTAATTTGCGAAAGAAAAATTTAAAATATACCTATCCCTTTTGGAAATTATACTTAGAACAGTTCACGCATTTTAGACAAGTTCACCGATTTGTCCTTATTAGGGATATTAAGGATATTTTGAAGGGAATATGTAGGAAGTGATGATGGACTATTCATTGAAGAGCTGATAGGCTTAGGAACTGGAGCACAAAGCAAATTTTTGGCACAGCGAGTGAGAAACCCCACAAAAAAAAATCTACAAAGTTTAAAGTTTTCTTCTTAATGACAAGTGAGTTGTTATAAAAAATGTTAAATTGTTAAAAATTCAAATATTTTTGAAAACTGAGAAATATCTCATTACACAGATCCTCCACCATGGGATGGAGTTTTTAATCCTTTCATTTACAAGATCTCGGAATTAAAATCTTCGACTGTATAAAGTATTTATATTCGGAATCTGTTAGCAATTTTTAAATTCAACTAAAAATAGCAGGTGACACGCCCATGTACACTACCGGGTACACTGTGACAGATTAAAACATGATGTACAATGAACAGGGCCACAGGGCCCTTTTAAACAGCCCATAAGATTGGACACGTTGCTGATAACAAAAAATACCCTTTAATGAAGGAACTCGGTTTACGGAAACCGGAAATTAAATGTTCATTATGTCTTCTCAATGAGGTCTTGAGAATCTTCCATTCAAACCTGTCAACGGTGTTTGAAAAAAAAATTCTATTGAGGCTTAGTAACCATTTTCATAAAGTAGAACCCAAATTGGGGTTGGAAAAATTTTTCAAAATTCGATTTCATACTTTCAACAACAAAAATTAACGAAACACCTCAGAATAGGCCTTCCCTAAATGACGAATAAAAGCAAAAATCCTCAACCGATTTTAATGATTTATACCTCATTTTAATTGTAACATACTTAGCCTTATGCTAAACTAAAGGGTTCTCCAACAGGAGGTGGTATTTTGAATAAACCGCTATTTCGGTAGCTGTCACTTTTGAAGCTTTTACTCTTTGACTTTGACTATATTAAAAATGGAATGATAAAAGCTTGAAATTATGAAAATTCACTACAACAATGGTGAAAATCTTGCAGTCACAGTTCGCCAATATATAAAATGTCCGGACCGTGTTATCTCTCGAAGAGGTGATCACAATTGGCCATCGAGATCTTGTGATTTAACATCTTCCTACTTCTTCATTTAGGGTCATGTGAAAGATTAATTTTAAAAAATTTATTTTAACAAAATCGGACGAAGTGTTATTAAAAATTTTTCGATTACATTTTCAGTTGGCCCACATATTTTGAAATGCGTTCAATCTGTCAGGCTTAGTTGCCAAATTCCTTCAGAATTTCATGAAATTCTTCATCCTCGTAATTTCATTTGCAATATATCCCTTGCTGAAACCTTGCCTCTTCACTATCCTCCCCATCAATATTCCAAAATTCCATTTTCAAATGTCTAAGACTTTTGTGGTACACTGTATGCTTGTATAGGATATCGTATGTGTGTGTGGTGGTGCTATCATAATTCATATCTCATGTTAAATGGTCGTTCTCATGTTAGTGCTACTTTAAGCTGTATTTTTGGTGTTGGTGTTGGCTGATGTTTTTGCTGTTAAGGATGTTGCTGCTGTTGTTGTGTCTGCTGGTTGTGGCTGCCGGCCATACCAGAGCCCACTTAAATACTGTGCAATAAATTTTCATTTAGATTTTTAGCATGCTGATATTACGTTTAGTGGGACATTTGTTATAAAAATATAAAAACCGACCAGAAAGAAACAACAACAACACCCAAACTACTGAATAATATTATAAGTTATATTACCATATGTGTGTGTGTGTGTGTGTATGTATGCACATATTGTATGTGATACATATGTACATGTGTATTGGGGTAGTTTGTGCAAAAACTCAACTCTGGCCAATAGCGTACATGCATGCATGGCCAACTTAACATTTAATTAAATAACAACGCCGAAAATGTTGAAAACTAAATTGTTATGTCTAAATGTTGAAACAATTTTACGAAACTAACGAGTGACGAGAGGGTGAAAATGTGAGGTCACAACCGAGCCGATTTGTTTTAGTAGCCCAGAGAGATTTTTTTGAAAAATATGAAAATATGTTGCATGTTTCTGTTTTTTTTTTTTGGTGCCCGTTCGAACAACTGCAAGGAAATCTCAAACACAGGAATAGCATGTGACGAGGTTGAAATATAATAAAAAGAAGAAGAAGAAAAACGAAAACATAACTGCAAACATATATGGGCAATTCCAAATGGGAGAAACTCCTTGCACGTTGGAAATGACAAATTGATTAGATTAACAATCAATAAGTCCAACTGGAGATTGGTTCGGCCCGAGAGATAGCACAAGGTGACTTTACTAAATTGTACATAAAATCGCAACTACAGTCGAGTCCGGTTATAACGAACTCCTAGGGACTCGACAAATTGGTTCGTTATAAGCGAAGTTCGTTATATCCAGGGTAAAATAGGGTAGAAGCGAAATTCTTGGGACTTAAAAAAGTGTTCGTTATAGACGATAGTTCGTTATAACCGGTGTACGTTATAACCGGACTCGACTATACTTCATCGATTTTAGTTGTCTCTGCCTCATGTTAATTGGTAGATATACGGCTTTATGATATACATGTGAAATATTTCACAAAAAAAAAAAAAGATACCAAAACAATCCTTTTTTCGACTGAACTAGAACACAAAACATTTTTCGACTTGTCTTTGTTCATAACTCTGATAGACCTACTGGTATTCAAATGGTTTAGAGGCGAAATTATAGGAATAAGAATGTAGTGATAAACTTTTTAAAATTTATTTCACAGAAATCGGACACTTCGTTTTCAAGTTACAGCAATTTATTAAAAAAAAAAACTTTTTAAAACAAACTTTATTTTTAAAAAAAAAAAACTTTATTTTTCAAAAAAAAAATTTTTATAGAAAAATTTGCGGCCATTTTTGTACTCACGGACCACAGGGATTCAGAATATTTTTCTTCGATTTTTTTTGTAGCATAGTGTAAAAAAAAATTGTTGACCACACAATATTTTTTGTGTTTTTTTTTTGTTGCAAAGTGTTATTTATTTTATAGAATTTATTTCAACAAAATCGGTCAAGTTGTTTTGACAAATTATGTCTCCAAAATTTAAGTTTTCAGAAAAGAAAATTTCTATAAAAAAAGTTATTTTCGGCCATTATTTCACTAACCACAGGGTTCTATTACAAAATTTTTTCGTTGAATAGTGGTTAGTTATATAATATTTATTTCAACAAAATCGGACAATTCATTTTCGAAATATAACAATTTATGTGTCAAAAAATTAAAATATTTAAAAAACAATTTTTTTTAAAAAAAAAAAAAAAACTTATCCAAAAAAAAATGTCGTCTATTTTTGTACTCACTGACCACAGGGATTCATTACAATGTTTTTGTAGCATAGTGTAAACAAACAAATTTTGACCATTGATTCATTGCAAAATTGTTTGTTGCATAGTGTTGTTTAGTGATAAATTTTATCAATTTTTTTTAAAAAAAAAATTTATCCAAAAAAATTTGGTCCATTTTTGTACAACCACAGGGAATTATTACAATATTTTTTTTTTGTAGCATAGTGTAAAAAAAAATTGTTGACCTATATTTTCTGTTGCATAGTGTTATTTATTTACCAAATCGAAGAATTATGACAATTTATGTCTCATTTTTTTTTTATTTTTTTTAAAACCAAAAATTAAAAAAAAAAAAAACTCATCCATAGAACAAATTTTCGGCCATTTTTGTACTAAGGGACCATAATAATACATACGTAATAATATTTTTTTTTTGTAAGTAAGTTTGTAAAATTTATTTCCACAATTATGACAATTTATGTAAGCAATTTTTTTATTAAAAAAAAAAACAAATTTCCACAGAACAAATTTTATCCAAAGGGATATTTATAATATTTTTTTATGTAGCATAGTGTAAGTTTCTAAAAATGTAATTCGTTTTCGAATTATAATAATTTATGTCTCAAAAAATATAAGTTTTTAAAAATGAAAAATTATAAAAAAAAAAATTTCTAAGAGAAAATTTTCCATTATTTTTGTACTCGGGGACTACAGGGATTCATTGCAATATTTTTTATAAAATTGCAATAAAATTGTTTGCAAAATAAGACAACTTGATTTCGAATTATGACAATTTATGTCTCAAATTTGTAAAAAAAAAAACTATTTTATAGAAAAAATGTCGATCGGTTTTTGCTTTGATTACAATTTTGCGAGATTAGGCTTTTTTGTGGTTGGAGACTAGTCTTTGGCACCTTGGGAGACTGAATAGATCAACGAATCCATACATGCGGTTGCTCAAACGAAAGGAAAATATTCTGCACGAATTCAAACAATAGTGTTTTAAAAATAATGTAATTTCTAACAATAATTGTACTACAAAAAAGGCTCAAATTAAAAAGGCTAAACTAACTATGCTTCCGAATTAACTGTTAACGAGATTTTACCTACGAAATTGTTCACGGTCTCTTTAAACGAAATTGTCGGAACGACATTCACATTTTTTTTTTCTTTTGGGATTCACCCATACTGAGCAATTTCCTAGATTGAGGCAGCAACAAAACAACACCACCAGCCAGCCAGCCAACTTACACATAATGCGAAAATTGGTATTAAAATCGTTTTTATTTATGTATGAACATTTTCCATTTCATAAAGGACACCAAAGCAAATGCAAATTTAGCCGACAACAACTGCAACAGCGACAACACAATTATGTATGCATGCCAACCAAGCCAAGCGCTGCTATAATACACACACATGTACATAGCCAACTAATATCGGTTATTATCGACTGTTTCCCAGGGATATGTTGGAGGGGGCAGAGGGCATACAACAAAAAGATTCTAGGCCCCGTGCAAAGCAATTGCCGGGCATAAACCATTAACACGGAAATAGATGAGAAAAAAAAGGTTAAGCATACGCCTCGTTGCATGCATTTTAATGCCGGCAACAACGACAACGACAACGGCAATGATGATGATGACTGTGGTGGTATGCCACAGCGGTGTTTTGTTGCATGTTTGACTATTATCATAACCATACAATGCCACACACACACACACACACACACACCACAACAGATACATGGCCAGCCACAAAATCGAGTTATACACTTGGTAGAGTTGGAACATGCCGCTAATAACTGCATAAATATTATAAGCTAACCCTCTACTACTCCCATAAGCACAAAAAAACACAAGACTTCTCTGTGTTTGTATGCTCTATGCCAAACATGGGGGGGGGGGGGATCTAGCTGGCTTTGAGAATATGGCCGGTTATAAAACTCAGGCTCAAATCTCCATATAAATGATTTGAGAAAAAAACCAACACACACACACAGGCAGACAGACAGACATAAAGCTAAAAGGACATCATTTGCAGCGGTTGTTGTTATTAAAACACATTATGCTTTTCATTTTCTTCCCATGTAGTCCACACCGAACAGTGGAGGAGATCTAAGTGGATATTCTTTTGTTATTATTTCGTACAATTATTAGTTAAACAGGCTCAGCGACTTCAGGGCATTTTCAAGGCTGGTCGACAACCACTAATCAACTTTTCAATTAAAATATTCGAAGTTAGCACAGCGAGTAACACAAACAATTTAAATCCCTTTTAACTGGAGAAGGTTTTGGACGGTGACTGAAATTAACCGGAAATTACCCGGCGACGGTCTGAGATGCTGTCAATAAGAATCACACTCAAATCTCTAACTTCATCGAATGAATTTGTGGTACTTTCTAGTTGTAAACCTTGTCTCACTTTCATCCCAACTCCATGCCAAGACTTCAATCGCCGGCTTTCCTGAATTGCATCCTAAGATTTCAATGGTCACGCTTTCTAGTGAGAGCGTTTAACTTTAATTGAATTGTTTTGAATACTAGTTTAGGAAATCATTACCGTCAACGCTGTACGACTTTTCTCTAGGCAAAGCAGCAGACTGTGATATTTCTATTCCGGTTGCCATTTCCATCGATCCCTTTGAAGCTCGAGTTTCAGGAGGAATTACCCCGCGACGGCCGGAGATGCTGTCAATAAGAATCACACCCCTATTTTTGAAGTCAATCAAATATATTAAGCACAATTTTGCTGGTGGCACTTTCTGGGGATACCCCTAACTCAGTTTAATCCTAACCCAACACAATTGCATGCTAAGACTTCAATGGCCGGCTTTAGTCAATGTCGTCCTTAGATGTCTAAGGTCACGCTTTCAATTCCATTATTTTGAACTAGTAAGTTGTAATGCGCCTATGGCGCCCGTTGAAATATGCAAAAAAAAAAATTTTGTAAAAAAAAAAAAATTTTGTTGAAAAAAAAAATTTTGTTGAAAAAAAAAAAATTTAGTTAAAAAAAAATTTTAGTTAAAAAAAAATTTTGTTGAAAAATAAAATTTTGTTGAAAAAAAAATTTTGTTGAAAAAAAAAATTTTTCTTGGAAAAAAAAAATTTTGTGGAAAAAAAAATTTTTGTTGAAAAACAAAAAATTTGGAAAAAAAAATTTTGTAAAAAAAAAAAATATTATTTTTTTTATTATTATTATTTATAGAAAATTATAGAATGCCTATTTAAATTCCTACGTACTGCGTGACAGAGTCAGTGAATCAGTGAATAAGTGTCATGGGTAAATATATATTAAGATTCTAGTTTGTTTTGTACATAAGAATAGCTGGAGTTTCAAAGGGATCGATGGAAATGGCAACCGATATGGAAATATCGGGAGGAATTACCCCGCGACGGTCTGAGATGTTGTCAATAAGAATCAGACCCAAATCACAAAGTCTATCGAATGAATTAAGCACAATTTTAATCCTAACTCAACTCAATTCCGTGCTAAGACTTCAATGGCCGACTTTAGTCAATGTCGTCCTAAGTTGTCTAAGGTCACGCTTTCAATTCCATTATTTCCAATTAACAGCTGGTGTTTCAAAGGGATTAATGGAAAGGGCAACCGGAATAGAAATATCACAGTCTGCTGCTTTGCCTAGAGAAGAATCCTAGAGCGTTGACGGTATCCCTACCCTAGAGCGACGAGCAACAAATCCAAATTTCTAATCATTAACTCTATTTTTTTCCCAAAATCCCCCCACTAAAAAAGGAAAAGCCAATTTGTAATCATTAAGTGTATTTTTCCCATAATCCCCCCACTGTTCATCATTTTCACCGCATGAAAACTTGTCTCGTTTTCCATGCAGCTCCAGTACAACAAGTATGACATCCCGCAGTCGTGTTGCTGCTGCAGTCTACAACGAACTACGGACTGTGACACAAGTACTTTAGTTCACAATCGAAACAACAACAACAACAACTGCAAACATTGAGAAAAACATCACATCAAAAAAGGCCAAATAAACATTAGATGGCCAGGGAGAGACACAGACATAGAGAGAGTGAGAGAGAGTCCCATTACCCGTTTTCTACCCTTTACCCCCAACCCCATTCCAGCCTGTATTTTAGTGGCGACATTTATGATTTGGGGCATTTGTATGATGGCTGCTGGTTTTTTTGTGTGTGTTTCCTTTTGTTTTGTTTGTTGTCATGTTGGCCATGTTGTTGTTGCTGCCGGCAGTAAAACATGAAAAACGTCAACATTTACGAGAACGACTTGATGTTGCAGTGCCCCATACCCGTTGCATTCACATTCATACACTTAGTGTGCCATAGTGTGGTAAATATTGTTTTTGGACTCTTTTTGTTGTGCTTGTCCATGCGACTTTTGTAGACAAGTTAGTAATTTAGCTGGTTGCTCCGATTGTTGGTTGCCATTCCTGGCCGTAGTATTCCTTGGCTGAGAGTGTTTTTTATGATCTGTTGGCTGTTGACGGTTTGTTTGTCTTCTGTTCTGGGTTCGCAGTGCATTCATTGTGCCATGTCAAATATTTACAATTTATTATTGCAGCAGTATTTAAATTATAGAAATATGACAGTTTGGCCAAGAGGGTCGACCATAACATTTCAAGTGTTTATTGGTGTTCCTACAGCGTTAATAATATTTAAATGCTAAAGTGATATTCAGTTGACAAGATTCGGTGCAAAGGAAAAAGGGGGGAAAATAGATTTTTTCATTTTTGGAATGCCAATTAACACAATATGGTGGAGTAGTTAATTAGGAACTGGTATCAATCTGCTCAGCTGTGGTAGTCATAGTGGAAGCAGAATTAAAGGATCTTAATCGACACTGATTCACTGATACACTGATTCCCTGATTCACTGACTCTGTCACGCAGTACGTAGGAATTTAAATAGGCATTCTATAATTTTCTATAAATAATAATAATAAAAAAAATAATATTTTTTTTTGTACAGAAATTGTGTTTTCCCCAAATTTTTTTTTCCAAAATTTTTTTTTACAATTTTTTTTTTTTACAAAATTTTTTTTTTTCAACGAATTGTTTTTTTTTCAGCAAATTTTTTTTTTCAACAAAATTTTTTTTTTCCACAAAATTTTTTTTTTCAACAACATTTTTTTTTCCACAAAAATTTTTTTTTCAACAAAATTTTTTTTTTTCAACAAAAATTTTTTTTTCAGCAACCATTTTTTTTTCGACAAAATTTTTTTTTCAACAAACATTTTTTTTTTCAACAAAAATTTTTTTTCAGCAAAAATTTTTTTTACACAAATTTTTTTTTTCCAATTTTATTTTTTTTCGAAATTTTTTTTTACAAAATAGTTTTCTCAAAATATTTTTTACAAAATTTTTAAAATTAAGTAACAAATACTTTCTCACGCAAATTAACGGGCGCCATAGGCGCATTACAACTTACTAGTATTAAATAAATCCCTTGTGTAGTAGGAAAAAATCCGTCGACTGTAAGGTCAATGTAATTCATACCAGAAGGACTCCTAAATATGACCTTTAAGAATTTTTCATTAAGGCAACACCAAAGGTTTCCGACAAATTTCAAAATCTGCACATTGTGGATTTTTTTTCTTAAATTTGTTTATATTCAAAAGGAGTTGTCCTACTTTCGAAAGTGGGAAAAAGGTCGATTGTTGGATTTCATATCAGATTTTACCCTAAAGGCAGTCACTTCTGATTAGTTTAATCCATGTTTCAGAATTCGCCTATTTAAATTTCATTGTAACCAAAATGGGAAAAAATCGATTGGTTCATATCAAATGGCATCGTGAACATGACATTTAAGAATTGAATGGTCAATTCTGAAACGATTTAGACAATTGTCCGAACCTGCACATTTTGGATTTCTCCTTTAATTTTTATTAAATTTGAAAGGAGTTGTCGCACTGTGACCAATGGGTAAAAGGTCATGGCATGGCATGGTTCAATCTTATTAGCATATCGTTCCAGAAAGGTTTTCGAGAAGTTTTTAGAATCTGGATTTTTCCTTCAATTTTATTCAATTCGAAAGGTGACCAAAATGGAAATATTCTTTTGAAAATCCTAATCAACCGATTACGCTGACGCGACCATTTTGCAGGAATACACACATACGTTTCAGCTAGGAATTCATTGACAAATTCACGATCATACCGAGAATACGAGAGAGACGGCCGAGTGAATAGAGGAGAGTCGCTTTTCAAAGACATCGTCTGGAATTTCTATCTCTTCCAAATTCGACCACCACCCGTAGCAATCAAATCATATGAAGACGAGTTAAAGGAATACAAATGGCCCGTTAAAAAAAAAGAACAGAAAATCCCTCAATGCAAAAAAGTCATCGGAATTTCGGAATAAACTAAAATCACCATAAACCTTGATGAATATACGCTTGATGAATATACTTTTTAACGCAATTAAAAAAAAAATAGAAAATATATTAATCGCTCCCAAATTAATGGGCAGTATTTTAAATAAAAATAAAAAAAGTAACAAGCACTGGCCTCAACTCTAGGTCTCCATACAATTCGCCACAAAATTTCCTTGTTGCGATGCCTGTTCCAGTGGCTTACAATTGATTTCCTTCGGCTTACATTTAATAACATTTAATTTAATTTAAGTACATTTTTTTTTTAGTTTGAAAACACAGTTGATGCCTCTGTTGGTTTTGTTAAAATGTTCCCCATATTTCCACCCATTTACAGAAATTTTATGATTTGCTGATGTCAATCTTTTCTAGGAAATGTTCTAGGACTTAAAGCACATAATCTTAATCACTCCCTGCCTTAGCCTTAGCAGAAGGTTTCATAGCTTTGTTCATATCCGCTCTACCCTTAGATGAGTCTGCCTGGTTTCCCATATGAGCATATCCCCCAATCGTTGCGAAGGTTACCTACAGCTCTCTGGCAATTATTTCTTGTTCTTCGTCATGGCATGTTCCCTCATGATATTTGAGATGGGTATTCAAATGCCTTAACGACAAATATAATCTAAAAATCTGTTAGGAATTTAAGATATTTCCTTTGAAAGACATTATTATTAAAGAAAGACATCTATTATTAGACAAACCCCCCCTCCCTTTTTTCAACGAGCGTTGTCAATGCGTACGCTTCGCATTTCTCTGCTACTTAATTAACTTGAAATTTCTTTTGCTTTCTCTATTTTTAGAATTAAAGAAAAATTATGCCCAACTGATAAGGGCGTAGCGAAGCCCACCTAAGGACTAATAAAACATCGGCGCTGGATTAAAACTGGTCAACGCAAAGTAACAACAACAACAACAACAACAACCATAGCAACAACACATCTCCAAGTACTGGTCGTGGTATGTAACAATCCCACAAAGTAATCCCACAACCGACATCAAGACAAAGGATACTCTCGCATAGACAATGGCTGCCATTGCCAGTGTGCCACAATAGGCTCAACGCAGACGGACTAATAGAATACACCAACTCAGCACAGCCAAATGTGGATTATGCACTTTACATGCTGTACTTGCAACAATAATAACTGTAACAGCCTGATATGCCATGGCCCGGAACAAAACTATCGACATCAAATCCACAGCGGCAGCAGCCGCCGCAGCAGCATCGGTATCCTTGCAACACAATGCATACCATCAACATTCGCCCCCCCAGCATTTGTATCAGTATCAACGTCAACATCAGCATCAGCATCAACATCAGCACCAGCAGCGACATCATCAGCACCATCAGAGCTATCGGGAACCGGATCGAGAGCAACATTGCCGCATAGACACCCATGTACACGTTCACGCCCACGCCCACGAGTACTGCATACGAGACGATAATACGGCCCAGAGCATTACGCTGTCCTTTAAAGTGCGAAGAAAATCAAAATATTTCCCGAGCTCTCTCAACTTACCTCTCTTCGACTCGCTGAAGCGCTTTCGCAGCATACCGCTCGTACAGTTGCTGTGGCTGCTGTGCTGTCTCAGCAATCTGGTGCACCGCAGCATGGCCGAGTGTCCCAGCGTGTGCGAGTGTAAATGGAAGAGCGGCAAGGAGTCCGTTTTGTGCCTTAATGCAAATCTAACACATATCCCAGCGCCACTCGATGCTGGTACCCAAGCTCTGGATCTCACTGGAAATGAATTGGCCAACATACCCGACGACACCTTTGCCGACGTCAATCTGCTCAACTTGCAGAAGGTGTACCTGGCCAAGTGTCGACTGCGTCTAATCGAACGTTTTGCCTTTCGGGGATTGATTAATCTGGTGGAGCTGGACCTGAGCCAGAATGCTCTGACCCACATACCCTCCGATGCCCTGGAGAGTGTGACCGAACTGCGAGAGCTGAAGCTGAATGGCAATCCCATACTCGTGGTGGCCAACGATGCCTTTAAGCAAATGCTGCATTTGGTGAGATTGGAGCTGAGCGACTGCCGCATCGAAAAGGTGCAGGTGAAGGCCTTTGCCGGCCTCGAGTCCAGTTTGGAGTACTTGAAACTGGATGGCAACAAGCTGTCGGAAGTGCGGTCCGGTACGATCACCTCGCTGACCAATCTGCACGGCATTTCGCTGTCGCGCAACATGTGGAATTGTTCCTGTTCTCTGCGACCCCTCCGGGCCTGGATGCTAAGGGAGAATATACCCTGCGGCATTCCGCCACTATGCCAAAATCCTCCACGACTAACCGGTAAATCCTGGGACAAAATCGACCTGGACGATTTTGCCTGTGTGCCGCAGATCATTGCCACCGATACCACCGCCCATGGCGTGGAAGGGCGAAATGTCACCATGAGTTGTTATGTCGAGGGTGTGCCCGAACCATCGGTACGCTGGATGGTAAAGAATCGTGTGATAGCCAATCTGACGGCCACCAATGGCGAGCTGCCCGCTGCCAGTCCGCGCACCGCAGCCGCCACTCAAGGCCGCAAAACATATGTGGTGAACATGCTGCGCAATGCCTCGAATTTAACCATACTGACGGCGGATATGCAGGATGCTGGCATTTATACGTGTGCAGCGGAAAATAAGGCCGGCAAGGTGGAGGCATCCGTAACACTGGCCGTGTCCAGACGACCGCCCGAGGCCCCTCTGGGCTTCAAAGTGATACTGCTGTGCATATTCATTGCGTTGCTCTTTGTGGCCGGCTCGTCCTTTGCGGCCATATGTTTTTGCTCGTTGCGACGCAAAAGGAAAATGCGTTTGTGGAACACAGTGCCGCAGGGCCGGACAGAGAGCTATGAGAAAATTGAAATGACTTCGCGCATTGCCGGCACCGTTGGTATGGGCTCGGCAAACAAACCGGATCTGGGCGGTAAAACGGGCATGCAGGAAACCAGCAAGAACGGCAATACACAGGGCCAAATATTTCACGACAATGAAAATGGCTATCTGTGTTCGGCCACCACACCCTTGAATTGTGGCTCCGATGATGGCGGCGATACGGGCGGTGCCATTGTCAATCCTAGCGGAGGCAGTTCAAAGCGCAACGGTGATTATCGCAACGTCCCCACCCATTGCGATGATGACGATAACGATCACATGCAGCAGAGTCTGGGCGGTGGAGGAGGAGGTGGCGGTGGTGTTGGTGTTAATACATACCAGCGCAGTATGCTGATGGCATCAACAACACACAATAACGGCACACTAACAACAACCACCAGCACCTCATTAACGACGCCGCGTTGGAAAACGAGCTCCGCTTTTCAATCAGCCGCCGGAGCGCCAGAGTGTGTTGTCTCCCATCTGGACTCGCCGCAGACGGCTCTCAAGTCAGGCAACAAAGAGGATACGGATTTGCACATACCACGGCTCATAGATATTGGGTAAGTATGTGAGGGGTTAAATTAGACAAACACACAAAAAACAAACGAACGAACAATGAAGCACAGTGGTTGGAAAAGGTGGCAAGTTTTTTTTTTTTTTGAGATAGATTTTTATAGATTTTTTGTTAAAGGTGAAAATAGCATGACCCAATAGATAGGGCAAAGGGGATTTTAGCCAGGTTGCGTTTATTGGTAACTGATTGTTAATGGACAACATTATCGCTTTCAACAGACAATTACTATTTTTTTGGCTGGCTCTCATTGTTGGCCCCTACGAATGCAAGTTGTGAGGGGGGATGTATGAAAAGGTGAGAAACTAAAAACAAAAAAATTCAGGCGAAGTCTGCGTAAATAAGAAAATAAAATAAGAAAAAATGAATTTCTAATCAAAAAGAAAATATAAATTAAAAATAATTCTAAATGATTTCCGGAGCCGGAGTCTTACATCTCACACATAATAAGAAAAATATTAATTAGAAATAATTTCGACGACTTTTCGCCGAGCTTTTTTTTCTCATAAAATAAGAAGAAAAAAATTGAAAATAATTCTGAAAAATTTGAATGAATTTCTAATAAAATAAGAAAAAATAAATTAAAAATAATTCTAAAACATTTCCGAAGCCGGAGTCTTGCATCTCCCACAATATTATTTAAAAATAATTCCGACAACTTTTCGCGGAGCCAAAGACTTACATTTCTCATAAAATAAGATGAAAACAATTGAAAATAATTCTGAAAAATTTTCCCACAGTCGGAGTCTTACATTTTCCCATAAAATAAGACAATGCAGGAAATGGTGTTATTGAAAGGAGGAAAGTGGGAGTGGTGAAATTTCTTGGCGTTAGCTTTGAATTTGATAATGTCATGGCAGGTAGGAAAAACACTAGCAGGAAGATTATTTCGCATACGAAGGGGCCACTTCAATTGATGAAAACCTTCCCTTATTATTTTATAGACATAGCATAGTACTCTGAGACTTCAATCATCAGATATTACAACCAAATTGTACAGATACGTTGATCCAAGTCTGGCGTTCGCCTTGAAAGGACATTCAGGACATTCAGCGGAAAAGCGAATCATGTGGATTAATAAACATTATAAAATTCAAATAAAAATCTCATTCTTTATGGAACATGACTTAACTCATCTGGCTGCACAGCAGCGTATCCTGACAAAACAATTTACCAAAACCTTGTTGACGATTTCTGGCTCTATCGCCACATTCGTTCGTATACCCAACAAAAGAGTCTAACCCCCATCAAATAGCAGCCTGCGGTGGGCAATTGACATGACTCGATTATCAAAGTTTGAACCGTAAAATATCAAATGTTGCGGGGACTGTGTTCCCCAACTGCTGTTGACAAGTCTGGAACAATTTCCAAAGATTTATTTCCTTTCTGCTTCTCGACCTTTATGATTCCTTTGAATACATTTCCCCACATCATCTATATTTTATAATTTTTTGTGCCTTTTTTTCATTTCGTTTTGGTTATTGCCTTTTCTATTTTTTCCTCTTCTATCCCGTTTTGGTACGTGTTGAAACTCTTTTCCAGCAGTTGTTGCAAGGCGTAGTTATGGACCAATTTTCCAAAAATCACATTATTTGATTTGCATGTATTTTTGGTTATTTCCCAATCGATTATTGCTCATTTATAGTTTTGGACCCATTTTTGGACCTTTTTTGTCCCCTTTTCCATTAGTTCCAATTTTTAGCCCGTTCCTGCCAATTACAACATTTTTACACACATTCTTGATTTTATCCCTTTTTTTACCTTTTCTATCCCGTTTTGGTACGTTTTGGCCACTTTTCCGTCCCCTCTCAAACTATTATCCACATGTTTTTGCCTAAAATCTGGTTCACTCTTTTCTTTTATTTTTTCTCCATTTGTGTCCCTTTTTTATTACGTCTTGGCCCCTTTTTCGTCCCACATCTAACTCATTTTCCCCCCGTTGTTGCCAATAGTAATACACATTCTAACAGAAATCACAATATTTGGTTATTGTATATTTTTTCGTTTTTCGAAATGTTTCTACCCGTTTCCACCCCATTTTTATCCCCTTTCAAAAACAGTTCTTAGCGGCTTGCTACATAGTCCCCAAATTTCATGATTCTAGCTTCAGCCGTTTGGTCTGGACAGACCAAATTTTCAACAAATTTTTTTTTCCACAAAATTTTTTTTTTTCAAGAAAATTTTTTTTTTCAAGAACAAATTTTTTTTTCAACAAATTTTTTTTTTCAACAAAAATGTTTTTTTGAACAAATTTTTTTTTTTTCTAGAAAAAATTTTTTTTTCAACAAAATTTTTTTTTTCCACAAAATTTTTTTTTTTCAACAATTTTTTTTTTCCATATTTCAACGGGCGCCATAGGCGCATTACAACTTACTAGTCTTAATATATATTTACCCTCGACACTGATTCACTGATACACTGATCCACTGACTCTGTCACGCAGTACGTAGGAATTTAAATAGGCATTCTATAATTCTATAATAAATAATAATAATAAAAAAAAAAATATTTTTTTTTGTACAGAAATTGTGTTTCCCCAAATTTTTTTTTACCAATATTTTTTTTTTCCAAAATTTTTTTTTTACAAAATTTTTTTTTCAACAAACTTTTTTATTTTTTTTACAAAATTTTTTTTTCCAAATTTTTTTTTCAACAACATTTTTTTTTTCAACAAAAATTTTTTTTTCAACAAAATTTTTTTTCCATATTTCAACGGGCGCCATAGGCGCATTACAACTTACTAGTCTTAATATATATTTACCCTCGACACTGATACACTGATTCACTGACTCTGATCTGTTAGATCTAATCATATTCTTGACGATTCTTCTGTGGCTCGACAACGACGCCCCTCCTTTCTCAATTTTACAAATGTTTTGATTCATATTTAATATTAAAGTTGAGGCTTCCCTTACGTTCATTACATTTTCCAACCACTGTGCTGCCCGGGTTATATCGCATCGTTAGCAATGCCAATCGTTAAGCACACAGCACAGAGGGCACAGTGTCTTGCCGGCGATGTCTTTACAAATATTGTGATGTTGGCGATGGACATCGCTGTACGTTGTGTCGTGCTATGGACATCCGTGATGGGCTCAGTCACTCTCTATGTACTTTTCACTTGTATTCGTACTTTTCTTCATTCTATTGCTTTGTTTGTTGTTCTTGTAGATTACTCGAAAAATCATGGTACTACTAATCGCTAGGACACAATCACCAGCACAGACACAGTCTCAGTCTCAGTCGCCATCACCGAGAAGTACTCGCATGTGTCTGTCACGACTGTCACAGAGTTCAAAACATTACGTTACGCTTAGACACAACACACTGCTCGGTTGGTCGCTTCTACGCTTCGTGTGTGGCTGGCTCGGTGTGTAGATTCGTTTGTTCATCTGTCTGTGTGTGTGTGTGAGTGCGTTTTTGTGTCTGTTCGTAGCCAAGGGTTGTGTACATATGTATGTAAGTCTTGTCTTTTGTCTTATGCCTGTCTCTGTGTCTGTGTGTGTGTGTCGATGTCGATATCTATGTGTGTTGTATTTCTTTATAACCCTTTCTGTTGTTGTTGTTGTCGTCACACTTGCTCTCTTTTGTGCGGCGGTGTGTGTGTGTTGGTGTTTATGCTGATAGTGCCTCCGCCGCTGCTGCTGCTGTGGTGGGTGTTGTAATAATGCATGCGATTCTTTTGTTTTTTGTTATTGTCTGATTGTTGTCATTTCTCACACATCACTTGTACCCACTACTACAGCTACAACTACTTGTGTGTAGTTTTTCTGGTGCCCTTGTTGAGATTATTATGGCTTATACTTGACACTTTTTTTCTTACAGTTATCGCTATGTGTATTTTCTCAAGTGTTCACCTTCCTTCCGTTTCCGCCTGTACGTCCACACACACACACATCCTCACTGCGCCTAGTTGTGAACTTCAAGAGTTGCTTCCCAGCAACGTCTTGGTCGATGTCTGCCAACGCGCTTTCAGTGGCGCTGAAAGAAAGAGTGAAACTAAAACCAAAGAAACACACACTAATGATGTGCAAAATACTAGAATAAGTTTTTGTGTTTAAAGTTTTGCCTTCTGCCTTCTCATCTTCGTCCTTGTTGTTGTCTTCAGCTGCTGCTGCATCTTCTACCCAGTTTTTTGTTCTTCTTTATTTCTCTTAAATTCGAGAGTCTTTGGCAATAAAAGAGTGTGTGTGTGTGTGTGTTTCTCTCAAGGATTTCTGTCACGACAACAAACAAACAAAAAAAAAAACAAACAAACATGTTCATGCCGACACATGCACGCACTTATGCACACACACATGCTTCCATTCTTTGTTCATGCAACTCTTCTCCTGTGTCCTCCTTGTTGTCCTGCCTCTCATTAGTTATTCATTTTTCTTATGCCAAACAATTCATTTTAAACGATTGTGTGCCGTTAAGTGCGTGCTGTTCGTGATATTCGTGGGTGGTTGCGAAAGTCATGGGCTGATTAGGACATCAGCAATTCGCGATGACACCTTCAATGGGCAGTTACACCAAGGGCAACAAATGGGAATCTCATAAATGCCAGCTGCCGATGTGACATGTGAGACTTATAAGTCCGCCTTTAAATAAAAGGCCCACATATTTCCCTTTACATTCGGTGAAGTATCTGATCAAGATCCTTTTTCAAATATGTGAGCTGTTCAGTAAATAACTTGGTTAGGATTTGCTGCCCAGAACCCCTTGATGTTTTATTGAAAAGTTTTACTTAATTCGATAAATAAATTTCCATACCCAGATTTAAACCTGCGAGTCTCACCCACTGCCATTCACACTACATGAGAATATTACAAAAAAAATTGTAAACCCCTATTTGTTTTTGTGTGTTTGAAATAAGCTTTAGCTGGTGATGATCAAAGAATAGCTGGCTCAAGAAAGCCCCGATTGTAGGTAAAACTAGATTCCAATTGTATAGGAAACCACTTACGCTCTCTACTTCTCATGTCGTGGGGTGATCAGTCCACTGGAAGTATAGGGCCTCCCTCCGCCCACAATAATTACATTTATTTGCGCTTATCTAGTTTTGGGCCCAATTAACGTATGAGTAATAGTATTTCGCCAGCCAGTCGATATTAATCATACGCCGGGTAAGTGTTGCTAGTGAATATGAGACAAAACGAGAAGGATTTCAAAAATTGTTGCACTTAGACCGGGTGCCGTATTCAAGGGAATCCGTGGCACTCCCCTGGTAGATTCCACTTCCATTCCGACGAACTGTCGGAAACCATTCACTATCTCTACTTCTCATGTAGGTGGTGACCAATAATTACATTTATTTCCGCCTATCTAGTTTCGAGCCCAATTAACGTATGAGTAATACCGTTTCGCCATTCAATTCATATTAATCATACGCCGGGTAAGTCTTGCTCGTGATTATCAGCCAAAACGAGAAGGATTTCAAAAATATCTTCTTTAATATATATTTACCCTCGACACTGATTCACTGACTCTGTCACGCAGTACGTAGGAATTTAAATAGGCATTCTAAAATTTTCTATAAATAATAATAATAAAAAAAATAATATTTTTTGTTTGTACAGAAATTGTGTGTTCCCCAAATTTTTTTTTTCCAAAATTTTTTTTTTTGACAAAATTTTTTTTACAAAATTTTTTTTTTTCACAAAATTTTTTTTCGATATTTTTTTTTTTTCAACAAAATTTTTTTTTCCACAACATTTTTTTTTTCAAGTAAAAATTTTTTTTTCCACAACATTTTTTTTTTCAAGTAAAAATTTTTTTTTCAACAAAATTTTTTTTTTAAGGAAAAATTTTTTTTTCAACAACTTTTTTTTTTTCAACAAAATTTTTTTTTTTTCCACAAAATTGTTTTCCATATTTCAACGGGCGCCATAGGCGCATTACAACTTACTAGTTTGAAATATTTGTTAATTAATCGCCCTCCCTTAACAGTGTCCCATGACTTCAACGACGAACCCTCGCAATCGTGCCCGTTGTTTTTGGCGTGCGGCTAAGGCAAGCAGAATAAGTTTGCAAATTTCTTTAATCCATTTAATTTATGTGCTCCAATTCCACTTACGTACGTACATCAGATAATCCCTCAGCATGAAAGCAAGACAAGATTCAGGATGATGGTAATTTCCACATTCTCAAGTTGTCGTCTTCTGGCAAAACAGTTAATTTTCCAAGCTAGAAAATGTTTAACTAAGCACAAAGAACATAACCTAAAATTGCAATGATGCACTGTCAGCATTTCGTTATTTAGTCATAGAATATTTAGTTGAAAACATGAATGAACACTTTCGGCTTATTTAACTGTTGCATTCTTATTTCCTTGCAGTTCTACGCCCGATTCGGCATCCGGCTCTATTTCGGGAAAAATTGATGCAGCCTCGCGCCAAAGTTCATCCGGTTATAACCATGTGGCCAATTGGGTAACCTCGTCCTTGGGCTCAGCGAAAATCACCTCGCCCCACAACAATAACCATCAGTCGGCCGGCATGGACTATTACAGTCCAAAGGATGATGTCAACTCGTCGGTATTCTGCGGCAAGGAGTCATCCGATAACGATCTCTTCGACAGCAACTATCCCGATCTTCTCGATATTGCCAAATATGCTGTGGCCCAGGCCACCAGTGCGAGTCAAACGAATGGCGGCCTGTGTACACTGCCGCGTAAGCTGAAGAACACCGGCAAGTATTTCAAGAACTCCTCGGATAGTCAGAGTCCTTTGCTGGCGGACAATTCAAGTAAATATGGCAGCAGTACCTTGGGTGATGCGGGCTACTTGAATGAGGTGGCTTTGGGCAGACGATTTTCAGCCGAATCCTCGTACTCGGGCTATGGCGGCCCGGTTACCTATACCAAGGGTCAGCGGTCAAATAGTTTTTTGAATCTGGTGCATAGCTCCAGTAAAAATGCCTTGGCCGCTGCTGTGGGCAATAAAGCGGCGCTGGCCAGTGCGGCAGCACGCCGAAATCCTAGCCTGCCCTCGTCACCGGTCCACGACTACCAGCAACAGCATCAGCGATCTTTAAGCTCGGCTGCCACGCCGTTGCTGGACTTTACGTCGCTGGCCAACCGAGCGGGTGTGGCAAATGCACCGGCTGGAACGCCCAGCGGCATGAGCACCTCCATGCACGGTACGGCGAATAATGCTCCGGTGACGGCCTACGATTATCATGCCGCCCAGCTGGAACGTTTCCTCGAAGAGTATCGCAATCTGCAAGATCAACTGTGTAAAATGAAAGAAACCTGCGAAACGATACGAAAGAAGGAGGTGCCCCTGCGTGTGGGCATGGGTCATTCGGCCCATGCTGCCGATCCCGTCATGTACAATGCCGCCATGGCCGCTGCCAGCAGTCCCACCACCAATCCCAAGATCACACTGAAGACGAAGACGACACTGCCGGGGCAACCGCCTGATCCGCCGCCCTACTGGCTGCATCGCAATGCCATGCTGAAGAGACTCAACGAGCCCCAGAATGATATCTTCAAAAGCTAATGAACATCATGTGTACAGTCATCGTTACAATTAAGTCAATTTAAGTTACGATCTCAGACAAGTTGTTGGTTTTAATTTCACCAAAAACGAAAGCAAAAAACCAAAAACCAATTTATAAGCGAAATACATCCTCCATCCCTCCATTAAGTCCCCCTCCAGGTCCAGGTCCATGTCCACAACAAACATAGTTTCGTAAACATTTAGTTCCTCTTTCTATATCAAAACAAACCAAACAAAAAAAGAAGAAGAACATGAAACCAAATCGATACCAGAAATAAAAGAAAAATATGAAAATATTGGGTGGCTGGTGTTTGTTAAAAAAAAAACAAAAAAAAAAAAACTAAACTCGCAATCGTATAGCTAAGCTTCAGACCATATCACCACAGAAACACATATACACACATATAAATATATATACATATACAAATGAAATCATAGACTTACAGTGGGGGACAAATGTACTCGACTATGGATGATTTTTTGGAAAAATGTTAAAAAAAAAAATTAACATGAAAATGAGCAAACCGACGTATAAAAGTTTAGACTATAGGAGGTCAATGCCATTTAGGTTTCCCAGAAATTGGAGTCCAATTTCGGCCAATTGGTTGCAATGAAAATATAATTTAAATATAAAAAAAAAAAATATTTCTGCCAGCATGAATAATGCCCCAAATGCAAAACGTTCCACAAATAAAATGAAAAATTCAAAAAAATCAAGAATTCCCAAAAATTAATGAAAAAATCCCCAAAGCAAGAATTCCCAACAATTAATGAAAAATTCTCCAAATCAAGAATTCCCAAAAGTTAATGAAAAAATCCCCAAAGCAAGAATTCCCAACAATTAATGAAAAATTCTCCAAATCAAGAATTCCCAAAAATTAATGAAAAAATCCCCAAAGCAAGAATTCCCAACAATTAATGAAAAATTCTCCAAATCAAGAATTCCCAAAAATTAATGAAAAAAATCCCCAAAAAGACAAACAAGAAATTCTGAAAACCCCCCCAAATAATATATGAAAAATTACCCAATTAACGTAGCCGAGCTGGTCGCGCTGCCGCCATTATGACGACGTCGCGCCCCTCTATTTAATCACAATCTATTGCAACGTATAAAAAAATATTCACTTAACTTCAAATCTCACCCCCGCCTTCATAAAAATTTAAACCTGCTTTACAAATTATTCTTAAGACAAATGTATGAAAATTGTATTCATATATTCACACATTTGACTTGACATCGTTTTGTAAAGCTGTTTTAAATGTTTATAAGTAAGTGCTCAACATAAGCGACCATAAGGCACAATTTGAAATGTATCGTACATTAAATATTTCCTTTTTTCAAACGGAATGTTCACTTTAATCAGCAAAGACCTCAGAATAAAAATACATCAAACGAGAAATCGTTTGAGAAATGACAGATTTATGGAAAAATTTCGGACGATTCTCAACTGCTTTTGGAGATTTCCCGAATATTTTTGGTCAATCTATAGGAGATTTCACGAATGCCTTTTAAGGTCAAGACGGCAGGCCTTTTGGAACAAAAAATTGGAGTATTTTTCATTGTATATTTTCTGAAGATTTCGAAAAAAATACCCAATTTTTTTTTGTGATATTTTTCATAACGAATAGTGCCTCAATTCTGTATGATATTGAAAGGTGACACGATTCGCAACTGATTTTGGAGGTTGAAGTAATTTTCATTGTTTAAATTGTTGGCTATTTTTCATATGAGAAATGGCCCAAAATCGAAGATTTAGAAAATTTTGTTATATTACATTTTTATGGGGCATCTTTCGTATTTATTTATAGGGTATTTTGCATGTGGGATATTTCTCATAGAGCGCATATTTAAAAAATGTTTGCCAATCACATAAAATACCCTAAGCATTATAAATAAGAAATATGTATCATTATGGGTAATTTACAAAGTCATAAACGTTTATCAGAAATTCGGTAGTCAACTGGGGCAACTTGTATCTCATCCAGTTTTAAAGGCAGAGCTAGACAAATCATTTATACATGTTATTCCAATCTCTGCAGTGACGAGGCTCAATGGGTGGTCAATAAACAGAATCGTCGCATTTGGTTAAAAGAGCAGCCGGAGGCTGTTAAATTGAACGCCTCGTTCGTGCAATTTCAATCCCCTGAAACATTTTCGGTAGTGCCACGTGAAGTCTCTCTCAGGTTGTCACTAATATTGCACTTATACCAGAGATAACACTGTGAAACAATTCGAGGGACTTTTTCTGGGGGGTGGGAAATTCCAAGTCAGGGTGATGGTACTAGGTCAGTATAGTAAAACCCTCAAAGGGTTTGGCGTTCGTATGTGTCAGTTTTTTTTATGACCTTTTTAATTTTTTCCTTATCTTGATGTTTTTTCGCTTAGTTGTAACATTTTGGCAAAAACCTAGTTTAACATAACTCGAGAACCACTTGTGCGATTTTGATGAAACAAACTCAAAAAAAAAAATAAAATAATAAAAAATAAATTTGTGGAGAAAAAAAAATTTTTTTTGCCTAAAAATTAATTTTTTTTTTTTAAATTCATAAAAAATCCAAAACGGCAAAAAAGGATCAAGTGTTATTAATTTCATGTAAAGTCACATAACCTATAAACAAAATGCTAAAGCCCCCCCCCACGAAACACATATAGTGTAATATGACAATTTCTTCTATGTAGCAACTTTATCACTTACTAAATGTGGGGGGGGCTAAAATTTTTCTTGGGGGTGCTTAGCACCCCCCAGCACCCCATTTCCTACGCCAATGTTTGAGGGTTTTACTGTAATGACTTAGTACCATCACCCTGACTTGGAATTTCTCACCCCCCAGATTGGCTGTGGTACTGTGTAATCAATCAGCTGGTCTTAGTCTCCTAGCTGAAGTATTAGACTGTCTACATACACACTTGCAATTCAACCCTGGAATCAAAATTGAAGATAAGAACATACAGTCGAATTTTGTTTATCAAGAAATTGTTTTCACTTAAACGGGATTTTCAATAAAACAAATGAGTTCGGTTAATTAAAAAAAACCCTCTTTCATTTAAAAGAACTGAATGTGTACTTTTGAAATTCTTCTATGAAACAAGGATAGAAACTTGTGGCACAATCATACAAATAAATGTATGTAAATTGTAAATTCCGTATTAATGAGCTTCAGTGAAAACGTCTTAAATGTGGTTGACACATAATTTTTGGAGATCATTTGTTTTGCCCAAGGCCTTAGAATTGTCTCCATGACATAAATTGTTGCTAATGTATCCTTCGCCGTAGGTTTAATTTAAAAGAATAAGTTCTATTGAACCTATTACAAAATTTTCAACGCTTCCATTGGCCTCTAATATCCGTTGGTCCGTCAATTCTCCTCTTTTATTGTATATGGACTTCAATGTGTTTCATGAAGTAGTATTGAAATGAGTCGACAGAACATTTTTCTTTTTTTTTTGTTGCCGTTACATTCATCGTATTTCTCTTAAGCGGTGTTCGTATCATCATGTGGTAGGCCGTGTGTGCGACTATCACACAGAAGAACCCGAGTTCGAAACCGGCTAAGACCATCAAACATTTTTCAGCGGCTGTTTCCATTTCGTAAACGTTGGCGACTTTACGAGTAAGAGAGCAATCTCTAAGCCATGTAAAACTTCTCTAGAACTGCATTAGCCGTTCGCAGCCGGCTTTAAACAGTAGGTCCCGGTCAGTGAGTATGCAAATTATATCGTACACAGCTCATTGATTCGAGAGAAGTTCTCCGTCTGTTCCTTCATGAAGTGTTAAGGGAAATAAGTAAGTGTTCGTATCATATAAGTTTGTGTTTCACATAAACAATTTCTCAATAAAGCAGATTTTTGTTTAAGCGAAATACAGTGCGTTTAAAGTCCAGAACAATCGCTACTAATATTTATTTTCAATTAAGTGATTTTTTCAATTAAAAAGCCGTGCGCTTATGCGAATTCGGAAAACAACAATGGTATTTAGGAAAAAAATCCTTAAAAGTCGGAGAACATAGAAAAACCTTAGCTGACGACTCTGACTTAGGATCTCGGTCTCAATGAATATCTTTGGGTTGCCAAACATCAAATGCTTGAAGATTAATATTTTGCATATATACATTCTTATCTTCGAAAGTTTTTGTTTTTTGATTGGTGACATTTTTAGGTTCTATCTGTAGTTTGGCGGGTGTCGTGAAGAAGTATATCCCAAAAATCTTAAATCTCCACAAACAGAGAAACAGACTCGAGCGACTGATGTTTTCGACACTTGCGCCCTACTCCTCAGTTCCACAGCTTTTATTTTGCGAGCTCGGTTCATAATTATGACTCGTGGTAATGTCTGTATCACGTCAAATTTTTTAAAAACAATTTTTATCAATTCTCAGATTTTCCCCAATTTTTACTATTTTTGAAAAAAAAATATTTTTTTTACTTTTCTTAGCATAACTTGAAGAGACTCCAAATTTTTAAACTACTTAAGCGTTACGAAAAAAAAATGTTTTTTGAACTGAAAACTTAAAAAAAATCGATAACCATTTTTAAAAAAATAGGAAAATCTGAGAATTGATAAAAATCTATTTTTTAAAAATTTTACGTGATACAGACATTTTCACGAGTCTGCCTGCCAAAAAACAGCTCGATTGGATCACTGAAAAAGGGTCAAAAATCGGTCCAAAAAAAATCTGACGTGTTATTTATTTATTTATTTTTTCCCCTCTTTCCGAATATGTGCATTTGGTTCATAGGACAGAAAAAAATCTATTTTTTGTAACACGGTGTAAGACATAGGTAAGACAAATCAAATAGTAACCATTTTTTTTTTTTTTTTTTTTTTTTTTTTAATTACAATACAAAGTAAATTTATATTCTAATTTTGGGTCCAAGGATAAACCGAGTGACAAAGACTATTTGGCTTGATTTTTTGCAGCGACAGACCAAAGCCTCTGGTGGGAATCGAACCCACAACCCCCACTCTGATAGGCAAGCACGCTACCAACTCGCCTACCGGGGCGCTTAGTAACCAGTTATTTGGGGCAACTAACATAGAAGTATCTAACCCATATCGAGCGATGTGGCCAGCTCTTTCGCTCTATCATTTCCTGAAATGTTCCTAAGAATGGGCAACCAAATTAGGTACTTCTTAAAAAACCAATATTTGGATCGATGGAGACAAGCCGACTACTCTCGAATTCGTAAAGTCTGCCATCTAGTTTGTCTTTATTAATTCGAAGCCAAATTATTGGCGATCTAATTTCAATTCGGACATTCTATTTTTTTTCAAATTTCATTTCTTGATGATGTTGCAGTTTTATGGTTTTTCCAGTAAAATGGTAATTCCGTTTGTAGACCAAAAATCTACAGTTTGTAAAATCCATACAGTCGGTATTTGTAAATCGATTTCGAACCGAAAACGCCAGAACACAAAGTGTGAATAAATTGGTGAAGTTTGGTTGTTTTTCACATTCGTTCTATAACAACGTAGGTGTTAAATAATTTGATTTATTGCACTTTGGGAAATTTCAGGGGCAAATTCATATAATTTCGTTGAGCTGACGTTCTCTTAAATATCCCAGGTGTAGTGAGAGCAAAGCGGGAGAGGGAAACCTACAACAATTTCTTGTGAACCTAAAACATTTTCTGGCAAATGCTAATTTTGTGGACCTCTGACAAAACGTTGCGCTTATTCCAATGTCATAAAACACTGCGCTGCAATGTAGTCGACATTCTGTACTGGGCTTCTGGTCGAAAACACTTTCTCAAGACCTCCAACATAACCGAGTATCTATGACCACCACTGGTTACACACAGACCTCCGCAAGGACATCCCTACATACATATGTATATACAAAGGAACATTTACATACAAACACACATATACTCATACATATACAAACATATATCAAGTGTAATCGAATGTATCATAAACATAAAAACAAATTTTCTCTTAATTATAGGAACGTAAATGGCGAAAAACCAAAACAATGAACATTTTTACTCTTTATTCCCCTCTCTAAAACTCTGACCCTCTTTCTAGTGGAATAAGCTAATTTGTAAGCAATTATACATACAACACATACACACTCACACATACTCGTACATAGCCATAAATATACATGAAATTTGTAGATTTGTTTCGGTTGCATCGTACGTACGTACGTACATACATTTCAACTGTACGGACATTGGCCGTCGTTCACTCATTCAGTCATTCATATCTCTGTAATTTATGCATATCGAAATCCTTGTTTCATTGTTGTTCCTTAAATGCTAATGTTCGCCGTCTATGTGGGGCATGTGTGGCATTCGTGCGAATAATAATAATATTAAAAAAAAAAGTCAGTTAAATTGATATCAAATTGAAATTGTTTGTTTACATTATTGGTTTCTTTCAATTTCAAAACTTCTATTTCAACTTTTTGTACTTTGTAGTAGTGTATGTACTAAGTATTTATGTATTAAACAAACCAAACAAAAGACAAAACCCCAGTGATGAATATTTAGACGAAGAACAAAACAAACAGATAATTAAATAAAAGAAGAACAAACAAATAAACAAAACAAAAAAACAAATGTTTACGATAATTCTCAATTATTATTGAAAGTGTATTTGTATTTATATTAGGGATAACATAAAATTAACTATTTAAGGATATAATACGATGGAAAAGAAATTCAATTACCGAATAAAAAATGGATACCACAATTCGAAATTATATAAGACAAACAAACAAACAAAAAAAAACACTGAAAAGAAAAACTAAACCAAACCAAACAATTGAATTGAAATAAAACTTAGTTAAAAAATAATATTTGATATCGTTTCTGGCACATGTGTTTTTACTTTCAAAGAAAACCAAAAGAAAAGGTTTGTATGAGAAATGATGGGGTGTTTTAAAGTTCAGAAAAGATGGATTTAAACAGATAACACTATTTGGAAACAGTTACCTCCCTTCAGAGCAGATGAAACAGTCGATAGGAAGCGGAAGATGTATGAAGAGTCCAGAGAGCTTTCAACAAGTCTAACCTTCGGATAATTTACAAACCATATTACTTTCCCAATCAAGAATTTTGAAAAATATCGATTTAAAAAAAATTTAATAATTCTCGATTCCGAATTATTAATTTTTTTTTTTAAATTTTTTAAAATTCAGCCCATTTCTCTATCCCAACAATATAAAGGAATTTTAAAAAAGAAAAAGCTATTTCGAAATTTTAAAAAATAACGACCCTTACCTATGAAGCTATCGATAGGAAGCAGAAGATATATGAAGAGTCCAGAGAGCTTTCAACAAGTCTAACCATCGGATAATTTACAAATCATATTACTTTCCCAAGCAAGAATTTTGAAAAATATCGATTTAAAAAAAATTTAATAATTCTCGAATCCGAATTATACATTTTTTTTTTTAATTTTTTAAAATTCAGCCCACCTCTCTATCCCAACAATATAAAGGAGTTTTAAAAAAGAAAAAGCTATTTCGAAATTTAAAAAAATAATGACCATTACCTATGTTGAAACTGGTGATGCGAAACAAGACCCAAACAAAAAAAAAATGAATTAAGTACCAATTTTTGGGATCTTATCTTCTTCTTATCTTATCTTATATATATGTATATATTTACCCTCGACACTGATTCACTGATTCACTGATACACTGATTCCCTGATTCACTGATTCACTGACTCTGTCACGCAGTACGTAGGAATTTAAATAGGCATTCTATAATAATTCTATAAATAATAATAATAAAAAAAATAATATTTTTTTTTGTACAGAAATTGTGTTTTTTTTTTTTACCAAATTTTTTTTTTCCAAAATTTTTTTTTCTTACAAATTTTTTTGTTTTACAAAAATTTTTTTTTCCAAATTTTTTTTTTTCAAGAAGTTTTTTTTTCCAAGAAATTTTTTTTTTCAAAAATTTTTTTATTTTTTAACAAAAATTTTTTTTTTCAACAAAATTTTTTTTTTCAACAAAATTTTTTTTTTCCACAAAAAATTTTTTTTTCGACAAAATTTTTTTTCCACAAATTTTATTTTTTTTCGAAATTTTTTTTTACAAAATGGTTTTCTCAAAATATTTTTTACAAAATTTTTAAAATTAAGTAACAAATACTTTCTCAAGCAAATTAACGGGCGCCATAGGCGCATTACAACTTACTAGTATGAAATAAATGCCAAATTTTGAAAATGAAATAAACCCCAACGGAACCCCTAATATTTGTAGATTTTTTCAGATTCCTAAAATTCATAAATTACACAGAAATACACTAATGGAGAAGACCCCACTCCATATATCGCAAGCGGAGTTTTTGAGGATATAACACCCAAATAAAAAGGTCGTTGTACGAGACAGAAATAAAATGCAATCGCACGGTTGAATGCTTCGAAGGCATTGATTTTTTATTTTCCAATATTTCCTAAAACTAAACTAATCCTAAAGAAACAACGAGAAGGCGATAGACGCATGCGTGGGGCTGGTTTGTCAACCCACACACGCGTAAGATCTTGTGGAGAATTCAACTCGTTATCACCGTGCTCGTCCCTTTTCCTAAAAATACCACCCCGTTTTATTCCACCCACTCATGTTGATTGCCAGCTTATCTTAAAACACCCAAGCTACAAAACACATACATTATTTGAATATATTCAATTATCGAATCTAGTACAGTTTTACCAACTTAACAAACAGGATAAAACACCATGTGAGGATTTACAGAAATCTGAACAGTCGTAAACCTCAAATTACGGAGGTAACCACAAAACATTTAAAAAAAAAACATTTCTCTACCATTTAGTTAATTGTTATGGCGGTTTCTGAATTCATTACGGTTGTTACAAAAAAAAAAACTTCAAATGAAATAAGTTTCCAAAATTGTTTTTATGGATTTATTTCATTACAGACTTTAATATGAAATAAGTCCAAATAACAAAGAAAAGTGAGAGTTCCAAAACAAAAAAACAACTCTCCAAAAACCGATTTATTGCTTCCTGTACATTTGTTGAAACTTTTATTCTTTAACATTTGATAATTAGGATGAGCGAGTGAGAAATCCCACAAAAAAAAAAAAAAAATAGAAAGTTTAAAGTTTTCTACTTTATCACAAAACTAGTAAGTTGTAATGCGCCTATGGCGCCCGTTGAAATATGGAAAAAAAATATTGTTGAAAAAAAAAAAATTTTCTGGAAAAAAAATTTTTCTAAAAAAAAAATTTGTAAAAAAAAAATTTTGGTAAAAAAAAAATTTGGGGAAAACACAATTTCTGTACAAAAAAAAAATATTATTTTTTTTATTATTATTATTTATAGAAAATTATAGAATGCCTATTTAAATTCCTACGTACTGCGTGACAGAGTCAGTGAATCAGTGTATCAGTGAATCAGGGAATCAGTGACAGATTAAAACATGATGTACAATGAACAGGGCCACAGGGCCCTTTTAAACAGGGCCAGCCAATTCCACCAGCCCATAACATTGGACACGTTACTGATAACAAAAAATACCCTTTAATGAAGGAACTCGGTTTAGGGAAACCGGAAATTAAATGTTTATTATGTCTTCTCAATGAGGTCTTGAGAATCTCCCATTCAACCCTGTCAACCGTGTTCGAAAAAAAAAATTCTATTGAGGCTTTGTAACCATTTTCATAAAGTAGAACCCACATTGGGGATGGGAAAATTTTCCAAAAGTCGATTTCATAGTTTCAACAACAAAAATGAACGAAACACCGCAGAATAGGCCTTCCCTAAATGACGAATAAAAGCAAAAATCTTCAACCGATTTGAATGATTTATACCTCATTTTAATTGTAAGTGACATAGCCTTATGTCAAACTAAAGGGTTCTCCAACAAGAGGTGGTATTTTGAATAAACAGCTATTCTTTGACTTTGACTATACTAAAAATGGAACGATACACGCTTCAACAACGCATTGAAATTATGAAAATTCACTACAAAAATGATGAAAATCTTGCAGTTTTAACAGCTGGCGAAGGTCTTTGGGACCTTGTAAAAGATAAGAACAGCTCAGCGTCAATTCAAGACCTCAAAGATAGAATTGGTGAGGTTGTCGAGGACATAGGGCAGCCACTTTGCGATTTGGTTATGGACAATTTTGCGAAAAGGATATGGTCCTGTAAGCGTGGTCGTGTTGGCCATTTGGCTGATGTTGTTTCTCATTATTAACGGCATACCGTCCTCTTTATTATGAAATAAACATCCGATGATTTATCTCAAAACATGAAATTATTCTTTGAATGCCAAAATAACACCTCTTGTTGGAGAACCCTGTATGTGTAAATATTGTAACTGCCTCATTTTCTCAATATTTCTTATAGAATGTGATTTTTTACGTTTATTATGACGGCAACATTTTCTTTCTAGCGATTTTAGCAAGTATTTGGAAAAATATTGATTTAAAAAAAAATTTAATAATTCGGAATCGATATTTTTTAAAATTCTTTGCAAAATTCAAACTATTTTTGCTTTTTGCCAATGTCTGGACAACATTTTCAAACAAAAATTACACGTTTAATAACTGGAAATGATTTTTTTAAAAAAAAATTTAAAATTCTCAATTTTTACGTATCAAAAACTGCTGGGGCTGACGCCAACCATTAAGGTCTGGGAAAATATATTCAACGGCAATCAGTTCGGAAGAGTAGCGCTCGTGTTTGAGAAACTAAAGCACCGTATACTCATATAGATTATTCATTTTATGGCTGCATAAAGTCTTTATTTCTTTTACATTCACATTTCAGGCATGAATTTTCAGTTATGACCCACCAAAAAACCATACAATGTTTTAACTAAATTAAATGCGATTCACATTGGCAACGATAAATTCTTTTCTTTCAATTTGCACTTAAATGCTACTTGAATTCTGTTCAAATACTGGGATGACAGGCAAAATACAATTATTGAAAAGAGCTCTTAACACCCGGAGAGCACAAAATGCATTTCAAATGAATGAAGTTTATGTTCGGAACACTTAAAATTTACGAGACGAACGACAAGTTGCGTTCTTAAAGACAAGAACTATGTCAACGGGGACGATGTTGTTGAAATGTCCTTAAATTCCCATAATACCTGCTTAATTTTGCCGTTCACTTGGAGTTCATTGTTTCAGAGGACGACGGAAATCGAGTCATAAAACTTAAATACTTGCATACCATCCTGGGTAGTTGGCAGCGGCGGCAGTCGGGACACAAAACACTTTCACACACAAAAAAGGAGGTTACTAACTAGACACATTTCACAAAAACTGACAAAGCAATTGAAAGCATTAACTACGGCATGGAGTATGTGACCATGCTTAGCAAAGCTCGTTCAGGTTCGTTTCAATCCCCCCACACCCCACCTCCCCTATGCTTTGCTATTAAGGACCACTTATTTGGAGAGTCGTGTCGGCGTGTGTTGGACATGAGAAAAGAATGAGAAATGGTGGTGGTGTCATGATGGTGGCACAATATATGGCCGAATATGGGCCAGGATGCGGCTCCACACATACACACACACACAGCCTTGACTATGGATACTTTCAACTATAACAGCAGGGGCTGTGCTGAAACAGAAGGAGATGCCAACAATCTCCCTATAGAGGCACTCAACGATAGCAAACAGCTGATGTTCTATAGCAGTTACTTGAAGGACGAACTTGTTACTACTGGTACAACTACATGGCCATCGATGATGCGGGCTGGCAGAAATTCTGGACCATAAGTATGTGCAAAGGTAAAAGTAAAAGTTTAATATTTATATCAGGGCATAAACTAAAGTAAAGCGTCTGAGTGGGGAGGGATGGGGACACATTGTTGGACACACATTATTAAAGTTTTGCTAAAAGCATACATATGTCGCATGGCAGTATCGATTTATTTTATAGGTCACCGGGGGACGAGGCTGCAGCAACAGGATGAGCCACTGAACGAATCATATGCAAATAGGCCAATAACACCTACGACGAACAACCGTCCAACGGTGTATGTACGTTCTGACAGCGACGACGACGACGTGTGGTGAATACAAATGCACATCACAAATCGAACATGGACAAAATATTAACATGAATTCTATGGAATAAAATAAAACGAATAATAATTTTTTTTCCATTTTCTGATATTGAACATAATGTCATTCATAGCGAACTGTGAGCGGAGGGTGTGAGCGGAGGAAACAAACAACACAGCCGGCATGCAACAGCTGCTCATACATCATGGACACGACACAAGGAATATGTTCGGTGCACGAGCATGCATTTCAATAAAATCCTGCCAACAATGATAAATGCAATGAAACAGACACCTCCGCACAACCACCGTCTCTCCGCCGAGCCGAGCACTGTGCCAAATGGAAAATTGGCAAAATGCACATACAAATAAATATTTCGGTGAATGTGAAATGAGCGTAATTTTCAAGCATAAACAGCATACAGTGATTCCAATTCAAGGTAATGCCGAAATTATTCAGAAATATCTAAGGACATATTTTAATATGTTTGCATGTACACATGAATCGATCAAGCTGCTGCCGAAGTTCCTACAGAATTCCCCCGGCACATTTTAATAGTATTTGACTCGGAAAATATTCGAAAACATTCGTAAATTCGTTAATTTTTTTAATTACCAAACAAAGTACATGTATATTCCAGGGGTAAGCCGGGTGACACAGACCATACGACTAGATTTTTGCAGCTACAGACCAAAGACTCTGATGGGAATCGAACCCACAACCCCCACGCTGATAGGCAAGCACTCTACCAACTCGCCTACCGGGGCGCTTATTACAAAGAAGCTGCCTTGCTTCAGAGAGAGTTAGTCACTTAAGTGTATTTGAAAAATGCTGACTGCTTCAATATCGGATGTGTTGGGTGACCAAAATAAGGGGCCAAAAATGGGGGAAAACGGGTAAAATAAGTGCCCAAAGCCAAATATTGTGATTTTATTTGAAAAATTCGTCCACCATTACGATTGGCAACAAACAGGTGGAGATTATTTAGGGGAGGGCCAAGGTGGGATAAAAAGGGGGGGGGGGGAAATAAAAAAAAAGGTTGACACTAATTTTTCGAAAAACTTGGAAATAGTTAGAGAAGGGACAAAAAAGTGCCCAAAACGTACCGCAATGGGATAAAAAGGTACACAAGGGGAAAACACAAAAATGTGTTTGAAAAAATTGTAGACAGCAGGAATGAACCAAAAATTGAAAGTAATGGAAAAGGGTACTAAAAGGGTTCAAAACGGTCCCAAAACTGGTAATCTACATACGAATATGTGAAATACTTGAGTGACTGACTGATTCATCCTGTCCTAGCCAATGGCTGAAGCTAGAATCATGAACGGATTTTTCGGAATTCGGATTGGAAGGGGATAAAAACAAGGAATAAAATATAAAAGGTGAAACAAATTTTTGCAACAACAGTTGGAATTGAGATCAAACGAAAATAGAGGCAAAATGTACCAAAACGGGATAAAAAAAGGGAGAAAATAAAATTATGAAACAACAAGGATAGAAAAAACCGGATAAAAGAGGAACAAAAAAGGGAAAAAAAATAAAAAAAAATGTTTGGCATCAAGTGGATAACAGTTAGGAAAGTGGCGAAATCGGGGTCAACACGTGAAAAAAAGGGATGCAAAAGGGGAAAAACTGATTTTTGGCAACAACAAGTGGATAATAGCAACAGAACGATAAAAAAAAGAAACAAAAAAGGGAAAACATAAAAAAAAGGCTCAAACAAACTTCC
This sequence comes from Hydrotaea cyrtoneurina, assembly GCA_958296145.1. Taxonomy (NCBI): domain Eukaryota; kingdom Metazoa; phylum Arthropoda; class Insecta; order Diptera; family Muscidae; genus Hydrotaea; species Hydrotaea cyrtoneurina. The sequence continues at coordinate 17,195,407 of OY282514.1, read as the reverse complement.
ACCTGTTTAGAGATGTAATGAAAATGAAGCCAAAATGTACCAAAACGGGATAAAACAAAAAAAAATTGTGAAATAAATTGTTGGCATCATAACACCGTGTCCTATGAACCAAATTTACTTTTTCGGAAAGGGGATAAAATATAAAAAATACACGTGTATCGGCGATTTTCATGTACACGTTAGAATTTTTTTTTTTTTAAGTTTGAAGTATGAAGCTCGTAGTGGCCTGTGTGAAAGCCTTTGGACCGATTTTTAACCCTTTTCAATGATCCAATCGAGCTGATTTTTTCCAGGCAGACTCGTGGAAATGTCTGTATCATGTCAAATTTTTTAAAAACATTTTTTATCAATTCTCAGATTTTCCTAATTTTTTTTTTTAAAAGGTTTTCGTTTTTTTAAGGTTTCAGTTCAAAAAACATTTTTTTTTCGTAACGCTTAAGTAGTTTAAAAATTTGGAGTCTCTTCAAGTTATGCTAAGAAAAGTGAAAAAAATATTTTTTTTTTCAAAAATAATAAAAAATTGGGGAAAATCTGAGAATTGATAAAAATTGTTTTTAAAAAATTTGACGTGATACAGACATTTCCACGAGTCTGCCTGCCAAAAATCAGCTCGATTGGATCAATTCTGACGTGTACATGAAAATCGCCGATACACGTGTATTTTTATTTTTTCCCCTCTTTCCGAATATGTGCATTTGGTTCATAGGACAGAAAAAAATCTAATTTTTGCAACACGGTGCAAATCATTAAGATTTTATTATTGAAAAAAATGTTATACAAAAATTTAAAAATATTATTTGTATAATCGTGTTCTACACGTTCATTAACAAAAAAATTGAATTTTGTTCAACTGGTCCAAAAACGCCGAAAATTATGTATTTTGGCTCTCCAGAAAAATTTGATTTAACGACTTACGCGATTGCTTGTGGAAACCACAGAATTTAATAATGTCATAAGTAAATCCCTTAAACATCGCATATACGATCCCCGCATATAAATCTGTATTATGTGACAGATTGAAGCTCAAACTACCTAGCGTGGCTTCGGACCGAATAAATCAACCAAATCTACACAATCCCCCAAATCCTGGAAAACAACCATAGAAAGCGAGCAAAGCAAGCAATTCCAGAAGAGAGAGCTCTCTCTACGAATTAAAACCAGTTCTTCTTTATAGCGCTGAAACATAACTATTTGAGAAAGCAGAGAGAGCGCTGCTGAGTGTTACCGGAGACAAATTCTTCGCAAATTCTTCTATGACTCGGTCTGTGATAACTAGGAGAATCAGCTATATCCCGGCACGAACATGGTAAAGCACTATAAAATACTGCGTTTTACACGAGTTAAGCGTTTCAGAATGTTTCACTCAGACCATCAGATACCACGTCTCAGGAACACCGTGCGAACCACCGTGCGAAAGTAATACCACCGCTGCCAAGCGCCATTACCCAACATCGCCTTCACAACGACTTTATTATGATGTGAATGGCAGGCACCAAGTGTATCCTACATACAAAAAAAAAAAATAAAAAATAAGGCCACAGCTGTCTGCTTTTAGTGACACCAACCACAGCGGCAACGTTCACTCGCTATCGTATGACTTGCCATTGTGGCCGTATGACTGCAGCGCGACCTTGGCTCATAATGTGGCACTATGTGGCATTTTCTTTTTTTTTCTCTCTCTCACTATGATTAGTGTGCAGTTGCAGTTGGCGGTTGCTGCACTCCCGCTTACCAAAACACAACAGCCCGCCCACTGTTGACTGCAGTCGCCAGCATTATATTGTGGTTGCTTTGCAGGATGGCGGCTGGCTTGCTGTTAATTTCGTTCTTGCCATAAATGATACGTACACGCACACACACACACATAGATACAGATACACAAGTACGTCGCATGCGAATGTACTTGAATGCCGCACAAGGAGATGGAGAAAGGACGCTCGTACACACTCAAAGGTTACAAATTAAGGTCCTGCGATAAGCATGGAAAAAACAACGGAAATAGTACAAAAACAACAACAACAACAACAGCAACAACGTCAGCAAAACGAGTAACAATGAGAAATTTTAATTAAGACATTTCAGCAGTAGCGACGCTCATGAAATGTAGCCCCCATAAACTGAAATGTATTCAACAATTAACAGACATTTTGGGCGACTGTCATTGTGGTATGACAACAGCATTTGCGAATATTTTCCACTCGGTAGGGATATTAAAAAGAGATCTAACAATTGTGATAGAAATGAAAATCAAAGCGAACATAAAAACGTAGTCGTTGAGATATAAAGAATCCACTTAAGACACACCAACGGCTGTGAGAGGCTTATCAGGGCAGGGATCTACAGGAAAATGTATCTCACATTAAGGCTATAACACCGTGTTACACACATTCTGTCCTATGAACCAAATTTATTTTTTCGGAAAGGGGATACAAAATAAAAATACACGTGTATCGGCGATTTTCATGTACACGTCAGAATTTTTTTTTCGAGCTGATTTTTTTTATAGGCAGACTCGTGGAAATGGGTGTATCACGTCAAATTTTTTAAAAAATAGATTTTTATCAATTCTCAGATTTTCCTAATTTTTTTTTTTAATGGTTATCGTAACGCTTAAGTAGTTTAAAAATTTGGAGTCTCTTCAAGTTATGCTAAGAAAACTGAAAAAAATATTTTTTTTTTCAAAAATAATAAAAAATTGGGGAAAATCTCAGAATTGATAAAAATTTGACGTGATACAGACATTTCCACGAGTCTGCCTGCCAAAAATCAGCTCGATTGGATCACTGAAAAAGGGTTAACAATCGGTCGAAAGGCTTTCACACAGGCCAAAACGAGCTTCATACTTCAAACTTAAAAAAAAATTCTGACGTGTACATGAAAATCGCCGATACACGTGTATTTTTATTTTTTCCCCTCTTTCCGAATATGTGCATTTGGTTCATAGGACAGAAAAAATAAATTTTTTGTAACATGGTGTAATTTAAAACTTCAATAAGGGACAATCGGTCCAGACATCATGAACACACATCAACGATTAGTTAGTATTGTGAAAGGAAATGGACATGTAAAACTTCTCTGGGAAAGCATTAGGCGTTCGGAGCCGGCTTTAAACAGTAGGTGACGGTCAGTGAGTACACAACTCACTGATTCGGGAGAATCTCCCCGTCACTTCCTTCACGCAATGTTAAAGGCAAATAATTGAGTAAGAAAGAAAAATATTAATTGGTAGAATCTCCCCGTCACTTCCTTCACGCAATGTTAAAGGCAAATAATTGAGTAAGAAAGAAAAATATTAATTGGTTCATTGTATTGATGAATCATTTCATTAAATTAATTAAAATAATTTTTGTATTACTTATTTTGTTAGCAAATAAAAGGGGTTAGCAAAATATGAGCTAGTCGGCATCTTACATACGCCTTAAACAAATGAAATTGGGCCAGAAATGTGGAATCTGCTGCAGTTTCTTTTAGTCTTCAAATTTAAGCGCTTTTGTCTGAACTGTGGACAAAGAATAAGAAACTCTGGAAGATATCAGAACAAATCTCCAATTTGTTGGCCGGTTGACCGGACGACGTTCTTCAGACGAACCGTTCGTATGTGGAATATTCTTCCAGCAAATGTGTTTCCTGCCAGTTGTGACATTCAGAAATTCAAAACAAATGTCAACTCCATCTTTCCTCCTTCCGATACCCTAATTTCCTTCCGTTAACACAATGCATTGCATTTATAGGGGGCATCCCATGAGTGGTGGCCTCCAAAAAAAAAAAAATTATCAGATTTTAACAAGGTGGAGAAGAAGTCTGAACACGAAGAATTTTTGGCTTGACTTTTTCTTATATTCTCGTTTCGACTTGCTGCCAATAGTCGTATGAATTTATACCCTGACTGTTTGTCTGCGACTCCGTTTGATTCTTCTTTTTTTAACGTCTATACATGAATCTTGTTGATTCGTAAAATTGACGAAAAGCAAAATGTGTGAAGTCAAAAAGAAATTTAAAAAAAAAATCTCAAAATGTGTGAAGTTAAAATTAAATTTAAAAAAATTTGCGAAAAATTTATGATTTGTGACTTTTTTTCTATAAGGAGGCGCAAAAGTAATCCTCCTATCAGAAAATGCTATAAATTTTGCGACAATCAACTATTCTCGACTTGATGTAAAAAAAATTAAAAGACCAAATAAAAATAATCCACAAGAAGAATCAAAGTTTTTCATATTTTTTTTTAATTACAAAAAAAACATCGGAAGTTTACTTTTGCGCCACCTTGTACCTTTGCCCACAAACTTGAAAATCATGATTTTAAAATCAAGCAAAAAGTCAGCATGTAAATCGGGTCTAAATTGATAAATAAAAAAAACCCCGAATGTATTTCGACAATGGGAGTCGTAGCTGTCTTTTGGTCGGTCGTGGTGAAATAGAAGTGACGATTTTTCGTCATTTTTTGCAAGATTTCAAGATTTTTCAGTTCAGAGTGTCTTTACATATGACGATTTTGTGGGCAACTCTTCTGATGATTTTTTGAGCAAAACCGCTGCTCTAAGAAGCAAACTGAAAAGCATGAGGTCGAGGCCTTTAATTCATGAGTAAATTTGGACATTTTAAGCGAATAATGTAAGGTATGTAGGCAAAATGCACATCCGGCTGGTGATTAAAATATGTGGGTGTTATTGATTGGTGGCGAAGCGATGTTTCAGTACTGAGTCGCTTAATAGTCCTCAGTGCGATCTGTACGATGTCGTGGACCCCGACTATTTGTCCACTGCACAAACATGCTTAGAGCCGGCCTGATTTCGGTCAAAACTTCTGGTCAACAAAAGGCCAGCAGCAATATCTGCGTTCTTACCTACACACATGTTATAACTCGAACAAGCAATCGACTGAATTCAAACAGAAGGCTTCAAAACTATATGATGGCTACATGTGTTAACCACATACCAAAATGTGTTTTCAATTTGTCCCAAACCCCCTTTTGCCGACAATTTAAAAACTTCTGCCAGAATTAGGGGCAAAAAAAAGAAAGCACCAACATGCAAACGTACACAAAAAGCTATTTTGGTTAGATTTAAACAACATCTCCGGACAAACAGAACAACTCCTTTAACTGCCAACATATTGTGTGACGTTGCACATAAAGTGAAACTTTATACATGCTACATATACATGTGTTGGCAAAATCTGGAAATAAACCGACATGGATATATTCGATTCACTATGGCTTTTGTAACAAGTGAGTCGGAAGCATGTGAAAGATTTGGAAAAGGCGGTGTAAACGAGAAATAATCTTAACCGGTTCGTTCGTGAAAAATCCTTAATTGGCTCTGCAGTAGAAGAGGTGGGGGGAGGGATCAACAGAATTCCTTTATAACACCGTGTTACACACATTCTGTCCTATGAACCAAATTTACTTTTTCGGAAAGGGGATAAAAAAATAAAAATACACGTGTATCGGTTTTTTTAAGTTTGAACTATGAAGCTCGTAGTGACCTGTGTGAAAGCCTTTGGAACGATTTTTAACCCTTTTTCAGTGATCCAATCTAGCTGAATTTTTGGCAGGCAGACTCTTGGAAATGTCTGTATCACGTCAAATTTTTTAAAAACAATTTTTATCAATTCTCAGATTTTCCCAAATTTTTATTATTTTTGAAAAAAAAAATTTTTTTTGTCACTTTTCTTAGCATAACTTGAAGAGACTCCAAATTTTTAAACTACTTAAGCGTTACGAAAAAAAAATATTTTTTGAACTGAAACCTTAAAAAAAACGATAATCATTTAAAAAAAAAACAAAAAAAAAAAAAAAAAAAACGTCACGTCAAATTTTTTAAAAACAATTTTTATCAATTCTCAGATTTTCCCAAATTTTTATTATTTTTGAAAAAAAAATATTTTTTTCACTTTTCTTAGCATAACTTGAAGAGACTCCAAATTTTTAAACTACTTAAGCGTTACGAAAAAAAAATATTTTTTGAACTGAAACCTTAAAAAAAACGATAATCATTAAAAAAAAAAAAAAAAAAAAAAAAAAAAAAATTAAGGAAAATCTGAGAATTGATAAAAATCTATTTTTTTTTAAAATTTGACGTGATACAGACATTTCCACGAGTCTGGATCACTGAAAAAGGGTTAAAAATCGGTCCAAAGGCTTTCACACAGGCCACTACGAGCTTTATACTTCAAACTTAAAAAAAAAAAATTCTGACGTGTACATGAAAATCGCCGATACACGTGTATTTTTATTTTTTCCCCTCTTTCCGAATACGTGCATTTGGTTCATAGGACAGAAAAAAATCTATTTTTCGTAACACGGTGTAATGACTCTATTTGAATTCAGTATGTGGCATGTGTTCTGTCTGGTTAGTCCCACTCCCCATTCGACCATATCGAGAATATGAATTTCAAATTTATGTTGTCTTCTGTGGAACCGCACACCGAAACTTATGAAAAGGTCATAGAGAAGCGAAAGTGACCAAGGCAAGGAGGGGATGGCTGGCTGAATCCCGAACTGGAAATGGTCATGTACCAAGCGGCCGTCAAGCAAACTGCATAACATTCAGTACATGCTTCAACATACCCGCGGCCATTAAAAACACTTTTTTTTTTCTTCTTCTGCCCTTAATTGCGTAAATTTACGACAGAAGTTCTCTTCGGTGCAGTTGTTTTTTGTTTGTTTGTTTGCTTCCTTTCAGTAGGAGCATTTAAACAACTTTTAGTTTTTGCCCCGAAAAAACGAAACCAAACAGAATGGAGTAAACTGTGAATGTATGTGTGTGTGTGTGTGAGAAGAAATTGTGGAAAATGCAAAAGTGTTTAACAGAAATCCAACTCACCTGCGCCAGCACAGGATGCAAACAATCTGGAAATAAAGCAAAAAAAACACACAAAATTAAAACCAACTCAACTAAAATTGTCTGTTAACAAAATATTGGCCATTCAGAGCTGTCGGTGTCACTGGAATTGAATTACGAGCCAAAAGTTTGCCAAGGAACCGGAAACTGAAACAGCACAACAACAACTGAAACAAAAAAAAAAAAACAGAGTGTGAAAGTGGAGCATTAAAAATTTAGTTGTTGCTCCGCGTGACTGTTTGTTGCTGCACTTGCTGCTGCATGTCTAATTAAACAATCAGTGTAGGTTTGTTCCTGTTGTTGTTTTTCCTCGTACAAGACCTTTAATATTTTATGGCCGATTTCGTTTTGCCATTCGTTTCTCCCATTTCAATTTTGTTTTGGTGAGTTAAGGATGTGTTGGCTTTGTTTTTGTTGTAGATTTTCCTTTAGTTTACAAGTGTTTGGGTTTCTGGCCAGCTTGGTCAAGTGTGGGTGTGTGTGCGAGTGGGTGTATGTGTGAGTGAGTGTTGGAGTTTATGTTGTTTGTTTGGTCGTTTGTTGTTTTATTGTTTTTATTCGTGAGGGATTGTCTAATGCCCTTCGGGCTCTTCTCGGTGGGTGCCTTTGTTTGAGGGAGGGGAGGCGACAGCGGTACAGTCGGTGGTGGTGGTGGCTGTGGCGTTGTTGGGACTAGCGGGGATCTGTGTAACATTTACTGCCAAACCATTGAAGTCATAAAAAATCCTCAACACAAGTTGGCAGCACTCCCCGGAGACAAATCAATTTTGCCTTAAAGTGCAACTTTTCTGGTCGAATGTGGCTGTTGTTGGCGATGGTGTTGTTGGTGGCACAGTGGCTTAGAAAAGCCCCGAGAGTAAGAGATTGATGCCAGTTATAACATATTAAATAGGAACTTTGTTAGTTTCTTTTGGTGACTTTCAGACAGTGACAGTGTCCCTTCGGGGCGGACACAACCACTGAGAGATCAGCTCATGATAGTGACAGCATTTTGAGCAAAGGGCAAGAGCAAAGCTATCGCTTACTGCTCTATTCGCTTTATCAGCTGGGTCCTATGGATTCAAGTTCAGCTCAAATCTGTGTGGTAGCCAAGCATATTTGTTAAGCTCCAATATTCTTTTGTGACCTTTTGTAGGAATTTCATACGCAAGCCTCCTGATACTGAAGTCAATTGTACTTGGATTTATGTTATTGAAAGCTCCTTCTATGTCTTAAACGGCTACTATGGCTCAGAAGAAAAATTCATTCTTGTTGTTGGGGAATGAAAACACGTAGGCGCCATACAAATTTCAATTTTCCTAAATTTTAGTTAATTTTTCCTTCCTTTTTTGTGTGATTTTTTTCTGCTTAGAAGTTCGATATGAGTCTGTCATCATTTCTTCTGAAAACACAAGAGATATTCTCGTGGACAGTAACCGTATGACAAACATAGACCAAGAGCTGCATTCAGATCTGCTGTCAGAAAAAGTTGTATTCATAAATGAACCTTAATCGAAGCTGACCAAGTCATGCCGGTCTACCTCAGTAGGCTTTTTCTGGCAGCAGGTCTGAATGCAGCTCTTGGTCTATGTTTGTCATAAGGTTACTGTCCACGAGACTATCTTGTGTTTTCAGAAGTAATGATGACTGGCACATACCGAACTCCTAAGAAAAACAAGTCACATCTCCATTTTTATAGTTGTGAGATATTTAGCTTTGACGTTTGATATCTTTCGCTCGTTAAAGATTTATTAGCAATTTTTTTTTAATATTTCAAAAAAGAATTTGAAACCAATTACAGTTGACAATGGCTCTTATAAAGATGGAACAAAAATCAGAACCATATTCACGGTTTCGAATCTGGCCTTAGCTCAATTTTGAAATTCTGGCGCTTGTGACTTTCTTTCTTAGGACGACAGACCTATGGCACGGTGTGGGAGAGTTTTCCCATTGTGCGGAATAAAAACCCTTCATAAAAAAAAGCACGATGTCGATCGAAAATGAAATGACAACGTTCGATTTGGATTTCTTAAGAGTTAAACACCTGATTTCACAACCACTAAACAGCTGTTTGTCTCTAAGAAGGGCAGGCGAATGTTGTCGTTCGTCATCGCGGCTTACGCTGTAAATTAGCTTATCCGCTTGTTGGTCACCCGGTGAAATCGTATCCCAGTTTCAGGTGACTTGACAAGTTGACATGTTTGAGGCTGTTAAGTGCCATTTTGGATTCGTTTACAATTTCTCTGGCAACCGTCAATGGTTGAGATGTCATTGCCCCATATGGGAATGTCTTATTTCGCTAGTTACCAGAAAAGTGAGTAGTCAGGATGTACTTCAGTTCTTCTGGAGGTTATTCAGCAGCTCTGCGTCTTTATTTCCTCAGCCTTGCCACTTCCACTTAAGAACAGTCAATTTCTCAGTTCGGATTTAGTTCCCAGAGGGAAATTATTCTTTTCAGGTCCAGAGGTGACATAAACCGGCTCGAAACGTCTGTTTTTTTCCGCCAAAGAAGTTTTATATGGCTCTCTTCCTACTAATTTGTCCTCGGTATTTGCGCAACGGAAAACCACCGCAAAAAACTGTTTAATAGTTTCACCAAGATAAGAACCCAGGTTTGGTGGGTGATAGTTACACACACTCTAACCTTTACACCTACACAACAAAGGTTTGTTAGTAATTCCAAAACAATTAATTAAAACCTAAGCTGTGTCCAGAGATTTTTTTTGCTTGAAAACACTGTGCCTGTCCGCCTGTCAGTCTGTCAGCCACTGAGTGATAGCTAAACAGACATACGTAGATTGAGGGGCAGAGCGAGAGAGTTAGTCTATCTGTGCGAGAGTGTTGTTTGTCGCTGTTGTCTATTTTGTCCATTCCTGTCATTTCTTGCAAGAAGTTTTCTTTAATATCCTTAGACCCATCATGTACGTTGGTTTTTATGATACTCTCGGCAGGAAAAAAAAAACTGTCTTTTATAGTTGTTGTTTAGAAATCTTTAACTCAGCACAAGTTGTATGGACGGACTGTTTTTTTTTGTTCTTGTGTAGAGAGTTTACTTGTAATTATTTTCAAATTAAATAACTTAACGCCACAAATAACATAAAACAAACTTTTTTTTACATTGTTTTTTGTTTCCATTTTTGTTGGCTGAAACAAATAAAAAAAAAAACTCCTACAAAGTCATAAACAAAATATTCCCTTAAAGATATTGGCAACAAAGAAAAGGACCTAAAGAACACGGCTGTATGTGTGGCTCAAACAACAATCTGCGGATTTCTTTAATATGTTTCACATCACAGTAGGCCGAATATTTAGAATAATAAATCGTAAACCGTGTTGTAATAGAATCATAAAATAAAAACCAAACCAACCAAATGTTTCCTATGCAAATGAAGCCTAAGAGATAACAAAAAAAAAAAAACAACGCGTTATTGTTGCAAGGTGAAAAATATATTTAGAATTAACAGCTTTAAGGGCATCGTAACAATAAAGCAACATAAATGTTTTCACAATTTCCGCCTCACTGAAATTTGAATCGGGTTTTTTAAGTATCGATTTTTAGTCAAAGCTTTTTTGGAAATGGGTCTGGGCCATGGGAAGTTATAACGGTGGTATAGATCAAACGGATGTTAACAGAGGATGTTGTGACGATACCTTTGGTCAACAGAGAAACTCTTGTGGTATTTCCTTCGCTCTTCATAAAGTCATGTAGGTTAGGTTGCCGGAGAAAGGTGGGGGTCGTCATGATCTACAGAAGTTTTTTCAACACATTAATTGGTGGTATTCAAATTTCGAAGTTAATGCACCAAAGTGATATTGGAGTCTCATTCTTGCGAAAGCTGGACAGTGATCATTTCAATGTCCTACTATTTATTACTAGTAAGTTGTAATGCGCCTATGGCGCCCGTTGAAATATGGAAAAAAAAATTTGTTGAAAAAAAAAAAATTTTGGGGAAAAAAAAATTTTTTTAAAAAAAAAAAATTGGTTGAAAAAAAAATTGTTTACTGAAAAAAAAATTTTTTGTTGAAAAAAAAAATTTTTCTGGAAAAAAACAAATGTTGTTGAAAAAAAAAAATTTGGAAAAAAAAAAATTGTAAAAAAAAAATTTTTTGTTGTAAAAAAAAAAAAATTGTAAAAAAAAATTTGGGTAAAAAAAAATTTGGGGAAAACACAATTTCTGTATTTATAGAAAATTATAGAATGCCTATTTAAATTCCTACGTACTGCGTGAGAGAGTCAGTGAATCAGTGTATCAGTGAATCAGTGTCGAGGGTAAATATATATTAAGAAGATTATATAGGCGATTTATTGAAATAATGAAAAGCTTTGTCAGAGTCAAGCTTTGTCATAGTCAAGGGTCAAGGTCACGGTAAGACAGTAATTTGTAAGACAAACAAAACGTCTCTAGAAAAAATTATATGGTACACGGCTTGCTGATTTGTGAGAAAAGTCTGTTCCTTCATGGAATGTTAAGGGAAATAAATAAGTAAGAAGTCTCGGGAGGCAGCCTTTTTGCAGAAATTCATATCGATGCCAGTGCTTGGAGATATTGAACTATGCGAACAGACTGATGGTTTTTGAACGAGGTTCTAGATCTGGATAAAGTCAGGTCTCTTCAGGCGTTTCCGATGAACTTAAACATGTGGAGAAATCTTTAGAAGGAGAATTGTTTATGGGAGCCACCATGGATAGTGGTTATTGTCGTGTGTTTGATAGTATGTGTAATTATCACACAGTAAGCCGAGGTTCTGATCCTGTAAGGAACATAACAATTGTTTCGTTTCGACTTCGCCAATGTCGGCGATTGTACGTGTAAAAGAGTAACCTGGCAATGAGAAATCAAATTACACTGAATGTAATTTTTTAAGTCAGGGAAATAAACCCATATACGGCTAACACTACGTGATAAAATACCAAAAAAAAGAAGTTTTGTCCAACGTCATGCACTGTTTTTCTATTCCACCACAGATTTCGCTGTCATTTTTGTAAAAAAAAACTGATCATTTTCTCAGGCTCATATCTTGCAAACGGTTTGCAATTTTTATTTAGTCTGTGAGACAAAGTTGTAGCTCTTACCATAAAGTAAAGGGTGTTTTTTATTGAGGTATAGAACTTCGAATTGAAATAAAACACAAGAAAATCGTTTTAATGTCCATCAATTTGGCTTTATTGGAAGGATAATTTTATGCCATTAATGTTTAAATATGATTTCGGGCATGTGGCCGCCGCTGGCTGGCTCGAATAAAGCCAATTCTACAGGTCCAATTTTCAACCACTTGTTGGAACCACAACTCATCCACATTCATGCCATCCAATTCGGGAACAAAATAGTCGGTTATCATGGCTCTATACCGGTCTCCATTAACGGTAACTGACTCTCCAGCATTATTTCGGAAGAAGTATGGCCCAGTGACTCCACCAGCCCATAGAGCACACCAAACAGTCAGTTTTTGTGGATGTAATGGCATAAAATGGACGGAGCTTGCGGTGAACTTCGCGAACTGAACCATTACTTTCGAAATAAATTTGCACGATTTGCAAGCGTTGTTCTTTTGTCAACCTGTTCATGATGAAATGGCAAACCAAACTAAATATTAATCACTTGACAGCTGACAAAATGGCCGCCAGTTAAAAAAGTGATGCCAACTTAAAGTTCTATACCCCAATAAAAAACACCCTTTATAAAAATTGTACACGTATACAATCAAAAAACTTCATCTTCAAGGTCTTGGCAATAGCAATAAAGTTTTAATAGAAAACACTTTAATTATACGAAGTAAGAACTCTCTGACCTCTGCGAAACATTCACCTCGACAGGGTGACAGCTAATAAAATTCCAAATCTTTTTACATGGTTCGAGCTATTTTGAAAAAAAAAAAATACATCAATTCAATATAATTTACCACCTGCACGTATGAGTGCAAGGCTTTCAAATTAATATCACTCATACGCACCAAAAATTGGCTAATGCTACTCTAGAAAGCAAATGTGAATTGATAGACTTTTAAGACTCATTCCTAGGAAGTTCATAGGTTGTAGAAAGCTGTTTATTGAGATCTTAGGTACATTTTTGTAGATGATTGTTTCCTTGAATTTTAAACGGTTGGCAAAATTCCAAACGGTTTGTAAGATATGAGCCTAAGAAAATGATCAATTCTTTACAAAAATTACATTAGAAATCAAAAAAAAAACTGCTTTACAAACACTAGAACTATTTACCCGCTCTCTCTCTCTGCTCTCTTTCGATACAATCAATTATATTGTCCACATAAAATGTCATTTTCATTTGCATGACAAATTCTTAAAATTTTACCCCCCACTTAAGTTCTCTTAAAGTTTTTCAATTTCGTTTTGGTAAACCTCTTTCGCATTTCTTAACAAATCTACAAATTTAGCTTCTTTGACATTGATACGAGTGTATGAAAGCACAAAAGAAAACGTACAACAGACAAGAAAAAAAAACACAAACACACACATAGACAAAATGCTCTGCCACTTTGCCTTGACTTTTGTGGATCATTGGACTGGGCGGACTTGACTTGGTTGCTTATTTATGGTCAAATGATATGCACATAAACGGTTTGATACGTTTGAGAATAAATAAACAGAGTCTAGTTATAAGTAGACGAGTTTGTGTATTTGGCCTTTCGTGCTTTCATTTTCTTTGTCTGCTTTATTTTTGTAGAAGGAAAAAAAAAAGTATTTCGAGGTTTTTTTTTCCTTTTTCTGGGTTTGCTTAGATGGTTTGCCATGAATAAACACCGTAGAGACTTCTCAAAGAAACTTATTCTGCTGTCTGTTCATAACTCGGTCTAGTGTCTGTCATTGGAGATCGTAGAGCGGCGGACAAACGTGGAGCTGGCTGTTCCGAGAGTGAAAGACTTAAAACTATAAATGAAATATTACATTTCTACGAGTCTGCTGTAGAAATTTCATTGATGCCCGCATTTCTGTTGTTTGGATTCAGACTAATCGCCTCCAGCAAATTTTGTTATTGAATTTCTTTGTTGTTGTTGTCTGCACTTCACTGTAGTGTAATTTTGGTATGCAGCTCTTCATGGCCTTTGGTAAATTTATTTAATCAACCATAAAAAAAAAATATTTCTTTTTTCTTGTTGTACACCATAAGACCACAAGATGAAGTGTATAATAAATGTGTCATTATGTTTATAAATTCTTACAAGTTCAAAGTTGGCTTAAACTCATACTGAATGTGTTTACATCCCACTACTGAAGTAATTCTTTCGATTATGCCGTGTAAGGTAGCCCCATCTACTACGACCCGCCATTTTGCCTACTACGTGTTGTTCCGTGTCGATGCTTTGTGTTCCGACAATGCCAAAGTCAAGCTCAATAACCTTTGGGTCGATGAGAGCCGCCAACCAATCACAAATGGATTTAAGAAATGTTGTTCCAAAAAACCAATCAACATTTTTCGAAAGTTTTCGTGTTTGCGTTTGGTGCGTCCGAATGAAAGCAAACCAAACTGAAACAACGCCATCACTCACCACAGCCATAGCCACCATATGAAGGAAATCCCGCACTCAAAGAAATTTGTGCCGGTTCAGAGGCTTAAACGAAGTGGGTCAAATGCTATATTTGAAAAGTAGACAGTCAGTCGAACACACAGCAATGCGGCTGTGTAATGAAAAATTCTTTTAAAACTTAATTCCTAAAAACGAACTTGAGAGCAGAAGATTGTTTTCAAGATTCACATTTGGTGCCGGCACTAAGTAGACTTTATGACGCTTTTTTTCTCATTTTCTTCGTTTTATTTTATTCTGCTTCTTTTTCTCGGTGCTGCATTTTCGGTGATCCATTTACTTATCAACGTTGAAAAATTACACTTGACAACGCACCCCAGAGCGAAGGGACGACTGACAAGTTGAACCGGGCCACCGAGACCAGAGGGTTAGAGGCAATGACAGAGGAAGCCATATAAAGTTTATGCGTTTGTGGTTCGTTCGTTGCTCTGATATTGCACTTGAAAGTGCTGATAGTACGTATGTGTGCCTATGACGTCGCGCCCGCCATACAATTCATTCATCTGACTGAGAATATTTGCTGCAGCTGCAGCGGAAATTATGCGACACAGAAATTTCCTTCATATCATTTTGTGGCGAGCTGTGCTTTAAAGGCCTCCAAGCAGCACGTTCAAACGACGTAGCGTACGACGGTCACATGGTAAGTATGGGAAATTGTTGGCAGGTGAAAGTGTAGACAATGCAAGAGAACTTAGGGAAGAACTTCTATGAGAAGAATTTGGAAAATCTGTTCTATGAGAAGACCTTACAAAAGGTTTTCCAAAAATAATTCTTTGAGAAGACCTTACAGAACGACACCTATGAGAAGACCTTACAGAAAGACTTCTATGAGAAGACCTTCCAAAAGGAATTCTAGGAGAAGACCTTACAGAAGGACTTCTATGAGAAGACCGTTCAAGAAGTCTTCCTTAAAGAAGATTCTATTGCAGAAGGTCTTCTTATGGAAGGTATTCTATGACAAAACCTTCAAGAAGGCCTTCCAAAAACACTTCTATGAGAAGACCTTCCAAAGGGAATTCTATGAGAAGACCTTACAGAAGGACATCTAACAGGCTTTATCCGAGACGACTTACATAAGGTCCCCAAGAAGATCATACATAAGGTCTTCTCCAAGACCACCTTACAGTAGGTCTTCCCCATTAAGACCTTACAGTAGGTCTTCCACAAGAAGACCTTGCAGCAAGTTTTCTATGAGAAGAAGGTCTTCTATGAGAAGAAGGTCTTCTATGAGAAGAAGGTCTTCTATGAGAAGAAGGTCGTCTATGAGAAGAAGGTCTTCTATGAGAAGAAGGTCTTCTATGAGAAGAAGGTCTTCTATGAGAAGAAGGTCTTCTATGAGAAGAAGGTCTTCTATGAGAAGAAGGTCTTCTATGAGAAGAAGGTCTTCTATGAGAAGAAGGTCTTCTATGAGAAGAAGGTCTTCTATGAGAAGAAGGTCTTCTATGAGAAGAAGGTCGTCTATGAGAAGAAGGTCTTCTATGAGAAGAAGGTCTTCTATGAGAAGAAGGTCTTCTATGAGAAGAAGGTCTTCTATGAGAAGAAGGTCTTCTATGAGAAGAAGGTATTCTATGAGAAGAAGGTATTCTATGAGAAGAAGGTCTTCTATGAGAAGAAGGTCTTCTATGAGAAGAAGGTCTTCTATGAGAAGAAGGTCTTCTATGAGAAGGTCTTCTATGAGAAGACCTTGTAGAATGTCTTCTATGAGAATACTTTGCAGAAGGTCTTCTATGAGAAGACTTTGCAGAAGGTCTTCTATGAGAAGGCCTTGTAGAAGGTCGTCTATGCATAGACCTTGTAGAAGGTCTTCTATTAAAAAGTTGTGCAGAAGATCGGTTTTACATATTGATCTTTTGTTATCTCTCCCTTTTACTTCACAGCACTTGTGTGCCCATGCCTCGTTTATACAGCAGTCTGCTAGGCCAGCAAGCACATACAAATGAAAACCCATACACGCATAAACGTTTCGTTGGCTGCACTAGATTTATGCACTAAAGAGATGCAATTCTTTTTTTTTTGTTTTTTTGTGATGACGCCGCCTTAACAAGGCCATCATCATCATCACCGTCATGGTGCTCTAGCCACCCGCGTTCAACACACTCCAGCTCATATGTGGATTATCTCATAGCAGGAACACACACACACACATATAAAAAACGACGTCGTCATTAATGCAAAACACAGCAATGAAGTGGTTTCCATTTTTCTTTCATGACTGTGTGTGCGTGTGTGTTCCTTGTTTTCCCAGCGAGAGCCATTGTGACATGAGGCGGATGACAGAACTCTCAATCCCATTCCCGGGATTGCTGGCTTTTGGGTTTCCGCTTTAATAGTTTTGCAATGTGCATATTTATGCACGTTTCGTGCATTATGCGAATATGCGTAAAGGATTTCGTGAGGAAAATTTTTTTCAATTTGGCTACATTTCTTTTTTTTTGTTTGTTTTTGGTGCAATCAAATTATGTATCAAAGCCTCAGCTGGTGGAAGAGTCGGAGCTGGGGAAATTTAAGTGTTACTGATTTTTTTTTTTTTTTTGGGTTAATATGCAATAAGTCATCGAACGTGTTGTGGACACTACGAGGCCAATTTGTGGTAAAATTAGCAATGGCGTTATCAGTGCCCGACGTCCATTAACGCAGATGCTTTCAATTAGGCCATGTCTTAATACGTTTTGCTCGTAATTGGCCACAAATGGCGGAAGAAATTATTCTTTAATTGCTGACACATTCTTTGTTCAAGGCAAAATGTGTGCATTATGAAAATAAATATTCCCAAAAAAAATGCAGCCTTTTCATTGAGATGGACACACTGACCAGTATGTAAGAACATACACCACTTAGTCTGTCGCCCTTGCAAGATTCACCAAATTGACTGACACATATCCTGCTGGTCCCTTAAGACAGGACACACCAAATTAATGTCAATGACGAAACCACAAAAACCACAATTCCCAATATTGTGGTACAAACATACAAATCATGCATAAACCAAAAAAACGCTTAAAAATTTCTCCTTTTTTTCGTTTCGTGTCTTCTCTGCAACTATTCTGTGCTCTGTGGCCATGTAAACTTGACTCATGGTTGTCATTTTGATTGACAGCTAGTTAGCTGCAGTTTTGACCGAGTACTTTTGTCGAGATGCCCTGGTACAGCGGAATGAAATGAAAGGCAGAGACAAGTGGAAGGGATGTATAATTACCCAGAGATTCGAGAATGGGGGGAGACAAAGAAAAATGAAAAAAAAAACAGGAATCTATGTAATAGGGTAGAACTGGCTTAGGGAAGTGAGGATGACCTGCAGGCTAAATCACTCAGCACTAAGTGGTAACAACTGATTTTTTAAGGTCGGCTTACTATGGAGCATAGAAAAAACGGGAAGGGAGAACAAACTAATTTTAATTTAATATTATTATAACAATAGTAATATGAATATTATTAATATAAATTTCAAATGTCCAGAATACCCTCTACGGAAAGTGTGTACATTCAAAACAACCGGATGCCCTCGAAAACGACGGACATAGGCTGCCATAACGGCGATAACATTAGAAGAACCATGTTAAAGCAGATCGTAAGGAGTTTCAGAGCTCACCTATGGAAACTGATCTTCTACATGGATTATGGTGGTGTACTTCAACTTGAACCCATTGCATTTAGGCCAAAATACGTATGAGTAACATAATTTCTCTGTGTAGTTATTATCAAACATACGCCGTTATTATCAAACAGTGGACATGAATCGAATTCCATGGAAAAAAGTTTTTAACTTTTGATAGAGAACACATTTTAACATTTGGTTTGTATAAAAAAAAATCCGCAAAATTAAAAAATTGGGGAATTTTCAGTTTTAAAAACGAAATTATTAAAATATTACGAAAAAATCCACAATTTTGTATGAGTATTTTTTTTTTTTGGGAAAATTGATTTAAAAAAAACTGACACAACTATTTAAAAAAAAAAATTTGAAAAAAAAACTAATTTTGAAAAAAAAAATTAATTTGAAAAAAAAATTAATTAAAAAAAAAAAATTAATTTGGAAAAAAAAAATTTAAAAAAAAATAGTTTTAAAAAAAGGAAGTCATTTTGAAAATAAAAAAATATTTTGAAAAAAAAAGTATTTTGAAAAAAAAGTATTTTGAAAAAAAGAATATTTAAAAAAAAATTATTTAAAAAAAAAATTAGTAAAAAAAAATTAATATTGAAAAAAAATTTTAAAAAAAGTAATTTAAAAAAAAATATTTTGAAAAGAAAAAATATTTTCAAATTTTGAAAAAGAAAATTTTTTTGGTCCAATAGAACTTTTTACAATGAAGCGATGTTAAAGAAATCCATACCGATTTAGAAATAATTTCGAAAAAAAAAGTCATTTTGAAAATAAAAATATTTTTTGAAAAAAAAAGTATTTTGAAAAAAAAATAATATTGAAAAAAAATATTTTGAAATTTTGAAAAACAAAATTTTTTGGTCCAACAGAACTTTTTACAATGAAGCGATGTTAAAGAAATCCATACCGATTTAGAAAAAAAAATTATTTTTGAAAAAAAAAGTAATTTTAAAAAAAAATTATTTAAAAAAAATTAATATTGAAAAAAAAATAATTTTGAAAAAAAAAATTTAAAAAAAAAATTTTTTGAAAAAAAAAATTTGTTGGTCCAACAGAACTTTTTACAATGAAGCGATGTTAAAGAAATCCATACCGATTTAGAAAAAAAAAAAATTTGTTTAAAAAAAAAATTATTTTTGAAAAAAAAAGTAATTTAAAAAAAATATTTTGAAAAAATAGAAATTTTGAAAAAAAAAATTATTTACAAAAAATTAACATTGGAAAAAAAATAATTTTGAAAAAAAGTAATTTAAAAAAAGAAATTTTTTGAAAAAAAAAATTTTTTTGGTCCAATAGAACTTTTTACAGTTAAGCGATGTTAAAGAAATCCATACCGATTTAGAAAAAAAATATTGTTGTTTAAACAAAAAATTATTTTGAAAAAAAGTAATTTAAAAAAAAGAAATTTTGAAAAAAAAATTATTTAAAAAAAATTAATATTGAAAAAAAAAATAAATTTGAAAAAAAAGTAATTTAAAAAAAAAATTTTTTTGAAAAAAAAACAATTTTGAAAAAAAAAAAATTTGTTGGTCCAATAGAATTTTTTACAGTTAAGCGATGTTAAAGAAACCCATAACGATTTAGAAATGTTCCCCATTTGTTGAGGGTATGTTTTGCCCGCCCGAAATTGTTTACTTCGAAGATAAGTGCTACATTTACTTCAAAAAGGCAAATTTTTAAATATTTTTTTCTTATTAGCTTAAAAAGTACCATACGCAGCTCAAAAAGGATCAACTAGTTTCTTCTTTCTTCTAATGCGAAATTTTATTCCAATTGGACATCATTTGCCGCTGCCATGGCCAAAATAATGCCGAATCGGCAAATTTTGTTTGTGCAAATTTGTCTGTGAGGTCTCCTCACTGACAATACCCAAAAAAAATTAAACGGAATCACTAAGTGTCTCAAATGCGACCCTCATTTTCGTTTCGTTTGAGCACAACACACGAATTGGTCTCTTACTGACCGGCTCGATATAAACAAAATCAGTTGTTGCTTATCTACTGAGGGTCAGTAAGTGAGCAAAGCAATCAAACAGTCTACAAAAGTTGTCTTTACACAACGATTTCCGCAATCCCCGATTATTTTTTTATATTACGGTCTTTATTTTTATTTATTATTAATTACAATACAAAGTAAGGTTATATTCAAATTTTTGGGTACAGGGATAGACCGGGTAACACAGATCTTACGGCTAGATTTTTGCAGCGACAGACCAAATCGAACCCACAACCCTCACACTGATAGGCAAGCAAGCTACCAACTCGCCTTCCGGGGCGCTTAGGTCTTTTTTTTTTGTTATTGTTGTTGCCAATATTAGGAAAACTATGAGCAAAGTACCTTTATTGTAAGGCAGTGTTTTTTTTTTTAACTTTTCTTATAGAAGACTTTCAAGTTCGAATTTCCCTTCCACTTGGTCCTTCCTTCCAAAAACACAGACCCTGTCAAAGGTCGAATGATTTCGCACTCAAATCATCAGGTTTCATTTTCCTTGGCCACACCTGCGGCCATAAGAGGCTTTGCCGGTATTTCGTCTGCACCAATGGCCTTGTTGTTCTAAAGCCGAGCTCTGCTCATTTAACCTCATCTAGGTTAAACATCATCTGTGATGGGTTGTGGCTTCCTTTCTTCACCTGGTTCCTTGTCCTCATATATGCTGGAGATATGTTGTCAAATGTTCCGCACGCTCCCATTGCCACTATTACAGTTTTTTTTCAACACAGGCCTGCAGTGTTTCACAACAGGTTGATGGTTAGTCTCGTACCATGTGGAAATGATAGTAAATCAGATGAAATGGTTTAGTAACCCATCATCACGAAACTCACCATCAAGCTGTTGTGAATTTATTATTTCCTTCGTTTAAGACTCCCATCACTGCATATGAAATAAACATCGCCTCTTAAGTTGCGACAGGCTAAAGATTTGCACTACCAGCTGAAGACATAATCATCGCGCTGACTATAAAGTTTAACAGTTCCACATGGACACAATGAAATTACCTGCGAAAACATAAGATTTCACCGTGCCATGGCAACATTTCATAACATTTTCATAGTTATAGAGTCAAGTTCTCTCGAGTGTTCGCGATAATCGTCACTGAGACAGCCGCTGACTGGCTGGTTGGTTGGCTGGCTTATTATTGGCCCTCTTGCTCTGTGTCAGTATTTTGCCATAAGAGCAACTACCCAAATGAGACCTTGACATATTTCCCTTGTTCACAACTGTGGCTGTGCCATGGACCATCTCACCTCCGTTCAAGCGTTTCTGCTGAGTGAGTGTCTCTCGAAAAGCCTTTTGTTTGGATGGAAAACGATTCTCATCTTTGTTATTTTATTCATTGTATAATTATCATCCACTTGGTGTTAGGGATAATGACCATTATCATTACTACTATTATTAATGCTGTTGCTGGCGATGTTACGATGACAGCAACGGCATTGTTGTTGTTGGCATCGTAGCCATTTGTATCATCAGGTCCAGCGTCATCATTATCACCGTCATGATAATGGTAATTTTCATTTTAATTCCAAGTTCGCTTTTAAGTTTTTATTACAATATTTCTCATTTTAAAAGGATTTTTGTGTGTAGATGTCAGCTTCTATTTAACCTATACTTTCATCATTCTGTTGGTATTTTCTTTTTGTTTTATTTTATTCGTTCTGTTTTACTGTTTGTGGTTCGTATGCTGCTGCTACTGCTGCCATGTTGGCACAGTGGCAAAAAGGAGTTCAGATTTATAACTGAAGGATGCGCTTGGGCTTGAATCTTATCCTGACCATATGGGAACTTTGGGAAGTTTTGTGTGGTAGAACATTATGGTTCAGACCTTCAAGGTGAAAATCATGTAAAACGAGACTCGGTCCTCGCTTCTGGCGGTCTGTCCGTTCAAAACAACGTTGAGTCCGATCGAATAGAATCAGCTGCTTTCTAAACAGATCGGTTGGCATTGCTGATGTGTGGAATCAGACTAAATGGGTAAATTCTGCCCAACAGGAAATTGACTCTGACAAGGGTTTGCGAAAGCAATGTTATTTCGATGCGTCTGGTTTGTCACAAAAATATTGAAGTGAACCAAAAGGGTACCTCCGTGTTTTCCATAGCATTCGGTAATGCCAAAGCTGTCTAATTATTTCAAGCACTGTACGCTGCTCCGCGTTTGGTTTCTTTGTTAAAGAATTAATGACTAAATTTCTGTGATGAGTGGCTATGAACTTGAGCCATATTGTTCCACTTGAACGTAAACGCCAGAGATTTCCACCGAACTACAGCCAAAGCTGCGGATGAAACCAGGGAAGGAAGTTGGAACAGGATATACAACATCATTTTTGTATCCTTCTGCCTGCTGGTCGTTCGTTCGTTCAACGTCACCTCTTGAATACCTGCTGCCAGCCACTCCTGGGTGTTCGTTTGTTCGCTGCCGGCCGGAGAATGATAAAACCAAAGAAAAAACAGAGAGCTAGGCAAGAAAAAAAAAAGGGAGAATGTGAAATGCTCGAGTAAACCTTAAAATAGCCTGTCACGGACGGAGTTAAACTAACTGGCCTGGCTGTGACTGAAAACGTGCCCGTCTGTCTGACCGTTTGTTTGTTTGGCTGTCCGTCCTCGCATCCATCCGTAGGTCGTCTGTTGCGAGTTTCATTTGTACACACTCATTATTATTGCTGTTTTTTGTAAAGCGTTTTTCTGTTTTATTGTTTCATCTGGCTTCGTTTTTTTTTTGTCGCTGTCACTGAGGAATTTTCCTGTGTTGCCTTCAGTTCTCATTTTCATTTTCATTTTAATTTTTTTTTTCTTGTTTTGTTACCATGCGCCTGAGTCTCTTGTCAGTCAGTCAGTGAGATGACGATGACGATGACTGTGATGAAGGTTATTTGTTGTTTAAATCGTCGTGAGGTGTTAAAATATTTGCCAAGAGTGTTTTGGCTCAAGCTTTGGTGGCCAGCTCCAAAGGCACTGGGGCAATGGCGATGATGGTGATGATGATGATGCTGGCAGTCTGGTTAGTAGTTAATCAACATGAGAGGAGCCGTTCAGTTGCTGCTTAGCCTGGCTGTTTGTTTGGGAACTTCTTTCAACACCACCACACCACACCGCACCGGCAAGCACTCACCTGGTATGACTGACAATAGAATGTTATTAATTTAACTTTTTCCACTTTTGGTATGTCAAAGTTTTTCTATTTTTTGTTTTGTCTTTTGTAATTGTATTAAACATAAACATTAAGATATTGTTGACATTAATAACCTCCACCGAAACGAAAGGGTTCGTCGGCGTCTGCCACAAACGCTGCAAAAGGAAAATCATTTCCCCTCCACTGGCAAAGCATCCTACTACCGGAGTATCACTGTGTACTTAGACGTTCATAAATATGAAATGTGGCAGTGATTTTGTATAAGAGGAATTTTCTTCTCTCTTACAGTTTTGTACTTGAAGCGAAACATACTTTTTAATAGAAGTTTTAAATTAGATCAGCTGTAATGAATAAAGTCTGAGGGCAAGGGGGCGGAGCAGAAATTACAATAGTTCAGTGTTTAAAGTTAATCCGTTTCTTATGGTGCTTCACAAAAGTGCCTGGTATTTTCATTAAAATTCCAAGCAGACTACAGCGGTGACAGATTTCGAATGAATGTCATATCAAAAGGACGTAGAAAAGCAAATTTATAAATTCATTTTGAGAATGTAAAATATGACTCAAGGAGAACTTTAGTGGTTAACTAAAGGTAAGAAATACCTGGCATGATATTATAGTGGTGAGTGGTTGGGAATTGTTTAAAGTATTTTTGAACTGATTAATCAATAGTCTAAAAATGCATTTTTCAAGATGAGAAATGAACAAATGTACTAGAGAAACCAGTAGGTACTCGAAAGAAACTGGGATCGCTATTTTGGATAGTGTGTGAACTTTCCTCCAACTCGTGTGATTGATTGAAATTGACGAAACTTCAAATGTACAAACAATAATCACTCGTCATCGATTTTCTTTCCCCCCAGGCATACGGCCAGTTTATCGTTTAATTCATTCCCAGAACTAATTGAGTGAATTTAAGTATCAATTTATTGTTTAGTTGAATATTTTTGCTGAGAAATTGAATAATTTTTAAATGAGGCAAACATGTTGATTAACTTTGTTTTTAATTTTTTAATGTTTTTTTTTGTTTTTTTAATTAATTTTTTTTAAATTATTTATTTAATTTTTTTTGTTATTTTTTTAATTTTTTTTCTGGAGGTAAATTTCTTTGTGTTATTTCAACTACATTGGCTGCAGAATACATAATGGATCCTGAAAACTGCCAGTTAGTAAACTAGAGAATTTAGTTTTATTGTTTCCATTGGATGAGGAACATCATGATTTATCTGGCAGGCAATTCGGTTTCCGAAAGCAGTGTCTACAGTCGATACAATTACTGACTGTTTCACGATGTCGATCGACTGTGTTCTTTGAAAACAAGACACCATCGGTCTAAATTGGCTCGCGCAAATCGATTTGGTATTTTTATCACAATCGATATTTTTTTTCACAAATATGTGCTACAGCCAACCTTCTTTTGGTACAAATATTACCAATATCCAATGTTGGTAATAAAAAAGAGAAAACATAATTTATAATAAAAATAATTAAAAGTAAGGGACAAAGTGGATAAATCAAATTACATTTTTTCAAATACCATATAAAAATTGAAAAAAAAACTTTAATACGATAAAAATAATTTGAACAATTACGTAGAGTTTAATAAATAAAAAAAATACAAAAAAATGTTTGCTATTAAAATTCGAAAAATACGAAAAGCTATAAAATTGGGGGTGTTATTTTAAATCACCCGATATTTCGGCAGGTTGGATCCACAGTTACGGAGAATGGATTGCGCTATAGAAATATGATTAAAGATTTTTTATGGTCGGAGTTGGATGATATTGATCTGGACAACGGCAGTACGTGCCACACAAGCATCGAAACCATTGCTCTTCTACGGGAAAAGTTTCCGGAGCGTGTTATCTCTCGAAGAGGTGATCACAATTGGCCACCGAGATCTTGTGATTTAACACCTTGCGACTTCTTCCTTTTAGGGCCACATGAAAGATAAGGTCTACGCCAAAACCCAGCGTCGATTCAAGATCTCAAAGATATAATTCGTGAGGCAATCGAGGACATAGGGCAGCCACTTTGCGATTTGGTTATGGGAAATATCATGAAAAATTTCATGGCCATTAAAAAAAATATAAAAAAAATATAAAAAAAATAAATAAAAAAAAATATGCCACCCCTTAAAATTGAAAAATACGAAAACTAGTACAATTGCGATATATAAAAAAAATATAAAAAAAATATAAAAAGAAAATATAAAAAAAATAAATAAAAAATTTAAAAAAAAAATATATAAAAAAATATTTAAAAAAATATATAAAAAAAATAAATATAAAAAAATATAAAAGAAATATAAAAAATTAAAAAAAAAATAAATAAAAAAAAATGTCACCCCTTAAAATTGAAAAATACGAAAAGTATATAGAAAAAAATGGAAAAATATATAAACAAAACATAAACAAAAAATAAATAAAAAATATATAAAAAATATTTAATAAAATATATAAAAAAAAATGGAAAAAAAAAAATAAAAAAAAATATTTAAAAAAACACAAAAAAAATATATAAAACAAATATAAAAATATATATAAAGAAAATATAAAAAAAATAGTTAAAAAAATATATAAAAATAAATATAAAAAAAATTTAGAAAAAAATATGCCACCCCTTAAAATTGAAAAATACGAAAAGTATTACAATGGGGATGTATTTCTGCAATACAACCCATTGTTCGGTTTTTAATATTAATACCTTAAACCAATCCCTCACTCTTTATCTACAACCAGTTTTTTATACAACTCAAAAATGTTTACTAGATTGAAAGTTGCAAACTTTTTCCCGATGAAATTGGTTTCTGAACTACGATTTCTTTGTAAAATAGTCTTAGAAGTTGACGAAGTTTTCGTTTGTGCTAAATGGTTAGGTGATTTTTTTTATTCTCTTATACAAATTGACCCACCCTAATGTATATACCAACTCATTCCAAATACAGGCAGTTGGATTGGTAGGAGGTCTTAGTTTCTAAAAGTTCCCTATACAAATAATATAATGTTATGGAAAAGTCAGGATAAGTGGAAAATAATATGCAGCTAAATGAAGTTACTAATACAAGTATAAAAAATTACATTCACAATAACGAGAGTGGTACGATCTTTAGTGACAAAAAGAAAACACAATTTTTATTCAAAAAATTTAATTTTAATTCTCAAACAGTCTACCCCAGCCCTCTAGTTGTATCCAAGCTTTTATCCAATTTTTCCTCAAGTCCTTTTGGTGACTACCTATTAAAATCGCAATCGTTTCCCAATAAACTGTTACCGTTTGCAGCTAAATGTATACGACACTCCACACCAACCCCATCACATACTAGAGGCGTTCCTCAATTCCACTCTTACGTTGGATAGAAATGTTAACATTGTGCCAGTTTGTTGCAAGTCGCCGCCTCCTTCCCCAGCCACCGCTGAGTCAAATTCATTATTCGCATGATTTTCAAAATATGTTTCATTATGAAATTAATCAAAACGGTAAAGCCTACACCAAATGTGCGCTCCCGAAATTTCGACAGAGCCCTGAGTAATAGCATTCACAACCATATATCACCAGTTTAGTCGGTGCCCGGGCAATCCAAATTATTGTGGAAATATTTTCATTAATTTCACAAATGAAAAAGGGGCAGACAGGAAAGAACAAAAAGAAAAATCCACAAAATAAAGGGAAATATAAACTGAAGTATGGCATACGCTCCATTTGAGCATTTCAACACAATTCATTTATCATTTACTTGCAAAAGAAAAAACAAAACAAATAGAAACGCACCCATGAACGGAACTAGCCGTACACACTAACGATTGTTGTACAACAAAGGATATTTGGAGTTTGCTGGAATCACGAGCACCAGGCAAATCTACTTAAAATGTGGCAAAGGGCCTGTTAGCAGAGTTCAGGTCCAGGAAGATTTGACCTTTGAAGAGTTGCTTTGAGGTCGCTCATACATGAGGGAGTCCGTTCAGGTTTAGTGTATTCATTCGGACAGTTTTCTGTCAATCACAAGGTCCTGCATACTTTTCCACCCCAAAACGTTGTCTTCTTTGGAACACTCCACTCCACACCGTGTAGCCTATCTGGCAATCGTTGCCAACCGCCACCAACCAAAGTCACTGCTGCTTTTTTAAGGACTTGAGAAATTCCCTCCTTCTGTTGTCCAACCAAAACAACAGCAACAACAATAGACAATAGACAGAACTGAAACAAGGGTATTTTGTTGACCTTTACCTTCCGCCTTTCATTATTTCACATCTGCCCGTTCATTTCGCCGCAGGTTTGAAACCACACAATTGAAATAACATGAAATACATAAATTCACTTCCCGAGGAGGAGGAAGCCAAAAACAAAAAAAAACGACAGACAACAACATGAAATAGAACATTTTAGGAAATCATTCCTTTTTCGAATTGTTCTGAAATGTGATCTCGTCGCGTTGTTGGAAATTACTACCAACAAACCACTTATGCTCTACACTCGTATTCCAACAATGACTAATGTTTTCGGGCAACATCTTAATTTTTGTTCACTTTCCGGGCATTACAAAGTCCATTATAAATGATGCGTTAGTTTGCGATGCCAACTGTTGTTTTTCCTGGCGTTGGGAAGACGACCGTTCGAGGTGAGTGCCTAATGAGAGTTTGTGCCAAAGAGCACCAGTTGTTGTGGACGGCATAACAAGTGTTGATTTAGGAAATTGGCATCGGGAAATATTACAATTTAAATACTTTTTTTTCTTTTGTATTTCTGTCTTAGTCATTTACTGAAACTGGAAATTGACTTGGTTAAAAACAAATTTCCCAGCCCTCCGGTCCTATGTGAATTTTCTCCAAGAAATTTATATAGTTGTTTTGCATTTCTGACTTAGTCATTTACTGAAACTGGAAATTGACTTGGTGAAGAACAAATTTTCAAGCCCTCCCCTATCTCGACTCAACTAGTTCACCTTTCCTTCCTCAGACAGTCGCACGCATATGTTTCGTCCTGTTTCACTATCAGACCAATCTTCATTGATTTCTTTAAAAATTTTCTAAATGTGTCGCTCTATCTTTCCAAAGATGTCAATGTTGCCTTTGGTTTTCTCAGTTTTATTAACTCCCTAATCCACATGTTTTTAAAATTTATACAAGAACGTGAATCTAAAGAAGTGCCTTGTGGTACTTTTGCGGGTTAGATGGTTAACTTCTTATTTTTCCAATTTTTACTCCATCATAAAGTTGAAGTAATTGACCTCTTCTGATGATGCATAATTTGATTGTGGAAATTCGTTAAAACCGGCTCTCCACCCGTGCCTTAAAATGCCTCCATTAGCCAAGACATCTTGGTCCTTCAAAGGACGACAATCAAACTCTAACAAAATTGACTGAATTGTCTTACAATTACACAAGAACAACAAATCAATTAATTTACGCATTTAAATGTTTGTTATTAAAATAACTTTTTTCCACCCACCCCATCGAATCCACTTATCCCCACATCCGCAACGCAGCAGCCTGCATCAAAAACAACACTTGAGTTCTGCCTAAATTCCAATAAGAGCCCAATCGACAAGGAGGACTTTGAAATCCTGCCCGCAGAACACGTGCTTATGGCGTTGAAAACAAAATAATTTGAAAAAAATATTTTCGAAAAAAGAAAAACAAATTCAGGGGTTGGAAGAATGAAAATCTATTTGCATTTCAATAATTGTTTAAAAAAAAAAACATTCATTTTCGAGGAAGGAAACTCATGTCGTGACACTCACACACATACAAACAGACGTACACATACACTCTTAATAAGAGATATTTTCACGCTTCTAGGGAAAAGTTTTTCATTTTTAAAATATTTTATTGCGTTACTGGGAGAGACACTTCCGTGAAAGGCGAAGCCCAACAAAAAACAATAAACAATAAAATCCACCCCGTCTGGCCAGTGCCCCCCCAAAAAAAAAAGGGGCACTGGATCGGGTGGGGTGAAAAATGTTGCTGGTTGGGTACAACGTACAATGTCATTGTTTTGTATAATATTTGCATGGCTAATGAAGTGTTAGTTCGTGTTGGGCAAAGTGCGCTCTTCCTGCCATTCCCCTCAACACAGGGGTGTTGTTGTCGCAGGGTCTGGGCGCTGTTGTTATTGTTGTAATATTTTCATTTTGCCCCAGCACTAACAACAAGGTCCTGTCAATTTATATTTTGACACACGTAGTCAAGAAAGTTAGTTTACTAAGGGCGGAGAGAGAGAGAGCGAGGGCCATGCGAAGAGTGGGGGGGTTAGAGTTTTTCTTTAATAATTTTGTTTGCTTTTGTATTTCCAGTGTTGGCTGGCATTATTCTGAAATTATCATAACAAATGGCAGGGAAAGAAATCTGTTTCTTTTCATTTCATTTCAGTTCTTGTTTTTTTTTTTTTTGGTTTTGTTTTGTTTTATTGCCGCCGTTTGTTGGACGGCTTTGGCTGGTGGCATGGTGGCCAAAAGTTATTCGACAATTTACGTGTCACTCGCAAGCTTTGGATTAAATTATTTTTTTTTTTTTTTGGGGGGGGGGTGGGGGTAATTTTTTTTATTTGTCTGGCCTTTTCCAATTCAATTCGTGTATTAGGCGTTAAATGCCCTACATCACGGATAGGGCGGCATAAATTATGTGGTGACCATTGGCCGAATAACATACTAGGGTTTATACTTTAAACATCCTTTAGATGTAAAAAACTTTGAGTGTTATATGATTATACCTGTATAGTGGAAGTCTGCCTCAAAAGGAGTATTTTATTTAAATTAAAATCCTTGACCTCAGATTCCAACTGGTATCGTTTGATCGAATCATCTGAAGTCTTCGATTTAATTGTATTTCGTAATGTTCATTTCAAATGTCATACCGTTTATTTTCCCTCCCATTCAATTTTCTTGTCCAACTAAATTTTGCTTGTGCTAATTAAATGTGCCCCATTCATATCTCCCAGGCTGAGTACTGAAATGCAAGGCCTTTTGTAAGCGTATAGTGAAACATATAGTCGACCTCTTCCACTGAGGAATGTTGTCCGTGGTTTGCAATAGCTTTGATATGAGACATTCCTCATAGAATCCTTCAGAATACATTTTCATCGTTTATCCTAAGATTTTCATCCTTTCTACTAAAATCGCAAAGTGGCTGTCCTATGTCCTCGATAGCCTCAAGAATTCTATCTTTGAGGTCTTGAATTGACGCTGGGCTGTTGGCGTAGACCTTATCTTTCACGTGGCCCCAAATGAAGAAGTCGCAAGGTGTTAAATCACAAGATCTCGGTGGACAATTGTGATCACCTCTTCCAGAGATACCGCGATCCGGAAACTATTTATTTAGTTTAAATGTATTTTAAAATGTTCTATATTCCAAGTCCCAGTTCACACTAGGCAATTTAAATTGTCGCAATTCTTAGTTTGTCGGAGAGATTGGTAAGGGGAAAAACCTATTTGTTGTGTTTTTCGTAGTGTAAAGTTGGCTGCAGATTATTTTGACATTTTGAAAGGCATTTGTATTTGAAAAGGCAATAATATATTTTTTTATTTAAAAAAATATATTTTTTTAATTAAAAAAAAATTATTTAAAAAAACATTTTTTTTTTTGAAAAAAAAATAAAAGGGTTATTTTGTTTTTGTTTTAAATTAAAAATTATTTTTTCTGAATTAAATTTTTTTTTTTTTTTTTAAAAAAATTATAAAAAAGTATTTTTTTCTTTGAAAAAAAATAAAAGGGTTTTTTTGTTTTAAATAATTTTTTTTTGTTTTAAATTAAAAATTATTTTTTGTTGTTTAAAAAATAATTATTTTTTTTTAAATAAGTTTTTTTTAATTTAAAACAAAATAATTTTTTTAGTTTTTTTTTAAATAATTTTTTTATTTAAAATTTTTTTTTTATTTAAAACCAAATAGTTTCTTTATTTAAAAACAAATATTTTTTTTATTTTAAAAAAATATATATTTTTTAATTAAAAAAATTATTTTTTTCTTTGATAAAAATAAAAGGGTTATTTGGTTTTGAAATTTTTTTTTTTTTTTTAAATTAAAACTATTTTTTGTTATTTAAAAAATATTTTTTTTTTAATTTTAAACAAAATATTTTTTTTTATTTTTTTTTATTTAAAAAAAATTGTTTTTTTTTATTTAAAAACAAAGAGTTTTGTTATTTAAAAACAAGTAGTTTTTTATTTCAAAAATAATATTTTTTTCCTTAAAAAAAATAAATTTTATTTAAAACAAAATAATTTTTTTTAAAAAACATTTTTATTTAAAAAAAATAAGTATTAAATAAATGGTATTATTTAAATATTTTAATAAAAAAAAGTTTTATTAAAAAAAATTAATTTTTTTTATTAAAAAAAAATTATTTTTTTATTAAAAAAAATAATTTATTTATTTAAAACAATGTATTTTTTTTAATTAAAAACAAAATTATTTAAAAAAAAATTTTTTTCTTTGAAAAAAAATAAAAGGGTTATTTTGTTTTAAATTTTTTTTTTGTTTTAAATTAAAAATTATTTTTTTTAAATTAAAAATATTTTTTTTTTAAATTAAAAATTATTTTTTTTAAATTAAAAATTATTTTTTTTAAATTAAAAATTAGACTCTTTTTAAAAAAATAATTTCTTTCTTTCAACAAATTGCCTAAATAAATCGAATTTCTTTAATTATTTCCATTAACTACAGTTTTATTTTGGGTTACGATCAGTGCGAAAACGAAATTCGTATTCCTGGAATGTCTCATACATTTCATTGTTGTGATATGTAAATTTGGGATGTACGCGTTTTATTTGTGGGATTGCTTTGGTTCAGCGGTTGATGTTTTCAGTTGTGTGTTTTGTATTTTTTTTTATTTAAATATTCGCTCTGTGTGTGTTCATTTTTTGTTGTTGTTGTTTTTAGTTGAGTTGATGTCACGCAAATTTGTGTTCATTCGTTTGTCAAAAGGGTCATTATTTAATTTGTGCTTTTTGCTGAAGCCGCCGTTCTTGTCGGTCGCTCCGGCCAAATGAATAAAATTGTTCATTTTCCCTTCAATTTAGATGAAAAATGTGATTCAATAATATTTTCTTCGTTTTTTTTTTTTTTTTTGGTTGGTTGCTTTTGTTCAATATCATACGGATGAGATATCAGAAATTCAAAATGAGAAATTTTGGGGAAGCGGAAAAAGCCAATGAAATTAATTAATAACATTAAAAATGGTGAATTGCTAACATTTGTCTCACAACTGCTAGTGTGGGCCACTTTCACTTTTAGAGGGACGCGTGTGGCCAAAATACTCTAATTGAGGCTATTATTGAATTTTTATTATGAATTTGTTCTAATCAAGCAATGTAAATGAATGTGACAATTAAATAATGACGTCTATTTAGAGTGGGTGTGTATGCAGGACCACGATCATGATAATCAGTTAGAAATTAATGGAATGGACAGTTGAAAGTGTGGGCATTATGTTTATGAATTTGATTCATAATAAATGTAGTAGTTGCCTTAGACCTTCGATGATTTAAATGTAAATTTCAGGAAAAGGTGCTAGACAGACACGTCAGCCGTCATACGAATTAAAACCGCACACAATGAAGTGCTTGGGATTATGAATGTTTTCAAATTGCATTAAATGTAATCCACAAATGCTAACTTCAATTTCGCTAAACCGAAATGAACGAAATCACTCCGCATCGCCAACAGAAATATCCTCCCCCAGCCACCATCGGAAGTGTTGTGTTTCAGCCATGTTAACATTAGTTGAGCGTTTGTATGGTAACAAAATCCAAGTATGCCAATTACATTAAACAACAGAAATTTCCACCAAAAAAAAAAATAACTCCAAACTCAAAACATGAAACATGATAACTTTTTGGTGGAATTTACAGATAAAAACAAAATTAATGCTCTCGAACAAGATATGCGAACGACACAGCAAAAAACAGACCGAGTGCTGTTTTCTTTGCGTTCAAATTAAAAACAACAATTTTCAGCAACAAATCTAACAAAACGTGAGAGTGTGAGATACGAGTCCAAGTACTCGTAGTACAACAATTACCATGGACTTAAGGAAAAGCTAAACAATAAACGAAGTGAAGAAACGGAGTCTCCCTAAACAGACAAAGCGACATAAAAAGGAAGCAGAGAACATACGGGGATGGGGGGGACACTTAATCTTAATCTACACCGAATTCACTTGTTGTGCGGGCGTAGACGAGAGGTAGAACCAAAGGACGACAGATGGAGAGAGTGTTGAAAAAAACCCTTGATAGTTGATGCAACATGGCAAAGGCGAATTGGCAAAGGGGCTATGGCTGAACACCACAATATGGACAGGAGATATAACAAAACAGCACAGTGGTTGGAAATACCAAAAAAAATGTGAAAATAATTTCTGTTCTAATCGATTTCCAACAGACAGAGGCTTACTCTTGGAATAGAAATTCACTTTGTATTGTAATTAATAAATAAATAAATAATTACTAAGCGCCCCGGTAGGCGAGTTGGTAGCGTGCTTGCCTATCAGCGTGGGGGTTGTGGGTTCGATTCCCACCAGAGGCTTTGGTCTGTCGCTGCAAAAATCTAAACATATGGTCTGTGTCACCCGGTTCACCCTTGGACCCAAAAATTAGAATATAAATTTACTTTGTATTGTAATCTTAATATATATTTACCCTCGACACTGATTCACTGATTCACTGATACACTGATACACTGATTCACTGATACACTGACTCTGTCACGCAGTACGTAGGAATTTAAATAGGCATTCTATAATTTTCTATAAATAATAATAATAAAAAAAATAATATTTTTTTTTTTGTACAGAAATTGTGTTTTCCGAAATTTTTTTTTTACCAAAAATTTTGTTTTTCCAAATTTTTTTTTTTTAACAACATTTTTTTTTTTACAAAATTTTTTTTTCAACAAAAATTTTTTTTACAAAAATTTTTTTTTTACAAATTTCTTTTTTCCAAATTTTTTTTTCAACAACATTTTTTTTTTCCACAAAATTTTTTTTTTCAACAAAATTTTTTTTTTTCAACAAAATTTTTTTTTGAATAAAAAATTTTTTTTTCAAGAAAATTTTTTTTTTCAACAAAATTTTTTTTTTCCACAAAAATTTTTTTTTCCCACAAAATTATTTTTCCTTTCAACAAAATTATTTTTCCATATTTCAACGGGCGCCATAGGCGCTTTACAACTTACTAGTTCTATAATAATTCTATAAATAATAATAATAAAAAAAATAATATTTTTTTTGTACAGAAATTGTGTTTTCCCCAAATTTTTTTTTTCCCAAAATTTTTTTTTTTTTTCCAAATTTTGTTTTTCTACACAAATTTTTTTTTTCTCAACAAAATTTTTTTTTTTCAACAAAAATTTTTTTTTTCAACAAATATTTTTTTTTTCAGCAAAAATTTAGCTTTGCGCACGTACTGAAGGCAACCTACTCATTCAATGACATTTCCGAACGGCTAAGGCCTAAGACCGATCGACAGTTATCGTTGCTTTAAAAGTTTACAGTTTTTTTTTATTTGTTTGTAACAACGTACTTGATTAAATAATACATATATAAGTACAGGGTTCTCCAACGAGAGGTGTTATTTTGAATCATCCGGTATTTCGGTAGCTGTCACTTTTGAAGCTTTTATTCTTTGACATTTGACAAGTAGAAAGTACGCCATTACTAAAAATGAAACGAAACACGCTTCAACAACTCATTGAAATTATTTAAAATTCACTACAAAAATGGTGAAAATCTTGCAGTCACAGTTCGCAAAACTCAAAAGTTGCTGGCATGTTGTAGACGGCTGCGAAAATAATATTTGATAAATACAGTTGGTCATGACTGGGTGCAATATTATGGCGTTAACTCAAAGAGAAGACAAATTACAGAAATATTTTGATTTACCCAACTACAGTGTCTTAACGATTTTAAGAGCAGGGGTGTATCTTCTTACAGTTGATATTAGACGTTGCTTTACATCAGAAGTTCTATGAAGTTTGCGGGAATCACTTCGCCATAAAATAGTAAAGTTCGGCTGGGAAAGAGCTCTGTCCCTACGCTTTGACCGCTGTTAAAACAAAACGTCTGTAAAACGCTGTGAGATTCTGCCTAACGGAATTTCAAGTACTTTCTATTACAGTGTAAGTTATAGTTTTCATTGGTAGCGTAAGGGGGTTTGATTATGGGAATGGTGGGAAATCAGTTCAAACCTTAATTTTATCTAAATATATCAAAATCTTAAAAAGCTGTACTCGGCTATACAGATACTCCCAGCCGTTAATCATCATATAGGCGCAAGTCATGCCTCTTGTAACTGGCCAAGGTGTCACCGCTCACACATTCACTGCTGCTTTAACGGATGCCCAAAAACGCAATTGCCCAAAGCGCCCGAGACGACTTCTGATGTAGTCAATAAGCAACATACTGGCAATGTGAATCAATCCCTAACTTTGCTTTACTAATCCTCAGACTTACAACTATCATTGTTTTATTTGCTGGTAATCTTCAACCGTTCTATTGCAACGTATCCACAAATTTTCGGTCACTGTGCAACTGAATTTAAAAGATCACAATTGTCTAAGTACATAAGTATGTGCAAGTATGTGTATATTGCAATTACATGTTCATCTCCTTTAAAACCATCTAGAGCAATAAGAGAAAATACTCACACACACACATACTCACACATAGAGATTTTCTAAAATTGTTGGTTTTTATCTCCTGCTGAAGAAGAAAAGATTAAAAAAAAAACTCAACAACCGGACATACAACAAACCACAAATGTAATAGAAGAAAAAAACAAAACCCGGAGATATAGAAGGAGCGAAAGAGGAAGACCCTACGACGCTCCGACTCCTGTAATGCAAAAGAATATATTTAAGGACAATGCAGGACGTCTAGGGAAATGGAAAACGAAGAGGGAAACAATGAAGTGCTTTCAGTACAACAGAAATTACAATAACAACTTACAATTGTGTTGAGCAATTTAAAGTTATGAAGCCATTACATGAACAGAAACCGAAACACACACACACACACGCTTACACTGGCACATTCACAGCCATTCAACAGGACAATACTCTAAATGACCCAAAAGAACTTGTTAACATCCGAGAAACAGAAAAACAGCAAAAACAATTTTAAATATAACAACATTTTTATCTCTCCCCTCCCCCACCCCCCTCTTTGAACATGAAACACATTCCGAACACAATTCGAATCGAATAAAAGCAGATATCATGAAAATGTGGCTGTGGCTGTGAACTGAAGGCGAAACATTAAGACGATGATTCTGGGAAATCATTGAAATCATACGAAATTTACTGGCAGACGCATATGACATTCAATATTCAGCTGGCTGCCAGTAAATATCCAATAATTAGCGAACGAAATATTTCAAACTGTATAAAAAAAATACAATTACGCCCACTCTCACCCGTTGGAGGCCAATTTAAAGTGGGCGTATTTGTGATATCCAATTGCAATTTATTCGGTATGGACCAATGAAAATGCTAAACAGTTTCGTATTGAATCATTAAATGAGAAAACAAACAAAAAAGTTTAATTACTCAATCAAGTGTAATCTATTCGATATAGATATCGATACCTTCCCGTAAGAATGTATTAAGCGACACTTTTTTCGAAAATGACTTTTTGATGTGGAACTATACTAGAAGTTAAACGCCACATTTTGGCCTGAGTTTCGCTGCCCTATCATGGATGCAAAGGAAACTAGAGAGAAAATAAAATTGTATGAACCGCCAAGTTTTCTCATTGGAATAATGTTGCTCCCTGAAATTTGTATTATCCGCCAAAAAAATTATGCTAAGCGACATTTTTAAAAATCTAATTGTCGTAAGCAACAAAAGGTCCACACAAAAATTTTTTTAGATGTCGCTTAGTTTAACCGAAATTGTCGCTTAGCACACTCATCCAACTAGAACTTGATCCATTTTTGTGGCTTATAATAGCTTGTTCCCATTACAGCCATATTCTTAATTCGCTCTCTCATTCGTAATTCAATCTCCAATTACTAGCCGAATCACGTAATTCACCATACATAATTAAGAATGTGTAGTGGGAACAGCGTAATTCAGTGAAGTAATTCAAAGAGCGAATTAAGTAATTGTCTTTGTAGTGGGAACAAGGCATAACACTCCAGATTACGATTGTCTTTGAGTTTAAATAATTTTTCTATGAAGTAGGCTACTGCTTTTTTCCCATTTATTTTGTGTTTTTTTTTGTATCGTCGGTTGCATAGTATAATGAATACAAGTAGTATCAGTAGATGTTGTTGTTATTATATTGTTAATCAATAATCCAAAAGTGTCCTTTTTTGAATTTTTCTTTTGAAAGAAATGTTTTGTTACTTTTTATATAGATTTGTATTTATTTTATTGTTTAACAGAAAAAAATAAAAAATGAATTAAACGACACAATTTATTTCAAACCTTTATTTTTTGTGTCCATGTCAATGTTTTAAGCGCCATTTACCATTGTATCAAGCGCCAATGTCTTGACCACGAAAATGTACTAAGCGACAAAAACTTCTTATCTAATTAAAATTTTGGTTTTGCAATGATGTCAAGTTTTGTATTCTGAAAATCTCTTTCCAAATATGTTCCTTTCAATAAAATACACAAATAAATAACTAAACGAGACGTTTTTTTCGTTTCCTGAACGATTTAAGAAATGTCGCTTAATACATTCTTATGGGAAGGTATCGATATGTAAACATTTGTTCAGAGGGATAAGTGGCCAAATACGTATGAAAACAATTGAGGGGACGTCAAGGACTTGAAACACCCACTCATATTTCGTTGGGTGATAGATGTGGCTACTTCTACGCGACAGTGTTCACTATTAACAAACCCGTTGAATGAATTAGAGAGCATGTGGTTTCAATTCTATCCCCAATTGAACGGATGAGAGTTCGGGTGACACAAAAATCTTTCTTAAGTTTTATTATCTTTCTTTCGTAGGTTCATTCAGTGCTGTCTCCTGTCGAGGTCCAGGTCTAAGGCCCTGCTTTGTAAGAAATAATTTTTTTTTTTCAATCAAGAAAAAAATCTTTTTTCTATTAATAGAATCTTTTTTCTTAATAGAAAAAATATTTTTTCTTTTTTCTATTAAGAAAAAATCTTTTTTCTATTAAGAAAAAAATGTTATTTCTTAAAGAAAAATTTTTTTTTCTATTAAGAAAAAAATATTTTTTCTATTAAGAAAAAAATATTTTTTTTATTAAAAAAAAAATATTTTTTCTATTAAAAAAAAAAATATTTTCGATTAAGAAAAAAAATCATATTTCTTTAAAAAAAAAAATCTATTAAGAAAATTAAGAAATTTTTTTCTATTAAGAAAAAAAACTGTTTTCTATTAAGAAAAAAAATATTTTTTCTATTAAGAAAAAAATATTTTTTCTATTAAGAAAACAATCTTTTTTCAATTAAGAAAAACAATTTTTTTCTTAATAGAAAAAA
Source organism: Hydrotaea cyrtoneurina (assembly GCA_958296145.1). Lineage (NCBI taxonomy): Eukaryota > Metazoa > Arthropoda > Insecta > Diptera > Muscidae > Hydrotaea > Hydrotaea cyrtoneurina. The sequence continues at coordinate 17,156,870 of OY282514.1, read as the reverse complement.
ATATATTTGTTCTATTAAGAAAAAAAAATCTTCTATTAAGAAAAAATAGTTTTTCTATTAGGAAAAAAAAATTTTTCTATTAAGAAAAAAATCTTTTTTCTATTAAGAAAAAAATCTTTTTTCTATTAAGAAAAAAATCTTTTTTCTATTAAGAAAAAAATCTTTTTTCTATTAAGAAAAAAATTGTTTTTCTTAATTGAAAAAAAATATTAAAAAATTCTATTCTTTTCCGGTCTTTTTTTGCGTCTCTATCGAATAACTCATATCACTGGCGTTTGCATACCAGTCCACATTCACTTAAATGCAATTTTAGATTTTAGATCTAAACACGTATATTGCCCGTTGTCCATGTGAAAAGACGGAAACAATTGAAAGGCCAAGTGTCTAAGATAACCCATGAGGCACATGTTCCACATTATTTGACTTCAAAAAATCTACCACAAAAAAAAACAGAAAAAAACGAACGAACGTCCATTGGTGGACTGGGCATTTCAAGAGCACTCTTATTTGCATGCATTTACGAAAAGTTTCATTATTGCTGTGAGCATGTGTGCAGATTTGAATTTAAACACAATTAGAAAACTGAAGCGAACAATCATTTTTAATTTCGAAACATTTTATTTAATTGGATTTTTCATACAAAATAACATTTCAATTTAATATCGTTTCCTTGCTGCTGCTTCTTTTATATTAAATTTCTTTCCATTTGCCAGCAACAGCAACAACAACAACAAGAGCAGCAGAAAAAAACACAGACTCACACACACAAAAAAGGAAAAGAAATAAAATGTAAACAAAAATAAAAGCAAATACCGAAAACGAAAAGAAAGATTTCGTTTCGTTTTGAATGTGAAAAATGAATGTTTCCTTATAGTGCCACAGGCATTATAAACTCTCCCCCCTCCTACTCTGATGGTTTCCCATACCATGGGACAGCCTTAGTCACTGCCATCGCCTCCGACACCGACACTAACGAATGCATCGATAGCTGGGTTGTACAATTTTATTATACCCATCCAGAGACGTTCTTGGCTCAAGTGCAAAACTATGAGATTTTGTTGTTTGGAAAAACCGAAAAACCTTTTCTTGTTTTTTTTTTTTTCAAAATTTGTACTTTCTCCAAAGCATTTGTAGATGAAAATATTCTCATACATCTGTTTATTATATTACTTATACATGTGTATATGTACGTAATATTTGTATGCCAGTGTTCAGACACATGTACACTAGGGTGTAAGTTTATTTTTCTGAAGGCTCAAAAAGTGGGAATGTCTCAACTATATTGTGTTTCTATCATTGCAGATTTTCTCTCTCGCAGATTTCTCTTCTGCAGTAGTCACTATCTGAATAACATATGATTCCAAAGCAACCAGCTAGATGGACCACCCGTTATTGCAGTCAGTTCCGTAGTTTTTGTGATTTATCTAGTTCCTCTTTTGTACTCGCAGAGAATTCTATGCAAAACCACTTTGGGACCACCATACGTATGAGTAATAATATTTATTCTCTCTGAGGAGTTAATATCAATCATACGCCATGTGACTTGGTGACAGTTAACCGTGTGGGTTGTTCATCGTTTGATGCCTTCTCTTGAGCAACTTGTTTCTTTCGTTTCTTGGGTCATTTCTCAAACATTTTCTGAAGCTATAGCGGGGACTTTCCAAGATCGTGTCTCTTCTTCATATACAAATTAGAAAAATAAAATTTGAATGTCTGTTTGTGATCTGCATAACCCAGTGAAACAACCAGTTCAAAATGCACAGCATTTGATGACTTCTTTTGTAGTCGCTCTGACAAAAACATCTTTGTGTGTGATGGGTTTCGTCGCTGAGTCTTTCGAATGTTGTCATTGTGTGTAGAAATAAAATCCAGATAGATATATCTGGAGGAGCTCTGACGAACCTACTTCTTCTGTAATGTCATTCATCGCGGAGTCTTCCATATGTTGTCATTGTATACAAATCAAATCGAGAGAGATTTATCCCGAGGTGCAAAAGCTTACTTATGTGGGCTTCTTCGGTCAATGGTGTATGCAGCATCACCTTGTTTACCTTTCTCTTCTTATGTTTGTAAACATTCATCAATGACAGTATACTGTTAAATTCGGTACACCCCAGTGTTCATATTTGTCTTTCTGTATATTTTAGGAATACGTGTGTGCGTTCGATACATTTTTATATGTTATACTCGTTTGAGTTAGGAGAGAAAAAAAGTGCAACGATTTTTTTTTTTTGTTTTTTTTTTTGAAAATTCTGTTCGATACTTCGATGGACTTCATTTCATTGCTTCTTTACGAGTATTTCCTGAATGTTTAAGACTACACTATCGTACGTAACAATAACAGTATGTCTGTATGTGTGTGCAACATATACGTTTAACTTTATGTCTGAGAATTCATTTCACTCAATTTACTTAAGAATCAAAATCGAAATCAGTAAAAATGTTTAAAATGTTGTTGTTGTTGTTTATTTTTTGTTTTTTTGCATTTGTCTTTCTCTTTGCAACACACAAAAAAAATGAAGGAAATATTGATCGTTTTTATTGCTGTGGCAATGGAGCCGAAGGTGGAGGTGAGTGCAGCAGCAACCATCGGTAGAGTGAAATTCAATCTCGAAAAGTTTACATGAGTAAATATTTCCTTTATTGATATTATATCAATTTATTCAAGTGTGCAAGAAAACTCAATATTAATAAAAATATATTTTAATGCTACGGAAAAAAAGAAAAACGCATTTGATTTGAGTGAGTGGGGTGAAGTTGTCGCTGATTTGTCACGGAAATCGAAATCTTTCCAAGTAAACCTGTTTTTTTTTTTTTGAAATTTTTACACATAACTTCTTACTATTCTTTGGAAAACATTTGAAATCGTCATGGATTGCAGCATATCTGAAACTGTTCTTTAAAGCTGCCATTTCCCAAACCAATTCTCGTTTTGTATATTTTATTCAGAGGCCATTCTGATATGATTAAAGTGAACATTCTGTTAGAGGAAATATTTAAATTGACTGAACATGTCAAATTATGCCTTATGGTCGTTTATGTACAATATTTTGATTTGAAGGTTAGGTTATATTTTTAAAAGTTGCAAAGTAGGGTGACGTGGATCAATGTCGGGATCATGGCTTAATGGAAGGACCAATTGTAAATTGTGGAATTTTGCATATATTATTTGGAGGATTTGGCAGAATTATTCATTTTGGTCTTTTTGGAGTTGTTTTTCATTTATTTTTGGAAATTTTACATTTTTGGGAGATTTTTCACAATTTTTTTTTTTAATTTATTTTTGGAAATTTTTCATTTGGGGGATTTTTTAGAATTTTTGGGGAAATTTTTCATTTATTTTTGGAAAATCTTCATTTAGGTTTTTTTTAGAATTTTTGGGTCATTTTGCTTTTGGGGAAGTTCATTAAGAGCCATCGCATGGACTGTGACATCGTTCTGTTGAAACGACATGCCGACCAAGATCAATTCTTCTTCCAGCTTCTTTAAAGCTTATTCACCGAAAAGTCAAGATTGTCGTAAATTTCCCGGCTTCAGCTCCTGAACTAGCTGTATTTTGTATGGAAAATAGATCTGGGATGAACGACTTAAGACGGTTTTAAGAAAGTGACCACAGGATTCACTTCTCTTCGTTCAGGGAGGTTTTCTTCAAAGAGTTATGGCGGTTTTAAGTTTTCGAAAGAAATACTGAATTTGTGTATGAAAAAAAAAGTATCACACAATTTAAGTTAAAGAGGATTCACTGCTCTGCGCTCCAGGAGGCTTTTTTTAAAGAGCTAGGACGGTTTTAAGTTTCCCAAAGAAATACTGAATTTTTGTATGAAAAAAAAATTACCACGGAATTTGCTTCTTTTCGCTTTAGGAGGCTTATTTAAAGACTTATGAGAGATTTAAGAAAGATGGAATTTTTGATCAGAAGATTCACAGCTTTTCGCTCTCGGAGGTTTTCTTTAAAGAGTTATGGCGGTTTTATATTCTCCAAAGAAATACTGAATTTTTGTATGGAAAAAAAAGTATCACACAGTTTGCTCCTTTTCGCTTTAGGAGCCTTTGTACAATGCACTAATTAAAAATACACTTGCACGGCTGAATGTTTGTAAGACACTCACTCATTGAGTACTTGTTAGATACTGATTTTTATTTATGAACTAGTAAGTTGTAATGCGCCTATGGCGCCCGTTGAAATATGGAAAAAAAATTTAGTTGAAAAAAAAAATTTTTTGTGGAAAAAAAAAATTGTGTAGAAAAAAAAAATTTTGTTGAAAAAAAAAAATTTTGTTGAAAAAAAAATTTTTTGTGGAAAAAAAAAATTTGTGGAAAAAAAAAATTTGTAAAAAAAAAAATTTTGTAAAAAAAAATTTGGGGAAAACACAATTTCTGTACAAAAAAAAATATTATTTTTTTATTATTATTATTTATAGAATTATTATAGAATGCCTATTTAAATTCCTACGTACTGCGTGACAGAGTCAGTGAATCAGTGAATCAGGGAATCAGTGAATCAGAGAATCAGTGTCGAGGGTAAATATATATTAAGATATTTCCTTAATCTACCATACATTTTCTTAAACTAAACTAATCCTAAAGAAGGAACGAGAACGCGATAGACGCATGCGTGGGGTTGTTTTGTCAACCCACTCACGCATAACATCTTGTGGAAAATTCCACTCGTTATCATGCTCGTCCCTTATTCTAAAAATAGCCCGCCGCTCTATACCACACACGCATGTTGTACTGCCTGCTTATCTTAAAAAAACCAAGCTACAACATACGCACATGCATTGAATATATCCAAATTACAATTGTATACATTATTTGAATACATACAAACTACAGTACAGTTATACACATTGTTTTGAATACATTCAATTACCGAATCCAACACAATTTTATACCTTCAGCAGAAAAGGAAAAAACACCATGTGAGGATTTACAGAAATCTGAACAGCCTTATTTAAAGAGTTATGACAGTGTTAAGAAATATTGCATTATTGCAAGGAAAACAAATTATCACAAGATTCACTACTTTTGGCACTAGTATAGCCGCGTATACATACGTCGTTACATGAGATCGTGCGATTTGAACGCCTTGGTTTCTTCTAATTCCGAGCAGAACTGATAACTTTAATATTACAATTTAAAATCTAGGTGTTTTTCAATTTCGGTTTAATTTCTTTTACAATTAAATTTTTTTTTTTATAGAATTTTTAAAAAAAAATTTGTAGTATTCTCGCATTATGAATAGGCTCCGCTTAAGATCATCGGCACTAACCTAGTGCTCATGGTTAATCATGAAGCAGATTGAGTTAAACGTCACACTACGTTCTTAGCATTTGTCATTTCGAAATTGTCTTCCAAATACAGTTGGACAATATCAATTTTCAATTCCATTTCCCATTAAATGGTGCCACCAATAAAAGAGAGAGTACGACTCTACTTAGCACTAACATCCACACATACATATGTAAGGTATATATTTTGGGGAATAAATTGCAGCATTCAGAAAATTACAAATATACAATTTACCGTACCACAGAAACCTTAATACCGATGCTGGGAATGCATTGAACAATGCACAATTTACAAACACCGACAACAGGAAAGAGCCATAGAAACAGATGCACAAACACAATAATTCGGAGAAACCATGAAACCCAACAAACCACAGCCACAAATAATACAGACTCCCCGCCCCCCTTTTTTTTGGGTACAAACCCACTGCGTCACCAAGTCAGGGATGTGGAAATGTAAAAAAAAAAATATGTGGGGGGGTTAGAGTGATTCTTCTGGGAAGACAAAGCATTGAATTGGAGACAGTCTAACACACACAAGTTAATGAAATATAGTTCCCCTAAATACTGAAGCAGAAGAACAACAAGAAGAAGAGGCAGTAGAAACGAATCTGAAATTATGAACAACACCATGCACAAGGTATACATCGGACTTAAAACTACAAAACACCTGAGACTTTGTAAATATTAAAGGATGATATCCAAAAATACGGATGCGGATGGAACGACCATACATAAATATATGTTACATGTGTGAAAATGTGTGTATGTGTGTGTGTGTGAGACCTTGTTGATGTTGTTGGTTTCATGCCACATCCATATTATATGACATAAACTCTAGATGGCGTCTACATAGTTACTATACGAGTGTTATAGCCCTGGGGCGTAGAAAAGGGCCTTAAAGAATAATGGGTGGGATAATAAATGGGCCTAGAGGAGGAACACTAACCGAAATTCTCTATAAGTGGAGCGGGTCTTTAAGAAAATCTGCCAGACTTGTCTGAGATCTTTAAAAGGAACGAAGAATAAGTAGAGAAAAAAATAACCAGGCACATGATCTGTAGAGCTTATTAAGAAATCGGCAGAATTACATTCCAGCAGGACTAAATTAAGGTCTGTAGACCTTAGATGAAAACTCTGAGGGCAGACGGCTCGCAACTCAAAGCATTGGAAAATATCTCTAAATTCCACAGAGATTCCATTCCATTCATGAAGAAGATCTGTAGAGTGTAGTAGAAACTCTGCAGAATTCCATTCCAGCAGAAATAAATAAAGGTCTGTAGACCTTAGAAGAAAACTCTGTGAGCAGACGGCTCGCAACTCAAAGCATTGGAGAATATATCTAAATGTCATTAGGGATTCCCGTTCTCAAAGAGAGTCCATTCCCGTTCAGGAAGAAGATCTCACCACTACACCTGCCTTAAAGAGAATCTCTAAAGACCAAGAGAAATTCCATTCAATCGGGACTTTATGAAGAAGGTTTGCAATCCTTAATAGAAAAATACATGACTTGGAAGCGAAGGAGAGAATCCTGGGAGAAGATCGCCAAATATCATGTCTTTCTGGCAGGACTAACTGAAGAACATCTGCAAACCTTAGTAGAAAAATGCCACCTGGGAGACCTGCATGAGAAGAGGACTCGCAACTTGAGGCTGCGGAGAAGAACTCTAAAGGCCATAAGAAATTCCGCTTCATTAAGGAAGAAAATCTGTAAAGATCTATATGGGAGTCTTGCAATAAAAAAGGAGTCCTTAGAAAAGATGTTTAATAGAAAAGGACAGTTTCCATTCAGGCACAACTTCACAAAGAAGGTACAACAATCGTAGACTTGACAAAAAATCTGAGAAGAGGACTCCATACTAAAGACCTTGTTCGGTTCTGACAGAGATTAATTCAGGAAAAAGATGTTAATAAAAAAAACCTTTTTGAAAAAGTAACATGCCAGGCAACAAGGTATGTGGAAGATCTGGCAGAACTTCATGAAAAAGTCCTGTCGGCCGGGAATCTCGTTAGGTGACAAACCATTAAAGGAAATGCCAACTGGCAGAACTACAAGAGAAGGCAGTAAGGACAAAAGTGAAAACAGAAGTCATTAGAGAGAGAGAGAGAATCACCATAGAGAAGACAATAAGACCATTCGAAAGTTCTGTTACTAGGAATCTTTTCAACTGGTGGCATATTTTCATATTTACCACGGACAGACATTTCGAAGACCTGCCAGAGAAGAAGGCTCTCAACTCGAGGCCTTGGCGGGAGGCCATACGAGATTAAATTTGGAATAAGTCCTGCCAGAATGGAAACTCGTTGGCTTACAAACATTTAAAGGAAATGCCAACTGGGAGAAGCCTTGCAGTAGGAGACAGTGTAGCAATTCAGGTCCTCGTAAAGAGATCCTCTTTAAGATCAGCAACTTCTAGATTTCAGACGAGAGGAAGAGATAACTTTAGGAGAGTAGCTGGGAAAACGAGCTCTAAAAGCCCCAAAGAACATATGTAGAATTTTACGAATGTCTGATCTGGACAGACTTTTAAAGGACCTAATGTAACAAAAGGGTTTAAATTTCGGCCCATGGCACATAAGGCAAAAAAGTGAAACCTTTACGGAGAAAAAGATAGGCCATTGCAAATAAAACAAGTGGGCGTTTAGAAAGATCTGCTGCAGGGAGGCTTTAAAAGAAAATGTGAGCTGATAGGGCTGGATGGGCTGAACGAGAAGATAGAAGGCTTGCAAAATCATATGATGTTATGAGACAAAAAGAGGTCATTCTTGCAGTTCTTGACAAAATTCTTTTAGTCCTTGACAACTACGACAAGTAATTGCTTCATACATATTAGGGTGGAGTGAAATTCAAAAAAAAAAAGTTAACCTCGGAAAGAGATGTAGTCTGGGGTCCTAATGAGGGGAAAAATAAAGAAAAAAAATTTAAAAAATTTTTAGGGGTCGCGCCACTCCCTCGAAATTTGAAAATTATCGCTATTTTAGCGTTGATTTTAGAAAAATCCTAAAAAGTTTTATGTCAATAAATGATTGCAATAGCGTAAACAATGAAATAAGGTCATGAAAAAATTTAAAAAAAAATTTCTCATTGTTCAAAAATTTCAAAAAGTAAAATAAGTCAAATCGTCCCTTCTTCAGAAAATTGACTGAACAATGAAATCGCCACCAAAGCTACAAATATTTGTCGATTATCCTCATATTTGCCTCAAATACTTTTGTTTGGGCACTGAACAAGCTCAAACTTTTAAATTTCGAATAAGTTAAGTCGTTAATTTGTACGATTTTTCTAAAATCAACGCCAAAATAGCGATAATTTCCAAATTTCGAGGGAGTGGCGCGACCCCTAAACATTTTTAAAAATTGTTTTCTTTATTTTTCCCCTCATTAGGACCCCAGACTACATCTCTTTCCGAGGTTAACTTTTTCAAATTAAAAAAAAAGCATGTTTTCACTCCACCCTAATACATATATCGCAAAATTTTGTGAAGGTCTGCAGACATCTCTATGTATTCTGTCTCCTGCTGCAGCCGCACCAGACACAAACTCACCGAGAAGGCCCCGTTTTACCAAAGGACCCGCTCCGCTGGCATCTAACGGTACATGCATCCATCTGTTCGCATGGACTATTGTGTCATGTTTATATGTATTTTTGCAGCAGATAAAGAAGCACAACTTGTTACATCAGGATTCAACTAATGACAATGACAACACACCGACATAATGCAAAAGGATGATGCCAAAGGACTCCATTCACTCCTAAGGATGTCTGCTCTGTGTGTGTGTGTGTGTGCTCTCTCGTACGTATGTGTGGATTTAACAATTATTTCACATGGGATTTGAAACAAATGACAAACACTTGTAATATTTTCAATTACTGTTGTTTTCCCAGATATAGTGAACATTTCCCGTTGCCACAGACGAGTGAGAACTCACAAATTAATGTTTAACAAACGACGACGACGACGACGAAGAAGAAGAAGCATACAAAAAATATGATTGTGTAGCAAACAATGTTACGTGGTGTGGTGTGTAATAAGATTAAGCATCGTAAAGCATATTTTAAAAGAGGTGGCAGTCATTAGACAGGAACCAGCACTCAAGCAATGGAAATGGGGGTGCAGGGGTGAAATGCCCTAAGTTTTACCCAAAAGAGGGTATTTAGGAACACACAAATCGCATGAGAACATCTGCGGGAACGATTTTAAAATTTAAAAGGAATCTGAAAAAGAATACAATGATGAACGAAAAAAGTGTGTCTGGGCCATTTTTCTTTGAAAATGGAGCTGGTAACGTCATTGCGGTTAACGGTGAGTGCTACATAGGCATGACATGCCATATTTTGCGGAAAATTGAGGGCATGGACTAGGACGATCATTGGAGCAACATGACCATACAGCCCGGTAATCGGGTTATTAAATTTACAGTCAGAATTGGGACTTACTTATTAACATCCCTTAAAATTCCATGAAGAAACAGACGGGGAACTTCTCTCGAATCAGTGAGTTGTGTACGATATAATTTCTATGTCCACTAACCTGGATCTACTGTTAAAAACCGGCTCCCAACGACTAATGTTTTTCTAGAGAAGTTTTACATGGCTTGGAGATTACTCTCTTACTCGTAAAGTCGCCAACATTTACGAGATGGAAACAGTCGCTTAAAAATGTTTCATGGTCTTAGCCCGGTTCTCACTCGGGTTCTTCCGTGTGATAGTCGCACACACTCCCCTACCACACCATGGCCGTCCACAAGAAGAAGAATTGATACTACGGCAAAGAATAATCTACAGTGTGGCAGGACAATAAAAACTCTACTCAGTTTACTTTTCAAGTGCAACCCAGATCATATTCTTTCAATTTTCCCAACCCAACGTCATTTTCAAACCTTAAAAGAAACACAAAGATTATTTCACATACAGCTAGCCAATTTATGAAATTAAAATCAAAATCATTTTTCATACATTTTTTTTTTCACAGCCAAAAATCTAATCTCCTTTCCCCCCCTTCTGGAATAAGTAAAACAACACACACCGTTGTAAGAACGTAATTCGTTCACAAACATTTGAATGTATAACCGCCCTTGGCACATCCTTTTTGTCCGATAGAATCCTGTCTGCCCCATGTCCACGTGCTAGTGGACAAATCAATAACCAATTAAATACCCCAGCACTTGTTTGTGTCCCTTCTTTAAATTTGCAATTTCAATTTTCCCAACGGAAATCTCAATCAAATTGGTGTCGTCTATTTGCAGACTGAACATTTTGTTTTTCTTGATTGTTTTTTTTTTTTTCAAATTATACAGATTTAGATGTGTGTTTAGACAGATGTAAAATTGTATTTCGTCGGCAAGTTTCGTATCAGCTTATATTGGCCAGCTTATATGTTATCTTTGGAATACCCAAACTGAACTGAAAGGGTGTTGACCGTTACCAATAAAGCTTCACTTGCTCATGCCTTAAATTGAGAGATTGCAGTTCAGGTGGAATTATAACAACAACAACAAAAAGGAAATATTATGGCTACAAAGAGCAAAACTGGCTATGCCAATGTGTGGACAGTACATTCCATAAGATGGAAGTCAGGCTAAAAATTGTGAAATGTAATAGAACTGGGTATAATATGATAAAGTTCCGCAGCGATGAATATAATACAGTATATCCGAAAAACACATTCGGAAATCCTATCTTATTTTGACCATAACAGCGATTTCTGCTAAAATTCTTGGCTCTTAGGTATTGCAAGGAATTTTATGAATTTCGTTTTTAATCAAACACAACTTTTATTTTCGGAGACCAAATAAGATATTCTGTGGTATTTTGTGGGCAGATCAGTTGAGGTTTACTTCTTGAAGAGGATTGGTAGTGAAACAAGTGTCCGCTTAAGAGAGATGTCCGCAAGGAGAGATTACACTGTACTACCTTCATAACATACAAATGAAACTATGTCACATTAAACTTAAAAAATTATACTTTTTGACAGCGGACCATGCTTAATAGTGCTGGGTATCAGTCAGTGGGTGCTGCTGTTGAACTGGAAATGCTACAATGATTGACCAGTGTCGGGGACTCATGGTCGGGGACTCCTGGAATGTTTGATCTGGTCTAAAGCTAGGTTCACATTTGAAAACTAAATAATTTATTTAGGGCAATCAAGAAATCATATTATTGACAAATAAAATTATTTGCCAGCAAATAAAATTATTTGACGTAAATAAAATTATTTATCAGAAAATAAATTTACTAAAAAATAAAATTATTTGTCAGCAAATAAAATGATATGCCAGCAAAAAAAATTATTTGCCAGCAAATAAAATTATTTGTCAGCAAATAAAATTATATGCCAGCAAATAAAATTATTTATCAGAAAATAAAATTATTTATCAGAAAATAAATTTACCTGGTCTAAAGCTAAGTTCACATTTGAAAACTAAATATTTTTTTAAGAGCAAACAAGAAATCATATTATTGACAAATAAAATTATTTGCCAGCAAATAAAATTATTTATCAGAAAATAAATTTATTTATCAGAAAATAAATTTATTTATCAGAAAATAAATTTATTTATCAGAAAATAAATTTACTAAAAAATAAAATTATTTGCCAGCAAATAAAATTATTTAACAGAAAATAAAAATATTTGCCAGCAAATAAAATTATTCGACAGAAAATAAAAATATTTGCCAGCAAATAAAATTATTTGACAGAAAATAGATGTATTTGTCAACAAATAAAAATATTTTCTTCTTCCGTCAAATGGAATAAGCCGTTGGCCCGTGGACTTTATCTCGTTTTTATCTCAATATCTCAAGAACAGGGCGAGATATCAAAAAGAAATATGTACAGTGTAAGGGACTGAAAATTTTGTCCGTTTATGAGAGGTGTCGGCTTATGAGAGAAATACATAAGAGGACTGAAGCGGTTTGGTACGGAAAAAAGTGTCCGTTTGTGAGAGGTGTCCGCAATACACCATATTTAAAATTTTTTGTTCATTTTGAAAAAATAATTTTTTTTTTTTTTTAATTTTCAACAATGACGAGGAAAAAGCTTGGTTTTCGGTGGGTTGGTCAAATAAATTTGCTTGAGAAATATTTGTTTAAGTTGGAACGGCACGAAAATATGTTTGACGCAATGCGGGCAAACAAAAAGTGTCAAATAAATGCGCATAATGTGAAGCCATAATTAGTTCAACAAATTATTATTATTATATTTATTTATTGCAAATATAATTTACAGGACCATTTCTGGAAATAAATCTGTGACCGATTAAGTTGACTGGAAAATGTTCGATGGGCTCTATGAACTTCGCGAACAGATTAGTATTTCTTTTTCCCCAAACTAATTTCCAAACCTTTCTGAACTGAAATGTCAACAGAGTTCGACTGTATAGGCTGCTCAACAGCAATTCTCGATTTCGATAGTTTTCATTCAGCTTAAAATGCACCCTATATTACACGGTGACCACAACAATTTCTCCGACAGTGTGGCTCTTAACCTTACAGCTTTAACCACAATAATCTATCCCCCGTAATCATAAAAATTCAAAACAACAGATTCAAAGCTTTGTTCAAAAAAATGTGTGAAAACTATTTTTGTATTTTCATACATGTTTCTTAAAAAAGGTTTGTAAAAATGTTTTAAATTTTTTATAATGAACTAGTAAGTTGTAATGCGCCTATGGCGCCCGTTGAAATATGGAAAAACAATTTTGTTGAAAAAAAAAATTTTTCTTGAAAAAAAAATGTTTGTTGAAAAAAAAAAATTTCGAAAAAAAAATTTTGTAAAACAAAATTTTTGTAAAAAAAAAAAAATTTTGTTGGAAAAAAAATTTTGTAAAAAAAAAATTTTGGTAAAAAAAAAATTTGGGGAAAACACAATTTCTGTACAAAAAAAAAATATTTCTTTTTTTATTATTATTATTATTATTATAGAATTATAGAATGCCTATTTAAATTCCTACGTACTGCGTGACAGAGTCAGTGAATCAGTGTCGAGGGTAAATATATATTAAGATACTGGGGCATATATTTACTATGACAATGTCTCCCCCATGATATGTTGCCCTGTTCAATCGGAACTCTCCATAGACACCCACTGTATTTCCTTAATAGCAAACTATGACCCTTTTCGCTTGCAAATCATCAAATGATGTTTGGTTTTACCAAAAACAAAAAAAGGACGAACGGGCGTTTTGTGAAAACATATCACATTTGTTGCCAATGAATTTGGCAACAACACATTCCAATATTTACCCTAAGCAGGTGTTAATTTAAACTAAGTTATACAAGTTTCCGGTAAATCTCAGCATTTTTTGCCATCCAACAGATTAGCATAAAATAGCTGAGGGCTACTTCACAGCAACACCCCACACCAATTATCTACACCTCCTCGAACAGCTTCTTTTGGATTTTCTCTGAGGGTAGGAAGGGCAGGGCAGGAGATTTTGTATTCGTATGAGGAGTTTGTTAAATCAATAAGAGAAGTTAACCTCTGAACTTATTCCAGAGCGCATAAACTCTGTGTTTTTCTTTGGTTGAGGGTGGGGCACGAAGGGAGGTTGAAATGTCAAATGTTTAAAATTGAATTACAATTTCATTAAATTTCAACTTGATTATTTGTCTTCCTTCCTTCCGGTCTGTCTGTCCATCAGCCAGTGTGTGTGTGTGTGTGTGTTTGTTTCAGTTTCCCCCTGTTTATGTTTCTAATTAGCTTCACTCTTCAGAAAGAGTTTAGGCAGTTGTGTCATGTTTGCCAAACCAGACCGACAGCCAGTGGGACGGACGACTAGACAGGCGACCCTGTGGTCGGGAAGGGGGCTAATTGAAACGGTGTGCCGATATGCCCGGTAATGCTGTGAGGTGTAAGGAAATATTATAATTTTCACAAACTAATTAACATTTACAACATAAATTGATGTTGATGCAGCGACAGACGAACTCCAGCCAGCCCCGTGAAAAGGGGAAAAGTGTTTGTGGCTTTAAAATAGAAGAGTATTTTTGGATGATGTGCTGTGATCCACTTATAAAAATAAGTTTAGACCATAAACTCTATATGGAAATGACAATCGACGAGTGAGTATTGACTGCTGTGTACTTATTTTTATTATTTCACATTAGAAACCCCCAATTTCTATGTTTTTTTGTGCTTTTAGTTTGTGGGCCAATTGTCGGTTTGTTTTCTTTAGTATTCCCTCGACAACGGTTCTAACATTAAAGAGATGATGTCTGTTTCCATTCAGTTTGGCCATAATCATTGAATCAAAACAATAAGAACGACAACAATACCTTCGGTATCGTTTTCACAGTTATCGAACTAACCCTTTTTCTTTGATTTCATTTCATTTCACCTCGCCCAGCCCAAGAGCAGAAGCACAGGGGAATTCGGTGCAAGAAAGGCAACCCTACCAACTGTATCAACATCTTGGCCATTAATCCCATTTGCCAATGGGTGTTACAATAAGACCTAAGGACTTAACAACTACAACTGTTCCCAAACAACAACAACAACAGCAGCAGCAAAAAAAAAAAGGATTCAAAACAATCGTGTGAAACGCAAAGCGAACATACTCAATTCACGTTATAAAGTTTCTATAGCACAGTGATACGAAACCACAAAAAAACAAATAAAGTATCAGAAAAATTCTGAAAAAAAAACGTAAATCTACCTGCCTCGTCAACGCCATTGTCTGTTGGACTGCCTTCGAGGAATTACTCAGTCTATCACTAAATTCTCACCAGTAGAATTTCATCCCGATTCTCGGAGATTCGTTTTCGTCTTTCGGGCTTTCTCCGCCGCCTGCAACCTTTGGTGGGCATAGGCTATGAATGTCATGATTGTATTCCAGGTTTCTTCCCTTCCTCATCTAGTGTAGTGGTTGGCACAAAGAGACTAGGCAATTTCACTCTAGTTGAAAATTTAAACCGTAAATTAGTTAGGACACTCTAGTCTCTCACGATTTAATCGCGTATACTCAAGGTAGCATAGCAAACACTTCATACTCTAGTGTAGTGGTTGGCACAAAGAGAGTAACCAATTTCAGTCTAGGGAAAAATATAAATCGTGAGCTAGTTAGGACACTCTAGCCTCGCTCGGTTGCCACGGAAATAGAAAGGGCTGGCAAAATGAGTGCAGTGGTTGACACAAAGAGAGTAGCAAATTTCAGTCCAACACCGACTACAGTGGTTGGCACAAAGAGAGTTAACAACGATTTTTATGGTGCACCAGATTCATATGATGGTTTTTATATTTTTCAAAAAAAAAACAGCCAAATGAAAATTAACGTAAGTCAAATCTTTATCACGATGAAATACAAGATAGGAAGGAATCAAGGAATCTCTCCTTATTTGACGGCAATGTTGGGCATAAAATTAATTCTAAGGAAACACATAAACCCTAATCGGAGATTAAATCGATAGATTAAATAGGAAATACTACTTACCCTTGTGAAGTGGTTAACGAGGGCACAGAGAGATGTCTCATAAGTTCAAATCAAAGGCAGTGAGCGGCATACAAATTCAGGTTGATGAATATCGATGAAACCTGCAATAAAAATAATGAAAAAAAAATTAGACACAGTTTCTAGTTTTTTGAATTATGAGGAGGAAAATATAGCTGCCGATAAGTTTTGTTTATATGAAACCAAATTCTCTCAACCTTCACTACGATTCTAAACCGGCGGGAACATTGCGACCATTTCTACATCGTTGAAATTCAGAACCCTATTAGCCTGGAACCCGGAAAACGCACAAAAGACAACAAAGTAACACCAGATCCTCAGCAATAATAGGAAAATACCTATCTGAACCCTATAGGTGTTGCTTTTTTAAGCAGAGCGGAAAGTTCTGCAACCCTCACTAAACTGAAAATTTTCTCAGGAATACCACAATATATTTTATTTTTATAATGGTGCGTTTCCTGTCAGCTGTGTCATTATCAAATTCACGACTCCCTCTTTTCGATGGCTCTATGAAAAAAGGTTAAAATGAAAAATGCCCCAAAAAAATTTAGATTGAACCAAATGAAGAATTCCACAAAATAAATGAAAAATCCCCCCAAAAGCCCAATATGAAAATTTTCTATGAAATTTCCAAACAAAAAAAAAAGAAGAATGCCCTAAATGAAGAATTCCACAAAATAAATGAAAAATCCCCCAAAAAGCCCAATATGAAAATTTCCCCAGATATTCCCAAAAAAAATATTTTTAAGAATTTTCCAAAATATATGAAAAATTCTCCCAAAAACCAAATATGAAAATTTCTCCAGAAATTCCCAAACAAAAAGAAGAATGCAAGAAATGAAGAATTCCCCAAAATAATTGAAAAATCCCAATATGAAAAGTTACCCAGAAATTCCCAAAAAAAAATGAAGAATGCCCGAAATGAGTAATTCCCAAAACTAATTAAAAAAATCCCCCCAAAATCCCAGTATGAAAAATTTTCCCAGAAAAATTACCCAATACAAATTCCGCGACATATTACGAAAAATATCCCAAAAAATCCAAAATATTCCCAATTTTTAATTTTGAGATAATTTTTTGTGTTTTTGGGGATGCTTTTTTATAATTTTTTTTTCGGTTAATTTTCAAAATATTTTGGAGGATTTGGCATATTGTGTTTTTGGTGGAATTTTTCATATATTTTGGAAAATTCTTTAATTTATTTTTTTGGGAATATCTGGAGATTTTTTATATGAAAATGAAATGTTAATTTAAAATTATGAAAAAAAAAATTTTTTTTTTGGGTCATTTTTCATAGACCCTTTACGAAACCCTAACATCCTTCTCATCCTAACATCGCCGACATATTACGAAAAATATCCCAAAAAATCCAAAATATTCATAATTTTTTATTTTGAGATAATTTTTTGTTTTTTTTATAATTTTTTTTTCGGTTACTTTTCAAAATATTTGGGTCGATTTTGCATATTGTGTTTTTGGGGGAATTTTTCATATATTTTGGAAAATTCTTTAATTTATTTTTTTTGGAAATATCTGGGGAAATTTTCATATTGGGGAATTTTTCAATCATTTTGGGGAATTCTTCATTTGGGGTATTCTTTATTTTTTTTTTTTTTTTTTTTTGGAGATTTTTTATATGAAAATGAAATGTTAATTTACAATTATGAAAAAAGTGTTCAATGAGTTTTTTCTAATTTTTTTTTTTTATTTTTTTTTTTGGGAGTTTTTCATAATCCCTTTACGACCCTAACATCCTTCCCTGTTCAAGTATCACGAAGTTTTGAAACCAAAGACAACTAATGCCGTTGTATGGGTTTCACACCACGGTGCGTTATCGTACAAAAGTCCGCAAAGCATGGAATTATTCTCAAATTCTATACAAAGATCTGCTGCCACTTTTTGTTCGCTCATGTTGGTCCAAAAGTTGTATGGCTAAATTTGGATTTTATATCGTATTGTTGGCCAAAACCGAATAATGCTGAATGTCGATGCTACGGTGAGTTGGATGTGTGAATATTTCAGTTGTTTCCCTTTTCACTGGCTACTGGGCTGAGATGACAACACGCTACACAAATCATATACAATTCAATTCCATGATGTTTGGGCTGCATGTGGGTGTGTGATGATTAAGTTTTTGCTCTTTATCTTTTTGTCCTTTATTGTCAATGGCTTTCTGGTTGTGTGTCGGAGGACATACCAATGTGCGGGAGTGATGAAATCGTTTAGACTGAGATGTATGCATAAATTTCCACAAAACTACGTTCGCATCATTTGAAATTCCAATTTTGTGCTTACTTGTTAGTGTCGCATATAAGGAATTCGGAAATGGATGTGGAACTAAATAGTGTCTGTCTTAGGATCCTTGTTGGTCCGTTCGTCCGTCCGTTGCCTTAATATAGATGTGGTATAATTTGATGAGACTTGAATTTGTCACGTTGTTCGAGGGGTGTTGTTGGAGGATTTCGGCGGAGTGGCGTTGAAATGTAAAACTTGAAGAGTTGGTGGCATTGAGGGAATGAGTTATGGTAAGACCATCAAAACGTTTTTCAGCGACTGCTTTCACCTCGTAGGTGATGGTGACTTTAGGAGTACCTGAGTAGTCTCTAAGCCATGTAAAACTTCTCTAGAAAATTCTACGAACAAAATAAACTCGGATAACTTCGTTTTTTTTTGTGACCAACACTCAGGTGTTGCCCCCTATAAATGTAATCCACTGTGTTAGCAGAAGGGAATTAGGGTATCGTAGGGAGGAAAGAGGGAGCAGTCTTTGTGGACATTTTGTTTAGAATTTGAGAATGCCACTGGAAGAATATTCCCCATGCGAACGGTTCGGCTGAAGAAGGAATTTTGTCTATAGTGTGTCGTCAGCCGGCCTCATGACAACGAAAACGTATTCCGATTTCCCCACACTAAACTTTCACCAGACCCTACGAGATTTATGATTTCTCTACAATTTTCTGATACACATATGCCACTAATACGGTTTAGATAGAACTATTCAAACACACACACACAGTTATAAATATAAACTATCTCTGTATGCGTGTGTATATGCAAAAGCGTATGTGTGTGCTTAGAGTGTGATGATATGAACAAGATTTCCTGTTGGTGATTGTCTCTTAATGTGTACATGAGATGGTACTGCCAACAGACAACCCCCGCCCCCCCACAAAATAGTTCCCCAAACCCCCGCGGAATCAAACGCACTGTGAGTTGAGTCGACATTCAACTGAAATGTATGTTGCTGTGTGTGTGTGTGTGTGCAATGAAATGGGGGACAACAACACAGGCATAAGAATATACAAATATGTGCATATGTATGAATATGTGTCGGTAAGTGTGTATTGGTGTTGGTGTGATTACACATATCACCATAATTGCGAAACCCTTTAGATAATTGTACCCTTGAGTCTTTGAAGAATATGCGTACAAACGCACACACACACACACATGAGAGTATCCTTAAACATACACACTCGCTGTACAAACTATCCGAGCGACAGACAGATGCAGATTCAATATGGTGTCCATGTAGGGACATTCTATAAGGGTATGGTCACGTGCTAAGTAAACACTACAATGTGCACACACACACACATATACACACGCCTGGAATTATGCCTACGCATGTATGTACTCATATTACCCTTTTTAGCATAACGAAAACAAGCAGCCACCACCAACAAACAAACAAACAGACGAGCGAACGAACGAGCGAACGAACAGGCAGACAAACCCACACTTTGGCCAGACACTGTTTATGTGTCCAAGAAGATACCCAATCAGTAAACAAATGTTTCGAGTATCGCTCGCATGAAAACATTCTGTGAATTGGTTTAGGCTTATCTTAAGTACAATATAATGTTTATAGTATCCACAGATACACACACACCCACCGCTCACTTCCTCAGTCATTCACACTGGCTTTATCAGCAACTGAAATTGTAAAATTCCAACAAACCAAAAAAAAAAATCAGGGAATCAAAGCCAAACTCTACGAGACAGAACTAACAACCGATTATGTAGACAGACAGTGAATTGTTGGTTTTTGAATGGAAACATTTAATGGGAGTAGTGATTTTAAATGATTCCGAAAAGATACCCAAATTCCAGCGGAGCTGGAATTCATAAGGAAATTATTGTGCACTTAAATATTTTCACATAATCAGGAAGTATGACAATCTACATTATCTGTGGGCCATTTATTATGTGGAGTATTGGGATAATGTCGATTGGTTATTATTCGCATTTCTATATATTTGTGTATACAGAAATTACCAAAGTACTCAAATATGTGTGAATTGGATGGGTTCTCACTCTGATTGAAATAATACACAAATAAGTTCGAATTTCTTTTCATGCACAGAAAAAAATAATTTTTCGATTCAATGAAAATATTTACGAATTCAAACAAAAATAATCATTGAAAATCGTGTGATGAAACAATTTGTCAACTTAAAGAAAATATTCGTATACTGTCTATCAAAAATATTTTTGAGGAAGAAAGTTTCATATATACAAAAAAATTTTGTAAGTCGTTCATTAAAAATATTTTTGATGAAAACATTCACATTCAACAAAAATATTTTTGATGAAAAAATTCGCATATCTACAAAAAAAATTTTAGGTCGTTTATTGAATGTTATTTTACGTTGAGAGGAGATAGAAGATAAGATCATTTCTGTGGGTGAGAAACTCATTTTTTAGTATGTATGTATTTATTTTATATGTATCCATGTTGATGTGTTGATGCAGTTGTAGCTTTTTGGAGGTTGTTCAGCTCAAAGGTTCTTGATTTGATTTTCTAAGTTACATATGAAACAAAGAGTAACAACCAAGAGTAAATTTAATAGAAATGAATAAGTCTTTTTACAATTTGCTTTGTCACGTTTTTTTCTAAAATTTTTGTCAGAAATGATTTCATTGTTAAAACGGTTCAATCAATTAGAATTATGCAATTTCTAAAATTAACAATACATTTTTTCATCAACAATTATCAAATTTCGTTTTTTTCGCATATTTGTGAAAAATTTTATTAAATATTGAAACGAAATTTAATAAAAAAAATCGAAAAATATTATAATTTTTTAAATTTTGTTTAATATTTGGTAAATTGCTTATCATGTTTACGAAAAAATGTATGTAATATTAAAAGAAATTTTATAAATTAGATAACCAAAATACAAATCATAAAAAATATAAAAATTTTTGTCGATTCAATTTATAAAATTTCTTTCAACATTTTTCGTAAATATGCTAAAAATGTATCAATATTAAAACAAAGTTTGATAAATGGGATTAACAAAAAAAATGCATTAAAAATATCCATATACTAGTAAGTTGTAATGCGCCTATGGCGCCCGTTGAAATATGGAAAAAAAAATTTTGCTGAAAAAAAAAAATTTTGTTGAAAAAAAAAATATTGCGGAAAAAAAAATTTTGTTGCAAAAAAATTTTGTAAGAAAAAAAAAATTTTGTTGAAAAAAAAAATTTTGTTGAAAAAAAAAAAAATTTTGTTGACAAAAAAAAAATTTGTAAAAAAAAAAATGTTGAAAAAAAAATTTTTGTAAAAAAAAAAAAATTGTAAAAAAAAATTTTGGTAAAAAAAAATTTGGGGAAAACACAATTTCTGTACAAAAAAAATATTATTTTTTTTATTATTATTATTTATTGAAAATTATAGAATGCCTATTTAAATTCCTACGTACTGCGTGACAGAGTCAGTGAATCAGTGAAACAGTGAATCAGTGAATCAGTGTATCAGTGAATCAGTGTCGAGGGTAAATATATATTAAGATATTTGATGAATTGTTTTGTTGATACATTTCATCAAACTTCGTTTCAATATTTGACAAAGTGACAAATATTTTCATTGAAATTTTTTGGTTGTCTTTTTTTTCTGATTTCAGTTTATTCGTTGAAATTCTTGTACATGGGAAACATACATGATTTCAGTCAACGGTGAAGGAAAATCATTTACCTTGCTATCGAATTCAACTATCATCGTCATTGAAAAATTCTTCATCAGTAATGTAACAAAAGCAACAAAATATTGGTCACATTGTTTTAGCTGGGATGGACTGTTGCGAAAACGCAACATTGGCTAATAAGATGCAAGTCACGTTTTTTTTTTATGTTTTATGTTTTATTTTTGATATTTAATATTTTTGATTATTAAAGCTTAAATTGTATGATTCAGTCAACGGTGCAGGAAAATCATTTACCTTGCTATCGAATTAAATTACAATTTTCCAAATTAGATGGAACTTCATTCAAAAGTTCAACATCATTGATAAATTCTTTATCAGTAACGACACCCTTATTAGGTGGCGAAATGTACAGCATACGAGTATTTTCATTAAAAACGATCGCATTCTTTTGCTCGGTTAGTTCACTATCATTGTATTCAGATAAATAAAACTCGATTTCTCTCTGAGTTCAAAAAAAAATTCTAGCAGACATTTTCACAAATAATGTTTGCAAAAATTCACAAAACAATCTAAATAAAAACACTTGTTGTTTAACTTAAGAATTATGTAATCAAAAAAGAAAAACACGTGTCTGCGCACCAATAAACACTGAAAGTGATTTGTATGAAATTAGCCAATGGCGTGATTTTTTTTTAAGTGTTTTCAGAATTTTCCAAACAAAATTTAACCAAACAAAAATAAAAATCCTTTTTATGGATCATTTCTAAAACTACCTTACTTCAATGTCTTAAAGGCAAAACCATAAACTAACTTTAAAACTTCAAAAAGTAACGAATCCGTTGGTTTACAATATTGTTATGCACACCCACAGTTGATGTTGCGAAAACGCAACAGTGGAAGAAAATTCATTTGATGCAAGAATTGAAGCCCACGAATTATTAGCAACGTTGATAATTTATTATTTTCATTGAACAAAAATTTCATTTTGCTGAAAAAAATTGTCCTCAAACGAATCTCATTTCCAAAACTTCTTCACGAACATCGCCTTCTCCCTAATGTCCTCTTGTCTCCCAGGTTATTTGTAGAAAGTGTAAGGGGGCAATTGTTCATCTGATGTCCCAACTCTTGGTAACGATGACCTGATTTTCACTGACCCGATTGACAAAGCTAACATTCTGACTGAAATTGTTCAGATTTGAACATGAGTCTTTTTCTCTTTCCCTTTGTATGTACAGGCGATAGGGTTATGACACTTCAAGTGTGTCACTATCAGCAGCCTGAGCTGCACTCACGTATACATGCAATTGGAAATCGACGATCGAACCCTTCAAGTGGTTCACTATTAATAGCATAAGCCACACACACACGCACATTCAGTCGATTGAATATCGATACTCTAATACTGCATGGGAATGCAATGCGCAGATGTTTGCGTCTGTTCAATCTTTATGTATTCTTGGAATCTTTATTAGTCTGTATTTGTATAAATGTATATAGTTTATTGCTTCTTTGTTTAGGAGCATTCGATGTATGTGGACTATTTACTGCCAGTGGCAGGTACTAGACGTATTGTCAAATTCTGTATTATTTAAGTGAGTGTTTCGTTTTGGAAAATAAAATCAGTGTCTTACAAGCACTCAACAAGTAAAGACTTTTAGTTCGGATTAGCTTTACATTTGGTTCTACGAACCGAATTAATGTCTTTACAGAAATATTTGGAAACACTCCGTCTTTTCCTGATAGGAGTGAGTGATGTCAAACGTATTAAGTTCGACGAGTCAGGTATTTTAACCATCACGTGAAGTTTAAAGGGGTTTTCACAACTCAAAATAAAAAAAACCGACTTAGTTTTGCCAGCTATTGACGAATACGAATATGTGGTTTCCACAAGACGGTGCCACATGCCACACAACTCGAGCGAATGTGGCAAGAGACATTTCCATATTTAAAAGTGAGCGTAATCTTCAAGATTTTCATGGCCTAGCGCTCTTCTAAAATATATGCCTCAGGATTTATAGGATCATATTTATAGATTGAGTAAATGAGTCATTTTGCAATAGCTGCAGTGTGCCTCTGGAACGCTTATCATCCAAGGCACTCTTAATCACTTTCACTGCTTCGCATAGAATTTCCATAATTTACCATCTTCCTTTTGCTGGCTAAATGTATTTCTGCTCTAATTATTAAAGCAAATAACACAGAACACTCAATTCATCAAAACGAATACCCGATAACGATTTGTAGTCGCATGTCGTCTATTTTTGTAGCCAACAAAAAAAAACACACACAAGTCATTCATTCAATAAAATGAAGTGGTATTGGTGGAATGTCCTTTTTTTTATCTAAGGGTTTTCTTTCTATGTGATTTGGTATGATTTTGGTTTCTTGTGTTTTTTTTTTGTTCTGGGGTTATTTATGGGAATTAGGAAACCCAAATCGAAGGGAAAAGAAAAAGAAAGAAAGAAAAAAAACGTGCGTAATAAGATAAGACAACAATTTTGACAAGTGTCAGTCAGCCAGCCAGTTGAGTTTTATTTGTTTCTGGAAATCCTTCAACCAATTTATTTTCATCAAACATCTTAGACCAGTTAACAGCTTTCTTATGTAGACATCGTATGCATGTGTGTGCGTGTCTGTTGGTGTCAGGATATTTCCTTTCGCTCGCTTGCAATGGGTGAGTGAGACGTCTGTGTGTGTGTGTCTGTGTGTGTGTGTGGGTATGTGTCTGACATAATAATGGTCATTCCGTATAATGCTTACGATTACAATCATACGCCACCAGATGAAGACAGCGACGATGCAAAAGAAAATGGTGACAATATCGAAATTCCAAACAACACAAACCGAGAGACACGCACGTACACTAAGGCACTTGCACACACGTGGCCCACATACACCGCCACAGCCACACACATAGACCGATATATATTCCGGCTTCGCATTAAGGATAACATTTTTACGACAAACAAAACAATAAACGTTGTGTAAATTGTTTTGCTGTTTCCCTTTCATTTCCTGTATTTGTACTCCTGCACTACTTTGTCCATGGACATGCACATACATGTCGATGCCCGGTCTGTCTCCGCCTCGGTCTGTGTGTGTGGCTTGTCCCAGTCACCGTTTTCCCCGTTGTCGCCGGCCGTCTGTCCTTCGTACCAGTTGTCCCCTGTTAACAATTTCGTAAATCCTATTGATCGACCATGAAGATCTAATCTTGCATGTTTACACAGAATAGTGTTTTGGCTTGGCTTTGCCAGTAGTACTTCACTCGTATTTGGTCATTTTGGCTTTAGTTAAATTGTGTGCGCTTTAATGGCAACATTGACGAGGACGACGACGAGGACGATGACGGGGACAGCACGGCACGAACGGCCATGGATAAACTGCAAACGCCAGAGGCGTGCCTTTATTGGGTTAGAGGCAGTGACTGGCTGGCGGAAGGGGGGAATGATGTGGTCATATGGTCGATTTGGTTGTTTGTCTTGCATTTGACTATGAAATCAATTTGTTTTTCTACCCAGTACTACATAGACCCACATTTCAATCTCTTAATCCTCCTCAACCCACTGTAAAGCAGGCCCCCCCCCCCACCGCCTTCCAATGTGTGTGTATTTTGTTTAGAGGCTAACAATGAATAGATAGATTTAAAAGGCAGGGGAAGGGGTGGCCGAATTCTAGGTGGGGTGCTGGTGGTGGGGATTTCTCTTAGTCTTAACTGGTTAGCGCACCAAACCAATCGAGAGGGTCTTAATGTGTTCGCTGTGATTACACACGTGCTCGTATTGTATTCGAATTTGCCTGATTGTCTGTGTGTGTGTGTGGGTGACTTTGTGTGTGTATGTATTCTATCTGTACTATGTAGGTATGCGTGTACTTGTCGATGTATGTCAATGCTTGCATGTATGTGTGCTGTCCGCATACATGCCAGTGCGAGCGAATCTATGTCTCTGTCCATATCTGCGTGTGTGTGTGTGTGTGAGTAGTTTGATTTATTGCAGCTGATGCAAAAGATTATTATGTAGAATTGATTGTTAGGCATGAATCAATATATCATGGTCTCAGCTTACAGCTTACGAACATATAAATCAATAGAATACTCTCCGTGTCTGTCCGTCTATCCGTGTGTGCGTATGCGAATGGTTAGATGAACGAATGGCTCGACCGCCCACTGCCATCCACCATAGACGACGAGCAGCAGTCCCCCTAGCATACTAATTGGAATTTTAAATTTTCGAAATTTCTCTCAAATTTCCAATCTTTTAGTTTGTTTTTGCTTCGCCGGCTCACTGGAATTTAACCGGTAACCGGTTGGGATGCAATGAAACGGAAATGTTTTAAAATTACCGGGAAATCCTTATTGTTGTTGCCACACACACACACACACACACACACACACATAGTCTAAGTTGTAATGTTTTGTATTGTTAGAACCGGCCTGGCATTGAGATTTTGCGCGATTTTGTCCATTAGAAAACATTTAAGTCATCGGTGCAATATGATAATGGCCATTTGCCGAGTTTGCGTGGGGTAAATTAAAATAAATAGAAGAAGTGTCAGAATGGAAACCACCTCACATCTGTTCATAAACAAAATTAAACTCATAAAAAATTAAAAAAAAAAAAACTTTGTTAAGAAAAATGTGTAAAAATTATTTTTGTATTTTTATAAATTTTCCTTAACACAGGTTTTTTACATTTCTACGAAAACGGGGTTTACAGTTTAGTTTTAAGACTCTGATTGTTCCTGGATCACTTTGAGACAAATGATTTCTTAAGCCTACAAATGGCAGACCTAAAAACTTTGGTGTCCCGAACCGCCTTTTAATAACCTTGTAGGTCATCACATTTGTTTAATCATGATGTACTCCTACCTACCAAAAAACACATGCGCATTTTTTACAATAGACAGCAGCTATGGTTTTTTCTACGAACGTAGCTGTGATTTTCTATGTAGGAATTGGTGACACCTTGAATGAGTCTACCAACTGACTCTGGCCTTGAAATGGTCTTTGGTGTGTATGTGGAAATATTTTCTAATTTTCTCTAAATAACACGAAATGGGATTCCAAGAAGGTAACTTTTATCTTAATATATATTTACCCTCGACACTGATTCACTGATTCACTGACTCTGTCACGCAGTACGTAGGAATTTAAATAGGCATTCTATAATTCTATAAATAATAATAATAATAAAAATAATATTTTTTTTTTGTACAGAAATTGTGTTTTCCCCAAATTTTTTTTTTACCAAAATTATTTTTTTCCAAAATTATTTTTTTCAAATTTTTTTTTTTTACAAAATTTTTTTTCCAACAAAAATTTTTTTTTTCAACAAAATTTTTTTTTCCACAACATTTTTTTTTCGACAAAATTTTTTTTTTCCACAAAATTTTTTTTTCAACAAAAATTTTTTTTTTCCACAAAAATTTTTTTTTCAACAAAATTTTTTTTTTCACCAAAATTTTTTTTTCCACAAATATTTTTTTTCCAAATTTATTTTTTTCCGAAATTTTTTTTTACAAAATAGTTTTCTCAAAATATTTTTTACAAAATTTTTAAAATTAAGTAACAAATACTTTCTCAAGCAAATTAACGGGCGCCATAGGCGCATTACAACTTACTAGTTTGAAAATATTATCTAATTTTTTAATTTTAATTTTTTTTTTTAAAAATGCCTGATGACAGTCACCTCTCAATACATCATGACCATTGACATCACTTTTCAATTGCCCACGCCTTTCCGATTCAAAATTTGGAATTCTAACAAAGGCAATCAGCAAAAACTTTCAAAACCAAATAGAAAATAATATTCTAAAATAGAAAAGAAAAACTATTGTTGAAAAACCTGTAAAGAAAAAATGTTACATTTCAGTTTATTGACAAGCCGTTAAAGGCTTTTGCTATGGCCCACGCAGGTAGAATTTCTGGGCAACAATGAAAAGCATGTTCCGTTTTATAATTAGCACAGATTCAGACAATTTTCCACAACTCCGTTATTGCTGTGTGTATGTGTAAGTTAGTGTGGGTGAGTATAAATTCTTTGTGGCGTGCCCTAACTTCAGCCGCCATTCGGGATGTGGCACAACGACGGCAATGACAATAGCAACAACAACTCCGGTAACAAGACATTAACCTGTCATTTAAAGGACCCCCCTTCGTATGACCTCTTTATGGTGGTCACCGAGCGTGGAATATGTTTCGGTTGTTGTTGTTGCTGTCTTATTTGTTTTAGGCTTTTTGATCCAATATGCTACAAGTTGGCATTGTGCTGCTGCTGGCTGTGATGCTTTTGGTTGTTGGCCAGTATCTTTCAGATTCTCTGGTAGCTGTTTTGGCTGACCTTGTGGTTATGGCGTTCAAATCCATATTTAACGTCTGTGTGTGGGATAATGAGTCTACCCTAAATGGAAAAAATGGCCCAAAAAAATGAAGAATGACCTAAATTAAGAATTCCCCACAATAAATGAAAAATACCCCCAAAAGCCCAATATGAAAATTTACCCAAAAATTCTGAAAAATCCCCCAAACAAATTATGAAAAATTACCAAATGCAAAACCCTCAAATATTATGAAAAATACACCTAAAAAAAAAAAAATGCCCCAAATGACGAATTCCCAAAAATAAATTAAAAATTCCCCCCAAAAGCTCAATATGAAAACTTTCCCAAAAAAACCCTCAAACAATTTATGAAAAATTACCAAAAGCAAAACCCTCAAATATTATGAAAAATGGCATAACAAAATTGAATAACGCCCCAAATGAAGAATTCCCCACAATAAATGAAAAATCCCCCCCAAAAGCCCAATATAAAATTTTCCCCAAAAATTCCATAAAAAAACCCTCAAATATTACGAAAAATACACCAAATGAACTCTTAAAAAAATTAAAAATGCCCCAAATGAGGAATTCCTAAAAATAAATTTAAAAATCCCCAAAAAACTCAATATGGACAAAAATTCTGAAAAATCCCCCAAACAATTTATGAAAAATTACCAAATGCAAAACCCTCAAATATTATGAAAAATACACCAAATAAACTCTAAAAAAAATTGAAAATGCCCTAAATGAAGAATTCCCCACAATAAATGAAAAATCCCCCCAAAAGCCCATATGGAAATTTCCCCAAAAAATCCGAAAAAATCCCTCAAACAATTTATGAAAAATTACCAAATGCAACACCCCCAAATATTATGAAAAATACACCAAATGAGCTCTAAAAAAACTGAAAAATGTCCAAAAATAAATTAAAAATCCCCGCCAGGCTCAATATGAAAAAATCCCCCCAAACAATTTATGAAAAAAATATGCAATGCGAAATCCCCCTAATGTTAT
Source organism: Hydrotaea cyrtoneurina (assembly GCA_958296145.1). Taxonomy (NCBI): domain Eukaryota; kingdom Metazoa; phylum Arthropoda; class Insecta; order Diptera; family Muscidae; genus Hydrotaea; species Hydrotaea cyrtoneurina. Next base: position 17,127,866 of record OY282514.1, on the reverse strand, counting down.
GAAAAATACCCCAAATGGGCTCTACGAAAAATGGCAAAAAAAAAATAAAGAAGTCCCAAAAATAAACGAAATTTTCTCCAAAAATTCCGAAAAATCTCCCCCTAACAATTTATGAAAAATTACCACATGCAAAATCCCCCAAAAATACAACAATAGATTTTCGTAAATTGCAAAGTGTATTTTTAAAAAAAGAAATGAAAAGTATGAAGTATCGTCCCAAATATATGGTGATTTTTCTTTACCCAAATAAAAATGAAAAACAACCCCAAACAAAAGTAAACAATTCACATATTATCCGCGCGCCATTTTGTTTTTGTAATGTGTTGGGGTTACGACACTATTTATTATATTTGAAAAGTGGCGATTATGATTAAATTTGTTTAGAAACTATAAATGTACAAGGCGATCTCAAGAAATACCATCATTCCGCTCTCCGGAAATATCTTCCTGAAGAAATTCTTCTCGTATCGAAAACACTTTATTTTAGGTCGTGATCGAGGATTCTAAATCCAGAGAAAACACCTTCCAAACCATAATCTTTAGAGAATGGAGGTACATGGTAACCACAAGGGTGTACAACTTGTTTTTGATGGCTTATGGTGTAAAGTATTTTTGAGAACTTTTTCAGATTTTTTGGAAAAGGTTTAGAGGTGCCACAAACCGCTTCTTCGAGAAAAATTCGGCTTTTCTGAGGTTTTCGTATTGAAAGCACCAGTTGGGTCAATAAAACGTATTTTCAAAGTCGTTGAGTCATCATTTCAAAAGAAAAATATTCTAGTTTTAATTTGGTGAATATAAATCATAAGTTTTGTAATTTTTTTGCACGTTTTGCTGTCACTTATAGTATTTTTTGGAAAATTGTACATAAAATAAAAAAAACATTACATAACTTTTAAAAATTTCATGTAAGTGTGAACTACTAAGTTTTAATGCTGGACAAATTCAAAAAGTTATGAGTATTAAACCATTGTAACAAATGATTCATTGGTTGGTTTTTCATATAGATTTTTGACACACAAGCTGTTTTCTGGCAGTTAACGACTTGCGCAGCTAAAAAATGAAACAACAACAGAAAATAATTTCAAAGACAGTTGGAACAACCTTTGGCAGCAATCGTAAAACGTTCATTCGCTCTCTCGCTCTCACTTTCTTAGGCTTCGCCATCGATATCTATACTTACAGCAAGCAGTGTCGCCGTTTTGGGCGGTTATGACCAAATTTGTTGGGAAACATTTTTGTATTTTTCTATTTGGTAGGATGGTCAGACCAATCCCATTTTAATCGGTTTTAGCCTCTAGTGTGACATTTCAGCCACTGCTGTTTATAAATAAAAGCCAACAATTTAAATAAAACCCTAACAACAACAACAAAATAACACCCAAATTTAGTAAAAGAATTCCCAAATAAAAACTTAAATAACCTTCAAAAACTTCCACTCATTCAAACAAATGTTTTTTTTTAATTTTCATTCTCGTTCACAAAAACTGCATTGAAAGGTTCCACAATTCCTAAATAATTTAAAATCGCTGCAAGTTTTTTCGCTAAAAAATGTGGTCGGCTACAAAGGATTTTTAAAAAAAGAGAAATCCTAGGGGCTGACCACCCGTGCTTCTAGGTTACAGACTCCGTGAAGACCACGTAGCATACGAATTTTCAGTTAAAGCCCCGCACACACAATGACTGGCAACACAATCTATACAAATTTAATTAGCCATGTCACCTGCAAGCCCAACGAAGTAAATCTGATTTTTTGTAATTTCCATTTTTGAAAATTTCAAAAGTTTTCCAATTCATTATTGCGATATTTTAGCTTGATCGTCACTTCGACAGCTTCCACGCTTAACTTTATGGCCACGCGTGTGTTTTGAGCGATGCTGCTTCAACGTCCCCTGTGTGTGTTTCAGTCTGTCACTTAACGCTATCGTCACCGCTCAGCTTTGCCGACGCCTTTGTGTCAAGTAGCTGCCCCCCAAGTACTTCGTTGACAGCGCTGTCGTTCAACTTAGTCGTTGCTTATATGACAGGTCTCGACAAGGCGTCAGCGCTTTTGCAGCTACACGTGTTACCATTCCAGTCTCGATTTTACCTTCGTTAACATTTTGCCCTTGACCTTTTTGTGGTGTTGAAAGGTAGTTAGAGATTATGAAATACATTTTATTTTAACATATAAATGTTAATGAAGACCGAGAGGCAAGATCCAGTAAAAACTCTAACCATCAAAGTGTTACTGTTACAGAAAAGTGTTTGTATGGATTTGCAAAAGTTTTTTACAATCCAAGCCAATATCCTCATTCACCCCTTGACTAAGCCGTATTTCTGGCATACTGGTTTTTTCTTTACCAATTATGACTACAAACCTTTTCTCCTCAGTTCTTTCATTCGATCATGTTACACACCTTTTACCAATCAGATTTGAAACCGGGGCTAAGGAGTCGGAATCTGATAAATTTGGCCCGACTCGACTTTTTCTCGGTTGAAAATATTCTTGTAATTTGAAATGTATTTTATAGCTTTAAGTTTTCCGTGCGATGCACTCCGGAAACCCTACAAGAACTAAATATGATTTGTGCATGTGTACACTGTACATACTGAGACACATATGTATGTATGTATGTATGTCTATATGTCTGTGCATGTCTCTACAATTAAACACAACAACGTATTATGTAAAGTTGTTCGCAGAACAAACAAACAAACATACAACAACAAAAAACATCTTGTCGATGTCATGTAAAACATTTCGAGCAACAGCACAAAAAAAACCACCCAACCGGCAACACATCACACACTCACATGCATAAGTACATAAAAATACGCATACATACATAAATACATGTACATAAAAGAAAATCATAATCATATTATTTATGTGACGTTTTTTTTTGTTGTTTTTTTTACCAGCAGACATAGGGTACACCCGTAGGCGTTTCGGCGGGGAAATACAAAAGCACGGGGGAAATTGAGAGAGGTTCATCAACGAAGGGAAATCGATGACTTCCGATTAGAATCCTCCCCCCCCCGTGTGGTAGTTAAATTTCCGTTTATTACTGAACTGCATGAGAGTTGGCATTAAGAGAGCAGAGTAGGAACTACTGTTCAGTGGGGGAATGAATATGATTTCCTTATCGATCGGAAAAGAATTGACTTCAATGAGGGATTTTACTGGCACAAAAATAAAAATCCGCAGGGATAAAGGAATAAAAATGAGCACATTCATTCCTGTAATTGTGGAGTAGGAACCGCGAATTGTATACACAATTTATTCCTTTGAATAATGAAGAATAGCAAGAAGCGGACGACTGGGAAAAATCTAGAGCCAGATGCAATCCCCAGCAAAGCTTTGAGTAGTTCTCCATTGAAAGCAGTACAATACGACTTTGTCTTGGTCCTCCTTCATACTTGGCAATGTCATGAAAGTTTGACTTCGTCCAAGTAATGTGCTTCCAAAAAACCAACGATTTTCGCCTCGTTTTTTTTCGCCTTTGAACCTGTAACTGTTGTTTGGAACGTGAACCTCTATAACAAAGGGATAGCCCACATCCAATTATTCTCTCCCAAAATACATCCAATGAATTTCTTTGAACTTTCTTTGTGGGCACAAATTGTTGGCACAAACAGAAACCCTATTAGCCCAGCCACCACATGCCACTATATATTTACCAAATGCAGGTCATCCTGTGTGTAGACAAGTGTGTAGACATGGTCTCACACACATGTGAGAACAGTCAAACCTCTGAGCTTAGATAAATAACACAGGCCAACACTCAATTTGCTTCTTTGAATTTATTAACTGATTCTAGTTAATTTGGGTGCGCTGAATTCAAATCTGTAATCAGTTTGTCTCTATCAGCTCTACTTTTCATGATATAGCATTTTATACCCTCCACTTATGACCTCCAATTATGAACATCTGTATGTATGTATTTAGGTATATTTTGTGATTGACGATTTCCAAGATATCAAAATTATGGAGAATCGGTACCAGGGAAGGTGGGATACACATATGATGGCAGACTACTGTTGGAATTTACAAAGAGACTCTAATCCGGCTGTTCATTCCAGAATGTCTCATAAAAGAAGCTTTACATCCTGTAACTAGAATTATATTTATATTATATTTTTAATTCTTTGTGAGAATTTTTTTTATTTCAATAAATCTGTATAAAAAAGTTTTACTTCTCCTTATTTTTTTTTAAATTCCTATGGAAAAGTTTTACTTTTTAATACTATATTTAAATACTATTTAAATGCTATATCATGAAAAGTAGAGCTGATAGAGACAAACTGATTACAGATTTGAATTCAGCGCACCCAAATTAACTAGAATCAGTTGATAAATTCAAAGAAGCAAAAATCTTTTTTAATTTTGTTGGGCTGTGTAATCAACCAAGTGCCCATTACAATGTGTATTTATGTGTGCGGGTGTATGTGTGGCTCCACATACGAGTGTATCCTCATCCGTTTGCGAGGAGATTTTCGGCATTCCTGAAATGACAAATGGCCCACAGGAGGTGGTGGTGATGTTGACCGAGTGGATGGAATTGAAATTGGCCACACACATTTACAGGGGGTCTAAGACGTATGCTCGCAAAAAATATGAATCTGTATGAGTGAGTCCTGGCAAATGTCCGGAAAACTATATTTTTATTATAATTTAAACATTTCAGTGTAATTTGAAATTTGAATGCATGTAATCCAGTGGCTTTAAGCCAGCACCCTGTATGTGTGAGAATGTTCCGATAATGGTTACCTTACCAATTTATGTCCGTCCTGCTGCAGCGGCCATTTTCTGGGTGTGCATATGTGTCGTTACGTGCTTGTTGTTGGCCCCATTGGAATGTGGGTTGGAAGCGGGATGGCAGACTGGGGTAATAAATAAAAGAGAAGCGTATACCCCCAAGAGCATTTTGGACCACTAAAATATGCAGTTGTATTGAATTTGAAAAGGCCAACGAATGAAAGTATGACCTACGGTAGTCAATTACTCATACCAGAAAGTAACGACATGTATGCAAATGGTCGCAGACAAACAGCCTGAGAAGCGGACGTACGCTCTTATCTGGACATGATATTTACAGATGTACCTGTGTTTGCGTGTGTGTGTGTGAGTGAGTGTGCATACATACCAACGACGTGGCACAATCGCCGACTATTGTAAATTGAAATGCATATGTTATCGAGGCGTCTGGTATTCTGTACAGAACTTCACGACAATTCCGGAACTTGGAATTACAGTGTGTTCAGGGGGAATGAAGCGACATAAATACATATGTATATGTAGTTAAATAAAGAGATGGATTTGTAATAGGCTGTTCCTTATTTGATTTAATTAGATTTGTTTGTAAAGTCTCGAAAGTTTCGGGAGAAAAAAAACGTCGCTGGCATTAATGCTAATCGACAACCCGAAACTAGAAACGGAAATAGGATTATATTTCCCTAAAAAAATAACTTTTATCACACCATTTCTAGTTTCTTCGGTTAGGAATTGAAAACCATAGGTAGATGCATTTCGTCGTTGGTTAGGCGACCAAGTGTAAAGTATGAAGACGAAGGAGGGCAGTAACTGAAAATGATGAGGCAGTAACTAGAATCACGGGAATTGACAATCAAATCGTGAAAAGATTGGGAACAACCTGCAATGTTTTCAATCGCCAAGATAACGCCAATTCTACAAATATGGAGAATATATTTAGCGGTAATATATCCACAGAACAAGATGACCCCGACGGTCTATAAAATATTGGAGCATGGCAACGATACAATTAAATGCCACACGCTGAAAAATATGTCTTTTTTGAATGTTTGTACAAAAGTGAAGCTTGTTTCAAGTAAAGCTTATTTGCTTCTATATAACTCATTTGCTATTATTATTACATATTTGGGCAGAAGTAATAGCATGTTTGAGGGAAAAAATACCCAATGAACTTATTAAATTCCAGAAAGTACTACATTTTCTTATTTTTTTTCACAAACAGAAGAAATGGGTGAGAAGTTACACAAAATTGTATATAGACAATACATAAATGTAACCTGCAAACAAGTTAATGTTGTGGAACGAGAAAATATATAAATATATGTTTGATGCATAATTTGTTAAAATGCAGTCTTTGTCAATTGGAGAAGTACAGGAGTCTCCTATCAAACTGTATAAACAATATAGATTGCAGAACACTTTCAACGCATCAAGGAGAGGGCAAATGAGGAGCTCTTCAACATGTTGGCAGCATCTTCCGATCCACTTACTTTTTCGCAGAGTTAGATAATAATTATGGTTAAGAAATGATTAGTCTTTTAGATATACCTTCTCTTACGAATTGTAATGAATATTTTATAGAACATTTAAAAAAAAAAATTATAAAAAAAATGGAAAAATTTTTTTTTTTAATTTGTTGGGTAATACAGTGCTGTCTGGGTAGAGTGAACACCCGATGCAATGAACACCGCGTTAGAGTGAACACCATAATTTTTACATTGACTACTCTGTAGAGTGAACAGTCATGGACCTGAATAGAGTGAACATACTTTATAGTAAGTTTTTAGGTTTTCCGAAAGAGAGAAATAATAAAAAAGAGTACAAAAATTAAAGAGAACATAAAATAACGGTAAAATAACGATTTGCTCGCACAAATACAGTATACCCTCGATCAATACAACTGATAGAAATCCAGAAAGTTGCAGAAACCGTGGAGCTGCAGTAACTAAGAAAAAATATCTTGAGTGGTGTTAGGGCATTAATTCGATCAATGCACATTAGGGTGGAGTGAAAACATGCTTTTTTTTTAATTTGAAAAAATTTTTAGGGGTCGCGCCACTCGATCGAAATTTGGAAATTATCGCTATTTTGGCGTTGATTTTAGAAAAATCCTAAAAATTAACGACTTAACTTATTCGAAATTTAAAAGTTTGAGCTTGTTCAGTGCCCAAACAAAAGTATTTGAGGCAAATATGAGGATAATCGACTAATATTTGTAGCTTTGGTGGCGATTTAATTGTTCAGTCAATTTTCTGAAGAAGGGACGATTTGACTTATTTTACTTTTTGAAATTTTTGAACAATGAGAAAATTTTTTTTAAATTTTTTCATGCCCTTATTTCATTGTTTACGCTATTGCAAACATTTATTGACATAAAACTTTTTAGGATTTTTTTAAAATCAACGCCAAAATAGCGATAATTTCCAAATTTCGAGGGAGTGGCGCGACCCCTAAATTTTTTTTAAAATTTTTTTCTTTATTTTTCCCCTCATTAGGACCCCAGACTACATCTCTTTCCGAGGTTAACTTTTTTTTTTTGAATTTCACTCCACCCTAATGCACATATTAAAATGTCGTATTTTTGGAAAAATTGCGTCGATGGTGTGCCATATAAATAATTTGGCTATTTTAATAATATAGGAGTTGCGCTCATTGAGGTTTGTGTTGGTAGAGAATGATGAGGACAATGGCGAAACATCAGAATACAGAAATCCGATATCAGTTGATGAAGCCATTAAGGTTTTTGATAAGGGTATCGAATGGGCTGATGCTAATACTACAAATTTCGCGAATATACAAGCTCTACATTGCCTTCGCGATCAAGCAGTGCAAATATCGTTAAACAAACCGAAGAAACAAACAACTATTACACATTTTTTTTTCAGTCTTAAATTTAAACATCAGTATTTTATCGAAATAAATAAAATGTATAATATATAAATGCATTTAAAATAAATAAAAAATACGTTTTAAATACAAAAAAATCAACCTTGATTTAGTGAACAACCTGGGTATTATGAAATCGCCCGGCAAAAATTAGTTCACTCTACCCAGACAGCACTGTAATTTAAAAACTTTCAAAAAATCTAAAAACAAAAAATTTTTATGAGACAATAATTTTTAAAAAAAAAACTTATTCACGAATTGCGATGAATATTTTACAGGACATTTTAAAATAATAAAATAAAAAAAATATTTTAAAAAATTTAAAAAAAAATAATAAAAAAATTTTAAAAATATAAAAACCTTAACAAATCTAATGTACAGTGCACTAATTAAAAATACACTTGCACGGCTGAATGTTTGTAAGACACTCTCTTTGTGAGTACTTGTTAGATACTGATTTTTATTTATTAATATTTCCTTAATCTACCATACATTTTCTTAAACTAAACTAATCCTAAAGAAGGAACGAGAACGCGATAGACGCATGCGTGGGGTTGTTTTGTCAACCCACGCACGCATAACATCTTGTGGAAAATTCCAGTCGTTATCATGCTCGTCCCTTATTCTAAAAATAGCCCGCCGCTCTATACCACACACGCATGTTGTACTGCCTGCTTATCTTAAAAACCCCAAGCTACAACATACGCACATGCATTGAATATATCCAAATTACAATTGTATACATTATTTGAATACATACAAACTACAGTACAGTTTTACACATTGTTTTGAATACATTCAATTACCGAATCCAACACAATTTTATACCTTCAGCAGAAAAGGAAAAAACACCATGTGAGGATTTACAGAAATCTGAACATCTAATATTAGGTAAATAAAACATTTTTTTAAAAAAAAATTATTTACGAAATGTGATGAATATTTTACAGAATATTTAAAAAAATAAAATAAAAAATTTAAAAAAAAATTAAAAAAAAAATTATTCACGAATTGTGATGAATATTTTACAGAACATTTTAAATAATAAAATAAAAAAAATAAAATAAAAATAAGAAAAAACAAATATTTTGTTTTAATTTGTTGGGTAGTAATTTAAAAAACTTAAAAAAAAACTTATGTACGAATTGTGGTGAATATTTTACAGAACATTTTAAAATAATAAAATAAAAAAAAATATTTTAAAAAATTTAAAAAAAAAATAATAAAAAAAATTTAGAAAAAAATTTAAAAAATATAAAAACCTTAAAAAATCTAATGTTAGGTAAACAAAACATTTTTTTAAAAAAAAAACTTATTTACGAAATGTGATGAATATTTTACAGAACATTTAAAAAATAAAATAAAAAAAATTTAAAAAAAAATGTTTTGTGATGAATATTTTACAGAACATTTTAAAACAATAAAATAAAAAAAAATGTTAAAAAAATTTTAAAAAAAATAAAAAAAAATGTAGAAAAAAATTTAAAAAAAAATATTTTGTTTTCATTTTTAGGGTAATAATTTAAAAATATAAAAACCCTAAAAAATCTAATATTAGGTAAACAAAATTTTTTTTTTTTTAAAAAAAATTTAAATAAAACACATTTAGGAAATACAAAAAACCTTAAAAAATCTAATATTAGGTAAACAAAATATTTTTTAAAAAAAAAAAATTAAAAAAAACTTATGTACGAATTGTGGTTTTACATAACATTTAAAAAAATTAAAAAAAAAAATATTTTTTTTAATTTGTTGGGTAATAATTAAATTAAAAATTAATTAAAAACCTTAAAAAAATCTAATATAAGGTAAACAAAATATTTAAAAAACAAAAAATTTAAAAAAAAACTTATTTACGAATTGTGATGAATATCTTACAGAACATTTAAAAAAATAAAATAAATAGGGTAATAATTTAGAAATATAAAAAACCTTAAAAAATGTAATATAAAAAAAAATTTAAAAAGAAAACTTATTTACGAATTGTGATTAATATTTTATAGAACATTTAAAAAAATTGAAAAAAAAAACATTTAGAAAAAAATTAAAAAAAAATATTTTTTTTTTTAGTTTGTTGGGTAATAATTTAAAAACCTTAAAAAATCTAATATTAGGTAAACAAACTAGTTTTTTTTTTTGGAATCAAAGATTGCGGAACATTTAAAAAAATGTGAATACACGTACACGTTCGTTACCCATGAAACTACAGATCGAGCCAAAGTTTTCCCAACACATCACAGTTATAACCAGAGACCATAACGTACACTTCGAGAGTTTAGAAAGGAGAACTAGAATACATTTCTAGAACCCCCGCCCACCATTCTTGTCCTTTAATAAAATACAAAATATAAGCCCTAATTTACAGCTCTATCTCATCCTAATCGCCATTTTTTATGATACGAATATTACGAGCCTAAGTTCAAATACCCCTTTTAGAGTAAATTATCTATACACAAAAAAAAGCAGGACAAAAAAACGCACGCACTGCCTGCAGCAACATTAATAAACCATTCCGCATCACATAGAATCGATTGTTGCCTTTGTTCTAGGGAATGCAGTCTCTGAAAAAAAAAAATATATTGATTCTGCCAAAAAGATTTACTTGCGCCTGTCTACTCCAAGCCCAAAAACAATAGTCGACATCAATTTTTGTTTTTGTTCTCTTATGCGGTGCATCCCTCCTAATATTAACAATTTTCAGTGTTTAACAAAGAAAAACTGAAATGGTGGTGGTGGAGTGAGAGCTGGGGTGGGTGGAGTTGGAGGTGTACGAAAAATACTAAAGCCAATGTTGATTAGCGTGCCTCGAAGGCTTTTCCATACGAACACAATAAAGAGTTGCAACACACGTATGTCTCTGTGCATTGCGGTGTGTATGTGTTGCCACACATCTACACTCATATATCGAATTTAATGTATCTCGTGTCGTATGTGCGAGTACAGCTTGTTGATGAAACAAAGCCCTACACGTACAATCAAACACCCAACAACATGTAACAACTAGGCACAGTGGTGTAAATTGGGGAAAATCTATGGAAATATGTCATCTATAAGAGGCAGAGAGGCATTATAGACTCGGCCCATAAAGACTTCGACCATAAAATAGTTTATGGAAAATCTCATATCTATTAATACTATTTAAATGAATTATTGTAAACTAGTAAGTTGTAATGCGCCTATGGCGCCCGTTAATTTGCTTGAGAAAGTATTTGTTACTTAATTTTAAAAATTTTGTAAAAAATATTTTGAGACAACTATTTTGTAAAAAAAACTTTCGAAAAAAAATAAAATTTGTTGAAAAAAAAAAATTTTGTTGAAAAAAAAATTTTTGCGGAAAAAAAAATTTGTTGAAAAAAAAATTTTGTTGAAAAAAAAAAATTTTGTGGAAAAAAAAAATTTTTGTTGAAAAAAAAAATTTTGTGGAAAAAAAAAATTTGGAAAAAAAAAATTTTGGAAAAAAAAAAATTTTGGTAAAAAAAAAATTTGGGGAAAACACAATTTCTGTACAAAAAAAATATTCTTTTTTTTATTATTATTATTTATAGAATTATTATAGAATGCCTATTTAAATTCCTACGTACTGCGTGACAGAGTCAGTGAATCAGTGAATCAGTGTATCAGTGAATCAGTGTATCAGTGAATCAGTGTCGAGGGTAAATATATATTAAGATTATTTTGCGAAATATGGTCTAATATCCCAAAATAAGTAGGCATACAATCTACACAGTTCAATACTTCCATCATCCCTTAAGGCTGCAGGCATAAAAATATACTGATAGTGTCTCCAGTGTGCCACGCAGAGTACATGTTTGAGTGTGGGAATGTAAGTGCGAATGTGAGTGAGTGAGTGAGTGTGCGTGTGTGCTGAAGTGTTAGTATATGATTTTACAACAAGTAACATCTCATCATCAGCCCCAACAGCTTTTGCCATAGAAAAAACTAAAATGAAAAGTCCCAGAGAGAGCTCTTGAAACTTTTCAATACAGCCCGACAGGCTGCCATTGATGCTGCCACCCAGCAAATAACTTCCATTACCAGCGCAGCTCTTAGCTAGCAGCGCAACTGCCAACACCAACACCACCATCTCATCCTGACAACACCAGCTCCACCACTACAACTAAATATTAGTACACACAGTTTTGTTATATTCGGTTGTTACCAAAGTGTTGGAATGTGTTGCTGCTCTGGTAGTGGTGGTGGTGGCGGTAGAGGTGGCATTGCCGCCACTGGTGGTGATGCTGTTGATTGAGGTGCATACTCGAAAGAAAACTTTAACAATAAACATTATAATAAAATTCATCTCATATTAAAATTACGAGTATTATGGCTGTTGCCTGCTACTCGGGCTGCCAATGCACCGACACACACAGAGCAACAGCACAACTCCTTCAAATAATGGGGAGGGGGCACCCTTACAAGCAACTCCAAACAATTCCCGGTAATTGCTTATGTAAAATGTAGAGGGCGTCAATGTGCACATTATTCAAGTGGCGATGTGTTTTTTTTTTTTGTGTGCGCAAACCAAAAACTTTGTCATGCGACATTCACAGCTTGAATGGCGCGCACTGAGTGAGTGAATGAATGAAAGAATGAATGAATAGATGCAGAAAAGTTTGTGCATATGGAATTCGGGCACATCCCTGTGAAACACAAACGAAATATTTTCAAATTCTTTAATATTTTTATTTATTTTTTTTTCAAAGCAAGTGGAGTTTTTTTCTGAAAAACAAATCCATGCGTACATACGTGCTGCTACACTTGAAACTTCCAGAGAACAAACAAAAAAAAAACACACACAAATGCAGGCGATAAAAACTTCAGGAACATGGAAAACTTTTAGCGTTTTTCCACAGCAACGTTTATTGAAGTGTGAACAACAAAAACTGGTTTTTTTTTTTTTTTGTGGATTTTCTTGGTAAAATTTGTCAACAACATTCCTACAACTTCTAAAGGCATCCATTGAACCCTTATCGATCTCAATGGACTAATTTGGGATTTCTTGGGGTGGGGTGGAAAAACTAAACTACCAAACTCCATTGTAGTCTGGAGAAATCATGACACTGTGGGTTTCAGGAATTACAACAAGTCCTTAAGGAGAACTAAGTCAAATTAAATTAGCACCAAGGATGACAATTGTTCGGTGATGTTTATTGTAGGACAATCGGAAGGTCGGAAAAAAATATAACACCGTGTTACACACATTCTGTCCTATGAACCAAATTTACAAAAAATATATTTTTTCTGTCCTATGAACCAAATTTAATTTTTCGGAAAGGAGATACAAAATAATAATACACGTGTATGGGCGATTTTCACACGTCAGAAATATGTTTGAAGTATAAAGCTCGTAGTGGCCTTTCAACCAATTTTCAACCCTTTTTCAGTAATCCAATCGAGCTAATTTTTTGCAGACTCATGGAAATGTCTGTATCACGTCAAATTCTTTAAAAACAATTTTTATCAATTCTCAGATTTTCCACAATCTTAATATATATTTACCCTCGACACTGATTCACTGATACACTGATTCACTGATACACTGATTCAGTGACTCTGTCACGCAGTACGTAGGAATTTAAATAGGCATTCTATAATAATTCTATAAATAATAATAATAAAAAAATAATATTTTTTTTTTGTACAGAAATTGTGTTTTCCCCAAATTTTTTTTTTACCAAAATTTTTTTTTTCCAATAATTTTTTTTTACAATTTTTTTTTTTTACAAAATTTTTTTTTTCCACAAAATTTTTTTTTTCAACAAAATTTTTTTTTTCCACAAAACTTTTTTTTTCAACAAAATTTTTTTTTTCAACCAAAATTTTTTTTTTCAGCAAACATTTTTTTTTTCAACAAAATTTTTTTTTTCTACAAACATTTTTTTTTTCAACAAAATATTTTTTTTTTCCACAAAATTTTTTTTTTTCAACAAAATTTTTTTTTTTCAACAAATTTATTTTTTTTTTAAATTTTTTTTCTACAAATTTTTTTTTTCCAATTTTATTTTTTTCCGAAATTTTTTTTTACAAAATAGTTTTCTCAAAATATTTTTTACAAAATTTTTAAAATTAAGTAACAAATACTTTCTCAAGCAAATTAACGGGCGCCATAGGCGCATTACAACTTACTAGTTTTTTATTATTTTTGAAAAAAAAATATTTTTTTTCAATTTTCTTAGTATAACTTGAAGAGACTCCAAGTTTTTAAACTACTTAAGCGTTACGAAAAAAAAATGTTTTTTGAACTGACACCTTAAAAAAAAACGATAACCATTTTAAAAAAAAATTTTAGGAAAATCTGAGAATTGATAAAAATCTATTTTGTAAAAAAATTCTGACGTGTACATAAAAAACGCCGATACACGTGTATTTTTATTTTGTATCCCCTTTCCGAAAAAGTAAATTTGGTTCATAGGACAGAAAAAACTCTATTTTTTGTAACACGGTGTAATTAATAAAGAATATAATTAATGAAATGTAATGAGACGTTGAGGGCAACAAACACATTTTTATTAAAACTACATAGCTCTAAATGCAACTCCTTTAAAGTTCCATGCAAATTTTAATTTAAAATATGAACAAATTAAAGTGCAGTTCCTGGCTGCACTTTAATAATGACAATAACCGAATCACTACTTTAAATAGATAAATAGCTTGCATGGGCGGATGGCGGGAGGGAGGCAGCGTACATGCTCTGCTCTGGTGGCATTGAAATCGCATTGGGCCAATGACAATAATGACTCGAATGGCCTCTCGACAAAAGGATTATGAAACCAATTTGCAACAAAATCAACAGCCGACAGACAAGCCACTACAATCGAATCACACTCAAACACGCACAAAAGCTCACTTACATACAGACACGCACGGATGCACGCACGCACGCAGGCTCGCATCGCAGCGACAAACACAGAAAAAGCGAAGTGAGTGCAGCATTAATAAAGCCCAAAGGGATCTGTCCAACTTGTATGAACACATATACATGCGTTTATTTCAGTGTGTGTGTGTGAGAGAGAGTGAACAATATCGTCGACTTAAAAGGTTTTGGCTGTATTGGCCAAAAGGACTTTGAATATATGCGTGTTACTCTGTAACATGTGTCTGATTATAAAGTAGCTTAAAATGCAATTATTTAAACAAAATGCCCCAGAACACACATATGCACTCAGACGCACACACACACACAGGCACACTCACACAGATGCAAATTCTACATATAGAGAGATTCGAACCACACTACAAACATGTGTACCATGGAGACCGAGAGGCTCTTGTTATTGCCAATTGTTGCAAATAAACACAGTGCGTTGCATAGTTAATGGCTGAATAAATCTGCACAAGTACGAGGGTGAATTGGAAAGTAAATGGACTGGCCTCAGGTGAATAAGTGAATTGAAACCAAATGTTAATAACATTCTAGAAAAGTAATGTGTATATGAGAATTAGTTTAGTTTATAAGTCTAATTTAATAATCTTAAATTAAGAAATAAATGGCGCATAGCAAACGGAAAGTAAATGGACGTAGGGGAGATTTAACTTTGTCAGTGTTATGTCGGCTGAGCTCCTGTTGCATTAACTCTTATACATAATTTTTAAGACCACAGCCGGCAGTGGTGACAACCTTTGGGACATAAAAAACACAAATCAAAATGGGAGCACATGTCAAATGGTAATTTCTCTCTCGCTCTATTTTTATTGCGCATCTCCATCGATCTCCATCTGTACAGCAAGTAAGTAACACACAAGTTGGCAACACTGTGATATGAAAATAAAAAGATCTTTAGCTGCCACTTCAGGCAGCCACAGATTTCATTAGGCTGCGATATTGGGCAGCCTTAGATTTCGTTTGGCTGCGGTTCTGTAGAGCTTTCGATTTTTTTTAGCTGCGCCAACTTAAGCTGAGTACTGAAGTTTGTTTCAGTACTCAATTTTCGTCAATTTTAATTTGAAAGCTGTTAAATACGCAGACTGCGGCCTTCTTTAGCACTTGTTTTAGAAACGTTTTAGACGTAGAAACTTCATCTGCTGTTAGTCATTCAGCTTGTGATTGTTTTTGTAAGCTCAAGAAACCTATTATTTTCGGGCTAAATTAAGTCAGTATTGTTAAGTATTGTTCTACTTTCCACATAAATTGCCCTTCCAAATATAGTTCCTGTGGCTTTAGAAGCCACAAAATAAAACGGATTTTAATAAAATTATCGTACACTTACCACCGGCGACAAAGTGGATGCTCTCTGGAGAAATGCACTGGTTTGTAGTTTCCTCAGCTAAAACGATCCATGCTTAAATATTAGCCTGGTCTTTTTTACTGGTTTCATCTAAGTCTTGTTGACTTGGTTTTTCTAAAATGCAGAGGCAATTGAACAAAATTGGAAATATATAATTAATTCTTAATTGTCACCACCAATGGTAATTTAGTAATTTTAGAAATGGATAATTAATGCTTGTCTGTATTAAATAATTTGTTTTCTAATTCTTTCTCTCACACACAAAAAAAGAGGTTGATGCAGATATGTTACTGTTACAGAAATGTTAAAAAAAGTATTTTATTATTATTTATTTTTTAAAATACAATACAAAGTAATTTTATATCCTCGTTAGTTGTCGCCCATATCATCTAAATAACGGGTGGCGCAAAAGTAATCCTCCTATCAGATAATGCTATAAATTTTGCGATTGGCCCCTAATGTCAGTTGCAACTCTGGCGGCGGCCATTTATATGACATCATATTCTCGACTTGATGTAAAAAAAAATAAAAATAATCCACAAGAAGAATCAAAGTTTTTAATTTTTTTTTAATTACAGCCAAAAAACATCGGAAGTTTACTTTTGCGCCACCTGTTATATAAAACTCCTCCGCATCTGACTGACTGATTCATCACTGTCCTGGCTAAACGGCTGTAGCCCTTGCGGCCTACTCCTCCTCTAAGAACGGATTTCGGATTGGAAGGGGATAAAAATGGGGGGAAACAGGATTTCTGCCATCGAAATCGAAAGGCAGAAATACAAAATAATCAAATATTGTAATTTTTGTGGGAAAATTGGTCCACGATTACGATTGGCAACAACAGATGGAAATGAGTTAGAGAAGGGACGAAATAGGGGCAAAGACGGGATAAAAAAGGGACAAAAAGGGGTAAAAAATAAAAAAAAGACAAACCAAATTTTTAGAAAAAAAAATGTGGATAATATTTCGAGAAGGTGGCCAAAACGTACCAAATCGGGATAAAAAGGTACAAAAATGGAAAAATCAAAAATATATATAAACAAATTGTAATCGGCAGGAATGAGCCAAAAATTTAAAGTAATGGAAAACGGGTCTAAAAGGGTCCAAAATGGGCCCAAAACTGGTATACTAAAAGTGAGAAATAATCTACAACAGGTGGAAATGAGTTAGAGGTGGGACGAAAAAGGGGCCAAGACGGGATAAAAAAGGGACAAAAAGGGGTAAAAAAAATAAAAAAAGACGAACCAAATTTTTAGGAAAAAAAATGTGGATAATATTTCCAGAAGGGACGAAAAGGTGGCCAAAACGGGATAAAAAAGGTACAAAAATGGAAAAATCAAAAATATGTATAAACAAATTGTAATCGGCAGGAATGAGCCAACAATTTAAAGTAATGGAAAACGGGTCTAAAAGGGTCCAAAATGGGCCCAAAACTAGTATACTAAAAGTGAGAAATAATCTACAACAGGTGGAAATGAGTTAGAGGTGGGACGGAAAATGGGCAAAGACGGGATAAAAAGGGACCAAGAAGGGGGGGTATTAAAAACGAGTTAAATAAATTGTTGGCAAAAACATGTGGATAATAGTTAGAAAAGAACGGTCGAAAAAGTGGCAGAAAAGTACCAAAACGGGATAAAAATAGTAGAAAAGTGGAAAAATAAAAACGAGTAAAATAAATTGTTGGCAAAAACATGTGGATAATAGTTAGAAGAGAAGTGTCGAAAAAGTGACAGAAAAGTACCAAAACGGGATAAAAATAGTAGAAAAGTGGAAAAACAAAAATGTAATCGACAGGACTGGGTTCAAAATTGGATGTAATAGAAAAGGGTTAAAAAAGGGCCCAAAACTGGCTCAATGTAAATGAGAAATAAGCTACAACAGGTGGAAATGAGTTAGAGGTGGGACGAAAAATTTAACAAGACGGAACAAAAAAGGGGAAAAAAACTAAAAACGAGTGGCAACAACATGTGGAACGGATTGAAAGCGTCCACAACGAGCCCAAAACTGGTATAATATGAGAAGTAATGAATTAATTATGTATATAAAATACTTGCGTGATTGACTGACTGATTCGTCCGGTTGGCTAAAGCTAGAATCATGAAATTAGCTTTCAAAGGATTTTTCGAAATTCGGATGGGATGGGGATAACAACGATAAAACGTGAAAAGAGTGTCCCCTACGAAATACCCAAAAAATACATACAAATAAAATTTTGTGATTTTTGTTGGAAAAATTGGTCCATGAAATTGCAACAACCGGTGGAAAAAGACTTTCAAAACGTACCAAAAACGGGGAAAAACATTAAAAAGTGAAACAGATTTTGGGCAACAAGAGGTGGATTATCTTACCAACATGGATGAAAAAGGAAAAAATAAAAAAAGATGAAACAAATTTTTGGCGACAACAGTTGGAAATCAGTTCGTTATTGGTCGCAAAAGGGGCCAAAACTTATTTGACTACACAATAAAGTCGACTGTTTTCTTCTCATGCAGAATTCATGCAGAAGTCAACTGTTCTCAATCCACCCTCGTCTGACTACTGATATGGATGCCGGGCCGTCTAGTAAGAACTCTATTACAGGTTTGAATGTCGAATGCACTGAAAGGGTAGAGAGTCGCCCGTAAACGTCGACAGTGTTAAGTAGAAAAGAATGTGAATGTGAATGAGTTGGTTTCGCCTTTTTATCGTCGTACCTTCGTTATCTTTATATTCTTTAGAGCAATTAAAATAACACTCTTGTTGTTGTTTTTTTTTTCAAGGATAAGGCCAGTTGAGGCGAAAGTTGCAGAAAAAAAAACACACGAAAAGAAAAGCGAAAACACAAACAAACGTAATATCCTCAAACAATGATATGAATACAAATGTACGAAGAAGAAGAAATACAAGAACGCGGAAGGGCGTAGAGACGAGCAGACATTTTGGACGTCCAAGATGTTATGGCGGGACGAAGGAGAATCGAATGAATGAATGAAGCCCAAGAGGAAGAAAGTACCAGTACTTGTATTAAGTATTTAGTTGATTCGGTTTACATACAAACCTACGTCTGTCCGTCCGTCCATTCCACCCAGACGACGCCACATGAATATAAATTTGTACTGCAGGCACACTAAAGCGTTGATGGCAACTCAAGCGTCTGAACTGGCAATTATAACTCAGTAGGCATCTGTACATGTGAATAAGAAGCACAAAAGTGAAACCATAACAGGCGCGTAGTGGCAGCCGCAGCTTAACCACAAAACATAAATAAACAGGAATACACGGGAGGCAACAGCAACAAACGGCAGCAACCGTGATAAGGATGAGAGGCCACAGCCACATCAGAAAAAGTTATCTTGAATTTATGTTAACTATGCGTTTTATGTTTTCACTTTTAATATGGCTCTAAAAATGCTTAAAAGAGATTTCGAAATAAATACGTTCTTACTCGTGCACACGTAGGACTCTACGTCCGTCTGTGCGCCAGGTGTTCTCACACAATTGTGCGAATACTCTCTGCCTTCCAGGCAGCATTCACTTCAGCTGGAGTTACAGTGATGGTTAGTGAAAAAAACAGAAAGATTGACAAGATTTGAAAGATTGAAATTAGCCAAATTTTGGGGGAAAACCAGAAATAGACAAGGGGAAAAAATACTAAACTGAAAATTAAGAAAAAAAGTATTTAAAACCAAATAAATCAGCAGAGAAATAAATAACATAATTCTGATCATATTAGCTTGCAACATACTCTTACCGAAACAAATGAATAAACTCTCTACAAAATCTCCAGTTGGGAAACACTGTGTGCCACCTTCTGCACCCCCTGTTGGGCTTTGTTAATGTTTTTTTGCATTTGGTTTCATTTATGGCTGGCCAAGGTGTTGTGGGGAGGGGTGGCCATTCCATTCAGTACATGGTTCACAAATTCGCATGACCCTCACGTTCCTTTTCTTGTTTGGATTTGCCCATAACGTCATGTGATTTTTTCCCCTTCACCTTCTGCTTCCTTGGCCCAGCTTCCTCTAGCGTTTTTTGTTTCTCTATTTCATCTTTATCTTTAAAAGGTGCTTATTGAGGTTGTTTTGTTTTGTTTTTTTTAGATTTTGTATTGTTTTATTTTTATTCTTCTTCTTTTTCTGTTTTTCGGTTTTTGTGGTTTAAGTTTATATTCACTTTTATTATTTAAACATTACTTGAATGTTGTTGCACTAAGGCAGTGTGGCTGCTGTTGCACACGGCACACGGCGGCGACAATGCCATGTCTTGAGTTGGTGCAAAAATTGTTATTGCATACTTTGGGGTGCAGTGAAGCATACTTTTGGGTTGCTCTATTAACACACACAAAAAAAAAAAACAAGACCCAACGATGAAGAACAAATGAGCACACAGAACGAAAGTTCAGTCAGAGAGAGAGAGAGAGGGAGAGAGACAGCCGCCAAATGAGAATGGCAAAGCAACAGACGTTGGTTTCTCGAATTTATTTAATATTTGTTTTCTGTTTAAACTGAAGAGCAAAATGGGCTTATATAGTAAATTTGAGTTATGTCGAATTTAAAATTGAATGGTGAATTCATTTCTCAAATAAAATGTTATCCACACCTGGTAAAACATTTTTAAAAAAAATGTTGCATCGCTAACAAACGAACCAATTTAGTTGTAAAACTGTAAAAAAAGATTAAAAAAAAATAAATAAAAAAAATTGTTACAAAAAAAAAATGTCATATAAAAAGTTACAGCCTGTTTTTATAAAACGTATACGTCTGAGACAAACAGAAACATCTGTAGCCGAAACGAAACTGAATTGTATTTCTATAACTCCAAGGAATCCAATTAGACAAACACACACAAAAATACATAAGAAACAAATTTCAATTAGAATTTATCTGAGACTTTCGTGTTACAAAACCCCAAACTGACGAAACAGAATTTCTGTTCGTTATTTTAACGAAACGAAAGACCCATTCGTTTTATAAAAACAGGCTGTTAGTATTTTCTTTTCTAAAGGGTTTTCCAACAAGTGGTGTTATTTTGGTATTCAAAGAAACCATGGAATTTTTTGAGATAAATGATCGGATGTTTAATTCATAATAAAGAGGGAGAGGTATACCATTAATAATGAAAAACAACATCAGCCAAATGGTCATCACGACCACGCTTACAGGACCATATCCTTTTCATGAAATTTTCCATAACCAAATCACAAAGTGGCTGCTCAATATCCTCGATATCCTCACTTCTCATCTCAGCATCCCTCCAGAGATGTGGAAACTACAACAATTTTACTTTAAAAAAATTCCAAATTTGGAGATTTTGCTCAACCAAATGAAAATAGGTGAACATTTCCATCCAAGCTCACTAATACTGAATTTAAATTTGAAACACATGTATTTTAATAGTTGTGCTACAAGTTCCTAGCTTCATTTCATACAACAGATTCAAAAGTACATTCTCAGTTCGTTTAAATGAAAGTAGGTTCAATTATCCAAAGTTCTTTTTATTAAAAAAATCCAGATAGGGGAAACAAATTCTTGATTTCAATTTAACTGTAAATATGTTTTTTGAACACAAAAAAAAATAGTTTCTGAAACATAACTAAAAATGTGGAAAATTTGAACAAACAAAAATCTAGGGTTACCCTTTTTACTTTTTCCAAATTACCAGAACAAAAACAAAACAAAAAAAGTTCCCAGTAAGCAGTAACTTAATTCAGAGAAATTCCAATACTGAGATAGTTTTGATTGTAGTCTCACATTTTGATTCAGAGAAATTCCAATACTGAGATAGTTTTGATTGAAGTCCCACATTTTGATTTAATGTTCAATATTTTGTATCGACCTTTTTCAATTATATCGAATTCAGAATTTTTTTAATGAGTTCAAGGTAGAGGTCAGAAATTTTTTAAAAAAAAAATATTTTATTTCATTTATTTTTTCAATATTTCGTTCTTCTTTAAAGAACATCATCAGGGAGTACAACAACAATAGGAAATAAATAAAACACTTGCGTTCTATTGTGTGTATTTCTTTCTTATTGAACTTTGAAACGCCAAAGGAAAAGTCATTTTTTTAAAAAATTTTAAAAATCTTCTAAAGCGAAAATTGGAAGAAGAAAAACCAATTTAATTTTTTGCCTTTGTCGATCAGTATCGCATACGATTTCAAAGCTATTGTCCTTAAATTATTTTTTAATAATTACGAGTTTCGAAAGGGTTAAAAAATATTAGGGAACATTTTTTTTTTAATTTTTCAAATTTTAAAAAATGTCAGGGAACATTTTTACTAACAAATATATTTTTTTTAATTTTTCAAATTTTTCTATTTATATTTAAACTGGTTTATTTTTCAACGTTTAACCTTTTTTTTACTAAAAATAAAAAAGATGAAAACAAAAAACTCCACATTTCCATGTTAAATTTAAAAGAGAAATCAAACGTTCAACTTAGACTTTGAATTCCTCAATAACTGGTTAAATCGGAAGAAAAAAAAACTAATTTAATTTTTCGCCTTTGTCGATCAGTATCGCACACGATTTCCAAACTATTGTCCTTAAATTATATTTTAATAATTACGATATTCGAAAAGGGTTAAAAAATATTAGGAAACAATTTTTTTTTTGTGGAGATTTTTTTTTAATTTTTTAAATTTTAATAAATGTCAGGGAACAGTTTTACTAACAAATATATTTTTTTAATTTTTCAAATTTTTCTATTTATATTTAAACTGGTTTATTTTTCAACGTTTAACCTTTTTTTTACTAAAAATAAAAAAGATGAAAACAAAAAACTACACATTTCCATGTTAAATTTAAAACAGAAATCAAACGTTCAACTTAGACTTTGAATTCCTAATTACATTTTTCGCCTCTGTCGATCAGTATCGCACACGATTTCCAAACTATTGACCTGAAATTATTTTTTAATAATTTGTATGGTTTCCCATCTTTATTGCGATTAATGAAATACAAGCATAGACTTTTTTTTCCAATTATAGAAAATCCATTTAAATCCATTTGGTGTTATATGAAATGTATGCGAATAATTTGCTTCTACAAATATTTCTATGCTACATGTCCATGCTGCAATTATACATAGCATTGATTTTGCTGATATCCTTGATGCTCAGGCCAAGCCGTTGGCCAATTTCCGCATTACTGTCCAAGGGTAAAATCGTATACATTCCGTTTCCCGAAAATGCCGTTCGCGAATAGTGCATAACACTGTTGTAGTCATAGCCATAGCCAAAGTCGAAAAATGTTGCATTATCCAGTTTGCCATACCATCGCTCTGCCCCCGGCTTGATGTTCTCCCACAGAACGGCAATGTAGTCATCTCGTTCGGGTGACATGTGCTCATGAAAGAAGCCCAGCGTATGCATTAGTTCGTGCATAATCACCGGCACCATAAAACATTTTGTGTCATTTTTCTGCAAATTCATTCTTTGCGGTCGTCCGTAATAGCCAACTTCGGCGTTACATCCCGTATAGTCGGCTTTGATGTAGACAAAGTATTTTCTTTTTCGGTTGGCCGCACGAAAGCGCACACAGGTCAGTGCCTCGATGACCGTCATGGCCGATTTGATGTTGGCGAACTGAGAAGGGTCTGAAAAAAAAACAAATTTTTAATTTTTAAACGGCACATAAGTCGGCTAGTCCATTGTCTTACCGAAATCCGGTGATATTTTGTAATAAACGATTCCCTTTGGCCATGCTTTCGGTGGGCGGACTTGGCCATTGCGTAAGAACGAAACGATCATATCATTGTCCAAATAATCTTCAGACGTGAACAGGTCATCCACTTCTGCTACATCCAGACTGACTGGAGCTGACCGGCAAATGACCACAATTATGGCCAGCAGGCCAACAACAAAAATTCTATTCCCTACTTTTTCCATGCTTATGTCTGCGCTGCCCACAAGATCTTCTTAACAACTAATCGCACATTAATCGAATATTCCACAATTTATAGCAAACCACTTGGGAATTTGAAATTTATTCTAATTTTTTGTTTGGATAAACACATGTAAAAAGAATTTAAAACACAAAAACAAATAAAACCTGTTCATTTGCATTGTCGCTTTGGTTACAACGTAGCTGCCGATTCGAATCATGTTCACATCGTTAAAAATTACAACAAAGTCGGTTAAATTATATGTGTAAATGTGGGTGATTAAAAAAAAACTCTTTTTTAATTTGCCCTAATTCTGCATGACCCAAAGCACGCAAAACAAATTTCATTGATGCGTTGGTTTCTCAGACACACTCAACATCGATAAGCTGTCAGCTTAAAAAATGTAAATTACGGTGAGTGGATTTTTGCAAAGAAAACAAATAAATAAATTCTAGACGTGTGAATATCACACATATACGCAATTTTGTTATAAAACTTGTTTGGGATATAATGCTAACATAGCGAAGTGACCCATTTGTGTAGGAGGCTCCCGAAGGGGCGTGGTTAATGTTTTAAAATGTCTTTCGCCCAGTTCACCTGATGCTAGAGTTTCTCAACAAAGAATTCCAATACATTTGATTGAATAACAATAAAATACTCCAAAATAGTCCGTTTCTATGTGATGTACAAGCAGGTCAGTGAGTAGTTGAGTGTCGTGCGTTCGCAAACAGATATTCTTAAAGAATTGTTTCAATAGAAAAAGTGAAGATTCGGCGCATCGACAAGGGTGGTAGAGCTGGCCGATCGTGGTCCAATTAAGTTTTTTCCCCCTTAAGTTTATATAAAAAAAAATTAACATGCAAACAATTTTTTTTAAACAAATCAACTTGGAATTTTTTTTTTGTGGAAAAAAAAATATCTTCAAAATTAATTTTTTGAAAAATAAAGAAAAAATTTTTTTTTAATTTTTTTTTTAAAAAATAAGTTTTTTTCCCCTTGATATTAATAAAAAAATTAACCTGCAAAAATTTTTTTTTAAAAAATGTAACTTGCAAGAATTTTTTTTGTTGAATGAATACGGAAATTTTTTTTTTTTTGAAAAAAATTGATAAAAAATCTTTGGGTTTTTTTTATATAATTTTTTTAATGTTTATAAAAAAAATTAACATGGAATTTTTTTTTTTTTTTAAAAAATTAACTTGCAATTTTTTTTTTTTTAGAAATTGATAAAATGTTTTTTTTGGAATTTTTTTTTAAATAAGTTTTTTTTCGCTTAATCTTTATAAGAAAATTAACATGATAATTTTTTTTTTTATTTTTTGAAAAAAATGATAAAAAAATTTTTTTTGGTATTTTTTTTAAATAAGTTATTTCTCCATTAATTTTTATAAAAAAAAAAGAAATTACATGCAAACATATTTTTTTTTTGAAAAAAATTTACTTGCAATTTTTTTTTTTTTAGAAATTGATAAAATGTTTTTTTTTGGAATTATTAAAAAAAATTGATAAAAATTTTTTTTTGGAATTTTTTTTTTAAATAAGTTTTTTTTTCCTTTAATCTTTATAAGAAAATTAACATGATAATTTTTTTTTTTATTTTTTGAAAAGAATGATAAAAAAAATTTTTTGGTATTTTTTTTAAATAAGTTTTTTCTCCATTAATTTTTATAAAAAAAAAGAAATTAACATGCAAACATATTTTTTTTGAAACAAATTAACTTGCAAATTTTTTTTTCTTTTGTTGAAAAAAATTAACTTGGATTTTGGATTTTTGAAAAAAATTATAAAAAATGTTTTTTGATTTTTTTTTTAAAATACGTTTTTTTCCTTAGTATTTATAAAAAAATTTACTCGAAAAAAAAAATTTTGTATTTTTTTGTTGTTACTTTTGAAAAAAAAGATAAATATTTTTTTTTTGGATTTTTTTTTTTAAATAATTTTTTTCCTTAATGTTTATAAATAAATTAACATGCAAAAAAAATTTTTTTTTAAAGAAATTAAGATTTTTTTTTTTTGAAATAAGTTAAATTGTTTTTTATTTTTAAATTGATAAAAAAATTTTTTTAAAAAATTGATAAACATTTTTTGCGATTTTTTTTTTAACTAATTTTTTTTAATGTTTATAAAAAAATTTTTTTAGGAAAAAAAATTTTGTTAATTTTGAAAAAAAATGTTAAATATTTTTTTTATGGAATTTTTTTTTTAACTAATTTATTTTAAAGTTTATAAAAAAAATTAACATGCAAAAATTTTTTTTTTGAAAAAAATTAGCATAATTTTTTTTTTGAGAAATATTGAAAAAAGGTGTTTTTGGAATTTTTTTTTTAAAAATAAGTTTTTTCCCGGTGGCGCTTAAATGATTAAATTTCTAGGTCTTACAAACACGATCCATGAAACTAACATATAATTTCTTTAATTCAATTTAGATTTATCGAGTCTTTGTTGGAAATAAATATATTTGTAAATATTTGTCTACATTTCAGGGAAATACTTAAAACTATGTTTTATTAATAATTTCTTCATTACCACAAACTGTTGTACGTCATAAAAAAGAAAAACAGAAAATTGTTTACTGTTTTGAAAAAATATAAATCTATTAAATTTCCAAACCCAAAGCACTAAAGAAACCCCCCATTAAATCTCTTAAATACACTTAAGTTGACAATATTTTCAAATTTCCCGGCGTATCACCAGCCTAAGCAGCCACATTTAAGAGTCAATATCCATTAAGTGTTTAAACGTACGAGTCAGTCAGGCTCCTCGTATCGCTTTAATATTATCTCCGAATCATAAAATATAAAACCAATAACGATTATGGTTACATTGCGCTGCTGTTTTCTCCACAGGCTGTCGTTGTCGTCTGTGTCTATTTCAAAGGATTTCCATAATCCCCAGCTCCCTCCCAAAAAAAAAACACATAAGATATGCCATTGTAAATGTTGTTTTCAGGCGGCAGCCAGCAAGCGGTACTGGGAGGCTTGTCGCAATGCTTTTTTGTTGTTGCACAGAAAAGGACTTTCTTCAATTAAATTATACCCATATCATGATAAAAATGAAATTTTCATTACTTCATGGAAAGTCTACGTAGGTAGACGACGACGAAAACGAAACCGGCAAAATATCGTGAGGACGAGAAAAAAACAGAACGTTCACTTTTTCCAAGGAAATGAGAAATGTTTCCATTCAATTTCTTTGGAATGCTGTGTGGAACAGAGAGGCCATGTAGGAGACGACGATGGCAAATGTTGCTTCCATTAAAATCAAGGAAACAACAAATCCTATTAAAACTTAATTTATTTACTTTAAACAAACACCTAATGGCAGCAAATCCTTTTACAGCGTTCTATGCTCCGACTTTGCCCCTCACAACATGGCCGCCAACAACATCCTGCAGACGTTGGCAAGCAATAACACCAGCCAACACAACAAGCGGTGGCAAGACAACAACAACAAGTGCTGCACGGGGGATCAAAACAGGAAAAACAGTGGTTCACGAACGAAGATAGTCCAGCAAGAGGGCATTAGGGAACTCTACTAAGACTCTACTACTTAGCTGCAGCATCAATTTGCCTACAGAATCGTTCGTTTAACGCTGCTGACTCCATTCATTCTCGTAAAGCTGGATCTGAGAAGCTCCTTTCATTAACTATTCATAAATTCGTGCTTCATTAAAACGGAATCCAAATTGCAAAAAGTTCAGTAAGAGTTCTTCCAAATTGAATTGCTGATTTTGATATTCCGGTTCTCAGCCTGTTTTAAAAATAATCCAAGCTTGTGCTCCCGAGTATCGTGCATTTTCTTTTAATCTCACGAATAGTTGCCGAAATCTCTTATGGAGTGACATTGTATATTCTCGATGTCGATGGAAGCCACTGTGCAACAGCGACAACAATGACAGAAAAACAAGCAGCAGACCAGACCGTACTTCATATTTAAAACATTATTTTGTAATTTGTTATGACAGCAATCAACAAGAAATGTGAAATAGAACAACGACAACAACAACAACAGCGGCAGCAGCAGCAACATTGACAACAATGAAACGATAAAGTCACCAGCCACCAGTACAAATTACAAGACCAAGAGCAACGACTAAAGACGTTTATGCCAAGGACTTGGTATCCTTTCACTGAATGTAGGAATGTACACACACGCCAGCGACAGCAACAACAACAACAACAACAGACAGACAGAGACATTAGGGGCAAAATTCAACCCGTACAATAATGACAGCACAATGCAAACAACACTGTTCTGTTCCTCCAATCACTACATTGCCCCCTGCCTTTCTCCAGCCATGGCAACTCATTTACCAACACCAGGACACGCAAAATACAATTTTATGTTTGATGACAATTTACACACAATGATATAAATGTCTTGGGCAACTGCTGTGTGCAATCGTATGTGTGTGAGGATGAAAAGAAAAACGGCAAAAGGATATCAGTGTGTGTGTGTGTATGTAATATTGTAATGTTTTACGAAAAATAATAACTTCCTTAATAGCAAATATATGTAACCAGGAGAGAGACAGAGAGAAAAAGATAAATCAAGAAAAACAGCGAGAGAAAGAGAGACTTGTGTGTCTACACATATGTGAGGGCATGTGTGGGGAGTAAATGTGTTCCTTGACATTAAAGAAGGACAAACGACAAAATTGAAATGTGTTTAAATGACATATCAACATTTCACAGTCTGTCATTTCGCCTGTCTAAGTGTCTCCCTCTCGCCCTCTGTGTCTAACGACAAACAGCATTTCCTTTGTCTCGAACTCTGGAATCTGTTTGGGTTTTCTTTTTTCCAACAGTTCAGCTAAAACATACAAATGAGATGAAAACACAGCTCACACTCAAAAGACGTCGACTTCTATAAAACATAATAGAAATGCTGCCGATATATGTCACAGCAACCAAGACATTTGTAAGTTATGAAGTCATTTGAGGACCACAGGTGGATCAAAGCATTTGAGGCGAGTTTAAATATGAACTGCACTAGAAATAATTTGTTTCAACAATTATAGCACCGTGTTACACACATTCTGTCCTATGAACCAAATTTACTTTTTCGGAAAGGGAATAAAAAATAAAAATACACGTGTATCGGCGATTTTCATGTACACGTCAGATTTTTTTTTTTTTAATTTTGAAGTATGAAGCTCGTAGTGGCCTGTGTGAAAGCCTTTCGACCGATTTTTAACCCTTTTTCAGTGATCCAATCGAGCTATTTTTTTTGCAGGCAGACTCGTGGAAATGTCTGTGTCACGTGAAATTTTTTAAAAAATAGATTTTTATCAATTCTCGGATTTTCCTAATTTTTAGAAAAAACAAAAGTAGCGTACTTTTTTTTCAATAAAAGTTTAGGCAAATCAAAATCTCAAAATCGACAAAAATGAACCTAAACCACAGAATTATCTTAATATATATTAAGAATATTTTTTTGGTACAGAAATTGTGTTTTCCCCAAATTTTTTTTTTACCAAAATTTTTTTTTTCCAATTTTTTTTTTCAAGAAATTTTTTTTTTCCACAAAATTTTTTTTTTCAAGAAATTTTTTTTTTCCACAAAATTTTTTTTTTCAAGTAAATTTTTTTTTTCCACAAAAATTATTTTTTTCAAGAAAAATTTTTTTTTCAAGAAAATTTTTTTTTCCACAAAAATTATATTTTTCAGCAAACATTTTTTTTTCAACAAAAATTTTTTTTTCCGCAGAAATTTTTTTTTCAACAAAAATTTTTTTTTTCAACAAAAATTTTTTTTTCCAGCAAAAATTTTTTTTCCACAAATTTTATTTTTTTTCGAAAGTTTTTTTTACAAAATAGTTTTCTCAAAATATTTTTTACAAAATTTTTAAAATTAAGTAACAAATACTTTCTCAAGCAAATTAACGGGCGCCATAGGCGCATTACAACTTACTAGTTCCCAAATATTTTGAAAATCCCTCCCCCATTTTAGCCTAGGAAATTAACTATCAACGACACCAACAATACAACGTATGATTTATATTAACTCCACACACAAACTATGTTACTCATACGCCAAAGTTAAAAGGCAGAGAATTTGGTTAAAAAAAAATTGTATAGAACAAGGCCTCCTAAACTGGGAAAACGATACTCATGACCGAAATTTTAATAATTTTTTTTAAATTTTCAGATTAAATCCAAAAAAAGCAAAAGTAAAAACAAAAATATGAACAAAATTAAAAATAATAAAAATAAAATTTAAAATTTTTTTTTTAAATTTTCAGATTAAATTCACAAAAAACAAATTAAAAATAATAAAAAAAGTCCAGCGCTAAGTGGGTTAGAGAAGGTTAAAGACTTTACGAGTTGATACATTTCTTGAAAAATTCAAGGGAAAATCAGTAACGAAATTTGATCAGAAATACATTTAACAGTATAATCTATATGGGATTTATTTAATGACAGCTAGGTTTCTTTCAATACTAAATATTTATTTTTTTATTGTCTGTAACGCTCAATGGATGTACCCTAGCACTGTGTAAGCGATCGCAAATTGGGATGTTGTAAAGAGCATAGAAGGAGTGGTGTTTGTTGGCAGTTGTCTAGAATTTGAGAAAGTCAAAGCTGGCAGGAAAGACACTCGCTGGTCGAGTATTTCACATACGAACAGTTAGGATGAACAGTTATTTGTAGTACGAGCAAACAGACAATGAAAGGGTGAGAGTCCCGGAAGTACTCCTACACGAAATCTGAAATATCTCAGTTCTGAAATTGTTCTGAAATATATGGGTGGAATATTCTGAAAGGCCAAGCCCAGGGCTACTTTCACTATAAATGTCATTCGCCCAACTTTTTTTCGTTTGGCCGCTGTGTGACTATTTATATCGAATTTCACAGTACTCCTGCACAAAATCTGAAATATCTCAGTTCTGAAATTGTTCTGAAATATATGGATGGTATATTCTGAAAGGCCAAGCCCAGGGCTACTATTACTATAAATGTCATTCGCCCAACTTTTTCCTAAACCCTTCCTTGCATTGAAATTATACGTATTTTAAACTTTCTATTCTACTTATTGATGATTTTAATTTAGGTTTTCGTAGAAATTATTTTTTTATATATCTATTACCTCTGTTAACAACACAGAATGCTGTTAAGTTCTTAACGGGGCTCTGTTAAAAGTATGGGTTTGTGTCTTTGCTAGTTATATTCGTATTTATCTTAACGCACATCCTGGAAGGCGAAAAGTGTGAGATTTCGGGGGTTTTTCGTATAACCAGCACAAAAGGCATTTAAGTGTTTGACTCATCATTTCGACTGAAAAATATTCGAGCTTCAATTTGATTTGATAAATTTAGACTATTTTTTGCTCGCTCAATTTTTTTTTAGAAAACTTTCCATAAATTGCATAAAGGTGACATAACTTCTAAAAATGTCATAAAAGTTCGAAAGATGTTAAAGTTCTAAGTAATTAAAAAATATATATTATTTTCCTCGTTCTTGTCTTTTCAAAGTTATGGCCGCCAAACCATTGGACACCCCAGTGATCATGCACTAGCAACACTTATACATTGTTGTTGTGGTTATTGGCCGGTACATTTGTTAAATAAGTCTCAGTTGGCATTGCATGTAATGTCGCCACTTTATGAGTTATTAAAACTTAATAACAACAACAACAACAACAACATCATCAGTGCATAGCAAAAATGTCATACAATGTGGCCAGGAAAATGAGGAAACCATCACTGGATGTTGACCATCCATATGCGGACATAAATTCAATTAAGGTCATGATAATGTATGGGACCATATATGGGCAAAGTAAGAGTAACATGACCCATAATTAAGACCTTAACAAGTCCATTATAAAATACTAAAAATATTACTGATGTGGACATAATTTGTCTTAACGTTGTTTGGCAAGTTTATGCTAAAGTTCTGAGCGGAAAAGGTTAAGGGAATAAAAATCAGAATAATAGCGGAGTAACTCTAGTAACATTTTGAAATGGAGGGTGTTGGAACGTCCCACTTGGAACGCTTTCTGCTCCTTATGTCGAGAATCTCAAATGTGAGTAACATTTTGCATATCAGCTACCTTTTTTTTTTGGAAAGTATCAAGAATTTGAAACTTAAGCTAAAAAATACTTGGGCTTTCTGCCCAGCCAGTGATGTCATAGGTAGTGTGTGCGACTATCATAAAACAAACCCTGGTTTAAGTGCGGTAAACGCACTTGGCGTCAACGTCCTTTTAGAAGTACGGCAAACGGTGAAAATTTCAACGGAAAATCAGTAACGAAATTTGATCAGAAATACATTTTTAGCTAAAATCCAAAAACAAAATTAAAAATAAAAATAAAAAAACAAATTCTGGAATTTCAGAAAAAATCCGTACCGAAATTTGATTGGAAAAACATTTTCAGTTTAAAAACAAACAAAAATCAGAATTTACAAAAAAAAAACGTGAATTTAAAAAATTTAAAAATAAAAATAAAATAAAAAAAATAAAAAAATAATTCCGGAATTTAAAAAAAAATACGGGAAACAGTAAAAATTTTCAGACAAAATCATGACCGAAATTTTAATATTTTTTTTTGAAATTTTCAGTTTAAATCCAAAAAAAGCAAAAGTAAAAAACAAAAATATAAAAAAAATTAAAAATAAAATAAAAACATTTTTTTTTAATTTTCAGATTAAATTCACAAAAAACAAATTGAAAATAATAAAAAAAAATTCCAGCGCTAAGTGGGTTAGAGAAGGTTAAAGACTTTACGAGTTGAGATACATTTCTTGAAAAATTCAAGGGAAAATCAGTAACGCAATTGGATCACAAATACGGTTTTAGCTAAAATCCAAAAAAAAAAACAAATAAAAAAAATTTTAAAAATAAAAAAAAATTTAAAAAAAAAATAGAAAAATAATTCCGAAATTCAAAAATTCAAAAATGATACGGGAAACAGTGAAGAAGTTTAGAAAAAATCAGTACCGAAATATTATTGGAGACACATTTGTAGTTTAAATCCAAACACAAATTAAACAAAAATTATGAAACGGTACAGAATTCAAGAAAAAATCAGTAGCGCAATTTTATCAAAGACACATTTGCAGTGTAACTTAAAAAAAAAAGTACAAAAAAAAGTACAAAAAAAATTTAAAAAAAAAATTTTCGAATTTAAAAAAACACGAATTGGTAAAAAAATTCAAGAAAAAATGATTAGCAAAATTTTATCAGACACATTCCTTTTAAATGAATACAAAAAATCTGTACGACGATTAGAGACAAATTTCCAGTTTAAATACAAAAAAAAAAAAAATATAAAAAAAATTCGGAATTTAAAAAAAATTTAAAAAAAAATAATTAAAAAATAAAAAAAAAATCCAGCGTTAAGTGGTTAAGTACATCCGATACTTTATTAGGGACACATTTTCAGTTTAAATACAAAAAAAAAAATAAAAAAATTCCAGCGCTAAGTGGTTAAGGACATCATATACTTTTTAGTTTAAATACAAAAAAAAAAAAGAATTCGAAATCAAAAAAAATAATAAAAACTCCAGTGCTAAGTAATTCTCAGATACTTTATTAGAGACACATTTTCCGTTTAAAAAAAAATTTTAAAAAATAAATAAAAATAAAAATAAAAAAAATTTAATTTAAAGACAGATTATTAGAGACACATTTGCAGTTTAAAAAAAAAAATAAGAAAAAATCGGAATTTAAAAAACAAATAATAAAAAAATAAAAAAATAAAAAAAAAACCACCGCTAAGTGGTTAAGGACATCACATACTTTATTAGAGACACATTTTCAGTTTAAATACAAAAAAAACGGAATTAAAAAAAAATAATAAAAAAAAAAAATTTAAATAATACAAATTCCAGCGCTAAGTGATTAAGGGCACATTTTCTTTTTAAATACAAAAAAAAATATAAAAAAAAATGTCGGAATTCAAAAAAAAAATTAAAAAATAAATAAAATTCCACCACTAAGTGGTTAAGGACATTTCTCGGCATTGGAGACTTTACGAGTATGAGATACATTTCTGAAGTCATATTCCCATCTGCCTGATTTGAGAGAAGACCGCCGCTTTTAGGGAATGTAGATTGAAACACAAACGCTTGCTTTGGCTTTTAATTAAAAATCCGTGTAATCTTTTTTTCCACTCCCACTTTGCATAGCCAACTCGATATGACATAAATTGGTTTCGACAAACATACATATGGAACCATAGATCTTTAACCATTAAATGTCATCCCAATCAATAAGCGATTTCAGCAAATTATCCTTTGGCAAATATATACAGTCCTCGAAATCATTTCCTGACACAGCACAGCATCCCCTTAATATCCCGGCACCAGCCCACGTACACGATGACTTTCTCGTTCCCTCGTTGCCCAATAAAGAGGGTGGATTGATGGGCCTCGTTTTAAAATAAATAAAAACAAGATTGAAACAATTTTATTGTGATATTTCCTTTAAACCAAAGGAGGCAGAGAGTAAGAGAGAGAGAGAGACAGAGAGAGCGAAGCCAGTGCCATGCTGATAACTGGCTTAAAATATAACATTTTGCCAAAATCAAAATCCAGGCTATGAAGAAGATGAACCAAAAAAAAAAAAAACTCCCCGTATGTAAACAAATAAATTTCCACTTAATAGATTTTGCGTCTTAATACGGTTCGTTATGAGTTTGGCAGTCATACGGCGGGTGGCAGTGGTTGCCAGCAGAATAAGAGCGTGGTTGCTGTTGGTGGTGGAGGTGGAGGCGTTCTGCTTGGCTTTCTTGTGGGGGGGGGCAATGTCTATGGGCTTAAATCTTTGTTACCATGTCAAATATTATTATTTGTTACGGGGCCTCCTCCGTCAACTTCAAAATCCGACAATCAACCAACAATCCGCCCAACGCCTAGCAAAGGAGATTTGAGAAAGCGATTTCCAATTAACAATTTCATAAACAGAATTGAAAAGAAAAGAATAGGAAATTCATAAACATTTAAAAGAGCTTCGCAAACCTTTGTTAAGAAAAAAAAAAGTATGAAAATACAAAAACCATTTTCACACATTTTTCTTAACAAAGGTTTGGAGAGCGGTGGGCAGCGTGGAGATTATGTATTCGATTACCCCCGAGACCTTTAGTTTCTCCTGGAAAACCCATGGATGGCTAAGTTAAAAACTGTTATTTGTCTCAATCGAGGAAAAAAACACAGAACCTCCTATAAACTTCACAAATTATTTTACTAATAATTTTTTTTTATAACAACTTTTCAAGGAAATTTGCAAACCAAAACTATTGGTCACTGAGTGTTGCAGGACCTTCGGTTTGTCCTGGAAGACCTAGGGATGGCTTGGTTAAAAATCGATGACATCGAACTTACCCTAAATTTTTAGAAAAACTAATTTCCATCTAAAAATTTATTAAATATGCAATTTGCGAAGGATATGTCTTTACTTTACACAGGCGAAGGGCGTACTGTTTGAAATCCCCCCTAATGAACAATATTTAGGGTCTACTTATTACTTAAAAGCGTATTAATCCCTCCCGAGCTTCGTATCATTTTTCAACGACATGCATCCTTCCAAGAACTGCGGTTGTTCTTTTCGACGATTTGGTTTTACGTTTTTTTATCTTTCCTCACATAATGTTCCCCCCTTCCGTTTCGGTTTATTTTTTTCGGCTGTCTATCTATTATTTCTTAACATTCGGGTTTTCTAATACTTCCTTGCTCAGTTACGCATACACACGATATACACACACACTCACACGCACAGCTAAGATTTTTGTTTATCCCATCCTTGAGTTGGAAGACATTCCGGCACTGGCTGAGAAAGAGTGTGACAGAGCAGAAACCAAAAAAAAGAAAGAAACATTCTATTTCTTATTTGCATGGATATGTGAAGTAATCTGCTGATTAAGTTTTTAGAATGAAATTTGTTCTAAATTTGATTTTTTCTTTTTTTTTTTTAGTGAAGTGAGTGCTCCTTCGGTATCATCATGTGGATGTATGTCAGTCTGGCTCTTCTTGCCCTGTCCCACTTACAGGCAAAGTGGGGGAAATGTTTCGCATGAGGGTGAATTGGATGGGATACATCTTTATTAACAAATAACATAAGATTATGTGAGTATTTGTAAATTGTTATTAAAGGAGAAGTTTATTTAAAGGGCATTTCCATGATTTTACGTTGTTTGTCGACTCGCCGAACAAGGGCTGGCAGAGAAAACAGTTCATAAATTGAACATGTAAAGTGGGGCTCATTTAAGAGTTTTGAACATTTTCGTATAAGTAAACAAAATCATTTTACCAAATGAATACACATGTTGGCCTTTCTTTGCACTGAATTTATTATGATAGCCGGGGCACATAACTCTTTATGGCATTAAAATCTTAGGCTTAGGCCAAAAGTTTAAATGGTAATGATTTGGGGGGGGAGGGGGATATTTGCACCCAAGAGGGCAACCATATACAACAAAATGGTAAGGTGTGGGTAAATGAAATTAAAATTGAAAGTGACAACAAAAGAGATGAATCTTAAATAGTATATAAACAACGAAAAACAACTCTCTTAATTCTAACACCGTGTTACACACATTCTGTCCCATGAACCAAATTTACTTTTTCGGAAAGAGGGGATAAAAAATAAAAATACACGTGTATCGGCGATTTTCATGTACACATCAGAATTTTTTTTTTTAAGTTTGAAGTATGAAAGCCTTTGGACCGATTTTTAACCCTTTTTCAGTGATCCAATCGAGCTGATTTTTTGCAGGCAGACTCCTGGAAATTTCTGTATCCCGTCAATTTTTTTAAAAAATAGATTTTTATCAATTCTCAGATTTTCCTAAATTTTTTTATAATGGTAGTTTGGTAGGTTGAGTAGTGTCAACAAAATGAAAAAAATTTCATGTACTCCGGATGCGATAATTTTTTCTGTGTAGATAACATTTTTCGTTTGGTTTTTGTTTTATTTTTTTTTTTTAAATTTTAAAAAAAATTTTTTAGTTAATTTGTTTCGTCCGGCATAACTCGGGAACCACTAGCCCGATTTAATTGAATTAAATTTTAAAAAATTTACTCAATTGCGAATAAAAGCGAAACGCGTGCATCGATTTTCATGATCTTTGTCTCATTTTGCTCATAGGTTATGTGACTTTACGTAAAAGTAATAAGATTTGACATTTTTTTTCATTTTGGATTTTTTATGGATTTTTTAAAAAAAAAAAAATTTTAATCTTTAGGCAAAAAATAAGTTTTTTCCTTTATATATTCATTTTTAACTTGGAAACTGTTGCTTGTATAGGAAAACAATATATGAACAGATTAAGGGAATTGTAATTTTAAATTTTTTAATTCAATTAAATCGGGCTAGTGGTTCCCGAGTTATGCCGGACGAAACAAATTAACTAAAAAAAATTTTTTAAAATTTAAAAAAAAAAAAAAACGGAAACCAAACGAAAAAAAAAATTTTTATTGCGTTTTTCGAGCTCATGTCAAGGTTATCTACACAGAAAAAATTATCGCATCCGGAGTACATTTTGACTGTTGACTAGTGTTATCGTTCTTTTTTAAGGTTTCAGTCAAAAAACCATTTTTTTTCGTAACGCTTAAGTAGTTTAAAAATTT
Source organism: Hydrotaea cyrtoneurina (assembly GCA_958296145.1). NCBI lineage: Eukaryota > Metazoa > Arthropoda > Insecta > Diptera > Muscidae > Hydrotaea > Hydrotaea cyrtoneurina. Next base: position 17,090,571 of record OY282514.1, on the reverse strand, counting down.
CGAGTCTCTTCAAGTTATGCTAAGAAAAGTAAAAAAAAATATTTTTTTTTCAAAAATAATAAAAATTGGGGAAAATCTGAGAATTGATAAAAATCTACATTTTTTAAAAAATTTGACGTGATACACCATTTCCACGAAAAATTTCCTGCAAAAAATCAGCTCGATTGGATCACTGAAAAAGGGTTAAAAATCGGTCCAAAGGCTTTCACACAGGCCACAACGAGCTTCATACTTCAAACTTAACAAAAAAAAAATTCTGACGTGTACATGATTATTTTTTTCCCTCTTTCCGAATATGTGCATTTGGTTCATAGGACAGAAAAAAATCTATTTTTTGTAAAACGGTGTAATTCATTGTGACATTCTCAGTTGTGGTAAAGCATACAATCTGGAGTAAATAGGTTCAAAGAGGAGAGGGACTTCAACAAAATATTTGCAGCTCTCGGATCGTATACAAATGAGAGCCGCTGGTAGGGCATCCAAATCTATTTTGCACCCTAACTCTGTTCCCTTGATATATTAGCCATATTTGTTCCTCAGATATCCATCGTCTAGTCCCTGACTTCCAGCCATTTAAACTTATCTATTCTTATTTACTACAGTTGATGATCGGCATGAACCTGCACAAGGGCATTCAATCAATTATGATGACACAGAAACCGAATTGAGAACAGAGAACTGTGACAGCAAAGAATCACCATATTCAATTAAATTTCAAGTACATCATTGCTGTCAACTAACTATTTCCTTCCTTCCGTTTGACATTGGTTCGTTCGTTCGTTCTATTTGTTAGAATTGCATTCGCCGGCTGACTGAATGACTGATTCATTCATTTATTCACTGATGATTTGCTCACTTTCTCTATATCGCCCCCCTCCCTCATCACCACCGCCAACCACCTCTGACACTCTCATGGTGGTGGTTAGTGGCTGGCTGGCTGGTTGGCTGACTGGCAAGGTTGCATAGAACCTCGCCAAGGAGACAAGGGAGTTGGCGAGGCAGCACCAAGTGTAAATTGTATGAATTTGCATACAAAACTTTTCATTTAACACTAATTGACATGTATTCCATATCAAAAGCTTTAAATGCAACAGACATCTGTCAATGAGTTTTCCCAACGAATGCGAATCATCCGCACACACACACACACACACGAATGCATATTCATAATTTAGATCCTTGTGTGCCTTATGCGTCTGTATGTGTTATCGTATAATCAAGTAAATACGGGTCTCTCCCAACCCCCTCCCCCTAATAAGTGCATGTACGGTAGCAATGTTATGCACGGGCGTATGTCGCCGTTTCGTCCTTACGTGCATGCATGTATTTCACAAAATTTCAAATGTACAAACGCACACACACACACAGATGTTGTCTCGTTTCTAATTCATAAATGTCAATACAAACAAAACGTTTTGGATTTTAAAAATCCTCTCGAATTCAGCTTGAACAGACACATGCATACGTCTGACAGTTGCACACGCACACACATGTACACGTGCACCCCTAGACAGATGTCCTTTGAGTGCAGTAAATGATTGTGAGAATTGTAATCGTAATCGTAGCGGCATTACCATACGCATGCAACTGATGTGTTGCACTCACTGTGACATTTTTCGTTTCAGGGTTTTTTTCTTGTTGATTCGATTTGTTTTCGGTCACCGAATCTTTATTATCTCCGATGTCAATGCCAATACTTATGACTGAAAGAAATTCGATTTGAATGTCGGACAGATGTTGTGACAGCAAATTGTCCTTTATTCTTATGGTGTATGGTTTAAGTGTAGGGGTGTGTGTGTGCGTGACGGCCATCCATTGGGGGAGGGGGTTCGTTGAATATATGTGCACTACTCACAAACTGATTATCTGTAGTTTCCATTTTTGATTGTAACGAAACCACGGCAAAAACTCGCCCTGTGGTGGTTTGTGTTTTCAAAATTGTTTGTATATTTTAAAAATTATTTAATAAAAAAATTTTATTAAATAGAAACACTTTTCTAATTTTTAATTTCTAATTTTTATGAATTGCATAAATTTTGTACTCTGTAAAAACTACTTAATTTTTTAAAAAAAATTTTTGTGTATTTTGCAAGTTTAATATAAATAACCTAAGTAACGGATTATCCATTTAGCTTTTTAAAAGTAAACGTAAATAAAACACATATAAAATATTTTTTTTTATTATAAATCCCCCATACAATTTATGAAGATGGAAAATTAGTTTAAAAAGAAGTGTGCTTTCCAATGAAATCCTGAGTATTTTAGCAAAAAATCGAATGAAAATAAAAAAACAATTTTTAAATTAACCCTTAAATGCGCGTGAGGCAGAAAAGCTCGGCCCCAAAAAAATAAAGAATGCCCCAAATGAAAAATTCCCCAATCTCTGGTTGGTGTGGATATCGACGAATCAGACAGTCTCGATGTTCTGGGCATGAAAATACAGGGTGATACTCGCTGGGCTAGCCATATATTCGAAGAGTCGAAAGAAGCATTCAAGTGTTAAGGCTTTTTAATGCGGTTCAGGAAATACTTCACTCCATCTGATTTCGTAAATATTTACACCACCTACCATTCTGAGTTAGTCTTCATTAATTCTGTTTAATTTCGAAAAAAAACATTTCTTTGTGCATAACTGTTAAAAAAATAATAATTTAAAAAATATGAAATTAAACACAATTAATGAAGATCGCCTTATGGCGGTCTTGCGGGTTAGAGGGTCAAGTCTCAGTCTAGTCTCAGTCTAGTCTCAGTCTAGTCTCAGTCTAGTCTCAGTCTAGTCTCAGTCTAGTCTCAGTCTAGTCTCAGTCTAGTCTCAGTCTAGTCTCAGTCTAGTCTCAGTCTAGTCTCAGTCTAGTCTCAGTCTAGTCTCAGTCTAGTCTCAGTCTAGTCTCAGTCTAGTCTCAGTCTAGTCTCAGTCTAGTCTCAGTCTAGTCTCAGTCTAGTCTCAGTCTAGTCTCAGTCTAGTCTCAGTCTAGTCTCAGTCTAGTCTCAGTCTAGTCTCAGTCTAGTCTCAGTCTAGTCTCAGTCTAGTCTCAGTCTAGTCTCAGTCTAGTCTCAGTCTAGTCTCAGTCTAGTCTCAGTCTAGTCTCAGTCTAGTCTCAGTCTAGTCTCAGTCTAGTCTCAGTCTGGTCTCAGTCTAGTCTCAGTCTAGTCTCAGTCTAGTCTCAGTCTAGTCTCAGTCTAGTCTCAGTCTAGTCTCAGTCTAGTCTCAGTCTAGTCTCAGTCCAGTCTCAGTCTAGTCGCAGTCTAGTCTCAGTCTAGTCTCAGTCTAGTCTCAGTCTAGTCTCCGTCTTGTCTCAGTCTAGTCTCAGTCTAGTCTCAGTCTAGTCTCAGTCTAGTCTCAGTCTAGTCTCAGTCTAGTCTCAGTCTAGTCTCAGTCTAGTCTCAGTCTAGTCTCAGTCTAGTCTCAGTCTAGTCTCAGTCTAGTCTCAGTCTAGTCTCAGTCCAGTCTCAGTCTAGTCTCAGTCTAGTCTCACTCGTCCAACTTATACCCACTTTTACTTACACAATTTCCAGTTTAAAAGTGAGCAAAAAAAAAAGTGAAAATCCCTAAGAAAGACAATTTCGAGCAGGGATTTTTTTGTCAAAATGCAATTCCATACAAGAAAAGAAAACACAAAAAAGAAAACAGAAATTATGAAGGATAAATTTATGTATGACAATTTCTCTTTCATTTTGTCGATGACGAAGGTGGAACGAAAGAAAAAAAAGAAAAAATAAGGAAGAAACAAAAACTCCAATGAAATGAAATGTCGAAAATTTCAAGTAAATGCAAAGTTATGTAAATAAAAATATGTACAGAACAGACACACACACACACACACACCAGCATATACTGACTGTCACTCAAACCGACCGACCGACACTATTATAATGTTTGCCAGCTTTTCCAGATGTACTCAAACTACACTCATACCGGGATATGTGGACAGCGGAGGAGTGTGTGGCATGTGGATGCTTATGCTGCACTGGCTGCATGAAAACATCATCAACGTCATTGCCACTTCACTTTCTCATGCACTTAATTTTCTTTGGCTTCTTCTGCTTCTTCATCTCCTTTAACTTCTCTACTCTTCCCTTTCCCTTCCCCTTCCCCTTCCTTTCCCTTTTCTGTTTTTCGTTTAATGACATCAGCGTTTTTTATGATTCCGCCATACGCGTTGCCACTTCCTTGCCCCGTCGGGCCCTGTAGTTGTGCAGCACTTCTCCTTTCTCGGGCGCTGCTGCTGCATAAATAAATTTACAAATGCACGCTCAACATGATTATTATGCACATACTCGCACTCGTGCTCATGCTCATGCTCGCATTATCAACATGTCAATGCTGATGTCTATTGATTGATAATGCATCATGAATCATGTTCAATATAAATATGAAATGGAAATAAGGACACAGCAGCACACGAAACAAAACAAAAAAGAAGAAAAAAAAACAGGAATCAATGAGAACAAAGTCCTTCTCGCATGATTTACAAAGGCCAAAAAGTTTTTTTTCCCCTTTTGTTATGCACGGCAGGAATGGAAGGAGATGTGAGGCCATCAAAAGTTATATCCTTTCCCGGCACAAATTTTGTAGAAAAAAATACAAAGGAAATGGAGTGGAAAGGTTGGGCAAATAAAATTTTACCTAATAACAAGTGATCGCTTGTGAAAGCATTTAAAAACTTTAAAATTTTTCCAATGAAACGACTTAGGGGAGTTTAATTTGAGTATAATCAGTACTACAATGTGCCATCAAATCCTTAGGGGAAGCACTTGGAGAACGGAGGGACCTCGTTTATATTGATCGATGTTAGGGAACATTGAATGTGCTATGAGGTCTTGGCTAAACCAGAGATGTGTGATTGTCTCACTGACCAATGCCAATAGCTCTTGGTAGGGAGCCTATAAAACGTTATCTATAGCTCATCCGGCTATTCGCCGCCTGCCAACCCCTCTAATAGCCTGAGCAAGCATTGATCCTTAATATAGCGCAAAATATGCACTGTTGTCGGGAACCATTTGGTAGCCCATTTGGTCAGCTATAAATAGGTAAAGACTTCAAAAATAAAGCGATTAAAGCGATTACAATCATCAGGAAGCTACCTCAGACTAGGCAGCTACCTCTAATCGTTTCATTGTCCTGGTTTACATCAAAGACCCAGTGGAGGACCTCAACTGTAACACTGGGTGACGGTGATGGGCGACGTTACATAAAATAGGGCATTCTTATAGCCCTGGGATAGATAACGTATTCATGGGATACATAACGTATTCAACAACAAATCCTTATATATGTCCTGGTAAAAAAAATCTTCAAGCCCTACAAAACTTCTCTAGCTAAAGCCTTTGCTTTGGCTTAGTGAGTGAGAGATATTCAATTCTTCACTTACGATGTGGATTAAGTTTTCCTAAAACTCCTTAGTCGCCTGAGTATGGATGGGGTTAAGTGTGGATCCTTTCCACACACACATCCCCCAACATGCCGTTAATTGTATAATCCTTTCTGTTTCGCTGTTCCTGTCCCGTCGTCTAACAGACAATTCCTACCTCAACTGTCATCTCAAATTCTGTCATAAAACGTTTTAAACTTAAACGAGGTTATGGCCATCCAAAACATCGCATGAATTTCAAATCGAAATTGAAAAAGTCATGTTCCTTTATCAGTTCCACCCACCAACAGTGGACAGTTGAGTGTGGAGAAGCAAATGGATTTTCTTCGAAAACATTTCTGTTTTTTTTTTCTCCATTCCTAACAAATTTCTCAATGTCTATCTATCTGCTAGTGCTTCTGTACTAGTGCCAGTCATACCGAAAGCTAATTTAATTTCCTGTCTTTCTTTCAAACCACAAAAACAGGAATAACACTCACTCACACATACACACACACTCACAGAGCCTCACATATGCAGGAGGAAAATTCTTGGCAGAATACAAGAGGAAAAAGAGTAATAATAAAAAAAAACCGCACACACACACACACACTCATACAACTATCATGTTAAACGGAAACGGATGTTGCCGAGGAGACGGATGTTGTCATACACATGCACACAACCAGACAGCCACACAGTCATTCAGCAGGCAAAACAACAAATAATAAATTATAAACAAAGCAAGAGCAACGAAAACCGCAAATATAAAATGTCACAATACACCTTCAGACCGGGCCTCTCCCGCCTCTCAGCCATCTCTCACCGTTTACGGGTTTACAGGGATCTTAGAATTTCTGGAAGTAGTGCTGGGATTATGCCCAACAATGCTGCCAACACATTAGGGACGGGGAGGCCAAGTACTTGAATGTGTCTTCACGGAATAACTATAAGCTCAGACCCCACCCCGCACCTTAGTCCTAAGTCCCCAATCAAATACAAGACACTACAGTTGTATGTCTTGTGATCCATTGTTATGATGTCCTGTACAGTTGTACACACCACATACACGCTATCTCTCTCCCTCTCACTCTCTCCTGTCTCTCCTTGATAAGGACGAATGCGAACATGTACGGCGGAAATAAACTCATTAGTTTTGTGTTAAAGTATCTCATGTAGAATGACATCCCATTCCACACTGGCTCATTCACCTCATCCAACCAGCTCTCCACTTCAACTGGTTTTTGTCGTTTTGTAATTGTCTGCGCTGTGATTTACTTATCCTTTCATTTATGTGAGTGTGTGCGTCAGAGTGTGTGCGAAACACTGGCTGAGTTCAGTTGTGAACAATTTTCACAAGATTTTGTAATTTTAATTCATTCAACCTTGTCTCATTTTTGCCAGGGAATACTCATTTACCAAAACTTATTAAGTATGTTAACAACAGTCAGCCAGCCAGTCGGGCAAGGCAACACAGTCAGCAACTATTTGTGCCAGTGCACACACATATAAATGCGAGTGTATTCTGCGCGTGTGTGTGTGTAGAATTTGTGTTGAAAAGCGGAAATACATTAAAACAAAACTACATTTAGTTATAGAGGATTTTCCTGTACAGCCAACGAGCCATGATTGCAAAGCAAAAGTGTTGATCACATGCCTAGCTCCTGCTTCTGCTCCCCCTCCTCCTCCTTCACCACCTCGAGTTCCTTTCACCTCCTGTGTAATGTAGCCATAGTCATCATCATCAGTTTGAAAACTGGAAATGAAAACGAGGATTTTTCTAAAATTCAAGGATAATTAAATGCAAATACAATAAATACTCACTCACACACACACACAGTAGAGGATGAAGTAGAAGAAGAAGACAAACAAACATAAAAAACATAAAAGTAAATTATGTGTATCCTAAATTTGTTCAATTACAATGCCTGCCTTTTTGTATCTGTGAAACTTGCAGAGGATACTTGTTCAAATGAAATCAAACGAAAGTACAACAATTTGCAATCGTTCCTCTGTAGCCCATTCATCAGAAGAATTCTCTTGAATGTTTAAGCACCCTATAGCCGGCAACTTGACTTGAATGTCTATATATATATCCCCTGGTACGAACCCCTGGACCCCACGAAAGTACGACCAAAACCTTGTGTTAAGTATCGCCCGATATTTGGAGCCCCCAAATAGTTTAACCCTTAAGTGTGTAATGAAAATAGGTGCCTGGAAATTAGAATGGGGAAAAATACAAAAACGAAGCTGGCGAAATATAAAAAATAAAAAATAAAAAATAAAAAATAAAAAATAAAAAATAAAAAAATAAAAAATAAAAAACGAAAAATAAAAAATAAAAAACGAAAAAAAATAAAATAAAAAATAAAAAATAAAAATAAAAAATAAAAAATAAAAAATAAAAAATAAAAAATAAAAAATAAAAAATAAAAAATAAAAAATAAAAAATAAAAAATAAAAAATAAAAAATAAAAAATAAAAAATAAAAAATAAAAAATAAAAAATAAAAAATAAAAAATAAAAAATAAAAAATAAAAAATAAAAAATAAAAAATAAAAAATAAAAAATAAAAAATAAAAAATAAAAAATAAAAAATAAAAAATAAAAAATAAAAAATAAAAAATAAAAAATAAAAAATAAAAAATAAAAAATAAAAAATAAAAAATAAAAAATAAAAAATAAAAATTTTTCATTTTTTATTTTTTATTTCATATGCAATAATTTTATGGTACAGAATAGAAACCTTAAATTACAAAATTTTAAAAAGTAAAAATTAATTAATTTAAAAAATATTCTTATGCATTATTAATTTAAAAAAAAAATGAGATATACTTTAGCTTAATATTATATTTTAAAGTCCATCGTTTTGTTCCATACGAATATTTCACATTAAAGTCTTTTTTGATAAATAATTAATTAGAGTTTTTGCAATATGTAATATGATATTAAATATAAATTTTTAGAAAAAAAAATGTCAAAAAAGTGAAATTTCTGCCATGGCTCACATTTTCAAGTCATCTCTGAGACCACCGACATTTCTTAAGAGAGAAGTATACCGGCAGGATATCGAATATTTGGTCTAGACCAGTGATGCTCACGTAAGGACTATTGTTCACTGCACCAGACAAGGCCATGGTGCCGTAGACTCGTCTATAATAATAATTTCCATAATTTCTTATAGTTTCTAAAAGTATTTTTGGACATCTACTACTTCCTCCTTCCAGATGACATCCTCTAAATTGAGGATACATCAAGATAATCTCCGACAAACGATATCGGATCATTTGGATACGTCGATAATCTCCGCTAAGGAAATACATTGTTAAGCCATCAGGTAAGGATGTCATTGTGTCGACCCCGATTGGCCACAAATGTCTTACTTGTAATATTCATATCAATATTTTCGATAACTGTCGGGTATCCATACTGCATAAATTTCCAAACCACCTGCCATATATTTACAAATGAAATCGACAGCAACAACAAAAATCATAAACATATATATAAACACATACCAGGGAATGTGTATGTATGAGTGTATGTAGATCTCAAGCATGTATATTCACGTAGAAATTCTGTGTGGAAGAGTTTGTTTGTGTTCGTTAAGTTCTGTTTATTTTTGGCATTTTGAGCTCTTTTTTTCTGCTTCATGCCTCCGATAGGACTCGCCTTGCCTCGCCTTAGCTTCTGTTCGGTTCCAAGTATACCCTTGTGTACATTTGTAAATGTTCCATATACATTTTCCAGCAGGGAGTAGAGGGTGGGGGAGACAGGAACTTGTTTCCGTCTCGTTTCAATTTTGTTTTATGTTTTATATCGTTTCTGTTAAAGGGCCGCCCATCAGCGTATGATGTTTTGGGGTCTGGCAAAGTTTTATTGAATTTCCCTGCCGAAAGAGTTTTGCAAATTGAAATCATTTAGTGGCGGCGGCGGCATTGCCGGATTTTATTTGCGTGTGAGTCTTGGTATTTTCTTCGACGAAATCACTTTGGCTGAGTGTGTGTGTGTGTGTGGGTGGTAGTTTTTAGCTTTGGCACTTTGTTTCCATTATTTTTGTTAATTTGACGCAATAACAAGTAATGAAGTTAATCAAAATAAATAAAACATAAATTTAAGTTAATTATATCAATTAAGAGCCGCCAACACGACACACTGAAATACACGCCCGATAAGAATATTTTCTGCGAATAAGGACAAACCACATAAAAAACGCTTGTGGTACTTTTTGAAATTCGATTGTAGTTTCGGCCAAAAATTATTTGGTTGACACTTGGCGGGTGAATAACTCAGGGAGTCATGGTAAACGATATCGATTTATGTGAAACTTTTAACAGTGAGAGGTGGTTTCATGAAGGAAAGAAAGATGTGGGAACTGAACAATTGCGAATAAAACTGATAATTTTCCGATAATCAAATGGAATTGTTAAAGATCTTTTTTTGAGTTTATTTTCGAAGCAGCTGCCTGATCAAAACTATGTTTTTTTCTGCTACTCTCAGTGTATAAAATACTAGTTTTCCATTATTAAACGTTCGAAAAATTATCCCATATACCACAATGTTCATTACTGCCGCTTGACACCCAAGTTTTCCAATTGAGATCCTCTTGCACACTCGCGAGCTACTTCGGTTCAAGTCTTGACTTGACTATACAGCTCCATATGCCCTCCTTTCGTACTGAATATCTTTCTGGGAGAGAAATATATGTATATGCATTGTCAACAGAATGATGATGGATCTTTTTTTTTCAGCTGAGCAGTTTGGGTCTAGTTTGCAGTTGCCATTTAGGCAAAATATTAAATATGTTCCATGTCTGCTTTGGAGTTCATAAATTATCTCCGTACTCTGGTCTGGTTATCGAATTCAAATTAAAAAACTGGAAAAACTAGCAAAAAAAAAAAAAAATCTTTCAAATCAACAGCATGCATGTGCAATATTTCGAAAATTGTTGCAAGAAATGTGCCTTAGTCAACATTCAAATGTGCAACGTTCCCTCCTACTCGCCGCCTGCTGGTCCTAATAGGCTTTGGACATGTGTTGGATAGATATGTGGTATGTAGCTGGACAAAGCCAGAACTCAGGCCAAATTGTGTATCAATATTTTTCCTGTTACATTTGTGACAGCGTCGCAGAAGAAGTGTTGGTTCGTTCGTTCGTTTGTATTAGGTCATAAATTTGAATTTTTCCATTACAAAACGAAATGTAGTTTCTATTTTTTTTTTTTTTTTCGGTTGGTGAGGTTTTTGTTTCTCATCTACAATCACATGTATATCTGTATATCGGTGTCTGCTTAAAGGATGTGTAGTGGGGGGGATGTGGATACCACTCTTCCTGATGGGAGCTGTTGTTTGCTGAAAGTCGGTCCTTCGGTAGCTTTTTGGCTTTGTCAAGGCGGAAATTTGAATTTGGTGTCTCTTTGATTTTCGACTGCTACCAAATGTATTCGTGTATGTCGGCATGTGTGCCTATATTTGCGTATCTGTTGTGTGTTGCACGTTTAGATAGACGGCTTTCAGCCGCCAGCCGAGTGCCTGCCTTTCAGTTCGCCCCCTCCATACTGAGCAGAGCAGAATTGGTGCTGTAGGCAATCATAATTTAAAAATTATTATTTTTCTGCTAACCAGAGCCATATTTTATTGCATTATCCCCCTCATGTAAAAAAGACAATTCCATACTTTGTTTCGACTCCCCCCCCCCCCCCCCCTGTCAGTTTGTGGGTGCGCGTGTATTTTTAGAGACGCTTTCACACAAAAGACGGCCCAGCGAGAGATGCTCCCGCTCTATCTCTCTGGCTATGTAATGTGTATCCCCCTAAGTAATGTGACAGTCTATATATGTGTGTGTGTGTGTTAGAATTGAGTGTAAATGTGTCGGGAATGCCATAAAGGGCATACAAATGTGCTTCTCTGTGTTTATGTATGTGCGTGTGTGGCATTTTTTGGAACTTTATTTCCAATGTCGTTACAGTGATTCAATGGAGCTTTCACTTCTAAACAAACTAAATCATCTGCTTTGGATTTTGAATATTGAATAACAACAGCCAAAATGTTGGGAGGTTTGTATTTTTTAGTCAAAATCTATTGACTGACTGACCGACGGATTCATCATTGTCCTGGTCAAACGGCTAAAGGTAGAATCATGAAATTTGGGAAGTATGTAAATCTTGCATCCTAGACATCCGCTAAAAATGGATTTTTGGAAATTCAGATTTGATGCGAATAAAAATGGGGGAAACGCTGTAAAATGTGTCTCCAAAACTCTTCAAAATTCGAAAAAAAAAAATACAAAAAATTTAAATTTTGTGATTGTTTTTGGAAAAATTGGTAACGATTGGTGGAATAAAAAAGCGAAGCAAATTTTTGCCAAAAACATGTGGATAATAGTTCGAGAAGGAGCGAAAAAGTGGCCTAAACGTACCAAAACGGGATAAAAATAAGTACAAAATGAGGAAAAACAAAAATGTGTGAAAACAATTTTAATCGACAGGAATGGGATAAAGAATGGAAAGAATGGAAAATGGGACCAAAACGGGTCCAAAACTTGTATAATATAAATGAGAAATAATATACAACATGTGGAAATGAGTTAGAGGTGGGACGAAAAATGGGCCAAGGCGGGATAAAAAGGGAAAAAAACGAGTTAAACAAATATTTGGCAAAAAACAAGTGGATAATAGTTAGAAGAGAAGTGTCGAAAAAGTGGCAGAAAGTTCCAAAACGGGATAAAAAAAAGTACAAAAGCAGAAAAACAAAAATGTGTCAACAAAAAATTTTAATGGCAGGGGTTCAAAACGGGCCCAAAACTGGTATAATGTAAATGAGAAATAATCTACAACAGGTGGAAATGAGTTAAAGGTGGGACGAAAAATGGGCCAAGGCGGGATAAAAAGGGGCCAAAGGGGGGAAAAATTAAAAAATTACTTAAACAAATGTTGATAATAGTTAGAAGAGAAGTGTCGAAAAAGTGGCAGAAAAGTTCCAAAACGGGATAAAAATAGTACAAAAGTGGAAAAATAAAAATGAGTGAAAAAAATTGTAATGGAAAGGGTCCAAAATGGGTGCAAAACTGGTATTATAAATGAGTTAATATAAATGAGAAATAATCTGCAACAGGTAGAAATGAGTTAGAGGTGGAACGAAAAAGGGGCCACGACGGGATATAAAAAGGTCAAAAGGGAGGAAAAGTAATTGAAGATTGGAACTAATTTTTGGCAAAAAATATGTGTTAGAGAAGGGACGAAAATGTGGCCAAAAAGTACCAAAACGGGATAAAAAAAGCACAAAACTGCAGAAACAAAAATGTCTGAACAACATTTTAATCGACAAGAATAGGCCCAAAATTGGATGTAGTGGAGATGGGTTCAAAACGGGTGAAATATAAATGACAAATAATCCAAAAAAAAAATAGTGAAACAGATTTTAGACAACAACATGTGGAAATTAATTAATTAAACGTACCAAAAAAGGGGAAAATTAAAAGTAAATGAAACCAAAATTTGGCGACAATAAGTGTATTATATTAAAGGGGGAAAATAAAAAAAAAAAAATTGTTCCGGGATTGCAATAAGTAGAAAAAGGGGCCAAAATGGCGAAAAAATAAAAAGTGTGAACATGTATTGCAAAAATTTGAGAAATGCGAAAAAGATTCGGAGTCGGTATGAAGAATATTTTTGTAAACCAATGCAACTAAAGACATATTTTGAGTTTTACTGGGAAGGAAAGGTTAATTTCTATATTTCATAAAATGTAGTGGATCTCAGTTATGCCGCGAAGGACCGAACACAACATTAACTAGATCTATGAAGTCGGGTTTCTTAAATAATACGAATTTTTTGGATTTTTCATCAAAAAAAAAACACTAATATTTTCATTTGCAGGAATCAATACAGACTATTGCGACATGGCTTCAAATATTTTCGTTTAGTTTGGCTTTCGTATATACCGAAATAATGTAGAGAAGTCACAGTGGTTTATACTCTTTTATATATGTACATTTATTGAAAACTCTTGAAGGACCAGTAGAGTCTTAAGTGAGAACAAATCGGACACTATTAACTTCAGCTACATGAAACCCAAAAGCTCCGTCGAGGAAACCCTCACAATCAAAGAAGTTACTCTACGTGGGCAGTTGGCGGTTCTCAGAATCCTACAGGCCAACTCGATCATTAGAATCTATTAAATCCCTTACCCAAAACTTGCAAAACATGGTTACACTACCTGGATTCTGGGACATAATTGAAAATGAAATTGAAACTTGCAATGGATTCCAAGATTCAATAGGCTATGAATAACTTTTAATAACTTTAATAACTTTTAAAAAGAAATCATGTTAATAGCAGTCCACCCATAAATAATAACAATAAGCATGACAATTATGGCGGTCATCTGAATCACTGTTCGAACGGTTCAACACCCCGAAAACCAAACCAAAGCCAACTAACAGTCGCTAACTATATTTCCAACGTTGCTATCGTTGCGACAAGCATAAATTTATATGTTTGTGTATCTGTGCTGAATCGTTGTATCCGTATCCGCCGTGTATCTGACTTCAGTCAGACATTTGCGATAAGAGTGCCATTCAATATATGAAGACGCACAAGCTCCGTCCGTCTGTCTCTCTCTCTCTCCCTCTGTGTCTGTGTGGGGGTCTTTTGAGCACTCGCAACTAATTTATGTTGTGCGAATGTTTCATATTTTTGCATACAAAGATTTTAAATGTGAAAAAGAAAGCCCAGCGTTACCCACTCCCCGCTCTACCAGTCACCGCCACTGCCATGCACTTTGTCTTCTTCCGCAAATTGTGATGATGGTAAAGATGGGAATGGGAACAAGAAAACGAAAACGATAAATTTCATATGTACTCATATATTATTACAGGCACACTGCTACTGCTCGTCGTTAACATTATTTTTTTTTTAAATTTTTGTACGGCACTCTATGCGGACCTGAGTGGTAGAGTGCGTTTGTCATTAGGTTGGGGGCCCCTAGCTAAAAGATGACTATATACGGAAGTAAATTTATAATCAAATCAATGTAGCTTTAGTGGTCCTCACCTGCATACAGCAAAAAATTCTTAATAAATCGACGGTCATCAGATCACTGGCTGTTAATACAGGCTGCCACAAACATATGCCCAAATACATTTTTGGACCTATACAATTTGTATCACTTAATGAAATCACATCGATCTCCATAATCTACAATTCCAAAGCCAGCCGAATGCGAAATTTTCACACAGACCTCGCATTTTCGCTTACAAGGTCATATTGAAAAGGTACAAGACCTCAGTTGGGTCCTTAAAGCAGAATTCTTTTGCTCGGAAAATCATTTTATTTTTTCTAATTTTTTACTGCCTGCAAGGCAGTTCAATGTATTATGACAAATATCCGAAAATCTATCCAACAACACTGCTGATATGTGAAATGTGCTCTTAAATGAAATGCACTTAACAATACGATTGTCAAATAAAAGTAAAGATTCATTTAAAATTAACTGACTGTTCTATGAAATATGCACGTAAGTGATAGGCAATTAAACGGAAAATACTGTATTAGTTTTCCCCTAATGGTTTTTATTCGACATATTTTATTTTTTATTTAATTACAATACAAAGTAAGGATAAACCGGGTGACACAGACCATATGGCGAGATCAAAGCCTCTGATGGGAATCGAAGCCACAACCGCCACGCTAATGGGCAAGCACGCTACCAAAGCGTTTACCGGGGCGGTTTTTTATTTAACAGATGTATTCAGCTCTTCGAGATTATCCACTGTTTTCCATCAAATTTTAATTTTCAAAAAGCCAAGCAAATATAAAAATAATCCAAGAAGCAAAGGCGTTATCAGTAAATTCACCACAATTCACCTTTTCGTATTCACCATGTGAATGTCAGTGTGGCCTTGCAATAGAGTTGCATTTTGTCGAAAATGAATAACTGACTTAGGTGACTAATTCAAGTTGGCTGTTATTGGCTCTAAAACCTGCTGTTGATCTTGGCCTGCTTAGTAAATGATTTCCAAGCACTTCAGCCTTCTGCTGTCACTTTTGAAACTTTTATTCTTTGACATTTGACAGGTAGAAACTACGCCATTACTAAAAATGGAACGATACACGTTTCAACAACACATTGAAATGATTAAAATTTACAACAAAATTTGTGAAAATCTTGCAGTCTTGCAGTCACGAGTTATATTTACATCGAAATAAGCTTTGTGTAGAAGGAAATAAGCTTTACTTGCTACAAACACGCGTTTTACTTGTGTGTGAACATTAAAAAAATACGTATTTTTCAGCTTCTGCATACTCAGCGTATCAGTTACCAGATTTCCATTTTCCTCCCTACACATCTTAATATATAACATCTTAATATATATTTACCCTCGACACTGATTCACTGATACACTGATTCACTGATACACTGATTCCCTGATTCACTGATTCACTCACTCTGTCACGCAGTACGTAGGAATTTAAATAGGCATTCTATAATAATTCTATAAATAATAATAATAAAAAAAATAATATTTTTTTTTGTACAGAAATTGTGTTTCCCCCATTTTTTTTTTACCAAAATTTTTTTTTTTTAGAAAATTTTTTTTTTCCACAAAATTTTTTTTTTAGATAAATTTTTTTTTTTCCACAAAATTTTTTTTTTCAACAAAATTTTTTTTTTCAACAAAAATTTTTTTTTCAGCAATTTTTTTTTTTCAACAAAAATTTTTTTTTTCAACAAACATTTTTTTTTCAACAAAATTTTTTTTTTCCACAAAAATTTTTTTTTTCAACAAAAATTTTTTTTTCAGCAAAAATTTTTTTTCCACAAATTTTTTTTTCCCAATTTTATTTTTTTTCGAAGTTTTTTTTTACAAAATAGTTTTCTCAAAATATTTTTTACAAAATTTTTAAAATTAAGTAACAAATACTTTCTCAAGCAAATTAACGGGCGCCATAGGCGCATTACAACTTACTAGTCTTAATATATATTTACCCGCGACACTGATTCACTGACTCTGTCACGCAGTATGTAGGAATTTAAATAGGCATTCTATAATTCTATAAATAATAATAATAAAAAAAAATAATATTTTTTTTTTCTACAGAAATTGTGTTTTCCCCAAATTTTTTTTTTACCAAAATTTTTTTTTCCAAATTTTTTTTTTACAATTTTTTTTTTTACAAAAATTTTTTTTTTACAAAATTTTTTTTTCAACAAAATTTTTTTTTTCTACAAATTTTTTTTTTTCAACCAAATTTTTTTTTCCACAAAAAATTTTTTTTTAACAGTTTTTTTTTTCAAGAAACAATTTTTTTTTCAACAAAATTTTTTTTTTCAACCGAAATTTTTTTTTGATCAAAATTTTTTTTTTCAAGAAAAAATTTTTTTTCCAACAAAATTTTTTTTTTCGACAAAATTTTTTTTTTCTACAAAATTTTGTTTCCATATTTCAACGGGCGCCATAGGCGCATTACAACTTACTAGTTCTACATATTTCCACACATCTCAATCCTCTATTCATCTGTTTTTTTCTTTTTTCGGAATAGACGATTCTCCACTCCAAACTGATGTGGATCACTGATGACAACTAAAGGTTTTTGTCTTCGGAGCCGAAAAATTCGCGGAAGAACGTTTCTTTTCTACTCTAGGCCACATCTGTATGGATTGACTGCAGGCCACCTAACATTTGTCTCCATTCCAGTTGGAACATAATCTGTAAGGTAGTTCCGAGTCTTGCTAGTTGGTCTGCTCGGAATGTTGAACTCTTGAGTCATCTGCTTGAGAGATCAGCGGTAGTCTAGGGTTAATGTTGAATTCAAGAAGCTGACTGTCAGAGAATATGAATATGTTATTTGCTAGACTCCGACAAAAACAAGTCAGTCTGTTAATATTTTTTAATATTTTGGATTTTACGATTTTACTGAACGCATAAAATTTTTGAAATTTCGTTATAGAAGACGTATTTTCTAAAATTCTAGAACTGTTATTCTCATCAGTTGTAAGCCCAGCACTAGAGCTGTTCCAATTGGAGTAGCAAAGACTACATAGAAGCAAGACGTCATTAGTTTTGCTACAAACTCCCAATGACACCAATTATTTAGAAAAGAGTGCTGGCTTTTGTAGGAAATTTTTTTATTGCACTTAGTAGATTATCTGTGGTTGTAGTGTCCAACAGTGCCGACTTCGTCCAACTCAACTCCTTATGCAGACATTTTGTCGTTTGCCAGCTCTTCGGAGTAACACATACAATATGAATTGAAAAATGCTTCATTCATTCCATTTGTTTCTCTTCGTTCACTTTCCATCGTGCATAGTTATGAAGAAATTATATGAAAATTTATATTTCTGTAAAAAGACACACACACACACATACAGAGCACATGATCTCGCCCCCCACACCCATACATAGAATTTCTATAATGCGTAGTTTTGATGTGCGCCAAGTTAAGGAGTGGGTAGTAGACGACAAGTACCAGTCAGTATGGGAAGACCCAGCCGACCGACTGAGGTGTGAGCTATGGTTGCTGTACAGAATTTATTATGCTGACGAATGGTTTTCATTTAAGCTTGAAGTGTAAACGCTGTAGAGAGTTGAAACGGGCTGGCATTAGAAGGGGAACCAAATAGAGATGGAAAAAATATATGATTTATATTTTGAGGCAAAGTGGCAAACAACAAAAAAAAAAACGCAAAGATGTGTCTAAAGGATTTTTCTTATTTTTTAGCCGACGAGGCCATGAAGGAAATATTTGCAATTTTCGATTGAATAATAAATTTATTTCACTGTAAGCGAATGGTGGCATAATTTGCTGTTGTTGATGTTGTTTTTTGTGGATTGGAGATGGGTGGGTTGGCTTTTTGCTTTAAATGCTCATAAAGAAGAAGAAGACGAAAAGGATTTCTCTTACTATCCCATAAAAAAACAACCCAATCAATTTCAGAGTTCTTGCTTGCTGCTCCAGCGGAATGTACTCGTCGTATTGATAAATGACTTTACTTCTTTCTTACTGGCGATTTTCAGTTTGCGTCTTTTTCATGTTCTATCGATTTACGTTAAAAACGCATTTGGCCACAGTCGCAGAACGTCGGAGGGCGTACATTATACGGCTGCCGCTGCTGACTGAGGAGGCGGTGTAATGTAAGCCTTCTTTTTTTTTTTGCAGGCCAGTTGAGGGACCAACAACATGCATGATGCATTATATTAATCCTTTTGCAATTTAATTAAAAACAAATTTCATCCTGTTCGGGCCAACGCCAATGGAATGTGTTTGGATTGAGCGGAAAAACAGAGAGCGACGGAGAGAGAGAGAGAGGGCGAACAAAAAATTCAGGCAGAATAAATTTTATTCAAGTAGTTCATTTTATTTTTACAATTTCATCCGTTGAAAGTCCTTACACACACGCACAAACATTTACAGCATATCTCTTTTTGCAAGCTCTCGGTTACAATGATAGCCATACACACACACACACACCCACCCCCAAACAATAGCAGTTCGCGTGGATGCGTGTGTGTGTGTGTAGGCCACCTTAATCCTTTTTGTCTGCTCTATAACCCAACCACGCATACATACAAAGGCTCACGGAGACAATTAAAAATCCATTAATTTACCAGTAAATAAAGCCCCGAGGTGAGTGTGTAACTGAGTGGGCGTCTGCCACCGCAATGGCCCAGATGATGGAGATGATGACCGTGCCGCATCGTCCCACCAACGCCTTCGCACAATTGCTCCGCTATCGCATTAATTCTGTATTTCCTTGAAATTATTATTACTTAATACAATGAAACAGTGCGTTCATTAAAATTGTACAAAATGACCGATTAAACTGACATATGCACACATTATTCGGGCGAGAATGGCATAAGCAGCCCGCATCATTGCATCGGATACCTTAATAACTTTATGGCTTTATTTGCCAGCGCAGAGACAGATTCATTGGCTTTGGCCAAAAAAAAAAAATAATAACAAAGGAGATTCATTGTTGTTGTCTCTGTGCTGGGCCGCGCTACCAAGAAGTAGCAAAAATGTTTTAAATGACAATAAACTTCTTATATGGCTTATTTGTTGTTGTTGTTGTTGACAATTTTTTTATTAATTACATGCCAATGAAAACAACCAAACGCCCCCGCCCAGAAATAATGAAAACTTCATTGCGAATATGGACAAGCCAACCACAACTTAAAAAAGCACATGCATTTTTCATTAAAGAAAGTAGTTCAGCCAGGGCTCTGAAATGTATTTGCTATCATTATTAATGTGTAAATATGTGCAACAGTGGCGGGCAAAAATACGAAAACAGCCGAAAAAATAGCACGTGCCAATTAGAGAATCTTTGCCATTGTGGGTGATTATTGTGGGCTCAATTTGGGTTACGTTCTTTAAAAGCCGTCTGACTGAGACTCCGCTGACCTTTGTATTGGCAAGCAAACTGGAAATACAGGGTGGGCCATTTATAATTTTAAATTTGAATCGACAAGTCATGTGAATTAATTAATGACAAAGTTCAATGTTTCCAATAAAACGAGAAATTTAAAAAAATTAAGAAAAAGAGAAAAATGAACCCAGTGTAAATCCCCTGACCAGCTGGATACATAACAAGTTTTATGGACTTCTTTATGTCCACATACTCGCATCTTCTGCTGAAGTCACCACTGGTAGACTTCAGTTGCATTGTCTGTCTGCCTGTATCCCGATGGATACAACCAATGAGCCAAAGAATCTTGTTGGGACAGCAGTAGGGGAGAAGGTTTCTTTTCTACTCTAGGCCACATCTGTATGAATTGACTGCAGGCCACCTAACAGTTGTTACCATTCCAATTGGAATATAATCTGTAAGGTAGTTTCGAGTCTTGCTAGTTGGTCTGCTCTGAATGATGGAACTCTTGAGTCATCTACTTGATAAGCGCTAGTCTAGGGTTAATGTTGAATTCAAAACGTTGACTAGACGTTCTGCTCGGAATGTTGAACCAGTGAGTCATCTGCTTGAGAGATCAGCGGTAGTCCAGGGTTAATGTTGAATTCAAAACGTTGACTAGATGTTCTGCTCGGAATGTTGAACTCTTTAGCCATCTACTTGAGATATGAAAGGCAGTCTAGGGTAAATGTTGAATTCAAGAAGCTGACATTCAGAGAATATGTTTATCAAGACTGTGTTGAGGACGTTATGCCTCAACAATTTCGCTACTTCGTTAATGGTTTAAATATCAGCCTCTGTGGCACATCTGTGTCGAGAATGTAGGTTGGGTCCATCGGGAGGTCCCGTTGTGATAACGTGTATTCGTGATAATGTATTCTAGGTTTTCCTGGTTCCGTTTGCCCTTTGCCGCAATAAAGATGAGAATTTTGCCCACATCAGCTTTGGAAGGACAAGTTTACTCTTCTGGTGTTGGTGGACAGACATCTTTCGTCTTAAGTCCATAAAAAGCCGGGCAATGACAGATAAGGTTTTCGCTTGTTTCCTCCTCGTTTCATTGTATTCGGTACGTATTCGGGCCAGTGACGAGTGATGACCGCAATGAGATTTCTCAGTGGGAATCCTGGTAGACTAACACATATTGACCCAGCGGCGTTCGATAAATTGAAAAATGTAAGCTAAAAAAAAACACGAAAGAAAAAATTCGCTGGACATTAATGGGTTAAACGCGATCTGCATCCCACTCTCATTCATATCAGGCAAGATTTGTCAGATTTTTCAGCTTTTTTTTAAATTGAATATCATTTATTACAGGCGGCTTCTATATCCTTCACCATTGGATTGGATTGGATTGAACCTTGTACGATCGATTTCTCATTGGGATGGAATCTTGGCAGATTAAACGCCATCTGCGTCCTCAACTCATTCATATCAGGCCCGATTTTTCAGTTTCTTCTGAATGTGAACATAAGTTATTACAGGAACATGATAAAGGCGACTTTTTTATCCTTCACGGGAATGACTGGATCTGAACGATATGAGCCTTTTGTAGAACGACAATATCTGTAAGATCGAGCACCAAACAATCGACTTTTGCAGCAATGATTTATACCCGGAATTATGTTCATATCATTCTATATGAACTGACACATCAAGCTTGTTGGATTTAGTGCTGTACGATCGATTTTTTCTTGGGGGAAATCTGTGGTCAGAAGAATTTTTGTTCTCAAAGCCGAGACACAATTCATCATCGATGAGATTGAGCTGCAACTCTGTCAAAATATCAAGAAAAAAGCAACGGCGAAAGAGCAAGGCTCAGTAATCGCCATCAACGATCAATAATCGCAGTGTAAGACCCATAACCCATGAATGAAACCATGTTCCACAATTAATGGAAATGTTTGATCAAATAAACCCATGAATGAAACTATGTTCCATAAATAATGGAAATATTTGCTCTTCAAATAAACGAAGCCGAAAAAATTGTTTTTTTTTTTCATTTCTTAGAGTAATCTAATTTGAAACACCATTTATAGTTATATCTTCATCGAACCCTTACCAATACGTTTGGAGAGCAACATCTCTCCACCGAATTGAAAGATTAAAATACAACTGATGATATTCATGCCCAACCTCAATGTATTGAAGGGTATTTTAACTGTCGCAGAAGGACACAATGCTATTTATATAATTTAAAACAAATTGAAAAATGATGATGACACTGTGTCCTTGGTTTCTCTAGGACACTGTGTGTTTACTTTCACAGCAATTAACAGAAAAGCAGCAGCACCAGCAAACGACCGACGATGAGGATGACGACCAACGACCCTCACAAACAATTAAAATCTTATTGCGTTTGCCCAAATACTTCAGTTGTAATGTACAATGTATGTAAGTGGTAACCGCTCACAAACGCACACTAATACTCATGCATACATTTGTTGTCCCCTCCCCCCTACACCACATACGTTTTACTGTGTGTGTGTGGATGAACGCATAAGTATCTGTTGCCAAACAAAAAGTATTTTCATTTGCACAACGACACCGCACAGCAACAAAAAAAAAAAGTGCGTCGCACAGTGGGAGCGGGACAACAAATGAAAAGTTCTCGCGAATAATATTATGATTGGTATTAAAATATGTCCATGGCACGTATTACACATTTCATAGGAGCTCTGAACTCTTTACAGCCAACGAGGCTGATATAGGCTCCTAGGATTGTAGAGGTTTTTGCAGCGCGGACGTATTGAAATGAAATTATACCAAATAATTGTAATAGATTATGGAATTATACTGAACTTACCAATATGTTAATCGCCAGCTATCTGAAAATAAAAAAATATACGAAAGTGTTAGGATTGTCTTATTTGTTGTTTATATTTATTCGGGGTTATTGGTACTATAGAAATGTTTTATAGAAAATATGTATTTTTGAAAAATTGAAATGTTTTATTTTTTTAGAACTCTTTGAAAAATACAAATGTTTTATTTTTTATAGAAAATATTTATTTTCAAAAATTTGTTTTTTTTAGAAATTTTTGTAAAATAGAAATGTTTTATTCCTATATTCGAAAAAATATGTATTTTTGCAAAATAGAATTATTTTTTTTTTCAGAGATTTTTGAAAAATAGATGTTTTTTTTTATAGAAAATATATATTGTTGAAAAATAAAAATGTTTTTTTTAATGAAAAATATATATTTTTGAAACCTCGAAAATTTTTATGTTTTGTCAGATATTTTTGAAAAATAGAAATGTTTTATTTTTTTTTCAACATTTTTTGAAAAATACAAACGTTTTGTTTGTTTTCAAATTTTTTTGCAAAATACAAATGTTTTATTTTTTTCTGAAATTTTGGAAAAATAGAAATGCTTTATTTTTTTATGTTTTATTTTTTCAGAATTCTTTTCAAACATTTTTGAAAAATTTAAATGTTTTATTTTTTCAAAATAAAAATGTTTTATTTTTTTTCAAAAATTTTTGAAAAATAGAAATGTTTTATTTTTTCATATATTTTTGAAAAATAGAAATGTTTAATTTTTTTCAGAATGTTTTGAAAAATAGAAATGTTTTATTTTTTTTGAAAATATATATTTTTGAAAAATTTAAATGTCTTATTTTTTTCAAAATTTTTTGAAAAATAGAAATATTTTATTTTTTTATATAGAAATTGAAATTAATGTACACTGTTCATCAGGTTGATGTACAATGTTCATCAAATTCATGTGCATTGTTCATCAAATTGATGTAAAATGTTATTCATATTGATGTAAAATGTTCATCAAATTGATGTACAATGTTCATCAAATTGATGTACAATACTCATCAAATTGATGTACTATGTTCATCAAATTGATGTACAATGTTCATCAAATTGGTGTACAAATTAATGTACAATGTTCATACAATTGATGTACAATGTTCATTAAATTGGTGTACAATGTTCTTCAAACTGATGTTCAATGTTCATTAAATTCATGTACAATATTCATCAAATTGATGTACAATGTTCATCAAATTGATGTGCAATGTTCTTCGAACTGATGTTCAATGTTCATTAAATTTATGTACAATGTTCATCAGGTTGATGTACAATGTTCATCAAATGGATGTACAATGTTCATCAAATTGATGTATAATGTTCATCAAATTGATGTATAATGTTCATCAAGTTGATGTATAATGTTCATCAAGTTGATGAACATTGATGTACAATTTTCATCAAGTTGATGTACATTGTTCATCAAATTGATGTACAATTTTCACCAAGTTGATGTACATTGTTCATCAAATTTACGTGCAATGTTTATCAAATTGACCGAATTGAAGAAAAATTAATGAAAAGTTGTACATCAAATTGAAGAAAAGTGTAGTAGGTTGAAAAATCATGTCCAAATTCATCAAATTGATGCAAGAATTCACCAAATGAATGAATAATTTAAATTAAGTTTATTTCTAGGACACTAATTACAAATCTTTGTTTAAAAAAAAGTATGGACAGTTTTTGTGTTTTTATACATATTTTTTAACAAAGCTTTGTACATTTAAAGCTACTGATCGCAATCTGTTAGTAGATTACTCAGCGTCTGCCATTAAAATCAGACAACCTCAGGAATTTCAACGAAAATTATAAGAATGGCAAGTTTTTTTTGCGAACCCCTCACCACTGCCAACGAAAGGCTTGGTAAACACTGCGGAGAGTGCAATACCAATCCCAAATGGTTAAAAAGTCCATTACAGAATTTCGTGTTTACCACAACACCACAAATGATGTCGACCGTTAAAATTGCCCAAAGAGGTCATCACGATTAAAATCGTCAATAAAATCGATGGTATGAACGGTTTAATGAACGTATATAAAGATGCGTTGGTCATGAAAATGATAAGTGTACGATGGGTGCCGCGATCACTCCCACTCGACGCAATGACCACTTTAAGGGAGTGTTTGGAAATGTTCAACGACAACCGTTTTTGAGTCTCTCCCTTCCCGTGGACGTAATCGATATCCACAACAATATAGTGGACGTCAATGAACAACCTAAGCACTCGATTTCTCCGGGTAAACGTGCACCATGGAAAGTGTCAATTTTCTACCTCGTTTTTCGAAAAGCCCTAAAAAGTTAAAATACAATTTCGTAGGCGGCCATTGTTCTGCAACATAATTTTCTTGAAAAAAAAAAACGCGAATGTCATCTGGTCGCCAGTTTCACACCAGCCTGACATACACAGCTTCGTGTGGAGATGAAAATGGGAAAACCGAGTCAGCTGAGAATTGGGCAGCAACAAACGTTTGCGTAATAATTACACTATCTATTGGATATACGACCCTGCATATCATATTGGTCGCAAGATTGAAGATCAAACTCGAGGAAGTGATTGCACCGTATCAGTGTGGCTTCGGTACAAAAAGATAGGCGGTAGACTAGGGGTCATCGATTACAGCGTCAAGGTAGAGGACGAATTTGTAGGACCTCATCTGCAGACAGATATCCACTAAAACCATCATCGTGAGGACTGTGAGATTCAATCACGACCTCATATTCCAAACATCACCTTATTGGATTGACATCTGTAGACTCAGAAGCCACGAATGAAAAATCCTCTTAAATCTCCTACTGTACGATGTACGATGGTTGTATTGCCACTGTAAATGTATTTGTATGTGATTGTGTAAGAGTGTGTGTATATTCACAATTTACCGACAAATACTGACACACACACACACACACTCTCACACGTTTAATAACTGGAAGTAAATTTAAAAAAAAAACAACAAGGACATAAGCGAACAACAAATTCCGTTGTTACTTCGGTGACACTTGTTAAGGACACCACCATCACCCTGTCATGCCATTCGCTAGCCAAGAGACAGAAAAAGCGTGAGCAGTGGACCAACTTTGGTGCGGATGACACTCGTGTGCATGAATTGCATTGCAGCCTTTAAAGGCTGCCGTGCGTTGTTGTTTGTCCTACAACACGATGAAATGAGTATTTGCTCACCGATTCAGGCGATGTCTTTGTGGGTGTGGGTGTGCGTGTGAATGTGCCTTTCTGTATGCCAGTGTGTGAGTATGCGAATGGGGGAGTGTGTGTGAGTGTGCGTTCACCAAATACAAATAAATCATATTGGAATCATTAAAAACTGTTGTTATGTTTTCCTTTCGCCTCCCCCCCCCCCCAATTTCTTTCTTTGTTGCTGCATAAAAATGTATTTAACACTTAAGCCAATGAATGAATTCATGACGGCAAAATAACATGAAAGAGTCAATAAATACTATTTTCAAAATTAATGTGCAACAATCTTTTTGTTTCACTGAGTCGTTGTGTGCATGTGAAAGTGTGAGTGTTTCTGAATCAGCGAGCGAGTGTTTGTGCACCATTCCGAATGTGAACAACAATAAATTGGAAATTGTTAAATAGTTTGGATGGAGCGTTTTTATGCGTGAAATATTTTCCACAGTGCTTTGTGCTGCTATTCTTGTTTTGTAGTGCGCTTAAGTAACTTCACAGTGAGAGCGGCTCGGTTGAGCAACAGCGGTGGCTTGTGTGGAGCGACTCACAGACCGTGGTGCCTGCCGTTTAAATTGAACAGTGGACAAAAAAGTAAATAAATAAATTCAATTTATTATGTATATTTTTTTTCACATATATAGACATTTAATCACCTGCATTCTAGTGTACGATGGGTATCGCCGAGGTTTAAAAGAACATGTTACTGTGTGTTTTGTAGCGTTTGAGATGGCTCTACTCTTGGTCTTGGACGGTTAAATAAACGATTTCCAAGCGTGCTGTCTCCACTTCGCGATACCAAAGAATTCTATGGTAGTCTTTAGCTTGGTCCCTCCTCTGGAGTACCGGCCTGCAGTGTTAGTTTTTGTTTAACGCCTTTCTGGGTGGAGAGATACAATATTTTTACCATCACGCTTTTGATGAGGAAAATTCTTCCCCTAGCTCGACGCTGCAACTATCTGCCTTCACTTTGACTCATTTGTGTCGTTAGGACATTTCTTGGGTAGTTGCATGAATAGTTTGTTATTTTCCTCTTACTGAATCACATATTGATTACAATCGCTGTCAACGATGCGGCTGCCGGTTTTGACTCCTTCACGAACCTTACACACACTTTGAGTCTGTGAGGAGCCTAACTGCTGGTTTGCGAGTATTTTCCGGTCGCAGGCGACTTTGGGACCGAAGTCTATTTGATGAAGTCGCTCATAGAAATTATGTGCCTCGTTCGTGGAAAAAATATTTTGAAAAAATCCCCATTTATGTCGTCTCCCCCTAGACTGATTTCGGATTATAATCGAAGGAGTGGAGATCATGAGTGACCAGAAACCCCAGCTGGGCTAGCGGCAGCTTGTCTCACCTCAATAGCTGTACTTTAAGTGTACATATTTACATATTACAGTCAATGTAATAAGAAAAAAGTCACATGCGCCAAAATATCAAAATTGAGATAAGGCCAGATTCGGAACCGTTAATGAGACCCTGTGTTGTGTGTTAACTTAGAACTTAGAACATTTTCAACTGTGATATATCTTAAAATCATTTTTAAAAAATATTTTGACATTGTCTGAGAAAATAATTAAATATCTTAATATATATTTACCCTCGACACTGATTCACTGACTCTGTCACGCAGTACGTAGGAATTTAAATAGGCATTCTATAATTCTATAAATAATAATAATAAAAAAAATAATATTTTTTTTGTACAGAAATTGTGTTTTCCCCAAATTTTTTTTTACCAAAATCTTTTTTTTCCAAAATTTTTTTTTTTACAAATTTTTTTTTTTTACAAATTCAACAAAAGTTTTTTTTTTTACAAAATTTTTTTTCCAAGAAATTGTGTTTTCCCCATATTTTTTTTTAACAAAATTTTTTTTTTCCAAAATTTTTTTTTTTTCCACAAAATTTTTTTTTTTCAACAAAATTTTTTTTTTTTCCGCAATAATTTTTTTTTTCAACAACATTTTTTTTTTCAGGAAAAATATTTTTTTTTACAAAAATTTTTTTTTTCAAGAAATTTTTTTTTTTTCAACAAAATTTTTTTTTCCACAAAATTACAACTTACTAGTTTATGATATTTGTTGAAAAATTGGTCCACAGCTACGCTTGGCAATAAAAGGTGCAAATGAGCTGGGATAAAAAAAACAGGATAAAAAAGAGACAAAAGGGAAAAAATAAAAAAAAGACGAAAGAAATTGTTGTCAATAACAGAAGGACGAAAAAGGGGCCAAAATGTACCACGACGGGATAAAAAAGGTGCAAAAGGGGGAAAAAAACAAAAAATGTGTGGAAAAAATGTAATGCACAGAAATGAGAAATGAGGGGTCCAAAACTGGTAAAATACAAATGGAAGATCGGGGATAAAAAAGAGACAAAGAGGGCGAAAGAAGTTGTGGCCAACAACAAAAGAATAATATTTAGAGAAGGGACGAAAAAGGGGCCAAAATGTACCACGACGGGATAAAAAAGGTGCAAAAGGGGGGAAAAACAAAAATGTGTAAAAGAATATTTTTTATTCGCCAGAAATGAGCCAAAAATTGTAATGGAAAAGGGAACTTAAATGGGCCCAAAACTGGTAAAATATATAAGTGAAAGAGCGGGGACGAAAAACGGCAAAAACGGGATAAAAAGAGACAAAACGGGGAACAATAGGGCGAAAGAAGTTGTGGGCAACAACAGAAGAATAATATTTAGAGAAGGAACGAAAAAGGGGCCAAAATGTACCACGACGGGATAAAATAGGTGCAAAAGGGGGGGAGGGGGGAATGTGTAAAAACAAAAATTTTTTATTCGACAGAAATGAGCCAAACATTTTATTGGAAAAGGGGACTAAAAGGGGCCCAAAACTGGAAAAATACAAATGGAAGAGCAGGGACGAAAACTGCTAAAACGGGATAAAAAAAAGTGACAAAAAGGGGGGGAAAAAGGCAAAAGAAGTTGTGGGCAACAACAGAAGAATAATATTTACAGATGGGACGAAAAAGGGGCCAAAATATTCCACGACGTGGTATTAAAAAAGTTACCAAATGGGGAAAAAACAAGAATGTGTGAAAAAAAATGTTAATCCGCAGAAATTAATCAAAAATGAGAAGTAATGGCAAAAAACTAAACTAAAACTGGACCAAAACTGTTAAAATATAAATGGAAGAGCGGGGACGAAAAACGGAAAAAACGGGATAAAAAAAAAACAAAATGACATCATCCGTTTATACGCTTATGAAGAACGGATTTATAAAATTTTCGAGTACTTATTAAATAAATATTCTGACCGCTTTTTGTTTCTGTTAGTCGAGTTCGCGATCATTTATTATATCTATATCTATATTTGCAAAAATATAAATGTTTAAAAAAAAGGTTTAAAGCATTGTGTTTGCTTTGATTCCAGGCAAGGTATACGGACACCTTTATAATAAAATCTTTGTCTTTTGTCATTACTTTTTTAATTATTATTTAGTAAATATTTTGTAACTGTCGCTGCCCAATGTCTTTGTTTCTACAAGTTGTATGTTTCCCATTTTTACCCATTTTACCGGGTATGTACCAATTGGGTATTTATCCTTTCCCCATCTCTAGAAATTATGCTTCAAATTGGCATCAGGGAAATTGCCACAAGGCTATTCCAAAAGCAAATAGATAGAATCCCCTGTGCCATGAAGCCCTTAACTCTGTAGATTGCACGATTTAAAGCTGGGCTTTTGCCATTTGTCTTCGGTGTAATAAATGAATTTAATGAATTCAATTTCTGTCATCCTTCGCCCAGATCAGAATTGACAATAACATCTGACCCACGACCTGCAAATATGTTTTATGGTGACGACGCCTACCATATCCCAATATTTAAAACGAAAAATTAACTTCGGGGAGGTCCCATCGAACACCCGAACATAAAAAAGGCAATTTGGCTCCACTAACCTCACTTGTACGCCCAAAATGCAATTACTCTATAGGTATTCTCACAGATACACATGTGTGTGTGTGTGTGTTTGTACCTATTAAAAAATCAGTTTATTTTGTTATTGTTGTTGCTGCTGCTGCTGGTTTAAAATCTGTTGGATTATTATTGTTACATAATCAATTTAAATCTTGTGTTTGTTGCATTGCAATGATATGTGTGTGTGTGTGTGCGTGCGTGCTGGTTTCCAACATGATTTTGTTCATTTTATGTATTTTTTTGTTTTCGTCCATTTCCCGAATGATAATAAAATAAAAGAGCAACAATGCCGAATACCAGCAAATATAATAAACAATCGGTGGTAATAACTTTTGCCAGCACGCCAACATCGCGCAACCGACCACCACGTCGTCAGTATCGGAGTAAACTGTAACGCTATGGCGTACAGTGGATCATTTTCAGATTGTATTTTTTGTTGTTCATTAGGAAACTCAACCCCAAGATATCGGTTCTAAAATGAAGCCTATATTTTTCATATTTTTTGAGAAAATCTAAATGGAATTTTAGATACAAATTTTCGTCTGCGGCGCTTTCCTTTTAAAAAAAAACGGTGCAAGAAGAAAACAAAAATGTGGATTAAAAAAGGGTGGATCAGGTGAAAACTAAAAAATGTTAAGGTCGCCATTTCTTTCATGGATATGTATTTCTGATAGCAGATTTACTTATGTGAGAATGGCGTACATATTTCAGTATAACCGATAGCAGATCATCAGTATAATTTCCTTATTTAATAAAAAAGAAAAGAAGAAGAAGAGCAACGAGAAAATATGAATGTAAAGTTTGACCATGAAAAAGTAGCAAAGGCCAAAAAAATGCATGCAAAATTTGCCCCCCTTCTATCTATGAAAAAGGCCCCAAAACATTTAAGGGCGATTCTTCGTTTTTTTTTTTTTTTTTTTTTTTTTTTTTTTAATTAAAAAATACACTGTTTCCAAATTACGAGAATTTATTGTTGTATTTTTGGAATATTTGTATAAGTTTTGGTGCATTATGCATTGGCTAATTTCCATAAATTGTATGGGGGATTTTTCAGAATTTTTTCGATGTATTTTTCATTTATTTTGGAGAATTCATCATCATTTTGTGGGGGATTTTTCAGAATTTTTTTCGGGGAATTTTTCATTTATTTTGTAGAATTCATCATCACTTTTTTTTTGGGGCATTTATCATTTGTGTTCCTTTTCATAGAGCCACCTGATAGCAGGTTTACTTCTAGGTCTGTGCAAATGACTGTTTCCACTGAATAACTGATAGCTGATCCTTCTTAAGAAGGAAGCAGGGAGGTCCTAATTACGACCACCATTATTTTTCTCAAAAAAATAAAACTGCTTGCTGTCCTGCATTCAGAAGGGACCTGAAACAACTGCCGAACATCAATCTTCATATCTTTGATTTGTCTGATAGTGGGAAACGAATTGGTAAATGTTGTATTCGTTTCAGTGAGAATGTCTGATAGGAGTCCTGTTTTACGAAGCCGGATGAACGGTCTAGAAAACATTCAGCATGCTTTCCTGATATTCATATTTCTTCTAGAAGGCAGATCATGGTTTTTTTTCTTTACGAATGCCTGCTGAATTCTGAAGAGAAACCAGCTTTTTATTAAAAAGTCTGATATCAGGCAATGCTTCTGAAAAGCAACTGGAATGTCTAAAAAACCATAGACTTCGGTTAGAGACAAGTCTGGAGAACAAGTATCAGAACATATTCTTCAAGGGAGTGGAATTGTCCTCAGTACTTTATTTCAAACAAAAGGTCATGTTTTAGGGTGGAAATCCAGTTCCCATTCGCAGTTTCTATTCAATTCATTTTTTCAAATAAAACTGATAGTAGAACTGCTTCTGTAAAGAAACTAAGCGGTCTTAAAAACGACAGACTTTATTTCTTAAATACGATTTTTTTTTAAATTATGAAAATCAGAAATCATTTCCCCTTCTATGTGGAAGCTTGCTTCAATTCGGAAGGGTCGGCAGCAGGAGCAGAAGTTATTGTAGAAATGAAACATTAATTGTCGAGTTTGCATGAGCAATACAATAGATGATCACCTATGAAATTGAAGATTGTTTACTACAAAAATAAAAAAATGGTACATCAACGCTGTGAGTACCAAATTTCAAACATATTTTTTTTTACATATTTATGTCCTTATGTCTACAATAACTTCCAGAGTCCCCTTAGAAAGTCGGAGTGACAGACCGCATCCTGTGTTGAAAACGCAATTCAGAGAGAAGTACAATCGGCTACTTAACAAAACCTCCCACGATCTTCCCGCCGCTGGAATCAAACCAGCTAGTGACTTGGAAAAATGTAAAAACAGCTCACATTAAAAATTACACCGCGTTACACACATTCTGTCCTATAAACCAAATTTACTTTTTCGGAAAGGGGATAAAAAATAAAAATACACGTGTATCGGCGATTTTCATGTACACGTCAGAATTTTTTTTTTTTTAAGTTTGAAATATGAAGCTCTTAGTGGCCTGTGTGAAAGCCTTTGGACCGATTTTTAATCATTTTTCAGTGATCCAATCGATCTGATTTTTTGCAGGCAGATTCGTGGAAATGTCTGAATCGCGTCAAATTTTTTAAAAAATAGATTTTTATTAATTCTCAGATTTTCCTAAATTTTTTTTTAAATGGTTATCGTTTTTCTTTAAGGTTTCACTCAAAAAACATTTTTTTTCGTAACGCTTAAGTAGTTTAAAAATTTGGAGTCTCTTCAAGTTATGCTAAGAAAAGTGAAAAAAATATTTTTTTTTTAAAAATAATAAAAATTGGGGAAAATGTGAGAATTGATAAAAATTGTTTTTAAAAAATTTGACGTGATACAGAGCTCGATTGGATCACTGAAAACGGGTTAAAAATCGGTCGAAAGGCTTTCACACAGGCCACGACGAGCTTTATACTGCAAACTTAAAAAAAAATTCTGACGTGTACATGAAAATCGCCGATACACGTGTATTTTTATTTTTTCCCCTCTTTCCGAATATGTGCATTTGGTTCATAGGACAGAAAAAAATCTATTTTTTGTAACACGGTGTTATATTAGTTCTAATCAAAGCTATTATTGTTTTCATATTTTATTTTTCCAAATTATTCCACTGTACGGCTAGGCCGGCCAACATTCATGGCGGTCATAAAGAGAAAATTCGACAATTTATATACTGTTCATCGGTATGAAAACACGCATCTCTGACGATGAACCGTATGAATATTAAATGTAAATCATTTTCCATCAATAGCGACTTACAAAAGGTATTAACATTTGTTACTTTACGCCATAACGAATGTGAAAAAAAATATATATATAAAACATAACGAACAACGTATTTCGCTCATCATTCGATTGGGGCGCACAGAGGGAGGGAACTTCCCTGAAAATCAATGAACAGCTAAAGCAAGTGTCTAATTTTGTGTTTGTGAGAGGTTAGTATTTAAGATCTTTGTTAAGAAAAATTTGAAACTTTGTTAAGTTTTCTTAATTGATGAAAATACAAACAGATTCTTAATTGATGAAAATACAAACAGAATTTTGTATCGAAAGCTGTTATACATTTTTGTGAAAACGTGGTTTGGATTTTTACAAAAATCCCAATTTTTGTAGTACCAATGCCGTTGTTCACTATCTACAGTAACTTAAATTTCCAACGAAAGAATATTTGGGTAACTTCTCTCAAGTCTATGAGTGATTTACGATATAAGTAATAGAACGGGGCTTACTGTCTGAAATATGGGTCTGAAAGAGAAGTTAGCTTAGAGATGACTTTTTTACTCGTTCTGCAATGTGTTCAGATTTTCTTAATAGGAAACGCTCGCGAGCTTTTTGTGCGAAAGTCTCATAGAGTTAAAAATATTCCATAGGATGAATTCGTGAGCAAGAGACTAATCGAAAGAGAGGTTGTAGCAGGTGTTCTAGGATATCGACAGGGTTCCGAAGTTTGTCCACTGGACGTTACAACTCACGGCCTCCACTGTGTCGCCTAAAGTCATCCCGAGACACACAGCAATTTTCACTGTTCCCTACTTTAACATCATGCGGTGAAGAACTCTAAACCTAAATTCGACTGTCTACAAAGGCACACAACCATTCATTGGTCAGATAGTTTCTTTTGAAAGCCATGTGAAAAACATGACCTGATCCAAAATCAAAATATTATATTCTATATATACATATGAATTTATTTATGGCTCTCATTTGTATGTGGAGTACGATCAAAAAAAGGTGGCCTTATCACTGCCACCGATAGTGATTACAATCATAAATAAATAGAACGCGTCAATTGATTTGGCCATTAAACAAATCAGTACACAATACACTACAATGATTGTCTGTTTCTATTTTTTTTTTTTTTTTTGTGAAATAAAATTGACAATTTAAAACACTGCAATGATTGCTTCTTTTTGTGTTATTGCTGTTGTTTTTTTCTATATGAGTTTCAAAAACCACTTAAGATTAAACATTCTCTTCTATCACACACACTTTCAACTAAATTAGAATTGTTTTTTTTTTTAAAAAATCTACGTGTCTGCATATAAATTCACAACCATCTGATGCGTCAATCATATTTGTATGGGGCATTTGTACATTATATTGATTTTCATGATATCCTTCTGACTCAGTGCCACTCTCTGACCAATCTGGGCGCTGGCATCCAACGGTACAATTGTATCCAGACCATTGATGGAAAATGCTCCGGGTCGGTAGTGCAAACAGCTGGCATAATCATAGCCCACATCAAAATCTGTGACGGTTTTGGGGCTATATTTGTCGAAATTGAATTCTTTGCCGGGCACAACATTGTCATAGACCACCTGAATGTAATCATCACGTTGGGCATCGCTTTGCTGGTGAAAGAATCCCAGGACATGCATAAACTCATGGAGTATGGTGCCCGTGCGGAAGCAGCCTTCGCCCAGTGGATAGACCTGTAGATTCATCTGTTGAACTTTGGCCTGATAGCCAACGGCCGAGTAACAGCCACCCGTCTCGGAGGTTATGGCCAGGTAGTGCGTTTGCGAACTGTCGGCTTCGCGAAAACGTATACAGGTGCGAGCTTCCAGCGTGGCAATACCTTGGAGTATTGCGTTACGATGAGGTGCATCTGAAGGGGATAGGAATTTATGTTAGTGGAAGGGATTATTTTTAAATACAGGATTGTCCGCAGTCAGTCCGAAAGGATACACTAAGTTTTCGAACGAAAGATGATGTTGTTGTGCAAAAGAAGAAAAACGGAAAACGACGTTAACCAAAATCTTATTCCTCCACCCAGTAAGTGCGTCATTCTAGTTTGAAATCACTGTTGAATGTGCGATTTATCTGACAAATTGTTAATTGTCCCAGTGCACTTGGGACTAAAATTCAGTTATGTCCTTAAAAACGTGTTTTAGTTCAACCGAGCCGTTCAGTTTGAGCCTTGAACCAGAATTGCCAAAAAAAATCATATTTTCTGTTTCACCTGGGGTTCGACAAACAAACATGTAATGGCCAAGAAACAAATGCATCCTCAGCGAGTGACAGTTTGGCATCTGAAGGACGTTGATACACAGCCTACGCCCCAATCGATATCTTGAGCTCCCAATTCGGTAATCGTATTATCAGCCGCCTCGGGGATTTTTATTGCATATTCGCAGCTGCGATATATCGCCTTTAGACTTTTTTTGGAGGGGTGCCCTGAAGCATCGATATTATGATTCTTGAAGAATTGGTTTAACAGGATGTGCTACTGAAACCCCATCCGAGACAGCATAAAAATAAAATCGTGTTCCATTAAAAGTGAGGATATTTGTGATTTTATTTCAAAAATATTTTTTAATTTCCAAAATTTTAAAAAAATATTTTTAAATTTCCAATATTTTAAAAAAGTATTTTTATTTCAAAAAAATATTTTTTGTTTTTACTTCAAAAAATGTTTTTTTTTTATTTCAATTTTTTTTTTAAAGTTTAATTAAAAGTTAGAATTTTTTTAACTTAATTTTTTTTCTTTTTAACTTAAATAAATAAAGCTTTAAAAAATCATTTGATTTAAAAACAAAACTAGTTTAATCAAAAGATTCTTTTTTTATTTAAAACAATGTTTTTCTTTAATTTAAAAAATGATTTATTTTTAAAAAAAATAATGGGTTTTGTTTAATTTAATTTTTTTTTTATTTAAAAAATGATTTCTTTTTAACTAAAAACAATTTTCATTTAATTTAAAAAATGATTTCTCTTTAAAAACAATGTTTTTGAATTTAAAAAAATATATTTTTTGAATTTAAACGAAAAAAAAAATTTATTAAAAAAAATTTGTTTAAAAAAAATATTTTTTTTTTCAATTAAACAATAGTTATTTTTAAACTAAAATTTGTATAACTTAATTTTTTTTTACTTAATTTTTTTGTTTTTTTAAGATTTAAAAATCATTTGAATTAATAAAAAAATTTTGAATTAATTTTTTTTTTGTTTAAATTAAAAAAATTAAGTTTTTAAATTAAAAAAAAAACATTGTTTTTACAGAGAAATCATTTTTTAAATTAAATAAAAACTGCTTTAAATTGAAAACAAATCATTTTTTAAATTAAAACAAAATTAAATTACATTTTAAGTAAAGTTAAGTAAAATTTGTATTTTTTAAAAAATAGTTGGGTTTAAATTAAATTAATTTTTTTAAATTAATAATTTTTTTTAAATTAATATTTTTTTTAATTTAAAACAATTTTTATTTAATTTATAAAATTATTTCTTTTTAAAAATAGTTTTTTTTTAGTTTAAAAAATGTTTTTTTTAAATTAAACGAAAAAAAACTTTATTTAAAAAAATATTTTTTTAAATGAAAAAAATTATTTTAATTTAAAATTTTTTTTTGTAATTTAAAAAAAAGTGTGTTTGTAATATTTTTTTTTTTAAAATAGTTGGTTTTGTTTAATTTAATTTTTTTTTTTAAATTAATAATTTTTTTTTTAAATTAATAATTTTTTTAAAATTAATATTTTTTTTTAAAAACTCTCCAGTAAACCAAGAGGGAAACTAAACTTTTCTAAAAATCAAAACTTAAGGCCTTCTTAATGCGATCGAACTAATCCAAGTTCAAAACCGGGTAAGACAATCAACTTTTCAAAACTTTTTCGGCGGCAGTTTTCCACCTCGTAAATGCTAGCGACTTTACGAGTAAGAGGGGAATCTCGAAGTCATGTAAAACTTCTCTAGAAAAGTATTAGCCTTTCTTAAGTATTAGCCGGCTTTAAACTGTAGGTCCCGGTCAGTGGGTATACACAATTATCACTGATCTCGAGAGGTGTTCCTCGTCTGATGCTTCACGGAATGAGTAAGTAAAGATTAATATTCGGAACTTATCGTTGGGTCCTCCTTAAACTAATAAAAGCAGTAGAGTTGATGCTGGCAAATGCAAACCATTAGGCCATTAAGGAAGTAAAGCATATGCTGACTTTTGAGAAACTAACTCTCGTAGATCGCTAGGCGTCTTCTCTATGGAAGATCTGGAACATCATCTGGCAAATGTTTCTTAAACAAAACATGTAAAAAATTCAAAAAAATCTATGTGAACAACTTTGGGCAGCACTGCGTAGCTTCTGTTGAGTCAGGATCACGATTTGTGTTCAGGGATTTTTCAATAAAATTGCCTTTAAAATGGAAATAACACTTTTTAGGAATTTTGAGTTATTGAAGCTAATTATTACATTAAATTTTCTAAAAATTGCACATGTTGTACTAATTCTTCCAAGATAATTGATATGCGACAGATAATCCAATTATAAAAAAAAAAAAAAAGTTGTTACTTCATCGATTTCATGACTAACTGTAGCTCTGATAGCTTTTTATACGGCTGCTATGTCAGTTGGTCATCTAAACAATGTATTGAGTTTTGATAGAAGACCGTTGAACTAGATTTTAAAAAAATAGTTTCCCTGTTTGTAAATCCTTTTTTTATATCAGATCTTCTTACGATTTTCTTCATAATTCATGAAAAACACTTATATCCTTTGTAGTTCAAGAGTAGGTCACAGTCACCTAATACCCACAACTCACCAAAATCTCCCACAATCTTGTAATACACAATGCGATTTGGCCATCGTCTAGTTTCGGTTATCAAACCATTTCTTCCTTGTTTCCCGGAATTTCTCATGAAAATTCCCAACTGATCTTCACTCAACAACATGTCACCCTCAATTTGCCCAGCAGCTTCTTCGGGATCCGGCATTGAAGCCGGCAAAGGACCTGCCTCGGCCACAGCAAGCCAAATTAATGCGAAAATCACTGACAATGCGATTTGCTGGTGTATGAACATCTTTATCGATTGTAAACTTAAGTAAGACTAAGGTGAACTTTGAGTAATAATAGAAATTTTATAAAAAATATTCGTAAATTGGACGCTACGTTGTGTGCTCTCCAAAAAAAAAAAACAAGAGACATCGGATACCCGGGGAGTTTTTCCCGGACGTCAAAGATAAGATAGTCGGGGACTGTAAATAAATGTTAATTCACCACGACACAGTGGTGGTAATAAAACGACACATAGAATTGCAAACTAATAGAATTGATAACAATCCAAATGGAAATTGCAATGGGTATTATACAAATGTTATGAAATAGGCAAAAACAATTCTGGCCTTTAGCCCTTTCGGACGAAGAGGGTAGAGACAGTGAGACGGATGGGGACAAGGAGTATAGATTGAAATTCATTCATATACACATTCACTCCGTGTGTAATCAGAGCTACAATCACGGTTGTTGGTAGTATGAGTCATGTCAGCGTATTATCGATGGACGTCACATTTTCTTATCATTGATTTTTTAAAAATATTCTCATCATAAAGGAGGCCATTTTTTATTGCCATATTTTCAGAGTAATCGATAATTTATTCATTAATAAAAAATAAACAAAGTTTCTAATATAATAAATATGAATATGAAAATTAAACGACATAAATAACAAATAATATTTAATAAATACTAATAATATCAACAATATATACATAAATATTCTCAAAATATAAACTAATCAGACGCTGGAGTGACAACACCCTAACCCAGATCAGAGCAACAATAGGCCGGCTGAAGAACAGCAAGTTAGTTGTCATAATCTGGAATAATGTTAGTATTTGTGATGATTGGAACATCAAGATACCACATTCGATTCACAGAAACGGAAATAAAACCGTTTGCGCCAACTAAAGGGTGTTTTTTATTGAGGTAAAGAACTTTGAATTGAAATAAAACACAAGAAAATCGTTTTAATGTCCATCAATTTGGCTTTATTGGAAGGATAATTTTATGCCATTAATGTTTAAATATGATTTCGGGCATGTGGCCGCCGCGGCTGGCTCGAATAAAGCCAATTCTACAGGTCCAATTTTCAACCACTTGTTGGAACCACAACTCATCCACATTCATGCCATCCAATTCGGGAACAAAATAGTCGGTTATCATGGCTCTATACCGGTCTCCATTAACGGTAACTGACTCTCCAGCATTATTTTGGAAGAAGTATGGCCCAATGACTCCACCAGCCCATAGAGCACACCAAACAGTCAGTTTTTGTGGATGTAATGGCATAAAATGGACGGAGCTTGCGGTGAACTTCGCGAACTGAACCATTACTTTCGAAATAAATTTGCACGAATTGCAAGCGTTGTTCTTTTGTCAACCTGTTCATGATGAAATGGCAAACCAAACTAAATATTAATCACTTGACAGCTGACAAAATGGCCGCCAGTTAAAAAAGTGATGCCAACTTAAAGTTCTATACCCCAATAAAAAAAACACCCTTTACAAGCATAATGGGCGAATAATGGAGGCCAAAATTGGATGAAACTGTCAGTGTGACTTCAGATCGAACAGAGCTACTGTCGACCAAATCCCGGATAAGACTCGCGAGTAGTGTACCTGAGTACGCTACAGTAGTGTACTTGAGTACGCTACGATTGTGTACTTGAGTACGCTACGATAGTGTACTTGAGTACGCTACGATAGTGTACTTGAGTACGCTACGATAGTGTACTTGAGTACGCTACGATAGTGTACTTGAGTACGCTACGATAGTGCAATTGAATACGCTACGATAGTGTACTTGAGTACGCTACGATAGTGTACTTGAGTACGCTACGATAGTGTACTTGAGTACGCTACGATAGTGTACTTGAGTACGCTACGATAGTGTACTTGAGTACGCTACGATAGTGTACTTGAGTACGCTACGATAGTGTACTTGAGTACGCTACGATAGTGTACTTGAGTACGCTACGATAGTGTACTTGAGTACGCTACGATAGTGTACTTGAGTACGCTACGATAGTGCCATCCCCTATCCTATCATGATAAAAAAAAGTCTACCACAATTCATTGATTCATAATTCTGTACTGTTCATATTTAATGATGAATAGACAGACTAGGGCCGTTTGGCCTTAGCTTTAATTCTTTTTCAATAGAATTCTGACATAAGGTCAGACAAACTGACCATGAGTTATTTCAAAGATGTCATGC
This sequence comes from Hydrotaea cyrtoneurina, assembly GCA_958296145.1. NCBI lineage: Eukaryota > Metazoa > Arthropoda > Insecta > Diptera > Muscidae > Hydrotaea > Hydrotaea cyrtoneurina. The sequence goes on along the minus strand of OY282514.1, from coordinate 17,050,370 downwards.
CATTGCGACTATTGTGTATACAGCCTGCTCCCACATGCAACATATTTATAGCGATGCCTTCTTGTGTGTAGACATAATTCTGAGAATATCCGCTTTACGATGAAACGAAGAATTCAACTCGGAGATACATTCAATACTTTTAGAAATGTTTACATTTGGCTTGAATGTTTCAACTTAAGCTTTCCAAGAATTATGATTAGTTTGTATAGGAAAACCAAAAATTGTTAACATTCAATTTAGTCTTAATCTGGTGATCGATCACCCAGTCACCGATCCACTTATGTAATGCAACGAAAAACACAACGGAACCGTCTCCATGCATGAGGAAATTAAGTTCTCCATCTTTCGAGTCTTCCTGCCTGTTTCCATAAAACGAATTTGTTCGTTCGTTAGAAATTTTCAAAATTGAAGGCACAATAAAATGGATTTTGATCAGTAGTGAGAACTTATTCTTTTGAGATTGTCTTCTATATGTCGATATCACACATATATCCAGAATATAACCCGAATTGAATAATGTCTGAAACTCATTTCATAACGCTTCGAATATTTACGATTTGTAACGAACGAATAATCGTTTTATGGAAACAGGCAGTTATTATTCCAACTGGTTCTACTGCCGGCATATTTGGTGTTTTATTTTTCCATTCCGAACTCCTAATCCAGTGTCTATAAGGGCAATTATGAGGCGATACTCATCTGAACACTTCGTAGCCGTTCAACGAAATTTAACGCGAAACTCGTCAAGAGTTGTCTTTGGAGCCACTGCAACAGTGGCATCTACAGATTCATAGCAGTGGCGTTAGAGTGTCAAGTATTTTAGAAAATATTCAATTTAGAGATGATCCTGTTGGACCCCCCAAATAGACAGAGTCTATATCAGACAATTAATAACATCAAGTATTTGAGAAAGCACCGTCAATTTCCATCATTACTATATTCCTTTGTGGCTTGCCCAGCACATGTGACTGTGTTTACTCGCTCTGCTATAAATCCATAAATTTGAGCCACAAATTGCTATCTCATCCGCCATATTCTCTAGATGTAGCCTCCGATCATATAAGCTAAGGCAACATTTTCAGCGTAGTAGTTCGAATAATGACATCAACCCAAAAAAGTCGAACGGCCACAAATCGCAGCTCCAAGCTGGCCAATTTACAGCGCCAAAGCGGCTGATAAAACTATTGCCGAACTGGGTGCAGAAAATATCGACTGTGGCTTGGTATGTGTGGCATGCAGCGTAATGCTGCTCAAACCATAGATCTTCCACGACCATGTCTTCAATCTCTGGTGACAGAAAATGGTTTATCATGTATCTGCCATACGCATTTTCACAGACAAGTAGGCAAATGATGGCACCGCTTCAAAATCCACAAATCCCAAACTGTTACTCTCTGAGGATGTGTTGGCTGCTCGGCTATCACTGGCGCTTTTGCTATCCCCAGATGCGACACTTTTTCTTGTTAACATAACCGCCGTGATGAAAATACGCCTAGTAAGAGAATATGATTTCGAGCTCCTTAAGGCACAAGCTCTGATGGTCGTCTGTCTTGAATCGCTTACAATGGACCTTGGAGAAATTCTCATCAGACCGGTGTGTGCAATTTTTGAGTTGTTGATATCGATACTCTCGTCGACGGCAGCTACATTCTGCCAAAGTACGACGACAGAAACCTTGAGTGATATCCTGTAGAACACGAACTTGTTGTACAATCTTATGTACGACAGACAGACAGTGAGTGAGAAAAATTCTTTAAAAAAAAAAAAACACTCTTTTTGGTCTTGACTTTGGAAATTTGTTGGCTTTATTTTCCAACGTTGTTCCAGCATAATGAATATCGTTCCACAACTTTCAGTCAAGACTTTCCGCGGGAAGATCAGCCACTGTCGATGAGGGGTGCACTAATGCGGGATTGGTGTGGTATGGGCGCGAACTAATTTAGGAAAAGGTGGGGTAAGTGGGGTCCTCTTCAATCCGAAGCAGCGTTGGAGAAGAGATGGCTGAAGTAACGCTGGGGATGTGGCTGGTGAAGCAACACTGGGGAAGTGACTCACACACATTCACACATTCTGACCTATGAACCAAATTTACTTTTTCGGAAAGGGGATAAAAATACACGTGTATCGGCGATTTTCATGTACACGTCAGATTTTTTTTTTTTTAATTTTGAAGTATGAAGCTCGTAGTGGCCTGTGTGAAAGCTTTTCGACCGATTTTTAATCATTTTTCAGTGATCCAATCGAGCTGAGTTTTTGCAGGCAGACTCGTGGAAATGTCTGTATCACGTCACATTTTTTAAAAAATAGATTTTTATCAATTCTCAGATTTTCCTAAATTTTTTTTAAATGGTTATCGTTTTTTTTTAAGGTTTCAGTTCAAAAAACATTTTTTTTTTCGCTTAAGTAGTTTAAACATTTGGAGTCTCTTCAAGTTATGCTAAGAAAAGTGAAAAAAATATTTTTTTTTTTCAAAAATAATAAAAATTGTGGAAAATCTGAGAATTGATAACAATCTATTTTTTAAAAAATTTGACGTGATACAGACATTTCCACGAGTCTGCCTGCAAAAAATCAGCTCGATTGGATCACTGAAAAGGGGTTAAAAATCGGTCCAAAGGCTTTCACACAGGCCACTACGAGCTTCATACTTCAAACTTAAAAAAAAAAATTCTGACGTGTACATGAAAATCGCCGATACACGTGTATTTTTATTTTTTCCCCTCTTTCCGAATATGTGCATTTGGTTCATAGGACAGAAAAAAATCTATTTTTTGTAACACGGTGTAATGATCACAAATATAATGGAACAAAATGTTCACTCGAATAACACAATTTTTCGGTTCACAATTTTTTACAGCTCTAAAAGCTTTACGGCTGTTGGAGATGTCATGCGCCATATAAACTGAAATGTACAACTGTTAGTTAGTTCCCAAATGGAGATTATGAAAAATTGTCATTACCTACTCTGTTTGAGGAAATACATACTCTTATTTCCGTGCAGATACACTTCAGAATTCACAATCACTCTATGTGCTTAGATTATCTTACATTCTCGCGGAAATCCGGCTTTTCCAAATCCAAAAAAAAAATACAAATGAAATGAATAACATTTGCTTTATATTTATAATATCCACATGTCATCTATCACAAGTGAAGAATATATGAGCATTTACTGTTTTCTTTTTGGAAACTTCCCAGCGTGCCGGTATTCACCACACCTTATCTCATTTCCGTACTTGACACCTTTTTTTGTTTTAGTTTGAGGGCGATTCTCAAATATACACATTACAAGTGCAAGCCCCCAGTTGATAACTCATAAATAGGTAAACCTCATTTATTATCAAGTGTTTGTGCGTCCGTCTGTCTCTACGCCTGTCTAATCTAATGTCATTTTCAACAAATACATAATTTATAGAGCATTAGCTAACGAATTCTGTACGATCCAATGACAATAGAAATTATTGTTAAATGCGAGTATAACAATACTACAATGAGATAAGATTCGAGTATCTACAAATGTGCTCATTTACACCAAATTCAAATATTTACATGCTATTTACTGAGCAGAGATAAGGTTTAGACTCCACACACACACACACAGACATGTCAGGGGATTTCAGTATTAATTAGTTTAACTCATTTTTGATGATTATCTTTCCGTTTGCGGAGGAAATCATTAATAACATTTGCACACACAAACAAACACACACACGTTCGTATGCGTTGTCCGTACGCATAATGTGAAAATTTGTTAATGAATAGAAAGAAAATTCAAGCGGCGGTGATTTAATACAGTCGGTTTCATCAATGGTGAGCTAATTATCACTTAACGAAAAACTTTAACGTTTTGTTTAAGAGTATTTTGGTACTTAAACATTTAAAATTTGATTCTGACAAGTGATGCAATGGCACTTGCTTCGATCAGGCATTACCTAGCAATGTTAACGCGTTTCCCTACGCATTATTTGGCAACACAAACTAATGACTAAATGAACGATACCGTAGTTCAAGTTCGAGTTTTATTTTCAAATACAAACTAAACACACATTTTGAATGGAAATTTATCATCTGTCTACAAGGGTCTACAACTTATGAACGATCAATGGTGTATAGCAACAGTCGCGGGTAGGAATGCACATTAGGGTGGAGTGAAATTCAAAAAAAAAAGTTAACCTCGGAAAGAGATGTAGTCTGGGGTCCTAATGAGGGGAAAAATAAAGAAAAAAATTTTAAAAAATTTTTAGGGGTCGCGCCACTCCCTCGAAATTTGGAAATTATCGCTATTTTGGCGTTGATTTTAGAAAAATCCTAAAAAGTTGTATGTCAATAAATGTTTGCAATAGCGTAAACAATGAAATAAGGGCATGAAAAAATTTAAAACAATTTTTCTCATTGTTCAAAAATTTCAAAAAGTAAAATAAGTCAAATCGTCCCTTCTTCAGAATATTGACTGAACAATGAAATCGCCACCAAAGCTACAAATATTAGTCGATTATCCTCATATTTGCCTCAAATACTTTTGTTTGGGCACTGAACAAGCTCAAACTTTTCAATTTCGAATAAGTTAAGTCGTTAATTTTTAGGATTTTTCTAAAATCAACGCCAAAATAGCGATAATTTCCAAATTTCGAGGGAGTGGCGCGACTCCTAAAAATTTTTTAAAATTTTTATCTTTATTTTTCCCCTCATTAGGACCCCAGACTACATCTCTTTCCGAGGTTAACTTTTTCAAATTTAAAAAAAAACATGTTTGCACTCCACCCTAATGCACATACCCAAATTTCGTAGCAATTCCAATTGAAATAAGCTTCCTCGGAAAACATAATTTTCACAGAAATCCATCCGGTTGTACAATGAAATAACAGTAAACCTCCTTTAATTATTTATCCAGATGAGGTAATTAACCGAATAATCTTTATTACCTTATTTGTATACTTATAGGAATGATTTACTATTTAAACAGGTATCCGTATCAATTTTCTAAGTATTTATCCGGGTGAGGTAATTAAACGAATTCGCTTTATTGCCTCATTTGGGTAATTCTACGAATACAGTTAAATAGTACCGCAATTATACAATAAATGATATTGTTATGGAAGAAATAATGCACATATTTAGTTTAATTGTTGGTTTGCTATTTAAACACAAATCTTTATTAATTGTTATTCTATGAAGCTTTCTGGGTATTTAGTCGGGTGAGGTAATTAAACGAATTCGCTCTATTACCTCATTTTGGGTAATTATACGCATAAAGTTAAATAGCACCACATATTAATTGTCTATGAAGCTTTCTGAGTATTTATCCGGGTGAAGTTATTAAACGAATTCGCTGTATTACCTTATTTGTGTAATAAATTATAATTTTATTGAAAACATTCACATATTTTGTTTAATTGTTGTTTAAATGTGATTTTCCATCTAAACACTCATCCGTATTCATTTTCTATGAAGCTTTCTGAGTATTTATCCAAGATAGGATATTGTGTAATTATACGAACACAATTAAATAGTACCGTGTTATACAATAAATGTTATTTTTATTGGAAAAATATTTTGTTTAATTGTTCTTTTCATGTGATTTTCTATTTAAACACAAATGCGTATTAATTTTCTATGAAGCTTTCTGAGTATTTATCCGGGTGAGGTAATTAAACGAATTCGCTTTATTACCTCATTTGGGTAAGTTCACGAATACAGTTAAATAGTACCGCGTTTATACAATAAATTATAACTTTATTGAAAAATAATTTAAACCAAATTTAAACACAAATCGGTATTAATTTTTTATGATTGACAATTTGGAATTGACTTTGGTTGGCCAATCTGTAGCCAAAAGCTATATATTAGGGCAAATATGCAAGAGAACTTTAAAGTTAACTTCATTCGTGATCCTTTGTATGAAAAATGGGGGATTCCGAAATTGATGCAGATAAGAGAGAAAGCGACGTTATTAATCGTGGAATATTGTTATTAATATTCTACGTTGCTGATGGTCATGTGGTTTCAGTTCTTGCAACAACAGAAAAATAAAATGCCATGCTGGCATTTAAACAATGACATATACATATTCGGATAAGCGCATGCCTTTTAATTGAAACTAAGCTAAGTGGCTCTTCGATCTCATAGCTGAAAATTAAGTTGTGATTGGCAAAGCGGATGGTGATATTCATGTGTTAAATCTGGGGGTTTTACGAATAATCGCTCAAGTACATTTTTGGGGGATTTTTGCGTTATTGATGTCACAGTGCTACGTTTAATATTTAATATTTAAAATAGACTTTATTTAATAAAAAATTTATCTTTACTCTGTTTTCTTTGTTACTAACCAATTAAGTTCATCTTTTTACAGAAGCCGACATTTTAAAAAGTATTTGTTTTCGATATCCTAAGAAGTTTTCGATTATAACTCATGTTGTTATTTGTAAAAACCACAGAAATGCAAATACATTTTTATTTATTTGAGAAAGTCCAAATCCACAGCAACCAAGTAAAAATACTTTTCGGAATATTTTAGGGAAAAAAATGCATTTGGTTAATCCATATTTTGTATGTTTGTAAAAAATTGACGTTCATGAATCCGTTTTATGGGTCTTTCTGGCATTTATTTCTCATCCATATCCATTGTTTAATTAGATTCTTGTTTTTTCAACGTTTATTGATCTGCCGCAGTCTTTTCGAACCGACTGTGGGTAAAGAAACCAGACACGATAAGACAAATCGAATAGCATAACTTAAGGCGGAAGATAACACGAACTAATGAAAAGAGACGTGCATTTGTACGATTTAATATTAAAATTAATTAGTAAAATACTCCTACTCACTGAAATCACAAATGAAATAGAAATATTCATTGAAATAAACATACATGTATGCACATACACCGACTTGTATTTTGTATATGTTTAATTAACTTTTACCAAAATAGTCAATCATCTTCTCTTTTCACTTTTTTCACAGACGATCTGATCCATGAATGCAAATTTGCCAGAATAGGCTATATTTAATTTTATATTACATTTTATGGACCAGGGCTGTGGAGTCAGAGACGGAGTCTGACAAATTTCCCCGGAGTCTGTTTTATTTACTTACATTTTCTAAAGTCTACTCCGGAGTCGAAGATGCTGGAGGGCTGGTATGGACCAACCCAGAGCTTACCCTTTTTGTCAATTTGTAAATCTCTTTATATCAATTTATCTTATTCTCTCGGTTATTGTTATTATTTTTACGAAAACTGCTGCAAATACACATTCGCACTGTTTTCCCCAAACACGCTATTGTTTATACACAACTACGTAGTATTAATAGCAAATGAGTTATATTTACATCCAAATAAACTTTACTTGCTACAAAGACCAAACATGCGTTTTACTTGTATGTAAACATTAAAAAACGACGTATTTTTCAGCGTAATCGAAATTGATTACGACCCTGGACGAATTGTTGGGATAGGATAAAATGTGATAAAATGGGCCATTTTATTTTTAAAAAAAATTTGATAGAAACGATAAACCATTTATTATGGATGGAGATTGAAAGCATGTCTTGGATGTCATAACGCCCATGCTAAAAATTAACATGGAAGCTGGAATTTTAACTTATTTCCACTGTTAATATGCTAAAAAATTTGTCAAATATTGAAACGAAGTTTGATGAAATGTATCAACAAAACAATTCATCAAATATTTGAATATTTTTTTAATTTAAATTTCTATTTTATTAAATTTAAATTTCATTTCAATATTTAATAAAATTTTTCACAAATATGCAAAAAAAAACGAAATTTGATAATTGTTAATGAGAAAAATTTATTGTTAATTTTAAAAATTGCATAATTCTAATTGATTGAACTGTTTTAACAATGAAATCATTTCTGACAAAAATTTTAGAAAAAACGTGACAAAACAAATTGTAAAAAGACTTATTCATTTCTATTAAATTTACTCTGTTTCATATGTAACTTAGAATATCAAATCAAGAATAATTTATGTGTACACCTTTGCGCTGAACAACCTCGAAAAAGCTACAACTGCATCAACATGGATACATACAAAATAAATACATACATACTAAAAAATGAGTTTCTCACCCACAGAAATGATCTTATCTTCTATCTCCTCTCAACGTAAAATAACATTCAATAAACGACATAAATTTTTTTTTGTAGATATGCGAATTTTTTCATCAAAAATATTTTTGATAAACAACCTACAAATTATTTTGTTGAATGTGAATGTTTTCATCAAAAATATTTTTAATGAACGACATACAAATTTTTTTTTGTATATATGAAACTTTCTTCATCAAAAATATTTTTGATAAACCGTATACGAATATTTTCTTTAAGTTGACAAATTGTTTCATCACTGGATTTTCAATGAATTTTTTGTTTGAATTCGTGAATATTTTCATTGAAACGAAAAAAATTTTTTTTCTGAGCAAGTTGTATAAAAAATAACTGGTGAGTGTTTTTGTTCAAACCATTTTGTGGTACAAGGTCTTAACGGTGACAACAGTTGTCAGAATTTCCAGGAATCAATCGTTTTATAAAATAATAGTCGGGAGTCCCATCAATCAATATTGTATGGGAAAATTTGTCTGGTCGGATTAGAAAGCAAACTAACATCTTGTCTGTGGTTCAATGAAAATCGCTGGGAAAATTTCGGCTCAGTGTGGTAGCGCGATCAGGAGATGAGCATCTTTAATATATATTTACCCTCGACACTGATTCACTGACTCTGTCACGCAGTACGTAGGAATTTAAATAGGCATTCTATAATTCTATAAATAATAATAAAATATTAAAAAAAAATATATTTTTTTTTTGTACAGAAATTGTGTTTTCCCCAAAATTTTTTTTTTTAAATTTTTTTTTTTTAACAAATTTTTTTTTTACTTTTTTTTCCAATTTTTTTTTCAACAAAATTTTTTTTTTCCACAAAATTTTTTTTTTCAACAAAATTTTTTTTTTCCACATACATTTTTTTTCCACAAATTTTTTTTTTCCAATTATTAATAATTTTAAATTAACACATATTTCAACGGGCGCCATAGGCGCATTACAACTTACTAGTAAGAAAATAAATTGCTAATTTTAATCTCAGTAACTGAACTTTCAATACAACTGTCACAATAAAAATTAACCAAAGAAATAACTTTTTTTTATTTTAACACCGTGTTACACACATTCTGTCCTATGAACCAAATTTACTTTTTCGGAAAGGGGATAAAAAATAAAAATACACGTGTATCGGCGATTTTCATGTACACGTCAGAATTTTTTTTTTTTTAAGTTTGGAATATGAAGCTCGTAATGGCCTGTGTGAAAGCCTTTGGACCGATTTTCAACCCTTTTTCAGTGATCCAATCGAGCTGATTTTTTGCAGGCAGACTCGTAGAAATGTCTGTATCACGTCAAATATTTTAAAAAGTAGATTTTTATCAATTCTCAGATTTTCCTAAATTTTTTTTTTTTTTTTAAATTGTTATCGTTTTTTTAAGGTTTCAGTTCAAAAAACATTTTTTTTTTCGGTGATGATAGGGGATGGTAGGGTATCCAGCTCTATTATCTCCCTACAGCATCGCCGAAATGTGGGTTGTGTATCGCTATTCTATAGATATTTTAATGGTATCTGTTCAGAAGATATCCGTCGTCTGGTCCCTGACGTTAGAACATTTAGCCGGAATACTCGGCTATCCAGGGTCTCTCATCCGTTCATTGTCAAATGGCCTGTTGACCAGACGACACACTATAGAGAACATTCGTTCTTCAGCCGTACTGTTCGCATGTGGAATAATCTTCCAGCAAGTGTTTTTCCTGCCTGCTATGACATTATCAAATTCAAGGCCAACGTCAACAAACACTACTCCCTCTTTCCTCCCTCCAATACCCTTATTTCCCATCGCTAACACAGTGCATTGCATTTATAGGGGGCATCCCCTGAGTGTTAGTCAAAAAAAAAAAAAAAAAAAAAAAAATAAAAGTTATGCTAAGAAAAGTGAAAAAAATATTTTTTTTTTCAAAAATAATAAAAATTGGGGAAAATCTGAGAATTGATAAAAATCTATTTTTTAAAAAAATTGACGTGATACAGACATTTCCACGAAAAATTTCCTGCAAAAAATCAGCTCGATTGGATCACTGAAAAAGGGTTAAAAATCGTTCAAAAGGCTTTCACATAGGCTTTATACTTCAAACTTAAAAAAAAAAATTCTGACGTGTACATGAAAATCGCCGATCCACGTGTATTTTTATTTTTTCCCCTCTTTCCGAATATGTGCATTTGGTTCATAGGACATAAAAAAATCTATTTTTTGTAACACAGAAACAATTCCATCTGAGAAATTCTTCCTATAGCTCCAATATCTCCCAACCGAATAAACACGGTTTACGATTTGGTGTTGCTACTCTGATTTGATTTCAACGGCATTTTGCAATAGTTTAGGGTGTCATAAAGTCAGCCTGCCTTGCTGCTATATTTCAAGTTTATTGCAATGGAAACCCCCAACACTCCAGCTATTGTGACACCTTACAGATGATTGTCCAGTGTTTTGTGTTTTTATAATGGTGACCGCCAAACATAATTGCCCCTCCGTAAACGGCAACACCCAAACGCCACCGTTCACATTCTTGCAGCACCGCAGCAGAGGCCGAGTGCCTAATATAATAAGTACACCACATCATGATTAAATACGATTAGATAATACCAATTAATGAACATTCCGCGAACTATAAGTTTAATGGGAACTAAGTACCCGTTGGATGGGGGGGGGGGGGGGGGGGAGAAATCATTAGGTAGTCGTGTCTGAATGGAGGCGGTCAGCGCTGTCATAAATTAGCTGAATACAAGAATAATCTTTGGCGATTACAAGTATTAGACGGTAAATAATAACTATCGAGCACGAGGCGATAAGATAGAGGCTAGCGAAAATTAAAGCTGGCCAAAATGGAGACTGTCCGTCATGTCAGTCTTAAGTTGAATTTCTTGCCTACGGGTCTTTTGAGCGGACATGAAACTCTACGGTGGTCTTGTATTGGCGTTGGCTCTTTTGGGCTTAGCAGCGGCCTTGCCCGCGCCCCGGCGTGTGGAAACCGATCCTGAACTAACAGCTGGCTATGTGGAGGGTGATATGGTCTTGGACCTCGAGACACGCAACGGATTGGTCAATGAGACCTACCGGTGGCCGGATAACATTGTGTACTACAAGTTCTTTGAACAATTCGGTAAGAAGCCATAAAGTGCTGGCATGAGGCAATGTTTTAATATTCTTTTTTAGACGAGCCCCATCGCAATCACATCTTACGTGGCATGAAGATTATCGAAGATGCTTCCTGCATTCGTTTCAAGGAAGCCACCGTGGACACAGTCACCTTTGTGAATATCACCGGCATGGACGGTGGCTGTTACTCCAGTGTGGGCAATCTGAATCGTGGTCCTCAGACCTACAATTTACAAATATATCCCCTCGATCAGGGATGCTTCCGCTTGGGCACAATTGTTCATGAATTCTTGCATACGCTCGGTTTCTATCACATGCAGAGTGCTGCCGATCGCGATGACTATGTGCATATTGCCGAGGAAAATATCCTGGAGGGTACCATACACAATTTCAACAAATACACCACGACCACGGTGGATGATTTCGATCAAGAGTACGACTACGGCAGTGTGTTGCACTATTCGGCCTATGCCTTCTCCGCCAACGGTGAAATGACCATTGTGCCCCTAAAGGAGGAGGAGGCCTCCGGCATTATGGGTCAACGGCGTGGCATGAGCCAGCGTGATATCAATAAGTTGAATCTGATGTATCGCTGTCCGGTTAAGGTTTAAATAGACGAAAGACGTCATAAATTGTAATAAATGGAAGTCATTAAATTGTTTGTTGATTTTTTTTATTTATTTATTTATTATTATTAGTTATATTCTAATTTTGGGTCCAAGGGTAAACCGGGTGACACCGATCATATGGCGGCGACAGACCAAAGTCTCTGGTGGGAGTCGAAGCCACAACCCCCACACTAATAGTTAGGCACGCTTTGTATTCAGTGGAAATATTGTGAACTAGGAAGTTGTAATGCGCCTATGGCGCCCGTTGAAATATGGAAAAAAAATGTTGTTGAAAAAAAAAAGTTTTGTTGAAAAAAAAAAATTTTGTGGGAAAAAAAATTTTGTTGAAAAAAAGAAATTTTTGTGGGAAAAAATATTTTGTTGAAAAAAAAAAAATTTGTGGAAAAAAAAAATTTTGTTGAAAAAAAAAATTTTTGTTGAAAAAAAAAAAATTTGGAAACAAAATTTTGTAAAAAAAAAATTGTAAAAAAAAAATTTTTGTTGAAAAAAAAATTTTGTAAAAAAAAAATTGTAAAAAAAAAATTTTGTAAAAAAAAATTTTGGTAAAGAAAAAATTTGGAGAAAACACAATTTCTGTACAAAAAAAAATATTATTTTTTTTATTATTATTATTTATAGAATTATTATAGAATGCCTATTTAAATTCCTACGTACTGCGTGACAGAGTCAGGGAATCAGTGTATCAGTGAATCAGTGAATCAGTGTCGAGGGTAAATATATTCTAAAATATAAAAATATATTTACCCTCGACACTGATTCACTGATACACTGATACACTGATACACTGATACACTGATACACTGATACACTGATTCCCTGATTCCCTGATTCCCTGATTCACTGATTCACTGACTCTGTCACGCAGTACGTAGGAATTTAAATAGGCATTCTATAATAATTCTATAAATAATAACAATAAAAAAATAATATTTTTTTTGTACAGAAATTGTGTTTTCCCCAAATTTTTTTTTTACCAAAATTTTTTTTTTTCAACAAAAATTTTTTTTTTCAGCAAAATTTTTTTTTTTACACAAAAATTTTTTTTTTCAACAAAATTTTTTTTTTCAACAAAAATTTTTTTTTTCAACAAAATTTTTTTTTTTCAGCAAAAATTTTTTTTCCACAAATTTTATTTTTTTTCGAAATTTTTTTTTACAAAATAGTTTTCTCAAAATATTTTTTACAAAAATTTTAAAATTTAGTAACAAATACTTTCTCAAGCAAATTAACGGGCGCCATAGGCGCATTACAACTTACTAGTTATTTATAGAATGCCTGTTTAAATTCCTACGTACTGCGTGACAGAGTCAGTGAATCAGTGTCGAGGGTAAATATATATTAAGATTCCTCAGTAGTCAGAGATTGCATTATTTTTTATATGCAATGAACTGTGTTAGCGATAGGAAAGACGGGTATTGGAAGGAGGAAAGAGGGAGTAGTGTTTATTGACGTTACCGACACCAAATGCAATAAGTTTTGATGTGAGTGCTCTGTGCCAGACCCTAGATTTTAGAGCTACGCTGGCAAATTCTAAGGCCAGCAAACAATTCCTCACACACACATACACCTACCCACACACTATGAACCAATATTAAAACAATTGAAAGTGATAAACGGCACAGCACACATTTCCCCTACCCAAACTGATTTACATTTTGGTAAAAAAAAAAAAAATCTCTCTAACGTTCATAAGGAGAAATAATTAACATTTGTTTGGTAAGCGAACAACAAAAGTGTCTGCTTTTATTGTGTGTTTCATTTGTTAAATGTGCAACCTACAAGACAACACAACTACAACAACAGCAAACACACAACATAACAGCGGACGACAATGGAAAGAAATCAAGGTTTGCCAGCAATTGTGTACGCCGCGAAACAAAGAGAAAGTAAAGGTTTTCCTTTACCAGCCCCACCAAGCCCAGCCCAGTCGAGAGTTTTGTGTGCGTTGTTTGAATGACTTCCGTTTCCGTTGCACGGCAAAAAGTAGAGATTCTCATAACGCGTTCTTTTGTTTATTATTAAACACAAAATTAAAGGGGATACCAGCAATACAAAGGCAACGACAACAGCAAGGATTCATAATGTACCTGGTCAGGTATTTCCCAGAAACGTTGAGCCCGAAGGGTTCGTTTTGAATTAAAAGGGAAACCAGAAATGTTCCAGATTAAATTAGTGTCTTAAATTAGTGTATGTATTTAAAGAAATAGTTGTTGTTAAGGACAAGTGTACTCTCTCCTTTCGGACAGCTCTCTTAAGCGAACACTTTTGTTCAGTACCATTCCGCTTCAGTCCTCTTGTCTACTTGTCTCATAAGCGGACACCTCGGACCAAATTCTCAGTCCCTTAGGTGTCCGCTTATGAGAGAGTACACTGTACATATTTTCTTTAAAATTTCATTAAAAAAACAAATTTCGAACTTCTCTCGAATCATTGATCTGTGGCCGATATGATTTGCCTATTCACAATCTGAGCAATATTTGAACACCTCGACGATAAGGATCTCCATCTTAGCCCATACAAAATACAGATGGTTCTGGAGCTGAAGGGTAGCCAGACTTGCATCGTCTTTACGGTGATTGTGTCTTAGCAAAACTGGAAGAAGATCTGCTTAATTATCGAATGCCTTTGAGAGGGCCTTAGAGAAGCTGTTGGAAAAAATTGAAAAATTGCTACGTTGCCTTTTTTTAGCTCATGTTTGGCAAGTGGATTAACAATTCCCTGAACATGCGGATTAAGGGGCAGTGATAAGAAATCCCAGCAAGATTTGAGTTCATTCCCGTCTGTCACGATTCACACTAGGCCAATGGAAAGCGAAAAAACTTCATTTTGTGTTTTTCATATTCTAAAGTTCTAAAGGGAATCATAAAAATTGCCGCGAGTAAAATTGCCTATGTGTAATGAGAAAAATTCAATAAGGTTCATTTCCAAAAACGATGAAAAGGTGTGGTCCCCGCACCGACCCCAAGACCTCAGTCTAACGCTAGAAACTGTGCCGTCCAAAGCATAGAATTCAAAAGAAAATACAAACACCGAGACAAGGAACAGCAGATGGCGCTGTAACTACGGTCTCATGCTTCACGATGGGGCATGAGAAAGTTGTAAACAAACACTGTTCTTTGACAAATCTATGGAGCCTATTGTTTACTAGTAAGTTGTAATGCGCCTATGGCGCCCGTTGAAATATGGAAAAAAAATTGTTGGAAAAAAAAAATTTTTGTGGAAAAAAAAAATTTTGTTGAAAAAAAAAATTTTGGAAAAAAAAAAAATTTTGTTGAAAAAAAAAATTGTGGAAAAAAAAATTTGTAAAAAAAAAT
The DNA here is from genome assembly GCA_958296145.1 of Hydrotaea cyrtoneurina. NCBI lineage: Eukaryota > Metazoa > Arthropoda > Insecta > Diptera > Muscidae > Hydrotaea > Hydrotaea cyrtoneurina. Next base: position 17,035,210 of record OY282514.1, on the reverse strand, counting down.
TTTTGTTAAAAGAAAAATTTTGTAAAAAAACATTTTTTGGAAAAAAAAAAATTTGTAAAAAAAAAATTTGGGGAAAACAAAAAAAAAATATTATTTTTTTTATTATTACTATTTATAGAAAATTATAGAATGCCTATTTAAATTCCTACGTACTGCGTGACAGAGTCAGTGAATCAGTGTCGAGGATAAATATATATTAAGATACTGAATCTATATTCGATTACTTAATAGGGGCCTGTCAATGCTGTATGCCGACTCCCAATGATGCAGCATCCAATTCCATTGGTGAAAGTTTTGTAACATTGGACCTAGTAAACATTTTAGAGTTCTGTGAAAAAGAAAATATGCTGTAGACCAGGAGTGAGGGATTATTTTAAGGCGCTAATATTCAAAATCGCACAATTAAATATATTTTTAATGTTAACAACAACAAATAAAAAAAATTTTTACTTCGTTTACTTTTTTCCACATTAAAATTTTTAGCTTTAAAATTTGAAAAAAAAATAATGTAATTTGATGTTTCGACTTTTCCTAAAGAACTAGAAGTTGTAATGCGCCTATGGCGCCCGTTGAAAAATGGAAAAAAAATTTTGTTGAAAAAAAAATTTTTGTTAAAAAAAAAATTTTGTTAAAAAAAAAATTTGCGTTAAAAAAAAAAAATTTTTGTTAAAAAAAAATTTTGTTGAAAAAAAAAATTTTGTTGACAAAAAAATTTGTGTGAAAAAAAAAAATTTGTAAAAAAAAATTTGGAAAAAAAAAATTGGGGAAAACACAATTTCTGTACAAAAAATTTTATTTTATTATTATTATTTATAGAATTATAGAATGCCTATTTAAATTCCTACGTACTGCGTGACAGAGTCAGTGAATCAGTGTCGAGGGTAAATATATTTATATGTATATATTTTTTTTTTTTTGTAATTTATAATTTTAAAAAGAAATTAATTTTTGTATCTTCTTCATTTTTAGGTTTTTTTTCTTAACATTTTGATGTAATTGTTCAATCTGCTTTATTATTATTTATTTTTTTCATATTAAAACTTTTTTTTTATTTTTTATTTTTATTTTTATTTTTATTTTTATTTTTTATTTTTATTTTTTAATTATTTTTTTTATGTAATTTCAACACTTTATATTTACCATATTGCCTCTGGTGGTAATCGAACCCACAACCCCCACGCTGATAGGCAAACTTGCTACCAACTACACTACGTTGGGGTAAGAAGGTATATTTTTTAACCCTTTCATGTCCGAGGATGCCCTATAGGCAAATTGCACTTATATGCATCTAAGTCCCGCTATTTTGATTTGTTTGACCTGCGGTTTTTTTAATATTGTAGGATTGTTGTGCAAGCTTACAGCTATTTGTTCTATTGTAATCTGGGCACGGGTTTTTTCAGTAGCTGTTCCCAGTAAAGTGAATTTGTCAAAACACTAACCATAACTAGCCATGAACTAGCAAGGGAATTACTTATTCTGCCTACAGAAATCCTTCTTTTCCTGCTCGCACTTCAGCAAACTGAGAGCTTTCGTTCTTTGTCTTGAAAAGATTCTTTAGAAAACTTAAACTCGACTCCGAAGGCATAAAGAACGTGTAAAATTGTATGGCAAGCATTTCATCGGTTATTTATAGACTGAAACGTGTTTGCCGAAAACTTCATCCGGAACTTTTTGCCTTTAAAGTAAGACAGCTTGGTGTTTCTTACTTTTATTTCACTTCTCACACACCCAAACTCACACACACACACACAAATACTGGGATTAAACTGTTTAAAAATGCATTTAAAATTAATTAAAAAAAAAAAGAAAACGAAAAACTCCGGATTTTATACACCATTTATTCTTTGGAAATTTTAAATGAATTTACCAACAGCATTGGAATCGTAATCGCAATGAACTGCTCCAGCTCATCAGACGTATGTGTACTTAAAGAACCCGCCCGGCTGTGCCAAACGACAACTGACGAAATGTCACTGGGATGCAAATTGTCTTTCACATAAAACCGAAAACTCGGCAAACTGCAGAAATTAATTTGCAACTTCAATTCAATGGCTGGCAAAAGGACCAGGAGGCGGGGTGTTGAATAAATTCAATTGCAATGTGGAGAGAGAAAAACAAAGAGACGTCATTTCTTTACCACACTTTACATTTCCAATAGAATGTATTATTAATTAAGAATTGTGTATTAAAACTTTGTTATTTTCTATCACTTTCCTTTCTCCTTTTTTTTTTTTTTGGTACGTTGTTTTCCTGCTTCTACTCCGATATACGACTAAAATATCCAATAATCTCGCTTTGTGACAGAAAAAAAAAACGACAGAATTCTAACACGACGATAAAGACAAACTTTTTCATTTCCTTGCACAAACAACGGACAGGGAAAGGGAAAAACGGCAAGCCAAAGTCTCATTTGATATTGATGATGTTGCTGACGATGGTGGCGGCGTTGTCGTTCGATTGACTACTGCTGGCATGTCAATGGGACACTCTGGTTCCGGTACTTTTCCATACACTTTAAAATATTGGCAATTTTTTGTAAATTATACCTTTAATAAAGGGTTTCAAAGAATGAAGCTGACGATAGAAAAAAACATCTTTTAAAAAATCTCAAACTTTTTAGATTTTTGGTGATTATTTTTTTTGTCACAGAAAATCTAAGAGATTTTGAGAGAATGCAGTAGTCAATCGTAAAAATAGTCTGCAATCTCAAGTGGAATTTGTTTTTTAAAAGTATCTTAATTACTGTTGATGTCTCAAGTGGACAAATTTAAATAGGACTCTGTCTAATAAAATCCCAAGCGGAAGTCCAGGCATTTAAAACAAAATTTAGAAGTAATTCTGATCTTTTAAATTTTGAAAGTGCAGTCTTCTACAGTCTTTTGTGCAACAAGGCCTGAACTTTGGTGCACCCTTACACATGGGTAACTACAGTGCGGCGATATCGCCCATGAAGCAAACCAAGTAAATCCAGTAAACCTGATACACCTAATGAGACAATTGGAGAATTCTGAGGGGCTGAGGCCTGCCAAACACCTCTGCTACTCTCCTGATTGTGGCACCCGTTTGAGATCACAACTCCAACCCGAGCCGAACTCCCCCAGCGGTTTAGGTGGTAAATCAAAGTCACCGTGAAACTCTCCAAATGTCCGGTTTTGTTATTCATTTGTTTCGAATGCACCTACGAGCCACTATAACCTCCGTCACCGTGAAACTCTCCGAATGTCTGGTTACGTTATCCATTTGTTTCGAATGCACCTACGAGCCACTAGAACCTCTTATAGAGTGAGCCACTGTAAAAACAAGGCAGGCAGACAGACAGTCACATCGACCATAACATTTTCCAAACATAGACCAAAAAGTAATTTTAATTTTTGTACGAGAAAAAACATAGAAGAAGAAGAAAAAAAACACCGAACCGGAAATAACTCTGCCTCGTAGGTTTCATTTTCCCAGCCAACACTTGTTCTCCAAACGTCCCGCACACTCATCAGCAGGAGCATCAGCAGGCCGGGAACGAACGAACGAACGACCGAACCAAATGCTGCTGCATGATGGCAGTGTCGGCAATAACACCAGTCATAGCCACAAATCTTTAATGAAGTGCAAATGGCAAAATGTGACAGTCACAGTTTAATTATCAATGAACGCCAAATGTCGATGCTATTGACTTTTCGCCAAAATAAAAAGACCAAAAATGAAAAACGACAATCACCAAAAGAAAACGCCAACATTTTCATAGGGCACCAACAAAAAAAAATAGACACCAGCCACCAACAGTGCTGAGTAAATAGAAAAACTTGTGCAAAATGAACCCTTGAGCCGAATGACGGGCCATCGCCGTTGCCGCTAAGGGGGGATGGGGGGGTGAAAACTAACACTAAGGCGAAAAAAAAAGAAAAAGTGTTAAAATATCCGTTATAGGAAAAGCCAAGCTAATACTACTCAGCAAACAACATTTCTACAACTATTTGTTCTCATTTCAGACCAGAAACGAATATTTTTTAGCTGGACAAGAAAAGGATGTGGTTTTTTTTTCTGTTGGTCACTCTAAACTTAAATGTTCATATACTTATACACATGTGTGTCTGTCTGTCGGTCTGTCTGGGTGGTCCTGTGCCATTCGTTCATCCGTTGTGTGGTGTCGCTCCTTTTGTCTGTCTGGCCCCGAATGGAATTCTATGTGAGGATGCTTTGGCGGGAGTAATGAGACAACATTTGGAGAAGGATAATGGCTGGCCGATTATTTAATGCGAAAAGTTTTCTATAATGCATTTGTGCGACTGGAACGAAGGATATAAAAACTTATGATTTCCACACACAAAACAACGAATAAGACTGAAAAATCATTTGATTTATAGGGACACTTTAGCATAAAACTTAGCCACATCAGGGATGAACCAAACCAACACCACCACCACCACTACCATTACCTCCGCCACAATGAACAGTTCGCCGCATAAACGTATATTTCATTTTCATAATTTCGAGGATAAAAGCTTTGTTAAACTCATTCAAAAGCACACATCGATAATTAGGGTGATTAACGTTCCTTAAGGATTTCGAAGACAATGAACTTAAATTGTTATTTATGTAGTTAGAGAAACGTTTAATGGTCGTTTTCGTCGAACAAGAGTTTAGCTTTCCGGCCGAAAGTTTTATAACAGAGGTGTGAGCATTTCTATGCTAATCAACGAGGAGCAACCTATAATGTGCTGTGGATGAAATAGATTCAGGAGACAAATGTCTGTACACCAGTATTTCTTAAGTATTCTACTAAATGTACGAATTTGAGGTTATGTTAATGGACCTCTGGGAGTAACTTCAGCAAAGATATAACGTGGGGGGATGAGACATACCAAGCAAACGGCCTAATAAAACGGCAAAACCCATTAATTATCATGGCCAACCTTTATCTCAAGTGGATATAGACCTACCCGAGTGGCTCAGATGGCACCTGGCTCAATGACCGTTACAGAAGTCAGCCAAGAAAACCCGGTTAAGATCTAGAGAGAGTAAAAAGCGGTGGGAGTATCGGCCACGAAAACCTCTTCCAGAAAACGTGAAAACGATGAAAGTGAAAACAAGAATTTCAAGGAGCGCCAGAAAAATTGTTTTTAAAAAAACAAGGATTTTTTTTAAAATATAAATAAACATTCTTAAAAAAAGAAATAAAAAAATATGAATTTTAGAATTTAAAAAAAGAAATAACAAAATTAAAAAAACAAGACATTTTTAAAAAAGAAATAAAAAATAAAATTTAAAAAAAAAAGATTAAAAAATAGCAATTTTAGAAAAAAAAAATTCTTTTTTAAAAAATTAAAAAAAAAACAATTTTTTAAACAAAAAAAAATAACAATTTTAGAAAAAAAAAATAATATTTTTAGAAAAAAAGTTAGAAAAAAAAATAAAATTTTTAGACAGAAAAATAAAATTTTTAGACAGAAAAATAAAATTTTTAGACAGAAAAATAAAAAGAAAAAAAATTTAAAAGAAATTACAAAATTAACAATTTTAGAGAAAAAAATAAAATTTTTAGAAAAAAAAAATAAAATTTTTAGAAAAAACAACTAAAATTTTTAGAAATAAAAACTAAAATTTTTAGAAATAAAAACTAAAATTTTCCGAAAAAAACTAAAACTTTTAGAAAAAAAAACTAAAATTTTTAGAAAAAAAAATAAAAATTTTAGAAAAAAAAAACAAAAAAAAATTTTGTTTTTTGAATAAATAAAAATAAAATTTTATATATTTAAATTTGTTAAAAGTGTATACAGTAGGGTGGAGTGAAAACATGCTTTTTTTTTAATTTGAAAAAGTTAACCTCGGAAAGAGATGTAGTCTGGGGTCCTAATGAGGGGAAAAATAAAGAAAAAAATTTTAAAAAATTTTTAGGGGTCGCGCCACTCCTTTGAAATTTGGAAATTATCGCTATTTTGGCGTTGATTTTAGAAAAATCCTAAAAATTAACGACTTAACTTATTCGAAATTTAAAAGTTTGAGCTTGTTCAGTGCCCAAACAAAAGTATTTGAGGCAAATATGAGGATAATCGACTAATATTTGAAGCTTTGGTGGCGATTTCATTGTTCAGTCAATTTTCTGAAGAAGGGACGATTTGACTTATTTTACTTTTTGAAATTTTTGAACAATGAGAAAATTTTTTTTAAATTTTTTCATGCCCTTATTTCATTGTTTACGCTATTGCAAACATTTATTGACATAAAACTTTTTAGGATTTTTCTAAAATCAACGCCAAAATAGCGATAATTTCCAAATTTCAAAGGAGTGGCGCGACCCCTAAAAATTTTTTAAATTTTTTTTCTTTATTTTTCCCCTCATTAGGACCCCAGACTACATCTCTTTCCGAGGTTAACTTTTTTTTTTTGAATTTCACTCCACCCTAGTATACAGTGTTCTCCGTTCCCGAACAGCAATATTTAAAAAAAAAAGCCATAATACAAAATTTTTGTCAGTTTTAAAATTTTAAAAACTTTTCGAGGATTTTCGCAGATACGACAATAAACACTGTGGTGATTTACGTAAGAAAAAAAGTAAAAAAAAAAATAAAAAAAAATGTTTTTCCAAAAAAAAAAACAATTTTTTAAAAAAAAAAGTTAAAAAAGAAAAATAATGTTTTAAAAAAAGAATTTTAGAAAAAAAAAAAAGATAAATAAAAATAAAATTTTATATATTAAAATTTGAAAATTAATAAAAACAAGATTTTTTTTTAAAAAAAAATAAACATTTTTAAAAATGAAATAAAAAAATAAAATTTTAAAAAAATAACTGTTTTAGAAAAAGAAAAAAAATTTAAAAGAAATTAAAAAATTAAAGAAGAAGAAAAAATAACAATTTTAGAAAACAAATAAAATTTTTAGAAAAAATAAATAAAATTTTTAGAAAAATAAATTAAATTTTTTGAAAAAAAAACAAAAAAAAATTTTTTTTTTTTTAAACAAAAAAATAAAATTTTATATATTTAAATTTGATAAAAGTGTATATAGTTTTCTCCGTTCCCGAACATCAATATTTTAAAAAAAAAAAGCCACAACACAAAATTTTTGTCAGTTTTAAAATGTTATGAAAAACAGTTTTATAAACTTTTCGAGGATTTTCTCAGATACGACAATAAACACTGTGGTGATTTACGTAACTCTATGAAGAAAATATTTGTTACGACAGCTGGTCGCCTTAGCGACAAACGTTGTATGCAGGCGACCCATACGAGTACAACGAGAACTAAGTATTATTATTCTTTTTGCCAGCACAGCTCTTGCTGGTTGTGTAATCAAAAACACAGGCCACGTCACCAGCAACAATAATGACAATAACAACAAACACTATAAACAAACGAATGCCCATGCACAGTATATGGGGAGACACATACATATATACACTGGTATATGCACACAAACCGTTGTACACATGCATAGTTTATTGTTGATATCGCCTTACTGTCAATTTAATTCAATTAATTTTCCAATTATTGGCTTTTAATTTCGTTCAATTTATCCTACAAACACACATAACCAGAGGCACACACACACACAGAGACCCACGATCCATCTCCTGAACGCACACACACAAGCAGATATCCACATGAACAGACCGAGGCGGCGGAAGTGCAACAAACATACACGCACGTGCATGTGTATCCATATTCAATGTAGCATGAGTGAGTGTATTTATTCATACACACATACACAGAAATATATGGTGTGTGTGGCGTATGTCTTGGCATGCAATTCACGTTCCTTTGCCATACACACACACACACACACAGACAGACGTGTGTTAGTCTCTGCCTTCCCCCCTTTCCACTATCAACACCCCCCGGGGTGCAGTTTTATTTGCGTTGTGCATTATTATGTTCTGCCGACTCATTAAAAATCATTTTTTCAACACTTAATTGGTAATTTGTCAATATTTCGTATGTTGTCTTTGAATACCCTGTGTTGTGTGTGTGTGTGTGTGTGTCTGTGTCTTTGTATGTGTGATGCATAAGTGAATAGGTGAACTGAACAACACTTAACCAGATATGCGTATGTTAGACTGGCCCATTTTCAATGCAACAACACAAGAAAATTCAGCAAACGTGGGACAAAAATACGGAATCGATTGAATTGAAATTCAAGGTGAGTTTGTGGAGGAAAAAGTGCAGAGTTCAACCTGTGTGAGAATCCGCTTATCAGGGGGTGAACTTGTAAATTTTCCCCAATGACACATACAATTTAAAAATCTTCGTGTAGTACTACGGAGAAGACACAAATCCGGAATAGATGTGTGACTTATTAACCCATTCCTGTCCAAGGAATCATACAAATCGTATGACCCGATGTATGGGACAGGCAGTAAAAGGTTAAATACACTACACTGCAACAACCATTTGGTGCAAGCCATTTTTGTTTTGTATTAAGCAGTGTATTAAAGCAGTGTATGTTTAATTTTAATTTGTTTGCTGAAATTAATATTTTCAGGATGTGGATGCACAAAAAATCACTTTTGAGTTCCCCGACTCCAGGAATGTAACCTTTTTTTTGCCTCTGCATTTTATTAATGAACACTTTTCTCAATTTATTCGGCTGTCCGCTCTACAAACTCACTTGTGGAACTGAGTTATTTGTATGGTCGCTTATTTTGATCAGAAAGAAAAATTAAGACAACATGATTTGCCGCAACATACATTTTAATTCCTTTCATGAATCAAATGTTGTCAAGTCCGGATCAATTTCACAACTTTTATTTCCCCTTTAAAACGATTATTTGGTTTCTCCCACCTGTTGTCCCCTTTTATCGCATTTTGGTACGCTTCAGACCTTTTTCGCCCTTTCTATAACTTTTTATATTTCACTTTTTTGGGCTGCTTTCTAGTTTTTCGGTCCTCATGTCAAGTAGTAGTTTTTTGCACTTTTTTAAATGATCTCTCATTTGTTAGCTCCTTTTTATTAAACTTTTTGGTTTCTCCCACCTTTTGTCCCGTTTAATTCCGTTTTCTTACGCTTCAGACTTTTAATATTTCACCTTTCTGGGCTGCTTTCCCGTTTTTCGGTCCTCATGCCAATTTGAAGTAATTTTTCGCACTTTTTAAATTTTCTCCCATTTGGCCCTATTCTGTACATTTTTTTACTCCTTTTTATCCCAGCAACTGCTGCCATGTATTTCTACTTCTCGGCTTTTTTGATGATTTTTATTTTTTTTTTTTTAATTCATATTCATTTCATTAGTTTTAGACCTTGTACCTTTTTTATCCCGTTCGGTACGTTTAGGTAATTTGTTTGTTCCTTATCTAACTATTATCCACATGTTCCCAAAAATTTGTTTCACTTTTTTGTCAACTTTTGGGCCCTTTTTTTAACCCGCTTGTCCCCTTTTTCGTCCCATCTCTAACTTGTGGTCCAAATTTTAACCAAAAATTACCATATTTGATTATGTTGTATTTTTTGTATATTTCGCCCCATTCCAATCCGTTCTTAGCACATGTCTTGGCTGCAAGGGCTACATACTCTGCAAATTTCATGAATCTAGCTTCAGTCGTGTGGTCAGGACAGTGAGGAATCCGTCAGTCACCAGCCCAGCTTTAATCGTGTCTTTGTAACCATATTGACTTTTATCACAACCCACTCTAATGTTCACATACATATGCAGTATTTATGCTCTCGAATCGTCGAGCAGCATTCACATTTTAATATTTCTGTCAATAAGACATCAACATGTGGAGAGAGAACTAAAATTATTGTCATATATTTTATTGATGCCACAATGAAATCATGGCATGCATGAGGTGGCCATCTCTTTGCGTTTAAAAAGTGGGTCACAAATTTCGCTGAAGCCAAGTCGAAATTTCGTACTGTCATTGAAAGAATGTGGTCGTCGCACAGTGGTCCAGAATACAATATCATCGGCCCAAAGTCTGTAACTTTTGATCTGTTATACATTTGTGAGTACTGTAAAAAAATTGATGGTAGGCAGGGAGTGAGAGATTATTTTAAGTTATTGGCCTTGAAAATCGGGTAAGTGATCAAAATAGTTGGCCAGCGCTAACAAACAAAATCATATTCAACTATTTCTCTGACCCAATGTTTTAAAAGTAGACGAGGGAATCTTCTAATCACAATAATTTTGTATATATTATTTCTATACGAAATAGAAAAAGCCGATACAAAAAACTAAACTCTGAAAATAATTTTATTCATGAGAATTGGAAGCGTTTGCTTTGGTTTTGTTTTGGTTGCTATCCGTCGTTTGCAAAAACTGTTAATTGCCAATCAATTTGCTATAAATTGACCAACAATTCACGCATACTCAATTACTTGTAAAGAATAACTGGCGTAGACGTTACGCGAAAATGATAAAACAATTAAATTTTTTGTTGGTTTTTGGAGTTTTAGCCGGAGTGATACACATCGGCTGGATGACTCCAGACATGGACGAAGATGAAGAGGGTCCTGAATCGCTTCCCGGCTATATTGAGGACGATATGATTATCGATCTTCCGCGGAATGGCATATTGGAAAATCAACGGTGGCCCAATGCCAATATTTATTATAATATTACCGGCAACTACAGTGAGTCGATGATTAATTGACACACATCTCGGTGGAACGTTTGATATTGTTTTTCTGGTTTTGTGTTGAATTTAGATGCACCTCGTGAACAATATATACGGGATGCCATGGATACCATTGAGGGTGTGACCTGTGTTCGCTTCTTTCCCGCCACCAAGAACCGGAGAGTTCATGTACGAATCACTGCCTTGGCCAAGGGATGCTATGCTGAAGTGGGCTACAACGGCAAGCAGCGCATGATGAATTTACAGAAACACAACCTCGACACCGGGTGCTTCAGGAGGGGCATCATTATTCACGAACTGCTGCATGTGCTGGGCTTTCGGCATCAACACTGTGCCTCTGATCGCGATGACTTTATTGAAATACACTTCGAGAATATCATACCGGGGAAAGAGACATTTTTCCAGAAATACAATGAAACGCAAATAACGGATTTTGGCTTCGGCTACGATTATGCAAGTATTCTGCATTATCGTCGCAATTCATTTTCTGTCAATGGTTTAGACACGATTACTCCCTTGGACCCGAACGTTGAGATTGGTGAACGTGAACATCTCAGTGTAAAGGATATTGACAAAATCAATGCCATCAATGACATCAAGCAGACCGTATAAAAAAAATATAGCGGAAACAAATGAATTTGATTAAGATTTCAATTGAGGTCTTTTATTATGTAGAAAGTCTAATAAAATATGACCATCACACATGATCATCAAGCATTTACTGACCTATGCGTTTTTTTGATTTGACTTTTAATCCATTTTTTACTTCATTTATACCAGTGATTAGAAAAAATTTGAAAATATTAAATATAAAAAAAATTTGAAAATTTTTAATGTACAAATATTTATAAATTCTTAATATAAAAAAATGTGAAAATTTTAAAAATAAAAATATTTAATGGAAAATGGAGAAATTTTAATATAAAAAAATTTGAACAATTTTAATATAAAAAAATTTGAAAAATTATAATATAAAAAAATTTGAAAAATTTTAATATAAAATTTTGTTAAAATTTTTAATATAAAAAAAATTTAAAATTTTTGGTAAGAAAATTAGGAAAATTTTAATATAAAAAAAATAGATAATTTTAAAAAAATAAAAAAAAAAAATTTAATATAAAAAAATGTATAAATTTTAAATATTTGAAAATTTTAAAACATAAAAAAATTTGAAAAATTTTAATATAAAAAAAAATTAAAATTTTTAGTAAGAAAATTAGAAAAAATTGAATATAAAAAATGCGAAAGTTTTAAATATAAATATGTGAAATTTTTAAATATAAAAAAATGCATAAATTTTAAATATTCGAACATTTTAAAATATAAAAAAATTTTAATATAAAATTTTTTTTAAATTTTTAAAATATAAAAAATGCGAAAATATGTGAAAATTTTAAATATAAAAAAAATATGTAAATATTAAATATTTGAAAATTTTTAATATAAAAAAATTTAAAATTATAAAATATAAAAAAAAATTGAAAACTTGTTATAAAAACATTTGAAAAATTGTGTGTACAAAATTTGGAAATTTTAAATATTTATAAGAAAAATGCGAAAATTTTAAATATAAAAAAAATTTTTAAATTTTAAATATTTGAAAATTTTAAAATATAAAAAAATTTTAAAAATTTTAATATTAAAAAATTTGAAAATTGTTAAAATATAAAAAATGCGAAAATTTTATATATAAAATTGAAAATTTTAAATATAAAAAAATGAATAGTTTAAGATATAAAAAAAATTGGATATTTTGAATATAAAAAAATTTAAAAAAAAAAATTTTAAGTTTTGAAAATACAAAACATTTAAATATAAAAAATATGGAAATTTTTAATATTAAAAAATTTAAAATTTTTAATATAAAAAAATTTTAAATTTTAAAATATAAAAAAAATTTAAATATTTTTAAGAAAAATGAGAAAAAATTTATTACAAAAAAAATTTAACGTTTTGAAAATACAATATTGTTTTTTTAAATTTTTGACAGAAAAAAAAATTGAAAATGTTTAATATAAAAAATGTGAAAGTTTTATAATTTTTTAAAAAAAAAAAAAATTGGAAATTTTCAATATTTATAAAAAAAATTGAAAATTTGTAATATTTATAAAAAAATTTTATAAAAAAAATTTTTTATTATAAAAAAAAATTATTGTTTTTTTTGAAAAATAATTTTTTTTTATATAAACAACTGCGGCAACATGTGTAAAAAACACTAAAAAAAACAAAAAAAAATATTTTCTCCCCTGAAATCAAAAAATAACAAAAGTATCCAATTTCTAAAATATTTCGAATTGTTTCCCTTACTCATTTCCCAAAACTATTTGTTTTACAAAACTCCGAAGACTTTTCTAAAATTTTAAATAATATGTGAAAATTTTAAATATAAAAAAAATGTGTAAATATTAAATATTTGAAAAATTTTAATAAAAAAAATTTAAAATTTTAAAATATAAAAAATTTGAAAATTTTTAATATAAAAACATTTGAAAAATTTTATGTAAAAAATTTGGAAATTTTAAATATTTATAAAAAAATGAAAAGAAAATTTTTAATATAAAAAAATTTTACGTTTTGAAAATACAAAATTGTGAACATTTAAATATAAAAATTGTGGACATTTTGAATATAAAAAAATTTAAAATTTTTAATATAAAAAAAATTGAAAAATTTTAATATAAAAAAAAATTGAAAATGTTTAATATAAAAAGTGTGAAAATTTTAAAATTTTATAGATTTTTGGAAATATTCAATATTTATAAAAAAAATGTGAAAAAATTTTAATGTAAAAAAAATTTGAAAATTGCTAATATAAAAAAATGCTTGTTTTTATTTTTGAAAAATACATTTTTTATATAAACAACTGCGGAAAAATGTGTAAAAAAAACACTAAAAAAAGAAAACAAAAAAAACATGTTCTCCCCTGAAATCAAAAAATACGAAAAGTAGTCAATTTCTAAAATATTTCGAATTGTTTCCCTTACTCATTTCCCAAAACTATTTGTTTTACAAAACTCCGAAGACTTTTCTATGTCAAAAGTAATAGAGGCAGCCACATGACTAACAATAGTGTTCCATAAATAATGGGAATCTGTGTAAAAACAAAATTGGGGTCCCTGGATAGCAACTACATTTTTTTTTAAAAATTTGCACATTTCAGCTCGTAACATTTACTTTGTATTGATGCCGATTCCACTCCGCAGCATGAATTTTATTTCATTTTAATTTTTGTCATTTTCGAAGGGAACTGCATATTTTTTTTGGTGTGTATATTATTTCAATATCAAATGCAAATTAATTATCTTTTTTAAACTTATATCGGAATAAGAATTACATTCAAAACAGTAATTGTCTTTTTCGAATCTCGATAACACAGTTACAGGCCAAATACGTACCCACCGCACGGCGTTATTTACGCGTACATTTTCCATAACGCTGCAAATTAATTACACGCCCACCACATTTCAACAACGATACAATCAAATCTTAGTCATTTTTTCGGATGGATTATCATGTCGCCTCCACTATTCGAATCTGATTCAGTGAGTACAGCGACGCTCAGACTTTGGAACGTATTCCATGGTGGAACACGTGTAGTCTGTTCGGTGCGGTACAACTTGTGCCATTTCTATGTGTTCCAAAATCCCACTACTCATTAATTTGCAAGTCGCACATAATCTTTTCGCATGGCATAAGACGTGCTCGCTGAAATTCATTTTTGTGTTTTGCAAAGTCTCGCATTTCTTCAAATGAATTTTAAATAGTTTAATAAATGACTCACGTTAGCAAATTACCAGTCAGTCATGTATGCTCTCCATACAGTTATAATGAATTATTAATTGTTTTATTAACATTTTAATAGCGGGCACAGTGGTTCCGATGTGTGTTAATAAATAAGTAACGCAGCTAGACGCAGGTCACCCTGTGTTAACACACAGCAAGCTTCTTATTTTGTAGAAAAAATTGTTTCTACTCAAATGCAATAAGATTTTGTTGTAATCATTGTGAATAAATTTAAATTGTGATTTATATGGACAAATCTACTTTCAGAAAACTCAGTTAGTAAACTTGTAAACTTATAACTTTTACAAAAGTTATCGGATTTAATTCCAAAAAAAACAAAAAACTTTCTTTGCAATATTTTTGAACAGACAAAGAGAACTATTGTACACATAAACTCAATTTTGGGTCGTCCATTGAGAATGTGAGAACTTGGTGACACTTTGCAAAAATTTTTTGTATTTTTATGTGAAATTTTCATTAAAAATTATACATTTGTAAAAATTACACCCTGATCAAGTAAAGGTTCTATATGTCTGGCACCTTCTCCACACATCCTGTTAAAATCGCTTAGAATTATCACCACTTTGTTACCTTGCAACCACTGTACGGCGTTAAACTCGATTTCAAATGGTTCAGTGAACTTTTTTTTTCCTATAAATTCGCAAACAAACGATGCATACTTAATTAATTGCAAAGAATAACAACTAATTCTGAAATGAAGAAAAAATCTAGTTTTTTGTTGGCTTTTGCAGTTTTGGCCGCTGTAGTCGGCACGGCTCCCACTGAGTCCGATCAAGAGGTAGATCCTGATTTGCCTGTCGAATACCTGGAGGACGATATGATTATCGAAATAACACGAAATGGCGTGCCAGTCAGTCAAACATGGCCCAATGGCAATGTTTATTACAGAATTGCTGGCAATTTCAGTAAGTCGATGACGAAATATTATAACTGATAGATAGAGAAAGAGAGAGAGATTGAAGTTTGCGATTTGTTTTTCAATTTAGGTGCAGCTCGTCGGCAATACATACGGGATGCCATGGATATCCTTGAGGCCTTAACCTGTGTTCGCTTCCATCCAAACATAAAGAACCGGAAAGCCTTTATAAAGATCACTGGCTTGGCCAAGGGCTGCTATGCTTCGGTGGGCTATAATGGCCAGCAACGAATACTAAATTTGCAGAAACACGATCTCGACAAGCACTGCTTTCGCAAGGTTAACATCCTGCACGAACTTATGCATGCTCTGAGCTTCTTCCATCAGCAAAGCGCCAATGATCGTGATCAATTCATCAAAATCAATTGGTCCAATATACTGCCCGGGAAATCGATGTTCTTTCGAAAATACGATAAATCTCATGTTCAGGATTTCGGCCTGGGCTACGACTACGAGAGTATTTTGCATTATGGTCGCAGAGCCTTTTCCAAAAATGGCCAAGACACAATTGTACAATTGGATCCCAGGGTTAATTTGCGAAAGCGTGATGAGCTCAGTGAAAAGGATATTGGCAAAATCAATGCGATGTACAGTTGCAGAGCGAAGAACCGAACAGATGATAAAGAGGGCGACATTTGAGGTTATTAAAATATTTTGAGTTGTAGTTGCATTTGAGAAAGATCACGTTTTACAGAGCCACAAAGCCGAGTATTTGTGCAAAGTGGTAGGTGAAATGTTTGCTAGATGCTTACAGTCTCTATTAGACATTGCACGTTGTGTTTTTTATTGGGGTATAGAACTTTAAGTTGGCATCACTTTTTTAACTGGCGGCCATTTTGTCAGCTGTCAAGTGATTAATATTTAGTTTGGTTGACAAAAGAACAACGCTTGCAAATCGTGCAAATTTATTTCGAAAGTAATGGTTCAGTTCGCGAAGTTCACCGCAAGCTCCGTCCATTTTATGCCGTTAATGGAGACCGGTATAGAGCCATGATAACCGACTATTTTGTTCCCGAATTGGATGGCATGAATGTGGATGAGTTGTGGTTCCAACAAGTGGTTGTAAATTGGACCTGTAGAATTGGCTTTATTCGAGCCAGCCGCGGCGGCCACATGCCCGAAATCATATTTAAACTTTAATGGCATAAAATTATCCTTCCAATACAGCCAAATTGATGGACATTAAAACGATTTTCTTGTGTTTTATTTCAATTCGAAGTTCTATACCTCAATAAAAAACACCCTTTACAAAAAAAAAATGTTGTTTACTGCTGCGGACGGCAACAATTACTGGGAGAAGTTACTCTTGCGACGACATTTTTCAAATGAACATGTACATGTGGATCCTCAGTTTTTTTTTTTAGATGATTTTCGATATTTTACTTTTGTTTTTTTTTTTTTTATTTTACTTTCGAAGAAATTAGAGTTTTCGAAATCAAATAGTGATTTTCTAAAATCGCCAAGTTAAAACTTAAGTTTATTTTTTTTTATTATAAAAGCTACCTTACAATTTTGGCAAAACTTCAGTTGATGGGGGACAAGTCAAAAAAAATATACAGTTTCCTTCAAAATGTCCCGAAAATAAATTTTGGGGCTGGGGACCCCGCCCACTTATTTCGACAGTTTTGTACTCAAATGAAAGGAATTTATCTCGCGAGATCAAAAATGTAATTGTCGGAGGCCCATGATGGGCGTGGCGTCGACAAATCCAGCCCGCCCACTCTTTTACTCAATAAAATAGTAATTTTCGGCAAAGATTCACTTCACCCAGAAATCGCAAAAATCGATATGATTTTTTTTTTTTACCAAATTGTTTTTGGCTCTTATCTGCAAGTATATCGATTTTTTTGTTTTTTTATATTGTGTCATTTTCATGCTATTTCCTGGATTTGTCGATGCCACGCCCATTATGGGCCGCAAAAAATTAAATTTTTCAACTCGTGAGAATAATTCCTTTCATTTGAGTACAATACTGTCGAAATAAGTGGGCGGGGTCATTTTTTAGATGCCACGCCCCCCCAAAATTTCTTCTACAAAAACCAATGCCATTTTTGAATTCTACACAATTTTTAAGAACCGCATGAAGCTCAGCGCCGCTTAAGTCAGCACTAAAAGGACGTGGAACTCGTAAAAATGGCAACATGGGGTTTGGTTAAATTGTCAATTCTGAATACCGGACCTCAATATCTCAATATCCGGGGAATACTTTGATGTCTTGCAGTTTAAGAAATCCCCTTCCCTTGCATTAGCAGGCCTTTGTGTTTCTCCTCTGACGAGACCTTTTAGAAGGCCTACTTATTATAGTCCAGAAAGATGTTATACTCATAGAAATAGGCACGAAAGTCTATCATTACACGGATGCGGCCCAAAAGTCAACGATGTTCCACATCAGTCAACACGGTTTGCTTGAATTTTCCTAATTTTGCTAACGAGCATTCACATGTAATTGAAGAACCCCACATGTTACAGTTGTTCACAAGCGTTCAGGACTTTTTTCCCTCAGTGTATAAATCTTCAATTTGATGCAGATATTAAGAAATCGGAAAGTTCCCTTTTTATTAACAGCACTTGTATTTCTCCTCTGACGAGACATTTTAGAAGGTCTACTTATTATAAACCAAAAAGTTCTTATAAACATTCAAACTGGTTCAGGTATTGGAGAAAGCTCATCAAGATTAGGGAAATCCACCTTAGATGGGTGTTCAAGAAAGGGTCCTCTGTTAGTAAAATGCTGTGTATGGGAGCTTTTACTAGACCTTCGAGATGAGCTTTTCGTGATATATATCAGAAATATTTCATAAACATTCCTGCTTCTCTTCTATCTGCAAATTTGTTTACAGACCTCATACGGAAGGCTCATCAAGAGTAGGGACAACTAAGGGCCTGTTGGTAATCAATGTTAGAAGTTAGAATCAATCAATGAAGGCCTTTAGGAGGCCTTTTGTGAGGGTTCATAATATAAATCAGAAAGATCTAGAAAATTTAGCTGTTTCCCATTTTATGGAGGTCATGTTATGATATCAATTATTTACAGGCATCTTAGAAGAGTGGGAGAAAAACCTCCTAAAAGGCCAGTTAATTGTATCTCATATATCCCAGAAGGCTTTGGCCAGCCCTGACTTTGCCAATGACATTTTCTGAAGCTGATACTAAATTAGTTTTGTATCTGTTATCGAATCTCCATAATGGCCCAAATATTCATTAGAAAACATCAACAAATTGTGTGCTGAACTGCCAACTGAATTACTGGATTAAACAAAGCAAATATTCATTTTCATTAAAATGCAGCTAATGTCATTATTGAAAAAATGAGATTCTCTTAAGCTAAAAGAACTTTTAAAATTTCAATAAATATTGATAGGATCTGGTGATGGGGCTCTGCCCAGCTGGCATTGCTTTTAATGACACTGATGTTTGTCGGCAATTGTGGCCAAAACTAACGAAACTATTTGGGAACAAAAGCCATTTAATAACAGAAAACAACCGGCTGGACTTGGTCGTCTAACCAGTGGCTGAGGATCAGGCAATGGATGAGGGGGGTGGTTATGGAAGCCAATGGGGCTAAGAAGGCATCGCCACTAATGACCGTCGTTTAATACTAATGACGCAAGTTTCATGCAGTTTCTTGTCTGCCGCTCGCTGTTGTTGCTGTTGCTGTTTAAACTAAAAATTCCGATGGTTTTTCAGCTGATGCAAGTGTCGTGTAGTCGTGGGGCGCCACAATTAGTATGGTTGGCAAAGGGCAGTGGCAATGAATGGCTGGCATATCGGCATGAGCCATATACGAAAAGTTGTGGTAAAAAAGTTTCGTAATTTCGTTTTATTTTGAACCCCAATGTTTGCCCGCCTTTTGTTTTTCTCTCGTTCGCTGTTGTCTCTTTGTTTTCCTGTAAGTGTAAAGGCACGAATATTTTAAAAAATATTTCGGGTTTTTCATTTGTTGGCTTTGAAATACTTTCTTAATTTCGTAAAGAAAAAAAAATCGCTTTTTTTTGTTGTTGTTATTCAAACATAAAAGCCTCCTCTTGTGTCTCAAAGCAGATTAAGGCTGTGGAGATCCGGCCAGGGGGGGGGGATGTATGAGCAAATGTGTGTTCATGCGTATGCGTGTTTTTATATATGAACTCCCAGGGATTATGGTCTTATGAAAAATTATAAACCCCAAAATGAAGATAAGAGTGAAATGAACATAATGTTTTTAACCCAACTAACATGTCATAGGCACATTATTACACTCACACACACACACTCGACAAGGATAAAGGGCAAAGAGCAAAACACAACAACTTCCAGCCATAAATGATGTCTGTGGTCAACTTTACACTTTAGAGCACTCACACACACTCACACAACGACAAAACAACACAACACTACAAAATGTTGTTGCCACATGCTGTGCAACGCAGCAGACAAACAAACAAACAGACAAAAGTAGACAGAAATGTTGAGAAAGAAAAAAAAATCTAAATCCACAACTGAAAGGACACACACACAGAGTGGGCAAAAAAAAAACAGGACGACGTCAACAGCAAGAACAGCTAACAACTGGAAGTGGAAGTGGCAGTGGAGCAAACGACCAACTGACCAACACTAACGCACATTGCCATCATCCACCACAAGAGTGGACAACTAAGTAACACCAAGATAAACGCAATTTACACGCATGCTTTGCGACAACGACGACAGCAGCAACAGCTCTAACTGTGATGGCTAAACAGGACAACGCCAAACAGGACAACAGAGAAACAAGGACAATAAACATACGAGCGAACAGCAAAAAAACATACGACAAACATCAACACCAACAAAACTCAAAAGACCAGTAAATGAGAATTTATACGCTTGACAATCTTCTTCTTCGTCCCTGCCCCACACACACACCCACACACACGTTCAGCAGTTGCGGTCACTTCGTCTTTATGTTGGAAAAAAAGTTTGGACTACCACAGAGGTTGTTTTGAAGAAAGTTCCCGATCCAATGTCATCAGGACGGATGACCAAACAATATGTAGTTGAATGACGAGAACAAGTCTTCCAGCCGTCGCCTATGATACCACCGATATCTGTAGTGAGACTATGGTCAAGGCGGACAGCTTGAATTCGATCAGGGTCCAACAACAATTCGAAGTCTGAACATGCCAGGGTTGCTTGCTACACCTTCTCCGAAAGGTTTTCCTCCTCCAACGATCACAGAATATACCCCTAAAGTCATCAACTTTACAGGAGCAGGCTGTTTTTCAATAGCTGATTTCATTTTAGCTAGAGCCCGAAAATAATAAGTTTCTTTCTAAGCAGCCAACAGTTTTTTTCGTTTGGCTGCACCCAAGAAGTTTCGCGCTGCTATAAAAAAAAATTACAGAGACCCTAAAAATGTTTTTGTAGCTTCTGCTGTTTTACAATCGGTGGTTGCATTGGCTGCAACGGCTAAAGCTAAACAATGAAAATAAAAGTAAGTAATGACTGTGATTGTTTGCTAATTACAAAAGCTAAACATTTTCTTTGGCATCATTAATGACCACACATATGAATATTAGAAGTCAAAGCTAAAGAGAGCAATTGATCAGGGAACACGGTTTCTAGAACACTGGCAGCAGGCAATGTTAATTTTTATGGAAATATTTTGTTAATCCCGCCGCCGACGAAGTTGCGCCGATTTTTCATTGGGGGATTTTTCAGTATTTCTGAAGATTCATATATTTATGGGAATTATTCAATTGAACATTCCTAATTTGTTTCCTTTTAAAAACACATAATATGCGTCTAAATACAATGTCCAATGTGAGATTAAGTGGATGGTCTTTTTTTTTATTTGCTGAGTCCATTGGACCTGAAAAAGAAGCGCAAAATGCTGTTGAGTGAAATTCTAAAGTCGATTCCATGTTTTTGTTTTTAATTTGACGAGCACTCAGGGTTTGGCCCCTACAAAATGCAATGTACTGTTGTAGCGATTAGGGTTCTGGAAGCAGGAAAGAGGGAGACATTTGTCGTGAATTTGAAAATATCACAGCTGGCAGAAAAGACACTTGCTCTATAGCGCGTCATCCGATCAACCGACCATTGGACAATAAATGGATGAGAGTCCCTGAACGGCTGCGTGGTTCAACTAAAATTTTCTAACATCAGAGACCAGACAACGGATATCTGAGGAGCAGATACTCCCGATTCACAGGGCAATTTGCATTTTTATGAAATTGCCTCTTGGGTTCACACAAGAAAATTCTTTTTCGACAATTTGTGTTTTCATTATTGCCTTTTCAAAGACAAAGAAATAAAGTGTTTTTCCCTTTCAATTCCCCTTGCCACTATTTCCTTACAATTGCCTAGTGTGAACCGGAATATACTTTTAAAATATCTATAGAACAACGTTAGACCAACCACGATCCGGCGATATTGAGGAGATACAAAAGAGTCGGCAATCTCCCATCAACACCAAAGCTCTCTTCTGTAGGTCGTGGTCCGGTGATCACAATTGGCCACCGAGATCTTGTGATTTAACAGCTTGTGACTTCTTCCTGTGGGGGCCACGTGAAAGATAGGGTCTACGCCAAAAAACCAGAGTCGATTCTCAAAGATCTCAAAGATAGAATTCGTGAGGCTATCGAGGACATAGGGCAGCCACTTTGCCAGTTGGTTATGGAAAATTTCATGAAAAGGATATGGTCATGGTGGTCATTAACTTTCGTTGTATTTAACAAAGAAAACAGAATAACGAATCATTTGTGTTAAAAAATTTTTTTTTTTTATTATTAACGACATAAATGAAATAAACAACCATATAATGAAACTAGTAAGTTGTAATGCGCCTATGGCGCCCGTTGAAATATGGAAAAAAAAATTTGTTGAAAAAAAAAAAATTTTGTTGAAAAAAAAAATTTTGTTGAAAAAAAAAATTTTTGTTGAGAAAAAAAATGTTTGTGGAAAAAAAAAATTTTTGTTGAAAAAAAAAAATTTTGTAAAAAAAAAAAAAAATTCTAAAAAAAAAATTTTTGTAAAAAAAAAATTTTTGAAAAAAAAAAATTTTGGTAAAAAAAAATTTGGGGAAAACACAATTTCTGTACAAAAAAAAAATATACTTTTTTTTATTATTATTATTTATAGAAAATTATAGAATGCCTATTTAAATTCCTACGTACTGCGTGACAGAGTCAGTGAATCAGTGTATCAGTGTCTAGGGTAAATATATATTAACTAGTAAGTTGTAATGCGCCTATGGCGCCCGTTAATTTGCTTGAGAAAGTATTTGTTACTTAATTTTAAAAATTTTATAAAAAATATTTTGAGAAAACTATTTTGTAAAAAAAAATTTCGAAAAAAAATAAAATTTTTGGAAAAAAAATTTTTGTTGAAAAAAAAATTTTTGTTGAAAAAAAAATTTTTGCTGAAAAAAAAAATTTTTGTTGAAAAAAAAAATTTTTTTGAAAAAAAAAAATTTCTTGAAAAAAAAAATTTTGTGGAAAAAAAAAAATTTTTTGAAAAAAAAAATTTCTTGAAAAAAAAAAATTTGGAAAAAAAAAATTTCTTGAAAAAAAAAAATAAAATTTATTTTATTATTATTATTTATAGAATTATTATAGATTTAAATTCCTATTTAAATTCCTACGTACTGCGTGACAGAGTCAGTGAATCAGTGTCGAGGGTAAATATATATTAAGATATAAACAACCGATAATTTATCTAAAAAAAATCCATTTCTCTTTGAATACCAAAATAACACCACTTTTTGGAAAATCCTGTATATTTAGTGCATAATTTGTTTGCTGAAATTTGTTAAAATTACCCTTTTTCAGCATGTACGAAATCAAAAACATGTATGTCTTTTTTTTAAAATTTTTTAAACAATAATTTTTTTTTTTTTTTAAAACAATTTCGTACTTTTTTTTAATATTTGCCCTTTTTGTGTTAAACCCTTTCACACTTTTATTTTTTTTCTTCTTTTTTTTGTAATTTAAATGCCTTTTCACACATTGTAATTTTTTGTCTTGTGTACCCTTTTAACTACCATCTCCCTGCCACCCATACTTTCTGCTTGGTTTTGAATTACATTTCTCACTTAATGCACGTATCCTGTTTTTTTTATCCTATTTGGCCTATTATCAATTTTGGGTTCGTTAGTGTATATTTTTGTAATCTTAGAATTTATAATTGATAAATGGTTTTCATACAAATTGGCGCGTTTTTCAAACAGTAAAGCCTTATTCATATCCTAACAAGAGCATAAATTTTCAGCGGTCGCTTTCACCTCGTAAACTCCTGCGGCTTAACAACTTAGAGAGTAATCTCTAATCCATGTAAAACTTCTCTGGAAAAGCATTAGTCGTTCAGAGCCGGCTTTAAGGAGAAGTACGCGGTCATTGAGTATAAAAAATTATATCAAACACAGCTCACTGATTTGAGGGAGGTTCCCCCGCCTGTCGCCTAATGAAGTGTTGAGAGAAATAAGTTAGTTATGTCTATTTTTCCTTTTATTATTATTTATTCACCAAAAGTATCCAACTCTTTTCAATCTTTTTGATGGCGTCTTTTTCGTTTTGCCACTTTTTCAAAGTTGCGGCTCGTCTCTGTTAATTTGATAATGTTGATTACTTTTTTTTATTCATTCCCCCTTTTTATAGCGTTCCAATTGAGCTATATGAAAACAAGGTTGTGGCCCTTTACTGTATTTATCTCAATTTTCATTCGTAAACTTTGTTGTCCCTATTTTCCATATTTTCCTGAGTCCTAACCTCTGTTTTGAAATATAAACCAGATTTCTGACATTCTTATATTTCACATCTCTTAACATTTTCTTCTAGACACACACACATTATTCCTATTTTAGATAATTAATTAAAAATTAATTTTTATATTTATTTTCCTATTGTTTTTTTTTTTTTAATTAATACTTTGGTGTTTTGGATAGACAACGTGTCCCCGCCTTTACCTCTTTAATTCGAATAACCGAAACAATCGTTCTTACGCTGAGAAAAAAATATGATTACATGCAGTCATGTATATATGTCCGGGAACATTACAGATTATGTTTGGGCCCTGCTCCAAACATATATATGTTGCCTGCAAAATATGTTTGGGACAATATGTTACAGAGACCGGTTATTTTTCCTCCGTGTATACGTTTATGATATCTTTCCATTGCGTCGTCATGCAACGTCCCCGTTTTGTAGTGGGAAACCAACGAAAAACTAGGCTGTCTGATGTTGTTGCTGTTGTTGCTGCTAAACACTTGAAGCGTTTCATGTAATGACACGCCAAAATACAACAATCACACTCCACTGCACTCTACTCCAACAATCCGCCTGCTGAGATGAAGTTGAAGTGTTAGTGTTGCATAAACTTGTAAATTGTTGTTGTCATACAAGCGATACAACACGAAAACGCCATCACACACATACAAAGGCTGGGTACATGTCTCCCTTTCACACAGACACACACACACACACGCACATATGGACATGCCAAGGATATGCGAGAGAAGGATGTCGCACATTGTTTTGTGTTGTGTTACATCGTCATTGTCATGATTATGACCAAGAGTGCGACGACGAGTACTCACTCGTAAGTTATGTGGCCAACCAGGATCCATGACATTGCAATAGAGCGCAGATAGAGACGGTATGAACCGAACCGGAAATTAAGATGGATTCTTTTATTTCTATGAAGTTGTTGAGTTTTTTTTTTTTTTTTTTTTTTTTTGGTGGCGGTTTCTTCTGGAGTGTTGGAGAATAATTGAAAAGTTGGAAAAACGGAAAATAGCACTGGCTTTCAGTTGTTTTGATAGGAAGTTTAATTTGTATACATGTGTGTAAGAACGTTTGTTATAGGAAGTGAAATCTATGTGAAGATTTGAATTTTTTAATTATTTGGTCAGTATTGTTAGGATACAGATTTCCGCAGAATCCTTTGAACTAGTAGAACAGAATATTAGTTAACATCGGAATTGTAATCCTTACGAAGTTAAAATAGCTTTAATTCCCTTCAAAATATTCTCCCATTTAATGGCCTCCGTCATTGTGCGTGAAGACAACTCATCCTTAGAGCGTGACAATTTCGTGGCATCATTGGACCATTCACTGTTTGAAAATGCTTTGCACACGACGCTTTATTTTTTGTGACCGGATATTGAAGACATGGAAGTCTGTTTTCAGCAGGACGGCCCAACATTTCACACAGACCATGCCCTTCATTTGCACACCAACCACATTATGTGATTCCCGCACAAAATGTTTCATTTTTTTTTTCGCATTCTAGTGAAATGAAATTGTCGTACTTGGTACGATGTTATCCAGCGAATAAATAAATAAAGAATTTATTTTAAAAAACAAATCTTTGACCACGAGCTCAAATAAATTAGTAACATAAATTTATAATCTCATAAAATATAAATGAGAATGGGAATTATTCTATCGAAAACACATGACATGGGCTGACATGAGTGGTAGAAATAATTTTGTAATTTGTCTTGATAAGTTTAGTAATTGGTACAATTACTGTGACAATTGTCCCAATTAACCGAGTAATTGATTTCAATGTTTGTTTCCAATCGTGGTCATAATTATAATGGGACCTTAAATTAAAGTACACAATTATCTGTGTCAATTAAAGAACGCACTTCATTCAATTACGAATGTAAGTGAATTTGACATTTTATTTCAATAAATTTCAAGTTGGTTGGTTGATATTTTGCTTTATGTTTATTTTGTAACATTAAAACGTTGGATTTGCGCTACAAGAAACTAAAAATAAACCAAAATAACAGACATGATGTCCACATCAAAGTTAATCAAAGGTTATTCTGCAAATAGCTAAAAAAAACAAGCAGAGGCATCCCTGGAAAAGCCAAAAGCCGAATAGATGAAATATCGCACGGCGACATGAGAGGAAAACCGACTATTCTAACAATAGAAAAGAGGGACTGAAATGTATAGAATTAGAAAATAATTTATCAAAAAGTCAAATACCAGCAAATAATGGTATAAAATCCTGTTCAAAAGGATCTGGCCAAGGATATGACAAACTAAAATAACGTACGACGAGAATACAGTTTTCAAACAATTTGATGCCACAAGAAAAAGACAGCACAGTATCAGTCAGACGGGTGTGCCAATTAGTCAGTCCAGACAAAATCAACACTGCAGCAGCGTACCTTAAATACAGGGTTCTCCAACAAGAGGTGTTATTTTGGTATTCAAAGAAAAATGGCCTTTTTTTGAGATAAATTATCGGATGTTTATTTCATAATAAAGAGGAAGGTTGCCCAAAGTTATTTCTGGTGGACATTAAAGGATGAAAAGTCATGAAGGTGGCAGAGTTGGAAATCCAATGCCTTGGAGGGATTCGTATACGCCGTCATATAACGCCAGCATCGAAATAAAACGAAGAATAGCACTAAAGAAAATGTACTACGTGGGGTAATACAAATAGCTGCAATGATGGGAATGAAATTGATGAGCGAATGAATAGCGACATTGACGAACCAGAAAAAAATGTGCCGGCTCTATGAATCTTCTACGACTAGTCCGAGGGACTACTTACAAGGAGGAAATTCTAACACAAAGAACAGCAGATGAATCTTGATTAACACAACTAAAAGTCAAGCGCACAAGATTGAAGCAAATGCAGATAAAGATCTGTTCAAATAATGAATATCCAACACTTTATTGGTGTTTTTATGAGGAAATTTGAATAAATTTTTTTTTTGGATATTTTGGACCAATCTCTTCTGCAGTTGTAACTACTCCACAATTTCCAAAAAAAAAAAAAAAATATATAATAACACGAATAAAATGATGGCTATTCATTGTTTTATTATCATTCCAAACAAAACATCCGTATACATTTTTTATGGACTTTCAAACGATTAATCACAAAGTTGCTCTTTTTTTAGACCAAAGCATCGCCCGGGCAGTTTTAACTATTTTTCCATTACATTTTAGAATTTCGCTGATATTAAAATTTCTTGCATTGGATTAGCAGAATGGTTGAGTTAGAATATTTCAATGGTCAAGTAGCGCTAACTTCGTACATCAGGTGCTTAAATTCCTTAATATTTTCAAAATAGCAAAGAATAAACGATTTATCCATTTGGTACACCCATGTGTTTACAAACCCCACCCATGCAAAGTCTATTGCCCACCACTTCACTGAGGGCACAGGGCTTTCCCAAACTCAATCACAAACCAACCACAACAACAAACAGCGAAATTGGGCCAAGCAACAACAGCAGCATTTAAAAAAAAAAAAAGAAAAACTCCTTGCAAGATGTCTGCACTACCTACGCACCATCCCTGCGTTTGGGGGCAACCAGAGTGCGAGTGTTGGCCATTTTGGTGCGGTATTAAAATGTTTCGCCCCGAATGCTGTGCCTCAAAAAATAAACCGAGCATAACTATAATTTTTGCGCCTAATTAAGTGCAGCAGACTTTTAATTAACATTCTTAGACATTTCTCATTCTGGTGGTGGTTGGCTGGCTGGCAGGCAGGCAGCCGTAGTGGTAGAACTATTCACGACGCTGTCTACAGCGATGATGATAAGGCCGACAAACATCTACGCTACACTGGCCGAAATGCTCGAATAATTTGTGGTCTGACAATGATAAGATAAGTCGTATGGCAATGCAGCAACATCTGTACATATGCATGTACGACAATTTATTCGATTATACTTATTTATAGTCGAACATATGTATTGTAGCCACACGAATACACATGCATAATTAAAATTTATTTATTTTATTGTTTGTTAACTCAATCGGTTATTTAAAAGTTTATTTATTGGGACATTTATATTAACGAGCATTGATTTTGTCATTGTGATGATGCCGATGACAGAGGCTTTAAAAATAAATGGTCTATGGAATATATTTTCAGTTCGGGGTACTTACCTCGCTCAGACAGCTGGAGGGAAACTCTTTTCGATTCTAGGTTAGTGAAATTCGTCGATAGAGCGGAAACCTGCAACGAAAATAGATTGAAACGTGAGCTAATAGCATTTAATGAGAAGAGAGAGAGAGAGGGGGCACATAGTTGCCATATGTATAAAACCGAAGGTGGTTTGTAGAGACGTGTTTTGATTCATAGGACAAGTGTTGAAGCGAGAACGCTGAGAGTTTGGGGAGGATATTACATAAAATATTTATTAATACTATCAGCGATACAGTGAAAGACATTATTCACATTTCTCCTGACGGAAAGGGACATAAGAATACATCCATCTTTGTCGTGGGAGGCGTAGATGTGGAAGAACTGGAAAACCAAACAATCTCAATACCAAATCCCATGAATTCGTAGCGCCGTGTTGGCTGTGATGGATTCAGTGGCGGCGTTATTGAAGATGTCAGTGGCGGCGTTGTTGAAGTCTGTAGTGAAACTAAAGAATATGTGGGACAGGTTATGGACGGCGCCATTAAAGAACGGGTGGCTCTAAGAAAGACAGAACGGGGACTTTGGTGTGGAATGTAGTAGCGAAGCTTTAATGAATTCAGTAACCGCGTTGAAGACTGCGGTCGGAATTCTTTGGCGGCGTTGGAGAAAGGACTGGTGGTGTTCTTAAAGACATCAGAGTCATTACAGTCTTCAGTGATACTGAAGATTATCTGAGAGTGCAGATAAAAGAAATGGCGCAGTTTTTTTCAAAAATCGGAATGCAGCGGTGGCGTTCTTAAGGACTTCAAAGTAGATGTCGGAAAGGGGATAAATAATAAAAATACGCGATTTTCATGTACACGTCAGAATTTTTTTTTTTTTAAGTTTGAAGTATGAAGCTCGTAGTGGCCTGTGTGAAAGCCTTTCGACCGATTTTTAACCCTTTTTCAGTGATTCAATGGAGCTGATTTTTTTGAAGGCAGACTCGTGGAAATGTCTGTATCACGTCAGTTTTTTTAAAAAAATAGATTTTTATCAATTTTACGATTTTCCTAAATTTTTTTTTTTTAAATTTGTTATCGTTTTTTTAAGGTTTCAGTCAAAAAACATTTTTTTTTCAATTCTCCGATTTTCCTAAATTTTATTTTTTTAAAATGGTTATTGTTTTTTTTTTAAGGTTTCAGTCAAAAGACATTTTTTTTCGTAACGCCTAAGTAGTTTAAAAATTTGGAGTCTCTTCAAGTTATGCTAAGAAAAGTGAAAAAAATATTCTTTTTTCAAAAATAATAAAAATTGGGGAAAATCTGAGAATTGATAAAAATTTTCGATCCAATCAGAAAAAGGGTTAAAAAAGGGTTAAAAAAGGGTTAAAAATCGGTCCAAAGGCTTTAACACAGGCCACTACGAGCTTCATACTTCAAACTTAAAAAAAAAAAAATTCTGCCGTGTACATGAAAATCGCCGATACACGTGTATTTTTTATTTTTTCCCCTCTTTCCGAAAATGTGCATTTGGTTCATAGGACAGAAAAAAATCTATTTTTTGTAACACGGTGTAAGTAAATAAATAAATTATTTTGGGTTTAGTTTTCATATTCATACTTTTTTCATATTTTTCTTTTTTTGTTTAAATAAAAATGTCGACGCTTATGACGCTTGTCAGAGTCTAAAAGACTCCATAGATATTAGCTGTAGAATCATGATATCTGGGATTTTTCTCCATGTATGGCAACAAAGTTGCAGCAACAGAAGAGCACTGACGGCAATAACTTCGCCTTTGTCTTACAATTCCATATACAAACTAAAGCCAAAATAAGATGAAATTTCCAAAGGAGAATACACAAGAACCGAAGATAACAAAGGAGGACGAACACTAGAGCCCGGGAGGATGTGAGATGAAAATGAAATGTTTTTGTTTTTATTGTTGTCTCGTATGCTGTTGCTGGCGTAGTTTCCACCCCGCCAGGATGCCAATGGCATTTAAATAATGAGCATTTAAGCGGATTAAATTAAAGCTTATATTAAGTGGTCGCCTGTTACTTTTCTATTTTTAATTTTTGCAATGGCACTAAAGTCATTTACACTGTTTTCATATGTAATTGGTCTCCCACTGGGCACCCCAAAGAGGCCGGAGTGGGCTGACTAGCTGTGGTTGGCTGGCTAGTCGCAAGATTGTTTATATTAAACTGTGAGACTTCTCGGGGATTTATAGTGAGAATCGGGGGAAAATCTTTTAATTTAAAGCCAAACGCTAAAGGAAGACAAAACATCCCGAAAGACCGACACAGAGCGAAGCGGACAACTGGAAAAAAGTTGTATATGTTGAAAATGAAATGTAGAATGGATTCTTTTGGCCAAATGCCGAGCTCAAGCTTGAAATGGCAAAAGCAAAGTGTTTGCCAAAAAAAAAAAAAGTGAAGACAAATTGTTCCAAAACAGAATGTGTCTTTATTTTACACTTGGACCATAAATAAAATGCTTATATTAAAGTGTGATGGTGTGACACATTTTTTTCTTCTTCTTTTTTCACTACCGAAATGTTTGTCCTTGCAAAATGAATTGCAGGCACCAGGGATGGACGGACATACAGACGGAAGTGATGGCGCGCCGTAGAGTGTTGTCGTTGACAAGTCCTTGTTAGTCTTACAGGAAGAAACGGCGGACAGGGAGAAATCTTAAGAATTATTGTTAAATTGTTTGTTTACTCGAAAGCGTACATAGTTTTGCATTCGCTGAAATCTACAGCCACTGTTGGAGGAATTACGACAGATAAATAATACAAAAAAAACTAACATGTGGATCCAAGACTTTACGGCGGTATCACTAGATTTGCTTAAGATTTAGGTTCCGATGTACAGTGAACTTTCGTTAATATAAACTTCCACTATAGTGAAGGTGTGAACACTCAATTTTGAATATGACCTCTCTAAATAATGAATAATATTTGAGAGCTCTAAATAGTGAACAATATCTCTGGTATTTTTTTAGTTTATTTACTAATTTTGGCAACCCCCAATGAAAGCCAAAGTTTTAGGTAGTAATCAGTTTTGTCGTCAGGCATATGTATGCATATATTTAGTACGAAATATGCCTAAGGACAATCGACAGGTTTTAATCATTAAGAAAAAGTGGAAAATTCTGGAATTTTTGCGAAAAAGATCGAGTGTTATAGCATTAGGTAAAAAGTATAATGTTGGAAATCTTCCACAAGAAATAAAAAGAAATAAAATATCTCAGTTGTATTAATATTTGTATTTAGCTTTAGCTTTAGCTTTAGCTTTAGCTTTAGCTTTAGCTTTAGCTTTAGCTTTAGCTTTAGCTTTAGCTTTAGCTTTAGCTTTAGCTTTAGCTTTAGCTTTAGCTTTACCTTTACCTTTAGCTTTAACTTTAGCTTTAGCTTTAGCTTTAGCTTCAGCTTTAGCTTTAGCTTTAGCTTTAGCTTTAGCTTTAGCTTTAGCTTTAGCTTTAGCTTTAGCTTTAGCTTTAGCTTTAGCTTTAGCTTTAGCTTTAGCTTTAGCTTTAGCTTTAGCTTTAGCTTTAGCTTTAGCTTTAGCTTTAGCTTTAGCTTTAGCTTTAGCTTTAGCTTTAGCTTTAGCTTTAGCTTTAGCTTTAGCTTTAGCTTTAGCTTTAGCTTTAGCTTTAGCTTTAGCTTTAGCTTTAGCTTTAGCTTTAGCTTTAGCTTTAGCTTTAGCTTTAGCTTTAGCTTTAGCTTTAGCTTTAGCTTTAGCTTTAGCTTTAGCTTTAGCTTTAGCTTTAGCTTTAGCTTTAGCTTTAGCTTTAGCTTTAGCTTTAGCTTTAGCTTTAGCTTTAGCTTTAGCTTTAGCTTTAGCTTTAGCTTTAGCTTTAGCTTTAGCTTTAGCTTTAGCTTTAGCTTTAGCTTTAGCTTTAGCTTTAGCTTTAGCTTTAGCTTTAGCTTTAGCTTTAGCTTTAGCTTTAGCTTTAGCTTTAGCTTTAGCTTTAGCTTTAGCTTTAGCTTTAGCTTTAGCTTTAGCTTTAGCTTTAGCTTTAGCTTTAGCTTTAGCTTTAGCTTTAGCTTTAGCTTTAGCTTTAGCTTTAGCTTTAGCTTTAGCTTTAGCTTTAGCTTTAGCTTTAGCTTTAGCTTTAGCTTTAGCTTTAGCTTTAGCTTTAGCTTTAGCTTTAGCTTTAGCTTTAGCTTTAGCTTTAGCTTTAGCTTTAGCTTTAGCTTTAGCTTTAGCTTTAGCTTTAGCTTTAGCTTTAGCTTTAGCTTTAGCTTTAGCTTTAGCTTTAGCTTAACGTCGTCATTCTTTGACCCGATGCTGTAATCCAATGCAATCCAATCCGGTTGTGTCTCTTTAAAGCACCATGTCCATTTTAATGTCTCCATTGCATGGACGATAGACGCTGCGGCACGGGGTGGTACTTGGTGTGCGGCACGTTGAGCTGTAATATCAATTCGTTGTTGAACATTTTAGTACTCTTTAAGCCACAAAAAGGAAGGAAGTATTTCATTTCCGTTACGCGAGCAATTGCTACTACATTATGAGCAACAACAACTACAGCCAATACATGCATGCAACACAAATACAGATAGACAGACGAAGGGTTTCAGGGGGGCACAGACACCGACTGGGGGCTAAAATGCATCCATTTGATTTTGGTCTGTACATATTTACTGCCATTACTAACATGTTCGTGCTGATACTATCCATTCTCCGCTGCTGCATCCATGCCGCCAATCGACCCTCTCCATGTCATCCTTCCCCGAATACCACATTAGTTTCCGTAAATTTCAATTGCTTTCGAGTTGAAATGAGTGGGCGTTCACTCCATTCCGTTCGTTCGTCTATTCGCTGCATTTGCGGTTAGTGTTTTGTGGCTTCGTTCAGTTTCCTATTTCAGGGATACACCACCAGTCTCTATTTGTCTTTTTTTTTTTTTTTTTTTTGTGCTTTTGCTGTTTTGAATTGCTGAAAAAATCACTATGTTTTCGGACGTGCATGTCGTTGAAACATTAATCTTTGGGCCAGGCTAATGTTAAAGATTCAAGATTAAGTTCTTTCGGGTTTCGGTGCTCGCAAATGGATGCTGCAGAATGGCTGCAAATGGGATTGTTATTGATTTTCCTAATACGAAGTGGTTATAAATATTCCACGGCAGGATATTGAATCAGAATTATTAAAAGTCCAACAGACTATCGAGGCAAATTAACTCTTAATTGAACTCTAATGGCCTAATGGCTTAGGGTGTTTAAAAGTACTTGAGAAAAAAAAATAGGAATAGAGGAAAAACGTATATAAAACAAGGAAGAAATAAATTCTTAGACAAATGACAAGTTTAAATAACCGGTAACCGAAGAACCAAATGCTTTGGCGATGATCATATGGACTCATGATTTCTAAAAGCTTCCGAACAGTCAGTGGAAGAGACTTTCACTGTGATTTCACCCAGATAATGCATCCAACTGGAAGAACAACATGTTAGGCGAAGATAAGAAAGCACGAATTTAGACATATGCGAGTTATCAGTGTGAGCACATATTGCAGTGCAGGTGAGCTTTGGGTACTTATCTTATCAGTATCAGTGATAATGAGCTACATTTCATTAAGCATTGTAGGTTCAACAAGGCGATAGATAACAACCCATGGAAAGAAAAATTAAGCGAATACGAGTTATTCAAATATGAATAATTAAATACTGGAATAAGGAATAATTAAGGAATAATTGACTAATTGAATAATTAAGTAATTTAATAATTGACTAATTGAATAATTGAATAATTGAATAATTGACTAATTGAATAAATAAATCATTGAATCATTGAATAATTGAATAATTGAATAATTGAATAATTGAATAATTGAATAATTAAATAATTGAATAATTGAATAATTGAACAATTGAATAATTGAATAATACACAATAAACCTGAATTTAAAAAAAAAAAAAACAATTGAATATTTGAATACTCGAATAATTGAAAAATTGAATAATTGAATAATTGACTAATTGAATAAATGAATAATTAAATAATTAAGGAATAATTGACTAATTGAATAATTAAGTAATTTAATAATTGAATAATTGAATAATTAAGTAATTTAATAATTGACTAATTGAATAATTGACTAATGGAATAATTGAATAATCGAAAAATTTAATAATTGAATAATTAAATAATTAAATAATTGAATAATTGAATAATTGAACAATTGAATAATTGAATAATTGAACAATTGAATATTTGAATACTCGAATAATTGAAAAATTGAATAATTGAATAATTGAATAATTGAATAATTGAATAATTAAATAATTGAATAATTGAATAATTGAACAATTGAATAATTGAATAATACACAATAAACCTGAATTTAAAAAAAAAAAAAACAATTGAATATTTGAATACTCGAATAATTGAAAAATTGAATAATTGAATAATTGACTAATTGAATAATTAAGTAATTTAATAATTGACTAATTGAATAATTGACTAATGGAATAATTGAATAATTGAAAAATTGAATAATTGAATAATTGACTAATTGAATAATTAAATAATTAAGGAATAATTGACTAATTGAATAATTGACTAATTGAATAATTAAGTAATTTAATAATTGACTAATTGAATAATTGACTAATGGAATAATTGAATAATTGAAAAATTGAGTAATTGACTAATTGAATAATTGACTAATGGAATAATTGAATACTCGAATAATTAAATATCTTTTTTTTAATTGAACAACATTAAATGTTCGGAATGGTCACAGCGGATATCGACTAAAAAAATCTTAGTAAATAAAATAGATATCCGCATATCGATAAGCGCAAAAAATAAACAATGGAAAATTATGAAATAAAATGCAATAAACTCATTTTTCGCAAAAGTGTAGTTGATGACTTTTTCTTCTATTTACATAGACGAAATGATGTGAAAGATTTCTTTAAAACGCTTCAAAAAAATCTAAACACTTTAATAATGGCAAATTTAGACGAAACCTAAATACTTTCGCCTACTAGATTTATTTTAATCTAGCACTCTGAGTAATAAAAAACCATTTCTTAACAGGTGGACAATTGTTCAGTACTGTCAGTTTAGGGTATTGCTAAGTCAACGCGGCGCGACAGTGGCTCTTGTATATTGAGTATTCGTATCAACAAATCTTAGTCAATTTAATGCATATGTTGGAGAGCACCAAATCTTATCTTATCCCGCAGTATTTGAGCTACACTTTTTGTGGTGTTGTTAGTACAACAGGTGGTTATTGCGGATGAGAGGGCAGAATAAAAATCGATGGCACATTTTTGAAATTCTGATTGCAGGGCAAAGTTTGGGGGAATAAACTATTTGATCATTTTAATTGGTCGCAATGGAAGAGCAAAGGATGGAACATTTATCATATGATACGTCATTGATTGGACGTTCATTGAAATCAAAGATTTGTATGATAAATTTGTCTTCAACGTAGGGCACTTCCAGGTCGATGGTGATCTTCCAGAAGGTGTGTATTTGACAATGAGTACACACGTCCATAGTCCCATCATGGCGTTTAGTCATATTTTAATGTTTAGCAAAGTCAGTACACCCCAAAGAGACACACAAATTCAACCTCAATCTCATTAGATATGAATGGAAAAATATCCAATTCGTATTTAGTCACAAAATAGGTGGAAGTGATTGTGAAATAATTTCCAAAATTGACAATGAACGCGTATCTCTAGCAATGGCAGCAAGTGAACAATTAATTTTATTCGGCCTTTTGAGTGTGATAATATCGATCAAGGGCGAGTCATCTAATATACAATGTCCTAGATTCTGCCAGTGCGACTTGTATATGCAGCTCAATAGGGCTCAATGCAGGTGAGAAGGTCACATCGATTGGTCATTCAAGAATCGAGGGTCTAAAATGAGTCATTTTTGTATTTTCAGTTCCAAAAGACTTATAAGCGCCGAAGTGGAAGCACCGCAAGTGGTGCAAATTTTAGATTTGAGCTACAATGACATCGCCACAATCGAACGGAGTTCGTTCACAGTGAGTAGGATTTTAAAAGTTATCATTTCCATCATTTGATTTTGTATTTTTTTATTTTTTCAAGAAATATGCCCATCTGAAATATCTTAATCTCTCTCACAATGCCATACAAGGCTTGGACCTGGACTCGTTTGGCCCACTTAAGCGCCTTGAGGAAATTGATCTCTCCTATAATCGTCTCGAATATCTGGATGAACGCATATTCGAACGAAATCGCCGTTTGGAGAAACTCAATCTGGAGGGCAACAAATTTATGTCGATATCTCTGAAACCTTTGCTTAGGAGCACTTCTTTACTGGACTTGAATCTGAAAAAAGCTCAATTGACTTTTACACACAAATCGCTATTTGCGGAATTGCCAAATCTAGTGGAGCTCGACCTATCACAGAACATTTTGAACACGCTGCGTGTGGAGGATTTCCAAGGATTAAAACATCTCAAGACTTTAAGAATATCGGAAAATGTCATCAAATGTGATCAGTCAATGCAACACATTCTAAAGCAACTGGAAAATCAGAATATCGATGTTACAATGGATCTATGCCAAGAGGCATTGGGGTCGCCGGCCTTCAATGGGGTTGAAAAATTCCAGAAGATGACGGTGTTGCAAGAAGATCAACCCTTAACCAATATATTTAACATATGGCGTTTAAATCTCGACACTGAGGATGAGCTGG
This sequence comes from Hydrotaea cyrtoneurina, assembly GCA_958296145.1. NCBI lineage: Eukaryota > Metazoa > Arthropoda > Insecta > Diptera > Muscidae > Hydrotaea > Hydrotaea cyrtoneurina. The sequence continues at coordinate 16,998,394 of OY282514.1, read as the reverse complement.
AGGATGCTGATGATGACGATGACATATCTGCTGAAGCTGCCGACAACACCAACGTGGCCAGCAATGAATGGCTGCGCTTTGCTCCCGATGCCGTTTTGTGTGAGACGCAAAAGTATAAACTGTGCCAGAATTATCGCAAATGTTTGGTCAGCCTTAATAGCGAATGGCATGAAAAGCGTTCCTTAGACGCCCAAAATTCGAGTGAATCAAAATTTTCCTTCATTTTGGGAGCGGCCTGTGGCATTACCACGATTATCTTGATCTTAACCTGTGCCCTGTGTCTGAAAAACTGCTGTGCAACAAGAAAAAGAGGTACAAGAGTTTCATTCAACCTTTAAAATTTACTAAAATTTCCCCTCTATCTCTCTCTCTTAGAACACCTGGCGGTAATAGAACCCGACCCGAATGATTTGGCCAGTCAACCTTTGGCTAGACATCAGCTACCTCCTCAGGTTCGAAGACAACCGAGGCGCAGAGCTGCTCCTCATCCACCCGCACAACGGCCTGTTGTGCGCTACGAAGGTCCGGTGGGGGAGAATTTCATATCACGCCTTTTCGGACGTCCGGCTCGACATCAGTATTATCGAACCATTAATCAAAATACGGCCACATTGATACGACGACTAAGTCGCAGTAATTTATTCAATAATCGTTTGAGTCAACACTTTACGGATCGCCAGAATTCGAACGAATCGAATGCCGCTGTTGAATCCCAGGAATATTCGCCTTCGGCTCCACGGCCAGAAACGCCACCTCCTTGTTATGGTGATGTAGTCATTGCCTGTGAAGAAGGCAGGAAGTGACATCTCCTAGATGACCATAGGATGAAGAAGAACGATGTTGGGAAACGAAATCGAATCAAAATGTGACATACGTACGAACATAATTTATTAGTTTTAAGATAGCACAAACGAGGGTTATAATTGAAAACGACATAAGCTAACGATTTTTATTTTCTTCGATTCGCAAACTTTGAAACTATTAAATATCATTCAAAGTCATTGCTGGAAGCACAAGATGAGATTCGAAAATTCATCATATGAAAACATGATAATCGATAATTCGTTTTATATATATGTAATTATTTTGGAAGGACATAAACTGAATTGTTTGTAAAGGGCGGACCAAATACACATTTTTTTTAACGGAAATGAATCAGAGGTCCAAGGTAGCTGATAACACGATTACCAAACTTGGGCGCAAAACATCAATTGTGTCGTGGGCTGTGTGCTCTGTCGCACCATCGGGCTAGAAAAAAAGGTTTCGTAAACTGAAATGGCGTTTTCAGCTTCATTCTCAAAGAGAAACGCTCGATTATGCCATCTGTCGAAAATTCGCATCAAACGGATCATGAAAGGGTTTTTCTATAGCCAGGTGCGGCATAGGCGCCGAAATAAAAATGTGCTTGGCCAGAAAAGATGATTTTTATAATTAAAAAAAAAAATCCAGCAAAAAAAAAAATTCTCGACAAAAAAAATATTTTTTCAGCAAAAAAAATAATATTTTCTTCAGCAAAAAAAAATTCTCAATAAAAACAATTTTTTTTCAGCAAAACAAAATACAGGGTCCGCCAAAATCCTCCTCTTCAATTTTTGTATACAAAAAATCGTTCAACACGGCCCGATAACGTAAATAACGAAAAAATAAAAACATATTTTTTAAGCAAAAAAAAAAAAAAAAAATTCAGCAAAAATAAATTTTAACATAAAAAAAAAATTTTTTCTAGCAAAAAAAATTATTTCAGCTAAAAATAAAATTATTTTTTCCAGCAAATAAATAAAAAAAAAACAAACAAATAAAAAAAAATTTTAAGCAAAAAAAAAATTTAAAATTATAAAAAAATACTTTTTCGAGGGAAAAAAATTCTAAACATGTTTTTTCAATTTAAAAAAAAATTCCTGCAAAAAAAAATTAACAAAAAAAAAATGTAACAAAAAAAAATACTTTTCCAGCAAAAAAAAAAATCAGCTAAAAAAATTTTTTTTTTTCAGCAAACTGAAATTATTTTTTCCAGCAACAAACAAATAAAAAATATTTTTTAAGCAAAAAAAAAAAGTTTAACATAAAAAAATACTTTTACGGCAAAAAAAAAAAAAAAATCCAGCAACAACAAAAAATCTTCAAATTTCCAGCAATATCAAATATTTTTTTCAAACAAATAAAAAATAATTATTTTACAAAAAAAAAAAATCAGTAAAAAAAAATGTAAAATAAAAAAAATACTTTTTCCAGCAAAAAAAATTTCAGCTAAAAAAAAAAGTTTGCAAAATTTTCTAGCAAAAAAAAATTCTTAACAAAAAAACATGTTTTTTCAATTAAAAAAAAAATTCCAGCAAAATCAAATCTTTTTTTCAAACAAATAAAAAATATTTTTTGAGCAAAAAAAAAAAATTACATAAAAAAAAATTTTTCAAGCAAAAAAAATTCAGCTAAAAAAAAACATATTTTTTCATGCAAAATAAAATTATTTATTCCTGTAAAAGAAAAATCTTAACAAAAAAATATTTTTTCAATTAAAAGAAAAAAAATTTCCACCAAAAAAAAATATTTTTTCCAGCCAAAAAACAATTTTTTTCTGGAATGTTTTCTGTTTATGTTTTTCGTCCATAATATCACAGGCTGTTAATGGGTTAGTGGTCCAAGTGCGGTACCATATTGAAGCTAAAGTAAAGTAATGCAAAACACTCGCATATTTTTTCCAGAAAAAAATTCTCTACAAGAGAATATTATTTTTTTATTAGTTCTCAATTTCTCAACAAAAAAAATATTATTTTTCCAAGAAAAAAAAATATTTTTCTCAAAAAAAAATATTATTTATGTTTTTCGTCCATAATATCACCGGCAGTTAATGGGTTAGTGGTCCAAGTGTGGTACCATATCTCGCCATGGGTTAATGGGTCGGAAATGTAAACAAGAAGGCGTTAGAGCTAATTTATATCCGAACTTTCGGGGTGCGTAACTCGGGCAAAATCCTGGAAAAGTAAAAAAAAACAATTGAATACTTCAGGATTAAGTATTCGACCGTAGGTTTTTCAAACAATGTTTTCATTTCATATCCCCATCAAATTAGTACACATTTATATAAAATTAGAATAATATTGACCACTGGGTGCAAGTTTGAAAAATAATGACGCGGAGTGTTTATGAATAAAAATGATCCTACTCTAACTGCCTGATCCACGACGAACGAATGCAAGATTGTTTTTTAGTAGATTCAATACGGAAACTGGACTTGGAATTACAAATAAAAGATCTAACATTGGATTGTTTTCATTATTTACGCAAGAACTGATGAATGTATGAATTTTTGTCCTTTCTAACAACACCGTTCGTTTTAGGTTTCCAAAATTAAATGAGGGACAACTATTTCCTAAATTTGAAGATTGCCGCTGTCGCCTTTTACCCGTTTTTACCCTTTTCAAATTCGAATTTCCCCTAAAATCCCCAGTAGTGAATTCAAATAGCCCACAAATCTTCTCTAAGAGCTTCGCTTCTCTTTATTCATAAAACCCGGACACTTGTACATCAAATTCAATTTGACAATATCGCCGGCACTCAAACCACGACGTTGACCGATCTCAATGCTCTCGTCCACCAAAGGCACAATCGTTTTCCCACCATTCTTCGAGAAGGCCGTATCACCGTAATGCAAAACACTGGCATAATCGTATACGATACCAAAGTCCATTGCCTGCTTAACAGCATATTTCAGAAAATTACTCTGCTTGCCCTCCTGAATGTTTTCGCTAACAATTCGAATATAATCATCACGATCGGGGGCACACTGTTGATGATGGAAACCGAGCGAATGCAGTATCTCGTGCAGGATGGTGCCCAATTTGAAGCAACCCTTGTCGAGAGAATCCCTCTGTAAATTGCAGGTCTGCAGTTTGCCGCGATAACCAACTTTGGCATGACAGCCGGTCGGTTCGCCGATATTGTGAATATAGGCGGAGGTTTCAGTGTTGGCCTGCAGAAAGCGAATGAAAAACGCAAAATGGATAACCCTTTCGTTTATTTTTCAAACTGATTTGGTTATAAAAAATTTAAACAGTCGGAAACGGATGTTACCGAAATGTGTACTCTGCCGCCGTCTTGCAGTTCATGATGCGCAGACGATAAAAACCCAAAGAACTGCCAACAATAATGCGATGCAAAATTGTAAAGCAGTCAAAAATTTGTTTGACTATGTTAAGATCAAAACACAGTACCGTACTTATTACTTATTTCCCTTAACATTCCATGAAGGAACGGGCGGGGAACATCTCTCGAATCAGTGAGCTGTGCGCGATATAATTGGAATTGGAATTACTCGAAAGTTAAATGTGACTACGATAGTTCGACATGGTGACCCGAACATTTGACTTTCGTTAGTTCAAGTACGCTAGCTCCATACTTCTATGGCGAGACTACTGTAGACGAAATTGCAACGGAAATTCCTTCTCATGTTTTTCTTCTAACAAAAAAAATACAACGAAATAACGAAAATGATATAAAAATCGAGAGGAAGACAAAAACAAATGTCTTTTTCTTTAAACACCATTCATCCGTTCGTGCGTGCGTCCCTCCATCTGTCGGTTTGTCCATCCAAACCATTTATTTATGTGCAGCCACTGGTGGCAACGGTTGGCAGGCAGTTGGCGTGTTGCAGCTACAAGGCCGGTTGTCTGGCTGGGCTCGGCCGCCAGCTTATTTGGCCAACGTTTGCCGGTCGGGTTTGACTTTGCGTTTTGCTGCGGTTTTGCGCAACAAAACGCAAAACTTTTCTATTACAAATAATATCACTTAAAGTTCGGGATTTTTTTTTTCCACATTATTTTCTACTGTGTGTGAGCGAGAGAGGGAGAGAGAGAGAGAGAGAGAAGGAAAAACAACGAGAGAAGAGATATTTCTGCTGTGGTGTTTGGCTGTTGGCGGTTGGCGTTGCCATCGTTGTTATTGTCGCTGGCGCTAAAGTTGTTGGCGCTAGATGTCGTTGTTGCTGTTGTTTTAAACAAAGGATTATGCAAAAAGTTTTTCATTAATTTTTGAATGTTTCTTTTTTTGCTGCAACGCCAACAAAAGATGGTGACTGCAACGATAAACTTTGTCATTTTGTTTTACGATTTCTTGGATGCTCTACGTTAGGTGCAACTAAGTCGGGGACGACTTGATCCTTGGATCTTAACTGGATGTTCAGCGGAAAATATTGGTGCCGGTGGTGTCATGGCCTTCTGTTGATGGCTCCCAAATCCGAACTGTTACTCCAAAGATTGGAAATTTCCTCTTGATGCCCCAGTAGAGCTGACCGTTAAACGAAGTAGCGTTTCCAGCAGCATTTTTAAAGATAAATGGGCTCCAAAATCCACAGCAAAATGTCACTCACTGCGAATGCTTTGGCTTCTCAACAATGGGAATTTCTCCGATCTCCAGATGTGACGATAACCCGCTGATTAAAGAGTCTTCCACTGTTCTTAAAGTGTGCACATCAAAAAGGTCACCAGGGGACATCACACCAACAAAAGGGTTAACGTAGACGCCCAGCTGAAAATGAGCCTTGTCAGAAAGGATGACTTTTTTTTAAAAGTGAAATCGACTGTAAATTCCAAATATCACTAATTTTTTAGAAATTCAGTGTAACAGTGGCAGACTTCTATTGAAACAGTTCGCTCATTACTAAGATCTGCCGCTGTGACAGAAAGCAACACCGTATTTTTGAATGTCTGCCCCAATGCAAAACCTTTTTCCCATGTGCATTATCCACGACGATAGGCAAAGCAAAAATATCGTTTATCCAGGACTATGTAATGCAACATCTGGTCGCTTCAGCCCAGCTTTGCGAATACTGTTTTTTTCTTTTTTTGCGTGGCGTTGTATATATTTTGGTATTTGTAAAGATATCCTTAAACCAAGTAGCTGTATTACCAGTTTTTCATCTTCATCATCACCACTAACGTGATAATCATCAACTTCATTATCATTGTCATCATCATAATCATTCTTATCAGCTTAATCGTCGTTGTCGCACAGTGTGACTTTTTATAATTTTTGACGAAGTCAAAAGTAAAAAAAAACATGATTGCTGTACCGAAAAGATATAAATTGTACATTTCTGGAGAAAACGAAAATGAACCCCACGAGAGAAACCGTTAAAAATGAACTCTTTCATGGCGATATTTTATAAAAAATTAAAAAGCACCCGAAACCGGTGAAAAAGTGAACATGAAAAATGACCCCAAATATTTCTATTGAGGAAAACACTATTTTCTACTTTCGGTCCATCAAATCAAATTTATTCAAATTTTCGAAAAAAAAAATTGCCGTTTTGGTTTTGGGACCATTTTGCATAATGAAAAATTACCCCAAATTCATTTATATTTTTGGTTTCTATTTAATTACAATTCAAAGTAAATGTACCTTCTAATTTTTGGGTCCAGGGAACACAGAGCTTATGGCTAGATTTTTGCAGCGGCAGACCAAAGCCTCTGGTGGTCATCGAACCCACAAATCCCACGCTAATAGGCAAGAACGCTACCAACTCCCCTACCGGGACGCTTACCAAAAATAAATAATTATTAAACAAAAATTCTAAATGATTTTGTGTCCATTTTTCTTATTGTTTTTTATTTTGTATATTACAAATTCTACAGTTTTGTGGCCTTATTTCCTTTTTATAAAAAATGTTACTGCTGTTTGGGGCATTTTTAAAATTTGGTAGAGGGACGATATTTCATTATCAAAATGACCCGAAAATTGGCGTCATTTGTCATTTCTGGCATTTGGGGGCACTTTTCAGAAGCTAAAAATATCGCTCTATAAAAAATGCCCCGAAAAAATCTCAACAAAAATTTCATAGTGAATTATTTTTTTTTTTGACAATTTTTCCTATGAAAATTGACAATGAAAAATTCCCCAATTTTTTTCTAATTTTTTTCTAATTTTTTTTTTTTTTTTTTTTTTTTTTGGAAGATATTTTCATTACAGAAGTCAGAAAATATTTTATATTCTTATTTTAATTTTTTTTGTGATATTTTTCATAATATTTGGGGGAGTTTGCATTGCATAATTTTTCATTAATTGTTTGGGGGAATTTTTAGGATTTTTGGGGGATTTTCATTTATTTGGGGGAATTTTTCATTTGGGGCTTTCTACATTTCTTTGTTTTTGGGCCATTTTTCCTATGAAAATTGACAATGAAAAAATCCACAATTTTTTTTATTTTTGTGGATTTTTTTTGGGAGGATATTTTCATAACAGAAGTCATTTTTTTTTTGAGATATTTTTCTTAATATTTGATGGATTTTGCATTGCATAATTTTTCATAAATTATTTGGGGGAATTTTTAGGATTTTCGGGGAATTTTTCATTTATTTGGGGGAATTCTTTATTTGGGGCTTTCTTCATTTCTTTGTTTTTGGACCATTTTTCCTATGAAAATTGATAATGAAAAGTTCCATAAATTTTTTTATTTTTGTGGATTGGAGGATATTTTCATAACAGAAGTCAGAAAATTTTTTATAATTTTTTTTGACATATTTTTCATAATATTTGGGAGATTTTGCATTGCATAATTTTTCAAAAATTGTTTGGGGGATTTTTCATTTATTTGGGGGAATTCTTCATTTGAGGCTTTCTTAATTTCTTTGTTTTTGGACCATTTTTCCTATGAATATTGACAATGAAAAAATCCCCAACATTTTGTTATTTTTGTGAATTTTTTGGGAGGCAAATCCAGAAGTCAGAAAATTTTTTATACATTTTTTTTGGGATATTTTTCATAATATTTGGGCGATTTTGCATTGTATAATTTTTCAAAATTTGTTTGGGGGATTTTTCATTTTGGGCACTCTTCATTTTTTTTATATCGAGGGCTTATATTCAATAACCTCTATCTACATTTTGACGAAATTTTTTTTTTTATGCCAAACTCATCACTGACCCCATCTGCATCTACTGTAAAAATTGCAATTGAAAAAACCTATTTTTAGTACTATATATGCTGTATTTTATCATTTGTCTATCTACAAAGATACTTGTTTATGAATTTTATAAAGGCAAAACCCTCTATCTACATCATATAATTGTTTCGTTTTATTTAATTTCAGGCTATTTTTTAGTTAAATTAATAGTACTGATTTCAAATTTACCACTTCCCCTCGAATTAAAATCTAACTGACCTATTGTCTTTCTGTCATTTTTGACATATGTCAGATTTTATTCCAAAAGATTAAAAGCAATTGTTTTTTCGTAGTGAGAAATTGATTTTATACTTTCTTTTGAGATTGTTTTTTTCTGTGTAGGGTGCAAATGTTAGAATAGGTCCTGCCATTTTTCCATCCCCAACTTTTCTTGTGAACATATCTACCCCCTATCTCCCACCTTTTGTGGATCCCCATACAAAAACCGTAAAACAAACTTAATTTTAAAATAAGGCAATACCCTCTATCTACATATTATTTTCCTACGCAATGATTTCATTTGTGAGTCAATACCCTCTATCTACCAAAGAAGCTAAAATAACTCGAATTTCAACAAAATTTTTAGTTAGGGTGTTTGTAAGACACATTTTGTTAATATTGTGGAAGATGAGTTCATTAAAATTGTTGCTAATTTGCGAATAAAACAGTTTTTTGGCTTTCCTGAAAAATTGTGTTTTTGTAGATAGAGGTTATTGAATATAAGCCCTCGATATATTTTTCATTTTTTTCGTGGAGCCATTTTTTTTTTTTTAAATTAATGCCCATAGTGCAAACTTTGAACATGCACCCCATAGATTTGCATTTTCCTACTCATGCATTTAGAAATAATTCTAATTCTGTATAAATTTTTGAAAATTTTTGTCGTTGTCGTTTTTGGGCTCCATTTTCATTTGTGCATTGTGGGTGCTATTTCCGAGAGCCCACATTCGTTCCTGCGAAATGGCGGATGGGATGGAATTTCTCTCCTATGGAAATTTATTAATTTGGACATCCAAAACGAACGGATTCTCTCACACTGTGCATTGTCATCTGGATGTTTGTTGTTGTTACGAGTTAACTTTAACTTTGAATTTCTGTTGTTTTCTACTGTTGCGGCCACTATAAAACTTTCCATTCTTTTTTTATTTCTTTCTTGGGGTGTCACAATTTTCCCTTTTTTTTTTTTCTTTTTTGTCTGTTGTCTCTTGAAGATCGTAAAACTTGTCGTATTTTTGGTAAAGTTAGTTTTTTGTATAGATTTTTTCTCCTTCAAATGTGTGAATTTCTTATGAAAATGTTCTTTTGTTTTTCTTTGGTTTTTGTCGGGCAGAAGAAGAGCAAAATGAAAATGTATATAAAGTTGTGATAGGTTTTGTGTGTGCGCCCGAATGTCGTTCCATGGTGAGCCCTTAATGTTCACTCTGGGAAAAGTTCGGTTCGAAAACAATTCCACGCAATGAGTAAAATTTTCTTTTTATTGATATACAATCGTTTGTGGATTTCGGTTTGCATTTGTTTAATTTTCTTTCGTTTTTTTTCTGTCATTTCTTCAGTTAGTGGGGAGAAAAAAGCAATTCATTCATTTGTACATTGTAGTTGGAAACCAAATTGCGGTTATGGAGAATCGAGTGCTGGTTGAAATTTCTATAGAAACGGTAAGCAAAGCAAAGGCATAGGGAAGAAAATCTATGATTCTTCTGGAATGGAATAGTAGCAAACATATTTTTGTTTTTAAAAGAGTTTAGGGGCAAAGGCAATACGACCAAAGATGTGACAAGTAAATCTATGTAGCATTACAAACAATTTCGACTTAAATATTAAAGAATTAATACAGGCTTTGAATGTCCGCTGCTGACGACTTATGTAGTCCTTGACCCAGTGAATAATTTTGTCTCAGCTGGAACAAATTTAAGAGAATTGCACAGCTCATATGAGATCGACAGAGAGTAATATTTATATGTCCTCTATTGTGCCTCTCGGCAGATGGTGCACTGCAAATAGTTCTGATGTCGGATGTGGTAAAACTTCCACTGTATGTGGTTTCCGATGATGGAAATGTAATTAAGTGGATCGAAGACAGGTGAATTCTTCCGCTAGAAAGACAACCATGAATGGTAGTGACCGAGAGATTACATTTTATTTGTTAAACGATTCGAAAAAATCTTCAGAAAGCCCTATTATTAGCTCGAACAACACGACAAAAATGGTGTGCAAAAATGACGGACATTTTTTTTTTTTTTTTGGATAGGAAATACTTTTTATTTTTTTTTTTTTTATAGAATTTGTTTTGACGACTTGGCCGATTACTTTGAAATAAATTTTAAAATAAATTTTATATCTCCTGTTGTGCATTTGAATTCTAATTACAGTTTCTGAGTTACTAACAAAGCCAAGTCGGAAAAAAGGTTTTCCTAATTTTAAAAAAAAAAATCATCAGTCGTCGTTTTCTGTTTTTTTCAGAGATTTTGAAAATAAATATATAAAAAAAAAATATAAAAAAATATTTTGTTTTATTTATTTATGAACTGATCCAAGTTAATTTATACTCTAAAAAATGACCGACATTTTTTTTTTGATAGAAAATATTTTTAATTTTTTTTTGAGTAATCAGAAAATACTCCGAAAAACATTTAAAAAAATATTTTTTAAAATTCTTTTATATCACCTGCTGTGCATTTAAACGCTTACAGTTTCTCGCTTATTAAATTTGTTATAATTTTATTGAAAAATTATTATTAAAAAAAAAATAATAAATGTTGGAAATTACAATTTTTGGAAATTCTATTTTTTAAAATAATTTAAAAAATATAAAAAAATATATATAAAAAAAAATTATTTTTATTTATTATAAATTACAACACAATGTTATTTTATAGTAGTAAGTTGTAATGCGCCTATGGCGCCCGTTGAAATATGGAAAAAAAATTTTGTAGAAAAAAAAAAATTTTGTTGAAAAAAAAATTTCTTCTTGAAAAAAAAATTGTTGTCCAAAAAACATTTTTTGTTGAAAAACAAATTTTTTCTTAAGAAAAAAAAAATTTTGTTGAAAAAAAAAAATTTTGTGGAAAAAACAAAAATTTTGTGGAAAAAAAAATTTTGTTGAAAAAAAAAAAAAAAAAATGTTGAAAAAAAAATTTTGTAAAAAAAAAATTTTTGCAACAATTTAAAAAAAAAAAAAAAAAAATTTAAAAAAAAAAATTTTGGTAAAAAAAAATTTGGGGAAAACACAATTTCTGTACAAAAAAAAAATATTATTTTTTTTATTATTATTATTTATAGAAAATTATAGAATGCCTATTTAAATTCCTACGTACTGCGTGACAGAGTCAGTGAATCAGTGTCACGGGTAAATATATATTAAGATTATAATTTTGGGTCCAAGGATAAACCGGGTGACACAGCCCATATGTGTAGATTTTTGCAGCGACAGACCAAAGCCTCTGTGGGGAATCGAACCCACAAATCCCCAGCTGATAGGCAAGCACGCTACCAACTTGCCTACCGGGGGGCTTATAAAATAATAACTTTGTTAATGACTCTGAAACCGTCAATCGGTTCCAATGTACAGGGTTTTCCAACGAGAGGTGTTATTTTGCTATTCAAAGAAAAATTACATTTTTGGAGATAAGTGATCGGTCGTTTATTTCATAATAAAGAGGACGGTATGCCGTTAATAATGAGAAACAACATCAGCAAAATGGCCACCACGACCACGCTTACAGGACCCATATCCTTTTCATGAAATTCTCCATAACCAAATCGCAAAGAGGCTGCCCTATGTCCTCGATAGCCTCACGAATTCCATCTTTGAAGTCTTGAATCGACGCTGGGCTGTTGGCGTAGACCTTATCTTTCACGTGGCACGTGACAAGGTGCTTCACGACGACCCAAAAATGCGGTAGTTTTGCGAACTGTGTCTGCAAGATCTTCGTCATTTCATGACAATCAAAACTTATAATAAACTATCGGCTATCGGCCACATTATCAATCAAATATTTCTTCAACTCATTTTAAAAATATTTTATTCCTAAAGAGTTTATCCTTTAGAGATTTGCCATACATTTCCAAATAATTTGCAGAACTGGAGGTATTTTGCTTTACGGTATTTCCAATATGGACTCTTCCAGTTAAGCATTACAACACTTTCATCTAAAGGTTTTTTATTAAAAACTGATCACACGTTTGCTTAAATATTGTCTTTACAAGAGCCGGGGCGTTTACAGGCGTTTAGGAAAATATGACACTACGTCCTGTGTATGTTATCTCTATACTTAATTGTACAACTCGGATTATTGCCGTTAACACTAGTGGCGGTGACATCTACATAAATATTTTCCCTTGCAACCTCCCACTTAATCGCTGTCGACGTCAGCTTCAGCTTCAGCTATGCGCTGCGGGTGTTTTCTTGCTGGTCCTTCGACCCATTTTCGCAGGAGCAACAATATCCTGTTGCACTATTGCCTTGCTACCACCACCACCACCACCGCTTCGTTGCTGGTATTCTCTTTATCAATGTCCTTCTATCTATCTTTCGTTTTGCCAAGATTTTAATTGTATTTGCAATTCATTTCTATGCAATTACAGCAATTTTTGCAACTAGAATTGTGTGAAAAAAAAACTCTCTGGAAACTGTGGAGAAACGAAGGAAGTGAAAAGTAAAAACAACTCGCCGTTATCCTTTTTGTAATAGTTTTCCAGGACTACAGCCCTTTCGTTGGGAAAGAACAAGTAGAATCTCATTTCGTAGAATCCTTATCGTCCGTTCCTTGCCACTATTCTCACCTTCGCCAGTCTCACCCATTTTGTTTATAAAGCAATTAGCAATAATAACAACAACAACAACAGCAGTCCAGTGTTAAGGAAACAATAATAACAATTTATAATGAGTGCAATATGTTGCATGAATAGGGAATATGCTCAGCAACGTATAAATTTGCATTCCATTGAATCGGAACAAACAAAGAAGAAAGAAAAAAAGGATAAAAAAAAATGCTTTCGTAGTCTTGGTCACAGTTCTTCACATTGCAACGGGTTTCCCATAATTTGTCCATTGCCCTCTTAAGGGGAACGATGCCGCGACGTTAGTTTGCACAGCGCCCCAACCCCCATTCCGCTGCCACCCCGAGTCCATCTTGAACTTAATTAATCGTATTTTTCCCTTTCGGCTGTGCACAGTTCAGTTGAGTTTATTAAATTTTCGCAGGCCAGGAAATGAAACTCTTTTACATAAATTATTTTCCTTTGGTGACTTTGGAGACGTGTAGAGCAGGCAAGCCAATGTTTGCTGCCACACACAGTCCGATTGGTGTTTAATGGTCTTATGATTGCTTTTTACGGCCCCGGAGTATTCGGGAGTAGTCGGACAAAGGTATGCAAATCTTAAGCGGAGTTAATTAGACTAGCACTTCGTATTGGGACAAGAAAGCAAACTATTTTCGCCAGGCCGTATATTAGGACTACGATTTTTTTGTTCTTGAAATGAGAAAGAATGACATTGGAGTTTAGTTTTAAAACTCTGAAATGGCCATAACACCCAAGCAAAGCGTTCACTTGTGATGGTAAACTTTCTTCTCACACTGCAAGATAAGGATTCTGGTTATCAGCCAATTGGGCAACATTTCAAAGTATACAGATACGCTTCCACCCGTGGTTGAACCACTGACCCATTATTTTCTCTCGATATGACATTAACAAATCCTGAAGATATTAGCTTGCTTTCTATTTTAGGAAACAAAAACGGGATGGACAAATTTCATTTTGTTACTAAATCAAATTGTCAAATTTGTGGGATCCGTGAGAAATAACTGCATACACAACGAATAATTATCTGGTGCAAATTGGAATTTGGCCTTACTTCTGGGGAAAAAAATAATGATTTACATTCGTCACAAGAACACTATGATGGAGTTTTTGTGGCCTCAACGGAACGGTAGGGATCTTGGATGCATGTGGTTTTAGCTGGTCAACGATGCCTCCAGACTTTAGAAGAAGCAATCGATTTATTGATGCAACGCTTACCAGACCAAAGAATATTTTGAAATTGCACCATTAACCATTGATATGTCCTTCTTTGGATTTTTGTGAAGTCACTGGTCTATGTGAATAAACCGCAAACAATTTCTGAGCTTAAGGCCCCACTCCAGCCCGTGCATTTGGCTGATACTTTTATTCCATAACCACTCGAAACATGTTATCTGAAAAACTCAATAAAACATAACTTAATGCCACTCGTTTACAAAATATGTGTTGAGATTTGTAAAATGAATAGAAACATGAGTATAAACCACACTTGAAGAGAGTCAATCAAACAGGGTATTTCGAAGAGAGTGCGGCCATTCCGCTCTCTTGGTATTGCTTAATGTCCGCCAGAAATAACTTTGGGCTGTCGTAGATGGGTTTATCGTCAATGAAGAGCCCCAAAAAATACACTTGTCCTGGAAACAACAACACACTTTGATTTTGTCTCTCACTTTTCGTCTGGTAATTGGAAAATATCACACTGCTGTCTCAGTGGTTTTCTTTGCAATAATAGATTTAATTTTCTTTATCAATCGAAGTTAAAATAAAAAAGAAACAATTTCCCACAAAAATACCAAACAAATATTAGAGATGTACCCCCGGTATTCATTCATACAAAGGTTTATAAAACTGTTATACACTTTTATGATAGTTTGTATTCCAATTAGTTTATGATGTAAACAGTTGTTGTCATCTGAAAGAGAAGACGTTGAGAAGAAGTGATATTGACTAACAACAACGACAGCCGCCATAGGGCTGATTATTTTAAACTAGTAAGTTGTAATGCGCCTTGACGCCCGTTGAAATATGGAAAAAAAAATTTTGTTGAAAAAAAAATTTTTTTCTGGAAAAAAAATTTTTGTTTAAAAAAAATAATTTTGTTGAAAAAAAAAATTTTTCTTGAAAAAAAAAATTTTTGTTAAAAAAAAAAATTTTTTGAAAAAAAAAAATTTTTTGTTGAAAAAAAAAATTTGGTTGAAAAAAAAATTTTGTGGAAAAAAAAATTTTGTTGAAAAAAAAAAATTTGGAAAAAAAAATTTTGTAAAAAAAAAAATTTTGGTAAAAAAAAATTTGGGGAAAACACAATTTCTGTACAAAAAAAAAATATTATTTTTTTTATTATTATTATTTATAGAATTTATATAGAATTATAGAATGCCTACGTACTGCGTGACAGTCAGTGAATCAGTGTCGAGGGTAAATATATATTAAGATACTGACTAAAAAACAAAAACTAAATTTTGGGAACAGAACGTAAAAATTTCATATAAAAACTGGCTTTAACAATATCTTCTAAACTATGCATCTAATCGACTAAAGGAGCTTAATTTGACTATTACTCTCTTAAAGAGTAAAAGGTAAAAAATAATAAAATACCCAAATAGCTGCAAATACAGACTTATTGGCACTCACATGTTGTACTTTCTTCAATTTAATAAGATTGTTGTGTAATTCACTCAAACACGCCCAACTTTGTTTAGAAGCAAATGAGCTTTACTTGCAACATGATCCAAACATACGATTTACTTGTGTGTAAAGATTTACCTCCGTATTCAGAAAAATTTAAAAAAAAAAAAAACTTTGTTAAGAAAAGAAATGTAAATACAAAAACAATTTTCATACATTTTTCTTCACAAAGGTTTTTTAAATTTTCAAATAAATAAGGAGCTCAATTTGGCTTAAATATTTATTCTATTAAATTGATCTCGTAAATTATATTGGAGTTAAATTTTTAGTTTAATTTAATTTCAGAGTTTTATCTCCTCTACTACCTGAATAATTCCTGTTTTTTTGTTGATTTTGGTCAAAAAAGTTTTTTGTTACATTTACTTAGATATGCTCACAGCCCGGTCCCACCACTTTATCTTCGGCCTTAATTAAAAACTCATTTCAAAAATATACGTTTCTCTCAACTGTTGCTCGCCATCGCTGAACTGCGATAGAAAACAAACAAAGTGAATGAAAATGCCAGAGTCGTTTGGAGTCATTTTCCAAAAAAAAAAGTTGTTCTACCTTTTGTGTGACACCATACGGCGTGTGTGTATTTGGTGACCTCCGCCTAGTCATCAGGCATCATGACAGGGGATCACCAAACAATCACACCACCACATCTCAGTGGCCCCGGCCATAATCATCTCCATTCGAGGTAATACCTTGCATTCACATTTTTGGCATTCCCATTCACATTCACTTTCAGTCTCACATTCACATTCGCATTCACATTCAATAATGATAAAGATCTTCTGTGACAACACGGGAGTATTATTTTTGCCTTTGTTCGTCAACGGAACATTTTCATTTGTATGTCTAATCGTCTCCAAAGGCAAATTTGTTGAACATCATCATCATCATCGTTTTGTGATGTTGTCGTCGAGGACGCAGTCGATGTTATGGTTGTTGTTGGTGTGGCTGATGCTGATGCTGCCGGTGTTGTTGGCAGCATATGGTCCACACTTACTTATGGATACACGCTCCGAGAGAGTGCCAGTAATGGACATGCTAAAGGCAAATATATTTACAACACCTTCGATATACATTTTTTATACGCAAGAGTTTCGGTTTTTTTTTCTCTCTCTCTTTTTTTTTTGTGAGCTTCTGGTGCGATACGAGGCGTGTACATCTGTATTTTGGTGTTTCCACATCATTTGTGTGTGCGAGTGTGTGTGTGTGTGTGAGGAAAATTGAATTTCCAACCATTTACAGGTGTTGGGTTCTTTCATCTTGCGGACCTGTTCCATGTTTGTTTTTTTTTTTGTTCGTCATGTTTTTTTTCAGTTCAATCTTCCCCTCTCGTTGTGCGGCAGTTGAATGAGCTTTAAAACAAATAAGCACAAATTTGTGTCTGGGGAACGATGTTTGGCTTTTATGTTGGCAAACAAACAACACATACTACTCCAAATACCATTACCAAGACCAGGACCAGCACCAGCACCAGAAATGCCACCAACACCGCCAGCGCCTCCGCTGTCGATGACAACAACAAAAACAAAACAATCAAACAACCATTAAGGATTTGGCGTAAGGCGGGACAACTTGTAGTGTGTTATCAACGACAACGGGTAAATGGGCATGTTCTGTTGAAAGGGTTTAGTTGTCTTCCATTTAGTTGCCTTTTTCCGGACGCGGGGATATTGAAAAAAAAACAGTCAGACAGACAGACAGAAGGAAACAATTATTTTAGGTACATCCCAAACAACCGATCAATGTTTATGTGATTTTTTGGTTGTTGTTGTTGTCATACAAGACTAGCGGCGTAAGGGAAAGTGAATGTTGAGAAAGTGCCTGTCATAATTGTGTGAACGGGGGGATGGTTGATGGGAACATCCGTTGGATATGGTCAGATGGAAATGATAAACTTATTACAAAATTAAAATATAAATTTACTTTGTATTGTAATTAAATAAAATAAAAAAATAAAATAAAAAAAAAAACCGTTAACAAAAATGTTTTTTCCCGCAGCACTTTCAATGAAAAATGGACCAATAATAATATTGTTACAAAATCCGCCACATTGGTTTCGCGACGATCACGGCAATTTTGCTTATATAACCGCCCATGAATATGAGCTTCGCCGAGAAATATGATCTGTTTAGCCAAATCGTTGTACATTCCGAGTTCCCTAAGACCAAAAACTGTGAAGCGATAACAGACCGCATCGCGTTCCTTCGATTGCTGAGACATTTGGACACTGTAAGCGAATAAAGCTGTTGCCTGAAATGTTAAGTTGTTATGTTTGTTCCACCCAGGGCTGTGGAGTCGTGCCACAATTGACCTACTCCGACTTCAGCTGTTCAAAATAACAAAATTTTGAAAATTTCATTTCCCTCCTCTATTCCTATCTTCTATTTAACTGAGGTGCGTTTGTATCATATATATAGAAAAAGTTCGTGCAATCGAAAATATTTGAAAATTTTAAAAAGTACTATTTAATATTATTTTGAAACATAATATAAATAAAATAAAATAAAATAAAATAAAATAAAATAAAATAAAATAAAATAAAATAAAATAAAATAAAATAAAATAAAATAAAATAAAATAAAATAAAATAAAATAAAATAAAATAAAATAAAATAAAATAAAATAAAATAAAATAAAATAAAATAAAATAAAATAAAATAAAATAAAATAAAATAAAATAAAATAAAATAAAATAAAATAAAATAAAATAAAATAAAATAAAATAAAATAAAATAAAATAAAATAAAATAAAATAAAATAAAATAAAATAAAATAAAATAAAATAAAATAAAATAAAATAAAATAAAATAAAATAAAATAAAATAAAATAAAATAAAATAAAATAAAATAAAATAAAATAAAATAAAATAAAGTAAAATAAAATAAAATAAAATAAAATAGAATAAAATGAAATAAAATAAAATAAAATAAAATAAATATCCTTTATAATTTCGAGATCAATTAGTTCAGAACTGTTTCAGAAAGTAAAAAATCGCATATTTCTCGGTTTAAAATCACAATCACTTTTGTAAAAACGTACATAGTTCTATTTCTTGGTAGTAATTTGTTCCCCGGGAATCCCAACCAATAATTCCGGGAATCGGGAAGTAAAAAAACATCAAATGTATGCTGCTGTCGTTTTTAGTCTACACTGCTGTCGGTTTTCGTCTCCACTGCTGTCGTTTTTAGTCTACGCTGTCGTTTTTCATCTACGCTGCTGTCGTTTTTAGACTACGCTGCTGTCGTTTTTCGTCTACGCTGCTGTCATTGTTAGTCTACCCTGCTGTCGTTGTTAGTCTACCCTGCTGTCGTTTTTAGACTACGCTGCTGTCGTTTTTAGTCTACGCTTCACATATACAGACACTGGCTTTTAGACTACTTTGCGGCCCTGCTTTTTAGCTCCATACCTATTATGGGCAACCAAATCTACATCTATTGTCCTCACCACTCTGAACGCACAAAGTCAAATGTCTACAACTAAATGTTTTTCTTTCTTTTGTGACTTGAATTGATTTAAATCGTTCCGCCACCACCAATTACCAACTTAGGCAAGTCTATTAAATGCCTACCGCCTGGAATGTGACAAAGCCATCATCGCAATTAGGATCATTATTGTCATGTCGAAGACGAATATCGAAAGTGTTTGCCTCGGTGTCTGTGTGTGTGTGTGCATTATCGCTTTAATTACTTTCATGGCACGTAATGCAATTAATTGAATTACAAAAATATTGCCACAAACAAATCATCGTAATCGTATACTTCGTGCAACAGCAACACACCATTGGCGATGACGATGATGATGATGATGAAGTGGAAGATGATGAGGATGAAGATAATTTCGTTTACAGCTCCGTCCAGAGACATGCATTTGAAAGGTGAATAAGTTTAGTTCGACATGTCATTTGTAAAATGAGTTAAGATTGTAATTTTCTTATTTTTCACAAAGTGTACATTTCATTGCAGGCAATGTGGATTCCATACGCATAAAACAGTTCATCCATCGATGAACAGATTGTGCCAATATTACGGATAATTTTGTACGAAGAGTAATATTTATTTCGTTTTAGCCCAACTCATTGCCATTTATGCTTCAGTTTTCTTCTTTCATTTTTGTCATTTCAAGGAACAAGACAAATGCGATTGAGTTTGTTGTCGAGTTCGTTTCGACAACGTGACCACTTAAAAAATATTAAATCAGTTTCACATATACAGACACTGACTCTCTCACACACACACACACAAACCTCATATCGATAGATACTCCTTTCTGGGAATGGGATGATGGATACTTGAAATGTGAAAGATGCTGCTTCGTTCGAGCAGGATGCACAAGACAAGAGAGATAAAATCAATTTAATTGTAAGTCATGTGAACAGTTTCTGTTGATGCCATACGAATGAGTCGCATCACAGTGTTGTGGAATACCCTACACCATTGATCGGTCTCTACACATTGGCACTCATGTGACTAAATCATTCGTGTTGTTGCCACCTTTAAGGCAATAAAGCAATTGTACTTTCCGGATTTTTGCCAATATGGCATTCTATCGATATTTTTCCCAAAGTTGTTATTTCTTTTCACCTGCACATTCTTTGAGTACATTCCCCTGCATCTCCAGTTGATTTCTGTTATTTTTTCCTTGCGGTCAGAGTTTCAATGGCAAGAATTGGTACACGACAAAACGAAAACCAAACTAATGAAAAATCTTTGGCAAGCAATTGTTGTTGTTGCTGTATTGTAAACAATGCTACGACGACAACAAAAATCATTGTCTTTGGAGACTATATCCATAGTGTTACATCTTTGCTGTGTTTTCCTCGATAAAGTCGTGTCATATCCTGACAATCCGGTTGTAACTTGTAACCATTTTCCTTTGCGCCAAATTCTATTTTGATTTCTTCTTTTTCACGGATTGGGGATATACTACAGTGTAGGGCCATTCAAATTGGGAAGGCATAAATTCAGTTTCAACAGCATTGTGATTTCAATAACTTCATTGTGGAAGATCAAAAGGTGTTGTTGAAACAATATGTCTCGAATTTTAATTGGATTGTAAGCATTTCAATTTTACTCAGGGCTGATGGAAGTTACTGAAGTAACTGCTTCCGATTCAGCAGGTTTTCCTCACTTAGAAATTACGACAATTTAGGACACTACACCTATATCAACAAGGCTCACTAAGTTGAGAGATCAGCACATAAAGGCCATGAATAGTCCCAAAAGAGTCGATGTGATCTACTTGTACTTAGCAAACACGTGCTTTCAATTCAGCAGGTTTTCCTCACTTACCTTTGTGTTTACAAATTAATTAAATTTCGTAGCACTGTAGTATTGCAAATATATAAAATGGCACGTTAGGTCAGATTAAACAGATGGAGGTATCAAAAAAATTGAATACATATCGCTAATTTACTTCAATAGGGTCATAACTCAAAATTCGATTTTTTAAAGAGGGTCGTTTCAAATTCTTAATTGCATCCTAACTAGCTAATATAGGGAAAAAATATAGAATTCCCGAATAAACTGGAGGCCTGACATATGTTTGTTTTATACACTGCAGAACAAAAGTTAACTTAACTTAGAGATTTAAAGCTTTTGCTTGAGCAAAAAAAAAATAAAAAGTTAATTTTGAATTGTGACACAATTTGGGCGATATTTTCGAAGGGGGCGGAATGGAACATTTGTATGAGAGGTACCAGCAGGGACGTGACTGTGGGTATCTGGAGAACTTTTTATGGTTATAGATGTCATAGGTCGTAGAAATAGTATTACATGTTTTACAAAATGGACGGAATTTTATATTTGGATGGAAGATACTGTTCATGTGTCTTTGTTCTTTTATTTGTCAGTCCGTTGAATTTGTTTTGTTTCAAATAAATATATATAGAAAATAAAAATATTAAGTCGATTTTTTGAGATATTTATATTTGTGTGGGTGGTACCCGAAGGGGGTGTGGATATATCGCCCATATGCAACCCCATAAGTAGTTTCGCGAAAATATTAACCCTTGTCAAATTTAAAAACAACTCTTGAATTCTTTCGAAAGTTATGGTGCGTACAGGCCGGACATGGCCCAAACGTCTTCAAAAGTCGTGAATTGAATTTGGCTCAAAGATACCTAGGATCTAAAGTGACTTCTTCTATGTGTTACAATTCTTTTGGGTCGTATCACCTGATATATGCCCTGCTTCACTCTTTATAAACCACTCCTTGTTCTAAGAAGTGAGCAGATACAATAAAGTTAAATAAAAAAAGGAATCCGCATTTTCATTTAATCCGGGAAAAAAAGGACTGCTATGACTGGTGACCACAGAAAATATAATACAACTAGTAAGTTGTAATGCGCCTATGGCGCCCGTTGAAATGTGGAAAAAAAATTTTGTTGAAAAAAAAAATTTTTCTTAAAAAAAAAATTTTTGTTGAAAAAAAAAATTTTGTTGAAAAAAAAAATCTGTTGAAAAAAAAAATTTTATGGAAAAAAAAAATTTTGTTGAAAAAAAAAATTTTGTGGAAAAAAAATTTTGTTGGAAAAAAAAAATTTGTTGGAAAAAAAAAATTTGTTGAAAACAAAAATTTTGTAAAAAAAAAAAAATTGTAAAAAAAAAAATTCTGTTGAGAAAAAACGTTTTTAAAAAAAAAATTTTTGGAAAAAAAAAATTGTTGGTAAAAAAAATTTGGGGAAAACACAATTTCTGTACAAAAAAAAAAATATTTTTTTTTATTATTATTATTTATAGAAAATTATAGAATGCCTATTTAAATTCCTACGTACTGCGTGACAGAGTCAGTGAATCAGTGTCGAGGGTAAATATATATTAAGATTTTTAAAATCTACAGATATCCATTGTCAAGAATCGAGATTGACTTTGTGTCCATAAATGGATTATAAGTGTGGTGTGGATCTTCAATGTAGTCCCAAGTAAATATTGGAGTTAATAGTTTCCAATCCTTAACGCGACTACCAAAAATATAACGAAATGGTACGACTTGTGCCAATAATGTATTCAGGAGACCAAAATCTACCAAATATCCGCTTTTTGTTTAGCGTTATTGAGAATTTATAAAAACTGGTCCGACTAAGTTGCGAACCTCCTTAATCTACACTACACAATTTGTGTGTGTGTGATTTTGTTCGTTGTTTATTTTCGCTGCTATGAATTGGAATGACTATTTGGAAGAGTGCAGAGTTTGAGGCCATATGTGCGTGTATGTCAGCCTTCAGCCTAAAAATAGGCAATGGCTTTCATCCAGCTGGGTAAGCCTACAAGTATGCTAATTATCGTAACGCCAGCACCACAATATTTTATGATGAGTCTGCAATTTTTATGAGAAAACTTTACTCCTTTTCACTGGCCGCAAAGGAGTCTGTTGCGTCCCCGCTTTATGGGAAATGGAGCACAATTCACTCAGTTCCTTTCTTGGCCAGCACTGACAATGGGCTTTAACGTGATTTCTTCCTCTTCTGCTTTTGTTCGGTGTAATAACGCATTTAGTTGGCCGTTTCGTTTCGCTTTTTTTCTGCTTTTGTTTTAGCTTCTTCTCGTTTCTCATTTCTTGCTTTTCTATACTCTATTAAAAATTCATAAACGCTTTTCTTTTATGGCCATGAATGGTGGTGCGGGGGTGGGGTGTGTTGTTGAGTCCAACGAGTAGCGATTGTTTTCGTGCTGAATGATGAATATGGGGCAAAAGCAATTTCCTGACTCATTGCACACGCAATATTGAGGAAGGCAAATGGGGCAAACTAAACAAAGCAAAAGGCCAACAACGAACGGCCTAAACACCAGAATGTGTGATTTTTTCTTCACCCACATTGGTCGTTTTTTTTGCGTTTGTTGGGAATGTGTGTGGTGCGAGCGAATTGTGTTACGCAAAATGAAATGCAAAATTATTACAGATGCTGCTTCTTTCCAACAAGAGCTTAGTCGATGTTGCTAAACAAACAAGGCGGTCAGCACACGGGCCATAATGGTTGATCCAGGTCGCCCCCAGGTTGCTCTACTTAAAGGGGGGGATTCTCACATCCAACAATGACCCTACACGAAAAACACTTAATTATCCACAGATTCCAAATTTCACTGTAGTTCAGGCATTTCAAAGAGTTACAAACGTTAGGACAAACTTAAACTTAAAGATAAAAAGAATAAACGCCAACAGTTGCCATGCTTGGGCAAATCTATTCTTAGAAATTGCTTTGCCACATGAATATAAATGGACACATGCACACATGCCTCGCCCCTTCCCACGCCAACAGCCTGGCACACTTACAGCCCCCATGCAAAACGATGGGGGTAAATGCATGAAAAACTTGCCACTATGAACTGTAGTAGTATGTGTAAATGTCGAGTGGCTGTGGGTTGGCGTTTGTTTCAGTTGCTGGCAAAGAGCAGCAAATGAAGCGTTTTGCATTCATTGGCCCATTCTTCATGGGCAGTGTAAGGCATTTGTAATCCATCATGTAAATGTGTATTGTTCAAATTCTCAGCTCAAATGGTGTTTTTTCAGGAGGTCGAATGCATTATGGATATGTTGGGAATCTCATGATCAGGTCAGAGGTCCGACCACTTAGTTACTTTGTAAAAGATGAAAAAGTATTAAAGTCGATGAGTTGGACAAAGGAACAATTTCAGAAGCCGATGCATACTCCGGAGAGCGATGGGAAAAAGATACAAAAAAAAAACTGTACCAGGTAAAACTTTTCTATGAAAAAAAACCTTAGCCGCTCGGAGTCGGCTTTACAGAGTAGATTCCGGTTGGGAAGTACAGGGTTTTCCAACAAGAGGTGTTGTTTTGGTATTCAAAGATATAAATAAATAAATATTTGTTGATATAAATGAACGGATGTTTATTTCATAATAAAGAGGACGGTACCGTTATTAATAAAAAAAAAAACAACATCAGCCAAATGGCCACCACGACCACGCTTTCAGGACCATAACCTTTTCATGAAAAGTTTTCATGAAAAGGACAATAATAGAGCCTCAGTTGTTACAACTCAAATTCCTTAAAATTAGTTTTTAAATGAAAGAAAAGAAGCATTATAATTTACTCACATATCAAAGTCAGAACAAAGCACATCATTTAGTTCCATTAAACGAGTGCAGCTCTGCTCCATTGTTTGGCAATAAACCGACAAATGTCACCTTGAATTCATGCTGCATTGAATTTAGATTTTTTTTTTCTTCTTATAAATACATTTTAAATTATTTAATATGTTTAACCTCATGAATTGTGAATGCTGGAGAGAGACAGCGAGAGAATGAGAGCATGTCGAATGTTGTTACTTAAAATCCCCACACAAATATAAATAACTTGCAACACGGCCACAAAAGGACGAAAAAAACAATGGGGGGAAAAAATAGAAAAGAAAATAATAACAAACAGACTCGCCACCACCATCAGCGATCAATGGAGAAGCAAGCTTGCCGCTGATTTATAATCCATAACCTGGCATAACCTCCATCACCACCCCACACCCCGCACCCCGATGCTCAACCACACAGCTTATGTGAATAAGCAAGCGGGAAGGCAACTGCGTGCGAGCTTGTGGACATACCAAACATTCCATGGACTCCATGTCCATGGTGCTCATGCAGTCACAAATAACGAGACATAAACATCGACACCATGCAACACCTCGACCAAAGGCGGCAAACACTCAGCCACACACACACACATGTGTAGATGCAAGCATTGCATGAGTGACTGACTGGACGGGAGTGGATTGGACTGGATTGGTTAGCTGGCTGACCGCAGCAAGACAACCACGTACGTATGTACCTTATGTCCACTGTCCGTCCATCCAGTCCTGGCCATGTATTGTCGCATATTTCCCCCCCATGTCCATGTCCACAGCAAGGGCGCCAAATTTCGTTTTGTTGCTTTTTATTGTTGTTGCACGCTGATCTTGTTACTTGCAACGTGGTCACTGGTCATGGGGTAGGACAAGCGTAAGCTTTTTTCTTATGCCCGGTGCGTGTGCGAGTTAAAACATGAATCACTGAGTGGAAATTTAATAATACAACCAACAACAACAACAAAAATGGCCAAAAAAAAATGCATCGCACATACACACGAGCAACAGCGGACGTGGACATATGATATATATTTTATATTTTCCAAAAAAAACACACACACACACGGAGACACAGAGGCAGAGTGGTTTGGAGTAAACAAAAAGTGACAGGGATTATAAAATGTGAAATGTTTTTTCTCAGCATCATGTAGAGAAAGAAACGGAAAAGTCTATAAGCGGGTGTCTCAAAACAGGGACCTATCCGAGCCACTTGTGTTGATTTTTGATCAGTGTACATTCCTAAGACCTCCATCTGTCGGTGATACGTACATTAGCAGCTTTTCTACGAACATTTAGTTAAAAATTTTAGCCGAAATAATTACATGTTTTATATTTTTCATTAAAAATGGGCGTGATTTAGATGGTGGGCTCTATGAAAACAATGAAGAATGTACCAAATTACGAATTCTGCAAAATAAATGAAAAATTCCCCCAAAAGCCCAATACAAAAATTTCGCAAAATATCCCCGAAACAATTGATGAAAAATTACCTAATGCAAAATCTCCCAAATATTATGAAAATACCGGAAAAAAAACTTCATTATGAAAAACAGAGTTTTCCAACAAGAGGTGTTATTTTGGTATTCAAAGAAAAATTACCTTGTATTTATTTATTTACTAGTAAGTTGTAATGCGCCTATGGCGCCCGTTTAAATATGGAAAAAAAATTTTGTTGAAAAAAAAAATTTTTGTGGAAAAAAAAAAATTTTGTTGAAAAAAAAAAATTTTATTGAAAAAAAAAAATTTTGTTGAAAAAAAAAAATTTTATTGAAAAAAAAAATTTTTCTTGAAAAAAAAAATTTTTTGTTGAAAAAAAAAATTTTGTTGAAAAAAAAAATTTTTCTTGAAAAAAAAAATTTGGAAAAAAAAATTTTGTAAAAAAAAAAAATTTGGTTGAAAAAAAAATTTTGTAAAAAAAAATTTTTGTAAAAAAAAAAAAATTTAAATAAAAATTTTGGAAAAAAAACAATTTTGGTAAAAAAAAATTTGGGGAAAACACAATTTCTGTACAAAAAAAAAATATTATTTTTTTTATTATTATTTATAGAAAAAGAAAATTATAGAATGCCTATTTAAAATCCTACGTACTGCGTGACAGAGTCAGTGAATCAGTGAATCAGTGAATCAGTGAATCAGTGAATCAGTGAATCAGTGTATCAGTGAATCAGTGTCGATGGTAAATATATATTAAGAAGAAGATTATTAATTACAATACAAAGTAAATTTATATTCTAATTTTTGGGTCCAAGGGTAAACCGGGTGACACAGACCATATGTTTTTAGATTTTTGCAGCGACAGACCAAAGCCTCTGGTGGGAATCGAACCCACAACCCCCACGCTGATAGGCAAGCACGCCTATCATTTTTTTTAGATAAATGATCGGATGTTTATTTCATTATAAAGAGGAACACATGCGGTTAATAATGACAACATAAAAACAACATCAGCCAAATGGCCACCACGACCATGCATACAGGACCATATCCTTCTCATGAAATTTTCCATAACCAAATCGCAAAGTGGCTGCCCTATGTTGAATTCTATGTTTGAGGTCTTGAATCGACGCTGGACGCTTATCTTTCACGTGGCCCGAAAGGCCGCAAGATCTCGGTGGCCAATTGTGATCACCTCTTCGAGCGATAACACGGTCCGGAAACGTTTCCCGTAAAAGAGCAATGGTTTCGTTGCTTGTGTGGCACGTAGCGCCGTCTTGTTGAAAGTAAACGTTGGCCAGATCTATATCATCCAACTCTGACCATAAAAAAATCAGTTATCATCTCACGATAACCGTAACTGTTGAACCAATCTCATTTTCGAAAAAGTAAGATCCAATGACTCCGCCTTACCATAAACCGCACCAAACAGCCCTGCCACACGTTGAGGATGGAGAGGCTACTCAACAATAACTCATGGGTTTTCCAAGCCTAAGATGCGACAATTTTGCTTGTTGACGTAGCCACCGATGTGGAAATGGGCCTCATTAGTCAAGATGATTTTTCAATGGAATTCCGGATCATTTTCATGCCTTTCAAGAACCCAAACAGCAAAGACACCATGTTGTTGATGATCGGCCGGCTTGAGTTCTTGTGCTAACTGAACTTTATAAGCCTTAAGACTCAAGTCTTTATGCAACAGACGGTGTAATGAATTCCGACGAGGAATGAACAAACCTGGGTTTTCTGCAACACTTTGGGCTACAGCAGCAAAATTCTCAGTTGTTCTTGAGCGACGTGCACGGATTTTATTCCTCACATCACTTACTTGTCCCAACAGCTGGAATTTGTCCACCAATTTCTGTATTGCGGTCCGACAAGGTGCTTCACGACGACCCAAAAATTATTTAGTTTTGCGAACTGTAACTTCAAGATTTTCAACATTTTTGTAGTGAATTTTAATAATTTCAATGCGTTGTCGAAGCGTTTATCGGCTTGAGAAAAAACTCTTCCCCATTTCTGCAATTTTTCTATTTTATTTTGTATTAACAATTTCCCACAAATACTCAATAGAATTGAAATCGCTGGATTAAGCAGGCAAAACCCAAGTCTTTATGTCTAACACCTCTTGTTGGAAAACCCCTTATGATTAACTTTTGTTTTGAAAATATGTTCGTTTTGGCATTTTTCATGTTTTTTTTTGAGAATTTTTTCATAGAGTCTGCTGCTGTTATACAAGTGTCAAAGTCTTAAGAATAAAATGGACATTGCCTTTTTGGACGAGTGGCAGAAGGTAAAGCTTCAGACGAGTTGAACTTGATGAGACCCGTGCGATCATTCTCAACTGCATCTTAAGTGGTCTCGCAGACATTCGTGTGGTAACTCCTGGACAATGGTGCAGAGTCAAAAGCGGAGAAGCTTTCCTTTGGCTAAAGAGTTAGGAGCTGGGCTTGCAACTCACTGCGGAAAAATATAAACCCTATGATGGAGAACATAAATTAAATCAAATGACAAGGTCACTGAACCAGCTACGTCTCAAGTGGGCTAACAACTGGACAACGGTGTGACAGTCTGCCCGACTGGAAGTTCCAGTTCCGCAGGTTTCCCTATCGAGGTAGATGAATACAGAGATTTGTATATAGATTTTGTATAAATTATTATCCGGCTATCCCGCATAAAGACTCTTCTAAAATCCTAACTAACACTCCTTGGTCTTACTCTCTACAGTTTATGACTTTGAAAATTATGACCCCCCTTCCATTCATTGCAAACCACGGTGACTTTAAAGAAATACTACCCAAAAAATATGCTATTATTTTTAAAAGTATACATTTTAACCACCAACACACAAAAAAAAACTGCCAAAAACAAAAATATGTGTTCGAGTGTGTGTGTGTACAGTTTTTGGAAAAGGACCCACACATGTGTGCGTTACAAAAATGTGAACAAAGAAAAAAAAAAAAGGAAAAACCACCAAAGAAACAGAAAAAAACAAGAGTTAACATACGTTACTGGAAATTCAACAGATTTATTGAAACGACCGTCCTGGACGACCGAACCCGTTGAAGTTTCTATGATAAATAATGGCCAACACACGCATTGATGCCGATTCCGATTCTTCCTTACTCTTGGCTGCATCGGCCGTGATTGTTTGTTGGCGTGCGTGCGGTGGTCGGGTTTTGTGTACATTTTCTGAGCAGGATCACAGGAAGGATATGTAGCCAGCATGTTCCTGCTGATGTTACATTTCAGTCAAGTCCGACACACACACACACACCGTACGCTCAAGGGGGGGAAATAAACTATGCCATGGCCATGCATACGTGCCTTACCGGGGTGTTCACAACAGGGACAACGAATGTTACAAGGATGAGTGTTTATTTTTTCTTAACTGGTTTTTTTTTCTGCTTCGACCAGTACACGTTCAAATTGGTTTTGTCAATTTGACATTATAATAGATTTAGCAATTGTTCAAGTCGTTCAAGAAATGTACACGGACTTGCAAATTGCAGGGAGTTGAGGGAGGGAGTTTATAGATACGACCCTCCCTTGGACTTTATGAATGGACTGCAAAAAGTTTTGTAGATAGCAACGCCATCTAGGGTGAAGTGTAAATTAGTCTTTCAGAAGATGCCATTTACGTAGGTAAACAGTTCTCTGGCCCTACTCTGGATACAGTGAAGGACGAAAGTGGAACAAACCGACAAACGTGTTAATAAAAACCAAAATAAATTACATTTTTCGATAAGTGGCAATGGGTAAATGCTTTTGTATGCAGAATCACAAAGCGGGTGACATTGGCTATATTAGAGCATGATCATACGAAAGGGGCGTGTCACCGCCCACACATCAACAAGCTGGTGGAGGCAGTAACGAAGGCAAGGCAACTGATATGCCGCAAAATGTTTTTTTTTGTAAAAGTGGGCGGTGCCACACCCTTTTTAAGATAAGACATTATAACAACCATAATAATAGTGGGATCGTCCTGAAATTTTCACAGTATATACACCTGAGACAATGAAACTATATTTAGATTTCACAAAATTAAATTCACTTTTGAATTCACCACAATTCACACCTACTGGCAGATATCAATGGTTGGCAAAGTCGCCTAAAGGACAGTCATTTTATTCAGAATTAAAAGAAAAATTCTTTTAAAAGACCACTTTTTCGGTGCCCGGTAGACCCCTGTATCAATACAGGGCCAGGTCATTCCACGTCTGCATTGGACCATGAGTATTTTGGGCAAGACCATGGAAACAGCCAGATATCTCTACCAACAAACGTCTGATCTGTAGCACAGTTTATAAAAGAACCCCAAGCAGTCAACATCGCGCTACCCACAACAAACCGCCTTTTCGTTAACATTAACTTAATGAAGTTTGCGTGGGGTATTGGACCCCAATCTGTAGAAAATCCAACTATGCCTGGAGTTCAAGGCCGATCGATGACTGGGCAGTAAAGAAGGTCCATTTCTGGATGAGGGTCTTTGTCAACAACCATTGCTAGATTTGGTTCACAAACAAGACAGACGATGTCCACCAAGAATCTTAATATTCACAGTACTTCAGCGATTGAATTAGAAAGGATCCTCGAAGGAGGGAGATACCTAGCGAGTGGCACGAATCTCTTTTGACAATTATTGTAGAACTAGTAAGTTGTAATGCGCCTATGGCGCCCGTTGAAATATGGAAAAAACAATTTGTTGAAAAAAAAAATTTTTGTTAAAAAAAAAATTTTTTTTTGAAAAAAAAAATTTGTTGAAAAAAAAATTTTTTCTTGAAAAAAAAAAATTTTTGTGGAAAAAAAACATTTTGTTGAAAAAAAAAATTTTGTGGAAAAAAAAATTTTTGTTGAAAAAAAAAATTTTGTTGAAAAAAAATTCGGGGAAAACACAATTTCTATACAAAAAAAAAATATTATTTTTTTTATTATTATTGTTTATAGAAAATTATAGAATGCCTATTTAAATTCCTACGTGACAGAGTCAGTGAATCAGTGTCGAGGGTAAATATATATTAAGAAGATAAACAACCGTTAATTTATCTAAAAAAAATGTAATTTTTCTTTGAATACCAATAGAACAAAGCTACTTGCCACACATATCTCCAACTAAAATGGTCTTTCTGAACTTTGAAGGCACCGTTAACGACAGCAGACCACTGAGATCGTGTCATTTGGTTACGACTCCCTGAAAAGTACAAAATGACTTCAAGGAAGAAAAGAAAGTGGACAATTTGGCGCAGTTTTTCATTTAATTTTTTTAGAAAAATTACTCCAAATTTTTGATTTTGGTGTCTCTAACTAAAATGGTCAATCTGAACTTTCAAGGCACTGTTAACGACAGCAGACCACTGAGATCGTGTCATTTGGTTTCGACTACCTGAAGAATACAAAATGACACCAAGGAAGAAATGAAAGTGGACAATTTGGCGGAGTTTTTCCAGTTACATTTTTTGGAATAATTGTTTTTAATAAAAACTACTCCAAATTTTTAGATTTTGGTGTCTTCTTTCCTTTTTAGAACAATTTGCATATTGAAAAATTACCCCAAATTGATTTGGAACCTGTTTTGGGGCTATTTTTCCGATTGATATTGTTTCAAAACGTTTCGCTAATGTTTTTTTCTTTATTAAATTTTAACTTTCCTGTAAGGACTTTAAATCGACTCAATCTTTTCTCTTTCGCTTTTAATATTTTGCCTGTACCCACTTATGATCGCCGCTGTTGCTAAATGTGCATGCACCAACACATGCACGCATTTAATGTGAGGCGGAAACAGGCAACAGTGGCCAACAATGTCATATGGCATCAAATCACAACGGAGACCTCTGCAGATTGTGCGAGTGCACGTGTGTGAGTGTGTAACTAAGTTTTGGAATATAATGTCGTTTGTCACATAAGTTCCGGAAATTGCCTTTTATGTTGTGTACAATAGGGCGCACACACACGCACTCAACTACCCACGAATATTTCGTTGGCCTGGCACACATACGATCCGGTTAAATCTTACAGGACATCACAAGCAGACACACACACACGCACGCACACAAGAACATGCACTTGCCTCAACAGTCCATTACCGAGAGCAGAACGTACACACCTGCATGAATGAATGAATGCTTGCAGAAAGCTTTGCTTAGTTTACGTGTAATACTTAATCGTGTACACTTCTCTCGGTGGCCGTTATACTTGGCAAGCACTCACACACACACACACACACACACATCCTGTTACCTAGTTGTCAACAAAGAGGAAAGAGAGTGAACGTGAGTGTATGTGTGTGTGTGAATGGGGAATTGTGCACTGTGTGCACTTTATGTGCTCAATTGAGAATGAAATTTCTCATGTGCGTGTCGGTGTGCGTGCAGGCAGCCGTTGCAGTTGTTGTAAGCCGCACAAGTGTCGTTTCTTGCAACTCCTGTAACACACGCACACACCCATGTAAACACGACCAAATATTAGCAGTGGACTGACTCTAAGGAAGGCTTTTAATGCCACTAATGTTTTTCTTTTTTGTTTGTGTGTGTGTACAGAGGTATGTATGTCCGGTATAAGCTAATGTGTGCGTGGTGCCTTGTCCTTGCCGCTGTTGTCTTGTTGTGGCTATGTTGGCTTTGCCGTTGCCAATTGCCATTGTCCGTGTGTAGATGACTCCGTCGTCTCGCAGTTGGTCGTCTCATCCATAACATGGTTAATTGTGCTAATTATTGGCATATTTGTTGTGGTCTTTCGGATCGTTTAGGACAATTGCTTGGATTTATTTTGATGTCTTTGGTGTCAACATTTGGTAATTCCCTTAATGACTTGTCCGCATTACGAATGGTAAGTGGGCTTACTGAAATCTAACTGGCCGGGGCATACCCATGAGGACTCTGGCGGACCGACAAACTCACACACACACACACACTCAAATACATACATATAATCAGCACATAATCATCAAATGCAACAATTGACTTTGGCGTAATGGACACGAGGGAATGCCAACAATCTGGTATACAAGATAAATATGAAGAGGAGAGGGAATTGGCGTAATTATACACAACGGAAGGGCGACGGATCTAAGCTGGTTTTGTCTATGGCACAGATACATCTACGTTTTAAGTTGTAGTCCTGTTATCCATCTAAATTTACTCCACAGAGGACGGAGCAAAATCGGCTGGGGATCTTTGGTTGTTGCGCTTTTACAACTCCATTTTTCATAACTTCCATTACTTCCAAATAACTCACACAAGACCGAAGTGCTTGGAAAACAAGTATTATGTAGGCCAAGACCATCTCCAGGTTGTAACTTAAACACCAACTTAAATAAGTATTTGCTTCTCCACAATCAATATACAGTGTTGGCCATAACTAAAGCACCCCCCTAATACTTTTTGTATCTAATCTTTTTTATAAAAAAAAAATAATATCATGGTTAATTATTACACCGTGTTACGCACATTCTGTCCTATGAACCAAATTTACTTTTTCGAAAAGGGGATAAAAAATAAAAATACACGTGTATCGGTGATTTTCATGTACACGTCAGAATTTTTTTTTTTTATGTTTGAAGTATGAAGTTTGTAGAGGCCTGTGTGAAAGCCTTTGAACCGATTTTTAACCCTTTTTCAGTGATCCAATCGAGCTGATTTTTTGTAGGCAGACCCGTGGAAATGTCTGTATCACGTCAAATTTTTTAAAAAATAGATTTTTATCAATTCTCAGATTTTCCAAAATTTTTTTTTTTTTAAATGTTTATCGTTTTTTTAAGGTTTCAGTTCAAAAAACATTTTTTTTCGTAACGCTTAAGTAGTTTAAAAATTTGGAGTCTCTTCAAGTTATGCTAAGAAAAGTGAAAAAAATATTTTTTTTTCAAAAATAATAAAAATTGGGGAAAATCTGAGAATTGATAAAAAATTTTTTTAAAAAATTTGACGTGATACAGACATTTCCACGAGTCTGCCCGCCAAAAATCAGCTCGAAAATTCTGACGTGTACATGAAAATCGCCGATACACGTGTATTTTTATTTTTTCCCCTCTTTCCGAATATGTGCATTTGGTTCATAGGACAGAAAAAAATCAATTTTTTGTAACACGGTGTTATAATTGGAAATGAATCCTTTTAAAAACGGAATATTTAAATGAATAAAACTCATGTAATATTTACCAATTTGACTACATTTGCGGTATTAGATAACCTAGATTAGGAATACTTATCAAATTTAAGTAGAAACAAGAATTAGATGATTGTCGAGTGAATCAACTTCAATCTTGGAAACAAGAGTCCAAGTCAGTTTAAATTATGGTCGACTGGTGATCAGGCTTAGCACGACATCGACTCAGTAACAATATTCAATTAACCGATATTTAATATCTAGGCAACTTTCGAAAGTTGAACATATCGGTCGCCTATCTCCAGTACATTTGGGAGGACGTCCGCGTTAAAGCTCGAGGTAGGAAAGTAGCTTGATCAAAAGGATAATACAAAAGTAAACTACAACGTCCTCAGTTCAAGTATAAACCCTTCGATTTTGCAACTTTGCGAAAGAGCGATCCGTAGAAGCAGCACGATTCGGTCCAAGACCAGCAGAAAAGGTGTTCATATCAGCACTGAATAGGAAAGGCAGGCTTGAGTTTGCCAAAGTCCACATCGAGTGGAGTGTCAAAAAAATGGAAGACTGTGTTGTTCCTTGACGAATCCAAGTACAACATAAAGGATTTAAGCGTGTACGGAGACAAAACGTAGAAAGGCTAAATCCAAGATATTGTAAAGCCACTAAAGCACGGAGGAGGCAACATAACGGTCTAGAGTTGCCTTTCTACGTAGGGAATTGCGCCAATTTAGAATTATCGATCGATTCATGTAACGTGACATGATGTTGCTATATGCCCAAGAAGAGATGCCACCTCGATGGAGGTTCCAACCGGATAACGATCCTAAGAACACCTCAAAAATGCGCAAGGCCTGGTTGCAAAGTATTGGGACTGAAATGCATGTTTTTCCAGCGATTTCAATTCTATTGAGAATTTGTGGGAAATTGTTAATACAAAATAAAATAGAAAAAATTGCAGAAATGGGGAAGAGGTTTTTTTCAAGTCGATACACCTTCGACAACGCATTGAAATTATTAAAATTCACTACAAAAATGGTGAAAATCTTGAAGTTACAGTTCGCAAAACTAAAGCATTTTTGGGTCGTCGTGAAGCATCTTGTCGGACCGCAATACAGAAATTGCTGGAAGAATTCGAGCTGTTGGGAAAAGTTAGTGATGTGAAGAATAAAATCCGTGCACGTCACTTAAGAACTGAACTGAGAATATTGCTGCTGTAGCCCAAAGTGTTGAAGAAAACCCAGGTTTGTCCTCGTCGGCATTGGGCATTCCACAAACGTCATTACATCGTATTTTGCATAAAGACTTGGGTCTTAAGGCTTATAAAGTTCAGTTAACACAAGATCTCAAGCTGGCCGATCATCAACAATGTCGTGTCTTTGCTGATTGGGTCCTTGAAGTGCATGAAAATGATCCGGAATTCCATCGAAAAACTGTCATGACTGATGAGGCCCATTTCCACCTCGGTGGCTACGTCAACAAGCAAAATTGTCGCATCTGGGGTTCGGAAAACCCAAGAGTTATTGTTGAGAAGCCTCTCCATCCTCAACGTGTGGCTGGGCTGTTTGGTGCGGTTTATGGTAAGGCGGAGTCATTGGACCTTACATTTGCGAAAATAATGTTGGATCAACGGTTACGGTTATCGTGAGATGATTAATGATTTTTGTATGGTCGGAGTGGGATTATATTGATCTGGACAACGTTTACTTTCAACAAGACGGCGCCACGTGCCACACAAGCAACGAACCCATTGCTCTTTTACGGGAAAAGTTTCCGAATCATGTTATCTCTCGAAGAGGTGAACACAGAAATCTTGTGATTTAACACCTTGCGACTTCTTAACTTGGCACCACGTGAAAGGTCTACGCCATGAGCCCATCGTCGATCATCAAGACCTCAAAGATAGAATAGAAGTTATGGAAAATTTCATGAAAAGGATATGGTCCTTTAAGCGTGGTCGTGGTGGCCCCTTGACTGATGTTGTTTTTTATTATTAACGGCATGCCTTCCAATACTGTATATATATAACATTATATAACAATCGCCGCTTGCTGTAGTATGTTCCTCCCAAAATGAAAGGCATCGACGTAGGCTGGAAAATTACTTACAGCATTAGTTTTCTTTTGAAAAAGTGTTTAGAAATTATGTATAAATAAAGACACAGGATAACTTTTGTCCCCACAAAAATCGATCAACTCTAATGCATATACATAATAATATATCGGATCCTATGGTGGAGGCTATAACGCTTCTACCTTGAAAATAAAGAGAATCTTTTTTCCGCATATTGGATCATGTGAAAGATTATTTTCAATAATATCAATTTTTCAGTTGTAGCAATCTCTTATGAAATGAAAAACTTTTTATTATCATGTTTACACTCTGTTAAGGCTAAATCTATGCTCTCACTATTGAGAGCTTAGTGAGGCAGGAAATGAGAATACATTTAACCAAAAAAATGGAATTTTATAGGGCTTTCATTGTCAACATGAAGAGACACTTGAAAGTGTCCCAGATTACTACTCGGTATAGTTGATTTAAAGACCATGTCAAATCCAAACTATACATCCCATTCTATGCTGTAGGGCATAAGTAAGATTCATCCCACAGATATATTCCAACCACTCCTTTAATATTTTATACGTTTCATTTGCAAACTCCATTCAGCCAGCACTCGTATCGAACATTATCCGGCAAACCTTTTTATTTACCCCCCAACTAAAGATTCCTTTACCAATAAAAATATTTCACTGAGAAGATTTTGTCGTAACAACAACTACGTCGACAATAAAGCCCAATTGTTGTTGCTGTTGTCCACAATTTATGAGTAGTCAAAAGTTTGTGATTTTTTTCTTGCTTTCTGGTATTTAAAAAACGGATTAAATCCCTAATTCGGTGAAAATGAACGAATACCGGTGAATGGAGATGATTTTTCGGCTTCTATCGATAATACCCAGCCACTGAGCCCTTTCATCTCCTCTCACCCCTCCCTGCCCACAATAGCAATCGACTGGAATGCTTTTCAAATGTAAAAAATAGAAAAAGATCAAAATACTAAATATTTTCAACTTATATTCTATCCCAGTGTGGCCATGTGTGTGTGTGTGCTTTTGCTGTTGCTTTGAAAGATTACCTGGGCGACAATGGTGGCGAATGGGGGAGAGAGAAAAAAGTAACCACAAAACTAATCCGCATCTAACGACACAAAGTAGCGACATTCGAATGATAAAAAGAACACAAACGCAAGCGAACAAACCAAAGAGATGTAACAGCTTAACTCTAACTCGGCAATGGGGATGAGGCCGGCGCTTTTGGTCAAACATACGAGGGCGCTGTGAGGAGTTGCTTAACCAAACAGTTGACTGACAGGCTGATGTTCACAGAAGTAGAACTCAGTAGGTGAACTGCTCTACCAACCTTCCGACAGTAATAAATTCCAGTTTCCATACAACGAAATGGAAAATCATATACACAGAGGTTATAAAAACAAGAGCAACTACCAGGTTTACCAGGTTTCCACCCTTGACAACCAAAAAGGAACCGGACAACGAGGAGCAGCGACGACGACGACGAGGGCGACAGCTTAACTAATGGTGGATAACATTGACGTATACAAACAGTTTAACGGCTATTGATATGTACGTATGCACGCATACACGTACACTTACACGTAGTACCTGGCAATACGCAAGGTAAATATTTTCCTAAACGATTTCATCGAAACCACCCCTCGGCTACTCTCCCCACTCGTCCTATCTAACACGCACAAAAAAAAAACAAATGATAACCAAATCAAGACAGACAGACAGAAAAAAAAACACTCATAAATCGTATGGCACAATAACCAAATGATGCCCCATACAGAGTAGAGCTGATACTTCAGTCAGGTTCCTGATCCAGGACCCCTTTTACGTGTGTGCCAGTAAGGTACATGTGGTGATTCCCGTGGATGACTCTCACAGAAAATACGCCGTCTGAAATGTCCCGGTGGAAGGAATGAATGAATGATTTACCATCTGTAAATAAATTATTGTCGGAAATATGTAAAGGCGTACAGAGAACAAAAAACCAAAAAGGACTTCAATTTAACCCTCAATCATAATCTGTATATTTTTAAAGCTAGTCCAGATCATGCTTTAAGAACCCGGTTTGAGAAGAGACAGCGCAATCAGTCATAGACGTTGGGACAATTGACTCAACGTTTAATTGGGAAAATACAAAAAAATTTCATGTTGGAATTTCTTTTCTTTAGTAGCGTGTGATTTCTTTTGACTGATTTTTGTTGTCCCTAACGTAGAAAGGGACAATTTAATAACTGCAGGGGATCGTCTGGTCGTGGAAAGTTAATCGAACAAGAAATTATTGAATCGACTTGCTCGGTACACATCCGCTAAGAACGGATTTTTCGAAATTCGGGTTGGGAGGTTGATAAAATATAAAATGTAAAAAAGCGGGTAAAATTTGTCCCTAAAACCCTTCAAAATACGCAAAAATGCAAAATAATCGAATATTGTGATTTTTGTTGGAAAATTGATCCACGACTACGATTGTCAACAAGAGGTTAGAGTAGGACGAAAAGGGGGACGAGTAGGGGTAAAAAAGAGGGACACGAGGGGAAAAATAAAAAACGAAAAACAAATTTTTGGTAATGGAAAATGGACCAAAACTGGTATATAATATAAATGAGAAATAATTAATCGGCAACAGGTGGAAATGACTTAGAGATGGGACGAAAAAGAGGCCACAGCGGGATAAAAAAAGTTACAAAAAGGAAAACTTATTGTTGGGAACAACAAGTGGATAATAGTTAGGGAAGGACGAAAGAGGGATAAAAACGTACTAAATGGGAAAAAACATAAATGTTTGAAAAAATTTCACAAGAAAAACATGTGGATAACAGTTATAGAAGGAACGAAAAAATGGCAAAAACGTACCAAAACGGGATAAAAAAAAAAGGGGGAAAAAATGTGTGAACAAATTGGAAACGACAGGAATGGGACCAAAACTGGTATAATATAAATGAGTAATAATCCACAACAGTTGAAAATTGACTTAGAGATGGGACGTAAAAGGGACAAAGACGGGATAAAAAGTTACAAAAAGGTGAAAAAAAGGGAAAGGAAGGGACAAACAAATTGAAAAATGAGATAAAAAGGTACTAAATGGGAAAAAGCAAAAATGTGTGAAACAATTCAAAAAAAAATATGAAACAAATTTTTACAAAAAATGTGTGAATAAAATTTTATTCAACAGGAATGGGCCCAAAACTGGTAATTACCTAGAGATGGGTTGAAAAAGGGGTCAATACGGGATAAAAAGTTACAAAATTAGGGAAAAAAGGAAACTAATTGTTGGCAACAACAACTGGATAATAGTTAGGGAATGGTACTAAATGGTACTAAATGGGAAAAAGCAAAAATGTGTGAAACAATTCAAAAAAAAATATGAAAAACATTTTTACAAAAAAATGTGGATAATAGTTAGAGAAGGGACGAAAAAGTGGCAAAAACGTACCAAACGGGATAAAAAAGTACAAAAGGAGAAAACAGCGTTATCGACAGGAATGGGTTCAAAACTGGTAATTACTTAGAGATGTGACGAAAAAGGGACCAAGATGGTATGAAAATGTTACAAACAGGGAAAAAAGGAAACAAATTGTTGGCAACAACAAGTGGACAATAGGGAATGGACGAAGGGATAAAAAGGTACTAAATGGAAAAAAACAAAAATGTGTGAAACAATTCCAAAAAAAAAAATATGAAACAAATTTTTACAAAAAAAATTTTTAGAGAAGGGACGAAAAAGTGGCAAGGACGTACCAAACGGGATAAAAAAAAAGTACAAAAGGCGAAAAAAATTATCGACCGGAATGGGTACAAAACTGGTAATTACTTAGAGATGGGATGAAAAAGGCGTCAAGACGGGATAAAAAAAAAGTTACAAAAAGGGGAAAAAAGAAAAACTAATTGTTGGCAACAACAAGTGGGTAATAGGGAACGGACGAAGGTACTAAATGGGAAAAAACAAAAATGTGTGAAACAATTCCAAAAAAAAATATGAAAGAAATTTTTACAAAAAAAATTTTTAGAAAAGGAACGAAAAAGTGGCAAAAACGGTAAAAAAAAAAGTACAAACGGCGAAAAAAAAAATATCAACAGGAATGGGTCCAAAACTGGTAATGACTTAGAGATGGGACGAAAATGGGGTCAAGACGGGATGAAAAAGTTACAAAAGGGGAAAAAAAAGAAAAACTAATTGTTGGCAACAACAAGTGGGTAATAGTTAGGGAAGGGGCGAAAAAAAGTTCTAAAATGGGATAAAAAGGTACTAAATGGGGAAAAAGAAAAATGAGTGAAAAAAAGTGCAATCGACAGAAATGATTAAATTTTTGAAGAAATTAAAAAAGGAATCAAGAATGCTCCCAAAACTGAATATATAAATTACAAATAATCAAAAAAAGGGGCCAGAAGTCGGAATATGCAACGGCAGTTAGATTTCGGTTGTAAAGGAGGATTTTGTTGCAGAATAGTGTTATTAATACAAATAACACAACGCTCCTGAAATATTGTCAAGCACTTCGATCTTGAGCGTGATCTGCAATTTCACACATGTTCATGTCTTCTTAGAGCTGGTCTTTCTGCCAGACAGCGTCAGGGTATTCCTGTGTGGCCCTCCTTAACAAAGACGGATCCATAAAGCACCGTTCGTTTTGAAGAAACGAAGAATTCCCCAAAATAATTGGAAAATCCCACCAAAAACCCGAATAATAAAATTTCCCAAAAAATTCTAAAAAATCCCCCAAACAATATATGAAAAATTACCCGATGCAAAATCCCTCAAATATTATAAGAAAAAATACCCTAAAAACAAAAAATAAAATGTTACCTAAATATTATGAACAACTCCCCCATTTTGTTGGGGGCTTGTTGTTTTTAAGGAGATATATTGCGGTTTTGTCTTTATCTTCGGTAGAATTTGTTTGCTGCGTTTTCCTTAATCCTGAATCGCCTGACATTGTTGTCTTTCCATTTAAGTTTATTGTTTTGGAATAGAAGATTCTCCTCCTCTTTTAAGACTCGAAATCGTTCCAACACAGCTGGTTATTCAATAGTAGTGCATCCATAAACGTCTCATTAATATAATAAAAAAATGACCCCAAAACAACGAGTTATGTATATTACTTTGGGAAAATTTAATTTTAGGATTCTGTTTCTAAATATTTCTTGAAAACGTTCCATTGACAACCAATGGAATTTGAATCACACTTGAAATTACCCCCTCTTTCAGCTCGTCTACCCTAAGCGCTGTGACGTCCCAAGGCACATTTCTAGTTTGCCAATATGACAACTGCGGAACACCTGGTCAAACGTGTCCAGTGATTATCCTAGAACTGGATCGCTATACCTCTATTCCCGAACCACGACCACTAAAAATGTTCTATGAAATTTGAACAATCTTCCATTTTCTACCCGAACAGTTTGGATATTTCTTCATTTCTATATTCGAAAACAAAAAATCACCATACAGCTGTGACTGCTAAACAACTATTCGGCAATGACAATGGCAACAACAACAACTCTCTTGTACAACAGCTAACCATCCATCAAGAGCAACCACAGGACTATGTACATCCACATCCTCGCGTCCATACTCACACACACACAATCACAAACACATCCATGCGAAGGCAGAGTACATTCATTCAATTGTAACGAAAATCAATATAACGATTCGAATCATTTCGGGGACGAGATGAGACACATAGAATAACAGAGAAATATCCTGCCCGACTGTCGTCTGCTCCCAACCGACTACAGCGGAGAAATGAAAAATTACATTCACCTCTTGAGGAAAGCAAACCAAAAAAAAAACGAAAAAAAATCGCATCATGAATGTCATGCACAACTTTATGTTCGCAGGATATTTAGATT
Source organism: Hydrotaea cyrtoneurina (assembly GCA_958296145.1). Taxonomy (NCBI): domain Eukaryota; kingdom Metazoa; phylum Arthropoda; class Insecta; order Diptera; family Muscidae; genus Hydrotaea; species Hydrotaea cyrtoneurina. The sequence goes on along the minus strand of OY282514.1, from coordinate 16,956,439 downwards.
CGGGATACAAGAGGATACATCGCGTTAGGAATGTGGTCTACACGTTGTTTGGGATGGGGTGGAGTGGGGTGAGCAGGAGGATTTCTCCCGCCGTTGAATGTAATCCATCACTCATACACGATTTATGGTCGCAACTACACGTATGAGTGGTTTGCTGGCCCAATATTTATTCAATGCCGCCATAGTTGTTTTTGGCTGCTCGCCCAGTCGTGTCTTCGCCAGGACCCCCGACCAAATCCTTGCGGCGAACAGGTTGTGAGCAGCAGCAGCAGCAGCAGCAAAATAAAAACAATACGGAGAAGAAAAAACTTGCGGCTGTTGTGTGAGTGCACAGACCGACCGTTAGGTATTTCAAGGATAGCACAAGCACAGAACGCACATTTTCCTTTGCCAAGAATGACAAACAACAACAAAACGTACGAATAAGACGTGAAGGAGATGAACGAACAGCAGGCGCTGGGCAGTGGTGCACACACGGGCAGCGGGCAGCTACAGAAGCCTGTCAAAATATTTCAAGCATCATTATTGGCACGTTTGGTATTTGTCAAGTGGATTGAAGAGCTTGTGGATTTTCATGTCGTCAGGTGGCTATCAAAGAGTTGTCCTTGTGTTCCTTTTGTTTTAAAGGACGTCTCGGTGAATGTATGCACGTATAACTGTGTGTGTGTGTGTGTGTGACAGTATGTACGATTTTTGTGATAATTTGCCAGGTCTAACTAGGTAGGCAGTGGCGGAAGGTTATCGAAGGCCTTCAGCGCTATTTAGAAACTCTGCCTACATGGTTAGAGAAGTCACATGGGGGGAATCCCTTCTTCTTTCCGAAAACCGGCCTAGTGATGGAAAAATGGTTGAAGACCATAAGAACTTTCATAAATAAGACATGCATTAGAAGGTGCTTGGAAGATGTATCATTGTGGGTCTCGTCTTGAGACGACCTCCTAGAGGTCTCTCTGAATAAGGGAAGGCCTTGTCTACCAAGGACACAAAACAGATCTCTGTTCTATTTTTTGTCACGTTTTTGGGCTTTCTACACTTTTTATTCTGCACGGTCACTTTGAGACCTTAGCTTGCAACGACACAACAAAAGTCTCCTCCCCTTTTTCGTATTATTTTTGGATCACTTTTCTGCAGCATCACATAAGACAATGTATTGACCTCCTACTACTACATTGATGTTTTGTTGTTGTGAAGATATGAAGAAGAAATGGCTAGGCAAGACTTAGTGGCTTCTTTGAAAGCCTTTCCAGAACCTTATTTTTGAGGCTGGTTACGTCTCAATTGTCGGAGTGTGTGTGAGTATTGTTGGACAAGTCTTCTTCCGCTCATTTTTCTGGAAGACTTCATAAGAGAAGGGAGGGTAAAAGATTTTGGATTTCAACGGCATCCCTGTTGTGTTGTTATGAAGATAAAAAGTTTCAATTCAGAGGCAAGACCTTTCTATTTGAAAGGTCTTTCAGTTATTTCTATTTGAAAGATCTTCATGTTCTTTATATTTGAAATATCTTCTTTCTATTTGAAAGAACTTCATGTTCTTTCTATTTGAAAGATCTTCATGTCCTTCGTATTTGAAAGGCCTTCCAGCTATTTCTATTTGAAAGGCCTTCCAGTTCATTCTTTATATTTGAAAGGCCTTCCAGTTCTTTATATTTGAAAGATTTTCATGTTCTCTCTGTTTGAAATGTCTTCCAGTTCATTCTTTATATTTGAAAGATCTTCATGTTCTTTCTATTTAAAATGTCTTCCAGTTCTTTATATTTGAAAGATCTTCATGTTCTTCCTATTTGAAAGGCCTTCCAATTCTTTCTATTCACGGCTACGTATCTCTCAGTTGTCGATGTGTGTAGTAGGGTGGAGTGAAATTCAAAAAAAAAAAGTTAACCTCGGAAAGAGATGTAGTCTGGGGTCCTAATGAGGGGAAAAATAAAGAAACAATTTTTAAAAAAATTTTAGGGTTCGCGCCACTCCCTCGAAATTTGGAAATTATCGCTATTTTGGCGTTGATTTTAGAAAAATCCTAAAAAGTTTTATGTCAATAAATGATTGCAATAGCGTAAACAATGAAATAAGGGCATGAAAAAATTTAAAAAAAAATTTCTCATTGTTCAAAAATTTCAAAAAGTAAAATAATTCAAATCGTCCCTTCTTCAGAAAATTGACTGAACAATGAAATCGCCACCAAAGCTACAAATATTAGTCGATTATCCTCATATTTGCCTCAAATACTTTTGTTTGGGCACTGAACAAGCTCAAACTTTTAAATTTCGAATAAATTAAGTCGTTAATTTTTAGGATTTTTCTAAAATCAACGCCAAAATAGCGATAATTTCCAAATCTCGAGGGAGTGGCGCGACCCCTAAAAATTTTTTTAAAATTTTTTTCTTTATTTTTCTCCTCATTAGGACCCCAGACTATATCTCTTTCCGAGGTTAACTTTTTCAAATTAAAAAAAAAAAAACATGTTTTCACTCCACCCTAGTGTGTAGGCGTGTTTTTTTAGTTTGCTCCTTATTCTAGAAGACCGGGAACTTGAACATCCTAACTTCTTAACGACATCGACATGACTTTGCCTTGACACGGACAAAGCTACATGCTTCTTTGAAAGGCTATCTATGTCCTTTCTTTCGCCGGTGCGTGTCTCTATGATATTGACATATGTGTGTGTTCATTTTTGGGTTAAGAGTTTTGGTGCGGCCTTCCCACGACATTCATGTTTTGATTATTACGATTCAATGCCGACTAAAGGCCTGCTGACACCTTTGAAAGGCCTTCGGTAAGGCCGCGCAGTTTCTTCATTTCCACCGCTGATTATCGCTCAGTTGTGTCGTGTGTGAGTACGTGGATGTGTATTTTTATTGATTTGTAATCAAATCCATTGACATTTAATTCCATTATCACCAAATCGGTATTATTATTATTAATGTTGTTATTGTTGTTGTTGTTTGCCTAACAATAAGATTTACGATTTTCCAAAAGTTATTAAGAGTGAATTTATTTGATTTATGACAACAGTGATGGTCGAAAGTTGCCATACACAAAATTCGTACTCCATTACAGTGAGAGTTTAATTATCATTACAGTCATTGGAAGTTGAGATTGAATGTCATAAAGTCAAATGTTTTAGAATATGCAGAATTGGCGAAGCAGCCAATTTCCAGAACTCAAATAGTTGCAAAGCTTGCAAATTTATAACATTATTTGTCCACGGCTGGTATATTCTGAATTTTGCCAGAATTTTCTTAACCATAAGGCGAAAATCTCACCAATGACACCGGTAACGTTGTCTTCCAAGGCTGCAATAGTTGTGGTCATATCCCTACAAGTTTTCACAGACAATAAAATTTTGATAATAAAATTCAATGATGAAATTGCAAAGCAAACACGAAATGGTTGACTTTGAGACATGTCACAGATCACCCCTTGAACTGGCCTAAAAATAACCCCTTAGATGACAGATTCTAAGGAAATTTATATCTCTGGGAAAATGGTGAAAATTGGATTGATGGAATTTCTAATAAATGTGTGTTTATTTCTGGAAACCAAAAAAAATATTCGAGTAGGTAGTGTGCTTGCCTGTGCTCTGTCGCTGCAAAAATCTAACCATACGGTCTGTGTCACCCGGTTTACCCTTGAACCCAAACTTAATATATAAATTTTCTTTGTATTGTAAGTAAATGCAAATAAAGAAATACAAATAAACTACAAAATTCCATTACATATTTCGAATTCGAAATATGTCACCGTTTCTCCCCTGACCCGGAAGCTAACACAGACCAAAAGTGTTATAATATTACACAGTGCAACACAAAAATATACGGAAAACACTACGTGATAAAAGACCAAACAAAAAAAGACCGAGCCCAAAGTCATGCACTTTTTCTTCGTTGTCATTTTTTGCAAAAAAAAGGTGATAATTTTCTCAGGCTCACATCTTGCAAACCGATTGGAATTGTGATTTATTCTCTGAGGCAAAATTTTAGCTCTTGTCATAAAGATAGATGTAATAGATAGATATTCTGATACTGGGAAGAATATCGATGTTCAATTCGGAACAACTACTTCGTCTACGACAAGGTGACAGCTAATAAAATTCCAATTCGATTTTAAATAGTTCGAGCTTTTTTGAAAAAAAAAAAGACATCAATTCAATTGAATTAACCATTTCAAATTAATATTACTCATGCGCTCCAAAAATTGGCTAACGCTATTCTAGAAAGCAAATGTGAATTGATAGACTTTTAAGACTCATTCCTAGGAAGTTCATAGGTTGTAGAAAGTTGTTTATTGAGATCTTAGGTACATTTTTGTAGTTGATTGTTTCCTTAAATTGTGAACTGTTTGCTACTTCTGAACCTGAACAGGGGAAAGAAAAGGTTGAAATATTCGATTTTTTTTAAAGTTTCTGCGATTTTGACCTTAAATATGAAGTTTTTTTCCTATTATATATATTTTTTGTTTTTTTTATGGCAAGAACAACTACAACTTTGCCTCAGAGAGTACATTTAAAATCCAAAGGATTTGCAAGATATGAGCCAGATCACATTTTTAAAAAAAAAAAGTGCATGACTTTGGGCCAAACTGGGAGACACGGGTCATTTTTTTGGTCTTCTATCACATAGTGTTCTCCACATGTGATTATATTTCCATGACTTAATTACACACAGTTTTATTTTCAATACTGATATATGTCTCAAATAGTTCTGATGCACTTACCGATATGGTCTCTAACTAATCTGAAATAAAGAAAAGAAAATGTATTTCAGTATGATTTCAACAAAATGTGAGAAATATTTTGAATCGCCCATTTATTTTTTGTTTCAATCTCAACTAGAACTAGCAATAAATTTAACATTCGACAAAGACGAAAAAACAAAGAACTATAAATGAAATAACATAATAAAAAGATAAAATAATGTGGTTGTGCCAGAATCACCATTTTTGTAGTAGATTTAAATAATTTTTACGCGTTGTCAAAGTCAGACTTCCAACTGAACAGAAAAATAATTGGTTTAACAACTTAGTTTGACAGATGTCGAATTCCAGCCCTATACTTTTGAAACCACGAAATGGATAACCCCATACAAAAGCGTGTCCATAAAAACATCCTAGAATTAAGTGTAATAAACTAAAACTTCAGGGATATGAAAACCACAGCACGTCAACGGTACCCCATCCAAAAGGAGGAACTCAGTACAATGCGAGCTCTGTGAACGTAAATAATTACACGATTGTCGGTCTTCAAAATATGCCTTCTGCTGTTACGAAGAGTGGGAAGACAAATGAGCGCAACATTTTAGTAAGAATATCATTCTGAAAATAATACAAAACTATTATCTGGGAAAGCCCTTAAAAAGATGGCCTTGTGCTCTTGTAGTTTGATGGCCATAGCCAGTAGTTTGAGGCGGCTCTATGAAAAATGCACCAAAATAAAATGAAGAATTTCACCAAAAAAAAATCGTATACAAAATTGAGAAATTTTTCATTATGAAGAATTCCCCAAAAAAATTTGGGGAGTTTTTCATAATTTTTAGGTAATTTGTCATTTTTTGTTTTCAGATGAAAAATGCCCCAACAATTGAACAATGAAAAATTCCCCAATTTTTTAAATAATAGGAAAATTTTCAGTTTTTTTGGGATATTTTAAAAAAAAAATGTGAATCATGTATCGAATTTTCTTGTGTTGGAGTTACTCTCGTGACCTCGCGATATATGAATTGTTCACTGTTGCTTGGGGTGATATTGCATAATCAAAAATCACCCCAAATTTTGGGCTACTTTTGATTTTTTTTTTTTTGTTAAAAAATACACTTTTTCCAAATTACGAAAATCTATTGTTGTATTTTTGGGGTATGTTTCATAATATTTGGGGAATTATGTATGTGGTAATTTTTCATCAATTGTTCGGGGGATTTTTTGGGGAAATTTTCATATTGGGCATTTGAGGGGGATTTCTCATTTATTTTTGGGGAAGTCTTCACTTTTTTTTGGCGCATTTTTCATTCACAGAGCCGGTTGATGCAAGAAAATGTAGTGGCAGGTGATACGATTTAATGACGATGATTGTCAATTGCTTCTTTTTGTCTACCAAAAGGAAAAGCCCTTCAGACGAGGCGGCATTCTTTCGAAGGCACCATGTCCAGAAACTAGAAATTGTTCCTGATGACTTCTGTTGAATCTGAGGGGATAAGATGAGAGGAATCTTCAACAGCGTCCCTGTATAGACAAAGCTAGAAGAAATAAATCTTTGATTTGAAATAAGTTTCCTGAAACTACCTTAAACATACGCTGAGTTACAATGGAGAAGATTTTAAGTCACACAGTCTGACTCCGATGACAAAAACCTGTGGTACATGTGTCGCCATAGAGCTTAAGTGCTCTAAGCACATTTAAGTCACTTCTGAAAGCCTTGAGTAACTAATCTTAAATCTGATCCTACTCTGATTTTTGTTTTTCAAAAACATGTAAATTATCCGAGTATGTCGACTTGTGCCGGCTCCATGAACAATGTCAACGAAAACAGGCGCCACTGACAGCGGATAACCAAACAAATTAAGTAACAACCTCACGAATTAAGCCCCATTAAACCGTCGATGATATGTGTCAGGAACCTTTGTTACTCGAATAATTTCAGACGATTTAAAATATCATTCACAAAAAAAAACCAACAACTAAGTCGCACACTATTCAATTTACATAAATGGGAATCTTTTTTTTTTTTTGGTTAGGTGGAGGGGTATTTGTCTATGTGTGTTCCTAACGCATTATCCGATAATTGAATTTAACAGAAAATGGCCACACAACACGTAAAATGACCCCTGCCGTCCAAAAAAAGAAGGCATCATCAGAAGAAAAAGAACATGGAGGAAAACCAAAAGACTTGTCTTCGGATGAACACAATGCCAGAGGAATGATACATCCGGAAACAAAGCGACCGCATGTAACTTTAACTGGTAGGGTACACCTCATCCTTAATATGAAATGGTTGGAGGGAAATGGAAATGTTTATCCCGGATAAACAGAAAAAATGAAAACGCACAACAGCACATGCTGTGCGTGTGTGCCGGCGCCTGTGACTGTGCCTGTGTCTGTGCGAGGGAAAGAGAATAAATGAAAATTACAATGGCAACACGCATTTCGCTTTCCCTGTTCTTAAGGTCGTTACATTTCAGACGTTATAGCACAAGTAAAGCCAATCCAAGGAAGTCTTGATAGGAATTCAAATGGGATCATCCGACGACGTCAGACAATCCATGTTTGTGTCACGTACTAAAGCGTTTCGTTTTCATTTGTTCTGTTGACTGAATGTCGTACGGCAGGGTCCGGAGTCGGGAGTCGGTAGTCGAGCGATGGGCAAAATGTAAGTGTATTCATTGCCTGACTTTGATTTCATGCCTTCTTTTTCTTCATTTGGTGGTTGACATGTCTGTCTGTCGTTATGTGCCGGTGTACTCTCACGCGTACTAACCATTTACATTTAAGCCTGATTGATTTTCCAACTTTGGATTGCTTACATGCAGGTATGTGTCACTTACTCCCGTTCACGATGATGCTCATGATGATGATGATGACGACTGACAGGCTGACTAGCTCATCAGGCTGTTGGCATGAGTAGGCAATAGCTGTGAGTATGCTAATGATGTCAGTGGTAACTGCTGGCCCACAATAACGTTCAGTGAAGAGGCGGTGGTCTTAGGCGGTTGACTGATGTTGGCAAGTGATGGTGGAGATTGTGGGCGCTGAGACGATCTAATTTGTATTCAATTATGTTTTTGGCATCACATTGGATATCGTCGCTTTTACGGGATTGGGTCCCGTGTGAGAGTGTTTTCCACTTTGGTTAGCAATGTATTTACATTGGTCGCCCTCGATCCTGAAGGTATGTGTGTGAGAAGTCGATATATCTAATATAAAGGAATGTTATCAGTGTATCAGCTACTGTTTGTATTTGGCTCGAATAGTTCTTCGGCCCGAGAGAAGTAAAGGGTCTTCCAAAAGGGACTTCAGTCAGACCCCATTTACTGTCAGCTTGGATGGATAATGCGTTCAAATAAAATTGTTTTATCAAAATAGATGTTCGGCTAGGGAAACTTTTCGCGTGCTGATTTAATTACTTTCACATATTTAAAAAAAAAAAAATTTTTTGGGGGATTTTTCAAAATGAAAAATTTGCCAATTTTTCAAAATAATTTTTTTTTCCCAATTTCGTATAATTTTTTTTTTTTTGGAATTCTTAATTAGGGTCGTAACCCCACCACATTATAAAAAAAACCGCTCGCGATATAAGATTCACATTTTGAAATATCAAAAAAAAAAAAATCCCCAAAATTATATTTCATTGTACAATTTTCAAAAACGAAAAATGAAAATTACCCAAAAATTACGAAAAACTCCTCAATTTATCTGGTAGTTTTTCAAAATGAAATAATGAAAAATTCATAATGAAAAATTTCCTAATTTTGTATAATTTTTTTGTGGAATTCTCAAAATGAAAAATTTCGCAATTTTTGGGGGAAATTTTTAAAAACGACAAAATTTTCCAATTTATATATATTACCTAAAAATTAGGAAAAATAAGCCAATTTGTTTGGGGAATTTTTCAAAATTAAATATTTCCCAATTTGTTTGAATGAAAAATTGCCCAATTTCGTATGTTTTTTTTTTAGGAATTTTTCATAATGAAAAATTTCCCAATTTAATATGACTTTTTTGGAATTTTTAAATTTTTTTGGGATATTTTTCCTAGATCCTATTCCAAATGAAGCATTTCCAAAAAATTAAATGTTACCTCAAAATTATGAAAATCTCCAAAATTTTTCGTGGAATTTTTAAAATTTATAAAAATTTCCCAAAAAAAATTGTGTGTGATTTTTCGTGGAATTTTTAAAATGAAAACTTTCCCCATATTTTTGGCGAATTTTACATAATGAAAAATTTCCTAATTTTTTATGATTTTTTTGTGGAATTCTTCAAAATGAAAAATTCCCAATTTTTTTTGGAACTTTTCAGAACGAAAAATTTCCCAATATTGTATGATTTTTTTTTTTGACGTTTTTCATTTATTCTATCCCAAATAAAGTATTCCCAAAAAGAGATTCATTATGAAGAATTTTCAAAAACGAAAAATTAAATATTACCTAAAAATTATGAAAAACTCCACAATTTATTTGAGAAATTTTTAAACCAATACCAATTTTGCGGTATTTTTTTGTTTGTGGAATTGTCAAAATGTAAAAATTTCCAATTTTTAGGGGAAATTTTAAAAAACGACAAAATTTTCCAATTTTGATATAATACCTAAAAAGTACGAAAAATAACCCAATTTGTTTGGGAAATTTTTCAAAATTAAATATTTTCCAATTTGTTTGGGGAATTTCTCATAATGAAAAATTTCCCAATTTCGTATGATTTTTTTTTTGAGAAATTTTTCATAATGAAAAATTTCAAAATTTTATATGACTTTTTTTTGAAATTTTTAATTTTTTTTGAGACATTTTTCGTACATCCTATCCCAAATAAAGTATTTCCAAAATTATGAAAAACTCCAAACAATTTTCGTGGACTTTCCAAAATTTATAAAAATTTCCCAAAAAAATTTTGTGTGATTTTTCGTGGAATTTTTAAAATGAAAAAAAAATGGCGAATTTTACATAATGAAAAATTTCTCAATTTTGTATGATTTTTTTTGTGGAATTCTTTATAATGGAAAATGTACCCATTTTTTTGGAAAATTTTTCATAATGACAAATTTCCTTTTTTTTTGTGAATTCTTTTTATTCTGGGGGGCATTTTTCGTATAGCCTATCCCAAAAGAAGAACTCCCAAAAATAGATGAAAATGTTCCCAAAAAGACCAATTTGATAGTTTGACCAGAAATTCTGAAAATTCCCTAAATTCAAAAATTCCCCCCCAATGAAAAATCGACTCAAAGAAGAACGGATCTCTGCTGTTTTTAAATTTTTGGGTTATTTTTCAACAGCAAATGGCCCAAAGTTATGGGAAAATCTCCAAATTTTTGGAGCATTTCTCATAATTTAAAATTGCCTAGTTTTGTAAGGTCATCTTTCCTTTTCTTGCATTTTTCATAGAGCCACCAATTCACATGAGATCCAAGACCGTCCACTGCATCTCGAAAAAGTGAGAGCTTGGTGTGCATATTTTGCGCCGTGGGCATCATCAGTTAAAATTTCTCTGAGAACGACGTTGGCCAGATCGTCAATGGACAGCGCTAAAGGTCCATAATTACACTTGATGTAAACGATATGTGGTTTAAACAGGACCTGTGTGGCACATTGGAAATTCTGCACGTGGAGATTATGTGAGATTTGACCCTGTTTTTCTTGTGGTGTTTTCTTAAGCCAAATTCTGTCAAATTCATTTATTTCTGCGCTGGAAAAATTGACACTTCAGATGCGTGCCACTCAGTCGCGGTAGACATACGCCGACGACTTCACTTCACCACTGTACATTGTCCTTTTTCCGTATAGCCTCTCCCATTTGTATTTATTTATATCTCTTGCGGAGATTTGTTTGTTTTTATGTCCTTTGCTGTCGTTGTTGCTTTAAAGTCTTCTGAGTTTATAAATCGTTGTCTGATGTGTTTGGCTTTTCTTTTATTGCGAAAAATTTCGTATGATTTGTCTTCATTTGATTACAGATTTACATGGCCAAGAGATATTTTTTTGTTTTTGTATATCAATGTGAGTGGGTATTTTGAAATAAAACTGTAATAATCTTCGATTGGTGTCCGTTTTATACGGTGAGATGAGATAATTCGCTGCAAAAAACATAAAGGATTTTTCTTTGAATTCACTCACATATGTAAACTGTTCAATAATAATGGGGAAATACATTTGGCATCGGAGGCATAGACACATTATATGGTCCATAACTGAGAGTAGCTTTTGGGTAAACGATGTAAATAGGAAATCTAATAGGAAACTGAATGAAGGACTAACATACCACGAAGGAAAATAAATATATATTTGAACCAAAGAACTATTTTAGGCCAGCAGGTAACCACTTGGGGAAGTTAAAGGGCCAGTAACGATGGATCCTATATACTGTAAATTCAACGGTCATTTCACGTTTTTTTTTGGTAATGACGGTTGTGCAAATTATTCTCCATATGCAAGGCGACGTGCGCCCTCTGTTGTTTAATGCTTGCAAATACACTAGTTTTAAAATGTAATTCATTAAATAGTCTGTCTTCTTTTTTTCGTTCTAAGCCTTTTCTTTTTCTTTCCGAAAGTCACAGAATAAGGCAAAAGTATGGTCAACACTCCCTGTCAAGCTTTTTGACTTAACCGTTACATAAACCCTCAACTAAAAACTAATAATGTGTGCTAAAAGTGTTAAAGCTTGACCAGTCTAAAACTGTCAAAGCTTTAAGAAACCTTTAAAGTTTATCCCTGTAGCTTTTGTCCAAAATCACATGATTTTGTTTTTTTGCTACTAAAATTAACAAGTGTTCACTGTAAACACACATAACAAACCAGGGGGGAATTTCATACTCACCACTACTACTACCCCCAAAACAATGATGATAAGAGCTAATCCTTGGGTGAGAGCCAAAGAGCGGAGAGAGCGACTATCAAGCGCCAGAGAGTTGCGAGATATGTGGGGGAGAGTTTAAAGCAAAAAAAAAAAAAAAAAAAAAAAGCACATGGGTGTTAATAAAAAGCGAACACCAACCATCACCACTAAAAATGTCAAGGAATGTCACACAAACTTAAACAGAGTTGCCATCTTGTAGATATTTTAGATAAAATATGTTCATAGAAAAGAAGAGAACTCTGGATGGTGTTCTCAATGGGGACAATGTAAAGTTTACTAAGGGACAGTTAAATGAACGGATATGATTTGTTATGAATTTCTTAGGTTTTCTACCCAACGAATACAACTGTGTAGGTTGCTGGAAGCTTTTGCACACACACACACTCCACGCTAGCAAATAAATCGATTGCAGTGCATTCTCTGGAAAACATGCGCACTGTGCCATATGCGCGCGTGTGTGTGTGCGAAATCAAAGAAAGGAATAAGCAGAGCTTTTTTTCAGTAGGACTATCATTGGCCATATTACCTACAAACGCTTATGAACATCGACCGTGAACGTTTATAAAATCGAACGAACCAAAAAATATTTTTTTTTTGCTGCGCTTTACTAAATTAAAAGGTGATTACAACAATTTTCTACAGTGAATTTCAAGCAAGTGAATGACAAAAAGAAAATAATAGTTCATTAAAAGAAAACGCTGGCAGTTTTGTGCAAAATCAAAATTAAGGCAAATAACCCAAACTTGTTTATGGAAAAAAAATACTGCTGCAAAACGACAAGCAAGAAGGAAAAAAAAAGTGAAAAATATACATATATATATGATAATTTATGTGGCGAAATAGAATAGAAAAAGTGTGAGATATTCCTAAGCAAAACGGGGTAAAAAAAAAATCAAGAAGACGAAGGCAAGAAAAAAAAATTGTGTATCAGCCTTAAGAAAGGCAATGCCAACCAACCAGCGAAACAACCAACCAACCAGCCAAGCAACATTTTCTATATTCGGGGTATACATGCTAACGAACACAAGAAAAGAAAGAACGACACACGGACACACACAGATACCCCCCTCGATGAAAACGGGGCCATAAAGTAAAGGAATTTTTGTGTGTTAAATAATACCTCTAAGGCTAACACAGGCAGATCTAATCTGTGTTCTAAGCTGATCAATGGGGACCAACGACACCACAAAGCCTGTGTGCAAAACAGGAGGGACTTGAGCAAATGCACATAAAAAGAATTATTGATTTATTTTCTTCAATTCTAAGGCAAATTATTGTAAATGTATTCGAAAATAGAAAACAAGACTTTTTGCATCAACTGAATTGTGTGAAGAGAAATGTTGATTTGAATTCTGCTGTATCCACAAGATATTTGTTTTAATCCCTTTGACAAGTGGAAAAATTTGTAGGATTTTCTATTTTGCGTGTGTGTGTGAGTGTATGTTTTTCTATAAGGAAGAGTCGTCATCTGCATGAGGAGGAAAATTACCAATATCCCTAAAAAGTATGAAAGAAAATCGTTTTTTTTTTCCCTTCGTTTTTCCATTATTATTTTTTGGGTAAACGTAACAAAAACACTGTGACAGGGAAAAAAAGAGCTTTACTCTCACTCTTAATAATGTGTACTGCCTTTTAAATTCCCCCTCGGAGTCTCTGGTGCTCACCATGGTACTCTCACATATACATACACATTTTGTGGGAGCACACACACACACACATACACAACACAGGCAGTCAAACCGAAATTCACAGTCAAACTAAAAGAAAAAAATCAAGTTTTGTAAAAACCTTTTCTTTACCAACCACTGTTTCCTCTTGTTCGAAACGGTATCACCACAATAATACACGCACTCACACACATTCTGGCAGTGTCACACACAGAATAAGAGAGAGAACGAGAGAGAGACTCGTCGCCTCAAGTACTTGAGGAAAGTGGAAAACCTCCCCTCCCTTCTCTACAACGCACCCCTGCCCCAAAACAACATCTACACCATTCAAAATATCGTAACAATAAAAATGAGAGGAAACGAAGAACAAGAAGAAAAGAAACAAATCACCGACACACATTGCCATGCACACTCGTTACATTCATTCGTACATTTGGGTTTTAAAGAAAGACATGACGACGACGACGGCGACGACTACTACTAGTACTACTCTTGGGTTGTACATACAGCAGAACAACAACAATAATATCATTGAGAAGAAGGAAAACAACAACGATATCACAACCATACTAGAGAAATAAGAAGAAGAAATAACATCACTTAGAGCAGCAAGCAGCAGCAGCTCTACCCTCTTCACATTCCCACGTATTGTGTTGAGGGTGGGGGAGGGGGTGCTGGTGCTGCTGAGGATACTCTACTGGCTGCCTGCCTGCTTGGTGCGGCTGCTGCTCTCTACTCTGAGCGAATTGTATCGATTTCATGACGTTGTCGCTTTCAACATTCATGTTTTTGTTGTTGTTATCATTCGTCGCCAAACGCACACACACACACACCCACGGACACACATAGGTTTTGTCATTTCTTGTTGTTCCCCCCCATACTGGTCAAATTCGATAATAGCACATTTTCGGCCCTCGAGATGCTTTTAGACTGTCAACCCAGAAAATATCACAAAATTTATGGCCTAAAATTTCAAATCCCAGCACGGATGTACATTTTCAGTTTTCTGTGTCGCTGTAATAGCAATTACCCGAAATTACTTTGACAACATGTGTCGCTTCTTCGTCGCCTCAATTCGCTTCGGGCGTCGTCGGGTTGTGACGACGATAGCTGAGTGGGTTGCCAGCAGGAATTGTTTTGACACAATTTTTTTGCTTGCCAAAATCCATTTCATTCATATGCCAAAAAAAAAAAAGACGACCACTCGCCTAGCCCACCAGAAACAAGTGAAAATTCGTGCAGTCACGAAGGTTATGTAGAATCCACAGTTTTCAGAATGACATTTTCAAAACAGCATGGCATTCGGACCGTAAAGCCCATCGGTGTTGCGTTAGGAGACCACATGATAGGTCCAATGGCCCAAGATCTAATTTTGTTTTTTTGATTTCAAATTATTAATTTAAAAAACGAGTAGGTTGTCGTGCTGTGCTGTAGGATATCCTCTGAATATGTACATTGCCCCACTATTCCATATTATCTCAAAGGATAGAACAGTAGGAATTTTCTTTCGTCAATTGTTCACGTTTTAGGCAAATATTTACTTTGGTACACCACTACTTGTACCAAACTTAAATATATATTTCTTTCATTTTCACATTACATTTAAGACACGGGAGCAGGGGCGAATTTCGCTTCAACGTTAAATCTTGGTGTTGGTGTTTTTTAAATACAGGGTTTTCCAACAAGAAGTGTTGTTTTGGTATTCAAAGAAAAATTGAATTTTTTGGGATAAATAATCGCATGTTTATTTCATAATAAAGAGGAAGCTATTCCATTAATAATGAAAAACAACATCAGCCAAATGTCCACGCTTACAGGACCATATCCATTTTATAAAATTTTCCATAACCAAATCGCAAAGTCTTAATAAAAATTAATTAATTAAATTAAATTCGATTTTCATAATGTCGGATTATCCCTTGTAATTAGAATGTCATTTAATATGGAATATAATGAATGTATAACCCATTGTTAGGTGTAACCAGATATGACGCATTTGTATGTCGATGTCTTGGGTCGAATGCGGTCGCGTTAGATCTGTGCCAAAACATTTAAACCTCTAATGCAGAGGTTTCATTTGTCCATTCCCAAGTTCCATTTGGAAATTTCTTAAAACATTTTAGTATCAAAATAAATAAATCAGACGATACCTTCAGTTTTTATATGTGAAATATTGTCTTCTACCCAGCTGATATTAACCAGTTTTAAACTGAAACTGGTACAATTGTGTTGAAAACTGTCAGATATCTAGGACTTAATGGTCTTTATAATGACATTATAATTGCAATTCATCAAAATGTTTTCCGAACATTAAACACTGATGTTAGATCAATAAAATTAAACTATTGCGGCATGAAATGCAACTGTTATACTCAGTGGGCAAACTCACATTACCAGGTAATGTTGAGTGTAAGTCAACGGTCTCTTCATCTAAACCGAAGAGACTATGGAGTACTTGTCACTACACGATGATGACATTGAACCAAAATACTTCCACGTATGCCTAAAATGAAGTGAAAAATAAGTTCATATCCGGAATGAGTTCAATAATGAGATGAGAAACATACAAGATACTCTGAAGTCTCCGACAATCGTTCTCCGAATATGTAAAGAATAAAAATCTATCAGAAAAATTATATTCCAGAGTATTCCAATAAGACATCAATCTAATAAATAATTATAATTACCAAAAGTCGGATGACAAAGCTTTGAAATAAGTACAACCCCATTCACCTCACAACAAGCCAAAAGGATGCACAACCCAATAGCCCAAAGAAAATCTTCTTTGCATTGGGAGAAATCAGTGATTTATTTTATTGCATGTTAATTTTTTCAGGCAATCTTGCCAAATGTCAACCATAAAATCCATAATAAAATGAGAAACATCCACTCATTTACTCCCCAATTAAGAGTATGATCTTATTAGCTTGCAAAACGTAATAGAAAAAATGATCATAACATAAAACGAAAAACACGTAAAAGGAAAATATATTTTTTTTCAAATAACTGAACTCTACCGGGTCAGCAGTGTGGGTGTAGATGCACGATATAAAGCACATAGACAGGACCACAATTCGGGGGCTCTACATGTAGCAAAACACGGCTCGTTAGAGTCTACTATCTCCATGGAGACTAATAGAATATTTACTCCATCGGTCTGAGTTGACCTATTTTTTTTATAACAATCAAAGAAATAATAATAAGCTCTATAAGTCTCACATCTGGTGAGTTACAACTAAAAAGCTCTTTTGATTTAGACTCCTTCGGTTTTCCACCCGTAATGCAGGCATATGACAGGCCTTACCAGATCGTCGTACAACAATAATAAATACATTTGTTAATTCTTTCAATATAATAGTTGCATATACCATTTTCTATAATCCATGTGCACATCATGGGATTGGATTGTATATTTAACTTGTCATTCAGTTTGTAACACCTTCAAATGTTAGTGAAGAAAATCAACATGCGATCCGAGTTGAGTTCAAAGACCATCTTGACATTTTCTTTGGGGGATAAATAGCTAAAATAAGGAAATTTTATGTTTCTTTGGTTTTTATGTTCAGTTGAGTTTGGAAATTGGCAAAAAATAGTTGAGGGGTAAACAAAAATCCCTACTAGAACTGAAACCAATTAGTCAAAAGATATTGTTTTGAACACTGAGCTTTAGGAAATATTCACAGTATATTAAATTCCATCAGAGAATAGTAATAGTAATGATTGTGATTGCGAGATCTTATTTTAGGAATTACGGTTTCGTATTTCCTTTATAAAATATAGGGATTTCGAAAGACTATCTTCATTATTGCCAAGACAAGCTTCAGAAGTCTAAATGTGGTGTAAAAAGGGAGTGTTTTTGGTATCGACCTTAATCGTTTATGGATTTGTCATCCCTTTGTTGACTTTAACGTACAGCAAACGTCTCTTTCTCTTACACAACTTTTAAGGAACAGAAATTTAGATTGAGCGGCAAATTTTCTTGGCTTTTCTACAGTTGACGGCTTGACTTTCCTCCGAAAAGGACAACAAACATCGATCACAATGTTTTCTTAACCTGCTTCTAAATACGAACTGATAGCCCAAACTAATGTGGAAGAAAATCGCCCTAATAATATTTTCGGAAATATTTCAGAGAAGATAGAAACTATTCGGATTTTTTTTTTAAATTTCAACAGCATTTCAGAATCTGTGTAGATAGCCACTATGTCGGCAAGTGATGTATGAATTGTATACATGTGTAAGAAGAGCAAGACCAGTGTTCGCAATAGTAACACAGATTCCATCACAGACTGAGACTTTGATATCGTTAAACATTTTAATGTCTCTTGTTAATTTTATAGTTGTAGCGGAATTTCCACAGACATTTAATATTAACTATTTCCCTAGCCCAAAAGTCTTTCTCAAATGTTCGTCAAATGTACAAAGTACAGCAGAGACTTTTCTCAGTTCTATAGAAAGTTCAGTTTTCACTTCTGTTCAGAATGGTGCCTTTTGGCGAACTCTATAATCTTTTTTAATCTTAGAAATATTTTTCATACGATTAAATAAAAATAAATAAATAAAATAAAAATGTAATCAAAAAATACGATGCCTACTCGTGCAACACAGCATCCTAAACAAATAACCATTTTCGATTAATCATTTAAGGTAGCGTAGGCGATCATGCGGTGCTCCTGCAGGGCACAATCATAAATATTTCGGTTTAATGATTTCTGACAGACTCCACACTATTTGCACTCGCACAATAACCCAACACCGACCATATTTATATGTCATGATTGAATTTATGAAACAACGTATGATTGCCGGCCATATATAAGTGATGACCCTTAATCATTTCAAATAATTCTTGGGAAATGCCTGCTAACTCGTTTTCTCTATTTTCTTTTATCTCTGGTGAAATGATTAAAAGTTGATGATTTAACCCTACCAAAAAAAAAGTATTTCATTAATGAAAAAGTAAGATTTCCTTTCGAAACAACGATTAATAAACATGACCGCGAGCTATGGGACATGGACACACACAGATACACATACACATACACACCAGGCAGTGTATCCGGCAAGTGAAGGAATCGTTTATCAAATACTCCCACGTTTTTGTTATGCAGGAAGAAAAATGTAACAAAACAAATACATGCGTACATTGATTCATATGTCTATGCATGGGATACACACACATATATATAGAGACTGTATCCAAGTGTGGAGTATTGCGAATATCTGTAGAAGGAGTATGACCTGAAATATTAAACAAACTCAACCGGAAAATTGGTTTAGGGTTTTTTGGGGGAAATTGCTGATGGTTCTAACCATCGAAGAAATAAAATAAGTGAGAAGTGGTTTAACCGAATACCTTACCAAACAATGTTCTTAATTTTTAGTCAGACACGTTTGCGGAGAAGCAAATCTCGAACTTAAAGAACGATGAAAGGTACAAAACTAGAGCCTTTCTAAGGCAAGAAGACCAAGCAGAAAGCTGTTGTTAAGAACGGGGGATTGAATCACATAAATCCAGCAGTAAGTTTCATTATGTCATTGGTATTACAAGTAGGACGAAGAGTCCTGGGCTCACTCAGCTCCGCTGTCTTCTTTCACACTTAAGCCGAAAGGCACTTCATTTGAAACTCTTTTAAATTACATTAAAATCAAATCGCTTAATTAAAAATGATAGACTCATTTCCAAGAACGAGGGTATACAAATACAAAGAATTGTTTTTTCTTAGCTAAAAAATACGTTTTTATCTTTTTAATCAGTGAAATCGAATTCTCCAAACATTAGAAATGGATGTTTGTAATGACCGTCTGTAAAAGGTCTCAGTAGTTGAATGGGTTTTATATGAACAAATGTTTGTAAGATGTAATTTTTTCCAAAAAAATGCAAGAAACATTTCATAAAATGTACGAAAAACTTCAAGTATGCCATACACATTTCCTCCACTCGTTGACGGGACTACCGCCGTTAAAATTCTTATTCATCATCAGTTTCATCCCCATCGATGGCCTCACTATCCGCATTTCCAACTGTTTCCAAGTATGTGTCGGCTTCTGTTTCCGAATCCTTAGGCATTGGACAGTTATACATGGCATTGATTTTCGCAATGTCCTTAATACTCAAGCCACGACGTTGACCAATCCTGGCCTTACTGTCCAATGGCAACATTGTAATCGATTCATTCACCGCAAATGTCTTACGGCCATAATGCATAATGCTGTCGTAGTCATAGCCCAGGCCAAAATTCGTAAATGTATCAGCGTCGAGTTTGCGAAACCATTTCTCTTTGCCCGGCTGGATATTCTGCCACATAATGGTGATGTAATCATCACGATCGGGTGCCACGTGCTCGTGATAGAAACCCAGCGAGTGCAGTAGTTCATGTATGATCACCGGCACTTTGAAACATTTCTCCGCATTTTTCTGCAAATTAAACTGTTGCGGTCGTCCCAGATAGCCGAGCGCTGAATTGCAGCCGATACCATCCGATTGGATACTAATAAAGGCCGGTGTGTAGCGGGGATTGGGTTTGGCTTTGAAAAAGCGTATACAGGTGACGGCTTCGATGGCGGCCATGGCCGCTGTGATATTCGCCATTTGGGCAGGTTCTAAAAGAAAAAACAAATTTGAATAAATTTCTTTTAATCAATTTCTTTAGATAATCTTACCGAAATCGTTTGATAGTTTGTAATAAACCTCTCCATTGGGCCATCTTTTCAGGGGTGATATTTCACCGCCTCGCAAGAAATCCACGATTATATCGTCTTCGTCATACTCGTTATACAATTCAGAGTCGAGTACTTCTTGTTCGTCAGTGGATCCGATTGGAACTGCCAAACAAATGGCCACAATTATGGTCAACAAGCCAAACGACATCACAACAAAATCGATCGATTTCTGCTTCATTGTCACGTAGTCACTGTTGGACAGGTTTTCGCACCAACTAAACACACTCTTTTTAAACAGTCCACCATTTATAGGCAATGGTGGCGGTGCCGGTGGTGGCGGTGATGGAGATGGTGGGTGTTGCTCATTAAATATCCACATAATGAATCAATTAAAATTGGTTCAAACTTCAACACTGAGACGTGTAGAAAATAATTAGAAGAATGTGTGGTAGTAAGTAGCTCACATGGGTGGGGGGGGGAGCAACTGGCACGTGATGTTTGTGTGTAGCGTAGAGCGGTGATTTATATATTCTGCCTTTTGTTTGAAACCGTTAAGAATTACGATTTAATGTTGTTCACAGCGTATGTGGCGTATACAATTTACTGGGGGGCAGCGTTAATGGTTGAACGGTATAAGAAGTATTTTAGGTATACCCTACATCACTCCGTTTGGCTGAGAGTTCCTCGTTGTTGAAGAAGTTAGGCCTAGCTCGATTAATTCCGGTTACTGTAAAAATTGAGTCAGCGATAGACTTTGATTTTTCGAGCAACACTGTTGTTCATTCTGTGCAGCTTTAAGGCCCAAACTGAGAGGCGACAATTGGACCTTATAATGTTGAGTTGTTGATATGACGTACGACAGCAGGGACCATGATGGTTGTTTCACTAACAGGCCACAAACTTTTTGCGTCCCCTTTTTCCGGTCGTAAAGCTGCACCTTTCGTTCCACAGAGATGATACACACTTTCTGTTAAAATTCCTAGAGGGAAAGAGCTGTCCCTGTCCAAAATAACATATGATTCAAAGAGAAACCACCCGGTATGTGCGATGACTTATGGAGTATCAGAAATTTAAGTTGGCCCTCTCATCAGAATGGATGGAAGAAGATTCCCATAGATTGTTAGATAGATGTTCACCTGGAAACCCCTCAGATCGTCGGTTTATAAGGGACTCCAATAAGATGGTTTAACAACTCATATGGAAGCGTTGTTGTCCGCAGATTGATTAAACCAGACCGGTGGGTTATCGTGATGTGGGGCAAGCCCATTTTCATATCCTGGCAAGAGCAGCAATGAATTTTCCATTTCATAAATGGCGAAGACTTTACTAGTAAACTGAAACACTACTTTTTTTTGAAAAAAAATTTCCAAAAAAGGAGTTTGTACTTAAGACAAGATCCGAAACAGAAATTTCCGTTGGAGGAATATTCCCATAGATGGAGGAATATTCTTATAGATACAAATTTTCACCTGGAAATCCCTCAGTTCGTCGGTTAATAAGAGACCCCAATAAGATGGTTTAACCCATAATATGAAAGCGTTGTTGTCCGCCGATTGATTAAACCAGACCGGTGGGTTATCGTGATGTGAGGCAAGGCCATTTTCATATCCTGGCAAGAGCAGCAAAGAAATAAATGGCGTAGACTTTACTAGTAGTCAATTGAAACACTAGTCTGTTTTTTAAACATTTTTTTCCACAACTGGAGTTTGTACATAAGACCAGATCCCAAACAGACATATTCTTTTATTTATTTATTAATTACAATACAAAGTAAATTTATATTCTAATTTTCGCACCAATGGCAAACCGGGTGACACGGACCATAAGGCTAGATTTTTGCACCGACAGACCAAATCCTCTTGTGGGAATCGAACCCACAACCCCCACGCTGATAGGCAAGCACGCTACCAACTCGCCTGCCGGGGCGCTTCAGTTTGTTTTATATTCCCAGGCAATTAGTCTCCAAACTGCTTAAGAGAAAAAAATTAGTTCACTGATCGTAAATTTGAGCTTTGGCAACACTGGAATACGTGTTTGTTCAATGGACTTTGGGGCTAAGGTCTTTTGTACGGAAATAACACTTATTTCTATGAAACGATTAGTGAAATCCAGAGTTTTCAGCTCAATCTATCCTTGAGCATCGACTATGTAGAGGACCTAAACCTGTTTGTGGAGACAGGATTTAGGTGACAAATTAGTTTTTAAAAATTGAATTATACCTTCATAGGAAGACCGTAGCTGTAATGTATAGAAAAATTTTGCAACTGACTAAGGACATCTATCCACTAGATTGTCTTTGGCTAGAGAACAGATATTATAATTGTGATGCGAGGCCTGATATTTTTCTTTTGCGAAAATATCGTCATTTTGTCGAAACTCTATTTGCAATGAAATTCGATAGAAAATTATCCAACCCAAAATATTAAAATTATTAAATTAAATTATATTTACAAAAAATTGTCCAAAATATTTTTATTAACAAAGATATAGCAAATTCAATTGAACCACACAAAAAACCATCTCCTGTAAAATTTTCTTTTTTGTCACTTACGTCTTTTTTTGGTTAAGGCTCGATATTTTCTATGAACGAATATCAGTGACGCCTAAAATTTGCTTGCAAAAATCTGCAATCAGACTGATTTCAGACGTCTGACCTGCAGGTGGTCCTTTCTAAAGCGATTCTCTGGATAGCATTTTCTTATTTCTGATTTTTTTTTTACAGAAAACATTTCATATTTTATTAAAAAGGAGAATTAAAGTCCCGCTTCACACTAGGCAATTTTTCTGATTCCCTTTTCAAATACAAATGACTTTCAAAATATCAGAATACGAAAAACACAAAAAGAAATTGACAGTATGAGCAATTTTTTGTCCATTCCCCTTACCTCTCTTTCCTATAAACTGAGAATTGCGACAACTAAAATTGCCTAGTGTGAATCAGGACTAAACTAAAACTATACTCTCTTATTTTATTATCCTTTAATTGTCCACATACTCCATATCCGTGTCCACATTATCACTTGGACAATTGTACATGGCATTGATTTTTCCTATATCTTTGATGCTCAGGCCCAGACGTTGGCCAATCGTCACATTTGCCACCAATGGTATAATCGTCTCCATTCCATTGGACGAGAATCCCTTTGGCCCGTAGTGCATAATGCTGTCGTAATCATAGCCAAAGCCAAAATCGGTAACAGCTCTGTCATTAAATTTACTAAACCACCTCTTCTTGCCCGGTTGAATATTATTCCACATAATGGTGATAAAATCATCTCGATCGGCGACCATATGCTGATGATAGAAGCCCAGAGTGTGCAGTAGCTCGTGCATGATCACCGGTACCCGGAAACATTTGGTGGCATTTTGTTGCAAATTGATCTTTTGCGGACGTCCTTGATAGCCGACAGCAGACACACAACCCGCGTGTTCCGACTTGATATTGACATAGGATTTTCTTCGATTGCTGGCTGCATGAAAGCGAACACAGGTGACGGCCTCAATGGCAACCATGGCTGATTTGATGCTAGCCAGCTGGTTGTCATCTGTTTAAAGAACCGAAACAATTTGTTGGTATTTTCTCCTTTTCATTTCTGAAGGTCTTACCAAAATTCTTTGCTATTTTGTAATAGACTTTGCCTTTGGGCCACCTTCTCGCGATCGCCCTTTGACCATTCCGTAGAAGTGTTATGATCATATCATCTTCCAAAGACTGACCACCTTCTTGTTG
This sequence comes from Hydrotaea cyrtoneurina, assembly GCA_958296145.1. Lineage (NCBI taxonomy): Eukaryota > Metazoa > Arthropoda > Insecta > Diptera > Muscidae > Hydrotaea > Hydrotaea cyrtoneurina. The sequence goes on along the minus strand of OY282514.1, from coordinate 16,932,829 downwards.
TTCGAGGCCAATTGGAATGGCCAAACATTTAAGGGCCACGATAACGGTCAATATGGCAAAAACCACAAAGAAACCGTTTAGTTTCTTCATTCTGGCAAATTCGCTTATGGCAAAGAGTTGTTAACAACTATTCAGACGGTATTCAAATAGTCAACACTTTATAAACCACCACCCAACACAATAAATCACTTGCAAGTGGTTTAGATACTGGGCGAAGACGTGCCCGTGAAAAGAATTAGAGCTTGTCTCACAGTGCGGAGAATTGTTGTGCATAGAAATTGCCAATTTTAAAAAGCTTTTGTTACAAATCCACAAAACATAATGAATGTAGTCGAAAACGATTGTTTGATACCCTACATCGCATTCTGACTGTACCGAAGGAAAATCTAATGGGCCGATGTCCTAAATCAGATGGTTTGTAAGGCTCAATGAAGCCTTCGCTTAGGTTTTCATAGGGAAGAAATGCAAGTAATTGTGGCTGACCGACCAGCACTGGGCCACAGACTACAAGGGATTTTTGGGCTAAGACACTTAAGTCTTTCTTCACGGGTAGTCAAGAGACGCTGTATGCTACGATTCCTCAAGATGCTCAAACAAGGCATTTTATTCAGCAACCCTTCATTTCATCACACCCTCCAGAGAAACGCCTTTGAAATGTCATGGTGGAAGATCATTTTTCTTATTGACCAAAAATGCTGGTGTTTTTTGTTACAGATCAATTTCGAAACTTTCCATCACATCTGAATAATACTCGTCGATGATTGTTCTACTCTTTTCACCGAAATCCATGCGAATGACATTGCATACATCCGAAAAGATGAAATCACCATATCCTTATGGGCCGACAGAACCACGTGGACCTTGACTGTTTTTGTGGTCTCTTGTTCGTTGTGATGGATTCATGGCTCTTTAAATTAGGTTTGAACACCTTAAATACCTCATTTGCAATTATCATGCAGTTAAAGCCAAGGCGGTACCCATAGTCCTTTTAGCTTTTCCTTTGAGAAACTCATTCTAAAATACAATTTTACGAGTACAGATCTCAATATACAATGGCGAGTTTTGTTTTTTTTCAGGTTTTTCGTCATAATGACCATACTTGTAAAAATGTTCAGAATTTATAAAAAAAAAAAACAGTTTGAAAAAATATTTATAAAAAAAAAATTGTTTGAAAAAAAAATTTTTGGAAAAATTTATTTAGAAAAAAAAAATTTTGGAAAAATTTATTTAGAAAAAAAAAATTTTGGAAAAATTTATTTAGAAAAAAAAAAAATTTCGAAAAATTTATTTTGAAAAACAAATTTTTGGAAAAATGTATTTAGAAAAACAAATTTTTGGTAAAATTTATTTAGAGAAACAAATTTTTCAAAATTTTTTTAGAAAAAAACTTTTTCCAAAATTTTTTTTTTTCGAAGTAAATTTTTCCAAAATTTTTTTTATTTCGAAATAAATTTTTCCAAATTTTTTTTTTTCGAAATTAGCTTTTCCAAAAATTTTTTTTTCAAAATAAATTTTTCCAAAAATATTTTTTCAAACAATTTTTTTTTATAAATATTTTTTCAAACAATTTTTTTTTTTTTAAAATATTGGAATTTCTATTTTTAGTGGATCCACAGTTACGAAACGCTGAAAATCCTCGCTTTTAACAGCGCCAAACACTTCATGGAAGCAATTGCGCTTATGATCTACCGTGAGCAAACGCTGCACCCATCGCTCTTTTAGCTCTTTCTTTGAGAAACCGATGCAATAGTTAATTTTTACAACTACAGGCTTCAAGATAAAGCGTTACGTGTTATTTTTTTTTTTTAGTCAGTTTGTTAGTCACAGCGATAATTTATTGAAAATGTTCAATTTTATAATAAGGAGATTTTGGTGAAAAATTAAAAAAAAAAATATTAAGGCTAATAAAATTTATAATTTGTATTTTTAATGGTGGCTCCATTACGAAAAGGAATAAAAGCCCTCTTGGATTGTGGCTGAACACCAGCAAACACTCCTCTGGGGCAATGGAGCTTATAGTCTATGGTGAGCAAATGCGGTACCCATTGTGATTATTGATGGTTTTCTTTGAGACGCCTACTGGCTTCATGAGTATGATTTTTTTGTCAGGATGATCGTCATAGAGATGATTTTTTTTTCAGATTTTAGGATGATGGGAGTTTGGAATTTTAATTTATGATTAAGAAGACAAAATAATGGGATTCCTTAAGGTTCTAGCTAATAAAAACTTTGACTGTGGTGTCGAACCAAAATTGCTCGACTTTGACTCCAGCATTTCTATATAGCTCGACTCCGCCTCCGATTGTATCCATAAGATTCATGGTTCATAAAATCGAATCGGAAACTTTTTTAAAAAAAAAATACCAAATTAATTGGTTTTTAAATTAAGTAATTTATATTATGGGAAATGTGAGTAGATAAAACTCGAGGTCGAAGTGGAGTAAATTTGGCGACTCCAGACTCAGACTGCGACCCCCCAAAACCAGGTTGACACCCTGTATCATGTCTTTCGTTAACAATGTTGTGGGAGATACAAAAACGAATATAAAGCAGGAAATGTATTTAAAATATTTTCATAAATATTTTATAAAAATGTTTTTGATTGGTGGAGAACATAGGATTTCATTGGTTTGTCAAGGAGTTGAGTTGTGGATGGCCGTGGTGTACTGTCTGTTATCACACTGTTAACCAGGATCGAAACTCGTTAAGACCATTAAACATTTTTCAGTGGCTGGTCTCCCCTCGTAAATACTGGCGACTTTACGAGTAGCCGAATAACTTCCAAGTCATGTAAAACATCTCCAGAAGAGCATTAGCCGTTCGGCGTAGGTCCCGCTCAGTCAGTATACACAATTATAAGGCCGACAGCTCGCTGATTCGAGAACAGTTACCCGGCCGTTCCTTCATGAAACATAAAGGGAAAATAACTACAATAAGTTGTGTTACATTTTTAATAAATCATGTTTGTTGTGATATTTCTGATATCGTTTGTAGCGTTTTAGTTTCGGTGGCCACCCAGCCACTTTTCTGCAAGCCCATTCCCATACATATAGTTTCTGAAATCCATATTTATTACCTGTTTTTTTTTTGTTCTCGTTGCAACCATTGCTTTATTCCCAAGTCATAAATCTAACAAGAACAAACATAAGGTTATAGTGGTAAAAATATAATGGCTCAAATCACACGTCACTTCCGATAATATGAACAAACAATTGTTTAACTGATTTTTATCATTCGCTGTTGTGTAAAACAGTAACTAAGTGTATTGATAGTTCCATTATCTAATCATGACCACTCAAGCCTACAGAGAAACGTGAACATCTGTGTTTGTCATTCTAAGACTTGTGAGTGAAGTTTTTTTGGGGCCCCCAAAGTGGCACCACAGATGGTAATGTGGAAAGTGCACAGAATCTGATTTAAATAGTAATTTTATGGCCAAAAACCTAAAAGAAGACATACAACCAAAAGAGGAGACATTTTATGAGAGCGCATCATCATCAACAAACAACCAAATCAAAATAGTTATAAATACATATATGGCGAAAGACTTGTACATTAGATTAGATCGATATTGTTGATGGGGAAAAAGACAAAATTTTCGTCAAAATATAAAATTAGTGTAGTTGAACTAATATTTTATTTATTTATAAGAAGGTCGAATACAAACATACATATACACTCAACTGGTGTAGTTGTTTAAAGAAATTTCTAAAAATTCCAAATTCTCACCGGTTTGCTTGGAATTTCTTCGATGAACCCTCTTAGAAATCTTCGATCGCTCTGAGAGGAATAAAAAATAAAAAGGCGATGAAAAACCAAGCTAAACCGATGAGTGCGAAAAATTGCATAAAAAAGTTAGGAAAATTACTTAAAATGTATCAGACGGCTCTAATGGCATTTAACTTCATTTCAAGGAATACAATGCTCGCCAAATACCGGACATACGCCAGTGTTCATATCAAATACATTTAATACCCATGTCTATACAACTAAATAGACTACAGCTACAATTACAACAGCTAAAACAAAAAATGTGTGTATACTGTGACATGGCATATCCGCACACTTAACTCTAGTATACGATACCAAAGCATGCCATGCCATGCCATGCCATATCGACAAATACAACTACAAATTGAAGGTAGTATAACTTAAATTAAGTTAAGACTGATTAACACGAAACGTGTGCTGTGTTGGTACTCTTCAATCATCATTGGCCCGGGTCGACCAGCCCAAACAAGACAGCCAACAACAATCGCCAAAGCACATTCAACCCCCCGACCGACCAACCAGCGACAGATGACACACGACAGACACTCACTGATCCGATAGCGATGAAACTTAACCCAAAACGGTTGAGTTTCATATGTAGTGGTACGCCGGCATACGCCTCAGATACTGCCCTTGTTTTCGTTAAATATCGCACAGTGTTTCAAAAACCAAAGAAAAGATTTTTATTTTACAAAAATTCTTTTTAATTGCCAGCTAAAAGCTTTCATTTGGGCGGGATGGTAATCACAGGAAGACGAATGATTGCGACAAAAAAAAAACGAAATTGTAATGAATAACCATTGTACAATTCTCATGTACGAGTAAATTAATTTTTTTCTGTCTTCACCTTTAGAGTCATTGAATTGTAAATTGAAAAATTGAAAAAATTCATAAAAAAAATCGAAAATGAGAAAAAGTGCCCATTTTCGGTAAATTATCAGAGAACCAAATGTCTTAAAATTTTTTTAATTGAAAAAAATCAAAAAAAAAAAATGAGAAAAAGTGCACATTTTAGGTAAATTTTTCTTTCGTAAATTTATTTTATTGAAAAATTGAGAAAAATCATTTTAATGTTTTTTAACACAATTTGTCGTAACTCGAAAAAGACTTGACGAGTTTCCATTTTCTGAATATCAGTTTCAGAGTTATAAACAAAATTTAAGTAGATAAAATTTCTTTCGTAAATTTGTTTATTGAAAAAATTATCAGAGAACTAAATGTCTTATAATTTTTTAATTGAAAAAAATCAAAAAAAAAAATGAGAAAATGTGCCCATTTTAGGTAAATTTTTCTTTCGTAAATTTATTTTATTGAAAAATTTAGAAAAAACATTTTAATGTTTTTTTAACACAATTTGTCGTAACTCGATAAAGACTTGACGAGTTTCCATTTTCTGACTATAAGTTTCAGATTTATAAACAAAATTGAAGTAGATAACTTTTCTTTTGTAAATTTGTTTATTAAAAAAATGTCGAAAAAATCGGTAAATTAACTAAAAATTTTTCTTTCCTACATTTTTTTATGGGAAATGAAGACAAAAAATATTTTCAATGTGTTTCGTTTTGAATTTTTGGTCATAACTCAAAAATGACTTGTCCGATTTGGTTGAAACAAATTTTAAAAAATGTACAACTAAATTATTTTTTATCATTTTTATCAATCCAGACAACAGTTTCAGAGTTATAAATAAATTGAAGTTGAACATTTTTCTTTCGTAAATTTTATTTATTGAAAAAGTCACAAAAATTCGAAAATAAAATATTTTTATTTTTTTGCATTTTTTGCCTTAACATAAAAATGACTGGTCTGATTTGGATGAAACAAATTTTAAAAAAATATACAACTAAATTATTTTCTATCTTCGCCTTTGGTGCTATTGAATGCGAATAAGTTTCAGTGTTGTAAACAAATTGAAGTCGAAAATTTATTTATTTGAAAAAAGTCATAAAAAATAGAGAATGACAAAAAGTGTAAATTTTCGGAGAGCCACAGGTCCTACCATTTTTTCCGGATTTTTTTTTATTGAAAACAGTCATAAAAAATCGAAAATGAAAAAAAAAATATTTTGAAAATATGTTTTTTTTAGCATTTTTTGCCATAACCCAAAAATGTCTTGTACGATTTGGTTAAATCAAATTTTATAAAATTTACAGCTAAATTATTTCCTTTCTTCGCCTTCAGTGCCATTGAATATGAAAAACAGTTTCAGAGTTATAATTTTTCTTTTGTAATTTTTCTTTTATTGAAAAAAAACTCACTTTTGTATTTGGATAAAAACATAAAAAAAAAAAAAAAATAATGTTTTTTTTTTTACTTGATTGTCATAACCCGAAAATGACTTGTCCGATTTGGTTGAAACAAATTTTAAAAAATTTACAACTAAATTTTTTATCATTGCCTTTAGTGCCTTTGAATCCAAACAACAGTTTCAGAGTTATAAATAAATTGAAGTTGAACATTTTTCTTTCGTACATTTTTTTTATTGAAAAAGTCATAAAAATTCGAAAATGAAATATTTTTATTTTTTTTTGCATTTTTTGCCATAACATAAAAATGACTGGTCTGATTTGGATGAAATGAATTTTAAAAAAATGTACAACTAAATTATTTTCTATCTTCGCCTTTGGTGCTATTGAATGCGAATACGTTTCAGTGTTGTAAGCAAATTGAAGTCGAAAATTTATTTATTTGAAAAAAGTCATAAAAAATCGAGAATGACAAAAAGTGTAAATTTTCGGAGAGCCACAGGTCCTACCATTTTTTCCGGAATTTTTTTATTGAAAACAGTCATAAAAAATCGAAAATGAAAAAAAATATTTTGAAAATGTGTTTTTTTAGCATTTTTTGCCATAACCCGAAAATGTCTTGTCCGATTTGCTTAAAACAAATTTTATAACATTTACAACTAAATTATTTCCTTTCTTCGCCTTTAGTGCCGTTGAATATGAAAAACAGTTTCCGAGTTATAATTTTCCTATTGTAATTTTTCTTTTATTGAAAAAAAGTCACTTTTGTATTTGGATAAGAACGTAAAAAAAACAAGAATAAAAAAAAATTATGTTTTTTTTTTTGCTTAATTGTCATAACCCGAAAACGACATATCCGATTTGGTTGAAACAAATTTTAAAAAAATTTACAACTAAATTATTTAGGTCGACAATTTTTTTTATTAAAAAAAATAATAAAATCGAATCGAAAACAAGAAAAAAAAAGTTTTAATTTGCTTTTTTTTGGCATTATTTGCCATAATTGAAAATGACTAAACGTGCCCATTTTCGATAAATTATCAAAGAGCCACATGTCTTACAATTAATATGTGCTACAGATCACTAAAATCGATGGAGGATTTTTGCTTTTAGTCACAACTAAGTAAGGGCCCCTTCTGGTATAAAAAAAATAAACAAAACTGACACATGATGTGAACGACGAATTGCTCTGGCTTTCGAAATCTCATTTCGTCCAAATAACGATAGTTCAAACTTTTTGAATGCCATATAATTTAAAACATTTTTTCAGGAAATTTAAAATACTAATTTAAAAATTGTAGTCTTGGCAATAAATTCAGATTTATTGGCCGGCGGCTGAAAGAATAGACGGGGACAGGTTTTTCTCAAACCTGAGAGCTATGAGTATTAAATGATCTCTGAACCGTTAATGATTTTTCTACAGAGATCTCACAAAGTCGCCGACATTCATGAGCCGGAGATTTTGGGCAGAGAAATGATTTGAATGTTGTGATTAGCATAACAAAACTCCCCTATGAGAAAATCGTGCAAAGTGTTTGAGTTTGATTATCGTCGTGACCGCCACAATCATGCCAATTAACCAGTAATTCTTTTTTTTTAATTAATTTTTTTTTAATTAATGTCTCAGACCACTGTGCGCCGTTTGCATGTTTTAACAATTATGGCTACATATAAATTTATCGATGAGATAAAATAATAAAAACAGCAACTAATAAAACTTTGTCAGTACAATATAAAAGAGTAGAATCAGCTGTCGCTGATGAAAATGAAATCAATTCGGCTACAATGAATTCACCACGTCTTACTCCCTCTATCCATCTCCCTTTCTCTAAGTCAATCTCTTTCGTTTCACCGCTCTTGCCAGCATTCAGTTTGTAAATCAACCAATAAAACAAGTGTCTAAACGACAAATAAACGGTATCTATAAACATAAGCTCGATGTGCAGGATACACACTTAGTCAAACATCACGTATACTTTGCACACACACACGCACGCACGCAGGCATGTGTATATCCTTACGTTCTTATATTCCCACTTAAGAGTGGGGTTCAATCCAAAAGTAAAAACGAAAAAGAAAAAAAATTAGGTTATCGCTGTTTTTATGAAACGATTTCTTTTTGCTGTTTTGTGTTTTTTTTTTTTTGGTTAAATTTAGCTCATCTTCTTCTTGTTGTTCTTGGTACGAGCAGCTTAAAGCGCAAATGGCACAAAAGCACAAACATATCCACAAAAGAAAGGAAATAAAGGAAACACGTAGTAAATGCGCAGAAGTCAAAGTGGAAGGCAACGAGGGCAAACATAAAACGAACCAACGAACTGAATGACAGTTTAAGTGTCAAAATACATTTCATGGACATTTCGACATTTCGAATGGCGAGCAGAGAAGGAAAAAAAAATGCACTATACAGGAAATTATAATGAATGCGAAACATCCCCACTTATGATATGTGGGGCGGGTGGGTTCGAGCATAAGTATCAGCGTCTATTATTCATGAGCCAAATCGCTTAACTTCAATTATTGTTGTTTGAAGTAATTTGAATGCGATTGTCTTCTAATTTGAATTTATGATTTGTTTTAATAAGCTTCAGTGGAAAAATACAATAAAAATCATATTATGTCGATGTACAGAGAATTTTAAGGCGGAGAATTTTCTGAGACGAACAATAACGTGGATAGACTTTTGTAAGTTTTGCAAAGAATTTGTGGAATACTTTTCAATTTATATTTAGAAAGCCGTATTCTTTTTACGAATGCCCAAATTCAAATGAAACGAAGGTGGCAGTAGTCGTTTCATAAAGGCAAAAATCAGTTACGGGGATATCACTTTTTTTACGGATCTCGCAAGTTCAAGTTTCTTTTTCAAATGCAAATTAAACGCACATTATGACGCACCCTGTACTCTCCCACATAAGGTGTTTTAATGTACAACGACAACTCGTAACTTATATTTTATATTTTCTCTGGAAGCGTTTAAAGATACATTTTCTACAAGTCCGCTTTCAGTAACGCCTTTTTAACGATAACATAAAAAATAATACAAAAAAAAATCGGATTTAAAAGAACGGTTTTATTTTAAAAGCCATATAACAGTCCTATAAAGTAAACGTTCTCAATAACGTGGCACAATAACATTGCATTAAAATAAATCACATCACTTGGAAAGCCCCTAAGCAGCGTGCATATGAAGGACAACGTTTTATTATCGATAGTAAAAATATTTTTTGAAACTGTGGCATGACCATTAATGTGTAATGTATTCGAACGACGAAATACTTTTAGCGCCAATTTAACGTAACGCTTATTAAGCAGGAAAAACATTTTAAAAATGCCTACACAAAATGTGGTTATCGATAGTTATCAACTATTTTTAAGCTTAAAAGGAAATAGAGTAAACAATTTGTTATCGATAACACTTTTTTCATATTCTTAAAAGCCATTCTCCTGATAATTGTAGGACGGTGGTTATAATAAAATTTCAACTTTTTGAAAGATCAGTTCAAGGTCAAGAAGATTGCATTCTCAATTTTCATGTTTTGCTGATTTCTGTTGGTCGATTGCAAACAAACAATATAACATAAATCTACAAGACAGAAGCTTCACATCTAAATATTCTCAGCACATCTTTCAAAACTGAGTCTGTTTGAAATAGATTTTATTTGAAATTTTGTTCCACTTAATTATCAGATGTTTTTAAACCTGAAAGGTCAGTTGTTTTCATTGGGAATTACTTTCACTTGAAAATACGTTGTCGATAATCTTCCAGGCATAACGAAATTTAATTTTTCGTTTTTTTTTTTTTTAATTCTACAACAATGAAGTAAAAGCTTAGCCTGACTTAGTTCAACCTGGCGGAATCTTAAAGACCCTAGACTCCATGGAGCAAGCTTTGCCAGAAAAAGCGCATGTGATTGTGAGAGGAATGTGGACGGCCGTGGTGTGGTGGGTAGTGTGTGTGCGACTATCATACAGAAGAACCCGAGTTCGAAACCGGGTAAGACCATCGAACATTTTTTTAGCGGCTGTTTCCACCTCGTAAATGTTGGCGACTTTACGAGTAGGAGAGTAATCTCTACAGCCATTTAAAACTTCATTAACCGTTCCGAGCCGGCTTTAAACAGTAGGTTCCGGTCAGTGAGTTTACATCTCACTGATTCGAGAGAATTTCCCCGTCTGTTCCTTCATGGAATGTTAAGGGAAATAAGTAAGTAAGATTGTGAGAGGAGTTTGGTATGGTTTCAAACCCGCATTGCCTACATTTTCCTGTTCCTCAGTTAACACAAGAACTCAAGACAGTCGATCATCGGCAACGTCGTGTCTTTGCAGATTGGGTCCTTGAAATGCATGAAAATGATCCGGAATTCCACCAAAAATCATCTTGACTGATGAGGCCCATTTCCACCTCGGTGGCTACGTCAACACGCAAAATTGTCGCATCTGGGGCTCGGAAAATTCAAGAGTTATTGTCGAGAAGCCTCTCCATCCTCAACGTATGACTGTTTGGTGCGGTTTATGGTGAGGCGGGGTCATTGGACCTTACTTTTCCGTAAATGAGGTTGAATCAACAGTTACGTTGAATGGATTGCGCTCTCGAGAGATGATTAATGATTTTTTATGGTCGGAATTGGATGATATTGATCTGAACAACGTTTCTACATGTCACACAAGTAACGAAACCATTGCTCTTTCACGGGAAAAGTTTCCGGACCGTGTTATCTCGCAATTCGTCACCGAGATCTTGCGACTTCTGGCCTTTGGGGCCACGTGAAAGATGAGGTCTACGCCAATCGTCCAGCGTCGATTCAAGACCATAAAGATAGAATTCGTAAGGCTATCGAGGACATAGGGCAGTTACTTTGTCATGTGGTTATGGAAAATTTCGTGAAAAGGATATGATCCTGTAAAGGATGTGGTCTTGGTGCCCATTTGTCTGGTGTTGTTTCCCATTATTAACCGCATACCTTCCTCTTTATTATGAAATAAACATCCGATCATTTATCTCAAAAAATTCCACTTTTCTTTGAATGCCAAAATAACACCACTTGTTGGAAAACCCTGTACTTTTAATTTCAAGATGTAGAGCAAACTATTCGTGAGATATAGATGACGAGATGCAAGCCCACCGGGGCAGCCTTGCGAATGAAAGTGGATTCCATAAATAATGAAAATAAATCAATAACAAAAAATTATTTTTTTTTTTAATTTAACAAAGAAACTCCTTATTTAGGCGTATCCCTAATCTAGTCTTTTTTGATTTTGATTATACACGTATTTCTCTCAATATTTCATAAAGAAACGGGTAGCTTTTCTTAGTTCTGTGATTTGTCTCTATTACAAGAATAGAATACAATCGCTAATCGGTACCCACTCTTTAAATCTGACTGCCAAGGACAAATCCGTTTTCTAGTTAGTTTTGAGATTACTTTCATTGCCCGCAAAGTCCTCGGCATTTATGAGGTGGAAATGTCATCTGAAATATGTTTGATTTTCTTACCAGAATACGAACCAGCGTTTATTATGTTCTAATCCACCATCGACTTGTCTAGTTCTATTTCTGGCCAACAAAAGGTTAGCTATAAATAATTAAATGAAAAGGCAAACAGTTGCATTTGGCAGAGCTCTGACATTTAATCGTTTATTGTTGTCATTGAATCCCCGCACAATCATGTCGTTGTCATTTGGCGAATTTGTCTTTACATGTGCTCCTTATGGTAAATGAAAAATTTCGTGACATTTTTATTATTTTGTCAGTTTTTGCTTGTCTGTTAAGAGTAAACTTTTCCTCAGTCATGTTAATTGATCAGTTTTGTTTTGCTGTCAAATGGAGAGGAGACCATCATCGCCTGTCCATTAGACAGAAAAAGAAACAACGGTCAAGTTTTACACAAAACCTACGTTTGTGTAATAACGACGTGCTGCCACACATAATAGTACCCCATTTCGGACGTTGTCCAAATTACCTTTTTTCAAAATACATGGAAGAGACAAACTCGTTTTGTTCGGGTCAATGTAGTCACCTAAACCAATATCTAGGTATCACCATTACTATTAGTGTGTGTGTGTGTGTGAAAATGTGTATTTCTGTTTGTGCTACGGTCAACTACTAACACATTTTAGCTTTATTTATGCAGGAGCAAAAGAAAAACCCCCCAAACACACACCGCTCCAAACACAGGTCATCAAGATAAATATATGTACATAACAAAGACACACACGCAATCAACCACACATATGTACGTACGTACCGAGTAGAACATTCATAACATTTCCATTTATGAATTTTTCATGACACTGTCCGTTGAAACAACAAAGTTCAGTCATTAAAAATTAAATATAAATTAACAAAAACAGAGCCTAATTGTTTTGCGGATGTTTTGAAGATGCAGCCCAGAAAAGTTTTGAAGAAGACAAACTTTTTGACATGGACTCTATGTAAATATTAAGTAGATGTAAACTGTATTCTCCCCAACATAACCTCGCCCCACTTCGACTGATGTGTTGGGACAAAGATTTTCTTTTGTTCTTCCTCTTCGTCTTAGAAAAAATATCAAATAAGCACCACAACATTTTAATGTTGTATAATATTCATAATGACCCACATGAATTGAGTTGAGACTAAAGAGTACTAAAGAGTAGTTCTAGTTTAAACGATAAGAACTATATCAATAATTGTAGTGGGAAGCATTGCAACGGGTACCGATGAAGAAGCCAGGAAATCTTCCGAAATGGAGTCGTCCATTAATCATGGAGTCGTATGAAATCGTAGCAAATAACATATGGAACTCTTTAAAGAAAAAATTGCATAATAGAAATGTTTTATTTTTTTCAGAAATTCTTTGAAAATAGAAATATTTCATTTCTTTATAAAAATTATAATTTATGTAGAATTTTCATTAAATTTTCATATTCATCAAAATGATGCACAATTGATGACAAATTATTGTAATCTCTTCATGAAATTGATGAAGAAAGTTCATCAAAGTGGAGTAAAATGTTCACAAAATCATGAAAAAAGTTCATCAAGTGGATGTACAATGTTCAGCAAATTGATGTACAATGTGCATCAAATTGATGAACACTGTACATCAGTGTACATTAATTTGATGAACATTGTATATCAATTTAATGAACTTTTTTCATGAATTTGTTAACATTTTACTCCATTATGATGAACTTTCTTCATCAATGTTCAATGTACAATGTTCATCAAATTGATGTACAATGTTCATCATATTGATGTACAATATTCATCAAATTGATGTACAATGTTCATCATATTGATGTACAATGTTCATCAAATTTATGTACAATATTCATCAAAATGATGTACAATATTCATCATATTGATGTACAATATTCATCAAATTGATGTACAATGTTCATCAAATTAATGTACACTGATGTACAGTGTTAATCTAATGGATATACAATATACAGGTTCATCAAATTGAAATAAAATGTTCATCAAATTGATGTACAATGTTCATCTAATTGATGTACAATGTCCGTCAAATCGATGTACAATGTTCATCAAATTGATGTACAATATTCATCAAATTGATGTACAATGTTCATCAAATTTATGTACACTGTTCATCAAATTGATGTACACTGTTCATCAAATTAATGTATACTGATGTACAGTGTTCATCAAATTGATGTACAATGTACAGGTTCATCAAATTGATGTACAATGTTCTTGAAACTGATGTCCAATGTTCATCAAATAGATGTACAATTTTAATCAAATTGATGTACAATGTCCATCAAATTGGTTGTATGGAATTGAAGAAAAATTAATGAAAAGTTCTACATCAAAATGAAGAAAAGTTTAGTTGGTTGGAAATTTTGCAAATAGATGTTCAAAGAGTTCATCAAATTAATGAACCCTTTTTTTCAGTATATGGATCGTTCAATATTGTTTTTTATGAACTTTAGTTGTCATGACTCTTTGACGAAATTTTGTTATCACCAATTTCATTCCGTTATCTTGTATAACAATCGGTCTATTGTTTTAGACGAGTTAAGTTTTTTAATTGAATTTAATTAATTTAACTCAAGACGCATTTTATCCTGTCAGTCTAGAAGAAAATGTTTCAAATGCTTGCCTAGAGCTACAGTTTCCAATATACGACCCTTCAAATTATGAGTTATGTTAACGGAGCCCGGCTCGTTTAACGAATCATGGCCTATTATAACTCGAAGAGTGAATAAGGATCGTGGCATAGTCATTCTGTTTCTTCGGATATACTTCTTGAGGCATCATCGGTCAATAGTTTTATATTATTCTGGCTGTGATAGCTTGAATCATGGCACAGGGGATTTTTATCATGCGAAGACCTGTCCAGGCGTTTTCCCAAATGGGTTTGTTTACTAATTTCATTAAAAAGAGAAAGGGGACAACATAATTATAAAAACAATCTATTTTTGACATAGTCATATAATTTGTTTTATCAAATTCTAATGTCCAATATTTGTAGGATTTTCTTAAATTTTTAAATAAATTTCTCTCAGACTTTATTCCCATCCAAAAAGAGTTGAGTGGCAAGAAGAAAACACCGTTTGACGATTTCTTTTCGAATCATCATAAGTTTCTCATGAAACCAACACGCATTTCCAATATCATAAGTTCAGCATAACCCGCAGCAGTATTCTGATTTGAATTAATTTAGAAACGCATGCAAAATACATTTTGCAGCCAAAATTAGATTTAGGTAATTCCAATGAATTTATGCAAATGACAGGCAAAACAAAATGCAAATTAGACACACGCACACACACACACATACACAGACAAAGGAAATGTCGAAATGGCGGCTTCAAGCGAAGTTGGAAAGAGGAATGAAATAGATAAACAAGTGATATCACTCGCCCAGTTCGTACATATTAAGGACCAGACAACTCAAGCATAACCTAAATGCAAAACGAAAACAAAACAGAAAAAAAACACTTAAGACCAACAACAAAAACAACAACAACAAAAACAACTGAACAAAGGAACAACAACAATAATGCAAAATATGTATGAACAAATCATATTTATAACAAAGTTAAGAATGAAAAATTCCATTCAAATGAGTTTGGCTTTGTTCTCTCCAAACTCATGTTTTGTTTTTTCAGTGTAGCAGCCGCCGCCTTCCCCCACAGTAATTGCTGTTTGTGCTGTTGTTTTTGTATTGTTTGTATGGTTTTCATACACCAATACAAATGCCCAACACCGAACACAGAGCCAAAGAGAGTGAGGGAGAGCATTTTCATTTTATTTCATTATGTATGAGAGTTTGTGTGGGTGGGTTTGCGGGCTTGTTAGTGTGTGTGTGTATATAGGTGTGCACGATTATAGGTAGACTACCACTAATCAGTCCATCCATCCATCCGTCTTTTCGTTTGTCGTTCATTAAAGGTAGCACTGCCAGCGTGCAAATGTCGTAGTGTTCTTCGGTTCGTTTTAAGTGCGGCTCTGTGAGTGTATGTGTTTGTGTACATGCATTGGGGGTATTTGTGTTTGGGTGTACTCTGTACAACAACAACATTGTAAAGTTGCTCGGGCCCATTTTGATGCCGGAGACTACTTGTCTACGTTGAATGCGAAAATTTATTATTGCGTTGAATTCCACCTCAGCAACGACAACGACATCGACAAGAGCAGCAGAAGCAAAAACAACAACAAATACAGCACGAATGATACCTACAGCCGATGTATCGCCTTAGAGCGGCACAGTGCTCTCAAAGATGATAATCAAGTTTTCAATCGGAATGAAAAAGATGATCAGGGTCTAATATTTATCAAGCTGACAGAATCTTGATATTGGCAGGGAACTTTATATGAGGACATTTAGAGATTCGTTTTGGGTACAGAATTTGGTCAAGATCCTTCTAGAGCGGTGGACCAACAAGTATTGTGTTCACATTGTCTGGAGGCCGTTATTTGTCCAATGTTTTATAGTGTGACGATTTCCAGACTAGTCAATTTTACTGTTTTCTGATTCCCTGTTGAACTTGCCTATTGCCTTAAAATAATCTGCAGCCAACTTCACACTACGACAAACACAAACGGACCGATAAAAACAATTACACCATGATTAGTTGGTGGTCACTCATACAAACGAAACTCATATAAAGCCCGATGACCGTTTTGTGCCACTGTGCAACACCAGGGGCATGTGCTGAGGCAAACGCGATGAAAGGATGTCACCAGTACGTTGCCGTTCGTTATACGTAGAGTACAACGCAGTAGTCCACTCATTATGAAGATGATGAACTCTGATAGCATTTGTCAAGCAGCAATACAAAACAAATGGATTCTATGAAAACGAATGACACATTTAAAGGGAAAACTACTAGTACAGCAAAAGAAAATACGAAAAATGACAAAAATTATTACAAGAGGAGGAAGCAGCAAGTCAAAGACGTTATTATGTTTGGCCACAACCAATCATAAACAACATCTATCAGGAAAGCAATATCTTAATATATATTTACCCTCGACACTGATTCACTGATTCACTGACTCTGTCACGCAGTACGTAGGAATTTAAATAGGCATTCTATAATTTTCTATAAATAATAATAATAAAAAAAATAATATTTTTTTTTGTACAGAAATTGTGTTTTCTCCAAATTTTTTTTTACAAAATTTTTTTTTCAACAAAAATTTTTTTTTTACAAAATATTTTTTTCAACAAAAATTTTTTTTTTACAAAATTTTTTTTTCAACAAAATTTTTTTTTTTTACAAAATTTTTTTTTCCACAAAAATTTTTTTTTTCAACAAAATTTTTTTTTTCAACAACATTTTTTTTTTGAACAAAAATTTTTTTTTTCAAGAAAAAATTTTTTTTTCAACAAAATTTTTTTTTTTCCCCGTATTTCAACGGGCGCCATAGGCGCATTACAACTTACTAGTTTATATTATTAAAGAAATTTCCATTAATTAGGAGGAATTGGAGCCCTTATTTTGACCAAAAATACGATTATGTAAAAGTATTTAACTCTTTAACACATCGCTCGTCTGCTTCAATAGTGTCACAACTCAAAATACGATGTTTACAGGAGAGCGGAAAATTGCGGAAAAAAACTCATAGGTTTCCCGAATAAAGTAGTACACGCCGAACAAAAGTCAACTTAAATAAGAGACCTACAGGTTTTTCTTTGAGCAGAAAAATAAAATGTGAATTTTGAATTGTGACACCATTGAAGTGAATGAGCGACATGTAAGAAGAATTCCACCTCAATTGTTGGCAAACCTTCTTTTCGAATTTGTAAATTGATTTCCTTTGATAGCGGAGTTCTGGGGAGCCCAAACTGGCGAAAGAAAATGAGTTGATGTCCTTTCTGTAATTAGTGGAAAACATATGTGATTCTATACAAAATGTTCTTAATTTTGATGAAGGGATATTTTATGATTGTTTTACGTTTGGGATTTACAGAATATATTCTTTTGGAGAAGTTCCCATTTTTGCTTGTGTGTCACGAACCCAAGGCCAACGGATCATTGCCTTTAGTAGAAAATATAAATTACAAATCGATTTGGATTGAGAGATATTAGTCTTCCAAATAGTTCTCAGTTTTACGTGTAAATTCAAGGAGTGCCTTTTTTGAATGCCTTGGGTCTTATGAACCCAAAGTCAATGGCTGATTTTCTTCCGTAGAATTGCAAATTGGCATTTGAGAGAGAGAATTTCCATTTATTGCGAATACCATTTGTAAAATATGCCAAAACTGTCGGACAGACTATGAACGGAAAGCGGCACTATTAATTCACGTTTTTAGATACAATTTTAGGGGAAGGAGAAGGAGTGTCCTTTGTCGCCGATTGACTCCAGGGTGGCAGTATCCGATTTGAACTTTGGAATAAAGAATTGTTTTTGAGGTCCGATAGCCACGTCCTCTGTAGACAGTTGGCCTTTCAGTACTAGTTGCATGTCTTACCGTAGCCGAAGCAATTTTTGCTCTGGTCTTATGAGACTGAAACTGAGGGTTACTTTGATTAAGGAAGCTGACTGGGGTTTTTTCATGGTACCACCGGTGTTAGGGAATGTAAGGGGTTTCTCAATTGGGCAAACGACCAAAGTCAGTTGCGGGTTTTTCCAACTGAGGTCAGCCCTAGCTGTTTCTACGAATGACGCACATCTTCGCTACATGTCAGTAGGGTGTCCCGACTGCATCGAATCTGGGGCTACAAAGTTTTGAAGATCGTAACTTTGAAATGCCAACAGTAAAATTAAGAATAATTTTTTCAAATCACTTAGAATTCTTCAAGCTTAAAAATTGCACTTTCTTAAAATTTTTAAAAGTTATGTAATATTTCTTTTATTTCCCAAAGAAAAATGCAAAAAAAAAAAATAATAAAAATTATGACTTACATACATCAAATTAAAGCTCTAAAATTTTTCTTTTGAAATGATGACCCAACGACTTTGAAAATGCTTTTTATTGGCCAACGATTTTCGCAAAAACCGGTTGGTGGCACCTCTAAACCGTTTCCAAAAAATCTGAAAAAATTCTCAAAAATACTTTACACCACAAGCTATCAAAATCTGGTTGAGCCAAAAAAATATTTTTTTTTGTTGACACCTTAATGTACAGTTTGTTTCTGGGAAACTAGAATCAATAGTTTACTTCTGAGAATTTTTGGAAAAAAACAGCCAATAGGGCAGACGACCTACCAATGCCTGTAGAAGCTGCTAACTCTATACACTTATTCGTTCACAAAAAATCAAAAAATTCTCTATAGAAATAAACTTTCAACTGACTTATGTCCTCGGACTTGTGGTGAATTTTATTATATTTTTACCACATGATTTTTGGAAGATTAGCTACTGGAATAAGGCTTGAGATCACCCTTGAGAGCTCGCGGTTGGTTTTCTCGACTGGACTCTTAAGTACGGGACCGCGGTGGGAATCGTTGGCAAGGAGATCTGATCGAAGACTTAAGTCTTAAGCCAGGGACAGTCAAGAGCCTCTAATTCTGCCCTTACGACTTGACTATTAAGGAGATGTGAAAAGAGACATAGGTGTAATGCCACGGATAGTTAACAGCCAGCGATTCGGCCCTCTGGACTTGACCCTAAGGGAATATCGACGAGACTCTGGTTTATATAATTGCAGATGATCTGACTGATGGATCAATCGAAGTGTTAGCTAAACCTGTCTTAGTGGCCTTTTCCATCTTGTACATTTCGGCATTTCTTCACTTTTGAAAAGGAAACACGCACAGGGAAATTATTTAAAAAAGGAACGATTTCTCCCAATTAATTGTAATACAGCTCAGAAGCAACATATAAAATCGCAGATGTTTTTTTTTTGCACTCTGTCCTCATAACACTCGTCTGTCCAGATCTAGACGTATATTGAGTTGTGATGCTCTTGCATGAATAGAACGGTTGTCTCGCAAAAAGAATTCAAGGTGTAGCCAAACCCAATGGCAAAGCTACCGTTCCACCAAAGTGTTGGCAGCATGAAGAGCTATGAAAAATTCATAATTGTCAATAAATACCATGGAGTCATAAATGTAGGTTACACAAGTGGATATTTGTTGTGTGGATGTGCAAATGCATTCCCGACATTATGCCACCATAAAATGCCAAGATTGCTTGGAACAGTCACACTTATGAAGGGAATGGCAGAGGTTTCAACACTACTCCACAGTTCATTTCGAGTCAAGGTTATGCTGCATATTTATAATAAGGAACGAGGGATGACGGTGCAAAGAAAAAACACACACGCCCAGAATGCACCACTCGCACCATTAGTGAATCCAGCCAAGTTTGTTGTTACTATCTGCTGTTGTTGTTGTTGTTGTTCTTGCGCTACTTCCTTGTCGTCGCCATATTGATCCAATTCCAATGGAATCACTTGTTTTTTCTTCGAAGGAAATGTGAAGCCAAACAACAACGACAGCAGCAACTTGCCACATATGTGACCAAATCGGTGGCATAGTGGCGTCGTGCGAATGCCACATGTTACTGCTGCACTCTCCGCAGTCTGTGCGACGGTTTGTGGCCGTCGCCCGCCGAGATAGTGGAGTCACTGTGAAGATGTTATTGCAGTTCAGTGGTTTCTTTTATTTGCTGTTTATGGCTTTTGCTCGCACCCTTGCCTGATGTTGGAACTACTATGTGGTCATAGTTCTATGAATAGCAAAAACTGTGTTTGTGTGTTTTTTTATGTAGATATTATGTATTAACTGTACACATACATACATAGTTGGAATGTATATATATACATATGTATATAAGAAGATTGACATAGATATACTGCACTCCATTGTATATGGATTTTAATGACCATTGTATTGTGACATCCGTAGTCCGTAGCATGAGATTTATCCTCTGTGACACCTCTGACATAGATTTATCAGATACTTGGCAGTTAGTTATGGTCTTTAAATGGCTGTATAATTAATTGAGCATAACTAAGAAGAATTAATATGAAATATTCAACTCAACCTAGATGGATAATATACAACTCTACTTCGGTACTTAGTAGATAACCTGGATAGAAAAGAAGATACTTTTTAAATAAAAAAAAAAAAAATCCTCGAAATCTATTCCATTTGGCAATGGCGTAGCCTCAGGAAATGCTGTAGAAAATTCATCAACAGGACTGCATTGCACTGGTCGTATCATAGACAATACAAGAAGGTTCAGCATAAATCTCGAATTGAATATTTCAACAGAATGCACATGCGAAGCTGTTGAAGCTGGACAACATCCCTTAAGGATTCACTGGAGTTGCTCACACGCAGGACTGTGATATCCCAACCAAATTATAACTGAATCCAAAAGACACCGGAATAGGAAATAAAGTCGCCGGGTGAACTACCGGCGGTGGCGCATACATTGCTTCAGGCTCAAAGAGCTTTTGGCTGTATCAGCATAACACATGTCCTTACTTTGGGGAGAGAAACTAAGGTAGCCTTTGTTAACGGGAAAACCCCCCATACATATTTTAGAACTCTCCGCCTGCCAAATATAATGACTTCACCACAGTGGGCATAGACAAATCCTCTGTGTGTGTCAAGCTGCAATTAATCCTCCGGCTCATTTATTTATTCTCCACACGGGAAAGCACTACAATACGAATGGTAGTCGCCATTTGTTCGGAAAAATTATATAAGGTACTCACTACAGTGCTGATAAACACATTCTCTGGCAGTCAAAGCCACTACATCTCTGGAGTATTCCTTACTGTACTCGACAACAGCGCCGCAGATCTCTCAACGAGTTGGGACAGCATACACTATGTGCCGGACCACATGAACATAGCAAGAATCTGCAAAGCAGATGAGCTAGGGAGTCCCGGAATCCCGGAATCCCTAATTGGAAACCATTGATTGACCTCTAGTGAGTTGCAAACTACTGCTGCGTTTTAGAGCCTTTAGAGAAACGATATGAGGACTTCTCTACGGTCTGATTATACCGGAACAAGTGCACCTCTCACATGAACCTCGAGTGATCAGTAAACCGTAAAATGGAACACAAGCTTTAAGTAGTCATCTTTTGGTAGAAGAAATTCTGGTCGAAGGTTAGTGAGGCGCCTTCAACTCTGTTCTCTCGAGAAGTAACATTTTCTAAGAGAATGGACCGCAGAGGATATTAGACTTATCACTTATGGAGGATTAGAGAACCCTCCAACTCCGTCCTCATGACCTGACTAGCAGGTGCTGCCTTTCGGAAAGTATTGGCAGTATCATGGTGATCCAGCTGGAGACTTAGGTCTAACTAGAACCGATCTTAATATATATTTACCCTCGACACTGATTCACTGATACACTGATTCACTGACTCTGTCACGCAGTACGTAGGAATTTAAATAGGCATTCTATAATTTTCTATAAATAATAATAATAAAAAAAATAATATTTTTTTTTTGTACGGAAATTGTGTTTTCCCCAAATTATTTTTACCAAAATTTTTTTTTTCCAAATTTTTTTTTTCAACAAAAATTTTTGTTTTTACTAATTTTTTTTTTCAACAAAAATTTTTGTTTAAAAAATTTTTTTTTTTTTTAAAAAATTTTTTTTTCCAAATTTTTTTTTTAAAAAAAAAATGTTTTTTTTCAGAATTTTTTTTTTTCAACAAAATTTATTTTTCAGTAAAATATTTTTTTTTCCAAAAAAAAA
This sequence comes from Hydrotaea cyrtoneurina, assembly GCA_958296145.1. Classification (NCBI taxonomy): domain Eukaryota; kingdom Metazoa; phylum Arthropoda; class Insecta; order Diptera; family Muscidae; genus Hydrotaea; species Hydrotaea cyrtoneurina. The sequence continues at coordinate 16,910,687 of OY282514.1, read as the reverse complement.
TTTTTTTTTTTTCAACAAAAAATTTTTTTTTTTCCACAAAATTTTTTTTTTTTCAACACAATTTTTTTTTCATTTTTCAACGGGCGCCATAGGCGCATTACAACTTACTAGTTATACAATACTAACGCTCTCAAGACCCGATGGTGGCGTCTATCATGACAACAAAATGACGGATTTGAAATTAGGACTAGTGAGTATGAGGGGGGGAGTCGACAAAAAAAACTTCTCTGCACCCGTCCTGCCCTCGCATTTCCAATTACCTCTATCTGGTGTTGCACCGACTAAAATAAGAAACACAATGGTGGTGCTATCCACACGTGTCAGTGGGTGTGTCCATCAAGACTGGAAACTTCACTGTTTAGCCACCTAGACGATCGGGTGATGCTAGTATTGGATTTGGCAGTTTGTTAGGGCGCTCACAATGGGATATTACGCTATTCTTCTAAATCCGACTTTAATCAGCTGAGGGGGCTTTACATTAATCAAACACATTGTCTGAGATCCATAGATAAGCAGATGCTTTAGATGGGATGACCTGTGAAGGCAACGTCTTGTCCTTGCTATTGTCTGCGATGAAAAATGGGTTTGGCTAGGTAAAAATGGCTGTCCCATTCGACACACTTAGTCCATTAAGATTCCAATGGTCCTCAGTGGACTAAAAGTGTGCAAGGGATGCCGTTTTGCAACCCTACTGGCTATGAGCCTAGTTAATTCCCTACTGCCAGTTCTAATGTATGTCTTATCAGCCCAACCAGAGGTGCGTCGCCAGCCTCTGATATCGTTAATTGTGATCTGTTGGATTTAAGCGAGGTCCAAGTAGGTTTCTTTAATTAAAGAACTTGAGGATCTGCTATTTACTGTCGTCGTTGACTTTGGTGATTTGGACACACCGCTGTCTGTTAAAAACCCTAAACCTAGAGACGTCATAGCAAAAATCCAACCTCAATGCCAACATATTAGTGGCATAGCCATTAATGAGTAATAATCGAATTAAGCATCACTCATCCGCACTGTTGGCTGGCTGGCTGGCTGTCAGTGTGTAGATGATTTATGACGACGACCACTGACAACGACTCTTTATGTAGGCGATATTTTTGATGGCTTCCTCATGGCATATGAGTGATGCTTAATTAGAATATTACGCATACGATACGTGATGGCAGCGCACTGGAGGAAGTGGCTGAATCAATTAAAAAAATACGTGCAGTGCTTAGCAAATAAGGCTATCGATGTTTGTCCTTGATCGAGAACAACTGAAAGGCAGCTGGAATACAATTTAAATTAAAAATTGCAAATATAAATGCTAAACACTGAATGGCCTCAAGTGAATTCTAAGGCAACAGAACAAAAAAACCCTCTTAATGGCTTTTGCATACAATTTAAATATAAAGTTATAGTGATTTTAAAACAAATCCCAAGGAATCATGGCAAGTCTATTTCTGTTTTTTTCTTTCTTCTTTCTAATAACAGTACAGTTAAATAAACTATGCATAGAGTGTAGTTATATACATCTATATTTAGAAATGCCCACTTTATTTCTATGAATCCGAGAAGTGCCTGGCACAGCAGGCATTGGATGTTCTCGGCAGTGCATCGAGTAGCAGTCAAATGTATGGACGGATAGATAGATGCATTTAATGGAAAATGTCATAACAAAAAAGTAAAGAAAAGTGAAATGAGAAGAGATGCCAAACTGGCGGCTAACGAGAACAGCGTCTTGGGTTTGATACAAACAACACGTAGGAGTTTCTCTTTTGTTGGAATGAAAGTGATTATAGATTGAACCACAACAGGGCACCGATAACAATTTGCATATAACGGCTAACAGAGCGGGGGAACTGTGAAACACTTTAAAATTCATGGAATTTGTTTTGCTGGCCTTACCAAAGAAAATATCTCTCCTTCTCATAAATTCTTAAAGACATATATGTATGTGTTTGCCAGACTCCATTATGACGGAATAAAGCAAACACACATGCACACATAATTGCCACTACCACCAAACCACCGTGCGTATGAGTAATATTTAATTTGCTTATCACTCTTACGGTACGTGACGTATACGAAATGTTAAAGATATGGCAGAAACCCCACCCCATTCCCCTTTAGGGTTTTTTTTTTTTTTTGGCAACGATGCCCGAAAATTGGGCCAAAGGATGACAAGTAAAGAAAAGTAAATAAATAATGAAACGAACTAAGGAAATGAAACGAAACGAAAAAGGGGAATTAAATGAAATTATGAGGAGACAGAAAAATCAATGGAAATGCAAAGTTGTTCAAACCCAATACAATATGTATAAGCCAGAATAATCTTTCCAGAAACGAAAGCCAAGTGTACTCATAACTTATTAATGTGAGTCTTGATGTGCGTCTTTCGTACATCAATCGAATATCGATAAAAGTATGTAAAAATAGAAAACATTAGCAAGCGATGGATGATAATGAAAGACACGTGTTTGATTTTTTTTTTTTATAATATCAGCAAAATAAAGTGGTCCTTTAAAAATATACAGTTCTACAGACCCTCATAAGGAAGACCTTTCCATTAGGACATGACACGGTATTATCCGTCCAATTGGTTGATACAGAAATAGAATTATTCGATTCCTCAACATTCCATTAAACAACAAATGAAGAATTTTCATTAAACCAGTCGCTGATAAGGTCTGACAGTTTAATTGTCGACTTCAAACAATGACAGATTTGGGGGAATTCTGAGGTAACTTTGTTATTTTAGATAAGCTTTACAAAGAATTTTTCTTGTAGTTCCATTGGTATATGTCACGTGAAGCTAAACGGCTGCCCGATATTCATTGAACTTATAAAGCGCGACTTTTATAGGCCTCTTGTTTTTGAAAACTTAAGAACATTTTACAATGCAATGAAATATTTATCTTGGATTACTTCAATGCCTACCTTTTACTTGGTAAAAATGTTATTTCAAACAAATGATGTTCACTAGGGTGGAGTGAAAACATGCTTTTTTTTTTAATTTGAAAAAGTTAACCTCGGAAAGAGATGTAGTCTGGGGTCCTAATGAGGGGGAAAATAAAGAAAAAAATTTAAAAAAAAATTTAGGGGTCGCGCCACTCCCTCGAAATTTGGAAATTATCGCTATTTTGGCGTTGATTTTAGAAAAATCCTAAAAATTAACGACTTAACTTATTCGAAATTTAAAAGTTTGAGCTTGTTCAGTGCCCAAAACAAAAGTATTTGAGGCAAATATGAGGATAATCGACTAATATTTGTAGCTTTGATGGCAATTTCATTGTTCAGTCAATTTTCTGAAGAAGGGACGATTTGACTTATTTTACTTTTTGAAATTTTTGAACAATGAGAAAATTTTTTTTAAATTTTTTCATGCCCTTATTTCATTGTTTACGCTATTGCAAACATTTATTGACATAAAACTTTTTAGGATTTTTCTAAAATCAACGCCAAAATAGCGATAATTTCCAAATTTCGAGGGAGCGGCTCGACCCCTAAAAATTTTTTAAAATTTTTTTCTTTATTTTTCTTCTCATTAGGACCCCAGACTACATCTCTTTCCGAGGTTAACTTTTTTTTTTTTGAATTTCACTCCACCCTAATGTTCACTTCCAACCTGAAAATTCAATTTTGACATTGTTTTTTCAATATTACGACAGATATCTCACCAATGGCACGTGTATTAGTTCTGTTTATTAGTGTACCCACACGGAGGAAAAAACGGTCTCTGTATGTATTTATAAGCATATGAATGATTATGTGTAAACATATATATGATTGTATTCAAAAATATATATGATTGTATGCAAACATATATATGCTTGTATGCAAAAATATATATGATTGTATGCAAAAACATATATGATTGTATGCAAAAACGTATATGATTGTATGCAAAAATATATATGATTGCATGCAAAAATATATATGATTATATGCTTGTATGCAAAAACATATATGATTGCATGCAAATATATATATATGATTGTATGCAAAAACATATATGATTGTATGCAAATATATATATATGATTGTATGCAAAAATATATATGATTGCATGCAAAAATATATATGATTATATGCAAACATATATATGATTGTGTGCAAACATATATATGCTTGCATGCAAAAATATATATGATTGTATGCACAAATGTATATGATATGTATGTTTGACTGCAATCATATATTTGTTAGCACATAACCATATCAATCATATATATTATTGCATAAAACAAATCCAAGCTAGAATAGTAATTCAATACCGGATTCATATGTCACAAATATTTAGAGCAGACATAGCTCTGCCAAATTCTCTGCAACCAAGCCATTGTCAATTCTAGTCGTCTTCCCCCAGACAGATGGGCATAATTTCATCTGACTATGTTTCCCCCCACTCCTTATTTGGAAATATTGAAAACTAAAAAAACAGATTTCAGCTTCCTTCTTTAAAAAAAAAAACTAAATCAGGAGCCATCGTTTTCATTGTGACTGGTGTATTATTTCAACATGGATGGCCAATCAACGCAATAAACTTTAATGAAAACTTTTAAATCCCAATTATAACACAGGGTAACTCTGAAATATTTATGAATATTTAGATTCAACTAATGGGTGCAATCTACTTCCCTCCATTTACAGTAAGCCAACAAAATGCCACCAAACGCAGAGACATCTGAAGTACCTAATGTCGGAACACCAGTGTCCGAAGCGAGCGAACCCGAAACGGCCAATCATGAAGCGGTACAAGCTGCCGAGCAAAGAAATGTGGCAGCCACAAGTGCACCCACACCAACCACCACAACCGAAGAAGTGACTGGTAAAACACACTAACATCCTATACGCATCCACCATTTCGAATTCCTTTAAACTCTCTGACTTAACCTTTCAATTCCATTGTTCGTGCAGATGAAACCCCTACCAAGTCAACACTACAAAAAGTCGAAAATTTTGGTGAAAAGGTGACCGAAGTTATTGCTGAAAAAACCGGCGTACCCACCTGGGGTGTGGTCGCCATTATAATTCTAGTATTCCTGGTCGTATTCGGCATTATATTCTTCTGTGTCCGTCGATTTCTCAAGAAGCGACGAACCAAAGATGGTAAGGGTAAGAAGGGTGTCGATATGAAATCGGTACAGTTGTTAGGATCGGCGTATAAAGAAAAAGTAAGTATCTAATGCGCTATTAAATCTAAATAGTTATTGGGTTCTGGTATGCCATAGGTTCAGCCTGATATGGAGGAACTCACCGAAAATGCTGAGGAAGGCGACGAGGAGGACAAGCAGAGCGAACAAAAGCTCGGACGACTGAACTTCAAGGTAAGTTGAAAATTTGACAATTTCACGAACGTGCCACCGAGCGAACGTTTCTGTACACTCAACCAAAATGATATACGCGACACAGTAGTCCCTACCACGACAACTTAATACCAGTTCAATGATCACATCAATACGTAACACTAATGGAGAGGGTAAATCTTATCGAGAATATTTCTATTTCATGGCATACATCTGAACTAAACATCCAGTAAAGGATTTCATCCAACTACATGTGTAACAAAAGTATAAGTAGAAAGTGCTAGAAAGATTTTACTATCGGAGCTTTGGATATGGGGAATTCATGAACGGAACATAGGAGGCGCTGGTTTCCTTAGTCATCATAAATAAAACTTTAAGACTTAGACTTTAAGCTTCTCGATCTCTTAAGCAAAGTCTGTATGTTTTATTGTCTGTCTGTCCATTTGAATTCTTCTTGGAATCAACAAAGAAATCACAGCCTGAAGAGATTCTTGAGAAATCATTTAAATCATTAAATGATGAAGCTTCCATCTTTTAAGAGTTTAATGCCTTCAAACTGATGGCTGTGAAGCATCAAGCTCAGCCCTTCTTGAGTACCAAAATCAACGAGTTTTTGTTGTGCCTAGTCAATTTGATGGTTGGAGTAAAGCTTCCAAGTCTGTTCTTTTGAAACCACTCAGGATAGCAATTTTTTCTCTTTATCGTCACCAGAAATCCCAAATGACTTCACAAGCATTTTCATAACTGTTACTGTTGTAAACACTCTACGGGTTACGTCGTTTAGGAATGCGTCCATAATATTGTAAACTTTGGACAGTGAAGTGCAAAATTTAGCAGAGACACAAGAATTAATCAAAAACAATTAATGATTGGTCATTTTCGATTACAGACGATAATCCAATTCTCAATCAATTCCCGCACCCATAATTAGCGTCATTTGTTGCAGTGTAGTTACAAAATTCCGAATTTTTGAATGAAAAAAAAGAATGTGTGGTTAATATTTTGAGGTTATGATGGCCAATTTTACATTTGATCATTTGAAACATAACTTACTGGCGGATTCACTTTTAATCTGATGGCAGAGACGGGGTTGTAATTCTGCTAAATGTAACCGGTAACCAGTATCCAGTATTCAAGAACAAACTTTTTAAAGTGATACAAATCCGATTGTATCCGTTAGCTAACATTTCTTACACCATCGACTGTAGCTACTTTGTGCTTTAGAATTCCCCATAGTCGGCCACTGTCCGACTTTAATCTTTCCTCTCCGTTTTAAGTCTCAGTCATTGAATTGCCACTTGGGATCCTTAACGTGATTCAGGTAAAAACAAGATTTTTAAAGTAATGACTTTTACTCTCTCTCTCTCTTCTCGCTCACTCTGTTTTTCTCATTCCACATAATGTTCAGATTTGATTTCATACGACATTCACCACAAAAATATTGGTCGAGATAGAATTGTCATTTGTGTTCGTAAAACAAACTACATTACAAACTCAGTATAAATTGAAACATAACATAAGGACACCACACAGTGAAGAGTTTTGAATTTGCCTTTTTTTTTGGAAATAATTTAGGCAATTGGGGCAAGTTTAGGAAAAGTTTACAGAAGCACAACAAAATTAAAAAAAAGGGTTGCGCGTTAATAATTTTTTAGTGAACACAAGTCATTTCCTTGTTCAACTGACAAAATGGCAAAACGGAAGGCAGTGAGACAAAAATGGATCCGAAAATTGTTATCGAGCCACAAGAAATGTCCTGTGATTAAACGATATCCGCCTTAGCTGTGAAACGAAGACACTGGCTCTGGCTGGACCAGAAAGGCAAACGGAACATGGAATTCACAAATCTGTCGCAAGTTGTTAAATGACAAGATCTCGGTGGCCAATTGTGATCACCTCTTCGACAGATAACACGTTGCGGAAACTTTTCAGTTTTGCGAACTGTATCTGCAAGATTTTCACCATTTTTGTAGTGATTTATGTAATAATTTCAATGCGTTGTTGAATCGCGTATCGTTCCACCTTTTGTTGGAGAACCATGTACAATAAAAATCGGTTATCTCAAGAGAATATTGCAATTCCATAATTTCTAAGGGGAAATTTTTTAAGTTTATTTTTAACAAACAAAAATATTAAGTGTCTCCAAAAGGCCAGATAGTAAGTAAGGAATACGCATTTCTCCTCAAAATTACACAAGGGATGGATTTTACTTTTCAGCACTACTAAGAGGATTATTATAAAATCTTAATATATATTTACCCTCGACACTGATTCACTGACTCTGTCACGCAGTACGTAGGAATTTGAATAGGCATTCTATAATTCTATAAATAATAATAATAAAAAAAATAATATTTTTTTTTTGTACAGAAATTGTGTTTTCCCCAATTTTTTGTTTTCAAAATTTTTTTTTACAAAATTTTTTTTTCTCAAAAATTTTTTTTCCACATAATTTTTTTTCAACAAAATTTTTTTTTCCACATAATTTTTTTTTTCAACAAAAATTTTTTTTTTTTCCACGAAAATTTTGTTTTTTCAATAAAATTTTTTTTTTAAGAAAAAAATTTTTTTTCGACAAAATTTTTTTTTTCAACGAAAATTTTTTTTTTCCAGAAAAAATTTTTTTTTCAACAAAATTTGTTTTTCAACAAAAATTTTTTTTCCATCTTTCAACGGGCGCCATAGGCGCATTACAACTTACTAGTACTACAATAATTCCGCTTTGAAGTAATCACAGAAAGTAAACGATAAAATCCATTTAGTCTCATTTATTGATTATCCAATGGGTCGCATAAAGCACACATGATTTCTATTCAAAACTGTCATCTGATCACCAATCAGCAATCCTTCTACACAATCAATTGTTTCATAGAACGTTTAGTTTGTATGGAATTGTCGCGGCGGTAACTGGACCTGGCAACCAATCAGACAACACTTTTACAGTTACAGTTAGGTGGAACTTTATTTAGACCTTTTGTGGGCTTCAAAATAATCTATTCTAGACACCCATTGAATTACCTCCTCCCGGTTTTTCTATGAGTATCCATCAATATTTTAAGGTAATGCAAACCTATGGGAGGATAAGCAAATTCTTGGTATACAATTTTCCACTCACCAAGTTCTGTCGTAGAGTGACAAAATGTATAGGTTATTCATTTACCAATTCACCTCCAACATACTTGTACACCAACAGAAACCTTTAAATTATTTCCAAAAAAAAAAAAAACAATTCAAACTTTCTCAAAAGTGAGACAGTGAGACAGACAAGAACATGCTAGGACAGACACCAGCCAACATTCACAAACGTCACATTCAGTGTCATACATTCCAAAATATCACTACGAAAAACTCTCCTCTACCTCATTCACTAATACTCTCTTTTGTGTTACATTTCTTTTTCCAAATGCTGCTCCCCCCCACCCCCCTTTCTGGATCATCTGCGTCAATGGACAATCGAATGATTGATCTGATTGTGCTGGCGTTTTCGTTTTCGTTGTTTCTTCTCTTATGATTTTAATTTCTTTTGAAAACAGCTTGAGTATGATTTCAATGCCAACAGTTTGGCCGTAACTGTTATACAGGCCGAAGAATTGCCAGCCTTAGATATGGGCGGTACCTCAGATCCATACGTTAAAGTGTATCTGTTGCCCGACAAGAAAAAGAAATTCGAAACTAAAGTGCATCGTAAGACTCTTAGTCCCGTCTTCAATGAAACATTTACATTTAAGGTAAGTTTTTTTTTTTTTTTGTTAAAGCCAAATGGCAAACAAACCTCCACCCCCCCTCCATTAACAAACACCCATTGGGAGTATAATGGAACGTGTATGTGGTAACTAATCAATGTATGTGTGTCTTAAAGAGTTTACCCTATGCCGATGCCATGAACAAGACTTTAGTATTTGCCATCTTCGATTTCGATCGATTCTCCAAGCACGACCAAATTGGCGAAGTCAAGGTACCACTGTGCACCATCGATTTGGCGCAAACAATTGAGGAATGGCGTGACCTGATCAGCGTTGAAGGTGAAGGTGGTCAGGTATGTAAAGATTTTGAAAATTCACATTTATGTTTTCCGTTCATTTTTCGTTCGTTTATGTTATTGTTGTTATTTTTTTAAATCGCACATTGTCGTTTGCTGCGAGCAGACAATGGCGATGTCAAATTTTCGCAAAGTGTTTACAACAATAACTGATATAACTTTATATGGTCTATATAACTATTTACTATTACAACTATAACTAATACAACTACTACTGTATGAACGATACGTATATGTGTGTGTTTGTGTGAAATAATCCAACAATTACAACAACAAAGCCGACAAATATTATATATATATATATATATATATAGTCAGCTATATATATATATATATATATCTTGTAGACATTGAGTGCTTAGCCAAAGAAATATGAATTTAAAAAAACAACAACAAAAATTCAAATTTCAAAACGAAGAAAACTTATATATATATACATACTATATATAACCGATGCAAATATCTCTTGACACACCCAGTTCAAAATGTTACCAAAAGTATATGACATTTCTACTTGTAAAGAGAAGTGACAACAACTACAGCTACAACAAAACAACCCGAAACCAGAACAATAACAAATAACAACAGAACCCCCAGTCCAAAGGCAAAGCTAACCTAACAACAAAAATTGAAAAGAAAAGAAAATAGCTCTCTCTCTCTCTCTCTATCTCTCCAATTTGAAAACACACATCAGTTTGATTTCCGTTTCCGTTTTTCGTTTGTTCACTTTTGAAACTTGTTGCGAACAAAGCCTAAAAACAAAACAAAAAAACAAGAAATCGTAATAATTCTATTTTAAACTAATTTTCTTTTCCGATTTCCTTCCCCCTCTCCTTTGATTTCAACCTTTTTAGAAGGTAATTACAAAACGTTGCACAAAATCAAATTCTCTCTCTCTCGCTCTATATACTCTTTCTATCTCTCTCGTTATTTATATTTTATTTCATACCACACACCACAATTTGCATTGAACAATACAAGAATGCATTTTATTTTCCATTTTTTTTTTCTTCTTTAAATCCTTACTAAACTAATCCACCACTAAAATTGCACACTCTCTCATACTCCTTTGACATCTTTTGACTTTCATCCATTATTTTTCCTTCTTTTCGATTTTTTTTTTTTTTAAATATTTTGTTTTCTAAATTGCAACGATTGCATCATTTAAACCTGATACTCGTACTCGTATTCGTTTTTTCTCGCATCACTAATATTGTAGTTGAAGAAATTTGTGTTTTAATTAAACGTTTTGAAATGCATTTTATTCAGAAAAAAAAAACCAATAACAACTGCAACAATGTACAGTTTTCGTTAATTACCTTTTTTAATGTTAGTTTAAAGTGAAACGTTTCTTACCTTTATCTAGCCGATCTCATCCGATTTGGAACTGATCAGTCAATGCGTCTTGACCACCACCAATCTTGTTTTCAATATCCAATTAGTTATCTGTAAAACAACAAATAATTTTGCTACAATATTAGTTTGTTTGGGACGAACACAACAATTATGAAATGTCAGTAGAATAATTTAAAATGATAAAAACAATAAATAAAAATATTAGCAAATAAAAACAATTCAAATATTCTATTTAATAAATGGAAATATTCAAATTATAAGAATAATAAAAATAATAAAAAGACTTGCTAATAAAAACAATTCAATTATTCCAATAAATCGAAATATTCGATTTTATTTTTCAATTATTCCATGATACGATTAATCGAATTTAACGATTATATTATTCGAATTATTCAATTGTCCAATTATTCCAGTTTTTGAAATTATTATAAGTAATCCAATTAGAATAAATATTTGAATTATGGTAATTATTCGAATTATTCAATAATCCGAACTACTTAACGATTCTATTATTCAACTATTCGAAGTATTCAATTATACAATTTATTGCCTTAATCAATTATGCAAATTATTTAATTATAAGAAGTATTCGAATTATAAGAATTATTCAAATAATTCAATTCTTCAACTATTTAAATTATTCGAATACTCCAATTATTCGAATTATTCCATGATACGAATCATCGAATTTAACAATTCTATTTTTCGAATTATTCAGTTGTCCAATAATTCAAATTTTTGAAATTATTATAATTATTCCAATTAGAATAAATATTTGAATTATTCAAATTATTAGAATTATTCAATTATCCGAACTACTAAACGATTCTATTATTCAACTATTCGAAGTATTCAATTATTCAAATTATTTAATTATAAAAAGTATTCGAATTATAAGAATTATTCAAATAATTCAATTCTTCAACTATTTAAATTATTCGAATACTCCAATTATTCGAATTATTCCATGATACGATTCATCGAATTTAACAATTCTATTTTTCGAATTATTCAGTTGTCCAATTATTCAAATTTTTGAAATTATTATAAGTATTCCAATGAGAATAAATATTGCAATTATTCGAATTATTCAATTATCCGAACTACTAAACGATTCGATTATTCAACTATTCGAAGTATTCAATTATAAAATGTATTGCCTTAATCAATTATTCAAATTATTTAATACTTCAATAATAATTCAAATTATTAGAATAAATATTTGAATTATTCAATTATCCGAACTACTAAACGATTCTAATATTCAACTATTCGAAGTATTCAATTATTCAAATTATTTAATTATAAAAAGTATTCGAATTATAAGAATTACTCAAATAATTCAATTCTTCAACTATTTAGATTATTCGACTACTCCAATTATTCGAATTATTCCATGATACGATTAATCGAATTTAACGATTCTATTTTTAAAATTATTCAGTTGTCCAATTATTCTAATTTTTGAAATTATTATAAGTATTCCAATGAGAATAAATATTCCAATTATTCGAATTATTCAATTATCCGAACTACTAAACGATTCGATTATTCAACTATTCGAAGTATTCAATTATAAAATTTATTGCATTAATCAATTATTCAAATTATTTAATACTTCAATAATAATTCAAATTATTTCAGTTATTCAAATATTCGAAGTATTCAATATATTCAATTATTTAATTATTCACATACAATTATTAAGCTATTCGAATTCATCAATTATTCAGTTCTTCAATTATTCAAATTATTTGAACTATTACATTTTTCGAATTATTCAACGATTATATTATTCGAATTAATCAGTTATCTACTTATTCCAATTTTTGAAATTATTCCAATTAGAATAAATATTCCAATTATTCGAATTATTAAACGATTCTTTTATTCAACAATTCGAAGTATTCAATCATACTGTTTATTCACTTAATTAATTATTCAAATTATTTAATACTTCCATTATTCAAATAATTCGAATTGTTCAATGATTTGAATTATTCCATGATTCTACTATTTGAATTATTCGAAGTATTCAATATATTCAATTATTTAATTTTTCACTTCAAATTATTCAATTGTTCGAAGTATTCAATTAAGTTGAGACCAAACCAATTCATGATCAAATTAAATTTTTGCGGCATTTGTTCAGGATTGCCAATCAAAACTAATTTTAAGTTCTAATGTTAAGATACCCGTAAAAAAGTATATTTTCAGGGAAAAAAAGGGACTTAATTTTTCAGCCAACCAATTCAACCTTGAAAATTCAATAGGCGTCACTGTTGGCTGATCATGAAGATTCACGATCTCTCATACCTGAGCAAGAGATCCAATCTTCGACTCTACCAAGAGTTGTTATTCAAATGAAAACTTTTAAAGCGTGTCCGCTGTACAGTTTACAAATTAAACGAACATGATTTCTTACCGAGTAACAATCCAATTTTTATACATGAAATTATGTTCTCGAATTTGGCCGTGAGGCTTTAAATTACAAAATCTGTGCAAATAAAATGAAATGAAATGAAAAATGAAAAAGACATTCCGGTAAGCCCTTTAAGGCTTTGTAGTCCCTAAAATTCTACTGACATTTTAACGATTCGAATCTTGATCTTTTTTTTCTTTTTATTTCTTTAAATTGTTCTCTTTGGTTCAGTTATTCCCTTTTTTTTTTGAGTATGACCTTCAATTTAAGAAATTCTTTTCTGCACCAAACAACTTTAACAAAATATTTATATCAATAATAAATAAGTATTCCCAATCAAACATTTTCCAAACATCAAAAAATTCCGTAGTTAAACATTTCGCACCAAAAAACAACAACGAATCTTTAACAATTTGTATTTATTCTTTCTCTCTCTAAAAAAAAAGACATAATACACACAAAATACCCTAACAAAAATGTTCCATAAAACTGTCGCCCACTACCACTACACGTTAAAGGAAAAAAGCACACCAACTCACATAACTATTTCCCGCCCCTCGGCCCACACATTCACCTACACTCACACCCTGCTAGAACACACTCAATTGGAATGATTCTTCAAACAAATTATACACACAAACACACTCCAACCAAATGAATTCACACACACACATACACCTAACAAGTAATCGGTTATTGGCCAACACTATAAAAACATAACATAATGCATACATGTAAATACACTCTGTGATGTAATGAAAACAAAAACCAGTTGAAATTAAACATAAAAAAAAACATCAAACTCACAAAATGTAATTTATTTACACAAATTTACAGTGTTCCAGAGGAGCAAAGGGACCACAATCGCCAGTTCAAAACAGTCCAATGTGGGAGATTGCCAGTGATGGATATTATGCCATAGCTTAGCAATGGGCAAAAAGTCAATCTAGGACAAGAAATCTATTCAGAAAACCTATGTCTTTCAGTTGTACATGATTACAACCATGAATGCACGCTACCATAGGGTGGCACCCCTATAGACGACATAGAGTCCATCAATTCTCTTGGTTATGGCTTAAGGTCTACCCAACACATCTGCTTACCCAACACCTGTGCCAACTAGCGTAATAAGTATTTTATCCATCTGCTATAAGGTCAGGAATACTGTGGGAAAGACAACCCTATCGGTGTGGCTGTAAGCCAAACAGTTAACCTTTCGACCTGATCGACTGAGACAGACCTGTACGAGGAAAAATATTAAACTGCATAACTTGAACGCCTTTGTAGAACGACTCTGAGTTACATTGAATCAATGAAAATAGGAAACGACCTCTCTGAATCACTACAAGAGATTTCGGTCAGGGTGACAGATTGTCGTTCAATTTCTTCGACATTCTGATGAATATTTTTGTTTACAAATCAAAGTCGCATAGTGAACACCAAAGGGTCCTCGAATATGCTTTTTCTCTAGAAGAACTCTATGAATATCTACTTGTTACTAATTACAAGGGGGATTTCCACACTCTTGCCTGTTGAGCTCGCCTAGGAAGTAAAAGGGTCCTCGAATATGTTTTTTCTCTAGAAGAACTCTATGAATATCTACTTGTTACTAATTACAAGGGGGATTTACACACTCTTGCCTGTTGAGCTCGCCAAGGAAGTAAAAGGGTCCTCGAATATGCTTTTTCTCTAGAAGAACTCTATGAATATCTACTTGTTACTAATTACAAGGGGGATTTCCAGACTCTTGCTTGTTGAGCTCGCCTAGGAAGTAAAAGGGTCCTCGAATATCCTTGTTCACTAAACGAACTCTATGAATATCTACTTGTTACTAATTACAAGGCGGATTTCCACACTGTTGCCTATTGAGCTTGCCTAGGAAGTAACTTATGAGATAGGCAAAATTTAAACGACTGCATTATCTTTAGGCAACAAAGCATGTCAGCTGTGTAGGTGCCAGCCTTCCTTTAATAGGACAAAAATAATCAATCACTGTGGTTCAGGGAACTGATATGTCTGATTTCTAGACAACATCTGAGCAAAAGCCTATTTATCAAAAATGATGACTTCTGGATAATCTTAAATCTAGTTAACGGTTTTTACAGTATTTTTGGGTAAAAAAATAATTTTTTTGGGATAACAAATAATTACACAAAATGTTCTAGAAAATATTCAGAAAATCCGATAACTTAAAGACTATGTGAAGCTAAACTTGTGTACAAATATTGCCGTTGAAGGGAAAGTTTTCCCGAACTATGTTCAGCTAAACTTTTGTACTATCCTTGGTGAAGTTGAACGTCATTGGAAGTGTCCCAATATTCGCCACTAATGATGACGGCTTTTCACGTTTATCCTGCAAGAAAATAATTGATTTTATTATGTATTTCCTAATAAATGATTTAGTACCTCAACGATTTGTTATAGCCTATCCGCCACAACATTGGCATGTTGCATCTTCTTCTATTGGTGGATGATCGAATTCGTCCATTCTATTGGGCTCTACAAAAAGATTAAATAATACAAAAAAAAAACCAATTACAAAATCAAGTTTTCTTACCGTTCGCTTCCATCAGCTCCGAAATGATTTCGTATTGTTTTTTTTTTTTGTTTTGGTTTTCCTGTCCCAATTCACAAGGACTGATATCTTCGTTCACACTTGCCCAAGTATTTTAAGGCCCATTTAGCTAAATACGACGATTTTCGGTTTAATAGTACTCTGGAAGAAAACAGTGAGTGCGAATGTGGCCGCTTGGAACATTGTGTCCCTGTAACAGGCACATTGTACATCTCAATTTAGTTAAAAACAATATGTGTGAACCTTCAGCTCTAACTGGAACACTGTATATGTTAAAAATCAAAAACGAACAGACACCAATCAATCATTACACTACCTACTTTTTAGATAGAATGAATTGGAAATTATTGACAATGTTCTTAATCAAAATTTTAACAAACGTCTTGCATGCTCCTCTGAAAGCTTTTACTCTAAACTTTACTCTTAAAAAAAAAACTCCAAAATTACATTTAAAAAAACTTTTTTTTTTTTTGCAAAATTTACTTAGAAGAGAGAAGCATAACCACATTTACTTACAACTTATAACTTCAATACATCATTCTTACCTATATACATATATATATCAATATAATATACTTATATTCAAAATTTATTCACCCACCAAAAAAAAACCAAGAAAAAAAAATACAACATTAACAACTACTTTCTTTCAAATCGAACAACTCATATTTCGTCTTTTTGTTATAAATAATAAATTTATTTATTATATAAAAAAAACGCAAAAAAAAAGAAAAAACATTTTTTTAATCTTTTTTATTCTTCATATATTTTTTTCTCTAATTTCGAATTTCGTATGAAAAAAAAATACGTATCGCTATAACAAAAAAAAAATATATCCAAACAACTTTAAATTTCAAACCAAACGAAAAAAAATCGATCATAACATCCAAAAAAAAAAAAAAAAAACAATTATATTCGAAATCATCCTTCAAAAATAAAACAATCGAATATATCGAAAATCCAAAACTCGATTCAAAATTCGTCAACGCTGTGCTCACAACTCACGATTACTCGCTCAATCTCTCTCTCTATCTCTCTGTCACTCTGTGTGTGTGTGTGTTGTAATCCGAACATGTAAGTACCCGAGTTTAGAAAAAGAAAAAAATGATTAACCAATTCAAAATGTTTCATTTGTGTTTTTTTGTTTGTTTCGTTTTCTTATGGTATTTGTATTGGAGATTTCTGTTTGTTTTTTTTTATTTTCTTTTTTCAATTTGTATCCGTTGTATATGTTGAAATGTAATTTCTTGTGTTTCTGTTGATTGATGTGAATAATGATGAAAACGGCGCTCAATCAATCGATTTGATTCACTGTTCAACGATTGAGTGGGCGTGGTTGAATTGGCTGTTCGTAACGATAATGAAACTTGTTAATTGATGTTGTAAAACCCAAAATTGTTTAATAGCAAAACCAAAATCGTACCGCAACAGGACGATTGACCAACCAAGCAACCATTGTACTTTATTGTATAGCAAGCTGTATGAATGATGTGCTAAAAGAACGTTAACAAAAAAAAACTGCTTGTTTATGTTTTTGGTTTTTTTTTTAGTTTTCATTTTCTTTAGTTAGATTTTTCCTTTTTTTTTTGGTATTTTATTTCGCTTTGACCTAAGCCAATTTCTAAAATTAACAAGAAACCAAAAGAGGAGCTTCGATATTTTACCCCCTTTTTACCCGAAAATACCAACTTTCACTTTGAAAGATTGTCTTCTTCTGCTTTTTGTTCTTGAGTCATTACTTTTAGTTTCTGTATCGTTTCCATTTTTGTGTTTCCTTCGTTTGTTCTGTTCCTTTGAAACATAAACATTACACTTACAATGAAAAATTCTCACTCAATTTCAAATTGTGGGGTAAGTTTTGTTAACTGAATTCTTATACATTTTTTTAACCATAAGTAGTTGACTTTTTCTCCCAACATAATAAATAATATTGTACGAATCAGCAAAATGTAGAAATTCTTGGTTTGAGTTTTCTCCTGGGGGAGCTGTCGCAGCTCTCCTGTCATTGGTCTAATGCAGAAACTATTGTCTGTGAATATTAGGGTGAATTGTTTTTGGGGGGTTTTTTTTCCTGATCGAATTCTAAAAGTGTGGACAAGTTATAATGACGCGGTCATTTAGCCTTAACCACATACGCCTCGTGGAAAGTTTTCCATATACAATTAATTAAACTGATTACTGATAGAAGAAGGAGGTGGCTATCGGGAGACACATGAGTCGATGTTGGCTATAAAGCTGGCTACTGGTCAATTATAAATTAGTTAGCGAAATCTGATAAACATGGGTACTAATAAGGGGATCTTTTGGAGTGAAAGAATCTGAAATCAGAAATCAAATGAAGATGGACCTTAACTGTGCAAAATTTAATCACCATTGAACAGCTGTACAAAGCACATATTATGCCCTACCTTGATCAATTATATCACACCGGAGAATACTTTAGTTAATCGTCATTGCACCGATCCTTGGGATTTGAGGTACTTCCGCTATAGAGTCATTCCATGTCAGACTGTACGAAAAAAACTGACTTTGATCTCTCCGATATCTTTCAAAATTTTAGTAGAAAACATTTTACCCGCGTTTCCAGAAAAAAATTTAAAAAAAATTTTGAAATTGGTATGGGCAGAATCGTGAAAAGTCATTCGATATAACATATGTATTTTAAATTTATTTTTTCCAAAACTAGTGAATGGATTTTAAGTTTGAGACCTTATTTTAAAGGTATTTGAACATTCTTTGGAAAAATATTTTCTTAAAGCTCCAAAATCGAAAAAAAATGACTTCCTTTCTGAAATTTACAGGGAATATTAAGGTTACATTGACCTTTAAGAAAATATTTTTTTAAAATTTTTCGACTTGTTCAAAGATTTAATTAAAATAAATTTTAAAAATAACAAAAAAAAATAAATTTTAAAATCTGAAAAATATTTTCTTAAAGCTCCAAAATCGAAAAAAAAAATAGAATCCATTTGACTTCCTTTCGGAAATTTACAGGGAATACTTCAACGTTGACCTTGAAGAAAATATTTTTTTCAAAATTATCGACTTGTTGAAAGAAGGCGGAAAACAGAAAGTAAATTTAAAAAAAAAAATTATAAAGAACAAAAAATTAATTTAAAAATCTGAAAAATATTTTCTTAAAGCTCCAAAATCGAAAAAAAAAAATAGAATCCATTTGACTTCCAATACTAAGGTTATGTTGACCTTTAAGAAAATATTTTTTAAAAATTTTCGACTTGTTGAAAAACGTTTAAGAAAATATTTTTTTCAAATTTTCGACATGTTCAAAGACGGTGGAAAACAGAAATTAAATTAAAAAAATTTAAAAAGAACCTACAAATACCTTTAAAAAAACGTATTATTTGTTTTAGAAAAAACATTATTTACTTTAGAAACCTTTCAAATATTGCCATGCCAATTACTGACATCTAGAGTCTGTAGCCGTACTAATGTGTCCAAAAAGATCTGCCCTCTGTATTGTCTTTGGTATTAGCAGATGGCATAGCTGGGCTGTGCTTTTGCCAGACCAGATTTGAGGTTGTGCCACTTATAAACTGAGGAATGAATTCATGGAGTTGTGGAGATTCGATCCTCCTGTAGTAAATAGTCAGACTACAGTAGTAGTAAATAGTCAGACTACATAGTGGATATCGATTCAAAGAAATGGAAAAATTCCAGATAGAAAATGCGAGAATTTATTTACAATAGTGAATAAGAATTCGTTAGAATTCGATCAGAAAAACTTAACAACTGAACAAATCACCCTAGTATATATACAATATATAGAGCTAAGAAAGACCAGTGACAAATCAAAAGAAAAAAAAAACCATCCAAGTATTTACTTTAATTTTCAACATCTTTTAATTGTTTGTTTTAAACTCTTTTTAACGATTTGCTATAATTTAATTATTCATCTCTGTAAAATGATTAATTGAACTTTTCCTATACTAATGTTTTTTTTTTTGTTTTTGTTTTTTGTAATATCTAATGGTATGCTATGAAAACAACAACAACAACTAGAGCTTGAAAGTATTTATTAACCACAACAAACACTAACTGCAACAATAACAACAACTACAACAACCTTACTCACTTATGTTTCCTTAAAGTCGTCAACCGACGAAAACTACCAAAAAAAAAAAAAGTAACGAAAATCGTTCATTTGAAACTTCTTCCTAATCGCATTAGCTATTTATTTACTATATATATATATACCTAACTACAGTCATATATATAAATATATACATATACCTCTTTACATAAATTATAGATCGTTGAATCATTTAGCATTTAAATTTGAAAGAAGAAGCAAGAAAAAAGAAAATATACACTGAGAGAAAATACAAGTCATTATTTGCAAATGGAAAAAAAAACAATACCGAGACTGATCATCTGTTTTTTTGAATTTTGTTCAGCGATTCAATCGAAAAAGTGCAAAGAATTTTTTGTAAAAAACAAAAAAAAAAAAAATTCGAATGAATTCATTGAAATTTTGAGCTGGGTGTAAGCAAAAATATAAAAGCAGCGTTTTAGTTGTAAGCGTAAGTTCGAGACCGACCACAACCGCTAATCAAACAACAACCAACCTAAACTACCAAACAACCACACAACCAACAACAACAAATTTGTTACCATTTTCCGTTTCTTTGGTGTCAATTATTTCCGTTACTTTTCCGTTTCTTTCCAACATCCGTTACATTACGTTACGTTACGTTACGTTTTTTTTTTGTATTTCTTCGTTGTTGTTTGTTTGTTTCTTTTTAAGCAAAACGAAAAGAAAAAACAATTCAAGCCAAAAAGTAATCGAAGCTCTTGGACAATAGCAACGTGTCGTAATGAAATGTATTGATGTGATTCTGATTTTAGTTTTGATTTTTCATTTCCTTCTCCTTTTTTTTTTATTTGTGTTTAGTATTTGTAATTGATGATCGATGTTTGTGTGACCATACCAAAATAATATAAAGAAAAAAATACCGAAAAAAAACCAAGTATTCCTAAAGAATCCACTGAAAAAAAATGGAAAATAAATATTGAACAAATATTTAAACGATTTGTATAAAAAAAAGAAAACATCTATTCGTAATCTCTGGTATCTTGTGTTATTTGTGTTCTACTTAATACTTTCTTTTGTGAGTTTTGAATCGTATAATAATCGTACTACTTACTACTGCTACTACTACTACTCTAAATGTTGTCGATGTTGTATTAAACTGCAGCAGTTTGAATTGATTAAGCTCCCGCCGTTCACTGTTAGAATCAAAAATCGAAGATTATATAGAAATAGAAAAGAAACGTTGGTACTAAATCTGTATATGTGACTCTGCCCACAAATGTCATCCACCCATTTGAATCATTGCCGACAATAGAAACACAAAAATCATAGTCGGAATATCCGACCGAGATATTTTTAGTTGTACGAGAATCTTGTCCCGAATATAAATTAGGGGCAACCTTTAAAGTTTATGGGTTTTTAATCGCAGGAATTGTAGAACTAACCTTGAGAAGGCCTCCAATTAAAATGTTTAATTTTAAAAAATATTAAAAATAATTGAAACATTAAAGACAAAATAATTAAAGAAATTTCTAAACTAGTCAGTTGAACATGTTAGAATGGGAAATTGCAAAATGGTGAATACCGAGATAGATAAGAAAACAGTGAAAAAGTTGCAGTCGGGCAAACCGACTTATATATACCCTCACCCTCAGTAAAACACACAAGTCTCATATTCCATAATAGCAACCTCAAAATACCGAATGTTATAGAAAACCACAAGGGGAGTTGCCAGACTACCAAGTTTTTGTCCAAAACTTTTGTCTAGTTATAGCTTTACTAAATACAGAATTTGGGCAAGATCGCTTTGGTTTGAAGATATTGCATATCGTGGGAAGAAAATATGCGAATTATTGCCCAAATACTGCTAAAGTGAGAAAATAGGTCCATAAAAAGTTAAGAAATTCAGAAGAGAAAAGTAAAAATGTCATAAAATCTAGAAAAGGTCTTTAACGTTCTTCTCAGGATCTCAAATTTAGATTACCGCGATTATTTTTTTCTGACTAACAATGCCCTGTTTTAGCGATGGAAAAGACGGGTATTGGATGGAGGAAAGATGGAGTAGTGTTTGTTGACGTTGGCCTTGAATTTGATAATGTCATAGCGGGCAGGACAAACACTTGCTGGAAGATTATTCTACATACGAACAGTTCGGCTGAAGAACGAATTATCTCCATAGTTCGTCGTCCGGTCAACCGGCCATTTGACAATGAACGGATGAGATTCCCTGGATAGCCGAGTATTCCGGCTAAATGTTCTAACTTCAGATATCTGACGAACAGATACCATTGAAATATCTATCAGTTTAAGCACAGAAATATCCTCTAAACATACATTATTTGTGGTTCTTTGAAGACATAGGTCCTGCTGTCGTTTCAAAGTTTGGTGACCAGAAATAAATAATTAAAAACAAATAGCCACAGATAAGCAAAAATGGTCCAGCTTTTGATATGAAGTTTGTCTTTGACGAAAATATTATCAGATGGAGGCCTGGCCGACACCATCAATGCGCAGACAGAGAGTTTCTCATTCATTTCAGGAAATTGTAACTCTCGCCCAAATGAAAAAAATGATGAAATTTAGCAAAAAATAATTGTTAAAAATTAAATATTAAAAAATTATGAAATTTTCTTTAAATCAAATCAAATTATAAGTTTTTCCATAACTCAAAGTCTCCGTATGTTGAATTTTTTTACGGGATAATGGTGATTAGAGTTATGGAAAAACTTATAATTTGATTTGATTTAAAGAAAATTTCACTTATGGAAGTTCGAGTTCTGGAAGTTCCAGTGCATAATTTTTTAATATTTAATTTTTAACAATTATTTTTTGCTGTATATAGAAACAGATTTTTGACTGGAGCAAACAAATAATTTTCCCAGGGTAATTTGGTGGCCTGATTTGGTGGTCACGTGAGGTTTTCGAGACAAAAAAATGTTGTTATTCGTTTTCTACATAAAAATCATTAGTTTATTTAAAAATCAATGAATTTTCACTAACACTGGCTCGGAGAAAAAAAAACTTGGGCTAAGTTATAAAGATCCCTGCGGTGGCTGTAAGACAATTTCCACACTAAGGTATGACCAACAAGGCTACACTACATAAAATCTATCTCAAGCGGTGGAAGATATCTGTATGTGTTCTATTGGAGGCTTAACCCGAATCGCCCTGGTGTAGCCATATGGCAACGTATAAGCACATGCACTTTTGTAACTGTAAAATGGCAAAGGTTTGACATTATATAGTGTACAACTTGATGTTTTTGACACGTGTGAAGTGTGTGTGTCTTTCTAACAAGTGGTCGTTTGTTACAATCGTGTTATTAGTTCTCATATGACAAGGTTGCAAATTTGAATTTAATTTAAAAAAAACCCAAAAAAATTCAGGATGATTCGGGTTAAATTAGCGAAATGAGTACTTTTTTCATTATTGTATTTATTTGCCATTTGTATTGCACTGCCACAAGGTTTTTGGCACTAATGGAATATCAAAACAAAGGATCATGGATTTGTTTCCTTTTCAAAAAATTGTACACCTAAAATAGTTTTCAGATTTCTGTTGTAGTTCCATCCATCATGAGAGTACACATTATACAGATTTATTACCCTGAAGAAAAAAATACTTTGAAATCAACGAAATTTCTTGTGACCTAAGACGCAAAATCTAGAGAAAATATCGCAATATACGTAAATCGAAATACTTTATTAAAAAAAAAAAAAAACACAACAACAAAGTAAATTAAACTTCTTATTAAATGTTTTATTGGCAACGATGAAAATACCAAAACAAAAAAAAAACAAATAAACTGACTTGTGTAGAATGTACCAAAACTATATGAACAAAGTCGAATTAATTAATTTCTATATATGTCGATGTTTTTTTTTTGTTTTTGTTTGTGTTATATTTAAACTCTTCGTCAGCCAAGTAAATATTTTATTAATTGTTTTCTTTTCTTCTCTTCCCTCTATTACATTTATGTACACTATATATCTACATATGTACGTATATAATTTTAGGAAAAGCTTGGCGATATCTGCTTCTCGCTGCGTTATGTACCGACGGCTGGCAAGTTAACCGTTGTCATCTTGGAGGCTAAGAATCTAAAGAAGATGGACGTCGGTGGATTGTCTGGTAATAAATTTTGGAAACCAAAATATTGTGAAATCCATGTTTTAATGGTTTTATGTTTGCGTATGTCTGTGTGTGTGTGTTACGCAGTGTTTTATGTTGACAGCAGATAATATATATACACATAACTGTATATATGAGTATATATAAATATTTAACAAAAGAAAAAAAAAACAATCTTTTTTGATGTACTTAACAGTTGACATATATTTGTATCTATATAATTATAAAAAGTATATCGTTATTAAACAATTGAACATCAGACACTGTGATAGGTTTGGCGATTTCACAAAATGGTCGCACGAGAATATTGAAATATCATGAATAGAAAAATTGCACTTCCAATTAGGTTGCATAGGTATGACAAATTTCCAATTAGTCGCACGAGCATATTCCAATATCATGGATAGGCAGATGGCACATACATTTAGTTGAGAAATCGCCCCATAATTTATAGAAAAACTTTAGAAAAGTAAGAAACCTTAAAAACCGCACCAACAAAATATAAAAATAGACAAATATAATTAGTCGGTTGTCCATTTATAGTTGACTTAGATTCCCATCGCTGGTATTATTTACTGGACCAAAAACGAGATTTTCTCCTCTGAATCCATTTCTCTCTCAATTGGAGAGATTTTAAACTATTAACCAGGATGGAGGGCTGCAAATAGTTTGCCTGGTAATATTCTAGGAAAAAGCTATCATAATTTGAATAATCCTTTATACAGAAAACTAATTTTTTTAGATAGACGACGACAGCTAATTTATAAAATCCATGTGATAGCCGATAGCTTTATAATTTTAATTGTAATAAATATATTTCAAAAAATAAAAATGACCAGCTAGTAGTGAAATTATATCGCCCACAGCCCAAGGATATGTGATAAGTTTCCTTTGTTTCACTTGGGAATGTTTAGGGAAACGCGAACGTTAAACACTTATAGGAGACCTGTTTCATCTGAGATTGATGTAGCGCAGCAGTAAGAGAATCTGTGTCTCGAACATAGTTTACACAAAATGTTCTGAAGGAAATCGAAAATTGTTCATGCTAATGGTTGTGATAAATATGATTTGGATTAGTTTATGGCTGGATTTTCTAGCTTAAACTCAGTGTCAGATATTAAGAGTATGTGATTTAATCAGAGTATTGCTACCAAGGTTGCATCTTACCTCTATTACACAATAAACCCAGGAACCAAACCAAATAAGACCTGAAAAGTTTTGTCTTGGATGTAGAGAACCCAAGGGAATTGCTGAATCCTTCAAAATGAGTGGCCATGCGCAGCAACTGTTGATCAAATTGATGTACAATGTTCATCAAATTGATGTACAATATTCATCAAATTGATGTACAATATTCATCAAATTGATGTACAATATTCATCAAATTGATGTACAATGTTCATCAAATTGATGTATAATGTTCATGAAATTGATGTACAATTTTCATCAAATTGATGTACACTGTTCATCAAATTGATGTACAATGTTCATCAAATTGATGTACAATGTTCATCAAATTGATGTACAATATTCATCAAGTTGATGTACAATGTTCATCAAATTGATGTACAATGTTCATCAAATTGATGTAAAATTTTCTTCAAACTGATATTCAATGTTCATCAAATTAATGTAAAATGTTCATCAAATTGATGTACGGAACTGAAGAAAAGATTAATGAAAAGTTCTACATCAAACTATTCAGGAGCACTATCTCATTCCGTTCAACCGCTAACCTCTTGTCGGATATTAACATACGGACGGAGATAATAGATCGCCTTGGACGAAATCCGCTGAGGATGAGCCCAATGATATAGAAAAATTATTTGTTTTGAAATAGCCTTTTAGGTTTGTGTCTTAAGTCTTTCGTTTTGCGTATCATCGATTTGATATGAATAGAAGTTTATCAGGTTTGTGTCTTCGGACTTTTTTTCTCTTTCTTGGTACAATAAACACAAAGCCGGCTATGTGTTGTTAAAGTCCTCACAGTGTTTCGTAGTCTTCAAAATATATCAAAGAAAACATTTAGATAGTTTTTCTTTTTTAAATATTTGAAATCTTAAGATTTAGCATAACTTGTTAGTGTTAACTTTGTTTTGCCTATCACGTACGTTTAAACCTATCACAGTGTGTATTTTTAGAAGTATCTCTTTAGTCGATTCCCATCGGCATTTAGTTTGTCTTATCTAACTCTATTACAAGTTTTTTTCTTAACATTAACTTTACATTTATGAATATTAGTTTTTCGTTCGATACCTTTTTGCTAAAATTTTTTTATAAATCAATCTAAAAGCTTTCAAATGCTAATGATTACTTCCAAATCATATCGAAACAAATAAGCTTTCATTTTATTTACATATCTTTTTTCCAACTCTAAAGCCTACGATTTTTTTGTATTATCAATATAAATTTTTTTCATACTTATGGATATTTTTTGAGGTCAACTATCAACTGAATGAGATACGTTTTTTTTCCCCGGCCAGAGGAAATGGAAAACGGCAGTTTTCTGTCTCCTCAACGGTCCGTCGCCAATTGCCTGCCTATTCCTTTAGTTAATTAAACATTTATGTTGCCTAAGTGTAGCTATTCGTATGTAGTCATTTAGTGTATGTATGTGTTTGTATGTAGTTGGCTTTTTGTTTTGCTTGATTTTGTGTTGTTTTCGTTTTTTTTTTGTCTCGCCTCTAGTCGAAAAAACTGAATCATGGGAAATTATCATTAAAACGATAATCGAACTAGAGCAAATTTTTGACGTACCGTTTTGTTTTTGTTACTTTCGTTTCGCCGCTTCAAGTTGCCTCAAAAAATATCGCCCTATAACGAAAAAGAGTTCTTCTAGGCTTTTACAAACAAACAAACTATTTGAGAGAAAATAAGAAAAAGTCAAATGCGTTTTTGGTATATTTTTATGTTTTGTGTCTAACGAAATTGTGTAACCTTATGTTGATAATCAGTTAACTTACTTTTTGGTGTTTTCCTTTTCTTCTGTTGATTTCGTTTACGAAATGTTCAATTAAATATCGTATAACAACTTGTGTTTTAAATTATATATCCGATTTTGTGTTGGTTGAAATTTTTACAAACAAAAAAAAAAAATAATTATTAAAAACAATAAAAACTAAAAATACTAAAATATAATCCAAAAGATAATAATAGAGTTAATATGCCTTAATCGTAACCGATGATTTAACGAATATTAAATATGTGTGTTGTTGGCAAACAAAACAAAAAAATAAGCAAACCATTCAAAAAAGATGCAAAATATGGAATATTTTTATTATTTTCTCTTTCTTTTTTATTTATTTCTATTTTCTTTTATAGATCCATATGTGAAAATTGCCATTATGCAAAATGGAAAACGTTTGAAAAAGAAGAAGACAAGTATCAAAAAATGCACCCTCAACCCCTATTATAATGAGTCGTTCTCATTTGAAGTACCATTTGAACAAATACAAGTATGCGAGAATGTATTATACTATCCTATTTAAAGAATTACAAAAAAACAACCCACCCACCCCCACCAACCTACCAACTACCAAATTACCAAAAAAAAAAAATTAAAAGATACCAACTACTAACTAAACTTCCCCACCTACGGCCTATGTTTGATACAACTCTCTCCCCATCTCTCTCTCTCTGCCTCTCTGTATCTCTGTCTGTCTCTCAACCAACCAATGACACAAAACTTTACTAACTTTATTCCAACTCCAAGTCTATGTTGACCATGAAATGTTTCCCCTACGTCCACCTGCCTTCTTAACACTTTGTTAATGTTTGAAACTTTCTTAAGTTCTTGGAAAAACCAAATTCCCCTCCGCTGTCAAAATGGTCTCTCCCTACCACCAACCAATCAACCAACCAACAACAGCCACCACCACCAACAACAAACAATGACACTAGACAAACAATCGGACCGTGCCACACCACAATCGAGTTTGTATATTTAGGAACTGAAGACGAGTACCGAACAATAGCAACAATTACCACAGCAATAAAAACAAAACCAATCCCCCTGTTGAATGATAATCTATCCTTCAGACATACAATTCAGATACAAAACAAACAAAAATCCCTAAAAATAAATTGATGTTTTGATGTTTAAATGTTGTGCTTTACCAAGAATTACCAAACAAAAAAAAAACAAACCAAATAATTGTTTATCATTTGTGTATACAATTTGTTTAATTTTGTGTGTATCCTTACATTTTTGTTTCATTCATTTTCTTTTGCAAAATACCCACAACCAAACCAAATTCAAGTGTGTTAATGTGAGGAATGAATTATGAATGCATAGTATGTTTCACAATTTCTGCTGTAGACATTCTTGTAAATTAAAATCTCTGTAATATTGACACAACCATTTCCTCCAAGATATTCGTACTTGACCATTTACTTTTATTTTGTACAAGTTATTGTATTGAACAGCCGGGGCAGCGGCGTGCATAAAATCCTGTTCCATAAATAAGGGAAATATATGCTCTTTCGATTAAAGCAATATGTAATATTTCTAAGATTTTAATTAAAATCTCCAATGAGATTTGCTGGTATTGCTAAATTAAATACAAACGAAAATTTGTGATGTAAACGCAGCTTTTGTGATTTGATCCTTCCTAAGTCTTCTGTTATTTCTTTGGCTTTGCTTTAGAATGGATTGCTATCATTTGCAGGTTTGTGTCTTTTCTTTGACTTCAATATAATTTCCTGTTTCCAGTTTGTGTCTTAAGTCTTTTTGGCTTCTATGAAATTTCCTAGTTCAGGTTTGCGTCTTAAGTCGTTTTGGCTTCTATGAAATTTCCTAGTTCAGGTTTGCGTCTTAAGTCTTTTTGGCTTCTATGAAATTTCCTAGTTCAGGTTTGCGTCTTAAGTCTTTTCGGCTTCTATGATATTTCCAGTTTTACGTTTGTGTCTTAAGTCTTTCCTTTGACTTGAATATAATTTCCTGTTTCACGTTTGTGTCTTAAGTCTTTTCGACTTCTATGAAATTTCCAGTTATACGTTTGTGTCTTAAGTCATTTCGGCTTCTATGAAAGTTTCTGTTTGAGGTTTGTGTCTTAAGTCTTTTATCTATAAAATGTCCTGTCTTTTCGGCTTCTATGAAATGTCGACTCATTTAAATTTTAGTTATTTCTCAGAGGTCTGTAAATAAGTTTTTCGCATCTCCTCCTAAATCTCTCACACAATCTCTATAAATCTCTCTAAGTAAGCAAAATTCTCTCTAACATATCTCATAAATTCGTATGAATGGAGGAAATTTGTTTATCGATAACAGCAGTGTTCAATAAGATTATTTAACAGAAACACATTTCACTGAAGAAAATTGGCTGCATTTCCACATTTGCAGTTAACCGAATTTTGATTAGGTATATTCTCTTAATAGTCGTACCTTTACGACTTGTTTCTAGTGTAACACTTCATTTCGTATCGTTTTCCAAGATATGTATATGCGTTGAATTCAATATTTACTCGGCTTTAGTTTAGACCCAGGCCAATAATGCTTTATCTAATGACTTTCTGCAGTTATAAAAATGTACGAGGGATAACATGCCATTGGATCTGTTAAAATGAGGGTGAATCTGTGTTCATACTACCAAAAATCAATTGTGAAATTACTACCATATTCATTTTATAGTAAGATACATTTTAAATTGTAATTAATCGGCCCATATTAACACACGGTCGCTGTGTTCAAAGTAAATGTTCTTGTAACACACGACCAACCAGACAGAAACATCTTTATTTTGTTGAATATCTGGGTTTTGCTTTGATTTCATACAATTCAATGTTGTTTCTTTCAGAACCTACAATTATTATCAGTACTATTCGTAGTTTTGAATTGATGTGCGCTTTCAACATTTCTGTTTCAATTATGGCATACGAAATTCAGTTTATATTACCAATTTCTTTATACGTTTTTCTTTTATGATTTGCCAAAACAATTAAAAAAAGGTTTTTTTCCGTTTTCAAAATCAAACAAAACTTAGTTTGCAGTAAAAACAAAATTTCCAAAAATAAAAAACGAAAATAAACATTTAGAACCTTATTTGAATCCTCCTTTAAACGCCCGTCCCCCCCGCCTCAAAACCAACAAAAATGCATAAATATTGTTTTGTTTTGTAGTATTGAAACACTACACGTTCAATTAGATGATATTTAAACAACAATAACAACAACAAACAGTAACAATATTAACTACAACAGCAATTTTCGAATTGTTAACAAATTTATGTTGCTTTAACTCAAATCTCAAAATGCTGCCAGCCACACTGAGCATCTACACAATATCTATATATTTTTATGTATACATACATATATAGTTTATGTACCAACTACTCTACAACAACTTACCCCAACTCTTACTCTGAACTACTGAACTGATCCAAAAAGAAATATATATATATATATATATATCAAAATCCAAATCCAAACCATGTAGAACACTTACCAAAAAAAAAATAAAAATACCCCCTTACAAGTTTACACTCGTTGCGTTAGTTTTGGAGTTTTGGTTTTTTTTGTCCATGAGAAAACACTTCAGAAATAATGTAACGAGAGCACAAAAGCAAAAACAAACCACCAAAAAAAAACATAAGTGAGTGAGCATTTCCAAAAAAAAAAAAAAACGAAACTAAAAGTACACTGGCATAGCTCACTGCGCAGCGTCTTGAAACACGCCCCCGGGGTTCGTTGTTTTGACACTGTCTTCTGATTTGATACAAAACCAACCAAACATGCTACTACTACTACTACAGTACACCATCAACACCTACCACCACCACCACCAAATCTTAAAACAACAATAACAACAGTTACAACAACATCAAACAAAGTTCAAATTATACACCAGAGGAGAAATTCTCTGAGCCTTGAGCCTTTGAAAATGTAGCGTAACCTAAGGAAAACCTGAAATCATAACCATAACCAACGAACGAACGTCTGGTGATCCGGATACCTTACACTTAGTCTCAAAATAAAACCCCTGTCGACTAGGGTTCTACACCTTTTGTCTCTTGACTCTGCCCTCGGATGTAGGAGAGTGGAAAGTGCAAAACGCAGACCCCCTTGAAAACCTGGCCCCCTCGTGAAAAACAGGAAACCACAACTAACTATTAGGATTGAATATTATACATTTTCGTTTACCAGTATTTAATGAACATTGTTCTTTTCTTCACCTTGGCTAGTGCTGAAATTTCAAAACAATACGAAAAGCTTTACTAACTTTTCATTTGGCCTAAATTTCATTAAACACCGAAGAGAAAACAAACAAACAAAAGGAAGAAAAAGAAATTTGTTCATTCAATGAAAATAATAAAGAAGAAAAAAAACCAAACAAACAAACTACCACCCCCACATAACCTACATTTGTCCGCAGACACCCATACACACACAAATAAAAAAGTAAAACACTAAACCACCCACTCCTAATGTCCGCTGCAGACCCTTAACCTCAAGCGAATGAGGCAAACATTGTACACACTCCACCTAGCCACCATAATTCCCTACATGCCATTAACAATTCGACACCTGATTTGCACCAGGATTTGCTAAATTCCCGGCCACACACACACACCCACCCACTCCTGCTCTGTACTGTTGTGAAATGTACACCGTAGTGAAAGAAACCTCCCATGCATGATTTTAAAATTCAAATTCAATTACAAAATCGACAAACAGAAGCTATTCACCAAAGCCAACACCCACACTCACTCACTGACTCACTTGCCCCCGCCCTCACACACTCTTTGCTGTACACCCAACACCATGATGATCTGATGATCGTAGATGAAAGTTTAGAACACTCAGACTCACTCACTCTCACACTCACCCATGGCCACTGTATGAACACTATAATATAACGCAAGCATTGTATGCATATATGTACACACAATAATAGTTAGTGTATGTATAAGCATTGCATATGTATAAATGTTGTTGGTCTACAACAACAACAGCAACATCCACATATATATATATATACATATATAAATATACATAATGAAAAAAAAAAAACAAAAATGGCTGTGTTCACCAAACGCCCTCTGTAGCCGATATTTAGCTTTTATGTTTTAGTTTTTTATTTCGGTTATCGTTTGATTTTCGATTTTTATGTTTTCTGTTCTCTTTTTCGTTGTTGGTATTTATCATATGCCTTAAGCCACGAACACAAAAATAACAAATGTTTATTTACCCCAGCAATCCGTGACAGAATCTTAAAATCCCACAAGCCCTCCTGTGTCCAGGTGTATTCGTCCAGCCCAGACCAGACCTTTTTTTTATAAGGGAGGGGGGTTTAATAAACATTTGCTAGTTTTATGTTGACGGTTTTGTTTTTTTCTCTGTCTCTTTTTATGAGTTACTATTTTTGTACATACTTTACAATTACTTTAAGTGTTATTAAAAAAAAAACAAAAAAAAAACAAAAAACTTTGGCACCAAACTCCCGAGTATGTATGACACCTCCGAAAAAAAAAACAAAAGAAAAACTTAGCAACCTTTAAATGTATCTTCTTCAACTCTTACATACTACTACTCTACTCTACTACTCGTACTTCTCAAACGAATTCCAAAAAAGAATATGTAAAGAAACGCAAAGAACGCAAAACCAACCAACCAACATCACTCTTTACCAGAGTACAAAAAAAAATCTTCCGCCTCAACAACAGAATTCTTTAAAAGATGATACATAACCAAAAAAAAACAAACATATATCTGAAAAAAAACAACAACCATATGTATCCTTAACTTCTAGCCCTAATAATGATGACTAATATTGTGTTTTTGTTTTACTCCTGTTTTTTTTTTTGTTTCTATTCAATCACTGAATCATACACTCACATGAATCGTACATAAGAAAATCTGTTTGGTTATCACTGTTGTGGATTACGATCGTATCGGTACTTCTGAGCCCATTGGACGCTGTATATTGGGATGCATGGGAACGGGCACTGAATTGCGGCATTGGTCAGATATGTTGGCTTCACCACGACGACCCATTGCCCAATGGCATACCCTCAAAGATCCCGAGGAAACAGATGAAATTCTTAAGAATATGAAGTAAATTGCATAAAAAGGGATACGTAATAATCCATCATCAATCATAACCAGCAGCTGAATAACAAAAAAAAAAAAAAAACTCACACACACACACAATCATCATATCCATTCCAAGCATTCGACGACAACAGTCACAGAGAGAAAGCCGACAGAAGCAACCAGGAAACTCGTGTCGAGACTTTCCTTACTCTAAGGTATCAACCCACAACAACAGCAACATCAACTATAACAACTACAACAAAAAAGTAAGCATTTTTATTGTGAAGATCTTAGAAACCAAAAAAAAAAAAAGGAAAAAGGTTGGTAGACTTTTAACATTTTCAGGAGGTCACTCCAACAACAAATTTGCATTAAACTCCCTTTTGTCTACTTCAAGGATATCAAGTGAATTTTTTTCGCCTTTAACAAAACAACTATAATCACGCATCAAACTAACAAAGAAATACTGAAATAATTTAAAAAAAAAAAAAACAACCAGCCGCCATCAGTAATATTTAAACAAACAAAAGAAACATCATCATCGTCGTCGTCGTTTATTAGTAGTTAAAAGTTATAATTTAAATCAAAGAATCTATGAAAAAAACCAACAAATTAAATTTAATAACAAACACCACAACAACAAAAATGTCCCACACATTTATCACCAGCATACACATAGAAAAACAATAAAACAAAACCAAAGAAAAACTAACAAGAACTAACAACAAAAAAGAACAAAAATAGTTAAATTTTCCAGAAAAAAATAAAACAAAAACTAATGTAAAAACATGGCCATTCCCATTTAAAATAAAAAAGAACACAACACACAACTAATACAA
Organism: Hydrotaea cyrtoneurina; assembly: GCA_958296145.1. Lineage (NCBI taxonomy): Eukaryota > Metazoa > Arthropoda > Insecta > Diptera > Muscidae > Hydrotaea > Hydrotaea cyrtoneurina. The sequence goes on along the minus strand of OY282514.1, from coordinate 16,876,956 downwards.
TCAAATAAGCATAACAAGAAAAGAAAACAAACAAAGACTAGGGATGGATGATTAAGAAATTGATCAAGCATTTCAATTAAGCAAATATTAAAATTAACTAAGCAGTCGAAGGTAAATGAAAATTAGGAAAATTAAAATTGATGAAATAAACATTTAAACGCACGTAGTTCATTATCAGCAATACTTAATTGAGTTCTTGTCAGAGCGATTTAATTGCCGAACAAATCAATTACGTTATCACACACTTGAATTTATTACAAATCCAATTAATTCGTCTAGACATTTCAATTCGGAATACATTCGAAAGCTCGATTAATTTAAATAATTCAAATCGTTCAATTGTTATTTTATAGAAATCACAAGTTTGATTAGAACTGAATTAAAAGCAAGCAGTGTATTCATCACAACAGTTAAAACCGTAATCCGTTCTTTGAACCCGATTAATTATAAATTCGAATTCATTGCAAAATCGTTGAATTAGTTTCTTCACAAATCCAAAGTATTAAAATCCACTGGTATCAAAAATCAGGGCTGCCAAAGGGCCATTCTTTGAAGTAAATGAATGTTGGCAAATTGTTTTAAAGCCAGGTCTGGGACCGATTAATTATAAATTCGAATTCATCGGAAAATCGTTGAATTAGTTTCTTCAGAAAACTAAAATTCACTGGTATCACAAATCAGGGCTGCCAGATGGCCATTCTTCAAAGTAAATTAAAGCTGTCAAATTGTTTTAAAGCCAGGTCGGGGACAGTCTCATCATTTGGGCCGATGCAGAATCCTGCTGGAACAGATAATTGTTAAGTGTTTAAGATGAGTTGATTTATTGTACGACCACATCGTACAGAGACACCCCACCAAACCTTGACTGAAGCTGGGTATCACCCCCATCTACCCGACAAATCAGTTCAGATGATTCCTTAGAAAATCTATCATTTTGTGCGGAGAATTTTGAAAATATCGCCTTTTTCATTTCACACTTGAAAATCGCTATTACAGCGATACGATTCGCACTATCTGACCACACCATGGTCCTGATATTTTCTTGATTGACTGTCATTTCAATTGAATATCCTCAAAGTTGTTCGAATTTATTCTGAACTTAGTCAGCATTCACTTCATTTTGGTTAATGAGGGAAATTTGACAGTTTTTCTTAATTCTACCACTGGAAACTAATTCCCTACTTAATAATATTCCACCAACATCTCTACTGATTAAGCCACCACCGGCTATTCTCGAACTTGGTTAATTCAAATTTTTGATTAATTAACGCATTTCGATTAACAATTTAATCAACCATCCCCAAGTTTCACAGATTATTCAACGTCAACTGTAAGATATTTGTATTTGCAAAACATGTTTTGACATTTTACTGATTTTTGCTTTCATTGCACATCCTCTGTCATCTTGTTTTGCATGGCATTTTTGCATTTCCGTTAAAGGAAACCCAACTCCCACAGTACATTATGTATGTAATTCAGAGGCAATGCTTTCTGAGAAGTTTTTTTCTATCCTTTTTTTGAAAAATGTACCAAAAAAAAATACGCAACATATTAGCAAGGCAACAAACTGCAAAAAATATGATGATATACAAGCTCAGGTTAAGAAAAGCCAGTGATGGCAAAGAGGGAAATTTTTTTGTTGAAAAAGAATTCAGAAGTTTTCAGGAAGCTGCTGATCTTTAGGGACAGAAAATATAAGATTCCATAGAGTAGACGATAGAAATTCGCGTACAATGCCATCATTAGGCAAAGGCAATGATGGTAATGTCATCAATGCCATTTCTCCTTTTCAAGGGAGAAGTCAACAGAAAGCGTCGGTCCATTATGAATAGGTCAGAAGTAATCTTCCACTACACCGCCACCTACATATTCTGGTTAGGAAATGTTACTGATGGCAATGTCATCAGTAATCAAAAGCAATTGTAGGGCCATCAAAGCCATTTATTGAAATTAATACTGTAGTTTCGAGCTTAGCAATTCTGGATGGTTATATTTCGTCGAACGCCGACGACGCATGTCCCAATAAAAATTGTATAAGCAAACAAATCAATATAAATTTCTAGGATAAAGGAAAAGGAAATACGACGAATTTGGTCAACAAATGATCATCAATTGCGCCAACTAGAAGCTTACGCAAGAAAATTACTTTGCATTAAGCAAGGACAACAAGGAAACAAACCTGCGGGTTTTACCTGTCCTTTAAAGAATGGAAAATACCCTCCAAAGAAACATACAGATAGCATCGAAACCTTTGTCCTCAACAACAGTGTCAAGCTGTATTTAATAGGCTGAGCTTGATATTTAAATCTGGCCGAGAGTAATTGAGGATATTGTGTCTGTGACTATGCATTCTGCTTGCTGTTGGAGGAATGTGACTGGGAGTCCCATTTTATGCTGTTTTGGATAACTGAGGAATTACAAACTTAAATATTCACTAATCAAAATGGGAGTAATTAAGGACTTTTAATTCTGTTACTATTGTTGTTCATATGGGAATATGGCAGAGATTGCGTTTATAATGAGCTCCAATGAAACAGGTTTACAGTATAAACATTATTTTTCGAATGTTGAGTATTTACAAAACTGGAAATATTCCATAATCAAAATAGTATTGAGCTATAGCCCACAATTTTCCACGGGCAAGGATTCGATGCCCTAAATATTTTCCTTCTTTGCTCAAAATCAATATTTTGAATTCTTTCTTATTTGTCGTGTGTTGCCTTGCCTACTCTCTACAAATGTTGGTCTTCTTTATCTATTATGAAAATAAATGAAATGAACAAAAATATATTAAACAAAAGTCAACACGAAAAGTTTTTCCTTTAAAGATCTCTATTATTACAAAAAAAAAAAATTACAAAGATGAAAACCCTGCAAAAAAATGACAAATTCTATTAAACAAATTATTATTATTATTATCAAAGTCTATATTGAGAAATCAATTTCAAAGTTGTTAAATTTTAGTCAAAAAAGAAAGAACTTAAACTTCAAAACAAACAAAAAAATAATAATTACAACAAAATCATATATAAAAAAAGACGTTAACAAACAAAAAAATAATAATAATTCTTTTTATTTATTGAAATTATTAAAGAGAAAATTAAACACAAAAAAAAAACGAGTTTAGTTCAGTTTCAATTTTTACTTAGTCTGTTTATAATTTACAATGAAGACGAAGCAGGAGAAGAAAAAACAAATGTTACTACTGTTAAAATGTTAAAACAAAAAATAAAACACAAAAATAATAAAAATAACGAACGATATGATAGCAAAATATTAAACAGAAAGACAACTTAGAAGGAAAATAAAAAAAAAAAAAAAAAAATGAAACACAAAAACCAAAACCAAAAGGACAGACGGACAAATAAAAACAGACTTTTAAAAACCAACAAAAACAAACTCTTTTCAAGAAACCCCCGCAAAAAAAAACTGTTATGTACATTATAATATTTTAAACAAACAAAAGAAAAAGAAAAGAGTATTTAGCAAACAAAAAGAAACACAACAAATAAATACTAATTTATTAAAACCATACATTACACTTACATATATACATATAAATACTACTATATATATATATATAAATATAATTATAAATAAACTTGGAAAAGAAAAGAACAAAAATCTCTCTCTACAACCAACACAACAACAACAAATTCCTTTGAAAATAAAATGATAATTAAAAAGAAAAACTAAAAGCAAATACCACAAAGTTTAACTTTAACCAGTGATTTGGAATGAAAATTATACATATTGTAATTCAAAATTATTTATTTTGTTTATTTTCGGCGTTATTATTCCAGCCCTAAGTTTTCAAAATTGAAGAGAACCAAAAAAATATATCAACTGCTCGGTTTTATAATTAATTTGCTCACTTTTTTACAGTGTCCACCGAAAGTCCAGACACAATATTGAAATGTTTTCTTTTTTCCTTGGTTTATGTAGAACTTACAATATGTCTTAATAACATCAGAATGAAAGAAAAACAATGGCCGTATAAGAAATTATCATGAATTTATATTTAGTGTTTCAATTTAAAAGAATAATTGTTCATAGCTTAAAAAGAAAAGTAATTACTTGTTGTAACATAACATAATCATTGGCTCCAATAAACACAGATTAGTCTCAAAACGAAAACAAACGAATGTCTCAATTTCAAGGGAACCCTAGAATCGGTGGGCTTTTGACTTTCTAAAACAAAGTCTACTCTACAGTCAGCGATGGACAATTGACTGAAAATCGAATAAATGCTAATAGACTCGGGTTCTAATTATTACAATCGATCAATGGTTAAGCGATTTGGTGTTATATCAAAATGGCAAACAAAACTACAGGAAATAAAAATGAATATCAAAAACCACTGATCTTCATCTAAAGCAACACCTTCAGATACAAATTGGGGAATAATGGGGGAATGACACTAGATCGAAATCTTCAACTAAAGCGTCATCTTCAAATTGAGAATGATACTCAATATATTAATTATATGGTTGTTTGTTGAAGGTCGATCATTAATTAAAGCGTCACCCCTTCCTGTTCAAATTGGAGAATGATATTCAATATTGTTTAAATGATAGTTCGTTGAAGATCTTCAAGTCAAATTGGTGAATGATATCCAAAATATACAGTAAGTTAGTTGAAGAGCACACACTGATTATCAACTAAAGCGAAATCTTTACATTCAAGTTAGAGAACACTATCCCACTGAAATCTTCAACAGCACCGCCATCATATTTAAATTGGTGAATCACAATCAATGGTGGACACTTGACTGAAATCTACAACAGCCGCATCTTCATATTAAGTTAGGAAACGATAGACAACCGTGGACCGTTGACTGAAATGAAGAAAAGGAAGGAAGAACTAAATTTGTAAAAAAAAAAACAAAACTGGCAATTTCTATTTAATGTTTGAATCCGACGCAGTTGCCGATTTTCCAACCGGTTGGCAATGTATGCACCTAATTTAAAAATCTCTATCTATAACAAAAATTCGCTAAACGAAGTTCAACTAATGACAATACAATCGATCTTTGTCACAGGCGGATTTCTCTCAACAGAGGACAACTATAACTTTTTCTACATAAAGTGGAATCCAATATTTACAGCAAATAGACTAGTGGGGCAGACGAACTGCCAAGTTAACGATGGACATTGGCGCACACTCAACCTACACGACCATCAACATCAGTTAAAGGGTTTCGTTAAAATAACGTTTTCATACCGAGATATTTTAGAGAAATTAAATGTTGTCAGCCAAGACCTCATTATTTTCCTCTTCACCGAGATGATAGAAAAACATTTTCAATTTGGTTTGCTTTTAACAAAACCATTTCGAAAACATCAAACGAATTCAGACACTGAACATACTCATTACAATACCAATTGTGCATATTTTATATGTATCAGTGTAGTGTAATTTCCCATCAGTCATGATCAGAGCTGGTCCCTGCATTTGGGAAAGGTATGTGTTGGTATCTCACATCGCGGTTCTGGATAATTCCCACTAAGATTTTTAGTTTTTGTTTCCTCTATTGACTAAACCAGAAACAAAAGACTTTAAGTCGAAGCCTTCACTGTTCCTCTTAGAGATATAGGAATAATTTGAGTGGCTATCTAGTTTTAAGTGCAGACTGACAAACTGATCGTAGTTAAAACGAAAACAACTTGCGGCTACCCAGCATTAAACACTTTCCGTGGCGCAATGGAAACCTACGGCTATTAAGTTCTAAAAATAACAAAAGTTCCACAACGTAGCCCTGATAAGTTTCCTTCACGTCCGGTTCAATTACTTCATCCTATGGAGTAATATGATTTTCCATGGACAGAAATCGTATGAATCGATTTCATTGGCAGATAACAGTGGAAGGAAGGAAAACACGTATAAATGCTTAAACCAGTGGTCGGTAGATTTCAGACAAACACAATTAAAGTAATAAAATGAAAATAATAATAATTAAATCGAACCTAAATGTTCTCTCACTCTATACGTTTTGTATTTAAACCAGTGGTTGGCGCAAAGGCCTAAGCTCAAAAGATTGGATAAGAGAGTAAAGGTGTGCAATTTTAAAATTATTAAGAACAAAAAAAAGTACAGCTTCTTGTTTTGCTCCGTGTACGAAAGTCTGAATTCCAATTCGTTCGGTAAAGATAGTTATTCTTTCGCACACAATCTCTGTTATCATCTTCGTTAACAGTTCTTGACAAACTGCTAAATGACGACCCTTTATTCAGTCGCGAATTTAAAGACGTTCGAAAATTGTGGTTGCTGATTCAAGGACAATCTATTGGGCAGTCGTCCCAAGCATTAGTTAGGTTGAAAACTGCAGCTGTTACAAATTCGTTTATAGCAAATTGGTAGAATGGACCATAGCTGTACTCAATTGGAACAAATTCACATCCGACTTAGGACGGGTGACCATGGAAACGACTTTTTCTTTTCGAAGCTGATCACAAGTAGAAAACTATAATATGTCAACAAATTTATAGGAGAATACATAAAATGTTTTTAATTTACAACTATGTAATATAAAAAAATATTTTGTAAAATGTGCAGATTTGAAATGGATTTCATTTGAAATTAGTGTAAAACATCTTTAGTAATGCGTCCAGACTTTTGTGTGGAACACACACTGTATATATTTTAGGAATACGACGAATTTTACTTTTTATTTTTAGTTTTATTCGTATGATTATATTTATGTTGTTATTTTGAATGTTATTAGATAATAGATATTATATATTTTAATCGCCAGTCATTTCAAATAGATTTTCTTTATTATTATTTATTGTTACAAATTTACTCTTGTTTTACAATTTCCCTTATTTTACCAGCCTAACGTATACATAAATATATATAGTATATTAAACAAAGAAATTAAAGGAGAAGAAACCCGAAAAAAAAATATTTAAAGAGATTATTAAGAACAATAATAGTTATTACTTACTTATTTATATTATATGCATATTATTATAAACAAACAAAACAAAAAAACATACATAATATAAATATAATAATAATAACAATAAAAAATATTAGCATACATGAAAATAAACTATTAAAATCCAAAAAAAAAAAATCTTTAATTAATTTAAAAATAACAATAAAAAAAATAACGCAATATATTATAAATGTGCAAACAATATATAATATATTGAAATTAGTTTAAAACAACAAAACAAAAACATAAAAATAAACCTCAAAACAAAATACAAAAACCAAACTAGCAAGAAGATGATATACATAAATATATATATATATATATACATAAACAATTTAAAACAATAATATTTTGTCTTTTTTAAATACCAAAAAAAAAGAAAGAAAGAGAAAAACTAGAAAAACAAACAAAAAACTTAAAAAGTAGATGTTTTTTTGTCCTGTATAAATAACAAAACAAGAAAAAAGGAAAAAACGAACAAAAACCTAAACAATGGCCATACAGAAAAATGCAACTAAAAAAATAGGAAAAATAAATATGTATAATAATGATAATATTAAATATATACTATATTTAATTAAATATTGATTAAAAGAAAGAAAAAACACTACAAAAAGATAAATCTTTTGGTTTCGTTTATTGTTTTTTATGATAGTTTTCACCCCCCCAAACAAATATGTAAAATATTAATTTGAAAATGTTATAATCACACACAAACACCGTTAACACTCCCACACACATACATATGACATGGAAATCATCATCAAACCCCGAACATATTTATAATATATATATACATATACATACAGACATACATCTATACATACATAGGTAGTATATTCCCTCGTATATATTGAAATCGAACAAAGTAAAAAAAAAATAAAAAACCAAAATGTTGAATGTTTCAAATTTGATTTATATAAGAATCTAACTCTATATGTTCCAATAATAAACGATAACAAATATTGCATTATCAAAGAAACTATTGCAGAGTTTTAGTTTGAATTTGTTTTGTTTTTTCTTTTCTGTGTCGTTCCGTTGCGTTGCGTTCTTATTGATTTTGACGTTATCGTCGTTCCAAACCGAAACGTTAGTACCTCTCTTCACGCGATCAGAAAGTCTTGAAAACAAAAACAAACAGAACACCGATATACTCTTATAGGTCAGTTATTATGAAGCCCCTATAACATCACCTCATCACCACTTAAACTCCCCATAAAAAGAAAAAGGACACATTCAAAAAATAAACACAACATTTCATTGTCCTCATGTGGTTTTTGCGTTTAAAGAACTGACCAATCTAAACAAAAACAAAACATAAGAATAAGAATAAATAAACTGAACGAATATATAGCAGATATGGAATAGATTTGGTTTTGTTGTTGTTTATCGTTTTGAGTTTTCAAAATATGTCGTCCGTTAAAGCCGTAGTCGTTTGGTTTAGATGAAGCTAGCTAGCTAATAGAACAGAAACAAAAGCACTCAATAATTACGACTTGTAGCTGTATGCAGGAACTACAAAAGGTCATGGTGTCGCCGGGGTCGGTCAGTAAATGGTTTTGCTGTTTGAATCAACTCCAAGAGTCACAATTCTCACCGAGATTTCCTTCCTTCATCATGGCCAGTGTTTAAAAATGTTTGATGAAAAAAGTAAAATATCGCAAAACGTCTCTAGATTAAACAAGTACCGCAACACAGGACAATAAATCTTTCGACAATTGTTGGACAAAAGAGGTTTACTTTAGAGGTTTTTGTACGCACGGCCCAAGAACAAACTTATCATTAGGATAGAAGGGACTTGAAATAAAGTAGACATCATGGGACTTCAATGGCAAAAATTGGACTGTTGAAAACAAACGGGTGCATGGATGGCAGGTAATTTAACAGCTCACCTTTCAATTCTTGCTAAAAGGAAAACGTAATTAGTTAGATGATGTGTTTATGAAACGAATGGGTTTTTCGTTTCGTTAAAATAACGAACAGAAATTCTGTTTCGTCAGTTTGGGGTTTTGTAACACGAAAGTCTCAGTTAAATTCGAATTGAAATTTGTTTCTTATGTATTTTCGTGTGTATTGTCTAATTGGATTCGATGGAGCTATAGAAACACAATTCAGATTCGTTTCGGCCACAGACGTTTCTGTTCGTCTCAGACGCATACGTTTTATAAAAACAGACTGTAAATCTGTTAATTTACGAACGGTTCTTTTCACAATTACTAAAAAACAGCGACTTCGAAACATGGGATCTTATAGATCAAACATTTAGCATAGTGTGTTTCGGGGTATAATCACTTGGAACCAGGACTCATGGATACAGAGAACCTGTGTAATTCATCTAGAATATATATCCGTAATAGAGATAAAACAACAAACTGCTGTTCCTAATTCTACAAACAATGCTAACTATAGAAGATGAGCGTTAGCAAACAGGAAACTTCGTAATCGTAATTATCTAAAAATGTTAACCCTGTTTTCGTGTGACGAAAACTACATTTAAAGCCCCATGGGATATTCGGTTTTGGGTATCTGCTCTGGAATAAGTTCTACTCCATGTGGTGTTTTGATTTTCTCAACTGTTACAAGTACAATGGTTTACTCGTATGTGGGTCGGTTTTATTTTTGGATGCCAGGAGTATAGGCTACACAAAGTCCCCTTCCATTGATTTTGCGATTTCGATCATGGCAATATTCTATTATAATAATAAACAACTATAAAAAAACTGCTCACTGAAGAATAAGCAGAATATGGTTTGTATTTGTTTTTGCAAGTGATCGCAAAATCGCTATAACCGTTATCGATATTTCTCCTGGTTCTTCTTAAGGCCAGCTGACATTTGAACTGGAAATATTTCTGCCAATTAGACCATCAATATATTCGGGGTATGATTTACTACAATTTTGGGAGCAGATTAAATTTAAAATAGTGCGTCGATCGACACGCTTCAACTTTGTGCAAGTAAGAGCCACACCAGATGGTGTAGTGAAATCAATCCAGACGGCCGTTCTCTCTTATGTTGGGTATTGATATTTCAAAAGCTTCAAGAGAACTACCGATTGATTGCGGTACATGAACTTCATGGCAAGTTGGCAAAATCCTAACAAATGCTACAGCTCAATTTGTCGGATTCCAGATGAACTCTTTATCAAAAGAGGGAACAAATAAAGAGGTCAACAAACACATTATGAAAAGGTTCTTGATCGGTTTTTATATTTATTCACCAGAACTTAATCCGATCATATCAATAATTAACATTTATACTTCCGATTGATGTTTTTCGTTTCGGTTATCAAGCGAGGCTTCTGTTCTAAACACTCATGATCAAAATGATCAAAAATGATTGTTTTGAAATATTTTTTATTTGCAAATTTTCAAAAAAGGCTTGTATTGTGAAAACTTAATCCAGTTCGATCGTGTATTATTATCAGCTTGGTCCTCCCACCAGACACTTCCACAATACATTGTAATCTTCCATTGTTAAAATTGGATTCGTCAACAATTTCATTATTTTGTTTATGTTTGAATTAATTTTAATTGAGAAAATTCCTTATATTCAGATTATATTCACCATGTTTCTTTTCACAATATCCACTCTGAGTAATACTTTGTCTGGGCGATCACTACAAACTGATGTTGTAAACTTTGCTTATGTTTCAATAATTTGTTAAAGGGAAAATCGAAATAATTTCCGAATCGGTGTCTCTTTTTTTTAAAACACTGGTCATGATCCATACAAACGAACCATCCCATCTGACCCCATCAAACAAGAATTAATTTCCAGGACCGTTTTTCTTGTAGACAAATACAGCAAATACGAAATAGCAAGCACATGCACAAAACAAAGTTACTCTCCCTCTAGAATGTTATGAATGTAAGTAAGTATTGCATGGTCGGGTAGAAACCATGGGCGGCGGCGTCCTATGGTGCCACAGCTCGACCCCCCAAACTAAAGCATAGACATTGAATTTATATACAATACATATACAACAAACATGATACATACAGACATATATATATATATACATACGTACATATATATTAACTATTTTTCAAGAAGAAACGGTAGGAGATCCCCGTGTATAAGCAGAACGCAAATTTGTATACAAAAAGGAGAAACATAATTTTAAACTATACATAAAATTATGCAAACAAACCAAACCGAAAAAAAGAACTCATTTATACATAATCATCAGCACCATATAGTATGAACAAAAACCAAAAAAAAAAAACCAAAAATACAGAAATAAAGGAAAACCAATCAATATAGTTAAATCCTAACTTAAGTAAACCAAAACAAACAAAAAATATGCACCAAGTTTCAGTGACTCCTACTACTTCTCTTTCATCTTTCGACCACCTCCACCAAACATATGTATAAGGCCTGATAGCCAGTTTTGTTACGACCTCAGTATATTCGAAAAAAAAGTGAAACTCCTTTATGTTAAAACAAACCAACAGGAATGGTGGTCTCACTAACTTTGTCTCAGACCACATTAAATTAGTTTCCCCAATCCCCCTGGGACTTTTTCGAATGAAGAAAAGAGTTTTACAAAACTTTTGTAAAATACTTTTTATTCGCTTCAAATATCCAACCATCAACCACAATAACAAGAAAATATTTCTGATTAACAAGATCATTACAAAATACAAAACAAACGAAACCGAATAACCAAGTCCCCCTTCAAAACTTTTCTGTTGTTCTTTGTATAAATTACGAGTATACACTAATTTTGTAAGGCATAGACAAAATAACAAAAACAAAACTAAACTTTAACTAAATTAACAAACCAAAAAAAAAAAAAAATATTTAAAAAAACCCTCTTTCCCCTATTCTCATTATAAATTATTATTAATTCAAACCGAGAAAAAATAACGATACGTTGAAGATGAGATAAACACGAGAAGATAATGAAAATGAACGAAAACTGTTAAATGTTAAAAAAGAAAACCAAAAAAAAAACGTATATTATTCATATTTCTTAAATATAAAACAAACCAAAAATTAACAAATATGTAATTGTATTCAACCAACAACAACAACATTTTATTTAAATGATGATAAATTGATGACAAACAAAGAAAAAACCACAACTTGTAATGAATTTAAGAAAATTAACAACAACAACAACAAATACAAGAACAAAATACAACAGAACAGACAGACAACATGTGTAGTTAAATGAAATACAAAATTTATATAAGTTAAAATAAAATATGTTTGAAACTAAACTCAGCCGCAGTTGTATTCATTATCATGGTAAGTACCTTAAAAACTACGGATAACTAAAATCTTGGCAGCGCTTGTAACCAGGTTCCTCTCAAATGAACGGAACGGAACTGGGTGGCCCCCTGAACAAATTGTAGTGCACTTTTGGGCTGAAGCGAAAATGTTTTTTCAGAACTTATTTAACACCAAGGACTTTGTAACAGACACTACCGATGCTACTTATGTAGCTCTAACTACCACATGAACTACCACAAAAACACTCCTTTTTCTCAACGTCAAAGCGTTAAATAATAAGTTTTTTGATTAGAAGTTTGGAATTTGGGAAAGCTATTCGAGAAGGTACTGCGACTGAATATCTGTTAAAATAATCATATATTTGCAACTAATTGCCGATATATAAATGCGCCAAAGTGGTTTTATAGAGTCTAGTTGGCAACTACTTAATTTCATAGGCAATAAAATACATTATGCAATCCAGACAATTCGTTTTGCAGAATGTTCCAAACCATTGAGAAAAAAAAATATTCTTATATTATGTTTTTTTTTTTGTTAGAAAATACCAATCTTCTCCTCTGTGGATAGTTACAAATAATACAACATTTAAGTGAAGACCAAGTACCTATAGCAGTTGCTTGCGTACCTCCATTATAAACCCGCGATCCGATCATAAGTTCATAAATTATAATAATAACTAGTAAGTTGTAATGCGCCTATGGCGCCCGTTAATTTGCTTGAGAAAGTATTTGTTACTTAATTTTAAAAATTTTGTAAAAAATATTTTGAGAAAACTATTTTGTAAAAAAAAATTTCGAAAAAAAATAAAATTTGTGGAAAAAACATTTTTGCTGAAAAAAAAAAAATATTTGTGGAAAAAAAAATTTTTGTTGAAAAAAAAATTTTGTGGAAAAAAAAAATTTTTTTGAAAAAAAAAAATTTTGTGGAAAAAAAAAATTTTGTGGAAAAAAAAAAATTTCTTGAAAAAAAAAATTTCTTGAAAAAAAAAAAATTGGAAAAAAAAAATTTTGGAAAAAAAAAATTTGGGGAAAACACAATTTCTGTACAAAAAAAATATTATTTTTTTTATTATTATTATTTATAGAATTATTATAGAATGCCTATTTAAATTCCTGTAAAAAAAAATTTCGAAAAAAAATAAAATTTGTGGAAAAAAAATTTTTGCTGAAAAAAAAAATTTTTGTTGAAAAAAAAAATTTTAGTTGAAAAAAAAAATTTTGTTGAAAAAAAAAATGTTTGTGGAAAAAAAAAATGTTTGTGGAAAAAAAAAAAAAGTTTGTGGAAAAAAAAATTTTTGTTGAAAAAAAAATTTTTGGTGAAAAAAAAAATTTTTTAGAAACAAAAATTTTGGAAAAAAAAAATTTGGGGAAAACACAATTTCTGTACAAAAAAAATATTATTTTTTTTATTATTATTATTTATAGAATTATTATAGAATGCCTATTTAAATTCCTACGTACAGCGTGACAGAGTCAGTGAATCAGGGAATCAGGGAATCAGTGTATCAGTGAATCAGTGTCGAGGGTAAATATATATTAAGATAGGTTACGATGCCCCTTAATCTCAGGATTCGGATATTTAAGAGACACCCTTTTCGTCGACTATCATTGATAAAAATAATCGTTTCCACCTGATTGCAAGTAGAAGGTTCGTTTAATTGTAATATAACATGACCTGCGGCAATCGAGATGAGGATCTAACTTGACGTTTCACTTCAGACACAGTTCTGAGACCATTCTAGTGTTTAAAAGTCATTACTCCCAAGTCATATTAAAAGGATTTATTGTAAATGGAAAATCGGTTCAGTTTCAATTTAAGCTAAACCGTTTTTGTAGAGCCCCTACATATCTTGGTTTATAATTGTTCTCCATGTAGTATTTCTTAAATGTAACAAAACTCAGGCTTACCATGATTTCCGTTTCTCCTATGCAAGTTTGTGATCGTGTGTTCTAGTAGACGTATTATAGGCTGATCTTTTGGCAGTGCTTTGAAGCACATCCACTTTGCTGGGCAGAGGACAGTTTGTCAATGCATGACAGACCTGGTTAAAGTTTACAACCATTAATCTTGCGATGGGCAGTGTTTTCAAGCACTTCCACTTTACTGGGTAGCAGAGGACAGATTGCCAATGATGGGCAGACGAAAGGATTGGTAAACAGTTCAGTTTACAACAAAAATCATGCCATTGTACTTTTAATCGATCACAGCGCTCGGAAAAAAACAAAATGGCGTCCTTTTGCTACATTTTTCCATTTGGAATGGTGCGCCGAACATGTTCTGATTAGATGATGAATTGAATTGTTTCTGCCAACTTTGTCATTATTTCCACCTTGATTTCAAATGTTTTCTATATTCCAATGACATGGGAGCACTTTCTATTAGTTACATCTCTATTTTAAACACTTTTCCACTTGTAATTTAAATTTTTCTGCAGACACACACCGAGTAGGACAAAATTAAAAACGAAATGAAAAAAACAGAAAGAAACGGCGGCAAAACGAACTCATAGACTATTGTGAATGGCACATGAAAACTTTTGACATTTAAGTTTATACTTTTGACACCTGTCATTTGTGTGATTGGAACAAGAGGAATGAAATAACTTGCAGCTCCCCAAAAAAATTGTAGACGACAGTGTTCGTCGTTTCGGATTTTGGAGTTAGAACCGCAAATTAACAGATCCAATGGAACAGGCTTGCCCACACCATATTGCAAAACGTATGCTCTTGATAAAAGCACTGAGTAAGGATAAAAGTTGTCCACTTTTCGTCTGAGGTAAAAACGATTATAGTTCAACATCCAAGCATTAAATAATAAGTTGGAAATATATATAGTCTGGAGAGATACAATTAGCAAGGACAATGTTACTCGATCCATCACTAATTGCGGATTTAGCAAAAGGTGTTACTGCCAGAGCGGTGTTGATATTTGGAGACGCAAGGCCTTGGACGCAGTCCCAAAACAGGCATTCACTATTTGTCTACGCCTTCACTAATATTACGGTCTCCCTGCCAAAGTGTCATGGTGCAAAAGAACAAAATGAAAATCACGTGGATAATTCTAGTTCAGACTCTGGCTATAAATTTTTATATATTACAATCTGAGGATGGAATGTTGTAGAATTACTCCTGGCTGAAAAGATCCGAATCACAGATATATCAACGCACTTCACGAAATACAAACGACCACAAGGAAATTCCAGATGTCGCAGGCATGTGTAATTTCAGTTCAGATTCATGCCATAAATTCTTGCCGTTCAATCCAATAGTGTTTGAAGGAGGATCGGGGCACAGTTGCTCAAATTAAAGTAGTAGGGACTTTTTTCGACAGATTAGACACTCGTCTACGATTTAGTCCTTCAGAAGTTCTCGTGACAAAGAATCTAAATACATTTAATCAAAACGAAATTCTACATACCCAAAATGAAATGGAAATCCGTGACCAAATCTTCAGGCGAGTTGCTGATAGTAGTCTGGACAACACATCGACCCTTTTATTACACCTAAAATTATGATAGAATCGTAATAGCTAAGGAGTAGAGACAATTTAGCCCCATAGATATTTTATGATAAGAGATCAAATAGCATTTGAAAGACCTAAAAAAAACGGCCAACCAGTTCAAAATAACGGATTAGTTAGGATATTGGGACCGTTCTGCAATTGTGGTGACGTTCATGACTGTTCCCCTCCTTTTAAAAGTTATCACTTCAAATCATATTGAAAGATTTTATTCAAAATGGGAATCGGTTTTTGTAGAGCCTCTTCATAACTTGGTTTATAATTGTTATAAATAAATATTACAGAAGTCAAGCTTACCCTGATTTCGGTTTATCTGTTGCAAGTTTCTGTGTTCAAGTGATGGTGGTTTTCCCAAATTTCAATTATTCTCAAGTAGACGCATTACAGATAGTTTTTTCAAGCACATCCACTTTTCTGGGCACCGACCATGTTACCAAAGCTGGTCAGGGGGTTAAGAGGACAGGACTGGTACAATATTAGCTTTACACCATTAATCTTGCGATTGTATTTGTAATTGAACAACAAAATGGCGTCCTTTTGCTACATTTTTTCCATTTGGATTGGTGCACCGAATATTTTCTGATTAGATGATGAAATGAATTGTTTCTGTTAACTACGACATTATTTGTTCTTATATTTCAACCGTTTGTGTATTCCAATGACATGTGACCACTTATTATTCGTAAAATCTCTATTAATTTACATTTTTTGCACACACACTCCGAGTAGGACGAAATTAAAAACGAAATGAAAAAACAGGAGAAAACGGCGGCAAAACGAAGTCATTCACGGCGGCTATTGTGAATGGCACATGAAAACTTTTGACATTTAAGTTTATACTTTTGACATCTCTCACTTGTGTGTTTGGTTCAAGAGGCAGCACCAAAGAAAAAAAAAAAAAAAACGAGAAATACCGAAATACGCAATAAATTGGTATAGGGAAATAATACATATTTCAAGAATTATAAATAGATTGTTGAAGATTTTCATTGAACCATACATAAACGTGTAATGTCAGAGCTGCGCTCCAAAGTTATTCATCTATACAAACATGTAAGTTATTTCCCAAATAATTCACGGTTTACTGGCCTTGTCGTCATGCGTTGGTTGAGTCATGGGACAGGCAATGTTTGAGACCTCTACTAAAACCGGATTGAAAATTATGTTTAAATCTTGGTTTCATCATCTTTTACAAACAGTTGCAGTATTTGGGACGTGAATATCCTGGGGTTAATGGCCCCCAGAAATTCCGACAACAAATTCGAGATGCTTTTCTAAAGAACAAAAATGAATCTGATCCCAAGAAGATAACAGCTTTGCTTGCCCAAGGACGTTATGTGGCCAAGGAGGTGGAGGCTTTATACTCGCTTAAAAAATATCGCACCATTAAGCAGCGCTATTCACAAGAATAAACGAATCAATTAAAACACCATCATGAGGAGTGACGCAACATGCATGGAGAGAGATCGGAATGAAGACGCCAGTAATTAGACTAAAATGCATTTTTTCTGTCAAATATTTTATACTCTAGATGAAGTAGTTTTTCCCCCCAGTTTGACTCTTTATATATAGGTTTATTAGAGTGTTTTAACAAACAAAAATCTCAGTAGAGAACAACAGCAAAAAAAAAAAAATTGCCAATGCTTACATTAATAAAAACTTCCATTTGTATGTTACGGGAGATGTGATATGTGTGTGTATATATTTTTCGAAAAATGGGAAATGTTGGGGAATGATCTTACCACAGACAAACTCGACATGTCGGATGCTCACCATGTCCACAATCGTCGTAATTTTAAAATGTTACGGATGCCATGCTGTATCTAATACCCGCCATGTACCAATATCTTGTTTTCTCGAAAGATGAATGCAAATTTAAATAATGCAATGTGTAGTGTGTGCGACTTAAACACAGCGAACGCCGGAAGAACATCAAAACATTGTTTTATCTCGATTAAGCCGTCGAATTTAGAAAAGTGTAGTCTCTCAGGGTAAACTTCTCTAGAAAAACTGTTTGAAGCTGAATTTAATGGTGGGTGTCGGTCAGTGCTTATACAATTTACTTAGATTTGATTAGAGAAAAGTCCCCCAGCCAAACCGTCGTATATTGTTGACTCTGAAAGAAAAAAATGCTTGACAAAAGACACAGATGGATAAAATGTAGACCCCTTAAGCAACTACAACAAGTACGTATTCCGATTTCAACGAATATATCCCTACTCGTTTTGCGTGTTTTGATTTCAGCTTTACAGTCAGTTTACACGGTGAAGTCCTCGTAGGGAAAAGAACAAATTGGTATTTGACTCTGATGGGAATTTGTTTCTTTATTATGGCAGAAGTTGCTGTCTTATCATTGTCTTGTCATTGACACTGGAAGAATAAGATTAACCCTTCCAGAACGTACAATGTTAAACTGAAGGTGGTGGCACAGTCCCTTAACAACTGCCGCTGGACAATCTGTGAAAACATGAAGAATGACTTCGTGTTTTTGATTTCGGTCGATCTTTTTGCTGTAAGGGAAACATTAAACCCAAAGATATTATTATTTCAATGATTCCAAAATGTCATATACTATATATCACAAAGCATAAAGAATTGCTGGACGAATACTGATCCTGTACAAGTCTCCAGCGGTAAGTTTTTTGTTCTTACATGTTGAAGAGTATTTCTCATTTGAAAATTTTTCTCAAATATTTTTTTGTTCTTGAGGTGGACTTTGTTTAAGTTTTACCAATTATAATGGCAGTAAGTTATAATACGCTCGTTCATAGTTGACAAAGTCGTACAGAGAATAATGTTGACAAGGGAGCGTTTGGTTACTCCATACAGTATACACTATTGTTTTATTGAGGCCCGAATTAGAACGTTCATCTACAGAGTCCACTAAAACGTTTTGTTGTGAAGAGTTGTTGAATATAAAAATGTTTTCCTTTGAACAAATTCAAAAGGGACTAACTTATGAGTTCTGTAAATTCATGCAAGGTTCGCGATATTCGGTCTTCTTTAGTCGTTCCAAATCTTCTATATACAATTCTGCAGTTGATCCTTCGTTGCGATGTGTAGGGGCTCAAGTCCAACTTCGCAAAGAAACACTAATATTTGGGCAAACTTTTTAACTGCAATCCTCCAAATAAAAACACACAAATTATTTACATTATCAATTTATTTAATTATCAATTCAACATCAATATTGTGAATATTTGACTATCACTTTTTCCTTCTACTTAAGCCGGTGGGATTCCCAGCTCCTTGTTGGTCCATTCCGATGTATCGGGATAGGGAAACTCTCCGGTGATGTGTTCACTTTCATGCCACAAATGCCAAAGTACCCACCACCACATAGCGGCACTAACACCTTCTGCCATATACCTAGTAGCTTTCGAGGCTTCTGGTGGAGCAACACGGTAAGATACTACATGGCTTTGGCGAATAGTTGCTGGCACCGCTTTGCCCGCATTTCTCAGGACATGTTGCAAAAGGGGTTTGCACAAGGGCCGAACTTTTGTTAGCATGGCTTAATGTGTAGAATTCGACCAATTGTAATCAGGAATTATTTTATTTTCGTTAGTGTGGAAAATCTCTCGTGTCGTAACAGTTATCGGTTGGATGACAGCTGGATGTGGTTTCGATAACCGAAAACAGCTGTGTAGTCATTGTGAATGGATTGTGCGATGTACGAAGCAATGTTGCCAGTCGTGAATAATTTATAACGCAATTGATTTGATTGATTTAATTTGATTCAATTGTTTTTTTTTATTTGAAAACATATAAAGTTTTTATGGTTAATAAGAATGTAGAAGGGGACATTAATTTGTTATAACTTTTGAGGTTTGCAGTGTGTGGTCATGCTGTAAGTTTTCTCTGGCGTTGGCGTGGTGTATCTTCCGGTTAAATAAATCTAAGACGCTGTCGAAGAAACATTAAATTACTGAATAATTTTATTGTGCATTTCTAGGTTGATACCCTGGAAGCTGAATAATATAAACAAAGAACAACAAAATGGGCTGAAAAATTAAAAGTGACTCTCAATAAAAACAACATTGGTATCAGGAAATAGGATGGAAATTATTAAATGTATCCATCGCTGTTTCTGGGCATCAGTTCAAAGCAGACTGTTAGGCGGGAATATAAACATACCAGCCTTAAAGTATGCTGTGAATTGCAGTTTAATTTGCAAAATCACACACTCGCATTTAAAAACAAAAACCACCAAAACAGTAATTGTCCATTTTCTGATACCAGGCGCTTAGAAATTTGTAGTAGGTGATTTTTTAAAACTGACTGAAATTAAAAACGCCATAACTCGATAACGACTGTAGCTATTGAGATGAAACTTTTACCCTAAGTTAGAGTAAAGGTCTGGATATCGGATGTATATAGCATGACATGCCCACATTTACACCACCATATTAAAATTCAATGAAATCTCCTACGAAATTTTATATCTTTGCCAGTCCTACATTTACCCTTATGATTTATGTCAGCGAACTGTAGCCCATGGTGATTGCTGGCTGTTTGT
This sequence comes from Hydrotaea cyrtoneurina, assembly GCA_958296145.1. Taxonomy (NCBI): domain Eukaryota; kingdom Metazoa; phylum Arthropoda; class Insecta; order Diptera; family Muscidae; genus Hydrotaea; species Hydrotaea cyrtoneurina. Next base: position 16,856,738 of record OY282514.1, on the reverse strand, counting down.
CAATTATTAAAAGTTTGGCTTCCAATTAGACAAAGTTACATCTTATATTCCAAAATATTTACTGCAGCCGATATCTGGGAAATACGCCACTACGCTCTTAACGAGTTCATACTTTATATGGGCATTCTTTCTAGAAGACCGGTCGTATTTTTGCGTCAACATAAAGACTCAAGTCTAAAATTATGAATTGCAGTCCCAGTAACAAGCAAACGTATGAAACCAAAAATCACACAACCAACAATTTGACTGGTTTCTGATACCAGGCGCCCATAAATTTGTAGTAGGTGATTTTTCAAAACTGACTCAAATTAAAAACGCCATATTGAGATGAAACTTTTACCCTAAGTTAGAGCAAAGGTCTGGCTATCGGCCCACCTTCACACATACATATTGAAATTCATTGAAATCAAATACAATTCGAGAAAACACGAGTACAATATTTCAATATATGCTGTTGCTGTATGGTTCAAATCTGTGAGGACTTAATACAAATGTAAAGGTAAATGAGCCTAGTACTATCGACTACTAAAGTTTTGCAAATTTCAAGGATCTTGGAATGTCCTATAACTATACGCTCGCACATTTATCCCTTAACATTAAATAAGCTTCTCTCTATCCAGAGAGCTCTGCACGACATAATTTGAAAACTCACTGACCGGGATTTAATATGCTCCCAAAGTCTAATATTTTTTCTTCGGAAGTTCTACAGGGCTTAGAGATTACTATCCTACCCCTAAAGTTGTCAGCATTTATGACGCGAGAACGGCACCAATTTACTTTATAGAAATAATTGCTACAACAAAATTTCAATTTGAACTGTGACAGAGATTTTACGTTAAAAAAATCCAAATAGACGAAAATGAATTTCCATTCTTTGTTTGGACGAAACGTATGAGCCATTCGAGTTATAAAAACTGGGGGTTAATAGAATAGAATCCATCCCATGGATTTGAAAAAACCGAAAAAATGCACACTGTTTTGTTTTATCAAAAATTCATTATTTTTCATAATTTTTTTTGTTCTTATACTTTACAACTACATACATATAAATTCAACTTTAAAAATTAAAAATACATCACAAACACTGTTAAAAAAAATAAAACAATTAAGATGGTGATAAAGTATTGGAATTAAAGCTACTCATGTGGGTTTCCATTCACTTTGAATATGGAATCGAAGTTTAACTAAATTTGTCCTGAAATCATCATACATTTTCGATCGATCAATAGATTACCCCTAATAAACGACCTTCATACACATACACAAGTATATGTATATTTACTATACAATCATCTATCTCTAAAAGACATTATACATATATATATTTTTTAACCGAATTCAAAGCCTAGGACATCTTCAAGACCATAGTCGAATAGTTTGAAATCGTCCGAGTACACTTCATACAAATGTCGAATGGCACTGATGGGCAATGGATCGAAGTATTGACGTAAATGAGCGCGAGTATTCGAGGGTTTGTGTCCGGACGGGAATGTTATATTCTCAGCACCGGTTAAGTAGAGAGCCAAAGCGGAGTCATCCAAGAGCGTCTCATATTTGCCTGTAAACGAGAGGAACACAAATTAATTACTCCAAATAAATAAATAAATGTATTAACTAACCAATCACATTGTATTTCATAACACAGGGATTGCACAACTTTGATATGGGCTCCCAATGTTCATTGTATGACGAATGATTGCTGAGACTTAGCTCTGGTGTCAGCAGGTATTGGACGAACTCAGCAAACGACACATCGTCACCATGTTCCAGTGAGTAGTTACTAGCATCCACGCGAAACGATTTCACAATTTGTCGTCCCACTCTTCGCTGGAAGTAACGAGCACTGGCTGTGTCGCCCTCCAGTTTATTGCGATACGCGGACAATAGTCTTTCGAAGGGATGCCGCACAAAGGCGAATCGCGTGTACTCGGAGAGGACTTGCTGCTTTTCCGTATCATCGAGATTATTGAATTTTTTAAACATGCCCACTGAATGGGCCAGTGAACCGGGTATTAGCAAAGGATCCGTACCATTCTGCCAGCTGCCATTGAGTATCATTAGAACACGCTTCCAGTTGGTGCAAGCAACCTGTTGAGAAGATGAGATAAAGGGGGGACAGGATTAATAATCAAATATGGATTGAATGAAGTGTAACTCAATACGTTCATGTAATTATAATTATAAAGAATACGCAATTTAAATGTTATTTAAAATATTCTAAAATTTGTAAATTAGCAAAAACACTAATTATGTGAACTATGAAGATTAGGACTGCAATTTAGATGGGAGTGTAAGTCTCATTACGATTTCAATCAAAAAGGTACACCCTAGCATAAATACTACATACATATGTAACGATTTGCCTTTAAACAAACCACATCGAACTGTTTACATAATGTCTATTTATAAAAGAAAGAAACCCAAGATTTCTCGCACTGGTTTTAATGACCCAATTTCAATGTTATTGTTTATTCATGACCAGAGATTTCTTTCGGATGGATAACCCAAAAATCACACGCATGGTGCAGAATATTGCATTATTTGTTGCCAGTACTTTGATAGGAATGATGAGACAAATTATCACAAACATTAAGGAATTGCAAGATGTGGGAAAGTATTATAATCGGTGGGTTTATATAAAAGGTTTCACTCCTAAATAACAACAAAAAAATACGATATGGTAATTCAATGAAAGGAAATGTCACGGGTTATGCAATTATTTGGGTGTTGGGAAGGTGTGGTCAAAAGCAAAAAAAAAAAAAAGTGAATAATTTTTTGTCTTTACAGTCACAAATTATAAATATGTGTATTTCCAGAATCACTAACGGGGCACTCGTAAGCTTTAAAGTTAAAAAAAGTATAACAATATAGATTTTTTTAATCCTTTATAAAGGGTTTATTGAATTTTTTAAGTGCAAAACGGTAATTGTATACCGTTCAACCTGAGATCGCGAACGGGACAAAATATTCCATTTTTTCTGGAAATGCCCATATTTAAATAAATACATTTATATTAATGGTAAATGATGATTTTGCCATAATTTTTTTTACGTTGTCCTACGTTGTGGGGATGTGACCTCTCGGTCGGGCCACCTTGATTTTTGTGATTTCTGAGTGATATTGAGGGGTATCATTTTTGTCATCACTTTTTAATGGGTCACACTTTATGTTGGATTTTATACACAGATAGTTGTTATGATATAAAAATCGTCCCGACTAAAGACTCCATACGTCCCTATATCGTCGATTCGACAAGGGGAGCGAATAGAACAATCTGGCTATTCTAACTCGAAAGGACTTATCCATATGACCATCCGCTCTGGGAATGATTAGTTGGTTAGCACGCGATAAACGACAAATTGTAAATGAGTCAACAAGAAAATGCGGAGTTTGATCTTTATAAATTTTGTAAAATAACAGAAGAGACCGATAATTTACGAAAACACGAAAGGAGCAACCCAAGAATTGATTTACATATGGAGTAACATGGTCAAACCGTCTAAGAGAAAATAAATATCGAACTACTTGATTGATACATAATCTAATTTTATTAAAAATCCTACTTGTAGTCCCACAAAATATTTCTAGGCAGTACAAAATATACTAATTTGAATTTTAATATGGCGAGGTATGACTAAATTGGTTGTGTAGAGCTGACGAAGAGATAGGGTTGTATGGGCATCAACATTATTAATATGTAATTCAAATGTCAACTTATCATCTAAAACTACACCAAGGATGCATTGCAATAACGACATCGAGAAAGCTAAGGTCATTCTTGATTTTTTGGCAGACGTATTATAACATGGAACATTCAGTGTAGGCAGGCGGAGTACTGCGAATGAATGTCCTTCCAAAGAATCCTTACATCGAATTCCTGCAATCCTTGTACTGCTGAGGGAAGAAAGGAAAATTTAAATTTTGACATGCATAAAATGTACTTTTGTTTCTCCGATTTTTTAAGGTGAGAATCTGAGCACTGAACACTCATAGCTTATGTCATATTAGTCGTTCATGGTCATTGTTTTTTGTGGCAAAATTTGCTTAAATCAATCAAAGCCTCTTCCGTTAGACATTATACAAATTTATTGTATGTATGTATATTCAGACATTCCTTTCATTTTCAAATTTGCTGGCTTTATTTGGTTTGAAAATGTGCAAACATGTTTGTGGTGTTGATCGAGCAAAATTAGCATAACCTTTCACCTTTATGGAAAACCACCAGAGGCCGCAAACATTTGTTTTTCGAAAGCGAATCTACCGCTGAATTGTATTTGCAGCAACCATTAGTGTGGTGTACATTACAGCAATTGAGAAAAAGAAAATAAAATGAATAGGAAAGTGTTAATGTGGGGTGTGGGCAATTCTAAATGAAATCATTTTTCGATTACTCACATTATTTGCCAATAACTTGTTAGTTTAAAAAAATGTACCGGAATTCTCTATTCAGAATTAAATCAAATTTCACATGCATTTCTGAAAAATCAAGCGCACAGTGTTTCTACTGATATCATTAACATTTTTTTTAGAACTACACACGAGTAGTTGCGAGATGCGTGCCACCATTGAGTGCCAAAAAAAAAAAACTAAACCTCATTTCCAACTATGACGAATATTTTGCTCACACTGATAAGCCCGACAATAAATGTTAGAGAAAATCCAAGGTTTCCTATACAGAATTCCACAAATTGCCTGTTTGTAAGGTGACTAATGAAACATAAATAAATGACTGATTGACCGACCGACCGACTGATTGTTCACGTGTTCCAACGCAATGACTCGCAGATTCCCCCCACAATTTGTGTGTAAATATCTATTTACATATAAAAGTATTCGTACACTCTTGGCGACATTTGCAATTGGATGAGGTGTAGCACATGGTGTCGCCTGTCTTCCTATAGTGCAGTATTATGATACTTTAGAATTTACTCGCATCCGTCGACTTGAGTCTCTGGTTGTGCAAACGTCGTATGTGCACCGTAAATTGTCAAACAATTCACTTAAGTATAGAGGACATGCATGTGCAATGGTTGGGGGGGTTCTTTTTGTTTGAATCTTTCGAGACTTGAGTGTGATTTCAAAGACAACACATTGTTTATTTGAACTTTCATTTCGTTTCATAGCATTGGATGGCTTCATTTATATTAATTAATATGGAAAGTTTACTATGAAACGGAATGCAATTATAATTTTCTAAATCGATAGGAAGGCGAAATTAGTGTGTATGAAGAAATACTGAGAATCGATTGTCTGAATGGTTGTAGCCAAAATATCAAATCTCAACCGTGTTTCTACGGGAAAGCTAAGGTCAAAATGTCATAGCCTTTAATACTCTTAACAAGTAATTGGTTTGGCTTCCTTTATTTTAGAAAGATTTAATATTCGATATACATATATTTTTTTTAGTTTAGTTTAGTTTATTGTTCAGCATAATGATTGCCATTACGAACTAAAGAGATTAGGAAACGTATCTAACTGATCGTAGGAATGATTCAGAAATTTTGTTATGGACAAATTTCACTGCTCTGGAATGGGTTGACAGATTCTAGGCCATGACAATTATAAAATGAGCAAAAAATTATTTTTTGTCGTTTAGGAAAAAGTTAAATGTTCTGAAATGTGTTGACAAATTCTACCGAAACTTATTTTTTATTAGAGGTAAAGTCAGAAGTAATTTTTTCATTTTTAAAAAATTTTCTTCTTAAAAACTTTTATTTTAAGTAACTACATTTGCCTTCAAATTAGTTATCTAGAAAATCAGATCGGCATAACTCCAACAAATTCAAAACATTAAATGTGTTTTTGGGATCTCAATAATTGTGGAAGTTATGAACGAACCACTGACGTTGATCGGTGCCAACATCATCAATAATATATTTTTCAAGCCTTTAAAAAATTACAAAAACAAAATATATGTCTCAATCATTCCTACATCAATCAGAAAGAGATATAAACTTTTCGAGCAAAAAAAAAGAAGATATGTGCATGGAATGTGCAAAAAATAATGAAGCAAACTTCTTAGAAATTCTTTGTTGTAGGTCACAATTCACTTACACTGATTTTAATAGGAAACTACAAAAAGCTGGTTCAACAAATACAAAAATAAATGTATTCGATTGAATATGGCAGATTCAAGATAATTGGATCTGAATGTGTTGGAATACGCGGTACTGGTTCCTAGGACGTGGACTGCAAATAATCGTTCATCTTTAGATTCCCCTCTATTTACCGTCCAACAATACACCCACATAATTCATATTATGAATAAAAATCCTTTAAGTCCCATTATAAAATGAATGTCTTCTGCAAAAGCAAATGGTAGATACCAGACATTCAGTCTTTCATAAGTCTTTAATGTAAAGTTTTAAATATAATTGACCCCAGCAACGAACCCTGAGAACCTCCGCTCCCAATAGGTAACAGCCCACTATACTTTCCTTGAATGTACACCTAGTGTTGCCTCTCTGAAGGATAGGAATCAATAAACTTGCATGCACAATTGAAAAATCCATAAAAATGCATCAACTTCTGTATCAAAGTAACACCCTATGAAATGTCAATTTGTTATATAAATTTAAACATTAACCCCCATATTTATAAACATGTAAAAACCCTTTGTTAAGAAAAATGTCTGAAAATTGTCAATGTAAATTTGGATAGGATTTTTATTATTAGTATGTCATACATTATTTTGGCCGTTCGGTTTTTGTGTTATGGTGAATTTATAAATAAAATAAATGCCTTTTCCATATCTAAGGACACATTCCCCTAAATTGCTATATATATACTTAGTGAGCCCTAGCAATAATAACGACGTACTTCGTTTGCTTCTTAAACCACACGATAAGTTCAACTATCCATTTTTTGTCTTTTACTCTTATATGATATGAACCAAGCGAAGCTCCTACTGTAGTATCTTCAATAAAAAAAGTACCCAGTCCTAACCCAATTTAAAAAGCACCACAACTTCGTCTCTAAGGAAGGACATTTTCTGGAGTTTAGTAGTTCTCAATATATACATTCAGCTGTTACAAACAGTTCCATTTCGTTTTGTTTTGGAAATCGTGTAATATCTTTAATACAACTAGGACAATTTCCTTTTTAAAAACATAAATTTTTCCCGGCATATCATTTCCGAAAAATAACACCATTGGCTGGCTTTGCAATAGCGCATATTGCATTGCAGAGAGTGGTAGTGAATCGATGTTCCAGGACCAAGTCGCACACTCACGTCTTCGGCAAATGTATTCCCAGCGTCGGAAGCCTTCATGGAATGTTAAGTATAAGTAATATTAATGTGGTTGGCATATTTTCGATATTGTCCCAATTTTAAACAAATGGTTACCAACTCGGCTTCTTTAAAAAAAAAAATCGATATTGCACTTTACTTTGATGAATTAATGTAGGGGTATTTGCATTATCGTTCTCTATCTGACTTCATTGTTTTGTTACGTTTTTGTTTTATTGATTGATATGCGCTAATGGTCTATTTCAAATGATTTCACGTAACATTTAATCAAAATGTTGTTATTGCCCTGATAATAATTATGTGCGTGCTGAAAAATGAAAATAACCTTTGAGTTTTCAATTGTTCCATATATTTTGTATAGCATATTCTATATAATATATTCTATATAATATATTCTAAAAATCATTGATTGCGTCTCTGTTGATTGTTTTTCTTTTTACATAATGCACTCAATTTAATTAAGTTGATACGGTCTGAGGAAAACTCTTTATCACTGACTGATTATCATTCTAACAAAGTAGATGTGACGCAGATGATTTGAAAAGGTCATTGCTTCATACGCTGATGATTTGAAAATTTTCCTATGAACCAGCCAACATTAAATGTTTTTTTTTCATTTAAAAAAAATACTCGTAGTTACGAGCATGTTTGTATTACTTATTATAATACAAATCTGGTTATGAAAGCATACGAACCAACAGTCGGTGTGTACATTGACCATTTAAATATTATGTAAATATTCATCACACACAAGTTTGAGAGGTCGGCCGGTCTTTCGGTCTTTAAACCATAATAATAATAAAAAGACAGTTAAAAGTAAGCACTTTATGAAGTGTTACATTTAATAAAAACCATTGAGTTTTATTTACAAAATGTGTTAATATTCATAGACAGTCGGTAAAATTCGTATACGCGCACCGTATTCGTCGTATGACGAGTCTTTTTATTACTCAAGAATTAAAAAAATTTGAAACCGGACACTGGTGAATTGTATTTTCCTGCGCTCATTTGAAGAAATATACGCAACGTACTACAATTCCATTTGCTAGTGTGTGAGAGCAGTGTTTGTTCAAAAAGTTGGACAGTAGTTTCAGCAACTGCTATCAAGATGCTGACGGTTCCGAAATCGCGATAAATTGAGTAAAAGTTCGAGTTAAAATCGCTAGACTGGAACATAGCTTTAAGTGAAGATGCGAGATATCTCAATATCCACATATTAATGAATTGATTTCATCGTTATTTCAAAAAACTAACGTAGTCTTATTTATGTTAAAAATAAAAAAAATATAAAAATTTTAAAGGTTTTTGAAAATTGTTCCTCCCATATAAACATCAAATGATCTCACAACACACTGTTAAACAATTATTATAATTATAAAGTAGAAAACGAATTTACACTCCCAAGCTCTTATTTTCAATTTAATTTTAATTTATATTTATTGAGACTTTTAATAATCAATACACGACATGGCAACATATCAACGAATACTTAAGACTAATATGTAACATCGTAAGGAAGTGAGAACAAGTGTACACCTTCAAGCTTTGACAGTAACAGTGGTATGTAGAAGTAAAGGGAAATCGGCCCTTGCTCCCGGGCCTTACAAGGTTTCTTAAAATAGGTTGTGGACTTAGTGCTACCTTACAGACTAGGAAAAAAAAGCAAACAAAGTAAAAAAATAAATAAATGATAGAAACAAAAAAAAAAAACAATAAAACTTACGTGATAGAACGGGAATTTTAACCCCTATGGGTACCCACAATACATTTATTGTAAAATTCATTCCCCAAAGAGGCTGAGAGATAAGAATGTTCCTAGTATAAATAACATAAAGGCGAAAGGTAGTTTGTGTTAGACCAACTGAAGCCTTCCTGATAATCCGATACGATTTTAATGAAACCGTTCCCATGACAACTGACCCTTGATACATCGATCCAAAATATCATAAACGTAAGCTTTAAGTGGAACAATACCCGATTCGTTATCCCCGAAGAACGGAAGTTTTTGCCAATACAAAATCTCAAAATTTTCCGCTCCATTGTCTCCATTTCATTCATAACAGTCGGCGATATGTTAAACCAAATCGGAAACCCATAAAGAAGAATTAGCCTGATAGTGGTCTTGTTTAGCAATAATTTGGTATCGGAAGGCAGATATTTATTGCTGAATATTTTGGAAAAGGAACCATTCAAGAACCATTCAAGAAAAGTTTTAACAATTTGCTATCTGGTACTACAAAGCCCCTACACTTTCCTGACGCATTCCTTATGCAGATTGCCTCACATTTAGAAGTGTTCACTGTGATGCCCCAACTCTCATAAAACTCACTCACCTCCGAAAGATGTGACGATTCATGACTCAGGGCATTTATTGGAGATTCATCATGACTATAGAGGAGGGAATCGTCTGCATAGAGAATGCCCGTGGAATTGCTCCGGATATGGGGAAAGTCATACGTGAAGATGTTGTACAAAAGTGGTGCTAATAACGAACCCTGAGGAACACCGCGCTTTATCCTTCCAAAATCAGAGATATTGTCGCAAAACTGAACGCAAAACTGTCTGTTCTCAAAGAAGCTGTAAATAAATTGAATAGTCGAAGCACTAAACCCAATTCGTGTCATTTTCCAAAGAATTCCGTAATGCGAAGCATGGTCAAATGCTTTCTCGACATCCAGTATAGCTGTAACTAGATAAAGATCTCGAAATAAATAGAAATAGAAATAAAACTCAAGACTACATTGACATTTCATTGACCTTGATGAGGGTTTTGCCGGTTTCAGTTCGGTTGGAAGACGCCATTCTATTAATTAGCTTTGAATATAAAAAATCGTAAAATTAAGTCTTTAGTCGGAAACGACTCACAAGTCATCAGCGATCTTTATAAACTTGAGTTTTTGCAAATCGTAAAATTAAGTACCATGCCTTTCATATGTTTCGGAACTGACTCACATGCCTTCAGCGATCTTTTTAAACTTGAGTTTTTGCAGAAATTTCAGAATTAGTAAAATGGTACGAATTGATTCATGAGAAAATTCAGCTCTCAAATTTAGTTGATAATTTGTAACCGCTATTTCCTTTACTTTAACCATGTTAATTAATTCCACTTGAATTAAATTTTTTTAAAATTCCCCACTATTAATTCCTAATCGTACCTTTTACAGTAATGCAATTTTGAGAGATTTCTTAGCAGGTATGACCAGCAAATCTATAAAACAGCCGCCAATGGGTGTTTGAAATTCTAGTATAATGTAAATATTCACCATACGGTCTATGCGCATCTTTTAAATGCTATACTGATTTGAAATTTATAATAAAAACGTTAATGTTCCCAGCAGTCTTAAGTTCCTTCATGTCGAAAACGTGCCACAGTGCATCGTATGTCAGTTTTTTTTTGCCACAATAACAAACGTATTCGAATGTATTTATGTATTCATGTATTTTAATTTATACCGAATGTTTATTGTTTATTCTATTGCTGAATTTCATTTAATTTCATAAATAGACCAAGAAAATATAAATGCTATACTAACACTGTGGCGGATATATTTATATTATTCCCTAGAAATATAAGATTCACAAATACAAAATGTACATAATTGGCCCTCTTAAATGAAGGGTTTGGTACTACAAACTTCGAGCGATGAACACCAACTGTATGTGATGTACAAATATAAGCACATACATACGTACATCAATCAGTGTAGACAAATGTGTGTACTCATCGGCGGAATTTGTGAGGCCTTCTTTAAAGAGGCCTATTAAGAATCTAAACTTTTCAATTACAGTTGAAAAGTTCCAATCCAAATTCTACATCCTTTAAGCGAGTTTCCATATGGAAACTCTATGGTGGAAGGTTTCCTCTTCATTTTTCAAACAATTCCTGTACAACACATTCAACAGACTTCTTTAATAAGACCTCGTCGTTCGTGGGCTTTACAATCGCAAAATTATAATATGACCCAATAGCAAAAAGTACTTGCGAGGTCTCTTGATCTTCTAAAATTATCTTCCCATTGATTTAGGAAGGGCCTTGTCTTCCTTCTTTTGCATTCGAATAACTGGCCAACAGGCCTGCCGAAAACATTTTGTCCGCCTCTGATTATGTGAATGTGTACACACACACAGCGCACTTCACACTATAAACACGATTGTTTAACACTTAAATCATATATTTATTTTCTTTTGTTTTGAGAAAGACGACGGGTGGTACTGATTGATCTACTACTTCAAGAAAATTCTAATTTATTTACGTTGACTGGAATTGAGTCACACCTGCGCGAAAACATACCATCGCAGACGTCACCTTCCATAACAGTTAATGGGGATTCTGAAATATACCACTGATATGTTCTTGCCACAATTATTACACTCTCCTGCAGAAGCTGACTGAATTTGTTTTAACGGATTGAAATATGAAGTTTTTTAATAAATAAATCTTTTTATGTTATTTTAACAGTGACAGCCTTTTCCGACTCGAAGTCTTAACAGAAACGTATTCCAAAAACTGCGTTTATTGAAAAGAAATTTTGGTCGAAATGTGTCTCCAAATGCGGTTATGTTAACAATCAAAACTGCCGCATCTGGGGCTGGGGAAACCCACACGACAATGCATCCTCATAATCAAGTTTTGGCCTATTTTTTTTGTTTGGAAAATCCTTCTGCAACGATGAGCACTACAGAGACATTATAAAACACTTTTTGTGTCTAAAGCTCAAACACACCTCAGCTAAGTCGATGTGAAATTTAAATTAAACAAATTTACGCAAGATGCAAATTTCTATCAAAACAGCGTACACAAATTTCAAAAGGATTCTTTTTCATCGGTTTATATGTGTGACCTTTAGTTTGATTACAAGAATATACGGACAGACGCACATCGCCAGATCGAATCGGAAAGTGTTTCGGAGTCGATAACCATGAGTCCTAGTAGCTCCCTACTTTTTTAGGTGTTACAAGCATAAGGACCTTCTAAAATAGAAAATGATTACATTTTTAAACAATCCAACATGTTATGGAAAACCATCAATAGCATCGGTGCAGACCAGTGTTAATAAAATTTGTTTTTCTTCTTCTTCTTATAATTGAATCGATCCAAGTTTTCTAATCTTATCATATATTAATGGGTGAGCTAATCAAATTCTAGTGGAAATTAATTGATAGTAGTGTATTATTGTTATAAGGTGGCGTAGTATTATCGTCTCCTCATTAACAATTGGGATTTTTAGAAGAATTCGTACAAGTGTCTTATCTCGAAAGACGGAAAAGACAAAAGCAACCCAAGGAACACAGCAATGCAACCAAATTTATAACAATTATTTATAAAATGTTTGATTTGTTTTTTTCCCAGTCGTAATCTACGACTGGCCAAGTGTTAGCACAATCCCTTGCCCACACGAATAGTGTACATATTTTAATAAATCAAATATAATTGAAGTGGGATTTTTTTGTAAAATTAGTTACGGCTACTACGTTATTTAATTGAAAGATTATAAACTAAAACAAATAAATGATAATCTTTGGTGGGTTTTATTATTATTGTTTGGGTTGAATATATTTCCATAGTTATCATAATTTGAAATGACTTCTATTAAACTTGCGACAAGGTCAACGCTTAATCCAATTGCATTTTGAGTGAGCCACAGCGCTATAGAATGGCAGCCGGAATTTGTAGGCTAGAAGACACACTATACTCGTGTATGGAATTATACAGCAAATTGAAGTCGTACAGTGAACTCGTGGCACATGCAGTATGGTCTGTCAACAGCTTTTACTCATTTGCCATAAAATCTCTGATTTACCAATTTTATGATTATATAAAAAAAAAACAATAGGTTAGATTTCAGATAGCCAAGCTTTCTCTTCTAGACGCAACATTCAGTTACATTGCATGTCTTCAAAGCAGAGAGTATCCTGTCATAGCGGACAAGGGGCTATAGGACCTATCATGCAGTAGGAGATCCAAGTTTCGGTAGCTCTTATGCTCTACAGTCCCTGTGGTTCGGCACCCAAACAGGGTGCCGGGTGAGCCATTTCGTTAAGAGCTCGTCGGCAGTGTTGGTCTGAGGTTGTGTTCAGGGAAACAGATACAACGGCACCTTGACTCTCAGAGTTTTCTGAAACAATATGTTGTGCATTTGAGTTTATAAATTGAAAGTTATCGAATTTTTAAAATGTTCTATATCTGCCCTAGGGCTCAAAATCCGACTGGTGTCCCGTGTTTTACGCTGTGGCTGCGTTAAACTTACAATTATGTATAATACCTTTCCAAAATCTACAACGTCCTACTGTATGGTATTGTTTAAAATGGACTTAGGAATGTGAAGTTGAATTCGATACGATTAAAATTATTCAAGTGTTGAATATAAAATGCTAGCTTGATTGTTAGAAGTTGTTTTTTGCAGTTGAAGTAAAATCTCATAAGACGCTTGTTCATGTTTGTAAAATGATTACGTATTTTAATTGCACTAAGTAATGAGCGTAAAGTTCAATGCAAACTCTACTGAACTGGATTTAGTGAAGAGAAACTTGATTTAATAAACAATATAAGAGACGACATTAATTATCATTTAAGATTTGACATAGAGACACAATGTATTAGAGAAAGTGAAATTGCAACTAGAGGAAAATGTTTACTAAGCAGTTTTCTTTTTAAGAGTTTTACAGTTTGTGTATTCAGAAAAACTAATGACAGGGATAGATTTTAAATTTGTAAAACCCGATATACACGAGGAGGAGCAGACACGAGTTTCGACGGCTGGTGGCGAAGGGGTTGTAGAAGCAAGAGGAATAGAAAAACAGTCAGGAAATTTTAATTAATTGAAAATCACAGAAAACGAATTTTTTCTGACATTATCCTACACAAGAAGAGTACACATCCGAGGCACAGGCACTCTATACGAAGGGTTTTCGAAAGAAAAAACCCTGGGAAACTTTATTCCTTTGCAATATTCGAAAACACAACCACAAAGCTGATTATTGCTGAAAGAATGTAAAGCACTCTAACAAAACACGCAATTATTAAATTATTTAACAAAGTTTTGTCACAAATAAGAGATTGAGACTCTGGTGGTAGGACATGCGGATCATGCGGTAACATCTAGCTAAAGAAAGCACGCACAAGACCGTAGATCTTGCAATCATTTATTAAACAGGTAGCTGAGCCACCTTTAGTAAATAAGAAGATAACTATTTCATCTCAGGAGTCATTTTAAAAAGCTAACTAAGGGAATCTTTCAAGTCTACATACTTGATATAATTTGATTTGTCTGAAGACAACCCAATCATCCCGAATATTCTTGTGGCACCACTCTGCTGTATGACATGATTCATTATGTATTCCATATAAATCAAATACATTAACGTGTCCATATGTTATAAATATTGAATTGTGAATTTATGATTTTCATATAAATACACATTTCTTTCGAACTTTCAATTGAGATGAACACATGTCTACACCGCCATGATTTTAATGTCAATCTGTCTCATCATAAACGCAAAACTAACCAAAATGTACAATTGAGGAATATTTGAAATAACACTGATGAACACTAAAATGCATATGATTGCCATTGCGATCTGAATTAAAATCTGTTTGGGAAATGTGTACAACACGTGTGCTGATTTTTGTGATCGAAAAAAAAAATAACACTGTTTCGACACCAGTAAAGTGCAGTGGAATGGGGGTGGCCCAAATGAAACCAACTGCTGTTGAACACAAATAACTTTTTTGTTTTCTAACATAATTCACATTTTTCTTTCTGAAATGAGTACGTATTCATATTCTTCTCAATGATCATTTTTTTGGACGCAGCGAAATTATCGATATTATTTTAACTCAAGATCAGCGCCCACATATTCCAAGATTAGAAGTTTAGTCCGCCGTTATGAGGAACTGGATTTAGTTGGCGACCGTTGTGGATGCAGCGAGGCAAATTCTGTCACAAGTCGTCGATATTCCGGCGTAAACAACATTGCACAGAATTTTAATGACGGCGGTCCGAATTTTCAATATATTATTTGAGAGATTTTTCAGAATTTTTGGGGTCTTTTTGGGGAGTTTCCAATTTTATTTTTGGGGCATATTGCATTTGGGGAGTTTTTCATAGAGCTCACCTGGACCGATTTAAACCCCCCTGTACAATCCGTTCTTATCGTTTGTTATTGGCTTCGTTCAGTTTTTGCATATGCAAATGTTCCCTGCACCAATCAAACTCATTTTTAAAAATACCCAACTTCCTCTCTCTCTTTGGAGGTTGTGAGTTTCAGCCTCAGTTTGGAGGCCGTAAGCTTTTAGCTTTGGTTTGGAGGCTGTTAGTTTTTAGCTGACGAACGGGCGGATTTGAAAGGACAATAGGAAACAATGAGAATCTCGAAAAATATGTTGTGTAGAATCTATAACCGCTATGGATTAAGAGTTATCTTTAAAATTCACTAGTCAAAGCGTCTCCCTATTACCCCCGTTGAGAGCTTTGAAGTCGTCATTATCTAGGACCTTTAAAAAACCCACCCAGTATTAATTCCCGCCATTTCACCGAGGGAGAGTAACCCTCGTCATCCGCAAGTGGATTGGATGTTGTGTTTGGTGAAAATCTTGGGATCGTTTCTAAGTAATGCTTGACGACATGGTTACCATAATCACTTTGTATGTTGATTCATAATTGCTGATAAAATATGGGTGCAGGTACCACCCACAACCCTGAAACAAAATCTCAAGCGCAACAATGGGTTGAAGCTGGTTCCAGTGAACCGCAAAACGAAGAAATTGGTCGATTTAACTGATATACAAATAAAAAACACCTCAGTAGATTATTATGTGGCATTACTGGCCAAATATAACGTTGAAATACCAAAGAAAATCTACCACATTTGGCAAAGCAGAAAGGTTTTTTTAATCACAACAACGCACCTGTCTACACGTCTTTGGAAACTCAAAAGAAACGGATGAAAAAAATGTTACCAAAAATGATTTGGTACACAGAAATTTAGATCGGAATTCGAATTATAAAAATCTTGAGAAATCGTACTACCAGCATTTATTTTGAAATTGAAGAATCGCGGAGCTAAGTATATTGCGCTAGAAGGCGTTTATGTCATGCATTTAAATTAAATACTTGGGACATGTGTTTTCCTTCTATATTATTTTTAGGCATTTTTCAATATCTCAATATTCTGTCTTTTTTGAAATTAAACATTAATACGTTCTGACTTTAAATATAACAATTCAATTTCACAGCTATAACTCGAAATGAGCTATAGCTCGAAATAACGATTAAATCGTATCATAATTTTGAATTTTAAATAAAGAACTTAACGTTTTAGGTAAATTTACTGTACAATTGAAGATTTAGATTTCGGATACAGTTCAAGTATTACAGTTTTGTTGGCCAGTGTAAGTAAAGTGAATGGCAAACGCAAAAATGGTACCAATGTCTGTGTATACGCTTCACTTTCAAAGAAGAAACCACAACATATGTGTCTGCCTGTCTTTCTGCTGACCGGATTTTTATGTTCGCTCGTATAATTTTAAAGAATCTACAGACCCAAACAAACCAAAACAGAAAATATTACCGACCACACGAATCAATTCCCAAAAAAATGTTGTCAAAGAAAGCAAAAACAACCACGACAAATACGAAACAAAGGGTAAACGAGTTCAATAAACCTACAATGCGCATAACATACGAGTACCTTCCTACCTATGTCTCAAAAATCGATATAAGCTCAACTTACCTTTGGCACATAACAATACAAGAGTTTGTGCTCCTGGTCGATTATCATATGATCCATTTGCTCTTCTGTCAAATCGTTCATATCAAACATGCTATAGCCCAGGGTATCGCATTGCTTTTGTAAATACTCCTGCCGCTGCATGTTGATCGTTTGGGTTAACTCCAAACTGTGTTTGGTAATTTTCACATTGTTGTTGTTGCCGTCTTCGAACGAACCACGAATTAGGTCAATTTGCAAGGTACACAAAAATAATAGAGCAACTATGGAAATTAACAATGATTGGCGATTGAAGAATTTCTTTCGGCTGGTGATGGTGCTTGTGGTGGTGGAGGGCGACGATGATGACGACGTAATGGAGAAGAAAGATGATGCAGAAAAGTTTGCCAACAGCCGGCTGGTGTAATAATTAGTGTTCGACGAATGTATTGAAAATGTTGACGCAGAGAAGAATGGCAAGTGCTTCAGAAACATAGTCGTCATCATCTCGGCTTGAAAGAGAACGGTATGTTGATGTATGAATCGATAGCCTGAGAGTTCTTGTTTATGCTGGTTGATTGTGGCGAGTGAAGCTGTTGCTGAAGTCGATGATGCTGCTGCTGAAGTTGTTCCTGTTGTTGGGGGAGAGTTGAATGCGAATATTTTCTTTTTTTACTTTTCGTCTTGATTGAAATTAATTGGCATATGGAATGTTTTCTTTCTCGCTGTTGCTTCTTTTGTTGTGGTTGCCTTTCTTTTAGAATCATTTGGTATTATAATTTATTTGTCGTTTTTTTAATTACCAATCAATATTTTCTTTTATACCGATTGAATTTCTTGCACTTTAACAACCGCCGTCCGTTGACGTTGTAATACAAAATAATTGAACCGGTCCCCGCTTTTCAGACAGACAGTTTATTGTCGTTTCTTTCCAAGATACTTTTCACGCTTTGTAAACTTGAGTGTCTGAGCGTTCTCTATGCCACATTCACTTAATAACTTGCGACCGTCGTTTTCATCATCATTTACAAGCGATTTTGTGGCGAGATTGAATAGAGCGTACGATCGCCATAGGAAACGCCAACTAACGTTTGGCCGATGTTGATGCCCGTTGTGTGTCGTAGAACAAACTAATTCACCAGTTAAACGCACAGACTTACTATACTCCACATTTGATTCACAACTTGCTGTTCTTCTTTTAACGTCTTGCTCTTGGCTCTCTTGGTTATTGGCGGCACTGTTGTTATCTCCATTTCCCCCACGGGTCTCCTTTGTTGGGAGCACATTTTGTTGATGTCGCCTTCTTAGACGCTCTTCGTGTCGTTCTCTTAATTCTCTTTTCAGTTGGACACGTGCTTGTGCAGCTATAGCTCTCTTCAACTGAGCAATTGTTGGTTGTTCTTGGGGCAACTAAAATGAAATGGAATACAATAAATATGGTTTGTACGTTTGTGTGTGTGCATCTTGTTTAATTTCTTATTACAACCTGAATATGTGAATGATGTTTTTTTTTAATACAAACAGCTTTTTTTATCCGGTATATTTACAAAGCAAGATCATCAGTGTCAAGTATTTTGTATCCTCCACCACCGACAGAGAGAGTGAGCTAGAGGGAACACTACTTATTTAGCTATTCACATTAGAGTGCCTCAATCTCAATGGGATCATCAAAACGAGGTATTACTATCACCAAGCCAGCATGAAACGATTTGTTTATAATATTGCGATTATGATAATGATCTCTGACCTGGGCAGTTTTGCCAGAGAAAATCATTGCGTCTGGTGTTAATCGTCTATAATTGCTAAACTGGAAAAATATCAAGCATTGGCGAATTATTACGTTGTTTTCTTTGACTTACAGTCCTGCAACAACGACGCGCCATTGATCCCAACAGCGAAAAATTTCACGCACCATCTTGACAGTTCGAAATGGACAACAATTTTGCTAGAAAAATCATATTTTCTGGCGAAGAGCATTTTCACTTTGGCGGCTATAAAATAAACAAACACAAGTGTCACATCCGTGGATCCCAAAACCGCACGAGATATAAGGAAGCCAATGGATCCATAGAGTTGATCGTATTTTGGAATGGTGGCATCATTGGCCTACTGGATGATCTTTGGTTTCAACAGGATGGGGCGCCATGCAGCACAGCCCACGCCACAATCAATCGTTTTGCCTACAAGTTCGATAATCATATTAATCGTCGTCTGGGCGATGCCAATTTACCAACTCGGAGCTGGCGCCGTTTGACTTGCTTTGAAGGCCTTATGTTAATCGAACAATCCCTGAAGGATTCAGGCCCTTAAGGCATATAGTGTACAAGACATTGGTCTTGGAAAATTGTGTGTAGATGATGCGCTACTACGAAGCCAGTTAAGACGGCCATATAAATGAAATCGTGTTCCTTAAATAATGGAAATGTTTTTTTTTTTGGAAAACTCATAGTTTGATTTATTGATTTCTCTTCATATAAACAAGCAAACAATTCCATTTGGAAGGTTGAAAGATTCACACCTTAAATGTTCCTGACTGATTCGACTAGATTGGGTTGGAAGATATAGCAGTAACATGCGTACTGATGGGACTGGATAAAAGTAGTCTCAGATGAAGACCTGCTAATGGGATAATAAATCCCCAGACTTCTGTAGGATATGCGACATCAAATAAGATCAGGGTTGAAGTCTTAATAGGCTTTATAAGGGCATAAGATGACTGAACGAGAGAGGATGTGGGTACTCAAAAAGACTGTCCCAACAGCAGACAACGCACTATACTATATTCCCAAGTTTCTCATTTCTAAACTTTATTATTCTTAACTATTGAATATATGCCTTATTCTTCAAAGCCTTTATTCCTTTCATGTGGACAAGGGATTCAAAATGGACGCTTGGGTCTTCGAGTGGAGAGTTTTAGTGTATAGAAAGATATAGAATTGGCAATATATTTACATACAGAGGCTCCATATTACACAACAAAAGCATTCTTATAATTACAACGCATAGATGGAATAATTTAAATACAATTTTGTTTACTTAAGTTGGCTCTACAACCCGTTGTTTGTTTAGCATTTTCACATTTAGGGCTATGTCCGTCCAAATCACCATAAAATAACCCAAAATTAATTTTAAACTGATAACACAATTGTCTTTTTGTGAGGGGCAGTCTAATATGCATATTGCGATTATATTTTACACCATATGGCTCATTTACTGCAATAGTGTCACAACTCAGAACATGATTTTTTTAGGAGAGCCGTTTCAAGTTTTCAATTGCGTCTTACTTAGTGAATTTTGAATTGTGACACTATTGAAGTAAGTGAACGATATGTTCGTGATTGTCTATATGTTAGTATGTGTGTACTCGAGTGTATGGATTCATGTCGGCTAATGTATGCGGAAAAGCAAATATTACAAAGTGAAAATATGCAAGTGTTCACTTTTTACAGTTTTTTCTATAAATCATGCGATCAATTTGATACACCTCCAATATAGCAACACAGAATTCAGGTAAATAATGATAATCTAGTGGCATTATTCATGATGGTATACCACTAATCCTACCAGTCACATTGAAACCAATGCAGATAATAACATATTTTAATATGATAAAAATAATATTTTTTTGTTCTCAAAAAAAAAATCCTTTTTGAAAAATTCAGCATAGTTGGAATTAAACCATTAAATATAATTCATTTTCGGACTTATCACTGAACGTCAAGAGGTTTTTCGTCCGAAGAGTACAAATGACTTTATTTCGTTTCGGTGCAGATGAAATATGGCATTTCCCTTCCGGGGAGTACACTGAAATTATGAACCCTTTCATCATATACAATATTCGGCATTCAAAGCCGCCTTGCTCTGGACAGGTTTACTCTAAAACAAGAGGTAGAATTAAATGGCTTCTATATCGAGCCATACTATTCAGTTCGGTAATATGTGTAGTTATCGCTATGAGCCAGTTTTTCCCCATTTCCATTCCCCTTACCCCTCTCTCCAACAAACTGAGAATAGTGGCAGTTAAAAGTGCCGTCAATGACAGCGAATGGAACCGATTGCACAATAATACCATCGTATATCAGGCACCTTGATTAAGCATCGATATCATTTGGAGGAGAAATAAAAACTGAAAACTTAAAAAAAAACGATAACCATAAAAAAAAAAAAATTAGGAAAATCTGAGAATTGATAAAAATCTATTTTTTTAAAAATTTGACGTGATACAGACATTTCCACGAGTCTGCCTGCAAAAAATCAGCTCGATTGGATCACTGAAAAAGGGTTAAAATCGGTCCAAAGGCTTTCACACAGGCCACTACGAGCTTCATACTTCAAACTTAAAAAATTCGGAAGTGTACATGAAAATCGCAGATACACGTGTATTTTTATTTTTTATCCCCTTTCCGAAAAAGTAAATTTGGTTCATAGGACAGAATGTGTGTAACATGGTGTTATTATTTAAAAAATGTTGCCACATCCTCTCTATTTTACCCGTCTTGGACCTTTTGTGACTTTTCAGTATCCTCGAACTGTTAGCTCATTTTATTGAAACTTTGGTTTTTTTTGTCTTTTTATCCCGTTTTGGTACGGTTCGAACCTTTTCGGTCATTTCTATACATTTTTGTATTACACCTGTATTTGTCCCCTTCTTCCAGTTTTTCGCCGCTCATGTTAATTTGACGTAGTTTTTCCACCTTTTAATTTGCTCTCTTTTAGTCCCATTTCGTACTCCCTTTTATCCCCTTTACAACACAATTCTGACTACAGTTGCCACTACATTTATCATCAGTATTGGAACCTTTTAGTTAAATTATCCATTACTTCCCAGTTTTAGCTAATTCCTGTCGATTACAATTTCTGTTCTGTGCCATTACACGAAAATGTACAACTTTTGCGTGGAAAGAAAGAGAAGATGGTTGTGTTGATTTGCTTAAGAAGATTCGGTGAAACTTTCATCAATGGTTGCTTTTCGTGTTAAAGCCATAGGTTAGGGTTCAATCAGTTTGCCGAGGTTTACTTTTAATCTTTCGCTCAGTATACTTTAATGGATCTTAATTGGGATGGATAATAGTCTAATGCCGCAGTAGATGGTGCCAACGGACTTGTCTTTTTGTGAATCGGACATAGTTTGCTGAGGTTCCACTCTATCAGCACCATCTCGGGGTTATACAGATTTGTCGGTATATGTTAAGTTTGATCTATTATTTAAATAGATATTTGAACTTATGTGGGTCTAAACTTCTAGAATATGATTCTTTTTTTATTCACAAAAAAGATTTGATACGGAAGGCAATAGTTGTATAACAAATTGGTCTAAACAGGAAGTTTATTAACATTAAACACCGGATGCGAAATATTTTGGGAAACGTTAAAATAAACAATGAGACATTTTGTAAATTTTAAAATCGAAACATATGGAATCCTGTGCTGGGCCTAATCTTCAGTATAATGGTTCCTGCCTTCTCTTGCAAATTTTGACAACATAAATATACACGGATATGAGCGATATTAGTTTACCATAACCGAGATGAACATTGTCTATCAAAATGTAAACAAATACATGTTGATGTTGATGTCATTGTCCCACACGACCACATATTGTAAAAACATTTTGAGTTATGCCCACGCTCGAAGAATTTAGCTGGTGTCTAAAACGAATTTCCTTCATGAATTCAATCTAGCTACAAGTTCTTATTTCTAATGATTTTAAATGTGAACCATTATCTAGTTACGAATATAAAAAGAACAGCACTTTAATGTTAGCATAGAGATTTCTAGACATTCCTTTCTCAGTCTGACGTTAACTGAATTTAAAATTACCCTTAAGAACGACAAATAAAATGCCAGAGTAATTATACACAAACAAATTTGTGGCGCAATTAAATTAATCTCATGATGAGACTTAAACTCAGATTTATACGTATCTCTAATTTAAATCATTTATGCCGAGATCAAATGTCACCAAACGCTGTTTTTTTTTGGGCAAATAATCAACGATAGTACAAAGAAAGAAATTAAAAAGACTGCGTCACAGACAGTGGCTGCGCCAAAAGGCAAATGACGTGAAAATGTCCCTCTATACCGGTCTAAGTACTTTCGTTTCGCATGGCTTATTTATTTACTAAGAACGGGACAATCGAAAGTCCAATAACCCACTAACACCAATTCCCAGTTTTCACAAATCGTTTGTTGTCCTAAACAATTAGCAATTATTAATTCAAAATTCTAAATCAAACAAATAATAAGTTTGCGTAGTTTATGTCAAATCGCTAAATTGAAAAAAAAGACGCGATACAATAGCAATCTAACGAACACATTGCAAGCTATTGAATAGCTACTACTGCTGTTAAATACATATTTACATACATACATATGTTGGTAAATAAAGGGTGTTTTTTATTGGGGTATAGAACTTTAGTTTGGTTTGCCATTTCATCATGAACAGGTTGACAAAAGAACAACGCTTGCAAATCGTGCAAATTTATTTCGAAAGTAATGGTTCAGTTCGCGAAGTTCACCGCAAGCTCCGTCCATTTTATGCCTTACATCCACAAAAACTGACTGTTTGGTGTGCTCTATGGGCTGGTGGAGTCATTGGGCCATACTTCTTCCGAAATAATGCTGGAGAGTCAGTTACCGTTAATGGAGACCGGTATAGAGCCATGATAACCGACTATTTTGTTCCCGAATTGGATGGCATGAATGTGGATGAGTTGTGGTTCCAACAAGTGGTTGAAAATTGAACCTTTATTCGAGCCAGCCGCGGCGGCCACATGCCCGAAATCATATTTAAACATTAATGGCATAAAATTATCCTTCCAATAAAGCCAAATTGATGGACATTAAAACGATTTTCTTGTGTTTTATTTCAATTCGAAGTTCTATACCTCAATAAAAAACACCCTTTACTATGTATATAGGTGGTTTCTGAAGGGAAACTGCTCTCGAACAACTTGTGTTCTATCTACTCATGTTGGACATTAATTATAATATTGAACTTGACAGCTGTTTACTTTTTCACAAAGAAAAGAAATACTGTTTTCACTTAGGTTTGCGTAAATAATTTAATGTTTACTTATCAGTTTGGTTTCTATGTAATTTTTTGTTTAACAAAATTATAATAGAATTTGCCTGGAAGTTTTGTGGCGTTTGGGGGATTTAAAATACAGCAAATAGGTTATCAATCAAATGTCAGAACATTTCCTAATGATCCAGCATATAAACATAACTACGGGCATGGAAGTTCTGTGTTTTTTACTTACCTGTACAGTAAGTGTAGATAGACCATCGCGTTGTACGTAGATAGTAGTTCCGCCGCCTTGAGCCAATGAGATCTAAATAGAGGAGAAATGGGAAATTGTGTTAATATTACACCGTGCTACAATATTTTACTTGAGGTTGGGGCATTAATGGATTGTAAAACTACTTAGATCGAAATAAACAAACAGAGTACAAAATGTTTTTTATTTTTTTTTTAGTCATTATTTGCCATAACTCGAAATCGACTTGTCCGATTGTGTGAAACCAATCAGTTTCAGATTAACCAAAATCGTAACACTTCCATTTTATGACTGTACTGCATTCCAAACTGAAAGTTAACACCAATCTTGTTAGAATGCGATACGTTCACAAAACTGTGAATAAAAGCAAAAACCCCTAAATCGATTTTCATGATCTATATTCCACTTTATTTGTAATATATGAGGCTCTAGAAGGAATTTTTAAACTTTTTCAATATTTATTTTAACCAAACCGGACGAGTCGTTTTGGGGTTACGACAAATTATGTCTCAAACAATTTTAATTGTCTAAGACATTTTTTTTTAAATAATTGCAACCGAAAAAAAATGTCGACAATGTTCTTACTCAGAGGATCATAGTACATCAGGATTGCATAGTGGTTATTCATAAAATTGACTCGGAATACTAGCTTTTCAGATTTGAAAAAAACGGGGTTTACACACCACACTGCTACTACTCAAACATGTATATTAAATGCTCCAAACATAAGCGTGTCGTGTTTGGGTGGCGGTCCAATTGGACAAAGGGGCGTAGTACCTCCCATACAACCTCCACCACGACTTTGCAATGAACCAAACTTTTAGTAAAATAAAATTTGAAGGCACAACAACGTTTGCCGGGTCAGCTACTAAATTATAAATCATTTCGCCCTTCTGCATTTCAGGTGACGATTTACAGTCATACTTAAGGACGGAGAATTGATGATTTTGATTAAAGAAAAAGGTAGAAAGTCGGCAATGTGCGGAGACTGGTGTATTTTGGAATAGAACTGATTCCAACATATGAAACGCTAATCTAACTTTCTTACTAGCACATCATGACATGAAAATAGGAATCTAGGCATCTATACAACAACGGGTGCCAGTGACAATTTTCTATGTCAGAGCCCAAAGAAATGGCTAGGCAGTACGATATTTTGATCGAAAGAAGCAGTCATCGATGACACAATAGCATATTTCGGAGATTTTGTAAGCAATTGACTGTCAATATAAAATCTATTCAAAAAGATACGGACCTGTCAATGCGCTCATAAATTATGATTAGTTGGATTAGAAATTATCGCAGCACTTCATCGAATCTTTTACAATAGTGTCCCGTCGTGTCAATGACAGTAAATAAAGTATTAAAGATTACGTTTACACTATGAAATGGATTGGTTAGTTTACGCACGGAATAATTCTTTTCTGTCCCGTGGATGTCATTTTGCGTGCTTTGTAGTATCGCGTACCCTCAAGCCTTTTCATAAACGAATCATTTTTTGGGCCCTATACGAACCTGTAATTGAAAACCCATACTTTTTCTAGCATATTTGGAATTCTGCAGAAATTTCTTTCAATACTCAAATTACATGGAAGTGGGCGTACTGCCTGGACTCGAGAGACCTTAATCATTTCGTTGTTTGTGTTTTGCGGATCATTTCAAGGGGCGCCCTCAAACTGTTCTTTTGCATATTTCTAGTGCATAGTACTTCCACCAAAGTATACTTTTGAACAGAGACAAAATTAGCTTGAATTTGATTAAAACTGAGATTAACAAGATATTCAGTAAATGAAAAATGCCAATATAATAGGTCTGCTAAACCCGTAAAATCACATGCCCCGTTTTTAGTCGGCGTGCCGACGTACAAGAAGACTGCCATACATTTTCAGTGAATGCACCAATATATGGCGCCAAAAAAATGTTGGTAGGCTCCACCAATACGTATCTTACATGTTGGCAGTTGTGATTACTTACCTCTCCATGCAATTCATCCGGTGTAACATCAAATGGAATATCTGATAATATTTCCTCATTTTCCAGAATATCTTTCAGTTGCAATTCTGTAGCCTTTACTAATGCATCCAACTCAGTACTTTCGAAATCCTTTGCATGCTTTTGTTTCAGCAAACGACGCTTCTTCTGATTACTTTGTCGATTTTTGCCCACACCACCATTACGATTACGTCGTTCCCTCTCAAATTTACGTGCTAAATTAATGGGCAGCGGTTTCTTTTTGCGTTTCATGTTCAATGCTGCCTCATGGCTCGACATGGTTGTTATACAAATTGAATTTTTAGTTAAAACTTTACAAAATTCGGCCAACTTATGAAAATTATCGTCAACACGAAGCGGAAATTTCAGTGATGTTTGTTTAAGTATTCACAATAGAGAACAGCTGTCGTTGTGTTGCCATTTCACATAGAGTTGCCACTTCTGTGGAGACGAAGAGCTGCCATTTCTATTCGCCAGCGGTGTTGCCAGTTCTGTGAAAACGTAGTGGGGTCATTTGTGTTGCCATTTACGTTTAATCCAAATAACATGTGGCGCAAAAGTAAAAAAATGAAAAACTTTGATTCTTCTTGTGGATTATTTTTATTTGGTCTTTTAATTTTTTTTACATCAAGTCTAGAATATGATGTCATGTAAATGGCCGCCGCCACAGTTGATTGGGGCCAATCGCAAAATTTATAGCATTTTCTGATAGGAGGATTACTTTTGCGCCACCTTATTGTACCGCCACCCTTCAAATATGTACATTACTGTGACCGTTCTCATTTGATTTCTGTACAATTTGGTTAATATAGCGAATACTTCCTCTTGGTTAGTAGTTAAAGTCTACCTTTCACAGCTGCTACATTTGGGGAAGTAGCAGCCGGTTGTGATCGCAATTCCTCGCACCAGTCACCGCGCAAATCCCATTTCCAGTTGATTAGGTTAGGACAACCATTGTAGGGTTAAAGTCTACCTTTCACAGCTGCTACATTTGGGGAAGTAGCAGCCGGTTGTGATCGCAATTCCTCGCACCAGTCACCGCGCAAATCCCATTTCCAATTGTAGGGGCTGCAAACCATCCACGGTACCAGATTACAGGCTTCGGCGAGACCACTTACAACTACCTCCAGTTCGAGGCCAGCACGCTCTGATTGGTAGCAAAAAACAGAGGAGTTGAAAACAAAATGTCTCCAACAAGTAAGCTAGTGAAGATCCATCGGAAGAAAGCAACCCATAGACCAAACTAGCAATATCTTGGCTGTGCGTAACACAAAATACAAAGTAAAACGGGAAGCGATTAGTGAATTACAGTAGAAACTCATAACAATAATCCCAATTACAATTTCTAATTTAAATATAGCGCGATTGATTGATCTTCATTTTGGCTCTATTGTTTTTGAAGTAATCACGGAATTCGAGATCTGTGTATTTCCGATAAATTGCTGCCAGTAGTGTGAAACATTTGACATTTCCTATCATATCTTATACAAATTCCCTGAATTTCTTTACACTCATACTTATCCTTCTACAAATTAATAACAATAACATTTGAAACGCTTTTTTTTTTGGTTCCGTAGAGAGAGCTAAACGTTTTTTATTTGTAATAATTTATATCTTTTACACATTTCTATAAGATTCTTATTGATGCATTCATAGATGAGAATTACAATATGTTTCTTACTTTTGAAGACGATGTAATTTTTGTTTATGTTTTGTAAATTATAGTATATTTATTTATTATTTATTTAAAGATGCCATAATATGTATGTATTATTTATAGATTTAGATTTTCTAATTGATAAAAAAAATCGGTTGTTTTTTTTAATTTAAGTGAATAGTGTTATGTGTGTTGTTGACTCACAAGATGTTGTGTGTAAGTTTGGTTACTAGAACTGCAATTGTTTTTAGAGTGTGTGAGTGTGGGGATAAGCTAAAACTACTTAAAGAACGAACAAATTCTAGACATTTCTACATATTTATTGTATTTATGCTAAGTTGAAATATAAACTATATATACATTTTATGTGGGGAGTTTTTGTTTTATTTGTTGGTCCTAGAAAAAAAAAACGGAGAAAGTAATTAAAAAAGTGAATAGATTCATATCTAGATATAAACATTGCCGGCGGTCTTGTTTATGTATTATCTTTTCTTTCGGGCCTTTCGGGCAATTTGCATATTGCAATGGATATGTGGTTACTAAGGACACGAAAATCAGTGCCAAATGATTATCTTATCTCGTAGGATACATTTGGTAAATGTCTTTTGGCATCCTGTGGCATTACAAAAGTATACACATATCCTTGGTCTCAAGTAGTTGTTGAGCATGTTCGTTCTGTGATTGGTTGAACACAAAAATCTCTCGTGCTGTGCGGGGGCCAATAAAATGATTGCGAGTTATCCTCTTTCCTTTTTGGTCGCCTTACAAAAGCAAACATCATGAAATAACAAACTTTCGGAGAGTGTGTGAGTGAGTTTCGGTTACTTCGTGTGTGTGTGTATCTAGGCGTATGAGTTATCTTGAGTGCAGACGAATAAACGAACATTTATTCATTCGTCATTGCTCTCACTCTTTCTATCTCTTGCTCTGCGTGTTGCCCTCTTCTCTGCCTCTCATACTGGGTGCGGACAGCTGCAGACTTCGTTATGTTGGTTGGCAAAATCCATGTAGAGCAATGCATTTCCGGTGGTGGTTTGAGCTTTATTTCCCTTGTTTTCCACTTCTACCATTGGTTGGTCGGGCCAATGAGTGAGAAGCTTTCCATTGTATATAATGTACATATGTGCAAGTGTCTCCCGACATTCAATACACACATAAACACAATTGCAATGTGTCGTGACAAAAAAAGCCGCAAAACTCTTTGACAGTTGGCTGGATTTTCGCTTCGATTTATTAGCTTTTCCCCCCCTTTATTTCGTTTTTCTCCAAAATGACTGTAACGAAAAAAAAAAAATTATTATTAAAAATACGTTTGTTGTCATAATGTAAAGTAAATTGAAGTACGTTTTAAAAAATCATTTAAAAAAATATTAAAAATTGTAATACAAAATATTAGTTATTTTTAAAGACTAACACTAAGGGTTTTCCAACAAGAGGTGTTATTTTGCTATTCAAAGAGAAATACAATTTGTTGAGATAAATGATATCCGATCATTATTATAGAAATTTCGTATTTTTGCAACTGTGTCAATTGTTGTTGTTGCTGTTGTGCGCGAGTTTCTTTTCTGTCACATTGGGTTAATTTCTTTCGTAGTTTCTGGTGGTGCGAAAACTATTTCAAAATCAGCCAATGAACCCTGCGTTTTATTACGCAATTTTTGGTTGTTGTTTTTCTCTTCTTCTTCCTCTTCTTTTGGCACGGTAACAAAATGTGTGTGTGAATAATGTGTGGTGGCGCGTTGAGGTTTCCCCCATTTCCATTAGAGTTGATGAATGCCTAAAGCAAATAGACAAACAGCCCCATAAAAATAGCGATCAAATAGCTCACACTTTTCTCAATTAAGAAAAAAACACACACACGAAAATGTATCGAATTGTGTTTATGTTCATGTATTATACGGTAGGTGCTATGAAATAGTAATGGTCCATGTTGACCAAGAGTCAAACAGAATGTAGGGGGCAGACGACCTAAGTGCAATGCGAATTTTTCCAACAGGAGGAGGTCTCTTTTTCTTAGAAGTAGGTGAGACATTAGCTAGTACAGAGTGCTATTACTTTTGCCAATGATCTTAGGTCACCAGGAAATGGCCTTAAGCCATCAACTCAAATGGTCCAGGTACTCAGTCCTTGCAAGAGATCTTCAGCTGCATACAATGAATAAATATATAGGACGGATAGCCCGACAAACATAGTTGAATATCCTGATCGATTAAACCTCATTATTCCGATTAGATCTAATCCAATCAAACTCCACGCCAAGTGGCATCGAAAACTGTTCAGCGTAGATTAAAAATAAAATTGCAACATTTTTTAAAAAAAAAAAAAATTTATAAAAAAATATAATAAATATATTTTTGTAATAAAAAATATAATAAACTTATTTATGTTATAAAAAATTTAAAAACAGATAAAAAAAACCAAAAAAATTTCGAACTTTTTTTTTAAAAAATGTGTTAGATTTGTCGATAACTCTGATACTATCGTTGAGATTAGAGGCAAATATTAAAACTAATTTAGAGATACATTTTTTAAAATTTATTTCAACAAAATCCGACAAGTTGTTTTCGAGACTTTGAATAAATTAAAAATAAAACTGCAAGAATTTTCGGAAAAAAAATATAATAAATAAAATTTTGTAATAAAAAAATATAACAAATAAATTTTTGTAATAAAAAAATTTATAAACAGATAAAAACAACAACAAAAAAATGCCAAATTTTTTTTTAAAAAAAAAGTTTTAAATTTGTCGATAACTCTGAAACTGTTAAAAATAAAACTGCAACATTTTTTGCAAAAAAAAAAAATTTAATAAATACATTTTTGTAATAAAAAAAATGAAAAAAAAAACCGCATTTTTTTTTTCAAAAAAATTTGTTACATTTTTTCGATAACTCTAATCGTTGAGAATAAGGCAAATATTAAAACTAATTTAGAGATACATTTTTTAAAATTTATTTCAACAAAATCCGACATATTGTTTTCGAGATTATGAATAAATTAAAAATAAAACTGAAACATTTTTTGCAAAAAAAAAATTGTAATAAAAAAATTTTATAAATACATTTTTATAATTTAAAGGCATAAATAATTTAAGGGCAAATATTAAATCTAATTTAGAGATAATTTTTTTACAATTTATTTCAACAAAATCGGACAAGTTATTTTCGAGACTATGTATAAATTAAAAATAAAACTGCCACATTTTTTGCAAAAAAAAAAATTGTAATAAAAAAATATGATAAATAATAAAAATTAAAAAAGATAAAAAAAATGTTTTAAATTTGTCGATAACAAATTTAGAGATCATTTCTTAAAAAATTATTTCAACAAAATCCGACAAGTTGTTTTAGAGACTATGAATAAATTAAAAATAAACCTGAAACATTTTTTGAAAAGAAAAAAATTTAATAAAAAAATGTTTGTAATAAAAAAAATATAATAACATG
Source organism: Hydrotaea cyrtoneurina (assembly GCA_958296145.1). NCBI lineage: Eukaryota > Metazoa > Arthropoda > Insecta > Diptera > Muscidae > Hydrotaea > Hydrotaea cyrtoneurina. Next base: position 16,825,403 of record OY282514.1, on the reverse strand, counting down.
TTTGTAATAAAAAAAATATAAAATACATCTTTGTAATAAAAAAATTAAAAAAAAAATCGAACTTTTTTTTTTAAAAAAATGTGTGTTTAAATTTTGTCAACATGTCAGAACTCGAAACATATCTGATTTTGTTGAAATAAATTTAAAAAAAAATTATCTCTAAATTAGTTTCAATATTTGCCTTTAATGTAGAAAATAGTTTTAGAGTTATCGACACAAAATTTAAAACACTTTTTTTTAAAAAAAAAAGTTTTTTTTTGTTTCAAAAATTTATTTATTATATTTTTTTATATCAACATTTTTTTTTTTGCAAAAATGTTTCCGGTTTTATTATTATTCTTTTTTTTTAATTTTTTTATTACATAAATTTATTTATTATATTTTTTATTTCCATTTTTTTTTTATAGTCTCAAAAACAACTCCTCCGATTTTTTTGAAATAAATTTAAATTTAATTTAAAAATGTTATCACTAAATTAGTTTTAATATTTGCCTTTAATCTCAACGACAGTTTCAGAGCTATCAACAAATTTAAAACACATTTTTTTTAAAAAAAAAGTTTTCTTTTGTTTCCAAATTTTATTTATTATATTAAATTTTATTTATTTTATTTTTTTATATCAACATTTTTTTTTTGCAAAAATTTTTGCAGTTTTATTATTATTCGTTTTTTTTTAATTTTTTTATTACATAACTTGATTTATTATATTTTTTATTTCCATTTTTTTTATAGTCTCTGAAACAACTCCTCCGATTTTGTTGAAATAAATTTTAAAAAATGTATCTCTAAATTAGATTTAATTAAAACTAATTAAGTGATACATTTTTTTTAAATTTATTTCAACAAAATCGGACATGTTTCGAGTTCTGACATGTTTCAAAAAAAAAAAAAAACCTATCGGCCATTTTTGTGCTCGGACCACAGTACATCAGAATTCTATAGTTAGTACATTGTTGTTGTTGTATACAGTAATCTGAATGACCAAAAAAATTTAATCTATAAAACAAACATTTTTTTTTATTTTTTGTATTTTCTGTTGTCCAGTGTTATCGGTGTTATAATTTTAATATAAACAGGGACCGATTATAGGGTACCATACAGAATGCTACATCCGATTTTAACCTTTTTCCTTTTTGGTTTGTTTTGTGGCCACTAAACCGTTCGGAAGTGCAAGACTTCACTTTGGCTTATCCTCGTCGCTAGAACATCTCAAACAATATCAACCCGCTTGCCAAGAAATGCTAACACACACACACACACACTATACACACTACTGTATACCTATACTGCATTCTCATCTGTATGTGTGTGTGTGTGTATGGCGAGATTGTTGTTTATAAAATTTGTGCCAAGAAAATAATTGCGAATGTGACGTAGATTTGAATACACCCAAGGAAAAATGTTCATTTGCAGTCGTCTTCTAGTGACTGTTTTTGTGTGTGTGTTTGTAATGGGAACAGCGTGCATGAATGTATGAGCACAGTGAGGCGACAGTGTTCCTGTTTTTGTTTCTGTTTCAGAGCCTGATGCCGTTTTGGCTGGCAGTCATTGTTGGCCCAAGACATAAGATGGCATTATTTATGATCGTGAATGGAGTTGTGCCAATAAATGTCTCTGGACTACTTCCCCAAACAACAAACAGAAGACGCATTGTTCGTAGCGACAGGCAGGGGTTGGTGGGCAATGTTTTCATACGTTTTCGATTTTTTTGTGTGACGTAGACACATTTTTTTTTGGCTCACGATCGGTTTTTTCTTTCGAGTAATATACATGATATGGGATAGGGCAGGGTATGTAATGGTTCATGTGGACCCAAATGGTCAATTCTCGTACATCATCTCTTCGTACATTTATTGTATACTCTTGTCCTCAGTGGGAAAGCCATTGTGGTATTTTCAAAGTGACCGCGTTTTTGTGCACGTGTTCGCTGAGGTCAGGTTTTTATTTGTGCAACACTGACATCATGACGCCCATGCACTATTCTTTAGAAACACATCTGCGTCTATCTCTGGCTGTCTATAGTTTTTCAATGAACTTGGCCCCCCGGAAACCCACCAGCTCTGCAGAACGAGCAGGAGATCATTTTATAGCTCATGCTGTTGCCAGTGTGTTAATTATGTTTAGTTTCCAGTTTCCTTTAGTGATTTACTACTGTCGCCCAAGGGATATCTTGTGAGGACATATTGCGGCTCCTTACATGTTTTTACTTTGCCCTAATGGCTGTGGTTGTTATGTTTCCTGCTCAATTTATTACCAACGGATGTGAATAATCGAATTTGACTTCTTTCACCATCGCTAGCCATAAGAAATTGTGGTATCCTTGTTTGGTAGTGATGAGTGTGGGCATGACTGTAGAGTTCTGGCGTACGTTTTATTCATTAGCAATGCAACACAACAGAAATGGTCGGTTTTTGATTTATGGATTTTGAGGGAACTTATGTAGGACGACATGTATACCGAGTGGCTATGAAGTGTTATGTAAGTCATTTGGAGTAGGAATTATCCTTATGTTGTGGGGGAAAGGGTGTAATCGTTGTTGTCGGTTTATTCAAGCAATTGGGTTGAATACAAATGGTTTTGTAAAGTCTGGTGCGCACTATGGTATATCTTTTTTTTTATTAATTTTATTTATTTACTTATTTTTTTTCTTTATTTATGTATTTATTTCTGTTAGTCGATTTTGAGGTCATTGATTATTTTTATTTCGTTGCAAAAATAGAAATGTTAAAAAAAAGGTTCCAAGAATTGTGTTTGCTTTGATTGCAATATAACTCCCACATATATGGGCAGGAGCTCCAAAGACACCTTTGCAGCTTTTGGACCGTGTACAGAGGAGAGCGTTGGTGATATTAGGGTATCCAACTCTATTGTCTCCCTTCAGCATCGCCGGAATGTGGATTGTAGATCGCTGTTCTATAGTTTTTTTTTAACGATATCTGCTCCGTCGTCTTGTCCCTGATGTTAGTACATTTAGCCGGAATACGCGGCTTTCCAGAGACTCTTATCCGTTCGTTGTCAAGTGGCCGGTTGATCGGACCACGCGCTATCGAGAAAATTCGTTCTTCAGCCGAACCGTTCGTACAGCTGCGGAGGGAAAAAGAGCACCATAGTCCCTGTGGCCCTTTCTTTAAAATTTGCTGTGTTGTAACATACATTTAAGTAAATAGGTTAAATTAAAAAAAAAATCAGCTTTATTTATTGAGTTGAAAACAAAATATAGCCAAAATATTCTAAATATTCAAAATTTAGGGGGTAAGAAAAATAGCACTATGATTAAAAAAAATTGTATGGGTCTTTCTTGCTTTCCCGAATCAACGGTTTCATCATAAAATTCGAGATTGCTGGTTTTCGTCCGCAGTTTTCTACTTTTTCTTTTCCTAGATTATACCATTGCGTATCATTTTGTTGGTACATTCTATAATTTTCTATAAATAATAATAATAAAAAAAATAATATTTTTTTTTGTACAGAAATTGTGTTTCCCCAAATTTTTTTTTAACAAAATTTTTTTTCCAAAATTTTTTTTACAATTTTTTTTTTTTTACAAAAATTTTTTTTTTTACAAAATTTTTTTTTTTACAAAATTTTTTTTTCAACAAAAATTTTTTTTTTACAAATTTTTTTTTTCAAAGTTTTTTTTTTCAACAAAATTTTTTTTCCACAAAATTTTTTTTCCACAATTTTTTTTTTCAGCAAAAAATTTTTTTTTTCAACAAAATTTTTTTTTTCAACAAAATTATTTTTTTTCAACAAAATTTTTTTCCCGTATTTCAACGGGCGCCATAGGCGCATTACAACTTTCTACTTTTTAATAATTCCTCTTTTTCCAACGAACAATGTTTTACGCGACCCATTTCTGCTAATAGTTTATTTATTTTTGTTGTTTTTTAATTCACTTTATATTGCCTTCTTAAACTAGTTATACTTCAATAGACGCCTACCACTGACATGTTTTTTTTGGTTAAAAACAAAGCAAAAAGAAGATCGGTGCTTTTTTTGTTATAGTTACATTTTGCACTTTCCTCTCATAGTTGTCCAATCCAACAACAACAACAGTTGTCATTAAGACAATATCAACGATTCTCGCGAAGAAGGCACATTCAAAAGAAAGTTTAAGGTACAGAAAAAGGAGAAATAAATCGATAATAAAAATTATGCACAAAGAACAATCCAAAAATGTATGTGTGTTATAATATTTTTTTGCCGGCACTGTATGTGGAATATTCTTCTAGCAAATCAGTTTCCTGTCAGTTGTGACATTCAGAAATTCAAAACAAATGTCAACAAACACTACTCCATCGTTCCTACTTCCGATACCCTAATTTCCATCCGCTAACACAATGTATTGCAATTGATGGGGGGGGGGCATCCCCCGAGTGTTGATCTTCAAAAAAAAAAAAATTAAAAGAATTAAAATTTTGTGTTGTCGCTAGTGCTGTTCTGTGCCGACATCTCCAGTGGCTTCCTCGCAGTTGTAAGATGGCCACCTTTCAACTACAAAACTTACAAGGATATCAGACATTGGAGAAAATCATCTTTAAATCGAACTTATGTTCATTATTATGTCAATTACATTGGGCCAGAAATTTCGTTTGGAAAAAAGTGCTCGGCACATATTACTCAATCCCAAAAACAAACTGCTGATATTGATGCAAAGCAACAAAAAAAAACAACAAAACCCCAAATAAATAACTGAAAACCAAGTTATTTTTATCTGGTAAAAGGGGGGAAATAAAGAAAAATAAAATAAATAAATCTAATTACACACATGCATTTGTTCGTTGCATTACATTTGATGGGCATCAACGGCTGCAGTTGCAGTGCCATGCAATGTGATTTTCGACAGAAAAAAGCACAAACATTTTGCAATGAGATGCATTTTCCTGCTTCTTCTTCTTATATATGTATATATTTTTCTTTTTCTTCGGTCTTCAACGGATTTTCGTATTTTTTTAATGAAGCCCCAATAACAACAACCACATCAGGGGGAACGTATTTTCAAAATGATTATATGGTCACATAACACACTAAACCTTAAAAAACACTTTGAACAAATTATTTTGTTGTTGTCTTTTTTTCATTTGCTTGTGATTTTTTTTTTTTAAAAATAGACTCCTCTCTCGATCTCCTCAGAGTCCGAGAACATTTGGTGTACGTTAATTTTATGTCGATCATTGCCGTCGTCAACACCAGATCAGACCAGACCAGAACAACAACACGACACGGTGGGCTGAACGGGGCACAAATGGCAAAAAGAGACTTTTAATTGGAAGAGGACTCACGCATTTGGCAACATTTCGTAACAAGCAACAACTCTGTTATTACAATGAAATTGTCATGGTCCGAATCGATTTCCGACTAATCTTTAGCCTGGGTTTGGGGAGGTGGTATTGAATATCACCCCTACAACGAGATAGGTGAGAACCGGTGTAGCCCAGGGAAAATATTAGTTCGAAATTCTTGCAAATTCCATTGTTCTGCCTGTCAAACATCTTTAGACGCAATTGCTTTTCCTATGCTAGTGACTGACGAACATTACATTTAATGGGGCAAAGGTTCTAATCACAAAGGACCTACCTGAATCCACTTTGCTTTACCCGTTAAAAACAAAAATATAAAGGGCTACATAATATCATGTCACTGGCCTAAGAAGGACCTAAGAGATTGCCTTGTTCTTAAGATTTTTAAATCTCATGATTAATCCTGATTGCCCTATTTTTTATCTACCGGATGTTCCATCCTAGGGTTATATAGTTGCAACCAAAAGTCGACTTTTCGACCTTTTGACTTTTTCAGAAATTTAAAAAGTCGATTTATAAATATGTTGAGTTTATAACTAGATTTAAGTCGACTTTTTATCTAAAGATACAGTGAACTCGGGGAACGTGAACATTCTAAAATATGAACGACCCAGAAACGTGCACACTATATTCTCTAGACAGAGGTCTCTAATAAAAGATAACTGATTTTTTTAATTATATTCGCATTGGACAACGAATTTTAGTTTTCTTTACACAAAATTAATTTGATTTTAATCAATAAAACATTTTTTTTAAATACTGGGAATTGAATTAATTAATAGAAGTTCCTTTCAGTGATAAAACAGCACTATCTTGATTCAAAATTGCAGGATTCGAAAACGTGAACGAAATCGTAAACGTGAACATCCTCAACAGTAATTAGTTCACATTTCCGCGAGTTGACTGTAGTAAAATTTTATTCATGTGTAAGACGTAAGAAATGGTAAAAAAACAAGATATCAATTCAGTTCCACTTTATGGTATGTAAAACAAAAAGCCTACTTCGATTTGAACCTCATATACTGTTCTGACTAATTTCCCTTAACATTCCATGAAGGAACAGACATTTGCCAGAAGGAACAGACATTTCCCAGAAGGAACAGACAATGTCTGTTACTCAATTTCATCTCCTTTTAGCACTTGGAGAAGAACCCTGATTAACATTTCGTAACAGCAACTACACCTGGTCTGGACTTCTTTAATTTAAGCTATAACGTTTGCTTATCGCTGATTGTCGTTGAAGATGTTTGAGTTCTTTAGTAGGCACCTCACTGCTCGTAAAGACTCGCACCATATTTTTTACCTTCAAAAGGATTGTCAGCTTACTCATTACAACAATTCTCATCGTCGAAGTTATCAGGTGGCTGTAGAAACTCAGGTCCACCAGCAGTTTCTGGTATATTTTATTTCTATTTGTACAATTTTGTAAATGCTGTGCCCGGAATAACAAATGCCCGCCATAATATTAGCTACACTGACCGACAAAACATATTTTCAATTAAACTAAAAAGTAGACACCAAAAAGTCGATTTTCTCGAATTTTTCAAAATCAAAAGTCGACTTAATTTTTCACCATTTTTGTAGCAAAAAGTCGATTAATCGATCGAGATTTAAAAATTATTTAAATCTACTACAAAAATGGTGATTCTGGCATAGCCACATATCGTGCTTTAAGAGGAGATTATGGTTATAAAGCCCATTTTTGCACTCGGTGGGTCTGTTAATAAACCAAATTGTCGTATTTGGGGTTCTGAGAATCTTTAAGAAATTGGAAAGAGGCCATTGCATCCACAAAAAGTCACTGTTTGGTGCGATCTTTGGTCCGAAGGTGTGATTGGACCTTACTTCTTCGAAAACGACAAGGGAACGACTGTCACCATCAATTCGGAGCGTTCTGACCGACATTTTTTTGCCTGCTATTGAAGAATACGACTTGGAGAATATGTGGTGCCACACAACTCGAGCGAATACGGCTTTATTGCAAGAGACATGGAAAAGCAAAATGGATAACCCTTGATCGCCGTTTATTTTTACACGAACTACTGTTGCATCTGAGGACCGGACAATGCGCCGGCCATTGTCGTGAGATTGGTCGGAGATTAAAAGGTGGTCTTTGAATATCTTTGATTTCAAAATGATAACGCGTCCATGCCACCTTTGATGTTTTTGGCACTTTTCATGACTTTATTAATTAATCGCAACATCATTTATGAAGTAAAACTGCCTCAGAAAAATATCCCTTCTTGTTACCCAGATTTCAACCTGGTTCTGTTGTGTGATAAACGCACACGCGCTCTACCCATCTCACTCGCATTTATTCCGAAATAATCCGCTCTAAAATGTAAAACCGCCACGGTTTATATTCACAATTCATATGGGAGGTAGGATATCTCATGTCCACTATAAGTCTCCTTTGGTAAAAACAGACCCAGCAACAAGAAGGAAAAAAAATGAAAACAAAAGCGTCGAAACACTTTCAACGTACGTTTGTCGTCGTTTTATGAGTTCTTATGTTTGATGGGCTGACTCTGTTCTGTGTTGTGTTTTCGGCTAAAGTCAATTGCGCGTCATTGGATGTTGGTTGCGGTGTGACTGCTCATCGTCTTTTGACAACAACAACAACAACAGCAGCGGCAGCGTAAAAGATTATATAAATGCATAAAAGAACGATACATTTGTGATCTTCTTCTTGTTCGTCTTGACGAGAATGCAGCTTTAAGCAACAACAAGAAAACAAACGATGCAATAATTATGTATGGATGTACCAATGTCTGCCGTCTCTATGTGTGTATGAACGTACATACATACGTACATATCAGCCAACCATTCCGAGGATGGGTGATGCTGATGATGATGATGATTAAGGGATAAACGTGTAATGGCAGATGTCTGTCCGTCGTTCTGGCTGTCTCTATGTAATGGGACAGTTTCTGCGCATTTTCGTTGAATTTGTTTTAAATACGTTGTTGTTGTTTTGTACATACATACATATGAACGAAATGTTACGTATTTATTTATATGTATGTGTGCATTTGTTGTTGTTTTCGTTTTTTTTGTTTCTTATTTATTCCATCTCTTGAGATCTTTCACTAAGTGTTTTATTCGTCTTAAAATAGTCTAGATTGTGTGTGTGTGTTTCTGTTTTTTTTTTTTTTAATTTCAGTTCTTTTCTGAAAGCATATCGCATCTCTTTTATGCCATCCATATCTTTTCTATAGAATAACAACACCGCTCGGTTTGAAGTGTCAATCCAAACCAAAAAAAAACACAAAAATTATTTGGAAAAACAAATGATCTCAAGACAATGTAGACGGATTTGAAATTAAAAACAAACAAACGAGATCTCTTTTTTTTGTTGGCTCTTTGTTTTGTGTACAGAAATCTACCCAACGACATGAACAAACTGATAATTACACAACCATGTAGTTTTTTTGGTTAAAATCATATGTTGCATAAAATGTCTGTCTTACCCTCTAACCAAATTGTTCAAATCTATAAACGATTGTGCCTCTAAAGGAGGCGTTCATTCCAATATCAGATGAATCCCAGATGCGACAATTTTGCTTGTTGGAATTCCGGATGATTTTCATGCATTTCAAGGACCCAATCAGCAAAGACTCGACGTTGTTGATGATCGGCCGGCTTGAGTTCTTGTGTTTACTGAACGTACTGTCAAAGAATCAAAGCATCAACAGTGACATCACCATATACCGGGTGATTCAAAATAACACCTCTTGTTGGAGATTTGTATTGTATTTTGTGTATTTTTTTTTGTGGGATACCGTGTCGGACCGTTGTTATGCGACAATCTTAACAATTGATATTGATTGACAGAATGAGCTACTGCGAAGCCTGGCGAAGCTTCACCCGAATAAAATTGGGTTCCTTCAATAATGGGAACGAGTGATCATGACAAAACGTGTCCTTTTTGTCAACTTGGAAAACACATCAAAAAATAGCAAATTTCTCGATGATTTCGTCACAAATGTTGGATACGATATTGGAGACAATCTGTCGTACACAAAAGAAACCCGGATTTGTTTTTTTTTTCATTTTCATTAAAGAGACTGTCTTGTTTTATTCGCATTAACGGGCAGTCAGAATGGGCCAGAAGTCGCCAATACCGATTCTCTACAAAGAAATATGATCCAATCATCAGTTGGCGCAAACGTAGGACCACTTTTTGGTCAAGCAATGGTGATTCGTTACTTGGCTTCTGAACGCCACCAGAGTGTATAAAATGGACCACGTTGGCCCTCAAAATAACAAAACTCAACCAAAGTTGTCTGTGCGGTCTCCTCACTGACCCTCTTTTTCGGTTGTGTTCTCGGTCTCGGCTTGAGCAACTGATACGAACAAAATCATTCGTCGCTCATCTACTGAGGGCCAGTAAGTGAGCAAACAGTCCTTTAAAAAGGCTTTTATTTTTGTTGTTGCGTTTGCCTTAGACTGTTGCCTTCGTCACAGGCAAAGCATTAAAGAAGAAGAAGAAGGGGCGCCCATTTGTTTGCATGCGCGAAAATTGTTTTGCCATTTTTTTTTTTTTTCAAAGTAAAGGGTCTCGACTGAACACATGAGCCGAGCAAGCGATCAAAAACGGTCGTCTGCTGATCGAAGACCAAACCAAAGAGGAACGAAGTTTGAGGGTTTTTTTCCGCGACAGTTTCGCATCGTGTGAGTGGACTCGTCGTTTTTCTGTGACAACAAGCACGACAGAGACTCCGCACAATATACATTCGTTTCCCAAATGCGCCAATTTTGCTTGTTAACGCGGCCGGAAATGAACCTTGTCAGTCAATAAAATATAATCCTCGAAACTGGTTAAGCATTAGCCAATTTAGAGGATGTTTGACCAGGAGACTCGCAATATTCTTTGAGTCAAATGCACATGCGAAATGGAAAAAAAATTAATTTTCATGGGCTCCTTCAAATTGCATTACCAAGTCACAATTGTCCCATACCTCGAAGTCCCGGATGTGGTATAGTCGACTCTGATACTAAAACCCCCCTTAACGGATGACTAAAATGTCATTACACAAAGTTTTTCAAATCGATAGTCGGATTTTGATTTGAATACTCAGATGGAGGCCAAAGTTCTATTTCACTTTTGCATAATGTGCGACCGACCCACTCTACTGGGCACACACATCTTCGAACCGTCTAAATATTTGACTGTATCTTTAACGAAATATTGACTGAAATATTTAAATGTGTTCTTTTCAAGTTGTTTTTCTGTTGTAGTTGTTGTTGTTATTTTTCTGCAAAATATTCGAAATGTGCATCTGTTTTTGCCATATATTTCTTTTTATGTAATTAAGCTATTTCCTTTCGACCACAAAAATCAAATGAAATGAAAATGTTCTCTTTCTGTTCGAGCAATTAAAAACGTCGTTCAGTCGTTTGTGACTGCATGCCCGTGCGATTTCCATGCCACCACCACGACAATAAAGTGTTCCACTTTCTGTGTGTAATGGAAATTTGAAAATCATTTCAAACGCCAGATGAGGATGATGATGATGATGAGTAGTAGTGAAACTATGAGTTTGCAAATTATTCTTTTAGATGTTTCCGTTGAGTTGAAGTTAAAGCTGTCCTCGCTGTCTCAGCGATTTGTTTGCGATACGACAGTTGACATAAATATTTTGGCAGACAATGTCAATAGTTGTGGCATCAGTGTGATGTGAGTGTGTTTGTCACTCGGTCGGTCGCTCGGTCTATTTGTTTGTGTTGTCTGTCGTTATTTGCTGACCATTCCCCCCCAAATTGATTAACATATAAAAGGCATTAAATACTGCATTAGTAAATCATTAAATCATTTTTTGTTGTTGTTTGTTTTCAGAAAAAGAACTTATGAAAACAAAGCAAGTGCTGCTAAAGTGGAAAACAAAGTAAATGTTGTATGGGGGGCATGATGGGAAAACAACATTATACTTTTTCTCCGTTGTTGTTGTTTCGCAATGGGTCTTGCGATAATTGCAATGGACAGTTGTTTTATGGCCTGCACAATTTTGTGACGCCTAAAAAGTTTGGCCACATCCACGGCAGGAAGGCCCAGAAAGAACACACAAACCAAAATATACAATGATTTACTTTATTTGCATATTTTGGCCATAAGCAAAAGAAAAAACATCGCAGAGAAATGCCAAAAAAAAAATATGAAACTCTCGTTGTGGGTGATGAATTAAAAGCAAACAAATTAAAAATAGACCCAAAGTAAATGGACAAAAAAAAGGGAGGCACAGTTTTGCCATGCAAAGCGAAAGTAAAACAGAACGTCTATCTGGCCGTTCGACCGCTTGTCTGTGGGTGTTGCAAAGATGTTGCTGACTACCTGCCCACTGGGGCGTATACGTATTGCAATGTTACCGAATATCACTTATAACACCCCAGGTACCATGAGTAATCGGATCAATGCACAGTGACTGCAGTCATCATCGGTTGGACAAAATGTTACATACATACATGTGAACAAACTACAGTCGAATTCGGTTAAGCGGAAATGAAAAAAATCAAGAATTTTTTTATGATTATAAAAAAGGGACTTCGGATAATTGAACCTCATATTAAAACGAACGGAATATGTACTTTTGAAAATTAAAATTTAAATTGAATATTAATGAGCTTGAATGAAAATAGTCACTAAGGCCCAAACTATGAAGCGATAACTAAGCGGATGATCTTGTAAAGGGGTTTCCAACAAGAGGTGTTATTTTGAATCAACCGGGATTTCGGTAGCTGTCACTTTTGAAGCATTTATTCATTGGCATTTGACAGGTAGAAACTACGACATGGAACGATACACGCCTCAACAATGCATGGAAATTATTAAAATTCAGCAAAAAAAATGGTGAAGTCACAGTTCGCAAAACTAAAGCATTTTTGGATCGTTGTGAAGCAGAAATTCGAGCTGTTGGGAAAAGTTAGTGATGTGAAGAAAGTTGAGCACGTCGCTCAAGAACAACTGAGATTATTGCTGCTGTAGCCCAAAAGTGTTGAAGGAAACCCAAGATTGTCCATTCCTTAAGCGTCATTACAGCGTATTTTGCATAAAGACTTGGGTCTTAAGGCTTATAAAGTTCAGTTAACACAAGAACTTAAGACAGTCGACCATCAACAACGTCGTGTCTTTGCTGATTGGGTCCTGAAAATGATCCGGAATTCCATCGAAAAATCATCTTGGCTGTTGAGGACCATTTCCACCTCGGTGGCTAAGGCAACAAGCAAAATCTTCGCATCTGGGACTCGGAAAACCCATGAGTTATTGTTGAGAAGCCTCTCCATCCTCAACGTGTGACTGTTGGGTCATTGGGCCGTACTTTTTCGAAAATGAGGTTGGATCAACAGTTACGTTGAATGAATTGCGCTATCGAATGATGATTACTGATTTTTAAGGTCGAAGTTGGATGATATTGATCTGGACAACGTTTACTTTCAACAAAATGGCGCTCCGTGCCACACAAGCAATGAAACCATTGCTCTCTTACGGGCAAAGTTTCCGGTTATCTCTCAAAGAGTTGATCCAGATCTTGTAATTCTTCCTTCGGCTCCACGTGAAAGATAAGGTCCACTCCAACAGTCCAGCGTCGATTCAAGACTTCGAAGATAGAATTCGTGAGGACATAGGGCAGCCACTTTGCCATTTGGTTATGGACAATTTCATGAAAAGGATATGATCGTGGTGGCCATTTGGCTGATTTTAATTGTTAACGGCATACCTTCCTCTTTATTATGAAATAAACATCCGATCGTTTATCTCAAAAAATTTAATTTTTCTTTGAATACCAAAATAACACCTCCTATTGGAGAACCCTGTATACGATTTAAAAAGTCAATGTTAGATGGACCAACAAATAGCTCGCTGGTTTGAAAGAAGTTCCCGATTTGTTCCAACGATTTTTGGGTAATTGCAGCTGGTTAATTTTCTAGTAAAAATCCTTCTTTTTATAAAACATCTTTAAAAAAACACTATCAGCTTTATATTTTAGGTCACAGGAAATAACAAACCGTGTACAGCTCACTGACTTGAAAGACATTAGACAAGACTCATCTTCAAAACCACTGTGTCTCATATGCTCAATGCCGCATTAAAAATCTGCAATTTGCAGCGCCTATTTGTCTGCTGCATGACATGACTGGGTGGGGGGGCGGTCGGCGCTTGGGGATCGAGGAGAGGCCTTTGCGAAGATGACGAAAATAAAGAACCAAACAGCACACATAACAAATCTTCAATTTTTCCGCCTTTGTGCTAAGTTGGTTTTTGTCTTTTTGGCTACACACTCGCATTTTGGTGTTTGGCCAAATGTTATAACATAAATTTAATGTAAACATTAAGCATGGAGTGCCATTGTGGTCGTTAAGGCCACAGCCGATACGGACGACGAGAGCAAGAACCAAACTCGACTGTTTCATTTGCATCCTTTTGTGATACATGAAATGGACGACTTCCCCTGCCATACCAGCCCCTCTACACAGCCTCTTAATTTTTTTTTTTTCAGATACATGTGGCTGGGTGCCATGTCGTTCGTGTGCCGCCACCACCACTACCACCAGCACATTATGATCATTGTCACAATCGGGGTACAAATATTTTCCCCTGGCAATCAAACTTATGATATTTTATTTGATTTTGTATATTTTGTTGTTATTTTTGTGCAGATTTTTTTTTTGTTTGTTTCAGTTGCTTTAATTGCTGACGCACATTTTTGATGTGTTGCCCAGACTGGGGTATTTTCTAGTTTTGTTGTTTGTTCAAAAAAAAAAAAAATTCTTGGCATAATCAGTGCGCCCACTATTTGCAGAGACCACGACCACAAAACACTATGAACGGCATCTTTAGAATATCTGTAGCAGGTAGCGGTCGGTACCCCCATGCCATCCATACTACTTATTGGCTCATCAAAATATTTGGCCAGCATTTCGATGGGGGTATTTCCCATTTGGCTCATGAATGGATATTTTCGATTCTTGTCCGTCGTCTCTCGACACTCATTCATTGATGATCCTCGTCGTCGCTGGGTTGGGTTGGATTGGTCACCACACCACCAAGACGAACCAACAGGTGGTTGGATTCCCTTTTTTGTGTGAGAATTATTGTTTGATAATTTCAAGTTTGATTGGTTTGGCAAGTCCGTCTAGTGCTGTGCCTCCGCCGCCTGCCTCTGAGACAAAAAAAAACAAAAAAGGTCAATAACCGCCGTTGTTGTTGGCACTTGAATAATATTCAAGTGTGAAAGTGGGCTTGTTTACAATTTTCACTCACAATTATTGGCTGGCATTTCGTAGAGAATGAAATCGTCCAACGGACAGACGGACAGAAACACAAAACAAAAAACACATTTTAATCTTGGCATTAGTTAATATTTTCTTTTTCAGTCAGCAATTTTTTTCTTTCTGATTTTTTGATTATTTATAGATTTATCGATGAGTTTCGAATATTGGTAACGACGAGGAATGTGTGTGAAATATGAAATGTATTCAAAATATTTCACATTTGTGAGGAAACCGTCATAACTCGAAACTGACCGCACAAAAACTGCATTAGACTGGCATGGTATGGGAGAACACTCGCCGCCGTACGGTGAGGATAGACGATAATGTGGCTGCTGTAGCCGAGAGTGATTGTCCTGGGAACATCGACTCGACATTGATCCACAACAACTTAACGTGCAGTTTGAGACTCAGTAATTCACATGGTTTTATTATTATTTTTCTGACGAAGCGCACTATCACCTTTGCGACTAGAGTTGGGTATTTCCCGGAAAAATCTCAAGATTCGGGATTTCCCGAACTAACGAGAACTTAATTTCTCGAGATTCGAGAGGGAAAAATCTGGCAAATTTCTCGAGAATTCCTGTCGGGAGATATGCCAGTTTCATGTGTTTATTTCATGATTTGTAGTGAAATGATTGCGGCCAAACGGCGGACCCTGAATTATGGCATGAGACGGTTTATGGTAACGCGCTGGCGACTTTACGAGTAAGAGAGTAATCTTTATGTCATATAAAGCTTCTCTAGAAAAGCATTAGCCGTGTGGAGCCGGCTTTAAACCGTAGCCCCCGGTCCGTGGTATACACAATTATATCACTGATTCGAGAGAACTTCCCCGTCTGTTTCTTCATGAAATATTAAGGGAAATAAGTTAAGTAAGTAAGATATTTAATACTAGTAAGTTGTAATGCGCCTATGGCGCCCGTTAATTTGCTTGAGAAAGTATTTGTTACTTAATTTTAAAAATTTTGAGAAAACTATTTTGTAAAAAAAAATTTCGAAAAAAAAAAAAAAAAAAAAACAAAAATTTGTGGAAAAAAAATTTTTGTTGAAAAAAAAATTTTGTTGAAAAAAAAATTTAGTTTGAAAAAAAAATTTTGTTGAAAAAAAAATTTAGTAAAAAAAAAAATATTTGTAAAAAAAAAAATTGGTAAAAAAAAATTTGGGGAAAACACAATTTCTGTACGAAAAAAAATAAAAAAAATTTTTTATTATTATTTATAGAATGCCTATTTAAATTCCTACGTACTGCGTGACAGAGTCAGTGAATCAGTGTCGAGGGTAAATATATATTAAGAAGATTCATAATTTCCATCTTTTTGCACAATTTATTGGGTGTTAATCGAAATATACATCATCGGTCATGTTTCTAAGTCTTTAAATATTTTTCATAAGCAAACCCCTGTTTCTACACACAACATATCCTTGTCACGACCATTTGGCGCCACATAAATATTCGCAACTATCCCACTGACAACATGAAGCAATTGTATCTTTTACAATGGAAAAGCAAAAAAAAAAAAAAAAAAAACAGGCCGACTAAAATAAAGACAATTTTCGTAATATTCCGCATTTGGAAGACATACAAACAGACTTAAAGGCATACAAACCTACGAACCAAGAGCTTTTCATGACATACACGCATACATGTGTAATATTTCCATGGTCTTATACAAACAAGAGTGCATTTGTGCATAACCCCACACAGAATGACAAAATTTATGGTTTTTATATTCTTGACAATAAGCAAATAAAAGACACACACACATATGGATGTAAACAAGGATATGGGAAAACAAAAATATTGTGTTTGCAGTCACAAAGATAATAAGAGAGAGAAAAATATACAATCAAATCTACATTTGCTTAAATCAGAGTCGTAATATTATGACTTTAGAGAGATAGAGATTTTTTAACTTTTTTTTTGCCGTTTAATATATTTAATATATTCTCTGTCGTTGATGTAACAAAGTAATAAATATTCAATATATATTTTTGGCAACTAATACATTTACATATGATATTGATATCCTCTCTCTCTCTCTCTCTCTCCTGCCAACACTTACACACACAAAGTGTTGAAGTCAAAACCTAAAACCCCATAAAAGTCAAATGTCGGATTTTCAAAGGTCACTTGGCGCTAGAAATGTACGAGCATCATCACATGTGTGTGAATGAATATTTTCGCATACGACAACGAGCATTAACACACACATATCGTACGAGTACCTTACACACACGTTCCTGTTCCGAATTTGTTTTGTTCCAATAAATTTCCAACCAAAACCACACAATTGTGTTTTTCTCGCTGTTGTCCAGCGGCAGGACAACACGTGTGTGTGGGTGTGTGTAAGTCTGTGTGGTTTCCTCTCTTCGAGAGCAATGCCGTTTTCATATCTGCACGAGTGTATGTGTGGTGTTGTAAAATTATGAATTGTTGTTTGTATATTTACAAATAATGTTGTTATCGCTGTGTTGTGGTTATTGTGCGGGTGTTTGAGTAGTTTTTTTTTTCTTTTTGTTTTGAGAGAGGGGTTGGAGAGGTGATGGGATCATATGGGTCGTGTTGTCTAATTAACTTGCGACACATTTTTAACAAATACATTTTTATTAATCGTTAATGTTTAGGATGTGTTAGAAAAACAAACATTGTGTGTGTACAACGATACAAAATACGTAGGCTGCTAGAGAAATTTATGACGGTTTTGTAAATATTATTTTGTTTTTATGGATTTGAATGTGTTCAAATTAGTTTTTAAATTTTTTTATTGAGATATTAAGATTGTTGAGACAACAACTCTAGCTGGAACGAACCAATGTGATGCTAAAAGATTCCTGCCTGCTATGACATTACCAAATTCAAGGCCAACGTCAACAAACACTACTCCCTCTTTCCTCCCTCCAATACCCTTATTTCCCATCGCTAACACAGTGCATTGCATTTATAGGGGGCATCCCCTGAGTGTTGGTCAAAAAAAAAAAAAACTAAAAGAGAAGTTGGCAAAAATCTAAAAAAATATCTCTCATAAGCGGACACCTAAGGGCCTGAGAATTTTGTCCACTTATGAGAGAAGTACACAAGAGGACTGAAGCGGATTGATACTGAAAAAAGTGTCCGTTTATGAGAGGTGTCCGCAAGGAGAAAGTACACTGTATACAACATCCTGCAAACATCAGACATTGATTTTGCAAACTCACTTTTCATCTGGTCATTGAATTGATGTTGACGACGCGAACTGATCACTAATCACTTACGTTGCACAGTGGTTCAGGTTTAAATTCCTTCGATTAAAAGTCTACATCATTTGATATTCTTCTCGCATTTTCCAAATTTGTATATTTTTGTTAAGTTTACATATGTGCCATTACATGATTTTATATTGCGCTTTAAAAAAAACACTTTTTTATATTAAAAATTTTCAAATTTGAAAAAAATTTATTTTATTTTCGACTTTGTCGAACTGGGTCTATAAAGGAGTTTCCAACGAGAGGTGTTATTTCGAATCACCCGGTATTTCGGTGGCTGTCACTTTTGAAGCTTCTATTCTTTGACATTTGACAATAAGAAACTAAACTAAAACTAGAAATGGAACGATACACGCTTCAATCACGCATTGAAATTATTAAAATTCAGTAAAAAAAAATGGTGAAAATCTTGCAGTCACAGTTCGCAAAACTAAAGCATTTTTGGGTCGTCGTGAAGCATCTTGTCGGACCGCAATACAGAAATTGCTCGGACAAATTCGAGCTGTTGGGACAAGTTAGTGATGTGAAGAATGTCAAGAATAACTGAGGATATTGCTGCTGTAGAAGAGGATTACTCTTTTACTCGTAAAGTCGCCAACATTTACAAGGTGGAAACAGCCGCTGAAAAATGTTTGATGGTCTTACCCGGGTTTGAACTCGGGTTCTTCTGTGTGATAGTCGCACACACTACCTACCACATCACGGCCGTCTCCTTTTTATTTCAATTAAATTCACGAGATTTTGTATACCAATTAAAATCTCACAATATTCCTCTTTCTCAATATGTCGATATTTGTCTGCTTCATAGTTTCTTTTAATTGTCCTTGCGAATAAATTATTTAAATGAGAAATGAGAATTTATTTAAAAATCTTTGCCATCAATAAAATTCTCAGCCATCGCAAAAAAAAAACTTGTAAAACCATAAATCTTTCCAAATAGAACTAAAAAAACAAAAAAAACAGCACAAATAATAAAACGACATTTGAACACAAAATAATGGCATAAAGAAAAAGTAAAAAGAATAAAAGAATCTACTGGAAGTGATAAAAAAAAAACACCAGTGAGAACAAACACATTTTTAAGCTGTTTTAGGAAGCTGACCAGCAGCATTTCCTGTTCAAAGGAAAGATATCCACAAACACACAGACAAAAGGACATATGCCAGCCAGTCAAGAGAAAATAATTGCCGAACAAAAAAAAAAACGTTACGAACGAACGACAGAAGGAAAAAATGACACCAAAAACATTGACTTTAACAATAAGATTTTCGCCAATTTCCGTTGGCAAATTCCTGTGAAAAAAAATGCAAACGGTCTTTTTTTCCATTGGTGTTTTTTCTTTTCTTTTGTAAGCATTTTGCAAAAGTATCATTTAAACAGAATGTGTCGAGAACATGGTCCGTGTGTCAGGAGTATTTAAATGTTTGTTATGTTTTTTTTCCACAATTCATCCTATTCTTCTTGGCCATTTGTTAGATGTGCCAACGAAAGAAGATGGAAAAAAAACGATGCCAAATAAATTGTCTTTAGAAATCGCGACCATGTGGGAATGTTCGTTCAGAGACGCCTGCCTTGGTAGGCAAATGGAAAAATTATTTGTTTTGCATGTTTCTGAAGCTGCAGCCAACAGAGGCGACAACAAAAAAGGACAAAAGGGTGGCCGGTAGGCAGGCCGGTCGTTCGGCATATCGCGCACCATTAAATCTTATATTCTGTAATGACTCTTCGGTAATTTGTCTTATTAGTTCGAGTCACGGGTGCAGTGCAGTGAATCCTTAAGGACACACCAAAAAGGATGCTAATTTTCAGTTTGTGTTAATTAGTTGTTTTTCATCGAGTATGGGGTTCAATTTATTTTTGGAGTTTTTTTTTTTTATTTTATTTCGTTATTTGTTAATTGTTTTAATGGCTGAAATAAATTTGAAGTTTTTTTCGGGTTCGCTGCATGTTAATGTCGTCGTGCCGTGTTTTGGGAAGGGTCATGTTGCAAGTTTTGTTTGTAAGCCAAAGCAAAAATTTAATGATTTGTGATTTATTTCAGAGTTGTTGCAAGTCTCTCGAATCAGCGAGCTGTGACAAACCAAAATAATTAAACTAATTAGTGGGATGCTATTGCTTTTGGAACGATGCTCGGTACATTAGACACAAACACGACATGAAGGCGGTGTATTTTATGAGCTATTATAAAGATATACAGGGTGGACCATTTAAACTTTTATATGTGATTCGGTTATACAAAAGTACTGATACGATTTTCAAATTTCTAGTTTTATTGAAAAGGTTGAACTTTGCCATTTAATAATGGAACACACTACTATGCATATGATAATTTTCTTTAGCCGATTCAAATTTAATATTTTAAATGGTCCAATGGTAAATCTGTCCTCTATTACAAAATAACACAAAGTTTAAACTAGAGTTTTCCACAGCTTGTGTTTAAAATATTTCGACCGGAAATTAGTGAATCCGAAGCATCGGAAAATAACTCGAGAGCTAATGGCAAATGCGAATTCGTTATACCGCATTCACTTTAAATCAACTCATCAAACATTTGTTTATTTTCGAGAACAAAATTATTTCCCAGATAAACGCACACTGAACATTCCATAAAGGAATTAAAGGAAGACTTCCCTCAAATCAGTGGACACGTGGGCACCGATACCTACTGTTTAAAGCCGGATTCGAAAAGCTCATGTTTTTCTAGAAAAGTTGTACATGGCTTAGAGATTACTCGCTTACTCGTAAAGTCGCCAGCAGGTATGAGATGGATACAGCCAGTGAAAAATGTTTTTTGGTGGTCTTACCAGGATGAGAACCTAGGTTTTATAGAGTGATAGTCGCACACTCCACACCACGGCCAACGAACACACCTTAGTAAAAAAATTCGGATGTGGAACTGTCCATTTCAACAATACACCCATCAAAGGTTTGATAAATGATTATAGTTGTTAGAGAGCTAAGATTGAAATGTTTGCCCAGTTTTAAGCCAGTTATCCATCTCGTGGTTTCAAAAGTTTAGGGCTGGAATTCGACATCTGTCAACCTAAGTTGTTAAACCCATTTTTTTTCTATTCAGTTGGAAGTCTGACATTGACGAAAATGGATCGCTTAACTATCACACAAGGTTTAAAAATTATTAAAACCTACTCGAAAAATGGTGATTCTGGCACAGTCACATATCGTGCTTTAAGAGGAGATTATGGTTCTCACTCGGTGGGTATGTTAATAAACCAAATTGTCGTATTTGGGGTTCTTAGAATCCTCAAGTAATTGAAGAGAGGCCATTCACATTCACAAAAAGTCACTGTTTGGTGCGCTCTTTGGTCCGAAGCTGTGATTGGACCTTACTTCTTCGAAAATGACGAGCGAACGACTGTCGCCGTCAATTTGGAGCGTTATGGTCGTATGATAACCTACTTGTTTTTGCCTGCTATTGAAGAATACGACTTGTGGTTTCAACAAGACGGTGCCACATGCCACACAACTCGAGCGAATATGGCTTTATTGCAAGAGACATTTCCTGGCCGAGTAATTTTTCGTCGTGGCGACATCAACTGGCCACCAGGATCATGCGATTTGACACTATTAGACTTTGTTTTTGTGGGGCTACGCTAAAGATCGTGTTTATGCAGATAAACCTTGAACTCTTGAGCACTTAAGAACCAACATTCGTCAAGTTATGGCTGAGATACCGCCCAATATGTGCCAAAAAGTGGTCCAAAATTATCTCCAAAGAATCAATGCTTGCAACACTTAGCGTGGTGCGTGGTGATCATTTAAATGATGGGGTGTTTCACACATAATGTCAACGTTCAAACTTTATAACGAAAAAGAAATATCATGAAAAAAAATACTTTATATGTGTTTTATTTACGTTTTCTTTTAAAATGGATAACCCTTTATTTAATCCTATCAATGGAGAAACTGATTCTCAATTTTTATTGTCTAATCTGAAGTTTTTTGTTCCACAAAGATTATCTCGCAATATTCGCGCTCTTAGTCTGTGTTTTATTTACGTTTACTTTTGAAAACGCAAAATGGATAACCCTTTATTATGTTAATATTACGAATTTCAATATTCAGTAAAATCCACGTTGTACACTTTACTATAAATGTCATTGTCGGTTGGGCACAACTTCTCTGGCGAACTGTCTACTTGTTTTTCTACTCTCTCGCCTAAAACCTGCTCAAGAGAAAAAAAATTAGCAACATTAATGTAACATTTTCGGAATGTTGTCTCTAGTGAAATATGCCCCAAAAAATTAATTTTAATTTTAAAAAATTAAAACCACTTTTCATAATGAAAAATTCCTCAAAAAAATTGAGGAGTATAAATTTTAGGAAATATTTTACTTTTTCATATGAAGAATCTTTAATATATCTTAATATATATTTACCCTCGACACTGATTCACTGATTCACTGACTCTGTCACGCAGTACGTAGGAATTTAAATAGGCATTCTATAATTCTATATAAATTCTATAAATAATAATAATAAAAAAAATAATATTTTTTTTTGTACAGAAATTGTGTTTTCCCCAAATTTTTTTTTTACCAAAATTTTTTTTTTACCAAAATTTTTTTTTTATAAAATTTTTTTTTACAATTTTTTTTTTTACAAAAAATTTTTT
Source organism: Hydrotaea cyrtoneurina (assembly GCA_958296145.1). NCBI lineage: Eukaryota > Metazoa > Arthropoda > Insecta > Diptera > Muscidae > Hydrotaea > Hydrotaea cyrtoneurina. The sequence continues at coordinate 16,802,957 of OY282514.1, read as the reverse complement.
TTTTACAAAATTTTTTTTTCAACAAAATTTTTTTTTTTTACAAAATGTTTTTTTTCCACAAAATTTTTTTTTTCAACACAATTTTTTTTCCATATTTCAACGGGCGCCATAGGCGCATTACAACTTACTAGTGACTCAATAATTTAACAATGAAAAATTCCCCATTTTTTATTTTTGGATATTTTCATAGCAGAATTTTAATCATATATCGTAAATATATCAAAATATATATTAACATTTTTAGGTAATATTTCATTTTTTCATATGAAAAATTACCGAAAAATTTAACAATGAAAAATTCCCCATATTTTTTATTTTTGGGATTTTTTTTTGGATATTTTCATAACAGAATAATGTTTTTTTCGGTTATTTTTCATAATATTTAGGGGGATATTTCAGAATTATTGGGGAATTTTCATATTGGAGAATTCTTCATTTATTTTGGCGAATTCTTTATTTGGGGCATTCTTCATTTGTCTTAGCGTTTTTCATATGGAGCATCTATCATCAAGCCTCTGTAAGCTGACTTGACCAAATTTGTTTGAACCAGTTCCATCTGTGAGTATAAACGGTCCGGGTAAGACTTTCAAGGGGATTTTTTTTTTACAAAGTGTGTTATATTGAAATTGCCCTTGAAGGGCCGCCCAGACAAATGCGAAAATTTCCCTCACTGGCCTAATTTATCTAATATCAACAAAATTCTTTACAAAATATTTCTGAAAATCTGTAATTGTGAATAAAAGTTCTACTAGTGAAACGTCGCGTTTCAATGATCCGTGGTGTGGCAGGTAATGTGTGCGACTATCATACAGAAGAACCCAGGTTCGAAGCCGGGTAAGATCATCAAACATTTTGCAGCGGCTGCTTCCATCTCGTAAATGCTGGCGTCGTTACGAGTAAGAGAGGAATCTCTAAGCCACGTAAAACTTCTCTAGAAAAGCATTAGCCGTTCGGAGCCGGCTTTAAACACTCCCGGTCCCGGTCAGTGAGTATACACAATTATATCGCCCACAGCTCACTGATTCGAGAGAAGTTCCCCCGTTTGTTCCTTCATGGAATAGTAAGGCCAATAAGTAAGTAACCCCGTTCCGCCTTGTACTTTAAGACTTAAATTAAGAATTACACAATGAACGAAATTCGCTTACAATGAGAACTACTTTTCACACGTGAGAGATGGGGGCGGTGAACACGCACTTTCGAAACGACGCGTACCTCTCATACAATGCGAACTTTATTTTTGGAATACTAGCAAAGGAAGGATAAATTAAACTTTTACCATGTCCAGTCTTGAACCTCTCATATTTGTACCCGAAAAGCTATGTGTTAGTCCTCATGGAAGTCGTATCATTCGACTGAAACTATTTCACTATTTATTCTCATAGAAACATAAACTTACCATTAAAACGATTTGTATGGCGAACTTCTTACGTTGTCTTCCTTCTTCACTGGTCTCAGTTGATTATGTGGCAGCAACATTTACATGTAGATATGACAGTAAATGTTATTATAATTTTTGTAGACGGTTTAATTAGTTTGCATTCAGTTACATTTTGTCTATGGTCTGAATATATTTTACTTTAGATTGCACATTAAAATAATATCGTTAAAGTTATAGATTTGGTTAATAAATCAAATTGATTAGTTCATATTCGATTTGTTGAGATTTTATTTTAGATATTTGTTTTTAATAATATTGTAATTATTGCAAATATTTTATAATTTCACTTGTGTTTTTTTTCCTTCTATATTTTATTTAGGGCGAAATACATGTGTATTTATTATTTGTATTTGATAAAGTTTATCTCTTTTTTGTTACTAATGTTGAAGCACTGTCTATTTGTTGTTTTGTAGCTGTTGATAAGTAATTATTTCACATTTTACTTTTGATTTTCGAAAGTATAACTTTGAATATTATTATTATAATTTTTATTTTATTTTTTTTTTGTATTTTTTATAGCATAACTTTGATTACTTTTATAATTATTATAATTTCATGGGCCTTTATTTCACTAAATCATTTGTTTATGTTTATATTAGTTGCGTTTGGTTAGGGTCACTTTGTCACATTAATCCTCCAGTTTTAGTGGTGATAACGGTTGCCGATATTAACCGCGAATGATGTTGTGCTCAGACGTGTGTCCATAACTTTTGTGTGATGTTGTTTTCACTTTGTAGCTGTAGTATGATCGAGACGGACGTTGTTGGACTGACTTGCTGGCGGTTATTAGCAGAACTCCTATCCCCAAGTACTGGCGTGTGCTCGCAAATTATTTGCAAAAGTTGACCTTTTTGTTAGCAGCGTAAGTGTGTGTGTGTGTGCGCGCTGGTCTGTCTTTTTTCCTTGCCGCTTTTTAATATTTTGGCACTCCAAAATATTGGCTTCTATTTGATTTGGCTAATCTCGTACTTCATCGTTGGACAATGACATTTGTTTTCAAAAAATCTTCTGATGGCCAAAAAAGCAAAAAAAAACAAAAAACAAACAGAATGAAGCGGATATCTGATGAATCCTTCCCTGTTTGCGTTGTTTTTCACTGCGTCGCCTACTTGTTGTTGTTTCATCGTGGACCATCACCAATTGATGACATGTTGAGCTGGCCAACCAGCCAGAAAAGCGTTGCTGTTGTTGCTTCCTGGGTTTTGTCTTAGTTCCAGTTTATGTGTGTGCCATTGTTCACGTGTGTGTGCGTGTGTGTGCGAGTGTGGCGATTTTCTTGGATACGTCTCAATCAAAGCAAAGTTGCTGAGGAGGAGATGAAGAAGTACGGGAAAAAAGTAGTAGCCGTGTTAGTTGCCGTAGGGCACACGATTTTCGTTGCCAGCCGCCAGTCAGTCAGCCAACAAATATTATGTTGCTGCCCGCCGTCGTACACACCACACATGTTGGCTCGCGCTTAGCTGGCTGCCTGCCTTATTGTTAGCCAACTGACTGACGACTAACGTAGCTGGCTATCAACTACAAGACGGTGTGCCAGCAAGCAAAGCAGCAGTTAGTTTGTCTACTAGTGAGTGTCGCTAATGTTTTCATTTAAAGCAATCGTTCTCGTTGTTTTCATCGTTGTTGTCTTCGTCATCGTCATAATCACCAACACCATCATCATCATCAGCATCAGCATGAACATCAACCCCATCGTCGCAGCAGCATTAGGCAACATCATCCTCATTGAGTTGGAGAAGAGTTGAAATGCGTTGAAAGAGCATCAACAAACACTTGGGAGCACCAAATACACACAGCCACACGCACACACACACACCACTACTACTAAACAACGCGCCACACGAGTACGAGTCTTCTCCACCCGTTGTGTTCCACCACAGCTGCAACAGCAGCAGCGACTACACATGCATTTCTGGCACGACCAACAACTGGCTGCTCTCCAAGCTCCCAGCAAACACTCGTTCGTAAACTGATGTCGTTGTTTTTCTCACCATTCAGTTGTTCAGTGCACTTCGTGTTTGTTTGCAAAACAGCTCGTCTGCATTCGTAGTCGTTCGTTCGTTTGGCGGCGTCGTTTGTTTGGCTTTGGTTGACTTTGGCACATTTGCATAAGGCGTAAGTACATGTGTACGATGAAAATCAACAACATGTGAAACTGCTGTCGCGCTCTTTCTCTCTGTCTCTCTTCCTATCTTTTTCAGTCTCATGAACTTGGAGCATTTGTGGTGTGGGATAAGTGTGGCTGTCAGGATGGAAGGGGAGATCTATTTTTAGTGCAGTCTATTTGGCAGAGTGTAAAACACAATTTCGTTTGGGTGGGAGCATTTAGGCGGCTGTTCGCAAAGGGATCGGTTTTTGCTCTCACTCTTGGGAGAAAACATTAAATACACGGAAACAATTTGTGTATTAGAATTGGGGAAATTGGGGGGAATTTTTTGATTTGCAAGTTTTGGAACTGTGAACGTCAGCTGTTATTGAAAGGACAATTAGAGTTGTGATGAACTTTCACTAAACACTTAACCCTTTAACCACAGATATCAAACCCTTTAATCATTAGAAATGGCTGTTGGCGATGACCGTCTATAGACGGTCTTAGTTGGGTTAAAGGGTTAAGCTGTTTTGGCTTTTAACCGTTCGCAGAATTAGGAGTAATTTTAGGTGTAAATCACTGGGAAGTGTCATCACTAAACTGCGTCATCCCAAGTTATCAAGATTTTTGTTTTTCGAATTGAAAACATTTCATTGTGATCGAAATTAATGTAAATTCTACGCAGGTTCAGAAACCAGAAACGCTTGAGGAACTCAAACAAAATATTCGTGATGAAATTAATGAAATAAATGTGCTCCAAAGGGCTCTCATTTATGAGGCTAACATTTATCTGATATTGTATTCCACACATACTTGCCGACATTAAATAAAACATTTATCAATATTTCATTTCATCAAAAATTATAAACAAACAAAGTAAAGGGTTTTCCAACAAGAGGTGTTTGTTTGAATCACCCGGTATTTCGGTAGCTCATTAAAATTCCCTACAAAAATGGTGACTGCAACACTGTTCGCAAAACTAAATCATTTTTGGATCGTCGTGAAGCACTTTGTCGGACCGCAATACAGAAATTGGTCGGAAAAATTCGAGCTGTTGGGACAAGTTAGTGATGTGAAGAATAAAACCGGTGCACGTCGCTTAAGAACAACTGTGAATATTGCTGCTGTAGCCCAAAGTGTTGAAGAAAACCCAAGATTGTCCATTCCTTAAGCGTCATTACAGCGTATTTTGCATAAAGACTTGGGTCTTAAGGCTTATAAAGTTCAGTTAACACAAGAACTCAAGCCAGTCGATCATCGACAACGTCGTGTCTTTGCTGATTGGGTCCTTCAAATGCATGAAAATGATCCGGAATTCCATCGAAAAATTATCTTGACTGATGAGGCCCATTTCCACCTCGGTGGCTAAGTCAACAAGCAAAATTTTCGCATCTGGGGCTCGGAAAACCCAAGAGTTATTGTTGAGAAGCCTCTCCATCCTCAACGTGTGACTGTTTGGTGCGGTGTATGGTCCGTCGGGGTCATTGGACCTTACTGGCCATTTCATTATTAACGGCATACCTTCCCCTTTATTATGAAATAAACATCCGATCATTTATCTCAAAAAATTTAATTTTTCTTTGAATAGAAAAATAACAACTCTTGTTGGAAAACCCTTTCTACAGATTAGAAAAAGTCGTACATCAATAGAATTTGTAAAAATTAGAAGCTCAGAAACAACTGCGACAACAGAGTTGGTACTGAGTGCCCACTGGGTAATTTTTCGAAACCCCTACCTCCTTCATTACAAAACACCATCAATTTTATGGAAATCAGAAATATAAATCATTTTGTAACACCTATAGTGTGTGACGTTTCGTTGCGATCACACTTCAAATCTTAAGTAATGCCTTTGTCTAAGTGTAATTATTTCTCTTTCCATCGCTCTCTCTCTCTTTCTGTTAAGATTGCACTACATTGTGTTCAAAATCAGTTCGCTTTTCCAAACCATTCCATTGGCAATTGGCGGGGGCCTTACCATCGACCACACTTAAGGAATAAAACGTGATTGGATTCCTTAAAGAACTGCTGGGCTGTTATCCAAACAATCTCTATATGCGTTCAAGCTGTCAGTAAGTCTCCCCATATATATATATGTGGTTTTTTTCTGATGTTCAGTTTTAGCGCGGCTTTTAGAAAGTCGCACTTTTTTTATGCTGGTAGAAGAAAAATGTCTTGGACTCCCCCGTGCGTATGTGTGTGTGGGTCTTTTGTCTGTTTGTTTATCTTGTGTTGGCTGCCGCCGTTTACTCCTTATCCTGGAAGTGAAGCGAACGAAACGAGTAGTCCGTTTCATATGCTGGAGGTGTGGGCAATATTTGTGTTGTTTCTATGTTCCTAAAGCAGCAATGGCATGTCTGTCCGTCTGTCTGGCCAGTAGCAATTGTAAATGTTTTGCCAATTGAGTCGTTTGGCAAAACGTTTTCTAAAAACACACGCTCACTCACCATGCAGCATTCAACTTCATTGCCTGGCGCTGGGTTTGCATTTTGTTGTCATAAATAAATAACAATTGGGCACGGCTGGGCATTGGCTGATTGGTATGAGTAGTTTGCACTACATATCCTTTGCCTGCCTGTATGCCAGCAGGATTAGAAATGAAGTCATCATCCTCATCTCTGTCCGCAGTGGCCAGAGAGTATGTGAGGATGTTGTACATCATCATGACTGCGTTGCGCTGCGTTTGTACCACGTGGTGTTTACAACACGTTGTCGAAATGTTTTGGTTTTCATGTGTAGCACTCGTGGAAATGTCAATTGGGAAAACACCCGCAAAGCACGTGGTTTTCGCAGCAAAACAAAAACAACAGCCTCAAACAGCAATAACATGTTAAAACATTAAAGATTTTACAGATTGGACTGAAGGCTCAAATTGGAGGTTGTTATGAGCAGACCGGTTATTTTACGTTGAGTTGAGTTGTGCAAGAACCCAAACCCCAAGAAGTAGCGGAGCCATGGAACTAGATATAGGCAAATATTTCATCCAACCGTTTAGCTGATCCATAAGAATCAGTGAGTATCTAGTCATCATTAAAAAGTTTTGGGATGGAAGAAAATTCATTTTACTGTGAGTGATCGGGATCACTTGAAACTTTAGCTGTACCCTGATGTGTACGTACATATTGTACGTACATATTGCCCTAAAGATTTACTAAAGGAACAGAGGGAAACTTCTCTCCAATCAGTGATCAGTGTACGATATCATTTGGACCTAAAACCGGCTCTGAACGGTTAACGCTTTTCTATAGAAGTTTTTTTTTATGAATGTTTAAATGAATACGAGCCTGGTTTCGCTACCTAGCACACCATGGCCGCCCACACCCTGTAGCATGATACTTCGGACAAAGCACGTTCGACAATGCAGTCAACACCTAAAGTCACAAGTACATGGCGTACTTGTCACATGTCAAAGAATAAAAGGTTCAAAAGTGACAGCTACCGAAATATCGGGTGATTCAAAATAACACCTCTTGTTGGAAACCCCTATACAACTTGCCAGGGCTTTGAGAATAACTTTATACGATTCAGCAACGACCACCAACACTTTTAACGTTTTTATTTTAAATTTAACCATTTTCGAATTATCAGCAACGACCACCAACACTCATGTTTATTGTAAATTTACCCATTTTCGAATTATCAGCAACGAACACCACCATTTTTTTCTTGTAAATTTACCCATTTTCGAACTATCACATCCTTCATAAATTCATATGTTTGTTTAGTAATTTCTTTATGTTCACCAATAAATTCCAATCGACCATAACTTTGAATTTGCAAAGGTTTCATGTTTTATCCTTCTTAAAGTATTTCTCTTCGTGTGTGCATGAGTGCAGTTGCTCTCATCTTCAGGATCTTGGCGCCCTTTCTAACATAAGTCTTACAAAGTTGCAAGAATGTTAATGCAATTTTTTGTTTGTTTGCTGATTTTATATTCCAGAATTTGTGTATTACCATAAAATTTTTATACATATTTTTCATTGTTATCTGTAACTTTTCTTAGACGACCTGTTGACCATTTGCATTCATTAAATGGTTTGACTGTCTGCTGTCGGTCTGTGGTGGGTCCTGCTAATAAAGTCATATTTATATAAGTTATCATATTTAGGTGTCTTACTTGTCGAATCTGGTGTATGAATAGTCAGAGCAGATATTCAGTTTTGCCACCCCCTCCCTCCAACACTACTAAGAAAATGTTTTGCAGTGTAGACAGGTATTCAGTGATTATGCGAAATTCGCCTTTGTTCCTTGGCTGTGCTGGTGGTTGGTGAGATGTTTCGTTGTGTGCTGAGGTTTTGCTACAAATAGATATTTGACAATATGAACTGGAAACAATTGTTGTAACACTTTGATTCTGTGACTTGGAATACCCTAATATCCATGGCCAAATTTTTGGTCAACTTTAAAAAAAATAGAGCTGTTGCTCTGTCATTCCAGGCGACAACTATCAGGGAAGGCGCAGATGTGGAAGAGCGAGTCTCCGATGGAAAGAAGACATGAAAATCCTTGGTGACAGGAACTGAAGAAAGCATGCATAATAGGGTGGAGTGAAATTCAAAAAAAAAGTTAACCTCGGAAAGGGATGTAGACTGGGGTCCTAATGAGGGGAAAAATAAAGAAAAAAATTTTAAAAAATTTTTAGGGGTCGCGCCACTCCCTCGAAATTTGGAAATTATCGCTATTTTGGCGTTGATTTTAGAAAAATCCTAAAAAGTTTTATGTCAATAAATGTTTGCAATAGCGTAAACAATGAAATAAGGGCATGAAAAAATTTAAAAAAATTTTTCTCATTGTTCAAAAATTTCAAAAAGTAAAATAAGTCAAATCGTCCCTTCTTCAGAAAATTGACTGAACAATGAAATCGCCACCAAAGCTACAAATATTAGTCGATTATCCTCATATTTGCCTCAAATACTTTTGTTTGGGCACTGAACTGAACACTCAAACTTTGAAATTTCGAATAAGTTAAGTCGTTAATTTTTAGGATTTTTCTAAAATCAACGCCAAAATAGCGATAATTTCCAAATTTCGAGGGAGTGGCGCGACCCCTAAAAATTGTTTTCTTTATTTTTCCCCTCATTTGGACCCCAGACTACATCTCTTTCCGAGGTTAACTTTTTCAAATAAAAAAAAAGCATGTTTTCACTCCACCCTAATGCATAAGTCCAAGACCCAACTAAAGTAAGATAAATATTTCACGACCCGCCACATATTGTAAACCCAACATAAGTAAGATAAATATTTCCAGATGTGACAAACGCAATGACCAACTTAGCAGTCCTATGGTGAAAGTTATAACATCATATATATAGAGAAACAAAAGAGCATATTTCCAATCTGTTTTACGGTGTTATAGCAGATCTCCTTCTGTCGCATATGTTTGTACTTTCATATCTGTCGAAATTCAAAATGCATGCAAATAAAAATCAAATTCCTTGTTAGTATACATTTCAATGATACAGTGACTACTTACGTCGACGTACTATACAAAAGTTCAAGTATGCAAGCATTTAAAAAAAAATTGAACTTGTAGACAGACGCCAAAGGTCCTCGAGATAGATGGAGAGAAAAAAAACAATATGAGAGGAGATAGCAAAAGAAATGCCCACACGTCGTCAAAAACAAATGTAGCCAAAAATACAAAAAGAAATAATATGAATGTCATTTATGGTGTATAAGGATATAAACTTAGTCACACACACACACAAAACAATATTATGGAATGAAGTCCATTCGTTCATAGAATGCTGGCATCTCCGGGAATGTTGCACAGTCAGAGTTAAATGTTTTTCTGTTGTTTTTCGGCATACGAAAAATATTTAAACGTTTTCCTTCATGGTCCTCCAAGATATTGAAACAGTAGCAGGAAGGCACATATTAGTGTACTTCTGTGTTTCCACTTGGTATGCGTTTTCTATAATTTTTGGCTTAAAATTAAAAACACAAATGCCAACACAACAAATGTAGACGACCATATTTTTATAACTGTCATCCATAGCGAGGCTACGAACAAAGAGTCCTGATTTCAAATACCGCCACTAAAGCAGCAACCTTAGCGTTTAGAGCAAAGAAGAGTGTATGGACTCGATATCACCACCACCACCACCTTGCAAAAATACAAGTATGGCTATAAATCTTAAGGATACTTCAAACGATTATGTTTAAACAGACAGAGAGAGAGAGAGAGAGCGAAAAAAGGAAAACGCAACTTACTGCGATGTGCCACAATTTCTGTTCACTACGAAAATATGGTTAAAGAGATCCTTGCTTAAACTCAAACATATAGAGGGGGAGTTTGCCTTTTTTTCAGTCTCTCACCCACCCACACACATGCACACGTACTTACGAATACGTTTTACCAAAACTTAATGACCTGTTAACTTTTCGATAATAGAGTTGTGCAAATTCTAACACTTTAGTCGAACGTCTATTTAAGTGTGGCAAACCCACAAAATTATCTAAACGTTTAGCATTTGCGTGGGCTCCTTTTGACAGACACACAAACACACACTCGTTGAGGGCACAGGAAAATAAACTAAGACCATTTCGACTGTTCACAGACCACCCTTTTAATGTTTATGTTGGCTCATTACATACCAAAGGATTAGTTTGGCTTTAATTATCAGTTAAAATGTGCTTTTCAAATGGAAAAATTACCAAATGTTTTTTTTTTGGTTTTTTTTCGGGGACATTTGGGCAGAAATTTAGCAAAAAAAAATATATACGATGGATGCTATCAAAAGTTTATGAAATGAAATGATTGCTTTGGACTAAGACTACAGGGAAATAAAATAAAATTTATTAAAAAAACAACAAAGTGTAAGAATGTTACAAAGGGCATTACTGGCAAAGGTGCAAACATTTATTCAAAAGCAGCGATATAGAAAAGAGGTCAAGCAATTGAAACACGCTATAACTAACGCTTTAAATGAAATGCATTATAATAAGACAATATGCAGAGTATTGAATTAAATATAGTGGGTCTCTTCAGTTTGTGGTTATTTTTTAATGCAAACACACATTTTTGTTGTGGATTTCCCATTGTCCAAATAAGGTAATTTTGTTCAAATGAAATGAGCTTCGATTATTTTAACCCATTCACAGCCAGCGATGTCATACGGCACAGCGAAACGAATTTTGTAAAGTTAAAAATGTCAACGGATTCGAACTCATGACCCCTTTTTATAAAATATAAAACTTTTTCTAAAAAATGTCTTTTGTTCAAATGGAATGAGTTTCGATTGGAAAAAATTATTTTAACCCATTCATAGCCAGCGATGCCATACGTCACAGAGAAACGGATTTTTTTAAAGTTAAAAATGTCAACGGATTCGAACTCATGACTCCTTTTTTATAAAATATAAAACTTTTAATTACATTCTCTAATTATTGCCCCAGCTGAACATTGTAAGGCTTCAGAGTCGGATCCGTACATAAAATTCACCATGTGCTGATTACTCGGATGAACGCCAACCAATTGACAAATTTAAATCTTCATCGGTGTTTTTCCCTACTGCGACGATATTTCCCATTAAACGACCGTGAGGAATATGCACTGGTGTTATTATGTCGTGTACCGAGTCTTATAAGGCCAAAAAAATATCCACAATTTTCTAAAAATGTAGTTTTCACAGTAGATTTTAATTATTTGTATACGGTTCTCCATACAAATTTATAGTTTTTACTTGACACCTGCCCACAGTAACAACAACAAAAACATGTGGAAAGAAACACTACTGAAAAAGAAAACCAAACTTGAAAGAAATAGTAAATATGACCAAGAATTAATGATTTAGCCCTACACTTAATCACACACAATTTTGCCTTTCGACTATTAAAAGCAAAAAATCAAGTGAGAAAGTTTCACCCTTAGTTAAAACATACAATTTTCATATTCTAAAGTATTCGAAATCGAAATGTGGGCGTAGCCACCACCTTTGACACACAGGCGGACATGGCTCTAACTTGGTCAAAACATAACCATATCAAACGTCTAAAGTGGCTCCGATGTGTTACACTCATCGTCGAGTGAGGGTATAAAAATGGGAGGTACTTCATTTATTTATAGTCTAGGGAAAATTACAATCCTTACAGAATAGCTGATAACTAGGAGTATAATAAATCTAAAATATTCATTAAACAATGAAAAATCGAAATAATATTTGATATTTATATTATTAAACAATTGTAAGACTCGTGAAATAAGTTTATTGACTGAGTAGTAACATCTATATACAGGCAGATTAAATTATTCTTTAAAACGTAAACGTTTAAGATCAAATCAAATAGAAATTTTTACATGAAACGCTTTAGAATGTTACAAATCACATACATATGGACAGACGGCACATAGGAAGTCAGCAAACGGATTTAACAAAATCATACCAAAGCGGTCTTTGTTTTAAACAAAAATACACAATTTTTAATATATGTCTGTCCTCCTACCCAGTATGTTGGAAATATAATCTACCGCACTGTCAATAGACCGAAGCAGTGTGAGAAAATTAAATTTTTTTTAAATGACGCTTTGTTATAATTATCACACAGATCTCCCTGAGTTCAGAATAAATGGTGATATAAAGATTTCATTGGTTCTGATTTGAAATACATCTTACAAAGACCTGTCTGATGTTTTTCCCAGCATACGGCTGTACGATGGACCCAATAAGGGTTCATATTTCGAAAAAAGAATATGTCTAATTCATGACTAAAGATTTAGTAGAGATACAACCAAACACGAGACAGAAGCTTTTTATGAAATAGTTTTCTTTCAATCAAATCAGATTTTACACAAAATTATTTAAAAAAAACGTGCAAATACATAAGGACAATCACATTTATGAGAAAGAAAAAAACAGTTGTTTGAACTTAAAAAAGTTTAATCAAAACTAGTTTTTTTAGTTTGTTCCTTGGTACAGTTCTTTAAAATCATAAGGAGTTAATTGCACTTTATTGGCAGACAATGCAGAAAAAAATTACTGAATCCCACAATTTCTCAAATCACAAAGCAAAACTCTAATATTTAATACCAACTTAAGAATTTTTTTTTTGATCAATTTCAAATATTTTATATAAGTAAATAAATTGTAAATTATTTAAATCGAAACAAAAATGGCGCAATGAGAATCGTGTTTGTTAGCGTATTGGGTTCGATTTATTGAAAGCTGGGTTAATTATACTGAGCACCAAAAACTTTGCGACCAATCCATAGGATCTGTACTGAAACCGAGGATAAAAACCGAGTTCTGCTTTCAAATACTTTTGAAAAATAAACCATTTCCAAATACTGTACTCAAATACAATATACACAATTCACAATTCAATAAAAAAATTTAATATAACTTTTCTTAATTTTTTAATTTAAAAAAACTCTATGGTTATTATGAAAAATATATTGAAATTTTTTAAAATTAATTATTCCCAACATTTGCAATTATCAATCAATTCACTACTTAAAAAGTACCTATGACAACTTCTCTAGAACAAATATATAGGAATTTCCATTTCACAATTGTGAAAACCTGCACAAACTTTTCCAGTTATCCTTTCCCAACAGAAGCTGTTGTTCTCTTTTGCCAATGAACGAATATGCAAATATTTTGTATGTTTATTTGTCAATCCATTGGCTAAAGTTGTGTCGTCCTTATCTTACCTAATAATTTGTCAACTGGATTAGGAATTCGTTTTTGCTGCGTCTTGTGGCTGAAGGAACAGCAGCATCAGCATATGTAAATATTTTTCTAGTCAATAATTTGAGGTTTCTTACCCCTTTTTTTGGAGAAATCATTTCCTAACCGAAATCCCACCATTACCATCAGAAATTAAATTCCACTACTTATTCGCCGATAAACAGCAGTCAGTGCGTTTGAAGCAGGATCTAGACATGACAAAATGATTTCTTGGTCGGTTGTATGCAAAACATGTTTAAGATATTTACAAACTGTTAGGACAGACCGACCGACCGACAGACAGACATAAGACGTGCCCAAATGAAATGGCTAACAAAGTAAAGCCAAACAACTTTCACAACAATAAGTGGTTTTGATGATAACCTGATTTAATTTGCAACGAAACACCCCCACCCGCCACATACCGCCACCACATGTTTGCCATTTTCTAGAGCTGTTGTTCGCCGTCGTCTTCTGGTTTTCTTTTCTTTTGTGAAAATACGCAAAAATACTATTTTCGCATAATAAAATTGTGGCGATCATAGTCGTACTTAGCTCGATTAGTTTTTAGTTATGCTAAGTGCACAGATGTCTGTGCCTCGCCATTACAACAATATTGCTGCAAACGATTCATTTATAGTCGCTTCTTCTGGTGGTGGTGATTGTTGTTGTTTTTGTTATCTTTTAGCTAATGACCAAATGTATTCAAGTCACTCACTGTCAGTCAGCCTGAACCGGCCTAGTCAAATGTTTGTTTGTTGTTGTTAGCCAAATACAAATTTGTATGCGGCGCATTCAGCGATTGCAGTAAAAGCGGCATTTTTATTGGCGTGCGTATGCGTCGTGGGCTTGCAACTGTTGTGGCCGAGTTTTGTTTGTTTTTCTGCTTCTTTTTTTTTCGTTTGACTTGACGGGTGAGTTCATGGTTCAGTTTTTTTTCCTTTGTTCTATGTCTATTGGAAATTTAAATGTTGTGGCTAAATAGTAAAAATCAAAACTTCCATGGAATTTGTTCCAGTTAATCACAGCAGCTGTGTAATTTTTACAACGAAATAGTTATATTGTTTCTTGAACGAAACGCAACTTTTAATTATTAAATCTTCATTGCATTGATATACAATTTATGATCGGCTTCATCAAATCTATGATTTAACTTCAATCTGAGTACATTATTTTAATTCCCATTCGTTTATTTTTCAAAAATATGATGGGTTTGAGACTCGGTTTCAATTAGTTGCAGAAATCGGTGTTCCTTATTACCCTGGACTACAAGAAAAAACATGTCTTGTAATGTTAAACCCCTACACAATTCGAATGAACTGTGGTATTTTTTTCTACGCTTTGAAAAGTTTTTAAATTCTTTTAAAAAAAAATTGCAAATCTATGACTTGTCCTACTTTGTTTAAATAAATTGAGATTTGAATTATATTTAACCTTTACATACAGTGCATTGTAAAGTGAAAGGCAGTTTCGTTATAAACAAATTTAAGGAAAATTTTTTTTTTTTAAAGCCAAGAAATTAATTTTTAAATAATTAAGATCATGAAAATCGCAATTCGCAGAGCCTCATCTAATGAACTAAATCCAATGTTGGATTTGATGTCGAATTGTATAACAAAATTTCGCTGGTTTCTGGCAACATCGTGACGTTTTTAGTTTAAGAGCCAGAACAAGCTTTATTGTTATGTAGAATACGAGTATGGGGTAATGGTTATTAAAAATTGTGATTGCATGAATAGGCCTTGAAGAAAATGTGCAACAGAAATTCTGTTTAAGCAAATAAAGAATAAAATAACAAACAACTTACCATTGGTTTCGATGGATGATAACTGGTGGTAATGTCAGTGGTTAGACTAAAATATGGTATCCATAGATCTTCATTTTCTGCAACTAATTAAACAAATGGTTAACAATTTCTTTATGTTATTGGTATAGTATATACTTACGCCCCTATGATAACTTCCATGTTGATTTCAAATCACAGATTTTTTATGAAAACGTTCTTAGTTATTTTTACAGTCTTACTTTATTCTCTTAGGAGAATTGGATTTCTAAGATCTTCATTGCGGAAATTACCGCGATTTTCAATCACAATGGAAAGTCACCACAGTGTTTATGAAGAGGCATACCTTGCACCGGTCTCGAGCTTTCTGTGTAACAGTTGTTATATTACGAACAATAGAGTTCCCATTAAAGCTACTATACTTACACCATCCATCCTGTCGATGGGTCTACCAGCCTCTTGTATGGCTTCGATTATGGCAAAATGAGCAGCACCATCTCCGCCCATTTCTAATCCTAAGTGAATGCACATTAGGACACGAGTATACAATCCGTTCTGCAATGATGAAATTACAAAAAAATCTTTTAATATTTTGTTATTGATAGTTTTCAGCTAAAATTAATATAGTGTTTGGTGTTGCATGTCCACCCCCTAAGCCAGGTGAGGTAGGCATAAGTGCCAATAAAATCACCATTTTCTTACAACGAATTTAAACCGGAATCATCCACCTTACTGCTGGTCTCTCCACCAACTGACCAGATTCTTTGCGGCCAAAAATCCCCTGTTGTCGTTTAAAAAACAGTATCAAACTTTAGTTAGGTGCAAATAGAAATGCCTGCAGTTTAAAGAGAAATTTCAAAATGTATAACGTTGCGATTATTAATAAAGTAATGGTGATTCAATTATTTTAATGCGGTTTTTTCAGAACTCCACCAAATCTCTGTACAAGTATTTTATCCTTTAACATTTGACATCTGTTGGTATAACCCAACTAAATATGGCACAAGAACAATAACATTTGTCATGTCTCTTCTAGCCGTGTAATTCGAGTTTGGTTTTTTTTTTACTCCCACCAGCATCTGCATCATTCGTGCATATGCAGACATTCCTGGGAGTATAGTTAGTTACTAGTCAACGACTATTGCCAAAAATAAAAAGAAGCCAATCGACTGACTGGGACATAAGTTATTTTCTCCACATATGACGTTGTTGTGTAGTCGCTGTCCTATTGCTTTTTATTAGTTTCGAGATTTGCCGGTGTTATTATGGTCGCCTAAATGGCTTTTTATGATTTTTAACCATTGATACAGAAATCTACGGAAACCACCACCATCTGCCTGTCTGACTCAACACTTTAGACATTGCGGTTGTCTATTATGCATAAATGCCAATACGAGTATTCGCACCATCCAATCCCATCCAATCCCATCCAACCCCAAACCAATCCAATACACTAAGTCATTTTTATAGCCATTGCCTTGAGCTGTTCGCACAGAAGTCATTGTATCTCTCTCTAAAACAAAACAGGTGGCCGGCCGTCACTGGCAACACTTGTACGACAGACAAACCCAGATTTTGTTTGTAACGATATTTTCAAAGAGGAACAGCAGAAAAAACCCTGCCGACAACAACAGCCGTTTAGGGTAATTTATGTATGATTACTATTTTATTACCAAAGTTTTATGAACTTTTATTTAAATCCTTTTCGGTTTTTTTGTTTTTGGTTTCTGTTTGTCATATGTTTTATCCTCTGATATAAAAATTAAAAACATTTTAATTGTTGCATTCACATTTACTTTTATTATCAAAATCTGTAGTTGTAGATGTGACTTCTTCGTTTAAATTGGCCTTATTTGGAATACAATTTTGAAACAAAATTATTGTAACTTTAATATATAATTTGATGTGCAGGGAGGGAGAATGTCTTTGCCGGTGGACAGTGGTTCCAAAGGATAATGTCACATATTGTTTGTTCCCAAAATATTTGGTAAAATATTAAATATTTGATTAAGTTTGTGACGTAGGGAATGTTGGATACTGATTACATTTAATGTATCTTGATCACCCTTCATCTCAAGCGGACCTCCGAGATTAGCTCGGGTGTCACCTGAGCTAAGAAGTTCCGCGCATTTATTCAAAGAACGTTATCAATGGTTAGAGTCGGCAAAGCCAGAATTACAAATGTATCCAAACTTTAAAAATAAGGACAACAACACAAAAACTTAATAAGAAGTAATTTTTCCGGTTGAATTTGGGTTTCTTGGACTGTAATGGATTTTGGGGTCTTTTTTCCTATCTGCTTAATTAAGAATGGTCCCAAGTTAAATTCATGTCCAACATTTAGCTGGTAAAATCCCTGGGCAAAACTTATCTATGTTACTGCCAATTTGATTATTTTCAAATGAATGTTTTTCAACTTATACTGTTTTCAGCACACGCCTAAAGGCTGCTTTATTAAGTCGGAAGTATCACTAAAATCTTTTAAAGAAATAAAAAAATACACCTGCTAGAAACAGACAGGCTTTGTATTATATTTTGCCACTCACTTTTCATCTGTTCATTCTAAGATACCAGACTCCTGTCTCAGTAGTCTTCTTTGCAATATTTAATTTTGTTTATTTTTTCCACCACTGGATGCGGAATTTGAATCAGAAATGTAAAACAATTTCCCAGAAAAACAGACTCAAATATTAGAGATGTGTTTTTTTTTATTCAAATTGTCGATAAACAGTCACTGTCTCTCAGTCTGATGCTAAATTGAATTGCTGTTGATGTGGACAAGACATGAACGATCAAATTAACTAAAAATTACTCTGAGTTGAACAAGCTTCTAAACATATTTTCAGCCTGCGCAGATGTCCTAATGATTCAAACGCAGTGTATTTGTTATCAATACTATATTTTGTATTTGTTTCAAATATCTGAACATATCTTTGTGGCCGATCATGGTTTGGTATCTCACAACAAACCAAGGTCGTAGCCTGGTAACAACATTAAAAACATTTTTCATTGTCCGTTTTTATCCTTCTCGTGAATGCCGGAGACTTTACGAGTAAGCTATATAAACCATCTCTAGAAATAGCATAAGTCGATCGAAAAAAAATTTGAACAGTTCCACAATAATTAAATAGAAGTTCCCAATTTGTTTCCTGAATTTAATGTGAGAAATAATAAAAAAAATCTTTCGATACCACTGTTCCCCTCAGCTCAGACAAAAGAAAGCCCAACAACAATAAGAACTTCTGCATTGCGATTACAGATATATCCGCCCCATAATGCAGTAAATAGGCTTTTAGCAAACAACTCCAAAATATCTGCGAATCCTTGCGAAATTTTCCACTTAACTTTGGCACCAGTCAACAGCAACAACAAAGACGACAACTAACAAATAAAAAAAAATCGCAGTCATGTTCGTACTTGAAAATTGTTTCAGTTAAACCTCAAAACTCATTTCGATCTCCCCTCCGACCAACAGACGCGAGGAAACCACGCAGTAGAAACACACAATTTGTATTCACGGCCATGTGTCATCTTTTAGACATTCACATCCTACGACAAATATCCTCTAAGGCCGGAAAAGTGAGCATACACACACTGTCACACTGAATATGCGGCGCGAATCAAAAAGGAAAAGCATTTTACGCTTTTATAAACAACAAAATGTAATAATGACCATGTCAAAGGAGAGGGAAATGAAATTATATAGATTTACTTAGGACCAACTGCAATAAAACAATATGATTTCTTTTAGTAATTGTGAATGTAAAATTAAATGCGGTTTTGTTTCGTATGATGTTGAAAACGAGAGAAATACTATTGGAAATGATGTTGTTGGGTAGAAGCAAAAAATATTTTTAAAATATTTGACAGTTTCCGAATAAAGAATTAATATTTATATACAAGTGTACCTAGTCGTATCTATATTTAAAGTATCGCCGGTTAAAAGCACAAACGAAGAGAAATAACCAACCGCTTTATATTTTCCAAAAATTACGTTATCTGAGTGCACGCCGTTACTCCAAACTAATATACTATGAGTTATACGGAATTCATTTACCTACTACATGTATTTAAAAAAAAGCCTAATACTATGCTAAAAAAGCCATTAAAATGGATTAGTAAAAAGTTAATTTTAATTACGACTAAAACTATGCACCACAATATATTATTTCCCGAATGCGACTAATTAATTTTCCTCTAAGCCAACCGCATTTTTGTGTTCACAATCATTTTTGTCGCGGTTGCACAAAACGTTAAATGCGTTCGGGGTTTCTCTGACAGCACCATTAATTACCAAACATTTTCAAAATTGTTGTATTTCTTGTGGTTGACGGTTTTTGACTCTGCAATTTCCAAACATTTAACTTAATTACTAATCTTTGACAGTGTGAGCGTGTGTGTGTGTAATGTTGAACAATGAAACTGCCCTATGCATTTATTTGGCACTTGAATAATGCGGTTTTTTATAAGCGTTTTCCGTTCAAAAAGAATTATTCTGAATGTGTTTGCTTCAATATGTGAGAAAGTCCATGTCAAGTGGTACAATATTTTGTTATCATATATGTACGAGGTGGATTTTTGGCTCCAAATTTAGACGTTCATATTTGGATTAGTGGGGAAATTTCCTTTCATGCGTTGTGTGGAAACCTAATGCTGTTGTAGCCGTCGCCATGCACCACTGCCATTCAAAGCAGTTATTTTTTATATAAATATAAGCGATGCGTCAACGCTTATCTTTGGGTATTACCCAGCTGAGATGACATATCCGCATCGAGTCGAAGGTCCTCCAGAAATTTGCTGGTAAATCCCAGGCGTTATATGTTTTTGATTTAGCACAAAATTTACCCTATCTTCCAAATCCTATTCAACTTTATAATTTGGGTATAATTTTGACTTTACATCGTAAAATTAATAACTAATTCGAAAATATAACAGAGTGAGTTGCACAGTCGTATTTCGAATAAAGACATCCAAATCAATTTAACTAGACAACTCTAATACGCAATCAATAACCTAGAATGCAAAAATGTAACAAAATGTTCATTAACTAAAAAAATCCCCTATCAAACAACTACATGAGATGATGTTACCTTAACAATTGCGACGATTCAATGTAACATGCTCCTCCCTGGTCTGAAAAAATGACAGAAAATAGTATATGTTTTCCAACGACATCCAAAGGTACATTTTTTCCGGCACGTGTTTATACGAATTGTTATCACATCTAGAACAACACCCAATATATGAAGTATCAATTTATATGTGAATTGCTCATACATACCTACATCCAAACAAACGCGTGCGTCGTTTTTTTAGCATGTGAATGCGAGTACCATCTCCGTAGGAATATTCATGTGTTTTCTCTTCTTGCAGTTGAATCTTGTGTCAGTCTATCACATCCTTTGTTTGAGTTTATGTTAGGGAGTCACATAAAGTTCAATTCACAGCACCACGCCATGTTTCTGATTTCCATTTTTTTTTTTGGTTTCTAATGTTATACTTCCTTACTGTCGTTATTTTGTTGGGTTGATGCAGCATTCTCATGTATGGGAGTCTTTTTTTTTTTGTTGGTTTGTTTCATCTTCCGCCTAATTTATGAATTCCGATTGAAGTCACTGAAGATATTTGTAATCGTTCCCTCATTTGCACACAAAAGAAGGCTCTGGAATGATAACAACACTCGTTTGCTTATGTTTTTTTGAAAATGGTTGCTTATAATATCCTTTTTTTTTGTCTGTAGAAGTCTACAATTATTGAATGGACCGTGATGAGCTGAAAACGCCTCATGTCATGTCGATTGTCCACTTTTCGAAAATCTATGTAAGTTCTTTCATGATGGGAAGGGGAGGAAAATCGAAATAGAAGTAGTAATTCGGTTTCTCACACAAGGCTAGCTTGATATTCGCCTTATGTGCCCGAATCGTTAATGAATTGTTCACATAACCTCGGGTATTTTTTTCCAATTCTGTTATACCTTCCATTAGTTTTTCTTAAGGTACACAAACTAAGACTGTTTCACTGAAATATAATGTTGGCACTGAAGAATATGGCGACTACAATCTTATGCGTTGTAATTGTGGAAGATAACTTGTTGCTTTTTCGAGTCAGTCTTTATAGCTTTTATCTCTTGCCATGGCGTAATCAAACCGTGATAAATTATCATTTGTTCATCCCTAAAGGCGGTCTTTATTGCTTCAAGTCCATGCTGATTCATCAGATAGGAATAATTTTCGCTGCCGAACTTGCAACCACTTCCAAAGCAATTGACATGAAAGTCAAAGCATGCACATGAAGCTGTAACCATAACCCAGGCAAACCCTGGGTTAATTACTTTGACTATCCTCCTTAGTATATCCGGTGGTATGATAGATCTTATTATCCAGTTCCCGCGTTGTGAACAACACCTAAAGCGATTTTCCTAATCTGCTCCCACTTTTGGCATGCTGTCGTACTGTTTTCTGTACCATTGCCTCCTACTTGAAACATGGACGTGGGTTACAGAAATAATCGCTTCGTACATATCAATCAATTGCAAATTTCATATTCAAAACACAAATATGACGTGCCAGTAATTAAGTACGTAATAGGTATGGATGGTAAAATAGAAAAACATTTTCAAAATAAATCGTTTTTTACTAAGCCTAACAAATACTTATAATCACTAAAACAATTAGTATTCTTTTGTAATTTGATTCGCGAACTTCTCCTCCAGACGGACGCGTTTGAGTACAAAATGTTGTCGTTATTTTTTCTATGCTTGGGCATATGGTCATTTTTTAATTATTTATATGAAATTTTGAAATCACCCGCGCAGTTGTTGTATCACAAATGGCTAGAATATCAGAAGAAGGATGTGCGGTTAACGCTGAGATATGGCAAATGGGCGGGTAAGTCACTCATTGAAAGTATTTTAACTTCGCGATTTGAAGGTATGTGCCTGCCTATTTTCCATAATATTCCATGTTCTTCTCTCAGATCAGTGCAAAAATTTTACGAATCTCAAATCTAACATAAAAAAACATCACAAATAATATTTACAGCCATAACTGGTTCAACCGATGGCATTGGAAAGGCCTATGCCCGAGAGTTGGCACGTCTCGGTTTCAATGTAATGCTTATTTCTAGAAATCTCTCGAAGCTACAACAAGTGGCGGAAGAAATTGGTAGGATAATTATAGTAATTATAGAACAATCATAATCCAACAAATACTCTTATAACAGAAACTGAATTTAAAGTCGAGGTATTCGTGGTACAAGCTGACTTTTCCCTAGGATCTCAAATATATGACAAGCTATTCCAGGATATGGCTGAGAAACCGATAGGACTTTTAGGTAAGTTTTGTTAAACAAATTCGTAACACTTTTCAGAAATCATTATCTTACTGTTTCTAGTAAATAATGTGGGTACGGGTCACAGTCTTCCTGGTACTGTATGCACTTTCACCGCTGAGCAGGTGTGGCAAATGATAAATGTAAACATAGCTGCGGCCACCCAACTCTCACGCCACTATATAGATTTGTGGTATCGTAGTGGAACCAAAGGAGGCTGCATCGTTAATGTATCATCCGGCCTGGAAGCACAGCCCTTTCCGTATGGTTCCGTGTATGCTGCATCGAAGGCTTTCATTCGCAGTTTCACGATAGCCATTCAGCAGGAGGTGGGACCGCTGGGCATAACGGTGCAACTATTATCGCCCGATTTTGTCCGAACCAAAATCAACAGTTACTCGACGTCACTAATGAAGGGTCATCTGTTCGTTCCACCTGCTGAAGTATACGCCAAATGGGCGGTCAGCACTTTGGGCAAGGTCGATATAACAACAGGATATTTTTGGCATGGCATTCAGGTAAGAATAGGAAAATCCCTTATATAGTTCTAACATTTAATCTAATTTCAGAATACTGTGATTAATATGTTTCCCATGTGGTCGAAGTTATTAATTGGAAAACTAGTCTGTAAGGTCATAACGGATGATTTGTCGAATATTATAAGACAACCCATTGTAGATTGCCAGTCAAGCCGAGCTACATTGAAGACATATAAATAAATATATCTACGACTTTAGTTATAATAAGATGGTTCGGGAATATCTGGAAATAATCCTGACATTTCTAACCGATTGAAATGTCCCAAGTCTAGTTATAGTTTAAAATTTGGGCATTTCGATACTAAAGGGAGTGGAGTCACGTGTTCAAATATGACCAATGTTTTCCAAAAGTCCAAAGGATGTTAACATTGATTACAGTGCCTGTAATCGTTTAATAAATATAGTGTTGATATAAAATAAATGTGTTCATTCGAATGCATTCAAATTTGACATCACCAGAACAATTTTCATAAAGTTGAGGCACATATTATTATTAATTGATTTAAAGGATGCCTCACACGGCGACCAAATCAGCCACATTTCGCATTTAGTTTAACATCAGTACCTCAGAAACAAAGGGCTTTCAGTCTGGCCGATCTGGTTTAACATGGTGTACCATGATTCCAAATCGCATTATAAGACGAGATGGATATCCAATGATATTAATACACAAGACCTGAATTATTTTTTACAACTGAAGACTACTGCCTGCCACAGTACCCTCTTGTGAATGGCACTCCTTGAGCAATTTAACTCTATAGTTTGACGATGAATCGGGTAAACAACGTTTCAAGCAATGCTCATATTAACGCTATTAAGTCCTATTGAGAATGATAAGTACATCATCTACCAACTAATCATACAGCCCGATTCTGAATAGTCCCGGAGAATTGACATTTTTCTTAGAATAAAATCCTCCTATTGTACACAAAGAAATCATCTGACTCCGAATAATCGAAATTGTGTGTCCCTTATTATTATTTGCCCGGTTTGTTCAGAATAGGAGGATTTTTTTCGCAGAAAAATATAAATTCGCCGGTTATTATTCCCCGGGAATACTCAGAATCGGGCTCATACTGTTTCATTTTACACAGAGCAAGCCAGAACTAACATTCTGGCGCGATCAAGCATTATATATCTACTACGTACAGTGAAAGAAATCAATAAGTGTCTACTTACCGTACTCGTTATGTCAAGCTAGATCATGTAAAGGAAGACGATTTCGAAGTCTGGACAAACATACAAAAACCTTTGATGATAGTGAGGTTGTGGAAAAAGCTCTCCGACAAATATGACGCCTTCAACGAAATATGCGTCACGCAACCACGTTCGAACGATCGCAATATAGACGGGGTACTCTTAAGTCTCCCTTAACATTGTAATCTTTTTAATTATCAGGCCCTCTAAGGAGGATTATCATCGTGATTCCTCTTATCAACCATAGTATCTTCACTGTCGTCTCGGCTGTCTTGGAATCCAGAGTCCTCAACCAAGGTGCTCCATGAATTCCAGGCAACTTCACGGTTTCCATTAATTCGATTTTTGTTGAAGGATGAATCGATAGTGAAGTATTTTAGGAGTATATTGCCGGGAACCAGTTCCCATTTTAATTAATAATAAAATTCCGGAATGTCGTTAAAATGATTTTGTTGAAAACTAAACAGCTGTGCTGCTACTATATTTTCGCGGCAAAGCACAGACAGTGATGACAATGCAATCAAAATATAGTAATATTGATGGCAACACTATTTGTGTTCTCGCTCTCCGGTCCAAAAACGCCAAAGCAAAAATAAACGTGTGTTTAGATAAAGTCTATATAACTGAGCATATAAATGTCATTGTTTTTCATAATTTTTTTAAATTTTGTTAATTTTTTTTTTAAGTTTGCTTTAAGTAGGCTCTGACGTTTTTGCATAAAAGCGCAAAAACAGAAATAGCGTTGCCATCCATGTTATTATATTTTGATTGCATTGTCATCACTGTCTGTGCTTTACCGCGAAAATATAATAGCAGCACAGCTGTTTAGTTTTCAACAAAATCATTTTAACGACATTCCGGAATTTTATTATTAATTAAAATGGGAACTGGTTCCCGGCAATATACTCCTAAAATACTTCACAATCGATTCATCCTTCAACAAAAATCAAATTAATTGAAACCGTGAAGTTGCCCGGAATTCATGGAGCACCATGGTTGAGGACTCTGGATTCCAAGACAGCCGAGACGACAGTGAAGATACTATGGTTGATAAGAGGAATCACGAAGAAGATGTTGGTGATAATCCTCTTTAGAGGCGCCTGATAATTAAAAAGATGACAATGATAAGACAGACTTTAGATTACCCCGTCTTGAGTGGTTGAGTGACGCATATTTCATTGAAGGGATCATATTTATCGGGGAGCTGTTTCAACAAACTCACAATCATTAGAGGATTTTGTATGTTGGTCCAGACTTCGAAATCGTCTTCCTTTACACGGTCTAGCTTGACGATATAGGACCGGTAAGTATACATTTATTGATATGTTTCACTGTACTTAGTAGATATATGATACTTGACCCCGGCAGACTGCTAGTACTGGCTTGCTCTGTGTAAAATGAAACGGTATGATTAGTTGTAGATAATGTACTTATAATTCTAAATAGGTTAAATGTTTAATATGAGCATTGCATGATACGTTCTTAATCGATTTAGTGTTAAATTGTCCAAAGATTGGCTTTGACAACAGAGTACTGTGGCACGAGTGTGATTGCATTGCCAGCTTAAGTTTTCAGGGAACGGTCCTAGTAGTTTCAACAACTAATTCAGTTCCTGTGTTTTAATATCGTCGTATAAAGCATTTTCTTACCGCCGTTCACTATGTTGTGACTCTTAGGTACTGTGACTGTATGGGTCCGTGTAATACTTTTGGGTGTGTCTCAACCTTTGAACATTTTTCGTATTCTGGTCATGTTATTACACCACCCAACTGTACAGAACACTTAAAATATAATAAACCTCTTCATATGCATTTTCGTCAAAATCGAACAAAAATGGAGACTCCACAGCGACCTTTGTCTGTATAATCATTGAACTCCACTTTCGATCGAATGTCAGATTGGCCACCAACATTCTCCATGCAAATGTTAATAGTAATGTGACAATTTTTGTATTGGAGCAGTTATCAAATTAGATCGGATTTCCACCAACGGCAGTTAAGTCCGTTTTAGCCAATTTTTTCTATAGAAACATTTTGTGTGGAAGCGAGTGCGGAAATATTTCTTTGTGAATGGAAGTATTATTTGGATCATATTTTATAATTTGCAAATTCAAATGACTGTGACAGTTGATGACTTGCATCAAAGAGTATATATACTGAAAGAGATTTCATCAACTTCGAAAGTATTTTTTTTACTCTGCAATTATTTTTAATTCGGTGTTTGTCTTTGATAAGTTCGAATAAAGCAAATGTTCGAAAAAGCGTTGTTATCGACCGAAGAACACATTTCATATTTGAAGATAATATACATCGAAAGACTATTCAGTGCTCTATATTAAAATGATCAAATATTAAAATGTTCTTAAATAATTGGAAATATTTTTTCGGTAAAATACACGATATTTCGAAACTTAAACTGTTTATCGTAATAAATTGATATCGATCGAAATGATAATTTAGCCATTACCCCCACTGTAACCTAAATAGTAAACGGATTTTTCAGAAATTAAAATAACATACGTCCCAAGTCGTTTGCGAGAACATTTCCATGAGGGTATTGAAACAGTATGTGTTACTGACATCATCTAGATATGCGGAATATATAATAACTCGGTAACTTGGACTGCTTAACCCCTTCACCATTAGAAATACCGATGGCCGTCTGTAGAGGGTCTTAGTGGTTAAAGTGTTAAAGGGTTAATAGAGTTCCAAGCACTTAGTTATTGTGGATGTTATCTCTAGTTTTATGATACCAAGGGGATCCATGTCTTCTTCCACATGGTCCTTCTGTGGCAGTTATCGCCCAAAGCCTTTCTGGCTGAAGCATTTGAATTCATTCGACTGGCATGGCCCAGCCAGCGCAATCGCTCGGTTAAGATGGGCTTTAGAGATTTAGCTGTATTCTGCGCATTGAAAACAGCCGAGGCTGACCAATGAATATCCAACATGGGGTATGGTAGATTTTTATTTCTAATCCAAGCTCATGATAACACAATCTGATAGTTGCCTTTGCATTGATCAAATTATAGAGTAAAACTATAAGATGAATAATATTTTCTTTGTGAAAGGTTTTGTGCTTAATTAAAATGCTTGCTACTAAGTGAAATTACCGGTTGGGCAATAATGAATGATGGTCTAATCAATTGGAGCCTGCTTTAAACGGTCGACTGCCCGTGCGGTGAGTGTAAAAATTAAATAGTGAGCAGATCACGGATTTAAGTAAACGGGAAACACGTGCTTTTTTCAGGCATTGTGTACATTAGATAAAGAACAAAAAAGCAGAACAACAAGCTTCACATAAATTTAATAACACGATTCATTAACTATTTTGCGTGGATTGTTTTTTTTTTTTGGTTGATTCGTCTGTTCATTATGCTTTTAAAAACATGTGCAGAATATTTTTGATTCTTATATTTGCCGTCAGCAACGCCACACTTCTTTTGTATTGCAGACATCATAAATGTCTGCATATTCAAATTAAGCTGATCTTTATAACATATGTTTAACTTGAACTTAATTGTGGAACTAAAGACATTTAACTGCATGGAAACAATGAGACACATCTGCGTCGCCGATTATGTCGCACGTCATCCAGTGTGATCAATTTTATACGCTTCACATGCAAACTCTGTCCGCCTGCTTGAATGACATACCCTTTGGATAATATTCATTGTTCCAGACAAAAAAAAAATTTCCAC
Organism: Hydrotaea cyrtoneurina; assembly: GCA_958296145.1. Taxonomy (NCBI): domain Eukaryota; kingdom Metazoa; phylum Arthropoda; class Insecta; order Diptera; family Muscidae; genus Hydrotaea; species Hydrotaea cyrtoneurina. Next base: position 16,775,217 of record OY282514.1, on the reverse strand, counting down.
TGAAACTTTCGACGTGCATAAATATAAATATCATTGCGAATCATCGAAAATACACATTGGCTGCGTTTACTTAAATTGAAGCGTCAAACAAGAAGAACTTCCTGATTTTTAGTACGCATATATGTTGATATTCTGGTTTCTTAAAATAAAAAAAACATAATGGAAAAGTTTCTTAATATCAGTTCGATTTATGAGTATGTATATTTATCTCAACCCGCAGGGTGAGGAGGAATATATTTACTGCGTTCCAAATTATACTCATCGTTTGAGAAGTCTTTGCAGACAGTATGTTTTCAATGCATACACTCAATCGTACATATAGTTTAGGTTGCCTGAAGATACTTATTTCTGAGACATGTGAATATTTTCATATTTTGGTATGAAAGGACCAGCGTCTTAGCTATTTACCTTGGCCGATGACTCGAGATATTGCGTCTGCACGATCAAAAAATTTTCGTTTTCTTATATTTGAGTCCGTTTAACAGGAGCAGACGAACAATTGTGAAATAGTCGAGTTGTCACGATATAATTCCTATTCTCATTCACTGTTTGAAGCCCAATGTCTATGCTTATTGAAGACATTTTGTGTATGGGCTAAGAGATTACTTTCGTATTCGTAAAGTGGTCAGCGAAGGGAAAAGGAAGGGAATGAAAACGGAAATTATGTTCTTTAGTTAGTCGTACACAAAAACTATGCGTTTGTGCGTTTAAAATTTCAAATCCTCATCTAAAATCGACAATCCGTTTTCTTAGTTTAACTTTCTTATAGGTTCCAAGAAAATGTACTATTTCTTGAAAAAAAAAATAAATATTTATTTTGGTAGACAATTTAATAATAGTTTCAGAGATCTGTACTAATTTGTTATTTGTAACCGCCGTTTTAAAAAATGCAACTTTATTTTGCTCTCGACAATTCCCATTGAGCTCTATACAAATGTTGCATACCGCACTTACTAAGGCTCCATGTGCCATGTGAAGAGGTTCGTTCGAACATGTCGGTTTGATGTGAACAACTTTATACTAAATAAGTGATCATTGATGAATGAAATTGAACATTCGATCTTGGCTCATTGTTGAAACGAAGAAGTTGTTATACAAAGGCCCAACTTGTCGGTGGTTGTTTAACCGTTCATCATATATAACAGGTGGCGCAATAGTAAACTTCCGATGATTTTTGGCAGTAATTAAAAAAATGTTTTTATTAAAATAGTCTTGAGTTTTTAAAGCGCGAATATAAGAAAAATAATTTGATAACAAAGGGAACATCAACACGGAATTTGCCTTGAATTTAAGAAAGCCAAAGCTGGCAGGAATGGCACTTGCTGGGAGAGTATTACACATACGAACTGTTTGGCTGTCCGGTATTCAACAATGGATGGATGGGACGCCCTGGATAGGCGCGTATCCCGGCTAAATGTGAGGATTAGATGCCATTAAAATATATATAGAACCAAGCTATACATCCCAGGTTAAAGGGAGTCAATAGAGTTGTATTCTCTACTATCCCCTAACATCAGCGCCTCTTGCCTCTGTACACGGTCCAGAATCTTCAAATATGTCTTTAGAGTCAATGTCCATATATGGGTGTTACATTCCATCTTTGCCGTGTAAGTTATTTCTTTCACCGCTTCAAAAAGCCTCGTTCGCCACTTCGAAGAGATGGCTAATCCAACGAGTGACTGATTCGTCAAGAGTGTCTCTGATTCGGCACACATATGTTTATTAATATTCCAAAAGTAAACGAGCCTTTAGGCCGTACATAGTTACAAAATCTACATCCAGTTATAAATATTTTTTTTTTAACTTAAAATTAAGATTTACTAATAAAAATAATATTTAAATAATGTAGCGACCCAAATTACGCAATTAAAAGTAAAAAAAACAAGTGCCAAATACCAAATAGAATAGACAACTACTAAAGAATATTTTAGACAAAAGATAAAATGAGATGGAAGTACGCAAAGCATTACAAAGTATTACTTTGCAAATGTTGGTAAAGTTTTTTTCTGTAAGTAAGACAGGAATATTTAAATGATTTAAGTGAGACCGGTAAACTATTAAATATGTGAGCAACTCTTACATGAAATGATCGACCTAAATCAGAACTCAAACGGGGAAGAATAATTTGGGGACTTCTTCTAGATCTTCCAAACTGGAACAAATTAACTACAAACATTGGAGTCTGGAATTTATAAATTTTGTAAAATAAAATTAAACTTCTAAAACTACAATTCGAACGTTTGTTTGAGAAAGAGGCACTGGGTCTTGCTTGCATTCATACCTACTCTGTTCATTGGACCCCCGTTCATAAATCGTCGCCAAATCGCGTGTGAGTAAGTCATTACTCGTTCGCTATAGGTCCCCAACCTCCAGAGGACTTGGCCCATGATCAAATGAATATGAATGACAGAGGATGATGTTATCTGCCAATGAAAATAGTTAAACCGGTATTTTATTTCAGTTATTTGTTTGCTTCTTAATCGGCCGAATTTAAAAATAGAACAATGCAAACTTCTTAATTTCACTTATCTGGAATTGAAAACAATTTGCGTCATGAAATTGAAAAGGCGCTAAGTCCACTTTTTGCCTAATTGTACTTTTTTCAAAATTTTAACAAATAGCCCAAACCATATTTGCTTGGTTATAGTTAACAACTGAATCGCGAAAGCTCCATTTACCGCCCGAGAACAAAACTTTACAAAAAGCATATTGTCCCTTCTAAGATATTATAAATTCAAGTTAGGATCGTGAGAAGCTTTTTACTCATATACTTATGTAGGGACCTTTTTGCGGCTTGAACAGCAAATAAAAATGTATCACGAAATACTCACCAAAAATAAATCAAATAATCGAAATAATGTGTATATTTGTATTACAAATGTTTTTTTTAAAAACATTTATTTGTATTTAATAACATTTACATGTTTTGTGTTCAGTGTTGGAATATTTAAATTGTTAATACAAAAAAAAATGCAATTTAGAAAATAATCAAAAGTTTTGTTTATGTATTATCGGTCTATATTTTTGATACAGTTTTGATGCTGTTAGTCGAGTTTGAGATTCTTTGCAAAAATAGAAATTTTTTAAAAATAATTGAAAGAAATCGAACTATTTTTTGTTTACTTTCTTATAGTCTCATGCAATCCTTATTATTTGTAAACGTAATAAATTATTAAACAGAATTTATTTAATATAGAATAATAGAGGGTGTTTTGTAAACAGCATGAGAACAATCGATATCGATAACTATCGTTTGACAGCTGACAATGTCAAACTGTGTTGACATATCTATTCAGTAAGGTTCGACAAATCATCGTGAATCGTTTAACGTCACATCAACTTGCAGACGTCTGCTTTCAAAATTATAGTCGACATAATAACGGTACGTCCGAATAAAATGCCAATTTTGAAATCGAACAACAGAAACCAAAAACCTTCTTTATGCGGAGAAAATGCCAATTATGAAATCGAACAACAGAAACCAAAAACCGCATAAAGAATAAAGACCGAAAAAAAATATAAAACAAAATTGATAAACATTTTTTAAAAATGTCTAGCTCTAACCGCGAGAAAGACTTATGCGCCAAAAGGGTAATTTACAGGAGAGGTTTTTTTGTGTGGTCAAGCAGAAAAGACTTGTGTTGCTTTTAAACTTTTAATATTTTAAGATTAGGAGCGTTGGACAATTTTCTAACGAATTTCATTAAAAAGCGAGGGCCTGAAATTTTTTTAAAAAAATTGTTTATCATGTTTTGTTTTATAGTTTTTTTTTTTGATCTTTATTCGCTTGGACCAAATGTCTGTTGCTTAGTGTTGTCTACAAAATCATTAGCCGACCTGTACTTGCCCAAAAATGCTTATCATGTTTATATTTCTTAATATAATGTTGGGGGAATAAAGGCAAGGTATGGAAAATATAGTGCGGAAAAGTACAAAAATTGGATTTCGTTACAAATTGGTACTTTTTGATATTTTTATTTTACAAGTTTGTTGGGTGTTAACATCCAGTTCTGTGATATATCAGGCATTCTTCTAAATAAGCTAATTTTTACGAATCAATAAATTAAAAACAAATGCTACTGTGTAGTAAATTTTGAATTTCAAAATTACCATGGTTAAATGGTTTCAATTCTATACAGTAGCTACAATTACTCAGTTGGTACAATTCTTTGTATGTATTGAACATTTTGTCCTCAAACTTATTAATTCTTTAAAATTGGACATTTTTTCCCCTCATAAAACACACTTTCGTGCATGAAAAAAACACTAATTGTTCACTGTTGTTAAAATATGTTTGTTTTTTTTTTTTTGGTTGGCGCATACGTATTTACAACTACAATACGCGCACACATACTCGCAATTATGCAGACTGATGAACATTTCATAAATGTTTTGGTTGTATCGTACACTTGTTGAGGTGTGACCGACCGGCCGACCAACTCACTGACTCAGTGACTGGCACTGCTATGAAAAAAAAAAAACTTCATAAGGAAACACAAAAAAGAAACGCTTCAGTCGAACATGTAGCAAAATGCAGCAAGCCAACTACAAACTAGAAGAGCTTGAACACAACAAACTAAACGATCAGTGCGTATACGAAGTTGCTAGAGTACGGTTCGACAAAGGAATAATCAGTGGTGGAAGAAAGAAAAACATTTCGATTGCCCTTATCAATCTGGAAAAAAAAAACTTTAAAATAAAAGCCAACTATACACATGTGAATGCGAATCGATCGCGATTATGAATAGTTGCTGCTGTTGCACTGGTGTGTTGTACGAAACAGAATATTTGTTAATCGTTTTCTGATAAGACCGGGTCTGGTCTAACGAATTAATGCTGATAAACGTATACATATAATCGGGAACGTGTGTTTGATACATTTAAAATAGTCCGAAGACTCAGTGAAGAAAGAACTAATACCAAAGTCATCTAGCTAAGAAGGCGGCAGCATGTTCGTGGTACTTCAATTATTATCTGTGGGCGTTTATTTGGTGGGCTTAGTGGCCCTCGCCGTATTCCTTCATGACAATTTCAAATCGGTCATCTCGATTGTAAAAGCCTTGCTGGAGCCGTATTTTCAACCACAATTGCCACAGAATTTGCTGGACAAATATGGAAAGTGGGCAGGTATGTAAAATATATAATTTACTTACTAGGACTGTCGCGAAAAAGTCCTTCGATTCGGGACAACATAATTTAGAATTTTTTTTTTGCACAAAATACGATTTTGTCTTTTGGAAATTAAACGAATTGATATCGAGAAAGGAAGGGGATAAATTGAGACAAAAAAAAAACAAATTGATATTGAATAGACAAAATTTAAACTCCCTAAAAAATTAAAAAAAAAAACTTTGTTAAGAAAAATGTATGAAAATATAAAAACCATTTACACACATGTTTCTTAACAAAGGTTTTTTTTAAATTTCAATGAATTAAAATTCAGAAATTGAATTACAAATTCAAGCATAGAAATGGAAATTTCAATTCTGAAACGGGATAGTTGAATTGAGCAAAAAAAAAAATCAAATGGACATTGAAAAAATTAAAATTTAAATTCATGAAGGAAAACATTAATTGATGTTAACAAATAAAATGAGAAATTAAAACTAAGAAAATGCAGATTAAACTGTAGAAACCCAAATTTACGTTCTGAAACTGAAAAGGAAAACGAAAATCCAGAAAAAAATGTTATTGAAAAATTACATTTCAGAAAATACAAATTGAAAATTACAACAAGAAATTGTAATTCAAAAAACGAAGATTAAGAAAAGACAACTAAAATTAAGAAAATAGAAATTCAAATTTAAAACTCAAAATTTAAATAGAGGGAAATAAAAATTAAAATTGAGAAAGGAAAAACTCCATAATTCAGAAAATACAAATTGAAATCTAGGTACGGAAATTGGAATTGGGGAAAAAAAACAAATTGACATTGAACGATTTTAATTTGAAAAATAAAATGAGAAAATACAAATTAAAATTTAGAAACCCAAAGTCAAGTTCAGAAATTAGAAACTTAATTCAAATTCCAAAAGGGAAATTTAAATTGTGACACGATATTTGAAATTATGAAAGGACAAGCTGAATTAAAAATACAACAAATTGATAGTACAAAGAAAATACTAAATGAAATTTAGACAAAAAAACAGGGAATATTGAGAAATTCTTATTAGGAAAATATAAATTAGAATCCCAAATTCATATTCGGAAATTAGGAATTTAATTTAAATTCATAAACGGAATTTAAAATTAAGAAAGGACATGTTGAATTAAAAATACAAATTACGAAAATCCACAGTAGAATTTAAGACAATCTTTAGGACAGAACAACACACTATGAGAGGCGTGTTGGAATCTAGAGTTTTCAGACGCACTGCTACTTGTGCAAAAATTTAATTTGGTCCACCTGAATTGTCTTTGGTAGAATAAGGGAATATCCACAAAGAGCACTAAGGATGCAAACGAAAAAAAAAATGGTCTCGTCTCTCAAATTTCCACAAATTGCAATGGGAACTAAGTTGTGTGCGGAGCGATACATAGATTAAAGGGTTTGGCTACAAACTACACAAAAAACCTGTAAGGAATGTATTTCTAAGGAACATTTTTGAAAAGAAAAAAAAAATAACATCTTTGCTTAATAAAATGTTTCTCCGTAGCCGATCTTAAAAATGTTCTCCTCGGTATTCCAGGATACCCCGAAATTCGGCGCCTTGTCTTTGTTTATAAGACAAAAAAATTAAAACGAACAGATTATCTTATAAAGCGTTTCTACGTAGCCGATCTTACGAATTTTCTCATCGGTATTCCATTCCATAAAGCGTTTCTACAGGCGATCTTAAGAATTTTCTCTTCGGTATTTATCCTGAAAAAGATGAAATTCGGTGCCTTCTCTTTGTTTATAGGAAGCCTGACTTCGTGCAATAAAAATAGTTTTTTCATAGCCCAGCTTACAGATTTTCTCCACTAGGACAAATCAGAAACAGACTCTTTCATAAGCGGACAACTAAGGGACTGAGAATTTTGTCCGCTTATAAGAGAAGTACACAAGAGGACTAAAGCGGATTGGCACTGAAATAAGTGTCCGTCTGTGGGAGGTGTCCGCTTAAGAGAGGTGTCCGCAAGGAGAGAGTGCACTGTATTCCCAATTGATCATGAAGGGCTTAACGATTTTGCCTTCGGGGACAATTCTAATACAGGCTAAACGTAATAAATCCTTCGTGTGGTGGTCCTTCGATCGGGCTTAAAAACTGTCTCCTCAGGAACAAGTCCAACACTGACGGCAATTAATAAAGCCTTTACGCGGGCTCAAGGGTTCCTTCATCTGGGCAGGTTAACACAGCGTCAGTTTCAAAAATTCATTCTGAGAAGCGTTCAATCGACCGGTCTTAGGAATTTTTCTCTTCAGGGGCAATTCCATCACAGTCGACACCTAATAATTTCTTACTGTCTAGTATTAACAACGTTCGATAGGATTCATAACTGGTGAAAAAAAAACATGTTGCAAGGGTTTTCTAATATTTCTGTGATTATTTTTTTTATGAAATTAAACACAACTATTAAAATTGTTGTTCTTTATTGAAATTATTTCGTTTAACACAAAAATTCAGCTATTGAATAAAGAAATTAACTTCCGTATTTATACAAATTTAAAAAAAAAAATTTTATATTTCCATACATTTTTCTTAACAAAGGTTTTTTAAATTTTTATGAATACATACATTATACAAAACAGCCACGAAATGCAATTTGATCGAAGATTTAACTTTGTGAATAAAATATTTAAAACTCATAAGAGAAACACTTAATAGAGGAGAGTATGGAGTGCTTGTTGGCTTAGACTTGTTCGAAGCTTTTGACAGGATTGATCACTTCAAACTTATTTCCAAATTACAAAAAAGGTTTTTCAATTCTCTACAACTGCATGTAGACTGATTTCTTCTTATTTATCTGGACGCACCCAATTTGTTTCATTAAATGGTATGGAATCCGATATACGACCAGTTCAGTGTGGTGTTCCCCTGGGCTCAATATTGGGTCCGTTAATGTTTATCTTGTATGTCAATGACATGGCAGATGTCATTGTTGCTAAGAACTGTAGCCCTTTCTTTTATGCCGACGACATTCACATATTTTTTAAAAATAATTATAACACTACAAAATATTAATGTATGGCTACAAAACAACAATCTAGTTGTTAACGCTAGCAAGAGCCAAGGCGCTGGTTTTTTGGTTCCATGCGTCAGAATAACAATGTCATTAATAGTAACGGTGCTTCAATAGAGTTTGTAGATAGAATGAAATGTCTTGGAATAATTATCGATTCTAATCTTGATTTTACCAGTCACATTAATGCAGTATTCTCTGACGTTTTCTTTTTGATACGAAGGCTGTATTGTACAAATTTGTATTTACCTCGGCTTATAAAGCGAAGAGTGGCTTACGCATCATTATTTTCTCAAATTAATTATTGCATTGAAGTAATATCAGGGACTACTTCTGGCAATACTGATAGACTTCAGCGTTCAAACGAAATTCGAAAATGGGTATCTTTTCCTAGGGAAAAAAGTGGGCATCTTTAATATATATTTACCCTCGACACTGATTCACTGACTCTGTCACGCAGTACGTAGGAATTTAAATAGGCATTCTATAATTTTCTATAAATAATAATAATAAAAAAAATAATTTTTTTTTTGTACAGAAATTGTGTTTTCCCCAAAATTTTTTTTTACCAAATTTTTTTTTTTGCAAAATTTTTTTTTCCAAATTTTTTTTTTTCAACAAAATTTTGTTTTAAACATAATTTTTTTTTTCCACAAAAATTTTTTTTTTTCAACAAAATTTTTTTCCATATTTCAACGGGCGCCATAGGCGCATTACAACTTACTAGTTATAAATATCAATAAAAGGGAGAATATGATGTGATTTTTTTGGGAATTATTTCGCCAATAAATTTTTACATTAAATTTTTTTTTTTAGTAAAATGTGACAAGTTGTTACCAATAGAATTCCAAATGAATGAGACGTGACACGCACCGGGAGGCAATGCGTCCACGTACTGAATCCTCAGCTCCTCATGTTCACAAACCTGTAAATTTATTGATCATTTCTTGAAAATAAAAACTACTTACCAGCATTACATTCACAATATAGTACCCGTTTCTGTTGTAATAATATTACATGTAATTACAAAGATTGAGGCAACTCAAGTGGTTTGATGGCATCAAGTAATTTTCTGAATTCGTACATTCCTCTCCTTCTGCAGCACTTCAGCGTTTACTGCTTCCACTGTCATCACATACGCAACACTGTTCTGTTTAAATTTACTTTATACGATTGAAACTTCGTAAAAGTAATTTGCAAATTGTTAGCCCAACAAAACAGCTGACTTCGAAACTGGATCGAAATTCTCTCTCCTTTATTACTATTCTCCCCATTTGTTGGGAATACTCTGTAGTTATAATATGAAATTTACTTAAAAGAGATCAGTTTACATTGAAAAAAAAAATTAAATTTCCAAAAAAAAAAAAACACAATATTGACTTTATTGACTTTTTTAATACATATACAACAACAAAAAAGAATACATGTGGTGTAAAGGTCAAACGTAAATGTCAAGAGAAGCACTGGTTAAAAAGTCAAGGTATGGCTAAGTAAAGGTAGAGTCATGCAAACACATGACACAATAATAGAAGGTAGTGGCAATTGCCCAACAACAAATACTCAGATACAACCCCGGGTATTTTGATTGTCAAATTCTGATACATAAATGGCAGACTAGAACTTTATTTCTTATAGTTTGGAAAGCCCCAAACTTCTATGTTTGGCTTTTTGTATTCCAATTCTTTGATTTAAATGTTTAATACGAAAATAAATTCGACATTTGAAGAAAAACTGGACACATAATTGAAATGTAAACAATGAGTTTGACAATCAAAATTCTGTCACAATGGAAAAAAATTGTAATCAGCTGTTTGCATGCGCCTACCTTTAGTTATTGTGCCATGATGCAAACAGCTGATTAACATTTTTTCATTTTGACAGAATTTTGATTGTAAAAATCCTTGTTTACATTTCAATTTGTTGGTTTAGTTTTTTTTTTCAAATGTCGAATAGACATTTAAATCAAAGGATTATGAAACAAAAAGCCAAACAAAGAATTTGGAGGCTCTAAAAACTATTAAAAATAATGTTATAGTTCGCTAAAAGTTGCCCAGAGTTGTATCTGAATTTTTGTTGTTGGGCAATTGCCATGAAGTCATGGTGTAAATTATTGTTGAAAATTTCAGTTAGTTGTTTTTTTTTTTTTTCGGTGTAAAAAGCAACAATTTGGAATGGATGCGATTTAATTCAATTGATTTGACTAAATAATTAACCACAAAATGAATACATAATTTGTGTGCGATAATTTAATATTTTAATTGAAATAGAATTGCATTTTAATGTTAAACAACTGTGAACTTTCACTAATTGGATTGCTATAAACCGCTTTCTCATAAGTCTATACCACATCTAATCAGTGACCATAGCGTTACGCAGTCTGATTAATAACTTGTATGTGTCCGTAACAGAAATTGTTTAGTTGTTTTTCGGTCTTGTTTTGTTCGGTACCTTTATACATTTTTGGCAAGTGCACGAACACCCAGCGCCAGAATCGGTTAGTTATTTTCGAATCAGGTCTAATGGTACATCTTTTTCAGGGAGCAGAATTTCGCTATTAAAGCATGGTTTTGAAACAAATTAATCGTATGCAATCAAAGTCGGAACATAGAATTCTAGAGGTCATATATCTTTGGGTTTCACAAGCCATCGCGTAAGTTGTGAAATCAAATCGCTGTTCTATAGATATTTTAACGGTATCTGTTCGTCAGATATCCGTCGTCTGGTCACTGAAGTTAGAACATTTAGTCGGAATACACGGCTATCCAGGGTATCTCATCCGTTCATTGTGAAATACTATAGAGAAAATTCGTTCGTCAGCCGAACCGTTCGTATGTGGAATATTCTTCCAGCAAATGTGTTTCCTGCCAGTTGTGACATTCAGAAATTCAAAACAAATGTCAACAAACACTACTCCCTCTTTCCTCCTTCCGATACCCTAATTTCCTTCCGCTAACACAATGCATTGCATTTATAGGGGGCATCTCCTGAGTGTTGGCATTAAAAAAAAAAAAAAAAACATTTCTGTTGGTCCCAAAGTCATGTTTTTTTAACTCTATTTTTAAAGCTGCGCTCTTTTGGAAAAATTAACCTGGGCTATTAAACTCCATGGTGAGGAAAAAGTTAAAAGAAAATATGAGGAACAAATCTGACGGACTGTCCAAACGTCTGCTACGAAAACACATATTACAGGACAGTAACTCTCAATGTCGTTAATTCTCGATACGTCATTTATCGATTCCTTACAGGATCGTTTACATTTATCGTTTATCGTCAGGGCTGACGAACTGGCTAAAATAGGAAGGGAATCCAACCAAAATACTCTGCAACTGTCTAAACCTTTTCTAGAGACAAAAAAGGAGTTGAGGGAATGGATGAAGACGACCCATGCATTAAGATGGCTAGAGGAACAGGTGGGAAGAACCACAAAGGAAACCTGGGGAAACCTTGATTACAAGAAAACAAAGAGAATACTCGGGTTTAACAAGAATGAAATGAGTAAGCTAGTTGGGGCCATCACAGGACACACTAGCCTAAGGGCACACCTATTTAGAATAGGATGTTCCCAGAGCGACGAATGTAGGGCATACGGAGAGGACGCATGTGCCAATGCCCTGCTTTCTCGCATGTTAGGAAAGTCCAGTTAGGAGAGGACACCTGTGGCCCAGTCATTAATTCGGCAATTTTGGTAGCAGCAGGGAGCAAGCTAGGATTGGGTAATTATTGATACTTTATTTTTGATGCTGTTTTACTCTACAGTTAGTGGGACTGATGTCCTAGCCCTGTCGGATAATAGCAAGCAGCAAGTTGAGTTTTGTCCATCTGGTTTTGTTTGTTAATCGTATGGTAATTTTATAGCGACAGCTCGAAATATTCTCACAGAAACGAACAAAATGATTAGTTTTACGTTTTCTTTTTTAAGTTTCCACCAAAATTGACTACTGTATCTTATGTCACATATGATATGTGGCCGGCAAAGGCGAGTGCGTACGACTCACTCTTGGAACATTGAATTGCCATCGATCTCAATATTTCACACCACATACTGATGGATATTTTGCACAAAGCCCTCGCATTATTAGCTTGCAAGGTCCAAGTGACTCAGCAGCTGGGTATGGACAATGATTTTGTTCGAAACATTATCTTTTCTGACGAAGCATATTTTCATATCGGCAGCTATATTCGAAAGCAAAACTGACGCTATTGTAAATGTTATGAGTTTTTTTTTTTCGAACTATGAGCAAAAACCATACAGAGGGCAGACGTCCCAAGTCGTTTGCTGAACATTTCCTTTGCCAGAAGTTTTGTAACACGTCGAAAAGCGTTTTAGTTTTTTTGGAGGCAGAAGGTCAAGGAAGATTACCTTTAAAGACAGATTTTAAATTTTCGGTCTAAGTATGATCGCGGCATTACGGTTATACTAAGAAAATATGGCCAATCGAACACTTTCATATTTTTATGTACATATTGCACCCTAAATACAAAAGTGTCACAACTCAAAATTTTCCCAAACTGACTTTTGTCCATAAATTAATTCAGAAAAAACATCTGTAACTACTGCAAAAATTCCAGACACATCACCATCTTCTTTAACTGCAAAAATACAGTTATGTCTATTTGTAACTAAAGAGAATTATTTTTAGTTGCGTGAATGCGCTAGAATTTTGAGTTGTGACCCTTTTGTATTTAGGGTGCGATGTGTTAGTTGAGGGGCCCATGACTGTTCTTGTTCATCTTTATGCTGCAGCAATCATGACAATGAACTCAATTGTCATACATCCACCAGTTGAGGCAATGGGGCATTGTCTGTTGCAATGTAGTACATTTGCAACACAAGCGAAAGTTCCGGGTAACCGCCACGAAAAATAGTAGTCATTTGATTAATTCATACAAAATACATACGAAAAACACAACTAACGATTATCAAATTGATTTTAAATGACTCTGACGATGGCTGTTCAAGTATTGGATAATCATGCACACGAGGCATGTGTAATTAATTCAGTCTGTTACAAGATGGTTAGTTTTTTTTTTGTTTTCAATATTTTCTTTTCTATTTTTCGTTTCCGCTTGTTTTTATTTCGAATATCATTTTTCCTTCACATGATATTCGTATGCAATAGGAATGCCAATGTGGGACTTGCGGGGAATCCATAATATTCACGACTTTATTTCGTAGTTTTGGATTTGTAAATTATTATTTTTGACAAATATAATAGCAGTTTTTTAAAAATGGAAGTTTTTAAAGAACACTTTTTAAAAAATCTGTATAACTTTTTGTTAAGAAACAGAAATTAATCAAATTACATTGCGGATTTGTCAGCGTGTACGATCAGTTAGAAACGTCTTATAAACTTTTCGAGAAAAAAGAGTGTTTTTTAATTTTTAAATTGCACATTTCTCAAATACTTAAACATTTCTATTTTTGCAAATAATTAGGAATAACTTAATGATCTCGACCAACAGAAACATAAATATTAAAGAGTCAAGATCGAAAAAAAAGAACTAAAAAACAAACCTGATTTTTAAAAAAAAAAAAAAATTACGTTCTAATTATATTTTGGAATACCGAATGGGTGTTGAAAGACCGAAAAGACCGAGCTAGTGACGTCCACGAGGTTTATAAATAAAGTACATTCCGTTCATAAAAATAATTGATTTATTGAACAACAAATTTACTTATATTAAAATTCATAAACAATAAAAATAATTAAGAATTTTTAAAAAATAATAATAATATGATAATAGGACAGCGTACCTTTTGGTATGGAAACCCCTAGCAACGTTTAAACAATTCAATTAAAACATTTTCCCGAAATTCTTTGTTTACCGTTTTGTTTTCAAATTATTTTATTTAAATTTTTAAAATGAGAAAGAGTTTGACAAACAAAATTCTGATGAAATGAGAAAATTGTGATCAGCTGTTTGCATGCCTCTACCTTATACCTTTTCCAACAGGAGGTGTTATTTTGAATCACCCAGTATTTCGGTAGCTGTCACTTTTGAAGCTTTTATTCTTTAACATTTGACAATCCATTCATAAAAATGGAACAATACAGGCTTCAACAACGCATTGAAATTATAAAAATTCACTACAAAAATGGTGAAAATCTTGCAGTCACATTTCGCAAAACTAAAGCATTTTTGGGTCGTCGTTAAACATCTTGTTGGTTTCGAGTGGAAAGTTTTTGAATGAACTTAGGATTTTTATTTATTTTATAATTCATTACATTTTCCAAATTCAATTGTTCATTTCGCAGACATACAATAATCACTAAAATGTTCTGAATTGTTTTTTAAAAGATATTTCTTAGTTATCTGTTTGGTAATATACTTAACGTCATTGAATATTTCAGACGTTGCAATATTCCGCTTGACCTCATTTTCTCTTCTGTTTTTTTTTGTAATGATAAATTGATTTTTTTTTTGTGAAAATATAACTCTTCTCATAAATATTTGTGTAAGAAAAAACGCAATCAATTGTTTGGACCTACTAAGTACATGTGTACATGCCGTCATATGAATATCTGTTAATATGAATTTAGCGATGAGTTCGCATATTTTTTGTTCGAATTTACCGTCTTGAGTAATGACCAAAAGGTTTGTAGATTCAAGTGCCATAAAATTGTATTTTCTTTATTTTTGTTTTGTTTTGCTTACTTTAATTTGCCAGCGTATTGCAAATGTTTTCGTTTGATTTGGTAAAGTTGTTTGTCCAAAATAAACATTTGCCATGTAACAAATCAGCAACCAACAGTAGCAACAACTATTGTTGTTATTTTGAGTGTTTATTTGTTGACACACATACGCAGCATGCATTGCATATGTACAGTGGCTGACAAAACTATGAAGACATTTTCACCGCATCGTGTAGAGTTAACTGAAGAAGTAAACTGAGTAAGATCAAAGTGAATATTTTGAAATTTAACAAATTTACAATAATGTTCATGGGTTGGATCCTTTCAAAAAGAGACATGTGTTGGGGGTTCTTTAATGAAATGAAAAGTGAACAGAAATTTCAAAAAATGCTGGCTTCGAAAAATGTTATGTAATGTACAATCTCTATGGAATACACACGACAGATCGGAGGTTAAGTGAAGGCTACTAAGACAATGCTTAAGTAGACGCTCTCTAGTTGATAGTTACAGTCCCTTCGAATCAATGGTATTCCTTAGAACAATTGCTAACACTTTTACTTTGATTTGATGTACGATTTATCTGTCTGGGTTTTTTCAAGTTTACTTTCATTTTTTTTTGCAAATTCTATTACGAATGGAAGCTGAGAGAATGAGAATCTCTCTTGCTATTAACCTCCTCGAATAATTATTTTTATGGATTGTTCAACAAAGTAATTGAATTTAATGTACTAAGAATTATTCAAAATTGTTATAAACAGATATTTATGTAAATTAAAGGCGTAACCTTAATAATAATATTAATATAATTATAGGTTCGCGAACATTTCATCATAGGTTGAGGGTTGTCTATGGCAACAATGGCTGGCTCCACGACCACCAAATGTATTTGATAGATACAATCGATTGGTGGGTTACATTAAAATGAATTACTTTTTATATAACTGCCATATAATGAGAAAACCTTTTTTGTCCGAATATTTTTTAATGTCAAATGTCAAAACAAAACAGATAAGCGGAAATAATGATATATATAAAATATTAGTATTTCCGTCCAGCCAACACACGTTTGCTGGTGAATCTGGACAAGCCTAAGAAAATCTTGAGAATCCAGCTACGTTTCATTAAATTTCATCAGTAGAAATATATGCAATTATGCGACAGTGATTTCCTATGCTCTGCGTAATTATGCGTGTTTATATTTTTTTTTTTTTCAAAAGAATAAGTTATTTCGGACCGATTGCGAAAAAAAGAGACGTTTATTGAGAAAAATAAATCGAAAACGGTTTGTTTACGAAAAATGATTCGTAGAATTTAAATTTGTCAAAACATACAGTTTATGATGCAAATGCATATTATGAATTTTCGATAGTTTTTTTTTGGCAAGTTATTCAACAGAAACCTGTTACTCGCATACGAGTATATCATAAAAACACACCTATGGTATTAATTAGTCAACACGTCTTGTATGAGTAGTTTTAGGCAATTTTTAAGTTTTAAAAATTGTCGTTACTTTATGGCCGATTTACGATCGGTTGGCAACCCTCCTTTAAAATCCTACACTAGAAGCTGTTTACTACGTGTTCCTGGCGAACTTGTGTACAGCAAAATGTAGTTATATAGATTCGAACAAGAATGATCGAAAAAAGATTACGCCATGCGCATGATTTCCCGTTAAATGACGTATTTGTTCCCTTGTAAGGATTGCCAACACTATGTGTATCTACCACGAGTAAAAAGTTTCAGATTGGAATACATATTGTCTAGAACAATAAATCTTACCCACCCTTTATTTTCAGTTCATTGCAATAACCAATATCTGAAAGAACTTGTGCTTTATTTTCACTATTTCCCATTTCCACGCTAACAGGCGATATTGGTTTTTACCTCACTTCAGTCCTCTTGTCCTTTAATTCATATTATATTTTATTTGTCGTTTTATAAAATCGAACTTGAAAATCTACACTTTTCGGATATTAGAGATACAAACAAGCCAGCTGTGTACCCATTATTTCATTCTTCAATATTTCTTCAGGCAAATTCTACAAGTCATATCACTTAATTGCAAAAGCTTCTTTTTAACAAAATTAAAGAAAATCTACACTTTTCCTCTGTAAACATTTTCCAGCCCTGCAAACATTTTTGATCGCTGATAAATCATCGGCCAATCGTCTGGAAGTTTAATTGAATCGTGGCAATCATCATCCGTGATTCATTCGCGTATCCCTAGTCTGAATAGTAAAAAGTTCCTCTGTATCCCAGCCCTGCAAACATTTTTGATCGCCGATGAATCATCGGCCAATCGTCTGGAAGTTTAATTGAATTGTGGCGATCATCATCCGTCATTCATGCGCGTATCCCAAGTCGTAAAGAATTCTTCGGACGTGTTTGAAGTAGAAAAAACAAAATGTTGACGAATTTATGAAAACAAAATTGCTTGTTCATAAGTTTCCCCAAAAGCTTTGACAATTTGTGGTGTGTTTTTGTTTACTGCTGCGGACGGCAACAACTCTTGCGACGACATTTTTCAAATGAGCATGCACTTGCACAGGTAGACCCTCAGATTTGTCACATTATTTTCTATATTTTTCCTTTGTTTCGAAGAAACAAGAAATTAATTCTTCGTTAAATTCATAAATTAATTTATGAACAGTTTAAAATGTTAACGTATTTATGAAAACAAATTTGCTTGTTCATAAGTTTCCCCAAAAGCTTTGACAATTTGTGGTGTGTTTTTGTTTACTGCTGCGGAGGGAAACAACTCTTGCGACGACATTTTTCAAATGAACATGCACTTGCACATGTAGACCCTCCCTTTTTGTCACATTATTTTCTATATTTTTCTTTTATTTCAAAGAAACATCAAATTAATTCTTCGTTAAATTCATAAATTAATTTATGAACAGTTTAAAATGTTAACGTATTTATGAAAACAAATTTGCTTGTTCATAGGTTTCCCCAAAAGCTTTGACAATTTGTGGTGTGTTTTTGTTTACAACTCGTGCGACGACATTTTTCAAATGAACATGCACTTGCACATGTAGACCCTCCGTTTTTGTCACATTATTTTCTTTTATTTATTTATTTTTATTTTTATTTTATTTTATTTTATTTTATTTTATTTTATTTTATTTTATTTTATTTTATTTTATTTTATTTTATTTTATTTTATTTTATTTTATTTTATTTTATTTTATTTTATTTAATTACAATACAAAGTAAATTTATATTCTAATTTTGGGTCCAAGGATAAACCGAGTAACAAAGACTATTTGGCTTGATTTTTTGCAGCGACAGACCAAAGCCTCTGGTGGGAATCGAACCCACAACCCCCACGCTGATAGGCAAGCACGCTACCAACTCGCCTACCGGGGCGCTTACATTATTTTCTATATTTTTCTTTTGTTTCGAAGAAACAACAAATTAATTCCTAGTTAAATTCATAAATTAATTTATGAACAGTTTATGAATTTATGAACATAACTAGAGTTTCATGTGCCGAGCATACACTTTGCCGCATAAGTTTAACTACAGATGGGCTTGGTGGTGCATATTGTTTTTTATTTGAATCGCATACTAATAACGTATTAAGATAACAACTAATAATCGGTTTTACAACAATTGAATGTAATTTGACAAGTCGTAAAATTATTGTCTTCCACATCAGTGGTCTTTTATCGGATATTCGAACCCTGTAAATATCTTTCAGGGCCTCCCCTATACGCATCACACACACACAAAATAACCATTTAACATTTTCAAATATTTAACAAATATTAATTCGCAATATTCATACGATTATAACATCATTTGTGTGTGTGTTTTTTTTTAAATCTAACAGGTCATCGCCCTATTGAATTATCATTGAAAGTAAAATTGTGCAAAATTCTACATAAAAATGTCATCAATAATTCCACTCGAATGCGAGCTTCACTCGAGGGACAACCGAATGGTGTGTGTATCGCCTCCGATAACCTCGACATTGCATTATTTAGACAGATGTGTGGGCAGAGGGCCCGGCTAAACATATGTCTAGGCAAATAACCTGTAGGGTAAATAAACTGAGACCCGGCTAAATGGATGAAAACAAAAACGCTTGCACCGGTTCAACCTGTCAATTTGTATTTTTCTTTTTGCGGATTTTAAACGTTTCGCGGTCAAAAACCTATTCATTCAATACGAATATCTGATTAAAAAATGTGCTGACTGTCTGGCTGCATTGTGCGAAGAGACCGAAAGACGACGTTTTAGATTTCATATTCGCCAAGCGGTTTCGAATTTAAGTTCTACTGATGCATGTGAATAATATCGTTTAAATTTATTGTTGTCGATTCCTAATTAATATTTAAATAATCTATACGGTATTCGACATATGCATATTAATTTATACAGTTAAGTTGTGAGTGATCTGAGCTGAGCATAGTGATAAGCTGGGGATGAAAAACAAAAACCGGTTGATTATTCCACGTTTCGTCGGTTTGTACCCACATAAAACAATCAGAATGCCCACATTCAAGTAGCTTGAGCATAGGCCTAACATCACAGGGGTGTAAATCGAATTTGCAACACAATAAGTTCTAAACCGCCTATCCGGGATTTGGAGTTTTTTTTCCTTTGCTAACACAACACACATTTCTATACAAGAAATCAAGAGAATAATATGAAAATTGAAGTAATTTCTTGCCATGCACTCCGTGCGGTAACTTGATTTTAAATTTTCAAAAAATACGTTTAAATCTCACGAGAGTGCGACTCCATGGATGTGTCAACAACTGAACATTTCACGCACCAACCTGAAGCTGGTCATTTTGGGAAGCAAAACTGCCGCACCTGTTGGTGAATTCCTCAGGGAGTGACAATTTGGTGCGGATTTCAGAGCGTTGGCATAATTGACCCATCATTTTCTATTAACATGTCCTAATAAATAAATAAAAAAAATGACTGCTAGAAATGCCATGGATATCTTCGCGTCATCGTAAATTTCGATCTTTCGCTTACACTTCGAACTGTCCGTTCTTAAACTTATGAACCATTTCAAGACCACGTATCTCACTCAAAGCAGCCACTGATGGATGACATAAATTGTTTGTCGTAAATCAAAAGTTTTCTGAAAAAACGCTACTTCGGTTATCTGAAAATTTAAAGTTTTGAGCCACATTTGTTTCGTTCTCCGTTTAGTTCTTCTTTAAAGCGTAATTCGGTTAACTGAATACAATTCAGTTTACCTAGAGAGATGAATTTGGTTCTTATTTTATTTTAAACATTTTTTTTCAAGCAGATAATAAACTCGTTGAATATGTTCAGTTAAGCGGGACCGAAAACAAATTATTGGCAATGTTCAGTGGCAATTATCCGATATTTTTCAGTTAAACGGATTGCAGTTATCCGGAGTAGACTGTAGAAACACTTAAATCTCTACTGTAAATATTGCCTTGAATATTGAATATTTTCAGTTAAGCGGGCCGATATTTTCAGTTGAGGGAAGTGATTTGTGAGGTCAAAAACAAATTATTAAGAATTTTCAGTTGCAATTATCCGATATTTTTCAGTTAAACGGATTGCAGTTATCCGGAGTCGACTGTAGTAACACAAAAATCTCTACTGTAAACATTGCCTTGAATATTTGAATCGTGGAATATTTTCAGTAAAGCCGGGCCGATATTTGTGAGGTCAAAAACAAATTATTGGGAATTTTCAGTTGCAATTATATTATACTAGTAAGTTGTAATGCGCCTATGGCGCCCGTTGAAATATGGAAAAAAAATTTTGCTAAAAAAAAAATTTTTAAAAAAAAAAATTTTGTTGAAAAAAAAAATTTTTGTTAAAAAAAAAAATTTTGTTGAAAAAAAAATTTTGTAGAAAAAAAAAATGTTGTGGAAAAAAAAAATTGTGTTGAAAAAAAATGTTGTGGAAAAAAAAAAATTTTTGTTGAAAAAAAAAAAATTTGGAAAAAAAAAAACTGTAAAAAAAAAAATTTTTGTAAAAAAAAAATTTTGGTAAAAAAAAAATTTGGGGAAAACACAATTTCTGTACAAAAAAAATATTATTTTTTTTATTATTTATAGAATTATAGAATGCCTATTTAAATTCCTACGTACTGCGTGACAGAGTCAGTGAATCAGTGTCGAGGGTAAATATATATTAAAAGAAGAAGATTGATATTTTTCAGTTAAACGGATTGCAGTTATCCGGAGTCGACTGTAGTAACACTTAAATCTCTAATGTAGTGACCGAATAAAATAATTTTACCCAAACAAATAGAAAAAAGAACAACAAATTAGTTTTTCTAAATTTTCGTGGTTTTTTATTAAAAAACGTACCTTCGGGTAATTCTTCGCGTTTATGATTTCTGCCTGAAGTTGGCTTTTATTCGTGTCCTTTTTGGTTCTTTTTTTTCGTTATAATTTCAGTGTTTAGTGTTGTATTTAGTGTTCATTCACAATAATCTTAAAACTAAACTTACAACTAGGGTGCCCAGGGTAGACACCTTGAGTTTACATATTTTTCAAGAGAATAATTCGGATCCATTTTCCAGCAAATTCCTAAATAAAATGGAAATGCTTCATCGAATTGATACATTTTAACATTGATTTGTTGTAATTTTGAATTACTTCTCAATCTGTAATGTAATGTAAAAACGGAATTTTCCTTGGCATGTGGAGCGTGACTCATTCTAATGTACGATAGTATGTTTTTGACTGTGAACTATCGTAAATGCGTTCCATGAACAACTAACCGGCTTTATACGCTTCGATTATGATTTGTTTCGGCTTTGACTTGCGTTTTCAAAAAATAAAATAAAAATATACTAAGATTGCATGATGTGTGCGTTTTACATTTTTTGTTTTCAACTTTTTTCGTTTATGTTTTGGTTGTTTTTTTTTTGTTTTCTTCGGGGCATCTTTTTAATGAATTTATTTTTTTTTGCTTTAGTTATTGTGCTACGCTGCGGTTGGTGTGCGTTTCATTTCAATAGTTTATGACGACGAGCGGTA
Source organism: Hydrotaea cyrtoneurina (assembly GCA_958296145.1). NCBI lineage: Eukaryota > Metazoa > Arthropoda > Insecta > Diptera > Muscidae > Hydrotaea > Hydrotaea cyrtoneurina. The sequence goes on along the minus strand of OY282514.1, from coordinate 16,753,427 downwards.
ATGTGGCGGTATGCCTGAGTTTTGAATTGTAGCTTCGACGACCTTGCATTGTTTTCATGATTTTTCTTCAGTTTTGTGACTTTTGTTGTGCCTTTTAAAGTGCGTGTAATTGTTCCATTCGAAAAGTTAAGGTTAGTCAATTAAACAACAAAACTCAATTTCACGCCACACTCGTGTTGAGTGAGAGAGACCGGGACAACAACAAGTCAAGTTCAAGACATCAATTATGTTGACGAACATTTAATATGCAAAACTACTTCCCCAAACAAGTGTATACTTGAGATCACGCTCTCATTAGGGATTGAATCAGTATTTTTCTGAATAAACATATTTATGGTCATGTTCATTCAGGCAAACGACCACCAATAACATTTTTTTTTTTGGTTGCAAAGAACCGGTGGCTGTAGTAGTGGTGGCTAATAAATACGTATTATAACCCGATATGTTGATTCTGGTTCGAAAGGAATATATAAAAATTAATCCACCGAGATTTCCTGATTATGGCGAAATCAATACAAATATTATAAATTCCGTGTCTCTGCATAGAGAATAGCACGTCGATCTTTAATTTTGAATTTGAAATCACGATTGCAGCAGTTCCCAACACAAGACGCCAATGCCCAGAAAGAACAAACGTTACTGATGACTGGAAATTTTGATGAGATCTAGAAAAAAAATTGCAAAAAAAATATTTTTTTTTGTCATTTTATTTTCATTTAATTACAATAGAAACTAAATGAATTTGCCAATTTTGGGTACAAGGGTAAACCGGGTGACACAGACCATATGGTTAGATTTTTGCAGAGACATACCAAAGCCTCTGTTGGGAATCGAACACACACGCTGATTGGTTAACAAAAAAAAATGAATGAAAAATACCCCAAAAAGGCCAACATAAAAATGTTCCAAGATTCAAAAAAAAAAAAAAAAAAAAAAAAAAATCCCCCAAATAATTTACGAAAATTTGGCACTAGGGCTGAAAAATTTATTCTTACCGCCTTTGTTGGACGATTATAACTTTAAAAAAATGCCCAAAAATAAATGAAAAATTCTCCAAAAATGCCAACATAAAAATGTTCAAAATCCCCCAAATAATTTACGAAAATTTGGCACTAGGGCCGATAAATTTATTCTTACCGCCTTTGTTGGACGATCGTATGGTTGATAGGCAAGCACACTACCAACTAGCCCACCAGGGCGATTTAAAAAAAATGCCCAATAATAAATGACAAAAAATTCCCAAAAAGGCCAACATAAAAATGTTCGAAAATTCTAAAAAAAATCCCCAAATAATTTATGCAATCAACTCTCGCCTAACAGAGCAATTTAAAACAAATGCCCAAAAATAGGTGACAAATTTCCCAAAATGACCAACATAAAAAAGTACCCAAAATTTCAAAAAAAAAAAAAATCACCTACCTATCATCTCTCAGATCGCAACTCCACACCGAGACGAACTCCCTGCGAAGTTGAAACACCCTCCATAAATTACTGCTAAAATATTTCCATCACAGTCGTCGCAATGGCGTGAGACTTTCTTGTTTTCAAAAAAAAAATTCAATGATGATAAACACCCCCCAAAAAAAATAAGTAATTACTCAAAATAAATGAAAAATCCCCCCAAACGACCAATGCGGAAATTTCCCAAAAATTCTAAAAAAAATATCACAAATAATTTTTGAAAAATGCAAAATCCCCCAAAAATTATAAAAAAAAACTCGCAACTCCACACCGAGATGAACTCCCTGCGAAGTTGAAACACCCTCTCAATGGAGTGAGACTTTCTTGTTTTCAAGAAAAAAAAATGATAAAAAATATTCCCCAAAAAAATCACCCAAATAATTCATGAAAAATCGGCACTTCGCCAAATTTATTTTGCCAGCCTTTGTTGGACGATTATAACGACCAAAAACATTTAAAGGCCTCAACCGGCTAAGGAATCAATTCGAGAATTCGCTGTGTGATCGAATTTCCCTACCTATCATCTCTCAGATCGCAACTCCACACCGAGACGGACTCCCTGCGAAGTTGAAACACCCTCCATAAATTACTGCTAAAATACTTCCATCACAGTCGCCGCAATGGCGTGAGACATTCTTGTTTTCAAGAAAAGAAAAAATACTTCTTCAATGATGCAAAAATACCCTCCAAAAAAATGAAGAATTTCCCAAAAATAAATGAAAAATCCCCCCAAACGACCAATGTGAAAATTTCCCAAAAATTCTAAAAAAAAATATCACAAATAATTTTTGAAAAATGCAAAATCGCCTAAAAATTATAAAAAAAAAACTCGCAACTCCACACCGAGATGAACTCCCTGCGAAGTTGAAACACCCTCTCAATGGAGTGAGACTTTCTTGTTTTCAAGAAAAAAAAATTATGAAAAACTATCCCCCCAAAAAATTTCAAAAAAAAATCATCCAAATAATTTATGAAAAATCGGCACTTCGCCAAATTATTTTACCAGCCTGTGTTAGACGATTATAACGACCAAAAACATTTAAAGGCCTCAACCGGCTAAGGAACCAATTCGAGAATTCGCTGTGTGATCGAATCGTCGTACCTATCATCTCTCAGATCGCAACTCCACACCGAGACGAACTCCCTAAAATACTTTCATCACAGTCGTCGGAAAGGCGAGAGACTTTCTTGTTTTCAAAAAAAAAACTCAATGATGAAAAATACACCCAAAAAAAATTAAGAATTCTCCAAAATAAATGAAAAATCCCCCCAAACGACCATTGTGGAAATTTACCAAAAATTCTGAAAAATACACAACCAGTCTTTGAAAAATTACCCAAGTTACTACTTATATTAAGTAGAAAATTAAAATAATCCCCCCAAAAAAAACCATAAAATTTCAAAAAATTTAAAAAATTTGGGAATGTTTCTTTGTGCATATGAAAAATTCCAAAAAAAAATGAAATATTTCCCAATTTCGTGTGAGATTTTTTTGGGGAATTCTTCATTAAGGCCTTGATTACACTTTGAGATTTTGAAATAATTGTGATAATTTCTCTTATACAATGTCGCTTGTGGTAGTTTTTTTTTCGGAATGAACTACTACCATTTATTTATTTAAACAGCTTCATTTCGCAATTACTTCAAATAAAAATGAAAAGAAAAAACGAAACTAATAATAAATCAAATATGCTAAGTATGCAGCAAACGTCAGCCAGACAGTCCGTCAGTTATTTGGCTAATTAACATTTAAGTGTTAATTACTTCATTTTCATGTTTGCCTTTGTTCGTTTATGCTGTTTAACATTAACGACAATTGTTTTTTGTATGTATTTAAGTATGTAACAACATCTTTGGCTTCTTCTGGTTACAGTGATTACGGGAGCCACCGATGGCATTGGCAAGGAATACGCCAAAGAGTTGGCAAAACATGGCGTTAATGTGGTGCTCGTTTCACGTACTAAAGCGAAATTAGTGGAAGTATCCAATGAAATTGGTAAGTACTGAGAAAAACAAATACCACAACAAAAGTGAAATATGGGTTGGTGGGGGGATTGGGAAATAATTCGTTTTATGTTTATTTGCATTACAGAATCCGAGTATAAAGTCAAAACGAAATGGATTGCGGCCGATTTCTCCAAGGGCAAAGAGGTCTATCAGTACATTGAAAATGAGTTGGCTGGCATACCGATTGGCATATTGGGTGAGTATTTCTAAAGCATTGGCAGTGAGGGTAAGAGCTCCATTGGTATATCCTTATCCACCTGTTGGAGCAGGGGATTCCTCTCGGTATGTACTCAATTCGAGGCGACAACAAATCGAGTGTGGAGCGCACTTCGTTTTATTCATGTGACGTTTAAACGTTTCTGTGAAAAATATATGGCGATCCCAAAAAATTAGTTTTTCTTAAATATTTTCAAAAAAAAAAATATAGTTTTCCTAACTACTACGAACTAAGTTCTCATATTGAACGAAAAGGCATTTTGCCTGCAATTCGATAATTTCCTCAAAGTAAAGTCCAAATCCTTCTGCCGTTATATATCCCACGATAATTTCCGGATTGCGTTGTATAACGTCTGGAACATTATTTACGCCAAAATCATGGTGGATGCTTCACATCAATGTTGGGTTTGAACAACAGCTTGAAATAATATTCGTCAACGTTTTACGTTCCAAATCCAAAATGAAAATCTCAACAGTTTTATGTTTTCTTTTTTTTTTATCACATCTCCTTTGCAAGTCGATGGGATATGCAAGTAATCCTTTCTGACAATAAATATACTTCATTCTAAATCAGATCAGCTGTGTACACATAACATCAGTTTTAGTTATCCGATAGTTCGCTGTTGAGTTGATTGCCCTACATACTCGACTTGATTACTAAAAACAGGTTCTTCGTTGTTAAAGTAAAACAGATTTCCTTTCCAGTTTTATTATATTTAATAAATGATTTTTTTTTATTTATTTTCCATGGTAAACTCTTTCACAGTGTCATTTCCCGTAAGGCAAATTTCATCCAAATTTCACCTAATTAAAAAATTGTATAGTTTTTCCAAAATCCTGCACTGTGAATATGAACCCAAAGAAAAAATATCCAATTATTTTTGAGGATTTTGTTTAAACTTTAATAATTAATGTGTTGTTGTAATTGGACTACCTTCTTTGACATAGTTAACAATGTTGGCAAAATGTACGATTATCCTGATGCTGTGGAGAACATATCCCAGGATACATTGTGGGACATGATCAACATTAACATTGGAGCCATCACCATGATGACTCACATGATCATACCGGTAATGAAGAAACAGGGCAAAGGCGTCGTTGTCAATCTGTCGTCGGGCAGCGAGCTACAGCCGACACCCTACATGGCTGTCTACAGTGCAACCAAACGTTATGTGCGCACATTCAGTCTGGCCATTGAAAGGGAATTGGCCGAACACAATGTGGATGTGCAATGTGTCACGCCGTTGTTTGTGGTCACGAAAATGAATCAGTACTCGGAAAAGGTCATGCAGGGCAGTCTGCTGATACCCAGTGTTCAAACGTATGTACGCTCGTGTATCTTTACCTTGGGCAAAACGAAGGAGACTACCGGTTATTGGTCGCATGGATTACAGGTAAGAAAAGTCCAAAAACAAAACAACCAATAAAACAAATTACGTTGAAATCTGTGTTTTTTCCATATTTTCTTTTTCAGTATTTCTTTATGAAACTTGCACCGGAATGGATCCGAACTCGCGTTGGCTATCATTTAACCAGACAGATGCGAGATGAGTATTTACAAAAACAGATCAAAAGCAAGGCCATGTAATTGTTTAACTGCCACAGAAAAGTGGTGAAGAAAAGTCTGCCTATGATATAGTTTTATTTTTAATTAGATTAATATTAACGAAAAAAAAAACATTTCTATGACCATTTTGGTCCAGGTATTGAGCGGAGCCTCTGAGCCCACGAACTCACCTAGCAGTAGGCTTCTAATTCACCATTGTTTAAAGTTTAAGCTACTTTAGTTTGTAAATTTTAGATCAGATATGTGCATATATTTTTGTTAAACATTTTTTTTGTTTAAAGTTTAAGCTCCGCTAATTTCTAAATTTAAAATTTAGAACTGTTGCGAAAATACAATAATATATTTGTTAATTATTTCTTTGTTTGTTTAAAATGTAAGTTATTTTATAACTGTAGAACGGTTAAGAAAATAAAAATACGATATTTTTGTTAAATATTTTTAATAAATAAAATCGACATTAGATTTATATGATCTTGTGATTCAAATGCTCACCTTTACAGCACAGCTCGTTAAGTCTCATCTCATAAAACTTAAATACCACTATGGTACTTCATTCCCTGTACCCTTATTTTCCATATTTGTAGGTCGAATATCTGAAGTCTCTTTTAAAGCCTATAAGGCGCGGACACGCTGAACCATCGTTCAAAATAAAATTTGAAAAAAAGAAAAGTTAAAATACACTCTATTTTTATTAATATTAATATCACATTTGTAACGAAGATACATTTTTAAAATTGTTTTTTTATTTATCTGTTTTGTTATTTTGATTTATTGTCACAAATACAAAGATTGTGCCTCTTACATCTACAACGTATTGTACGATTACACGATGCAACAACAATTGTTGTCGAAAATTTTTTCGAAATTTTTCCTTATGGATAGATTTTATGAACAGTTTTTGTAAAAAATAAATTGTCATAACTCGAAAACGACTTGATTTTTGTTGAAAATAAAAATTTGTTCGCTAAATTATTTTTCTGCGTTGTTCAATCTGAAGGACAGTTTCAGAGATATAAACAAGGCAAGCATTTTTTTTAAATCATTAGAAACAAAAATTTAATATTTTCAGTAGTTTAACAAAAAGCATTTGCTTACAATTTAGTTTATTTAATCGATCTGTAGGCTTAAAATTACAAATCTGTAAGAAATGAATGAAATGAATGTCCGGTAACAGAACAAAAAATGTCTGGTTATTAATGATTTATAAATGGAGAATGGACCTTCACAAAATTAAGAATAAAATCGAAAATTCTCCACTAATTTTAATGATCTTTACCTCATTTTAGTTGTAAGATATGTAGATTTATGATAAAATTTTAAGAACTTTGACTTTATTTAAAAAAAAAAGAATTAAATTTTTGTACTAAGGGCAAAGACTAGACAGGGGGCAGACGTCCCAAGTTGTTTTTTGAAACATTAGTTCGGGTACACATTTCAGGTGTCAGTAATTGGCATAGCAATATTTGAAAGGTTTTCAAGGCAAATAATTTTTTTATTATTAACAAATACCTAGTTTTTTCAAACAAATACTATTTAAATACCATCTTGGAAATGTTCAGCAAACGACTTGGGACGTCTGCCCTCTATATGGTCTTTGCTAAGGGCACCATAGTTCATCAGAATAGTTGAATGGTTTTTCGTTTAAAAAAAATCTTTTGTTGCATAGTGTTATGTTTGTCTGAATGCAAGACATGTTTCTGTATCTGCTGCAGTTACTCGACGTAAACCTGAATGTCGGCAGCACAAACGGATTGCATAATAGCAGTTTAACTTTCGATTTCGTTTTGTAACCAGTTTCAATGTAAAAAAAATCAACCACTGGCATCTGTAGGAAAAACACAACATACTCAAGTCGTTGACCGTTAAAATTTCAACTTCCAAGCCGGGCCAAAGTAAAAAGTCGATTGGAGCACGAGGGAATAGATCGGCCAAGACAACGGTTGATTGAACCTACTCTACCGAAACCGCCGCATATAGCCAGGCATGAATGCAAATCTACTCTCCATCCATCGCATAGCGAAACTTCTTAGGAAACATTTATTCAAGCTGCATATTTGCAATCACATACAGTGGCGACGAAGGCATACATGAAATTGCCATTTTTATGCTGTGTTGTGACATTAATTCAAACAATTATTTTTGGGTAGATTTCAAAATCACATGTAGTCGTAATTACACACAGAACATAGCAACTGCTAATGGTCTGGTAATGTCGAACAATGACATTGAATCTTTTTTCGGTTGAATGTTGTATTTCAAAAAACAAAACAAAATCAAAAAAAATTAAAAGCCCAAACAAGTTTTTGGTGGGGGCTTTGAAATTACCAACATCGTCAGTGTAATGTCTGCTTGTCTGCCGTTTAGGTATGAATGCCTGTACTTGTTGTGGTTTTGAAAATATGTATTACTTAAAAGTTTCACTTTTTCAGTGTTAAGTTCCCAATCATTAATCTGCAACATTTTTCTTTTTTTTTTTTTTCTTTGGTGGTCTCGCAGTTATTGACATGATCATTTTCTGCTATTGTTAATATAAAGCAAAGGTTGAACGGCTACCTTGTTAGCAAATTCTGTCTGTTACAACTGAAAAGTTTTTCATTCATTGATTTTGGGGTTTTACTGTAACATTTCAAGTGGGATACGGTTCGGTTAGCTTGAACTAGTACGTGGCATCGGTAATGGATAGAATTTGGGAGGTCAGGAAATATAAATGGGTTATCCATTTTGCGTTTTTAAAAGTAAACGTACATAAAACACATATAAAACATTTTTTTATCATGATATTTATTTTTTATTATAAAGCTTGAACGTTTACATTATGTGTGAAACACTACATCATTTAAATGACCACCACGCACCACACAAGTGTTGCAAGAATTGATTCTTTTGAGGTAATTTTGGACCACTTTTTGGCACATATTGTGCGGTATCTCAGTCATAACTTCACGAATGTTGGTTCCTAAGTGCTCAATAGTTAAAGGTTTATTTGCATAAACACGGTCTTTCGCGTTCCCTCACAAAAACAAGTCTAATGGTGTCAAATCGCATGATCTTGGTGGCCAGTTGATGTCGCCACGACGAGAAATTACGCGGCCAGGAAATGTCTCTTGCAATAAAGCCATATTCGCTCGAGTTGTGTGGTATGTGGCACCGACTTGTTGAAACCACAAGTCGTATTTTTCAATAGCAGGCAAAAAAAAGTCGGTTATCATACGACCATAACGCTCCGATTTGACGGTGACAGTCGTTCCCTCGTCGTTTTCGAAGAAGTAAGGTCCAATCACAACTTCGGACCAAAGAGCGCACCAAACAGTGACTGTTTGTGGATGTAATGGTCTCTCTTCAATTTCTTGAGGATTCTCAGAACCCCAAATACGACAATTTTGTTTATTAACATACCCACCGAGTGAGAAATGTGCTTCATAACCATAAACCATAATCTCCTCTTAAAGCACGATATGTGGCTTTGCTAGAATCACCATTTTTGTAGTAGGTTTTAATATTTTTTACGCGTTGTGTGATAGTTAAGCGATCCATTTTCGCCAATGTTAGACTTCCAACTGAAAAGAAACATAAAATGGTTTAACAACTTAGTTTGACAGATGTCAAATTCCAGCCCTATACTTTGGAAACCACGAAATGGATAACCCTATAATTTTTCACTTACTGCGCTTTTCTTCCCTGGATAACAATAAACTTTGTATTTCCTTGTTCTTTAATTCTATGTTAGTTTGGAAACAATTTTAACAGAATATTTGAATATTTTTTTTTTAAATATTTCCATGATTATGCGTTTTATTTGTCTTTTATAAAAATTGTTTAACTGCCTGTTTCCATAAAACGAATTTGTTTGTTCGTTACAAATCCTCAGTATTGGAAGCGTTATAAAATGGATTTCAGACATTATTCAATTCTGGGTTTCAGATATATGTTAGATATCGACAAATGGAACACAAGTCCCAAAGAATAAGCTCTCATTACTGGCAGGAATCCATTTTATTGCGCCTTCAATTTAGACAACTTGTAACGAACGAACAAAATCGTTTTATGGAAACAGGCAGTAAGTTTTCTGGGAAATAAAATTAAAAAATTTAATTAGAATTCAATATGTTAAACATAAAATATTTTTTTTCGCACAACTTCAAGACAGCAAATTGCGAATAAATTAAAGTTTATTCATCGTTTCATGGCGACACTTATATTCCATATTTCAAATCCGTATGTGATTTCCTGAGACTTGAGTGTCTTGGGGCCATGCTTATGACCGGTACATTGCATTTAGCCACACACTTAATCGTACGACAAATCTTAATTTATGAACGATCATTTCCTTTCGTATTATTCATATTTCATGCCTATTACTTCTCCCTCATGAACAAACTTACCCACCAAATTTTCTTCAATCCATGCAATTCAATGACAAAAGGATTAACTGTCAACAGCAGTCGCAACTTGTCACTTCTTTGACTATTTTGGAGTTGTCTCTCTCTGTCTCTGTCATCTTCGGCTGATCTGTCATTTAGTTGCTACTTCAAATCGAACAATTTGGACGTAATCCTTTACTTGTTATTTTCATTTGCAAGTTTCTCCACTAAAATGGTGTTAATCGATTCCGGATTTTGATAAAAAAAATATCCTATACAATATGTTCCTCGTGCGGTTATTCCTATTTTGTAAGAAAATCGTAATACTTGTGCAAAAAAACCTTTTCTAATTTGTCGTAAAACAAGGAAAAGGAATCACGGTCGCGAAATTGCGGTGTGGAATGGAGAAACGAATAAAAACAGCAATGCAATGCACAGGAATAAAAACAACAACGACAAAGAGTTTTTTAAGTGGGAGTCAGAGTGAAACAACAACACCAGCTGGTGAGAATGTTCTGAGAGTTGTTATTGTGTTTGAGATAAGTGAGAGTGCGTCGCGATTAATTCAATAAACATCAAAAACTAAAAAAGATATGACCAATTAAAAGAAGCGTTAGTTTGGAATACGAAAACAATGGCACAAGAATGTTAAGAAATTTTGCTATAATTGTGCCACATAACATTGTCCAACTTCCAATGTTTGTTCCTTTAGAAATTTCGGTATGTTCATTTCAGGAAGAGGAAGCACAGTCGTGCTGTTGTTTGTGCAAAGGCAACAACGATAAAAGAGTAATGGGTTAAGTGAGAGTAAGAGTGCAACAACAGCAGCAAAATAGTCGTTGTGTGAGTGCGGTCGCGAGTAATTAAATAAATATCGGAAACGAAAAACATATGGGACATCTGAAGAAGCGTATAGAATTCGAAAAAGAACGGCATACAATGCGGCATCTACAGTTATAAGGTAAGTTCTTTTTTATTGTTATTATGCGATTTGAATTCAGTGAAGATAGTAAAGTTTTCTCTCCGAGATATCGATAAAAAATGATTGGCGTTGATTTTTGATTAGACAAATTATGTTGCAGTTCATATTTAGCTATTGAATGTTGGCACTATGCAAGTAAATGTCCCAGTGAGAACGAAAATGATCTGAGTCCTAAATAATTTTGATATTTTGCCTCATTAAACTGCCTGGGCCAGAATGTCGATCGAAAGGCGTTCACTCCCTTTCCCATAGAAAAGCGTCCAACTATCTCTTGACTGTTAGTTCGGATATGTACGAGTGAGTTAAAATGTTGCCAACTAGGGAATTCCCAAAATAGCTCAACCTTGGCTCCAGCATTTTTAAATAGCTCGACTTACGAAAAGTCGATTAATCAACATTTTCCTAAAATAATAGTAAACAATCAAGTCGACTTTTCATTACGAAAAAGTCCAAAAGATCGACTTTTGGTGTCGATTTTTTTCCAATTTTAGTTTAAGTGAAAATATTGCAAAATTTAGAATAGATACGGATTAACTTAAATATATTAATATATTTAATGCCTAACTCTATAACAAATCATTGGCCATTGGCTAAAATCGGCTGAAAATCAGCCACCGACGAATGATTTGAATTTCTAAAGGGAATTCAATATCTAAAATGCATCTGCCATTCTTACTTAAAAACAATAGGTGTTATTTTGGTATTCAAAGAAAAATAACAAAGAGGCCAAATGGCCACCACGACCACGCTTACAGGTCCATATCCATAACCAAATCGCAAAGTGGATGCCCTATGTCCTCGATAACCTCAAGAATTCTATCTTTGAGATCTTGAATCGACGCTGGACTGTTGGCGTAGACCTTATCTTTCACGTGGCCCCAAAGGATGAAGTCGCAAGGTATTAAATCACAAGATCTCGGGTGGCCAATTGTGATCACCTCTTCGAGAGATAACACGGTCCGGAAACTTTTCCCATAAAAGAGCAATGGTTTCGTTGCATGTGTGTCACTTAGCGCCGTCTTGTTGAAAGTAAACGTTGTCCAGATCAATATTATCCAACTCCGATCATAAAAAAATCATTAATCATCTCTCGATAGCGCAATCCATTCACCGTAACTGTTGATCCGGCCTCATTTACAAAAAAGTAAGGTCCAAGGACCCCGCCGGACCAAAAACACACCAAACTGTCACACGTTGAGAGCGGAGAGGCTTCTCAACAACTCTTGGGTTTTCCAAGCCCCCGATGTTTGTTGACGTAGCCACCAAGGTGGAAATGGGCCTCATCAGTCAAGATGATGTTTTAAAGGAATTCCGTATAATTTTCATGCATTTCAAGGACAGACTCAGCAAAGACACCACGTTGTTGATGAATGGCCGGGTTAAGTTCTTGTGTTAACTGAACTTTATAAGCCTTAAGACCCAAGTCTTTATACCAAATACGCTGTAATGACGTTTGTGGAATGCCCAATTCCAAAGAAGGACGCGGTATGGACAAACCTGGGTTTTCTTCAACACTTTTGGGCTACAGCAGCAATATTCTCAGTTGTTCTTGACATTCTTCAAATCACTAACTTGTGCCAACAGCTCGAATTTCTCCACCACTTTCTGTATTGCGGTCCGACAAGGTGCCTCACAAAAATGCTTTAGTTTTGCGAACTATGAATATGTCCATCGGCAAGAAAAAAAATCGACAACTTTCCCGGGAAGTACATTACGTTCATTCACTTCAATAGTGTCTCAATTCAAAATGCAGTTTTTATTTTTCTGCTCAAGAAGGGAAATCACTAAGTTTGTTCTGCGTGTATTATACATGCAAATGTCAGGGCTCTAGTTTATTCGGGAAACCTATGAGTTTATCCCTATGTATGCTAAGTAAGACGCAATTGAAGATTTTAAATGGCTCTCCGGAAATAATCGTACTTTGAGTTGTGACACTATTGATATTAAAGAAGTTTCCCAGGCGACAATCTTAATACAGTCGAGTCCGGTTATAACGAACTCCTAGGGACTCGACAAATTGGTTCGTTATAAGCGAAGTTCGTTATATCCAGTGTAAAATAGGGTGGAAGCAAAACTCTTGGTACTTAAAAAAGTGTTCGTTATAGACGAAAGGTCGTTATAACCGGACTCGACTGTATATATTTACCCTCGACACTGATTCACTGACTCTGTCACGCAGTACGTAGGAATTCAAATAGGCATTCTATAAATAACTAGTAAGTTGTAATGCGCCTATGGCGCCCGTTGAAATATGGAAAAAAAATTTTGTTGAAAAAAAAAAAATTTTGTGGAAAAACAAAATTTTGTTGAAAAAAAATTTTTTTCCTTGAAAAAAAAAATTTTGTTGAAAAAAAAATTTTTTGTGGAAAAAAAAAATTTGGTGAAAAAAAAAATTTTGTTAAAATTTGGAAAAAAAAAATTATTGTAAAAAAAAAAAATACTGTTGAAAAAAAATTTTGTAAAAAAAAAAAATTTTAAAAAAAAAAAAATTTAAAAACAAAAATTTTTGGTAAAAAAAAAATTTGGGGAAAACACAATTTCTGTACAAAAAAAATATTATTTTTTTATTATTATTATTTATAGAATTATAGAATGCCTATTTAAATTCCTACGTACTGCGTGACAGAGTCAGTGAATCAGTGTCGAGGGTAAATATATACAGTCGAGTCTGTATGTGCTCGAATTATATTCCCAATATTTTTTTGGGTATTCGGAATGGAGCACACCAAATGTGGGAAAATGTTTCACATTCGAGCAAACTCGAAATGCAGCACATGGGCGAATAATAAAACATAATATTTTTTTTGTATAAATTGTGTTTTCCCCAAATTTTTTTTTTTACCAAAATTTTTTTTACTATTTTTTTTTTTACAAAATGTTTTTTTTCAACAAAATTTTTTTTTCAACAAAAATTTTTTTTTTTTACAAAATTTTTTTTTTTAACAAAATTTTTTTTTTCCACAAAAAATTTTTTTTTGAACAAAATTTTTTTTTTCAACAAAAATTTTTTTTTTAACAAAATTTTTTTTTTTTTTACTCAAAAAATTTTTTTTTTCAACAAAATTTTTTTTTTTCATCAACATTTTTTTACATATTTCAACGGGCGCCATAGGCGCATTACAACTTACTAGTTTTAAATAACAATTTAATTCTGAAACTATTTTTTTTTTTTGGATTTTGGTTACATCCTTTGCAAAAGGGCAATAAATCCGGTATTTTTGATCACAAACCCTGACATTTTTGTGGGATGTGTATTTGACAATGGCCTATTAAAATATGTAAAAAAAACGCGATTTTGAAAAAAATCGAGTTACGCCCTTTCTAAATTAAGCCATCGATATTGTCCTTCAAAATTGTCCAGTATATTTTTCCTTTCCTTTTTGGTTTTGCAATCGATCGATTGGATGGAGCTGATTTTTTTTTTCAGTAAAACTCATATTCTTTTTATTTGTGTAATTTTATTTCGTTTCGTCCACAACTGTTGCAGAGATTTTCACAATTAAGATGTTAATTTACAGATACCATTTGTTGTGTGTCTCCAGATGTCATTTTCACAATTGCTGGCCGAGTTTTGTCTCAAAACAAAATTACGGACGTTTTTTTTTCTTCTGGTTGTTGTTAATGATGTGTTTCATAAAAAGATCTAAAACTACAGACTAATAGAGAGATAGAGAACAACAAAAAATTGCAATAGACTTTAAATAAATATTACGTTACTTAACAGAAAATACAAAAAAAAACTAAACAAACAAACAAAAAATCCCTAAAAAACCAAAGGTGGCGACATCACCGGATGCTGCAAACAAAAAGAGAATTTTAATTAATTATTTTCGGTGGCAATTGTGATGAATTGTAATTAGTACAGTTACCTTTCTACATATTGTAGTGAATCGAAATTCAGGCAGCATGAGTTGGGGTTCATGGGCGGTTCATTGACGTCATCTGAGGAAGACGGAGGAGAGAATGCATAAATGATTAGAATGTTTTTTTTAGAATTTATATAAAATATGTTTTCTTTTTTTTTTTAGAATGCCATCATTTTCCTAATTAATGTAGAATTTTTTGGCAATGCAGTCTATGCGTGTGTTTGCTTAAATTTAGTCAACAGCAGCATTTCATTCTCCTGGATAATTTCAGAATATGATGCTGTCGGTTTTTATTGTTGAAATGTTTGAAATAATAAAAAGATAAAAATAAATAGCGAGCAATAAATTCTATTGAATGAATTTGTATGACCAACGGATAAATCCAAAAGAAAACAAACACGCACACACACAAACAGTTTACGGATTTCCGTTGGAATTGATGTGAGCAAAGTAGCGGGAGGTGGTTGTGGGTGAAAATAATCTAGAAAACAAATCACCTACGATATCAAAAAATAAACGAATTCTTAAAATACAGAAATGTTCTGTTTTTTATGTTTTTTTCCCCCCCAGAGAAATAGAAAATAATTCGATACATAAAAAAAGAGGAATCTGTTTAAAATTAAAAACAGCCGAGAGTTGCGCACGTTTCACTCAATTTCACTCAAATTATAATCATCATCACTTGACAAATATTAAATATTTTGTTGTTGTTGTTGTTTTTTTTTGCCTCAACATAAATATGTATACACCCAAAATACATACATGTGTACACAGATATCAGCATACAGAAGTTCGAATGGATACATTTGACAATGTCAAAAAAGAATATCGAAATGTCACTCCCCCATTAGAATGTGTTAAAGAATAGTGAACGTGACAAGCTGGCAGTCCGGGTGATTATGTTCGCATACACTGTCACTTCCGAATAGCTCTGATTTTGTCCGTCCCCTAGCCTCCATTAAAGATTAGCATTTCTAGATTTTAGTGTAATATTGATTTGCAGTTTTCGGACTAAACATATTGCTGTTTTACTTGCAGTTTGCCTTCAGGAAAATCAAATGCCTTCGTGATTGTTTAAAAAATTCCGAATTTTGTTTTAAATCTTACGTCAACATTGTGGTTGCACGTAAACACATGTTGTTTTGTAAATATTTACTGTACGTCAACGAAATTGAAATTTCTTTTCGTTTTTTTTTTGGGTGATTTCATTAGTTCTGTAGTTCAAGAGGCTAAATTCAAATTCATTAAACGAAAATTCTAATAAAATTTAAAATATTTTCAAGGTTGTTGGGCAATTTATGTTCGCATGAACGATGGGCTGATTCTTTTTTTTTGTTTATTTTTGAAGACTTTGCGGTGTGTGTTTGCTTTTTTTTTGTGTAAGAAGAATAAGGTGGTCAACAATTTTGGCTTGCACTCAATATTTTTGAATATAGATTTTTGTCGATGATAGCCTGTATCGATGGTCTAAAGATATCAACAAATAATCCGACCACAACTAGCCCATTAAAAAAAATATATATTGAAACTTCCATAAATCGAATTTTCTTTAAGTCGAAGCACTTCTAGTGGCAGTTCAGGAAACAAATTCCCTTAAACAATTTTACAAGCAGTTGCATACTCCCAATTCGGTTTTGCAGAAATGAAAAAAAATCAAGAAACTGTATTCACTTATGCGAGATTTTCACTTAAAAGGCCTTCGGATAAGTGAACCTTGTTTTGTTCAAAACGAACTGAGTTTTTTTTTTTAAATTGTTCAATGAAACTAAGATAGAAACATGTGGCACAACTATTAAAGTACATGTATGTAAAATTTAAATTCAATATTAATGAGCATGGATGAAAATAGTCACCTATTTTCATTTGGTGGTCTTAAAAGTGTTTGGCACATAATTTTTTGTTCGCTAAGTTGGTTCTTCTCTATCTCAAGATAAACTATAGTTTTATAACCAGTTAGAATGGTCACCGCTTACTTTCTGGTAATCTGTAATATTTTGTCTCATACAACTGATGTCGTATTGGATTATTATTTGTTTGTTTGAGCGCAGCAAAAAACCAAGCCGGTTCTTCTCTTTGTTTGATAAAATAGAAAAATTAATTAAAATATAAATAAATTAACTGTGCTTTATTTAAAATATAAATAAATTAACTAAACGTCTTTACTGGGCTGGGAATTAATTAATTTCCAATAGTTAATCTACGACATTTTAAAATATGTATGTTGTAGAAAAATGCCACTTGACTTCAAACAAGTGGCTGGATCTGCTAACAATACACTAGACATGGATTAGATTTTAGCTAAATGATGGAAATATTCGAGAGGAAATGTTCAAAAATATTAGCAAAATTGTCTTGAATTTCTATAGGTGCCGGTGTTAAAGGCTCAGTAAATAGAAAATACATAATCAATTTTTTAAATTCACGATTTGGCTGGTTAAGGCTGGTTAAGGGATTTCCTTGCAATCGAGTCAACATACAAAGTGTGTTTTGTGGCCCTCAGACGAAACAGCTGATTGTAAAACAAAGTTGGTCGTTCTCCTCATACTCTGCAATTTTATAAGCAATTCAACTTGATCAAATCGTACAACCAGTTGTATCGTGTGAGGATTTGTTTTTTATTTCTTTATTTCTAGTTTTTCAACATTATCATCGATAAATGTGAAATGTTTCTCTGTTGTTGATTTCTTATATGAAAGATGTTTTCTAATAAATTCTATGAATGAATACCACGTCTATGAATAATTTTGTGAAAACATCTAACGTCTATTTTTATAGTTGTTATATTAAGGTGCATGTGTACCTAAATGCCATTAGCAATCATACGTACTGGGGAGGAAATATGTTAAAAATATACTTTAGTTATATCGAGCTCTAACCGCCAAAAACAACATTTTGACAGGAGAGTTATAGTTTTTTTTAGTGGTCAATCATAAATGCGTATGGTCCTTACGATACAAATGAATTTGCTATGTCTTTGTAAATATAAATTGCTAATTTTTAATATTTTGGAAGAAAGAGTGTTTGACAATTTTCTTTGGAATTTCGTTAAAAAGCGAGTTTTGAAAAAAATGGTGCTTAACGCCTCATCGCCAACAGCCATTTCTAATGGTTAAAGGGTTTGATTTCAGTTGTTAAAGGGTTAAGACTTTTTCGCGGTAAGGGCTCAATAGGACTCAACGGGTATATGAACAAATATTTAATAAGATATCGACCTCAAATCCTTCAAAAAAGTCAAAAAAAAAGATTCTTCCTATACTAATCGCAGAGACAAGTGGACTTACGACTGCAACGATTTGAAGGGCATAACTTTGAATAGCCAAGACTAGAAGTTTTTTTTTAAAAAATTAAACAAAAAATAAAGAATTTATGTAAAATTCCGAAAAAATCGCCAAAACTTATGATTTATATAAGTACGTCAAATTAGCGCTTGAACATTTTTCTTATGAAACGATAACTCAAAGTCATAGAAAATGCTTTTTATTAAAGAAATTGGAAAAACAGAAATCTCTAATGATCGTGTATTGAAGCTAAGCAATATGTTTCTTAATTATGAAAAAAAAAATGTAATGTAGATTTTTAAAAAAAAAGTGTAATATATTTTTTTAACAAAAAAAATTTAATGTATTTTTTTAATAAAAAAAATTTAATATATTTTTTTAATAAAAAAAATATAATATATTTTTTATATAAATATTTTTTTTAAAAAAAAAATGTAATATATTTTTTTAATAAAAGAATTTAAATTTAAATGTTAATTTAGTTAACTTTTGTGTCACTCTACGAAAATCCAATTTGTGCCTCCTCTGATCCTCAAGAAAATTCTCAAAAATACTTTACCCCATTAGCTTGGAAAAACAGAAATCTCTAATAATTAGGAAAACAAATTGAGTGTACTCTTTAAAAAAAAGACAAATTGAGTGTATTTTTTTAAAAAAAAATTGAATGTATTTTTTTAAAAAAAAAAATTAATGTATTTTTTTAAAAAAAAAATTGAATGTATTTTTTTAATAAAAAAATTTAATATATTTTTTAATAAAAAAAATTGTATATATTTTTTTAATTAAAAAAAATGTAATATATTTTTTAATAAAAGAATTTCATATATTTTTTTTAGTAAAAAAATGTAATAAATTTTTTTAGTAAAAAAATGTAATAAATTTTTTTAATAAAAAAAATTTAATATGTTTTTTTAATAAAAAAAAAAAATTAAAGTAAAAAAAACTGTTGCCTTCTCAGTTTTCAAATTCTGTTTAATTTTCTGTTACTAAGGAGGCATGAGGTCAAATAAGAAATTTTTTTAATTAGGAAAAGCTCAGACAATTCTACGTTTTGGGAACTTTAAATCTTATAACAAAATAAAAATTTTAATGTATTTTTTTTAATAAAAAAACACTCTAGTACTCTATTTTTCCAAATTATTTTTCTGTCACTAAGATGGCGTGTGCCCGAAAAAAACATTTTTTTAACTAGAGTGCTACGTTTTGGGGCTTTTTAAAATTTGTTTAAGGGACGGATATTATTTTTCCGCTGAGGTCTTTCATATTCATCAATCATTTTTTAATTTTAAAAAATACTTTTTTAATTTTGGATAATTTGTAACCTCCGTATTCAGTGAAATTTCTAACAGCTTTATAAACCTTTTATAAGAAAAATGTGTGAAAATTGTTGTGGTACTTTCACACATTTTTGTTAACCAAACTTTATAAAGCTGTTATAGATTTTTATGAGTCCGGAATAGATGTTTGCATTCTACTTTTTCAAACAAAGCAAATAGAGAGGGCTGAGGTCCTAAGTCCCATGGTCGCCTGTCCAACTGCTGTGGTTTTTTCTAAACACGTAACACGTATTTTTTTATGGAAAATTAGAATTATCAAACAGTTTTGGGCCGTTTGACCACTGGACGGTCCTTGCTTTTGATGTTATCCAGCATTGCCAATAACTTTCTATTTCAAATGATTTTTATATTAAATCCTGTTTTACTTACCTTTGGTTTTCCTTATGCTACTGTGATATTAGAAAAATCCATTAGATACTAGCTGCTTATATTTACGGCATCATGACGTGGAATATACATTTTTGTTTTGAAAAAAGGCAACGGTTACGATTTATTTTGGTTGATTGATGGGATGTTTTTACATTTTTTTTTTTTTTTTTTTTGGAAAAATCAGTTTAGAAAGCGGCTTCGTAGAAAATGTACAAAAGGGTCAACAAAAAGGCAAGGATAAGGAAAGTGGTGACCAAACTACGGGCTTCATTCATTTTGAATTGGGGATTTTTCTAAATCGATGAAGAAGAAGAAAGAAAATAGATAAAAGAAACAAAAATTAATTTTTTTGAACAATTTCTAAAAACACTGTCAATAATTTCTTAATGAGTTCAATTAATCAATGTTTTTAATTTGCTAATTAAGTTCTTAATTAATTTGTTGACTTGTTTGTTAGATAATTTGTTGACTAGTTGGTCTATCAAATGTTCGTATTTCTATTGGTTTTTTATTAAAATATTTTTTTTTCTTTTAAATAAATTTTCAACGCACTTTTCTACAAAATTCGGATGAAAGGATGAAAAAGCTTTCTTCTAAAAACCGTTCGAAGCGATTGACACGTTCAAACTGAAAATCTTGTTTCGGCGCTGTTGGAAAAAATCCACTGGTAGCCAAACAAACAAAAACAAAAATCAACGAAAGGAAACAAAATCACACGAATTCCAAAATTACTAACACAACAACAAATAAAAGAAATAAAAAATCATATTTAATATCTTGAGCAGCAAAGGAAAGTTATTAAAAATTCATCTTGAGTTGTTTCGACGTGTACGTGTGTCGACATGTCGACACATACGCATCGTTTTCGTCCGATATGACATGTATATGTGTTAGTGCTGTCGTTGAAATCGATTCATTTTTGAATACACGAAAATCTCAGGCGGTTATTTTTTTTTTTAAATTAACACATTTTCCAGCCGTAACTCCTATGGATGTTTATATTCATCTAATTCAATCATCGCCATAGGCGTAACTAGGTCTGTCTAGGAAAATTGTCTAGTTACGCGGATGATCTTCGCTTTAGCCAAACTCCTCATAACTAAAAAAAAATACCACAAACTACCAGAGGCATGATAAAAATGATTCTTGTGGCTGGAGATGGCAGGCATGGCCCTGGACGATCTTTGGTTCTAGCAGAATATCCCGCCATGCCATACCGCCCATCGCCACCATCGATCTCATGAGTAGCACGTTGGGTAATCGTCTCGACACGATCTTTCGGCCACCTCGGAGTTGGGATTTAAGTTTATTCGAATAATCCATTAAAAATGCAGGTCCTTAAGACGACTATAAAGCAAGCCATTCTTGAGATTCAATCAGAAACCCTCGCCAAGATCTTGAACAACTGGGTGGACAGGAAGCGCTGCGGCAATGGTGAGTCAAATCGTTTTCCATAAATAACGGGGAAGAGTTGCTTCTTCCAATTAATAAAAATGAATTATTGTGTTTTGGAATTTAAAAAAAAAATCTATTAAAAAACTCTTCATGGGTACCCGAACAACTGTAAGTACCCGATTATTCGATACCACCAAATTTCCAATACTTTTCCAGCTCTAAGATAAGCGAGTATGAGTGTCTAGATGTCGATCTGATTGGCCATATATATATATATATATATATATACACGTGTATTTTGTTTTTTCATGCGTATGAGTTTTTTTGTTGTTGTTGTTTTGGGTGGGCGCAACAGTCAAATCCATTCTATCCCACAAAAGTAACATATAGAACGAACATTTGGGTGAATTCATTTGTGTACACATGCATTTGCTGCTGTCATGAATCAAACGAACTCTGTCTATACTGAATTTATAAAACAAAGTAGATCGATGGATTTGTCAATTGAGAATATGGTCGTTAGAGATGGATGGATCGATAGCCTACGCGATTGAGTGATTCTGAATCTCAAAAGAATAACGGGCCTTAACTAAATGAATTTTTCCAAAGTGTTTCAAGCTTACTTTAGGAAAAAACTGAATTTCTATTGTGACCCAATTATTTTGAATTGCATCCAGGAAATTTGAGGGACTGCAGCTTAAAATATTCTCTATAGAGAGAGTCGCTATGAGTGAGATTTCCTTTTATGTAATTAAATTGAATTTAATTTTAATATTTTTTTTTTTTTTTCGCTATTCATCTTTCATCGAAAGACATCTTCACAAAATTCCATTAACAATTAAAAACACAGATTTCATATTTTCTTAATCCCAAGTTTCGTTTACCAAATTAAACGCTACTCCATAATGTGGCACATTGTCGGTAGGGTGCACGCTGGTAAACAACAACATTATCGTAAACAATAAGCTAAGATTGTTCTATTTTGACGACAGTGAAATTATGCACAGATTAATTGGGTGCATATCTGGAAAACAAAACGGTGTGGACGAATTCCATTTGTCACTCATCGTGCCTCACAATGTTGATGATTCAGAGTATGTGAAATCAGTTGTCTCAGCCACACGATAACAAATATACATATATGTATGTTTGTATATAACGACCAAGGCAATGTTACAATTGAAAAAAAACACACGTTTGTATAAATAAACATTTGGAATTCGAAGATCCATAGAAAATTGTTTGTTGATCTTCAACAAGTCAACCGATTTTAATGATACCGGGGACATATAGCAGCTATTACAATGGCCGTTGTTTTTAGGTCTACGGCCGAATCGGATTGACAAAAGCTAGAAGCTTATAGTTAATTGTTTCATAATCCGTTGGCTGTCGTCCTGGAGGAACACCGATCTCAACATTTCACACACTAGCCGGGTACGAATTTTGCACCAGGACCTCGCAGACGACGATTTTGCTCGGCACTTTTTGTTGTTGGGTAGGAGAACCCATTTACGATTCCGGCCCTTAAGGCAAATATTATGGTAGCCTTGGACATGTAGAGCCAGAAAACCTCATCCCGGTCTTGGAACATTGAAATGGCAGAAAACCAGCCGTGGCAGCCACATGCATCGTGTTCCATGAATACGGAAAATGTTTGCTCGTTTGAATAAAACATCTTGGCGGCATTTGTAGCGATTCCAGAGTATGCTAAGTCGACTTAGCATGTTTTTAGCAGTTTTGTGCATCTATATTGTCAGAGTCATTTTTATTCATGTTCTGATGAAAATTCCGAGAAATTCCAAACAAACTTTGAATGCGTAATATTATAATTGATTTAATTAATATTATAATTAATTAAATTAATATTGTAATTAATTCACTTAATATTATAATTAATTCAATTAATATTGTAATTAATTTAATGGATTAATTCAATTAATATTGTAATTAATTCAATTAATATTATAATTAATTCAATTAATATTGTAATTAATTTAATGGATTAATTCAATTAATATTGTAATTAATTCAATTAATATTGTAATTAATTTAATGGATTAATTCAATTAATATTATAATTAATTTAATTAATATTGTAATTAATTCAATTAATATTGTAATTAATGTAATGGATTAATTCAATTTATATTATAATTAATTCAATTAATATTGTAATTAATTTAATGGATTAATTCAATTAATATTATAATTAATTCAATTAATATTATAATTAATTAAATTAATATTATAATTAATTCAATTAATATTATAATTAAATCAATTAATATTATAGTTCAATTAATATTATAATTAATTGAATTAATATTATAATTAATTCAATTAATATTACAATTAATTCAATTAATATAATAATTAATTCAATTAATATTATAATTAATTCAATTAATATTATAATTAATTCAATTAATATTATAGTACATTCTTAATATTACAATTAATTCAATTAATATTATAATTAATTCAATTAGTATTATAATTAATTCAATTAATATTGTAATGAATTTAATTGATTAATTCAATTGATATTGTAATTAATTAAATTAATATTATAATTAATTCAATTAATATTATAATTAATTCAATTAATATTATAATTAATTCAATTAATATAACAATTAATTCAATTAATATTATAATTAATTCAATTAATATAATAATTAATTCAATTAATATTGTAATTGGATCAACTACTATTATAATATATTTAATTAAAAAGTTTAAATGGAATTTAAAAAAAAATAATTATAAAAAAAACGGTTCAATAATTTTTTCCACACGTCGACGTTTGAGAAATTCCGACCAACGAGTTAATTTAATTAATTCCACAAATTAAAAACGCTATTATTAATACGTATGCATGGATTTATTAAAAGGGAACATGTGGTGAAATTATTGAAATGTTTTGTAATTTATTGTTTTTCTGCCGTTTATTTCATGAACATTTGTTTATGAATACTTACTTTTTTTTTAACGGAAATTAATTATTATTGCATATTTGAATGGCTGGAAATTTGACGGTCATTGCTGTAGGTGTGTGGTGTAGTCTAGAACATGGCGTAAATCATCCACAAGAGCACCAGCAAAAAGAACAAGATCAAGAAGGTGGTCAATAAATTTTTTCCCTCACTCATGTTGATGGCTATAAATAGAGAAAGGGGAAGAAGAAGAACAATCAATATGGGATCTAATAAATACATCTACATGATACATACATCAAATAGAAATCTCACTATATATATAAATATTTTATAATCAGAGAGATATATGTATATATATCGGTTTCTTTTGTATTGGATTTGTGTGATATTGTTTTGTCAATTTCCATTGCCCATGGAATTATTGGCCTGCCACTCAAAAAAAAAGAAAAACAGATACAGTTCGTCGTGGCAAATGTCTGGTTACGAAAGCGTTTCGTTCGAATCAAAATATTTCACATACATATACACATCCACATATAGATTTTTGATGGAATTATTAAAATAAGTTATGATTTTTTTCAGAAACGAAGACAAACAAATTTAATAATACTCCAAACCAACCGAAGAAAATGATAGAAATGATAGCAAGCAAGCGAATATTAATTTGGCCTCAGGCCAAATATTTCCTAGTAATATCATAAAAAACCGTCATTGTCACTTTTGTGTTTCATTCAAATTGCATACGATCACTGGGAAAAACATTTTTATTACTTTAACACGCAACGACGCTTGTGGGCCCGCGGTCCGGTACACTCGTTTAACATGACAAACTCTTTTATCATCGACCGCCGCAAGTCCACTTCAAATATCACACAAATCCAAACAGGAAATTTCATAAAACATTGTGAATCCCACCTTTTTTTTCTATTTAGAATTGTTGTCTTTAGTTGGAAACAGTTATTAACTGTAGAAAGTGTTAGACTTAACTAAATATTCCAATATTAAATGTTTCGCAAATAAGTCAGGCAGCGCGCGGGCACTAAAATTGTTTCTTCAAATTGCAGGAAAACCACTCAAAAATTTCTAGCACAGCTACTCGTACATATGCCGCGAGTATAGAGTGTTTCAAATCTAAAACAAACATGTGTAAGAAATCATTGGTTTCTTATGCAAAATCACCAACAAAATATTAAAGGAGAAAAGCGTTTTTTTTTTTTCTTAAAAAAAAAAATTCCAAAATACTCTTTAAGTGAAAATGACAAATAAATTCTCCTTAGAATGAAATACATATAAAAGAAAAAAAACAACGACAGCAACGTGCGGCACAATTTTCAAATACAGGTGTGTGCAATTAAATAGCAGACAAATAATGGGGAGAGCGACACGACACGTGCCAACGGGCAAACGTTTTTATTAGGGTTTTGCACTACAGACAGAAACGGGAAAAATACAATTAAAAGCTATTTTTAAGTATTGTTAAACGAATCCGTTTATTATAAAAAAAAGTAAACGATTTTCCCCTAAAGCGTATAGCAAAAATCTACAGGTAATTCTAAAAATATTTCACCAAAAAAACATGGGTCTAAAATAAATCCCTAGCCCGCGCAAATCGATTTCGTTGTTTTCTATGGAATCAACTTCTAAGAATATTTCAAAAATAAACAGAATATTTATGTCATATTTTAGCAAAAAAAAAACCGTTTCACTATTTAATTGTGGTGAAAAAAACTAATAACCACCGGTGCACAGTGGTCCGGAAAACAAATTTTATCGGCCAAAAGTTTATAACTTTTGATCTGGTAAACATTTTTGAGTTGTGTAAAAAACTGATTATAGACAAGGAGTGGGGGATTATTTTAAGGTATTAACATTGAAAACCAGACAACTGGTTATATTTTAGAAATATATCCAAAGTTGACTACTTTGTGCATTTTTCGATTTTGAGGAAGGATCTTCTTTTATTTTTTAAAATCTTAATATATATTTACCCTCGACACTGATTCACTGATTCACTGATACACTGATTCACTGACTCTGTCACGCAGTACGTAGGAATTTAAATAGGCATTCTATAATTTTCTATAAATAATAATAATAAAAAAAATAATATTTTTATTTTGTACAGAAATTGTGTTTTCCCCAAATTTTTTTTTACAAACATTTTTTTTTCCAAAACTTTTTTTTTTACAAATTTTTTTTTTTCAAAAAATTTTTTTTTTACAAAATTTTTTTTTTTACAAAAATTTTTTTTTCCAATTTTTTTTTAACAATATTTTTTTTTCAACAAAATTTTTTTTTCCACAAATTTTTTTTTTTCCACAAAAATTTTTTTTTTCAACAAATTTTTTTTTTTTCCACAAAAAAAATTTTTTTTTAAAGGAAAATTTTTTTTCAACAAAATTTTTTTTCCATATTTCAACGGGCGCCATAGGCGCATTACAACTTACTAGTTTTTTTTATAATTTTTGTGATTATGTTTTTTTGCTTTAAAAAAAAAATTTGATGTAGCAGCTCGAAATATATATAGAGCTTTGCCCATTTTATTCTTTGAAAATTCTGCTGGAAACGCCATTCGATGTTATGGATCTTCTGTATTGACAGGATGCTGTCCATACCATACAGCCCATGCCACAATCGTTTTTTTGTCCACCAAGTTTGGTAATTGTGTTATCAGCATTCCAACTCGGAGTTGCGATTTGATGCCGTTACACTTTGTTTGAGACAAAACCAGAAGCCGTCACCAAGCTCTTGAACAACTAGGTTGCCGGGATGCGCTACAGCAAAACCAGCCGATGCAGCCGAGGCAGCACATGCATGATATTGAGTGTTCCATAGATAATGCAAATGTTTGCCCTTTCAAAGCAAAAAAACAATAAACGATTCTCTTGAAGAAAATTATTGCTATTTAATTGCCCACAACTGTGACGAAATATAACAGCCTACACATGCATAGACTTGCGTATGTATTTCTTATATATTTTTTTATTTTTTTTTTATTTTCCAAAAAGATTGCTCTCATAAAATAGTTTATTTAAACAATACTTTCAAGATTTATGACCCATCGTATACCACTAGGTATACGTTTGGTATGCGGACGTCGTCCGTGGATTTAGACCAAAGCAGAGGCGCCAAATCAATGTGGTTATCATAGATAATATCGTGCATTATGCTCTCGGACAAACTACTCTTCAATTAGTCGAAATGATTTATTATTCGAAGGCGATGTTAACACATTAAGACAATTGGTTCAACTTGTACAGAAAAAAGTGCAAGTTAGAACAAAAAAAAAAATAAATAAATAAAACCAAAAAGAGACAAATTAATATTAATAAAACTACAATATCGTACAAAATGAACAATATCGTTTTTCCTAATAATCTAAAATATATAAATAGGTCAACCATACATAACAACAAAGTAAACAGTAATGAAGAGAAAAAAAAACGTCATATCCTTTCATGGACAAATTGTTTTTGAACCACAGGATCAGATGTTATTTGACTACCTACGATTGGATTAATTGAACTCAAACGTAGCAAACATTGGCTATCATTTAAGGGCAGATCTTTAGAGAATCTGACAAACTCAAACCTAGCAAACTTTTTCTATCATATATGGGCACAGCTTTCATTTTCCATGTTGAAACAACAACAGCAAGTTTTTTTTTTAGCTTACTAGATTCTTAGCTAGAGAAGCTGACAGAATACTTGAATCTATCGAGGTTTATGTGGACCTCAAAGCATCATGCATTCCATCTCAGCTTTGTGTTAAAGGGTATTGGAGAATGGACAAGTTCGGTTCTCTTCTTGGACATTTCAAAGATCTCGATCTCGATCTCTGAAAGGAAAGATGATCTCGACGGCTTTGCTTCGACCGTGATAGTCTCTGGGTATGGATGAATTCACTGACAATGTGGAGACGTTCGATGGACGATTTTTACATGAGACCACGTCTCAGTATGGAAGACTGTCACCGGTTTTTTTGCAATGCACTGTGTTAGCGATGGGTAACAGGGGTATTGGAAGGAGGAAAAAGGGAGTAGTGTTTGTTGACGTTGATCTTGAATTTGGCAATGTCATAGCAGGCAGGAAAAACACTTTCAGGAAGATTATTCCACATACGAACAGTCCGGCTGAAGAACGAATCGAGTCAAGTTCAGCAAAAACAGATGTTCCGAAAGGCCTTCTTGGGCATATCGAAAGATCTCGCAAGTTTTATAAAACCTACTTGACACACTTTTTTGAGTCCTTCAACATTTATCTTTCTAATGATTTATGAGAATTTTTTAAATTAACTTCTCATGAACAAAAGAAATTTTTTCGTAAAAAAAAAATTCTTTCTTTACATGCCAAAAACTAAAAACATCGATTGATTCCAAAAAGAAAATCATTGACCCACAATTGTACGGACAAGTCCGTCCATTCGGTGTGTACGAGTGGAAAACAGTCATGAGTTAAAATGTGTGTCGTAAAAACAAACCAAACAAGTAAATATACACATATACAAAGATACATACACACACATACATATGTATGTACGCTGTATTTAATTGACGTAGAAAGTTGAAATTGGTCTTTTCCAAACAAACAAAACAACTCAAATGAAAATGAAAATGGCCTGCAAGAAGAAAAAAAAAATTAACAAAAAGCCACGCCACGCCACACATTGCTCGGACTGACAGATGGTGTCTCAGACGATCATCTCGTCAATTTACGCCAAAATCCCCCAACGAAATCAACGCCAAATGAATACATATCGAACAAAAGTAATGCAAAGAGAACATTTTAAATCATAAAACGCAATTAACATTCAAACATACTGCGACTGATTTAGGTGACTTTTGTTATTGTTTTTCATTTCTTACAAAAAAAACAACAAAAAAAACGAAAGAACTTTTTTTTTCCATTTCTTTGTTTGTTTCATTATTAATAGATATTGAAGATTTATTTTAAAATTTCAGCCAATAATGTTTGTATACACAAACATGCATGCATAAGTACTTATGAATGTTTATAACAACAACAAAAAAAAAAAACAAAAATACATGTACTTAGTTAATTAAATGGTTATTGCCATCGTGGGTGATTTGTGGCCTCATGGAGTGTGGAATTTATGGCGCTTCGTCTTATTGACGCCCGACAGTTTAGGTGTGCACATTGGATTTATTTGCTCTGTCAGCTGGAACGTCGTTCCCGTTTTTGTCCATTTGCTCCCGCCAGTTTTCGTACTGAGTGCAAATACTTGGAGTTTACGACTATCTATACATAGAAGTATTCCTAAAATTCGAACCCTCAGCATCTGGTGCATTCATTTATTACGACTCAAATCCCATCGGCCAAGTCGAAAAATTAACTTACATTTTTTTCAAATTTCATAATCTGAAACAGGTGGAAATTTTTAATTTGGATTTTTTTTTTTAATTTTTTATAAAAATAAAAAAAATATAAAAAAAAATTTTATATCGATGGCTTAATTTATAAATGTCATAACTCGATTTTCTCCAAAATCGCGTTTCATACATATTTTGGTAGACCATAGTCAAATACATATCCCACAAATACATATATCAGGGCTTTCTGATCAAAAATACCGGATTTATTGCCCAAAAGCTCGTAACCAAAATCCAAAAAAAAAAAAATTAGTTTCAGACTTAAATTTGTTGCACATTTTTATTTAAAATTGCCTTTAACATTTTTTTATGTCTGAAGTTTTTCAATTGTTATAAAGTTGTTGCCTTCTCCTGTAAAGTTACGAAAATGCGAGTTACGCCCTTTCTAAATTAAGCCATCGATATTGAAACATACAGACTATGGTCAATTGGGAAATATTTGACACAATATATTGAATTTTCCGGTTTTGAATGTGAAGATCTTAAAATAATCCAGCAGTCCTCTCCTAATGCGTCCGCCACACAGGTAGTCTGCCCAGTACATAGTATTTGATATAAAGTATTTCCAAGTGTTATTGTCCACTCTCACATATGGAAATTTACCACATGCTACAATCTGGCAGCCACATCTATCGGTAACTTTACGCATTAATGGATGGTTGCCAGATCTTAAAAATAATTAGTATATTTATTTAGCAAAGACCTAAATCATTAAGAAATTTAGTAGAATTTCCCAAAGAGGGCATTGTGTTGCCATTTACAATCAGCGCTGCCAGATGTGGTTTTTTTTTTGGAGAATCTTCCAAAATGGCTTCTCCATGACTCATACGTCTTATCTTGACCATTTACAAGCAACGATAGCTTCCCTAAAGACCTTGATCACAATAAAGTATAAGCTAAATTTTCACGGTTACGTAAAAAACAATTAAAATGAACCGTCATAGAAGATTTGCACCCTGATTTGTGCGAAGAGTACAATGATCAACGTTTTTAGTTTTCATTTCCCTACTACAGGGTTTTCCAATAAGAGGTGTTATTTTGGTATACAAAGAAAAATGGCATTATTTGTGATAAATGATCGGATGTTTATTTCATAATAAAGAGGAAGGTATGCCGTTAACAATTAAAAATAAAATCAGCAAAATGGCCACCACGACCATATCCTTTTCATGAAATTTCCCATAACCAAATCGCAAAGTGGCTGGCCGTCCTCGATAGCCTCACGAATTCTATCATTGAGGTCTTGAATCGACGCTGGGCGGTTGGCGTAGAACTTATCTTTCACGTGGCACCAAAGAAAGAAGTCGCAAGGTGTTAAATCACAAGATCTCGGGTGGCCAATTGTGATAACCGCTTCGAGAGACAACACGGTCCGGAAACTTTCCCCGTAAAAGAGCAATGATTTCGTTGCTTGTGTGTCACTTAGCGCCGTCTTGTTGAAAGTGAACGTTGTCCAGATCCCTATCATCCAACTCCGACCCTAAAAAAATTATTAATCATCTCTCGATAGCGCAATCCATTCACCGTTACTGTTGATCCAACCTTATTTTCGAAAAAGTAAAGTCCAAGGACCCCACCAGACCATAAACAGCACCAAACTGTCACACGTTGAGGGCGGAGAGGCTTCTCAACAATAACTCTTGGGTTTTCCAAGCCCCCGATGCGACAATTTTGCTTGTTGACGTAGCCACCGAGATGGAAATGGGCCTCATCAATCAAGATGATTTTTCGATGGAATTCCGAATCATGTTCATGCATTTCAAGGACCCAATCAGCAAAGACACGACATTGTTGATGATCGGCCGTCTTGAGTTCTTGTGTTAACTGAACTTTATAAGCCTTAAGACCCATGTCTTTATGCAAAATACGGTGTAATGACGTTTGTGGAATGACCAATTCCAAAGAACAACGAGGAATTGACGAACCTGGGTTTTCTTCAACACTTTTGGGCTACAGCAATACACTCAGTTGTTCTTGAGCGACGTGCGCGGGTTTTATTCTTCACATAACAAACTTGTGAAAACAACTCGAATTTTCCCACTAATTTCTATATTGCGGTGCTTCACGACAACCCAAAAATGCTTTAGTTTTGCCAACTGTGACTGCAAGATTTTCACCATTTTTGTAGTGAATTTTAATAATTTCAGTGCGTTGTTGAAGCGTGTATCGTTTCATTTTTAGTAAGTGCGTAGTTTCTATTTGTCGAATGTCAAAGAATAAAAGCTTCAAAAGTCACAGCTACCGAAATACCGGGTGATTCAAAATAACACCTCTTGTTGAAAACCCCTTTATTATATGTAATTGTATTGCAGTTAGTTCGCCCAAGTGTTTCATATGTCTCCATTGTCGTTAAATATTTGATTTCTATCTTAATTTCTCAAAAGTACAGATTATATCATGCACCACTCACAGAATCGTTCAAGGAAATAAGTAATGCGGGTACCCAATAGACTGAAGAGACAGCGGACTCAACACAAAACATTACTACAGTGACTCTCATATAATCATTCAACTTGTAGTCTATATATATCTTAAATCTAAATTTTATAGCTCTAATTTCTTCAACTATATACAAGGGAATGCACAATGGGCCCTATGGGTCTCCGAGTGGAGGTGTATCTTCGGATGTTCCGCCCTTCCTAACCTAACCTAGAAGAAATACAAAAGACAGTATATTTATTGAAAATTCTGTTACAGAGCTATTTTTTTTATTAGAAATTTTAAAACCACACGTTTCAGTGGTTTTGTCAATTCTGGGAAATTCGTTAATAGTTTTGTTCATTCGACAATATCAAAAACATATTTAGGTTTTTTTTTTAATTAAAAAAAAAAAAAGAAATAGTTAGTCTGCGGAGTTGGACAGTGGCATGTGATAACTAAAACATGTTTAACAAAGGTGAGAGCTCTTGTTACTTATTATACGGTCTCAGTATTTCTGTTCTGGAAGTATTTGGCCCAAAATAAAACTATACATACATTACAAAAAAAAAATGTTGATATTAATTTTAGACAACAAATCGATAAGGTTTGTCTAGATTATTCTCTGTCCGTATTTTAATGTCTCTAATTTAACATGAAATATATGTATATATTATAATCTTCACACAGGTATTATTATTAATTCAAAGAATGGAAAGTAAATAAAGTTAGTTAACTTGGGAAAAAGAAAACTATTCAGACGCACTTTCGCTCATCACTTGGAAAGCAAAGCAACAAAAAAAATGATTAGAAAAATTTAATACGTTGCGACTCTTTCATTTTGTTTTCAAAATATTTATAATATAATTACGAGAATTATAACGTAAAAGTTAAAACGTAATAATATGAACACGTTGTTGCGTGTCAATTGATGGATAATGTTCATTCTTCATTATCCGAATACCACGAGAGGCGTTCTTCATAGAATTTTATAACCATTTGTGGGATTTTTACATTTGCCACAGATGCGGCCACCATTTCAGCCTGATCAACTCCTTTGAACTGAATGAGGAAATGAAGGCCGCCATTGGAGTCGGATGCACCCAGAATCTTTTCGGCGTCTAAGCCTTTGTCGAAGCCAGTCAGCTCTGAGTGTCGTGTGGAAGCATCCGAAACAGATTCATTATCCGTTTCATCCTTGCCGGAATCTGTGCGTTTCTTTTTAGTGCCTATGGATGGAGAACCAACACAAACATGACGTTATATGAATGTGGACATTTATAGTGATCTTAAAATACATTACCGGTTGATTTGGAGTCTTCGTTCTTACGTTTATTACTGGCCGAACTTGAGCGGCCACTACTGGTTGGTTCCTTTTCTTTCTTTGACTTTGGCTGCTCAGCGGGTTTTGCGCTAGTAGCGGCGGCGGCGGCCTATAAATTTTTATAATTAACAAAATTAACTAGGTAATTTAGTAAAGTTAAAAAAAAGAGTTTTGGAATATAAAATAATAAATACTGGAGCGATCAACACATGGAATTATGTTCTGACAAAAGGTAGTACAACTGCCCATGCAATTCACAACTTTGAACGACAAAATGTTCGTGAAGTCGTACTGTTAAATCGAAACAGAACGTCAAAAAAAGTTGAATGACTGTCTCGGTTATATTTTCATACATTATATTGCATCTTTTAATTGCCGTAGAGCTGATTTACTCAGACTACGATTATGACCATTCAAAACGGTGGAGGAGATGGAGTCGATAGATTTAGCTGGAATGAGCTAAGCAAAGGAGGATAAGGCAGAAATGGGGACCATGCGCGAATTTGAAAGGATTATAAATAATGATTCAATATATTTTGAAGCACAAACTCCATGAGCCTTAGCAATCAACTACTGAACAAATCTTTACACTCCGCAAAATTCGAGAATAGGCCCAACAGAAGTAAAAACTTATTTTCATAGTCTGGCTTTGTTGAAGCTCACAAAACATGAACTACTTTCTAGATCGTCTTTCAGTGACACTAAATCCTTAGTAAAAGTAGGAACCGACATCTCCGAACAATTCAGCTCTAAAAGAGGGTGACAGCTTATCGTGCGCCTTCTTTGACATACTAATGGAGAAAACATTTGATAAAGCAAAACTACCACAGTGAACACCATGGCTACATCCTGCTCGCATATACAGACGCCATTGGTATCATCGGTAAGATAGGCCAAGATGTAATCGACAACGAATCGGTGACAAAACGTATGCTTGCCTAACTGAGCGAAATGAGTTTTTCTTCTAGTCAAATTATCGATAAAAAGTCAACGTCGTCTCCAACTGATTCAAATACCAAGCTAGGACTGACAACTGCATGTCGCCAGCAGAAGAATGTGTTACATCCAATTACCCAAAACTACTGAAAAGATTATTAGTAAACAAAAGAAACAAAATTGACCGAAGAACTCAAGACTGTGGCACTCCACTCCCAACTGATAAACAGACGTGGGTAAATCCTTTCACACAAAACAATAAAGTGTGAGGCCTATTTCCGTCAACATCCCATGAAGGAACAAAGGGATAACTTATCTCATATCAGTGAATTGTCCACAATCTTCATCTTCCTCTTCTTCAGGGCTGACTCTCGCTATGAAAAGTCAGATGTTTGGAGAAAGATGACATGACACTTAGTCTATGCGTCATCTTTGTTTTGTTGATTTAACGTTTTGTTTTCACTATGTTTTGTGTTCCCTTGTTTTGATTATTAGTTGTCCACTATAAGTAGTTTGATTAGGAAATCACTGGTATTATGTAAAATATTTTCTTATTTTGGATTAGGGTCCGAAGATTGCTTATATCTGTCATATTTTTTCTGGTTGTACTCATATTACAAGGCGATTAGTACAAATATAACATTGGATTCATTTGGAGTAATCTTTCAGATTCCAGTGTATCCATCGTTTTACGTTTTCTTTTTGCATTATATTAATTATCATATGTTTGCAGCATTGTACAAAATAATAGAATGCAATTTTAGTTATTCAAACAAATCGAATCAGTTAAATTCACTTGGAAATTTAAGAATTGGCGCTTTATTTAACATAGTGCGGCCGCTGTAAGAGTGAGGAATATATGTATATACAACAGGGCAAACAGTATCCTATTGTTCTTGCTTTGAATTTGGTCAAATGCGAAAATCTATTATGACAAACTAATAATAATTACCCCTAGTAAAAATAATTATTAAAAGTAAAATAAAATTGAAAAAAAAAAAACATTAATTTATAAAAAAAATCATGAATATATACAGACCATAGAAACAGTACAGCAAAAAGTCAGTTCTACTGCACTAGTGTCGCATGAACAACGACGAAACCCGTCTACCTGCGGCTCAGCGTATCTTAGCTAACCCATCCTTTCTCTTCATTGGCCAACAACAAAAATCATATTAGCTGCTTTTTAGATAACAAAATATTATTGTCATTGAACTGCTATTATTTTAAACGCAACTGTATTTCATTGTAAGAACTGCATGAGGCACATTACAACAACATGTATTTTCGGCGATCCCGACCACATGTGCTGTTTACGAGGAAATACCCACAATGTTCCAAGTATCCAGAAATTTTCGGCTGTACCTTTTGTGAAGTACGTTTCAAAAATGGCGCTTAGAACATGCTAATACAGTCATTAACAATTCAAATTGAAACAATCGACAGCGATGTTTTGCATTTCAATGACGAAGATATGGAATCTCACTCGCTCAAGTCCACTGTTTGTGTGATAACAAACAAATTCGTACAGGGATTAATGATATCAATTTACATAGGCGTCACCCTGTGGAACAGTGGCTTGGTGTAATATAATATCCCGCCAAAAACCATAAGATCAACAACAACTGCGCCGCATACAATGTTAATTCTTTCATAACCACGCTGTACAAAACAGCAGCCTGCATGTGTATGGGTGTATTTTTGCAGATTATTGCGAATTTTCTAAATTAGTTCTAAATAATTACGAGTAACTTACCTCATTTTTTAATCGCTGTTCCTCGAATTGCTGAATTAGATCCTGACAGTCGAGATTCTCTTCGGGTTCCCAAGTATTTTCAGATTCCGAGTAGCCTTTCCATTTGAGGAAGTATTCAATCTAAAAATAGCATCGTTGTGAAAGCAAACTGTTGTTTAAGCTGGTCCCACACAGTAGAGATGCAATGCTTACCTTTCCTTTACGCATACGCCGGGAGCAGATTTTTTCAACCACATACTCTGCTTCCTCTTCCGATGATCCACTGCCAGATCCGTCAGCGTCATTATTCTTGGATTTCATGTTTTTTATTTGGCCCTGCACCTTACTTGTCAATGCAGAATGTGTGAATGCCAGCGCCGGTATTTGTGATGACGAGGATTCCTGGACAGCAAAATTGTCGCCTTTACGAAGAGTAACGACACCAATAAAATGGAAAACTTGTACTTAATCCAATAAGGTATTAATAGATGATCCTACTTCACAGATTTTGTTCGAATGTTCACAAAATGTTTTTCGCTTTGTACTCTCCTCCCTCCGAAATGCGAAATTAACAAACCAACCAACGTACGCGGCGTGCAAATGAGAATGTATTGATTTTCTTCAAGCCTTCAAGCCAAACACACACAGCCACAGAACAGAGTTGCAGTTTCGCAATGTAAACACCGCAGTACAGTGTTGTATTTACCACCTCTACCTAAATGAAATATGGGACGGTAGACGAAATGAACTTTGCGCCTTGGCGAAATGCGTCGACATAGACCCTGTTTACACGCGGCAACTTGTCGGAGCGACAGAAGCGAACCAAATTGTAGTTTTTTTTTCTTTTCACTGTACCAAAAGCAAAATTGGTTTCATATTGGAAAACACACATTTAATAATAACAATAAATATTGTTATTATTTTGCGACGACGAGTTGATGGCACAAATATTTTCTGTGTCTAAAATGGTCGAAACACACTGTATAATTTAAAATCCACAGCTGCAATCGAAGCTTTTTATTAGACTTCGCTGCCAACAATTTGAAACGTCAACGCAAGTTCTTTCGCAAGATCACCGCAATTCGGCGTGGAGGAATCGAAAAAACCCTCTTTCATTCCATTCCGTTCCATTTCTTCGGCAACTATGCAGCGCGGTGCCCGCGTTCATATTGGAAAAGTAACAGTCAGACAGTTGATCAGTTAATGTGTTGTGTTTTTGTTGTTGGGATTGTTAATAGATCAATCAATAAATAAAAACAATAAGGAGGAAGTGCTCCATAAAGTGTGTCATAAATTGCGTTTTCCAAAAGGCGCGAGCCGATACTTACCACTCCTAGAAAGTGGATGGTGTAGATGCCGCTTCATGGGGTAAATTGTACGAGCAGAAGTGCCATACGCCGTTCCAACTGTCTTCATGCACGAAGCAGGTAAGTGGAATTCGGGAATACGACCTCTCATGGGTCTACACATAGAAATGGGACATTTCTATAATATAAACAATATATTTTTTTGTATTCATGCCTAGTCGGCAGAGGTATGTACGTATGGGTGCAATATTTAGATGTTAAGATTAAGATGATAAAGATTAAAATTAAACAAATTATTGGTGTTAGTGAAAAAAAGAACAAAATATCCTGATATTCCAACAGAAAGACCTTGTTCTTTCAAAGATTACGCAGGAGGAGGAGGATATTCAAGCTCAGGATTTTTTTTAGTGATAAGACCAAGTCTATATTGCATACATGATTTTTTTGATTGAAAAATACCCATTTTGTTTGAGTGCCATTGAGTGACACTGCAATATGTTGGCTCGTATACCTCGGTATTTCGTTGACAAAACATCGAACCATTGATCTGGGAACATAAAAAAGTACTTGTATGTGGATCACCCTAAAATGGAAAGCTGGTTTAGACACGTCCCTTTGTAGGTTGCTGACATGATGGTGACAATAATCAGACATACGCTCAAACGGCTAATGCGTTTACGAGATGAAAACGATAGTTTAATCTATCTGCACGTGGCGCTGGAATGCACCACTTGGTTTTGCGTATTCGGTTCATGTTTCAGTACAGCCACCATAACAGAGGAACATTTCTTCAGATCAGATTCAAGTCATGATCAGATTCAAGTCGAACCATCTTGAGGAAACTGCGAATAGTTGGGAATCATTTAATGGCGATGCATACGATTTCGGTCTAACCGATCTACAGGTCCTATCGGAGCGGCAATGTAATCAGATTTTAATAAAATTTGTTTTGTGGAGAATTTCTTCTACATTGGACAAACCTGACAAAAAGTTGTGCTAGGTAGGTCCATGTTTTGATTAGTTCTCCTATCGTAAGAGCGGCACATTTCATTAGAATTCAATGATTTTGTTTTACATTAGGCAATGCTGATAAAGTGAGTCAAGTAGGTCTATGTTTTTATATCCTAAACATTTCGGGACATTTCACCACATCAAAATACAGTTCGACATAAGAACGGGACATTATTTTTACATTTTAGTGAAATTGACCGGTTTTGGTCGTTTTTTGTGGTCCTTTTTCAGGGGATAAGCCTCGTGAAATGAGTAGGGCATATTTTGGTAAGCCCAACCTATCATAAGAGCACCAGTTTTAATCAACTTTTAATGAAATTTGGTAGGTGATTTTTTTGTGCAGGTTTTTGATAGATTTTCTTATCTAATTTTCATTAGGTGAAAGTAAAACTTCCTATTCTCAAAGGCGTTTTAGAACTATTTTTTTTTTTCAAAATTTTCTTTTGTAAAATATACGTTATTTTCCCTTTGGCGGACATGCTGTGCTGACGTTCAGGTTATATCAATTTGGAAACTTCTTTCACGATTAGTGTCTAGGACAGAACTCGCCACAGAATCCAATTCAAAGGGCATTTTAGGACTAGTTTTTGGAAATGATCTGTAGTAAAATATACGTTTTTTTTAGCTTTTCCACATTCTTTTCCCTTTGGCGGACATGGTGTGCTGACGTTCAGGTTATATCAATTTGGAAATTCTTTCAAGAATAGTGTCTTGTATAGAACTCGCCACAGAATCCAATTCAAAGGGCATTTTAGGACTAGTTTTTGGAAATATACGTTTTTTTAGCTTTTCCACTTTCTTTTCCCTTTGGCGGACATGGTGTGCTGACGTTCAGGTTATATCAATTTGGAAATTCTTTCAAGAATAGTGTCTTGTATACAACTCGCCACAGAATCCAATTCAAAGGGACTATTTTTTTTGGAAATATACGTTTTTTTGGCTTCTGCACTTGCTTTTCCCTTTGGCGGACATGGTGTGCTGACGTTCAGGTTATATCAATTTGGAAACATCTTTCACGATGAGTGTTTTGGACAGAAATCGCCACAGAATTCCATACAAATGTCATTTTTCATGTACAGTGAACTCTCAGAATCGGCGAAAGTAAAATAGAAATCCTTTTTCTATATTGAATGATAAGTTAATCGAGTAAAAATAAATTGAGGCACAAAGGAAATGTTTTGTCTATTTGGATACTTCAACATTTATTTTTAATCCATTTAAATCCATTTACATACTAAACAAGTAATTGATTTTAAAAAAGTTGATCATTTCAAAACCTATTTGTCACAGGTAACATTCACTTTGTGGAATGAAAGTAAAATGTGAAATGGAATGAAAATGAAAGCTGGACCAGAGCTGTTTATTACAAAACTCCTCGGATGATAATCTCTATACCCACTGACCGGGATCTACTGGTTTAAGTCGGCTAATGCTTTTCCAGAGAACGCGTACGTGTTTTAGAGATTACTCTCTTACTCGTGAATTTGTTTCTAACTCCGCTGCCACTTAGGACAACCATTTCATCCATTCAGCCCATTTTAATGCTTTGTCAAATATCAACAGGATCTTTTGCTTTTCTTTTAAATTGTGGCTTTTCGGATCGTCGTCGGATTATTCTTTAATTTCATAAAAAGTTAAAACATTTTATTCATTTCATACTAAGTTTTTTTTTAGCTATGAATGTTTTTTTTTATGAATTTTGTAATTTGCTTTTAATCGGCTTAAAATTACAAATGTGTAAGAAATAAATGAAATGAAATGTCCGTTAGGTTTGACATCATGCCGGATTTCATCATAGTTTTAAGCATCATTTTATGAGATCCTGATGCGTTTGGATGCCAAAGAAAAGTAAACTTGCTTCTCCATCTTTGAAACTGGCGTTGACTTTTCCAATGATGACACGTTCCTTTTTGCCGTCAGCTTGTTGACGATCAAGTCTATCTCTATCATTTGTGCCTTCAATTTACTTTAAATGGGTCTAACTGCGTTGCATTTTCTTCGCAAATTTGTAGACGAATCTTGCATTAATTTCACTGGTGGTAACGTCCGCTTTCAAACTCAGTCGGCTCACTGTTACATTTTTGTTCGGCATATGAATGAAGCACTTGTTTAACTTTAGGAAGTTCTGCTGTACACATGCAATGTTTTTCGTGAAATTATTTACGGAAGTAGTTCACATTTTATTGCAACTTGTTGTAAATGAAACACAAATGTTTTTTTCGGTAAATTTTTATTTAACATTCGCTTTTTCCTTTTAGTTTTTTTTGTATTTTTTTATACAGTTTCTTGTTCTTCTTTTTGTTCCTCTTTTTGTTTTAAATAAATTCTAAATTTGTGTGTGCGCAAGTGCTTACTGCGTGTAATTGTGTGTGTCTCTGGATGTGTGCAAACTTTAACTATAATTATACTTTTTTTTTTTTTTATTATTTATTTTTCTTTTCTTACATAAAACCAAAGTAGAGAAACTTAAAAAAAATTATACATTTAACAAAGTGAGAGAGATAGAAAAAAAACAACAATTCTAATTTTTTTAATGGGTCGACCATCGATCGAAATCTAATGAGAATAAGCAAACAATTTTGATTTACCTCGTGTCCAAATCTATTGCATAGAAGAAGAACTCTATCATCGTGTTGTTATTTTGCACCAATTTATTTTCTTTAAATGCTTATGTTTTTGTTTTTCTAACATTAAATGGAAATTGTTCATTGTTTTGTTATTTTTTTTTTGTACACAAACGAATTTGAAAAATTCTATAAAATCGTTTTTCTTTTTTGTTTCATTAGAATTTATTTAGTAGGTAATTTTAATAATAATATATATTTGTTACTTATACATATATGTTTCATTATATATATGTATATATATATATTGTAATTATGGCCCCGCTATTCCACAAGTTTGTTTTCTTTGATTTTTTGTTTAATTTTAAGTTTTACATCTTAGTTTTAAATTAATTTGTATTTTTGTTGTTTCTTGTTTTCCCCAGCTAATTTACAAGCTAAAGCGGTTTTAGTTAGTTGGTTACAAATCCCCAGGAAAGATTCCCTACGTTTCCTTTTACTTTTTTTTTTTTTTTAGAAGTTTGTCTGCTTCACTGAAACCTTAGCAGTTGTAGAATAAATAAATACTAGTGTTTTGTTGAGAAAACTTCTGAAGTTCATTAAGATTGGACCTTGTTTTTCGGTAAATTGTTTGGTTTATATTGTTCGTCTTTTGGA
The DNA here is from genome assembly GCA_958296145.1 of Hydrotaea cyrtoneurina. Lineage (NCBI taxonomy): Eukaryota > Metazoa > Arthropoda > Insecta > Diptera > Muscidae > Hydrotaea > Hydrotaea cyrtoneurina. The sequence continues at coordinate 16,712,305 of OY282514.1, read as the reverse complement.
AATTAACAAATAAAAAATATAATAAAATTAAAGGTAATTTTTGTTTCCTACATGTTGGGAATCTAAATGAGGAGTTTTTTTAAATTCGTCGTCTCGTGATTTGGTTAAAATGTTGAAATAGGTTAAGGACCATCGAGAGATTGAATGAGATTTCTCCAAAATGATTCACTAACAAACATGTTTTAGTCCACCAGAGTTATGAAAGATGTTGCAAATATTTTGCGGCCTTTGTCATTCCATTTCCTAACGACTAATACACAAAAACACATGAACCTATTTTTAATAATTTTTAAAAGTTAACACACATATTTTGTATGGTTTGCATTACCATTCTATTTTGCTAAAGAATTCTACGGCGGGTTTTCAAAAAAACCCAATTCGTTCCGTCATAGTGAATAACAATGAGTGGACCACGCGAGTGCGCTTTCTTTGGAAATGGGTTGCATATTGTATGAGTTTTAAAAACCATTCTATTACGCTTCCATTTTCTATGATTCTTTATGAAGGAATTCGTTTTTTTTTTTGAAAACCGGTAGTGTAGAGAGAAGGTTGTCGTAAAATTCACCAACTCTATTTTTATTTAATTTATTAATTTGATTGCAATATGTGTTACGTTTAATGTATTGAGTACATTTTTTTTTAGAACTTGAAGATAAGATTTTTAATCACTCATCCAGAGTTTTTTTTTTTTTTTTGATAATGTCTCTCTAGGACTGTTGCCGGAAAATCAGTATAATATCTCGTTTGAATAAAAAAAATCGCTTTACGCTGGAAAAACTTTCAAAGCCCTATTTTGAAAGTCAATGCTGTGCGTTTATTGAAAAGAAGTTTTCGCCAAAACTGATGTAACTGATGTATTTAAGTTTGTGCAAAAAGTTTCTTGGGACTGGTTCAAAACTCTCCGGATACCCGCCACCATTCGGCATGCCCTGCCAGAAGACAGAGTCGCACAGAATCTTTTTTGGAACATCTTCCAGCCATCGAGTATCTCGAATTGAATTACTTTTTAACGAAGAAGCGCATTTGCAACTTAACAATCAAAAAGAACAACGATCTTGCGTTTTTCGTTTACAAGGCCCAATTGACTCAGCAATTGACATGAGAGTATCTCGAATTGAATTACTTTTTAATGAGGAATCGCATTTGCAACTTAACAACCAAAACTGCCCCGTCTGAGAATACCAAAAACCGCACGCCCTCGTCAAGAAGTCAATGCATCCTAAGAGCGTCACAGTTTGGGGCGGATTTTGGAGCGGTGGCATCATTGAGCCAATTCTTTTTCTTAACAGGAAACTCCATTTCGGTTAAATGTAAACGCTACAGAGGCATCACAAATTACTTGTTGAGCACGCTGTTTCAAGATATGATCTTGAAACGTTCCTTGGTTTTATACTTCTTGGTTAATGGATCTTTTGTGCACCAAGTGCGGTACTCGTCTTATCAGCCATCTCGGCATCTGGACGTGGGCAGACTTTTTTTGTGGGTTACCGTGAAGGACCGATGTTGGGCGAACAATCCGTTAATGCTTCAGGACCTTAACCCCTTCGAGACTACGTCCCAAATCTCCGTTCTATCGACCAACCAATTCGTGAGATTGAGCCAGAGACTCTAAACTAGATTTTGGAAAATTGGCTTGAAGTCATGTTCCATAGATACCGGGAATGTTTGCTCTGTTGAAGACACCTATAATAGTCGGAGAAAAAGAATTGTTCTTAATTTTTTGGAAAACCTGTTTGGACCATGCCCGATTATGCGCAAACTCCCAGAGAGATAATTCCCAGGGAGTTTACATTTTTCTGAGAATAAAATCCTCGTATTGTAAACAAACCGGGAAACAAACAAATCATTGTATGTCCCTGCCTCGGTTTGTTCAGAATAAAAGGATTTTATTCTCAGAAAAATTTAAATTCCCCGGGAATATTCAGAATAGGGCTGTATGTGTTTCTAAAATGAGAAAGTGATTTTATCACGGTGAATGAATTTAATTGAAATTTTTTTAAAATTCGCTATTTCCACTCGGATGCAAAATGCATTTATTGAAATTAATCGGGTTTTTGTTTTTGGTAAAACAGTCAATAAATAATTTGCAACCTACTGTATTGAATTCACTGCTAATATCGAAACATATTCAATGAAGTGAATATTTTGATTCGTTTTGTTTTCTTCAATGAAATGAATATTTAGTTTCGTTTATAAAGTCCGAAGTCCGAAAATACTCTTGTACTCCCGGTATTCAATCCGAAAACTGCCTATAGTTGCCTACGTTCACTAAGTTTATAGAAATTATGACTTTTTCCTAAACCACTTGTTCGTTTTCCAGATTAGAAGAACCCGAGTTCGAAACCGGGTAAGACCAGCAAACATTTTTTTCGGCGGCTGTTTCCACCTTGTAAATGTTGGACACTTTACGAGTAAGAGAGTAATCTCTAAGCCATGTACAAACTTCTCTAGAAAAGCATTAGCCGTTCGGAGCCGGCTTTAAACAGTAGGTCCCGGTCAGTGAGTATACACAATTCCCCGTCTGTTCCTTCATGGAATGTTAAGGGAAATAAGTAAGAACTTGTTCGAGTTAAGCAGGAAACTCGAGTTCGAGTCTACCCTAAGAGTACAAAATGTTTCCCCTACGAGTGCACTGAAGACATATTTCGACCGTTAATGGATTTGTCAAAGTTTAATGTTATTTTTCTGAAATTCGATATTGCAGAATGACAGAAACAACGTTCCGATGTCAAAAACTATACTTCAAACCATTGCATTGAATGCTCCGCGAAAGTCGAAACCTTTTCAATGAAGTGATTTAGAGGCGTTGTTAGTCATCAGCCTTCTTTTTGTGCGAGAGAAAAACTAAACTATTATCTGTGTTATTTGTTTTTGTAGACAAAGTGGAGCCAACAACGCAAACAGTTCAATCCGAAAACCGTCTACTGAAGGACAACTTTTTCCAAGATTACTATTATTACCCATACGAGTGCAACATGTTCTGCAAATATTGTGTGAGTCTAAAATGTGTTTGCGTTTTCTTATTGGAAATACCAAAAAAAAAAAAATAACGTGAGTGGGGATTTTGTTTTATAAAATTACAGAAAGAAAAAACATAAAGGTGGGATATTTCGGTTTAAACCGTAAAGTGTAGCTCATCTCTCCTTGTTCTGGGCAGAGTGGGTAAACTAAAACATAAAACGATTAGAATGAACAAAATGAAGACAAAAAATAGAACCAACTTTAACTTGTAAATTGTGCATTTTGTAAAAATATTCTGGTTTTTGTTTTAACATTTAAATTACACTACAGGCTAGGGATAAGGTAAGGTATGTATATATTTATATATATATATATATATATATATATATATCTGTATGTACTATCCACTAAACTTTTAAATATATGTAATACACATTTTGTTGTATATGTATATATATAGTTTTTTTTGTTGTTTTGTTTTAATAAAATATAAATGACTATTACTCTACTCATTTTAGTTTTCTTTTTTCTGTATACGAATTCCGAAATAGTTAAGATCTATTTATATAAGTGTTTTTTTTTTTTGTAAAATTAATGTTAAATGTTAAATGTAATTAAACGAATAAAGAAAAAAAACGTAACGTAACGTAAGATAAGGTATAACATAACAGGGATATGACGAGCGTTTTGTAAAATACAAATACAAAAAAAAAACGTAACAAAAACCAAGGTGAAGAACGTAACAATAACATTTGCAAAGTGCTTTTTTTTCTCTTGTGGTTGTTGTCAATAATTATATATAATTTAAGGGGGGAGAGGATTACTAGATGGGATGCAGCTAAAAGTGTTTTTCTTCCTCTTTTTTGCTTTCGTTAATTTTCAACAATATATTTTTGAACATCACAGTATATTTTTTTTTTTTGTATTTAATTTTATTTTATTTTTTCGTTTTTCTTGTGTTAATCCCTCTAATTAAAATTACCGTTAAATTTAAATTAAACCGATGTGGCTGCCCCATTTCTTATGCTTGTTTTTTTTTTTTTTTTGTTTTCAATGGAATATGGATTCTAAATCAACTTACTTTCATTTTTATAGTTTATTTTATAAACTAACAACAAAGTTAATTACAAACAAAAGAGAACAAAAATATTATGATTTCCATATTAGTAAGAGAAACAACACAAAAAAACTAACAATTACAACAAACACAAAGAAAAAAAAAATCGACTAACAAATAGTAATGAGAAAATTAAAGCATATCTGTATGTTTAAATTAGATTTAATATTTTAAAACGTAATTATTAGAAAACTAAAAACTAAACATAAAATATGTGTGTGTGTGTGTGTGTGTAAATGTAAGAATTTAATTCCTGCTGATAACTTGACCAGTTTTGGCATTAACTAATATAGTTTTATGGCTTGTAGACTGTTGGTCATCAGGGTTAAGGGTTTGATGGTGGGTCTGATGTTGCTGCTGCTGCTGTTGTTGTTGAGTGGCACCAGCTCCAGTAGCTCCCGCTGTCGCACTGCCACCTCCTTGACGACTAATGCGCCTTCTCAAACGATCACTGATGTTTTGTGATGAGCACGAGGAAGACGAAGTGTTGGAATTGTTTTGCTGTTGCTGCTGCTGTATTGGGGCTGGCTGTTCATTGGCTTCCTTTTTAATGGTCAAACAACCATCATTTTTGTATAAAATTATTTTAGCACATTTTGGAGGTTTTCCTCCTTCCATGTCCACGTCCTCGCCGCCTTCTCGCTCCTCACCATTGCTGTGGACTGCTAACTGTTTGAAATTCTCATTAACCCGGTCTTCATCATTGTTGTTATTGGATTGCACCTCTTTCTTGATATTCACCCTTAACTCATCGTTAGTGCAGTTCTTTGCCGCCTCATCCGTTTCATCGTCGTGCTCGCTATTATTGTCGCATGGCTTTTCCATGCTCAATTCCAGTCTGTCATAACGCGTAAAGAAGGCTACCTCCTTCAGCTTTTCCATGCTGTTGAAATGTACCCGGGTGTGTTCGTCGATTTGTTCTTGCTCCTCGGCCGTATAGTCGCAATGTTCACAGGTATAGGCCAGACGCTGTTGGCCAACCGAAATGTGTTGCTGGAAATGCGTCTTAAACTCCGAGGTATTCGAGCTCTCAAAGGGACAGTGCTGGCATCTTTCTTTAGTTTCCGACGACGCTGAGTCTTTTTCGGGATTTTCCTCGCTTGACTTGTCCAAGTGTTCGGCATTTTCGCTGTCGGTAGCCAATGAGGCCAATGTGGTGGCCGTATTCGAATCGTCGGCCTCCGGTTGATTTGTTTTGTGGCCCACCACCTCATCGCCCGCTGCGACCGTGGCATTTTGTTTTGATTCCAATTGTTTTTTCAGCAAAGAATTACCCGCCTCATAGGCATTGCTGTGAGAACTGGAGGTGATGGCTGAATTTTGACCGCCCAGCTTAATGGTGTGTACGCCTTCGTTTAAATCCTGATCCACCACCCATATGGTCTCATGATGTTGCTGGTGCTGATGTTGTTTGCGGGTGGCTGTTATATGCATTAACTTGGGCGCACGATAGACGGTGTCATCTTTGCAATTCTTATACAATTCATTGCATTTCTCCTGATACTGGCTGGTGTGGACATAACGATGCGTCTGTATGAGAGACTCGTGCGGTGCCCGATAGTCACAATATTCACACTGATACTTGCGCACATCATCGGCGACGTTGGCCGCCGGTTCATGTTGTCGCAGATGTTCGTCCAGATCAGTTTTGGCTGTTAGCGGATCATTGTGTTTCTGGGCATAGCGTGCAGGACATTTGTTGCAGTAGTAAATCAAACGATATTGATATTCGGGCGGTAGGTGTTGGTTTTGATGTTGTGCCGCCGAGGATGATGCCACGTTTGTTCGTTGTTGAGCTGGCGATGATATGCTGGGTACATTGTGCTTAATGCCCGACAAGTCAATGGCCAAGGGAGACTCCTAAAGGGGGAACGGAAGAAATGTATACCTTGATTATGGGAAATTCTCTTGATGTCGTATGTGTAACCTTCTTACCTGTTGATTTTGGGCGGCTGCCGCCATTTTTAGGGCTAGGCTGAAGTCCATGTTCAAATTACCCGTAGACCCAGGAAACGCTTGTTGTTGATTCTGTTGCTGCTGCTGCTGCTGTGGTAACATTTGATGTACGGTTCGCATGTGCGAACTCAAATGTTGTTTCTTAGCACACACGAATGTACACAAGTGACACTCATACTGGGTGGGCTTATGCAGCGAAATGTGATAGTTCATCTGGGATTTGCTGTCGCAGATATACGTGCACAGTGGGCATTTCTGTTGTTTCGATTTGGCATTTTGATGAGGTGTTGCGGCCATAACACCAGCGCCCACCGCAGCATGTGTATTTGCCTCGAGCAATTGCGCCAAATTCGTATTGTTGGCCGCCGTCTGCGCCTGCGACTGACCGTTCAGCGGGTTCATGTGCTGACTGGCCGAGGAGGAGGACACACGGGTGATTTCGATTTGATCGTTCTTTTGCAATTGTTGCTGCAACAGCAATTCCTCAGCCATACTGGTGATGTTGGCCATGGTGGCCGACGTATTGTTGTTGCTGCCATTTTGAGCAGCGGCCGCTTTATAAGCTGCTGCCAAATACGCGACCGCCGCTGCCTGTAAATCCTGTGGTGTGTTAGCCGCACTAGCTGTTGCCGAGGCGGAGGCGTGAAGTAATGAATGCGTTGATTCGGATTTTGGCAAAGATATGGATAATTTGGTCTGCTGATTATTGTCGATAAGTACAGTGTGGTTGTTGTTGCTATTGTTTTGTTGTTGTAAAGCCTTTAAGGTCAAACTATATTGGCCACCGTTGGGGATGTTGTTGTTGTTGTTGTTGTGGTTGCCGCCGATGTTGGGCTGATCATTTAAAGCTCCATTTACCAGAGGTTTGTAAATGGGCGCCACATGGCGATCTCCGCTAGCAGTGCGATCAAGGGTTTCGATGTTTATGACGCCAGCATGTTTCAAGCGACAATGACGCTGTAATTTTTCCAAAAAGAAAAGACGTTTTTTTTTTGTTATTACAAAAGACATTAACCACAAATCAAAGCAATTAATCGTTTTACTATCTAAATATTAAGCATAGAATGTGACGATGCAATACCGCAACCCTTAGTCTCCTCTCCTCAGGACATACATACATACATACATTCCAATGATATGATACTGATTATGAAACTATGAACACACAAAACCGCAAACCATTTTCCCCCAAAGGAAAAAAGAAAGGAAAAACAAAAATCACCAAACACCATAACTTAAACTATGTTCATACCAAATATGTGTATGTGATAATTGATAATGTATACATACTTGCAGACGAATTTTAATTTCCCTCGAATGACCTCTAAACCCGAGTTTCGTTACAATAGAAATTTGGTACAATTTCTAACTAAGTAGAGAAGGAAACATTTTCCTAAACTGATTATGACTGACACAGTGTCTACAAATTATTCAGCTACAAAAATCAACAACAAGATAAGATCATTTACTTTTTGCTGTGCTTTTTTTTCAATTATTCAATTTCACTGAAATCTTCGCATACGGCTTGTGATGGAAGACCATCAATTGAAATTATATAAATTGTCATTAATTCTTGATACATTGGAAATTATTTGATTATTTCTCATTGTTGGCTTTGTATGTTTGCGGGCGCAAATACAAATTACACCTAATCCAGTTTTTACACGCGGTTGGTCAGAGATAAACTAATCATGTCTTTTGGTTTCCTGGTTTTACACATATTTCGAAAATGGCCAAGGTATGTTGAAGAACAAAATTTGTTTTCGTTTTAAAAATTATTAACTAACTAATGTCTTTCCATTGCAGTGTGACCTATATTCCGGAACGTATCTACCTTACAACAACAGGATAACCAATCGATTTCCGTTTCCTTTAATTTTGGAATAAAAATTAAAGAAGGATTTCAACTAATAATCGGATGGCAGAACTCAGAAATTATTTGTAATTCATAATCCCAGTTCAATGTCAAGTAGACTCAACCCGTCAAAAATGAGATTTCTTTAATTTGCAAATAAGAATTTGTTTGCTCAAGGGGTTTCAACAAAGTGGTCGAAGGGACAAATCAGACATTATTCTCATGAAACGTTTTCCTCATGACCCAAAATGTTTTTACCAAATAAAATGGTTTCACCTGGACCGATTAGTAATCCCAAACAGTATTTCATTGTCAATTGGACAATAAATCGGAAAATAATAACTGGAAAACTAAACGTGACTCAGAAATCTCCCAACGAACTAAATTTTGTAATATCGGGCGCTAACTTATTAAGAAACTACACGTTTGTGTCACTCGAGAGAGGATTATGATCTAGGATTATGATTTCAGGACAGTATTTCATTGTCAATTAGACAATAAATCGGAAAATAATAACTGGACGAACTAAATTTTGTAATATCGGGCGCTAAATTATTAAGAAATGGATACACGTTATGTGAATTATGTGAGTCTAGGATTATGATTTTTAAAACTGATCTGGAACTGATTTCGCATCAATTGTCACAATATTTTTGGTTCTGGAAATAGAGACAGAATTCCAACATTTATGGAATTTAAAATATATCACTGTTGGTCAGCTCCAACCAGTCAGCATGAAATTGAAATTCAATTTCGTTAATTTTATAGGAAAACTAGAAATTCCAAGGAATTTATATCGTAGCTATTCCAAGTAATTTGTGTACCGCAACAAATTGTCTTCTCTTGGTCCATGTGCTTTTCAATTCCTTTGCCTTGGCGCACTACAAAAAAAATCTATTTTAGAAACTGTTTTGACGTTAAACATTCACTCAACTCAATCTTCGGGAAATATGTAACGAAAAAGTATGAATATGGAAGAAAAAGTTCAGCTAATTCCGAGGAAAGATTCGTTTTGAAAAAACAAGATTCCCTCAAAGAATATAAAAGAAGTGTGAAAATACATTTACGATACGTCATCAGGCAGTCTTAATTATTTCTATGCGATGGACAATTCTGTAACCACAAAGTTAAGAATGGCTGTGGGCCAAATGACGACACTTCTAGAAATATCACGGTATCAGAGTCCATATCAGAGTTCAGCCTATCTATAGATCCGTTTTGTTCAAATATCTTCTAGTTTGCCCGATCAAAATAAATCCATGCAGATAGACACACGCATCCATACCAAAGACTATTTAGCGGGTAGATGTCCTAAGTTTGTTGGCAGGCATATTAGTTCGACACCTGGTTCTTAACAGAAAATCACCAGTTGTGTGTTCGTTGGAAAGAAAAACCGTAGTGAACGTGCCGGAAAACTAAACACAGCTGTATTCTATTTGACTTAGGACATCTCGCCACTAGATTGCCTTTGTCCATACTTCACACAATGAATTGTTAAAAATTACATTTAAGAACATATAGAGTGATAGAAATACCTGTATGACATGCTTCCAATTGGATACTTGATGACAATGACCACAACGATATGGCGATGGATCACGTCTATCGCCGCCTGTTGTATCGTGCGTTAATAGATTATTGTTATTGTTGTTACCGTTACCACCACTTATATTGTTATTGTTGTTGTTTGAACCATTACCAGAGATATAACCCAAATTATTTATATTATTATTATTACTGATATTGTTACTGTTACTAGGAGAAGATGAATGATTTGGAACAGAATTTTGATTTTGATTTGGAGTTTGATTAGACAATGATAATGATGTTGAACAAGATGTGGATGCGGCCGAAGACGATAACATCGCGGCCGCCTGACTTTGCAAATGATCGGATGAGGAAGACGTTGTACCCATGACCACCAACAGATCTTGTTTGCCACTACCACCACCAACGAAACTACCAGAACACACAGCACCACCATTTTCCTCCTCGTTTAAGATATGACGACCATCACCAGAGCTGTTGTTGTTGTTGCTGTGGGAAGAGAATGGTGGTGGTGGAGGCGGTGTTCGTGTTCGTGTTAGTTGTAATGTTGTTGTATGAGGCGTAATAAGAGTGGTAGCTGTTGTTGTTGTTGTATTAGAAGGAGAAGGACTAGGAGTACTAGTAGTAGTAGTAGTTACAATTGTTGTTGGCTGTGATGTTGGCGTGGCCACTAATCCCGGCTTATTTGTGAGTGTTGTTGGTGTTGTTTTAGGTGAACCCATAACCACTGTACCACTGTCATTTAAACCACCATCACTACTACTATTGTTGTTGGCCATTTGTGCATACGAGCCGCCTCTCGGCGATGTTAATAGACTTTGCAATGACGATGAATGATGCTTTGAAGAAGAAGACCCATAACCACTGACGGATGACGTAGACGTCGCTTGTATCTGTTGCTGATTGTGTTGAAGCGTTTTTACTAATGTTAATTGATTAGGCGACGTCATAGTGTTTTCGGCACTTGCCTGCTCGTTTAGACTCGCTTTCTGCTCACCGTGCTCAATGATATTAGCAGCAGCATTAAGTTGTGATGCCTTCAAAGGACTTTTACCGGCCAATGCCAAAGCCAAACTGCTCAGAGGCGAGTTGCCGGTTTGATCCAGTAGACCGGCCGCTACTAAATTGGAAAGTTGTGCATTAGCACTGGTGGAATTCGACGAGGGCTGCTGCAGACACATGGCAGCCAAAACTTTATTCATATAGAAGGGTGTATTGTTTGCGGCGGATTTGGGCGATGTTGTTGTTGCCGTTACAATGGGCGCATTGGGATCGGGGAAGTGTACTTTGACATGAGCCAGGACCGCATCACGATTGACGTGCCTGCAACGCAAATAAAATATTATGTCACTGTGTTGCCAAAAGAGAAAGACAAAATAGCCATCATTTAAGAGAAACGAACTCCCTATACTTTTCACAGAGTTCTACTCGAAATGTCAAGAGTACGAAAACAAACTTGCGTAGAACTCCTTCTATGTGAAAATAATAAGCAGTTGGTTTTTTTTTTTTAAATCTCAATGCAATATCGATTGTATTCGATTTGAAATGTCCCTCCAAAACTCACCTGAAATTACATTTACGGCATTTGTAGTTCTTCTCATTGCCGTCGGGTCTCACTTCCAAAATGATTTCATCACTTGGCTTGAAATGTTGCGGTGTCTGCGGAGATTTCTTCACAGCCGATATGGTCACCGAAGGCGTGATCAGTGTGGCCGTCTCATGATCATTCTGTTGATGATGATGATGGTTCTTTTGATGTTGTTGCTGCGCCATGGCCGCATTCATCATCGACGCCAATAGCGGCAAACGTATCAGATTGTCCGACGACAGCGGTTCTTCGCCCATCATAGCCGATGACTTTGATGGTATGGGTTCCAAAGTAATGTCCTCGCGTACGCCATTTAAAATGTTATTAATGGGCGTGGAAGCCGAAGAGCTCACCGAACCCTGTTGCTTATTATTGTAATCGTTGATAAAAGCCAACGAGGCCACTTGATTCGGCGTCATTTCGCCCGACTTCATGAGTTTGGGATCACCATCCTCCTCGGTTACCTTCATGAGGGTTATGTATTTATTGTATTTCGTGTAGTTGCGTCTGCCCGTCTCATCGTTCATCAGGACACGGGCATTCTTATGGCTGGGATCTCTGATGGTCTTTAGGCGTATATGCTTGGTAATGTCCCAGCGCCAGTTCGAGCGGTACGAGCACAGGGAACATTCAAATGGTTTCTTATTCAGATGGCCGACTATGTGCACATGAAATCTGGAGGCGGTGGAGGCCCAGAACGAACAGTGTGGACATTTGTAGACTTTCTTAAGGGACGAATTGGCTGCCTCCTCTTCTGGTGTCATCTTTTTAGTTACCTGGAAACAGTGAAAGTTTCAAATTTCATTTGATAAAAGGAGGGGGGAAGGTATATTTATGGACATGCCAACTACAGTTTTTGAAAACCTAAAAACAGATTTTAATACTTTGAGCAAAACAAACGTTTTCAAACACGGTTTGAAGTATTATTTGAAACCACTTCTTTCTGACCATGAATTAAAATTCTCTTTGTTTTTGACAGCATCGTTCCGACCAAAGTATTCTGAGGCGTTGCCCATTCCAGTAAAAGAATAAACTCGAATTGAATTTCACTTCTGAATGCTCTCAATTAGAGCCAAATGTTGCCGACCTACCATGATATGTGTTTGAAAAAAATATAGCCTGAAATTCGAGATCTCGTCTAGAGTTTTTTAAAACATAGAACACTAATAATTTTAGAAAACAAAACATTTCAAATGCAGATTTAAGGAGTAAATGGAATCCATTTCTAAAAGTCTATTTATTTTTAGAAGAAGAAACCAAAGCTGATATCCGAATTGAATTTCTGCTTCCAATTAAATCCATTATTTGTATTTGTCACCAAATCCACACTCTCTACCACATGTCTCTACCGCTCTGATTTATTAAGTAACAATCTTACCTCTCCGTAACCCGGTGCTGTCTCTACGCCATAATAACTATTTTCATCGTTGTTCACGCTCAACAAACTGCTGCCGCCCGTGGTAGACGACGAATTATGATGACCATGTTGCAGCTGACGATTTCCATCGAAGCTTTGCGAACCCTCCTGCTGTTGATTGCGCGGTAATTTATTCCATACGAAGACTCGATTTTCCATAGGATGCTGAAGATCAGCAGCACCGGTGTCTCCCATCATGACACGACTGCCGGCACAACTGTCACCCGATAACGAATCGCAACGACTATTGGCCTCGGAGCAGATTTTCAAATGATTCAACAAGTCGACCGAAGATTTACAGCGATGACGACAATGCTGGCAGCGAGTGGAACCGGTAACGCTGAGATTTAAGGCCGAGTGTGATTGTTTGTCACACTCATCGTCCTCATTGAAATCGATTTCTAAGCGGCCCTCGTCACCGTCTTCGTCGTGATCCTCCTCGTCCAAATCGATATCATCGTGGCCGGAAAGTGTGGAAAATGTACATGATTTGCGATGAATTATGGATTCGGACAAACATTTGGCCATGTGACCACAGGGACAGATTAAGTTTTCATTGGTGGTGCTGGACGATTTGATTTTGTCGAAAAACGATCCGGCTTTGCGATTCAGCAAACTTCGGCTGCTGGCCGAAGAGGTGATGGTGGTGGTGGGCGACAGCTGGGACGCAGCGCCGGCAACAGTATCCGATTTGTCCAGGGGCTGCAGCATTTCCGAAATCTGTTTCTCATTGAAAAACATCGAGGCAATATCGGAGAGCGAAGACCGGGATGCTGCTAAATCTGTGGTGAGATTCAAAATGCTATCCCCTTCCTTGGAAATGGGTATAAGATTTGGTAGGGGTTTCTTTGCCTTTGGTAACGTTTGATTGTGGACCGACGATGTGTCCGACGAGCCTCCCTTCTGCGACAAATCGGTGGGTTCATCCTCCTCATAGCGCAGGCGCTTGGACTCAGAGGCCACCTCGGCCGGACCGGCCGTCATTAGCATTTCATCGTACTCATCCATGTTGTTATTGTTGAAATGATCCTCCATCATTTCGGCGGAGTCACTAAAGAAATCTTCACTTAAATCGGTGCCACCGACTTTGTTGCGTCGTCGGGCCAACGTCATGCCGGCTGCATGACCCACGGGTGGCACATGATGATTCATTTCATGAACCGTCAGGGATTGCTTGATGTCCGCCGTAAAGTCACAGGCGGCACAGCGGAAGGGCCCGGCACCGCCGTGATTTTTCATGTGACGATCCAGATTCCATTTGTACGGTGTGCGGAAATCACAGGTGACACATTTGATCATGGGCATCGAATGGTACTTGACATGTTTGCTGAAGCGGGCCTTGATGTGGGTGACATACGAGCACTTCTCGCAGCGGTAAAATTTCGCATTGCCGTGATCTTCGATCTCGTGTTCCAATAGATTGTTGCGATACAAGGTGGTAAAGTCACACAGACTACATTTCATCAGGCGATTATTGGAGGGTTCATCCGAAGGCAAACCTCCTAAAGGCGTGGTGCTGCCACTGTGACTTTGTCCGGGTGGCGGTGGCGACGAGTTGCTGCCCGATGGTGACGGTGTCAACTCGAAACTTGGTCGCTGAGGGGGTATTTGGATTTTGGGCATTTGATGTGAGGAGGGAGTGTAGTCGTAGGGTTTTTGCTGAGCGACGGCATCCGGTTCATCTGTCACAGCGGATGGAGACGGGTCCCGTCGTATTTCGTAATTGGAATGGGCGGTTTTGAGTGCATCTTTGTCGGCGAATTCCCGTTGAGCTCGTAATTGCTGCTCATAGGCAGCGGCAAAGAAGGCTCCCGCTGCTGATACATTCAGTTGTTGTTGCTGCTGCTGCTGCTGTTGGTGTTGTTGCTGCTGGTGATGTTGAGATTTTTGTTGTTCCTCTTGCTGTTTCTTAAACAGGTCCATATCGCGTTGCATTTTCTGATGTTCACGCTCCATATCGGCCTGAAGCTAAAACGGATAAAATAAAAAGGGACATATTGAAATAAGAACACCAACGAATTTACATAGCTAAGGCAATTGGTGGGCTGTGACACTTACTTGTTCCGGATTGAAAGCATCCACATTGATTAGTTTTATGCCTCCGACGGCAGGTATGCTGTCCTCTAGTTTTCGTTTTCTATCACGATTCATGCCACGCTTGCCGCGAGCCTGCCCATGACCGCTGGCTATGCCATCCGTACAGCCGTGCACCATTTTCATGTGACGCACCAGCTTCTGATAGTGGCGGGAGGCGTACAGGCACAGTTTACATTTGTTGATGACTATCTTCTCACCATGGACGTCGCGCAGGTGAGTCAAGTGATAGCGAGGATTTTGTGTGAAGTAGGTGCAGTAACTGCAGCTGTAGTTACGCTTTATTTTGCATTGCGGCAAACCTTCCTCTTTGAGTTCCATGGCGGCCGTTTGTTGTTGCTGCTGCTGTTGATGTTGTTGCTGCTGTTGCTGCTGCATCAGATGCTGGGCTGCCTCTTGGGATCTTTTCAAACGTTCAAATTGTTCCATTATCAAAGAGCTCGATATGGTCTGACCACCCACGAGGTTGCCAACACCACCAACCGTTGCTGAGGTATTCATGTTCGTAGATCCTGGTCCCGTTGAATTTTGATCCATATACAGTTGATTGCCACTGACTACGCTGCGTACAATCAAGGTGTCGCCAGATCTTTGGACCATGGAAGGCAATTCCATTGCGTTTCAAAATAAACAAAAATTTCTTCGTTGGTTCGTGAACCTTTAATGGATGATAATGATCTGGAACGGGAGGAAAGAAGAAGGCAAGAATTAAAAATGGTAACGACAAACGGAAATATTCTTAATTTACAAAATGTTACTCTTGTGAGTGAAAATATTTTTCCAATTGGCTTCAGGTTCGTTCTTTGAAGAAAGTTTCTTTGTTTGTTTCCAAAGCCAACTACGGTAAAGTTGAAATGGTATTTTTAATGTTTACAAAACTGTAGATTTTGGACAAGTAATTTTGTAATGAAAATTCAAATCAAATTCATTTGTTTTAGCCGTTTTATGCCGTGAGAAAGTGAAGGCAAATTTCAATAGAATTTTGTTTTTCATAGAGAAACTTGTTTCGTTTTCGTTCTGGCTTTAAGTTATTTTCTAGAAAAGGTGATGTCATAACGAAAAAAAAAAAAAATACGCGGTATTTTTAAAAACAATTGTATAACAGCTTTATGAATCTGCATGAATACGGGGATAATTCCAATTTAATTTTGACTATTTCCCTGTGAGCATCTTTTTTTCATTGAAAAGTTCTTTGATATGGCATTCCCCAATGAAAAGTTTATTGATTTGGATCGCTTGGAAAAGTTCGTTGACAGCTTTTCTTGTTTTCGAATATTTTTTAAAAAGCAAGAAAACTTTGTTGAAAATTGTGCCTTCAGGGAAAGTTCGTTGACAGCTTTTCTTGTTTTCGAATATTTTTTTAAAAAGCTTTTCTCTTCAATAAAACTTCGTTAAATATTGTTCCTTCAAGGAAAGTTCGTTGACAGCTTTTCTTTTTCTCGAATATTTTTTTAAAAGCTTTTCTCTTTAAGAAAACTTTGTTAAAAATGTTCCCTTCAAGGGAAGTTTCGTTGTAAGCTTTTGTGGTCAAGAAAATATGTAAAAGCTCGCGATGTGTTGCAGTTATTGAATCAATTTATTTGAAAAAATCCGAGCTTTCAACAACTATTTTGCAGACGACAATATTTCATATGCAGACGAGTTAAGAACTTTTTTTGTCACTTTCCGAAAAAGTTATAATTTGGTTTTATGGCATTTCTTTTTTTTGTTTCGTTGAAAGATTTTATATTCAAGGAAGTTTATGGACTCCTGGGGATGTAACACTCCACCAGAAAAAAAATATTAGCCTTTCGTAGTCGGTCTTCAACAGTAGGTGTACCGTCCCGGTTAGTGAGTATACAAAATATTTCGTGCACAGCTCAATGATTTGAGAGACTTTTTCCATCCTGTTCTTTCTTCTGCGTTGGAGGAAAATACGTAGTACGTATATGTATGTCTGTACATGCATCCGTGGTAGAAAGAAACAGAAACGTTTATGACATATTTCACAGATGAATGCTTTCTCTCGTTATGCGGCAGCAACCATGGAGGGAACTTGAAAGTTTTAAATCAGTCCACCATTGTAACGCAGCTCACATCTATGTATGTGAGCCTTTAAGGATGAAAAGAAGGCCAAATTGTTTGCTGGAGCAGTTAATTTAAATTCATTTTATGAATATAAACGACACTGAAAAGACCCAGCCAGCCGACCGTCCCATTTGTGTGTGCGTTTTGGTGACATTTAAAACAATTTTTTAACTTTGTTCGTTCATTCGTCTCTCTTTTTCTGGGTCAATGTTGTAGTCAAGACACACAACTCGGCACACACTCGCCACCCACAGCGGCAGTCCACTTAAATACGCCAACAGTGTTTCGAACATCTTCCAATTACCGCATCGACAGATGGCTAACAATGACTGATGATTATTCAAAAGGATAACAAGTAGAACGAAAAAACCAAAAAACGCAAAGGACACATTCACTCAAAGAAGGACAAACCATTTGCAAATACAAAAAAAAGTCCTTACAGCAACAAAAAAAAGGGGATACACGGTTGAAAATAAATAGAACAAATTTGAATTTGGTAGCTTGTATATGTTTTGAACACAAATACACCCATATATCTGTGGCTTGGTGCTAAAAGGGCCAATGTCAAAATATTCAGTTTTGAGATAATTGAACTTGAATGTTTTAACAAAAACTATTTTAACTACAGCAGACAAATCTTCAAAGTTTTACTTATCAACTTGGGCTTAGATATAGAATATATTTGAATAGAATACGATCGTAAAATTAATTATCTAAAAAGTTGCAAAATTTAGAAGATAAAGATGACATTGGCCCTTTTAGCATAATGTAATGTTTTAATTTTATGTTTTTATTGTGACATTGGCCGTCATAATAAGAACAATACCAAATAGAAAACCATTGTATTTTACTTTTTTATTATGTTGTTGCAAAGTTTATTGTAATCAAAGGATATAAAAACAAGAAATAGTAGTAAAGTAATGCAATAATAGCATATTATTGTGTTAATTCACATTCCTCTTCCATACCTTCAACTGCCAGGTAATCCACAATGTTGTCATTTGCAGTTATTTGTTCCATGAAATGATTGTAGTATGTGCGATTCGTATTGGTAATGTATGGCAAAAGTGCCTTTAAGTCATTCAATTTTTCTGTACTTAAAGGAACAGGTTGCTTGTTGAGTGGTTGAAGCTTGGGAAGATTTCCGTGTCGTGTTTTCTTGTGATTTCTGCATATGTCAAGAGATTTAAACTCGCCCTTAAAGGAATGTTTATACAAGATACTTGGAGAGTTTGTTGAATACTGCATCCATTTAATTCGTAACCACTGAACTTGTTCATTTATAGTGTTATTTTTCCGATGTACATAATGAGTGGTTAAACATGATTTAAAATTTAAAAATTGTGTTTGGTCCAATTCTATTACTTTTATAGGGGGGGTTCATGATACCAAACGTATTAAATTTGCCCAATCTCGAGGCAACTCTATATCAGCTGTAGTATGTTTTTTGGTTTTTTCTATTGCCGCATGAATGCTATCCGCTTCCATATGTGTATGGCCCGCCTCAAGAAATTTGTGGTTAACTGTTTACCCTCAGCTTTCAATTCACTTACAGTTATCAGTAACATTGTTGAAAAATAAATATTTCGGTTTTGTCCTCCGCAGGAGTCGCTGTACATAGTAACTGTATGTATATTACTATTTTTGGAAAGATTGTGTAAGTAATGGTAGATACATGAAGCGATTTCCTGTCCACCGCGGCCAGCCACTGTTTCATTCCATACGTAGCACATAGAAGATGATTTTCTTCCCATCGTTTGGTAGATGGTAAGGTTAAATGTCCACAGTTGACGTTTATAAAAACTTAATCCACTTCTAAGGTAAGGGCCAAAGTAGACATTGGCCCTGTGTTTATTAAAAAAATATATAACAGTGATTGCTAAAAGGGCCAAAGTAGACATTGGCCCTTTTAGCATTAAGTTTTGTAGATGAGTTCATAATGACATTGGCCAGCTTTACGCTTATTTAACCCCTTCTGGGTAAAATTTAAGATTGACTGTTTTATAATTATGAAAGAGAACAAAAAAAGAAATCTAATGCAATGATTAACTCAAAACAGCAAAATATTGACATTGGCCCTTTTAGCACCAAGCCACAGATATAATATGGGATAGATGGCAGTGATTATATCCTTCCTTGTATTTGTTACACCTTAATGTGAGGGCATCTTCGTGGAAACCAGGACCGGCTTTTATTCAATTAAATCAAGTTGTCCCTTTAGCAAAAGGTAAAAAGGTTGACCTGACAACCGTAAGCATCCAGTTTGGGTCGAAATGCCCGGTTACTATTATAATTTTTGGCTGAGGTCAATTATATCCTTGGCTACCCCAAAACGATTCCATTGATGTCCACATTTTCCCCGAACAGGGGGATTATTTCAATTAGTGTTATTTGTTAGTGTAAATGGTTTTGGGATTATATTTTGTCATGAGAGGCCGGCAAAAAAAAAAATCGTTTAGAAAAATGCTGCCGTTTATTGGCATTGAACACTTTATGCTTTTTAAAATGTTATTGCGCAGGAAATTTGTGATTTTCGTTCTCTAGAAGAAAAGGACAAATTGTAATTTTCCATTCTGGATGAAATTAAAGTAAATCAGTGAAAATAGTTCAGATTTTCTGTCGAACCATTCATTCTATATTCATTTCTATAAATAAGTTTCTTTTTTCCCAAATTGTGTTCCACAGGGTTCCACTAAATGAATAACAAAAAAATAAGAAACGACAACTAGTGCTGTTTAATATATTCTCATTTTTAAAATACCCAATAATTTTTATTATTTCAATTTTTGAAGATTTTTATGATTTTGAAATTGTTTTTTTTTTAATTTTGGCGATTTTTTTTGATTTATTTCGTTTCTGGCAATTTTTTTGTTACATATTTTCTGAAATTAAATTCCTGGTAATTTCTTGTATATCCGATTTTTATCTTTAATTCTATTTTGTAAAATTCATACTCGTGATAATCAGAGTTGGTGAATACCGATTTTCTTACCAATGGGGTGAGTTATTGATAGGGCGTTTTTGTTCAACGATTTTTATGACTTATTTTTATTTTGGCTATTTGGGTGTTGACATTTAATGTTTGCAATAAAGCATGTCAAGAACAAACAAATTATCTAAATTTTTTTTTAAAAAAAAATGTTTTTTTTTAAAAAAAAAATATATATTTAAAAAAATATATTTATTTAAAAATTTTGTTTATTTAAAAAAAATATTTATTTTTAAAAAAAAAATATTTATTTTTAAAAAAAAAATATTTATTTTTGAAAAAAATGTATTTATTTCTTAAAAAAATGTATTTATTTCTTAAAAAAATGTATTTATTTCTTAAAAACAAATAATTTACTTAAAAAAAAAATTTATTTATTTTTTAAAAAATTGAATTATTTAAAAAAAAAAATTATTTACATTTAAAAAAAAATATTTTTAAAAAAAAAATTATTTTTTAAAAAAAAAAAATTAATTTTTGAAAAAAAATATTTGTTTCTTAAAAAAAATTATTTATTTTTAAAAACAAATTATTTATATTTAAAAAAAATATTTGTTTCTTAAAAAAAAATTATTTATATTTAAAAAAAAAATATTTATTTTGTAAAAAAATATTTTTAAAAAAGAAAATATTTATTTTAAAAATTTTTTTTTTTATTTTTTTTTAAAATATATGATTTAAAAAATATATATTTTAAAAAAAAATTTAAATAAAAAAAACCGAAATTTTTTTCGTTTTTGGCATGCTTTGACATTGATATTTTGGCATTGACATCACTGCCGCTGTCCAATTGGAAACTGTAGATAACGTTGTAGTTGATGATCAGCTGTTGAACAGAAAATTACAACTATTTCGATGTGTTTTGCTCAGGATGTAAGCGGTACGTTTGGTAACTGTTCGAGGTCGTCAAGACGACTCTAAAACGGTGTTTTTTTTTTACTTAAATTGCAACGGAGTCTGCGGTTAGATTTGTTCTTTAGCCGATGCATTGCATAATGGTTGAGGGTGATAAATGACTGTTACTTGGTTATGGTATGAGATATTTCACCACTCTGGTCGGAATACCTCTTCTCAGATTTCGATTTTCATGCCAACAAAGACAAGTATAACGAAAGTTTATCTTTGTTTACTGGCCTAACCTTTGGTTCATTGCAGGTGTTGCCTCTTCCGTAATCCACTTGCTATGGGTTCGTTTGAGGCATTCAACGCTACCACATTTCGGTTTCCGCATATTTAAACATCTGGCCCAGATTATGTTTTTAATTTATTATTAATCATACGCTGTGTAGTACTTGTCTTTTAGTGAGTATTTATCATACGCTCAACGCCATGTTACACTCCGCCGTGTGGGTGACGAAGACAATCTCTAAAACAAGCCTAATCAGTGGCTGTGCTGCGCCGGTGGCTGTTAGCTAAGGTCATTGTACGAAAAGTACTTTCACCCTTGGCCACATTATCTTCAATCTGAAAAAAGTGCTGCTAAACTGTACTACACTTGTTTTAATGAAACTTCATAGAAACGGAAATGTAATAAGGAAAAATTGCCTATCAGAATTTCCTCTTTGGTTGTTGGTCCTTTGGTTTGGTTGTGGCGCTGTGGTAATTACCAAATGATTTGTATTCAAAAAGTCCATGATTTTCTCTCGTCGCCGTCGTTCACAACCACTTGAGGATTTGTCAAATGAGCCTCGCAATTGTTTGAGGATTTTATAAATTAAGAATAACATTTCTACTTTTTTTCAATGGACTTGAAAAACTGAACAAAAAGAAAATATACAAACACTAGAAACGTTCATCAGAGTATGGTGGGTATAAATAATGTGTTAATACGTTTGTAACATTTGGAAATATGCAGGGAAACCTATGAATGAAATATCTAGGAATGCAAAGGTTAAATAAAAAAATTAATAAATTGGTCTTGAATATATTAACAAGACAACATTCCGAAGCGCGACTAAAGGTCTACTAGATAGAACAGATGTTGAATTTATTCCAAAGATTAAAATACCTAGGACCGGGAGTAGGACGTAGCTTAGACTAGGAAATCCTACAAATTATTTTCATTTCGAACAGGAGGTGCTGCCGGCCATTGAGATATAATTTTATTCTATTGAAAAATATATAAATTTCAATCCAGAGAGGGCAAATATTTATTTAGAAAGGGGATCCAGTTAGGAAAATATCTAAATTTCAATCCAAAAAGGGCAAATATTTATTTACTTTTGATATTATTCATACATAGATATTTGTTCAACTTTTAGAGCCTTTTTAAGTGGATATTTTTTCATTCTCTAAACTGCGTTCCTTTTGGAAGCTAGAGTATGGATTGTAGCCATCAATGGATGTTAGGGTACACCAAATTCGTTGTAACCGCTTTTACTTGTCTCCGTTTGGTTGTTTTTCTTTTTTTTTTTTCGTTTCACCCACTTCTCGTGTTGAACAATCTTCTTGTCGGTTGTTTGCTGTGCTCGCCGGGCGTTGTTTTGTGAAAGCCAAGCCACAACCAGTGCCATGATGCAACCTACCTACACCGTCATTTTCATTTCTCGATTCATTTCTCTTCAACACTTGAAGTTGCTACATTTGCACCACACAGAAGTCCTTAAGCCATCCAATGGCTTGGGTTGTGGGGTTGTGTGCGGCAGCAATAACAGCAACAAAAAAGACGTTTCCTTTTAATTTTATGTTCTTATGTCTTTTGGAGATTCTCTCCAATTTCACTCAAGCGTTGATGGTTTGCCAACTAATGTACGGTGGGGGGAAGTTTCCATTTCACATTTGCTCGAAAGGCGTGGGAGAAAGAGGGCCGGAAAAGTAGACATGATGAAATACAAAAATAAATAGTTGGCATTTGCCTCCCTAGTTTTTTTTACTATTTCCGAAATTTTAACGATTTGAGGGAGAACACAACAATATTGTAAATTTGCCTATAAACAGATTTCATATATGGGAGAGTGCGTGTGTGTGTGTGTGGGCAGCATCCATGACAATTGCATACTCAAATGTCAAAGAAGAGAAATGACAGACATACTCTGAGGTAGCAGTACCTAATAATAATAATAATAATAAAAAAAAAACTGTGCTTGTTTCTGACATCAGAAGACCACAAGCAAAACAAAAAGACAATATCCCTTTGAGGAATAAATACCAACACACATACACACACACACACTACTCTCAAGGCAACACCCACATACACGCACACACTCCAACACACCTCACACTAACCACTTAGCACTCGTACCCATCATCCTGAACAAAGGATTCATCATCACAGATTCGGTTAAATTGCCAGAGTCTGCATGCATGCATATGCTGCACACGACACAAAGCTAATGGTCCGACCCGAATGTCTTATTACGCTCTCAGTGTGTGCGTGTGTGTATCTATCCCCCCAAAGCCAAACACTCGCTCACAAACATCCAACACGAAAGACATTGTGCGGCGACGGCGATTCTACACTCTCATCTCACACCGTTCAATGTTAACCCACCCAGCCAACACTCACACAGGTCTCAAAGACAATACGTATGTACGTATGCCTGTGTGTATCAGTCATTGGTTCAACTGCGACTGTTGCTCGAATGTCAACGTGTTGTTGTTGCATAGCAAACTCACTCATCGTTTTTACATTTCATCTCTTGACATTTTCGCCATGCAAAAACAAAACAAAAAACACCAAAAGAATTCTTACACTTTTCACTTTCTTACGTAGGCAAGTACATACGTATGTACGTACTGTGACGTCCGCGCACAACTTAACGCTCTTGTCGCCCAGCAATAACTGAGTTTAACATTTGCCGACATCGTCCACCAAAATCATTAGGACATACACACACACACACACACATGCAGGCATACTTTGTTTGTAGAGACCTCGCATACGCTGGCTGCGTTAACATTTCCACAACATTGATGGTACTCTTCACCTCGGTGGTTGTGTTGTGCAGCATCATTTTGGTGCGGTGCTTTTTTTTCTGTCTGTTCTTTCCTTTCATTTTTGGCAACTGTTACCATTTCAGCCATTCTTGTATTGAAAGAAGTGAAGTGTGTGTGAAATGAGTGTTGTCTGTGGCGGTTTTTAAGAGTGCCTGTCTCATTTGACCATAACAATGAAGAGAATGAATGAAGAGAATTGGCAAAGAGAATTTCCAATTATTTACGAGCAAACATTTGTTTATTTGCAATATCTTTTTTTTCGTATTCTAGACACCGTGCATTACCGGGAAAAAGAGACAACGACAAATTCCTTTGCGTTGTCTTGTAAAAGAAACATTTGCTAGACTTTATTTTTGTTTTCTATTTCATCATTTCTCTTACACGCTATACTTCGTTTGGTTGGCAGTACTTTTTTTAGGCTTTTCAGTTAATTACTTTGTCTTTTTGTTTTGGTATGGATTTAATTAGAAGACGATTTTAACATCAGCATCCGAAGGCTGGAGTAGACAAAAGTCTACAGTGTGTTTCACAAGAATAGTATGACTGACCATTTGTGGAAACAAATTTCACCATTATGAGTAGGCGATGCATTGTAACGAGATCGTAATTGTATTAACCCTGCACCGTCATCCTTCGTCAAAATGACGACGCGCAATTTTATTTTCGAGTTAACATGTGTTTTTATCGTTTGTTTTGACCTCATTTTTCGTATAGCGTTAGTCGTTTGCAAACTGTTGATGGGCCTAGATTGATTAAAAATACACTAAATAAAAAAATAGACTTAACATCGGTTCCAATTTTTGCTCACAATGCTATTTATAGCGTCTTGAAATAGGCCGTAGTCAAAATGACGAAGGATGACGTTAGTGTACAAAAAATAAGGATGACTTTCTAGGGTTAAAGAATTGCGAACATCTGGTGAAAAAAAGAAGAAATTTTTGCGTTTTTAAACAAATCAGAAGTTAAAACTTACATTAAAAATATGTAGGTACATATATTTGAAAAAATAATTATTATTCATCATACGCCATGTTGTACGCTTAATCAAATCTGAGTTATAATCCCACCGAGATTATAACTAAGATTATAATTCCTACGAGAAAATGTTTAGTAATAAATCTAGTCATATGTAAAGTGATGTTGTAGAGAGGGTGTCGTGGTAGACCATAGTGTAGTTCATACGAGTAAACAAACGATGATGCCACTGTGACTCTTAGCTGCCCTCTGTTGGAAAAAATCCGTCTGCCCTTTCGTAGACAGCACTATAGCTGCCCTCTGTTGGAAAAAATCCACATGTGACTTAAATCGTCTGCCCTCTAGAATGCCATTTTTATAAGGGGGGAGGGGTGGGGGGTGGTTGTGAATAAAAACAAATCATATAACTGTTAGATGCCGAATTTTAGCATTCAATTTGAAATCATCAAAAAAAAATTCCTCAACTAAATGGAAATTATGCAACATATTTTGACCACCAACTCATTAAATTGGCCAATATGTATGTATGGCGTAGCACCCTTTGAAGTTTCTCTCTGAAAGTCCCTTTTAAGCATTTGCATCTTAGCTGTCTTTAGCTGAAATTAATTTTCTTGGCAAAAGGACGAAAATGTAAACATTTCCATGAGCTAAATTAAGTGCTTTCATTGGTGTAAGTGGCATTTGTGGTTCGGTGAGTGCAGGCACCCGAAGACAAATGAGAGAGTACTCACATATGCACACATACAATTGCACAAAGTAATTGCTATTGTAGACTTTAGTTTAGCACACTAACACGAGCACATGAATACATACTCACCAACACCACCAACAACAACAAAACGCAGAATAAAAAGAACCAACAACGAAAAGGATAAAACAGCCTCAGGAATTTTGTTGTTGTTATTTCTTTTGTAGTTTTACAAAGAGTAGGCAAATGCCACCATCGCCGAGACCACATGTATAGATGTGTGCACATACAGACACACATGTACTGCATATCATCTGCTGGGCTCGCATATTATAGGAGGGCTATATGTATTTGTATGTTGTGTTGTTGTTTTTTTTTTATGGATTAACGCCACACACACACATACATACGCATAGACACATGTTGCCTATTAACCCACAAAAATATCATCACCATAAACAACAAGTGCTCGCTAGCTCGCTCGCTCGCTGACTTGTGCTTCTTCATTTGACTGTTGCTCTGTGCTTCTTCTGTATGCGGATGATGTTGTTGTTAGTGGTAGTTGGGCTAATGATGACGAACACTATGATGATGTGATAGTTGTGGCGTTGGTCTTTACGACACACACACACACACACGTATAGACACACGCCGCCATGGTCTCTTTGTGATGGTGTTCAAGAATAGCCTTGATGACCAAACTGAGTGAGTGTAAAAATGAATGACAATTAAACCGCAGGGGAGTGATGGGCATTCTGCCGCACCAGTCGTTGGGTGTATGTCGCCTGTCTGTATGGATGTTAATATATAAACAAAAAGTGCGATAAATTATCTAAATTTACGAGTAATTGTAAGACGATTAATTTATGTCTGCATACATATTTCGCTGAATATTCCATGAAGGACCAGACGACGAACTTCTCTTAACTGTGCCCAGGGAGTCATGAAAAAATTATAATTCATACAACCGCATTTAAATTGGTCCATATTGCCTGCGGAACCAGGATATAAACAAATATATTTGGATTCGTAAGGGAATCTGCGGATTATTTGTATGCGGTCGATTTTTGAGGATTCTTGAATTTCAAGGGTTTTCCAACAAGAGGTGTTATTTTGAATCACCCGGTAATTCGGTAGCTGTCACTTTTGAAGCTTGTATTCTTTGACATTTGACGAAAGTAGAAACTACGCCATTACTAAAAATGGAACGATACACGCTTCAACAACGCCTTGAAACTATTAAAATTATCTACAAAAATTGTGAAAATCTTGCAGTCACAGTTCGCAAAACTAAATCATTTTTCGGTCGCCGTGAAGCACCTTGTCGGACCGCAATATAGAAATTAGTGAAAAAAGCAACTAAAGCATTTTTCGGTCGCCGTGAAGCAACTTGTCGGACCGCAATACAGAAATTGGTGGAAAAATTCGAGCTGCTGGGACAAGTTAGTGGTGTGAAGAATAAACCCCGTGCCTGTCGCTCAAGAACAACTGAGAATATTGCTGCTGTGGCCCAAAGAATTAAAGAAATCCCCGGTTTGTCCATTCCTCGTCGTTCTTTCCAATTGGGCATTCCACAAATGTCATTACACCGTATTTTGCATAAAGACTTCGGTCTTAAGACTTATAAAGTTCAGTTAACACAAGAACTTAAGACGGCCGATCATCAACAATGTCGTGTCTTTGCTGATTGGGTCCTTGAAATGCCTGAAAATGATTCGGAATTCCATCGAAATATCATCTTGACTGATGAGACCCATTTCCATCTCGATGGCTACGTCAACAAACAAAGTTGTCGTATCTGCGGCTCGCAAAACCCAAAAGTTATTGTTGAGTAGCCTCTTCATCCTCAACGTGTGACTTTTTGGTGCGGTTTATGGTCCAGCCGAGGTCATTGTATCTTACTTTTTCGAAAATGTGGTTGGATCAACCGTCATTGAGAGATGATTAATAATTTTTTTATGGTCGCAGTTGGATGATATTGAAGAAACATGCACGAGTATTTCGCATGGAGTACCCTGTGTTTACACTTTTTGTAGAGTCATGAATCATGAAAAGGAACAAAATGTATGAAAACAAAACATATTTGTTCTTGGCCTTAAATTTGTTTTGTAACTCCGAAACTGTAATTCAGACTTCAACAAAATCCGACAAGTCGTTATGACGATTTATGTCCTAAAATATTGAAATTTTAAGAAATCCTAAACTGAGCTGGAAAATGTGCCGCCATTTTGGTAGTCAGGGGATCATAGGACATGAGAATTGTTTATTGGTTATTCATTATAAAAACAAAGTTTGTTTTTATGCAGTGTTGTTGGTCAACTTATTGTGCCACAAGTGGCAACAACTTACCTATCAGCTCATTCGGTCACAGCCCCAATTTTCATTTTCACATTAGTTTGTTGTCAGTTTCTCAAATTCGAATGCAATAATTTTCTTTTTATGTCGTTTAGCGGCCAGAGTCCCGTCCCCGATCCGTCGATTACTTTATTACAGTTATCTCTACATCGGATACCATCAATTGTACTTGAGATATTATCAGTGTTTGGCGAACTGTGTGTTGTCAAAAACGAAACAGCTGTTTATTGTTTATTTACTTGGGCAAGTGATCGCACAAGTCCGATAACTGCTATCGATAAATCGAAGCGAGTATTTTAGAAGCTGTTGAGTTTCCTCTGTTGAAATTAAAAACAATGTAATTTCAATTGGCTTGTGGAAAATTTCAGTTTCACAGGCATTTGAGATTAAATGCCATATTTTACATATAATTCCATCGATGTATATCTAATATTAGAACCAACCTGCCTGAAGTTATAAGTTATGGCCATTTCGATCAAAACAAAATTTATAACTCTTTACTTGAATGCTGCAAGGTGGCAGATCAAAGGTAACAAGTTATAATAAAATTAACAGTATTTCATGTGTTTCTTTTTCGTTTTTTTTTTTAATAAAAATCGAATCCTTGAAAGTGTGACAACCATAACCACAATTTCAGCATCATTTTTATTCTAGTTTATATATTTTTTTTTTTATAGACGATATGCCATTAAATGAGATCATATCTTGTTCTGTTTTAGTGGCCAAACAAAACACGCAAAAATATGCATACACACACACACAGAGGCACTACTTTATGAATTTGCAATTGCCAGTGGCCTTTAAAAGTGGGCCGAAATTGTTAGAAGTGAAATTGGTTCTTTTATGATCACATCGCCAGTAAAACCATAATAATGCAAGCGATTGTTTTTTGTTGTTGTTCGTCAATTTATTCCAGTTCTATGGGGAATTACACATTGGACTTATGTCGTTAACGTTGTAGATTTCAAGATCGCCTGTGTTCGTCATATGTTAGTCATATCAGTGTTGAGCAACAACAACATTTCGGTAAACTAGTGCAATTGTTGTTGTCATTGGGGCGTATAGGTTACATGATGAATATATACAGCAGAAAAAAGAAATACAACAAAAAAACACAAGTATTTCTTTAAAGAATAATGCTGGCATTTGTTCTACTCAAAAAATCACGTCAAATTACATTTCCATGAAAAGAGATTTCTATCGCCAAAACGAAAATCGTCGTTGTATAAAATAAGGCGCTCTATAGTGACATACGTGTGTGTGTGTCTGTGTTTCGTCCACATATGGTTGCAATAACTTGCACTGAATCGGTTGCACAGGCTGTGCTCAAATGCATTGGCACTTGTTCTTAACAAAAAAAAAAGTGAACGAAACAGAAACCTCAAATAGAAACAGCAAAACGCTGAATGCAAAACCAAACGACACTGATGATGTTGTTGATGATCGTATCGGCAGCAGGCAATATCGTATTTATGGCAAAGCGTCGGTAACAGCTGTTGCTTTGAAATTTGTTGGCGATTTGTTTTTTTTTTTCGTTTTTGGTCGACGCCTCAGTGACATTGTGTTGCTGTCGTTGTTGCGTTTCAATACTATCTGAATGTCTCGGGTTGTTTGTATTTTTTGTTCTGCTCTCTCTCTCTCTATGTTTAGAAGAAATCAGGGTTATTTTGTTTGTGTGTGTGTGTGTTGTATGCGTGTAATTAAATGGTGATATGGTCGACTTTGAAAGCCTCTAAAAAGCCATAAGGGGATATTGAATTGAAGATTGTTTGTTTTGTGCATGTTTTCAACGCGATTTCTAGGTTTTAGAGATTGCAGTAAATTTGTTGAACCTTCCGTTAGAAACACAGGCAAGAGTCCGATTACACTCTTATACAGTTTCATGCTAAAAAAAGACTGCGTAGAAACACAACATGGATAACCAAAAAAGTTACTATTCTGTCTGCCCTAAATTCCAGTGAAACTTCCATAACAGTTAGGGAGACAAATTCCCTTAAACAATATTATAAGTACTTCGATAACTCAAAGAGTCCGTAAGTCGAACTATTCTACGGGAGTTATGGAAGTTTGACTGTACTATTAGTTTTGTGCAAAATTATATTGAGCCACTCTATTTTGTCTTTCATATTTATAATTGATGTGCTTCTACACGGTGGATATTAATTTTGTGCAAAATGTGTTTGCACAAAACCATTCTGTGCAAAATGTGTTGGCATAAAACAGTTTTTTGCAAAAATGTATTTGCAAAAAAAAGTTTTGTGCAAAAATGTATTTGCAAAAAACAGTTTTGTGCAAAAATGTATTTGCAAAAAACAGTTTTGTGCAAACATGTGTTTGCACAAAACTGTTGTGTGCAAAAATGGGTTTGCACAAAACTTGTATATACACATAAAACACAAAATAGTTTTATACAAAACTATTTTGTTCAAAATATGTTTGCACAAAACTATTTTCTATATAATGCGTTGGCACAAAACTATTTTGTACATAATGGGTTTGCGCAAAACTATTTTGTGCAAAATATGTTTGCACAAAACTATTTTGTACATAATGGGTTTGCACAAAACTTTTTTTGTGTTTTATGTGTATATATGTGTATTGGTAGGTGTCTATTCTGCCCATAACTAATATTTCTTTGTTAAATCTTTTAGATTTAAATTAATATTTATCAGATTATTCGCAAAATCTTACTTAAATAAACAAATTATAAATTACAAAACAACGAAGTAAATCTATTATTCATTTTCATTCAAACCATTTTTATTTAAGTCCTGGTAACTCTGCCCAAAAATATTGTTGTAAAAATTAAAAAAAAAAAATAAAATGTTCGATGCGATCCTATTCAAATTAAAAATCTTGCCCAGTCTTGCCCAATCAAAACAAACACAATATCCCTCCCCGAACAATGCTTCTGCGAACATAAAAACATATCAAATGGAAGTTAGGCGTTGCAAACACAACATCAACATGTTGCATGTCAAACACAACAGGCAACCCAAGCCAAACATCAGACAAACATGTTTGATCGTTACCAACAACTACTACGGACCACTAGCCAAGTTTACACGCGTTTACTTGACTTTAAACGTTGACTTTTGTCGAAGGAATAACACACACACACACACAACTACATAGATACACACATGCATATGCAACGAAACGTTGACAATCAACAGCGAGGCTGCTTGGTTTTCGATACAAAAACCGCATGGCAGGCAACAAGACAAAAAAAAAACACAATGTGCTTTGGTGGAGGCTAACCTTGACCTGGTTCTTGAAATGAAAACGAGACTGGCTTAAAGCTCAGCAAAAAAAAAAAAGACCCCGAACGCACCACAAATGCAGCAGCACAATTGCAGTCTGTCTGTGTGTGTGTGCAAGATCGCTGCACTATGTAAATGGTGCGGCCAAGAAAATACTGGTTTCAAGTTGATTGTGGTGGCTATGGAGGAAAGCGAAGAAGAAGCAGGCTTAAGTGTGCGGGCCAGACTGAAATTACTTGGCTGAGTTGGTGGCGAGCGTGTGTGTGTGTGTGTGTGTTTCTGTTGGTCGTTGACAATTTCTGCTAGTGGCTGTTTGATCATGGCTTTGCACAAGCCTGTTATTACACGAGCGCTGGTCTTTTAGCATTGACAATGGCGATGGTGCTGCGCATGCGTAGCAATGTTTGTTTGAAACTAAATTGCATGTGTTGCTTACCTTTTTTTCTTTCGCTTTCAGCCAAAGAAGAGGGCGTTTGCTGTGGACTGTCACGGCTGGCGGTCACTGAGTGTGTGTGTGTGTGTGCGAGTGTTTATCGGCTCGCTTGTTGTTTTAGTGCGTGCATTTAATTCATAATTAATTACAGTTTAATAAATAACACAGAAAAATATGAATTGCTTTCGTTTATATGGCATTTAACGATGATGGCCAATTTGTAAAACGTCAACCGAATACTGATTGGGCGATGGTGGTGGGGCGAGGGAGCTTGAACAATTTGAACCTGAAAATCGTTAAATGGGCAACCTTGATATTGTACTTAGTGCACACATATATACATACTTTGAAATAATAAGAATTGCATTGTCATTTATGTATGCGTGTATGCAAAACAACAGCAACAACATAAAGAGTTTATGCAACACCACATGACGTCATCGTCATTCATGACAAATGACAAATGAGAAATTCTCAACGACGGAGTCTCAATGCAGGCCATGTTTGCTGTACATATGTATGTATTTTATTTTCGAGCGATGGATGTTGTAAAGCGTCGTCAACAGCAGCACCAACCAACAACATTATCACTCAAGCCACTTGGCGAAGGTCGAGGTTAATTGAGTTGTTTCGTTAAATATTCTGTAGGTAACAAACAACACCAACACCATTATGCCAATTGCAGTTTGCAAACACACACATTGTTGGCTGTTGTGTGTGTGTGTATTTCTGAAAGTGTTGAAATATGCAAAACATTTCTACAATATTGAGTGTCAATTTCATGGCACTCAACACATCACATGGCATCACTTTGAATCATAATTTGAGGAGGACTTTGCCGCTGCTGCATCTGATGCTGGCGATCATCGTCATTGTCAATATCAGTGGACCGGGTGCTGGACAGCTTCACCAAATCATTTGTGTAGTAAGCAAGTGTTTTAGCTGATTTCATTTCAGTTGCATTGCATAGTGGTTTGAAATAGTTGCCTTTTTCCCAAAATTATTTTGGTATTTTCTTACTGATTTGAAATTCTTTATCCAGAGATCTTGTGAGGTTATGCTTATGAAGACTGTGGAACTTTCATTGAAATCAATACAAAAAATGTTTTTGCGCAAAATATTGTCCACGAAATTTCCTTAAGAAATTCTATTTAATCAAAACATAAGTAAATGCTGCAATGACAAAATATCGGCATCGTTTGTGCAAAATCTTTTTGCGCAAAATTATTTTGTGGTCCGTTGCAGTCAAAAAATAAATAAATGCTGTGATGACAAAAAAAATAGCGGTTTCATTTATGCAAAAAATAAATAAATGCTATGATGACCAAAATATGGATTTCGTTTGTGCAAAATATTTTTGCGCAAAGTATTTCTCACCAAATTTTATTTTTCATCATTCACCAAATCACCATTGAAATCAGTATAGTTTCAGAGATTCAGATTCAGTTTCATTGCACAGTGGTTGGAAATCATTTGATAGTTTCCATAATATCTTTAGAGGTTCTTCCTTAATGATTTTATTTATTTAAGAAATTAGAAACAGTTATATTGTCGAGCTTGAAAGACTACTGCGCTTCATTGCAGTCAAAATTTTTTATTTTTTTTTGCTCAAAATGCAAATCGTTATATGTGTTTGTATAAGTAAGCTTATTTCTGTTTGCACAATTTTTGTTTGCGCAAACATTTGGTATATTTCAATTAATATTTTGAAATTGTCTAATTATTGTAGTAAAAAAATGCGTTCAGGAATATTTGGTGGATTTTTTTTGCACAAAATGCTTTGATGCATCCAGCTGATATTGATTTTGTGCAAAAAATGTTTAACCAAATATAAATTTTATTATTTACCAAATCATATATTTTTGTTTGCGCAAATATTTGGTATATTTCAATTAATATTTTGAAATTGTCTAAATTTTTGTGCAGTAAAAAAAAATGCGTTAAAGAAATTTGTGTGGAAAATGTTTTTGCGCAAAATGCTTTGAGGTCTGTGGCTGATATTGATTTTGTGCAAAATATTTTTAACCAAATATTAATTTTATTATTTACCAAATCATTAGATGTGTTGCTATAAGTAAGCTTATTTCTGTTTGCACAATTTTTGTTTGTGGCTGATATTGGTTTTGTGCAAAATATTTTTAATCAAATATTTATTTTATTTTATTGACCAAATCATTATATGTGTTTCTATAAGTAAACTTTTTTCTGTTTGCACAATTTTTGTTTGCGCAAATATTTGGTATATTAATATTTTTAATATATTGAAATTAAAAAAATTCTAAATTTGATATTTTTTGAAATTCTTTAATTATTGCAGTCAAAAAAATGCGTTAAGGAAAATTGTTTTGCGCAAAATTCTATGGTTTTGTGCAAAATATTTTTAATCAAAATTAATTTTATTGTTTATTCTTGTTGGTTCTATAAGAAATTTTTTTTGTGTTTTATTTTTGCACAATTTTTTTTTGCGCAAATATTTGGTATATTTCAATTAATATTGTGAAATTGTCTACTTTCAGAGAACCTCCTTATGCAGCAAAAGTGGATTTCTGCATTTCTTCGGTAAGTTTTCATCAAATTTTCAAAAATGAACTCCCTCAACATTGGATTTTGATAGTCTATGCGAACATGAAAAAGTCGGTGGTTAAAGTAAACGTGTGTCCATACGTCTTAAAAGTTTTGTATGTTAATTTTATGAAACATAATGTCAGATACATTTAAAATGGGCCGGATTTGAAAAGAGTATACCAGAACTGAAATAGCCTGGACAAAACTTTGTTGGATATTTGCGGGGGTTTTCTACAATATAGATGGCCTCAATGTTTGTTGATTAATCCAATCATTATTCCTCTGGAAATACTTTTTACCTTCAGCCACCCACAAAGGGCTAGTTATCTAAAAAGAATATCACTTTTAGACCATTCTGAATGATTTCTTTCCTTTTGTTTAAAAAAAAAATATCTCATAGCTTTCCAAACCCACTGTCCATCATTTGTTTCGCTGGTGTCTCGTTTATTAATTCAATTTGTTGCTGCTGCTGCTGTTGATTTCTTTAATTGTGTTTGTGTAAAATTGCTGCCACACGTACGGACACGGTGTGAGATCAACACATTTAGAACTCACGGCGACATCATAATGTCAGAGTGTTTTAAAATTATCTCATACCTTTGGATGATGACGATGATGGCACAAGAAAGTAGGCTAAACATGTGCGCTACGAGGTGCGATGCAAATGTTTTGGGCAAGGTGAGCGCTGTCAAGATTACAGTTGGGGACTTATTCATGTTGACAGAAAGATGTGTAGAAGGGGATCGCATCTGTGAATGGGAAAACCCGCATGTGATCGTCGACAAACCAATACATCCAAAGATAGCGACAGTTTGTTATGGATTTTAGGCGGGTGGCATTAAAAATACAGACAAAAAACGGATATTTTTGTTTATTTTTGTTTTTTATTAATTTTTAAAAATTTTAAAAATGGAAACAAATTGAAAACGCCGTGATTGCTATTCCATCGCTTTCCTGCCATTGCAAATGTCGACCATTTGAATTGAAATTTCGGTGTGTCAGCATCACAGCCGTAGTGGGTCAACTTTCTCAAATTACAGAGTACACATCAACTGTAAGTATCAACTATTTAAAGTCCTTACACTTGATGCGAAAACTTTTCAAGGACACCATTCCATATAGAGTGTCCTTTTCCCCCCTCTTCCTAAACGAACAAATAAATTGTCGGTGAATGTGAGGCTGCTGTTTTGCTTGCCGCCAAACGGAAACCCAAAGAGACACATCTTTGTTATGTAGTTGCATGCTACACTTTGTTGTTGCCTCCGTCACAGGCTGGCTAACTGGCTATGCTGTTGCAGCATCATGGTTACATGGACTGCATGACGTTGTGGCCCCTGAGTTTGGTAATAAAATAACAGAAGAAGAAGAAAACACACAAACACACACAGGAACAACCACAACTAAGTGGATGACATTGAGATGAATATTTTAAATTTAAAATAAAGCAGCGTTGGATTTTTTTTTATTTTATTTATTATTTTTCTTTTTTCTGTATTGAGTTTTATCAGAAGACTTTAACAAGAAAACATGTTCTTTCTTTGTGTCTTCGTGTTGTCGTTGTTGTAACAACTGCCAAGGCAACACAAGCCCAGCCAGCTACGCCAGCCAAGGTGTTGCTAGTTTCTGATTTGACTGTGTGTGTGTGTGTGGAGGGCACACTGCTTGCTCTGTCCCGTTGCATTGGCAAAAGAATAAAATTGACATCAAGGATGCCATCAAGGATGTCAGGTTTAACAACAACAACGGCGGCGACTACGACGACAAAGATCTACCGTATGCAGGGAAAAAGAGAAGGGTGATTTATTATGCTCTTTCGGGCTCTGCAAAACAACAAGAAATGTGGAAAATTTAAGAATTACCAACAGCAGCAACCATAAATTACATTTTGAAACGGTGCGAGACCTTCCATTCCAATACGAATATTCTAGAGATAAAATCCAGTTCAAGTCATAACATGAACTGCAGCAAATGTTTGAACAATCAATGGATGTGGATGAAGGGGAACTTAGGCAACGCAAACTATTGAATGTCATCATTTATACAAAGATTGATGGCACAAATTTGAAAAAATTTAAAATTATTTACTTCGCTGAGTAAGTGGAAGATGAAGCCCTTGAGACTATTGCAAACTGGGCAATGAGAATTTTAATTGGGGAACCCTGGGCACATCGAAAGCTTTGAACATACGCCCTCTATTAAGTTATAGTCCACATGAGTAATGGTCTAGCGGAGAAAAGTCATTAGGGTTTTATCCCAAATGTTTAAAAATCTATGGCCATGAAACAAAACAAATATATTTTTATTTTGTTTATGTATTGTTGATCTATATTCTTGATCTCCACATCGACTAACTGGACGAAAGAAAAC
Source organism: Hydrotaea cyrtoneurina (assembly GCA_958296145.1). Lineage (NCBI taxonomy): Eukaryota > Metazoa > Arthropoda > Insecta > Diptera > Muscidae > Hydrotaea > Hydrotaea cyrtoneurina. The sequence goes on along the minus strand of OY282514.1, from coordinate 16,676,128 downwards.
TGTACAAATATTTTTTCCTTTCAACTCTTTTCCAGACCCAATAAATGTGTGTCGTAGTTAATCCAGTGTTTAGTAAAACTCAAATCAAAATTAAACAGCATTAAAAATAAACACTTACTTATTTCCCTTAAGGCTGGACCACACAACAAAACACTCTCCTGTAAAATTGTCTTTTTGGTTAGGCCTCGCTATATGTATATGAATTCTTTATAATTCTCTAGTCGAGTGGACCGCAAATTAATTTACATTACATTTTAATTTACTCTTAACAATTAATTACATTTCCAACTACTTACATTATTAGATACGTATTTTGGCCATTGTTGCAAGGTACACTAAAATGAAAAGAATGGGAAAAAAAAATCACAAATTAGACAAGTTAACAAAAAGTACATAAAGAGACACAAAACGATTACTTAGAGCAGGGAAAAGACAATAATGTTACGGAATTGCGCTCACTCTGGGTAAGGAAAAGTCCTGTTAATGCGGCAGCATGTGTGGCACAACTAAGTAGTTGGACAATAACAATTAGCCGTCATTGTTGTTGTACTCATGCCAGAGAAACCAACAGAAAGAAATGCACAATAAAAAATAGAAAACCGAAACAAATGACAACCTTAAACAATTCCCACCCAAGAAACCACGAAAAGGTTCCCGAAAGAATAAAACAAAAAACAATGGACCCCACCATTAGCCTAGGCAGCAACATCAAAGCTAACCAACCATGGTGGGGTAAGCAGGCAACCAACCAACCCATCCATCAGCCATTATGAGATGAACATAACGTTGATGGCGTCGATGAGTATATGGATGAAACTCAATATTAGTTATTATGAAATATACAAAAACAAAAAAAGAAAATACCCCAGCACCACAAAAACTGAAACACAAAATGCGAAGAAGGAGAAAACAAACAAAAAAAAAGAAAGAACCAAAACCACCAACCAGTGCATCATCGTTCTGTAGAAAAATGAAAGAAAGAAACCTCCAACCGCAGAGACAATGACAAGAAGATAATAATAAAAGTACTTGAAGGACAACATGTGCACAAACAATAGAAACAACAGCGACGAACAACAAAATAGAACAATTTCAAGAAATACACAAACACACACACACACGTTCGCTCACATGTAACTGCTTGCCAAAGCAATCTTGTAGTGAAAAAGAAAAAAAAGAGAGAAGAAACGCCATAAAAAACACACACACACACACACAAAAAGATAAACAGTCTTCAAAAGAAACCCAGAAGAGAATAGCGCACAAAAACCAAATACGAGTACACAAAAACAATAAGGCCTAGAAACCTTCGCAACAATGAACACAACAATCACACTGGTTAACAGAAAAAAACAGCAAAGAATAGTGACCACTGTGCCAGGGCAAAAACCAAACAGGACAAAAACCAAACAGGAATTTCGAATATTCAGAGTCAGACGTTTTGTTTGTTTCCTGGTCTGTTTAAAATAGGAAGATTTTCTTCTCTGAAAAATTTAAATTCCCCGGGAATTATCTCCCCGGGAGTATTCAGAATCGGGCTGTAGATCTCGGTGGCCAATTGTGATCACCTCTTCGAGAGATAACACGGTCCGGAAACTCTTTAGTTTTGCGAACTTTTCACCATTTTTGTAGTGAATTTTAATCATTTCAATGCGTTGTTGAAGCGTCTATCGTTCCATTTTTAGTAATGGCGTAGTTTCTACTTGTCAAATATCAAAAAATAAAAGCTTCAAAAGTGACAGAGCCCGAAATACCGGGTGATTCAAAATAACACCTCTTGTTGTAGAACCCTGTACAAAGTCTTTTAGTAGTTATGTATTTGAATCAGACCTGGTATTGAAACCACCACTGGACCAACAAATCTATACAAAGCTCAACTGTTTGTAAACCAGTGTAACATTGCCTGCCTACACTACTGCCGCTACCAGCACCATCTCTTCCAGCGCCACCCTCGTCATAATGCACTAAAAATGTAACACCACTCTGCTAACTAGCATAGGCTCCCTTGTCAACCCTTATCCGCCGCAGTTCAACCCCGCCAAAAAAAAAACACACCCACACACACACAAAAAAGAAATGAGACGACATAGGGAACGGGTCAGCTCGTCGCAGGCGAAGGCGACAACAACAAAAGCTCCAAAACAAATAATATAAGAGATGACTAATAAACGTGCCTAAAAGCATAAAACTAAGATGTTGCTGGCGCTGCCTCGTTGAAATCAAAATAAATAAAGAATGACCAAGTAATGGTGAAGGCATTGGAACGGCCTATTGTTAGGCCTACACTTTGAGATAATGATGATGATGGAGAAGAACAAAAAAAAAAACGAACAAAGCAAAGAAATAAACGGAAACAATGGTGTACAGCAAGGATAAGAAGAAACGGAAAAATGAAGGATTGCGGGGATTGCGGGATGGCCGAAACGAGATTAGAGTCAGTTTTTGACACTAACAAGAATTATTAATTAATGATGAGATTCGAATAGTGTTTGACATGTCTTAACAGTTCATGGAAAATGAATAATATGGGACAGGCGTTGCCATTTGAAATTTATTAATTACCATACAAAGTAAATTGATATTTTAATTTGGGGTCCAAGAGTACAGCGTATGACACAGACCATATTTGCAGCGACCGTCCAAAGCCTCTCGGGGGAATCGACCCCACAATCCCCACGTTGTTAGGCAAGCACGCTACCAACTCGCCTACTCGGGGCGCTTAGGGTTGCCATTTCACAGCGGAGACGAACAGGTTGGAAACCCTGTTTCTGTAGCACACCTTGGGATGAGCAAATTTGTACCTCTTATACCGTGTTACAAAAAATAGATTTTTTTCTGTCCTATAAACCAAATGCACATATTCGGAAAGAGGGGAAAAAATACACGTGTATCGGCGATTTTCATGTTCACGTTAGAATTTTTTTTTTTTTTAAGTTTGAAGTATGATGCTCGTAGTGGCCTGTGTGAAAGCCTTTCGACCGATTTTTAACCCTTTTTCAGTGATACAATCGAGCTGATTTTTGGCAGGCAGACTCGTGGAAATGTCTGTATCACGGCAAATTTTTTAAAAAAAAATAGATTTTTATCAATTCTCAGATTTTCTCCAATTTTTATTATTTTTGAAAAAAATTTTTTTTTTTTTTCACTTTTCTTAGCATAACTTTTCTCTTCCAAATTTTTAAACTACTTAAGCGTTACGGAAAAAAAATGTTTTTTGAACTGAAACGTTTAAAAAAAAAAATTTAGGAAAATCTGAGAATTGATAGAAATCTATTTTTTAAAAAATTTGACGTGATACAGACCTTTCCACGAGTCTCCATGCCAAAAATCAGCTCGATTGGATCACTGAAAAGGGGTTAAAAATCGGTCCAAAGGCTTTCACACAGGCCACTACGAGCATTATACTTCAAACTTAAAAAACAAAAATTCTGACGTGTGCATGAAAATCGCCGATACACGTGTATTTTTATTTTGTATCCCCTTTCCGAAAAAGTAATTTTGGTTCATAGGACAGAATGTGTGTAACACGGTGTTAGGGGTGCCCATCACAAGATTCAATTTGAAAATTTTGATTAAAATTTTAAAAAATGTTAACCGACGATTACATCAATTTACTGAAACATTTGCATATTTTCAAATTAACTTTTAACATTCCCCATACAGCCATATGTTTACATTTCAAATTAAATAAAATAGGTATGGGTGTGTGTGGCTGCATGCATTTTCATGTTGTTGCCTGTTTAAATGTGCTGCTGCAGCATAGACTCTGCAACTATGCTTTGATGTACGATATGACAGCTTCTCTGTGGTGGTGGCTCACATAAACTCAGCCCCACGGACGGACGGACGGACGGACAGACAGAGACGATGTTCAAGTAGTTAGGTTTTTGTTGCTGTTGTTGTTGCTGTTGTTGCTCAACTACACAACAAGTCAATCAATCAATAGGTCAAACATTTTGTCATTGAGCCACACATATGTTCGTTTCGTTTGCCGTTGACGAAGAAGATCGCATGGGCGCAGAGAGTGAGAGCAGTTGTTGTAGTGGCACGTCGTGGTTGAATGAGTTCGTTCTATATGGTCGTCGACTAAACGATGTTATCGTTATTGTGATGATAGAAATATATGCACATGTACTACAAGTCTACATGCCTACAGAGGCAAAATGCACGTGCATACATACAGACAGACAGACAGAGGTATGTATGTTGCAAAAATATATACACACATAAATACATACGTATGCATTCGTACCAGTATGTTGAGCATACGTTCACAGAGATGCAGTAAAATGAGCTGGTGTAACAAATGTTAATATGGGAGCATGTATATATGTGCGTAGATCCAGAGGCAGAGATTGGGCGAGGGTAGGAGTGAGGGATGTGTGCTTGAGAGTGTGGATACAGGAGGGCAATTTGACTAGGCCTTTGTATAAAATGATGATGAAGGTCCACTTCATCTAGACTTTTTCGAGAGTAATTTAGAAATGTTTTCCCTGTTACGGCATTCTACCGTATACGTGACGGTGTGGCGCTGGAAGACTGTAAAGGCTGCGTGTAAGGGTTTCCTTTTTCTTCCACCGATGAGTTATGGGTTTCTATAGAGCAGAGTTTTAAAATCCCAAATAGAACTTAACAGTAATACAATGAAATGTATACTAATACAAGAAAAAAAATGGCATACACTTGTAATCATACGCGGTTGGCTCCCCAGCCATCTTAATATATATTTACCCTCGACAATGATTCACTGATACACTGATTCCCTGATTCCCTGATTCACTGATTCACTGACTCTGTCACGCAGTACGTAGGAATTTAAATAGGCATTATATAATAATTCTATAAATAATAATAATAAAAAAATGAATATTTTTTTTTTTCAAGAAAATTTTTTTTTTTCCACAAAATTTTTTTTTTCAAGAACATTTTTTTTTTTCCACAAACATTTTTTTTTTCAACAAATTTTTTTTTTCAACAAAAATTTTTTTTCAGCAATCATTTTTTTTTCAACAAAAATTTTTTTTTTCCGCTAAAATTTTTTTTTCAGCAAAATTTTTTTTTTCAACAGAATTTTTTTTTTTAAACAAAAATTTTTTTTTTCAGCAAAAATTTTTTTTCCACAAATTTTATTTTTTTTCGAAAGTTTTTTTACAAAATAGTTTTCTCAAAATATTTTTTACAAAATTTTTAAAATTAAGTAACAATTACTTTCTCAAGCAAGTATTCAATAACAAATTTTAGTAGTCACTATTAGTCTAGATTAGTACGAAACCATGCAATGTTATGCTATTGGCAAAATCTAGTTAATGAATTTACTGATAGGGAGTAATTAAAGACTTTTAAACGGAACACGTTATTGCGGTAGGAAAAAACCCACGATTTCAATTACCGCTTTGGCAAATTGACGAAATACATTTTTTTATAATATAAAAAGTATTTGAATTTAGAATTGGGAAATTAAAAAAAATATGTAAAACTATTTGAATTTAGAATTGTGAAAGTAAAACAAATATGTAAACGGCAATTGAATTTAAATTTGGAACAACAAAAAGTTCTAACCCTCGGTCTCGACGGTTATAGTTTTGGAGATTAAAGAGAGATAGCTATGTCTAAACATTGACGTTTTATTGCTCTGATGTTTCAGGTGGCAACGCTGTCGTTCTTAGACATGTGTATTATGTCGTTGGTCATACTATTGATAACACCGTGTTACACACATTCTGTCCTATGAAAAAAAATTACTTTTTCGGAAAGGGGATAAAAAATAAAAATACACGTGTATCGGCGATTTTCATGTCTTTGGACCGATTTTTAACCCTTTTTCAGTGATCCAATCGAGCTGATTTTTTTTGATAGGACTCGTGGAAATGTCTGTGTCACGTAAAATTTTTTAAAAAATATATTTTTATCAATTCTCAGATTTTCCCTATTTTTTTTTAATGGTTATCGTTTTTTTTAAGGTTTCAGTCAAAAAACATTTTTTTTTCGTAACGTAGTTTCAAAATTTGGTGTCTCTAAGAAAAGTGAAAAAAATATTTTTTTTTTCAAAAATAATAAAAATTGGGGAAAATCTGAGAATTGATAAAAATCTATTTTTTAAAAAATTTGACGTGATACAGACATTTCCACGAGTCCTATCAAAAAAAATCAGCTCGATTGGATCACTGAAAAAGGGTTAAAAATCGGTCGAAAGGCTTTCACACAGGCCACTGTGAGCTTTATACTTCAAACTTAAAAAAAAAAAAATTCTGACGTCTGCATGAAAATCGCCGATACACGTGTATTTTGATTTTGTATCCCCTTTCCGAATATGTGCATTTGGTTCATAGGACAGAAAAAAATCTATTTTGTGCACAAGGCAAGGGCCTGGCTTATGCCGCTGGTGCTAACTCACAGTCTCACACTTCAGCCTAAGTGTCCAAGTAAATATGTATACGTACCTACATATATATTTTGGAAGTGTGATGTTGTGGGTCGGCTGTTTCTTTTTTGCTTTTGCTTTGTTGTGCAAGCGTTCAAAACGAGTATGTATGCAAATACACTCGTATGGATGGAGGGAGGGTTGGTATGTTTCTAACACTCGTTCAACACTGCCTGAGAGTCGACGATTATAACGATGGCTAACAGCAACAATATGTTGGCTGGCCGGCCGGTCACTTATTCATAGCACTTGGCCACTTGGACAGCCGGTCGGACAGTCAGTTTGGACAGACAAGTGTTTGCCTAGACCATAATTGACTCCATACAAATTCAAGGTAATAGAACATTGAACAAATCGCACGCCCACTTCAAAACTGACACAACTCAAAATTTTTAATATTCCAGTTTTTGTGTAATACTTTGCAGAATTCATTACAAATCAGTTTTTTGCATTTTCTGGAAAATTGAAAATTTTGAGTTGTGTCACTTCTGAAATGTTTTAATTTTCAGCAAGTAATAATAATTTGTATGGAAAAAAATATAGGAATATAGAGGGGAAATTGTGGATAATTTTTTTTTTTAAATATACTTCGTTGTAAATATTTAAGCAAATCCATAAATAAATACGAATGTTATGAGCAATTATGTGAGAGTGCTCAAATGTGAATTTTTCTCCATTCTTTTTCTATATTTTTATACAATGGCGTATACGTAATATTAACAGAGTAGTGTGTAACAAGCCCAAAGCATATTTGTATTCATATGAGTTATTGAAGTTCACCACGAATTTCCACAGCGACGAAAACATTCGCTGGTTTTTCTAAATGTTGCCAACGTAGAAAAGCGGTCAAATTCGTGAATTTCTAAAGGACAAACAAGTGGCGCCGCCTGAGCCAATGAAAACCTTAACTTCTTATTAGGTCTTTTCCAATTGGCATTTCTGTTTCTTGAATAAATTGATTACAATACCGTAAATAGTTAAGAGACCTTAAGATGTGTTTCTTTCTCTAGAGCACTTGTCGCTCTGTCCGTTTATCACACTCGGCATGAGTGGTCGAGAAAAGCCCTAGATTTCGCTATAGAAACGAATACCTTTTAAAAATGACTGAGAGAGAGAGACAGAGTGGGAGAGATGAAAAACACCTTCAAAGTCCGCCACTAAGTACACCAAATATCCTTAAATAACCCTTATCATCAAAACACACAAAAAGGACAAGAAAAGAACAACAACTAAGAGAGCAATGACTGGCAAAGGATAATAACCGAGCAAAGTAATAACATGTATATATGTTGGTATGTCTGTTGGAGAATAAAGCTTTGCTACAACAAAATCTTCATCAAGAAGCATCATGAGCAGCTTAAAATTGAATGAAAAGCAACTAACAATCATACTGATGGCAGTCTTTCTTTCCAGCTCCACCTACCACTCCCCCTCCACTCATGCAACCACCACCTTCCGCCATTGTCCCACAACCGCAGAAGGAAGAATAAGATGACTGTAAATTGTGTATTTGTTTTTGATGTGTGTGTTCGTTTAGTCCTATTTGTTGTTGTTGCTGTTACCTTACCTGTCTGTCTATCTGTCCGTCCGTCCGTCCGTCCATCCATTTGTGTGTCATTGTGTTCAACGTTAAACTATTGTTTCTTGTGCCAGAATCTAAAGTGCTAAGAATCCTTCTTACTTACAATTTCCACGTTAAGTATCATTGTAAGGATGCTTTGTGCTGCACAATTCTGCACGGCGTTGATGACGACGCCATTGTGTGACGGTAATGAGTGCTTTGTTATGTGTTATTTGCTATCACTTTTGAAAGAGATTTTCGCGTTTTTTCGTCGCTTTGCCTTTTGGTGTTTTTTTGAAATGGCAAACAAAATCATTTTTACATTTAAAGAGAGTCAAATCAAACTTGTAGCATTTTAACATTAAATATAGGAGAGACGTCTCAATATATTAAGTAGATATGAAAAGAGAAATCGATTTTATTTTATTACCTTGCATCGATATGATCCAGAAAATCGGTCATCGTACACAGTAATTTAGTTTTTAACATTAATTTCTCTCTGAGTGTGCCAACGAAGAGACTAACGGTGGTGTCTGTAATATGATTGAATGGTATTTTAATTATTGAGTCGTTCTCAGTTTTGCAGTAACACATGATATAGTTACACATGATTCTGGGATTCTCGAAATGTAAATACAACAAAAAAAGGCGGCGAGGGACGACTTCATGTGTTTAGGTGTATCGATTTCACTCTCCCCACAAGAACGGTACACTAGGCTAGCACACCAATTGTTATATATTGCTAAGAGAGAGAGAGAGAGAGAGATATCTTAACTAAAAAAATAAACTCTTCTCAAAACTGTCCAATTCCACAAGGTGAAATGCCGAAGGAGACCCAACTATAACACGTTCAAATCGAAAATCAATAGAACGAAAGCAATTTCAAGGTTGTCCTTCTCTATCTTTCTAAACAATCCCCTAGGAGATTTTCTGAAATTCTCCGGAGTGCCCATAATCAGAATGTTATTGTTTTATTTATTTGTTAACGTGTGTTCTAGTTGCCTACTGCCATGATCATCCGCATCCAATAATTTGGCCTACCATCCAGTTCTACATAATTGGCATATGAAAACTCTGGGGAATCAAAAGTAAATTATTTACAGCTACCACATAATGATGCAACCTCATCAATGTCATACATACATACATACGTTCGTATGTGGTTCAATATGGTAAATAATAAATGTATGATAAGACTTGTGTATATTCGCACTTATCCAATACGCCAGTAAGTGGAAATGTAAAAAATATCCCCCACAACTGCCACACATAAGTAATTGCACACTGAGGCAGTGTGGATTCAGGGGTGATTTAACATTCATGTCCAAGGAAAAAAGGGTTAGGCCGCAGAGTTCAAGGTGACAAAAGAGGATTCACCCTCTTTTGGCGTTTTCTAAGCTAAAACTATTTTTTTTTTTTGGATGAGGAAAATTCATAAAAATTACAAAAATACAGTATGATAAAAAATATAATTTTGGCGTTTTCTAAGCTAAAACAATTTTTTTTTTTTTTGGATGAGGAAAATTCGTAAAAATTACAAAAATACAGTATGATAAAACATATTGCCACATATCTTTCAATTAATATGAGGTAAAATTCATTAAAATTAATGGAATACTTTCGATTTTATTCACAACTAGTAAGTTGTAATGCGCCTATGGCGCCCGTTGAAATATGGAAAAAAAATTGTGTTGAAAAAAAAAAATTTTTGTGGAAAAAAAAATTTTTTTGTTAAAAAAAAAAAATGTTTTTGAAAAAAAAATTTTTTTTTAAAAAAAAAAAATGTTGATAAAAAAATTTTTTCTTAAAAAAAGTATGATAAAAAATATCGCCACATATCTTACAATTAATATGAGGTAAATTTCATTAAAATTAATGGAATACTTTCGATTTTATTCACAACTAGTAAGTTGTAATGCGCCTATGGCGCCCGTTGAAATATGGAAAAAAAATTGTGTTGAAAAAAAAAAATTTTGTGGAAAAAAAAATTTTTTTGTTTAAAAAAAAAAATGTTGTTGAAAAAAAAAAATTTTGTTGAAAACAATTTTTTCCTGACAAAAAAAAATTTTTGGGAAAAAAAAAAATTTTGTGGAAAAAAAAATTTTGTTAAAAAAAAAATTCTTGTAAAAAAAAAAATTTTGGTAAAAAAAAAATTTTTGGAAAAAAAAATTTGGGAAAACACAATTTCTGTACAAAAAAAAAATATTATTTTTTTTATTATTATTATTTATAGAAAATTATAGAATGCCTATTTAAATTCCTACGTACTGCGTGACAGAGTCAGTGAATCAGTGTATCAGTGAATCAGTGTCGAGGGTAAATATATATTAAAAGATTTTTTAAAGGGCCCTTCTTGAGTCTCTCCTAGAGGGTAATGGGGCATGGTTGTCAAAGCTTCTGAAACGGAAGACACCATGCGAAAGATTTACATAGACAATTATTTGAGAGTAATCCATTGGGTGAATACATTGCGAGTTAACTTAGGTAGAGAATACAATAAGTTCCTCTCATTATAAACGTTATTGCTTTAACATGTCATGAAGGAACACGCATGGAACTTCTGTCTACTCACCGAACTGTGTACTCACTGATCTGGATGTATGATGTGGAAAGGGTCGTTTAAAATGTTGTTAAATGTTCTAAACAGAATGCGAACCTGGGTTTGTTGTATGATGGTTTCACACACTACCTACCACATTTCAGGCTATGCCATGTTATCAAGCCAGTCGTTCGAACTGCTGTGCGTTAGGTCTGATGACAACGTATTTGGACATTTTATTTACATTTGATGGAAAATCCCATTTTTCGCCTTTCCGTATACATAGGTTTTTCTCAATATCCCTGATCTCCTCTGATCTTTGTTACCTATTCAAGGTATATTTTTTTTACAAATTTTTTGTTTAGTTTTCAACGAAAATAAAGAGCAAACTACCCCTGATTGAAGCGAAGATTGAACTGGATGTTACTCATACGCACCGTGGGCCTGAAGATGCCTCTGTTTGCCATGACGACTGAAAGTAAAATTCAGTTTCCTCCGTATTTTGGTGTGTGTTACAGTTTTGTTGATTTTCTTTCTTTCTCCTCCAGTTTACCACATGACCGCAAAATAAACCTGCACACAATCACACCGAGCCACAGCATACACACACAAGTATACACATATTTATATATGGATGTGTGAATGTATGCATGTATTTGCTGACGTTCATCTATTGATTTCAATTTGTGCCAGCGCTGGTGTGTGTGCCAGCATTGTTTGCTTAAAAGCTGTAGCCACTGTTGTTAGGGGTGTGCGCGGTTTGCAATCGGAAGGGAGTACTGGGCCATGTGTGAGTGAGTGTATTACTTTTAAAGTCATATGTGAATTGATCTAAAACGTTTTTTGATTGTTATTTGTTCTATATACGCCAGCCAGCAAAACTGACTGCAAGGAAAGACCGAAACAAAAAACGGAAGCATTGCATTTGTTTGCTGTTTTTGTTGTTGGTTTTTTTTTTGTCTAGACACCATGAATTGGTTTTGCAAATTGTTTTCAATTTTTTTTCCCTTGCACTACGTATGTCTTCTACATTCTGTTGCTGTTGTTGTTGCTTATCAAAATTTGGATCTTAAGCACAGAAGCATCTTGTCTTTATTTATCGCTTGATATGTGTATAAATGTCAACAATATCGTTGTAGTGTTCGTGCGTGAGTGTGTGTGTGTGAATGTAATTGATGGTCATTATATTATTAAGGTCGACAACAAAGCCATCTTTTGTGGTCATCCATTCCAACAAATTGAAATTGGTCATAAAGTCTTTCAGTGGTTATTTGTGTATGTGAATATGATTGTGGAGGCTTTCAGCTCAAGAAGAACACGATACTAATACTTGCCCGTTCAGAAAGGGGGGGGGGGGGGGGATGTCGAGGGTGACAAATGATCCATAGGAAATAAGAGTCAACAAATGGACGGATAATAAAATGAAAAGGGAGGCAAATAATATATTCTAATAATGGATACGCGGCCATCCAGAGACTTTTATCCTTTCATTATCATGATCGGAAGACACACCATAGCGAAAATTCGTCCTTCAGTCAAACTGTTTGTATATCGAATAATTTTCCATTAAGTGACTTTCCACATACTCAAATTCATGACAAATGTCATCAAACATTACTCCCGCTGTCCTACGTCCACTACCCTGATTGTGTTTTGCTAACTCAGTACATTACATTTATAGGCAACACAACCAGCGTGTTACTCACTAAAAAAAAAATGTAGGTAACTGGAAAGCCACAGGATTTCAAGACAGACATTTTCACATGTAAATCTGTTATGAGATTTTTTCCCTTTATGAGAAACTTAAAATTGATTATCTTTTTGTATTACTGAGCAAAATAGGTTCAGGAAAAAAATTAAAATACATTAGCAAAAAGAAAAAAAAATAGAAAAAGGCGTGGAAGCGTCTGAAAATTTTCCGTATTGTAGGAATGAAAAGAAACAGTCTGGGGGAAATAGCCCTAAACCTAAAAGTCCAGGGAAGATAATCCTAATCCTAAAAGTAGGCATTGAAAAGTCATGTAATATAATCCTAAAGTAGGCAATGCCAAAGGAGTATTATTCAGCCCCTAAAGTAGGCAATGCCAGAGGAATATTATTTAAAAGTAGGCAATGCCAAAGGGGAAGGTATTAGAGACCTATAGTACGCAATACCAAAGTAATTGAATGTAGCTCTCACGTAGACAATAACAAAGGAATACCAAAAGGAAAGTAACGTAGACGTGAAATAGACAATAAACAAACAAATGTAATTTAGACAATAATAATGGAATATTTAATTCAAGTAGACAATAACAACAACAAAAAATCAATTTAGCCCTAAAGTAGGCAACACCAGAGGAATATTATTTAAAAGTAGGCAATGGCAAAGAGGAAGGCAATATCAAAGTAATGGAAGTAGACAAAAACCAAGAAAAATATTATTTAAAAGTAGGCAATGCTAATGACCCTTTATTATATTATAGCCCTCAAGTAGTTGATACCAAAGAAATGGTGTGTAGCTCTCAAATAGACAGTACCAAAGGAATGTAGTTTAGCTCTAAGTTATCACAAGGACCTCCTGGGCTCATCAGTTACATCGAATGAATATTTTTTCTTGTCACCAGTATTATCTTAGTTTGTGCAACTGAGTCACCCTGGGCCTTTGCCAACAATTTTAGATTTACAATAAAGAACCCCCTTTAAAGATATCCTGACAATATACTGTGAGGGGAGTTCCTTGGCGAGAAAAACCATCACTAGCATGCAATCAGTTGTTAGCAGTATCGATCAACTAATGGCGGTCAGTGTTAGAGGCCTCTTTAAGCTTGCTAAATCTGTAGAATTTTAGTTTTTTTTTTAGTTGACAAAGTTCTGTTTTTATAGTAAATCTTGACCATCAATGTCTATCATTTCGAGAGCAACGGTTTTTTTGGAATCATAAAAAAAATTGTAAACTTGAGTGTTTCTAGAAAATCTAAACCATCAATTTCAACCACATGCCCAGCGATCAGGGCGTTCACACAGAAATGTTTGACAAAATCCATAAAGCGATGGTGTTCTAGATTTTCGAGGTCATGTGCATCTGACGTAAATACGAGAAAATATATTCGAAGCGTGTTCAGTTTCAGATGGTTGACGCTTTTTCTTATAATATAAAATAAATATAATCGTTTCACCATTTCGAACAAGAGTTGGGGGGATAGTCAAACGTAATAAGCGGTAAATTTCTTTCCTAACTGTGGTTGTAGATCTATCAGTTCATTTTCTTAGGACTTCTCGATAAAGAAACGATAATCCACAAGTGACAGTTTCTGAAGAACAAGAGGAAATGTCTCTCCTCGCTGCATGAACCACTCCCAGTGTCTTTGACATAGAGGAAAATGCCTCTCTCCTTCCCTCTAGTTTAAAGCTCTAAAAACAATTTGCAGATAGACACTTTAGATGTCACGCCACCGAACACCTCTTCGCGATATCCACAACATGAACGCATGTCAAAAATGGCACACAAAAAAAAGATAACATTTACAACAACATTTAATGAGCCGTATCAACATTGGAATCAGCCGTGAAAACTGTGGTCTTTACGCGAAAGAGTTATTTATGTCCCATAAAACATAAAAACGTAACAGCACAACAAGAAGAAGAAGAAAAGATGCGTGAAAATGATAAAGACAAATTGTATTAACATAAGCAGAGAGAAGGAACACACCTTTTCCTTTGAACTTTAACGTCGTCGTCGTCGTCAAAACATTGTATGGACTAAGACCGTACAAGAACACATGTACAACATCTAGGCAAACATAGGTACATATAGGACTGTCTGCGTGTGTGTATGTGTGAGTGTGTACTTATGGCACATACACTCGTAATGAAATGAAAAAGGCCGACTTTTTGTTCGCCACAAAAATAGATAACAACACGAATGTCACTCAACACGGCTACCTTGGCCTCAAAAAGCATACGCACACACACGCACACACATGCGCACGTACACGTAAATACAGGCAGAGAGCAGGCGAGCGGGCGAGCAAGCGTGAGAGAGAAGAATATACGTCGAACAACAGAAATTAAAACAAATTGTTTTATGAGAAACGCATTCAGAAGATCAGGCAACAGCACGGGCCATATTTTTTTTTTGTTAAGCGTAAGTACAAAACGGTAGGTATTCGCCATGAGTCTGTATGTTCATGTACATTAGAGTGGGTAGGGGGAATTTTGTATAGTGATGTGAAGATCATTTGTAAGCAATTTTTGCCATAGCAGCCAAATGTCCTAACTGTGAAGTTTCAGAAGAAGTTCGGAAGGGCATTATGACAGAGAGAGGGAGAGAGAGAGATAGAGTGAGAGAGAGATTGGGACAGAGATATAGATAGAGGTAGAGATAGAGCGATAGAGAGAGATAGATAGAGAGAGATAGATAGGGAGCGATAGATAGACAGAGGGAGATATAGATAGAGATATATAGATAGAGAGAGATAGATAGGGAGCGATAGAGGGAGAGAGATATAGACCGATAGAGATAGGTAAATTTAGAGAGATAGATAGAGATAGAGAGATATAGATAGATATAGATAGATAGACATAGATAGGTAGAGATAGATAGACAGAGATAGATAGATAAAGAGCGGTAGATAGAGAGAGATAGATAGGGAGCCATAGACAGACAGAGAGAGATATAGATAGAGAAAGATAGATAGATAAAGAGCGATAGATAGAGAGAGATAGATAGACAGAGATAGATATAGACAGATAGTGATAGATAGAGATAGGTAGATTTAGAGAGATAAATAGAGATAGAGATATATAGATAGAGATAGATATAGATCGAAATAGAGAGAGATAGATAGATAGAGGGGTTAGGACACACTAGAAATCGACTGCTGAATGAGTTGGACACACCGCCAAAAAGTAAGACACGCCACAAAATCGTACGACAAATTTCGGGACACCCAACCAAGGAAGAGGATACGCCACCAAATCCACAGCTTGAAGACTATTACACACTACCAAACCCACTGCTGGGATAGTGAGTATTCGTACTACAATTCACTTTGGAATGGTAAACGGTATATTTTCGTTCGTGCTATAGGATCACAGATAAAAGATTAAAAATCAATTCAACCGTAGAAGGGGGAATACGGAGAGATTATTTAGATAATCCACCGAGTCTCTCCCAATTTAGGACGCGCAAGATATAATTTGTCTCCGACTGGGACCAATTGCTTAAAGTCCGTTTTGAAAGTCGAATGTTTTTTCGAGAAAAATTTCACTGGCTTTAAGATTACACACCTACTTGTAAAGTCGCCTGCATTAACGAGATGTAAGTGGTCACTGACAAATATTCTATTACCATGACACCAACCTGCGTTTGCTGTGTTGTACATGCACTCACTACCACGCAATTTTATTAGACACAATTTTTCAGAAGCTACAAGTCCGGCGGACTTTGGCTAAGGCTGGGAACAGACTTTGGTATAAAGTTGTTAGATGTGTTTGTTGTGGACGGCAATCGTAGGTTCGCAACCTGGTGGAAAAGTCAAAGATTTTTCAGCGGCTGCTTCCAACTCGTAAAGGCTGGGGACTCTATGAGTAAGAGAGTAATCTCTAAGCCATGCACAATTTCTCTAGAAAATCATTAGACGTTCAGAGCCATTTTTAAACAGCAGGTCCCACCCAGTGAGTATACAAATTATATTGTGCACAGTACACTTATTCAATGGAATTCCCCGTCAGTTTCTTCTTGGAATGTTAAAGTGTAAATAAGTACGATTTTTACTCGACCCTCTCTAATGTACATAATGAAAACACACACGTATGTGCGAATATATGTACCTCAGTATGGCTACATTGCCATCACGTCTTGGCGAACTACAACGTCATTATCATCATCATTGAACACCACCACCAACATCATCGTCACCTCATCATCATCATCGCCACCATCAGCCCTCCTCCTCATCATCATCGACACTGGCACGTTATTAGCATTATTGTGGTCGCTGCCGCTTCGTCATCAATGATTTTGCTTTTGGTTTTTTTCTTTGGTTGGTTTTCGGTTGTGGTGGTTTCTGTTCAAAACCTTCATAGGGATGCCTCTGCCCCTGTCTTGGCCCCCAGTCCCCCAACCCCCTCAATAGAGTAAGCAATAAATGTCACTTAACACTCATAACATTTTTTTGTTTGCAGCTTCTTGATTAAAAGAGAGTTGATGGTTGCGCGGTCATGCATACATGTGTATTATGAAACCACAACATTAAAAAAGATTTTGTTTGGTTTTAAAATAAATATTTTTTGTTTTTTTCAGCAAAAAAAATCCATACAGTTTTTGTTTAGTTGGAGGGCTGATCAAGATTAACTTTTTGGAAATCTTAAATTAGCAGCCACAGTTGAGTTTCTATAGAGTGGAGTGGGTAGATGGTGCGATTGTGGGTTTGGTGTTTTGCGAATACACTTTTTTTTAAATTAATATTTTTAAAAATACAAATTTTCGATTGGTGCACCGTTATTGCAGAGCTTAAACATTTTTTACAATTGTAACAATTATGTTTTTTTATAACGTTTGTTCTTTACCAAATTATAATTATCATTCCATTTGTCATACGTTGTACGAGCTCTGTGGCTGGGGAATTCTAACAGTAATGTTTTGAGTCGACTTAAGAAATTTCCACCCCAATAAATGCTCAGTTATGAGCAATAGTACACAAAATAGTTATTAATATACACAATTGATATTAATCATACGCCACCGCGTAAATAAAATCGATTTAGTGAACAGTTACTAATAATACTTAAATATCGATAACTGCCGTGTAGATTTAATTTTAATTGGTCAATATCACAGATTCCATATTTTAATTTATTTTTTCTATGTTAATATTTGTTAACCGTTGGTAAGAAAAATGTGTGAAAATTGTATTTCTGTATATTCACATACTTTTCTTAACAAATGTTTATAAAGCTGTTATAAATTTGTATGAATACAAGGGCTAGTAATTAAAATAATTTAGAATTATTTTCTTTAATATAATTTAAGAATTTCGATTTTTATTTTAAATAATTCCACATTATTTTTTATCGAAAATTATTAAAAAAATAATTCGAAATTATTAAAAAAATAATTCGAAATTATTAAAAAAATAATTCGAAATTATTAAAAAAATAATTCGAAATTATTAAAAAAATAATTCGAAATTATTAAAAAAATACTTTTCTTAACAAATGTTTATAAAGTTGTTATAAATTTGTATGAATACAAGGGCTAGTAATTAAAATAATTTAAAATTATTTTTTTAAAAATTTAGAATTATTTTCTTTAATATAATTTAATTATTAATTAATAATAATTTAGATTTTTTTAATTTTTACCAAATTATTTTTGATCGAAAATTATAAAAAAAAGTAATTCGAAATTATTAAAAAATAATTTTTAATTATTAAAAAATAATTCGAAATTATTAAAAAAATAATTCGAAATTATTAAAAAAATAATTCGAAATTATTAAAAAAATATTTTTCTTAACAAAGATTTATAAAGCTGTTATAAATTTGTATGAATACAAGGGTTAGTAATTGAAATAATTTAGAATTATTTTTTTTAAAAATTTAGAATTATTTTCTTTAATATAATTTAATAATTAATTAATAATAATTTAATAATTTCGATTTTTTTTTAATTTTTACCAAATTATTTTTTATCGAAAATTATAAAAAAAAAGCAATTCGATTATTAAAAAAATTATTAAAAAATAATTTTTAATTATTAAAAAAATAATTCGAAATTAAAAAAAAATAATTCGAAATTATTAAAAAAATAATTCGAAATTATTAAAAAAATAATTCTAAATTATTAAAAAAATAATTCTAAATTATTAAAAAATAATTCTAAATTATTAAAAAATAATTCTAAATTATTAAAAAAAATACAAAATTATTAAAAAAATACTTTTCTTAACAAAGGTTTATAAATCTGTTATAAATTTGTATGAATACAATTTTTTTTTTTAAAAAATTAGAATTATTTTCTTTAATAATTTCGATTTTTTTAAATAATTCCAAATTATTTTTTATCGAAAAAAAATAATTATAAATTATTAAAAAAAAATTCGAAACTATTAAAAAAATAATTGAAAATTATAAAAAAAATAATTCGAAATTATTAAAAAAATGTATTTTTTTAATAATTTCGAATTATTTTTTTAATAATTTCGAATTATTTTTTTAATAATTTCGAATTATTTTTTTTAATAATTTCGAATTATTTTTTTAATAATTTCAATTATTTTTTTAATAATTTCGAATTATTTTTATACACTCCATCATAGGATGGAGTATATACTAAGTTTGTCATTCCGTTTGCAACACCTCGAAAGAGTGATCTGCGACCCTATAAAGTATATATATTATTGGTCAGTGTAACATTCTAAGACATTCTAGCGATGTCCGTCTGTCCGTCTGTCCGTCCGTCCGTCCGTCCGTCTGTTGTCTGTTGAAATCACGATAGAGTGCGAACGACCAACGCTAAAAAGCTGAAATTTTGTAGGAAGATGTTTTTTGCCCATAAGCAGGTTAAGTTCGAGAATGGGCCATATCGGACCAAAGGGGAAAAAGTTCCCCTTTACGGGACTAAATATATTCCGGCCATAATCAAATTTTTCAAATATTTTTTTTCACTACATCTAAGTTCTAAGTTTATATAATTTATAGATGGGAAAAAAATCCCAAAAATGGGCGTGCTCATGGGTTCCGTGGACCCTTGGGGCCCAAAAAAGGGCCCATGATAAACATGCGCATATGGGTATCGAAGTGCAACGAAATTTACTCACGAACCCAAATATGCCTTTATTTTCATGATTTGCCCAAATTTTTTGACCCGGTTTCTGGGACTATCGGGTCACCAGCGGCCCAAAAACCGTCCCTTGACAAACATGGACATATGGGTATCGAAATGCAACGAAATTTTCTCGCGAACCCAAATATGCATTTATTTTCATGATTTGGATAAAATTTGTGATCGGGTTCCTGGGACTATCGGGTCACGAGCGGCCCAAAAACTCAGTTAGTTTTCTTATTTATTGACTTTTTAAGGATCCATGATGGAGGGTATATAAGATTCGGCCCGGCCGAACTTACTATTTGTCCACTTGTTTTTAATAATTTCGAATTTTTTTTTTTAATAATATCGAATTATTTTTTTTATAATTTTCAATTATTTTTTTTTAATAATTTCCAATTATTTTTTTTTTATAATTTTCAATTATTTTTTTCAATAATTTCGAATTTTAATTTAGAATTACTTTTTAATAATTACTTAATTTCGAATAATTTTTTTCAATAATTTCGAATTATTTTTTTTAATAATTTCGAATTTTTTTTTTAATAATTATTTTTTTTAGAATTATTTTTTAATACTTCAGATTTTTTTTTTAAGTCCATGGTCCCTTGAGATGTACTGGGTTTTCAGAATCAAGTCTCCTCTTAGATCAAGTAACCAAAAATCGTTTAACTTTACAGGATGGCGTTAAAGTGACATAGAATTTTTGGCTGGAAAAGATCGCGAACATGATGGTCGATCCCTCTGGTCCCTGGGTGAGAACGTCTCCCTGGGTTTAGAAGCTATTTAATGGCTCTGTGGATCAGCTAAAGTTCTCCCAGCCCTTGAGGTGTAAAACACAGACACCGTGGCACTTCCCGAAGACCAGAACAAATTCCGGGACTCTCCTTGACTATCCACGGTAGAGGATTCAAGTTTGACTGAAAAAGCTACTTCCACTTTAGGTTCCCTAGACTCCTTCCATGCTCCGTACAATCACAGTTAAGCATTCTACTCTGGACTCTGTGTTAAGTTTAAAGTCTTACAGACTTCATTTAACCCTCTAAGGATTGGGGTTAAGTTTGACCTCTCTACTTCACTTAGCCCTCTAAGGTCTGGTTCTGAATGCAGACGAATCCATTCGTACGCTGCTTTATGAGATTACAAAATAGTGCTATCGTTTCAATAATTTCAATGTCGAGCATGATGTGGCAAAACTTTTTAATTTGATTCTCGTATTAAAATTCCAAAGCATTAGCACAACTCCCGCGATAGGCTAATCGGTGGGTGGGGGAGAGTCGTATTATCAAAGAAGACAAGACAAGAAATGAACTCATCAAAACATTTCATAAATTTACATTAATTTATGGACCAAATCATGGGCCGCCATCGATGAAGACGACAACGACGACGACGTTGTGCATAGGAAATGAAGAACAACAACAAAAAGAGAGAAGAACAGAGAACAAGAAAAACCACCAAATATTTACTAAATTTAGCACAAAAGCACACACACTCACACACGTGCACATGCATAGGGGTCTGTCTATCTGTTGGTCTGTCGACGTATATGGGGTAAAACCTGTAAAAAGAAAAACAAACAATTTTAACTTGTGTATGTTTCCTTCCTTATGCTAAACAAGAACAACGAAATTATTAACATTGTGCTGTGGGCACTTCAAACAGAAGCCAAAACAGAAACCAAAGATTTAGCACAAACAACACACACACACACTCACCGATATAAACAACGAAAGAGTGGCGTCAAGTACGGGGCTACACCTAAAGAAATATTTACAAGTCTCAGATCAATATGATTTCATTGTGTTCGAAAGAAAAAACAACAGATTCAGATTCTTGGGGGATTACTTACTTGGCCAGAGATTTCCTACCACTTTGCCACTACCAACCCCCCCTGCTTCGCCTCTTGTTGATAACATCGAAATTGAGTTATGGGCCAAACCTTTCATGGCTGACAAGGCAAATCGAAAACGTGCGAGGATGGCTAAATTTATAACACACGCACACTCTCTCACACAACCACACACACTGTTTTGGCCTTTGACAGAATATACGGGCATTTTTAAGTTGGTGTTGCCGTTATATTTTGTTTTTTGGGTGAATAGAAGAAGAATAAGAACAACACTTTGTGTTGTTGCTGTTGCCTGGCGTTCAAAACAAACCAATTGGCATTTGGCCAAACAAAAATTTAGAGATTTTCACATGTGTGTCTGTTTGTTTGAAATCCAAAAAGAACCAAAAAAAAATCAAAAAAAAAAAAAGCACAATAGAACAAGCTTCTCTAGTGGCCATCATTAAAAAGCAAAGAATCAGAACAACAACAACAACAACCACCAAACAATTCGTCCAACAATGAACAAATGTTGCACAGCACCATCACAACTGGTGCTGTTGTTGTTGTTTTGGTATTTTTCCTCTTGGTTTTCAATAGAACCTCCTATACAGTCGATGGTTGAAGAAAAACAGCCGAGCGAAAATCGAAGCTAATGTAAAAGGCCGGCCATAAAGTGGAAGTAACATTTGGAAAATTGTCAAAAAAGCAACAACAACAACAGCAACAAAAAAGCCAAAGTGAATCTGAATTTTATAACCTTTTTGGTTTGGATGGCTATGGCTGCCAGGCTCGCAGAGAGAGCGAGGAGGGGCCAAATGTGGTAATGCTCAATGGGGTCACCTGTAATATGAAAGAAATCTAAACAAGTAGAGATGGCCGAATTAAGTTGAGTACCCTACATACACTTTGCTATGGTAATCTCTATTTTAGTTCTTGGATAGAATAGCAGATTCTGAGAAGAATTTTTTGAGAATTCCGAGAATAGTTGTTAGGTTTTCGAAGAATATTTCAAATGGCAAGAAAATATATTGATGACCTCCACTTTATGGCTGAGTGCCGAAAACGAAATGGCGATCAGTTCAAATGGCTCACCAGAGAATATGAGAGTGTGTTCCGATTCACTTATTGTCGCATAGAAAACTGCAATAGACGGGGCTGGGAAAAATGCCTGACTAGAGTCTAGAGGTCGTATTATACTTCTGAAAATTGACTTAGACCGGCTGTTCTCAAAATTGCCGTAGTGTAAATAAAGAGACAATTTGGAGATCTTTTTATAAAAGTATTACTTAGTACGGCATCGGCAAATTCCAATTTTTTTTTGGTATAGCTTCTTATTTCCTTATGGAGTTAGACGTTCTGGCTATTGACTGGGAACTAGGCATACGTTTTCTACTAATTTCCCAGGTTTCAGAGTATAAGAGAGTCTGCTTAGAAAGGGATTCGTACTTACTTCTTAAGAGATTCTGGAGAGATTCATAAACATAAAAATGACATAACACTCAAAAGACGATAAAATAATCTCCAATTGGATTTTTCTTAATTTTTGTTTCGTATAATATACTAGTAAGTTGTAATGCGCCTATGGCGCCCGCTGAAAAATGGAAAAAAAAATTTTGTTGAAAAAAAAAATTTTTGATCAAAAAAAAATTTTTGTTGAAAAAAAAAATTTTGTTGAAAAGAAAAATTCTGCTGAAAAAAAAAATTTTGCTGGAAAAAAAAATTTTGTAGAAAAAAAAAATTTTGTTGAAAAAAAAAATTTTGTTAAAAAAAAAAATTTTTGTTGGCAAAAAAATGTTTTAAAAAAAAAAATTTTTGTAAAAAAAAAATTTTGGAAAAAAAAAATTTTGGTAAAAAAAAAATTTGGGGAAAACACAATTTCTGTACAAAAAAAAATATTATTTTTTTTATTATTATTAGTTATAGAAAATTATAGAATGGCTATTTAAATTCCTACGTACTGCGTGACAGAGTCAGTGAATCAGTGTATCAGTGAATCAGTGTCGAGGGTAAATATATATTAAGATAATTTTCTTCGTTTGGGAGTTATTTAGTAGAGTCCCGGTGGCGTATGCCTAATATGACGTTTATTAATAAATTATACGTACACTACTAATTCACACTTTTACCTAATGAGGGATAAATATTTTTATACAAGGTGGCGCAAAAGTAAACTTCCGATGTTTTTTTTGTAATAAAAAAAAAATGATTATTGTGGATTATTTTTTTTTGTTCATTTATAATTTTTTTTTACATCAAGTCGAGAATATGATGTCATGTAAATGGCCGCCGCCACAGTTGATTGTCACATTAGGGGCCAATCGCAAAATTTATAGCATTTTCTGATAGGAGGATTACTTTTGCGCCACTTTGTATGTTGTTTCTTTTTCAAATTTGACCATAAGGGTCTAACTCGATTTACAACAAAATTCAGTTATTATTAACATCGTGACAATTTTTTTTTTTAAATTAATCCGCAAAAATCTACTACTG
The DNA here is from genome assembly GCA_958296145.1 of Hydrotaea cyrtoneurina. NCBI lineage: Eukaryota > Metazoa > Arthropoda > Insecta > Diptera > Muscidae > Hydrotaea > Hydrotaea cyrtoneurina. The sequence goes on along the minus strand of OY282514.1, from coordinate 16,652,471 downwards.
ATTTTTACAAGTTACAACTCATCTCCTAAAAAGCAATTGTAAGAACCGACTGTTATGACTTCTGACCACGGATTTATTAGTTGCTGTTGAGCCTTTTTTACCAGTAGTACATGACGTAGATATCATTCTCTAAAGCCCGATTTATACGATAAGTTTTTCCCCAGGTGTTTTCATTGGAAAATTGCAAGAAAAGTAATTAACGTTTACCCGATGATTTTAAATACAATTTCAAGCATTAAAAATTAAAAAAAATCAAGTTTTCCCCAAATTTCCAGTTTGTGACTAGATCAATCGCCAACAATCGTCGAATGACGTATCAGCTCAATCTGGGTGGAAAATCATGTAAATCGATTATTACTCGCAAAGTCTTTGGTATTTACCAGATGGAAATGGCCACTGAGAATTTTCAATGTTAGCAGGATACGAACCTTGATTTCTTGTATGATAGTCGCCCACGTTTACAAAATTGAACAATTTTTGTTTATTAAAAAAAAAAAAAATAATAAAAACAATTAATGTCTGCGGTGCCTTAACCCATTCATAGCCAGCGATGCCATATGACACAAACAAAGGAGTTCGTAATGTTAAAAATGTCAACGGATTCGAAACCAGGACCCTTTTTTATAAAATATAAAACTTTTTTTTTGGGAAAATGTCGTGGTCATGAATTAGTTAAAGTCTTCCCCAAGGTTTGTTCAAAACTCCTCACACCATTTGATTTTCCCGCCATTTTTGGCGGTTACAAAGAGGTCAAGGGAAATTTGTTGCTGTATGAGAGGTGGGAGGGGGGGCAGTTTGTAAACTAATTTTTATTAATTGCCTAACTAAACCCCTGCCGTCCCCAGTGAAAGTAGCCAACACCCAGCCCAGATGTCCATTTGGCTTTATCTACCAACTGCACCTGCTGTTCCACTCAACCACAGCGTCTCGGACTGTATACAATTGTCTTTATTTGTGTCTGCTGTTGAATACAATTTTCTGAAATAAAATAAATAAACAAAACAAATCTCTCTCTTTCATAAAAATTATGACAATTTATTGTCAGGCCCAACCGTCTTTATGACTTTCACTCATACAGCACAGCAAGTGCTGCAAGGCTCCCACATTGCGTGTATGTGTGTGTGTGTGTTTGGCTGTGTGTAGGCTTTTGTCTCTGACCGTTTTGTTTTAATGCAAATAATTCTATTTGATTGATGAGCTACAATAATTAATTTTATTTAATTTTTCACCAGCCGCCTGCCTGCCTGCCTCACACATTCTGTTCGACGGCTGCTGCAAGACCAGATTCTTCTTCATCGTGTTGAGATTTATGTTTATAATTATGGGTTCTTAATTAAGAAAAATTGTCGCCAACAACATTGAGGAGACAATGACTTTTCTTCTCTGTCGGAAAAAAATCATAAAAAAAACACACACCACCGAAAAGGAAATCATAGTCAACGCCGAAAAGAAATTCATCACATGCAGCAGCAGTGTGTTTATTTGGTGTGAGGTGTGTGACGATATAAAGAATAATTGCATTTTGTACTTTTTTGTTGTTGTTGTTGTTGTAATTGTAGAAATATGTGGGGGTTAATGGCATTGCCAATGTTTCGGCTGACATTTACACACGTATGTGCATGTAACTTGTCAACTGGGGGAGATGTCAATGTCCCCAAACGGACAATAAATCAATTTCCTTGAAAGAAATCACTGTATTTCCTTAAAATGTCAAACAAAAATTGCATACAAATTAAATTGTCTTATTAAAATGCCTTCGAAAATATTTATGTATGATGAAATGGAAAAGATTCGTAAAAGAATGTTAAGATCTTAGTCTACTAAATATTGAGAAAAAAGAACAGAAATTCGATTTGCTTTGGGCCCAACACTGTGCATGACGAATGCGATAACACCAAATGTTGAAATATTAACACAAACATTTATTTATGGACAAACGAACGAGTGAATGTACGTTCGTGGTTATACAAGAATAAGTAAAAATAAACAATTAACTGAGGAATGCAATAGTTATGATGACTGTATACATTTCTAAAAATAATAAACTTTCTGGTGTAGAATTGGAGATGAATGGGAAGAATGGTGGAAAAGAGTCTCCATTTTAGTCGCCTCTGCAATTTCCAATAAAATAATGAAGATTATAAAAAATGGCAGGCTGTCCAATTGTAAGAAAGCCTCAACAATGAATTACATTTCTATTAACTGAACTATTTTATTTGAAAACAGTATCTCTCTTTTTTTAGTTGTCTCTACCATTTTTGTACATTTTATGTTTAATCATGATCATAATCTGGAATATTTTTTTTTTGAAACTCTATAAGTAACTGGAAAAAATAGCTTTCTCATTTTTAGTTGCCTCTACCAGTTTTGTTTAATTTATTTGGCAAATAAGTTTGTGTATATTTTACAATTCAGCCATATGCCTCTGATGGCATGGACTTTTAGAATCGAAACTATTTTATTGGATATGGTAGATGCAACCAAACTACTCCATCTATTCGACTCCTACTTTCTGTGATCGATACTTGCAGTGACCGATATTCGAACTCAAGACAGTGTTTTTGGGTAAAAACTTTACACGAATTATTATTTGCTTGAACGTTTAAAAACACAATTTTGTTGTTGATATCCTTGTTCAGAAAAAGTACTGCGTTGATTTGAAAAGATTTCAGTAAGAGAGCGCTCATCATAATCAGAAATAAAATTACTTTAACATTTTGTTTTCGGCAAATGTAAAAAAAATAAAAAAAAAAGTGGCGAACAAATGAGTCGACGGTTGGTCGCTTATTCGTACATTTGCGCTTTGTTCATTTAATTTGTGGTTCGGTCGTCCATGAATAAGAAAATATTTTCAAAAAAAAAAAGAAAAGAAAATATTTTCATTCAATTTTCCTTTCATCTGAAAACTGACCACGCTGCTATGGACTCAGTTCACAAAGTTCCACTAAAACGATATTTTGATATCATTAAATTATTTAAGGATATTTTGAAATTTTTCAAAACTATTTTTGTGATTTTATATTTTATACAAAAAAGGGGCCCTAAGTTCAAATCCCTTGACATTTTGTAACTTTACGAAATCCTTTTCTCTGTGACATATGACATGGCTGGCTATGAATGGGTTAAAATGAAAACTGAGGGAATGCGAGAAAAAAATTTTTATTTTAATATTTTTTTTCCTATAAGACCTTAAAGTGATTATACAGGTGGTTTTTTTAGCGGCAAAGAAAAAGTAAGGGATTTATTTGAAATCGTAGAGAAAAAAGAAAAAAACAAAGAAAGTTAAACAAATTTCACTGCCTGTTTCCATAAAACAAATTTGTTCGATCGTTACAAATTGTGAAAATTTAAGGCCCAATAAAATTGTTTTGTTTTTTTTTATAAATAATGAGTAATATGGTAATATGTTTTATATGTCGATATCTATCATATATCTGAAAAAAAAAATAAAATTGAATATTGTCGGAAATTCATTTTATAAGGATTCCAATATTGAAGATTTGAAACGAAGGAACAAATTCATTTTATGAAAACAGGCAGTCAATAAAAAAAATGTCAGATTTTTTTTTTTATAATATTTGTTTTGTGCCAATAAATTAATCCAACATAAATGCCGTGAAAATTAAAATTTCTAAAAAGAAAATACCTATTAAATTGTTTGGCACATAAGCCGTCTGTTTGGAAGATGTCTCCCAATAATCCTTTGGCGGGAAGTTGAGGCAAATGTGATGTACGAGAAAGAAGGTTCCATGTATGTTTGTAAATTTTAAAATTTTTAAATCTAATAACTGTAGATGTGTACCAAAGATATAATACAGAGATGTTGAAATTTGATTGTAGTTTAACCTCTTTTACAAAAAAAAAAAAAAAAAAAGTTTGCATTTCAGTTCTATCACCCTCTAACCATCAAGACTGTCCTAGTTTAAAAAAAAATATTATCCCTCCAACCGACCATATAGAAATACTGGAAAATCCTTGCAAACAAATGTTTTTTTACGAAATTAAACACAATTAAACACAAGACATCCTCAGAGCGGCGTTGGCGGTTAGAATGTTAAGAGAAGAAAACAAAAAAACACTTACCTTTATTTTGTTTGATATTTGAAGTTAATCCAATAGGAGTTTTTTTTGTTTTTGGTAAAAAAAAGAATTATTCCAAAATAAACATGTGATGGGTGTACTTTTCTTTGTAGATATTGTATTTCCGGAAAGGAAGAATGTATTCAGTAAATATCGTTTTTTTGTTGTTGTTGTTTGTATGATAAAAAATATCACTTTACATTAAATGCTTCTTTTTGTTTTTTTTTTGTTGTTGTTGTTGTCAACAATTATATATCCTTGTTTTGTTGTTTATATTTTCTCTTGTTTCTCTGTATTCTATTATTTTGGAGGAAAAATAATTTAATTAGTTATCTGTTTGAATTCCGATTTAAAAATATATTTGCACACACACAGGCACTGGCACTCTTTTGTTGTTGGTTCTTTTGGTTGGTCCACTCTTGGGCACCCCAAAAAAAAAATGCACTTCGTCGTGTGGTGATATTTTTAGCATTAGAAGGAAGTTTAGGTATTTTTTTTCTTCTTCTTCTTCTAATGTTGCTGCTGCTGCTGTTCTTATTTGTCTTCAGGCGAACCAACAAAAAAAAAACCACTGGTGTTCTTTTTCATTTCATGTGTTTCTTTCGTTTAGCACAAAACTTGTTCAGAAAGCGGGAGGAAAAAACGCATACTTTGCTTTGCTGTTCACTTGTTTTCGTCCATACACTTTGCAGACCTTAAGCATGAAGATATATGTGTGTATGTACGGTATGTGTGGTACGATTATGTACATAAGTATGTTTCATACATGTGTATATTTATAGATGAATGCGGTGGTAGTTGTTTTTGGTACAAACAAAAAAAAAATCTGTTATCAAATGTTATTGTTTGGTTTTGACTTTTTTTCTTCTTCTGCGGATTATTTTTCTTTTTTTAAATTCTGCAAAAGAATTTGTTTTCACTTGTGATGGCTTCTTTTGAATGTTTCACTTTTCTTGGCTGGAATTTTTTTTGTAATCTTCTTGGTTGTTTTTGTTTTTGTAGAGCATATTTTCACTTCCTTTCATTTCTTTGTAAAGTAAAATTTGTTTGAGATTTTTCTTTTTTTTCCAGTCTAATTTATAAAATACTTTGATAACTTTTTGGCTGCACTTTTACTGTTTTCCTTTTGTTTGGCATAATTAAAATTGTATTTTTTTTTGTTTGTATGCTTTGTAGAAAATTTATTGGCATTCCACTTTAAATGGTGGATATTTATGTATTTTAAAAATTATTCACTCATTCCGAACCAAATGCGCAGCTGTTAATTACTTTTTTGCTGTTGTATTTGTTGCGTTGACAATTCTATATTTTGTTGTTTTTTTTTTTTTTTTTTAATAAGGAAGACTTGTTGTTATTCATGCTTGTTTCTTGTGGTTTCTTTGAATATCATCTCTTTTTGTTAAATCTTTTTGTTTTGATATAAAATTTAATAGATTTATTTTTTTTTTTTTTTTTTTGGTCATAAATGTTATTTTATTTCACTGTCGTGTTATTGTTGTTGCTCGTGCAGAGGCTAATGAAGAAGTAACCAGAAAAGATGTGCTGTCGTCTTGTCAACATACATAAGTAATACAATTCCCAATTTCTTGGTTGCTTCTTTTGATTTGTTGTTGTTTTTATTGGGTTTATTTTGGATTATGCCGCCGCCGCGCATTGATACTCTCGGTAGCTCTTACAGATAAATACTCTTTAACTGCTAAAGTTGTTGTTGCTACTTATTCTTATTTTTTCACAAATTCACAAATGCAGTTGCAGATGATGACGATGAAATAAAACAAAAACACACACACACGCGCGCGAACGGCACAGTAAAGGCTGGCAGGCAGGCAGGGCAACCATACACGGCACGGTACGGCAAGGCACAATACAACACAAAGACTTGGAACGTAAGTACTCGTACAGATGTCGTATCGTATATACAACAATATTAACAACAACAGCAAAGAAAAGAGCTATTTACACATACTCTCTCACACACGCACACATAGAGAGTTTAACATACGAGAGAAGAAGGATGGATGGATGGATGGTTGACGACCGACGATGATGTCAGTTGAGATTCGCCGATTCTGATGTTCGTTCTTCTGTTGTTATTGGACGACGACGGTGTTGCTGATGTTGAATTGCAGTGCTTCGTATTAATGTTCATCATCCGTTTAGACGTTCTATACACACCGATGAACATCTTGTAACTATTTTCAAAAAGAGTACACAACCAACGCCAGACCCATCGAACCAAACAACAGAAACGACCAGACCAGACCAGACCACCAGCCAACAACAGACAGCCAAACCAAGCCAAGCCAACCAACCAACCAAGACAGTCAGCGAGCCAGCCAGCGAGCGAAATACACAGAATACAGAGTGTGTGTGCCAACAACAAACAGCACTATACAAAACTATCCAACAACATCGGCGGTAGCAGAGGCAGCAACACAGCCGCAGCAGCAGCATTAACATCACCAGCAACAGCAACAGCACCAGCACTCTGAAGTAATAACACGAGCAAACAGAAAAGCAAAGCTGCCATCATATTCATCCATCCGTCCATTGAGACACACAGCTAAATTCAAGCACACAAACCTACACACAGGCACACACACACACACGAAACATGCACATGCAAACACATCACGACTATACGACGATGATGATGTCTGGCCTTACTCACTTTTGTTAGTTAGCCTATACACGGACGACCGAACCACAAATTAAATGAATAAACGAGCGCGAACGTACGAATAAACGGCCAAGCGACCGACCGTCAAACTGATAGGCAACCGAACATCAAGCAATAAATACTCATTCGAGTCCATTACATGCTGAAGACCGACTGAAGACCACAACGCCGCGCGCCTTAAACAAGTGATAATGCAAAGAAAGCAAGAGTTAGTTAAACGAAGAGAGTCTCCCAAACAACGCACGAACACACATCTACCGAAAGCAACAGTAACATCAAAACATTTCAGAGCAAAGACAATAAGAGCGCCAACAACCAGACCAGCACACACAGTATGTATCCATCCATGCACATAGTCAGACACACATACCGACCGACCGACCGAAAATGCACCAAACACACAACAATTCAAAACAAAAGAAGAAACATTTTCGGAAGAACAAAACCGCACACACACACACACCGAAACAGCAAGAGTACACTTTTTCCACACTATCCATAACATTAACCCAACAGCCGAACGAGCGAAGTGAACTCTCCCCACACGATGACGATGAATTCGGAGCTCCCACTGAAGTGAAAATACGAACAGTGGCAGCACGAAGCACCACTCACTAACAGCAGCTGGGCTGTAGGGGCTGATGCCTACAGGAACACACACTCATACACACACACACACACTTGTTAAATGTAAACAAACAAGAAGCAACAGCAGTGGATGACAATGGCAAATGAAAATTTGCTGCACAGTGGTTTTCGCAAAGGTCAAAATGTACGTTTAATGTTCGTACTGCGGTGGTGTTATTTTGGTATTCAAAGAAAAATGTAATTTTTTTGAGATAAATGATCGGATGTTTATTTCATAATAAAGAGGAAGCTATGCCGTTAATAATGAAAGACAACATCATCCAAATGGCCACCACGACCACGCTTACAGGACCATATCCTTTTCATGAAATTGTCCATAGCCAAATCGCAAAGTGGCTGCCCTATGTCCTCGCTAGCCTCACGAATTCTATCTTTGAGGTCTTGAATCGACGCTGGGCTGTTGGCGTAGACCTTATCTTTTACGTGGCCCCAAAGGAAGAATCACAAGATCTCTGTGGCCAATTGTGATCACCTCTTCCAGAGATAACACGGTCCGGAAACTTTTCCCGTAAAAGAGCAATGGTTTCGTTACTTGTGTGACACGTAGCGCCGTCTTGTTGAAAGTCAACGTTGTCCAGATCAATATCATCCAACTCCGACCATAAAAAATCATTAATCATCTTTCGATAGCGCAATCCATTAACCATAAGTGTTGATCCATCCACATTTTCGAAAAGTAAAGTCCAAAGACCGCGCCGGACCATAAACCGCACCAAACAGTCACACGTTGAGGCTGGAGATGCTTCTCAACAATAACTCTTTGGGTTTTGCGAGCCCCAGATGCGACAACTGTGCTTGTTGACGTAGCCACCGAGGTGGAAATGGGCCTCATCAGTCAAGATGATTTTTCGATGGAATTCCGTATCATTTTCATGCATTTCAAGGGCCCAATCAGCAAAGACACCATGTTGTTGATGATCGGCCCTCTTGAGTTCTTGTGTTAACTGAAGTTTATAAGTCTTTATGCAAAATACGCTGTAATGACGTTTTTGGAATGCCCAATTCCAAACAACGACGAGGAATGAACAAACCTGAGTTTTCTTCAACACTTTGGGTTACAGCGGCAATATTCTCAGTTATTCTTGAGCGACTTGCACGGGTTTTATTCTTCACATCACTAAATTGTGCCATCAGCTCGAATTTTTCGACGACCCAGCTTTGTTAAAAACTGCAGAAAGTCCCTTCTAATTCGCAGTTCTGCATCTCTAGCCACCATATAAATCTGATGTATTGAGGTCCCCGAATACAAAAATTACCGATTTTATTTTATGGGTGGTTTGTTTTTATTTGGCTTTATATTTATTTTTAAAACTTTAAAAAAAAAATTGGAAAAAAAAAGTTTTCCGGCTTAACTTTGTTCAAACCTCGAGGCGAATTTTAAAATAATCTTGATATATATTTACCCTCGACACTGATTCACTGACTCTGTCACGCAGTACGTAGGAATTTAAATAGGCATTCTATAATTCTATAAATAATAATAATAAAAAAAATAATTTTTTTTTTTGTACGGAAATTGTGTTTTCCCCAAATTTTTTTTTTCGAATTTTTTTTTTTACAAATTCTTTTTTCAACAAAATTTTTTTTTTTACAAAAATTTTTTTTTTTTACAAATTCTTTTTTCAACAAAATTTTTTTTTTCCAATTTTTTTTTTTTTTCAACAAAATTTTTTTTTCCCACGAAATTTTTTTTTCAACAAAATTTTTTTTTCCACAAAAATTTTTTTTTCAACAAAATTTTTTTTTTCAACAAAAAATTTTTTTTTCAACAAAATTTTTTTTTTCCACAAAAATTTTTATTTTTTTTTTTCATATTCCAACGGGCGCCATAGGCGCATTACAACTTACTAGTTTAGTGATAAATTGCCTGACTGCCTGTTTCCATAAAACGAATTGGTAAGTTCCCTACAAATCGTCAATATTGAAAGCGTTATAAAATGGTTTTCTGACCTGATTCATGTTTGATTTTCAGAGATCTACAGTGGATTCGCGATTTAACGAACATCTGATTGTCCGTTCAATTCGTTAAATCGAATAGTGAATTTGGTTTTATTTTTATTTATGTAAAAACTAATAAGAATAATTCATTTCATATCTTGTAATTAACAAAAAAAAGGTATTTGCAAAAAAAAAAGTACTGGGGAATTTATTTTTTCAAAAAATGCTCATATTGTAGTTTGAGAATCTTTTCCTTTCCCTTTCTTCGACCCTCTGGTTGTTAAGCGGAGATGGTTCTTTATTATTTAATACTTAATTTCTGAACTTGTTCGTGAAATCGTTTCCTAAACTAACTTTTGTTTGTTATACACCGTACCTAGAGTAAAGTCGTGTTTTCTCTTTAAATCGAGTGTGCATTAAATCGGGAATCCACTGTATTGTGATATACGGCACACAGACCCAAAAGAATAAGCTCTCATTACTGAAAAAAAATACCTTTTATTGCTTTTTTAATTTTGACAATTTGTAACGAACGAACAAATGCGTTTTATGGAAACTGGAAAACTTAAATTTATAAAAAATTCGTCCACTTTTGTGCTTAAGAGACCACACTATATCAGAATTATGTAGTGGTTAATCATTTTCGTTGTAGCGATCGGTCTAAGTCCTCTCTTTCTTGGGTTTACTATATTATTTTTTGATAAATTTGTTTTAAACTCTTGCATCGACAAAATCGTCAAAATATGGCTTTGAAAATAGTTGGCCGTCCGTTTTATACTGTTTTCAATTCTATAAATCTTCCCCCACGTACTATTGTAATCGTTCGGATAGTTTTGGAGTTTTCTTCTTCTTTGGAATAATAACCACTGTTTGCTTGTGTTTTCAATTCAACGCTGCAATATTACCCCCCACCCAAAAAAAAGAGAATCACAACACAGCTCTCTTAAGGTCTCTAGTTATGTCCGGTGACACTTTAAAAACACAAGAGCAACAACAGTTTTGTTGTGTTGGAGCTGGCTCCCACCATCAACACACATCAGATTAAGAGAATGGTTATTTCCACCAGATAACTATACCACAAAGAGTATTTGAGTGCTCTGCTCTCTTTGATGTACAAGTGTAAGCTCTCCAGTTCTCTTGTGGTATATTTTTATCTCATAGTGTCGGGGAGATACAATATTGTATACACTTCTCTTCTCTATTTCTTATTTTCCTACCAAAACCAAGAAGGAAAAATAGGAAAACAAAAAAAAAAAAACATGAAGAAACGCAGCATATATATATAAATATATGTTGGTGTGTATGTACATAAAGTACATACAGCATCGTAGTATATTTATGTACAAATGATGGAAATGATAAGAAATGGTAAACACAAATTGGAATATTTCAGCATCCACCAACACAACAAAACAACGACGAAGGCGACTTTTTACAAATTCTTGTTGCAGTTGGCCCCATGACTACAATGAAACATGAAAGAAGAAGAAAACCGACATAATGTCACAATACCATTGATAATTGAAACGTACATACATATGCACGTACATTAGAAGACAAAACAAATCACTGTTATTGTGTGTGGCGTTTTGTTCACTATTTAAATTTATTGCAATAATCTCTCAGGCCACGTCACAGAAAAACAAAACAAAATTGTAGGTTCAACACCAAAACAATGTGAACAAAAGGTCAAATGTTAAATTAACCAAAAAAAATACGCAAAGGAAAAAAACTGAAGAACAGAAGCACACAACAAAAAAAATATATAAAAGAAACCTTTTGTACCGAACAATCACACAATTGTTGTCAAAAAATACGACAGTTGTTAAAGAAAACGAAAAACAACAAGAACGCACAAAGCAGAAAAGAAAAGTAATATATTCGTTTATACACACAGCGACCAACAGGCACACCACAAACATAACACCCCCATAGCACCTACCTCCACTGTCCCCCGCGCCAATCCCGGCGCTGCTGCCTACCCAAGCAAACAATTTGTATTTCAATTTTAAGTTGAAGACATGAACTTATGCAAAGAGAGAAAGAAGACCAACACACACACAGAGTCATACACATAACGCAATTGGTTTCAACACGATTTTTATGCAAATCATCATAACATGCGAGCGTACATACGAACTCATATATACCCACCGAGTTTCAGAATGTCAAAAAGTTGAAGAGATACAAACACACACACTAGCGACAACAACAACAACTGCAATAACAATGAAAAGTATTTGCATTAGAAAACAACCACCACTACTCGTTCTTGTACTCATGCACACATTCATACTACTCGCAGTGACTCGTGTTACGTACACATGATGACAGAGCCACAAAGCAAGAGATGGCACACACACGCAGAGGGACAAAGAACATTTCCATCGCATTTCATATGAAGGAAGAAGAAGAACAACAACAACAACCAGCAGCAGCAGAACAGCATATTGAAGACATCATTTTCTTCTTTAGAGTGAGTGAAAATCATCGTTATAAATTTATGAGATGTATCCAAGGCATCCCAGCCATCCACTTAAACTCGGCATAAGCTTATTATGTGCTCCCTACTCCCCCCCGCAATAAAGCTGCTGACATTACCTTCATGCATACATACATACATACATACCTACATACATACAATAGTTGTCTCTCATTTTGTTTGTTGCTCTTGCCTGGTGGTTGCCTTTGTTTTTGTTGCCATGTAACGGAAACGGAAGTGTTTTGTGGAATTGTTACGATGATGATGAATATGCTTTTCGTGCTGCAACAGCCAAATCGATTAAATTCAATTTCTCCCATTTCTTCTTGTTTTTTTCGTTGTTGTGTGAGAAAAATGCAATTCAATCAGCAAGTGGAATTTGTTAGCTGCTGGAGAATTTTTTGTTGTATTAAGATTTACAATATTTCTATAATCTTTCCAATGATTGGCTCTAAGTTGTGGTTAAAAGGTGTAACATATGCTTAGAAATTCGCTTACAAGACTTCCTCTGAAAGCGGCAACTGAGCCCACAAGGCTAGCGGGTGACCACTTATTCACTGTAAAATCACACTTAGTTTGGCATAACAAGCTTGGATTTATATGTGTGCATTTGTAGATCCTTGCCTCCGTATTGCTTTTCTTAGTTCTCTGCTATGAACCCTCGTACATGGCACACACAAGGTATAAACTTAGACAGGACTCGTCGGAACCGTCTGTGTTTCTTGGAATTTTTTTTTATATTAATTTCTATATTTATTACAATAACAAATTATAACACCGTGTTACACACATTCTGTCCTATGAACCAAATTTACTTTTTCGGAAAGGGGATAACAAATAAAAATACACGTGTATCGGCGATTTTCATGTACACGTCAGAATTTTTTTTTTAACTTTGAAGTATGAAGCTTGTAGTGGCCTGTGGGAAAGCATTTGGACCGATTTTTAACCCTTTTTCAGTGATCCAATCGAGCTGATTTTTTGCAGGCAGACTCGTGGAAATGTCTGTATCACGTCAAATTTTTTAAAAACAATTTTTATCAATTCTCAGATTTTCCCCAATTTTTATTATTTTTAAAAAAAAATATTTTTTTCACTTTTCTTAGCATAACTTGAAGAGACTCCAAATTTTTAAACTACTTAAGCGTTACGAAAACATAATGTTTTTTGAACTGAAACCTTAAAAAAAACGATAACCATTTAAAAAAAAAAAAAAAAAAATGTTGCAAAATCTGAGAATTGATAAAAATCTATTTTTTAAAAAATTTGACGTTATACAGACATTTCCACAGAAATCAGCTCTATTGGATCACTAAAAAAGGGTTAAAAATCGGTCCAAAGGCTTTCACACAGGCCACTACGAGCTTCATACTTCAAACTTAAAAAAAAAAATTCTGACGTGTACATGAAAATCGCCGATACACGTGTATTTTTATTTTTTACCCTCTTTCCGAAAAAGTAAATTTGGTTCATAGGACAGAAAAAATCTATTTTTTGTAACACGGTGTAATAGTCTAAAATACAAGGGCACCATCGGCCTATACTTGGTACTTATCGAAGATTAAATAATGACAATCAATAGAGTCTTTGCTTTTAAAAGTAATTTAATTGTTATGATGGTACAGCATAGAATCCTTTTGGCCCATTTTAATAGTTACTTACTTATTGCCCTTAACATTCCATGAAGGAACAGACGGAGAACTTCTCTCGAATCAGTGAGCTGTGTACGCTATAATTTGTATACTCACTGACCGAGACCTACTGTTGAAAGCCGGCACCGAACGGCTAATGCTTTTCTAGAAAAGTTTGTACATGGCTTAGAGATTGCTCTCTTACTCGTAAAGTCGTCAACATTTACGAGGTGGAAACAGCCGCTGGAAAATGTTTGATGGTCTTACCCGGTTTCGAACTCGGGTTCTTCTGTGTGATAGTCGCACAGACTACCTAATAGTTACTTTGACTATATGAATGGTTTCCCTCCGAAAGATACTGCATAATGTCCTGTTTGGACCACTGTCAATAGTACTGTGATTTTTTTATTGTTTTTATTATTGGACTGAAGGTCCAATCAGAGGTAGATAGCCCCACAAAAAAAAAGTCGAATGGTGTCAAATCGCATGATCTTGGTGGCCAGTTGATGTCGCCACGACGAGAAATTACGCGGCCAGGAAATGTTTCTTGCAATAAAGCCATATTCGCTGGAGTTGTGAGGCATGTGGCACCGTCTTGTTGAAACCACATACTCCCCAAGTCGTGTTCTTTAATAGCAGGCAAAAAAAAGTCGGTTATCATACGACCATAACGCTCCTAATTGACGGTGACAGTCGTTCCCTTGTCGTAAGGTCCAATCACACCTTCGGACCAAAGAGCGCACTAAACAGTGTCTTTTTGTGGATGTGAATGGCCTCTCTTCAATTACTTGAGGATTCTCAGAACCCCAAATACGATAATTTAGTTTATTAACATACCCACCGAGTGAGAAATGTGCTTCATAACCATAAACCATAATCTCCTCTTAAAGCATGATATGTGGCTGTGCCAGAATCACAATTTTTGGAGTAGATTTTAATAATTTGTGATAGTTAAGCGATCCATTTTCGTCAATGCCAGACTTCCAACTGAAAAGAAAAAAATTCTGTTTAACAACATAGTTTGACAGATGTCGAATTCCAGCCCTATACTTTTGAAACCAAAAAATGGATAATCCCTTATATTCAGAGTGTGATGTTTTCATGAAAAAGGTCGTAAGTCGGATACTACTCTATAAAACACTGTTCAATTTTTCGGAATTTTTTTGTACATCTCTGAAAAATTTTCCCATATATTGACGACCTATAAGTGTACAAATTCAGATTATTACTCATGGAATTGGAATTCTTCCGTTTTTTTTGGTTTTAACTTCTTTTTTTATTTTGTTTGGAAACTTTTTTTATTTTGTCACTCTTGTGAGATTTTCTAAGTTGTTTCCGCTTAATTAAAGTTAATTTCGCAACAGTGGCAATGTCGAAATTGCATAAACGCTCATTAGATGCTGATAGAAAGAGAAATATCTGCATATATTAAATTGTTAATAAGCGAAACCCCCCAAAAAAAAATCTCCGCCTTTATAGTGAAATATTAATAAAGTGTCAAATGTAAGCGGGATTAGTCATGCCAAAGTTATGTCCAAATACACCAATACATACGAACAATCATACATATGTTTATATAAGTAAGCGAAATCCTGCCAGAATCAAAAAAAAAAAAATGTGATTTTATTTTCAAAAACTTTAAATGGCGTTAATCTGTGAATTATTACCCAAAAGCATGCCAAAATGTATTAAAACATTAAAAAATACACAAAACCCTGAAACACACACCACAGGTAGAAAGAAGAAACCTCCAGCAAAAGATCTCAGATCTGCCACAAATAACGTACAAAACGTCTTTTGATGCCAAAAGTCAAAAAGAAAAACAACAACAATAACTGAGCATTAGATGCTCACTCAGACTAAGGAAACGCACACACCGTGGACTTATGTCCAAGGCCTGGTTGTAATCAACTGTAGGTTCTTTTTAGTTTCTTGCTTTCGTTTTGGCATTTGAAATGAAATAAAAAAGAAGAAACCTTTTAAAATATTTCAAACAGAAAAAGAGGGAATGCTCTTAAAGCCATTGGAGTTTGGAATCTGCAGAATGCGCCATCAACTTGGCAAGGGAGGGGCCATATTTCAAAATTCGGTACACACGCTGATGAGTTTAAGTAACCCTCAGGTCTGGCTAAGAGTGTGTGTGTTTGGCAAGTAGTTAAGTTTCTAAAATCCTTCTTGTTGCTGTCAGGAATGGACACTGGACATTCGATTCTGATGTTGGCGTTGGTGGTATAGTCATGACCACAGCCTCATGTCATTTAAGTGACATTAAACATATTTTTTTTTTCCAACAATATGCGGTTGGCCGTCATAAGTGAATACTTTGTAAGTTGCTGGGCTAAGACATCATGTGTCCATCGCTTATTTAAAGGATATTCACCCGCAAAAGCCAAATACTGAAAGCGTAGCGATGGTTGAATGTGAGTTTTGGTTTTTAGACTTTTTTTTTTGGGAGTGGCATTCATAATGTGGCCTTAAGATGTAGGAGGTTTGATCAGAATGTTTTATGTTTTAATTCAATGTCACAACGCACAGTGGTTCATAATCAACTACCAAGTCTATGACTTTCGATAAAGAAAACATTTCTGAGTTCTGTGAAAAATAGCCAGGAACTCTCATTTATACGATTTTTTTTATCTTGTAGTGCTAGTTAGCCCACGAGTAATAAAGTAAATGAAAATGAAAAAAATATGTTAAGGTTTCGGCAAATGACCTCCCAGCCAGTAGACTGGGCAGTGATTGTTCGAAAATCTCAAAACACTCACACTTTTTTTTTGAAAATTTTCACTCATTTTTGCTAACGGCAGGCCGATTGCCTACGCAAATTCCTAGGCAATGAAACATTTGAAACACGATGACATTTCCTCCATTTCGTAAAGTCATAAGCATTTATTCGATGACTGACTTATTTTTTATATAAACAAAATAAAATAGTAAAATTTCCCCCCAATTTCATTTCGTGTCTGTTTTGCTACCCCTCTTGCTTCTCTACCCCTTTTGCCAACAATCGTCGAAAGTCTTGCCCGCTCAGTGATCATGTAAATCGGGTCTTAGAGTTCCCCAACTAATTTGATTGTGTAAATTTATGGGACAATTTGTATTTTGTGTTTGAACGTTTTGTCGTCTTAAAATGAGTTGAATTTTGTGTATTATTGTCAACTAGTAAGTTGTTTGTTGAAAAAAAAAATTTTAGTTGAAAAAAAAAATGTTTGTTGAAAAAAAAAATTTTTTTAAAAAAAAAATTTTTGTGAAAAAAAAAATTTCGTCGAAAAAAAAAATTTTGTTGAAAAAAAAAAATTTTGTAAAAAAAAATTTTTGTTGAAAAAAAAATTTTGTAAAAAAAAATTTGTAAAAAAAAAATTTTGGAAAAAAAAATTTGGGGAAAACACAATTTCTGTACAAAAAAAAAATATTATATTTTTTATTATTATTATAAAGAATTCTTCGGACTTGTTTGAAGTAAAAAGAACAAAGTGTTGACGAAAATTCTTATGAAAACAAATTTGCTTGTCCATACATTTCCCCCAAATTGGTGGGCAACATTGTGTTTTTGTTTACTGCTGCTGACGGCAACAGTTCTTGAGTGAAGTTACTCTTGCGACGACATTTGTCAAATGAACATGCACGTGTACCCTAATTTTCTTTCCCCCGATAATTTTCGATATTTTTCTTTTGTTTCGAAGAGAATGCGTGTACTCAACTGGCAACAAAATAATTGAACGTATAATGGCAGGGTTAGGAGAAGGGTAATTTGCTTATATAGGGTTATCCATTTCGTGGTTTCAAAAGTATTGGGTTGGAATTCGACATCTGTCAATTTTTTTTCTTTTCAGTTGGAAGTCTGGCATTGACGAAAATGGATCGCTTAACTATCACACAAGGCGTAAAAATTATTAAATTAAATTGTTTTTTCGCAACCCACTCTAATGTAAGTAAGGTAATCTTTATTAATTCCCAGGCCCGTACATGATGTATTATCTGTTGTCTTCACTTTGTCTTTGGTCTTCTTTGCAATTATTACTTTACAGCACATAAGCCTTCATCACCGCTTCACCCCGCCCCTCCACCTCCTGGGGAACAAGTCGTCTATATCAATTTTGTATATGTGTGAAAAGACAAAGTTTAATATTTCACCCCCCAAACACCACAAAGGTTTATTTATTATTTGAAATGTAATCCGTTGCTCCAAACTATTTCAACTAGAATTTGTTGTTTTGTTTTGTTTTGTTTTACATTTATTCTCTGTTATGCTTTAAACAAAAACTAAACCAAATCGTTTTATTTGTATATTTTTATAACAATACGAGGAGTATAACTTAAAGCAACACCAACACCACCAGCATATGATGTCTGATACCATTCCTCCGTGCGCCATAAAAAAAAAAAGAAGCGACGACGACACAATTGTTTCCTCTCCCTCTCCAAAAAGTACACCAAATAAAAGAAGCGTCGCTGTCTCCGGGGGTAGCAGTGACTGGCTCTCGGATACACATTTGCCAAGTTCCAAGTTCCACCAAAGATATCGCATGGTAATATAACCAACCCAGACCGACATTCATACTCTGGTACGACTGGTAGTGCTATCATGTAAAGTAAAGTGTAAATAAATACGAATACGGGCATAAACCGAATATGAGGATAAACACCAAGGCACACAGATAATGAGCTGCGAACTGCTAAATTAACACCTTAACAAATTGCTGAACAAAAAACGAAAAGTTCTTGTAAATGTCATGAAATCAAATTCAGTTAAGCTCCGAGTAACAAAACTACAAAATAAAGCGAAAGCTCAGTACACGTGACAGTCGAATGATGCCTGCGGTTTGAGATGTAAACGCGATAGAAAAGCGTTGATGTGTGATATTGGACCCTCCTTCCTAAAAAAACATCCAATCTGTATAATTTTCAAACCATTCAAAATGTATCAGGACAGTAGGGCACGATGGCAGCTCATTCCACACCACAGAAGTTAGAAATGGGTTGGAAGATGGCAATAAATACACAAAATGTGAACTTTACTTTCTAAAATATTAGACAACTGGCGAAATCTACAAAGTTCGATGAAGTGCGAAAATCATTTGAAAATCACTGAAGAATATGAACAACATATTTTCCACAGCAGGTGCCTACCTCCGGATTCCAAAATAATTGATTAAAATAATCAATAATTGTATCGTATAACTCGGAGATGGACTCGGATCAGATATCTCAATCATACGAACAATCTAATCTGTAGAAATGACATTGACCTCCCCTGAGTGACAATGATAAAGAGCTTTTTCAAATTTTGAAAAAGTTTGGAGAAAACTCGCCCCTAAAATGTATCGATTCTTTCAAATATCGATTTTTTCAATGGACAAAAAAAGTTATTTTTGTTTTTTTTTTTGTAATGAGTAACCTACTAGACAATTCGCAATGACATTTTTCACCTTCGTTAGAATCAATTTTTTTTTTAAATAAATTTTTTGGTCATCAGTTGCCATAACTCGAAAATAAATTTTGAAATAAATTAAATGAAATAAATTTTGAAAAATTACATTAGACACGCTTCTCAATTTAATGAAAACAGATACTTTATAAGTGATACGTTTTAATTGTATAAATAACTCTCCATTTCCTTTCATGACTCAGTATTGATCATATTATCGAAATGGTCGGATTATCGATTATCTTTCCAATTATTCATGACGCTCCAAGAACATTTACTGAGGAGGATTTTTACGATTTATCGTTACATCCATCATAGGATGGAGTATATACTAAGTTTGTCACCTTGAAAGAGTGATCTGCGACCCTATAAAGTATATATATTATCGGTCAGTGTAACATTCTAAGACATTCTAGCGATGTCCGTCTGTCCGTCCGTCCGTCTGTTGTCTGTTGAACTCACGATAGAGTGCGAACGACCAACGCTAAGAAGCTGAAATTTTGTAGGAAGATGTTTTTTGCCCATAAACAGGTTAAGTTCGAGAATGGGCAATATCGGACCAAAGGGGAAAAAGTTCCCCTTTACGGGACTAAATATATCCCGGCCATAATCAAATTTTTCAAATATTTGTTTTCACTACATCTGATTTTTTTTTGGTAAAATTGTTCTAATTTTATATAATTTATAGATGGGGAAAAAAATCCCAAAAATGGGCGTGCTCATGAGTTCCGTGGACCCTTGGGGCCCAAAAAAGGGCCCATGATAAACATGCGCATATGGGTATCGAAGTGCAACGAAATTTACTTACGGACCCAAATATGCCTTTATTTTCATGATTTGCCTAAATTTTTTGATCCGGTTTCTGGGACTATCGGGTCACCAGCGGCCCAAAAACCGTCCCTTGACAAACATGGACATATGGGTATCGAAATGCAACGAAATTTTCTCGCGAACCCAAATATGCATTTATTTTCATGATTTGGATAACATTTGTGATCGGGTTCCTGGGACTATCGGGTCACGAGCGGCCCAAAAACTCAGATAGTTTTCTTATTTATTGACTTTTTAAGGATCCATGATGGAGGGTATATAAGATTCGGCCCGGCCGAACTTACTATTTGTCCACTTGTTTTTTATTATTTTTGTTTTCACAATTTTTCAACACTTTTGTCAAAATTAAAACGGTCGCATTATCGATAAAGTTATCGATATATTAACTATTGCTTAGAAATTCGCCCCTCCTCAAACATTCACAGAGTAGGGTTTAGATATTTGTGCGCAAATCGTTTCCTATTAACAGCTATTAGGCGGTCTTATTTTGGATGACCGTGGTTTTGGTAGTTAGACCCAATAAATGAGTCAAGGTTGATCTTCGAAAGAAGAAGAAGAAGACTAAAAAGTTATTTTGGTTCACTAAATTCCACAAATAAAATAATTTACATAAATAGAGCTGCGAAAGGGTTTCCGACCACCACCAGTTCCATACTGGTGTCCTTTGGCCCGTGCCAAAGTTCTTTTAGCCAAGTCTCATGTGTTTAGAAGGTTTTTAGAGGAGAAGCTTCTTTTTCGTGGCTGTGCATTGATTTATCGATTTAATTATTAATTTTTTTTTATTTATGTTTCTTGTTTTGATTTCTTGTGAGTTACTCTTCGTTTTATACAAAAATCTGAACTATAGAACAAACACGAAAGTCCTCTACATTCCACACAATATGTCGGCGATAGTATTGGGCAGAACAGAAGTCTTCAAGGTTTTTCGTAGCATTGTTGCCCAGAACTGGTTGGGATGGTAAAAATCACAATTGTGTCTTTGCCAGAATAGTGACTATCGACTTCATGATTTCTGTGGACAGTCAAATATTTGCCAGCCCATAAACACCAATTCACACATGCCAGTTTGAAAAACAATTTGTCATTGAATAATTGACAATTGTTTTGAAATGTTTAATTGTTTTCGTACGTACACCAACAAAAAGTTAAAATCTTTGTAAGAAATTCCCCCCCAAAACAAAAAAACTAAAAATAATGATACAAACTTAACGTTTGTGGTAGTGTGTCATTGCATTAAAGAAGAAAAAAAAAGAGAGAAACACTAATGGAATTTTGATGAAATGTCAAATCTTTGACATTTGTCCATTAACGAAAAATTAACACTTAAAAAAAAAAAAAAAAAAAAGACGTAGAAACAAAATCTACGGACATTTTTGTGTGTTTAAACAAAATCGTAACGTGACAAACACCAAACAACAACAACACGAATAAAAGAAGTAACAAAATACATTTAATCAAATTATTACCATACATACAGACGGACAGACGAAGGATGGAGGGACAAATGGACGGACGGCAGGCCGGCAATGGGACAGACACCGACACACGCACATGGAACAGCCACAGCAGCAACAACAGAAACAGAAGTTTATACACATGGAATTGATCAGGGTCTGAAAAAGAAGTGATAAAGAAATTTAAATCCAAATGTTGGTATGTCGGGATCACACGAATACACAGCGACGCACAAACATACATATGTATGTACATGTGTATGTGTGTATATTTATTTAAATGTGATATGTCTTTAACTGGAAGTAAACAGTTGGAAATGGAACCACCAGCCAATAAACCATCCACACCACACCATCCATGCACAATAAAGCACTCGGGCGTACCTCCGCGCAAATATGAAATTTAAATGCCCCAAAGGCAAACAAAGGCATGTAATTACATACGTATGTATGTATGTATGTATATATTTATGTGCGTCTCTCCGTTCGGCTGTCTATAATGCCAACGACAACAAATCCAAAGCTTCTTAAAGATTTCATAAATTTGTGTGTTATCAAATCGGCGACTCGACTGGCTGATGGTGGGGGCTTGTGACAGTGACAGTGACACTTCGACACACTCTCCCCAAAAAGAATGAAGAAGGCATACCGAAATTAAGGCCGGTCCATTGATTTGCAAGTTTCTGGGTATGACCCCCCCTCCCTTTCTGATCACACTTTCGTGTGATAACGGCTTAAGACAATCTCTGTTTGTGTCCCATACAGAACACAACATTAGTTGGTTCAATAGAATTTGCTGAAATGATCAGATCAATGGTGAGCGCTATTCACAAATCCCCGTATGATCTCGGTAATAAAATGTGATAACAGGGACATCGGGACATCATAACGGTGGTGTAGAGGGCTACAAGGTGTCAGTATCAGTCAAACCAACAACGTCGCACAGTGAGAGGAAACAAAAACCATTTTGGAAATAATTTCGCAAACCAATAATCGAAATGTTTTCACCACATGTTTGAGGTCACGTGATGGCTGTAATGATTAGATAAAGACAGACATAATCATATCGCACATATTCTACTAAAAAGGCACAACTCAAAATTGGTCATTTTCTAGTTAATTGTATACATTATCTACACCGAAAAAAAAATGTATACGAAATCGTCATAATATTGATATTTTTAACCTACAGATCTGAGCCGATACGCAATCTTATTAAAATGATACTAGCCATCGTATTAATATGATATTTCTTTATTTGAAATGAAAAATGTAAAATTGATACTATAATAGTATCTTTTTGATACTGCATAGTATTAAACGGATTGTAAAATTATCAGAAATCAGTATCAAATACATACGAAAACATATTAATTTGATAAGTCGTCAATGTAAAAAATATACGAAATTAGTATCAAATATATACGAAAGCATATCAATTTGATACGATTGCAGCGTCCAAAATATACGAAATTAGTATCAAATACATACGAAAACATATTAATTTGATAAGTCTTCAATTTAAAAAATATACAAAATTAGTATCAAATATATACGAAAGCATATCAATTTGATACGATTGCAATGTCCAAAATATACGAAATTTGTATCAAATATTTTTTTTTTATATTAAATTTTGTCTTTATTGAAGCGAATACATTATGCATACATAATACATTATTACATTTCATATCTGCGTCTTAACTAACAAAATTTTATATAAGTAATTTAAATTTTAAAAAGTTTTATTTCTAACTAGACGAGTTCCATCCGGTGTATAATACAAATATTTTAAGTTTGTATTAAGATACATACATATATAAGTATATCGGTATTTATTACTTTCATTGACAGCATCTTTGGAAAGAGATTCAAGAAGACTTCGATAGGTCTTTTCCTTCACGTTAGACTTGTAAAATATTGTCAACTTTGAGCATAATTCCTGCCATTTATCCATTAATTTGTTTTCTGACAAAGGAAACAATTTTTCGAAATCAAAATTTATCTGAAATATATAGATATAATAATACTATTATAATAATAATTCAATAGTGCCTTGAATTAAGAACATGATACCTACCAATTTATATGCAGTTGCCTGTGAGTAAAAATGCCAATGGTCTACAATTTGGCTTACTGATTTGGCACTTTTTACATATTTAAGACGATATTCAAATGTAGATGCACATATTTCCAAAGATTCGCATTCGTCTCCACTCATGAAACGCATCTTATTCCTGGCCGATTCAACACTCTCATCTTCACTAGAATCAACGACATCTTCAGATGATTTTCAGATGTTTATCACAAAATAAAGTTTTATGTATATTGTTTTTTTATTGTTTGTATTGTCTTATTTAGAACTATTTTTGAAATGTTTGTTCTTTTTATATCGAATTGATTTGTTCACAATTACACTTTTAAAGTTTAATCCTCACTGGTTCACAGGTTTACACGCGTCTACTTGCAGAAACAAAATCACAATGACGCTATGAGCACGCTTGCATGAAATATAATAACGGTACTGATCACTTACCTTCTCGCACTTATAGAGAGTAAATAAGGCAATCGAAATCAATGTCAACTTTGATACGAAAAATGTGAAATATACATTAATATTGTAATATTATGGTAAAACGTTATTTGAAACGAAATAATATCAAATTGATACTAGAAATGACTATTTGATAAGATTTATGAAATAATGATACGCAAAATATAGTTTTGATACTGATCTAACATAAAAATGATATTAAAATGTAATTTCATTAAAGAATTGCTCGGATATTGAAAATGTAATATTAATACGAAAAATTAATACGCCAGTGTAAAACACTTTAGTATTAATATGATGATTTTCGTATCAGATAGATATTAAAAACTATTAATTTGATATTTTTAGTATCAATCTGATATTTTTTAATCTATATTTGATATTTTTCAATTTATACGAGAATTGATACGGGTTTATCAATCTTCGGATTCGGCGGAATTTTTTCGGTGTACCAGATGAAAAGAGATTACTTTAGAGAAATAATGAGACAGATCGACAGATAAGTAGAGAGTTCGGAAAGGAAAGTGAAACCAATCGAGAAACTGAGGTAACGAATGACTGGTGGATAGATCGGAGCTTACCACTGGTTAAGACCTCATACATAACGGTAGGCACTGGGTTTTTGAGGGGCAATTGGAGCGTTTCTGCATAAAAAATTAAAATGGACAAACAGGGTATGAATGGAACCGGAAGAACTATGGGAACCATGGGGGAACCAGAGGAAGGAAGCGAGAGAGCAAGAGAAAAGGAAAGCGAGAGAATGTGGGAGATCAGATGGAGATAGAAATGGAAAGGGAAAGAGAGCAAGATAGAGAGAAACTGGGGAATAGATCAGTGGTCGACATACACATACCACTTTACTTTGTGTTTGTGTGACTCAGTAGGTCTTTCAATGCCCTGAAATTGGTGTGTAATTTTCTAAACCCCATATGGGGAAATGAAAATGTAAAGATAAAATAAAATTAAACAGAATCAAAATTTTGTGATAGAAAGATATTTTTTGTATAATTTTCAACAATTGTTTGGGACCAAGTCTTGGGTATTTTGTTTTAAAAAGCTCCGAAAATTTGCTTTTCTTTGGCTGTAAGAGAGATATCACAGAATGAATGAGAGAGAAAGAAAGTGCCCGTGAGATAATGAAAGTGGGAGAGCAGGATTAATAGAAAACGACCGAGAAGGAAAGGGAGACAATGTCAGAGGCCAGGAGAAAGTAACTTTTTTTTTCAAGAAAAATTTTTTTTTTCAACATTTTTTTTTTTCACAATATTTTTTTTTTTCAAGAAAAAATTTTTTTTTCAACAAAATTTTTTTTTTTCAACAAAAATTTTTTTTTTCCGCAAAAATTCTTTTTTTTCAACAAAATTTTTTTTCCATACTTCAACGGGCGCCTTAGGCGCATTACAAATTACTAGTTATTAAATAATACAGAAAATTGGTTTTCTCTTATAAAAATACAACCAATTCACAGAGTTGCATTATAAGAAACGCGGAGAAGCGTGACCGTTTTTAGGCTGTTGTTTTAATTATAGATAAATTATAGATAGATAAATTAATCCCATTAATATTTTAATTGAACTAAAACAAAAATCAATTAATTTATTTATTTGTTTTTTTTTCTTCTTTGCAGCTAGACAAGGTGTGTACGAAACAAAAACCCCACTTTGGAGCCGAGCAGTACACTTTTACCAAAGCTTGGCTCTAACGAAGAGCAGATGTACATGCCGTAATCTCTTAAACCAAACAGGGATAACATGAGAACTTAAGCCCCATCCTGCATTGGTGAGTAACATGGTCTCAATCAAATAATAGTTTATATAACAAGTTCTATACCCATTCGCATAACTTCACAATGCGATGACATAAAATTGGCTCACTTATTTATGGTTTTATAATTTTGAGACAACCTAAAACCATACCCAGAAGATCGCCAAACCAATAGCAACAACAATACAAAGCTCATAATGTTCTTCGTTTTTTTTTTGTATAACAAATCACACATTAACAACGAATCAAGGTTAATCTTGCAATTAAAAAAGAGCTGCAACAACGCCTTTATCCCCAAACAGACAATGAACAAAAACCAAAAAAAAAAGCGCACAAAACTCAGACCTGCGTCCGTCCACACGAAGGCGCTTTCAATAAAATCCAAAGAATTCTTAAATCGCACAAACAAAACAACAACAACCAACTGGTTAAGGCTGCATAAATCAATTAAATTTTTGGAGTTATGGCCCAGCCATAAAAGACCACAACAACAACACGCTGTGAAATATCTGCAAAATATCGCTGCTCCAAGAAGAGGTGACACATTTCTTGACCACTCTCGCACACAATTATACTTTGTTGTTGTTATTGTTTTCGTGGCTTCTTCTTATCGCCGGCGCAGTTCAATTTTCGACTTTTATGCAAATGAGTGTCTCTTTTTTCCTCAAAGTTTTTAAACTGAAATTGCAGAAGAAACCAAAAAAAAACAGATGTGTGTTTTTTTCCTTTTGCTGCTGTTGTTGTTTTGGTCTTCCTTTTTGTTGTTGTACAATAAATATATCTTATTTATAGACTATGAATGAATCGAAGAGTGTGTGAGTGCCTGTGTGTGTGTGTCGGCTTTCCTACACGTTCGATAGGTTGGGTAGGGTTTTGGGGTTTTTTTTGTTCATCGTTTTTTTTTTTTGTGTATTTGAAAATGAGTCAATTTATGGGAATGTCCACTCAAGGCAAAAAAAGACATTTGAACTCAGTCCATTTTTATTTATGGTCGATTTTGGATTGACCGTCTGCAAACCTTTTTGTCTCCACAGCTGGTTCGCACGATAACTCCGGGAACTTAATGATCACGAAGGTGATTTAAATTTGCCTAAAATTATTACTCTACCATATTTTCGATAAAAATTGCTCAAGTGAAGGATGGAGGTGGTTGACAGGCCCATTCTGGATGAGGTGAGGTTGGGAGTCCAGTGTTTATTCCTTCCGTTGACGCATCCTGAGCGGCCCAAAAGCTGAGTCGGTCAAAAAAAAAACCAAAATTGACCAAATTTTTAAAAAATTTTAAAAATTCGAAGTCCCACCATAAATATTTTATCTGGTTGAATGCATGGACAAGTATGCAAATGCACGTAAGCGTAATCAACCCGAACCCATCTAATGCCACATTTGAAGTGTTTTGTCATATTAAATTGAAAGACTTAAAGCACAAACGGTAATGTCAACTAAAATGTGTAAAAACTTAACTTTAATAATTAATTTACAAGTTAGATCAAGACTTTGTTATTCCATTCGAAATTTTCAGTTCCCTACACGCCGAAAAATACTTCGTTTTTAAATGTTTACACACAAGTAAAACGCGTGTTTGGTCTTTATAGCAAGTAAAGCTTATTTGCTTCGAAACAAAGTTCATTTGGATGTTAATAGAAATTATTTGCTATTAATACGACGTATTTGTGTATAAGCAATAGCGTGTTTGGGGAAAACAGACAACATAACAATATTTGAGTGCAAAAATGTGTGTATTTGCAGCAGTTTTCATAATTTGTATTTTGCCTGTACGCTCTTTCAGATAATAACAAGAGAGAAGAATAAAATGAATCGATATATGGGTGTTTCCAAAGTAACGGTCGTTACCGATTTTCGGTGATTTTTGAAATAAAATTCCAACCTAAGAATATATGTCAGGAGGATTGCTTAATTTTGGACCTTCGAAAGTTCAAGCATCGGTAGCAGCCAAAAGAATTCATAAAAAATCTAATTTCAATACTATTTTTGACCATTAAAAAAGTAACGGTCGTTACTTTATAAATGTGCTGTTTTCAAATTTCGGAAACAAATATCATGTATTGTAAAATTTTGCACAGGATGTGTCAAGTAAAAAATCTCATTAAATTCTTTGTAATGTTTTCTTTAAGTAATAGGTTTATTTTCAAATCAAAGAAAATTAGTTCCCAAAAAAAAATGTTTTTAAAAAGTAACGGTCGTTACAATATAAAAAAATATACGATTTTTGTGTTTGAATTCATTTATTGTGGGTAACAAAAAAAACATATATTTTTGTTAGTATAAAGAAAATGTAAGTTCATCCTTCGGAAAATGACAGATACATTTGTTTTGTGTAATATTAGCGGAAAAATACATAACAAATAATAATTTTATTTTTGAGCTGTAAGGGGTCATTTTTTTGGAATTACCCATATAGAGATTCACAGATTGAAAGAAAAAAAGAAAATAAAAAAAACCCACAAAGGTATAGATATATATTTGATTTTTATAATCTACAAACAAGTTAATGTTTGTGGCATGAAAAAAGTATATATGTGTGTGATGCGACTTTGTTTTGCTGAAATTTTTTAAAATGACCATTTTTTGTCAGCGTGCCCCAACAACCAATCTCAAAATCTTGTTTATGTTCTCTGCGGGCATACTTTCCTTTTTAATATTTAGCCCCTTCCGTTTTACTTTCTCCTTTTAATAAACATCACATTCACATTCATCATCTTTAAGGTTTCGAAATCAAAAATGTGTTTTTTTTTTCTGTTGCGTTTTTTATGTCTTTCTTTCACAAAATTAAGTAATTTTTTGTTGAGGCAAGAGACCATGGCATGCCGTCTTTTGGGATGACTTAAAAATCCAATCTTAACAAAAAAAAATAATAAAAAAAAAAACTGTCAACTGAGACAGTGTCAACTGTGATAGACGCTCAAACTATAGCCAACATGGCTTCATTAACACATCGTCATAGACAACGATGGCCATTAAGAGGTGTCAATTTAGGTGTCAACTACTTTAAACATTTAATTTTGTCGTCATCATAAGTGTACAAGATGATGATGATGACGTTGATGGTAATGGGCAAGATCAACATATTCGTGAACTGTGTCCCCACGACCCATAGCAATGAGATTTGGGAAATGAAAAACAAACTCTTCTCGGCTGTCGGTGGCATTCATACAGATTTGATCGTATTGCCCTTATGTAAGAAGACTTTATTATTTTGTGGTTATTTTTGGTCTGAAAATGTTTCAAATTTTATTAAACACTTCTTCTGAATATGCACAATAAACATGTTTGTTTTATTGTTAATAAAATAGTGTGAAACCTTTAACCTTAGACAAATCTTTAACATAAGTGTGGCTAATTGGTGGGCGCCCCAGCTTTATTTGATTTTTGAGGTCTAGACTTCAGTCACTTACCTGGGAGGCTCAAGACAGTGGTTTGTTCTGGGGAATGACAGAGTCGCCGTGTTTAAACTTAATTAGCTGCCACGTTGGCCTAAACTCACGGTGATCTCAGCACCGGGTGAATACAATGCGTCTACCAAATGCCCCCAAATGGCGGAATGACATAAGGATAGATAACCTAAAAAGTTACATTTTCCTGGACAGTTTTTATTTCATTTTTTTCCTACCACAAAGACCGCCAGAATGGACCACGTAACCTCTCTACGCAGTGCGAATCTAACCTTGATAGATTTAATTACTTCAGGTTATTTCTTGCATAATTTATGAGTTTTGTAACTTATGATCGCAACTTAACAGGCCGTGTATCTTTATGAAGAAATAAATGTGTATCTCAAAGATACACACAGATGTTTTCATTTTCTTTCTTTTTTTTTTTTTATCAAATTAACTCTGTAGACATAATAAAACGAAGGTGTTTGTCAAAAGGCAAAATAAAAATAACGTGTAAATAGCAGCAGAATAAAGATAGTTAAATTAAAGGAAAAATGGTAAAAAACTAAATTTCTAGACCCGCTGTTTGCACTCGGGGGGCAATTACAACAATCAGAACACCACACAGAACGCAAAAGACAGAAACTAACAAGAACAACAGCAACAAAAAGTATAAAATAAGAGTACGAGACAATTGCTAGCAATAAAATGAATCCCAAAAAAAAAAAAAGTAAAATACAGAAAGCTGCGTCAAATAAGAATACCAACACAGCCAACTGAAAGAAAAATAAGAAAACGGACGTGGCATAGTGGTTACGAGGCAAAACATTGTAGTAGGACTTTCGCTTCATTTATTTCTTCCAGATTTTCAATTTAAAATGCAAATAATTTTTTTTTTCTTAAAGAAGCCAAGAGAACTGCTTTTTAAAGCACTTTTAAACTCAGTTCAAAACTAAAACAACATTCACTGGAAAAAATTACCATTTTACGACATTTCAGCAAACAAATTCGCATTAAATATATATTTATTTGTCCACAAACATTAACTTGTTTGTAGTTGATTAATATCAAATATATATGTATGTGTACTAGGTAGGGTCAATTTTTTTCTCGACAAAGCGGTTGTCAAAATTGTAATCTACGACGAATTCTAAGAAAATTTTCCAAAGAAACCATGTGTCTAAAATCAAAATCGAGCTTCCGATTTTTAACGAGAAAGTTTTCGCTTCCAGATCCACACATTCAAGGAACCGAGCGGTTTGTGCAACTACTGACTAAAGTCTCACGTCAAACTATTGAAAAAAATCGCGATGGTGTTATGGCAGTCACAGTTAAAAGTCGAAACGTAACATCTAGGATTGATAGCAAGAAATACCTTAAAAATAAGTAATGTTGAAATAAAAAGTGTGATATTTTCAAAACATCGCAAAATTGTTTATTTTAATTTTAATGAGGCGAGAGGTAACATAACTTAAAATACAAAGCCTTTTTTTTTTTTTCGAACTTGACCTTACCTTCTCAGCAAGACACCTTTCTGTAAAATGTCAGCTCTCTAGCATTATTATTGTGGACTATAGCGTGTTTTCCACAGACGGACGAAAACTTTCTCGTTAAAAATTGGAAGCTCGATTTTGATTTTAGACACATGGTTTCTTTGGAAAATGTTCTTAGAATTCATCGTAGATTACGATTTTGATAACCGCTTGGTGACTTTTTTTCGATCCATATAAATTGACCCCCCCTAATGTATACATTTCTGTGTTACTTTTTAGGTTTTTTTTTTCAATTTGTGAATCTCTGTATATCAATTCATCTTATTCTCTGGCAAGCAAAAAAATATTATGAAAACTGCTGCAAATACACACATACTCGCACTCAAACATGGTACTTTGTTAAATTTAATAAGTTTCTTGTCTGTTTTTCTTGTCTATTGTTTATACACAAATACATAATATTAATAGCAAATTAGTTATATTGGTAGCCAAATAAACTTTGTTTCGAAGCAAATAAGCTTTACTTGCTAGAAAGACCAAACACGTGGTTTACTTGTGTGTAAACTTTTAAAAAATACGTTTTTTTCAGCGTGCAAATGAGTTATTTTTGCAGCCAAATAAACTTTGTTTCGAAGCAAATAAGCTTTACTTGCTAGAAAGACCAAACACGCGGTTTACTTGTGTGTAAACATTTAAAAATACGTTTTTTTCAGCATGCAAATGAGTTATATTTGCCGCCAAATTAACTTTGTTTCGAAGCAAATAAGCTTTACTTGCTACAAAGATCAAACACTTTAGTGTGCAGAAACGAAAAGACCATCTAAAATCGTTAACAAGATTCGGTTTTATTTGAAATGCACATCAGTCACCAAAAATGTTTATAAATATCAAGAAAAAATTAACAAATTTTGAATTTACTACTAAATATTAACAACAACAAAAATTCCTTAGACACATTTCAACGAATTTCCCAGTTCCATAAACCATTCTCGAGTTAAACAAAAAACTAAAGTTATCGCCAACTGTGGTAGAATGCTGCACAGTGTGGCAATCCCACAAATAGTTGCTAATAAATGTGTCATTTTCAACTGGCTAGTCTGATTTTATGACTGGAAAATGAGAACGCTAGACTAAACCGCGTGTTTGGTCTTTGTAGCAAGTAAAGCTTATTTGCTTGGAAACAAAGTATATTTGGCTGCAAATATAACTCATTTGCACGCTGAAAAAAACGCTGAAAAAATGTTTACACACAAGTAAACCGCGTGTTTTGTCTTTGTAGCAAGTAAAGCTTATTTGCTTCGAAACAAAGTTTATTTGGCTGCAAATATAACTAATTTGCTATTAATTTTATGTATTTGTGTATAAGCAATAGCGTGTTTGGGAAAAACAGACAAGAATCTTAGTAAATTCAACAAAGTACAACGTTTGAGTGCGAGTATGTGTGTATTTTTTGATTTGTTAGAGACCACTGTGTGACGGACGACAACAACTACAAATTATTGTAAATAGTGCTGCTGATGATGGCTATGGTGATAATGATGGTGGTGGTACTGAGGACGTTTGGGGTGGTGGTGGTTCTGATGGTTTTCTGTGTTCTAGATAAGCTTCGCTAGCTAAGCACACACTCAGAAACACTAAATCGAAAAACGACTTGGGCACTCGCGTCGTCTAAGAAAGACATGCCACATTTTAAGCACAATTCCGCCGAATATATGCCGGGGTATAAGTATGTTTATTACAAAGACCGACAGACAGACAGACAGACAAACGGAGGGAGGGACGTACGGGCATATGGACCCAACTAAACAACAACAACAACACAATACGATACTGATTAGAGAAGCCGAGTCGAAGATGTATAAGAATAAGAACAACTAGAAGATGATGACGATGAGGATGTGGATGTGGATGATTGCGATTATGATGAAGACATCATCATCATCGTCGTCATAGTCATCAGCAAAACACAAAATGACAACGACAAACGTTTTCAAATGTCTACGCGCGTTTCTTAAGAACGACAATGATTTCTTTTGAGACCACTCAAAAGATGATGAAGACGACGACGACGACGACGACGACAACAAAGTGGGAACTATAGGCCCACAAAGCAAGAGATTATTATAAGAATTTAGATAGGACACCACTACAAATACTCACACACATGCAAACATTTCAAATATGTGTTAGCACACCAACAACAAGTGGCAACTTTAGCTGATTTTAAACAGACCCTTCAGTAATCACCGTCGCAAACAAAGAACAAAAAAAAATAATAATAAGAAAAACTACTGCAAAATAGAACAAATACCAGAAAATGTACAATGTGTCAAAATCTCGCCAAATGATACCCTACATCTTAAAAGATAAGTAAGTGTGCAGGTGTCTCTAATTAAAAGAGGTCGTGTGCTGTCATGCGGGGAAAACGTAATAATTTTTTGCAAAAATTTCGATGAACCAAAGCTCCACGAATGTTATTGATCATCTTAATAAGCCGGACCGTTTAAAATTTATAAGGTATCCAGCAAAGACACCACAGAGAGGGTAGACGTCCCAAGTCGTTTTTTGATGCATTAGTTCAGCTACACCCTTTAGATGTTAGACATTGGCATGACAATATTTGAAAATTTTTTGAAAAGTTTTCAAAACAAATACTGTTTTTTTTAAAACATAAAAAGTTAAAAAAGTAGGTATTTTTGTTTAAAAAAAAACATTATTTGCTTTGAAAACCTTTCAAATATTGCCCTGCCAATTACTGACATCTGGAGTGTGCTTCCGAACTAATGCATCAGAAAATGACTTACGATGTCTGCCCTCGGTATGGTCTTTGGTATCCACAATGCAGGCTTTCCAAGGATTGATTCACATTTATATTTATAATGAGAGCGCCATCTACAGTCCACAATTGAGCCAGTTGGAAGTCAAGGGCACTGGGAATGCCATACATCATGATGGCATGACTGAAGCCAATGACATTTTCGTTTTAAGATTTTAACCCACTCGATTTAAGGACGCCCGAACAAAATTAAAAATAAAACTCTGCTAATAAATCCAACGGAGGATGAACAAAGTAGACATTAGAAATAGAAAAGTTCAATCGACCAACAGAAACTAAACTGACTGAAGAATGTTAATCAACAATACATCAAGAACATTTGTTTACTAACATTTTTAACAGAGATGTTACGGCGAAACTGACGTGCTAGTTGTTATTGGTCAGCGGCTGCTGAGAAAAATGCACCTTATTGACGTCAAACATTCAAAGAGTTTTCGCATGGATCAATGACATTTTGATCTGGTCTGCCCACGTTTCGTATTCAGGGTCGTAAGCTGACGATTTATTTATTAATTACAAAGTAAATTTATATTCTAATTTTGGGTCCAAGGGTGAATCGGGGACACAGACCATATGGCTAGATTTGTGCAGCGACAGACCAAAGTCTCTGTTGTGAATCAAACACACATCCCCCCCGCTTATAGGAAAAAGCAAGCTACCATCTCGCCTATCGGAGCTTTACAAAATAATTATTTAATAGATGATTATACACTCAATAGAATTCTTTTTAAAAGTCATCTAATTGATTTCTAATCGTAATCGAAATTTAACAGCTAGGGTTAAAAGTAGATTTTGACATCGTTTGTTGAAGTGTTGCGAAAATTTCCCACTTTATGCACTTGGTCCAGTACACTGATGTCTAAGGTGCTATCATTTCCAAAACATTCAAACCTAATTAAAAGCGCGCATTCAAAATGTGAGCAAACACGATGTCTAGATTGTTTAGTTTTGGATGCTTTAAATGTTACACCTAAATTTTGTTCGTTTGTTAGCACAAATAGTGTGACATTTTCAGGGTGTGAATGCACCATTTGTACCAATTTATTTGAGAAATGACTTCACCACATGACAACTTAAACAAAATTCTTTTTTTTTTTTTAATATTTAAATTAGTTTTTTTTAAATTTTTTTTTTAATTTTGTTAAGAAAAATGTTTGAAAATTGTTATTGTATTTTGTATGTATGAATGAATTTACCATAAGACAATTTTAACAAAAATTGTTTTTTTAATATCTCCACACTAACACCCGTATTTATAAAAATTTAAAACATCTTTAATCTTAAAAATATGATTTAAACCATCTTTTAATTTTTTTTAACTTTTTTTTTATTTATTTTTTTAGTTGTTAAATTTCTTAAGAAAAGTGTGTGAAAATTTTTATTGTATTTTGTATGTGTGAATGAAACTTTAAAAAAAATAAGATTTTTGAATATTTCCACACTAACACCTTTATTTATAAAAATTTATCACATCTTTTTTTTAATTTTTTTTTTTAATTTTGTTAGGGAAAATTTTTAGAAATTGTTATTGTTTTTTGTATGTATGAATGAATTCAACGTAAGACAACTTTCAAAAAATAAAATGATTTTTGAATATTACCACTGTAACACCAGTATTTAAAAAAATTTAAAACATCTTTAAATTTTTTTTTTAATTTTTTTTTTATTTAAATTTTTTTTTTAAATTTGTTAAGAAAAATGTGTGAAAATTGTTGTTGTATTTTGTATGTATGAATGAATTTACCATAAGGCAATTTTGACAAAAATTGTTTTTTTTAATATCTCCCCACTAACACCTGTATTTATAAAAATTTAAATCATCTCTAATTTTTTTTTTCAATTTTTTTTTGTTTGTAAATTTTCTTAAGAACTTAAAAAAAAATATGATTTAAAACGTCTTTTAATTTTTTTTTTAACTTTTTTTTTATTTATTTTTTTAGTTTTTAAATTTCTTAGGAAAAATGAGGGACAATTTTTATTGGATTTTGTATGTGTGAATGAAACTTTAAAAAAAATATGACTTTTGAATATTTCCACACTAACACCTTTATTTATAAAAATTGAATACATCTTTTTTTAATTTTGTTAAGAAAAATGTGTGAAAATTGTTATTGTATTTTGTATGTATGAATGATATTACCATAAGACAACTTTAACAAAAATTGTTTTTTTAATATCTCCACACTAAAAAAACTTGTAAAAATTTCAAACACTTTAAATTTTTTTTTTCAATTTTTTTGTTTTTAAATTTTCTTAAGAAAATGTGTGAAAAATTATTATTGTATTTAGTATGTATAAATGAATTCATCGTAAGACAACTTTAAAAAAAATTAGATTTTTGAATATTTTCACACCAACCCTCGTAAAACATTTTTTTTTTTTTTGATTTAACATTTTTTCATTTTTCCTAATAACGACTTTTGTAAATTTTAATAAATGAGGTTTTGAAACTTCATTATTTTTGAGGACCCACGTAAATAAAAAATTTTTGTGGAAAAAAAAAAATTTTGTTGAAAAAAAAAATTTTTGTGGAAAAAAAAAATTTGTGGAAAAAAAAAATTTGTTGAAAAAAAAAATTTTGGAAAAAAAAAATTTGGAGAAAACACAATTTCTGTACAAAAAAAAATATTATTTTTTTTATTATTATTATTTATAGAAAATTATAGAATGCCTATTTAAATTCCTACGTACTGCGTGACAGAGTCAGTGAATCAGTGTCGAGGGTAAATATATATTAAGATTGTATTTTTTAAGAATCTGTTAAAAATCAACAACAACATTTTTTGAATCACTTGAATAAGGAATTTCTAAATTTGAATGGTTGCATACCTTTTAAACGTTTCTCCAAACATCCGTTATAAAAGATATATTCATCAAAATTCAGAAAAGTACAATTCCTTATTCACGTGATTCGCAGTGTATGTCTGAAACTTTTTCGAATACGTTTCTCAAGGTATTTAATTTTTCAAGGACATTTGTGAAGACCTTTTTATCCTGGAATGGTATAAATAGGAAAATATTGAAAGTAGGCAAAATTCTACTCTTTAATTTGACACCTATATCGGTAACAGTAGGATGTGAATGTGTATTTAAAATATTTCGAAAAATATTATCCTTTGTTAGTTTGTAAATTGCAACAGAATGATGAAAAGATAATGGCAAAAAACGCCAGTTAACTTTTTTTTTGCCTATAACTTCAGACGTATGTATATAATACGGTTCAAGTGTATCGACTTTTTTTTTAAAATTGTCCAACGGTGCCACACTCCTTTTGAGTTTGACTGAAAGAAATCTTTTTCGGTAGAACTAGACAGTGAAATTGTCAGATTTATTCATGTCAGGAATATTAGTTCCATATCATTAGATCGTTAATTTTTTACATTTCCCCTTCGGCCAAAGTTAGTAGCATTCTTTAGTTTTGTAAGGGTTTGGTTCATTCGAACTACTCGTTAGGCCACGAATGAAATCTTTGTGTACGCAGTTGGATTTAACTCGAAATAAATGATGGAAATGAGAAATCTATGTCTTCATTTTTTAAAATTGCTGTTTATATCATTTACATCCTTACAAAATATTGCAGATTAGGATAACGCTCCAATCGCACTCAATTCCCTACTAATAAGACTTCACAAATGTTTTCTTTTAAAAGAAAGAACAATTTATAGGAAAAATTAATCCTATGGGTCTGAAAAAGAAATAGCGTTGAAACGTTTGCGTGCTAGCTTTTCCTCTTTTATTTGTAAATATGTGTAGTCTACACACTATTCAGTTGAGTCGCCTTTTCCATTTCGAGACGATATCGTGAGGTTTCCCATATTGCATGAGTTCGAACATGGGGGCGTATGACAATGTATCCGGTTTACAGCATTTCCTGCACGATAGTGCACACACCAACAACACCAGTTGCGCTGAAATAAAAGTGACACAGCAAAACGCAACTTTAACAAAATCGTTGTCTTCTTAATTTGTCTTGTGGGGTGCGGGAGGCAAAACAGAACAGAAATCAAATAAATGGTCCCATTCAAATTTGAACTATTTGTACCTCACAGCCACGCAATAATTCAATTTTGACCAATTCCATTTATGTCTTCCATACACACACACACACACTCATACAAACGCGCGGAGGTTCAACTAAATTCAATTGTAAAATTATTATGGCAGATGAAGACGACACACACACACACACACAATGGTGATGGCGAAGAAGAAACATGATGACGATGGAAAAGCGCTTAATTGGCTGACTGAGCGGTCGGCCACATCTCTAACAATGTGGAAACACTCTATTAAGTCTATAATAGAAATTTTGGTCAATTTACAAAAAAAAAACGAACGAATAATTTTCAAATCGTTCTTTACTTCCAGCAAACGACTGTCCCTGTTTCTGTGCATGTGTGTGTGCTGTTATATTTCGTTTGTATTCATTCCACTTTACTACTTTTACACATGTCTTCTTCATCTTCGGGGGAATTTTTTGTTCCCCATATGACTGTCATTGTACATATTTGGCTTCCAACGACTGAATAAATGAAAGTGTGTGTAGAACTGGAGGAGAACCAAACCAAAGATAGCCACAGCCAGACGAATGACATCGGCATCGCCATCACGAATCTAATGCTTGGCAATGTGATAATGGACTTAAATTAAATAAATGAAGACAAACGAACTCAACTCAACTTGAGTCGTAGCGAGTCATGGCATCGCCGCCGCCTCACACAGCTTCTGAATGCTGCTGAACTATGGGCACAATCACCAACACATCACACCATGCTGCTGATTGTTGCTTTAGAAGAACAACGGGAACAGCATGATGATGATGATGTTGATGATAATGATGACGACGACGACGAAGAAGAAGAAGCTGCGATAGAAAGAAGTCGTCTTCTATTTCAGACAAAAACAAAAATTAACCCATACCAAACATACGGACGCTGCTCGAAATTGTTTAAAAATAGTTGATGTGACAATTGCTCACTGTCCCCACAAGTGTGTGCTGGTACATTAGGGTGGCACAGCGCTGGCCTCGTGAGTGAGTGGTTGCCAGTGAGAGTGTTCCTGCCTAGATGCACTCCATTCTTAAGTCATGCATGGTGTCAATCTGCTTAGGCGGATTTATAACACTAGTCAACAGTCAAAATGTACTCGGGATGCGATAATTTTTTCTGCGTAGATAACCTTGACATGAGCTCGAAAAACGCAATAAAATTTTTTTTTTTCGTTTGGTTTTTGTTTTATTTTTTTTTTTTAAATTTTAAAAAAAAATTTTTGGTTAATTTGTTTCGTCCGGCATAACTCGGGAACCACTAGCCCGATTTAATTGAATTCGTCTCATTTTGCTCATAGGTTATGTGACTTTACGTAAAAGTAATAAGATTTGACATTTTTTTTCATTTTGGATTTTTTATGGATTTTTAAAAAAAAAAAAATTTAAATCTTTAGGCAAAAAATAAGTTTTTTCCTTTATATATTCATTTTTAACTTGGAAACTGTTGCTTGTATAGGAAAACAATATTTGAACAGATTAAGGGAATTGTTATTTTAAATTTTTTAAAATTTAATTCAATTAAATCGGGCTAGTGGTTCCCGAGTTATGCCGGATGAAAAAAATTAACCAAAAAAAATTTTTTAAAATTTAAAAAAAAAAAAATAAAACAAAAACCAAAAGAAAAAAAATTTTTTTATTGCGTTTTTCGAGCCCATGTCAAGGTTATCTACACAGAAAAAATTATCGCATCCGGAGTACATGAATTTTTTTTCATTTTGTTGAGTAGTGTAATCACAGGCTAGGGGCTTATATTCCATGAGGAATATAACTCCCAGGGGCTCAAAAAAAAACACCTGCAGAGAAGAGCGTGGGTAGTAGGGTATCCAAGTCTATTGTCCCCTCCAAC
Source organism: Hydrotaea cyrtoneurina (assembly GCA_958296145.1). Lineage (NCBI taxonomy): Eukaryota > Metazoa > Arthropoda > Insecta > Diptera > Muscidae > Hydrotaea > Hydrotaea cyrtoneurina. The sequence goes on along the minus strand of OY282514.1, from coordinate 16,613,363 downwards.
AAAGCGGGAATGTGGAATGTGTATTGCTATTCTATAGAAATTTCTATGGTATCTTTTCGTCAGATATCCGTCGACTGGTCCATGGCGTTAAAACATTTAGCCGGAACTCTCATCCGTTCGTTGTAAAGTCAAAATTCGTTCTTCAGCCGAAGAATATTCTTCCAGCAAATGCCATTTGTGACATTCGGAAATTCAAAACAAATGTCAACTAACACTACTCCCTCTTTCCTCCCTCCAATACCCTAATTTCCTTCCGCTAACACAATGTATTGCAATTAATGGGGGGCATTCCCAGAGTATTGGTCTTCAATGCATTTCATTTATTTAAATTCAATTGGTAACTGAGCTGCTTAATGCATAAAAAAAAATATTTGTTGCCCCCCTAATGTAGGCCAGCCTTTGTGTCCACACGAAAATTCTATGTGAATCTTCTTTCGGTCTTTTAAGTGTTGATAATGTTACACAAGTAAATTGTGTTAAATGAACAAAATGTTGCCTGCCTATTGTGTGGTTGTTGTTGCTGTTGCTGCTGCTCTTTGGCTGTCTATTGCTGCCGTGGCTGCTGCTACTGTCAAAGATTAGGATGTTGATGTTGCTGATACTGGTCGCCGCTTCTTTGACGAAAAGTAGTCTTTGGGCACTCACACACACACACTCAAGCACACTCGAACATTTCACTTTCAATAGAATAACACGCACAAAAGTCATCAGCTCTGTTTCACTTTCAACATTTCCGCATTAAGATGAACTTTTGTGAGGCATTTGCTTTGGATCTGCGATCTGCTTACTGGGCGCCCCCTCCCCTCCCCTCTGTTCGCATGAACTATTTTCTTTTCTTCATCTTCATTGTGGTATGTACGCATGTACATATCTGTATGTATGTATGTCCATACGATTAGAGAAGAATGTGTCGCCGCTGTCTGTACATCAGATAATACCTTTACTTTCTTATTTTGAGGCAGACGTCCCCGAATGGAATCATGAATGTGTATGGGACCAATTGCCAAATGTAAAAGGTTTTAGTTGGAAATGTATACGTTTTTAAATGTTTTCAATTGTTGTTTTTTTTTTTATGTAATACCGTCAAATTTTCATAGGTCGAACCGTTATTATCCCGTAGTTATGGAATTACTTATAAAACTGTTTAAGGGAATTTATCACTGCCACTAGAAGATCTTCGACTTAAGGAAAATTCGACTTATGGAAGTTCGAGTTATAAAAGTTTTACTCTATTTGTATTTTGGAAAATAAGTTGCGCTTAATTTAGAAATGACGTAACTCGCATTTTCGTAAATTTACCGGAGAAGGTAAAACCTTTATAACATTTGAAAAACTTCAGACATAAATACATTTTAAAAGCAATTTTAAATTAAAATGCGCCATAAATTTTTTTTTTTTGATTTTGGTTACGCCCTTTTGTAAAAGGTCAATAAATCCGGTAGAAAGGGCGTAGCTCGCATTTTCGTAAATTTACAGGAGTAGGTAAAAACGCCCTTTTGCAAAAGGTCAATAAATCCGGTATTTTTCATCACAAATCCCTGGGATGTATATTTGACAGTGGTCTACCAAAATATGTAAAAAACGCGATTTTGAAAAAAATCGAGTTACACCCTTTCTAAATTAAGTCATCGATTTGTTGTATAGACATTTATGATTCTTCATAATACCAGGCATGTCACAGAAATGTTGCGAAATCGATTTGAATTCGTGTTTCCAAATCCTAACATTTTAATTTTGCTTCTTCGAAAATTCCTGGGTTTGTTTGATGAAATCGAAAAAAAAAATGGAAATCGAATATTTCTATAAAAAATATGGTAGCATTGAAATTAGAAACATCTGGTTTACCCACCGCCGTCAAACATTTCGATACGTCTCCACACTTTGACTGTGATTTTAATTAAAAAACTTAACAAACAAACAAATCAAAAAATATGCCTGGTGTTGCGATTGTTGCTGTGATGGAAGAAGAGAGAAAGGCACATTCTCAAATTAAATTAGATCGCCGACGTCTAAGGGATGCATCGGATCCTTTGTCCGACCACCTTGTCTCCTTTCATGTAACCTCCCGCAATATCTAGCTGGCATACCATAAAATTTATAAAAAAAATTTGCCTGAGCGATGTTCTTGTGCTTGTCCCTTTAAATTTGTAAAAATTAGCTATTAATTTTAATATTAAAACAAATTGTTACATTTCTTTGCGGAGTTTCCTTCAGATATTTTTTTTTTTGGGGTTTATGGGTTGTTTTTGGTTGAGGCTGCCAATTTTATGTCTTTGACATGCCTGATACTTAAAATGTTTAAATTATCATACTCAACGTATATTTGTTAATAAAAGCAATATTCATAATTTATTTTGAACAGAATTTCATTTCAATTTGGAGTTTAAGTTACTTAAAATATCAATTTCACTTCAGATTTTGTCATGGGTTTCAAATCGAAATATTTTTTCGTGTTCCTTTTTCTGGAGAAGCTAAAAACGTTTTGGTTTCAAAATTTTTCGATTTGGGTTTCTGTGACATGACGATTTGCATGTCGACTGACTGCACTGACGGATCTAACAGTCAACTGTATCAAAGATTTATTGTCTAAGCCACGACGACGGAACGACAACATTCGCATGTTTTTGTTTTTAGAGACAAACAGCTGTTTAGTGGCTTTGAAATCAGCTGTTTGCCAGTTAGAAAGCATACGATCGTTGTCGTTCCACATCGTGGCTTAGGCTGTTAATATGGCCCAGAGGTGTCCTAATTCCTATAGAGTTCACCTATGACAGAGCAGAATGGACACATATATTGAATAAATCTGTCATCAAATATCTGCCCTTATCTTATTTATTTATTTATTTATAGTCTAGGGAAATTACAATCCTTACAGACTAGCCTATAACTAGGAGTAAAATAAGTCTAAAATTTCATTAAACTTATTAAAAGACAATGAAAAAATCATAGTTCATATTTATAGAATTAAACTCTTTTAAGGCTCCTGATATAGGTTCATTGACAGAGTAGGTACATCTATGTACAGGCAAATTAAAATATTCTATAAAACGTAAATGTCTAGCAGTAGCGTTGAAGCCAATATGACTTAGAAGTAGAGGGCAGATATCAATTTGAAAATAAATATTAAAGAACTCTTAGAACGGCGGCTAGTTAGTGTATCAATATATATTAGCTTACATCTAGACTCATAAGAGGGCAGAGGGCTAGAAAAATGAATGGAAAATAGTGCAAATTTAATAAATTTATTTTGAAGTTTTTGAATTTGATCGATATGAAACGCTGGCATCTTTCCCAGATCTCTCACAAGATAGCTCGGTTGTTCAAGTTTTACATTGCCTGAGTTCTGTGCCACAATGACAGACGACCATGGGATTGTAAGCAGATGTGCTAGCGCAATTGTGGATCTTATGAATACTTAAACTGACTAAGTGATTATTTGAATTTGTATATGGAAATTCTGTATCCGTGCAGATTCATCAGATCTTCTGGGATTTGGACATTCCTTAGCAGACTTCTTCAAAGTCTTTCGTAGACCTCAAAGTCCTCCAAGAATCTTTCTCTCACATATTCCTAACTCAGCTGGATTCAGGACTGTGAAGTCGGAGTCTGACAAATTTGCCCAGACAAATCTGACAAATTTGCTTGACTTCGAGTTTTATTTACTCACATTTCCCATTCAAATAAATAAAAGTGACTGCCTGTTTCCATAAAACGATTTTGTTCTTTCGTTACAAATCGTCAATACTGGAAGCATTATAAAATTGGCCGCAGATGCTTTTCAATTCTGCTTTTCAGATATATGTTCGATGTCGACATTTGGAAAACGATTTCAAAAGAATAAGCTCTCACTACCGATACAAATCTGATTAGTTGCCCCTTCAATTTTGACAATTTATAACGAACGAACAAATTTGTTTTCTGGAAACAGACAGTTAATCTGTTATTATTTTTTAAAATTTGAAATATTCTCGATGTTATGAACTTTTTTTATTTTTAAGATACAAAAGAACCTCAGTGTAATATATAGAGTATAGGAATAGTGGACGGAATTACAATTTTCGAAATGTTGTTATTGAACAGCTGAAGTCGGAGTCGAGCTATTTAAAAATTCGGAGTCAAGCAGTTTTCTCTCGACTCCAAAGCCCTGGCTTGTTCAGAAATTGTATGGTTCGCTTTTTCGTACAAGCCAGCCAACATTGTTAGCTTTTAGGATCCAGAATAACTCCAGAAAATACTTTGTCATCTTTAATATATATTTACCCTCGACACTGATTCACTGACTCTGTCACGCAGTACGTAGGAATTTAAATAGGCATTCTATAATTTTCTATAAATAATAATAATAAAAAAAATAATATTTTTTTTTGTACAGAAATTGTGTTTTCCCCAAATTTTTATTTTACCAAAATTTTTTGTTTACATTTTTTTTTTTTTACAAACATTTTTTTTCCAAATTTGTTTTTTTTCCAAATTTGTTTTTTTTCCACAAAATTTTTTTTTCAACAAAATTTTTTTTTTTTGTAAGAAAAAATTTTTTTTTCAACAAAATTTTTTTTTTTCACAGAAATTTTTTATTTCAACAAAAATTTTTTTTTCCATAATTTTTTTTTTTTTTTTCAACAAAATTTTTTTCCATATTTCAACGGGCGCCATAGGCGAATTAAAACTTACTAGTTTTAATATAATATTCATTCCCTCCTGAAATATTTACCCTGCCCGACTCAAGTTCTATTTCATTCAAAATAATGAAAATATAGAATTAAAAAAGTATTTTTTAAACCATTCATTCATTCATCCATATCCACAATGACGGACGGACTTTCCACATTACACACTTGCCTACAAATATTGTTTTGAAGTACGATCTTTTTTTTTCTCTTGTTGTAACATTGTTGGTCTGTAATGTTTTTTTTTTTTTGCGTTTTTTTTCTTTTTGCTCATTTCATGAGTCTTTTTGAGAGTCATTGTCGTCGTCTCGTTGTCTTTGTAATCTTATCTTGACCTACAGAGATAATAATGTTTTCCCACTTTAACGAAAAATTGTTAAACAAATACGAAAGAAAAAAATCTAACTAAACTTAACTGAAAAGTAGTGAACAGCCATCATCCAATGAGTTCCAACAGGCAAGAGTTTCAGCAAACGCGTTGGCCTGCTGCTAATATCATATCCAAATACTACACAATTTTGAAATTATTGTTTTTAAAGTTTTCGGTTTTCTGTTGTTTTTGTGTTTTTTTTCCGTTTAGCAAAACAACATAAACGGCAGAGTACTTGGACAGAGTTGAGGTGTTAAGGCCCAAAGATAAAATTAACACTTAACAAAAGTCGATTTAATGTAAAACATTTAAAGCCCACAGACGTCAGCACTGACTGCTGCGATGGCCAACTGTTGTAAATGACAATTGGGCTAAAAATCAATTAACCGAACTTGGGAAAAGTGGTATTTGAAAATGATGCCACCAACTTAAAGGGTCTTGGAACAAAGGCATTGAGGCCTTTGTTACGAGTATTTTCAAATGTGGCCACTTCAGAGATAGTTCCAGAGTTAGTTTGCCACAACAATGGCGCTTAAGTGCTCTACTCAAATAAAATAATTATTTTTCGTTTTTTTTTTGTTGCTGCTACACGAGAGTCATTCAGACATTCATTCATTCATCATACATTGGATTCTTCTGCATGATTAACCCAAAAAGCCCAAATGGTCACACCCATTATTTGTTGTTGCTGTTGTGCGCTGAAATCGTTGTCGTTGTTTTTGCGGCTGATAAAAAGTCAATATCTAAATTATCTCTTTTGTTCACATTACCATTCCATGCTCCACAAATGGTTTTTGAGTTTTTTTTTTTTTTTTTTGGATAAAGAAGACAAATAGCAGCCTCAAACAGAGACCATGCACAGTGCATCAAATTGTGTGTTCGTTGAAATTACTTATAATTTTTGCAGCTTTAATACTGCATAATTACTTTTTTATACGTTCATGAAATTTTCACGTCTCATTATTAGTTTACTAGTAAGTTGTAATGCGCCTATGGCGCCCGTTAAAATATGGAGAAAAAAATTTTGTTGAAAAAAAAAATTTTTTGTGAAAAAAAAAAATTTTGTTGAAAAAAAAAAATTTTGTCGAAAAAAAAAATTTTCTTGAAAAAAACAAAATTTGTTGAAAAAAAAAATTTGTTGAAAAAACAAATTCTTGTGGAAAAAAAACATTTTGTTGAAAAAAAAAAATTTTTGTTGAAAAAAAAAAAATTTGGAAAAAAAAAATTTTTGTAAAAAAAAAAATTTTGTAGAAAAAAAAATGTTGGTAAAAACAAAAATTTGTAAAAAAAAATTTTGGGAAAACACAATTTCTGTACAAAAAAAAATATTATTTTTTTTTATTATTATTTTTTATAGAATGCCTATTTAAATTCCTACGTACTGCGTGACAGAGTCAGTGAATCAGTGTATCAGTGTCGAGGGCAAATATTAGGGTGGAGTGAAAACATGCTTTTTTTTTAATTTGAAAAAGTTAACCTCGGAAAGAGATGTAGTCTGGGGTCCTAATGAGGGGAAAAATAAAGAAAAAAAATTTAAAAAAATTTTAGGGGTCGCGCCACTCCCTCGAAATTTGGAAATTATCGCTATTTTGGCGTTGATTTTAGAAAAATCCTAAAAATTAACGACTTAACTTATTCGAAATTTTTGAGCTTGTTCAGTGCCCAAACAAAAGTATTTGAGGCAAATATGAGGATAATCGACTAATATTTGTAGCTTTGGTGGCGATTTCATTGTTCAGTCAATTTTCTGAAGAAGGGACGATTTGACTTATTTTACTTTTTGAAATTTTTGAACAATGAGAAAATTTTTTTTAAATTTTTTCATGCCCTTATTTCACTGTTTACGCTATTGCAAACATTTATTGACATAAAACTTTTTAGGATTTTTCTAAAATCAACGCCAAAATAGCGATAATTTCCAAATTTCGAGGGAGTGGCGCGACCCCTAAAATTTTTTTCTTTATTTTTCCCCTCGTTAGGACCCCAGACTACATCTCTTTCCGTGGTTAACTTTTTTTTTTTGAATTTCACTCCACCCTAGTAAATATATATTAAGATAAGATGTAAAATTTCCCAGCTAAACGAGCAACATTTTTTTTAAAAACTTATGCTTAATGTAAAGGGTTTTCCAACAAGAGGCATTACTTTGAATCACCCGGTAATTGCGGTAGCTGTCACTTTTGACATTTGACTAGTAGAAACTACGTCATTACTAAAAATCGAACGCATTGAAATTATTAAAAGTCACTACAAAAATTTTGAAAATCTTGCAGTCACAGTTCGCAAAACTAAAGCATTTTTGGGTCGTCGTGAAGCACCTTGTCGGACCACAATACAGAAACTGGTCGGAAAATTTGAGCTTTTGGGACATATTAGTGATGTGAAGAATAAAACCCGGGCACGTCGCTCAGGAACAACTGATCGCTCAGGAATCAGCGTGGGGGTTGTGGGTTCGATTCCCACCAGAGGCATTAGTCTGTCGCTTCAAAAATTTGGACCCTTGGGACCTTGGACCGAAAATTAGAATATAAATTTACTTTGCATTATAATAAATAAATAAATAAATAAAAACCCGGCTTGTGGCAGCTCTAAACCTTTTCCAAAAAATCTGAAAAAATGCTCAAAAACACTTTACACCATAAGCTATCAAAATCATGGTTGAACCAGCCTAGTTTAGATAGCTCACATTTGTAAAAGCGAACTTACGCTAGAGTGCACATGAAATGTATTGAACTGTTTTTGTCATACGCACGCAACCACTGTGCAACAGTATCCAAAAAAAATCCATTGCGCTGCATGGCGCACACAAGTTCTACGGGGAACACATACACAGGCACACATATGAGAGAAGTGGTGAACCCAAAACAACAAGACAAACCGAGAATAAAAGAGGATGACATAAATTTCGAAAAGTGAACCGAACGAAACGTGGACAGACATTCATACAAACTCATGTCAATTGATAATCAATGAAAAATCGTTTAAAGCGTTCGTTCTGGTGACAATGACGCTGTCGATGGCGATGGCGCAGATGATGATGACGCGATATTAGGTACTTTTTATGAGCAAAGTACAAAACGAAAAAAAAACGAAAAAACGGCACAAACTTAGATCTTGATAAATAAAACCAAACAAACACACACACAACCACAATAAAAAGTTGAGCAAAATACCAAAAAAAATTAGCATTTCCTGTTTAATGTTTGTTGGTCGATCGTTCGGTCGTCTTTTTGTTTAGTTTCGAATCAGTTTTTTCCACTGTGTGTGTGCGAGTGCTGTTTTAATTCAAACGCATCAATGATTATGATGGCACGCCCCTCCTCCAACGCTCCTTTCATATGGCCACACATATCACATATCCAAAGGTAGCGGGGCAATTAAAGATAATGCGAGTATTGAGTTGTGGTACATTTTTGAGTTGCGTCGGCATTTGCATTTGCACTCGCCATCTTTAGCTGTTCCTGTGCTCAGTTGGAACATCGTTGTTGCCGCCTGAAGCCGAGATTTGTTCTGCGCTTTTAATTGTCTCAACAGCATTGAACTTAAACTGCATTAACCCTTTGGACTAAGTGGCTGACTGGCTTGGCCCCTGGCCATAAACAAAAAGTACTACCTCGAGTACTGACAAATAAAAATTTAACAATAAAATATTGTCACAAAATGGTGGTTGTTGTTGTTGTGTGTCGTCGCTCCAAGTCATCATTTCCTTTGTTCCAACAGAAATGAAATAATTACGTTTGACTTGACGTTTGTCATGTCTTTTTTTTTCTCTGTGTGTGTTTTGTTGCTCTTGTTGTTCATATGGGCCGCCACCACTGCCGCTGTCTTTCAGCTGAACCTCAATCGTAGACAAATGAAGATTGATCGTCTGGGCCAAGGGGGTTGAAAGGTTGACAAACAACAACCAAAAAAAAAAGGTCTACACATATTGGTAACATATTTAAGGCAGCCTAGGCTTTTTTTGTTTTTTTTTCGGTTTTTGTGTTTTTTTTATCTTTTCAATTATTTCAGTCCACGATATTCTAAATAATGTTGTGCCTCGAAGTCATTCCCACTGTGCTTTAATTAAATATATTGCAAAAATGTTTGGTTTTCGTCGATCAATGATTCCACCGAAACTCTGGCTTAGTTCGGAATAAGTTCGACTGTGTTATCCTCCGACCATTTATGTAATTTTCAAGGATCTTATTTCCCCCCAAATGTCTCAGACTTGGAGGAAATTCTGTGTTTTTTTAAAAACATTTTCTGACGTTTTTAACTGACATGTTTGCGTCTGGTGAACTGGCTAGAACAGGTCAACAGGCTAGAACAGGTCAACACTAGTTCCTTATTCCTTCACCGACCTACACTGAGTAATTTAAAAAAAAACCCTAAACCCGAATAAATACCTGAAATTATCGAAAATTGGAATTGATTCAAGGAAAATTTAGATAAAATTGATATCACAATAAGAATATAAAATTCATAATAGGATGAGCTCGCATTGGATTTACAGAGAGTACATTTTTATCCGGTCTCAGTTTTCTCTCTCAAAAATAGTTCCACGAATTTGTTCTCTTACCTCACTTCACATTTCCCTAATAAATATCAAACTACACTTAAATACATCCCATTTTCAATGCTTTCTTCTGCTATCATTGGTTTATTATGTGCCAGAGTCGTTCGTAATTAGACGAGAACTAGCGCATTGTTCGAAAAACGACAAGCAATAAAGCAAAGAAATAAATCAAGTATTTCATTCTTATTATACGAATTTTCATAGTTGATTTTAAAACTATTCCATTTACATATACTAGTTTCAAGAATAACTAACTAATTCAAATTAAGAATATTCGACTTGAAATGTGGCAGATATTTTGGTGTTGGCCAACTCGGTATATTTTCAATGAGCTTAGGATGATTCCACGGGGGGAAAACTTACTATTTTTTTTAACTTAACATTCCATGACGGATCAGACGGGGGAACTTCTTTCGAATCAGTGAGCTGTGCGCGATAAAATGGCTTACAGATTACTCTCTTACTTGCAAAGTCGTTTACGATGTGGAAAACAGCCACGGCCTTACCCGGTTTTGAACCTGGGTTTACTTGTGTGATAGTCGCACACTCTACCTGTCACACCACAAACGTTGAGAAAACAAATGGACAAATAGTAAGTTCGGCCGGGCCGAATCTTATATACCCTCCATCATGGATCCTTAAAAAGTCAATAAATAAGAAAACTAACTGAGTTTTTGGGCCGCTCGTGACCCGATAGTCCCAGGAACCCGATCACAAATTTTATCCAAATCATGAAAATAAATGCATATTTGGGTTCGCGAGAAAATTTCTTTGCATTTCGATACCCATATGTCCATGTTTGTCAAGGGACGGTTTTTGGGCCGCTGGTGACCCGATAGTCCCAGAAACCGGATCAAAAAATTTAGGAAAATCGTGAAAATAAAGGCATATTTGGGTTCGTGAGTAAATTTCGATGCACTTCGATACCCATATGTGCATGTTTATCATGGGCCCTTTTTTGGGCCCCAAGGGTCCACGGAACCCATGAGCACGCCCATTTTTGGGATTTTTTTCCCCATCTATAAATTATATAAACTTAGAACTTAGATGTAGTGAAAAAAAATATTTGAAAAATTTGATTATGGCCGGAATATATTTAGTCCCGTAAAGGGGAACATTTTCCCCTTTGGTCCGATATGGCCCATTCTCGAACTTAACCTGCTTATGGGCAAAAAACATCTTCCTACAAAATTTCAGCGTTGGTCGTTCGCACTCTATCGTGATTTCAACAGACAACAGACGGACGGACGGACAGACGGACATCGCTAGAATGTCTTAGAATGTTACACTGACCGATAATATATATACTTTATAGGGTCGCAGATCACTCTTTCGAGGTGTTGCAAACGGAATTACAAACATAGTATATACTCCATCCTATGATGGAGTGTATAAAAATATGTTAGAAATTTGTTTTTGCATGGAAACAATAATATGTTTGGGGCAATAAAATGTATGTGTTTGGACACAAGCATTTATATGTTCGGGACACAATTCGGTCAGTTTTAAAAACCATATGTTTGTGTACTAACGAATTTGCTAATACGACTATTTGTTAAAAAAAATGGACATTTTGTGGATTTCTGAAATGACTGCTGGTACAGGTAACTGTTCGGAATATGACTAGACGTAGGAAGCATGTCCTCTGCAACATTTTCCCGATTGCGTCTTTACAGTAAATTGAAGTCTGTCGCAACTAGTTAACTGAAAATGGAACAAATTAGATTATAATTTCCACCAGTCACAATTTTCTTCATTTTAGCGATATGTGTGTTAACCTCTGTAAAGGGCCAGGGCGAGGACAATTTTGCGAAACATTGCCACCGTTTTTGAATGCCCTGCTCCACTCATATGTCAAACGGAAAACAATCCACCGCTAAATTCACTTGAAATTGAAAAGTGATAACAAAGCCAAGGGCGTGTGCCTGGCTAAGTCCATTGGAATAATGTGAGTTATTTATGCAAAACTCGCATCAGGTGCGTGAAATTCATTCGTTCATGTATTGAGAATTTTGGCTAGTCGACGCTGGAGGGCTGAGTCTTACACTTTCGCAGTTTTAATATTGAAACCATTATCATCAGTTTCGGATTTTTTTTCCATAAGATAAGTGTTTTTTGTGTTTATAATTAAATTGAAATATCAGTTAATTAAATTAACAGCAGCAAAAAAAAATCATATTCAGTTAAGTATTTGGTTTGGCGTCACTTCTAAAGAATAACGTATTTAAGATCATTGACATGACGTTAATGGCTGTAAGGTAAGGTCGTTATCATGTTCAGGTTGATAATTGCCAGTGTTTTTTCTTCTTCTTGCATACTCGGCAAAATGCAGGGAATTTGCTAAAAAGAGTTAAAGGCAAAGAATAGCAACAGTAATTTAATTGACATTCAGTTGGGTGAGAAACATTTTTTCCGTCAGTCTGAAAAGATCCGGAGGTTATGATTCTTTCAAATGTATCCCCATGTTCAAATTCAATGTTTAGACCCGATTTGTAGAGGAGACATTTTCATTATCCAGGAGTTTTTGAGACGTCCCGTAACCCTCTACGAGGGAACTTGCTCAGCAGTCCCCTCCAAAATTCATTTTTGTCTAAATTGTCTTTGTTAGAAAAAAACAAAATGTTTCCTTACAACTTTGCCTCAGAATTCAAAAATCGTTTCTTTGAGCCATGTTCATTCATTTGGTGTCACGCTCGTTGTTGTGTCCAACCGTTAAAGTCTGCTAAGTGACCTAAGTTCAGGAAATCAAAAACTCTGACGCATATGACGGAAAACACATATATAATCCGCTCTACCAGATAGTCCGCCTAAGATATACTTTATAATCCCTAATGCTAGCTAGTGCACTGATCCGTAATGTAGTTCAGAGCAGAAAAACTCAACAACAACAAAATTATTCATCCAACTTTTCCGTGTTCTCTGGCCTGCAGCGAACGCCGCCACCACACTTGGCTTGGACTGAAGTGCGCTTTGTGGTTAATCGCTGTCATAATTCGCATTCATGCGAGCACCACACATGTGTGATGTATGACGTTATAATAAGTCATGTAAGAATGTATGTAAGTACATATGTATGTATGTGTGTGTAGGTACGAGATATTATTAATTAATTGTATCCATACTTTTTCTGCTGCCAGTTTTCAGTTAGTGTGTGTGTGTGTGCGTTTTTTTTTATTTTTGTTCACTTTTGTGTTTTTTGTATTCTGGGGTTTTTGTTTATTTTCCATAAGCCAAAGATGAGGTTGTTGTAGTTGTTTTGCTGCGGTTGTTGCTGCGGTGTTGAATCTGTAAGTTAGTACGAACTATGAGTACGAATAAGTTTTGCACCATGCTAGTTAATTAAACTTTATTCTTTTTTAATGATGGTTGACTTCATTATACAGCCGGCACTCTCAGTGTATTTTTTTTATTTAAACAAAAAAAAAAAGTGTTTAACACACACACACCACCGAAGCCGAGACTGACTGAATTTTACTTTTGTTGCTGCAATTATTTGTTAGTACTGCAAGTTCAAGGTTGAAATATTTATACACAAATTATACATGAAAAAATTAATTTAGAATTAATTAAATGAAAGAGAGACAAAACAGCAAAATCCCACAATAAATTGACAGACGGCTAGCGTGTTTCAATCAGAATTCTAGAAATGCAGACTTGAGACTATTGACAAGGGTAGACTGATCACCATCACCCGGATAATGGGTCATCTTCCTAATATATCTATACAGCAAAAGTTTTAATGCCATCCGATTCGATTGGATTAGGTATCTGTATATTAGAAAACTGAATTTGAACAAAAAAATAAAAGAAAAAAAATTATGGACAAAAAATAAGCTTCCTTGAAAAATGCTTCCTAAAAGCAGCAAAAAAAAAATGTAGATACTTTTTTTTAAAGGTTTTTCTTTAAAATTTTCATTTTCATCGGATCTACCTTTATTATTTCGACTATAATTTTGTATGGTAACGTCGTATCGCAGAACACAATAAAGATATTTGTGTGTGCTAAAAATGTTGCGAACAGGATTTTTATAAAAAAAATATGGCTAAAGATCACAAAATTTTAAAAAAAAAAAAAAATTTTGGAACGTTGTCAGCATAAACTAAAAAATGTTGACTTGCTCAATGGATGATCTGTAGGAATTGTAGAGTGTTAACCAATACTTATGTACACTTTGTCATGGATTCCATACTGTCTTCGAGATATTTTAAACAAATTGACTAAGTCGACCATTGAAAAATAATAATTGCCAGTCAATCATAAACCGATAACAAATACTCGTTATGAAATTTCCTATAAACAAAAAAAATTGAAATACATTTTAGAAAAACAAAAACTATTTCTTTTTTGTTAAAAACTCATGATTTTTAATAAAATAGAAATTCTTAATTTTATAGAACTTGAAAAATATGACAAAAATATTTTTTTTTTTGAAATTTCTGGAAAAATGTTATTTGGAAAAATGTAATTTAAAAAAAAGAAATCCATAAATATAACAATTTTTTTTTTTTTGAAATTTCTGGAATGGAAATGTTGATTTATTTTTTGTTAATCTCAGAAATAGAAATAAATAAAAAAAAAAAAATATAATTTTTTTTTTTAAATTTCAGTAAAAAAAATAAAAATTTTTTGTTAATATCATATGTTCTCGATGAAATATAAATTCAAAAATAGCACAAAAAATATATTTTTTTTGAAATTTCTGGAAAATTTTAATTTATTTTTTGTTAATCTCAGAGTTCTCAATGAAATCCATAAACAATACAAAAAAATATTATTTTTATTTTTGAAATTTCTGGAAAAATTTAGTTTATTTTTTGTTAATCCCATGAAAATCTCATGAATTCTTAATGAAATAGAAATCCATAAATATGACAAAAAAAATATATTTTTTTTTTTTGAAATTTCCGGAAAAATTTGATTTGTTTTTTGTTAATCTCAGAGTTCTCAATGAAATACAAATCCAAAAAAAATATATATTTTTTTTTAAATTTCAGTAAAAATTTTTTTTTTTTGTTAATCTCATATGTTCTCAATGAAAAATTCAACAAATCAAAAAATTAATTTTTTTATACCCTCACCCTACGGGTAGGAGGGTATATCATTTGATACGACCCAAAAGTGTAACACCTAGAAATATTCAGATTAGAACCCAGGTGTCTTTGAAACAAATTCGATTTATGACTTTCTGAAGCGTTTGAGCCATGTCCGTCTGTCCGTCTGTCCTGCTGGTACGCACGATAACTTTCGAAAGAGTTAAGCAATCACTCTGAAATTTGGCATGGCTGAATATTTTCCCAAAACTGCTTATGGGATTGCATATGGGCTATATGGCCACACCCCTTCGGGTACCTCCCATACAAATCTGATATTTCGCCCACTTTATAAATCGTGTAATAATATCAACACGCGCATGTTCGATCTTGGCCAAATTCCGTATTTAGTAATGGTATAACTGGACAAAGTTTCGCACAAAAACTTGGCAGTCTGGCAACTCCCCTTCTGGCACCTCCCATACAAATGTACCATCCCGCCTACCGTAGAAATCGTGTAATAACACCAATACGCCCAATGCGATCTTGCCCAAATTTTGTATTTAATAAACGTATAGTTAGACTAATTTTTGGACAAAAACTTGGCAGTCTGGCAACTCTCCTTCTGGTACCCGCCATACAAATGTACCATCCCGCCCCTTACAAACCGTCTAATACTATCAGTATGACCAACGCTATCTTGCCCACATTTTGTATTTAGTACAGTTATAGCTAGACAAAGTTTTGGACAAAAACTTGGAAGTCTGGCAACTCCCCTTCTGGTACCTCCCATACAAATGTACCATCCCGCCCCTGATAAACCGTCTAATACTATCAGTATGACCAAAGCTATCTTGCCCAAATTTTGTATTTACTAAAGTTATAGCTAGACAAAATTTTTGACAAAAACTTGGAAGTCTGGCAACTCCCCTTCTGGTACCTCCCATACAAATGTACCATCCAATATTTTTCTATAGCATTCGGTATTTTAGGTTGCTATTATGACTTTTCATCAGATGTTACATCAAATGATGGTAGCTACGGTAACTTTTGACTTTCCGATACTTATGAGTATGAGACTTGTATGTTTTTACTGAGAGTGAGGGTATATACAAGTCGGTTTACCCGACTGCAACTTTTTCACTGGTTTTTAATCTCATAAGTTTTCAATGAAATACAAATCCATAAATATGACAAAAAAAATATAATTTTTTTTTTTTTTTAAATTTGTGGAAAAATTTAATTTATTTTTTCTTAATCGCATGAGTTCTCAATGAAATAGAAATCCATAAAACTAACAAAAAAAAAATATATATTTTTTTTTTAATTTCTGGGAAAATATATTTTTTTTAATCTCATAAGTTCTCAATGAAATAGAAATTCGAAAATATGACAAAAATAATATTTTTTTTTGAAATTTCTATAAAAATGTAGAAATTACATAAGGCATATATAATCAAAAATATCATTTTTTAAAAAAAGTACTCACTGACAAAACTTCATCTCATACAAAACTGTAATTTGCATTTATGCAATCGCCTGATGACTCCCATAACTACTTTGATGTTGAAAACTTCATTTAAATAGTTCAACTACTCATTGTCCATTAACTTAAATTGCGACAATCCTCCTTTCTCACTGACCAGTTTTTAAAAGTCCATCATTTTTAGATTAGCAGGTGTCAATAAAGAAACTGACTCATCGCAGCGTTCAGAATGGCCTTGAATGGGACTCACTTTGTGAAGTTCGCTGTGAGTCAATGGGACATTGAACGCAATTCTATTAGCGCTCTAATGAATAATTAATAATGTATCTTTAGAACATCTTTATAATCTGGATCTTAAGCTTGACATGCATTAAAGTGAAAGAATGAATCCCGCTTAAAACAAGTTGTGACGAATGGCGGAATAATTATCGTTTTTTTTGTGAAAGACAAAAAAAATACAACAAACATCTTTGCAAAAAAAAAAAAATTGTTCTAATGATGCCAAATGCAATTTGAGATTGAGACAGGGTTTTGGATGTGATTGAAAAAGAATTTTTAAATGTTCTGTTTTCAGTTAAAGTTCTGTTGGAGGAAGAGGACGACTTATATTGATGCAGTTAGTAGAGCAGCAGCTTCGAATAAATGAATATACAAATAAGTTGTCACTCAGTTCTAAAAAGCTGGAGGACCGTTGTACATTGGCTCTCTCGGTCTCTCTTTAATATGAGGAACATTTAGGACTCCTGGCAACGATATTTTTGCAGTCGCATTAATTGAACATATTCTCAGTACACGCTGAAAAATCTGTCTTTTTTAAATGTTTACACACAAGTAACACGTGTTTGGACTTTGTAGCAAGTAGAGCTTATTTCATTCTACACAAAGCTTATTTGCTGTTAATATAACGTATTTGTGTATAAGCAATAGCGTGTTTATATTTTGAAAAATCTGTTTTATCGGCTGGAAATCTGTTAGAGCCATTTAGCCCTTCAAAAAAAAATGTGGCAATCGGATAAATCTGTGTATATGGCAATGTTGGCTATAACCATTTATTTGGTTATATTATTATTATAAACAACAGCTCCCACAAACGGACATTTTTTTCTGTACCAGTCCGCTTCCGTCCTCTTATGTACTTATCTCATAAGCGGACAGATTTCTCAGTCCCTTAGGTGTCAAAGTGTACACTGTATTTGGATACTTTGTAAATTTTGTGAAATTCACGATTTATTTTTTGAAAATATTGCAGATAATCCAAAGATTTTAACTCTTTAACTCTTGCTCTTTAATTTCAACATTTTGAAATTCTTTTTGGGAGCAATGACATTTTTTCTTAGCAAAAAAACAAAAAGAAAACGAGTGGTTCGAATTAATCGGCACATGTAGCCTCTTTTTTGTGTATTACTTTTGTTAAATAAGAATGTTTTTTTTTTTATAAAAGAACATACAAATTTATTAAAACCTATTGAAAAGGGGCCATGTCTGTTTTGGCTAAACTCACATGGTGGGTTGGTACGGAAACGGGACAGGGCAGGGCCAGGCCGGGCAAAAAGACAACAAACAACGCACCACACCAACCAAGTCTGTCCTAATTAGTTTCACCTGTGTCATCGCAAATACAACGAAAATTGTCTTCAGATCTTTTTGTATGCTAAACTCATAATGCAAAAAGATAATACAAATGCCAGACAAAAGAAAAGACAAAAGGCAGAAAAAAAATAATAATTTTCCTTAAAGAAGTGAGAAAATAATAATTAAGACAACAGTTTAATTTAATAGTTGTCTAAAGGGGGATTTATGTTTATGAGAGTAACTTCAACTGGGCTTCAACTCGATTGGGCTGAATGTGACGCCCAGCAGTAATGTGTTTCTGGGTTGTTCTTTTAATTATGCACCCAATATCTGTTCGAGCCACTGCAATTGAAATCCCTTAATAGGATTTTTGCCATTTTTTTTTTCAGTTTATTAATCGAAGTATTTAAAAACGGCTTAAAGTTAATTTTTATGGCTTGAAGTAAACAAAAAAAAAAACTTGTTGCTGATCGGTGGCCGGATTGACCCGGTAACCTCAAACACGTCTGGTTGGGCATAAAACGCAGCAAACAATAACCGTTACTGGGATGTGGATGCCTTGATGCCTTGTCACCGATAATAAATGTTGTGCCTATCGTCTGCTACGTATGGAGCAGTCGGTCGAGGTGATGTATAAATATTTTCCCAAAAAAAAAAAAAAAAAACCAAACAATGATCATTCAATTCATTTATTTAACAACCATTGAAACATTGAACACGTTCAGTTCATAAAAACCAAAAACACATGACTGAGCGACCGACCGACCGACCGACAAGACAATGGAGACAAGATACGCTTTGCAGCGGATTGGCGGATTTCACTTTCTTACGAGATTATGTGAGTACATGCTCGAAAGCATCATCATCGCCTTCAATGGAGGTGGGTTGATTCTGCCGGCAATGGATGGTGGTAGCCTTGATGCTGTCGTGTGACAGTTTGTCGGTCGGCCTGTCCGTCGGTCCTTCCTCAAAATTCATCGAGTTTCATTTCATTGAAATGCATTTCTTCCAAAGCCGAGAAAAAAACATCATTCATAAATAAATACACGGATAAGGGGAAACACAGTGGCTCGTAAGTAAATCGTAAACTTGTGTGGGGACTCAATTTTCCTTGAGTTAGTTTACATGGCTCAGAGATTAATCTTTTACAAGTAAAGTGGGGGGCGAAATGAAAAATGCCCAACAAATCTAATACAAAATTGGAGACTTTTTCATTTTAATTTTTGGGACATTTCTTCATTTGAATAATGAAAAATTCCCCATTTGTTTTTATTTTTGGGGATTTTTTGTAAAATTTTCAATTTTTTTTTATAATGTTGTTTTTTGGGGTTATTTTTCATAAATTGTTTGGGGAAATTTTCAATTGGGCTTTTATTGGGATTTTCCCATTTATTTTTGAGAATTTTTCATTTGGCGCATTCTTAATTTTTTTGGGGCCATTTTTCATTGCAAAGTGGAAAACGGCCGCTGAAATACTTTGCAAAAATATTATTATTATTATTTTATTTATTTATTGAAAAATATAATTTGCAAAAAATAGTAATTTTGGGTAATTTTTCATAAATTGTTTGGGGGATTTTTCAGAATTTTTGGGGAAATTTTCATATTGGGCTTTTGTGGGGATTTTTCAGAATTTTTGGGGAAATTTTCATATTGGGCTTTTATGGGGATTTTCCGATTTATTTTTGAGAATTTTTCATTTGGCGCATTCTTAATTCTTTTGGGGCTATTTTTCATTGCAAAGTGGAAAACGGCCGCTGAAATACTTTGCAAAAATATTATTATTATTATTTTATTTATTTATTGAGAAATATAATTTGCAAAAAATAGTAATTTTGGGTAATTTTTCATAAATTGGGGATTTTTCAGAATTTTTGGGGAAATTTTCATATTGGGCTTTTGTGGGGATTTTTCAGAATTTTTGGGGAAATTTTCATATTGGGCTTTTATGGGGATTTTCCGATTTATTTTTGAGAATTTTTCATTTGGCGCATTCTTAATTTTTTTGGTGCCATTTTTCATTGCAAAATGGAAAACGGCCGCTGAAATATTTTTCAAAAATATTATTATTTTATTTATTAATTGAAAAATATAATTTGCAAAAAATAGTAATTTTGGGTAATTTTTCATAAATTGTTTTGGTGGATTTTTCAGAATTTTTGGGGAAATTTTCAATTGGGCTTTTGTGGGGATTTTCCATTTCTTTTGGAAAATTTTTCATTTGGGGCATTCTTAATTTTTTTGGGGCCATTTTTCATTGCAAAGTGGAAAACGGCCGCTGAAATACTTTGCAAAAATATTATTATTTTATTTTATTTATTAATTGAAAAATATAATTTGCAAAAAATAGTAATTTTTCATAAATTGTTTTGGGGGATTTTTCAGAATTTTTGGGGAAATTTTCAATTGGGCTTTTGTGGGGATTTTCCATTTCTTTTGGAGAATTTTTCATTTGGGGCATTCTTAATTTTTTTGGGGCCATTTTTCATTGCAAAGTGGAAAACGGACGCTGAAATATTTTTCAAAAATATTATTATTATTATTTTATTTATTTATTGAAAAATATAATTAACAAAAAATAGTAATTTTGGGTAATTTTTCATAAATTGGGGATTTTTCAGAATTTTTGGGGAAATTTTCATATTGGGCTTTTATGGGGATTTTCCGATTTATTTTTGAGAATTTTTCATTTGGCGCATTCTTAATTTTTTTGGGGCCATTTTTCATTGCAAAGTGGAAAACGGCCGCTGAAAAATTTTAAAAAAATATTATTATTATTTTATTTATTTATTGAAAAATATAATTTGCAAAAAATTGTAATTTTGGGTAATTTTTCATAAATTGGGGATTTTTCAGAATTTTTGGGGAAATTTTCATATTAGGCTTTTGTGGGGATTTTCCATTTCTTTTGGAGAATTTTTCATTTGGGGCATTCTTAATTTTTTTGGATCATTTTTATAGAGCTAAGTTGGCGGTATTTGCGAGGTGGAAAACGACCGTTGAAATATTTTGCAAAAAATTATTATTATTACCAGGAGACGATCCTGGGTTTATGGTGGAAAACCGCTGCCGATTTTTTTTTCTCTAAATTTTGGAAAAATATTGTTATGATTGTATTTTCTTTTTTATTTATTAATTGCAAATATAATTTGCAAAAAATATTAATAAACTACTGGCTGTGCTAGGACCTTCGCCTTGGTGAAAAAATGTGTTCTCACCAAAATACGATCAAGGGTTTATGGTGGAAAACGGCCTCTGAAAAATTTGTGGAAAATTTTGTAAAAATATTATTATTATTTTATTTTTATTTATTTATTGCAATTATAATTTACAAAAAAGTATTAAAAAAGGACTGGCTGTACTAGGGCCTTCAGCTTGATAAAAAAAAATCCAAAAAAAAAGTTGTTCTCACCAGAATACGATCCTGGATTAATGGACTACCTATCACACCCCAAGTCAAAAAAAAATTCAAGACAATTTTTCAGGATCTTCTATCGTTTGCTCATTTCGAAGCACTGTGCATTGGCCGTTACCATGCAGTAGTTCATTTTAGCCACATTTCGCCTGTACGTCAATGATTATGTTGACGGCTGATGATGGCTCTTTTGTTGGGCGCACAAATTTATTTAGGGCGTCACCCATGCCCAATGAAGGTGATATGGGGGGGGGACGGGGGGACTCTTAACTCTGATGTGATGATGTCGCTGAAGCTGTTGGTGTTGCTGCTGCTGCTGCCGGTGGTGCTGTCGATGATGATGTTGTTACTGATGAAATGAGTGCTCACGTCTAAAACATTAAACACAAACATAAACATTTTTGTGCGCCTGTTTTTTTATTTTTGTTTCGTTTTGTAGATCCAGACGGCTTTTCACTTTTTATTACCGTTGCTTCTTGCTAACCCCCCACATCTTTCATTGTCCAAATGGACAAGCAACAGAAAACCGAAGATGCACAAAATTTTGCAATTGTTTGCTTGAAAAAAAGAAAAAGAGAAAAAACCCCCGAAAAAAAGGAAACTTATGACCAAGTATGTAAACCATACGAGCAAGTACTTGGGCAATCAGCCGCGGCGCACCGCCCTGCCCCAGCCAAGTTGAGGGCCGGCAACCACACCACGGAACCCCAAAAAAACCGAAACAGAAACCAACAAAAAGAAAAAAAAAATAACGAAAAGCGAAGAGCTTAAGAGCAGAAGTTAAATATGAAAGCGTTTTGTGGTGCTTGTGCGGAATGATATTTGCCCTTAAAACAGAAGAAATATAAACAACAAACATTGGTTCAAGACACAAGTGTCATGATGGAGTTGTTTTGATGTCTGTTCAAATGTGCACACATGCCACGACACGACAGTGGCAGACATGGGAGCGTACTGGGTAGTCAGCAAATACCATGTCGTTGATTACCAAAGTTACTCAATCCAGACGCATTTCGCTGTAATGTCCTGAATGTGTATGGCCTAATAAGATGGACAAAAGTCTGGTCCATTAAAAAAGTAATGCCGTAATGTAAAGGGGAAACTGGACACCTCACAAAGTAATACCGACATCCATCATGACATAGACTTGGCATAGACTTGACATAGACTTGACATAGACTTGACATAGACTTGACATAGACTTGACATAGACCTGACATAGACTTGACATAGACTTGACATAGACTTGACATAGACTTGACTTAGACTTGACATAGACTTGACATAGACTTGACATAGACTTGACATAGACTTGACATAGACTTGACATAGACTTGACATAGACTTGACATAGACTTGACATAGACTTGACATAGACTTGACATAGACTTGACATAGACTTGACATAGACTTGACATAGACTTGACATAGACTTGACATAGACTTGACATAGACTTGACATAGACTTGACATAGACTTGACATAGACTTGACATAGACTTGACATGGACTTGACATAGGCTTGACATAGACTTGACATAGACTTGACATGGACTTGACATAGACCTGACATAGACATGACATGGACTTGACATGGACTTGACATAGACTTGACATAGACTTGACATAGACTTGACATAGACATGACATAGACTTGACTTCAAATTCGACTACGACTTCGACTTCCGACTTTTGACTTCGACTTTCGAGTTTGACTTTCGACTTTGACTTCGACTTTCGAGTTTGACTTTCGAGTTTGACTTTCGAGTTTGACTTTCGACTTTGACTTCCGACTTTTGACTTCGACTTTCGACTTTGACTTCCGACTTTTGACTTTCAACTTTGACTTTCCACTTTGACTTCCGACTTTGACTTCTGACTTTTGACTTTGACCGCTTAACTTAACCATTCGCGTATGAACCAAAACTTGTCCCAGCCATCTCGTGGAACCTACTGTACTACAACAACAATAAAATCACCAGTATAGGTATATCTTATGTCTGTCTTATGGACGTGTGTTTTTTTTTGTTTTTTGTATGGATAAATGTAGAGCCGCTGATGGCGGATGGTGGAATTACCGAAAACAAAAGTGAAAATTATATTTAAAAATGTATGCTGGATAAACATATTGACACAGTTGTTAAATAAGAAAATCCAAAAAAAAGATATCACCACCACCACCATCAGCTAACCAACCAAGCAAGCAACAACAATAGCAGCAACAAGAAAATTTGTTATAAACAATAACACTCGTAAAGAAGTAAAACATTTACTGATCGTCAGAGTTTGTATGTCTGTCTGCCGCATGTTCAATTGTGTTTCGACGTTTTGTGAAACTTACATAAACTGTCGTTTTCCGTTTCAATTTGTTGTTGTTGCTGTTGTTGTAGTATGTGCTATTTTCAAACCCTTTCATTACCACCACCACCACAACGACCACCAAGTTTTCATATTCCCCAGTTCGGCACGTATTAGAGAGAACAGCCAACACAAAACAACAACAAAAAACAACGATAGTTTTTCCATTGTCTACGGCTTCCTTGACGGTTGTTCTCACATAATTAATTACGCCACCACACAAGATTTTGATGGCCGGGCCTTACTTTGCCAAGAACGAATTGACAGGCACACGAACCCCTGACGGATCCAAAAGTATTTCTTTTTTCCGCAGCTGCTGCTAGTAAATTGTCATATACCCTCTGGGGAAGGGGGGCCGATGTTCTCATAAGGTTTCCCACATTAAATTGTTTCCTAACTCTAACTCCAACTCCAACTCTATAATGTAATGGCGCCGTTCTGTAATCGAATGGCTAATTTGAAAAGGCCTTCTTTGTTTTTTTTGTAAAAATCTGTCCTCTATTCGAAAGAAAATTATAGGTCTTGAGATCGAACCGCACTTAGTTAGTATATGTAACGCAATGTAACAAATACGGTGGCTGGACGAGATTGAAATGCTTTGGTGGTTGCTGTTACAGTGGATTACGAACAGAATTCCGTGAAATTGGGCTTTTTAACTCGATGTGCATTTCTTTGAAAACGCTCCAAGAGATTTTGGATTGTATGCTAAGTTTCTCAATGCGTTTGTAACATCTTGAGTTATGAAGAGGGACCTCCTTGCGGATATTTTCTGGACTCCTCCTGCGTTTCATCAACGCAGTTTAGTCGCCACGTTTTCTGATCTCTGTGTCTGAGAAAATTTTCGAAATTTATTTCAACAAAATTGAATAAGTACGAGTTATGATAAATTAATTTTATTAATAAGATTTTTAAAAATAGTCTAACTATAGAAGTCAACTATTTCTGTACTCAGGGGTCCATAGTTTATGTTTTTTAATTATATTAGCGGAACTCACTATCTTGTGGAAAAGAAAAAGGAAATGTAAAACTTGCACCCGATTGTGAGCGCACTTGATTGTTTTTTTTTCAACACTGTTGATAATCAGCTGATGTTTAAAAAAAGTCAAAGCAATTTAATAAACAATAAATGAAGTATTTGAGACTTTTGCAAAGAAAATACAAAAAATTGCTTCAATATGCCAAAGAAAAACGAAAAACCTTCACTTTGTTTACGTTTTATTTTTTTGATGTGTTGACCAGAGTATAGAGCCGACATGAAGCGCCGCGCCTAAATTGTTTTTAAAATTTAGGTGGCCGCCGCGCAACCGGCTTTCGCGGCAATAAATAAATAAACAAAATCTCTTATTATCGAATAAATGTGGATGGATGAATAACTTTAAAATTAAGACATTTACCGACAACAATGTAAAAAACATTCAAGCACAATATTTAACCATTGTTGATGATGTTTAATTCGAGCTAATAAAGGCGGCCACGGCGCCGACAGTATAATTTCGTCTCAAAACTCTGGTGGTGACAGCTGACTGATTTCCCCAGGCGCCGGTGGAAACTTTCCTCTGATTTTTGGTGATGTAAATTTCCCCATCTTGAGGAAAAGCAACCGTGTGTATTTTGTTTTTGTAATTGCAAAATTTCCTCCAATATTTTCCTTTTCCACTTTCCTCGGGCTATTTCCCTGAGATCGTGAGTTGCCCTATTGTTGTTAAGTAAATACTACAAGAAAAGTGTTTGTTGTTAGCCCGACGACAGATGCTTTTTAGGCGCTTGCAACCACTGTGCGTACTTGAAATGTGAATACCATGTCCCTCAAATCTACATTCTCACAGTTGGAGGGTGTCATGGGTGTCGTCACAAACTGAACAATTGCTGCTGCTGCTGCTGTGTACATCCCCATCTAAACGTCCATCCATCCAACCCAAACAGCCAACCATTGACGAATGTTTGCATGCACATGAGGGCCGTCCGTCCAGCGCCATCGGTGAGTGCCAGAGTAAAGTATGACTTCGCTTAAAGCTTTACTTTGCTGTGCTTCAATGTTTGCTGTTCGTGCATGTCATATTAATACTGTATTTAAATAATAATTATTATGACCATGAAATTGGATTTCACCCTCTATCTCGCTCTCTGTCCCTCTCCATCACTCGGAGTGTGTGTGTGTGTGTGTGTGTATGTCGGTGTATAAGTATCTTTCTCTGGCGCACAACCACCTACCCCCACCCCAACCTGCCGTTTTAGTAATGAGCTCAGCTGTTTGTAAAACATTCATTTACGTTTAATAGATGATTCTAAAAAAAGTATTGCCGCCTGTAAACTCTCAGGTGTTGGTTGTTGGGTGGTTGTTGTTGCCCGATGGGATAGCAGAAGTATCTGCAGATACAAATGCTGCCAGGACAATGAAGGAAGACTAGGCCTTCGGTTGTTAACTGTGAAGAGGGTTTTCATTAATTCAAAACATGTGCCATTTTGTCATAATTTTTGACTTTTGACCATCACCCATCTGAGCTCATTATGCCAATTACCTGTTAAGTGAGTTTTCCACAGATGGAAGAACTTTCAATTATTCGTTTAATTGAGTTTGCATAATAATTTACATGTTGTGATAAAATTGTATCTTAACATTGTTAAACCATTTGAGTGAAGTAACCGAAGACTGACATCGAAAAAATTGTCCAGAAGTGGATAGTGGTGGAATCTAGTCCCATCGACTTTTCGTTAGGAACTTCAAAGAGGTTGTGAGTCGTTATTGAAGAATATCTCGATGTTGGTAAAACTAAAGAAATAAACGTAGCAGGTCTTCTTTATATCAATCATGAAAAAGAAAAGGCATAAACTAAACCGTATTTAAGGTGGTGGCTGTAATTTAAACCTGTCCGTGGATTTGTGAAATGTATTTGACAATTCAAATAATTTTTAGCTAGCCATAAAATGTATTTGCCACGGAAAGGGTTATAAACAATTCTCGGGAAAAGCGGTAGGTATTTTTTTTTATTTAATAGGGATGCTCTTTCTAAATGTAATGCACTGTGATAGCGATAGGAAACGAGGGTATTGCTAGGAGGAAAGAGGGAGCAGTGTTTGTTGACATTATTCATGAATTTTAGAATGGTTAGAACATTTTTGGAAATGACAAAATCGGAAATATTTTTTTAGGGCAGAAATTCACTTTACCCGGCGTAAGCCACCCAAAACAACTGAAAATACCACCTGAAAATCACACAGTAATCACGAAAATCGATATAAGAAGGGCGGAATGGGGGCTGATAGGGACCACCAAAAAATTACCCCAAAACCACAATAAATCAAGTGGGTACTCAAACTTCAGGAAATCACATGAGGATGATGTGGGTACTCAAACATCATGAAATTGCATAAAGATGCATAAAATGGAAATTGTATTGTAAAAAATAAATAATTAATTAAAAAAAAATTTAATATTTTAAAACAAATTTAAATATTTAAAAAAAAACCTAAATAAATGAAGTATGTACTCAAACTTCAGAATATCACATGAGGATGAAAAAATAAAAAAAAATTGTGAGCCTGGTCACAGGTAGCCCTTGGTTACTCCTTTAATTTGATCCGCCGTCCATTATGTAATTGTGGGCACTCATGCAATTACATAAAGATGAATAAAATGCAAACTGTATTCCCAACAAAAAACTAATTGAAAAAATTTAAAAAAAAAAATTACATAGTGAAAAATAACAATTTTAATATTTAAAAAAAAATTTTAATGTTTAAGAAAATTACATATTGAAAGAAAAATAATTTTAATATTTAAAAAAAATTTCAATGTTTAAAAAAAAATTAAATATTTTAAAAAAAAAGTATTCAAAAAAATTAAAACAATAATTAAAAACAAATTTAATGTTTAAGAAAAATGGAAATATTAAAAAAAAAAAAATATTTAACAATAAATTAAAATCGAATTGAGAATTTTTTTAATGAGTTCAAGCTCGAGGTCAGGAATTTTAAAATATTTCGTTCTTCTTTGAAGAACATCATCAGGGAGTACAACAACAATAAGAATGAAATAAAACACACGCAATAGAACGTAAGTGTTTCTTACGTCATCGGAAGTTGTCGTACCTCGACCTTGAACTCATTAAAAAAATTATAAATTTACATTCTAAATATTGAACATTAAAATAAATTAAAATATTTAAAAACAAAATTAAATATTTATAAAAAATGTATACACTTAAAAAAATATTTAAAAAAAGTAAATACTTAAAAAAAATCATTTAAATATTTAAAAAAATAAAATATTAAATATTTAAAAAAATTAAATATTCAATATTTAAAAAAATTTAATATTCAATATTTAAAAAAATTAAATTTTTAAAAAAATTAAATCTTAATATATATTTACCCTCGACACTGATTCACTGACTCTGTCACGCAGTACGTAGGAATTTAAATAGGCATTCTATAATTCTATAAATAATAATAATAAAAAAAATAATATTTTTTTTTTGTACAGAAATTGTGTTTTCCCCAAATTTTTTTTTACCAACATTTTTTTTTCCAAAATTATTTTTTTACAAATTTTTTTTTTTTAAAAAAATTTTTTTTTTACAAAATTTTTTTTTCAACAAAAATTTTTTTTTTTACAAAAATTTTTTTTTACAAAATATTTCATATTTCCATATTTCAACGGGCGCCATAGGCGCATTACAACTTACTAGTATTAAATATTTAAAAATATTAAATATTAAATATTTAAAAAAATTAAATATTCAATATTTAAAAAAATTAAATATTCAATATTTAAAAAAATTAAATATTCAATATTTAAAAAAATTAAATATTCAATATTTAAAAAAATTAAATATTCAATATTTAAAAAAATTAAATATTCAATATTTAAAAAAAATAAATTTTTAAAAAATTAAATATTAAATATTTAAAAAAATTCAATATTCAATATTTAAAAAAATTAAATATTAAATATTTAATTATTAAAATATTTAAAATTAAATATTCAATATTTAAAAAAATTAAATATTATATATTTAAAAAAATTAAATATTATATATTTAAAAAAATTAAATATTATATATTTAAAAAAATTAAATATTTAATTATTAAAATATTTAAAGATTTATATAAAGATTTAAATATTTAAAAAAAAAATCATTTTAATTTTTTTTTAAACTAAATCACTTTTGCGACATTTGTCCATGTAACTCGTGCGTGTAATTTTTATCTGCCTACAGTTTGAGATCATTTATTTCTATTTTAAGGCCTTTTTTGGATCCCTAGGAGCCTAGGTGCATTTACCCACCTTCTCCTATCAATTTTCGTCATCAGTGGCCAATTCTAAACTAATGAGCATTTCAGCCCTTTTGCAAAGTACGCAAATAATTATTTTTCAGTAACCGCATGATTTTCTTGCTTTTGCATCTCCATGCACATTTTCTAATGCGAATCCGTGTAAAAGTTATGCGATAACACTTCCTATTGGTAGAAAAATCGAATTTTCAACATTCAAAAATTGAAAATTAATTAATTTGATTTTGTCACGTTTTTAAATATTTTTGTTCACTATCACGTAATCTGCCGTATTGTCAAATATCGAACACGAATGTGTTATTAATGAGACATTTATTGATCATAAATTGTGGTGGGAATATTACTTTACTTTAATAATCTCATTCATTTTGGAATGACAGTATTTGCCAATTCCCTGAAAAAACGATCACTAATTTATTTTTGTCTTGATTGTAAAAAAAAAAATACATTGTAAAAACTTATAAAAGTTATGCATGTGTCAATATATTCAGTGGAATTTTTAATGAATATATTACATTGGATCTATTTATACAGGGTCCGCCAAATAACTGGATATTTTCTCAACTTTATTTTTTTATTTGAAAGTACAATCCTTCCGGTTAGTAATGGAAAATAATTTCATTCAAATGGCTGCCTCGGCTGGCCATGCAGTAGCCTACACGATCGGTCCAATTTTTAAGCACATTATCGATTGTGTGCAGCTGTATTTCTCCAATGTCCTTTAAAGCGTCCTTAAAAAAACGTTAGATGGCGGACCCTTTAGTATTGGGAAGATTTCACCGAATTATTACAAAATTTATTTTAAGTTAAAAGAAAACTATACAATTTCATTGTTAACAAAATAACTATGATTATTTTAATTTTCTTCTTAATCAATTTCAGGATATACTTTTTAAGGTCCAGATTAAATGCAAGCCAGTACAAACTCGGTGAGTACATTATATTATTATTAAATTATTGAATTCCAAACAACCAATAATTCAAAAATACTTCCTGGAATCTTATCTAATTCATTGTTTCTGTGTTCAGTACTGAATAAACGAAATATTACAAGGCCAACATTGTGATGGGTTGTGTGTTGCAGTGACTACAGCGTGGTCCTAATAATATCTAGAGTTTGAATAGCCGAAGGTGGAGTTATTTCCATTTATTGCCATATTTTTTTTTAATTGTCACTTAGTTATAAATGGGGACCCTGAGTGTTGTCCGCTACCAACAAGCAAACAACAAATATAAATTTTTCTAAAGTTCAGCAAGGCGCATAAAGTTTTTTGGCTTCATTTTTTTGTAGCCATTTTTCATTTGTTTGTGTAATTTTTTTTTTTCGGTTTCTGTCGGTTTTCATATTTCATATTTTTGACCTAATTTTTTTAGCCAGTTTTCTTATTTTTGTGTGATTTTTTTTTTGGGTCATTTTTTGTAATTTTTTGGGGGCCATTTTTTTGCCGCCGTAACCAATATTGAAACTGAAAAAAGGTTAAAAATTTTATATTAAATAATAGAAATTCATCCAAATTGAGAATTTTACATGAAGTTTTTGATTGTCCTCATAACATTTTTGAATTAAATTTTTGGGCCATTTTTTGTGTGATTCTTATTTTCGGAATTTTTTCGAAATTTTTTGACGACGACTATATTTTAGTCGGTTTTGCACTATTTATTTGTTTTTTTTTCATTAATTTTTGGGCGACATTTTTTTAGACATTTTTAATTTTTTTTGTGTGATTTTTATTTTGGGCGCCGTAACCAATATTGAAACTGGAAAAAGGAAATTCATCCAAATTGAAAATCTTATAGTTTGTCCTCATACAATTTTTGAATTAACATAATTGGTGATTTTTTATGAAATTGTTGGTTGGTTTCCATTTGTTTGTATGATATTTATTTTGGGTAATTTTTTGGAATTGTTTGAGGGCGATTTTTTTATATTTCATTAGTTTTTTCATTTTTAATTTTTTTGTGTGATTTTTAGTTTGGGTCTTTTTTTGTAATTTTTTGTTGGCCATTTTTTTTTTGCCGCCTAAACCAATACTGCTACAGGAAAAAGTCTCACATGAAGTGTTGGATTGTCCTCATAACATTTTTGAATTAATGTCATTGGCGATTTTTTATGAAATTTTTAGCTTCAGTTTTTCTCGACTTTTTTGGGTCTGGTTTCTGCTTAAATTTATAGAACTTAAAGTATAACTTTTTTTTTTTTTTTTTTAATATAAATTTTTAACTCTTGGAAAATTTTAGTCTCTCTAAAAGATTTACAGAAATCGGACGATGGTAATTCGTGTCGAGGTTACCAAGAATTTTATCCGACGATTTTAATGCATTTTGCTGATATTGTGACAGCATAAATTATAAAAGAAGGATTCGCTTACAAAGTCGTGAGACAGTCTATGCGAATTTACAAAATTCCCGTCAAGTTTCGGAAATGCTTAACTGACTAAGCTTGGCTTAAGCTATTGAGCAAAAATCTTAGAATTTGTAAAAGAAAAGAAAAATTAAAAAAAAACGTCCTTTACAATTAACAAATCCTGTAATAATTGGATTACGAAATAGCCGTTCAAGAAAATCCAAATCTAAACCAATAAATAAAGCGCCTCTTTTCAATATTCACATGCATACCTCCAAAACAAATCGGTGTGTATGTGTGTGTGTGTGATGTTAATCTACATTTAAGTTTTAATCTAATGGGGAACCAGTCTGTGTACGTACATATAGAGCCATGCCAATGCGACTGATCTTTCAAAACTTTGACCTTTGTAAGACTTGATAATAATTTCAAAATGTGATAAAGAAAGAAATGTGTACGAGTATGGGTCCGCACGTATTTGTTTACATATTTACATGCGTTATTACATATTTACATACATAATATTGTATGTGTTGTACTTACTATGAATTGTTCTTTATTTACATCTTTCGTTAGAAAACAACAACAGCAGAGCCATCACAGCGTCGGCATCGAATACAACCGAACAGAACAGAATAGAATAGAAAAAAAACATACTGCATCTATTTATTATCTCCTCTAAGTCATGGAAATTTTCAAGGTTACAAAATAATTCCAACAGCATTTAGAAATTGTAAAATTAAACGAATCAGCAAAAGCAACAACAACAACAATAACGACACAACAGCATCAGCCCAAGATCTTTCACAACAGCAACAACATCTGCAGCAGCAGAAAAATACTTACTTCGAGCTAAACAATACGACAAAGATCGTGGAAATCTATGAGAACCTTACGACGACAATAGATTTTACGCTGTTTAAGAGAAAGATAATAAACCGAACCACACACCAAGTGCTCTTCGTTTTCACAATCAAAGAAAATTCTGAGACACACACACACAGAGAGATAGAGAGAGAGAGAGAGGGAGAATACAAAAACGAACATCATCAAAGATATCGAAATGCTGGATGAGACAAACACTGTGTCCGAGTGTTTGGCTGTGTGTGTCCACATAGCCGACGAGTTTCAGGGGATGGATGGTTCGCTTGGTTGAGATGGACGATGGATAAGCGTCGGATGCCCCAAAGGGGTGGGGGAAGGAGGAAATGTGAAATGTTGGCGGATGGATGTACGAGAGTGCTGGGGCTGTTTTTCGGTTTTTTTTGTTTGTTTGCTTTTGTTGTGTGTGTGTGTTAGTGCATACATACATATGTATGAGTGTGCGTTCATGTAACTTGATTGTTGTTTGCATTGGTGTTTGGCCTTTGGCTTCTTATGGACATTCTAAGGTTTTCTTTCGAGCTGTCGTCGTCATTGTTGTTGTTGTTGTTGTGGTTGTTGCTGCTGCTGCTGCAGTCGTTGCTGTTGTTTTGCGAGAGAAGAAAACAAACAAGTCACTTTGTTAGAAAATCTCACACACACACTCGTCTACGAACACTAACGAAACACACGCGAATGTTAAATGAAAAACTTTTACGAGGTTAAATAATCACACACACACACACAAATATTCTCAAAAAAAAACACACACACCGATGTGGTGCGTCGCATCGGCAGACTTCCACTTGTGATACTTGAGAACAAAACGAATGATGACAAAACTGAAAATCAAATGAAAATGCAGAAATGTTCTTTTCAAGAATTTTCTTTTTTTGGCATTTGATCTGTTTATAGGCAAAAATTTCACCACCACTAACCGCAGAGGAGGGGTAATGCAAGGGCAACAGTTAGATTATACGAATTCGCATTTAGGATTTTGTCAAGAATAATTCACAGCTAAAAAAAACCTGCTACCATTCAGTGAGTTATGGTATTTCCTTGACTTTCCTTGGTGTGACTTCTGGAGGGGCTGGATTCTTTGGAAAGAGGTTTTTGTTAAGATTTTATTAGTGAATTCCGTATAATTAAAAAAAAAATAACTTAGTGCAATACAACTGCGTTCCTTTTGTCAGTAGCTAATGATCTGAATCTGTGTTGACAACAACAAACGCAGATTCACTAGAATTATGTATTTTTTAGTGTTGAAATCTGCCACAACATTCTACCAAATTAGGCCCTCTGACGGAATAAATCTACCTAAATTTCGGCTGTGCTTTCGTGGAGGCTGAATTTACCAGATTTCCCATTTATTTTCACAAAAATCGTACATCATTTCTAGGCTCTCATAAAAGTCATCATGGTCTTTCTTCTTAATGGGGGCGTCTGTTTTTGTAATTCGTATTTGATCATCTGGTTCTATGATATTTGTGATGCCACCAGTAAAACCTTTTGTGTCCACTTTTATTGAAAATTCTGTAGTCTTAGGCAGAAACTGCACTGTAAGAAATATTTAAACAAAATCGATGACGTCTGGGATAGAGAAACAAACTAAGGCGAGTCATGGTAACATTTTGGCATGTTTATTAATTGATTTATAAATCATATAAAGTCATCTACATCTTAGCCAAGTACAAAGAAAATATCAAATTAGAAGTTGACCTTAAATCGTTCTATTGTGGATAACCACACCTTCTTCTGGTCAATAAAACACAGTGGTTTCGTATAAATGAAAAAGAAATCAAAATCTCGGTAGCTTTTGAAACGATTGAAATAAGAATGAGAGAGAGGGAGAGGGAGAGAGAATTGATCATTTTGCCAAAAAACTAATGTAATGGTCAACCGGGTGAGCAGCAAAGAACTTCGCCATTTCCAGTGCCTGACTGTGGTCCAATAATGAATAATTAAGATCGTACTTAAATCCCAGTTTCAAATAAAACCGAGTTTAAACTTCAAATATGTTTTTGAGTTTACAGTCAAAATAATTCACACTTTCTTCTGTGACAGCTGTCACAATCATTTGGTGCTCAAAGTTGTGTGATTAAACTTCAGTTAAACTTGGATTGAAAAAATTTAATGTTAAGTTTAATTTCAATTTAAATGAAAATGCAAGAACTTCCCTCACTCTTGTATTTAGCCAACATTGGGCGATTAAACAGTATTTAAAATTCAAAACTGGATAATTAAATTTTAGTTTAAATGAGATCGTAGTTAAACCACAATTATGTAAACCTCAGTTTCCAATAAAACTGAGTTTAAACTTTAAATACGTTTTTGAGTGGTCTGTCAAAATAATCATACACGAGGACTGAAGCGGTGCGGTACTAAAAAAGTGTCCGTTTATGAGAGGTGTCCGCTTAATAGGGGTGAACCCAAAAAAAATTTTGAATCTTCTTCTTCTGTCGTTGAGTGATGTCACAATCATATGGCTATTGAACTGTGGTTTAAACGCCCCATATTGAACGATTATACTACGTTAAAACTTTAAGTTTAAAAAGTTTAACTTCAGTTTAAACGAAGATCAACCTTGACTGATTAATTGGTCCTTAATGAGTTGAATTGTTAGCGATTAAACTGCAGTTAAGTTTTGACTGTCAACTTGAATTTTGAGTTTAACTTATGTTTATACGAAGATCCTCCTTGACTCATTTATTAAACCAAAATAATTAAACTACAGTTAAAGATTTATTGTTTTTTTAGTTTAACTTTAGTTTAATCGAAAAATTAAATTAAATCTTTATTTAATTTTAAATAAAGATTCTTCTTGGATGACTTGCAGTTAAACAGTGACTAACAATTTTTAAACTTTAACTTCAGTTTACACGAATATCATCCATGAATTTTGAGTTTAATTAAGTTTAAATGAAGATCCTCCTTGACTCAATTATTAAACCAAAATAATTAAACTACAGTTAAAAATTTACTGTTAATTTTTTTTTAGTTTAACTTTAGTTTAAATGAAAAATTTAATTTTAAACAAAGATACTTTTTCTGGGACTACAAATGCTTAAACTTTAACTTCAGTTTACAAGAATATAATTTATTAATCTAAAGTTGAGTGATTTTGGCTGAAAAATCGTATTTTCATTTAAACTTAAGTTTAAATGAATATCAAGCATGACTCATTTGTTGAGCTAACATTGATTGGTTAAACTGCAGTTTGGCCTTGACTGAAAAATTTAATATTTCTCCTTGGCACCTTTATTGCGCCTGGGCGGTTAAACTTCAGTTTAACTTTGACGGGAAGCATGAATTTCGAGTTTAACTGCAGTTTAAACGATGATCATCCATAATTAATTAGTTGAGCCAAAATTGATCGATCTGCAGTTAAACTCTGACTGAAAAAAAATATTTCTTTAAATAACTTTAGTTTAAATAAAGATCATACAAGGAGTTTATTGGACCCATGTTAACGACTGATCAGAACGTAACCTATTGGGTGTGAGTTTATAAGATTAGCTCTGGCTCTGCTTTATAGAAATACTCTTAGTTTTTTAAAATGCTATCACCTTTAGTTTCATCCACAACCACAGTTAATTGCATGGTTATGGTGCCTTTAAAACTAGAACTAGAAAAACCACTTGTCACACTTTTTTTTGGCTAGAAGTTCTATGTTGCCTCTACTAAGGCTTAAGTCATATTAATTAGAATATAAAACAAAGATATTGACCAAAATTGGCACAACATTCGAATTAACATAAAGATGACATACATACGCATACATATCGTTGTGTGTATTTCTCCCCCGCCCAATAATGCACAGTTTCCGTATTTCTGCGTTGTGCATTCAAAAATGATTTCAGGTTTTCGATTTTGAAAATTTCGAAAATCGTCTTGAAAGACTGAGTGACGTCTTAATTGACGGCGTTGATCTAGACAATTAACATAGAGCTCGACCGATAGACAGAGATAAATTTAAATACAAATGTTTATAACTAAAATATTGTGCGAATGTTTGTATTTATTTCATTCTAAATAAAGAATCATCATAAATATTTGAGCACACATACACACACACAGACACAGAAAAAGAGATACACTTAGCATTTAATTTAACCGGCTGGGTTTTAAAAGAAGTCTTTTGAAGAAATTAGCATTTAAGTCACATGCTTCAAAAGCGTCGTTAGCGGCCGACACCGACACTGGCCAAACGACCGTATGGCTGCTAACTTGGTGTTGGCTGGCTGTTTGGTAGTTGGTGTTGACCTTCACCTACAAGCCATCAACAAAAAAGACAACAACTACATATATACAACAACTTCTTAAATGGTCATAATATTTCTGTCGATGGACGGATGCTTCGTTCGCTTTGGTTTGGAGCGTGTATTCCCAAAGTGGCCATTGCGCCGCTTCACGTTTTGTTTTCATTTTGCTAGTATTGATTTTTCTGCGGTTATTTGTTGTTTTCTGACACAGTTGTGTAAGTTGGCTACAAGTTTACACAGATTTTTCGCCAACAACAATCATCATGTCGATGGACAAAATTGGTAATTCATTGAACATCGGCTAGATGTTGTCCAGCACGGTCATCGTTACCACAGTGATTATGTTGTAGAAGCTGCCGCTTCTGTGCTGCTGTCCAATGTAGTTTTATAGCATCGCAATATCGCCAAGAGATGATTAATTTTATGACAGTCGAATTTATTATGCGCAGAATACGATTTTGATTCTAAAGATTTCAAAGGCCATTAAATCTGTCATTGAATCATATGACTGCCAGCAACAAGGACATTTGTAAATTAGCAGTTGTTGTTGTTTTTTTTTAAGCAATAAAAATATATTTGAAATTAAAAAAAATGCTCTATGATAAAATACTTATTTGTTCAAACTATTCCACAATAAAAGACAATTAACCTAAACTGGTTTAAAGACCATTGCTGGCCCTAACTACTGGTGATTCTTTTAATAGACACGAAAAATGGCATCAAAATAATTTAGAAATATTTTATTTTTTTGGGAAATTTAACCCCAAAAAAAATTACGAAAAATTACATCGAAATAATTTAGAAACATTGTTTTTTGGGCAAATTTCAACAAATTTCAAAACAATAAATAGTTAAAAATTCAACTGTTGTGATACTTTATAATTTTTTGTCACTTTTGGTTTGGGATTCATATAATATTTCATAGCGGTTCGATTTATATTAAATCATCAGTTTAATTATTAAAATTACCCCAAAAATTCGGGTCATATGTTATGTCTTGCTTTTAGGGTCTTTTTTGGGAGACCTTCTATCACCCTTACGCTGGAAACTCGTTGTAAACGGTATTCTGTTTAAAAGACGATGTGGCAGATGCCAGTTGTGAGAAAGTCTCCGAGCACACTCCAAGACCTCATTCAAAGAGCACCTCTCATTATGGCAAAGTGGTCGGAATAAACAAACTGATTCTGTTTATCAGCAGACGCAAGATTCCACCCATGTAACCTATCTCGTTGGCGGGGTACTGAAATTTATTTTGGGGACTTTGCAAAATACTTTGGGGTGAAATAAAAATGAATTTTTAAGTTCATCAACCTGAAACTTTCACACGCACTAGAAATTTTTGGGGCATTTCTCATTTATATTTTTGGACGATTTCATTTTTTTCGTGCACCCAGAATTCACGGTGCACGAAAAAAATTAAATCGTCCAAAAAAATAAATGAGAAATGCCCCAAAAATTTTCATTGTAAATTTTGACAACACTTTATGCGAAAATAAAAAAGCAAGCCATTTTGAATGGCTCATTAAAATTTTTACAAAAAATTGAGATATCTATCCGTTTTCCTTTCTGAAAACACATGTTCTTTCCTAATAAAAATGACTCATAACATAATAATCCAAGATGCCTTTGGTCAGCTCATTCAAAACTTTTCTAAAACCCCGCTCCACGTTGAATGCCTAATTTTCAAGTAATATAAAGTTTTTTAAAAAAAAAATTTTAATTTTTAAAAAAAAAACACACGCGCTAATTTTTAGAAAAAAAATTAAATTTTATAAAAAAAATATAAAAAAATTAAAAAAAAAAATGGAAAACAATTTTAGGAAAAATTTTAATTTTTTTTTATAAAAAAAAATTTTATAAAGGATTTGTAAAAAATGTTTGAAAAGATTTAAAATTTTTTGGAAAACATATTTATAAAAAATTTAAAAATTTTTAGAAAAAAAATAAAAACGAAAGGAAAACAATTTCAGGAAAAATTTAAATTTTTTTATAAAAAAAATTTTGGAAAGGATTTGTAAAAAAGGTTTGAAAGGATTTGTAAAAAATTTTTGAAAAGATTTAAAATTTTTTGGAAAAAATTTTTAGAAAAAATTTAAATTTTATAAAAAAAAATTAAAAATTTTTAGAAAAAAATTAAAAATTTTTAGAAAAAAATTAAAAAAAAAATGGAAAATAATTTAAGGAAAAATTTAAATTTCTTTAAAAAAAAAATATTTTAGAAAGGATTTGTAAAAAATGTTTGAAAAGATTTAAAATTTTTTGGAAAAAATTCATAGAAAAAATTTAGATTTTATAAAAAAATTTTATATAAACAAAAATGGAAAACAATTTTAGGAAACAATTTAGAAAGGATTTGTAAAAAATGTTTAAAATTTTTTGGAAAAAATTAAAAAAAATCGGGCTCTCTTTCGTCAATAAATTTGGTGCTTTTCTTTCTGAATTAAAAAATTGTTAGAAAACAATTTAAGAAATTTTGAAAAATAGTTAAAATTGTTTGGAAAAAAAATTAAAAAATTTTCGAAAAAAAATCGCTCTCTTTCGTTAATAAACTTTAGCGCTTACTTTCCCCATTGCTTTTCTGAACGCAAAAATACTTCACCAATCAGAAACATTGAAAACATTCTTAAAAAAACGCACAAGAATTGAAAATAGTTCACAAATAATAGCGCCCTT
Source organism: Hydrotaea cyrtoneurina (assembly GCA_958296145.1). Taxonomy (NCBI): domain Eukaryota; kingdom Metazoa; phylum Arthropoda; class Insecta; order Diptera; family Muscidae; genus Hydrotaea; species Hydrotaea cyrtoneurina. The sequence goes on along the minus strand of OY282514.1, from coordinate 16,574,472 downwards.
CCTTGCAGCATAGTTTTCTGAATACAAAAGTGTCTTTCCTAATAAAAAAAAAAATATTGCAAACTTTCTATAAACCTCGCGCCATTTTCAATGACTCGTAGCATAGCAACCCAAGATGCCTTCAGGCCACATACATTTTTTTCTAAAATTCAGCTAAAATTGTTGTAAGTTCCCCAACATCTTCTGTGGAAATCAAAGAAGTAGATATACGGTGCAATTGCCGAAATTGTGTGGGTGATTTTTCCCTATTTCATTTGGATGATATTTCATTAATTTTTAGGCTGATTTTTTTGTTTTGGACATTTTCACATTTTTGGGGCTGAATTTTTATGTGGGAAATTTTTCAGAATTTTTTGTGAGTATTTTCTTTTGATTTTCTTGTTGTTAGTGAGAGTCTTGTGAATGTGTCAAACTGTTTGATATCTTAATCCATATCTAATTGCTGGACACATTTACAACAAAATCTAACAAATCTGACTGCTGTGACAACAGACCGCCTTTGATGTCATAACTCGATACGATTTGAATCGATTCGTAATCAAAAGATTACTGCATACGCCACATATCAATTAGTATTGTTCAGACTTAGACCAAACTGCGGATAGCTTTTGTTTTGGAATCGTTTAAATCATTGGACACCATCCGACAGCACACTCCGCACCATGCACCATTCAAGCACCAATGGATGACCACGAACAACGGCCCACGGCGGGGACAAAAGACGAGTGGAAGAAGTGTCACCATTGATTATGTGTCATGTTTAACAATGTGGTGGGCGCCATTTGAATGAATAATTATCCGAGTGGATGCATAAATCAAAAAACCAAATGCACATTGTTGACTGGTCAAAGAAGAGGAAACATTAAAGCACGGCTCTCGGTATGGCTCGATATGGCACGCTATCGCACCAAACGTATGCAAATGTCTTCTTCAGAAACAGAAACTCCAAATCAAAATAACAACAACAGCAGCAACAACCAAAAGATAACAATGACGGCTGAAGCCAAAACAAAAGAAATTGAATTGTGCATGTGTGTGTGGCTGAGTATTTTTTTTTGTTTTAAGAAAATCCAAAACGCGAAACAAGAAATGAAACATACAAAAAAAAAAAAACATACACCGAAAATTTATGGTCACAGAGTATAAATAATTTAGCCAAAGTAAGACACGATGCGATGTGTGCAAACAATCAGCAACACGTTTATGGACAAATGATTTAAAGAAGAACGGACGGACAACAAATTGATACGCATCCACATACCCACAAGGGAAGGCAACAGCAGAGGACACCAACGCCAACAAAATGCCAAAGACTCAGATGAGAATAACAAGCCCGCAAAAAGTACAGAAAAATGCAGTAAAACACAATCAATTGAACTCACAGTGGGTGGAAAATGTTTTTGCAAATATAAAAAAAAAAAAAAGTTTCAGTGAATTCTTCTGAACTTCTCGATTATCTAAGACATCGAGCGGATTAATGTATTAAATAATAATGAAAATCTATTCGTTATACATTCGATTGCTAACTTTAGGAAGTTTTTTTTAACTGGATAACGTTTCCAGCTGATGGCCAAATGCCCAAAACTGTCAGTCTCTGTGAATGTATTGACTTCAAGACGATCACGTGCGAGTTTTCCGATTCCCATATATGATTTTTCAAGCAAATTCATTGTTCATACCGAGCTGCTCAAAGTCTCACACTGAGAAGAGATAACTAATCCGATGGTCATGAGGCTGAGATATATGATACCGACTTTATGTCAAGATTTCGAACGGGAAAGAGCTGTCAAAGTACAATGTGATTCCACAACCCGGTATATCATGCTTGCTCCTTCTTAGCTGAGGTACATGTTCATAAATACTCGGAAATAACCGAAAACTGGATTTTTTCAGAATAAAGAAATACCTCGCATAGTTCTGCTTCGATCACTATGGTTTCTTTACAAAAGGGGTTTGAAATTTCGAAAAAAAAAAATTAAAAAAATAATGAGTCGATGTTGATCTTTGTTTTTCATTTAAACTGAATTTAAACTTACAATTATTTTTTGTCAGACAAAGTTGAATCGTCTAATATTGGGCGTTTAAACCACAGTTTAATAGCCTTATGATGTGTGACATCACTCAACGAAAGAAGAAGAAGAATCAACATTATTTTGGTTCACCAAATTCCACAAATAAAATAAATTTCATAAATAAAGCTGCATGTAATTTTGTTGGTGCTGGAATGGGTTTCCGACCTCCACCATTTTCATACAGGTGTCCTTTGGCCCGTGCCAAACTTCATTTAGCCGAGTTTTTTTAATTTTCATATTTTCTTCTAAAAATCCTGTGTGACCAAAATCCACAACAAAACTTTAATATCATTTTAATTATTCATCGGAAACATATGTTTTCCGATAAAAGTCTGAAGCAACATCAACATATTGGCCACTTAAAAAACGTATTAGAAGTTTAAACTTAGTTTTATTGGAAACTGAGTTTTATATAATCGTGGTTTAACGATGATCTCAATTATTGGCCCTTAATTTAACGCAATAGCACAAAACACATGATCCTAACAAAAACCAAACAACTTCAAAAAAAAAATAAATCAAATTTTCAATTTTTTTTAAAAAAATTTGTCGTTTTGTTTATTGAAAAGCAGGAAAACAAATTATGTGTAATAAATCACCGTTTTTTGACTACATTATCTTCATAATGTTCTTAAATCGCCTTCATAGGGGTATAGGGCCTGTAAATAAGCGCATAGGGTGCCTCAGATAGTCCAGTTTCAAATTGTACAGCAATAGGTTGTAACCGATTACTCGTACTATGTGAGGTATTTCCAAAGACCATACAGAGGGCCGTTTTCTGAACATTTCCAAGAGGGTATTTAAACAGTATTTGTTTTAAAAAAGTAGGTATTTGTTTTAAAAAAAAAACATAATTTGCTTTGAAAACCTATCAAATATTGCCATGCCAATTAGTGACATCAGGAGTGTGCTTCCGAGCTAATGAATCAGAAAACGACTTGCGACGTCTGCCCACTGGTCTTTGGTATTTCTTTACCCCAAAATTCTTATTGTGATATTTCTAAACAAATTAATGATGTGCTTATCAAGGCCTACAACCCAAACTAAGTTTATTTCCACCCTGGCACCACTATATTTCTGTTCCTGCTATCTGTGCATTAACCACCCACTGTGAACCGCCAACAATACCCTATGACAAACCATTTTGCATATATGCGAATTGTAAGAGTCCAACACGGCAACAACAAAAGGCCAATCAAAAGGATAATTTGTTTTACATGGCAAACACACACCCCCCGACAGACAAACGAGATAAACAATAACATTTTGTCTGTCTGCAATCTACGGCAGAAATTTCGTCTCTCGTGTCTCGTATAAACAATTTGGACAAATTGATTTCAAAGAGATTTTGTTGTGTTAACAACATTTTGTTGGTGGAGTTTTTTTTTTTTGTTAATTCCATAACAGTTTTGATTTATACGCGCAACATTGTGCGGAGAGAACATTTTTCAGTTGTTCGATTGTCATCAATCATTTGTAGGTATTTTGTGCGAGGGGCTGATCGGAAGGTTTGTGGAGGCTATAAATGTACTGTAGAACAGAGAATAAAGTGTAGCGGTTAAATAAATCCATGAAATGACAAAGTGTGCCAAAGAGGGATATCGATAAAAGACATGAGATTGGGAAGGGAAGAAAACCGTATTTAAAAAAAAAATGGAAAAAATACAAAAAAAACAGTTACAAGATTTGGGGAAATATCACTAAAATTGGAATTTTTACTAATTACACTACTCAACAAAATGAAAAAACTTTCATGTACTCCGGATGCGATAATTTTTTCTGTGTAGATAACCTTGACATGAGCTCGAAAAACGCAATAAAAAATTTTTTTTTCGTTTGGTTTTTGTTTTATTTTTTTTTTTAAATTTTAAAAAAGATTTAAATTTTTTTTTTTTAAAAAATCCATAAAAAATCCAAAATGAAAAGTAATAAGATTTGACATTTTTTTTCATTTTGGACTTTTTATGGATTTTTTAAAAAAAAAAAATTTAAATCTTTAGGCAAAAAATAAGTTTTTTCCTTTATATATTCATTTTTAACTTGGAAACTGTTGGTTGTATAGGAAAACAATATATGAACAGATTAAGGGAATTATAATTTAAAATTTTTAAAAATTTAATTCAATTAAATCGGGCTAGTGGTTCCCGAGTTATGCCGGACGAAACAAATTAACCAAAAAAAATTTTTTAAAATTTAAAAAAAAAAAAATAGAACAAAAACCAAACGAAAAAAAAAATTTTATTGCGTTTTTCGAGCTCATGTCAAGGTTATCTACACAGAAAAAATTATCGCATCCCGAGTACATTTTGACTGTTGACTAGTGTTATTGTAAGCAAAGACCATACGGTGGGCAGACGTTTGCTGAACATTTCCAATAATATGTTTTAAAAAAGTAGATGTTTCTATTAAAAACATAATTATTTGTTTTGAAAACCCTTCAAATATTGCCGAACTAATAACGACTTGGGACGTCTGCCTTCGATATGGTCTTGGCCGTAAGGTAAATGAAGTACCTGTCTATATCGATGTGGACGGCCAAATAGTTTGTTTGGCGTTTTTAAAAATTATGGCTGGAAAAATAAAAAAGAAAATAATTTCGTAAACACCATACAGAGGGCAGACGTCCAAAGTCGGTGGGCCTTTAAAGGTTCATTTTCTCAATTAAAACAAACAACTAATGGTTGGTTAAATTTTAAGGGCCATTGTTGATTTTGAATAAAACCCAAATTATTTAGTTTATATTACTTACTTATTTCCCTTAACATTCCATGAAGGAACAGACGGGGAACTTCTCTCGAATCAGTGAGCTGTGTACGATATAATTGTGTATACTCACTGACCGGGACCTAGTGTTTAAAGCCGGCTCCGAACGGCTAATGCTTTTCTAGAGAAGTTTTGCATGGCTTAGAGATTGCTCTCTTACTCGTAAAGTCGCCAACATTTATGTATAAGCAATAGTGTGTTTTGGGAAAAACAGACAACGTACTTATGAAATTCAACAAAGTACAACATTTGAGTGCGACTAAGTGTGTATTTCGGGCTGTTTTCGTATTTGCGACTTTGTTTGCTGAAATTTGTTAAAATGAAAATTTCTTTTTCATCTGAATGTCCCAACATCAGGGACTAGACGACGGATATCCATAGAACAGATACAGTTAATTGCTGAATTTCAGTTGTATTTTTCGGAGAACTCTTTCAACTATCCTCGTCCTTAGAAATGACAAACTCTTTATTCTGCTTAAAAATATATAATGAAATATCGTCTGGGTGTTCAACTTAGATTCAATTTCAATAAGATCCTATGCCACAAAAAAAAAACATCCGATAATAATCGACTTGTTCCCTCTTTGTGCCTTTTAAATATTCCCATCACGACTTCTGTGTATTCCACATACGAAGAAATAAAGAAAACATTGACGGAGTGAGTGAGTAACCACATATAATCGACGACTGTATGACTGACGGACTGATTAATATTTTATTTATGTATTGGCCAGTCCAATACCAGCTATGGCAGCCACGCCACATTTAGTTGACCAACGCCAAAAAGCGCTTTTGTGTGGCAAAAGGAATGAAAGAATCGCTTAGCAAAATTATCAATCATCAACAACCAGCAACATGAGCGGTAACAGCAGCAGCACCAGCAGCAGTCAAACTCATCTTTTGGTTATGATGAACAATATCGCGCAGTCGCCGTAATTAATATGCCATGCAGAACATCAATAAAGACGGACTTGGTTATAAAAGCACCAGCGACACCGCCGTCACACCTCGGCCGGCTTGGACAACATCAGTGGGATGCCTCGCTCGCCGAAATAGGCGCAGAGTAGCAAAAGCTAATCGCACCAGAATTTGCATGCTGATTGCAGATTGCAATTGCCAAATGCATAAATTATACGACATCACCATATTCCATATTGTACAAGTCCAGCACCACCACAACCATCAGCACAACCATCAGCACCACCAACAATGACTGCAAATGAGCCTAGCGAGATTGGTGTTGGAGCTGTTGCTGCTGCTGCTGCTGCTGGTGAGTAAGAATGCATTCATTTCAATAGCCATTCAATACTTCAAGTGTTGATTTATAACGACTAACGTTTCAGCCATTAATGCCATCGGCATATGATGATAATGATATTAATTGTTGTTGGCAACAAATTTATTTTATTATGGCCCAGAGACAACAGGCTCACCGAGCAGCATGCGCAGTCTGACTGATAGCCAGCCAGCCGGGCAGTCCATCATCATTGCCGTCACCAGCGTCACCAATCACAAACGGTCGCCACAATCAGCCAGTCAAGTTAACCAAAAATACCGACCACAATTCATATACGATCCATACCGATATATGTATGTGTAACTACAGACAGCGATCCATAAGGAACGTGCGTATTTACATAAATTATTTCATTGCAACAACAACACAATCATAAATATTGCAGCAGTCATCAGAAGCATTCTTCACCAGTGTTTATGTTCTGAGGCACAGTGGTTTGATTGTATGTGATTGCGTTGGTGAAATCATTTAAATAAGGCGGACTGCAGTGATGGACTTCATTAAAGTGCGCAAGGGCTGTCATTAAAAGGGGACAACCTTAAGGCCATGAGATCAAACCAATGACGATGAGTTGTGGAGTATTTCGCCAACATCCACACTGACCCTCAAGCAGCAGAGAGAGAGGAATTGAGAATATTTTTTTGGAATTACACTTACATTTGTTATTTTGGGAGTGATACAGAAATCTTAAACGTATTTGAGGAGCTCACAATAAATACCCTCTTCCTTCACTCGAAGCGCTCTGTCGGTAAATGAGCAAATACGATTGTCAAGTCAATATTTTGCTCTGTTCGGAACTCTTTTATTCGAACTATCATTGGCAAAGTTTAAGGGTTTTTTAATTTTTCGAGAATCGTGAATTTTTTCGATGTCTTTCCGGGAATTCCCGGTACTTGATTTCACCGTGTTACACACATTCTTTCCTATGAACCAAATTTACTTTTTCGGAAAGGGGATAAAAAATAAAAATACACGTGTATCGGCGATTTTCATTTACACGTCAGAATTTTTTTTTTTTTAATTTTGAAGTATGAAACTCGTGGTGGCCTTTGTGAAAGCCTTTGGACCGATTTTTAACCCTTTTTCAGTGATCCAATCGAGCTGATTTTTTGCAGGCAGACTCGTGGAAATTTCTGTATCACGTCAAATTTTTTAAAAAATTGATTTTTATCAATTCTCAGATTTTCCTAAATTTTTTTTTAAAATGGTTATCGTTTTTTTTAAGTTTTCAGTTCAAAAAACATTTTTTTTTCGTTACGCTTAAGTAGTTTAAAAATTTTCCACGAGTCTGCCTGCCAAAAATCAGCTCGATTGTATCACTGAAAAAGGGTTAAAAATCGGTCCAAAGACTTTCACACAGGCCAATTCAAACTTAAAAAAAAAAAATTCTGACGTGTACATGAAAATCGCCGATACACGTGTATTTTTATTTTTTATCCCCTTTCCGAAAAAGTAAATTTGGTTCATAGGACAGAAAAAAATCTATTTTTTGTAACACGGTGTTTTCTTTCTAAACCTGGCAATCGACAAGTAAAAAAACAGAAAATTTCTTGGGAATTACGTTCCAATTTTCTGTTTTTTTTTTTTTGTAAAAAATAAAATTATGTTTAAATGGAAAACTGTTTTCATTAGGATCAGGGCTGTGACGGCGAGCCAAAACCTTATTGGTAGAAAACCTTTACTAAGCTATTTTATTGGAATTATCTGGAACTCCGCTGTAATTTGCCTACCCTTTTGGGTTATTCCCCGATTTCAAACCACTGTCCGGTGTGTTGTGGTGTTACATTGTTCGCATTGTTGTAGTTTCTTTACTTTTTCTTTGAATGGATGGATGGGATGTGGCAGTGTGTGCGAGCGAGCGATAACAATAATCGTAGCTTTTATTGTTGTCACAAAAGCAATCGTCGACAACGCCATTTGTCATCGAAGGTATTTGGCATAGTGGCATGTTCCCTTAATAAAATTTATCAGACGTGAACATTCCACAAAACCGTCGGTCTGTCGCGTCTGCATTGCAACTATCGGCAAGTGTGCGCGCACAATCCGTAATTAGCAATTGGGAGAGCGGTAAAGCGGCCAGAGCATCTGGGGGGTTTTTTTTCTTCTTCTTCATTATTCCATCCTCAGAATAATGAAATCCAGCTACGTGATCACTTGCTATAGGTATGAACATCAATAGCAAAATACTGCCCAGATATTGAAAAACTTCACTACACACTAGTTAAACGCTATTGATGGTCAGTCTGCGCAGTCGGTCGATTTTCAGCGACTGCGCTTATTTGTGACAATTAAATGTTTGTCAAATTAAATTTCACACCCAACAAAAAAAAAAGCTCTCCATTTGTATGGACACACCAATAGCTCTGTTTAATTGCATCGGTGGCAGCATGTCAGCCAACCGGACAATGATGTGTGGCTTGAACTAGATTAATTTAATTAAATTTTGATCTAACAACAACATCAAGAATAGTCCAATACTGCGCAGTTGTAATTTCATGGCAAAATGCAAAAATACAATAAAAAATTGAGATGCGAGCGCAATAAAAGTAAATGGTGAATTGCGTGACCGACCCCCCATAAAACAGGTCAATAGAACTGTAGCAGTTGGCTTTGAATGCGGGGCGAGGTATTATGTAACCGAAAAAGCGAAAAATCAATGCGATCAATTAAGAAGAGACGATTTTGGAAAACACAGTCCTCTGGCTTCTCAAAGATCACGTGAGGGTTTTACGACAGCTCTGATTGTTAACATAGCTGACGAGAAAAAAATTTGATCCGTCAGAAAATATATTTTTTCTAGCAAAGTCGTTGTACTTTAATGAGAATTGTACTTGGTATGAGAATCGCAAAAGGTCTTAAACATGCAAGCAAAAAAAAAAAAAAATATATTAATGAAACTTTTTCATAAAATGTATGAAACGCTTCATAGGAACAATGAAGACATCATTATACATTCATTTATTTTGTAATCAGCCAATCTTAGTGAAGTCAATGTCAGTGAATTTTAATTCTGTATTTCATATAGCTGTACACATATCGAGCCCTTAGCGCTATTTCATCGTAAGCGACAAAACACATTTTTTACAGCAGAAGGTTTTTATTAATTATTTTGCCAAATCAAAACTAAAAAGGTTTAAATGCAAAAGGTTACAAAATCTCCATTGTGAATAAATGATTACGATGAAATGAAGATTTTTTTCCGTTTCAGCTAAGTTATGTCGCTTACGATAGAAATTTCTGGCGTTAGTCTAATTAATTTGTTAAAACTGTGTCGCTTACGATATTTTTTTTTCTTTTTATACTCTGAATTGAAAAAATTCACATAATATCTTATACATTTATTCAAAAATAACAAATTAAAGAAATTTTAAATTTAAAATTTTAATTTTTTTTTGCTGAAAAAAAAATTTTGTTGAAAAAAAAATTTTTGTGGAAAAAAAATAATTTCGTTGAAAAAAAAAATTTGGAAAAAAAATTTTTGAAAAAAAAAATTTCTGTAAAAAAAAAAATTTTAGTTGAAAAAAAAATTTTGTTGAAAAAAAAAATGTAAAAAAAATGTTGGTAAAAAAAATTTGGGGAAAACACAATTTCTGTACAAAAAAAAAATATTATTTTTTTTATTATTATTTATAGAAAATTATAGAATGCCTATTTAAATTACTATTATTATTTATTTTTTGAAAATTTCCGTCCATGTGTCCCCAAACAACATTTTAAATTCCGCAATAAAAACTTTTTTGAGAAAATGTCGCTTATGATGAAATAGCGCTAAGGGCTCGATATATTGTTCTCCGGAAAAAGTTGGAAGCCTAGTCGGTGCCCTTCTGGCTCCTCCCATACAAATGTACCAGTCCCCCCACTTTAGAAGTCGTGTAATAATATTAATACGTCCCAGGCAATCTTGCCCAAATTCTGTATTGAGTAAAACTATAACAGGACAAAGTTTGGGACAAAACGTTGGAAGTCTGGCCACGTCCCTGATTTTTGAATCATATACGAACGAGACACATTTTTGCTATGAGAGACGTCTAGTTTCGGCTTCTCAGCCTTCTAGATTAGATTTGGTATTGTGCACATGTCCAGTCTATGACCAACAATTTTTGTTAATTACTAGCTTTGCAATCTAAATCGAATGAACGTAGTGAAGTGTGGACCACTTAACCAAAATATAGTCCCTAAAGTGATGATCGTTTGTCGTTGTCAGGGGGAACTCCAGAATTTTCATAGGTTGGTATAAAAACTCCTCCATTATTTCCCAACGATAGCGCTGGATCTTAGCTGACATCACAGGTGTCTGTCTGTCTGTCTAGTTATCTGTATTGTACTTTAACATCGCGAGTTGGTAATGTTCTTCTTTTTGGTTTTCTTTTTTATTGATGTAATTTATAGATGGCAAATCCCGTTTTATCAGTTTTATGAATTTGTGCTGGGTTTTCCTGTTTGTCCCAACGGTGACAGCGACTGAAGATATTTAATCGAGCTCATCAAGGCCATGCAATAACAATAACAATCATAGCCAAGCAGCCGCCGACAACATTAACCTGAGATTTAGATTAAATTAAATTCTTCATTTATTTTCTCACATCTTAATGCGACCGACGAGGGCTGGCTGGCTGGCTGGCTAGCTGCCCATAGCCATTTCTTAAGCATAAAGTGAGAGACCCAAGAAATAACATCAAAATAAAAGATTCTGGTTTTGTCTTTTTCTTGTTGCCGTTTTGTTATTGTTGTTATTGTTTGGTCTTGCAGTTCTTAAGTCGTCATGCGGTCACCAGCCGACGAGGAGGACGAGAAGAAGCGGTGACACTACTTAGCTGGCTATGGTTGTACACGTACAGCCATCCATCGATCCATAGAGAGTAAGTAAGTTAAGTGGTTGACCTCCAAATTCGGAAAACAAAAACAAAAATCTACAAATATCTCCGTATTTCTTCTTCTGTTGAGTTTTTTCATTATTAAGGCGTCTTGGACATGTCCACAATACAACAAGTTGTTGTTGTTCGATCGATGCTGATGACGGTGGTGTTGGTGGCGTGGCTGTGTTTTTTTTATGCATTTAACCGATTCATCGTTTTTGGCTCATATCGCTTGATACTATTTAATAATTTAAAGCAACTTATTCCTCGTGCATACATAAGTGTGAGTGAGGAGCACACAATGTTTACGCTTTTTTTTATGCTATTTTACCAATTTTATGCCCACTCAAGTTGTTGTTGGCTGGCTGGCTATTTGGTGTTGGCTTAAACTATGAGTTTCAACTTCCTGATGTCTTCTTGTTGGCCAGCAAACCAGTCGGTTTGCAATTCATTCTTTGGCAACGCCAACAACGCCGGCTGGCGGGCTTGTGTTGGCCTCTTAACGCTTTCGTCGCGACTTGTTAATGTGGTGAATCTTCATAAGCTTCGTTGACTTGATTGTCCACTCTATATGTGCAATCTCGAAAATAAAGCCAATCTTCTGTTTTGGATTAATTTTTTTTTTTTTTTGTTCTTACTTTTTTTTCCGCTGTGTTAATTTAAATGTTGACTATTTTGGTTTCTTTACTTGCCCGCTATTGATTTCATTAAGAAGACATTAAAAACAATTTTTAAGTTTCGGTTCTTGTTTCCTACATATGTATGGAGTGTTTTTCGTGTCGTCTCGTTTTGGTTATGTTTGGTTTTGTCCAGATATCATCAAAATCATCAGGCATTCATGCTGTCGCCCATCGTTTTTTTTTTATTGTTAAATATCAAGGTTAGCGTGCATATTTAGTTAAAGAATGTTCTGCGAGTCTCTTCTTTCGGCTAGTGAATTGTGGTTCTTACTTTTACGGGAGAAAAATGTCATGACATTAGCACACTTCTGGTTATAGCCAAAAATTGAAAATTACCTAAGACAAATAAAAAAAAAATGAGAAGAAAAATGCAAAATGTGTCGAAATGAGAAGTGGTGGCTTAGGTTAAAAAAGTAATCGGAAACAACTTGTCGCCCTTAGACACGGACAAGTTGTATCTGAGGGTGTGAGACAAGAAGGAAGGCACAACAGATGTCCTATGAAAATTCCAAGCCATGACTTTTGAAATTAAACACTTACCAATATAAAGGTACAAAGATCATATGCTTAGTATACTGTCCGACGCAGAACGACTTACTGAGTTGATCTGGCCATCCACTCGTACATCTATGGGTGTAATCGAGAATAGCGCTGAAACTTGGCCCTTTGTCCTGAGTCATTCTACGGAATTCTACTGCTCAGCGGTTTCGAGGAGAAATAATTTCAATAAATAAACTTATTCAAAACTACTGATATAATTACATGATATCTACTGATTAAAAAGTTCAGAAAAGACGCTCGGTGGAAGAAAATCTATTGCAATGGAAGCTTCCACTTTGTCCTGAAACGAACTGGCGATCTTCGTTCCAAAGCTCAGCAGTTTCAATGAGAAACCATTCTAATACACATCGTCACCAGAAATCCAAAACGACCTCAGAAGAATTTTAAGAAGTTTACAGGAGAATCAAAAAACCTTATAAACTTTGTAAAATCTAAACTGTCTTCTTTTTACGTCCTTCCGAAATATGCTTATTAAATTGTAAATTTTGGTGTAAAATTTTGCAGAAACATCTCGTTTAGGTCATTTCACCAGAATCAATCAAAGCTTCAAAAGTGACAGCTACCGAAATACCGGGTTATTCAAAATAACACCGCTTGTTGGAAAAACCTGTTTTATATTTAAATAAGCATTGTCAAGGTTTTGTGTTTACACAATTTCTATTTCAATCATAGAAGCATTGCAAAAGTTTTGTGTTGTCAAATATTTCAAAAAAATTTCATTCCGTCAACGTTGAAATATTGTGTGTGTATTTTATTCCACGGGAGAAAACTCTCAATTTGATTCAGATGTCAGCTGACAATATATTTCTCTAAACCTAAGGATCCAATTGCAAGAAAACACTTTGAAAGTTTCGCAGAGAACAAGCTTGGTTGTCGATCTATAAAAAAAAAAATCCAACAAATTTTCCACATTGTTTAGAGTTTTTTTTTTTATAAAACACCTAAACTACTGATCGATTTGCAATGAAATCTTTGACAGGTTGGTAGACAATAATTGTATCTTCAGGAAAAGACGCTTGATAAAAACATTCAGCATCAGACTCGAATTTAACAACCACAAATCTTGCTATCGCTCCCTCAATGTTTAAGATTTTTTTCTTTTAATTATTCACTCATCGCAATATCTCACCATTTCTTTCTAATAAAATGTCTGCATAAATAATTAATTTTTTGTTTTTTTTTGTTTTATGTTATGGTTGCGCTTTTTAGAAAGGTACAACAATAAATTAACTTGAAAATAGTTTCTTGTTGTTCAACTTTTTGAATTCTCAGTACTCACAAGAAGAAGAGACAAGATGAATTAAAAAAAAACATCGGGGACAACATTTTCCCATTCTGTGAATTTTAAGGTTCTTGAAAAAAATGTACAAAATATTTTTTTTTAAATAAAATTTTGCCATTTTGTGAACGTGGAAATTATTTAAATCAAAAAAACTCAATCCAAGCAAAATGTACTCCACTTGGGAATTTTCCCATTTTGTGAATTTTAAGGTTCTTGAAAAAAAATGTAAAAAACATTTTTTTTAAAATAAAATGTTACCATTTTGTAAACGTGGAAATTATTTAAATCAAAAAACTCAATCCAATCCAAAAAAAATGTCCTCCACTTGGGAATTGTACTACAACGACTGAACAAGGTACGAGGTTAGGTAAGGGTTACAACCAAAGACAGTGAGATTGGAATCCATACAGGAATCCATCCAGACAACATCTTTCGAATTCTACAATAGCCTGGATATTTGGCTGACGACACAAACTGTATGTTGTCTTTAGCTGATTGGCGCTGATAACACTGTAACAAAATAAATTTTAATGGAGGATGCAAAAATAAAAGACACGTGTATCGGCGTTTTGAATGTTTACGTCTTTCCGTGGGTTCCATTTTGGGCGAAGGTAGAGTTTCCCCCATATAAAATTTTTGTATTGTCAGTTGGCAAAGCTTAACGATTAACTTATATGATGTGTTCTGCAAATTTATGTAAAATATTACGGAGAACATTTTTGTAGAATATATTTACCCTCTAACACCTCAAGGTTTAAGTCTTGTTTGGCCTTCTTATAAAAAAGTGCAAAAAAACTCCATTACAACAGGGAAATGGTCCGCATCAATATTCCCCCTGAAATATATATATATATTGAGCTATAAGTCCATTAACAAACACAAAAAATAAGAACTAAGACACAACAAAATATAGGTTCGGGTATATTTCCCATCTTCTTAATATATATTTACCCTCGACACTGATTCACTGACTCTGTCACGCAGTACGTAGGAATTTAAATAGGCATTCTATAATTTTCTATAAATAATAATAAAAAAAATTATATTTTTTTTTTGTACAGAAATTGTGTTTTCCCCAAATTTTTTTTTTACAAATTTTTTTTTTTACAAATTTTTTTTTTCAACAATATTTTTTTTTTCCAAATTTTTTTTTTTCAACTAAAATTTTTTTTTTTCAACAAAAAATTTTTTTTTCCACAACATTTTTTTTGTGAGATCCAAGGGCTTTGCATTGATGCCATGATACACTGCAAAAAAAAATAATATGATTTTTGTAATATTTATGAAGTCCTTTATGGACACAAGGAAAGGTTTAGATTTTGAACTAAAATTTCTGTGGTTTTCATGTACAAGGTGTTACATGAAAATTTTTTTTTCAACAAATTTTTTTTTTTTCAAGAAAAAATTTTTTTTTTCAAGAACAAAATTTTTTTTTTCGACAAAAATTTGTTTTTGAACGAAATTTTTTTTTTTCAAGAAAAAATTTTTTTTTCAACAAAATTTTTTTTTTTCCACAAAAATTTTTTTTTTCATATTTCAACGGGCGCCATAGACTCATTACAACTTACTAGTTTATTAAGAATTTTATTTTAAAGTACCCAAAAAATTTTGCATAAAAAAAAAAACAAATTTTACTAAAAATCATACACGTACTTTATACACGTATTTTTCAACAATAAAAAATATTTGTATACTTTTGCGATCGGAAAATTAAAAAAAAATAATACACAGACCCCTTTTCAATAGCCGGATATGCAATTCTTCCAAGGACTTGGATTACTTATTGTATTTCCCCTTAAATACGTTCCATGAGAAGAAGTATCTCATTGTGAAATTGATGGCTGCTAGACGCGCCCATATTGAATACAGCTGAAATTTGATTTCACACAAAGAGGCCTTGCTTTTATTTGAAATCAGATTTCAAATGATTCTCATGAAATGGCAACAACAATCTGCCATTACTACGATCGATTTTTGTTGTTGGCTTTAGATTACAAGTTCAGGCTGGCAAATGCATTTCCTCCTATAACTGCTGCCGCCACTGACGCTGACGCTTTCGATGTTGCTGTTGTTTGTTTTGTTGTTATTCCGTTTCAAGTTTACACTTTATTTGTGTGCACTTTTCCAACAAATCACATTTAATATGCCGAAGCGTCCAGCCAGCCAGCCCGCTTTACTTGCTATTCTGCTTTTTAGCTCTGCAGCCATGATTTTTGCGGCTGTTGTTGTTGTTGTTGCTGTTCGCTTTTGTGCTTCCTGATACGCAGTTGTCATCTGCGGATGATTATCAAATCAAGTTCACTCCGTATATTGAAGCACTACAAAATAAAAACAATGATTTGTTTTCTATCGTCATTAGACATTTCACAATTTCAAATCCAATACGATTTGTGCATTTGGAATCAAATCGCATTTACTGTAAATCTAAAACAGAATTCCAAATAGCAAACAAATGCGTCTATTTTTATTGGTGATCTATAAATAGAGACAACAACTTTTGTTTCGCAAAAGGAAGTATTTGTTTCTCTGTGTGTGTTTTTGTGTCTGCTGCCATTTGAAATCTGTAGAAAGCCAAACATGTTAAATGGGCAGGAATTAAATTTTCGGAATTCTTTAGTTTCTCCTAAGTTGCTCATTCTTTACAGGCCTTTGTTATATTTAATTCAGTAATTTTGTCAGGTGGTTTAAAAAAAAAAACGATGACAACATTTGTCAAAACTCCGTACATATTTTTAAAAAATAATCCAATGTAATTACGATGGTGATCATTATGGTCATATTCCGTATTCTGAATCTGAATCGACTTCGAGTTGTATTTACTTACATTTCCCATAAAATAAATTAAATGTATTAAAAACAAATTAATCTGTTAATATTTTTTAAAATTTGAAACATTTTCGATAATATGAACTTTTTTATTTGTGAGATACAAATGCACCTCAGTGTTAGTTAGAGTATAGGAATAGTGGACGGAAATACAATTTTCGAAAATTTCTTATTCAACAGCTGAAGTCGGATTCGAGCTATTCAAAAACGCTGGAGTCGTAGTCGAGCAATTTTGGCCGGACTCCCGAGCCCTGCTTCTGACTAGCCCCGTAAGTCTCCGGTCAAAATCCATAGCCAATGTCTACTTTCAGTTTGAGTTCTTACAAAATGTGGTACGGTTATCATCGGTACAAGTAACCGACATAATTTAGCCATCGGAATGTGAGCAGGCACAACAGCCAAGCAAACTGATTCATTCCAGAACAAAAATGAAATATCTTTTGCATTATTTTTATGTTTAATTGGAAATTCTTCAAGAAATTCGAGCTGTTGGGACAAGTTAGTGATGTGAAGTTAGTTCAAGTTAGTGATGTGAAGAAAACTTCCTTTGGGGCCACGTGAAAGATAAGGTCTACGCCAACAGCCCAGCGTCGATTCAAGACCTCAAAGATAGAATTCGTGAGTCTATCGAGGACATAGGGCAGCCACTTTGCGATTTGGTTATGGGCAATTTAATGAAATGCATATGGTCCTGTAAGCGTGTTCGTTGTGGCTATTTGACTGATGTTGTTTTTAATTATTAACGGCATACCTTCCTCTTTATTATGAAACTAGTAAGTTGTAATGCGCCTATGGCGCCCGTTAATTTGCTTGAGAAAGTATTTGTTCCTTAATTTTAAAAAAATTTTAAAAAATATTTTGAGAAAACTATTTTGTAAAAAAAAATTTCGGAAAAAAATAAAATTGGAAAAAAAAAATTAGTGGAAAAAAATTTTTGCTGAAAAAAAAAAATTTTGCGGAAAAAAAAAAATTTTGTGGGAAAAAAAAAATTTTGTTGAAAAAAAAAAAATTTGGGGAAAAAAAAAATTTGGGAAAAAAAAAATTGTAAAAAAAATTTTGGAAAAAAAAAATTGTAAAAAAAAATTTTGGAAAAAAAAAATGTTGGTAAAAAAAAAATTTGGGGAAAACACAATTTCTGTACAAAAAAAAAATATTTTTTTTTTTATTATTATTATTTATAGAAAATTATAGAATGCCTATTTAAATTCCTACGTACTGCGTGACAGAGTCAGTGAATCAGTGAATCTGGGAATCAGTGTCGAGGGTAAATATATATTCTATAAACATCCCATCATTTATCTCAAAAAATTCCATTTTTCTTTCAATACCAAAATAAAACCTCTTGGTGGAGAAACCTGTACATGAAAACCACAGAAATTTTAGTTAAAAAAAAGGACTTCATACATGTTACGAAAATCATATTTTTTTTTTTGCAGTGTATCATGGCCTCAATGCAAAGCCCTTGGATCTCGGCTAGTTTTACTATAAATATTTAAATTTTATATTATCATTAATTACATCTAGCAGCCGAGTGTTTCTGTAGTCGACCACGTACCGGTGTCATCTCCATAGAATTTCAAATGCTCCGTTGAATCGGTGATTTATTGCAACCAACCAAACTGCATATACCGGTGTATGCACATACCAAAACTACATATGTATTGTCAATAGACCATTAGTAATGTAAAGTAAACAGAAAACAGAAAAGAAGGGGTGGCCATGCGGGGAGTAGGAGGTGTTAAACTCTATCTACACTGTACTAGACATAGAATGCGTCTCTGGGGTATTGTGCTGGTATGTCATGAGGGTGTTGTTGTTCGATGTTGCCGTTGTCTCGCTGTTGTTGAGTTGTAAAATAATTTGCTCTAATTTATTTTCATGGTCATTGATTCTGAAACACACAAAATCGACAACAGATTGCAACTGGAAAAAACAAAAAAAAAATACCGAAAGAAAGAAAAAAAAAATCAAACTGAAAAAACATGCATTTAGCATCCAGCCAACAATTGTAAGCGTTATAAGCCCATTTTGTGTTAATGCCATAGACACGCATACACACTCACACCCATCGTACACTCTTACACATTCAAGTCACACACTCATACTGCGTATGTGTGTAGATATATTCGATTCAATTCGAATCGATTTACAGCGACATCATCATCGTCATCACCAACATCATCATCATCATCATCGTCGTCGTCGTCATTGGCTGGGCGATAACAGCGAACATCAGTTGCCAATAGCCCCGGCCGCCCTGCCAGCCAGCCAGCCGAGAGTTGTTTTTCTGTTTTTTTTAACCATAAAGTGTTAACAAGATGTGTTAATAACATCAATGCCAAAGATGTAAAACATTACTTTACTTTACGTGTGTACTTTACAACACCAAAGGTTTCATTTCATCTGCCTGCAAAACTTCTTGGCAAAGTCTTGGTGAATTCAACAAAGTTATGTAAGGAGCTCCGAGCCACAGACATTTCTCCCGAGTTACACACGTATTTTACATCTCCCAACTAAAAAAGTGATATTTACATCATTTTGTCATTATGAATATTTGTATTCTATTGACTATTTTCCATATATTCCCCTGTTCCAATAATAGACATGTTTGCGTTACAAGCTAGCTACAGGGTTCTTCAACAAGAAGTGTTATTTTGGAATTCAAAGAAAAATATTTACTTTTTTTGAGATAAATGATCGTATGTTTATTTCATAATAAAGAGGAAGGTATGACGTTAATAATAAAAAAACAACATCAGCCAAATGACCACCACGACCACGCTTACAGGACCATATCCTTTTCATGACATTTTCCATAACCAAATCGCAAAGTGGCTGCCCTATGTCCTCGAAAGACTCACGAATTCTATCTTTGAGGTCTTGAATCGACGTTGGGCTGTTGGCGTAGACTTTGTCTTTTACATGGCCCCAAACGGAAGAAGTCGCAAGGTGTTAAATCACAAGATCTCGGTGGCCAATTGTGATCACCTCTTCGGGAGATAACTCGGTCCGGAAACTGTGGACTGTGGAAGAGCAATGGTTTTGTTGCTTGTGTGGCACATTTGGCAAGTAAACGATGTCCAGATCAATATCATCCAACTCCGACCATACAAAATCATTAATCATCTCTCGATAACGCAATAAATACACCGTAACTGTTGATCCAACCTTATTTTCGAAAAAGTAAGGTCCAATGACCCCGCCGGACCATAAACCGAACCAAACAGTCACACGTTGAAGATGAGGAAGATCCTCAACAATAACTCTGGAGTTTTCCGAGACCCAGATATTTTTGGGACAATTTTGCTAGTTGACGTAGCCAGCGAGGTGTAAATGGGCCTTATCTGTCAAGATGATTTTTCGATGGAATTCCGGATCATTTTCATGCATTTCAAGGACCCAATCAGCAAAGACACGACGTTGTTGATGATCGGCCGTCTTAAGTTCTTGTATTAACTGAACGTTATACGGCTTAAGACCCAAGTCTATGTAAAATACGCTGTAATGACGCTAAAGGAATGGACAATCTTGGGTTTTCTTCAACACTTTTGGGCTACAGCAGCAATATTCTCCGTTGTTCTTGAGCGACAGGCACGGGGTTTATTCTTCAAATGTCTAACATGTCCCAACAGCTCGAATTTCTCCACCAATTTCTGTATTGCGGTCCGACAAGGTGCTTCACGTCGACCAAAAAAATGCTTTAGTTTTGCGAACTGTGACTGCAAGATTTTCATAATTTTTGTAGTGAATTTTAATAACTTCAATGCGTTTCATTTTTAGTAATGGCGTAGTTTCAAATGGCAAAAGTGACAGCTACCGAAATACCGGGTGATTCGAAATAACACCTCTTGTTGGAAAACCCTTTATGACGTCGAGGGTGGAATTTTTTTACACTGACCTACAATGTTCCACAGGTCAAGTCAGCAACTGTGTGGAAATTTAAGGAGAGATCTTAAAAGATGTTGGCTCGCTGAATCCAAATCTGGCTTTCCTATATTTTCACGTTGCCGAGATATGGGTTCCGAAATGTTCGATAAACGCGTTTTTTTTTCCGGGGACATTGGAGGTCATGGTGTGCCGTCCTCAATGGGTATTTCAAAAACCTCCAATGAAGTTATAAAAATCAAACCTCACGCTACGAAAATGGCTTTTACAGCATCCTCTTATCGATCGACAGTTATTGTTGCTTTAAAATGTTACCTTTTTTTTGAATTTTTTCAAAAGATCAACAACTGGTTGTGTGTACGGGTAACATTTACTCGGAGCACAATTAATGATATCTTTGTTCACTTGGATTGGATTGGTGCCACACCATACCGAAAAGATAGATTCCGACTGCCTCAGGACATAGTACCGGTCTTACAGATCCCCTACTTCAGACAGATCCCCCTTCTGCCGAAACTACAATAACTATGCTCCCTCTCCGATTCCCATCTTTTGGGATCTTCCAAAAATCCATAATAATTCCTAACATCCAACCGTTTAGCACACAAAGCCCCGGGAGCGAGTACTTACCCGAAGATTGCTATAACCGCCCCGTTTATTTGCCAGCCACCTCTGGCCAGAATGTTTAAGAACCCCGAAAACAAATAACACAATTAAAATCCCATTCATTTAATTTAGCTCACGCCATCAACAGCAACCGGACAACAAAATATGAAGTGGAATATTTTGTGTCCGTCCAGCCATGTCCAGCGCAAGCAATCATCCATCCAATCAAGGTTAACAACATCTCCATGTTGTCTGCAACGAAAGGAAGGGCGACAACAAAACATTTTGGGCCATGACAAAATATAAAATTCACAGCTTTATTAACCCTTTTTGGCTGCGTTGGCCGATTCTCCTTTTTTCACTTGGGCATTGTTGAAGTTGCCAACAAGGACACAGAAGCTATGGTCGCGGCGACCAGTTAAGAAGCTGTTTATGAATATGCAAGTGTGTGTATGTGTGGGTTGTTAGCGGTTCCTTTTTTTGTTTTTGTTTTGAACAACTTAAGAAGGGCATAAACCATTCTTTTTAGAGTATTAAACCGTTTTTTTTAAGGTTTTGAACCCTCAGCTAGGAGGCAAGAGTTCACCAAATGGCTTGCTGAGCCGGTTGTGGTTTTGTTTTTCTTTTTCTTTTTGTTTGTAAGATTTCAGAACTTTTGGTGGTTTCACTTGTTGCTTATGTCGTCATTCTGTTAGGGCGTCTTTTAAAGTTAATGTGGGGGAAACATTTATAAAACAAACGCCAACTTAAAAGAAAACCTCCATTAACTCTCACTTTCATCTTGCGAATCATGTAGACGTTTTCTAAGTACGACGTCATCTTAGTTTTGTATTTCCTAGGGTGACACACAGACATACCAACACACGTATCTCTCGGTGATCACAGTGATCTGTGTGTGTGTGTGTCTATTGTCATAAGTAGCCGCCAACAAATGTTCAGCGCCGCGATAAACTGCTCTAATTGAGTATTAAAGATGTGACAATGAAAACGCCATGCTGTCGGTCGGTGGCTTGTTTTAAGATACAGACGACGATAACTACCCCATACTCGTACACGTACCCGTACCCGTACTGCCTGCATGTGAGAGGGGGACTCTCGGTGCTCTCGGACTGTGCTTTGTTGCTTCCTACGAAGTGAACATGAAAACAATGAAGAAACAAAAAAAACAATAATGACCATATAAAGACTAAGAAACCATACGTAACCATAATTGTTGAAGAACAAAAAGAAAAAAAACGAAATGAAATGAAATGAAAATGAAAATAAAAAAAAAAACTACATAAAAGTTAAATAATAAAACAACAGCACCGGCAGCAGCAATAACAGCGCGACAAACTGTCAGATTGTCAAATTGTAGAAATTGAAGCAAAACCAAGTTTGGATAACGACAATAACAACAACAGGCCTGTTATAAAAAACCAACAACAACAACACCACCAGTGCCAGTCACAATGTTGGGTTTCTTTTACTTGAACACAGCGGCAACCGGCGCAGTCTAAAGACTCCGCTGCTCGGTAATGCAAGAAGTCTGAAAAGTACGAACAGTACCAGCAACAAAGTCATACCCCAAGTCAGAGTAAGCGATGATATTTCTTTGGCACACCAAGTACGCCTCAAGCTTAAAAGGCACTTATTGTTTGTTAGATATGATATCGGTACAAAACGACTCAGACACGCATACACAGCACATGGTCAGTGAATTATACCGGGTAGTTTATTTTTGAATTCGATTTTGTCCGATCGAAATATTGACAAAAAGTCCGTAACATATCTTTGTGGAACAAAATGAATCGTTTTTTTTTTTTTTTTTTGGCTAACACTCAGGGGATGCCCCCTATAAATGCAATGCACTGTGTTAGCGATAGGAAGGAAGGTTATTGGAGGGGTGGGGATCAGTGTTGCCGTTTTTGGCGTTTTCTACCAAATTTGGTCGGAAGGGTTCTAAAATTTTAAGATTTGGCCGGGTGGTCGGTCCAATTCCATTTTGGTAGATTTATGAAGTAATCGGAATTAATTATAATTATAAAAATAAGTTCCTGGCAACGAGATGGCTATCGGGAAAAGGCGTAATATTAAAAATTGTCGAGCAATGAGAAAATTTAAAATTATATTTCATCTCTACACATTGCACATGAAATGTAAAATTAAATTTTATTTTCTGTTATTTTAAAATTTTTTTAAAAGGATTTTTCTAAAAATCCCCCGCGACCCCTAAAATATTTTTCTCTATTTTTCCCCTCATTAGGACCCCAGACTACATCTCTTTCCGAGGCTAACTTTTTTTTTTGAATTTCACTCCACCCTACTGCACACGGTCCAGAAGCTGCATATAATCGTATCATAACACCGTGTTACACACATTCTGTCCTATGAACCAAATTTACTTTTTCGGAATGGGGATTCAAAATAAAAATACACGTGTATCGGCGATTTTCATGTACACGTCAGAATTTTTTTTTAAGTTTGAAGTATGAAGCTCGCAGTGGCCTGTGTGAAAGCCTTTGGACCGATTTTTAACCCTTTTTCAGTGATCCAATCGAGCTAATTATTGGCAGGCAGACTCGTGGAAATGTCTGTATCACGTCAAATTTTTTAAAAAATAGATTTTTATCAATTCTCAGATTTTCCTAAATTTTTTTTTTTTTTTAAATCGTTGTCGTTTTTTTTTAAGGTTTCAGTTCCAAAAATATTTTTTTTCGTAACGCTTAAGTAGTTTAAAAATTTGGGGTCTCTTCAAGTTATGCTAAGAAAAGTGAAAAAAAATATTTTTTTTTCAAAAATAATAAATATTGGGGAAAATCTGAGAATTGATAAAAATGGTTTTTAAAAAATTTGACGTGATACAGACATTTCCACGAGTCTGCCGGCCAAAAATCAGGTGATAATTGGTGATAATTCAATGACCAACGCCTGTTGTTATTATCCGAGTACACTTTCAATCAAGACGAGTCCATCATACGCTTACGACAAATGGGAATAACCGAACCTAGGTATGTATGTCTACCACGGCAACAAAGTTGCCTCCACCATGGAATAAGATAGTTTGTTATTTGCTTTGGTCAACCTAAAGCTAAATGACACAAACAAATATTCCACCTTTTCTTCGATCGTGTGCGGTTTTGTCTCAAGTCTGATTAACAGTCTTTGATGTCACCATATTTAAGATTTATGTTTCATATTAAAAAAAAAACATTTGTTTAAAGAGCATTGAAAACATGGCCAAACAAAAAATTGAATTTCTTTGAAAAAAAATTCACAATTTCCTCAAGATTCACTAAATGTTTGACGGCCGATAAATAACTGTAGGCTTTTAGAATTGGAATGCATCCAAATTTACTTCGAAAGGGCCGTTAATAAATTTGATGGTATCAGAGTAGAGATCGACAGCGAAATTATATAATCACTATATTTCACTTCACATCCATTCAAAGAAAAATTTATTATCTTAATATATATTTACCCTCGACACTGATTCACTGACTCTGTCACGCAGTACGTAGGAATTTAAATAGGCATTCTATAATTCTATAAATAATAATATTTTTGTTTTGTACAGAAAGTGTGTTTTCCCCAAATTTTTTTTTTTACAAAATTTTTTTTTCCAAATTTTTTTCTTTCCACAAAATTTTTTTTTTTCCACAAAATTTTTTTTTTTCAACATTTTTTTTTCAACAAAATTTTTTTTTCAACAAAAATTTTTTTTTGAACAGAATTTTTTTTTTTCCAGATAAATTTTTTTTTCAAAAAATTGTTTTTTTTTTTCGCAAAATTTTTTTTTCCATATTTCAACGGGCGCCATAGGCGCATTACAACTTACTAGTATTCAATAATCGGACATACGTACATTACGGTTAGTCATTTTTTTTTGCGGTACGTGCTCCTTTCGCCAGTGTATGGGGGCCGTTTTACGTAGCTACAGAAATCATAATTGCGTGCAAATTATTGTAGATCAAAACCATTTTTTTTCTTCAATTTTTGAATTTAATAAAATGCATTTGTACACAGATCAAGAATGTTTAATCTGATTTAAAATGTACCTTTTACTACCCCGCCAACAATAAGTTCGTACGCCTGTCGGTTTTCTAATATTTTCAATATCTGAGTTTATGTTTATTTACAAATCTATGTTTTTGAGACAAAGTTTATTGTCTCCTTCATGATACAATTTTTATTTCTTAGAACTAATAGCAGAACAAACAAAAAAATTACAAAAATAGCTACTTAAATTACATATAAAAATTGTTCAGGCGTACGAACTAAGTGTGGGCAGACTAGTACTTTTCGAGGTCCTAAAAATTTTTAAAAAAAATGTTTTATATCGAAAACCAGGGGAAATATTTTTAATCAAATTGCAGATTAGTTATCGGCTTATCAAATTTAATAAAAAAAAATTTTGGCGAATTTTTTTTTTGTCAAATTTTTTTTTTTTTTTTTCAAAACTTAAAAACACTTAAAAATAGGAAATATAAAATATGGATTTGTCATTTGGCGCGGAAGATTTTTTATCGATATCGAAAAAATAAAGGGTTTTCCAACAAGAGGTGTTATTTTGAATAATTTTTTAAGCTTTTATTCTTTGACATTTATCAGGTAGACACTATGCCATTACTAAAAATGGAACGAGAGACGCTTCAACCAAAATCAATTCTCAGATTTTCCCCAATTTTTATTATTTTTGAAAAAAAAATATTTTGTTCACTTTTCTTAGCATAACTTGAAGAGACACCAAATTTTTAAACTACTTAAGCGTTACGAAAAAAAAATGTTTTTTGAACTGAAACCTAAAAAAAAAACGATAACCATTTTAAAAAAAAATTTAGGAAAATCTGAGAATTGATAAAAATCAATTTTTTAATTTGACGTGATACAGACATTTCCACGAGTCTGCCTGCCAAAAATCAGCTCGATTGGATCACTGAAAAAGGGTTAAAAATCGGTCCAAAGGCTTTCACACAGGCCACAACGAGCTTCATACTTCAAAATTAAAAAAAATAAAATTCTGACGTGTACATGAAAATCGCCGATACACGTGTATTTTTATTTTTTCCCCTCTTTCCGAATATGTGCATTTGGTTCATAGGACAGCAAAAAATCTATTTTTTGTAACACGGTGTAATCAATGAAAGGAGGATATGCGTGGTTTTGCTTCTCATGGTTCCTTGACATTATTTGACGGTTTTGTAAATATTTGGCCCATAGTTGATGTTTAGTATAATTCATTTTCTTACAATAAAAATATGTTTACATCATTCTTTTTTTTTTTGTTTGACCTGAAGCCACAACGATAGGGCGTCGAGTTTGGGCTTCAATCCTTGCAACAATATCATTTTATACCACCTTCTCCCAAAACTCAGCATACATTTCAATATTTGTTACTACTTTTCATTACATGAAACGTTTAACATGTTCTTCATAAAAACTATCCTCAAACCTGGAAAATTGCTATACAATTAGTGGTGTGTTCAAGACGGCCAGGTATGACCGCCAAAGGCAAAGTTCACCCAATGGCAACAAAGTACGATGTAAGAATGATTTGTGTTGGAAAAAACCTTAATATTTGCTTACATATTCAAATGAAATTTCATAATCTCCATAGAATTAGTCACCGCTTACAAAACTACAATAATCGAACAATCGTTTCCAAGAATATGTGATTACAAAAAACTTTTACACAAATTAGTCTGCAACACTTCAATGGTGGTCATACACGCTGGCCCGCGTGGAAGTGTAAGGAAAGGTGTTCAACTGGATGTGGTTGTGATATCGTCGTTATTAATAAACAAATACCACACCACTGGCCTCCGCCAGATACGTGATGTTGTAATTAAATCAAAACTTTTTTTCTTTTCTTTTTTTGCAAAACAAGTGGACTTTTATTCAGAGACAATACATAATAAATGCACGTAGTTCATACTCATACGTACGTACGTTCTTACATATATAAAGCGATTTTCTTTTAGTGTAATTTTTATCGCAGGAAGCAAAGAATATGTAAACAATTGAAACTATAAAAACAAAAAACAAGAACAACATTACTCATAACGAAAAAAAAAAACTGCTCAGATAGAAAGCAAATACAATTGAAAAAGAAACAAAACAATGAGCGACACTTGTGAGTGAATTGAACTGAACTGAACGAACTGAACTGAACGGAATATTGATTAGTTTCAGTCAACGACGACAAGTTCATGATATTCCATATTAATTTACCCACTATGCAAAAAGTGTATTATCAGCGATTCGAGACGGCATGCATTGGTGCATTTGTTTTAAATAAAATTTACAGCAAATCTAAATAATTTACACTAGCCCACACAGATGATGTAAAGATTCAACAATGAAGGGGGGGAAATTTAAGCTTCACAATTTAAAGAATTATTAGGAGAAACCCTCGTATATGGAGTTCTCTTTTCGAATTTTGTGTATAACAACATTCAGAGCCAGCTCGTTATATCCAACTATTCGCCAAAATTCTATGGAATTTTAGTTCTTGATCAAGTGTACATAGAAAGAAATTTAGATTTAATTTGAAACGATTGCGCAGATCTTTTCAATGCGCATTTTTTTTTTTTGTATGTTTTCTTTAATTTTTTTCTTCGACTGATATTTGATGGACTTATATTCTTGCTGAAAACAATTTGTTAAATTCCATGGACAATAAACTATTCAGTGTCATGCTGTATGGTCGGTCCACAATGACAAATTTAATTTTGTGGAACGGTGTAGTTCATATTTTGATGGATGAATATTTCCGCAGAAACTTGAGTTACAAAAATAATTGTCACATGTGTCCCTATTGGAAAATCCATTATTTAGTCCTGCCCTGCCTCCATTCGGGAAAAAGTATCGTTGAAACACTTTCAATTACAGTCGAGTCCGGCTATAACGTACACCGGTTATAACGAACTTTTGTCTATCTCGAACACTTTTTTAAGTTCCAAGAGTTTTGTGTCTACCCTATTTTATCCTGGATATAACGAACTTCGCTTATAAGGAACCCATTTGTGGGACTCGACTGTACTTAAAAATTTAACCCAATATTAGGATTTTTGTTGGGTCCAAATTGGTCCACTACGCTTGGCAACAACAGGGGGGAATGAATTTGAAAACATTATAAAAAAAAAATGGACAAAAAGGAAAAAAAAGGGGGTGAAACACATTTTTGGCAACAACAGGTGAAAATGAGTTGGAGATGGCACGAAAAAGGTGCCAAAACGGTATAAAAAAGGTACAAGGCGAAAAACAAAAATGTGTGAAAAAATTGTAACCGAAAGGAATGATTTTTGGAAGAAATGACAAAACTGGTGAAATAAAGGATGTTTTTTATTGAGGTATAGAACTTCGAATTGAAATAAAACACAAGAAAATCGTTTTAATGTCCATCAATTTGGCTTTATTGGAAGGATAATTTTATGCCATTAATGTTTAAATATGATTTCGGGCATGTGGCCGCCGCGGCTGGATCGAATAAAGCCAATTCTACAGGTCCAATTTTCAACCACTTGTTGGAACCACAACTCATCCACATTCATGCCATCCAATTCGGGAACAAAATAGTCGGTTATCATGGCTCTATACCGGTCTCCATTAACGGTAACTGACTCTCCAGCATTATTTCGGAAGAAGTATGGCCCAATGACTCCACCAGCCCATAGAGCACACCAAACAGTCAGTTTTTGTGGATGTAATGGCATAAAATGGACGGAGCTTGCGGTGAACTTCGCGAACTGAACCATTACTTTCGAAATAAATTTGCACGATTTGCAAGCGTTGTTCTTTTGTCAACCTGTTCATGATGAAATGGCAAACCAAACTAAATATTAATCACTTGACAGCTGACAAAATGGCCGCCAGTTAAAAAAGTGATGCCAACTTAAAGTTCAATACCCCAATAAAAAACACCCTTTATAAAGGGTTATCCATTTTGATTGTTAAAAGTAAACGTAAATAAAACACATATAAAACATTTTTTTTTTCGTGATGTTTATTTTTTATTATAAGTTCTGAACGTTGACATTATGTGTGAAAGACTACATCATTTAAATGACCACCAGGCGAAGTGTTGCAAGCATTGATTCTTTTGAGTTATTTAACTGGATTTTTTTGAAATATTTAGTTTGGACCTTCAGCCATTACTTTCTGACGAAGATAAGGTTCAAGAGGCCGCCGCCATTGTTAGAGCCCCTTATGGTTTTATTTGACCTCTCTCTTTCTAGCGCCCCTCTCTGATATTTTCCGAAACCGCTCGATATGTGGAGGTACTGGGCGACAGACAACTCTTCCCCGCTCTTATTGTGCTACATATGTATTTAAAAATAAAACCACATAATTTTAGAATTTTTGCCATTGAAATGTTTATTTGATCCCTTAACATTGTATACATTACTGTCTGATGATATTGGTTTCTCGCGTTCAAAAGTTCTCGCTTTTGGGTTGTTCTCTTCAAGATTTTTGAAAGACTGTTGTTCACAAAGACCCTAGATTTCAACCTGAAACAAATAACTATAAATATTTCCCTTAACATTCCATGAAGGCACAGACGGGCAACTTCTCTCGGTCAGTGACCTGTGCACGATATAATTTGTATACTCACTGACTGGGACCAACTGTTTAAAGCCGGCCCCAAACAGCTAATGCTTTTCTAGAGAAGTTTTACATGTCTTAGAGATTCAAAGTCATTTTCATTTCATTGTGATAAAAGTTATCTTCCTGAAAATCAATGGGAAACTTTCAAAATGGAGTAGCAAGCCTCTTACAAATGCTAGAATTCTGTGCATATATTTTACCAATTTCACCACTGTGTGGAAATAAGGAAATTCGTTTATATCGTTGTCCACAATGAGTTGGTATTTGTAATAAAATATTTATCAGAAGACTTCTCGACATGGCTCGTAAACCTTTGCATCTGGTTTGCCAAAGGTCTAAGTAAAGATCGACAAATCGTCCGGCTAGACCCTGGAACTCTGAACACCTCCCGAACTACTTGCATTCTGCATGATGATATCTAGGGTCGCGTTGAAAATTAGGAGTGTCGTTACGCCACACTGTCCTCCGCCGAAAATATGGGTGGGTACAAAAAGCATGCGGCTGACAATTTGAAGGATAAATAAAGAAGTTTGTCCTCGGATTTGCTTGAGATTGATAAGGGAATTTCAAAAATGAAGATAATTTGTCTACAATTTTGTTGTAATATTCCGCATCAATTAAACGAAACTGTCTCTGGCTGAAACCTCTCAGCCGCAAGAGTGCATCTAGGCACTCTTTTAGATTCACATTCCCTTATAGATTTTACAAATTTAGGAGAAGTGTCATCAAATCAAAAAACACTCTCCACAGTTTAATGACGATTTTTTTTCTTTCAGTGCATCGATTGGCACCTCCTCTGCCTCCCCAGAGACCGTGGCCCCTTCTTCGCTCGTTTTCAATTGCCTAGGACGGCAACTGATGATAAAGAGAATAAGTTGTGGTCGACGCCTTGCATTTGGATGACCCAAAATGCTAGCTGATCACAGCTGAAGATTTTCATACATGTGGAATGTATTCTAATTCTCATGGTTCAAGGTGTGGGAACTAAGAAGGGTTTACCAAACACTGCACATGCCTGCATACATGCAAGTGACGAACGGACAACCTGCCAAAGACATGACACAACAGCAGAGACCCCCCCCCCCCATCACCCAACCAACCCCCCAGCCCCATCCCACCAAGAAGAGCTGATTTCCAATGTTCGGCACGTATTATTCTGGTGGTTGGCTGTAGTTGTAACATTAGCGTTTTTCTATTTCTGAAAATATTCGCTTTTAAGGCATGTTCGAAACCGCAAATATTTGCTTTTTTCGATCGTTCGTTCGTTCAGTATGAACAAAATTCAAGTCTAACTACATTTGTTCACCGGTCGCTTCGACTGCCTGTCGGTCTCTAAGTCTCTACGTCAGTATGTCTGTCCATGTGTTTGTTAGAACTCTGGCAATGATTGTCGTCAATTTGGTTTAGTTTTGCCCGTTTTTTTTTCTTCTGTCTTTTCGTGTGTTAAACATAACAAATCGAGAAAAAAAAACAGCGAAAATAGAATTGAGTTCTGAGTTATTTTAATGACACAACCAACCAGCCAACCAACTAATGAATAGCGAAGAGCAGAGCAGAGCAGAGTTAACAGCTCTGCACTGGATGGGAAGAGATTACGTAAGCCTTACATTTACAACAACAATAGAATGCATCACAGCAATTGGCAAAAAGCAAGCAATGCCGTATAACGTTCGGTCGTCGCTGCAACGGATGAATGGTCGATCGTCAGTCGGTCGCTCGAAATGTAATTTGAACTTGAAAAAATACTCGATTCCACCAAACGTCCTCAGTTCTGAGTGTATGTGAGAATTCAATTTTAGCCATCGTTGCTGTTGTTGTTTTTCAGTTCAATTGCAAATTATTTCCATAGAACAATAACAGACAACGGCCGCCACCAGCACCAGCAGCAACAACAAAGCCAAGTTGGAGAGCATATAAACCTGCAAATATATGTGAAAAAAGAATCTCGTTATTGCTGGTCTCTGTGTGTGTGTGTGTTTTTGTGTGTAACCAACAGCTATGACAATTTTAGCGTTTTATAAGCCCAAGTGGGGCTTTTATTTAACAAAATCGTAAACAAAAAATTCTATAAAAAAAAAACGTTTTCGCTTTTTTTCTGCCACAATGACAGAGTAGCGTGATACGAGGTCCGTTTGAATTCTTAAAAACTTCACAGCGAAATGTAAAGATATTGTTCAGACCTAGTCTTCGTTGCTATCGACGGACTTGTCCAAAAGCAGATAGTTCAGAAGTCCCGTCGGAAGTCCAATGGGAGTTTTTCAATTTCTATGGCCTCAGAGATTTCATTCCAAAGTTTCATTTTCTTTTTTTATGTTTAAATCGTAACAGGTTTTTATTGTTTTGTTTTGTTATGCACCACAAAATTAATTTTTATTTGAAAAAAATTGGTCAGTACGAAGCTCTCGGAATCTATGGGTCCGTCTGTTTTCCAGAACACCAACAATTGAGTCCAACACACTGATAAACGGTTGGTATTACCTCAGGGCAGAAAATCTCTACCTAAACCCTTTATTTCACCTAGCCGATGATGTATCTTCGAGTAACACGTATCTAAGCAATGTTAGTTTCACAGATCTGATCCCGAATTCTCATATTCATTGTTTTTGGATAATTCTGAACAGGATATGCCATTAAGTCCAATATTGTGAACTAAGGACGCCAAAAATTAAATGTATGTTCCTTCCGACCACTTAACATGAAATGCGGTTTACTCTGCCTTCTTGTAAACCTATGCCTTAGCCGAGATTCCCATAAGTTACTACACGGAGAATAAAAATATGTTAAAAATATGATTGCATGTTTGTAGACGGGCCCAATCAGATATATTTTGTGTGTAAACATATTCTGTTTGCACACAATCATAATATGTTTGCACACAAACATTATATGTTCGGCACACAATTCTAGCATGTTGCGAAACGATATGATTGTGTCCTAACATATTGTTGGCAAACTAATATGTTAGAACATATTTGTTTAAGTATTTTGCGATCTGCTCCAAACATATATATGTTGTCTGCCAAATATGTTTGGGACAACACATTTAAGAGGCCTTTTTTCCATCGTGTTGGGTTTCAAAAATATTACACAAAGTTTGATTTGTCAAGCGTTTAGTTTTTGAAAAGTGAAGAAATCTGTGGAGTTTGTACAACAGAATGAAATATTCATTTGGAACGATAAAACAATGCCATATTTCCGGCAAATGTTGCCCTATAGCCCTTTTTTCTCAATTGGTTGCTGGCATCGTGTGCAATGTGGAATCATCGTCTTTGAAAAAGTACGATCCCACAGTACAGTTGTGAGAATAAATAATCGTGAATGACACGATTTACACGATGACTTTCCACCCAACTTGAAACTATTTATTTATTTATTAATTAATTACAATACAAAGTAAATTTATATTCTAATTTTGGGTCCAAGGGTAAACCGGGTGACAAAGACCATTTGGCTTGATTTTTGCAGCGACAGACCAAAGCCTCTGGTGGGAATCGAACCCACAACCCCCACGCTGATAGGCAAGCACGCTACCAACTCGCCTACCGGGGCGCTTAACTTGAAACTACTTTCGACGTTTGTTATCGAAAAGGGTCTAAAACACGAACTTGGGGGAGCAAATTTGGTAGAAAAAGGATCAAAACGGCAACGCTGGAAGTGGAAGCAGGCGCAGATGAATTTTTGATGATCTTACCCGGTTTCGAACACGGGTTCTTCAGTGTGATAGTCGCACACACTACCTACCACAACACGGACGTCCACAAAAGTATTTACATTTCTCTATCCCCTTTACCATCAATGGTCAAAAGTCGTCCTGGGTCATCATGTAAAACGGGTCTATGAAGTCATTGTGTAATTATTTATGAACTAGTAAGTTGTAATGCGCCTATGGCGCCCGTTGAAATACGCGTGGAAAAAAAAATTTGTTGAAAAAAAAAAATTTTGTTGAAAAAAAAAATTTTGCTGAAAAAAAAAAATTTTTTTGAAAAAAAAAATTTTGTTGAAAAAAAAAATTTTTTTTAAAAAAATTTTTTTCTTGGAAAAAAAAATTTTAGTTCAAAAAAAAATTTTTGTGAAAAAAAAAAATTTTGTGGAAAAAAAAAATTTTCTTAAAAAAAATACAGTTGAAAAAAAAAAATTTGGAAAAAAAAAATTTTGTTGAAAAAAAAATATTGTAAAAAAAAAATATGTAAAAAAAAATTTGGGGAAACACAATTTCTGTACAAAAAAAAAAAATATTATATTTTTTATTATTATTATTTATAGAATTATAGAATGCCTATTTAAATACCTACGTACTGCGTGACAGAGTCAGTGAATCAGTGTATCAGTGAATCAGTGTCGAGGGTAAATATGTATTAAGATTTCTTGACATTTTCGAAAAAAAAAAAGCTCTGGAGCTTATGAAAAAACGTGTAAATCGGGAAAATATTATTGGCAAGCATTTGAGCGATCGGTCTGCCAACAAATGGTAGATTGGCCAGGCCAAGTTCTGCAACTGACCTCTGGCCTCTGGTCATATGTCAACCGACTTAGCCATATTACATACTTTGTCCCAAGGCAAACAACGTTAACGGGCAGTTTCGGATATAATAACTGAGTTTATCGGCCACTTGGCCACAAATACCAAGAATGCCTGCTGACTTTAGTCAAGTATTTTCGTAGAAAAGTCTGTCCAAACAATGGCAACGGCAGGAGTTTCGTTGCCTCTTAACCCGGCCCGGCTCCGGTTTAACAGGCAGTTAGGCCGATCTGACGAGACTAAAATGCCTTAGGCCTGCCAGAAATAAATGGAAAGGGGCGTTTTCCGCAGAGCTTTTACCAGCAAATTCTTTAGAATAAAACAGTCGTAACTTCTTATTATGTTCCATGTTAAGTGCGACACTTAACACGCCACCTTCGTACAAGCACATGATTTGACAACATCTATGGGACAGCAAGAACAGCAACAACGACACACACACAAAACAAATAAACAAACAAAAAACTCAGCAACAAAATAATTATTTTACGACAATAGCAACAGCCAGAGCAACAACCATTAATGCGAACAGAAATTGTTATTAATTTTACCTCAAATGACAGTTGTTCAAAGTCAAAGTTGTTCAAACGTTTTTTGTTTTCTTTCTTTTCAGCTTTGTTTTGTTACGTTTGTCAAAATCACGGAATGTTCATTGTGGCGCTGCCGCTGCTGTTATTTCGATTTCAAATGCATTCAATCGAATTGAGCTGTGGTGGTGGCGATACCTTCTCTGTCTCCCGGCCCAGTCCAAAGCGTCCTCGCACACACACACACACATGTCATTAAATTCTGTATTCGTTTTTTTTTTTTTAGTGAATGTCGATAATGTAGTTGTTGTTGCCGGTGTTTTGTTTCTTTTTTTTTTTTTTTGCTTTGTTGTCTGTTCAACGCTTTTCCCGTGATCGCAGTGTCATTTGATAGTTTTAGTTTTTGGATGACATGAAACAGCACAGCCACGCCCCGACATGGAGGTAATCATTTGATTGTTTTCGGAAAATTATAGTCAATTATATGATTTGAGTTTGAAATGAGACGCAACACAACAGCACGCCGGCTGTAAAAGAGAGTGGGTGGTGCGCGGAAAGGCGGTGCTTGAGAAATGCCATCGTTGACAGTCGCCAATGTACGAACAGGTGCTGCAACTAGCAAACCTTGAAAGCGATTTAAATATTCAATGGAGTGTTTAATTACCGTGAATCATATAAATAACTTCTTCTTTTTGGTTTTCAATTTTCAAAGTGTATGAACATTTGACTTGTTGCAAATTGTTAATACAGCTCGAAGGACCACTGGCGAAATTGACGCAGAAAGCCAGTGGCATCCGTAAGAGAAAATGAACATGTGACACCAGCAATTCACAATAAAGAAGAGTGTCCCAATCCGCTTTCCGGTTTCAGGGATACTCGGCTGTCCAGTTACTCCCATCACTTCATCGCCAACTGGCCGGTCAAATAACAACACACAATTTGTATTTAGATTTTTATGAAAGTCATGTGGCATACGACATTCTGATTTAGTGTAAACCTCACCCAATCTAAAAGAAAATTTCATATAATTTTTTTTTTTTTTAAAATTTTTATTTTATGTTTTTTTTAAAAAATTGTATTTTATGTTTTTTTCAATACTTATAATGATATCGGTCAAATGGGTTCTGCCATGATTACAATGCGTTATATTTTTACCACATTTTCAAACGTTCTGAGTTCTCGGATATTATATTTTAGAGCTTGCAGATTCTGTAAACAACAACTTCAAATACAGAAGTCTGGAGGAAAGTTAAAACAAACAAACTGAACCCGGTTTTTCAGCAAAATTCATTGCAAATTCCTACCGACGAAGAAGTGAGTTAGCTTCAGAAAAGTATGCTTAAAGGCTTTTTAAAAATAAATTGAAATTAGTAGACGATCATGACCTTGACTAGTAGAAAAAAAAAACTGTTAAAGATAAATGATTGAAAAAACAAACGTGAGGAATTAAATATTTAAAATGATCTTCCCAAAAAAAAAGGTGTTATGATTTGAGACCAAAGAAATATCTAAACAAAACTGTATGTTGCCGCGATTTGGAGTCACCCTGTACAATGAAATTTGGGCCATCCTGTACAATCATGTCATATACAGTAGGGTGGAGTGAAATTCAAAAAAAAAAGTTAACCTCGGAAAGAGGTGTAGTCTGGGGTCCTAATGAGGGGAAAAATAAAGAAAAAAAATTTAAAAAAATTTTAGGGGTCGCGCCACTCCCTCGAAATTTGGAAATTATCGCTATTTTGGCGTTGTTTTTAGAAAAATCCTAAAAAGTTGTATGTCAAAAAATGTTTGCAATAGCGTAAACAATGAAATAAGGGCATGAAAAAATTTAAAAAAAATTTTCTCATTGTTCAAAAATTTCAAAAAGTAAAATAAGTGAAATCGTCCCTTCTTCAGAAAATTGACTGAACAATGAAATCGCCACCAAAGCTACAAATATTAGTCGATTATCCTCATATTTGCCTCAAATACTTTTGTTTGGGCACTGAACAAGCTCAAACTAAATTTCGAATAAGTTAAGTCGTTAATTTTTAGGATTTTTCTAAAATCAACGCCAAAATAGCGATAATTTCCGAATTTCGAGGGAGTGGCGCGACCCCTAAAATTTTGTTCTATATTTTCCCCCCAGGCTACATCTCTTTCCGAGGTTAACTTTTTCAAATTAAAAAAAAAGCATGTTTTCACTCCACCCTAATATACAGGTTTATCCAACAAGAGGTGTTATTTTGGTGTTCAAAGAAAGAGATAAATGATTGGATGTTTATTTCATAACAAAGAGGAAGGTATGCTGTTAATAATGAAAAACAACATTAGCCAAATGGCCACCATGACCACGCTTACAGGACCATATCCTTTTCATGGAATTTTCATTAACCAAATCGTAAAGTGGCTCCCTATGTCCTCGATAGACTCACGAGTTCTATCTTTGAGGTCTTGAATCGACGCTGGGCTGTTCGCGTTGACCTTATCATTCATGTGGCCCCAAAGGAAGAATCACAAGATCTCGGTGGCCAATTGTGATCACCTCTTCGAGAGATAACATGGGCCGGAAACTTTTCCCGTAGAAGAGCAATGGTTTCGTTGCTTGTGTGGCACGTAGCGCCGTCTTGTTGAAAGTAAACGTTGTCCAGATCAATATCATCCAACTCCGACCATAAAAAAAATCATTAATAATATTTCGATAGCGCAATCCATTCACCGTAACTGTTGATCCAACCTCATTTTCAAAAAAGTAGGGTCCAATGACCCCGCCGGACAATAAACCGCACCAAATAATCACACGTTGAGGATGGAGAGGCTTCTCGACAATAACTCTTGGGTTTTTCGATCCCCCGATGCGTCAATTTTGCTTGTTGCCGTAGCCACCGAGGTGCAAATGGGCCTCATCAGTCAAGATGATTTTTCGATGGAATTGCGGATCAATTTCATGCATTTCAAGGACCCAATCAGCAAAGACACCATGTTGTTGATGATCGGCCGTCTTAAGTTATTGTGTTAACTGAACCTTATAAGCCTTAAGACCCAAGTCTTTATTGAAAATACGCTGTAATGACGTTTGTGAAATGCCCAATTCCAAAGTACGACGAGGAATGGACAAACCTGGGTTTTCTTCAACACTTTGGGCTTTGGGCCACAGCAGCAATATTCTCAGTTGTTCTTGAGCGACAGGCACGGGTTTTTATTCTTCACATCACTAACATGTCCCAACAGCTCGAATTTCTCCACCAATTTCTGTATTGCGGTCCGACAAGTTGCTTCACGGCGACCGAAAAATGCTTTAGTTGCTTTTTTCACTAATTTCTATATTGCGGTCCGACAAGGTGCTTCACGACGACCCAAAAATGCTTTAGTTTTGCGAACTGTGACTGCAAGATTTTCATCATTTTTATAGTGAATTTTTTATAATTTCAATGCGTTGTTGAAACATGTATCGTTGCATTTTTAGTAATAGCGTAGTTTCTACCTGTCAAATGTCAAAGAATACAAGCTTCAAATGTGACAGCTACCGTAATAGCGGGTGATTCAAAATCAAGTACTTTTGAAATATGACTCTGCGGTATTCCCAAGAGTCAGCTGTTTCTTTTTCATCAGCTGTTACTTGTGTACTTTTTTTCTTATCATCAGCTGTTGTAGTTTGTATTAATTTGATTTGTTTTGCATTTAAAATAAATATTGCGGCTTAACAATTTCATTTTATTTTCACTTTCGAAACGCATGTTTAATTGAATATTCTTGTCTGTTGTTCTTCCTCAGTAACCCATGCACCTTGGCTCGAACCAGGAAGACGCTATCAAATGAATGCTAGTCTGTGGATCTGGAAAAGGACACACAAGGAAAGCTGGAAAAACAGTACAACAGTACGATCCAATCGGTATTATTTCCCCTCCCCCAAACAAAGACCAATCAGTAATGTTTACTAACTATATTTCTCCTTTACTAGATCTCAAGTTAGTCGATTACATGCTAGAACCTCCGAAACCCATCCAGTGTTCCACCGGTTCTACCAATGGACAAACACTTGAAGAATTGTCGTTTCTTGAAAGTCAAGTACTTCTTGTTCGAGACCAAAATAAAACTCATAAACAACAACTTGAGAACCCTGAAATCTGAATTCAATTGGATTGCCTCGCATTGAAGAATTCAAGTACACATTTCCAGATAGAACGAACGAACAACAACAACAAAACGCAACTACTTACTGACTCTACGAAGTACGCAAAGATAATAATTTGTGCAGCACATGATCAACAACACCAACCACCATTACTTAAACAATTAGAACTTGGCGTCACTGATGTTGGTTGTTGCTTGTTGTTGTTATTGCTGGTATGGGGGATTTTTATTCTAAGAGATCTAAAAATGGTGAGAAATTGTTGGCCAACAACACTCTACAGGTCTACAGCATGTCCTAGCATACGATGCGATGTCAGGCGATTCTGACAATGAATTCTTGAATCGTTAGATTAACTTGAATGAAACACTATAATGGCAACAACAACACCAAGACGGACGATCTCCACAGAAGCTTAACAATTTAACCAGTTGGCAATGCTGGTTCTAAATTGTAAAAATAACAACAACACCAACAATTACTACAACTACTAGCACATCGAACAAGCTAATGACGTATGTTTATCTAAGTGTGTAGTGTCTGATACTCACTCAACTTACAACTAATAGATGTTGAAAATAACAACATCATCATCGTGATCAACCACAGCAGCAGCACAAACAAAGCACAGTGGTTATCAACTAGACACAAAGGTATACAGAGCCTAAGAATACCGAATTGACCAATCAGTTGATACTACAAAAAAACACTGACCAGTATTAGCTAACTTCAGTTTTGTTTAATTCTATTACAAAATTAAATAAATAATTTTAAATTAATGTAAAAATATTCTTTTAAAGTCGGTTGTATTTTTTCTCTTTGTAGGAAATTTTCTCACAAGCCTACAACAGAACGAGCGCTACTCGGAAGAAGTCAGCAGTAACAGCTAGTTGAAGATACCTATTCAAATCACCTGTGTGTGTCTAGATTCGCCGTGTGTTCTACACCGATATACGGCGATACTGAATATCCCTAAGGACGCCGACAATGAGTTCTTGAAGAGGCTGTAACTGGCTCCAGAAACCATTCAATTAGCTTGAAAATTTTGTGTCATCTGCATCGTTATTAGAACTAATTGTTTAGTTCAATGAAATATTTTAATTTAATCACTTAAAATTCCTTTATTTTTTTTTATTAATGAACCAACATTTTGATTAGAACTAAATTTCCATTTTTGCCTTGAAGTTTTGTTGTCAAAAGCACCGTCAATCAGTTATGTTGTCAGACGTGTGGTAGGAAATGTTTGTGACTATCACACCACACAGCCAGGTTCAGACACCCTGCAAATAGCATTCAAAAATCCGAAACAAGTTCCTTGAAGTTGTTGGTTAACATTTGGCATTGATATATTTATTTGTAGTTGTAAAACTAATACTTTTTGTCACCACCACAAGTGTCGATTCGAAGCACTGTGCACTGGCAGCGGCAATAGCAACACAACGGCAACAGAAATTAATAAAATCTTCAAGTACACTTAATTAATTGTTGATTAAATATATTAAGACAGTATAGATAAGTTATTAAGTAGAGAACAAACAAGAAGCGAATTTCATTATTGCCTCCAATTTTTCACATGCCATTGGCGAAGAAATTTCATTGGTTGCACAACATGGCTGGAGGACGGACAAACGGATGGGCGATCCAGCCACAAGAGGAATGTCATGTAACACGCAGAAGGCAAGAACGCGAACTCCTCCTCCTCCATGCTCACGTAGCCGTACATCGCACAGTCCGTCCGTTGTGCATTCGTCAAGATGATAATCATCATTAGTTTTATTATTGCCTTTGCTGCTGCTATTGCTGATTTATTTGTTGTACATGAGATGTACGACGGTGAATAGTAAAGTACTCGTATTTTGTTTTGTTTTTTTTTTTATTTATTTTTGCTTGTTAAAGATGACCATGAAAAAATAGCAAATTCTCATTCGAGCACAGCAAACAAACGAACGTTGGAACCGAACCGAAAGCTCTTTTTTTTTTTTGCATTTCACATGGAATTGCATCCAAGCTCACCACACACACAAACACACTGATACGCCCCGAATGCTATCACATGATGCAGACAGATAATCAAGTGCCGCAGCAGGGTGGAGTGGGCTGGCTAGCGGGCAGAGCATGTCCAGGAAGGAGGGAGCTAATTATTTTTACAAATAAAGATCGATTATTGTAACTCAGCTCAGTTCAGTTCAACGCAAGTTAATGGCAGCATTACATAACTGGCGTCAAGCCATAATCGGCGTCATGATTCATTGGAATGGAGGGGATGGGTTTCGCAAAAGAAAACAACAGCCGTTATGTAATTGGACATGGTGCAGCCAGAGATTGCTGTATGCAATATGGAACAAGGCCGTTGGTGGCTGACCCATATTTACAGGATTAACTTCATATTGATCGCTATTAAACAGACAGCGATGAGGATTCCTGCTGAATATCCGCAATAAAAGTCTTAGTTGTGGTCTTAGTCTTAGTCTTAGTCTTAGATTTTGTAACTATATACGGCCTAACGGCTCTTTTATCAATAATATCAATAAGTGAAATGGGAAAAATGGAAAAGGTAAGTATGTTGTTATCAACAGAAAGGCAAAAACTCTCAAAATTATTTGACATTCGAAAATCATTTGACAAGTATTTAGCAACAACATGATTGGGCTACAAAAATCAATTTTTCAGAAACGGAATAGGGTATCGCCGCAAGAGTAGTACCAAACTAAAGCTAGACTCTAGGACTAATATCAAACCACTGAGAGTTGTATGCTACGTTCATTTTCACAGGATTTATTTTGTATCCGATGGTGTTGCGTCGAAATGTATCTTTTCACCATTAATCTGTAATGGCTAATGTTATACAAACAATATGTGGTTCTAATTACATCATTTTAGATACAGAATACATCCAAGAGCAAAAGATTCGGATATTCCAAAAAAAAATTTTTGACCAAAAAAAAACAAAGGGGTTAACCCATCAAAATTTTAGATTTTATTGAAAAAATAGATTTCGCTGAAATTTTGTTCATGCATAGTGGACCTAAATAGGAACAGGATGATGTTTTAATTTTTTAGATTGGGCAAATAGTTTGGGAGAAATTGACTTTTGAAAATAGGGTTTTCCCAAATTAAGAGATTCGAAAGTCCTTTGATACTATTTCATCCATATTTCAACAACGGAATAGAGTATCGCCACGATAGTAATTCCCAAATATAGCTAAACATTTGGTTATTCAAATATTAGGTTGTGCAAACATGTTACAAATGTTTCGCAACTAAATGTGTGCGCAACCAAATGTTTCTCCACCAAATAGTTGCTCAACTATAGCGTCAAACCATTTCAAACAATATTACTATGTGGGTGTTCCAACCAAATATTTGCGCAAACAAATATTTGTGTATTAAAATGTTTTCGCAACCAAATGGTTTCACAAACAAATGGTTTTGTAACCAAATATTTGCGAAATCAAGTGTTTAGCAACAAAATGTTTGAGTTACCAAAAATCAATTTTTCAGAAACGGAATAGGGTATCTCCGCAAGAGTAGTACCTAATTAAAGCTAGACTTTAGGGCTAATATTAAACCACTGAGAGTTGTATGCTACGTTCATTTTCACAGGATTTATTTTGTATCCGATGGTGCAGATAGAAAATGTATTTTTTTCACCATTAATCTGTAATGGCTAATGTTATATAAACAATATGTGGTTCTAATTACATCATTTTAGATACAGAATACATCCAAGAACAAAAGATTCGGATATTGGAAAAAAAGATTTTTGACCAAAAAAAAAACAAAATTTCAGATTTTTTTGAAAAAATAGATTTTGCTGAAATTTTGATCATGAATAGTGGACCTAAATAGGAACAGGGTGATGTTTTACTTTTTTAGATTGGCCAAATAGTTTGGGAGAAATTGACTTTTGAAAATAGGGTTTTCCCAAATTAAGAGATTCGAAAGTCCTTTGATACTATTTCATCCATATTTCAACAACGGAGTAAAGCATCGCCCCGATAGTAATACCCAAATATAGCTAAACGTTTGGTTATTCAAACATTAGGTTGTGCAAACATGTTACAAATGTTTCGCAACTAAATGCATGCGCAACCAAATGTTGTTCCACCAAATTGTTGCTCAACTGTAGCGTCAAACCATTTCAAACAATATTACTATGTGGGTGTTCCAACCAAATATTTGCTCAAACAAATATTTGTATATTAAAATGTTTTCGCAACCAAATGGTTTCACAAACAAATGGTTTTGTAACCAAATATTTGCGAAATCAAGTGTTTAGCAAACAAAATGTTTGAGTTACCAAAAATCAATTTTTCAGCAACGGAACGGGGTATCGCCACAAGGGTAGTATGAGCAACCAAGTGTTTAGTTATAATTGGGTACTACTTTCGTGGCGATGCTTTATTCTGTGGCAAATATAATCAAAGGACTGTCGAATCTCTTATTTTACGAAAACCCATTTTCAGAAGTCAATTTCTCCCAAACTATTTGTCCAATCTAAAAAAGTAAAACATCACCCTGTTCAGATTTAGATCCACTATGCATGAACTAAATTTCAGCGAAATCTATTTTTACAAAAAATTCTGAAATTTTGATGGGTTAACCCCTTTGTTTTTTTTTTGGTCAAAAATCTTTTTTTCGAATATTCGAATATTTTGCTCCAGGATGTATTCTGTATCTAAAATGATGTAATTAGAACCACATATTGTTTATATAACAGTAGCCATTACAGATTAATGGTGAAAAGATACATTTTGACGCAACACCATCGGATACAAAATAAATCCTGTGAAAATTAACGTAACAAACAACTCTCAGTGGTTTGATATTAGTCCTAGAGTCTAGCTTTAGTTTGGTACTACTCTTTCTGCGATACCCTATTCCGTTTCTGAAAAATTGCTTTTTGGTAACTCAAACATTTTGTTGCTAAACACTTGATTTTGCAAATATTTGGTTACAAAACCATTTGGTTGCGTATACATTTGGATACTTAAATATTTGTTTGCGCAAATATTTGGTTCGAACACCCACATAGTAATATTGTTTGGAATAGCTAAACATTTGACAGTTCCAACATTAGGTTGTGCAAACATGTTCCAAATGTCTTGCAACCAAATGTATGCGCAACCAAATGTATGCGCAACCAAATGTTTTCCACCAATTTTTTGGTGATTGTCTGAGGCTAAAGAATTTGTAAAAATATCATAACATTTTACCCTATAAATAATAATAAATAACGAATTAGTTTTTGGTTTAAAATATTCAATTTATTGTGTATGTATTTTTTTAGTAGAGATATTTTAATATTTAAACTTAAAAGCTATTAAAATCATAAGATTTCTATATCGTTCGGAATCTGTATAGAGTTATTCTTAATATACCTATAAATAGTACATGTTCTGTTTTTAATGATCAATTGTAAGAAATGGCTAACGTTTTTCTGGGATGACAGCTCTTGACATGCTTCGTCTTCTTTCAGTAGTCAATTCCTAGGAAATCTGATTTAGGTTTAGCGATTTAGGTGTGAAATTGTTGATGGTTCTTGTGGATTATGGGCCAATCTTGGATAGAGTTTAAAGTTGCACCCGCAGATCGACCCAAGTTATAGACAGCCCTTACGCATTGCCTCAGTATCGACTGAATTGGCCCAGGGTTCTGCCATTACATGGTCAGGGTCCACCATGGTTGAAGCTGTGTACAACTCGGAGATATTGTCTGAATGCAACCAACTCCATCATTAATCATGTTTGTGCCAGATATCATGTTATATTCTGGTCTACAGTTTTTTTTTGTTTTTGGTCTAAAAACAATGAACATGGGTGGCGATATTTTAAAGATATTTGTTTCATTTCAATATTCTTACCAGTGTTCCTATGATAAGTCGATGAAAATCCATTGTCTGAAATGATAATCGAATTCACAATTCTAGGGATGCCAATGTAGATCTCTGGCCAAAAGGCAGCTTAGGCCTTTCTATTTCCTTAGAAAGGTTTCCAATGTTATAAGGGTTAATCTCCAGACTCATCTTGGTCGATCTGCTTCTTATGTTTTAATTCTGCTTTCTTCAGATCTAAACATCAGCTACTTCTTCGATAATATTTTAGGAATGTGTGCTACAATAATTCAAAACGAATCAGCTCAAGGAATTAACTAAATGGGTTAATCAGGTTGGTTGTGTCAAGAATGAACCAAAAAAAACTCATTTTTTGAGGAAAAAGAGGTGTAGAGACGATCGTTGTTGTAGAACATCCGTTTTCAGTTTCAGTGGCCAGTTAA
The DNA here is from genome assembly GCA_958296145.1 of Hydrotaea cyrtoneurina. NCBI lineage: Eukaryota > Metazoa > Arthropoda > Insecta > Diptera > Muscidae > Hydrotaea > Hydrotaea cyrtoneurina. The sequence continues at coordinate 16,529,625 of OY282514.1, read as the reverse complement.
TCGAAGTCGAAAAGTTCTAGGGACGACTACGACTGTGGTGCTGTATTTTCAACAGTATTAGTTGAGGAGGACCACAACCACCGTTGTAAAAACGATTATAAATTTTCCAAATCCAAACATGGGACTTTGTGTATTTTAAAGAAATATTGTTAACTGTTTATAGTCCAACTATTAACAATTTGGTTAGTAATAAACGAAAAAAACAACCTGCGGCCTGTTTTTTCATATAAGTTAATAATTTCTAAATCACTGACAGTGTACAAAGCTGCTCATCTTCTCATGTGGCGTTAATTAAAAACACACAAATAAAAAGAATCTAAATTCTTGGATTTCGACAAAAACTTGATTTTGAATTTTTTTGGTGCAAATGCCATTTTATTCGTGAAATATGCAATGATTAATTGTGGCCACAGCCATAAAAATAATGACACATCAAACACACACACAAAATGTAATCAATTACTTTCCAATGAATCTGTCTGTCTATTGATATCTACACAATGAATTCAGTTTCAAGTCATTTCTTTTTCAAAGAAAGATTTATTTGAAAGTTCCAACTGTCATGTGAGAAATAGGAAACAGTTCAGAACATATGCCTGAAAGTAACTTAGAGTTTCCATGGAAACTTTCCATAGCATATCCAGTTTCCTTTTGGAAATTTGTCTGTAAACACATGCATTTCTCCCAAATAAAAAATGGAAGTATTGGATGTTTTACGAGGGCCATAAGTTAAGTTGGTAAACATGAATGTAACTTTCTGTTTTCACAGTGTATACTCAAAAAAGTCAAGGAATTTTGTTTAGCTATAGAAAAATAGCCGAAACCGAAAAATAATTGTAAGCTATGGCTTATGTATGCAATGGCTGATAGTGCTGGCTGGTTTAAAACTATAGTTGATCAAAAATTTGGTTGCGCATACATTTAGTTGCGAAACATTTGGAACATGTTTGCACAACCTAATGTTTGAATAACCAAACGTTTAGCTATATTTGGATATTACTATCGGGGCGATGCTTTACTCCGTTGTTGAAATATGGGCGAAATAGTATCAAAGGACAATCGAATCTCTAATTTTGGGAAAACCCTATTTTCAAAAGTCAATTTCTCCCAAACTATTTGCCCAATCTAAAAAATTAAAACATCATCCTGTTCCTATTTAGGTCCACTATGCATGAACAAAATTTCAGCGAAATCTATTTTTTCAATAAAATCTAAAATTTTGATGGGTTAACCCCTTTGTTTTTTTTTGGTCAAAAATCTTTTTTTCGATTATCCGAATCTTTTGCACCAGGATGTATTCTGTATTCAAAATGATGTAATTAGAACCACATATTGCTTATATAACAGTAGCCATTACAGATTAATGGTGAAAAGATAAATTTTGACGCAACACCATCGGATACAAAATAAATCCTGTGAAAATTAACGTAACAAACAACTCTCAGTAGTTTGATATTAGTCCTAGAGTCTAGGTTTAATTAGATACTACACTTGCGGCGATACCCTATTCCGTTTCTGAAAAATTAATTTTTGGTAACTCAAACATTTTGCTGCTAAACACTTGATTTCGCAAATATTTGGTTACAAAACCATTTGTTTGTGAAACCATTTGGTTGCGTATACATTTTAATACACAAATAATTGTTTGCGCAAATATTTGGTTCGAACACCCACATAGTAATATTGTTTGGAATCATTTGCAACTATAGTTGAGCAACTATTTGGTGGTGAAACATTTGGTTGCGCATGCATTTAGTTGCGAAACATTTGGAACATGTTTGCACAACCTAATGTTTGAATAACCAAACGTTTAGCTATATTTGGGTATTACTATCAGGGCGATGCTTTACTCCGTTGTTGAAATATGGGCGAAATAGTATCAAAGGACAATCGAATCTCTAATTTTTGGAAAACCAATTTTCTGAAGCCAATTTCTCCCAAACTTTTTGACCGATCTAAAAAAGTAAAACATCACCCTGTTCCTATTTAGGTCCACTATGTATGACCAAAATTTCAACAAAATCTATTTTTTCAAAAAAATCTAAAATTTTGGTCAAAAATCTTTTTTTCCAATATCCGAATCTTTTGCTCTTGGATGTATTCTGTATCTAAAATGATGTAATTAGAACCACATATTGTTTGTATAACATTAGCCATTACAGATTAATGGTGAAAAGATACATTTTGACACTACACCATCGGATACAAAATAAATCCTGTGAAAATGAACGTAGCATACAACTCTCAGTGGTTTGATATTAGTCCTAGAGTCTAGCTTTAGTTTGGTACTACTCTTGCGGCGATACCCTATTCCGTTTCTGAAAAATTGATTTTTGTAGCTCAATCATTTTGTTGCTAAACACCTGATTTCGCAAATATTTGGTTACAAAACCATTTGGTTGCGTATACATTTGGATACTTAAATATTTGATTGCGCAAATATTTGGTTCGAACACCCACATAGTAATATTGTTTGGAAAGGTTTGACACTATAGTTGAGCAACAATTTGGTGGAGAAACATTTGGTTGCGCATGCATTTAGTTGCGAAACATTTGGAACATGTTTGCACAACCTAATGTTTGAATAACCAAACGTTTAGCTATATTTGGGAATTACTATCGGGGCGATGCTTTACTCCGTTGTTGAAATATGGGCGAAATAGTATCAAAGGACAATCGAATCTCTAATTTTGGGAAAACCAATTTTCTGAAGCCAATTTCTCCCAAACTTTTTGACCGATCTAAAAAAAGTAAAACATCACCCTGTTCCTATTTAGGTCCACTATGTATGACCAAAATTTCAGCGAAATCTATTTTTTCAAAAAAAATCTGAACTTTTGATGGGTTTTTTTTTTGGTCAAAAATTTTTTTTTCCAATATCCGAATATTTTGATATTGGATGTATTCTGTATCTAAAATGATGTAATTAGAACCACATATTGTTTATATAACATTAGCCATTACAGATTAATGGCTAATCAAGTTTTGATTCAGCTGAAGCTGAAGAATAAACTTAAACATGTGGGCTGCTTCAGCCAAAGCTAAAGCATAAACATGAAAGTAATCAAAGCCAATGGCTGTGACATTTTGTTAATTACGAAAGCTGACAGTTTTTATTTATTTTTTTAAAAAATATGATTATCAATAGCTAAAGCTAAAGAGAGAAATTGATTAGCGAAGACGCATCTTTAAACACTGAAAATTGAGGACATTCTTGCCGAATTTGGTCTAAAGTGCACCTAAGAGCGGGCAATGCACCCTGAAATATTTGGGGCGGTTTCTGGGCCGGCGGCACCATTGGACAGTACTTCCTCAAAAGCGATGACCACTGCGACGTTACGGTAAATGGAGCAAGGTACTGATCGATAATTACCAGAAACTTCCACATTAAATGGTACAATTGGACTTGGGTTGACATGCGGTATCTACAGGACTGTGCCACATGCCACACTCCAAGCGATATCATGAACCAATTGAGAGACGAGTTTGGAGAGCGATGAATCTCATGTCCATTAGCTTATTTAATGTAGGGCCACATGAAGTGTCTCGTCCTAAGGCACAAGTCAGACTTGGAAGACTCGTGTTATTGGTGAGATACCAGTCGAAATGTTGGATAAAGAACGGAACACCTGAAACGTAAGAAAAAAATAATATGAAATTTATTTTATTTTATTTTTACTTAATTACAATGGGTTCGATTCCTCTGGTGGGAATCGAACCCACAACCCCCACGGTGATGGGCAAGCACGCTACCAACTCGCCTACCGGGACGCTATTAATATGAAATATTCAATAAAAAGTAAAGGGCAGACTATCTAAATAAATATTTCATTTAGGCTTTTAAACGCGTTTCTGTATTCGAGTACTTCGGTCTTACTGCAAACTAATGGGTTCTCCAACAAGAGGTGTTATTTTGGTATTCAAAGAAAAATGGAATTTTTTGAGATAAATGATGGGATGTTTATTTCATAATAAAGAGGAAGGTATGCCGTTAATAATGAAAAACAACATCTGCCAAATGGCCACCGCGACCAGGCTTACAGGAAATTGTCCATTACCAAATAGCAAAGTGGCTGTCCTATGTCCTCGATAGCCGCTGGGCTGATAGCTTAGACCTTATCTTTCATGTGGACCGAAAGGACGAAGTCGCAAGGTGTTAAATCACAAGATCTTGGTGGCCAATTGTGATCACCTCTTCCAGAGATAACACGGCCCGAAAACTTTTTAGTTTGGCGAACTGTTACTGCAAGATTTTCACCATTTTTGTAGTGAATTTTAATAATTTCAATGCGTTGCTGAAGCGTGTATCGTTCCATTTCTAGTAATTAGTAGTAGTTTCTACTTGTCAAATGTCAATGAATAAAATCTTCAAATGTGACAGCTACCGAAATACCGGGTGATTCCAAAGAACACCTCTTGTTGGAGAACCCTGTATAAAAAAACCAACCCTCGCAGCCAAAAAAAACTAACAAAAGGAAGCCCTATAAAAAAAATATTCGATTAAAGCTTTGTTGAAGGAAACCACCCAAAAAAAAGACAAACAAATCATGATTTCCAACTTATTGCCAAGAAACCCTAGAACTTGAAATTAATCACCGTCTCCAAACAGCCAAATAAAATCTAATTGGAAATGACCAAATTTCTTTCGATTGTGATGAACTATCATCGCAGCCATCTAACGCCCAATACAAGACAACACAATGGATGGCATCAATTAAATTTCATCACATTTGTTAATTATTATTATTTTTTTTTTTGTTTTTTTGGTTTATTTATAATAATAAATTCTCAGTCTGATGTGAGGCCAGTGTAGGATGCATTATTGGCCATAATTGTTGAACGCCACTATAAAATAGAAGCCGAACGGAAGATCATCAAAAAAGGTCTTGTTATGAAAGTCAACGGCAGCAGTAAGTAAACAATCGAACGGGCCTAAATACGTTCGACCAACAATCGACGGCAATCACAACAACAAAATCCATATGCGAAACTATTAGTCATTTCTTTGTAGCCCACCCCACTTCGGGCATTTTCTACAATTGAAATACTTTTATTTGCGACGTAATTAAAGCACCACTTGGACGACGCCAGCTGGCCAGCCAACGTAACTTGATTTAGCGAAACATTAACCCAAACCCCAAAGACGGCACATCTCTTCTAACACTTCTAACACATGAGTCATCCTACCCATGATGATAGTTGTTGACACTCAAAACATTCCTGAGAAATTGCAATTTAATTTTATTACCTTCCCCTGGTCTGTGGTACGGAGTTCAATACATCTGAGGCATACACATCCACATGTTGCCAGGTATTGTCGTCGCCAACGCCGTCGCACGTTGAATATCAATGTAGTGGAATTTTTGTTGTTTTGTTCTTGGCTAGAAGGAAATGAGTCTATCGAAGAATTCTTAGAAGTCGCAGATATTGGTAAATCATAATTCAACCATCATGAATATTCCAAGTACTGAGCAGCACTTGTGATTGGATTATTCACGTGTTCTGCGAATGAAAGGAAACGTTTCTTTTGCGGCTTGCAATCGAAAGTCAATTTAGAAATCATGCTGCTAGTGCTGTGGTCTTGAGTGATCATGGAATTCGGAATTCACGATTAAAATAAATGCTGATTAATGTTTTGTTTTGTATGGGAGCCAATGCAAGCCACTTTGAATAATTAACTGATCAAGAACAAAATTATTAACAATCATACTATTCATGTTCCACTACAATCACACATATTTGCAATTGCACAAATCATGTGTACTTACGCACATACATACATATGTATGGTGCATAGGGGAGTCACTAAATATTGATGTGGCGGAATAGTTGATTCGTCCGGCGTCCCTCCGTGGAAAATTAACAGAGACCATATTAAAGAAGACTAAAATCGGTCCAAGCGTTGTGAATTGCTATCATCTCAATCTCCCCGGGCATAGGGGACACCCTTATGTACAGACACACAACCTTCGAAAATTGTACTAGTATACGAATGTTGTACTTCAATTAAATATTTGTATTCGACTTGGACTGCAACACATTCAGCTGGCATTCAATTGAACGATTTCTAGCCTCGGCATTGCGATTTATCAATGGGACTGAAAACTGCATCAGAGATGACTGAGGTGGCAGGCATTGATTTAGGGAGTCGACTAAATAGTTCATCTATTGAAAATCAAATGGCTGTGATTTCAGAACCGCTGGAGTCGAGCCATTCATCGCAAGGTCTTGGCTGTGGATGTTTCTAAGGCGTTTTTGCATTTGGTGCCAGTAATTTCTTCTTTCGATTAAAAATCGAGTGTTGTTATAGATGGGATCTCATCCAATGGACAGATGTTGAGGGCGGGAGGTGCCCAAGGTGCTGTTCTCCATTCTGCTCTATTTCTTATTTCAGTTTCTTTTGCGGATGACAGCAGCCTCTATCAGTTAAGTTGTCTGGCGGTCAAGGCGTACTATGAATGATTCACTCAACCGAAATTTGGCGACTATTTGTCAGTGGAATCAGACCATCAGTGCAGATTATTGTCACTGTGCTGTTTGTTGTCCAACAAACGTTTCACTGACCGAGCATTGTCACCAATCTGTTTGGGTGGTGTGGACTCCATTGATGTTTAATAAAGGATGATAAGCCATGGTCTAGCTTTCAAGTTATTAGGATGATTGAAGGCGTACCAGAAATATTTACCAAAAGTGGCGTCTTCAAAGATGTCTTGCAGCTGCTGGAAGAAGAGAGCGGTGGTGAGTTATGGGCTATTCAAAAAATTCAAGGCAAATATCAACACCCATTACTACCTCCATCCTCCTGCCAAAAAACCACTAATTTGCCATAGCTAATATCCCCTGAATGTTGGTCAACTAAAAGAAAAATAATTAAATACATTTACTGTATTACTAATTACAATAATACCCAATAAATTTAATATTTCTGAAACCAAAATAAAAAAAAAAAAAAAAATTGTTATTATTTTTTGGCGAAAAGGTCCTCAGGTAAGTAAAGAAAAAAAAAACACTGTAGACAAACCTTTGATAAGAAAAGTGTATGAAACTACAAAAACATTGTTCACACATTCGAAACAAAGCTTTGTACAGCTGTTATAAATATTCTTCAATACATGGGTTAAAGTTTTCTTTTATAGTGAACAACCAATTCAAGTATCCACTTGGATTTGTCGTTCACTCAAACAAGTATTAACGGTTGCTTGAAGAGGAAATAATTCGTCAGCGCCATCTGTATGTGAAGACATTCTGTATGGTCTTTGCTCTCTATGTCACTAGCTAATGTAGCACTCTCGCATGCCACATGGTCAAACAGAATTGTCCCAATCTAACGATCAAAATCTATAACTGGCTGTTGTCTCTACTAGTTTCCATTGTCTTTGGTTGGATATTAACAAACTTTAGCTCATTAGTTCAACAAAACAATGAATATACCTTGAGTTAGTTCTTAATCCACAGCCGGCTGTCGGAGAATGTTTGAGATTGTATTGGATCTAAGAGGTCCACATATTTTGTTTTAGCCACTATATAAAAATGACGTCAGCTTTTTGATTACGTCGCTCTAGAATCCTCATATTACATCTGATCTTGAGTAACTTTGCTTAGTTTGTATTTATCCATATTCTGAAACAGCTGCATGCTACTGATCTTACTGATTTGAGATCCTGTCTTCATTTTGGAATCTGAAAATTGAAAAAGAAAAATGTGTTTTTTTTTAGATTTTAAACAGCTATCGGAAAATCTATGTTTTTCTTTTTAGAAAAATGGAAAAATGCATCTTGTGTAGATTTCCAAATAAAAAAAAAATATTTTGTCAGTACAAAATGCCATCAATTTAAGAGCGCACCAAACAGTAACTGTTTGTGGATGTAATGGCCTCTCTTCTATTAATTGAGGATTCTCAGAACCCCAAATACGACAATTTTGTTTGTTGACATACCCACCGAGTGCAAAAATGTGCCTTATAACCATAAACCATAATCTGCTCTTAAAGCACGATATGTGGCTGTGCCAGAATCACCATTTTTGTAGTAGGTTTTAATAATTTTTACGCGTTGTGTGATAGTTAAGCGATCCATTTTCGTCAATGCCAGACTTCCAACTGAAAAGAACACAAATTGGTTTAACAACTTAGTTTGACAGATGTCGAATTTCAGCCCTATACTTTTGAAACCACGAAATGGATAACCCTGTATATAAAAGTTTTTTTTTCGATTTTGATCATTTCTGTGGTCACAACCCATAACAGCCTAAGTCTGTTTTTCAATATTTTCAGTACAGGAGTTTAAAGTTTTGAATCTTCACTGAAAATCAGGAGAAGGTGTTTTTTGGAAAACTTTGCTACAGATTCCAAGGAAACGAATTTCTTTACTTAGTTGTTAACAAAAAATAGTTGTTTATTCTCGCAGTCAAAAGATATTATCGAAAAAGACACTTAGGCTCTTATGAATTGTTGAACGAGAGAAAGTCAAAAAGTTCAAGTTGAGTTAGGCTATTATTCCAGATTAAATAAAAAACTTTTTGTTTGGAGAAAGACCTTAACTCAATTTCTGTTTATCAAAAAACGAAATTGTAATTCGGAATAAGAGCTTAACTCAAGTTAGGAAAATAAAATTGTTTCTTTGTTTTTTTGGATTAACGACTTAAGTTGATTTAGGCAATAATGAAAAAATAATGTTTATATTTGTTGTAATCCTAAATTGACTTAGGCTTAGGTTATGCCAAAACAGTAATTTAGAAAAATAACTTAAGCTATTAGGTTATTTAGGATTAATTGCCTTCCTAGAAGAGATACAAACATGAAAAATTTAGAGCAAATAAATTTAGATACGCTGAATACGATGGTGCTAATAACTCAATTGTGTCCTAACTCGAGTTAGGCTGTTAAGGGTTGTGACCACAGATTTATCGATAAGAAAATCTTTGTTTTTCTTGTTAGAAAAATTAATTTTAAAATGTTAACGACATTTATTTCTTAGCAGTTATGTCCAAATTAAAAAAAAAAAAGCATTTCGTAAATTTTAAGAAAGAAAAAAACTGAATTCAGCAAAAATCCATTTTTTCAACAAATCTAAAATTTTGATGGGTTCCTTTACGAATTTTTAAGTATTGAATATGGTGGAGTATTCTTTATATATATATGGGATATTCTTTATAGAACATGAACATGATGAGATGTGGTAAAAAATACAATATTACTTACACAATAGATTCTATGTATTAGTGATCATAATACAGGGTCCGCCCTAAACATTTTTTTTTTTTTTGAAAATTCTATAAAAAAAAACTACTGGATATTTTCTGAAATTTATTTTTTTATTTGAAAGTACAATCCTTCCGGTTAATAATGGAAAATAATTTCATTCAAATGGCTGCCTCGGCTGGCCATGCACTAGCCTAACGACATCAGCTCTGCGGCTGATAATGCGATCTTCAAAAACAGGGCGCAAAACATCGAGTGTGGCTTCGGCAGTGTGACACGTAGCGCCGTCCTCTGGAAACCAAATGTTGCCAATATCCTCCTCTTCAATTTTTGTAAACAAAAATTCGTTCAACATGGCCCGATAACGAAAATAACGAAAACGAAATAAGCACTAGTTGAAAAAAAAAACGTTAGATGGCGGACCCTTTATAAAAGTCCGTGTGGGTTAAAAATAGAAAAAAGTCAAGCTTTAATTTGGTACCCTAAACGTTTCAATACCTTAGTCCGTTGCTGAAAAATCGCACAAATAGTTTTAAGGGACTTGCGAATCTCTAATTTTGAGAAAATCCATTTTCTGAACCCAATTTCTCTAAAACTATTTGTTCAATCGCAAAAATGAAAACATAGACTTGTTCGGATTAATGCAAGCTATGCACGAGCACAGTTTCAGCTATTTTTATATTTTTTTATTTTTTCCAAAAAAATCACAAATTTTGATGGGTTAACCCCTTTCTTTTTATTTTGGCCAAAATATTTTTTTTCGAATTTTAAAATTTTTCTTATGATGAGTTATTCTACTTTCCAAATGGTGTAATTATAAACACATATTGTTTCAATAACAAAAGTAATTGCAGAGATATGGTAAAAGAATTGCAAGGGATATGTGCTAAAAAATACATTGTAAAAATTCAATATTCCTTAGACAATAGATTCTATAAAAGTGATTGTAATATAAAACTCCCAGAGGGTTAAAAATAGATAAAAAGTCAAGCTTTAATTTGGTACCCTAAACGTTTCAATACCTTAGTCCGTTGCTGAAAAATCGCACAAATAGTTTTAAGGGACTTGCGAATCTCTAATTTTGAGAAAATCCAATTTCTCTAAAACTATATGTTCAATCGAAAAAATTAAAACATAGACTTGTTCGGATTAATACAAGCTATGTACGAGCATAGTTTCAGCTATTTTTATATTTTTTTATTTTTTCCAAAAAAATCACAAATTTTGATGGGTTAACCCCTTTCTTTTTATTTTGGCCAAAATATTTTTTTTCGAATTTTCAAATTTTTCTTATGATGAGTTATTCTACTTTCGAAGTGGTGTAATTATTAACACACATTGTTTCAATAACAAAAGTAATTGCAGAGATATGGTAAAATAATTGCAAGGGATATGTGCTAAAAAATACATTGTAAAAATTCAATATTCCTTAGGCAAGAAATTCTATAAAAGTGATTGTAATATAAAACTCCCAGTGGGTTAAAAATAATTAAAAAGTCAAGCTTTAATTTGGTACCGTAAACGTTTCGATACCTTAGCCTGTTGCTGAAAAATTGCACAAATAGTGTCGAACGTGACATTTCAATTTTGGCGACGTAAGTTTTTATTTTTTTTGTTAAGACCAACGTCCCCTATAAATTCAATGTATTGTGTTGGCGGAAGGAAATTACTCTATGGCAAAGAAAAAAAATTGAGTAGTGTTTGTTAAAATTTTTATTTTAAATTTAAGACAATCACCACTGGCAGGAAACACACTTGCTGGAAGAATATTCCTATACGAACGGTTCGGCGAAAGAAAAAGAGCACAGTGGACGAGGACGAGTGTAACCTATTGTGAGGAGTTCTAGACCCATTGAGACGCAAATAAATATTCGTCTAATAACAAGACAAAGCTTATTATCGATGGGCATCAAACAAATTAATCTGTCAGCTAAGCAGCAATTAAAGTTATTTCGCGTTGTTATTAACCAAATACCACTTGTTCCACAGAAGACAACAACAAATAATAAACCTCCCACACAGATACCAACACTCATACATCATAGCTGCGATGACAAAAGAGTTCTTTGAAAAGAAGCCCACAAAAAAAAATAAAAAACTAAACAAACGTCAACAAACAGTCTTACAACTAATTACTACGCTGGCATAGTCAAGCTTTTGCCCAGTTGGTGTGTGTTTTGCTCTGGTGCCATGTCTGTCTGGCTAAATCATCAGCAAGTGACCGGCCCAGCCATCAGCCGCGCGTGATTTATGACGATATTCAATCAAATGCTGCCAGTTTTACCCACCGCCGCCACCACCACCACCAACAACAACTAGCCATAATTTCGACCGGCGATCGCTGTCCAAAATGTCTTCAACAGAAAAAGCCGGGCCGCTATCGCCAATCCAGCCACGTTAGATGGTGAAACCAGTTTTGACGTTTCGCTTATTCGTGCATTTGTTTGTTGTGAATACGTATTTATTACTTTTGTTTTGTTTGTTTTTTTTTTATTTCTTTCGCTTTTTTTTACATTCTTCTTTTTTGCCGTCGTCGGCGTTGTTGCCGCCGCCGCTCGGCTGCTGTATATGTCGGTAACTAATATCAAGTTCAAGGTCAATATTAAATACAATTTATGAAGAAATACAAAAAATAAATAAATTAAAAACCAAAGAATTAAATGCAATAATCGCTTTCAGTTGTGTTTTTTTTTATTTTTTTTTTTGTTGTCTTCTCTTCTTTCGTCTTGCGACGTTACGTACGTAAGTAAGTACGTACGTCTGTAAGTATGTGATTACTGGTAAGTTAGCTGATGGCTGGGCTGGGTTGGGTTGGCTGTCGTTTGTTTTTTCCTTCATCGTCACAAACTTGTATTGAAAAAGATCCAACCATCAAACAAAGCGATCAGCAGCATTAACAGCCACAGCAAACCATGTGACAGCGCGGCCCCAGCGAACAGAACCGAACCACCAATCCAAACGAGCCAAGCTAAGCCAACAAATGTAACCAATGCACAGTGGCTTAAACAAAGTGACCGCATATTCCAGAAGCGGCTATTAACAACGCCACACTTATGGTGTATTCGCTTGTCAAATAAAATGTTATCCGCACGTGGTGCAACAATTTGAAAAATGTTGCTTACACATCCTGAAAATGTCACATAATATAAAATAAAATATAATATAGTATTACAAAAAATATATTATTGTTTTTTTTTAAAAAAAAACAAAATCCTCTACAATTGAAAAATACATTTTCGATAATTTATAACAAACAAAATCCAGCGGCAACATTTTCAAGACATTCTCACCCTCAATCAGGCATTTTTTTTAGATCCATAATACATTATTTAATGCCTTTTCAATAATCCATGACAGAATGACTTCAGTGAACATGAAAATGCATACATTACAAAAAGGTTTTTCAATCCGAGACTTTTCGTGACGCATGTCCCGGAAAATTTGCATCCTGATTCCCGGGATTATTGGTCGGGATTGCCGGGAATAAAATACAGAGTTTTCCACCAAGAGATGTTATTTTGGTGTTCAAAGAGAGAGATAAATGATCGGATGTTTATTTCATAATAAATAGGAGGGTATGTCCGTTAATAATGAAAAACAACATCAGCCAAATGGCCAACACGACCACGCTTACAGAATCATATCCTTTTCATGAAATTGTCCATAACCAAATCGTGAAGTGGCTGCCCTTTGTCCTCGATAGACTCACGAATTCTATCTTTGAAGTTTTGAATCGACGATAGGCTGTTGGCGTATAAAGCTTAGATGTTAATCTGTATAAAGCTTAGATGTTAATCTGTGGCAGCCCTGCTAATATCGAATTCGTCGAATATGTATATTTAGAAAATAATTGCGACTTTGTGATTCAACTTTGAATTTTTACGATTCAACAAATTTGGAATTTCATATCGAATTGTTTCCATTTATTTGTTCTTCATAGAAATGTTGACGATAGAAATTTAATTTGAAACCACTGTGCGCCGTATACAACGAGCTAGTCGAATATAAAACAAACAATATTAATAATTATACGAGAAAAAAAACATAAATTGGTTTGTATTATTTTTGACAATGAGCATTGCCACCTGTTTCTTTAAATTGACACTTAGCCGGAAATTAGTTTACTTTGTCACTAAAGCTGTCAAATCTAATACGTCTTAAAATATCTCTTCTCCTAATTATTGTAAAAATGTTAGCTGAAGGAAGTACAGATATTATATTCTTCCCCCCTGGCGGCTTTAGCGCCTGAACAATTTGGATCGGCTTGAATAGTTTTTAAGTGTTACAAGTGATTTTTGCTGGCAAACCCCTGTGCATTGGTAGTGGTTTTATAACACCTTAACTCTTTATTACGTTTTACATTTTGTTGGTGTTGCTTTTTGTGTTACGATACCTGAGTAACGTATTGCCGTCGTACTGGTTCGTACACGTCTGTACGGTATTGTTATTCACTTCTGTGCTTCCTCCCTTTCTTCGTGCTGTTCTGGACTGTTCTGTCACTACTGCACTGCACTTAAGCAATCCGAAAAAAAAACACGAAAATTAAACGCAGACCAACCAAATTGATTTTTTAAGTACGACAATATTCAATACTTTTGTTATTTTGTTTACCTCTTCCCCACCCCCTACCCTTACGTTCGCCAAACCGCGACGTTTGCCTTTGACAAAGATTTACTATCGACTCAGTCGATCGAATCGATCAAATCGAGGGAATCGTAATTTATGGCTGAAAGAAATATGAGATGTTGAATAAAGAAACAAATAAACTGATGCACACATGACCAATAACAAATAATTGTAGACAGTGTAAGCATCGTTCCACTCCGGGCCAGGCATAATGATGATGTCCCGTCTATATCTAAACTGATTCATTTGGCGTAGTTTTATCAGTTTGGAATGTTCTTGTTTTAGGTTCATTGTTTCAAAAAAAAAATAATTAAAAACTTTACTTTATTACTGAGGGTATACAAATGATATAAAGGTTAGAGTTGTAACGAATATTCACATTTTCTGCCCAATGATGAAATTGGTGGTGGTTTAAATAAAGCTCAACGATTAAAAACAATTCAGGGGTGAAAGTGTCTAGCGGAGTGGTGTAGCGTACAATGTTGTCAGACATGCCTGACTTCAGCCTTTGCCAATTATTTTTGGAATCACATCATCACGAACATGCAATTGTCTATTCAGAATATACGATATTTTATATTGCATTCGCAAAACGACCTTTTCAACAGTCGACTTTCCTTAGATCCCTTATATTTAAGATCAATTTGGGACTTCAGGTCACCCTATCTAATTAATAGTTTTTATCTTCGAATAAATTTAGGATAAATTTTGCTAAATGTTAATTAAAATCGAGCTCGAGGTCTCATGTTTCTTTAATTGTAGTATATTTATTTTCCCAATATTTCACACTTTTTTGAATTGCGTATTTAGGAGATTCATCTACAGAAAAAACTGGTTATATTCATTAAAATGTATATCACAATTTTACATATAGTATAAAAATCACCGTACCTATATAAAATATAGCCAAAAACGACATTTGGAACCGGGTTTATGAATTAAAGTTAAACCAAAGTTCTTCCACTAGATCATTCGACCGTAGTTTCGGTAGAACGCTTTTCTAGCTAGAAAGTTATAATCCAGAGATCACTCTGTACCGAAAAAACATCAATTTACAGCTCGATGCTGGCATCATTCTTTCTCGCTTGGTGTTTCCGAGGTCGACAGATTCATCCACTACCTCGCATTTGCCTGCGATTGGTCCTTGCTCGTTCACTCTTAGACTCATTTTGCCGATACCTTCTCGACTAGTGACGACGATGTCGTCCGCATATATGAGAAGTATGCGGCTTTTGTTGTGAACAGAGCCTGATTTATTTACTTCTGCTACAAATTGATCCCTGCCTGGGACCTCTATTTTCACTGACGATCTAGTGAACCTCACTGTCATGTCATAATTTTAATTCTTAAGATTTAAGAAAAACTTAGGGAAAAACATATTTTTGGTTAAACATTTTTGTGATTTTGAGAACATTTTCAAAAAAAAGCTGACATTAAGATATTTTTCTACAATTTTAGAAGTAAAAATAACATTTTTTTGTTTTTGAAAATTCTATACAAAAAAAAAAATAATGGATATTTTCTCAAATTTTTTTTTATTTGAAAGTACAATCCTTCCGGTTAATAATGGAAAATAATTTCATTCAAATGGCTGCCTTGGTTGGCCATGCAGTAGCCTAACAACATCAGTTCTGCGGCTGATAATGCGATCTTCAAAAACAGGGCGCAAAACATCGAGTGTAGCTTCTGCTGAAGAGGAGGATATTGGCAGCATTTGGTTTCAAAAGGACGGCGCTACATCCCACACAGCCGAACATATTTAAGAGTAACATCTAAAGATACAGACAAAAAGCAGCTGTGGTTTCAAACCTTAACAATCGGATATTGGCAGCACCTTTTAAAACCAAATGTTGCCAATATCCTCCTCTTAAATTTTTGTAAACAAAATCTGTATATAACTCATGACATTAAAGGAGAAATTTAAAAATAATGTGATCACAAGCAACGTCGCCATTGTTAAGGTTTGAAACCACAGCTTTTTTTTGTCTGTATCTTTAGATGTTACTATTAAATATGTTCGGATGTGTGGGACGTAGCGCCGTCCATTTGAAACCAAATGTTGCCAATATCCTCCTCTTCCATTTTTGTAAACAAAACCCTTTATAACATATTTGGAGTATCATTCCTGAAGTTGCCTATTTTTCATCATTCTCTTATTTTGTCTAAAGTATGAAAAATCATTCGATTATTAAAAATGACTAATGAAGAATTTCGAATTCCGGCAAACATCCGATTCCATCCATAAAGGCTCATAAAACCGTGTGCTGATTGATGCCTCACATTACCCAAACGTATTTAACTAAGAAATACATTTGCCTTTATTCAATATTTATCTTTTTCAAAATCAATTTTTTACAAAACATTCTGCCTGCTTGAAGTCGCTTAATAAACCATTAGCTGAAGAAGAAGGCGAAGGCGAACACACACATTCCACCCAGTAGCACCCAAAGATAATACACAGCTGTTTGTGGACGGCTTCCTACGGTGTTGCTGGTCGTCGAAATGACACAATTCTGACAGATCAGCGAACAAAAAAAAACACAACTTTTCTTCTTGGTTAATGTGCGACATTGCAATGCTCCAGCGTACCCCCACTCCACCCAATGACGGATTGTGACGATAATCTGTTGACAATTGTCGTCTGTGTCGCCGCTTGTCTTGCTGGTGATGATCGAAGTATGGACGCTCAGTACAATAACACATACTTTTGCTTTAATATCGGAATTCATCATTTTCCCAATGCACAGACTGACTGAGACATGGCGACAAAATGGTCAAAGTGAAAGAGGACGGTTGTGAATAAACAAAATGTATTCTTCCCCCCAAAAAGAAAACAACATATAATTTGGTTGTGGAGGGCTGGGGAATGGCAGGTCAGTCGTAAAGAGGTATAATTTATGAAAAAATACCTCCGCATAGACATGTACACACATCACTACATCGGCATGCGTGTATTTCCACAGCAATGCCTAGATTCCCTCTCATAAAACACAACAACAACAGCTGCTCTCCATCTCCAGGTGGCCGCCACCTTGATAGACACAGAGATGCGAAGAGACGTAGAGTATCAATTCGCAGTGTCTCATAAATAAGAAACAAAAGAAGCATTAAGAGGCATATTCTCATTATTGATGAGATTCCATTCGTTGCGTTGTGAGTGAGTGGGCAAAATAATGATGTTTTGTTGTTGTTTTGTTTATATTTTATTTGGCATTCTTGCGGAGACATTGAAAAGATAATCATTTACTTTTAATATGCAACTCATTATCACTTATGGTCATTTTGTTCCAAAACGAAATTATATTAATTCAGCTATAGGCAAACGCGAACATATTTCGTGGCCATAATTCCAAGAGGACATTTAATGGCATTTTTGCCATTCGCTGAACACTGGTCTAAATCCGAGGGAGAGTAAGAGAACGCAAGAAGTGTCCCACAGGAATTGTACGAGCTGAACTTTGTCAGAACTAACTTCATAATTACAGTAGTGGGTTCTTGCTGAAATGTGGTTAAGATTACTACCCTGAATGGGAAAACGTGTGGGAGCACAGACTGCTGAATCTAGAACAGACAACCAGTGAATTGTCCACAAACCTATTTCATTTGCTGTGGAAGATAAACCCTGTTTCGACAATGTTAGTGATTGGAATCAGGTTTCCTTCACAATGTTGAGAGCAGCCAGAGACAAAGTTCCCTCGGACCCCATGATACGACGAGTGCTGCCCACAACACAGCCAGTTCTTTAACATCCTCCGGCAATCCATTGAAATAGCCACATCGATAAAACAAAAAGGTGATCTCTTCTAAAGCAAAAAGGCAAAATTGTTGCTTCTGTGGATAGGGGTCGGTGGATTGATGGAGTATGAAAAAAAATTAATTAGCTCAATTATGAAGTAATGATGATCAGTTTGTGGATGTGGTGTGGAAGGTAGTGTGTGCGACAATCACACTGAAGATCCCGAGAAACCGGAAAGACCATCACACATTTTTCAGCGGCTGCTTCCAACTAGAAAATGTTGGCGACTTTACGAGTAAGCGAGTAATCTCTAAGCGAGTAAGAGACTAATCTCTAGAAAAGCATTCGCCATTCGATATCGGCTTTAAACAGTCCCGGTCAGTGAGTATACAAATTATACCGTACACAGATCACTGATTTGAGAGAAGTTTCCCGTCTGTTCCTTCATGGAATATTAAGGGAAATAAGTAAGTAAGTAATGGTGATCATAAATTAATTGATTCAAAACCAATTTACTGGATGATGGGTTTTATCTAAGATCATACGAAAGCCAATATCTCAACACATTTTACACCAACGGTTTCACATTTCTTTGGTCCCGAACCACTGTGACTAGCCTCCCTCTCCATCTGCTGCAATATGTCCATCTGGTGTTTGGGAGGGAAAGCACTCGCTGCCGTGCTCTCGCTCATGGCCGGCGGAAAAACAAATGTTTATGGCTTGTGTGGTGACAACGTCTCGACGTCAACGCACATTGTTTGTTCGGAGTGTCCAAACGACCGGCCAACAGTCCGTTTGTCTATTTTCACTTTTGATTTACTGAGGAGGGACTTTTCTTTATTTTCAGTTTTCGCGCCATTTGTGAGGTAGAAAGAAAACAACCCACATGGTGGGGAGGGGGCAGGGGGGCGGTGACGCCTACAAAATCCAGGCAACTTAATTTATGGCCTGTCATGTAGTGACATTTTGACGGAAGCTCTTCTGTTCTTCTGCTCGCTGTTCTCTATTTGTTTTTCGTTGTTTCTTTATGCTTCTGATGGCTGTTTGTTGTTTTTTATTCTTTTCTTTTTTTTTTTGTTATTGCCCACGAAGGTTGGGATTTCATTTATGCATTCTTTATGGTTGTCGCTGCGCTGTTGTTATTCTTTCCTTTGACACTTAAGAGGACATCTGTGTGACATAAAGACAAATTCCAAGTTGAAGAGTGACTGAACTTTGGTCGTCCGAGTGCCTCTTTACTTAATGAGTGCATATATCGGAAATAATATCTGCAGCTGTGACAAGATTCATGTGTTTTCTGGATTTCGGTTGTATGCATAGCCACCATAGATCGATCACTCCACAAATATTGTACGGGTGATTAACTATGACGCGGGGTTATTTATATTAAGCAGCCATATAGTACATTGAACCATATGGTCGGCTAATGGCAAGGCAAAGGAAATTATGTTTTACTTGTACACATCCAGTTTCTTATAAGAAAATTATATTGCATATTTGAAAATTCCCTAAGGAAATCGTTTGAAATAGAATAATTGTAAAACATATTTTCGATGAAAATCTATGCGTATTTTGGAAGTTTGCAATGTCTCTAAGCTGACATCGAAAAATGCTGGTACGTTTCTAACCAGAGATTGCAAACATGACCGTAAAACTATACAATTGATATTGAATAATCATAAAAGAAGAACATTTCCTATAGATTTAAATAAAAGCTTAGGTGGCATTGCCAATATTAGTCGGCGATGCGTCACTACCATTACTTAGTTTTTAAGTAATATTTGTATCGAAATTAATCATACGCCACAAAGGAAACCACGGTATCATAACGAAGCATTATGGAAATATGTTTACAAAATTGCTCATAAATTCTTCTTCTTCAAAAAAATATAGATTTTCTGTAAAGAAAAAAAAAATTAATAAAATGTTATCCAATTTTTTTTGGCAATATTCGAAAATATTTTTTTTCAACTCAAATGAGAAATATATTAATTAAATATTAATTGAGAAACGAAGCAACAATTTGATAGTGAAAAAACAATGTCATAATTTCGTTATTTATTCAAACATTTTCAGACGGACGGCCGTTTCGTAGTGGACAGGTTTGGAACACAGGTTCTTCACATCACTATCTGGTCCCAACAGAAAACCCTTTACATATTAATAAATTTTTAGGAATAATTTTATGTTTTGATTATCGGAAAAAATACAGAACAATTTCCTTTTTTAACGCATAGTGCCACGAAATCGTAGGCATTACCGTTAGTGGGCCATGGAATTTGGCTTTGCACAGAATCGAGAAAAACTTTCTCATACAAATAATAATATTACTAATTGTTTCCATAAAACGAATTTCTTCGTTCGTTACAAATCGTCAATATGGAAAGCGTTATAAAATGGCTTTTGGACCTCATTCGGTTCTGGTGTTCAGACATGTGTTAGATATCGACATATGGGACACAGGTCCCAAAAATGGGCTCTGATAAATAAGAAATATGCGTTTTATTGCGCCTGAAATTTTGACAGTTTGTAACGAACAAACGAATTCGTTTTACGGAAATCGGCAGTTAATTTCGTCATGGGAACATGAACAAATTTATAAATTTTTCAATATTCCCTTTTCGTTTTGTCTATTGTGCAAATATTCAGGTCGATCTCTCAATCATCTATGATAAATTAACCAAGACCTTCATTCCGGGCTTTTTAAATAGGCCATACTATTTTCAAAACAAATGTTTACACACATTTTGCATTATTATATTGTATAAATTTAATAATTCATCTTGACAACAAAAACCCAACTCGTTTGCATTATAATTATTATTATGAAGTGATACCATTAATCAATAAATTATTAACTAAATAAGATAAAGAAATTGTTAAAAAAAGCAACAACAAAAATAAATAATGTACAAACAAAAACATCGCATTAAAAGTTCGATGCACTAGACAATCGGGCATACCTGTTTTTTCTATTGTAGCTGCTACTGTTGGCAGTCGCTCTTTTTATCTGCGCGATTGTCTGTCTACTCATCATAACTAATTAAATTAAACGCCCAAAATATCACTTATTAGCGCCATTAAATCTATGTTTCGTTTATTCGATCCATGTGGATGTTTGAAAGTCTAACAGCTGCTGGTTTATATTGGACTTCCTATGCTGACAGCTTAATTGATGTATAATAGGGTGGAGTGAAAACATGCTTTTTTTTTAATTTGAAAAAGTTAACCTCGGAAAGAGATGTAGTCTGGGGTCCTAATGATGGGAAAAATAAAGAAAAAAATTAAAAAAAAATTTTAGGGGTCGCGCCACTCTCTCGAAATTTGGAAATTATCGCTATTTTGGCGTTGATTTTAGAAAAATCCTAAAAATTAACGACTAAACTTATTCGAAATTTAAAAGTTTGAGCTTGTTCAGTGCCCAAACAAAAGTATTTGAGGCAAATATGAGGTTAATCGACTAATATTTGTAGCTTTGGTGGCGATTTCATTGTTCAGTCAATTTTCTGAAGAAGGGACGATTTGACTTATTTTACTTTTTGAAATTTTTGAACAATGAGAAAATTTTTTTAAAATTTTTTCATGCCCTTATTTAATTGTTTACGCTATTGCAAACATTTATTGACATACAACTTTTTAGGATTTTTCTAAAATCAACGCCAAAATAGCGATAATTTCCAAATTTCGAGGGAGTGGCGCGACCCCTAAAATTTTTTTAAAATTTTTTTCTTTATTTTTCCCCTCATTAGGACCCCAGACTACATCTCTTTCCGAGGTTAACTTTTTTTTTTTGAATTTCACTCCACCCTAATGTATAAGTAGTTTTAATATTCGGATCGAGTGAGAGAAATATAATTTGATTGTCGACGGAAGTGTCGGTTTGTTTCCTTTGGGCTTTCACTCAACGGCAAATTTTCAAATTTTAGCTGCCGTTGATTCAGATATTGAAACCCGTCGACGCAAAATACCGACAGCCGGCTTCAGGACGAATACATCAATTATTCGTCACACCTTGTCAGATCCAGAAAAGATCCGACTTCGGCTTTTATTGTGTGACACAGATCCACACAGATTTATTAAGAAATAGACATCAGATCATTTCTCTCAAAAAATTCTTTGAATACCAAAGTAACACCTCTTGTTGGAGAACCCTGTATTAGTCTCAAATAAACTGATGTTTCTGTAGGTATCGACAGTATCGCCATTTCACAATTGCTACATGTGAATATATGAAAAGCGGGTACAGTGAACTGATTATTGCTACAAAAAACAAAACAAAAAAAACATTAATTCAGATGGTTCATAAACCAGGGATAATTACATGCACTCAGTTGAGTCTGTACCTAAACAAATCGCCTGTCTTTGGCGGACCGACATTCCATGTGATCCTGTGAAGACCAACGACCAAGAGCCACAGCAGCAAATGACATAAAGGACCAGGCTTAGGTAGGCAGGTTTGAGTGTGACTCATTGGATATGAAATACAAAGATATTTATCACACCACACCCTCGCTTGAAGTTTTTGAATATCCAATTGGCCATTTAGGCGGCCGAACAACGAGAACCACCACCACTCGACCATCTCTTTTTGGCCAAAAAATTTAAAAAATATTTTTTTTTTGTTCGTATTTGTCTCTCAAATAAAAAATGCACATTAAATTTGTTTGTGGTTATGTATGGGCATATGTAAGTGTGTCGGTGTGTGTTTGAGTATCTTTGAGAATGTGTGTGTGGTGGATATTTGTGGCTAAAGAATTATTGGTATGGCGTTGTTGTTGACTTTAATTTGCACTGTATTGTGCAGCTACGGCAAAGGAAAAAAAACATTTTTTGTCTTCTTCTTCGGCATCGGCATTATCTGTGAGTCCCCGTGTCTGCGTGTGTGTGTGTGTGTGAGAGTCTCTGTGTGTGAGTGTGTGTTAAAAGCTTGGCTTAAATTTAACCTTGAATTTGGTTAATAGTCTTTAACGTCTTCTTTTTTTTTTTAACAAATACAATAAATGAATGTTTTTAAGCGAATTTTATGTGCATTAACGCAGCAACAACAACAACTCAAAATTGTTTCTTCGTAAATTCTTACTGCCGCTCTTGACGGTGCTTTTAACTCTTATTTACTTTCCCAACACCCCCTCCCCACAAAGGAGAAAAAGAATGACTCTGTGTGTTAACCCGAAATTCAAAAAAAAAAACACCTTTTATTTTGGCGGGCATTGGCGGGGAGCCTCGTATCAAGTCACGACAATGATTCTTCGTTTTTCTTCGTCTTATTCTTTTATTTGCGTCTGGTGTTGTTCGCTCACTCTCGTTGTTGGTTTTCATTGTTGCCACTTCTACAAGCAAGTACTTGATCGACAGACAGATAGACAGACGTACGTACGTACTTTTGACCATAAATCAATCGTCTCTTTGTATCCGCGTACACTTACAAATCGTTTCTTTCAGCTTGTCAATGACAAAACCTCTAGGAATCACTCCCTACAAATAATTTACTAATGATGCGATAATGGACGCCGCCGCCGCCGCCGCACCGCCTAAAGACAATAGAAGCCGTCAGTCTGACGGCCAGTCCATCGTTGACCTTGACAGTGGTGCTCATTAAATGATTCACATCATCATTATCATCCGTCTCACACTCACAATGGATGCGATTCATTGCAAAAAACAAAAAACCAAAAATTACACAGAATTCTCACAATAGAATTGTGAGAACCCACAAATGAAAGTCCAATAAGTTTCTGAGAAACCCCGAAACCATAAAAACAAAACCGGCAAATTGCAAATTTCCTGTTTGTTGTCCAATAATCGAAAAGAAGATCTTTCTAATGCACCTGCAAAACAATTGAATTTTCCGAAAGATGCAAAAAAACTAGTGATCAGTTTTGCTGTTGCT
The DNA here is from genome assembly GCA_958296145.1 of Hydrotaea cyrtoneurina. Classification (NCBI taxonomy): domain Eukaryota; kingdom Metazoa; phylum Arthropoda; class Insecta; order Diptera; family Muscidae; genus Hydrotaea; species Hydrotaea cyrtoneurina. Next base: position 16,506,174 of record OY282514.1, on the reverse strand, counting down.
AAAACCAACCAAGCGAAACCAGTTTGTTTTAATATCTAAACGCTTCGTCTGTCTGTCTGTCTATTTGTTTGTTAGTTGGTTGGGTTATAAAAACAAATTCCAACAAATAAATATTCATTATTTGTCAAAGTAAGTAATACACCCACCATCGAATGAACATGCATTCAAATCGTTATTTACGTCTCTTTCAATACTCATCATCATCATCATCATCAGCAGCAACAACACCACAATCACTACCTGAGCACAGTGGTTCCCAAGGATTGGGGAAAACAATAAAATTATAACAGGGCACTGCTGTATCGTGAAGTTGTGGCCAGACTGATCATGTATTAAGAAAACAAATTTCTTGAGCAACAAAATAAAAAAAGGGAATTTTAAATTGTGACCCCATTGAAGTAAATGAACGATATGTGAAGGGTTTTCCAACAAGAGGGTTATTTTTAATCAAACGGTATTTCGGTAGCTGTAAATTTTGAAGACATTGGACAGGTAGAAACTAAGCCATTAGTAAAAATTGATAAACGCTTCAACAACGCATTGAAATTATTAAAATTCACTACAAAAATGGAGAACAATTTGCAGTCACAGTTCGCCAAACGAAAGCATTTTTGGGTCGTCGTGAAACACCTTGTCGGACTGCAATACAGAAATTGGACGGAAATTTTTCAGCTGTTGGGACAAGTTAGTGATGTGAAGAATAAAATCCGTGCACGCCGCCCAAGAAAAACTGAGAATATTGCTGCTGTAGCCCAAAGTGTTGAAGAAAAACCAGGTTGGTTCATTCCTCGTTGTTCTTTGGAATTGGGCATTCCAAAAACGTCATTACACCGTATTTTGTATAAAGATCCGGTCTTGAGGCTTATAAAGTTCAGTTAACACAAGAACATAAGACGGCCGATCATCAACAACGTCGTGTCTTTGCTGATTGCATGAAAATGATCCGGAATTCCATCGAAAAATCATCTTGACTGATTAGGCCCATTTCCACCTCGGTGGCTACGTCAACTGGCAAAATTATCTCATCTGGGACTCGGAAAACTCCAGAGTTATTGTTGAGAAGCCTCTACATCCTCAAGCTGTCATTGGACCTTACTTTTTCGAAAATGAGGTTGGATCAACAGTTACGGTCAATGGATTGCGCTATCGAGAGATGATTAATGATTTGTTATGGACGGAGTTGGATGATATTGATCTGGCCAACGTTTACTTTCAACAAGATGGCGCTACGTGTCACACAAGCAACGAAACCATTGATCTTTTACGGGAAAAGTTTCCGAACCGTGTTATCTCTCGAAGAGGTGATCACAATTGGCCACCGAGATCTTGTGATTCTTCCTTTGGGGCCAAGTAAAAGATAAGGTCTACGCCAACAGCCCAACGTCGATTCAAGACCTCAAAGATAGAATTCGTGAGGCTATCGATGACATAGGACAGCAACTTTGCCATTTGGTTATGGAGAATTTCATGAAAAGGATATGGTTGAGTAAGCGTGGTCGCGGTGTTGTTTTTTATTATTAACGGGTATACCGTTCCCCTTTATTATGAAATAAACATCCCATCATTTATCTCAACAAATGTAATTTTGCTTTGAATACCAACATATCATCTCTTGTTGGAAAACCCTGTATTTGAATTTGTGTGGAATTGTACTTCATTTTGATATCTTGATTTATGAAATTAACCAATAGAAATTGAAATACCAACAAATAAAGTTTCCCTACCACTGTGCGTCATTTGCATGGCGTGTCTCTTGATGTGTTCTGGTGGTACTCACTCACTCACATCGGGTGTATTGTTTGGAATGTTTGCACTCATCGTGAATACAACAAAAATAGCATCTTCATTTATTTTACAATGACAATAAATAATTAACTATTTTTTGCTGCTGCTTCTTCTTCTTCTTCGTTTGGTTTGAGGTTCAACACATCACATGCAAGTTCAAGGTCTTCAAGGCTGGCAAAAAAAAACCGAAAACGACAAACACCCAACAACAGCAATATTTCCATATTTTGTTGACGGTGGTAACGTGATGCGTTGGTTGTGGCAAACTCAACCAAAAACAAAATTTATGAATGATCACCTTTAATGACCGAAAAAAAAAACCTTAAATGGACAACACCATGACGGTGCAGTCTGCTCACACAAACATGACATCTATTGTGGCCTCTTTACCAAGTTGGACAACTGGGTTAAGTCGAGAGTGTTAGAGTACAAGAGTATTTAGCCAGAAGGCACACTGAGGGGCATTTCATCATCCACGAAATTTAAAAAATATTATTACTTGTACATGGCATATGCAATACAATCCACCTTCCCCTTACATCCCACATTAACAAGTCTGCGATGCCGTCAGTCTGGCACTATAATCTGCTGCAATAGGCTCTACTGGCGGAGAAATAAAAGCGAGCAACGAAATTAAGACGCAATAAGTGAGTGGTGTCCACAACGAAAACAAAAACAAAAAAAACAGCCAGTGAATTCTAATGCATTTCAATGGAAAAATTGCAACAATTTCTTGGCACGAACCAGCCATTCCACAGAAGCCTCACTTTGAATTGATCTTTTTTTGTTTTGCGATCGTGTGTAAAAAGAAAACACAAACAATCCCAGTGAATAAATACATGCAACCGCAAAACCTTGTGCCTTTATTTAATTAAAGCACAACATCTGCATGGGAAATTCATACTGACATTCCAACTATTTGTAGAAATATTCAAAAATATTCACAATAAATCAAGATTGGATTGTAATGAGTGGCAAACAAATTTATGCACTTAAATAACATAAAATTATTAACTGGAAAAGTTTATTTGTTCACAACACTTTGCCGTTTTTTTTTGGACATTCCCTAGTGGGGAGACTATGGGGACGGCGTTCGAAGGTGTCGGTTGAATTTTTAAGTTTTCAGTTAACCGCAAAACCCACTTAATATGCAACAAATGCAAACTAACCATTACTAATTATGAATAATATCACTTAAAGGCGGAAATACTCTCGAGTGTTTATTAAGATTATTTTTAATCGCTAAATGCTTTCCACCAAAAAAAAAAAAAAAGAAATAAAAAAGTGTTGGCCATTTGTTTCGTTTCCTTCATTGTGTGTCAGAATTTAGCGCAAATACTAAAGCTGCGACATAAAAATCGCATATGTTTGTGCATTTGAAATAAACCGAATAGTTAGGAAACGTTTGTAGTTTATCTAAGCACAAGAAGACTTTGCATTGCTGGTACCCTACGCAAGGTGGTGATCAATGACTTATGAACCTGAACAAGTTATTGTATGTTAACAAGCAAAAATGCCTCATCTGGGGATCGGAAAAGCCAATTTTTTTGGAAAATGGTGCCGGAAACGTCATTTCGGTTAACGGTAAACGATACAGAGACATCTATATATATATATAACTCTTGCGTGACTGACTGACTGATTCATCACTGTCCTGGCCAAACGGCTGAAGCAAGAATCATGGAATTTGGGCAGTATATAGCCCTTGCATGTTAGACACTAAGAACGGATTTTTGGAAATTCGGATTGGAAGGGGATAAAAATCGGGGAAACGGGTAAAAGATGTTCCCAAACCCTTCAAAATTCGCAATACAAAAAATATCAAATATTTTTTTTATTTTTTTTTTTTGAAAATTTGTCTACGACCACAATTGACAACAATAGGTGGAAATGAGTTAGAGATGGGACGAAAAAGGGGCAAAAGCGGGATAAAAAAGGGGAAAATGAAATAAAGGACCGAGACAAATGTTTGTAAAAGCAGGTGGATAGTAGTTAGAAAAAAAGAGACGAAAAAGTGGCAAAAACGTACCAAAATGGGATAAAAAGAAGTACAAAAGGGAAAAAACAAAAATGTATGAAAAAAATTGTAAACGGCAGGAATGGGCCAAACAAATGGATGCAATGGAAAAGAATCCAAACGGGCCCAAAACTGGTATAATATAAATGACAAATAATCTGCAACAGGTGGAAATTAGTTAGAGGTGGGACGAAAAAGGGGCCAAAAGGAAAAAAAGATTGATACAAAATGACAATAGTTAGTGAAAATAAACGACAATTAAAATGAATTTTTTGGCAAAAACATGCGGAAAATATTTAGAGAACGGACGAAAAAGTACAAAAGTGGAAAAACAAAAATGTGTGAAAAAATATTGTAATCGGCAGGAATGGGCTCGAAATTGGATGTAGTGGAAAAGGATCCAAGCGGGCCCAAAACTGGTATAATATAAATGACAAATAATCTACAACAGGTGGAACTGTGTTAGAGGTGGGACGAGAAAGTGGCCAAAAAGGGACAAAAAAGGGGACAAATCAAAGATTGAAACAAATTTTTGGCAAAAAAAGGTGGATAATAGTTGGAAAAGGGTCGAAAAAGAGGACAAACGTACCAAAACGGGATAAAAAAAAAGTACATAAGTGGAAAACAAAAATGTGGATAATAGTTAGATAAGGGACCAAAACGTACCTCGGCAATGGCTGAAGCTAGAACCATGAAATTAGGTATGAACGGATACGAAGGGGATAAAAATGGTAAAACGGGTAAAATGTCTCCCCAAAACCCTTCGAAATACCCAAAAATACATACAACTCAATTATTGTTGTTTTTTTTTCTTTTTGAAAATTAGTCCATAACTACGCTTTGCAACAACTGCATAAAAAGAGTATCAAAACGTACAAAAACGGAGCCAAAATGGTGAAAATTAAAAAAGCGTGAACATGTATTTCAAATTAATATCTGAGACGGTATAAAACATTTTTTTGTAAACCAATGCAATTAAAAAATATTTATATTTAGATAGTCGCACTATAGAAGTAGCATAAAATATCTGGGAAGACACCATGAAGTCAGTTTATTATTTTGGTCTTCGGCCCTCAGTAAAGTTGTTCATGTTTTTTGCTGAAATTATCTACATCTGCTTTGGTAAGACCCGATAATCCAAATGACAATACTACCCACTACATGTCGCCTTATACTGGTTATGGATGGGACTTGATGTAATGTGACAACTGATCCTGTAGTATGGGCAAAAAATTAATATGACACTGCAGTATTTCCTCCGACACATTTCTTCCCACTCAACAACAGTTAAAGTGTCTTACCAAAGTTAAAGCTTTAAGTGTGATTATCAATCGCCATTCGCTAGAAAAGTGATACATTACATGAATCAAGTTCATTAGGACTAACCTCACTGATGCCATTCGAATGTCTCCAAAGAACATAAGGACGGGCTGGCCATAGAAATGCATTGCTGCCTCTGGGACTTAGTTAGAGGACGAAGAAAGAATTGCGCAATTACTTCAATTGTTTGCTATTGCGTTTTTAGGCCTCTTGCCTGCCTGGAGCGTTGTTACCCTAGCTGTCGTTTTAATTCGAATTACAGCTGTTCAAGTTATTCGGACCAATAGTCACAATACTCAAACTTCCACAGTACTTTTGCCGATGTCCAAGTAATTAAGAGGAGCTGCTACTTTGAACAAAGTTCTTCCTCACGAGTTTACCCATCTCTTCCACTGTGAAGTTTAAAGCAATCCCATTTCCAGTTGCTTTCAGTTACAAACACTTCTCGAGACTCTGGCATAGCACCCATGTAAGAAGTCTCGTGTAGGTTATCATCAGTTGTCGGCCTTGGCCGACTATACGTTTCTTATTTGTTTTGCAGTCGCTCGCTAGTTATTTGTTATCGACTTTCTTAACCTTCCACGACATGCGAATCACTCAATGAAACCGCCAGGCTGGCCGACAGTCAGCTGCCTCACCCCATCATCTTCTGGCTCCATGCGCCGTCAGAGCAAGAGTCACCGTCATCACTACCCTCTCAATCATCTTCACGGTTTGTGCCCTTACTGATGGAACGACAAACTCTTCCACTCATCATCATCATCAGCAGCAGCAGCAGCCGTAGCCGCAGCAACGGCAGCATGAGCGAGTAATTTGCTAAAATTCTAATTGCTTCTAATGGATGATGGCGATGGTGTCGCTGAGTGTCAGTGTGTGCGTTGCATTTCAAGAGTTTCGTTTCGTTTCGTTTTATTTTTATTTTGTGTGTGTACGTTTATTTTTTTTTTTTATTATTATTATTTCTATTTTTTCTGTAAATACGTTTTTCTTTATGGTTTATGAGCCGCAACAACGACGTCGTCTTTAGTTATTGCTTTCCCGGTCTATGATGTTGTCGTTATTTGTTGTCGCTGCTGCTGCCTGTGGTTTGCTGTCGATGCTGTTTGTTGTTGCTTTTGTACTTATTACTTGTGGTGCATTTACTTTGGAAAACAAAGAAGCTGCTAATGAAGCTTTTTTGCATTTGAAAGAGCGCACAGTGATTCAAGACCCACAAAAAAAACAGGAATTGAGGATCTTTGAAAAAGAAATCGTCTCCATAAAACGATCAGGGCAAGCCAAATTCAAAAATTATACCACATTCTTGAAACTTAGCAGTAGTCGGTGGTATTCTCGCCGGAAATAAACCCAACGAGGCCAACCGACTTATGACACGTGTTGACAAAGTCTCTTTGCGACGATATAAAGACCATCGGGCAGTCTCTGTTCCAGTCTCTGCCGTAAAATACCCTTTGGATCACTACAAAAAGTTTCGACAACGAGTTCGGCTTAAAAACCTAATTGTTGTATCGTAGATCTAAGTTTCAGTCTGGCTACTGCGGTAAGCTCAGAAAGTTCCAGATATCGGAAAGCTGGAAAGCTTAAGAGAGCCACATTTTTAGATTTTTTGTGGGATTGGTAATACTGTCTGACGTGGGGCGTTGGTGCCTGATTCTATGGTGATTATGATCTGTCGTCGGTGCATACTGTCGGTCGCTGAGAATCTATCCAATACCTCCGCGCCAACACTTTTCCGCTTCTGTAGGAGGACGCCACTGTATGGACAAATGGCTGGCTGGCTGACTGACTGACAGGCTGGTTGGATAGATGGATTGGTTGGCTAGAGCCGATGCCGATGCCGCTGTCGCTGTTGGTGTTGCTTGTTGACTGCTCATTTTGTTTGTTTACTCGATTGGTTATTTGCTCGCTTACTTACTTTGGGTTTGTGTCAATGGCCTTGAAAATGTTTTGCTGCCATAGAGAGCTGCGAGTATAGACCGACACACACACACACACACATGTACACACACTCGCGTACACATTTTTCCATGTTATTTATTCTAATTTGTTTTATTTGACTTTTCTGTTGTTAGATGCGGCTGCTTGGCTGACTGTCGGCTATTTCCTCAATGATTTTTTCTTTGCATTTCTAGAGAGATTAGAAATAGAAAAACTTGCATGACTTGCTACCCAGTGCTCTGTAAGAATAAGACGGACGAATGAATGGATGGCTGGACGGACGGACGGACATATCGAATGAATGTGACTGTGACTGCGCCGTCAAAAGATTATTTCTAAGGCACACCATGTTTGCACATACACGACGACGTTCACATGTATCAAATGCTCAACGAGTACAATGCAAAATGTATAGTTTTTCTCAAGGACATTTCGTTGTAGTGCTTTTGTGGTCTTGTTATCGCAACGCTTATGATTGTTGCTGCTGCCTTTGCCACTGCTTCAATGTACACACACACGCCAGTACAGTCAATTGTTGTCGTCGTTTAGTTATTTTTTGTTTTCTTTTTCTCTGAACTATTTCACAATTGTTGCCTCCAGGCCGACATTTGGATTAGTATGCGACCCAATGAACCAATTGTTGTAATACATTTTCCTGGGGACTAAATTAGCACTTGACAGTTAAGTTGTTAACCAAAAAAACGGGATTAAAGTTTGTTCTGGACCTTCCAAAAAGGTCGATAGACACAGGCTCGATTCATAAGGAAGTAATGGCTGTTATTAAATTGCATTACGATCGTTTGACTTTGTCATGTTCACAATAGTTCCGCTCGTCATACGCCGATGAATTATCACGATTATGTGAAATTATGTGAAAATCTTGACTTGGGCGTTGTCTTTGATTCCAAGTTAACTTTTAATTGCCATTTGAATTATATTATCCCTAAGGCCTATGCTGTACTGTACTTTATTCGGAGAAATACTTCAGAGTTCTCTGATCCTCACACAAAAAAAGTGATTTATTGTTCTTTCGTTTGTTCTAAATTAGAGTATGCATCTTTTATTTGGAGTCCAAACGCTGCTATTCACATTAAGCGCATTGAAAAAGTTCAAAAATCTTTCATGAAATTCGCTTTAAGTTCTTTAAACTTTACAGAACCAATTCCATCATACGAAAGTCGTTGCCTGCTTCTTTCCTTAAAATCACTGAAATCCAGAAGAGATTTTGCATCTCTCATGTTCTTATATGGTTTAACCTGTGGAAATGTTGATTGCTCGGAATTGTTATCACTTATTCGTTTTAACGCGCCACCACGAGCATTAAGACACTATTTTCCCTTTTCTATTGATACACATTTAACTAATTATGCTGTAAATGAACCTTTACTTAAATCTATGATACTCTACAATTCTATTTGTGAACATTTAGATTTTAGTCTACCTAGTTTTAAGTTTAAACATATGTTGATTAATTTGATTAATTAATGTAAATTATAATTAAATTCTTGTTATTTGCTAGTCTGTAAGGAATTTCTGTCCATAGACTCAATAAATGAAATGAAAAATAAAAAAATCTCGTTCTCGGTGATATCAGTAAAAATAATTCGGGATGCTTTGAACGTTACTTAATAAAAATAAAATAAATAAATAAAAATAAAACAAATATTCTCAGCAATACAGGAAATTGAAGAGTGATTGTAATATTTCCATTGTGGAGAGTCTTAAGACACTTATGCACACTCAGAATTCATGTAAAGCTAAAACCTTGTAAAAGCCCCACTAAATGATCGTACATATGAGCTCATGCTAATTACATCCCTCATACTACAAGTCAACACTTGATAATCTTAATGTCATCACGACTGGACACAAATTAACGATTTCTGTGTTCTGAGTGCAAAATTCGTAAAACGCTTCGGTTAACGATGATATTCCGCTTTTTGGCCAAAGGAAGTTATTAGCGAGTAACAACACTGTTAATATAAGCCAGCAAACAAAACAACAACAAAAACACTTTTGATAATTAAAAACACTTTAAACGACTTCAGATGTCATATGATCAAATCATTAACTGAAATGTGGTAGAGGTACTCATGTACTCATATCATAATAACATCTCTATATACACATATGATGGCATGATATACGAGTCCAATAGCAACAACAATAAGCGTACTTTACTTTACTTTACTTATAAATGACATCAATTAAACACCAAAATGCGATGGTGGCAGCCCAGTCAACTGCAGCAGCAGCAGCAGCAATGGACGAGACGTCGTGGCAGTAGCCGAACAACCGGCGCAACACCTGCTGATGTCATAGTTTCTTCTTCTGCCGAATAATTAGCAAACAAATTAGTGAAACAAAAGATAAGGACAGACAGATGGATGGATGGACGGACGGACAAATGAAATATTCACCGCAGAAAATAACCAGGAATGATGGGCGGACAGAAAGGCAGGCAGTGGCCTGTATTTGTAGGACAGACGAACGGGAAACACTGACACTGATCCATTGGTTGAAACACTAAAACAATGACTCAAATCATCAATTTTGAAGGCAACCAACACACTGACACACTCCCAACAATTTAACACGAATGCCACTTTAAAAATGATTTGTACAAATTATTTTATTCCATAACCCATCACATATGTATGAATGCATGCATGCATGCAAGCATGCAAGCATGAATGATGTACAGCCATGCACATTAGGATGGGCCGGACGATTACCGCCATATGTACTAGGTATCCTCCCCAAGCCTCGTTTAAAACTGTTGAGAATTATTTAAAGGCATGCCATGGGAACCCAAGAATAATGGAACCACACCGATCACATACAGAAGGGGACATCATGAAGACCTCGTGGTCATATTTCAACAAAGCCAATGAAGCTTGTGCAATAACCTTTGCTGCATATATGAGAGCATCAGTTCGGTTGCGCGTATTTTGAGTTGATCAAACTGAACAACACGATTACTGAGTTTTCCTACCGAAGACAATGGATGAGATTGAGCCGAGCTCACCAGGAAGAACGCAACCACTACTACACCGAACCGATCATAATTTAACAACTGGCTTTCTAGTAAATATTTCAGATTAATATACCGTGTACCCAGTAGTACGAAATGAGTTCTTTACCCCGACATTTACAATAGATCATCAGTTAAGCAAATGCTAATATATGCCAATGATTTCATGGATCATACTGAGAAGAACTCGCAAGGAGTCATTAGAGAACTGGCGTAATCGCTTATAACCAGAAGCAGTCACGTAAGACCTAACGAGGGCACTTCGGAGCTGAAGGAGTCATTTAAGATATGAGTGATCCATTTAAGAGCTGGAGGAGTCATTGAAACCCGCAAGGAGTATCTTAAGATCTGAATGAATCGTTTAATATTCGAATAGACCGCTTACGATTTGAAGTTATCACCTAAGACACGAAAGAGTCATTAAGGACCCTAAGTTGTAACTTACGATCTAAAGTAATTACTTCAGAACGGTAGTAGTCTATTGAGATTGCAGAATCATTTAAGATCTCAGGAAGTAACTTAAGTATCGGAATAAAACAAATATCGCATGTTCTGATAAACGAACATTAACATATTTTGTAAAACCTACCAGCGACACGAAAACATCGTCACAATTACTATACAGGGTTCTCCAACAAGTGGTGTTATTTTGGTATTCAAAGAAAAATGTATTTCATAATAAAGAGGAAGGTATGCCGTTAATAATGAAAAACAAGCCAAATGGGCACCATGACCACGCTTACAGGACCATATCCTTTTCATGAAATTTCCCATAACCAAATAGCAAAGTGGCTGCTCTATGTCCTCGATAGCCTCACGAGTTCTATCTTTGAGGTCTTGAATCGACGCTGGACTGTTGGCGTAGACCTTATCATTTACGTGGGCCCAGAGGAAGAAGTGGCAAGGTGTTAAATCACAAGATCTCAGTGCCCAATTGAGATCATCTCTTCTAGAGATAACACGGTCCGGAAACTTTTCCCGTAAAAGAGCATTGGTTTCGTTGCTTGTGTGGCACGTGGCGCCGTCTTGTTGAAAGTAAACGTTGTCCACATCAATATCATTCAACTCCGACCACAAAAAAAATCATTTAACATCTCTCGATAGCGCAATCCATTGACCGTAACTGTTGATCCAACCTCATTTTCGAAAAAGTAAGGTCCAATGACCCCGCCGGGCCATAAACCGCACCAAACAGCCACACATTGAGAAATACTAACTCTGGGGTTTTCCGAGCCCCCGATGCGACAATTTTGACGTAGCCACCGAGATGGAAATGGGCCTCATCAGTCAAGATGATTTTCCGATGGAATTCCGGATCATTTTCATGCATTTCAAGGATCCAATCAGCAAAGACACGACGTTGTTGAGTTCTTGTATTAACTGAACTTTATAAGCCTCAAGACCGGATCATTATGCAAAATACGGTGTAATGACGTTTGGGGAATGCCCAATTCCAAAGAACGATGAGGAATGGATAAACCTGAGGTTTCTTCAACACTTTAGGCTACAGCAGAAATATTCTCAGTTGTTCTTGAGCAACGTGCACGGGTTTTATTCTTCTTACGCGAGGTTACAGTTTACCCTTTAACACCAAAAGAAGAGGAGGTCCGATGTGACATTTATTCTTCCCGATTACGTATTCAGCATTTCAGAGCCATCCGCCAGTATTCCGTTCTGCGGCTTTATTCTTCGACTTGATGAAGAGTTCAAGGTTGCTTTAGATTGTCGTAGATGTGTCAGTCTTACTGGTTCTGAAATGCTGCTAGGTCCTAAGGAAATTTAAATCTGTAGTTCTTGCTTTTCTGACTGCAGATCTTGTTGCTTGTTGATCGATATCGATGGATTTTGCTCGGCACTGATCACAAGGCCACAAATAGAGTATTTTTTAATTGCAATCTAATGATAATATGCAGTTTTTGGCTTTTTACTGATGATTTGCTTATACTGAGTCAGACTGATTTTGCCCCACATAGATGGCAGGGATTCAAATAATCCCGATTTTTATGGAACCTGTGTTAAACTTAGTATTAAGTGCAGTTTTTCTTCTTTTACCGACTCTGTGAGCTCCAATAACGCTCCAGTATTAAGAAGAGGACACATACTATGCCATAAACGATTACTTTCTTCGGCTAGATTTTAGGGTGATAACAAGTGCTTACACTTTCCTAGCACATTCGTATGAAAAAAGTTTTTCAATGTTTTCCCCACAACACTGGTATGATTATAACCATTATTCTAGACTAGTAAGTTGTAATGCGCCTATGGTGCCCGTTAATTTGCTTGAGAAAGTATTTGTTACTTAATTTTAAAAATTTTGTAAAAAATATTTTGAGAAAACTATTTTGTAAAAAAAAATTTCGGAGAAAAATAAAATTGAAAAAAAAAAATTTGTGGAAAAAAATTTTTGCTGAAAAAAAAATTTTTGTTGAAAAAAAAAAAATTGTTGAAAAAAAAAATTTTGTTGAAAAAAATAATTTTTGTCAAAAAAAAAATATTTTGTTGAAAAAAAAATGTTTGTTGAAAAAAAAAATTTTTGTTGAAAAAAAAAAATGTTTGCTGAAAAAAAAAATTTTTGTTGAAAAAAAAAATTTTGTTGAAAAAATAATTTTTTTTGAAAAAAAAAAATTTTGTTGAAAAAAAAAATTTGGGGAAAAACAAAATTTTGGAAAAAAAATTTGGAAAAAAAAATTTTTGGTAAAAAAAAAAAATTTGGTAAAAAAAAAATTTGGGGAAAACACAATTTCTGTACAAAAAAAAAATTATTTTTTTTTATTATTATTATTATTATTATAGAATGCCTATTTAAATTCCTACGTACTGCGTGACAGAGTCAGTGAATCAGTGAATCAGGGAATCAGTGTATCAGTGTATCAGTGTATCAGTGTATCAGTGAATCAGTGAATCAGTGTCGAGGGTAAATATATATTAAGATTATGATTATAACCAAATCCATGAGATGTTATCTTATCCTGCCATCAACATCGTTTTCGTGGCCTCACCCTAATGTTGCGACATTTTCCTTGTAGTCATCTTAATCGCATTCGTATTGATAGTGTTCACATGCAGCTTTTAATGTTCACTCGAAAATGAAATGTACATTTGAATCTATGTATGCATGAACAGACAGACAGACGTACATATGTTTTGGCACATGAGCCAAAACGAAGCGTTTCATATGTTTAAGCATGAGCACGGCACGAGACACCGGACAGACAGACACATATGATGAAGACAAACCAACACACACACACAGCGCACCATCAAAAAAAACAACAACAGCAACATTATAAAATATATACGAGAGAAATGTGTGACGGACGGTTTGGCATAAATATGAAATAAAAAGACTTCCTTCTACATTTGCATATTACACACATACTCGGGCATAGATATAGCACCACTTCCACGATGGTTTCAAGAACAGTTTAAGTCATCAATGCAAAAATATGTACATATATATTAAGTAATGTAGGCCTGATCGTTTGATCTCACACGTCTGGCAGTGACCACCCAACTCAAGATGTTACAAAAATGAATCAGAAACCTCACTGTGCTCTAAATGGATGTCCGAGATTAAAATTAAAAAGTGACTTAATGACTTTCTGCTCCAGTATGACGAAGATTTAACACTTGATGATAATAACAACAAAACCCAAGTTACAGTCATGCACTGGGGAAAAAAAAGCACTGCCCAAAATGGTGTTGTACCCCTTTTTTTCGTATTTAGATGGCGAATACATTGTTTTGAACCAAAAACAACAAAACACACACACACAACGAAATGATGATGCATGATTTATTATCTTTCGACCACTACACAAATGTATTTGGACTGGTGGACTGATGGACGGAGCGACGGACCCAGACATTAGTTTCGAATGTGCAACAATGTCTTATTCATAATACAACGACGCATATGTACGAAGAATTTTACAATATTTTTTATTGTTGTTCAACTTTTTGTTAACAAAACACTCTCATTTGCTTAAATTCTTAAGCGTTTCAAATGTGTTATGATCTCATATTTTTTACGTGATTTTTTTTTATTTGATGGTTGGTCAGATGGCTACGGAATGTCTGACGATGGCTCTTATCATTTCACAAAGAGGAAAAACAAGGATTGAAATTAAATGATTAATTAGTTTATTCTTGGCCTAAATGGAATTCTTTCAAGTTCAGCTTTAAAGTACGAACGACGAATACTTTTGGCAAACATTCAGTTCTGTAATTTAGATTTAAATAAATAAGAAAAAAGGTCTGACTACCTTAGAAACAAAAATCTGCCTCGTTCGATGAATAATAACAATAAGGGCAAATATTTTGGAAAAAATCGCACGTGTCTTGGTTGTCTGTCCTCTAGCTTGTCTTTGAGTTGTTTTAAATAAACTCTTTCGCTGTCGGTTGTCCATACCAAGCAATACCCACTACACTGGGTACAGCCTTTAGGGAATTAAACGCACAAAAACTAAGAACACCGGAGATGGCAGAGTGCCTTTCTTTGTCCTACACCCAGTTTTGCCATAAATGCAGTTTTATCTGTTTTAGAACTGCTACATGGGCCAACAAATTTGTCAACCAAAACCAAATTTTTGGAAATATGTTCAGTTTTCTTCGCCTAACGCAAAATAATATATAAAGGTCACGATTTCCTTCTGTTGCTGGATTAAGAGATTTCTATCAAACCTCTGCAATGAATGTCTTGAAATGACATTTCTTTCAACCTCTGCAATGAATGTCTTGAAACGACATTTCTTTCAACCACTGCAAGAAACTGTTTCTGAAACGACATTTCTTTCAACCTCTGCAAGGAATGTCTTGAAACAACATTCAAGACATTCAGTTGAAAAGCGAATCATTCTGTGCTTGCAAAACAGCTGAAGAAAATAAATTATTATTTTAAACAAAGAAACAGTTTTTTGTTTGGAAAATTGCAGATTTCTGAAGCATATACAGTGAAAGCTCTCCTTGCGGACAGCTCTTATAGCCGGACAGCTCACTTAAGCGGACAAATTTCTCGGTCCCATGCGGTATTTTTGGAGCCAATTAACCTCCACTTGGCGGACATCTCCCGTTGACGGACAAAATCGCTGCGACCGTCAGTGTCCGATTCACCCCACGATTCAAACCTGCGGCAATTCGTTCAATGTGTACAACGAGCAAACGTCTGGTGTGGATTTTGGTTGGGCGGTGGTTTCTGAAAATCAGGGCGGAAATGCAGTGAGTGTGAATGTAGATCGGAAATTCGGATGTCGACTGGCCACCGAAATAATTCCATTCTCTGTCCAAGCAATTTCGGAGCTAAGGGCCACCTGTAAAAGAGAACCGCATCATTGGCAACGAACGAACAAGAGCCTGCGTAAAGAGAGAGAGGAGCAATAAAAAATCGGTAGGCGAATTGGTAGAGTGCTCGCCTATCAGCGTGGGGGTTGTAGGTTCGATTCCCACCAGAGGCTTTGGTCTGTGGCTACAACAAATCAAGCCATATGGTCTGTGTCACCCGGTTTACCCTTGGACCCAAAATTAGCATATGAATTTACTTTGTATTGTAATTAATAATAAATAAAAAAAATAATAAAGTCGCCATGCGATCCAGCACTTTCACCATACGCTGACTCTTGGAGATTGACAGCCATTGTAGGTAAACAGCCTCTACATTTTTAGCTGGAATATGGTGGACCTGGACAAAGTTCTGACAATATATAAATACATAAAAATTTTAAGAAATTCCCATTTTTGATGGCAGTCATCGATCAAGTCATATTAAAAAACTGATAAACGTGGTCAAAATAATTGGCCTATGTGCGTTCGATTCCCAACAGAAGCTTTGGTCTGTCGCTGCAAAAATCTAGCCCAGTTTAAACATGAACCAAAAATTAAGAATATAAATTCAATTTGTATTGTAATCTTTTAATATATATTTACCCTCGACACTGATTCACTGATTCACTGATACACTGATTCCCTGATTCACTGATTCACTGACTCTGTCACGCAGTACGTAGGAATTTAAATAGGCATTCTATAATAATTCGATAAATAATAATAATAAAAAAAATAATATATATTTTTTTGTACAGAAATTGTGTTTTCCCCAAATTTTTTTTACCAAAATTTTTTTTTCCACAATTTTTTTTAAAAAAAAATTTTTTTTTCAACAAAATTTTTTTTCCCCACAAAATTTTTTTTTTTCAACAAACATTTTTTTTTTCAACAAAATTTTTTTAAAAAAAAATTTTTTTTTTCAACAAAATTTTTTTTTTCAACAAAATTTTTTTTTTCAACAAAAATTTTTTTTTTCAACAAAAATTTTTTTTTCAGCAAAAATTTTTTTTCCACAAATTTTTTTTTTTCCCAATTTTATTTTTTTTTTACAAAATAGTTTTCTCAAAATATTTTTTACAAAATTTTTAAAATTAAGTAACAAATACTTTCTCAAGCAAATTAACGGGCGCCATAGGCGCATTACAGTAACAAGTAAACACATAACACCGATTTTATTAAGAAACTTAAAAAGCCCATAACTCTCCATAGCTCTAAATACAGTTGACCTACTATTTCTACACAAATGGAACTAGTAACTAATTCATTCACCAAATGCCCATTCCCAAGGTGAATTGATATAATGTGGCATTAATTAAGATGCTGTTGTCCTACATTGAACAAAACAAAAACCAAAATGTTTAAGCACCATTTTCCAATCTCTGAAAATCGCAAAACCATAAGAATTATGGAATTGTTTATTGTGCATTTATTAGTTTAGCCTTTATTCTATTATTTAATCATAAACATATTGGCGCAAACAGAGCATTGCCTAGAACATGTTGGGTTATCACTGACTGTGCGAGGGGGTGGAGAAAGTTCGCGTGGTAAATCAGAACATATGAGAAATTTACCCATCAAAGCTGGGCCAAGGACTATTTATATGGACGATTTATTTGTAAATCGTTTTATACATTTTAATGGAGTGTCTTAGGAAGTTCATTCTGTAGTCCTGGGACAACGCGATATTTGTCTCAAATTAAGTTTCAATTATCGGGTTCCTCTATAAAAGTACACTGTTGCATATATGAAATACGAGTATATGTGGAAAATTGCGTAAAATTACCTAAAACTAAGTAAATTTTCTGAACTCCATTTGAGTAGGGTTAGAAATCCTGTTTAGTGGGAGCTTTTTTTTAAGTCTCCGAGACAACTGGACAACATGAGCAGCCACCGTAGAAGGTGCATGACATTCAGGAGAGAACATTTAGTCGAGACCGGTTTACTTTTCGTACTACCCTCGCAACTTAGATTTCAATCCTCGATATCTGTTAATGTTTTCAATATGCTATGAGGCTTCAGTTAAATCGTTCGATTGGAATGCTTTTTGCTACTCTGGGACCTACGAGTGTGCACTTAAAATGTATTTAAATTTATGTATACATACACACATGTGTACATATAAGTATGTATTGCATAGAGTAACATTGAACGGCTGCCTGACCAATATAAACTCAATGTGCGTACTTATTTTGAGGAACAAATGTTTATTCGCCTAATGCACCCAACACTGGCAGCCAACACTGAAATGCACATTGCATTTGCCATAGTTCGAGGAGGTCGGTCGGTCGGTCGGTCGGTCGGTCGGTCGGCCTGACATGATTTCTACATTAGATGCATTTCCATTCATACATAACTACACATGCACACACATAGACAGAGTCGTACATGAGTAGACAATATTTATGCAAACGCACATACTGTTGCCACAATATGACAGACGTCAGACGAGATGAGATGGACAGACGAGATGAGATGAGACCGGACGAACAAATATAGGCACACAGAAGTTTGTTTAAATTTTGAGGTACTCTTAGTAATGCAACGAACGCCGCTTTCGAGTACAGTTCGTTTCGTATTGACCCATTTTTCGGCCAAAGGCAAAATGCGAAAAATAAATATCACATCGCCGCCATTACGTAATTCAATAATTGTTGTCTCACAATTAGCAAACTCGGTGTTTTGTTTTATTTCTACTATGGTCGTTAACGATTTTGGCAAATATTCCTAAATGGCTAATCTAGCATTATTTTTTACTGCTTGGAGAGCAGAAAGTCATGCCTTGGGATTAGATTTCTAATCGGTGGAGTTTTTCGGAAAATTTAAAAGCCACACATATCGTTGCCCGAAATCCGCTAACACAATGCAGTGCATTGAGTGCTGGCATTCGAAAAAAAAGAGCAATCACCAAAAAAAATAAACCAAAATCAAGTTTTTAATTGATTCTTATAAATGGGCGTAAAATACAAGTCTCTGCAAAATTTTACACTTCAATATCCAAAATTTACAATTATTATTTTTTTTATAAAAGGAATCAACCGTAATGTCATAGGCGTAATATGAGCAATTGTGTTTTCGAATGGGAAAGCGAATATTCCACAAAAGGTTTTTTGCGAATCCGACTGCAAATGTTCGAAATGATGCGTATAATTCGCATTTGCGAAAGCGAACTTCGTTACATCCCTAATTCCCCACCACTGGATTCTTCTTGTTTTTTTTAAGTAGGAATTTGTTTCCCAACATTAAAACTGTACATATTTTTGAACAGCTTAAAATTATAGGATTTAGTTGTGCCCTTCTGTCCAGTCTGTGTACTTATTTCCTTTAGCATTTAAGGGAGATTGTCTCTAACACAGTGTAACACACATTCTGTCCTATGAACCAAATTTACTTTTTCGGAAAGGGGATAAAAAATAAAAATACACGTGTATCGGCGATTTTCATGTACACGTCAGAATTTTTTAATTGAATTTAAAAATTGATTTTTATCAATTCTCAGATTTTCCTAAATTTTTTTTTAAAATGGTTATCGTTTTTTTTTAAAGGTTTCAGTTCAAAAAACATTTTTTTTTCGTAACGCTTAAGTAGTTTAAAAATTTGGAGTCTCTTCAAGTTATGCTAAGAAAAGTGAAAAAAATATTTTTTTTTTCAAAAATAATAAAAATTGGGGAAAATCTGAGAATTGATAAAAATTGTTTTTATAAAATTTGACGTGATACAGACATTTCCACGAGTCTGCCTGCCACAACGAGCTTTATACTTCAAACTTAAAAAAAAAAATTCTGACGTGTACATGAAAATCGCCGATACACGTGTATTTTTATTTTTTCCCCTCTTTCCGAATATTTGCATTTGGTTCATAGGACAGAAAAAAATCTATTTTTTGTAACACGGTGTAATCAGTGAGGGTTTTGAAAGTTAACGTATAAAGGTAACCGAAAGGGGGGGTGGAACATTTCCCACCTTTGCACATTTTTATTATGAATCGGCATAGGAAAAGCATGTTAGCCTTACATTCCATATTTGGGACGTCTTTAGCAATTTTATAAGGAATACCACGGGGAACATTTTTGTGGAAAATTTTAACCCTCTAGCTCATCAGTATATGGACCTTTTATGTCCATTTAGGGGAAAGATGTTTAAAAAAACAACCCTAAAACAGGTTAAAATGTACTACAAAAATGTTTGCCAGAAAATTCTACAAAAATACTCGAAATACACGAAGGCTCAAAACTCAAGTTAAGTGTCAGAAATAAGTCAAAACTCAGAATGTGTTTTATGGATTAATTTCACCTAATTCCGGCTGCTAATATGTCTCACAAAACGGAATTTTAGAGGCACGATGTGAAGGGAAAAATATTCTACGTAAAATTGCACTATAAGTCACCGAACAAAAGAAAACCGTAGATTTAAGTTATTTTATGAATAAAATTGGGCAACGAAACTAATCAGCTGCATTTTCACAAATGAGATCCAGAAGAAAATCCTATGAAGAAGCAAAATCAAAATGAAACAGCCGACTTTAAGCTCAATTACAAGTTCGAGCGCTCTGTTTGGCAGGAGCTTCCGAGGAATTACAGTGATGAATCTACAGGGTTCTTCAGCAAGAGGTGTTATTTTGGTATTCAGTTTTTGAGATAAATGATGGTATGTTTTTTTCATAATAAAGAGGAAGGTATGCCGTTAATAATGAAAAACAACATCAGGCCAAATGGCCACCACGACCACGCTTACAGGACCATATCCTTTTCATGAAATTTTCCATAACCAAATCGTAAAGTGGCTGTCCTATGTCCTCGATAGCCTCACGAATTCTATCTTTGAGGTCTTGAATCGATGCTGGGCTGTTGGCGTTGAACCTATTTTTCACGTGGCCTTAAAGGAAGAAGTCGCAAGTGTTAAGTCACAAGATCTCGGTGGCCAATTGTGATCATCTCTTCGAGAGATAACACGGTATGGAAACTTTTTAGTTTTCATCATTTTTGTACTGAATTTTAATCATTTCAATGAGTTGTCGTTCAATTTTTAGCAATGACGTAGTTTCTACTTATGAAATGTGAAAGAATAAAAGCTTCAAAAATACCGGGTGATCCAAAATAACACCTCTTGTTAGAGAACCAAGTATAAAGAAACGCCAGTCCTCGGGGTAAAATTCGATATGCATTTCCTTTAGCCTTTACTATCGTGTACACTAAGTGGATTTTTTTAGGATTTCATTTATCAATGAATTGGTCTAAGCTTGTTTTTCGAAAAATTCCAATATTCCAATTGATTTGTGTACCATAAAATCCAATCATACTTAACGTATGACTCATACGCCACGGTGGTCATTAAGGACTTCTGTAAGATGGCACAGTGAATCGATCCCATGTAACAATAAACATAACTATGGAATATTTATCGTATTTTGATTTTAAATGTGGTACTTCTTTTATAATACCTCATAGATATACCCAACACTACACTACTGTAGTGTTACGCCAAAAATTATTGAAAATGTCGGTACATTTTTATTAAAATAACATGGCCAAAAATTATCGCAATTAAAGTGGACATTTTGTCCCGAGTAGTTTTCGTGTAGTTGTCCTCAATAGTAAAGTTTGAGGCCATTTTGCATTGGTGTCATTTTTCCAGGAGCCCATCTACACACCACACATACACTGAACGTGGTGGTAAATTTATTGATTTTTCAATTCTGCCCGCATTCAATAAGATTCAAATAATAAACAAGTATTTAATTAAAATTCCATTTTGTTTAACAAATGAATACAATTCAATACACAAACAAAAAAACATCATATTCGGATGTAGTTTGTTTCTGCTTCTTCTTCATCTTCGTCTTTTGCTTCTGCTTATTGCGCTTAGGTGAATGACCCTCTATCATTATTGTTTCAAATCGCAAAATAAAATATGCACACAAAAAAAGCGACAGTATTTTAATGCAAATTTTATGACGATCGACGAGCAAGTAAGTACGGCCAGCACCGCTCCTACGTCGCTTTTGGCCGTTTGTGTTTCAGATTTTATGATCTTCATTATTTTTTAAGAATTATGTTCCAAAAGTTGCAAGGCACACCAGAAGAAACCGAAGATGGAGCAGCAGCAGCAGCCGTATGAAAAACAACTTGTGGGTAGAGATTTTTGTTGATTTGTTTCTTCTTTTTTTTTCTCTTTTTTTTTTGGTTATTATCTGTTATACCCGTTTCTTGGCTTTGGTTTCGGTTTTGTTGACTGTATTCATTTGCACTCCGTGTGCAGTTCAAGAAAACAAAAACACAAATCGGTATTTGAAATATTGTTGTGGTCGTTGGTTTGGTGTTGCTGTTGATTTTATTCTTGTTGTTTGTTCATATTTTTTTTTTCTGTTTTCGTTCAAAGAATTTTGTCTTCTAAATACGTTAACCTTGAATTTGTGTTAACAATTTTGTATAACCTCTTCGCCACAATGAGCAACAACAAAAATAAAATAGCATCTCTTTGTTTGATGAAATCAAATAAAAAAATAATATAATCGAGAGCTGCTTAAATAAAAACCACAAACACAAAGTTCGAATTGAAATTCAAGGGGTAACTGAATGAAGAAGAAAATGTGAAGCGTAGGTGTTGAGGACAAATAATGGCTGATCTTATTTACTTGTTAGGTATTTTGAATGGTCGACAGAGTCGAAGATGTTCTTTGTCTCAAATAAAAGAATTCGCCTCTTTACAGCTTAAACTAATTTACAATTCATTAGACTGTACATTATTTAGCTCAGATCGACAGAATTGTCTCTAGTCCCCATGTATTGTACTTTGATGGATCACAACTTGGTGAATCCTTGTAAAACAAAATGTATTTTATTGACAACAAACACGGGGTGTGGTCCATTCCATTATGGATGCAATTAGCATCAGTGTCATTCTCCTTCGGGTATTATAGACCATAAAATCTGCTGATCCATCTCCAGCTGCTGGCTGAATGGAACCCTGAAGGTATTTCTAAATGCTGTCGAGATTGATTTGTACGATTACGTTCCCCATTGGAATTTTCCTGCCGAAGAAATGTGCACCAGCTTATGACACCCAAATAAAACTAATCGATGACTTAATTTCGAAAGGGCGTAACACGCATTTTCGTAACTTTTACAGGAGAAGGTAAATACTTTATAATATTTGAAAAACTGCAGACATAAACAAAAGGCAATTTTAAATAAAAACAAATTTAATTCTGGATTTTTTTTTTTGGATTTTTGTTACGTCCTTTTGATCACAAAGCCCTGTGGGATGTGAAATTTACATTTTTTTATAAAAAAAAAAAAGGAAATGAGGACCGAAAACTGTGGAATTTGCAATATGAACAATATACCGATAATCAGTTAACCCCTTCACAGCCAGCGATGTTCAATGGCACAGAAAAAATGATTTCGCAAAGTTAAAAATATCGATGGATTCAAACTCAGGACCGATTTTTAATAACATATAAAACTTTTTTTTAAAAATGCCTTGGTCGTCAATGGGTTAAACAATATTTTTGTGCCGAATCCAATATAAAAATGGCCTTAAAACAATTAAAATTTTTTTTTTAATTGGTTTTTTCGAGGTCCTTTTTATGTAGAATGACTCAAACAAAAGTAGGGAAAAATATCACAAAATTTAAAAAAATCTTGATAATTGGAAAAATAATCCCAAATTTATATGGTGAAAAAAATTTCGCAAATTGTCGTGTTAGTTTTTTTTAATAATTACAGTATAATCCCGATAATTCGTACCCCGCTAATTCGTAAACCCCGCTTATTCGTAACAAAATCCCGGTCCCTTGAAAAAATCGCGATAATTCGTAAAAATCCCATACATTTCGGTCCCCTCGGTAAATCGTAAAATTTTTCCAGCGAAATGCCTAAAAACCTCTTATTTAACCTTTAACTCTTTCTTTAACTCTCATTGTTCTTACGTTGCTGTAAACTGGCATTGATCGGGCATATTCACATTTTCCTGCAGCTCAGTGAATTAAGTGGTGATTTTACTCCGTAAAAATGTGTGCGGTTTGTCCGAAGGCCATTCAAATTTCACAAAAACGGTCGCTTAAGTACTTTATGAATTAAGTTTTTGTTTTTTTGTGGAAAATGAATTGATTTTAAGTTGCTTTTTTTAAAAAAATGAAACTGTATGTACATATATTCATTTTTGAATAAAAACCTCGGTAATTCGTATTTTTTCTTTCTTCCCCCCGCTAATTCGAAACCCCGCTAATTCGATAACCCCGTTAATTCGTAGAAAACGGTCGGTCCCTTGACATTACGAATTATCGGGATTTTACTGTAGTATAATTATCAAAGGATTCGAATTCAGGTCCTCCTTTTTTAAAAAATATAAAAAAAAAATTAAAAAATGTCTCGGCCAATATACATTTTTTTTTTTTTAATTAGTTTTTGAGGTCCTTTTTTATTATGTAGAATGACTCAAACAAAATTAGGAAAAAATACCAGAAATTTTAAAAAAAAAATCTTGATAATAGGAAAAATAACCCCCAAAAAAATTTCACAAAATTGTCGTGTTCTTGTCCTGAATACTAAAATTCGGAAATTTTGCATTGAGGTCATTTTTTAGGGAGACGATTTTGAAATCATAAAGCTCAAAGGAAAAAAAACACAAAAATGCTCATAATTTGGTATCATTTTAATTAAAGATCCAATCTGGACCACTGGCATCTCTAAAAGTCGTCGCAGTTCAAGATCAGCTTAACGATCAACAAGTCAATCTGTAAGAACCGTGCAACAGTGTATGTAACACCCTCTCTCCTAACCTAAGACGTTCAAGCGATAAATTGCCATTCCATCGGAGCTTTTATTCTTCATGGAATAACTTTTTAACGAAATTTCAACAGAATTAAGCTAAGCTTTGTGAGTACAACAATAAAGTAGTGGACGTACGTACTTAAAATTCATACGATTCCAAAGAAATATTCTACAGAAGCGGGAAAAACGAAAAAAAAAAAACACAAAACTCACGTTTTAAAAAACAAAAAAAAAACCCGCACACAACAAAAATCCACTGCAGCGCAGCAACAACTCAGACGTAACAGATGGTGATGGTCGTTACGTTGGAAAACTATTATGTCGCTGTTGTCGGTGGGTTGGTCGCTTGATGGTTGGTAGAGTATTTAAAGATGATGGCTAAGACAGACGGATAGCATGTGGCTTTAACGTCATCGTGTGGATTATCAACGTCAACATATCCACACCATCATCATCGTCATCATCAAACCAACCAACGCCACACCGCACCGCTTTGCCATGTCAGTTAACCGTGTATGACTGAATGACAAATGCCATAAAGACCACAATGACAATGGTGACGGTGCGGCGTTGTTGGCGATGATGAGCATGATGATCATGATTACATGAAGCCGATGCAAGATAATAGAATAAAACAAAACAAAACGAAACGAAACTAAATGACGAAAAATATAAAAGAGACGACAAAATATACAAAAATCAACGAAAATGCAAAGTATTTAAAACGCGTGCAAATCGCATAAATATGTTAATTGGACTTTATGCTGTGCCGGTGATGACTACAACGACAGGCGGTAAGTTTTTTTTTTGGTCAGCGGCATTTAAGTAAATTTGTCTTTTATTAATAAAAAAAAAAACTTAATCAAATGATTTGCCTACTGACACATACATGTGTCTGCTCTGTCATAATGTCTGCGGTAGCCACAAGTATTGAAAGTAAGAGTGGAACTTCAGAAATGTTCGAATTACAAAATAATTTACAATTTAACAATTGCCAAGACTATTTTAACGAAGACCTCCAGTAAAATTCGAATGTCCAATACCTAAGCATCCCATTCCATTATGGCATGACAACCGTTACCGCACGCATTCTCAAGTCCTTTCCTTATGAAGGTCAGTAGTAAACATTTTTCAGCGGCCACTGTACGTCTACGAGAGACTTCTATGTAAAACTTCTCTAGAAAAATAATTAGCAGTTTGAAGTCGTCTTTAAACTGTAGGTCCCTTTCAATGGATACACAAATTATGTCTCACCTCTTAGCCGATTTATCCCGTTAACACTGATATATTTTCGAAATTGTCAAAAGCTAGACAGTTAATTTCGTGTAGGTGACTCAAAAATTCAGTTTATTTTTGCCTGAGCCTGTCTAATGTATGTATATATACAAATGGTCGACTTTACAAAATGTTTCCGGCATTTACCTTGGTCAGCGTCTGTAGGCTTCCAATCCAACAATAATAATAATATCGTAACCAATAATGTTGACGTCGACAGTGACTTGCCACTGGGTTACTGGCTTACTGTCCTACCGCCTGAGCCTTCAATAACCTACACTCCCTTCCTTCTTGGGAGGAAGTCTGAATTCCTCTGCACATCTCACTTCTATTTATGAACTGGAATAAATATGTCCCGGCTGGATAATATAAATCTAAAAAATTTATAAATCTATATGAAATATTTGATACAAGTCATCGGTTCTTTTCTCTTCCAATATCTCTGTAGTAAATATTGATCACGTAACTTTTTTTCCTATTGGCACTGAAAATGCTAATTTGCAAGCCTTCATAGCCGCAATATTTGATTGTTGTTTTAATAAACGATATTTGTGCTAAAGACAAGATAAGATTACAAAACTGGCAAATCTGCCTTTACGAGCGAGTACCAGCAAGTGGTGGTAGCGTGTACAAGTCCAACTTGGCAGAGGCACTTGTTCGATTGTATGGCTTACACGAGCGGCTACAACATTAGCTTGCACATACACACACGCGCACATTCGTTTACACGTTTTGAAATGTGCATTTGAAATGTGACCTTGAACTTGATATTAGTTATCGAATGCATTGAGAATCACTGTGTGTGTGTGTGTGTGTGTATATATACATACAAATACTTGTACTTGCGACTTACATCCCTACAATACAAACGAATCGCATTCACCAAAGATCAACGGTGCACAGTGGCTCTAAACTGAAGCAATTGTGAAGTGTGTAATTAAATAGGTGTCTTTGGAACTAAAGGACCGATAAAATAAGACGGAATGATCCATAGCAGAGGACGATAAAGCACTCGGAAACATAATTTGATGGTCACCCCATTTTAGCCAAACAGAAAACTTCAATTCATCCAGCGATGCTCTAGGGATTAAAAACGGAGTGCATTTGAAACCCAATATTAGCAAAAAAAAAAAATAATAAAAAAAAGTTGCTATATATTTTCATTTGCCATATATTGTAATTCTGGACAAACAATTTTGAGGAAAAAAAAAAAAAAAAAGGGGGCAACTTCTTTCAATTTAGTGCGCTGTGCACGATTTTTTTGTTTGTAATCTTACAACTATTAGATTTTCTTATATGGATTTCAACTTTCAACCTATCAGTCTTACAGTCCCACAATACCAGAAGACATTTTTCTATTTTTTAAAGAAAAAAACCTCTAACAAATTTGAAATATTTCAAAAAATTACCATAAAAACGGTCTCGTTTACTTTTTTCCACGTCGAAATTCAATTTCTTGATTCGTCTTTAAGTGTATAATAATTGCATCAACCATTGTTGTTTCATTAAAGAAACATTAAACTATTACCTTAACAGAAAATAACTTTTTTTAGTTGTCCAAAACTATTTCGTTTTTCACTTTTAAGCTTTCCTTTCTTTTTTTAAGTTGCCTCTACCATTTTTTTGTTTACTATTTTTTTATAACAAATACATTGTTCGTTTACAAGACCTTTGAATTAGACATCCCCAATTTTTTTTTTTTTTTGACTAAACCATTTTTTTTTTAGAATTTTATTATTCTATTTCTAGTTGCTAACTGATTTAGAATTTTTTTATTTTTTTTTTTTAAAAAAAAAATATTTCTTTTACAAGAACTTTGAATTATGCATTCCCAAACCATTTTCGTTTCACAATTATATGTTTTATGTTTTTTTAAGTTGCCTCTACTATTTTTTGATAAGAATTAAATTTTTCGTTCACGAGACCTTTGAATTTTATTTTTTTTTTGTTGGACTCAACCATTTTTTTTTTAAGATTTTTATTATTCTATTTCCAGTTGCCGCTAACTTATTTGGAATTTTTTTATTTTTCTCTAATAAGAAAATATTTCTTTTACAGGAACTTTAAATTAAACATTCTCATGCCTTTTTATTTTAGTTGTCTTAACCATTTTTGTTTAACATTTTTATGATTTTTATATTTCTTAGTTGTTTCTACCTTTGTTTTTAGAATTTTTATTATTTTTCTTTAATAGGTGAGTTTTTCGTTTGCAAAGAACTTAGAATGAGTGATTTCCATGGTCAAAATTACGGTTTTAAATATTTGCTTCGAATTTTCATTAAACAGAACTGATTTTAAGCTAATCTCTTTTCTGGGTTTAATATAACATTTTTTAAAGGTTAAAAAAAAATAAACCCGCAATTTAGTGACTAAAAACAATTAGAAACCTCTGAGCCCGGAAGATCCGCTGGTTTAAAGGGAGTATCCCGTTTCTTCCCATAAGAAATGTTGAGCACAAATTTTAAATGTCTATTTCAAATTACGATTAACATGTGTCGGCCTTTACTTCTCAGAAAAGGATTTTGATCTTGGCCACTGTGCATCGTCAACGCTGTGGATTGGTTATACGATGGAATGGGCTTGGATTCGATGGTTGGACAAACTGGTTTTCACACCCGGGGTAAAGCGGAAAACAAATCAAAGTGAATATTTCTTGCTGTTGTAAAAGCAGCGGGCGCAACAGAGATAACCCACCAAACAGAGACGACTAAACACAACAACAAGCACAACAGAAATCAAACAAGATTATTGCATTTAAAGACGAAGAAAAAAAAATATACAATACACAATAATTACATATAATTTTAAGAAACACACAGTCAGTCATACTAACTAAAGAAATTACAACAAACGAAAACCAAAGATGAGAAGAATTTAAAAACCACGACGACAACAACAACAATAATAATAACCTGTGAACACAAATTTAATTAATTTGAACAAAATAAAACTTGGCAACGACGGACAACGACAGCGACAATTAGCATAATCCACACCACACCACACCACCTCAGCCTTAAGGGACATGCACAGTCTTTGGCGGCAAATGTCCAGCAAATGCCCTTGCACCCCTCCTCCATCACAGGGGTGTGGTTTTTGTTGTAGTTTTTATTCTGTGCTGTTGTTCTACAACATTATAACAAGACGTTGTAAACAAATGCAATAACAAAATTCTTGTTAATTATTTCCCTCTATTCATTTAGTTGTACACATGTATGCGAGTAATGTTAAACCCGTCGAGTTATTACTGAAGATCACAAGATTTATTTCGAATACTTGGAAAACATGAGAAGCCGCCAATTTGTCATTACTCATCGTGATTCAAGGGGTAGTATTTATAATTGGCCACAATGTCTTAAAGTGCAGCATGAATCACAGAAGGAAATCGATTTTGTTTTTTGTAAATATGCCATGGAAATATTTAGTATTCGATGACTGTTCGGTTCTATTCTTTTCGAAGGCGAATTTTTGTTTTGCAAAATACTAAAAAAAAAATGTTGTGCTAAAAAAATAATCAAATTAACACGTTTCAATAGCCTCACTCCATCGTAGAATGGAAGGTAGAGTAAGTTTTTCATATGTGTTCTGGATAATTGTGAAATGAGCCGTCCATCTGTCGAAAGGGCAGAGTGACTAAACAAAATGAGTCAGATAGGATCTTATTCTGCACCGTGGACTATCTATTGGCATGTCATTCCTGGAATTCGGTCCAGATGTTAAAGAGGTTATCTTTAAGGGCCACTCGTGTTAGAGTATCACACAGAAGGTCGCAGCTACATTTTCGATTAACTAACAAACCCGGTATTCATTTCGCCCGAGCAAACCCCGTCCATAAACTATCACAAAGTACTAAAGCGAAAGTTAACAATAACTGCAACCAATACAAATAATTCATATACAATCGAATTCTCGTTAAGCGGAAATGAATAAAATCAAGATTTTTCTTTCACTTATGGTGATTTTTATTAAAAGAACTTCGGCTAAATGAATTTAATTTTTTTTTAAATTTTTCTATGAACCGAAAATAGAAACCTGTGGCCCAGCTATTAAAATACATGTCTTTAAAATGTTAATTCAATATTTGTGATAGTCACTTATTTTCATTTGGTTGAGTTGTCTCAAATGTGGTCGACACACAATTTTTTTTTGAGATCATTTGTTATGCCTCCAAAAAATATTTTCATAACATAAATTGATTTGTAGTAGGTTTAATAGAATTTATTATAATCATCTCATAATAAATTCTATTCGCCACCTCCTCTATTGTATTCGTGTCTGTAAAGTCTCCTCAATTATTGTGTATGTACTTTAACCCTTAAATGAGCACAGCATACTATGAGTTTCAACCAAAAAAGCCAGCATAATTTCCCAGTTTTTTATAAAAATTAAAAACTGGGCCAAATATGATTGATTCCCAAGAGTTATTGTTGAGAAGCCTCTCCATCCTCAACGTGTGACTGTTTGGTGCGGTTTATGGTCCGGCGGGTCATTGGACCTTACTTTTTCGAAAATGAGGTTGAATCAACAGTTACGGTGAATGGATTGCGCTATCGAGAAATGATTAATGATTTTTTATCGACGGAGTTGGATAATTTTGATCTGGACAACGTTTACCTTCAACAAGACGGCGCTACGTACCACACAAGCAACGAAACCATTGCTCTTTTACGGGAAAAGTTTGCGGACCTGGTTATCTTTCGAAGAGGGGATCACAATCACGATTTCTTCCTTTGGGGCCCAGCGTCGATTCAAGACCTCAAAGATAGAATTCGTAAGACCATCGAGGACATAGGGCAGCCACTTTGCGATTTGGTTATGGAAAATTTCATGAAAAGGATATGGTCCTGTACGCGTGGTGGCCATTTGACTGATGTTGTTTTTCATTATTAACGGAATACCTTCCTTTTTATTATGAAAAAAAACATTCGATCATTTATCTCCAAAAATTCCATTTTTCTTTGAATACCAAAATAACACCTCTTGTTGGAAAACCCTGTAGAGTATGCGGTATTTTCGGTACAGGATAAGGATTATCAAAACATCGGAAACCGTTGAAAATCGTTTCGTATATGTATATTTTATAAAACCTTTATCCTCCGGGAAAGGCGTGGATTTGAATGGAATGGAAACCACATCGTTTCGAGGTCCCCAAATAAACCACATGTCAATGAATCGTAATTTTAATCAACCAGATTTTTAAAAATTTTAGATGACTTATACTCTCGTGTCTTTCCTCCCACATTATCCTGAGGTGCATTTCCGCCTCTGAAATAATCGTTTAAACCTCATGACTCATTGTTATCAACGTCATCATTACAGGTATGAACATGTGTTCATGTTTTTTATTTTTGTTTATTGGTTACTACTAGACGTACGTCTAGATTTATCATTGATCCACTCCACTACATGCCGTCAATAGTGTGTTAGATTTTTCTCACGAAACACCTACAATCTCCATGAAACAAACGACAACATGACCAATCAGGGTTGTAACCTCAAACCTGATCTGCATGCCAATGAAACAAACTGAAAATCAAATCGAATCGAATCGAATTGAATGCAATCAAACGACAGATACGACAACGATGACAACAGAGTCATTACCAGAATGTGGCTGGCTGGCTGGCTGTCTGGCTAATGATGACTACAAAGATAGATACTCGCGTACAGCCAACCCACCAAGTACGTATTACATATCACTTTCGGTGTACTTGGAAACGATGGCGAATGCCGAACGGCAACCAGCGGAGGTCATGCCGCCACAACATCTCTGACCATGATCGTAACATTGATTCCACCACATGTCACAACAACAACAGCAAAAGTACCCGAAACGAAAAACCCTTTCTTAGCGATTATAATTGGCAAACATGTGTTCGTTGGTTCGACAAAACAAAAAAAAAAAAAACAAAAAAAAAAGCATGGAACATGGAAAATTACACGATATAAAACTACAAATACAAATCAATTTGTTTAAATACGATCGTACACTTGTCCGGCCAATGAGTAATATGCAACAACATTCGGAAGCATATCAAAAGACCCAAGTGGTGTAAAGCGCACGGTAGAACTGCCTCTGTTTTGCATATGAGTCATTTCCTATTTACTTGCCTGGCTAAGTAACCGATTCAGAAGGAATCGTTATCAAACGCATAAATCAGTCAGCTGCTTTGGGGACCGTGGACAGTGGACTTGTAGTCTCTATGGCTACATTGACAAAACAAAGGACATCAATAGCAAAACAATGGACGACTTGGGGGATGTCTCTATACGACTACCAATCCCACTTATTTATTGACTGAAGTAGGCTCTAACCCCACTAATAGCACAGATCATTCCTTCATTTCTTTTTTCGGTTAAGGGGAAATTAAAAAAAAAATCCGAAGTCCTTTTTCTATAAAAAGGACTTTGAATAATTGAACCTTCTTTCATTTAAACGAAAGGAGTATGTACTTTTGAAATTGTTCTATGAAACGAAAATAGAAACAATTATTAAAACACATGTCTACAATTGTCTACAATTAATATTCAATATTAGTGAGCTTGAATGAAAAATATACACTTATTTTCATTTCGTTGACATTTAAGACATAATGTGGTTGACACACAATTTTACATTCTTCATATTTCAGTTAAGCGGTGTTCGTGTTTGTGTCTTTGCATTAAAAATGTGTTTCACATAGACGATTTTTCAATAAAGCGGATTTTCGTTTAAGAGGAAAAATCGTTCTTTTCAATTAAACTATTTTTTCAATTTAAAGGCATGCGCTTATTCGAATTCGACTGTATAGGACACAGCTGAAATGTTGCATTGGCTTTATATTGGAAAATATCAATATCAATAGTTAAAGCTAATGAGAGAAGTAGTTGGGGACTAGTGATCAAAAACACGGCTTTTTAAAAACTGATCCGCCATGAATTAAAGGAATGAAGTCAGCAGTTAAATAAAGTGAAGGTTCGTAATGGAAGCTACTTCGGGCTAAGCAAACAAAACCAATACTGGAGAACACTCTTAGTGTATAATTGATTTTCTCTTTTTAATAAATTTCGTGTCAATATATTTTCCAATTGTCGCCAGAATTCCCATTGAATTCGAATATTGTAGGGAACTTCGTCTATTCCACAACTGCTTGGACTAGTTAGTAAAAATAAATACACGCTGAAAAATAAGTGTTTTTTAAATGTTTACACACAAGTAAAACGAGCAAGTAAAGCTTATTTGTGTATAAACAATAGCGTATTTGGGAATACAACATTTGAGTGCGAATAAGTGTGTATTTGCAGCAGTTTTAGAATTGTTTTCCTCTACGCTCTTTTATATACTAACAATTACCGATAGAATAAGATAAATTGATATACAGAGATTCACAATTTGAAAAAATAAATAAAAACAATCACAAAAATGTTATTTTGGTATTCAAAGAAAAATGGGATTTTTTGAGATAAATTATCGGCTGTTTATCTTAATATATATTTACCCTCGACACTGATTCACTGATTCACTGACTCTGTCACGCAGTACGTAGGAATTTAAATAGGCATTCTATAATTCTATAAATAATAATAATAAAAAAAATAATATTTTTTTTTGTACAGAAATTGTGTTTTCCCCAAATTTTTTTTTTCCCAACATTTTTTTTTTACAAATTTTTTTTTTTACAAAAATTTTTTTTTACAAATTTTTTTTTTCAACAAAAATTTTTTTTTTAACAACATTTTTTTTCAAGAAAAATTTTTTTTTCAACAAAATTTTTTTTTCAACAAAATTTTTTTTTAACAAAAATTTTTTTTTCAAGAAATGCCCAAATTTTTTTTTTCCATGAAAAAAATTTTTTTTTCCAAGAAAATTTTTTTTTTTTTTCAACAAATTTTTTTTTCCATGTTTCAACGGGCGCCATAGGCGCATTACAACTTACTAGTTTCATAATAAAGAGGAAGGTATGCCGTTAATAATAAAAAACAACATCAGCCAAATGTCCACCACGACCACGCATACAGGACCACATCCTTTTCATGAAATTTTCCATAAACAAATCGCTAAGTAGCTGCCCAATGTCGTCGATAGCCTCACGAATCGTTGAGGTCTTGAATCGACGCTGAGCTGTTGGCGTAGACCTTATCTTTCACGTGGCCCCCAAGGAAGAAGTCGCAAGGTGTTACATCACAAGATCTCGGTGGCCAATTGTGATCACCTCTTCGAGAGATAACACGGTCCGGAAACTTTTTAGTTTTACGAACTGTGACTGCAAGATTTTCACCATTTTTGTAGTGAATTTTAATAATTTCAATGAGTTGTTGAAGCGTGTATCGTTCCATTTCTATTAATGGCGTAGTTTCTACTTGTCAAATGTTAAGGAATAAAAGCTTCAAATGTGACAGCTACCGAAATACCGGGTGATTCAAAATAACACCTCTTGTTGGGGAACCCAGTATATTTGATATTTATAACCTACAAAGAAGTTAATATTTGTGGTATGGAAAAAAATATATATATATACATATATGTTTAATGCTGTTGAATTTAATAAATTTGTTGTCTGGTTTTCCCAAACACACTATTGCTTATACACAAATACGTAATATTAATAGCATAAGCTTTGTGCAGAAAGAAATACAACGACCAAACACGCATTTTACTTGTGTTTGAAACTTATAAAAATGACAGATTTTTCAGCGTGTACAGACTTCTTTATTGCACTACGTAATGCGATAACCAAACTCTTGTCTCTCTGAACCAAATATGACGTGAGGTACCAACTGCCTGTCTTACCTACAACATGACTAATGCTCGAAATATGCGAATCGAGACAGTGCTAATTCCACTGAGTTATCTAGACTGCAATTTGATTTAGAATTTGAGACAAACAAATAAATACATGTCAAAAAGTGAAACCTCAAATGTTTCCCGGCACTTGGATTTCAAATCAAACAAATGAAATTCTAGTTACGCATTCCAATTTTTTAAACAAACGCCGGCTGCAAGACCAAAGGCGCCATGTGAGTTTAGAATTTCAAAGGTTTTCGTGCAAAACAGTTCGCGGGCCAAGTACTGAGTTTGAACTTTGCAGTGTCTCGAAAGCGGAAAATGAAAACCGAGAAAACAAAAGCTGAAGTTGAGATAATAAACAAAGACGAAGACGGTACAGTACGGTAGACGCTTCAATGAGAATGCAATTGAAATTAACCAAAGAACGACGATTATCCAAATGTTCACAGCTAGTGAGTAAGTGAGGACGGCGGTCGTAGCCGTCATAACCCCAACGACTAATGAGCAGCCCCCAACCGGCGGGGGGTAAACCATTATGCTTCAGGAATTCTAACGATACTAACGAAGCGTTATGGCAAATAACGACAACAACAACAAACAGCGAAACTATACACAATAGTTTAAAGTGTATTTTCCATAACTACTTATGATTATTTGAGCAAAAAAAAAAAATTACGAGTACATCTTGGTCACCTTGAAGGTATTATTGTTATTTTTGCATTTTGTATAATTCGCCGTCAGAAACTCTACGGCGGTCTCAGTCTCATAAAATAAATGTACGTACGTTGGAACGTTCCGTATGGCTAAAAGAATTCTAAATTAGCGTAAAACTATAAAAAGAGCCAGTCAAGCTCCCTCTGCCCCCAGCAGAAACAGTCAGTCGGGCAACAATGAACTGGACTGCTCTGTGACACAATGACGGTGGTGGTGGTGGTGTTGCTGTTTGTTTGCTGAGGTGGCGGTGGTGGCATCACACAATGATGTGCAGCAGAATACTTAAAGTGAACTATTCAGGCAGTCGCTTGTCGGTTCGGTCGTTCATTCAAGCATCGATAAATTTATAACTTCCTGCTTTTTTCGAAAACTGAAATTCTATAGAAAATCAAACAGCAGCAACCACATACTGTAGTTATCGTCGTCGTCGTCGTTTTCTGTTTTTTTTTCTTTTGAGAAATTTGCGCTGTTTTTCTTTCCATCTTCTGTGATAGTTTAAAGAGATCTAGCATCTTGAACAAGATTCAAAGAGTTGTCGGTCAGTTAAACTCGTATTCATTGAAGGCGAGTTTTTAATGTTGTCTGGCGGCGTTGTAGGCGTTTGACCAAGCGACATTCAGTCTTTGTCTCAATTTCAGTAGCTGGAGAAGTAAAAGTAGACAATTTAATGCAACAAAACGTAAGAGTATTGGAATTGACCCTAATATATACATTTTAAGGGATTCCAGATTACAAATCTTAATATATATTTACCCTCGACACTGATTCACTGACTCTGTCACGCAGTACGTAGGAATTTAAATAGGCATTCTATAATTCTATAAATAATAATAATAAAAAAAAAAATATTTTTTTTTTGTACAGAAATTGTGTTGTCCCCATATTTTTTTACAATTTTTTTTTTTTACAATTTTTTTTTTTCAACAATTTTTTTTTTCCACAAAATTTTTTTTTAACAAAAATTTTTTTTTCCACAAACATTTTTTTTTTCACCAAAATTTTTTTTTTCCACAAAATTTTTTTTTTTAACAAAATTTTTTTTTTTTCTACAAACATTTTTTTTTTCAACAAAAACTTTTTTTTTTTCAAGAAAAATTTTTTTTTTCAACAAAATTTTTTTTCCATATTTCAACGGGCGCCATAGGCGCATTACAACTTACTAGTTATGGATAAGAACAAAAAACGTTAAATTCTACTTCCCGGAAACATGTGCCCCAACTTGTTCTATAATAATGTTCACCTTTTTCAGATGTTGTAATTAATTTTAAGTTAATATGATGTCAACATTTTATTTGTACCAATATAGTTTGGTTGTGGCAACTACTTGATATTGAATTACAATTTTAAAGACATGTATTTTAATGGCTGTGCCACAAGTTTCTATCTTCGTTTCATGGAACAATTTCAAAAGTACACACTCAGTTCGTTCAAATGAAAGGAGGTTCAATTATCCCAAGTCCTTTTTATTGAAAATCCCTCATTATTGTAACATTTTTTCATTTCCGCTTAACCGAATTGCACATTTCCGTTGATACATCTTTGTAGTGTGAAACTGAATGACACAGGATTCTCAGTAAAAGTATGAAGGGGCCTCTCCTAACGATTCACTCTGACAAAAGGCAAAACCATAATCCCTCTCATGTAGGAAATACGCTAAGGTTTAATTTATAAAAGGATTATGAGTGTTTTAAATCTGGAATCTTTTTGGCATGGAATTTACTTTGAAATAATTTCTGAGATCAAAGGAGAAAGTTCAAACAACTAACTGAAAGAGACGGTGAATGGAACTCCGCTTGTGTTTCTACAGCGCCTGTGACCACACCCACTACCGAATACGGGCCCATACAAATAAGAAAACCTAATCTGTAGACTCAAACTGAAAACAGTCAGTTAATCCCAATTGCATAAGCTTTTACATTTTCCAAATTACTTCTCAGCTATTGTACCAGTGCTAGGTCTCCAAGTGTGTCTGTACAGAAATTAATGAATTTTTTTATTGTACGTATAGCAACTATTAAGAAACATTCGTTTGTGTGTGGAAAAATTCTCACGTGTTTCAATTACAAATTACTTTTAAATACTTTGAACTTGAAAATCCATCCGTGTGTGTATGTGTGCGTGTACTCGTACTCGTATTCGTATTTCTCAGTTAACAACTTTTTTTGTTTCCATTTCATTTTCAGAATATTCATGTTAATTTAACTTGACAATTGACATTTTATGTCATTCAATTGTTAAAAAACAAAAACAAAACAAACAATCAAAGAAAACAAAACAGACAATGAATGAATGCAATGGAAATGTTCCCATCTAAAAAAAAAGATTGAGCCAAACGATAAAAACCGACTCCATATTATTATTAACACTTTAAGTCACAAGACTCGACAAAGGTTTTATTTACCACAACAACAACAACAGCAGAAACAATGCCTAAGTAAGTAGGCAAATGAATACATAATACACAAGTGTATGTATTAGCGTAAGCAAATAAGAAATTTCATACTGAATTTCAGTTCAAAATGTTCACCTAATTTTGGATACATTTCGATGCTCCTATTTTAGAGTACATTTTGAAAAATATTGAAACTCTGTAAAGTCATGTAATGCATTGCAGTAGTAAATAGGTAACATTTTGTAGGTCCAATATTGGAAATTTCGTTTAAGGGACACAAGGACCTCGCACGGATACAAATTGGATCCATTTGAATGTCAACAGATGTTGCCACGACAGAAATCACCAATAAAATTAATGAAATGATATTGGACTATCGGAGATACTTTATTTATCTCAGTTAACATTTTCCATGAATATTTGAACATGAAACAGCTTTTCGACCTATGGACGCCTCGATTACTCAGACTCAATCTTAAGCACAACCATGTGACCGCTTCAGAGAAATGTCTGGCAAACCAGAACCGGAAGAAGTTTTTTTTTCGCTATTTCAAAAGCGTCGCAAACAAAGCAGGAGATTTCTCCGGAGGGTGGACATGTACCGATGAAATCCAAGGAGGATCTTTTAGCCAAAAACACTTAGTCGCGCACTTCAACTAGCTGGAAAATAGTTTCACGATCATCGTCGAATATCATTTAACGCTGTGGTTCGGCATGGATTTGGAAAGAAAAAACCGACAACATTTGAATAAGAAATGACAACATTTCACTGTTGCAAACATCCTTAAACTGTCACTGGTGCTTCTTCAAGCGATGAACGAGGACAAGTCAAAACTAATGCTTGTAGCTGTCCGAGAAATGTCGTGAGGACAGAAGGGACCATATACTATAGACCGGCGGTAGACATTTATCTACCTAGGCCCTGCCATCAATAGAAACAAAGATAACGGTATCAAAATAAAGTTAAGGTTGGGACTAAGCAAACAACTAACCAAGCGCAGTCCTCCCTTAACCAACTCAAATAACGCTGTACAACAGGGTTATTCTATCCGTGCTTTCTTAAGTCGCTGAAACAAGAGCGGCAATGGGTGTTTCGATAAAAAAAGCCTTTCAAAATACTAGCATAGGGTTGGCTTGACCATGTCTGCCAACTGAATTCGAACGCTCTGGACAGAAAAGGCGTTGGGACCCAGGGAGAAAACATGTAGCTGCAGTTGTTGTCCTGTGTAATACATTTTTTTCTTTTGCCAAGCTTTGCAGACAATGGTGGTTGGAGAAGCTCTGCTAATCAATACTCCTATCCCTCTAATGCCACCCTGAAAAAATTTTTTTAGTAAATTAACAAAATTGCCACTTGTTTTAAAGTAATGTTTTTTTTTTCTGAGCGAATTTATTTTCAACTAAGACATATATTTATATGTATCTATATATGTCTATGTCTAAGTTTATATGACATGACATGAAGGGTTAAGTTCCATTCCACATTTTGCAATATGTGCAAAGCAAAATGTGGAATGACACTTCACCCTTCATGTCATGGCATGCCATGCAATATCAATATCATTTAAGATGTACTTAGTGCGACTATAATTCCGACTGACATTGTACGTAAGCGCATACCTATCATTATTCGTTCGTATCGTACCATCGTGAAGTGATCATTGTTAATTATACAATTATTTCCATTTCATAGAAAAGAGCCTCAGCTTTCTGAAACAAAAAAATGAAATGATATGGCGTTTATTCTCTAATCCCAGACCAATCTGATTCGCCCCACTTGTATGTATGTATGTAACGTGGAGTGATAGCTCATGACAGGTACCGGCAGGTGATTTCAAACAATAAGACAAGACATGCGACCGTACAGTAAAACAACTTTGCAATAGTAGAAATTGAAGCGATATCTACTTCATCTACATCTCGAGAGAAATAATATGAAAAGCTTTGATTAGTTGCAATCGTTTAAAGACTTCACCGGAATACATGAATAATATTTGGATGCAAAGCCTATTTCTTTTCTCAATACACCAGTGGATAAATACAAAACTTAAGAAATTAGTAAATAAACGGAAATTCACTTAATTATTTAGAGAAATTTAGAAACCGACAAAAGGCATAAGGAAAATTTTATAAAGAACTTACCGGAGGGAATTATAAATTAATAATTATTAACAAATTTGTTATTGTTTATTAAGCTTCACCGAAAACGATTCCTTTTGTTTGGCTCCTTCTTTGGTCTGCGAAACAGCTGTCAACCACTTGTCAAGTTGTTTTCACACGTTCTCTAAAGTGTGGCCAGATGTTTGAAATGTCACATGGCTGCAATTAGAGTTTGCAGTAAGCGACGTACGAAGACGCCGGCGTAGGCATGTGTCCATTCATATATTTGGGGGCCATTTGGAATACATTGTTGAGTTCTGTAAAAAGTGAGTTGTGGGAAAGAAGTGACGGATTATATTAAGATATTAACATTAAATATCGGATATGGATAAGTATACATTGGTATATTAATTAGCAAATGGCCTGCAATTGCGATAAACCATACCTTAGGAGAACTACATAACTTGTTTCCCAACATTGTTGTTAACAAATTATTTACTAACTAGTAAGTTGTAATGCGCCCCGTTGAAATATGGAAAAAAAATTTTGTTGAAAAAAAAAAAAATTGCAGAAAAAAAAAAAAAAAATTGTTGAAAAAAAAATATTGTTGAAACAAAAATTTTGTTGAAAAAAAAATTTTATAAAAAAAATTGTAAAAAAAAAAATTTG
The DNA here is from genome assembly GCA_958296145.1 of Hydrotaea cyrtoneurina. Lineage (NCBI taxonomy): Eukaryota > Metazoa > Arthropoda > Insecta > Diptera > Muscidae > Hydrotaea > Hydrotaea cyrtoneurina. The sequence goes on along the minus strand of OY282514.1, from coordinate 16,466,070 downwards.
GAAAAAAAAAATTTTGGTATAAAAAAAATTTGGGGAAAACACAATTTCTGTACAAAAAAAAAATATTATTTTTTTTATTATTATTATATATAGAATTATAGAATGCCTATTTAAATTCCTACGTACTGCGTGACAGAGTCAGTGAATCAGTGTCGAGGGTAAATATATATTAAGATGTTTTGGGGGTAAACAATTTTTTTTTTTTTTATTAATTTCGCCGATGCGGTTATGTTTTGGTCATAGCAGAGGCAAATGATCTCTGGTGGTTACACAATTCGGCATTAGGAGAGAGGACATTTGCCCATATTGTCAGCTGTGTTCCTTATTTTCCAAAGTTAATGAGAACAACAATTTTGAGTGTAATAGCTCTTAAATTCCAAATTCCGAAAAATTTAACAAATTTAAATAAGCAAAAAAAAAATATTTATAAAGAATGCGCAATATAAGCAATTACGTCAAAATGTGCGAAAAAAAAAACCTAAAAACCAAAATTATACAGGGTTTTCCAGCGAGAGGTGTTATTTTGAATAACCCGATTTTTTTATTTACTTATTTATTTATTTATTATTAATTACAATACAAAGTAAATTTATATTCTAATTTTTGGGTCCAAGGGTAAACCGGGTGACACAGACTATATGTTTTTTAGATTTTTGCAGCGACAGACCAAAGCCTCTGGTGGGAATCGAATCCACAACCCCCACGCTGATGAATAACCCGATATTTCGGTAGCTGTCACGTTTGAAGCATTTATTCGTTGACATTTGACAAGTAGAAATTACGCCATTACTAAAAATGGAACGATACACGCTTGAACAACACATTGAAATTATTAAAATTCACCACAAATCATTAAACCGTATTTTGCATAATGACTTGAGCCTCAAGGCTTATAAAGTTCAGTTAACACAAGAACTCAAGCCGGCCGATCATCAACAACGTCGTGTCTTCGCTGATTGGGTCCTTGAAATGCATGATCGTGATCCGGAATACCAACGAAAAATCATTTTGACTGATGAGGCCCATTTTCACCTCGGTGGCTACGTCAACAAGCAAAATTGACAAGCAAAAACAAAGATTACGCCAGAAAAAATAATGTTCTGCCCAGGTTGGGTCAGTGACGTCACACGAAGTGTGTTCCTATTGGCTAATAGTCAAAGTGGTTTCAATTACAGGTTTGCCAACAATAGTTCTTACGCTGTATTCCAATTGGAAACTTTGTAGTCGTTCTTGATACACATAGAGGTGGCAATCCTTACAAGGGAACAAATACGTCATCTAACGGGAAATTATGCGGATGGCGTAATCTTTATTGCTATTATTCTTGGCGTACATGGTCTTTGCTCAGAACATTCTAATCGAAATAAGAAGAAAATGGTTAATTAAATCCATTACATGAATTTGCCGTTGCCACACAGCACACAGCGGATTTTGTTTAATTTCTTTATTGCAATTGTCAACCCAAGAATGTTATAATTTGTACTGAGTACTGAGTTGTACATTAAATAAACTTTCATTTTCTCCACCCATTTGTCAACTGCCAATTAATGACGTGACCAATTTCACTCTCCACTTGTCAAAATTTACATAACGTCATGCCTATGCACCCATTGAATTTCGAAAATACCGTAAAAAACGGTTTAAATGTTTTGTTAAGATCTCCAGCATTCCGTGGGTCTCAGGCTGCACTCGTAGAGTCGTCAAAACAAAACAAAAACCCCGTGCTAATGCTTAAATGACTGAAAAATAAGTAAAGCCGACCACAATAAAATGGCAAAATAACCCCATCATCTTCATCACAAACATGCCTGTGCATGCGTGCCTTCATATACATATTTTTTGTGTTCAACAGCTCCAACGACTGGGGACTGTTAATGGCGGTGACGCTATTCATTGCATAATAATAATAATACCAAAAAAAAAAAAAAAAAATGGTCGTCCGTATTGATGAGTGATGTTTTTCACTTTTTTTTTGCTGGTTTTTTTTATTTAGTCATCTTTATGTGGCATCTTCATCATTTCGACGAACACACTTCAGTCATGTCGGCTGTCTGGCATTCGGTTAAACTGATGAGGAGGGTGTTTCACTTCATAAATTTTGAAATTTTTACTTTAATTTTGATTGCAAGCACGCTTTTGTATTTAGCCGTGATGATGGCGACCGTGATGATGATGAGGATGATTGTATCAGGAGATCATCGGGAATATTAAGGCTGTTTTCGGTGTGTGTGTGAGTGTTTTTTTTTTTTTGTTTCTTTACTGATTTGTGAATAATTATTGATGAATGGAGTATTCATCAGACTTTATGAAAGGAATCAAAAAGATCCGGGATTATAAAGAGAAGAATTGAGGGAAACAAAAAAAGTGGGGTAAATCGTTTCAGCAATTTGAAGCTTATAAGCTTGATCATATATGATCAAGGATGCCTTATGAAAAATGGTCCAAACGCAAAATGCCCTAAATGAAAAATGTCGTACAGCAGGATTTCCCAAAAATCGATGAAAAATTCTGCCAAAAGGCCAAAAAAAAAAATCTTAAAAAATATGAAAAATCTCCCGAATAATTTATGAAAAATGGTCCAAACGCAAAATGCCTAAAAAGAATGAAGAATGCGAAAATGAGGAATTACCAAAAATCTATGAAAATTTATGCAAAAAGGCCAACATGAAAATGTCCTCAAAAATTCTGAAAAATCCCCCCAAATAATTTATGAAAAATGGTCCAAACGCAAAATGCCCCAACAAAAATGAAAAATGACCTAAATTAGGATTTCCCAAAAATCGATGAAAAATTCAGCAAAAAGGCCAACATGAAAATTTCCTTAAAAAATATGAAACATCTCCCCAATAATTTATGAAAAATGGTCCAAACGCAAAATGCCCCAACAAAAATGAAAAATTACCTAAATCAGGATTTCCAAAAAATCGATGAAAAATTCTGCAAAAAGGCCAACATGAAAATTTCCTCAAAAAATATGAAAAATCTCCCCAATAATTTATGAAAAATGGTCCATACGCAAAATGCCCCAACATAAATGAAAAATTACCTAAATCAGGATTTATCAAAAATCGATGAACAATTCTGCAAAAAGGCCAACATGAAAATTTTCTCAAAAAATATGAAACATCTCCCCAATAATTTATGAAAAATGGTCCAAACGCAAAATGCCCCAACAAAAATGATAAATGACCTAAATCAGGATTTATCAAAAACCAATGAAAAATTTTGCAAAAAGGCCAACATGAAAATTTCCTCAAAAATTCTGAAAAATCCGCCAAATAATTTATGAAAAATGGTGCAAACTCAAAATGCCTCAACAAAATACTGTAGGACCTTTGAAAAAATGGTGAAATTGTTTATTTTTCATATTTTTGGTTAATTTGTATATGAAAAATGGCCCAAAACCGAAAAATGAAATGGTGTCTAAAAACTATTATTTTTTTTTATTTTTGAGGCATTTGTGTAACTTTTCATAGAGCCGATTAAGGTCTGTGTTCATTTTTCTGTAATTCGGCAAGTGAAAACATTTGCCAGTTAGGCTATGTTTAGATGTCAATTTGACAGTTTACTGTAAACATAGCCCTGCATCACGTTTACACTAGAAGTCATAATTTCACTTATAACTGATTATATTTTTCAAACACAATAGGACCATAATCACATTTCAATCGCCAATGTCAACATAGTCTGCGTGAGTATGACCAATGAAACACTCAGCCAATAATGAGGTCATAAAGTGACGAGGCCTATTAAAATTGAACCAAATCGAAAATGACCGATTTGCACAAAACATTACAATTTCCAGAAGTTAAGAAAGCAAAAAAAAAATCAAATCGGATTTTACGTGGACGACCATTTTCAAAACACTTGCGAGTTATCTGCAAATGGGTTTTAAGAAATATAACTCAAGCATATCGGAACGTTTTGTTGTTGTAATATTTAGTAAATATGTATATGTATGCATTGTATTTCCCCACACCAATTATGCATTCGCACTAAAATTATATTCACCAGTTGGAGTTGTTATTTTTTTATGGCTTTTTCAAAACCGAAAAAGTGAAACTTTTTTCTCCCTTTTTTCATGCATTTTTTTATTTATTTTCCATATTTTATCGCCGTTTTTTTTTGCAATACCGACTGAGTATCTTACTTAAGAAATAACAAAGAAGACGCTGAAGAAAACAACAAACAAAGTAAATAATAACAACAGTAGCATGACCCAATTTAGTTCAGCTGTGTCATTGTTTGATTTTATGTCAAATAACACTTGAACGCGACCGCTGCCGCCGCCGCCACCACCACCACAACCATTGACGAACTTCCATAGTCCGTACTTGCAGCACTCTGTACAATGCACTGCACTCCCTCCTTCTTTTTCATCAGCGAAGCTTCCTTTTGTTTTGCCCGCCAAAAAAAAAAAAACTCAAAACACATACACACACAGATGGAAAATATGCTACCAGCGAAGAACGGCAATACAAACAAATGCAAGTGCTGCTGGTAAGTTTTGGTGGGGAGCCATCGCATTCACACCCTACAGCTGACGCTCAGCACTGCTACTCTTATGAGATTGAAGGGTATGGTTTACTTACACCTCTGATGTAAATAATTTAAGGCACAGTATTAGCAAACACAAACAAAATGTTCATTAAGAAAAATATGAATTGCATTGATATCAAACGGAAATGTTGATTGTCATAAGGGCTACGAGTTTCCCTCACCATTCCATTGAGGAGCAAACGGGAAACTTCTCTGAAACCCGTGAGGCGTGTATGGTATAATTTTGTTTTTTTTTCACTGATCGGGACCTATAGTTTAAAGCCGTCTTCAAGGGTTTCCAGGCAATGTTAGGGCCGACGAACTGGCTAAAATGGGAAGGGAATCCGAACGAAATACTCAGCAAGTGTCTAAACCTTTTCTGGAGACAAAAAAGGAGTTGAGGGAATGGATGAGGACGACCCATGCCTTCAGATGGCAAGAGGAACAGGTGGGAAGAACCACAAAGGAATCCTGGGGAAATCTCGATTACAAGAAAACAAGGAGACTACTCAATATATGGAAATGTAAGAAAATGTATTGCTTCAAAAGTGATGCGAGAAGTTATGATTTATTGACTGCTCTAACCGATGTCATGTTGCTGCACACAATGTCTGTATATGCCGTTCGTGTTCATTACTGTGACTGTATTGGAATGATGATATCGTCACTTTATAATTGTTATACTGTCATATAAGTGTGTGTCAGTGTGCAGGTGAAAATCTCCTTTATAGCACTTGCACTCTCACTAACATCTCAACACAATAGAATGTTGCCTCTCTTCCGTGTGCCGCCGCGCCGCCTTGCACCTAATGACGGGCGATGGTAGTTGGTAGAATGTGCTGTTGCTGTTGAGATTTGTAATTTAGTTTCTTTACACTTGACTGACATTTTGACTGATTGGTCGGTGGGGTTGGTTGTTTGGTTAAGCGATGAAAATAGCATTTGTTGTTATTGTTTTGTCAGTTTATTTTTCGCCATTGTTGTTTGCAGTTTTTTCTATGATAATTACCCTTTGCATGGGTACAACGACGACGACGACGACGACGTATTTACTGTCAATATACTTATCATGGTTTCCTTTGTTGTTCTATTGTTGCCCGTCTTTTAATTGTAGTTTCTGAAACTAACGATAAACATGCATTCGACAAAAAAAAACCTGAATACAAACGAATCTCTAAACATTTCTTTATTGCCTTTGAACTCAAAAGAAAAGAAACAACTAAAACGTATGACAGCAGGAACAAAATACATGAACCGATAATTAAAGTGCTTGCACATGTCTATAATAGAGTCGACTAAATGGTTAGATGGTTATATTTCTAAATTATTTTCAATGAATTCTTTAGAAAAATGTCCATGCAGAGTATTTGGCTGCCAGCAAACCAACACAGGCACACATTGAAATCATTTATTGCTCATACGTCATATGTTGCGTGACCAAATATTAATTTATCTTCCTATTCAATTTAAAGATATGTATTTCATGGTTGCAAATTAACACAACAGTGGCCATAAGTTGGTATATCCGAAACTATTACTGGCCCGAAACTATCCCTAATTGTAGGGAAGGATCTGTAAGAGGAGTAAAAACATTGTCACAGTTTCAACGCCTTGAGAACACTTTCTGAATATGCAATTTTTTACCAGTTCTTTGGTAGAATTTAACTATTTACAACACAGGGTGCGCTGTCACAAAGGTATTAAGTCATAAATACATATATTTTCACAATGAGAATTGTATTTCTAGACGAGCACACATAAAAAGTGTTATAGCAGATTTGCGTTCGCACGCTACAAAAAACTGTTCGATTATCCGTCTATCGGTTGGCTTCGAAACAACATTATGATCGGTGCAAGTGTCAATATCAACATGGAACAAAACAACATCCATATTGAAACAGATAAAAGGTAAGAGTAACAATTATATGTTCATGAACTACTGCGATGTTGAGGCACTCTAATGTATGGACATTCATGCACGGGTATGTATGTATGTATGTGTGACATGTAGATATGTGTGTACACAAAGTTAAGTGGATATGACAATACCACATTTTCAATATTCACCTTAAAAGTGATATGTATGTGTGTGAAGACAAGTGTCATATCATTATCGCGAGAGCATACAAGCCTGTGGTTACATACATACATACATGCATGGACAAATGTTTATACATTCATGTGTAGTTCATAATGCAAAAATGTTATATTTGTAAATGTGTGCATAAATTCTTATAATTCCAGTGGTACATACTATTGTTGGCCTGTCTGTGCAGGCATACGACACAGCATGCGTGTGTGTGTGTGTAAGCCCATGCATATGTGCTACACTTTTGGCTTTGCTTGATTTCGTAATATTCTCATTTTATGCGTTTTAGTTTAGTTTCTCAATAACTGTTGCCATTACTGCTTGCATATTTGCTCTTAAACATACATACATACATACATACATACATACATACATATGTGTGTGACTGTTTGTCAGGCTGTGCTGTTAGCAATGCGTGCATTTTCCAATGGTACGTTTTAGTAGTGTATGTGTGTTTCTATGGGCTTTTGGAACACACAGAAAAAACTGCACACATAGTACATACATACATATATACACAAAAATTAATTCCTTTCCTCGCTGAGTCAGTCAGTCAGTCAGTATACTGGTTTCAGGCAAACATAATGCAGTCAGTCTGCTTCGATTTCTTCTTCGTTTCAGTAATTTCTGATATGTAGTCTCTGTGTGCGTGCCTGTGTACTGTGAGACCGTCGCGTCTCTGGTGTTCGGTAAATGCATGCTCGCCTTTTTGTGTGTGCTTGTGTGGCTTTGTGTGTGCTGTGTTGTGTTCTAATTTAATCTTGCAGTAAACGTCACCCACTTGTCGACATCCATATTGCAAATTTTCTTTGGTGTGTGTGTGTGTATGTTCTTCTAGTTTTCTTATTGTTGTTGGGTACATTTTCATTTTTGCGAGCAGCAGTTTTTAGTACTGTTGCCGTCAGTGCTTATTTTGCTTATTTTTGTTCGTCTTCTTCTTCTTCTTGACTTTTGTGTGTACGTATGTATGTATTTACGAAATGTGCCTTCGTCCATAGTTAAAGGCTGTATAGAGTTGCGTTGTTGTTATTGTATATTTATGAACTATTTCGGAATGGTATTGATGCTTATCTTGGCATATGTAGAATTCAGTTGCTGCTGACTGGCTGGTGCTGGGGCCGCCTCGTAGACGTACCAAATGTAAACATTCTTTTTCTATAATTTTGCAAAGTACATATGTCTGTATATAACTAAATAGTAAATATATATGTACATAGGTATGCCTGCAAATACATACATATGTATATGAGTATGAGTATGTCAGTGTGATTGTGAAGACATCATTATGGCGTTTTTGTTGTGCAATTTTCTAATATTGTGTGATTCTTGAACTCGTTTTATTTCTGTGTGTTTGTTTTTGTTTTGTCGTTGTTGTTGTTCTTGTTGCTCCCGCTGCTTATTGCTGCCAGTTAATGCTCCATTGTGGATGGGATGCTGTAGTTGTTGTTGTTCTTGCAATTTTACCATATTATACACACAATTTAATTTAAGACTTGCAGCTAAATGCCATAATTCGGTTAGCAGGCAGTACTACTAGTTACCAGCAACAGCAGCCCAGTACCGAACCAGAACCAAAACATCAGCAAACAACAACAACAGCAATACCAAACAATGGCAAACTATTAAAATGCTGTGTATAGATTGAAAAGAAAATGAAACTGAACGCACATGTGCTTGGCCACACAAATATAATTACATATATACATACATACATACATATGTGCAAATATATATATGTATTATATTCGTAAGTAATCTTCATCCATCCATTCATTGGCACAGCCAGATTTGCATTTGCTTCTTACAACAGCTAAAGCGCAGCAAATAATAAAAATGACCTAATTTTTGCAACAGCGTAAAAAAAAACCTAAGAGATTTTTCCATAAAAAAACACGCACAGAATTTCACAAAAATGTGATACACATTCGTATGATACCCTATATCCCATCCCATAAGGCAATAGGATGGTGTTTTAACATCGATAAGATTCAGAAGCTCCTTAGGTTATATTGACATTCCTTCACTTTATGGAGGAATGGAGGTTGTGGAATTGATTAACAACAAGGCAATGCTAACGTTAATTTTCATCCTGATTTCTTCGTTAATCATCCAAAAAATCGTATTTGGAATCTAGAGAACAGATGGCCGAAAAACATATTATGCCAGAGAATGTACGCAGTTCCCTCACCAAAGAGGAACTTCTCTCAAATCAAGGAGAGTTGTGCATACCGAACGGGATCTACTGTTTAAACCCGGTTCCGAACGGCTTATGACTTAGTGGAAGGAAGTGAAAAATGGCCACTGGCAAATGTTTGATGTGCCTGCCAGGATATAAACCTTGACATGGTACACTAGGGTATCCAGCTTGTTAAAAAATCTAAATCCAGCACAACGTTATTGTTTCACCTACTTTTATTCAGTTTTTTTGGAATCAAATTAATATTGAAATCAAAATTATTTTTGTTTTGTTACATGGCACAATAACTAGGCGCATGCAAACTGCTGATTACAGAATTTTGATTGTCAAACTCATTTCAAATGTCGAATACATTATCGTATTAAACATTTAAATCAAACAATTAGAATACAAAAAGCCAAACAAACAATTTTGGAGCTCTCAAAACTATTAAAAATAAATCTATAGTTCGTTAAAAATTGTGCCGTGAGATGTAAGTGTTTGCAGTCTGTCATTTATATATCAGAATTTGACAAACAAAATACCCAGGAAAACAACAAGTTTTGTTGGATCACGATTGTATCACTGAAAAAGGGTTAAAAATCGGTGGAAAGGTGTTCACACAGGCCACTACGAGCTTTGTACTTCAAAAACTTAAAAAAAAAATTCTGACGTGTACATGAAAATCGCCGATACACGTGTATTTTTATATTTTCCCCTCTTTCCGAATATGTGCATTTGGTTCATAGGACAGAAAAAAATCTATTTTTTGTAACACGGTGTTATGCTCCAACACGATCAAATGTGGGTGAACTTTAGAATAGTCCTATCAAAAACCCCCTCAACCAAAATCTAACAACACAAGGTTATCCTAACCTCAGTCTCGAATGCTAACGCACAATCCCTTTATAATTCTTCATTTAGATCATTTATATTTTAATGTAATTTAAAACTGAATTCACAAAATTAATTCAATTAATTAATAAAGAATCTTTACTGACTGTAAACTAATTAAGGTAACACATTTTTTAAACAAAAACTGGATTTTTTTTTTTTGTTTTTCATTGTGTTTTTAAAAAAATTCAACCAATTCTCAGTCTCTCTTACAATTGCGTATTTCATTTAACATTCATGCATACACATGTATTTGTGAGCACTGTTTAATAGAATTTAGAAATTCTTTAACAAAACCAGCATAGGGCGCTTCAACAAGAAAACAATCAATGACATCAATGAAATGAGATGACGATAGAATATATTTGTCATTCGTCGTAAGAGTATATTAAGTGTTATGTACTCTTATATGTACTGAGAGTTTGAAGAGAAGAATGCCAATAGCACATATTAAAAAGAGTAAGGCATTCATAGCTCGTCATCTCTTTTTTTTTGTAATCTCTTAAAAGTAGTACACTCATACACAGCTCTGTATGGTTGTATTACTTAGTGCCACTGTAATTGTAAAAATCTCTTCGGCTCTGTTAAACTTAACTCTGTTAGAAAGTCCAATCAGGCAATGATGCTGTGACATTTTCTTAAAGGGCATAGGGTAATAAATAAAAGGTAAAGTAACAAAAATGTGTGTGTATGTAGAATTTCGTGGTAAAAATTATTTGGAATAAGCATTCGCCAAATTCAAACAATAGGTCCCGTTGGTCAGTGAGTAAGCGAAATAAATCGTATACAATTCAATGATTTCACAGAAGTTCCCCAGGAAATGTTGAGGGATAGGAGTGGAATAAAACCAAGACGGTAGAAATTTCAAGACGGAAAAAAATAAGGAAAACAATAAAATATAATTTAAATTTCAAGGTAGTTGCTCTCAAACTTTTTTGTTATTTTTAAAATAGAGTTAAATTTGTAGTGAAGAAACCCTTATCAAAACTCTGTGCGTATGAGCAACACAATACCAAAATGAGCAACACTCATACGACACAAAATCGTTCCTTAGGCTAATAAAAGGGGTAACTACTATTCATCCAACGGAAGATAACATTGCAAACAATGCTAAGTGTGAGTTCCTAACTTAGCAAAAATTAACTGAAAGTGTTTTAAATGTCATCTGCCTGCCATAAAATCGCATGTTTTAGCTAAAGTGGATCTTTGACTGAAAATGTTATATTGAATTTTATTTTGGTTTAAAAGAATATAAGGCCAAACAAATTTAAACGGATTTTCGGGCAGAAATACTCATAAATAATCAAATAAAAATATGTGTGATATCTTTATTGAGCCAAGACCAATATCGTCATAGTCTGAACAGTGTTGGCAGTGGACGCTCACGGGCGGTAGGAAGAGAAATACTTTTACATTCTCAATATCATCCTCTATTTTGCGGTGGTTAAAAATATTTTACTAAATTCCATTGTGGTCCATTCAGGTCGACCAATAAATATCGTCTAATCCTAAATTGTCGCTAAAATCCATATGCTGATATTGAATGTTCGGAGACTAAATAAGCATGAAGGTTCTGAGCTGTAAGCATCTCAACTTAGCAGTTATATCAACATGTCAATGAATATTTAGACACGGAACGGAGCAACGATTACTCTCACTCGATCATAAGCGCAATTGTGTGACCACTGGTGGTGTTTAACCGCAATCCAAAGACCCGAGACCAAGGAACACCAAAGCATTGGACTTATCCTGCTGAACGGCATCAACGAAGGCTAAGGTGCGTCTCCAAGAAAATGACATATATAAAAAATAGAACTATATAAAAATAAGAACTAATTGTTTTTCTAGCTTTTACTTAAAATAATATTCATTGTCCAACTTTTAATATTAATATCTCAAAACAATCTTTCAGTAATTGCCTTGGTTTACTAAAATATTTATTAGATCAAAAGTTATTGAAATTTGGCCAGTCAATCAATTGTGAAACACAGTTGTTTGTATTTCCCTTAATAATCACTCAAATCAGTGAGCTATGCTGGAGGTAATTTGCCAAAGATAGCGTTGAACCATTAATAAAATTTTCTAGATTTCTCTCTTCTCGTACTCGTAAACTCTCCGGTATTTTCGAGATGGATACGGCTGCTGTAAAATACCATAGTCTTACAGGGATATGACCTGGTATTGATCTATTGCACCACGGCCGCCCATTGAACGGCCTCTGATAATTATTGATATCTTATCTTTGAACTCTGCTCCTTATACCCTAACCGCTGATCATATTTGATAATCGGGATTAGATTTCCAATTTATGTGTTTATCAGTTCGCCTTTTTTTATTTTTACTCTTAACCAAAACAATGCTATTAATTGAAAAAGCTAAACACCTTGAATTTGCTGCATTATTCTTGTCTCCCGAGATATCCAATTTGTTTGGTGGTGAGTCATGTATTTCACCTTCTACGCACAGTAGAAGTCTAAATAGTTGCACACACATCTGTATGTAAGTATCTAGAGTCATTTGGTTCGTGTTTGTGTGTTGCTGTTATTGTATTTAGCTTAAAGTGAAAACTGGCTGACAATGAGTCGGTGACACTGTGTATGAGCCTTAAGTTTAAAATGTGGTGCAACATTGACCTTAACTAATAATCAATGACGAAATCACCTCGTTTTGTTTGCTGCTACTGCTGCTGCCGTTGCTCAAACAGAAAACTAAACGTTTAGAATTTAGAATAGATTTCGTTTCATTTTGCGAAAAGTGGAAAAAAAATAAACTTGAAATTGTAAATATATATGTATGTATACAACAACAAAAAACAAGCTCCCCGCCCCTCCCATCATGTTTCCACCGTCGTGCACTGAAACGTATGGCGTTGCATTTCAATAAAAACCACAATAGCAGAGAAACAGAGAGAGAGAGAGAGAGAAAGAGAGATAATTTAAAATTCGATTAACGTAACAGATTATTACCACTTAAAATAATTAAATCGAATCGAATCGAATTGAATGGAAACGAGCAAACACATTAAAAGTAAACATCAAGTAACAACAACTAACACTACCAAACAGTGGTTGTCTGTCAATCCAAATACAGTGTCGCGCATGCGTAGTCAACAGTCTGTTTGTCTCTCGCTCTTGCAGCGAACTAAAGATAAAAACCAGTCTCCAAAGAACATCAACATAACTACCGTCAGCCCTCCCTCTCCCCTCTCCCCACTCTTTCAATTTTACTTTTCTGCCTACATACCGCATAGATCTACGTCTCTTCTTAACATCTACTAGGCACACACACCCATACACATGTACTTTTTTTGTATTAGTTTGCTTTTGTAATTTCTAAGAATCAGGTCAAGGTTAGTAAGACATAATAAAATTCCTTGGTTTGCCTTTTATAAACACGACAAACTGACATGCCGACTCACACACATACAGACCGATATGAATAACACTTGTTACCAATTATCACCGACTGTTTGATGTTGTATCTAACATGTCCGCTGTATGACCGAATACCGAAGCACAGGAAAAGAGAGTAAAACTGGTTGTACGCTCCAACTTTTAAAGATATGACAACAGCTTTAAGAAGATCAGGTTCGAGGTATGAGTTTGACTTATAGTTAATTTCCAACTTAGTTACTTACTGGCAAGCACTAAAAGCAAAGTTATTTAGGGTTGGATGAAGCTCTAAATGGGATCGAGGAGGAATATCCTCTTAAACAAGAGAATAATTGGTCAGTAAATACAAGACATCATGTATTTCTGGTTTATATGAATATAACTAACTTTGGGAGTAATTTTTGTTTCCCAACTGGCAGGAAAGACACCGGCTGGAAGCGTATTCCACAAACGCACAGTTCGGCTGAAGAATGAATTGTCTATAGTCGTGTGATCGACCTTTATACAACCCACGATGTTGAAGGTATGCAATAAAGTTAGATATCCTATTTCCTAAAAACCCTACCGCTATCTTCTGTCCAGAAGCTGCAATGGTGTGTTCGGAGCCCCTGTCTATATATATGGGAGCTATGCCTATTGATTATGTATGTATTTGGTGTAGATATTGAAAATAGATCTTATAAGCTTGACACGAAAATCCGAATCTCAATTTTGGCGCTTGTGACCTTGTTCTTAGGACGGCCGTATAATTTGTCTGTAAATTTAAACAAACAAAAACCTTTACAACTCTCTGTCGGTATTCTGTCTGCGCTTACATTATTGTTGGTCTTGACCCACTACTTTGATCTACTTTGGGTTACGCTGGTGGACAGTCAACACCATTGTCAACAATTGACTGCGGATTACTTTCCTCACATGATTCTTCGACCACTAACAAACTGGGGAAATGTTGCTTCCAAATAATCAGCACACCTAACCACTTCCAGTTGGCGAGTGTTTAGATTGAGTTTTCACTCGTTGGTCGAAGTTTCTGGTGTCATTTCTATTTCCATAGATCACAATCTAGTCATAGGGACATTCTTTTCATTCATTCTTCGGAATTCTCGATTTTCCTCTTTTCTCAAATCTCGGTCTAGCTTTAACACAGCTCGCACCGCCATATGATCCTTTGTTATTTTCATGCCATTCTTCGTTGGAGTTGTGTATGTGTTGTCATTGTTCATTGTTGGCAGATGTTCTCCCTGCCTAGGTTGCCATTAAAATCTCTAAGACAAATGTTAATATCATGGGCGTGACAGCGGTCGTATGTTCTCCCCCTTTTTTCCGTCGGCGCATGAACACAAATCAGGCTGATAGACGGCTGTAGTCTCTTCCTTCGGCAGCGTGAACACAATTCAGGCTGATAGACGGCAGTAGTCAACGATATCTGACATGTCAGGCATCATGTTGAGCAGTACACTGTGGCCATAGAAAGATAGAAAGAAAGATTACGCCATGCGCATGATTTCCCTTGCAAGGGTTGCCAACTCCATTTGTATGTACAACGAGTGACAATTTTCAGACTGAAACACAGCGTAAGAACTTATGTTGGCAACCCTGCAATTGAAACCACTTTGACTATCAGCCAATAGGAACACACTTCGCGTGTCGTCACTGTCCTAACATGCGCAGAACATCTTTTTCTGTGCGCGTGATGGCGTAATCTTTGTTTCTATCATTCTTGGCCATAACCATTGTAGGATTCTTGCGACTACGCTCACGGTGTATAAAATGGTTTCTACATGTCTCAAAATATGCAATTCTTCAATTTAAATGCCGAAATCCGTTTTATTTGAAATTGATTAATATTATGACGATAATTTGCCAGTGTATTTATGTTATTATATTTGTAATGGGAACACATTGTTCTTGTTATTTCTTTTGTCATACACTACACGCTGAAAAATGGGTACTATTTAAATTTTTCACACAAGTAAAGCTTGTTTGTTTCTAAACAAAGTTTATTTGGTTTGAAATATAACTCGTTTGCTATTATTTGTATGTATTGGGGTAGAAGCAACGGCGTGTTTGCGAAAAATACACCCAATAAACTTATTAAATTCATGAAAGTATAATGTTTAAGTGCAAATAAGACTGTATTTAAAGCTGCTTTCGGTCTTTAATATAGTAATAATAACCGAGAGAATAAGATAATTTGAAAAGAAATAATAATAATAGGTAACAGAAAATTGTATGTTGTCACATACAAGTAAGCATTTAATATGTATATATACCTACAAAAAGGTTAATGTTTGTGGCACGGGCAAATAAATACATATATATCGTCGGTATGCGGAAAAACATCACAAGTCACATAATTGTGTTTCTGAGTTGTTGAAGATTTAAAATGAATGGAGGTGTGTGTTCTGGACATAAAACGAATTGTTTTGCATCATTAAGTCCAAAAGTGGACATGAGCTCTTTTTGCAACATGTCGACGACATGCTTGACGGTTAATTCGTTTGCTGGAATTTGGACATACAATTAATTGTTTTGATGCAGTCACCACTAAACTACGTTAAATAGACTATTTTACAGGACATTGACTATCACTTTTGGGACACTTTTGGATCATTAAATACATTTCCGACGATATGCTTGACATATATTTTGTTTGCTGAAATTTGTTAGAATGCCCTTTTCTCAGCGTGTACTCATTCATATCAAAAACTGCAACTCCAATGTAGAAAAATCAGAATCGTTTAGTATCAATGTCATCGATTTCCAATTGCAAACAACTGCAGCCAATCAACCAGGCCATGCCACGCCATATGGTTGTTTTTTTTTTTTTTTTTTTTTTTGATTTGTTGTACAATAGTTTCTCTATAATCTTTGGCTTTTAGAAACTATGTATTTTTGGCCATAAAATGCTGTTTGTCCCCCAGCAAATTAGCTCAAGATCATCCAGAAGATAAATCCACACATATTATGCAAAATGTATAAATAGATTAGCAACAGCAGTGTCGTAATATTTTCTCAACTTGAAATCATTGGAATTTCTCTAGAACTAAAAATGCCAAAACTTCTTCAAACAAAAAGGTCAATTGTTTCTGTTGCAGGTAAATCGTGAAGATCATAGCTGCATTTCTGCTCGGAAGCCGATTGACTGAGCATAAATTGTAGTTGTATGTGTTGCCGTTAAACAGAACTAAGTTACGAGTATTTCAATTTTGAATATTATTATCTTACTAGTAAGTTGTAATGCGCCTACGGCGCCCGTTGAAATATGGAAAAAAAAAATTGTTGAAAAAAAAAAATTTTTGTGGAAAAAAAAAATTGTAGAAAAAAACAATTTTTTTTAAAAAAAAAATTTTTGTTGAAAAAAAAAATTTGTTGAAAAAAAAATTTTTGTGGAAAAAAAAAATTTTTGTTAAAAAAAAATATTGTAAAAAAAAAATTTTTTGTAAAAAAAAAAATTTCGGAAAAAAAAAATTTGGGGAAAACACAATTTCTGTACAAAAAAAAATATTATTTTTTTTATTATTATTATTTATAGAATTATAGAATGCCTATTTAAATTCCTACGTACTGCGTGACAGAGTCAGTGAATCAGTGAATCAGTGTCGAGGGTAAATATATATTAAGATTTGATATGAAAGAATTGGTTTTGGCCTACCAGGGCATATTATGATGTTAGGTGAACTATGACTGATTTTAGATGGAAGCTAATTAATAGAAACCATAGGGATATTTTGTAACTCTGGTCCTAAAAAGGGTGAATTTTCTTTTTGACTAACACTCAGGGGATGACGCCATAAAATGCAATGCACTGTGTTTGCGATAGGAAATAAGGGGATTGAAAGGCGGAAGGAGGAAGTTGTATTTGTTGGCAGGAAACTCACATGCTGGAAAGGTATTCTACATGGGTACAGTTCAGCTGAAGAACGAAATGTGGATTTTCGGCAAAAAAAAAAAACTATGCTATCTACTTATTAAAACACCATGTAATATACAGGGTTTTCCAACAAGAGGTGTTATTTTGGTATTTAAAGAAAAATGGAATTCATTGACCATATCCTTTTTATGAAATTTTCCATAACGAAATCGCAAAGTGACTGCCCTATGTCCTCGAAAACTTCACGAATTCTATCTATGAGGTCTTGAATCGACGCAGGGCTGTTGGCGTAGACCCCAATTTTTCACGAATTTTTCAACTAATTTCTGTATTGCGGTCCGACAAGGTGCTTCACGACGACCCAAAAATTTTAATATTTTCAATGCCAGGTGATTCAAAATAGCAGGTAACACATCTTCTTGGAAAATCCTTTAGATTAATTCTCCTTATATGCTTTGTACATTACAATGAAACCAATAAATGAAATGAAATTTGGATTCGAGCACTACCTAAAACTCGCATATATTGTAAAAAATTATGGTAACTGTTTTCAATAATTGTATTTAAAAAAAATTGCTTTAACCAAATTAACTATCAATTGACAATGTCATAATAAAAACCAAAAACAAATTAGCAGCTGAGCAGCTATGATAAGTGACAGTACAAAGGTCAAGGGAGGACGATCATCCATTTCGATCATCCTTACAACAAGTTGCACCGGCGTGCTCGGGAGACTCCTTTGGATGTTATCAAGACAGTACTGCAGATTCAGAAGCTGAAATATCCAACAAATGCATCCTTTACCGCAATGACCAAATGGGTCATATATGTGCCAGTGACGCTAAGGCAACCTTTCCAGATGTTAAAACAATCAAACGACTAAACGGTACCGTATAAGCTTTGTTCGAGATAAGTCGATCCGAGGGACTCAGTCAGTCTCAGTCCTACCTTGATTTCGGCTCTACCAT
The DNA here is from genome assembly GCA_958296145.1 of Hydrotaea cyrtoneurina. Taxonomy (NCBI): domain Eukaryota; kingdom Metazoa; phylum Arthropoda; class Insecta; order Diptera; family Muscidae; genus Hydrotaea; species Hydrotaea cyrtoneurina. The sequence continues at coordinate 16,448,138 of OY282514.1, read as the reverse complement.
CTATTTTGTTCGTGGACACGGCATCGCACTTCTAGTTCCTTTGCTAGCCGTAGTAAAGGATCGCTGAAATTTGCTACCTTTTTGACGGCTTGTGACGAAATATTATCAAGAATACAAATTCCAATCAAATCGGACAAGACAATTGCAAATGACAGATTTATTTTCGAACATTTTTGGAATCCCCCCCCATGGGCGTTGTACGTTACAACAAAACAATTAGAATTTGGTGAAAAGTTTATACTTGCAGAAAAACCAGCAGTTTAAATAATCACGTTGTAACTATATATGCCAAAAATGGTATTCGTGGTCGTTTTCCTGGCCTGGGCCCGCGACTCGTTAAGGTGGCATCCGACTGCGCTATAATGATTTCCATATTCAAGTACAGTAAACCATTGTTCTATCATTACAACGTACATGAGTACACTGACAAGCAACAGTTGGCAGACAAGAATTTAGTATATGTACATAAAAATAAGTCAATTATTAACGACCATACTAAACGTGTATGTGTGTAGCATTTTTTACTATTCCCAGGGCACCACCAAACTTTGCCATCTATTTCGATCTTTAGCTAAATTCATCACTTCGTTTGAAGAAAATCCCATTTAATAAATACCTTGTTTTATTGTTCGCCTCTGCGTTTGTTTTGGTCATCGTGTTGCTGTGGGACCATGGAGGTTCCATTGCAGAGCCTTTCTACATATTTCGGCTGGTTGCTTCCGTAGAGTGTCCCCTATCCACTTCTACCTCCTTTTGTATGTTTCGGTGTTGGTTTACATTTGTTCCACAAATCAACTTCGTTTGACATTGTATTTGGCTGCCAGATATTTAGGATCCTTCTTGTTGATAAGTAATTGCAGTTTTCTCACAAGTGACTCTTATAATCCCATTTACTATATGTCTTGTTCTATCGTTCGCCTCCCCGTTTGTTTTGGTCATCCTGTTGCTGTGGGCCTTGGAGGATCCAATGCAGAGTCTGTCTACATATTTCGGTTGGTTGTTTCCGTAGAGTGTCCCCTATCCACTTCTACCTCCTTTTGTATGTTTCGGTGTTGGTTAACATTTGTTCCACAAATCAACTTCGTTTGACATTGTATTTGGCTGCCAGATATTTAGGATCCCTCTTGTTTATAAGTATAACAGAACTGATTTTGCTTTTGAATTCAGCAAACAAATTTGTGTGTTGCAATTATTATTTGTTAATCACTCAACTTTCATCTACATTTTCGACAATCTCTTAGAAATCCATTAAAAAGCGATTTTTATTAAACAAATCCTATTCAAGTCCGAGTTTGTTATTGAAAATCAACCTACTAAACATTCCACTATTTGCCAGAATACAAATTATGACTTTGGGCTTTGGGTCAGTATAACTCACAACAACATTATAACTCACTCACGGTTCCGGGGGTTCGGTCGTTTTTGACGTATTTCAAGTTTTTATTAAATCGGGTACACTGTTTACCATTTAAATAAAATAAAACCAGGTTCAAAAACACGTTTTACAAAAAATAAGACTTAAAATCATATTACTACGATTTATTATAGAAAAAATTATATCAGAAGCTTGGGAATTTCGGTTAGAAAATCATTTTTCTATGCAAGTCATTGTGACCAAATTTCGCAGCAGTTGAAATGGACATCGATCCACCAACCTGTATCCCAAGACTGCGTACCTTCATCATGTTTTTTTTTGTATTGTTACGAATTTAATAAGAGTGAATATAATTAGAGTGGATTTTATCCAAGATTACTCACAATCATGAAACGATTTTATATTTTTAATCTTCGGCTTGATCGCATGACCTCGACATTTTCACACAAATATCGATATCTATAAAGTTCATGGAATATTTTTTGTCAACTTCAAATTGCCGTTCACTCGATATTAATCGGTTAATGTTTTTATATTGGTTTTCTTCACATTACCTTGTTATTGTTTCAGTTTTTCTATGATGTTATGAATATAGGATATAGGTTTTCCGGTTTTCCTTTGTCACAACGTGGACAATTTTTTTTCGAGTCTTAAATATTTTATTCTGCAAGTCCCCATTTATTTTTATCTTCTTCTTCATCATTTGACATTTGCCATCCGACGTAAAATGATAACAAAATTCGTATCAAATGGTGAAGAAGAAAAGAAATAGGACATGCAGAGTAAACTTTTAAGAGAGGAAATTGATATTTTGAGTTGACCCGAAACCACGTGTTGATATTTGTAACCGATCGTAAAATATCGAGTAAAAGAAATTCCTTACATATAATTTGTGTAGTCAAATGAAAGGACATTGCATCAGGATTCCAAAATTACACGGATGTAAGGGCATGTCTTTAGGACGCTGAAGGCCCCTTGTACCCGAGCGCCCTAGTCATGATTATTCTCCAAATTCTGGGACCGGAAATGGTCCGGATGGCATATATACTTTTTTAATATACGTTCGCCCTCAAGTTGCACTTTTGGATCTCTTTTGGCTTCGGCAATTTATTACAAAGTCTTGTGTATGCACACATTTACCTTCCTCCAGGATCGAATTGCTCGACTCCGACTACGAGTTTTATTTACTTACATTTCTTATAAAATAAATCGAATGTATTAGGAAGAAGTTAATTTTTAAAATTTGAAATGTTTTCGGTTATGATTTTTTTATGTTTAAGATACAAACCCACCTTATTATGCTCGTTCGTGAAACCGACATGCATTTGTTTCTGCTTTTCATTAATTCTATTCCCACTAGTCCTACATTTTTTATTTTTTTTTATCAAAATAGTTCATAACTCGGTAATTAATCAATATTCAGAAAAATCAAATATGCAGGTCCAACTTCTTATGAATCTACGAAGACAGGAAGTAGAGTTGATTTTTGATTTACAAAAATGTTACGGTCGATCATGCGATATTTTACATAATACATTCACATATTATGTTCTTATCAATTCTTGATTAGGTATTCGTTTTTCCTTTCGATGTATTATTCTTTCGGTATTAATCTGTTAACCTGTTTGTACACTGCTATTACGATTGTATACATTTAGGTTTTCCTTTGTCATCATGAGCAACTACCACTTTTTTTTAAATAACGAACATGAGCCAGGTTCTGCCGTTATTTTGTTTTTTTTTTTTTATTAAAAGGATAAGTGAGATAAATTGTTTAACTAAAAAATAAAAATAAATTAAGTGAAATAGAAACTTTTCGTGCTGTTATATGATGATACCGATATAAGATGAAGATGAAGGTGAAAAAAGAAAAATTTCATGGGTAAAACAAAGCTCTAAGCTTTTCGAAGCGTTTTTAATACATGTCATGTTTAATTACTATTAATTTTTGTTTTTGTCTCTTTCGTATATGTCATACATATAAGCCAAATCAACAATATATAGTATATAATATATATATACTTATACATATATATGGTAGTAGTATATATATATATATACATAATATGTACATATACATTTCAATGGCTTTAACCTGTTTGGCATTGGACCCTTTCGAAATGTGGACCGCCTTCATAGTCGTCGTCATCATCACCACCGCCATGAGCGCCACGACTATCACTCTCATCTCTCGGTTGAATTTCGACTAATTGCACGTCTTCAGCTTCTGGAGGCATTGTAAAGGCCTCCCTTGGTGGCAGCAGCGTCTCGAGCATGAGCAATTGGTCAGGTGTGGCAAAACCGCTTTCTGGAAACTCCACAACAAACTGTACCAAGAGATCGCCGCGGTCAAATGGATTGTTTCGCAGTGGCATACCTTCGCCGGGCACTACTTTCAGCTCCCCATGCCGTATCACATCACTGGGCTTTGTGGAAATGCAGATGTCACGACCATCCAAATGCTTAAAGCAGTGTACAAAACCGCACAGTGACTGCGTTATGTTGATTCGAATATTACGCATTAAGAGATCATTGTTGCGTCGTTCGAACATCGGATGTTCGGCCTGTATGATAACCACAACCAAATCACCACGAAATCCTTGTAGACCTTGATTTCCTTCAGAATGGAAGGGTAGCTTCAACATGTTTGGCGCTCCCTTTTCAATGACAATTTCACGTGTAACATTTTCCTCGACTAAACCTTTGCCCTGACATGAAGAACAGCGCAAATCTTCCGGTATAATATTGCCGTGTCCATGACATGTACCACAGATCTGAAAATAGGAGTTACGGTTTGTGAATATATACGGTTAAAGTACAATAATCATGCTGTATTTGATAAGCTATGAATTTCTGTAGAAAATGGATTTTGGAGTTAAAAATTATTAATCAGAAAAACATGTTCTCAAACCAGTGCCAAATAAAATATGCATAATACACCTCTTCTTACCGTTTCCACCGCTGTTAGACCCATAAAAGCATAACTAGCAGTTTTACCCAAACCATTGCAATGGCTGCACTTCTCCTGAGCTTCCTTGGGTCCACCATCACCGTTGCATTGTAAACAGTACGATGTGCGCTGGTATTCGACAGTTTTCGCTACATTGCCATTGTATAACTCCTCCAAAGTGACCACTAGCTTAATGACAATTTGAGGAGCTTTCCCCCGACCCTCACGAGCATGAGCGCCACCCATGCCGGCAAAGGGAAACCATTGCGTAAAGAATGCATTTCCATCATCTGCCCCTTCCTGTAATCCCTTAATTCCATAACGGTCATATATTTTACGTTTTTCCGGATCTGACAGTACTTCGTGAGCAAATGAAATTTCCTTAAACTTATCACCAGCATCAGGATTTTTGTCAGGATGGAACTCTTTCGCCAGTTTTCGATAGTTCTATAACAAAGCAAAAATTAAAAGATTTTAAATTAACGGTCACCTTCCTGTATATATCGCACAGTGTTCGATGGTATTCAATGCAATAACAGCTGTTTTGCGGTCTTCTCCCCTGTTATCTTAATAGGACTTCACTTTGTCGAAAAAAAAATTAAAACAAACAACGGCCGAGCTGAGTCGGCGGCGGGCCGCCGCCCAATCTTGTTAGCAATGTTGCGCCGCCGCCGTTGCTTATGGCTGAAACGAACGTACCATTTTTCTGTAAGAAATATTTTGTAACCCTGCCATTACCGGTACAATTAATACACCAGTCGAATACACATATTCTCTTCGAAGCAAAAGAAAAATATATTATAATTATTCATTTGAAAAATGTACGAGTAACTTCTCTCAAGATTTGTTAGCATACAACATTCTTCACCATTACAACAACAGATGTCATTGTTGTGGAATATCATCATACGATCAGTTAGTTTTATAAACTTTTTGAGGAATGGTCGGCATTAAATATTTTGATTACAAACAAGGCCAACGTCTTGAAATTATTTGCATTTAATTGTATAAAATATTCGCTTTGGAATTGCCGACAATCCTCATTCCTGCATTGGAAGTAATACCTATCTTTTGTTTATTGTCTCTTAGTTGTTTGAAGCTGATTTGAATTATCAAAATCGTAAACGCCTCCGTCGATTTGTATCGACACGGCTCTCTGCCCACATTTATATGTCAGCTTCGACCACCAGCTGGACCACCAAGGAGTCCTTGCCTGCCACTTTGGATTCTCTTTCGTAACAGTAACTGTTGTTATTCCTATCCTCTTCGATCTCTCCTTCGCATCTGTGTGAGGTTGCCACTGTAAAAAACTTGGAAACTTTATTTCGCTCCAGTGTTGCCAATTAAATAATTTCTCCGACTAGATTTGGACGGCTCAGACACCCCGCCGCCATGGACATTGCTGCTCTGCATAGGGCAAATGGACAATTGGGCTTAAATTTACTTTACCGACATTGCTCCGATTTGTCTTAATTTTTCACTACAGAGTACACTTTTAATTCTTAGATTATAAAAGAATCCCCTAAGTCCAAACTTTCGAATTACGGGCCCCGAAATCCGGAGATATAATTAGCTCTAACTCATATGTTCGACGTCGGATGGGGACAAAATATATGTCTTTGGAAAGCTTGTCGAAATACTATTCCAGATGTATATATATATTTCTCCGATCCATTAAATTTTTTTTATGGTTATTTTTATGGGAAATTGTTCAAACCAGGCACCATATTAAAACTAAAGATATTGGCTTTAATGTTATAAAAACATATACACACCTTTATTTAAGCCATATCTTAAGTTTGGACCATTTCTCATAAAAATAACACCCAAAATTGATGTCGCCTCGGCATGGGTTAATGGATCGGAGATATATATACATCTGGAATGGTAATTCGAATAGCTTTCACATGATACCCATTTTGTCCTGATCCGACGTAAAACAAAGGAGTTAGGGCTAATTATATCTCCCGACTTTCGGGGTCCGTAACTCGGAAAGTTTGGACTCGGGGTTTTTTTTATTTTTTTTTTCTTATTTAAGTCACTACCACCAAAAAAAATACAAAAAAAATTTAGAGCAATGTCGGTAAAGTAAATTTGTTCTGACAATTGCAATCCATCCATACATTCCTCCATCATCTCCTCTGAGGTGTTATAACAGTTATCAGTCGACTATCTGCGACCATCCATAGTTTGTACATTCTTCTTGACATTCAACGTTTACTTTTATGGTAGCACTACATCTACATGAGATGACGACGAATATGAATGAACATTTTTTACCTTTTTTATTTCTGCATCTGTTGAATCTTTTGTAACTCCGAGAATTTCATATAAGTCCAAATTATCCATTATATCCGTAGTTATGTGAATATTTTCACCGCCGGCCGTTTTATTGATGTCTTATTACTGTGTGAATTTCTTTGCCGTTGATGATGCCTGTTCTTGCAGAAGCGAAAAAACAATTTATACCAAAACCTGCCACACTGAAGCACAAATCAATCTGATTTTTCCACCCTGTTCTCTTTTCCTCGATTCCCTTTTCTGGTATGTTCTGTTTTTCACCATTCCCGTTTCTACCGTATTCCTCCATTCCTCCATTTTCCTACATTCGGGAGAGTTTATTCCTGCATTCCGTTTGCCCACCATTTTCTAAACAAACATGGCGACATGACATAGAGTTACCAAACAGTTGGGGGAAATGATACTCCGGAATATAATTTCCAGTATTTTGTGGGATTTACGGTAGTAAGAAGCTGAATTACAATTATACATAGCTTATGCTCAGGGGGTTATCGTTTCGCATCATAAGATTGGTAATGAACAGCTGGTCTCATCCTTTCGGAATTCGGTCATCGATTTCGACTTCTTGGCTATTGTGTTTCCGTAGCTTCCCGATCACTACAAAATGGACAATGTAACCTATTTGTCCCAACAGCTGCGTAATTTATTACAATATGGTCTAATGACGATATCAGCAAACACGATCACATGATGAGACATGGGTTCATTTGCGTTACTACTTTGTCATATGGAAATTCCATATTCGAATGAAATCCACTTCCACCCTATTTTGTATGCACTTTCAATGAAATAAAATAGTAATAGATTTCCAACAAATATACGAATTCGATACAATTGTAATAGATTTCAGCGGTAAACGATTTCTACAAATTCTTATAATTGTAACTACGCCAAATATCACAATTATTCGAATTTGTAATAGATTGTTAGAAGAAATTTATATGGCAGTCCGCCGTCGTCGTCGCCGTCATTTTGGTCGATCCCTTTAAAACAAATGTCAAAAGAATACAAAATGGCCACCATTTGTCATTAGTCACGTCACGGCTGGCTTTTGAGCTTGTGTGGGAATAGACACAGAAATTGCTGGGAGTTTTTGTGAAATTTTTACACCAACAACTACGTAAAAGAGTGAAAATATTTAATAGATTAAAAAATAAATTATCTATAAATATTGACTATTAAAAGTTGCCGTAAATTTAAATAAACTGTTTTTTTTTGGGGTTCGCTGAATGGAAAATTTTTTTTTACATCAGCCGATGAATGAAAAAAAAAATTGTGTGTACCAACGAATTTAAGTAGAAAGCAATAAAACACAAAAACTAGTAAGGCGAGAAAGAGAAAGCATCAACGGGGGACAGAGACGGAACTTCTGTTCGTGTCTACAGCAAGAAGGATTTGTGATTTGTGGTGGCTGGTAACTTCGATTGGGAGAGGAAATGATGGAAAACTATGAGCAGGCCAGATTGTCTACGGAAAGATTAAAGAATTTGGACGATATCCATCAAATAAATTTCCCGGAAAAGACAGAATTTTTTGATCGCGTCGAAAATTTTGATGTGAAACATTTTGGCGCCAATATTTTAAACACAACAATGTCTACGTCGTCGTCTACATTAAATACCAATACCAGTAATAGTTGCAGCAACGAAGACGCAACCAAAACAAATGCAGAAATCAAAACAATAATACCGCCAACTAGAGGCGAGGATCCGGATCCATTAGAGGAGAAACATGATTGCAGCGGATCAGAAGACCTAGAAAATTCAGAAATGTGTTCGGCGAATGTCGATGAAGAGGCTGAGGACGAAGAAGATAGCTATCAGACAGATTACAATGAACATTCCCAACTTTCGCAGGAAATGGGAAAGTTGGTGCAAACGTCAAAGGATTATGACGATGAGGAGGACGAAGATATCGACGATGAAGACACAGATGACTCGTCATCGGACTCTGACTTTTCTGATTTAAGTGGCCTCTCCGACATGTCGGGTAGAGAATGGAAACCCATTAGTCAACGGCCTTTAAACTGGGTACAGAAGCAAATACATTCCGGTGTAAATCCTCGTGAGATCCTTTCAAAGTTCTTGCCTTCGTCAGCTCAGCGTATCAGCCCCGAATTGACCGATATGACGCTATGGCGTATTTTGGCCAGCATGTTATCTGAGCCACCAAGGCGCAAGAAGCTGTCGTATGTGAATACCTTTGAAGATGTCATCGAACTTGTGGAGAAATCCAAGAACATCATTGTTCTTACCGGAGCTGGTGTTTCCGTATCTTGTGGCATTCCTGACTTCAGATCATCAGACGGCATTTATTCCCGCTTGGCAAAGGATTTCCCCAATCTACCCGATCCCCAGGCCATGTTTGACATTAATTATTTCTCCCGTGATCCTCGGCCGTTTTTTAAATTTGCTCGCGAGATCTACCCCGGTCAATTTAAGCCTTCGCCATGCCATCGGTTTATAAAAATGCTGGAACAGAAGCAAAAACTACTTCGCAATTACACACAAAATATCGATACCCTGGAGCAAGTGGCCGGTATACAAAATGTCATTGAATGTCATGGCTCGTTCTCCACAGCCTCTTGCACAAAATGCAAGTATAAATGTGATGCAGACAGTATACGTGATGATATATTTGCCCAACGTATACCTGTATGTCCTCGTTGTCAGCCCAATGTCGAACAGAGCGTTGATGCTTCGCAGCCGGTATCAGAAATGGAGCTTCGATTATTGGTGGAGAATGGAATAATGAAACCCGACATTGTTTTCTTTGGTGAAGGTAGGTATTCGCTGAAGAAAGATGACATATAAAATGATAACCAATGTTCTAATTAAAAAAATTTCGCTTCAGGTTTACCCGATGAATTCCATACCGTCATGGGCAGTGACAAGGACAAGTGCGATTTACTCATAGTTATGGGATCTTCCCTCAAAGTGAGGCCGGTGGCATTGATTCCAAGCTCAATACCGAATCATGTGCCACAGATTCTAATCAATCGCGAACAGTTGCATCACCTGGAATTCGATGTAGAACTTCTTGGAGATGGTGATGTTATCATCAATCAGATCTGTCACCGCCTGGGCGAAGATTGGAAAGATATTTGTTTTAACGATGAAATACTACAATTGTCGCACGAACTGATCAGCACAGAGCAGGATGATGATGAGGACGAGGATAAAGAGATTCAGGTATCGACAGACAATGATAGTTTATCAGTTAAGTCCAGCCAATCCACAGATTTGATTTTACACTCTGGCGCCACGTATTCCGACTCAGGGTTTGAGTCTTCCTCGACATCTTCGAAGAAAGATGGCGAATTCTTACCTCCAGATTACCTGGAAGAACCCATGGAATCCACTGGTTTTGGGGGATCATGTGACTATAGACATTTATCTATTGATTCCTCCAAAGACAGTGGTATTCTGGGAGACGCTTCGAATTCAGCTTTACCTCCAACTTTCAACAGTTTTTCGGAAAACGGCGATTTAAAGAAAAGTCTTAACATGCCTGCTTCTACAACTCAAGCAATATCAAACAAAACGGCGGTAGATAATTTACACAGCACTAAAACAGTCGATACCAATTGTTCTGAAGCCGAAAAACAGAGTATCTGTAGACAGCAACGTCACCAAAGTGCTGCCGAAAGATTGCACAAGGGCACCTACTACGCTCACGACCTTACGACATCGTACGTATTTCCGGGTGCTCAAGTGTCTTGGTGTTCCGACTCTGACGATGATGACGACGATCTTAACGGCAATTCCGGCAAGCATTTAGATGATATCGAAGATGACTACGAAACGAATCAAGCACCCTTGTCTCCGCTAATGACACCATCGGTCGAAAATGAAATGGTTAAGGCAATTACGAGCAACACTCTAGCTTCGACGGCGACAAGAAGTTTTTCTAACGTGATTTCATCCAATGCTGGAATAACACCCTCCTGTTCGCCGACACAGCAACAGAAAAAAAGGCATTCAAACGACCCTGAAGAATGCATCATCGATAATGCATTGGGTGATGCTGCAAAAAGCAGTCATAGTCCTCCGCCTCAAAAGAAAAGACGAGATTCAACGGAAGAAAACACCTCTGCGTTATCGTCCTCCTCACCAGCCTGCACCGCTTCCTTTAACGACAGCTTAGGTTCTTCGTAAACTAGTAAGTTGCCGCCGCATTAGTTTAATTTATGTCTTTTGCTGTTATTGTAGTTTTATATATTATTTCACATTTATTTTATTTTTCCTGCTTTACGTTAAGTCCAACAACATCAAACCAACCCGATTACAACAACAGCTGGAGTAATCGATAATGATTTTCTAATGTTTTATAAAACTACAAAAAATGTAATTTTATTGAAACCACGTTGTTTTGTTGAACGAGAATAGATCGAAAATTTGTTTTTTTGCTGTACATTATTTTATACGAATTATAGGTTCTTTTCCATCTATCGAACACAAACTTGCTTTTTTTTCAGAATAAAATAAATACATTTATTTCCGAAACATGTTTTTGAAATGCATTTAACTCCTCTTTCGGATTTTCGCATACCCGCTCCCCCAAAACCCGGCGAGAATAACGAACACACGGACACATTATATTTGGATTTGTTTCTACTAATCTTCGATATGATTGCGTTTGGTAATATAGTTGAGATTACGAGGACTTTGTTATTACATTTCTAAGGATTCAATGAGGGGTCGGATCAATGCATCCCGATCGATTGACCTTTCTCCAGTTCATACCTATTCTCCCCTCTGTGGTTGTATTTAATTTTTGGTTTTTTGACAACACAACCAACTTTTGCTTTGTTATTAATTAACATTTATATTATACAATATACAACCGCTAATGCCCGCGCGCGCACATACACAAACAAAGTAAGATATATACTATATAGAATTTAATGAAGTAGTATTTAATTTATTTAAAAATTATGTAGTTCTTAGATATATTGAAACGTAAGCTTACCAAGGAAAGAAACAAAAATAATATTGAGAATAAAATTAATAAGAAAAAAACAAAAAATTAAACGTAATAAATATATATTTTTCTAAAGCGCCCCGGTAGGCGAGTTGGTAGCGTGCTTGCCTATCAGCGTGGGGGTTGTGGGTTCGATTCCCACCAGAGGCTTTGGTCTGTCGCTGCAAAAATCTAAACATATGGTCTGTGTCACCCGGTTTACCCTTGGACCCAAAAATTAGAATATAAATTAACTTTGTATTGTAATTAATAATAAATAAATAAATAAATAAATATATTTTTCTAATCCCACATGTGTAATGGATGAAGAACGTGAAAACAAAATACTAATTTTCTCACAGATTATGATTATACAACCGCAAAATGAAAGAATTATTTAATGAAGCGCATAATTGTAACAATCAAATGTAATTTATTGTAAACTCGATATAAATTGCAAATATTTGTCTATACAAAAGCATACAAATGGATATGTTATTAGATTAATTACCTTCCGTGTAACATCTTTATAATTCTTTTCCTACCTTTTAAGTATAGGTTTTAACACTCGACGATATACCGAAACGACGATAGTCTTGTAAATATCATTGCATTATGTACTTTACTCTATATATGTTTTTTAATCGGTATCTGTTGTGCTTTTTACAAAATTATACTGATCATTTTTCTTCTGATAACTATTCTTTTTGGGTATTCTTTGGGATTGTTTTTATTAATGGAATTTTTAATTTCAGTTCATATTTTTTTTTATTCAAATATTCGAGGAGTATTCTTTCAATAAAAAATAAATATTCAACTCAAATATGTTTCTTTTTTATGTACACAGAAAAATGCAATTTGTTTCAAAAACCCTAATTGACAATAATGAAGATTGGAGTTAAAATTCAAATTGAATGCAAAGGGATAGAAAGATGTAAGCGTACGCTGACGATGTGGTAATACTGGTATGTGGTAATACTGAATATCGTCATGGGCCTAAAGCAATGGATTGGGAGTAAACCCAATTAAAACTAGGCAACGTTACCTTCTACGTCGACAGTCAGGCAGTATTAAAGGCTACAACAACCTATCTGGGTTTGTCTAGGGAAGTTAATGAAAACAGGCTTTATGCCGGCTTTTCAAGGAATACAATGTAGTCTTATGCTAGGGTGCCATGACACTGTGATATTGAAGCCGCAGATGAATAGGCTCAGCTATGCGTATTTAGTAAGCGGATAGATCTGTTATACCGGCAATCAATTACTTCTTTAGAATGCAGAAGGATCAAATCCTAAACGCAACACTCGAAAACGGGAATACTATTGTGAGTTGCAAAGTGTCAAAGGACATTTGACCGAGGTTGGATATAACGAGAACAAATATATTGATAGGACTAGATAGAAGGAGTCTCTAACTTGTAATAGGCGTTCTCGTTGACCATCACTTTATAAGGGGCATAAAATGGCTGAACGACAGGGGATGTCGCGTACCCAACAGACTAATGAGCAAGCTGACAACACACTATATGTTGCACCGCGTTCAACAACTTAGAATAAGTTCGACTTAAGCACATGAATTACTAGAATCCCCATACTGTAATACTCAGATGAAAACCCTGCTTCGTTTGATTGAAAAGGGTTTCACTCAAACGCAACCAAGGTTCATTCTTGAGTAATAGTCCAATTACGGTTGCTGCTGAATCTCTCCGCATTGTGTTACGCAACAGCCTTTTACTTATAATACAGCAAGCAGAGCGAGAGGTAAGAGCAACATCGTTGGAAATAAAAACATTTAAACTGAAACCAACTTTTTGTCGGTTTTTTCCCCTTTTTATCTGAAATTTGGGAACTGCTTGAATTAATACAATTCTGGGAGTTTCTACATTCTGATACAGTCCACTAATAGATATATCCCGGAATTGTACACTATACTTTATTCAAATGTTTCCATTTCTACCTATCTCACCCAACTATTAACTATATACTTTGTTCTTCAAAACATTTACCATTTACTTTTTGAGGATTATTTCATTAATATGTTGCCGGCTTCAGGTGGTCCATCCAAAAAGGCCATGATCACCAAAGCTTCACTGATCATTGCAGCCAATGATGACGTTGGGCCCATAACCGCATCGCACAGTGCAACTTTAGAAATGTTTATTGACGTACCAGCCTTATCGCTGAAGAAAATGTTACAGAGCAAGTATATGGATTACACATAGAGAGTTGTTCCTTTGTTAGTCTATTGATGATGAAATGGCAAGACGAAGTAAAAAATGGTTGACTAAAACTTAACAGTGAAATACAAATGTCAAAAAAATCACCATTTATATAGTAACCTTTGTGTGGGAGGCATATTTAGACACTCAATAGAATTTGCTCAAAGTCAGAGCGGTCCACCCTAATATATTGTGGCAAATTTGATCGGCGTCAGAAACCATGAGTGCTGCAAAAATTGAACTTAGAGCTACATTAAAAAAAATAATCGAAATTTATTTTGTTAGGATTTTTGTAAAAAAAACAATTTGATTTTTTCAGACACAATTTGTCATAACTCGGAAACGACTGGTTCGATTTCATTTCAATAAATTTTGAAAAATTCAGTTTTAGTTATTACCTTAAGGTAGTTTTGATCCAAAGGATATTTTCGGAGTTATAAACTAATTAAGGCAAACCAAATATTTTTTCGTACATTTTAAACAAATGAGAAATCGAAGAAAAAGTGTAAAACCTTATACGATTCTTCATAAAGAATTTTTTCTTATATATTTAGTAGTAAATCCAATATAATTACGTTATAATACATACATGTAATCATCAGACCACCAGATTTGATGTCTTGTATTTCCTCGTAACATTTATTTCATGGTTTTACGGACAATTACATCTCAAGTGCTAAAAGCACCACAGGTATTTTTTTAAACTCCTTTCAATGTTACCACATTGGAATCGTAATAAAATGATATATATATATATCTAATGGCGACTGTGACACGTTCACCTTTTTTCTTTATTTAAAATACAGCTACAGAAAAACTAAACATAGAATAATACATTAAATAGCAGATTATCACAAGCAATATCATTAATACATAAGAACAATTAGAGATTTAAGTCATTAGTTTTACTGGACATCACTGATGTCTTCATTTTTATGCAGGTTATAATTTAATTAATTTCTCCATTTTCTGTTTCAACATCATTTCATCGGCTCCGGCAAAACTCGATAATCGTTTCTTATTTTTGATGAACACAAACGTTGGCATACTCTTCACTTTGTAATAATCACAGATTTCATGAAACTTATCAACGTTTATTTTCAATACCATGGCCTGGTCTTTGTACTTCTGCATCAATTTGCGTACATGAGGATCCATTTCCTTACAGGGGCCACACCAGGTGGCGTAGAAATCGAGTACGATCAGTTTGTCGCCGGCATTAGCTATTTTCTTCTCGTACTCTTCAATGTTTTTAATGATGGATACCATGTTTTACTTTTTAAAAATAAATTTAAATTTTAATAATAAATTTAAGGATGTGTGTGTCCGCTTCGAATATTTCAAGACCAATGCTGGGTAGAAATTTAGTATTAAGTTATTGTGTTCTGTGTAACTGTTGTTGCTGAATTAGCGGCAAATAATCTCAATAACATACCATGGGCGTGAAATTATTCAAGCGCATATCGATATGTCAAGGTACCACAGCCGAGTTCACATGATACAATTTAGCAGCCTACAAATGAATCCTTCAAAATACAGAAAGAATCCTTCAGTGTGAGTTAGGGCTTTATTGTTTTGTTTAAAACTTTTATTTCCCATCAAGTTTGCTTGATATTTCAATGGAATGTGTATTTCTAGCACTCCACAAGAATGAATCAAAAAAACAATTTTGCAAAAAAAAAAAAAAGAATAAGGAGTTACGGCCTTTTTATGTTAATGTAACGATATGTATGTATACACAGTATTTAGCGAAAAACAAATTGGTTTGCATTTTCTTAATAATGTTACCAAATATATTAGGGATCCCAAAATAGGTACTTTCATAAATTGTTAACTTAAAACTAAGAAAGAGGAACAAAGAAATAAAAAAATTTAAAAAAAAACTTTTAGAAATTATGTAATGTTTTCTTTGCCCTCCATACGCTTCAATTGCAGCTTGTAGGAGTCAAATATTGTAAACTGAATTTTGCCAAAAATTTAAGTGTACTTCATTTTATGTATATCTCATTCGAATTGTAAGATATGTGGCTTAATTATGAATTGTTGAAAATTCACTTTTATGTCGTTTATGATTTTTCATGAGTTTTAAAAATGTATAAAAGAAATTACGAAAAACAATTGTTTATAACTCTTAAAACTGGAATATAGATTTAAATGTAATGATGGTAAAGGTTAAAGATAATACAAAATTTATTTTAGCAAAATCGGACGAATCGTTTTCAAAGTACAGTAAAAGCTCGATTTTTGCAACCCCCGATTATTGCAACTCCCCGATTAGCGCAACCGTAATTTTTTTATATTACGGTCTTTATAAGTGCAACTTTCGAAGAAAAAGGTCGTGATAAGTGCAACTTTTTTCTGATGCACTGAAATCAGGAACTTTGTTTGGAGGTCACGGTTAAACCAAATGCTCCCTATTCAACATTATTCTCTATTCGACTCTGTCCACTGTGAACGAGCGTACTAAAACTGTTATTTTACCGTTGCCTTCCAGTTATTTTTCATCCCATATTCTTCGATTTCAATATTTAAACTTATATATTTGGGGCTCGGTAAGTGCAACAATCTCAGTTAATGCAACAGGCTTGATTTCCTATTGGTTGCGCAAATCGAGCTCTTACTGTATGACAAATTATGTGTCAAACATTTGTTGTTTATGAAGCAAACAATTTTGCGTACACGACATGCTTTCATGTCAATTGTACTAAACAACTTTTCAGGTGGTACTCGGTCTAATTTATAAATCAAGGATAGAATTCGTGAGGCTATCGAGGACATAGGGCGATTTGGTTACGGAAAATTTCATGAAAAGGATATGGTCCTGTATGGGTAGTCGTGGTGGCCATTTGGCTGATGTTGTTTTTTTTTATTATTATCCGATCATTTATCTCAAAAAATTTCATTATTCTTTGAATACCAAAATATCACCTCTTGTCGGAAAACACTGTATAAACCTCAAAAATCTGTAATTCAGTCTGACTGGGGTAAACGTAGTGGTATTAATTTATTTAGGTGATAATTTCAATATGTCGATTCGATATTATTAAAAACGCAGTTGAGCATTTATCATGTCTTAGCAAAAGCTTATTTATTTTCAAATTCCGATAGTTATATATCTATCCATAAATCAACGAAATCTGAATTAAAAATATAATTTAATTTAACTAAAAAGAAATACTATTTACAAAAAAAAAGTTATTATATACTATTCTTCCGTAAAGATGCAGATTATCAGTTGTTACCGCTCCCTCAAGAAAGGGAACACCTTTTGAAGATCCGCCTTCGATTTGCATGCCTCAAGCTGTGGTAATGTTTCGACTAAATTGAGTAAATAAATTTGTAACTGTTGGCGCCTCTCTTCGACAAAGCGAACATTCATGTTGCCGAAACGTTTTTTCGGTGGAAATTCCACCGATGATACTGACGGATGTGACTTCAGTAATGACTTGTGAAGTTTATTGAAATCGCTGTAGCGCCGCCAAAGCGACCAGTGTTCCAAATTCTGTTTCATAGTTATATGAATCTCATAGAGATGGTGACTGGATGGACCATGTTTAGGCTTGTTAAGCTTAACATGTGGTATTGTTATGAGAAAATTTGTTGCAAACGACGACGAAGGATCTATGCCAGAGTCTTCGAAATGTTTTTTAAGTCTTCGGATCAGTTGTCGGTTTTCCAAACTTAATTGCGCTACTCTCGTTTCGAGCAGGGAACATCTCTCGTTGGCCTCCTTCAATTCCAATTGCTGTTCGAGCAGCTTGGGATTGGTGTCTTCAATGCATCCGTTAGAAGATGAGTATTTACTACAGTGTGATGAAGTCTCACTTTTGCCCTCACCGCAATCTTGATCGTTAAAAGAGTTAGTCGACGATATAGATCCATTGAACTCTGATAAAGGCCTTTTCAAAAACTCTAACTCAGGCTCAATAGGATCATGTGGAGGTGTATCATCCAATGGGGCTAAAACTTCCACGTCCACAAAATTCTCTTCAGGTCTCACAGTACTACCACTTACCGCCAGATTTGTTTCATCTCGAATGTGTTTTAACAAGTCTTCTGTGGAATTAGTGGTTGCAATTGGCCTTTCCACTATTGTCGGGTTTCGTTTATTTTTCGGTTCGACTTTTATCGGAGTAGGAGCATATATAACCGGTTCATCCTTCATACAAATCTGGGTTTTAATAGACATTTCTAAGGAAGCATTTAATTCGGTCTTATCCACCGCCAACGCAAATAGTACAGGGTCCAATGACTTTATCAATTCCGGAAGTGAACTAGTAATCTTTTCATCCATTAACAGCGACCATTGGCTATAATAAGAGCATAGTGTCTGCCTATCGGATAACCATGTCAGGATGTATCTGTGTAGAGAATGCTCATTGAGTGAGGCTCGCACAAAAGACCTTCCCTTTCCCCATTTAGTCCAAGTTTGCTTCATCTGTTCAAACCTTTCCTTCTCATGTGGTGTAAGGAAGTTCATGCAAAAATCCCAAAAGTAAGTATCCGTAACTGGCGTCTTATTGGGGGTCTTGTTGCTAGAACCAGTAACTATTTCCTGCATATTTTGAAACAGACTAGCAGCGGAGACAACAAAATTGGTGGAATGTTGTTGTTTTAAACCATACTGAAAAGCAACATCCAACGTTTCACATAACTCAGCAACACACTCATCATCTTCGGCTGCCAATTCTTTGCGCCCGCTAAAGCGATTTTTGCATTCAGCTATCACAACTTGAAGTTTTTGGAAAATGTCATATTTTCGCTGGTGGAAAGTAGGCAGTGATGGTGACGAAAAAAAGTCTTCTGGTAGGGCAGAGTACTCCTCTTGTGCCGTACATTCATTGTGTTCTTTGGCGATATAGGAATCTTCGCTTGATGTCGAGTCCTCCTTTTGCGTAGTAGTCATTTTCCAGTAAATGAAGTAAATTAATGAATTACTTGCTGGCCCAATAAATCCATAAACTCACCCAGCTATCAGCTTCTTCTTTTTTATTTTTCTCTGTTGTAGATAGTGTTGCCACCATTATAAGATTTAATGATACGCCAGCTAGTGCTAACTTGCCAGATTTCGAATAAGTGTGTTGTGACACAGGTGACGTCATGGCTCGGAAGATAAAATGTTGACGTCCCCCCGCCTTATTCCCACCCATTCCCCTCTCTTGGATCAAAACAAAAATCATAACAAACACAAAAATAGTGAGACGGTCGACGCTAGTACACGTTCAAGTCGTTAAATCATTCAACAATCATAAGTCAAAGCGATAAGTTCAGTGAAAATAAAGCTAACAAAGAAAAGAGAAATAAATATTATAAAAAGACAATCGAAGGAAACAAATAAACTAAAAGGAATATATTTTCGACATTTAAACAAAAAATAAAATATCGAAATACAGGATAAACTAATTTTCTCGAAACTCTCCAAATTAGATTTTTGTTTTTTGTACTAAGAAAACAAAGTTGGCAAGTGTGTGAATTGTCTTTGTCTAACTTCATCGTCTAGTTTAACGATTTAAATAGATTTTATTTCTCACAAGTGAAAAACAAAGAAAGTCTAGTGCAAATTAAATAGTACCATATTTGTCATCGATAGAATCACCAAATTCATTTTTGGGGAAAACAGAACGCTCGCTGTTTGTTTTCAATGAACAGTTTAAGTACAGCCATTCGTCGTTATCCAAAGACCCTCTGTGGTGGTGTTGGCATATTGACCACGTAAGATAATTTTTATTTATTTATTAATATTACCCCCGCATGCATGTTCTATATACTTTCAAATACGAAACAATCTGTCGATATTCCCACAATGTATTATAAATTATCCAATACTAATTGCGATGAGAAAAGTCCATCTGTGACTGAAATGGATTTTTTACGATAATATTTAATGTACACATATTCATCCACTATATCGGACTTTTAATTTCAAGTATTAAACAGTTTATTTGAATCTGATCCTTATCATGACAAACAATCCAACTACATATGTATGTGCTGCTGATATTACAAATGACCTACTCCTAGCATTGTACTCGTAAGCATATATTTCTCATTTTCGAATGTCAGATATTCGGAAAGATTCGCACACCAACTTCAAAACAAAAACTACAGATATATATATATATATAATTACCTATAGGTATGTATGTATACATCCATACATAATCGTTTTCACGAATACACTCGACATTAATGAAAAGGGGGCTCGTCTCGATCGTGCGTTTTTTGGGATTCATTTGTAAATATCATTGGCTATATTTAATGATGACTACAAGATGCATCACATCTGAGTTCAAGAATATCGTCGCGATCGCCGCTTCCGCATATTTTGTTGACGAATTGTTTTTTCTTCTATGACGACGTATAATGTTGTTGTTTACAAATCAGTGTCTGCCGCTGTAAACAAATACGCAATAAATAGTTTTATCTCAAAAACAACAAAACAACAAATAATGTCAACAAAAACAAGCCCCTTTCAGTTTTGTAAACAACACTAACCAATCAAAATAAACAAAATTTCTAGTTGACGAATTTATCCTTACTACAGCCCGATATTAGAAGTCAATGTTTGTAGTTAGTTATTTTCTCCCAACACCACTATTTCTTGAGATCAAAACAAAACATTCGATTTTGTGAGAAAGAGATAGAGTTAGGTTGTTTTGAGGTTTTTTTCTTTTTCGCATAATAAACAATGAAGGCCAAATAATAACAAAAAATAAACAAATATCATGGGGGCATGGGTAAATTTTTAAACTTCGAAATATCAACACTCTTATCACACTAACAACCATTTTATTTATACATATCCATACATTATGGAGCTAAAGTCTACGTACACCACAATAATTCTCATTGGTAGTATTTTAATTCGTATTGGCAGGCTAGTAAGCCATCATAACTAACTAGTACAGTCAGTCAATATTATAAACATAATTGATCACCAATTATATGTTTATTCTATTATGCTACTAACATTTTTAATATGATGCTTTCCTCAAACTATTCAATTGAAAATAATATTCAATAGAAAAATAAATTAAATATCACAAAAAACTGGGCTTTAGAACCAACGAATTTTCACGTAACAGTTATTCAAATTTGATTGTAATACATACATATCTTAAAGAACTTCTTGTTTTCGGAATGGTTATTACTCACTTTTGCGTTTGAAGTTACCATGAATAACTAATAGATAAATTTATATATGTAAAAACTTTTTTTAAATAGTGTACTATATGTCACTACCATAAAATCCCACCAAAATACCCATCTATACATACATATGTAGCACATTAATTTAAGTAGTTTTGTGTAGAATATGTGTCATATACTTAGATCGTGTGGCGTGTTTTCAGAGACTACAACTATTGTTGTTATTTTGGTAAATAGCTGGGCATACACCCGATCTTCAATACCATTTTGGAAATGCGTCTTTATTTCTTTCTTTTCTATACCGAATCGTATCTTATCAATATTTTTTGCTAGTTTTTTTTTTAAAAAAAAAAAAAAACATGGTCACAGTAATCTAATAGCCAATTTTAATGTCTTACTTGCAGATGTGGCATCATTCTATACGATAAACGTAGAATCCAAAAATTCATTTCGAAAATCATTAACAATAATGGCGGTACCGGCGAAAAACAACTTGAACCTGATTACATTTACATCAAATACCATATCTACAGAGAGTCCATGCGTAAATTGAGAGAACAAGAAGAAGATGAAAAAAAATGGATAAGTGTCATAGTAAATCCCATTGGAAAATGGTGGAAAGCTGTGAAACATTCTGTTGCTTGGCGCTTACTGGATGTTGCCCAAAATGGTTCACATCATGAACGTCTTAAGGCAGTCAGACAGTTGGCTAGCATAGATCATTTGAAAGACTGGGATTTTCGTCATTTGGCACAAATATGTGACGCACGTACCGCTGTTTCATTGGCTCGCTCTGGTGCAGATACCCGCTGGTTTGTTCCAGTACATATGAAAGGCTGTATTAAAAATCCCAAGTTGGTATTATCAGAACTACATGACCTGCTTTCCCGTCTAAAAGCAAAATCTTGTGTGAATCATTTCTTTAAGAAATACTTTCCGGAACAGGATCCCGTGGTAAGTCAAAACCCTATGCACACATTTAATGATGTATTACAGGAATGTTGAATGTTTATCTGTTTGCAGGAGGACATTTGCGAATTTTTTACACAAGAACATCCCGTATCGTTTAATGTGCAGGAAACGGATATGCTAAAGGAGATTATTTCGTTCTTACACCACGTCACCAAAGAACCAGAAGTTTGCGAGCAAATAATTAAGGATGGCGGTTTGGTTCACCTTATGGAACTTGCGAAAATCTTCGCTGATGACAATGAAACTCTTTCAACGCTTTGCAAAGTATTAGCAAATATTTCTTTGGTTAAAGACAGTGTGGAAGATTTCTTTGTTAGTGGTTGGATAGGTGTATTGGCTGAATGGCAGCAGTGCCCTGATCTAAGACTACAAGTGATCTCCGCAAAGACCATGGCCAATCTCGATCACGATGATCCCAACTACACGGTCTACCCACCCAATGTTTACCCCTTACATCCACGTATGAGAACTCGTACTAAGCCCAAGGCGGACATAGTCTTTATACATGGTCTTTTGGGCGGTGTTTTCATAACATGGCGCCAAAAGGATCGTAAACCTACCGAATTGGGTTTATATGGTAAAAATGCTTTCTACACCAGCGAAACGGATGACGTTTTTCTAGTTGGAGAGCAAAGACGTTTGAATATGAAAAAGAATGGCAATGTCAAAAAGGAAAATACCACTAATGGAATACAGAAGACCGAAGCAGCTCCTGTTCGTTTGCAGAAGGACGCTGCAGTACGTAGTGTAAAACAGGATGAAAGGGAGGGAAGTTTAGAAAGAAGTATGTTGAAAAAGTGCCCTTCTTCTTAGTATAACATATTTAAAAGTGTTATTTTTTCAGGCACTGTCTTAAAAGCTGCCAAAAAACCAGCAAATAAACGTTTACAGATAAGTGATGTTGCTACAAAGGAACTAGTTGAGACATTACAAAGTGAAGCTGAATTGGATCCAGATTGGGAGGTTGTACATCCAGATGTGCCATTAGCAGCTAATGAGTCTTGTTCCGGTGAGTTTAGTGTTCCCGGCAACGAGTGGATAAATCAAGATAATGAAGAAAATTACACGAATTGTTGGCCCATGGAGTGGCTACCCGATGATCATCCCAATACTAGAATTCTTGGAATCGACTACACATCCGCTGTAACCGAATGGTCGGCAAATTTCACGAAATACTGTCCTTGCGAAAAGGGACAGGGTCATATAGATGTGAGAGCCAATTCTTTATTGGAACGTATTTCCATGTCGGACATAGGTAACGATAGACCCGTAGTATGGATTGGCCATTCCATGGGAGGCATACTAACAAAATTGATTCTGATGAACGCAAAGGACAGCCCAGATCCAAAAGTACAACAAATTGCAAAAAATACTAGTGGCATTGTGTTTTTGGGTGTGCCACACCGGGGCTCTCCCATTGCCAAATGGAAACAACATATGCAAATGCTATTGTCACCCTCCATAGAAGTGAAAGAAATGGAAGAAAATGCACCTCGCCTCTTGGAGTTGCACGATCGCTTTATGAACTGCCTTCATACTTGTTTCCGCAATATTAAAGTAGTAAGCATAGCCGAAGGAGCACCAACAATGCTGACTACATTTAAATTCCCCTTACGCATTGTAACCGAAGAATCGGCTCGCATAAATTATGGTGACTTCTATGTTTTAAAGGATGATCATCTAAGTCTCTCTAAACCGATATTTAGACAATCGTTCCTTTACAAACGCCTATTGCAAGTCATAGATGAAACCCTAAATGAAAAAACCGATCCTGTCATAAAACAGCAACTGCCTAACAAAAGCAAAGAAGTTCATTCACAAAAATTGTCGTCAACGCAAGTTCCAAGTCTAGTACAACAAGCAAAAGAAATTCTAAATTTGTTCCCTCAAATTGTATTTAAATTTTCAACGTGGTAGATGTTCTCAGCCAGTCACGCCATGACACCGTCGTCTGGGATGAAATCTCAACATGCGATACTAGTATATAATTATTTTTGGAGAATACCAAAAAGTTACGCACTAAAAAATCTCCGATGTCATACTTTCTATGTTTCCAAGATTCTCTCTGTAAATAGTATTACATATGTACTTAAATTCATTTTCTGTGTTGTGTATGCATGTACACGTATACATATAAGCATCGTTGTACCATTCCTCAAATCGAAAATAATCTCATCGAATCATTTCCCATTGTTTAGCTTTAGTGGAAATATAATTTTTTAGGAACTTGTCCCTTTTTTATGAGTTCTGTACTATTTTAATTAAGCGATAACCTGTTAAATTATGTTTTCCAAAACTGTATTCATCCGTGAGTATATGATATATATTTATAAAAATATATATATAAACTTGTATTTCCTACTTAAATCGTATAAGTGTGCCTTCGAATGGTGTATGTAGTACATACATTACAAACTATATTTTATAAGAAAAATATTTATTAAAAGCCAAATTGTAATTGTTTTTCAATAAATCTATTATTTTATACTAAAACTTTGGAATTTACTGAATGGATTTTCGAAATAGACTAATTTTCTTTGTTGAAGCAGTTCAATAAAACACATTATAGATCTTTCGATACATAGCGGGTGGTCTACCTAGTGATTTCTTTGTATGATATCTCTCAATCCTGGAACATCGACTCACCGTCGATCTCAACATGCACTACTGCTAAAACAGCTAAAATAAGGGAACTGTTGGTTCTTTCGAAGTAACCAGTGGTACTCAAAAAGTACCATTATCTGTTTAATGTGACATATGTCTCAACCTTTACGATTCAATGTAACGTGTGTGAACAAATATGTATATATAATCATTTCTATTTTATTAGGCCAACTATGTGGATATAAAATCAAAAAAATACAAAGTATACAAAAAATACAATTCGCCCACCGGGTCGCTTGCCTTTCATTTATTTATTTTTATATTATACAAAGCTATATATGGTTAATTAAACTATATTACCGAGAATCTATGATAATTTTTTAAAAAAAATTGTTGTTACTCTACTCTTCAGTCAATTCATTTGAATTTTGAGGTTGTTTTTGGGCCAACTTTTTTGCTGCCAAACGTTCCTGAGCTAATCGTCTATTTTCAGCTATACGTGCCATTTGTTCGGTCGATAACTGTTGCTTAGCAGCTGGTGTAGATGGCTGACTTGGAGGCAAAGGTGTTGCCAAATCACTTGTATCATGCATTCCTGTGTAGGGTGTTGACATGACAGCATTTGCTCTGGAAAACGAGGGTGTAGCAAAGGAAGATGTACTTGCCATAGAGGCATTTGCATTGGGTGGAGCATATTTTGAGGAATTAGTTGCTGGAGTTCGAGGTGCTATTTTTGAAATAGCAATTTGTTCATCCAATAACGCGTCGAATTCATCAAAAGGCTCGTCAGCTGGAGCACCAGCCAACTCGTCGTCATCGTCCGCAGCATCATTTACCTCATTATGATTTTTCATACTCTCCAACATACCTAGACGATATCGAGACATATGGGTTTGCAACGTTTTCTTTTTGCCTAGGCGTTCGATATTTGTAAGAACATCATCAAATTTATATGTAGGATACATTCTATGACCCCAATGTTGCAAACGTCTCATGACTTCATCAAGATCTTCCTTCTCGTTGCCTTTACCTTTGAATTTGATGTCACTAAAGTACTCCTCAATCGTATGTAGGCCTCTCTGTCCTCGTAGTGTTTCAACAGTTAGACGTGGTCTTGGGTTGACCACAGCTCTCTTTTTTGGTTGGACTTTTACTGCAACTCCTGTGCCGTCCTCCGCATCATTTCCATTGTCCTCCTCTTGCGCCTCATCATCACCAAACAATTGTTCGTTATCTTCTACATCCATTCCACCACCAGGAATATTTTCATTTAATAAATCATCGACTCCATCTTCGCCGAAAATAGACATTATTCATGTCGTAGAACACAAATAATTGTGTTTTTTTGTGGATATTGTCCCCCGTCCACTTTGTAGTGGGCAGCAGTGTGGAGTAAGTACGGGTTGCGCGATTTGTTCCTGGAGACACACAATCTCAGCTCTCAGAGTTCACAATGATAATGCTAGAAGATATAGGGAGGAGTATATGTAAATATTAATTATTTTCGTTTTTGAGAAATAACACCAGCAATATGATTTACCGCTGAAAATAATAAGCAAAATTTACCCTGTTTACACGCTGCAACTTGTCGGTGCGACGCGGAACAGGGTTCTGTGTGAGGAGTGTAGAGAAGCAAGAGAGGCAGCAAATGTTGCTTGAAATCAGTGATGCCAACTCTCGAACGAAAAAAAGCACCGACAAATTGAGAAATGGGGTAAAAACGGGTAAAATCTTAACAAAAAAAATTAAGAAGTCCTAAACACACATTTTCAGGCCATAAAACCGTTTCGATGTTTTTCTATTGGTTCTTTGGTTTTAAAACTTATCTCCGGCTGAATGTTTCCTAGTTGCATTGTCTTTTCGTTTTACTGTGACGAACTAAATCACTATAGCAATGACAGCCGGCACAAAACGACATGCAGATATCTGGAGCAGGGCTCAACCATTTATTAAAAGCAGGACATGAGGATTCATCTAATAAAACAAGTTATTGAATGTCTTCTTAAAATATTCTCAAGAATTTTGAATACTTACATTTCATTAATTTAAAATTTAATTTATATTCAGTATTAACGGACAGTTTTTTAGCTTTAATTTCTGTACCCTGATGCGCTATTAGTTTTTAAATGTGAAGTAAATTCTAGCAGTCAAAACACAGAGTTGTATGGGAGTGCAATAAACATACAGTTATGAATGCGTATCGTACCAAACCGAACACGATTTTGACTAATAGCGGGAAATTTTTTAGGAATTGCAAATAGATCTAAAAGCTCCGCGAGGAAATGTAAAAACCACACTAAATACCCGTTTTTTTAAAAAATGACGGGTACCGATAACAAAAAAGCACCAAAATGGATTTTCACGCAACTTTTGACGTTTCTGTCCGAACGTCTCATTTTTTTGACTAGTGATGGAAAAAAGTGTTTTTAAAAAGTACATTAATTCCTATTTCCGTACACACTGGTACTTTTTGATATTTTTAGAACTTTTCTCGAATATATAGTAAATATATAATATATATATATATATATATATATATATATATTCATATTGAAACAAAAATCGTATTAATTTTCAATAAGTTGTACACACAATGACAGACTATGGTACTAAAGTATGTGTATTTAATTTTTTGGAACTTTGATAATTCAATGATGTCTTTAATATGAATAGCTTTTTCTACAAAAAGGGTGTCATTTTATTTGTTTATTTCCAAAATTTAGGTAATTTGTTATCACCTCGGATGCCCGTAGAAGGTTGGAAACCGTTTGTATATTAGTTATTATATTAGTATATACCGATTTTTCGCTTTTATTCACCTCGAATAAATTGATTTCGTAACAATAATTACCGCGCGTACCTTTTTTTCGGTTTTCCCGGCAAACGGCACACCAGTGTTGCCAGAAATATGCAGCGATTGTTCGAAAAATTCAACACACTCACACTTTTTTTTTACCAATTTTTGCTAATAAACGGCCGACTGGACGGTAACAATTGTTGCGAGAAGTTACTCTCGCGACGACATTTTTCAAATCAATTTGTACATGTAGATCCTCCAATTTTCAGCTGTTTTTTTTATACTTTTCTCTTGTTTGGGCACTGTTACAAGTACTTTTCCAAGACTTGTAGTGATTTGTATAACTAAAGCAATATTTGGGTATACAAATCCTCTTTTTCGGATTTAGACCAGAAATCTATTACAATTTATATCACACCCGAGATATTTAATAAATCTTGCCCTACGAATTACCTCGTGTGAACTCTCCTATAACTCATATTTGGTTTGGCTTCCCAAATACATTTAACCAATCACTAACAAGCTCGCCTAGAAAATGCAAAATATGATTTGCAACACCACAAAAAATGGTGGAATCTCCGATCAGAGGAAGATGGAATGGAGGCATTGAATTTCTCAGCCACCACGCCTCCGCCGCCGACTGGAAAAAAACAGCCGCCGCCATCATCGTCATTGTTTCGGTTCGGTTCTCAGAACTTCATGGAATGGAAGAATCCGATATGAACGAAAGGAATGAATG
Organism: Hydrotaea cyrtoneurina; assembly: GCA_958296145.1. NCBI lineage: Eukaryota > Metazoa > Arthropoda > Insecta > Diptera > Muscidae > Hydrotaea > Hydrotaea cyrtoneurina. Next base: position 16,420,071 of record OY282514.1, on the reverse strand, counting down.
GAAGAATCGACAATAAACGAACATGATTGGAAGAATCAAGAAATCACCCCAACTAATTCTTTTCGTGTTGTATATTATTCGATTATTCGATTATTATTAATTGTTCTCTGATGCAAAATAAATAATGCAAAATAAAACTCCGCAAAAAAACAATAAAACAGAATTGAAGGTATAATAACATCTTTTGGATATTACATTGCTTTGGAAATTAAAATTTGCATGTGTGGCTACATTGCTTCGCTTCACCTTTGAGTGGAACTGGAACTGGAACGCACCCATAGAAAACGAAGTACTGCTGCTTCTTAAAAATGGAGGGCAAGTGCAACAAAGCGCCAAATAGTAATAATAATACAACAAAATATTTGGATCACGTTTATTGTCACACTGGCCAAACAAAATCTGGGTATAGTAACATGTCGGGTGGAGGTTCGGCATCGACGCCCAACTCTGATGTTTTGGCGCTTCTTAAGGAAAACAAGCAATTGAAGGCGATGTTAATTCTACATTTGGACTTGATACAGGAACAAAGTGATCAGTTGATGGCCAAAGATAAGGGGCTCATAACACAGAATGAGGAATTGGAGACACTGAGGACGCGGAATCATGATTTGGAAAATCATGTGCAAGATTTGCAAAAACAGCTACAGAGACAGATTAAAAGATGCGGTGAAGTCTCCACTCTGCCGCCTCCGCCATTGGCTAAAATACAATGCAGCAAATCCAGTCTGACAAATGTAGCAAATCTCACTCATTGCAATTCAACTGCGAATAAATCGACGTCGTCTCCCGGTATGCTTGGAGTGTCTAATATCATAGGCGAATGCAATGGCAAAGTTATAAGTAAAATCGTACTTCAAAGAGTACCGTCAGTACGAGGCAAGCGTCGCACACAAAGTCCACAGAGTCAAAGTTCAGATTCCGAGCATGAAGAAGACTACTACGACGAAGAACAAGAGCACTACGATGAAATTGAGATCGACGACGAAGAGGAGGAAGTTGATGACGATCAGGATCGTAGCATTCTTGAGCCGGAAGATGTCGAGGAAATGAATCAGGCACAGTCACATAATTCCAATACTCAGCAGCATTTGGATGATTTTTTATATGATACTGGTAACAGCACGGAAGATAGTAATGAAGTTCTGGCAGTACAAAGTAAACGCCTGAGATTAAAACAGGCAGCAAAACAATCTCTTGCTCTACCACGAGGAGCTAAACCCAGTGTTTCTCCAGCGTCGACTACTACTAATGACGGTCAAACAACATTTAAGGCGGTCACATCTGCGAGTTCCATACATTTGAGTGTACCCACCGCCGCACCCACTCTAAGTCGCGGCAAACAAATGACTATAATGCGTTGGCATGCCCCAGATTATCACTCGGACGAATCAGTTAGTTGCGATTCCACTGCAGAAACAGAAAAGGTACAACAACGAATAAATAATATTTTATACATAAATAATTTATGTTTATTTTAGCGATCTACGTCTGTGACATCATGCTCGCCACCTAAACCCTCGGCAACCACTAATGATAAGAAGCGATATCACCATACCCAGGATATGCATAACTCGCACCACCCTCGTCATAAAATAAGAAAATGCACTTATATCTCGACACCGCAGCTCTACAGCACGCGAGAATGGGAGGATGAGGCTTTTAATTGTGATTACGACTTTGAGGTTTTCAAATCTGAATCTAAGAATTTGCAAGCAGCTGATGCTCCCAAGTTGGAAATTCCTAAATGGACGGAACATGAGCTTACTCCTTCCTACTGCATTGAGGGCACTGAAGATTTGTCCGACGATATATTTTTCAAGAGGCATGCCAAACTGGAAGTGGATGAGAAGAGGCGTAAGAAATGGGACGTTCAACAAATACGCGAACAACGTCGTATAGAACGATTAAAGAGGAGACATTGTAAAGATGAAATTCAGCATGCTCAGGAGTCCACATCCTTACAGAGCTTTTATCCGACTACGGAAAATCTTCAAACAATATGTTTTGTGCACGATTTGCCAGTTCAAGCATTTGGGGAAATGATTCCACGAATAACAACGGGAGCAACTGGGGAACGGAAAGATTTCCTCTTGCCTTGGTTGGATAAAGTACAATTGCAAAACACCAAGGACAATAAGAAACCAACAGTGACTACTGTGAGCTCTGCGCGAGAGACTACCACACCACTACAGACTCAACATCAGCAAATCTTAAACTCATCATTTGTTCTGCTTAAGAAACGAAAAAGACAGCAAAGTTCTATTTTTGGTCCGTCACACCATACCCCACGACAACGCAGTCTAGCAGCTAAATTGACGGGGGCAACTCTTCCAATTCCTCAAAATCCGTCTTTAACAGTACCCAATACAACCGCCAGTTCCACCATTTTTACCACCTGCACAACTCCGTTAACGGCAACCACTACTACTATAAATTGTAATAATAATTCAAATCTAAGGACATAAGTTTCCCTCATTATACGTAAACCAAAATATGACCCACACACTTTACTTTAAGAAAAAAGTAGGTTATTTTTTTTTTGTAAACTTTATAATTTATTTTTTTTGCATTATATTTTTTGTGTATGTTTAAATTTTATTAAGATGAAACAATAATGATACAAACAAGATAGGTAAAGCTTGAACCGAAGATAATTGTGATATAAAGATCTGTAAATCGATGGATAGAAGTTGTAAATTATGTTATTTTCTCAAAACCACAATATTATAGTGAATATACAATTATGTATGTAGTTGCACAATACACGAATATATTTATATATATATTGTATATAGAATTTGATTTTAAAAATCTCCTTAGCTCCAGATTATGTAAATAAAATGTGAAGTAAATATATAGAAAAGAAAAGTCGACTGAAAAATTATTTGTTATGTAATTAAACAGCCGATACAGAAGATAAAGAAATTAGAAAATTTTCTATTAGTCCGTGGAATTGCGGAACGACATTGTGTTCAACTGAACCAGTTATCGAAATTTTGGTATGAAATTGTGTGTTATTTTAACATTCTGTAAATTATCATCGTGAATATGTAGCCAGACCTTTACTCTAATTAAGGGTAGAATTTGTATCTCAATAGCAGCAGCCGTTATAGAGTTATAGCGCTTACAGTTTGAGCCACATGTAAAAAATTCCCTATCACAAAATTTCTGGTCGTCGGGTAACAAACAATTTAGAATTGCGTGTTTTCATTGGTTGGTGGTTTGGTATGTGTGTTCGTGTAAATTACACTGCAATTAAAAGCATACTTTAAGGCTGAAATGTTTATATTCGGCCCTAACACTATGCTTTGAATTGCTGTCAGAAAAAACAAAGATAAATAAAGGTACCGCAAATTTTCTGATACCAGGCGCCCAGAAATTTGTAGTAGGTGGTTTTTTGTGTCATTCAAATAACTCGGTAACTACTGTTGCTATTGAGATAAAACTTTTACCAAGAGTTAGAGAGCATTCGCATGTGTATAGTATAGTTTGCCTACATATTAAAATTTAATGACATTTACTACACACATATAATATGTGTTTATAGTTAATGTATACACAGCGATAGACAAATTTACTGATACCCGGTACCCATAAATACGGATTATTTTGTGTGTGATCTAATTTAACAACTCCATAGATCAAGAACATCGTTAGAGGGTTTGGATTCTATACACAATTTAGTGTCGGTATCCCATTCCGTCATAAAAAGATCTTTTAATGATCAGAATTTAATTTATGTTTCCAGACATTGTATGATCCTACCAAAATGTTAATAATACGATTTCCAAAGCATCTTGAAATAAATATCCTTAAAACGTTTCCAGTTCCCAATAAAACATACTAAATAGATGGGTTTTTAATGCGTAAATATTCATTGTTATAAAATACAATTTCTTAAAATTTAATACTTCGATTAGGCAATAACTGCCAATATATGATGTTGTACATGTGTAATTGACATTGAGAGGAAGGACAATAATTATTGCTGATATTAAGTAAAATAAAAAAATGTTAGTAATATAAAAGCAAATAACAACAAATAAAAACACGGACAATCTGAAACAATAATTATAAAAGCAATAAACATACAGAGATTATTAAGATTTAAAAATGGAATAGTTGGTTCATTTAACACTCTGAGTCAGGTACTTGTCGGCTGTGTTCTTCCATATTTCATCAATATTATCGAATTGATCTCGCCACAGCTCTTCAATTAATTTCCAACCTTGTTCCTGTGTGACTAAAACGTACTCATTGGACGGATCGAGTGAATTTGTATAAGTACCCATTACGAGACTTTGAGCCAAACGAGCACCAACGCAGTATTTTAAATACTGCTTTTCTTCTGAGCTTAAAGGACATACCGCCTCAAATCCAGCTAAAAAGATACCGCCACTTTCAAGATTTTTCGCTTGAAGGCACATATAAGTGAGAGCAATGCCAACTTCAAATATAATCGGTGATTTGTTCGTATCTCCAAAATCAATTATACCTTTGACTTTATAGTCTTTCTCATTGGCACAAGGGCCGACGATGAGGTTTTGCTCATTAAAGTCACCATGTATTATTTGCATTTCAAAGTTATTCAACTGACTGATAACTTTTAATTCAAACGATTGTACGATCTCTTCTACCATAGCTTTGCGAGAGTGATCTTTTAAGACATACAGAAAGTCTTTAAGTTTAGGCACAGATTGTAATTGCCAAGCGCTCTTGTGAGTTTCGTAAGCATCATGTTGATAATTCTATATTTAGATTTAAATAGAGTTGGCATTAATTGCTTCAATAAAATGTTTTATATGTGCATTAAGGTGTACTGAAAAACAGTTTTCATCGAATTTTGGATCACATGACGACGTTTTTCGGTACTGCCTAATGTCCATGTACTGATAAATACCTTTAAAGCTTTCAAAATGTTTGCTAAATATTCTCCGCTTTGATATAGTAGGTAATTTGTTACTGGTACTTCGTGAAACATTTTTCCTTCTATAAACTCCAACAAACGAACAATATGTTCAACTCCATTTATATTCTCTACCGAGTAATATTTACCATTAACATTGGCTATGGGACGTGGACATTCAACCTGTTGTTTAGCTAAATAGAATGAACTGTGTAAATACCAAAACTAATGTTATGTAGCTAACAATGGAATATGTGAGAACAAGGGTAAATTATGGTTTTCACAATGTCCGGTCAAGAGCTAATCAACAGTTATATCAGACAATTTGTAGATTTTTAATTTGCATCAACAACAAATACACAGAACAAGCAAAAGTGTATGTAAAATTTTTTTTAATCGACAAATTTAAATGGCGTGATTACATTTTAATAATAAATTTTTTTCATCAACATCCCGTTTACGGATAAATTGTGCCCAAATTGTCTAAAGCCGTCTTTGGGGAAACATTGATAATAAAATACACTAATTTGAAATTATTAGTCGGGTATCAGCACTCTACATATATTAAATTCCTTTCCTAATAACGTCTATTACTGCTGGTTAGCTCTTAATCACAAATTTTAAAAATTACTATTAAAATCATAAACCTATCTTACCTAAATAAAGCATTAGTTGATTTTGGGCATCAACAAATTCAGCTTTCTTTGAATCCAACGCGTTCAAAATTTTCAAAACATAGCCATGAGGCCAATGAGATACTATCAAAGGGTTTTTTATATTACTGTAATGGAAAAAAAAAGTAAATCGATAGAGGGTTAAAATTTAATTAATTTTGTGTCGACTTCAGCATATTTTCAGTCTAAGCCACGAAGTCGTTCGCATGCTTTCAAACAGCTGATTTCAAAGCCACTAAACAGCTGTTTGTCTCTAAAAAATCATGTAAACGTTCTCGTTCCATTTCACTCGACATCGTGGCCTAAGCTGTTTTTATGTTTTGATTTCCTGAATTGATGTTATTATTTTCAAACTCACACTGGGTAATGTGCGAAACTTCTATTATTGATTTGACGTTTTATGGCTATAGTACAGTTGAGTCCGGTTATAACAAACTCCTAGGTACACGACGAATTAGTTCGTTATAAGCGAAGTTCGTTATATCCAGGGTAAAATGGGGTAGAAGCAAAACTCTTGGGACTTAAAAAGTGTCCGTTATAGACGAATGTTCGCTATAGCCGGTGTACGTTATAACCGGACTGGACAGTATTATAAATTGAAGATCATGAAAGCATGTCAATATCTCTAAACTATGGTTTGCGACATAAGATGTGTTAATACATTGACACAATGTTAATTTTAAATTCCTATTGTATGGTTAATAATTTTTGAAAAGAATTAGTATGTAATTTGTAAAATCGTTATGCTGAAAACATAATATTAATTTAAATATAACCCTTAAAAAAGTAATCTAATTACTATTATATTATTATTATTTAACAGCCTGTGATGCAGCTATCAATAACCACACACCAGTGTTTTGCACAAATACGTTGTGTCTAATATGACGTTAACAGCTGTTTAAAAATAACACAATTCATCAACTAGCCGGTAACACCTTAAAATATTAAGGCAATATGGTAACCTTTCTACCATCCCGCGCAATTTTCTTTTGCCAAAATCAAAACATAACAAAAAACATAGTTTCAATTTATAAGTCAAAATGGGTATTACGGGTTTGATACCATTTCTGGAAAATGCCTCAAGCTCCGTCCATATATCTTCTCTGCAGGGAACTTCTGTTGCTGTTGATAGTTATTGTTGGCTACATAAGGGTGTATTTGCTTGTGCAGAAAAGTTGGTAAGAGGTGAAGAAACTGATATATACCTTCATTATTGCATAAAATTTGTGGAAATGCTCTCAAAGCATAGAATAAAAATAATAATGGTATTCGATGGCAGACATTTGCCTGCTAAAGCTGAAACGGAGCGAAGGAGGCGGGAGGCTCGTCAGGAAAGCCGAAAATTGGCTAAGGAATATTTGCGAAGCAATGATATAGAGAAGGCAAGATCCCATATGAGAAGAGCTGTTGATGTCACCCACGAAATGGCATTGCGACTAATCAAGGCTTGCCGTGAACGTGGAGTTGAATGTATTGTTGCGCCCTATGAAGCAGATTCCCAAATGGCTTGGTTAAATAAGCAGGGTTTGGCCGAATACATTATCACCGAGGATTCTGACTTAACGTTGTTTGGTGCCCGAAAAATTCTTTTCAAACTTGATCTACAAGGCAATGCTCTGCTAGTTGAAAACACAAAACTACATTTGGCCATGGGATGTAAACCAGAGAAGTACACATTTGATAAATTCCGAAGAATGTGTATATTATCTGGCTGCGATTATTTAGACTCTTTACAAGGCATAGGTCTAAAGAAGGCCTGTAAATTTATGCTGACCACCGGAGAAGACGATATGGCGAAAGCACTTAAGAAAATGCCACAGTATCTTAAAATGAAGCAGTTGGATGTTAGTGATGAATATATTGAAAACTTTTTAAAAGCTGAAGCAACTTTTAAGCATATGTTTATTTACAATTCCTTGGAAAGGAGAATGGAAAGACTTCATGGATTGGACGAGTTTGGAACAGATGAAAGACATTGCAGCAATGCCGGTTCATTGCTGGACGACCAAGACCTAGCATTTCAATTGGCTTTAGGTAATATAAATCCGTTCACTTTAAAACAGCTGGATAATTGGCATCCCGACAAAGATTGGCCTGATACGGGCAAAAAGCGGGTAACATCTTTAAAACATCGAAGTATATGGAAGTCACAGAACAGTTCCCAGGACAGCAACGAAATTAAATCTGAGGAAAAGTACGTTGGTGCTATTTTTAAGTTTAAAAAAATTCAATATAAACACATGGCTGACATTGAAATACAGGAAACTTTAGCGGTCGAGAAATCCAAACTTGAAGAGTCTGAAGTATTTTCTATGTATAGTTATGCAAAGGAACAATGTAAACGAAAACGGCAGCACTCGGATAGTAGTGATGGAGGAGAAGAAACAGCTAAGGGCGATGTTGATAAAACACCGTCAAAATCACACAATCCTTTTGCTGTTAACAATGAGGCCCTGGAGGATAAACCAAAATCTCCAGTCTGTACAAATAGATCACTATTGAAATTATTGAGTCCTCATAAAAATGCTACTGAAAACCACATTAATAAAGTGGCTGTGGACATAAAATCACGTTTTTTCGCTCAAAATATAAAACATGTAGTAAAAAGGCCATACGCAGCACGAGACTTAACAGAAGAAATGCTTCAAATCGAAGATAAAGCGAAAAAATCAACAGAAATTCAACAAAGACTGTACGATTTATCGCCAAAAGCCGAACCAGAAGAATATAGACTCAGAAATGCAACTGAAACATTAGACAAAAAATCTGAAGAATTAGTAGAACGAATCGAAATTGTTGAAAGGAAACCATCTGAAATCGAATCGTCACCTACACCTTCATTCACTCCAAACGACGACATAGTAGAAATATTATCGGATGCAATGGAAGAGGAAAACAGCAACATTTTGCATACGTTTAAAAAGTCACAAGAGTCCCAGAAATCTGCCAACAGCCTCCTTACTGGTCAACGACGTTTGGGTCTATCTAAGCCCAAGAAAACACAAATGTCTTCTGGGAAAAAAATTAATAAGAAGATATCCACAAATGACTCGAAACAATCCACGCTAAGCATGTTCGGTTTTCAAAAACGTCCCACTTTAAAGAAAATCTAACAAAATATTTTAGTAATTAGTATTTATAAAATATGTTATGGTCTATTAAGTATTTATAAATTGTGTAATATAACCTCGTCTGAAAACAGCAATCAACTGTTATCGTTGATGGCTTAATTTTTTGTGTAATTAAGTGTTACTTACGGATCTTCTCTAATAAAATAGTTGCGATCATCATATGATATTAATTCTTTCATTTCTCCAATTGTTATGCCATATAAACGACGTAATAAACTTTCAACATCTTCATTCGTAACCTTGGGTTTGATATCAGATCCCGGTTGGAGAATATCACCAGCTCCATCAGTCTCTTGTTCCGATGGCTTTTTGGCGGTTTCGCCCTCGTTCTCATTGTTATTGAACGTATTTTTTGATGTTGAATCGTAATTATGATTCAAAGTATAAGACTTGCGTCTGGATATACTAGTTAATTCGACATTATTCCAGGTGTCATCCATAGTTTTCAGATATAGTGCTGCTAATTACTCTTAAGAGTTTCTGTAATAAACAAAGATGGAATGAATGGATAAAATTGATTGCTAAATTTTTTATTATTTGGTTTTTCCAAGTTTAAATGTTTGACTATTACCAGATGGTAATTCAAGGACAGTGACGACCGCAAGGTAACGCCGACTTTCAAAAAACAAACTCTTTAATTAATCACGCTTTAATTATATCGTCCAGTATGTATCAAATACATACAAAAATATCGTCACCAAAAATGTCCAATAATGAAGAAAACCAAATCGGATTTTTTTTTTTGATTCTGGTGAAATGTCTGCAAAATTGTACACTTCAGTATTCAAAATTTACAGTTTCTTAGCGAACTAACAACAGTGTTTTGCTTCTCCTGTAATATTTTGAAAATGCTTGTTATGTCATTTTGGATTTCTGGTGCCGATATATGGGAATTATATATTTCGTTTGTGCTCCCGTTGGAGTTTCATTAAAAGGTCTCCCTACAATCAATCAAACTGCTTCCATCTAGTCATTCAAAAATATACTCATTTACTCAAGTGTACTTAATGCTCGATTGTTCTTTTGTAACACCAATTAATTTTTATTCCGACAATAACTCAATTTATTCTTCAATCAATTTGTCTTAATTCAATTGGAAGTGTTCAGCACGAGTATGTGTTATCAACATGCTACTAACTAAGTAGATCTGGGCTGGAAGTTATAAAAATGAAACTGACTGACGGCCACAATTCCACACAGTAGTCAAACAATCAAAAAGTCGCGAATGATAATTCGCAAATAACAATAATATATGCATAAAATACGCTCTTCGTTTGTCTCGCTTTTACAAGTATTTTTTTGTTTGTTTAAGCTGTTCGTTTTCATTTACCCTACACAATTATATTGACGGTATATTAAATAAGGCATTACGTTTGTAAGTATTTCTCTAAACATTCCATAATGGAACATATATCACATCAGTGAGTTTTCGATATACTCACTGACAGATATCGAATCTAGCTCCGAAAGACTAATACTTCTACTATAGTAGTTTGAATTGCTTCAAGATCTCAATTTGCTCGTAAAGTCGCTGGAATTTACTAGGTAGAAGATGTTTAGAATGATATAATTGTTCGAAGCAGATCTTGAGTAATTTTAATATCCATAATCCAATTATATTCCTCATCTGGCCATCGTTAAGGTTTAAACATACGGAACAACAAAATTAGAATAAACCAATCAAGGGCAAATGTTACTAAAAATATGCAAATACTCATAAATTATAAAGTTTTGTAGAGTATAGTCCGTGACGATAAGATAAATCGTTACATCCATCACACATGCATGTACAATCGTTGTGGTAGGAAATTGCATTCTAATCATATTAGAAAGAATAATGCTGATCTACTTACAAATTTCAATTGTTTAAGCGAACTTTGAGCAAGATAGAACGTTATCAATCTTTATTAACCAGAGATACGTCGAATACATAATCCAAGGCATGTATGTAGGTGTAAATCTATTGTAAATTTGTATGCATACAAAGGCAAAATATACATCAGTTGCATTATTTTTACCTTTTATTAACGGGCTAATTACTTTATTTGTTATTGAACTAAACCACTAAACGCTTACCCGACACACAGAGTTTCTCTATATAACTGAAAAAAAAAATTAAAATAAAATAAACAATAACAAGAAACATGTGATCAAAAGTCTCTTCTTCTTGACAGAAACAGAACTACGTCTTGTTGCCACATTTTAGTGTTATAGAGGGGATTTTTCGTAGGTTGTTCATTTCGTAGGTGTTCCATACGATAAATCCCAACAAAATAATGGCAATCTATCTATAAAATTACGTCGTCGAAATTAAAGAAAAATATTGAAGAAGCTTTATGCGATATATATTTGATATTTGTAAATTTTGTAAAATAAGACCGGTAATGTATAAAATCCCGAAACGTACAACCCGAGAATTGATTGACATGTAAATATCGATAATTAAGTGGCAACAGTGGAGCAGAATAAAGTCTTTTTAATACAAGAATCCAACTAACTTAAAACATAGCCGTCTAAATGGATCAATTATATATAGAAATTGAATTGAGTAGGAATGGAAATGCTGAGACTGACATTTTTACCACAATTCCATCATTTACTGCACTCTATGTTTATCTTTATTTGGACAATCCGGAAAATATAAAACTCAATTTTGTGCTCGCCAAACTTTCAAGTGAAAGTGGGAAGGTTAAAATACATTCAGAATCGTTGAAACGTGAACTGACCGATGATAGAATCATATGCAAGGACACAACCGATCAACAGGCTATTCTTGATCTACGACTGCCTGTCTACGGTAAGGATGGAGACACATTTATTGCCGGAATGTGCGCTGTTTGTCGTGAAATTATATTGAAACAAAAAACTGATAGCGAAAAACGCAAGTTATTGGGTTTTAAGGAAAGTTGTTTGCTGGCTCCTGCAGAGGCTTCGATTTGGACACGGTTTTGTGAAGTAAACATAGTACAAGCTCTAGCTAATGTCCTGAAATGTATGGAGAACAATGTTGCCTGCATTGAGCTGCCCGTAGAATGTGTTAGATTTGAGAATCATATGAACGAGCCCGTTCGAATGCATAACATCTATAAATTGGCACGGGAAAAAGCCAATGATGACGAGTCACATGAGAATGGTATTGGTCAGAAAGTACGCAAGAACAAAGTTAAAATAGAATGTTCTGTACCGAAGGAACAATTAGATATTGAGCATAGGTTTGCTGAAGGAGTATCTTTCACTATTGCTGATTTAGTACTTTATCCGTGTATGCGTTTAATGTATCACTGTTGTGGAGGAATGTTGGAACATTTTCCATTGACAAAACAATGGCTAAAAGAGGTTTGTTAGTTCTTATTTTCATGTGACGTTGTATGTACTTATTTGTTGTTTTAATTTCTTTAGATCGACGATTTTAATTATAAGTGTCATCAAGTTCTTGACGACTGCTGTATTTTTCCCCATACTGAAGAAATCCCAAAGGCAGACAATATGAAAATACCTGAATGTGATGCCTCAAGCCTTTACAAAAGTGACCCTAAAAGATATAAACCCCGCAATCGTATATTCACCGAACAAAAAGAGGTTGATTCTGCTCTTACCAAGTTACAGGGATTAGGTATAGATTTTAGAAGTGACTCAGCATCTACCTACGACCAATTTCTCATCGACTGGCAGCATATAGAACCATCACACGCGAAAAGTTCTGCTTTGCCCCTTGATCGATTGGTAAGAAAACGTCGTCAATTGGAAAATTTAGCAAATGCTGTAATATCGTTGTCCATATCGGGCAACCGTATTGTAGATTTTTGTAGTGGCACTGGACATTTGGGAATATTATTGGCTTTACAACTACCGGAGTGCGTGGTGATTTTACTGGAAAATAAAGCAATATCATTGCAAAAAGCCAAACAGAGGGCTGAGGATTTAAATTTGAAAAATTTGAGATTTTATCAATGTAACATTGATTATTTCGAAGGATATTTCGACGTGGGTACTTCCCTACACGCATGTGGGACTGCAACTGATATTGTGTTGCAACAGTGCCGAAGAACTAGAGCTAAATTTGTATCTTGCCCCTGTTGTTATGGATCATTACAACCAATGCCTCACATAACGTACCCGTTGAGCGAAAAGTTCAAATCTGTTCTAACAGAAACAGAATATATGTATATAGCTCATACAGCAGATCAAGCCCATGCTTTAGGCACATTGAATTGCACACCTGAGACGACTAGGCAGGGACAACTGTGCATGGACATTGTGGACACGGACCGAAAATTACAAGCTGAGGAAGTTGGTTATAGTGTGACGCTTACAAGGCTGAAACCAGAAGATTGCACACCGAAAAATCGATTGCTGGTGGGCGACTATCAACCAAAAAAATGACCCATTCGGATTACAAGTTTTTCCTATTATCACGAGTAGTAAAATAAGTAATTTTTTTAAATAAATTCTATATTATTTTTTTACAAAAAGAAAAAGGACTCATTCTGTGTAAATTTACTTAAGATCGGGAAATTTAAAATTAATATACCCCGCCACGCAATGCCAAAACCAAATGCAAAACAGATCCTCCCTGAACTTTGTAGTCAGCTGCGGTTTTGTCATCATTCCTGTGGGGGTAAGATAATAAAGAGCATTATTTCACATAAGACGATGTTTGGGTATCAAGGCCAGAAAACATACATTTGCTTTCCCGAAAAAATTAGGCGCTGTTGTTGAGGTGGAATACCTTCTTTTTCTTCTACACGCTCCTTAATGCGGTCTACTTTGTCTGTCGGTTCAATATCGATTTCAATTTCCTTTCCGGTGAGAGTCTGAAAAGAACAGTTGGGTGATTATACTTTGTAGTTTCATTTTGAACTAAAACTTCATAAAATATACCTTAACTTTGATCAACATGTTTGTATTTTTATATTTAAGAAAATCTGGGGTTTGTGCAAAATATAATTTCACAAATCCCTCTCCAATTTTTGCAAATAAACTATAGCGATGTAGCTGTTAGCTTGTCATTTGCCGAAATCTGCTAACAGGGTGATACAAATGTTTAGAAAACACAGTGTTGCCAATACAAGACTAACAAATCACATTTGTCCGATTAAGAGTCATCACATGTGAACGACTCTATGAGTGTCGCATAAGGTTGTTGTTGTTATATCACCTACGTTTCGACATTTGAATTTTCATCTACATCCTCTGGATCTGAGTTGCCTGTGGTAAACTTCAGGAATCTGGCCAGGACCTCATGTGAGATACGATTTTTACGCAGCCAGGTGGCTGTGGAATCGCAGTAAGGTAGAGATTAAACAGTGAAGAACACCCCGTTTAACTCTACGGGGTTTGGACTTTTTGTTTTGAATTCCACATATGACTAGCGTCCACTCATATAATCAACGATCCAACGTTTCAAGCTAACCGGAAGAGCATGGCATGGTTGACGATTTCGAATCTCTAATTTTGAGAAAAACCATATTCTGAACCGAATTTCTCCCAACCTTTTTTTCAATCTAAAAAATGAAAACATCATCTTCTTCATATGCAACATTTCAGCGAAATCTATTTTTTTTAGTCTGCAATACAGCGTATAATTCATAAGCCTTATATCAGTAACTTAATAATACATTTACTGTTATTATGAATTGCGTTTAAATTTATTGTGAAACCATTTCACCTTTTTTATCCAACCAATATAGGATATCGAATGATGAAATTTATTTGAAGTTATCATTCAGTTTTTATAATACAACCGTGGAGTTCATACTCCTACTAGGGACATTGAATCCTGTTTAGTGTTGATGCAATTGCAAATAAATCCTGCAGAGAGGATGAGGGTTTGCTTGTAAACGAATTTGGTTAAGGAATGAGGTTTATTGTAGACTTATTTTCATGGTATGAATCATCGTATTTCCATGAGGACAAAATAGAAAGCCTGACAATAGTATAATTTTCTAAAAAGAGTGAGATTTTTTAGTCGTAAAACTACTGTATTTAGGTGGTATAATATCCCTACTGAAGATATGCCCAAATACTCTGGAGTTTTTTTTTTTTAAATCGACAACGATTTAAATGTAGACCAAAGTATTGGCAGATGCAATTTAATTAGGAACAATGAACAGTGGTCATTTTCTAGACAGTTCATTATTTTGGTGTTCGAGTAGTTTAGATTATATATTTGTTTTTTTTATAGTTGTTAACTATTGTATGAAAAATGTTTGATGGTCTTAGCCAGTACCGAACCTGGGTTCTATTCGAGTGATAGTCGCACACACTGCCTACCACACCACTGTCGTGTGCAATACACTGTCCCAAATCATGACTAGCCACAGAGTGTGTAACACCGGAAAGTACGAAATCGAAATTTCAATTTCAGTGGTCTGCAAATGTTGAAATTGTAATGTACATATGTATATTGTTGCATTAGAATTCGCATGGGTATGACATATCAAATTACCAAACACGATACCGATTATAAGTTAGAGGTTGTATGACATAGATTTCAAGTGGTTCAAGTAAAATGGAGTCGGGAGTAAAACCGTATCATATAGATATCACCATAACAACACATTCATTGTTATCTAGATGAAATTTTGTTCTTGTTGCCGAGCTTATTGTGAGCGTTTGACTTCGATGCTATATTTTTAGTTGCGGAGCTATGAGAGTATGACTTTGATGTGGCCTCGTTAAGATCTGAAACTTATTTAGGTCACTTAGATAAATTGTATACACATGTTTACAAGTTTTCTCTTACGACATATGTCTTTTCGAAGGTGCCACGAGTTAGTATAGAAAAAAGATTTTTTAGACATATTTTTTAAAACTTAAAATGACTGGTCGGACCACAAATAAAAATATAATATCATTCTAAGGACCCGTATTAATATGCGATCAAATCTTTGTAGAGGTGAAGTCTTCATGCGAATAAATTCTACCGGGTGTCATTAAGAGTAACAATATAATTCAGTTGCGTTCCTGCGCTTTTTAACACGATTCATTTCTTGTGACCTATTATATACAAAAAAGCGGAACTTCTTAATATACTTCAAGTCACTATCATAAAAATATCACAATCACTGAAAAATGAATAAGTAATTACGAATGTACGTCGCTCTGAATCGATTGGATATCTGAATCAATTACATATTGCAACTTAGAATTTATAAAGTTCACATTTAGGAATATTTTTGATTTAGGTAGTACGAACGTATGTGAAATATGTATATTAGGGGGGTCAATTTGTATGGATCGAAAAAAAGTCACCAAGCGGTTATCAAAATCGTAATCTACGATGAATTCTAAGAAAATTTTCCAAAGAAACCATGTGTCTAAAATCAAAATCGAGCTTCCGATTTTTAACGAGAAAGTTTTCGTCCGTCTTTCCGTCTGTGGAAAACACGCTATAGTCCACAATAATAATGCTAAGGAGCTGACATTTTACAGAAAGATGTCTTGCTGTGAAGGTTAGGTCAAGTTCGAAAACGGGTTGGAAGGCTTTGTATTTTAAGTTATGTTACCTCTCGCCTCATTAAAATTAAAATAAACAATTTTGCGATGTTTTGAAAATATCACACTTTTTATTTCAACATTACTTATTTTTAAGGTCTTTCTTGCTATCGATCCTAGGTGTTACATTTCGACTTTTAACTGTGACTGCCATAACACCATCGCGATTTTTTTCAATAGTTCGACGTGAGACTTTAGTCAGTAGTTGCACAAACCGCTCGGTTCCTTGAATGTGTAGAGGAATGTTTGGATCCGGAAGCGGTGGATCGTCAAATTCTATGTAATTGAGCAAGTGTTCATAGGGTATGCTTGCAGTGAATGGGGGCTCCGATAAAATGCCATCGTTATCTAAGTTTATCATGTCGAAGTATTTAGTGCAGTTAAAATTTATAGTGGGCTTTTTGTAAACTCTTAATTTTGTTGGGTCGTAAAGATTTTCACGATAATGTAAAATTTTTTTAAAGCCATTCCGCGCACTTCCTTTCTGTTGTCAAAAATCATTGTTAGAAGCACATTTTCTGAGTGAGCAAAATATCCGTTATTTTGAACAACATTATTTACAATTTCACGCAAATTTTGTGGCAAATATTGCGTGGAACAAATAAATTTATATAAGAGTGCACTTCCATGTATAACTGAATCGTAATACTTTACATAAAAATACATTGGTACGTAAACTTTCATGACATACGTTGCTAATTTTTTTTTTCTGATTTCTAATTATCTCTTTTTTCTACACATAAAACGAGAACTTTTTTAATACAAAAATTTCATAAATATTTAAATTTTTTTTTAAAGATCACAACGAAAACTTTCTCGTTAAAAATCGGAAGCTCGATTTTGATACATGGTTTCTTTGGAAATTTTTCTTAGAATTCGTCGTAGATTACGATTTTGACAACCGCTTTGTCGAGAAAAAAATTGACCCTACCTAATGTATATTGTTTTCTTTTTTCTACATTTGTGTTATATAGGGTCAATAATTTGACAAAGTTTGTGTTAAATTGTTTTACCTAGTGTATTATTTAATTAAATTATATTAATTTACAAACTCCAGTTTTTCTTTATACTTCTGTCGTTAATCCTGTGCTCGCCAACTAATTATTTCTAAAGCAGATCGCTATATGGATAATTTATTTCGACTAAGAATAGCCATGTTATTTATCTCGCTGTCCAATACATAAAGCTTCTTTAACTTTGTCTTCTTTTTTATTTGGAAATTGTAAAATTTGATTGTTCATTTTATAAATCTTATTTTTGTTTTTAATACTTATAATTTTGGGTTCTGTTCTAGGCGGAGAAGCATATGTCTTTCTATCTCTTTATTTACCAGGGTAAATATTTTTTTGATTCTTTTTATATTTGTAATTTCACTGATTTTTTAATGTAATTTATATTATTCATCTGAGAAGTTGTATTCTACATTACTTATTTTCCCTTAACATGAAGGAACAGGCGGGGAACTTCTCTCGAATCAGTAAGTTGTGTACACTCTCTGACCGGGAACTACAATTTAAAGCAGGTTCCGAACGGCTAATGCTTTTCTAGAGAAGTTTTACATGGCTTAGAGATTACTCTCTTACTCGTAAAGTCGCCCACACTTACGAGGTGGAAAACAGCGGCTGAGTTTACTTGGCCGTCCACTGTATTCTACACACTAGAGTAATTTTTATTTTAATTTATAAAAAATTTCCGTGGCAAAATTTGAGCAAATAAATTGAACAAATGAATATGTTGAGTAGGTGTGATTTGCTTAAATTGGCCGTGAGGCTTTAAATTACAAGTAAAGATGAAAAAAAATTAAATGAAATAATGTGTTTTTTGGAGCATTTCTTTTCACAATCTTTAAATCCTAATTCATGCAATTGAAGGAGAAATGCATTAATATAAATGGGATTGAGATGGGATTTTATAAAAAACCATAATAAATTTAAAATTTTAAAAATCGCTTGATTTCTTAATACATTACTGTAAAATTTAAACGAACTTCGGCAGTTTGTTTGTGTTCGGATGAATTGAATAAAAGAAATAATAACATGGACATAAGATCTATTTGGGGACTATGAATCGGTTTGGTGAGTTTCGTTTTGGTCACACAAGTACTAGTGACGCCGCATGTCCTGTACTATCTAATGATGTCACCTAATCAGTTGAGCATGAAAAAGTGATATGTATTTGCTTTGAAGTGACCATAAACGTAGTCGTGATACAAGTTCGACAAAAAACAAAATTTCATGAAACCTTTGAAAATGTTTTGCGGACCTAAAAAAAATCATATTTTTGGAGAAGATAACAAAAATTTTTGATATCTCAAAATTAATTTATTTTATTAATCCCCCCCTCGTATAACATACATACATATGTAAAAAAAACCACGACTATGCTAACTTGAAGTTTAGGGAAGTACATACATATATAGATGTGAGGATTATAGAAACAATACTTCTTTTTATTTTACTTACAGTCTACTCTTAATTACAACTGAAATCAACATTTCTTTTGTAATTTATTAGTGCTCTGTACAGCTTCACTAATGTTTCGTATATCACGTGCATAAGTGCGACAACAGCCGCCAATAATTTTTGCACCTAGTTGAGTCCACTCTGGAACATAATTCGCAAGGGGGATACAGTGTTCCTTGCCCATCCACCCTTTGTTGACATCATAAACTTCCCCACTATTGGCATATACGACCAAAGGGATTCTCTCTTCATTACCCTTATTACCATTCAATGATTTCAAGAGGGGTGTAACAAATTTGGGATGGACACAATTTACACCTACAGCTAAACAATTCTCTTGGGCATTGTGCTCCTTCACGATATCCCATATGGAATGAGCTGCATCCACAAAATATTCACCATGTGCCAAGACTTGTTCATCCTTGCATTGAAAGGATATCCAAAACTTAACATTCGGATACTCATCACAGAGCATTTCCGTGAGAGCTTCTGCTTCCATTTGACACGGTATAGTTTCGATTGCCAAAGCATCGACACCGGCCTGCAGACATGCATCAATTCGTGATTTATGCCAGTCCGTTATCTCTTTGGCGGATACGTAATCAGCATATTCTCCCGTATATTCTGAGCCATCGTGCAAATGTGCACCATAGGGTCCTATTGAAGCTATTATCATAGGAAATCCTTCAAAAGAGCAACAGTATATGTAAATGTAAAATTTTATTAGAAATTGCATAAATTCCATCGTACATACCTTTGTGAACTTGTATTCCCGACTGATAGCATTCCGCCAAATAATTATCTTTGGCAACGTGAGCTAGGCGCACAGTCTTTTTTATTAGCTCCAGACTTTGCTCCGCATCCAATTCTAAATATTCTACATAGCCTTCAACGCTTGTCTGATAAGTATTGGTTAAAATCATATCAGCGCCATCTGTAAAAAGAATGTAATCATTATCATAGGAGCAGGTAACAAATCTCACATATTTTGATTTGAGTTTCCTAAATGTTATGTTTGAACATTTAGGAGAAACATGATAATTTTAGTGTCATATGATATGTTGGCATACTAAGTTGGGACATAATTGTGCAGTAAAAAAAGTATAAAAGAAATTATATTCAAACAGACCAAAGAAAATTTCCGCATTTTTAAACATTTTGGCGCACGGTCTAACATAGGTGAAGAACATCTGATGATTTTGATAGCACTCACTATTGATAGCACTCGACAAAAAACGTGCACACAGGGCTATATAGAATTGTATAGTAGTTATTTATTACTTTTTTTGGCCTCTGTAATACTCTTTTTATTTTATTGATAGTGTACAGAGAAGCTCGTTTTATTCCTTTTGTGGTCTTTGTGCCAAGACAACATCAACTTTTTCCATGTATGCCAAAAGTCTCAATATTTCATAGTAGCCTTTTCCAACAATTAAACAACATTACTCACTTTGCAGAAAATCCAAATGCGTGTTAATGACAGCCGACGGATTTGTAGCATTAAAACGAGCACTCCATAGGGGATCACCGTCGACAGCATCCCCAACATGAGTAGTAATTTGAGTACCAAATCCACCGTCTTTAACTAAAATACGATTCGCGTCCATCACTTTTTTCGTTCGTGCTAAGTATCTTGATGAAGGCGTTTTGTAATAATGAACAAAAGTTGATATTGTAATTTAATGTATTTATAATTTTATACAAGTAAATATGTACATGTAAGCCGATAACCACGTACATAATATTTTGTGATTAAAATTGTCTTTGTTATAATGTGCCTTTGTTCCCCATCTCCCGGTGTTTTCACTACATATGTGTAGTATTAGGTTTGATGGGAACCTTGACATCTGGTTTATAACTGATAATATATATATTATTTAGTAACACTTACCTGGACCAAGTTACAGCAGTTCTCTTTTAAGTACAAATTACAATGCGGGTTTCAATTGCAATGAGTGGAGTGAGAGTCGTATTGTCTGTTGAAAGACACGGTAGCAATAAGTAATAATATGGAATAAACTGTGCGTTTTATAAACAGTGCTTGTTTTCGTTAGAAATAAAATGCTCTATGCAGCATAAATCTCTATCAATTTATATTTATATTACGTCCATAGCTACAGACTGCATCGTTGATGATAAGGTAAAATGTTTTCTATACAAGTGTAGGAAATGTATGACAGAGGAGCTGAGGTACTCATTCAGCTGTTCACTATATTAAATAAAATTGTTGATAAAAGCGACTAGACATGGTTGTTTGTTTGGTGTTTTTATTTGTATATGTTTTTAAGTATGTTTTCGGGAAAATTTAGGGAATTAAAAATAAGCGTTTTGTCGGTTTAACCGTCACTCAAAAACCACTACCCTCAGATTTAAACTGGAAATGTCGATTTTACAAATCGATTTTTTTTTTGAATATTTCACAATTTGTATTGACTTTATTTTTTCCCTTAACATTTCCGTTTTATTATGGTAATAATAAAAAATATAATATGGCCATAGATTTTCGAAGGATTTTTTTAGTTCGTCGAAGGGGGGCTCTAATAAATTCTTCTTGTACCTCGACGCTGGCCTTCACAATGTCCCTTCTTTGCCGCCGCGACGTTTGTCTAGCTGTGGAAAAAATAAGTTTGTTCTTATGGTCGTTCACAAACATACACATCTTTGTCGATTACTTCTTACAGTTACTTTTATCTCTATCTTTCCGACGAGGTCAATATAGTCCGCATATGCGAGAAAGACCCTGTCTAAGACCTCTTGTAGTGATGAATGGTTCGGAGGTCACACTTCCTATTTTTACTGAGGATCATTACAAAGGCGTTCACATTTAAATTAATGAAAATATAGAATGTATCACTTTGTTTTGTGAAAATTTGTTCGACAATAGATATGTTCGTTCTCAAGCCACTCTGATAGGTCTGGATCAGTTCGACGAATTTGGGCTCAACCTTTCACACAATATCGATAATAACATATTATATACCACGGAGTCTTATGCAGTGTCAGTTGACGCAAACGGTTAATGCAGATTTGACCTCATTTTGATTAGGAGGTGGACATCCAACACCATCATCTATGATTGGTTGGGGAAATTTTTCAGCAGGATTCTTCGACCGCTAACAAGCTGAAGAAATGTCGTCAGCGCACTCGTCGTGTCTGTTACCAGATTTCTAATAAAAATGTAAACGACTGAACCGTCATAAAACCTTCGTTTGTTAGAATCGATTGAAAACTATTTGGTTTCGGGGACTGTTCTGCCACGTCTTTGGCTTTCAGCGGCCAAAAATATATTTAATATAACGCCAAATCAACATTTTGAAATGTCTCAAACAGAATGATAAAATGAATATACACTTCAAAGTATGTGTTCTTAATTTAAAAATGTATAAACAAGATTCTATCTGCATTAATTTCTTTGGCAAGTTTTTTGACATTAAAATCGTTTTGGATTTTAAAAATATGAATTTGTTCAAATAGTAATCAACGGAGGTTATATTAAGCGATAACCTTGTTCAATTAAATGATGAAC
This sequence comes from Hydrotaea cyrtoneurina, assembly GCA_958296145.1. Taxonomy (NCBI): domain Eukaryota; kingdom Metazoa; phylum Arthropoda; class Insecta; order Diptera; family Muscidae; genus Hydrotaea; species Hydrotaea cyrtoneurina. The sequence continues at coordinate 16,397,872 of OY282514.1, read as the reverse complement.
TAGACAGTTTATTGGCGTTGACGAAGAGCAAAAAATTAGACCTACTTTTTCATAAATCCAAAGAACGTTGACACTTTAAATCCATTAAATTTAAATCAGGTCTAGCCTTTTTCCATTATTTTATTTCAACATGTGTTTTCTTTTTTGTTTATACATGAAAATAAATCGTTGTTGTTTCCAAAGCTATCTACACATTTGCGTATTTGTAAAATGTCAGCGGGATAAACACGGCAACATCCTCCGATAATTGCAGCACCTAAACGTATCCATTCAGGTACAAACGTTTCCATAGGAATACACTTATCCCGGCCGGTCCACTCGCCTATTTCTGAATCGAAAATTTCACCTCGATTACTATAAACGACCAATGGAGGCAAATCATTATAATTCAACAAAACGTGCAAGGATTTAAATAGATGAGCCACAAACTTAAAGGAATAGAATTTTCAAAAAATACGTGTTAGTTGAGTATGTCTGATATTATAATTATAATTTTGTATGCGATAGGTTCGATTAGTTATGAAATCCTAACTCAGTTGTTTGTAGTCGATTTTAAGTTTGGAAAGAAGAAGAATGAGTAGTTCAAAGAGTATAGTCTTATTAGATATGCATTAACTTTTCAGATTGATTTTTAAGAATATCTGATTATAGTTCTTGAAAATATCACTAACAAGTTTAGAAGTCTATGTATAAGATTTATTCTTCGTGATTTTTAAAACTATTAAAAAACGGAAGTTGCATAAAAACAGTTGATCTAATAAGTACTCAAAAAATTCACCTAAAACGGGGATTTCAGAAGATTTTTTTTTTAATTCTTATGACAGATTTGTAATGTTCTCAATAGCCTAACAAACAACTCTAGGTCACTGTTAATAATTAATTAATATACATACATACATATTGGCATTTCCATATGTTACATCCGCAATGATGTGTATACTCCCCAACAAAGGATGGATAGCTTATTTCTTTAAATATTGTAATGATCTTCGAAGATATGATGAGTTCGTGCTGATAATTGTATCATTCAGATTAAATTTTCTGAATCTTATTACATACTAACTAATTGTAAATGAATAAGTCAATATTTTTACCGCAATTTATCATGCGTTTTAGTTTGTTATGAAGTGTCTCAAATTCGATAGAAACTTATTATTTGCATTCAATTTGCATCTAATTTAATTCGTTAACATGGGAAATAAGAATTATAAGTAAAGTTTGTTTCTAAGAACGTGATCGCCAGAAAACCCGGGATGGTGTACAGTTAAGATTGCGGTAGCATCATGCTGACACCATATTGGAAACACTCAACTCGTTTAATATTTCAGTGTGGGTGATATTGGATACACTGAACATGCTTAAGGACTTGTGTAATATTTCAGTGTGGGAAACACAATGAAAAATCGGTTAGCTGAAGTTTAGATGAAATATGTATATGTCTTCTCAGTAACCTCGCATAAATAAGAAAAATTATGATCGAGCGAAAATTGCGACATTTATAAGTTATAAGCTGGAGGAGATAACCACAGCCTCTTTTTGAAGGAGTGGGTAAAGTGTATTATCATCTAAAATTGATCACAAATGTAGTTTGGCTAGCTTTTAAGGTTGTTACATTTCTGGGGCTAATAGAGCCGACACACGTCATCTCTGTCTGAAATGTCTAGCTCAAACAAATCGAATGTTACAGAACTATTTCTAATCTATTTTGAGATACTCATGTAAATGTTAAAGATGTTACATCTGGAGACACCTATATGCATTATGTATGTCATCTACTTTCTTACATTTGGATTAACGCAGTTCACACCAATCCCGAATATTCGTTTCTGGGCACTGTGTTCCTTCACAATCTCCCAAATAGATTTGGCCGCACTTGCAAAAAGTTCACCATGGGCCAAATGTAACTCATCTTTGCACTGAAATGATATCCAAAATTTTACATTTGGATATTCCCTGAGTATCATTTCAGTAACTGCTTCCGCTTCCATTTGGCATGGTATAGTTTCCACGGCCAAACCATCAACACCTTCAGCCAGCAATGCATCTATACGTATACGATGCCAATTTTGTATTTCTTCCTTAGAAACTTTATCTGTATAAGAGCCATCATATTCAGAACCATCATGCAACATAGCTCCGTAGGGGCCAACTGAACCCAAAACTAATGGCAAATCAGGTTCCGTGATTCCGTGATTTTTTTCAACACTTTTCTTATATTCCAGTTTAGCTTCTTTTGCCAATTTAACACTTTTGCGTATCAATCCAATGCTCTGGTCTCTACTTAGTTTCAAATGTTTCATAAAACCTTCCACACTGGACTGGTAGGTATTGGACAAAATTATTTGAGCGCCATCTGCAAAAATGTTCCCACTGAAACCAAGACAATTACATTGACAATGTTCACGCTACTTACTTTCCAAAAAGTCCAGATGGGTTCTTATTACCGCAGACGGATTTTCCAAGTCAAAACGTGATCCCCATAAGGGATCTCCATCTATTTTATCTCCAACATGATTTGCTAATTGTGTAGAGAAACCTCCACATTTAATAAGTATCTCTTGCTTCGAATTCATTGTATTTCAGGGTGATCTGATCTCCTCCTTTATATACATGCATATGTGGTGCACGTTGTTATTATTAAACAACTGAAACCACAACGCTAGTATGCACAAAAATAACCTATGCTATGCGTCACCTCGGCTTATTGCTTTCAACTAGAACTGCGACAGTAGTCCTTTCTTCTTTTGCGTCACCTAGGCTTATTTTTTTTCGAGACAACTGTGACAGTAGTCCTTTCTTCTTTTGCTATTCAGACAAACTTGGTTTGTTTATTACGTTCACAGCTTTTTTTAGTGTTGCCACACACTTCTGAAACTGAACTTATTTTTCCAGGGTCGTTAACACTCATCAAATTGGAGCTATTTGCAAGTTCTAACTCTGGTTCGTGTGGAAATTGTCATTCATGAGTATGGGAAATCTAGGATTGAATCAGTAAAGTAGTAACTACACGTTCATTATCATGGTCAACAAGTCTGTCTAGATGACTTTCAGTCATTGTATAGATAGTTTTCTGTACTGAAACGACACATATGTACAGTGGTTCACTCGTAAAATCGGGCAGTCGCATATCGTTAAATTCATGTCTAACCGGACCAGAATGTTTGCATGATTTTTGTTTGATTTAAATACTCATGAATTTGCCCAGTCGGTCATTCTGTTAAAAGAAAGCAAAGGTCGTGATTTCTACTTTTTGGGCATTGCGTCCAATTGTATCAAGTTTCATGTTATATATTTTGAGCCAAATAAAATTACAATAAGCGATTTGGAAACAAGCTTATGAAGACAAATTTAAGACTAGAATTTATATCTCAAAAACATATACATATGAAGGAGACAGCACAATGCTTTAGAATGATTGAGATGCGAATAGTAATGATTTACAAATAAAGGTGCGCCCTTGCTCCCGGGGCTGCTGTAACTTTCACTTAAACTAGATTTTAAAAAATATGTAAAAGTACAAAATGCAGAATCATAAACTTTGTAAAAAAGAAGAAACAGACAAAGATTTCAATATTATATTAAATATTATACTCTGTGTGGAAAATTCATGACGAATGCTGGTCGAAATGCCATAATTTGGTGACTTCTCGTTAATAAATCCAATAAGTGAAAGACAGCTATAATGTCTCTGTATAATGTAAATCTCAGTAATAGTACGATTGGCATGTTCCGTCAACTGTGCGATACATTTTCTCGTGACATCGCAAACTAATAAATCTCTGTATATTACAAGTTTTGAGAAACGTTTGCAGTCAGACTGGAAGTATTTACCTATGGAGTACCTTAATACCTTTCTTTGGAACCAGATTTGAAAACCGTAGAGGAATACAGATAAAACTCTGTTTGAAAGTAACCTCGAAAATATATTCAAAATCCTTTACGATTTTCTCAGAACATTTCTCGCATGCAAATTAAATTTAAATAGTTTAATAAATGTTATGCCTAAGTATTTAATACTATTTTTGATGCCCCATTCATCGTAGAATTCTTTGACTTTAATCAAGTGAGATCGAACTTGATCTAAAGCATTTGAAGGGTATTCATCATGAGAATAAAGTTGAGCATCATCAGCATATAATAAACAGCAAGACTCTCTGTATGTATGAGGGAAATCGTACATAAAGATATTAAATAAATGGGGAGCTAATATTGAATCCCGTGGGACACCACATTTTTCGATCCCAAATTGTACGTAGAATTATCTGTTTGTGACGAAACTGCGGAATAATTTGATAGACAAGCTAAGCTGATTCATTTTAAAGAGTATGCCATTGTGAAAACATGCACTTTATACGTGTAACAAAATCGGTACTGTACAATGTATCAACTTAGCGGAGACGATTCGTTCACTGCCTTGACGATTACTACCGGCATTATTATGATTACACGCCGTTTGCCTTTCCTATATTCTCACATATCCTCTCTCTTTTTGTTCAAACTTGTGTAAGATGCTTTATTTCCACTTCCTCTCAAGATAGATTGCATTAATTTTTAACTTTGTTGAAGGCACAACGATTTAATTTGTTCCATGAAGATATGATATCGACTTTAATTTAAAAATAGAATATGATTCTATATAATATCTATCTAAGCATCAGATGAAAGTTCACTTTGGTTACTTTTTTCGACAATTTAGCGGGAATCCCATCAATGACACATGTAATATTTTCTGTCACAGCAGCAATTATAATTGACTTGTCCCATAACGTGCCCTCATAACAACGGTTCTGTACATTTTGGCATAATTGATAACCATACTCGTTTTCCACTCTTTTCGTGGTATGGCACCTTCTTATTAACATAACATGTCAACCAAGACCAATTCTTCCATTTTGAGCGAACAAAAACAGTCCGCTTTACTGCGATCATCATCGTACTTGAAAAAGTACAATTATGCAACAGTGAATTTTTAATGGTGCACTGTCAGCTCTTTCGGCCTCGTCACTGTAGAGAATTGTTTAATAAACCCATTTTTCACAGCGTAAGAATTTTGATAATAAAACTCAACGATTTGCAAATGTTGTTTGTTTGTATCTTTCACGATGAAATGGAAAGGCAAACTGAAAGTTTTAAAAACAATCGCAATACTGTGGAAAATTATATTACAGAGAATATACAGTACATTTAAGCTTTACTAGGGCAACAAAGTGAGACAACTCCTTAGGACAAATACTAATTATACATAATTCTCTTCAATGTATCACATTTTCAAATTGCGATCTTTGTTACCTTGCGTCTCTCTTAATAACATACCCCAAGTAGTACTCATAAGGCTCAATAAGACCAAGCGCAGGAAACGTCGAACTGTTATTCGGGACTCACAAATGATGCTTGCTTATTTTTATGGAACTTCTAATTAAAAGAACTGTTTCAATCACATACGGACTTACCCAAATATAAAAAATAACAGCAATGAATATTTAGGGGTGCAAAAGGAGGTTGCTAATTCACTGAATACTTTTAATATCAATAGTTTTTTCTTCATTGCCATTTTATTTGTTTGTTTACAAAATTTAGATGATTTGTTATCACCTTGGTACCTTCGTTGTCCTTAGAAGTTTGGCAACCGTTTCTATATTACCGATATCGTTTTTATTCATCGCGAATAAACTGATTTCGCAACAATTAATAGCAGCTCGAATCTTTTCCCGCGCGTACCGTTTTTTTAAAATGACATCTTATTTCTCAAATGGGCGTTTCTACACAACAAACGGCACATCAGTGTTGCCAGAAATATGGGAAATTCCGACATCATTACGAAACCACTTATCTGACTGCAGGGAAAAAGAGGTTTTATTTTTAGATATTGGAACAATTTTTTATTTCCGAAAATTATGTTAATTGGTAATTTTGGTATTTCCATCCAATACATTCGATATTTAAACTGATCTCAGAAATAAATCTGTACATTAACTTTTTCACAATTTTGATTGGTTTGACTAAAGCTCAAACACAATTCGCCTAGGACTGCTTTAATCAAATCTCACATGCCAATTGCAAATGACAGATTATAATGTGTATATAAAAGATAATGGAATTTATTGGATAGTGTTTGAATTGTCAATTATTTAAAATTTAAGCAAGTTCGGATGTTCGTTAATAATATATGCCACATTTTACGGTGAACATAAAAAAACATTTTTCGTGTAGATTTTGCGAAAAAGGGTTGGAATTTTTGTTTGCCGCTTTTCTCGAATCCGACTTTTTTGACATATGGAGCAATTCTGAGCTGACGAAATGTAAAAATCGAAATGTAAAGTCCCCTTTGCACCCGGCAGTCAGTTAAGTAGTTTAGTAATGATGTCGGGACTTCCCATATTTCTGGCAACTCTAATGTGCCGTTTGTTGTGTATAATCGCCCATTCGAGAATTAAGATGTCATTTAAAAAAAAAAACGGTACGCGCGGGAAAAGATTCGAGCTGCTATTAATTGTTGCGAAATCAATTTATTCGAGATGAATAAAAATAGCGATATCGGTAATATAGAAACGGTTGCCAAACTTTTAAGGACAACCAAGGTACCAAGGTGATAACAAATCACCTAAATTTTGTAAACAAACAAATAAAATGGCAATGAAGAAAAAACTATTGATATTTAAGGGATTCAGTGAATTAGCAACCTCCTTTTGCACCCCTAAATATTCATTGCTGTTATTTGTTATATTTGGGATTTGGGTAAGTCTGTATGTGATTGAAACAGTTCTTATAGAAGTTCCATAAAAATAAGCAATCATCATTTGTGAGTCGCGAACAACATTTCGACGTTACCTGCTCTCGTTCTTACTTCTTATGTCAACACCATTATTTATCGTGCCACCGAAAATATACTCGTTTGATTTTATATATTTTTTATATATTTGGTGTGGTGCCAAGATACTTCAACACGTTCAGAATAGTTGAACGGAACATTTTTTTTTTCGCGACAGTTTTGGAAAGAAGGATATGGGACGGAGGAAAGATGGAGTAGTGTTTGTTGACGTTGGCCTTGAATTTGCTAATGTCAAGCAGGCAGGAAAACACATTTGCAGGAAGATTATTCTACATACGAACAGTCCGGCTGAAGAAAAAATGACAATGAACTTCAGGGACCAGACGACGTATATCTGACGAACAGATACCGTTAAAATATCTATAGAATAGCAAAAGACAACCCACATTCCGGCGATGCTGTAGGGAGACAATAGAGTTGGATACCCTACTATCCCCTATCATCAGCACCGCTCTCCTCTGTGCACGGTCCAGAAGCTGCAAAGATGTCTTTGTAGTCCCTGCCCACATATGGGAGATATCAGAGGGGTGAAGTATTTTTTGCACCGATTTAAAAATTCTAGACACTTGAATACTTCTTTCAACACTTCGAATATATGGGTAGCCCAACGGGCATCAGCCATAAATATTGACGACGATGATGGTTGAGTGGAACGTTTGTGTGACAACAAACAGCACTGGTTCTTTTGTATATTTAAATCTACTCTGTTCACTCCACTCACAAATCGTGCCACATCTCGGTTGAGTGAGTCGTTCATCGTTTGCCTTTTGTCATCGACTTCCCGGGGACTTGGCCGATGCTTAAATAAGACATAGAGAGGGAGAGAGGACAGAACCTTGTGGCACTCCTGCGGTCAACCTATGCTCGTTGTATGAGACACCATCTATAACAACTCGTACAGAGCGATCTCTGAGAAAACTCGATATGAATCGAAATAAGGTATTACCGACACCAAATGCAATAAGTTTTGATATAAGTGCTCCGTGTCAGACCCTATCGAAAGCCTTCGAAATTCCAGAGCCGCGACTTTGCTTTCACCAAGGCAGTCAATGAATCGAGTCGATCGTTCGAAAGGAACGCCATCATGTCTCCAGTAGATCGATATCTACGGAAGCCATACTCTCGATCATTCAGAAGGCCGTTAGACTCTAAATACTTAACAAGATTGTGGTTAACCTTCGAGAGCGCAGAACACATTGCAATTGGATGAATTCACAGGATTTGTTGCCTGACCTTTCTTGGGGATCGAATGAACATTGGAAACTTTCCAATGTGAGCGTTATGTTAACACCATTATTTCTCGTGTCACTGAAAATATAGTCGTTTGATTTTATATATTTGGTGTGGTTCCGAGTTACTTCAACCCGTTCAGAATAGTGATTTATACCCTTTTTTCGGACAATTTAAGAACAGAACCTAATGGAATTCTACCACTTTTTCTGAAGACAAAGTTCTTGATCAATTTTTAGAACGAATATTGTTCTGGTTTGTAATTTGATCGCTAATTTTTTAGGGATAAATATTGCTAGGGGTTTTGTTTTAAGGAGTTATATTACGTCATTTTTATGTTGAGAAAACGCACCCAAGTTATTCCTGTAGTGAAGTTTAAATGTATTGCTTATTCTAGCATATTTTTGTAATATAATTTTGTCAGCAATCTATGTTCAGGAAAAGTATCATAGCACGTGCTCGACTATCATGAAATTATCCTCAAATTATCAAGTTCGTGGTGTTCGCACTTATTTTGATATTGAAACTCTTCTAATAAGACCAGCACGATGTTCTTGCTAGCAAGAAACCTTTATAAACATATGGTAGGGTAGCGTGAGTGACTACCACACTACTAAAATATTGATCTTAATCATATTTTATACAAAGTTCTTATAATTTCGAAAAACAAAAATACATGCCTTACAACTAAAAACTGGCGCATTATTTTGTATATCTTCTGATGAAATGCACTCTAGTTCTCTTACACGCAACATTAAGGTTCAGAAAAAGACAAAGTCACAAATATCATTCTCCGGTTCTGATCGTTTGTGTTAGTTATTTATTATTTTTTCTTTAATTTTATTTCGCTTAAATTAGCATGTGATTTTTTGAAAATTGTTGATGAGCTGAATTGTAGGTTTAATGACTTTTGAATATAACTTAGCTCAAATATTATTTGGTAATGAGAGTTTTTTTTGGGTCCGAGACATTGTTCTACCTTCATACAATCTCAGAACTACCCGGCATACAGAAAAAGCTGAAGTTTAAATGTTGTTAAGTATTTGTTTGGCGGCATAACATAATTGGAGAATATTCTAAGTATTTTTTAAACACTGGGGGTTGTATTCATAAAAATTTTAAAATCCTTTGTTGAGAAAAATGTATGAAAATACTAAAACAATTACTTAAAAAGTATATAGAAGTCGATGTAAAATCTACTGGGTTGTATTCATAAAAATTTAAAAATCCTTTGTTGAAAAAAATATATGAAAATACAAAAACAATTACTTAAAAAGTATATAGAGTCGATGTAAAATCTACTGGCAGCATTTAAAATCCGTACGTGGTGTAAAGATCACCATTGCGGTGGTCGAACTATTGAAGTGACCAAGAGGGTAATCAAAAAAATCGTATTAGGGGTGTTATGCTCTTCCCCTAGCTCTTTGTACTTAATATAACAGTAGATCCGTGGACAGAAAACGAATGAGAAATAAACAAAAAAATTGCATTTCAAGTATGTTTTTAAAGACAGAAATCTGCTGATTTCAAGTTTAGATACAGATTTTTATGTGGGTTGAAAATATTTATGAATGTTTAAATGAAAATAATGCAAAGGAAAAAAAATAAATGAATAGATAAGGCCTACGAGTCTCAGTTACTTACTGAATTTAAATAAATGAAATTAAAAAAACTGTTGGTCTTAAAGTTTGCACAACTAAAAGGTCCAGGGACCTTCTCACAAACAGAAGGGTTAACTGTAAAATATTTGAACTATTAATTACTCCTACAGTCACTCATTTTGAGTTACAACGATGGAATTACAATATGTTTCTATTTCAAATTGAAATTTTTAATAATTTGATATAAGAAAGTGTAGCGGATCTCCCGTTTAAAATTACAACATTTTAACAACAACAACAGGAAACAACAGCCTGAAATAAAGACTACGGTACAGGATTACAGGGCAGCGCATGTGCAAATTAAAAAAGGCAGTGGAAAGAATCGTGAAATTACATTGCAGAAGCTGTATATGTTTTTTATTAATCGTTAATTGTATGTACTTGATGAGGAAAAATTTATTTCTCTGGTTAAAATAATTTAAATATTCATTAATTTATTTTGAACTTGTATGACTGCATTATTTATTATACAAAAATAATAATACACAATTTTCTAAAATACTTTTTTGTGAACTCAAAATATACAAATATAAAAAACTATAAAACAAAAATGGAAAAATGACAACCGTTTAAAAGAACTCATTTTAAAGAATGTATGATTTTGATCTATCTTGAATAAAACAATTATATTGTTGGCAGTGTAGAATAGTCGAAATAAACTCAAAGCTATTTTGCATACTTTGTTATCTTTATAAAGGAGGGGGGAGTGCTGTGTTCTAAGATATCTTTTGTGTAATTGCGCTAATTTGGAGATTGGTATATTAAATGACATGAGGTCAATTATTTAAAAGGGTGAAAGCATACAAAACTGTCGACAACTTTTTATTAACTGAATTGTGTCAACGCGATATATTTTCCTAAGTCGACAATCACGATGAATCAAATTGAAGAATTGTGTTCAACCACTCCACACAGACTTCTGTATATATACCATCCAACTAAGTATTTATACATTGAGCCAGCCATGACAAAGTCCTATAGATTAAAATACATATGCACTTTTTTAAAAATTAATACTTGTTCTTATCCCACAACGCTTAAATTGTTCAAGGAATTTGTATTATGTATTTTGTTTTCAGAGTTGTTTGAATATTCGCTCTCCTGAATCTCTTATTACACTTAATTTTTATTGTAGTATAAAACGATTTTGGTGATGACTTTGTGTGTACTTCTTAGTTTCGTTCAACCAGCATGATTGGTACCCCGACTTATTCCATTTGGTTGTGTCATCGCTTTTATTTCTAGTCTGCGAAAGTAAATTCAATAATGAAAATTAGTCAATAAAATGTCCATTATAGAAGTGATGTACCTTAATTCTCTGGGCAACCATGTGGTATCTATGCGATGTTCTACTACTGCTAATATTGCTAATGTTTTTAAAGTCGGTTCGAAATCTAATACATTTGTGTCATTGTTGTCAATGAGAAATGTCTGTTCTTGAGCCGCCGTTGCGTGAGGATAAGGACTGAAATAAAAGAAGAAGAATATATGAAATATGTAGGCTGTCAATAAATCCAATAAAAATGTCAACTTGTTTTTAACAAATTGTATTTTATGACCTGTTTCAGGATGTGGAACGTCGCTTCCTACACGGCAATCAACTGATTTTGGTTTCACTAACAACCATCAGAACGACAAAATGAACGAAAACTTAATATAATCGTTTCAGTAAAAATTTTGGTTTCTGTTTCGTTTTCGAACAATAATTTGTACGATAGCAAACGTTCGACATCCAGAAAAAGGTATTACGACGAATCATTTTGAAACACTGGCGAACCAATTTAACGTATGTATGTATTTCCCTCAATATTCGATTAACGAACAAACGCAATCCTTCTATCAAATCAATGAACATTGCTAAGTACAACTTGTAAATAAAAAATGCACAAAAAAAAAAAATATAGAGCCGCTTACGAATTGCCTATGTTTTTACCCGGGTTTCAATCTCTGTACAGTTTGTGGTAAAATATCGCCCACAATTCAATGACAATCTACAATGTACAAATGTTTTGATTTTTAGATTTGTTAGAAATATGACCCCGTATTCATAAAAACTTATAACAACTTTTTAAAACTTTGATAAGCAAAAAGTATGAAAATATAAAACAATGTTCACACATTTTGTTCTTATCAAAGGTTTACAAAGCTGTTATACGTTTTCCTGAATACCGCCAATGGTATTTAATAATAATATTAGTTACTTTTCAATATCGTTTTCCGGGTAATATTTAAACGATTCCCAAACCATTAGACTTCTTTGAGTTAAAAAGATTAACATGAACGCTGTTGCGGATGTCGTTTATTTACTTTTTCCTTAAAAGTGGTTGTTAAATTTTCCACCTGAAAAGTTTTATAAATTTGCAAACCAATTTTGAAACTTTGTCGATTTTAAATGTCCCGGTTGCAATTCTTCGATATGAAAACCGGATAGGCGCCACAACAACCAAAAACATTTATTTAGAAGAATATCTCTCTAACATGTGGGGCCATGTGAGAACAAAATATGAATTTGTCCTGAAAAGGACACATGCAAATAAACTTCGAGAAAAAAAGAATAATGTTTCATTAAAAACTAAATAAAAAACAATTGAGATTTGTGCAGTACGTTTAAGAAGCTTTTTTTTTCTTGTTTTCGTTCATATTCCCTCTGCCCACATAACGTAGTGTTTACAGTGCTATGTAAGTATTATCTACTAAAACTAAGAGATATTGATGATGATGATCAAATATAGTTAATCCGAACAACTAATACACACAAGGCGAAAATGACTCCAACACGCCAAAATATATACATTTTTTCCGGTTGTTTGGTGCATTTCAGTATTTTTTCTGCTATTCTATTGAATATAATAGCGCGAGCCGCGACGATATTCCTGCTAATACCTAACAAGGTGTTTGTATTTAACAATATTAACGCGTCTGTCTTGGCTTTCCTTTATAGATTAACAGTCGATGTACTTAACGGTATCGATTGTTCTAACATTTGTTAATGAATTTCTTTCGTTCTTCAGTTTAACTACGACGTCCCGATTCCTCACGATTTTGTGTATGTAATTCTTTTACGAGCTGTTCGATATTGATAACTTGGACAATTCTTATAAATTAATAGATATCAATGTTTAAATTGATATAAAATATATATGTACATACTAACCTAGTACCACCAAAGAGAAATAAGCGTGGGCCTTTAACAATGCCCACTTGCCGTCTTCGTGGTGTTGGTGGTTTTCCATGTGGCTTAACAAGATTCCAGCAATTAGCTTTCGGATCGAATGTATATAAATCATTAAAATGCTGATCCAATAGGCCATTGTAACCTCCAAATACATATATTAGATTATCATAAATAACTGCAATATTAGAAAATATGACATTGAATATTTAATTGTTTGAATTTTTTCTTCTTCTATATTTCCGTACTCACACATAGAGTGGCTCCTACGACCCACCGGCACTTTTCCAGTGGTTGAAGGTCGATGCCAAACTTTAGTTTTAAGGTCGAGGTAAACAATTTCCGGGCAATACATTTCTTCTTGGCTATGATAAGGACTGTGTTTATCTCCTCGACCACCAAATATGTACATGCGCCCATGAATGTGTTCTGCTGTGTGGAAATCGCGGAAAGATGGTGGAACACCAAATGTTTGAATATAGCGCCACTCCATATTCTCAAAGTTTAAGGCGTGCACATCACATGAAAATTCATTGATTTCTTCCACAAATCCTCCGAATATGTACATAAAATTGTCAATGACACACGCTGAGTGACCATCTCGAGCACCCGGTATAGCTCCGGTAACCGGAGGTCTTGACCAGCTTAATGTTTTTGGATCGAAACAATATAGAACATTGCAGAGACTTTCGTCGTTACGACCGCCCCATATGTATATTTTATCTTTGTGAGCAACTGCTGTATGGCCATATCTAAATAGTATATTTATAGAAATGGTATATTGTGTGCAAAACATAGATATTTCGTTTTCTATTTACCTTTGGAATGGAACTTCTGGATATTTTAATACGGTTCCATTTTCATCCCTTCTCTGTGGTAGCAATGCCCACCTCAATGTTTGAGTATTTAGAACATGTACATCAATGGATTCACTGAAACGGTAGTCATCGCCTGTGCAATAACCACCAAAGGAGTAAATAAAATCGCCAACACAGACAGCAGCATGATTTACACGTCGTGGACCACCATCCAAATGAACGGTCCAACGCATATTTTTAATGCAAATAATCTAATACCGATAAAATACTAAATATGTCCTAAAAATAAACGTACGATAGACAAAAGACAAACAATGAGAAACGGGGTGAAGGTCGTCATCATACAAACAACTATACAAATTCTCACCAACTATTGCACCAATTTTGAGTAAAAAACTATGTTACCGTGGAAATTAAGCCTTAATCACCTTTTCAGTCTTATAAGTTGACAGTGGAATTAGGTTGGAGCAATTTATCCAATCTCCGATCCACTCTATATCTCCAACAAACAAATAACAAAATAACGTATTAAAGGCTATGAGGTGATCCTCCGCTTTCCTATGGATACTTTTGGGTCTTTGCCCAACCCTAACTTCAAACAAACTTCTTTATTAAATAAGTTAACTGTGTTTCTTAACATAAATCAAGCTGATAAATTGAGTTTGTTTTTCTTTCTTGTTTTTTATCTAGTGATGGTTAATCGAATTCGACTTTAGTCGGTTCTTTTAAAACGATTTTTTGTAATCGATTCACAAACCGATAATCATTTTTTAATTTATCGCACCATAAACAAATTATACACTTATTTTTCTTTCCTTTTCGGATATACGAACTATACTGGAATAATGTCAAAATTTACCATGAGTTCATTTTCATATTTTTTGGTTGTGGTAATTTTTAAAAATGTTATTTAATTTGGGGTATTCGCCTGAAGTGAACTAGTATAATAGTAATCAAGAAAGTGAGTCTGATTTTATGAAGGAGATAAATTACAAAACACGAACCGATCCCATATTTGGCAATACAAATCCTGACTCAAAAACGACGAATCTTATATACAACACATGTTACCGAACCGGAAAATTAGTTTTAAATAGATCGAAATCGGAGTCGTTTTCCAGCAAGCAAAAATTTCCGACTTAGTATCTTCTTCTTACTGATCAAGAAATCGTTAAATTCCTTCATTTTAGAATTCCAACTTAAATTAGGGTCGGCTAAGAGCGATGAATAATATTTTTGTATTTTATTTATTTATTTGAATTCAATACTTCTTCAATACAATAAGAAAGAAACTTGCATTATTAACGCATGAACTCCCTTTATTTTTATGTGAGGAGGACGAAATAAGTTCAAGGTACATATATAACTTTCTTAACACAAAATTATCTTTCTTGATCACTGATGCAACGTACAAATTAAATTGTAACTTATCATCTAGTACCACACCAAGACACTAAATACTATTCACAAAACCAACTCTAACGGCAAACAAGGTAAATAGAACACAAAACACATCGCCTGAGTTTTATCTACATTTATGGAAAGCCCATATACCCTCATCCAACTTTCCAAAACTGAGGTTGTAAAATCTACTTTATCATCATCAGCATATGTGAGTGGAATACAATAAGTTCTTACATTGTCGAACAAATAATTTATGTACATAACAAACAAAAGGGGACCAAGCACAGAAACTTGAACACCACTACATACCGGTAGTATACTAGATGAAGAACCATTAACCCAAACATACTGACTCCTACCGAACAAATACGACTGCATGAGCCAACAGGCTGTGCTTGAAAAATAAAAAAGGTGTGCAACTTTTCTATAAGTGTAGCAATTCAATTTTGTTAAATGCTTTAGTTAAATCTAGCGACAAAAGTACACAACATCGACGATTACAAATCATACCCCTAATGTTATCCGTTAGACCAACAAGTGAAGAAGTGGTACTATGCAAGCCTCAGAAACCCGACTGGCAATCATGCAGCAGCGATCGCGCATCAACGTGACTCATCACCCGTAATTTCAATATATGCTCAACCAGCTAGGACAAGATGGGCACAATTGATATTGGTCTGCAATCATTAACATTATTGAATTTAGCTTTATGAATTGGAACAACTTTGGATACATTCCACGAAGAAGGAAAAGTAGATGTCGTTATAATTGCATTGACAAGGTAAAGAACATAAATACCTATATAGAGGAAAATAATTTTTAAAAATTGTAGTGTAAAACCGTCATGCTTTTTGTAGTGGTGTTATTCCAGAGAATATATTTTTTATTTATTTATATTTCTGCTCGTATTTTAACTAGAAACATTTTAGCATAGGAAATACTATCCTATCTTACATATACTTGGAAGCCAACAGTTCTTTAAGAAGCATCAATCAAAATTTACCGCACGTTTAGGGCTGAAATTAAAAATTCCTACAAATGAACATACCTCCTATCCGCTCATTACTGTAAGGGAACGTTGCCAACTAGGTTCTCAAAACTACTCGAAACTTGGTCTAAAAATGAGGGAACACTTTTCTCGAAACCGATTGTGTTACAGGCTACAATTTCAAAAACGAATTGAATACTACTTTAAACTCGTGATAAACGGTAGGGGCCCAGGAAGGATAACCCATTACACGATTCTCACATTACTTTTAAGCATTTTGTCCAAAGAAGTCAGTGTTTAAATTATTTTCGAATCAGCAAAAAAGTTTCTAATTCGGAGAATGTAATTTGTCCATGACTTATTCTGTCAAAATTTAGAATATAATGTCCTCCATGAAAATACAATGTTCCCAATTTTTTCAAGATTCGAATTTTTTTAATCGTAGGAACAAGGACATTTTCTGAGCAAAAAGTTTTGATTTTATTTACCATTTTTTTTCAAAACCTGGAATGAATATTACACAACACAAATACAAATGAATAAATAGGTAATGTTCTTAAATGCATATTTTAATGTTAATTTGTGTGCGTTTGAAATATGTTCGGGAATAATAAATTAAATAACATTTTCATAACTGTAAATTGTATCTGACTGGGATGATTTATTCTCTTTCTCATACGAAAAATCCATGCCATACTTATCTGTTTGACTTCAGAATACAGCGATAATTTGTATTGCGATATCATTGTGTGATATATCAGTTTATTTTAATTAATACTATATATGGTCGTCGGATCACTCGTCTTAATATCTGACAAAACCGTTTGGGCATTATCTTTTTCAATATCATTTAATTTTTCTGGCATCGGAAGTATGTTACCCACATAACTAGTCCTCTGTCGTCGTTTTCGGGCTTCTTCAAATTCCACAGGATGTACGTTTTTACGATGCGAATGCATATTTGCATTTGAATTGAATGTTTTTGGGCAGTGAGGACATGTGTACAAGGATGCACCAGTATGTGTGCTCATATGTTCCCTTAGCGAACGTGGCCTTTTGAAACATTTCTGACAAAATTCGCATTGAAATGTCCGTTCTGAACGATGAGCATACTTTTTATGACTTTCCATGGCATCTCTGCTTGGTGATACTTTTTGGCATATATCGCAGACATGTGGCGTTTTTGGCTCCAAATGTCGACGTTTATGTTTTCTTAGGGCATATTTGTCTTTGTGCCACGATCCACACATATCGCATTGCACTTTGTTTGCCTGGCTATCTTCATGGTCTAACTGGTGGCGCTTAAATGCTCCTGGTCCAAATATAACTTTAGCGCAAATATCGCACATTCTACCACCACTGCATGGTTCCTTATTATGTTCCTGCAACTCTTCCAGTGTTTTATATCTGAAGTTATATAAATAGTTTATTTTATCACTTTATGAATTACCAATATTTTTACCTCCGATTACAAGTTTTACACTGTTTAAAACGTTCCTTATGCTTAAACGTTCTATGTTGCTCTAGGAGATATTTTTTTGCAAATTTTTTCGGACATTCAGTGCATTCAAATATTTTATCCTCATCTTTTTGATGTTTAATGAAAAGGTGGTTACGAAGTGATTGATAATCATTCAACGTTTGGCCACATTTTTCACATCTAGGGTAAAGTTGTTAAAATATATATAAAAATAAATTAAATTTAATGGGTTGATTAATTTATATTATACATACGTTACCAATTGTGGGACTGTGATAGCTTATTTTCTAGTAGGTGTGTTTTAGTTTGAAATGTGTAATTTTACGATAAATTGCCTCTACATTGGTCAACCCAAATTAATATTATAGAAAATGCATCAATTTATACGTACAAATTTCTCTCATTATCTAAGTATCAAAATAAGGGTTGGGTCTTAGAGAGAATATTGTCTGTTACAGAAAATCGAAATAAGCATAACATGATAAAGAAAAATTCGATATCTCATTGTTTTCGAAATTTAATTTTTAAAACGAAATATGAGTCCGACATGGGACATTTATTAATTGCATTTACAAAATTAAGCTATTTCTGTATCGCAGAACTTCGATTACAATTAGAGGTTTCAGCATTTTGGAGTCGAATCAGTTGAAAATGAAAAAATATATTAAACGGAATCCTTTCAAAAAAGTCAAAAAACTTTTGATAAGAAAAATGTATGAAAATACAAAAACAATTTTCACTAATTTTTTTTAAAGCTGTTTTACATTTTTATGAATACGGGGGTTAGTCTCCACGAAAACCCTTTCGAAAACGTAATAAGGTTGATTTCGCCACAGCTCGTAATGTTAGTAAGTTGTCAACACGCTTCAAATCAAAACCTATTGGAAGTACTAACAAAAATAAAGCTATACGTCGCAAAACTATGAGTTTTCCACTTACCCCTAATTATCTCAGATTCTCCGAAAAATACCTCCCCCTATCCTATTCACATCGCTCTAACGGAAATCATAGTTCGGCGACGACTGAAAAAAAAATAATGAAGCGAATAACACCGCCCACAACGTAAAGATTAGCGCGTAAAGAAAAGCGAAATTATGCATTTTATCAAAAAATCATGGGGAATATTTTGGACTCCTGTAGAGAGGGGGAATGGATATCAAGTGACACATCTGGCAAGTGTAATGGGAATGGTGACTTTAAATTACCCAGTCTTCTACAAGTAAAGGTTATCTGGAGCGTACTACATTACAGACTGAATTGGCTTAAGATCTGTTAAATAAAAAAGTGACCATATATCCATATTGCTACAAATCCTCAATAATCTTGATACATACGATCAATTCGTTAACTAAAACACCACATTCGACTGCCTGATATGGTACTATTCCCTCTCTTCTATAACTGCTGTAAAAAATTGTTCTAGAAACGACACCGACTAGAATTGTAATTATAAGCTTGGCGAAAACATACAAAATCATTGCCAGCACATTCGCATTTTTGGTACAATGTAATCTGTATATTGGGTTCTAGGACTGTAAAAACTATTATTGCAATAATTTCATCTTACCTGTAACAATTGGGATCAACATGGTGGCGTATATGGTGTAATAGATTGGCTCTTTTGTGGAATTTCTTATCACAACATCTCACGTAGCCGTTATCAATATCGTGTTCTGTACGCATATGGGTTTTTACGCTGGCAAAATTGTCCACAGCTATATTACATACATCACAATGCAATCCCATATATCGAGCAATTTCAGCATCAAATGATTTCATTTTTCTTTTATAGTCACTTTCTTCCTCTACATTTTTATTTGATTTTTCTTTCACTCGTGGTTTTTTGGTCTTTGGTTCTTGAATTTCGGAAATAGACTTATCTTCTTTACGCTTTCTTAGCCTCTTTATTGGTTGTGTTTCTACCGTATTATCATTTCCTGAACTTACAGGTGCTTTCAATATTCTTAAATTTTTATTTTTTTCTGTTTTAAACTTTTCCTTTGAATCAAGAGCCTCTTGTATAACAGCCACATCCTTTGCGGCTAATGCAGCATCGTCAAATGGATCTGAGTTTTCCGATTCATATTGGAATGTTTGAAATTCGTCCATATCATTATTGGAACAGGCATCATCACAATTGGTATCATTGGAATGTGCGTCCTCCGACACTAAATACTTAATACCAAATTTACTGCTTGGTACTAGTTTGGTAGAAAAGGGCAATTCATCCAATTCATCAAGGTCATTTGGTGGCTCATGTTTACTGGGTAGAGAAGTAAAATCCACCACTAAAGATGCTTCCGTTTTCACAGTGACACTTTCAGGCATTGGATATCTGTTATGGGCAACTTCCACCATTTCATAGAACGAATGAAAATCACAAATTTTCGCGCAGCAAAACTTACAAATGACCGTAGAAAGTGGATCGTCTTTAAGGGGCTAATTTAGCAAAGCAAACCACATAAAATACATGCATTTAATCTGATTTATTTTGTATTTACCTCAAACCAAAAATGTTTGGCCACAATAGCTGCAATATTATACTGCCCTCCATTATCCTTAAAAATTAGAGTGGTATTTTCGGAATCCTTCAAGCATAAGCAGCAGCAGATCATGATATATTTTGCTTGCAAAATATTTGCATTATTTGTGTATGAATTGAATGCGACTGAGTTGTTGTCAAGAACTTCTTCCAAGCTCTACTATTCACTGCACAGTGATAACGACGCAGTGGTGCCATATATATTTTGTGAATGGCCACACTTAATTGCCCCATTTTGGTAATTATACAATTGAACTTAAATGATCAACATTCAAGAACTACAACATATTTTTATTTAAAAATTTAAATAAAAATTTTAAATATCAAACCTCTGCAGATACAGTACAAAGAGAATCAAAATCAACTTCATTCCGAGGAAATGAATGGCTGAAGGTAACCGTGGTTTATTGTATAAAACGGAGCAAAAACGGGGATTTGGAAATTGAGGCAAATAATCGGGAGTATTTTTTGCATTTACAATTTGGTTTGTGATTTCTGTCAGCTCAGGGTGTTTGATTATTAAATGACATTGGTTTCTTTTAAAATCGTATGCTAGTTTGGCGTTACTATTTCGCTTAAAATCTTGACAGATATATGTATCTATTCTGTCTTTAAATACGAACTATTTGCGTGTACTGTTTATAGAGTAAACACCGGAGAAATGTTACGCATATCGAAACGACGCACTTACCTATACATTTTATTAAAAAATAAGCCTTTCAGTTATTTAAAAAAGAAAATATTTATTAAAATTCAATAGGAAGGACAACATTCAATATTAACAAAAAATATATTACATAGTATTTTTAGATAGTTATTATTTAAGATAAGGTTTAAAAGGAATGAAATTAATATCACAAAAATTAGTATGCACCATACATTATATTTTGATTTGGAACTAAAACGCCAGCGTTTTGTTATACTAATGTGTGAAATTAGTATTTTGTGGGGTATATCTTACTTTTAATAACCGCTTGAAGTCGTGATTGCATTGAATCAACTAAATGTTGCGTCATAAAGCTACGAATTTTCGACCATTCTCCACCATTGCATTTTTGAGATCATTTCGAATTTGGTGACCAAGACGATTCCATAGGTACTCTATAAGGGTTTTGTGTGATACAACAGCCATTCCTCTACAATGAATGCCGTATGCTTCGGATCATTGTCCTGTTGAAATATGAATGAATCTTCCAGTCTTAATTTCTTTCAAATTGTTTTTCAGAATGTTGAGGTATAATTGCTTGTCCGTAATAACGTCAACAAAAACAAGTTTCCCTATCCCAGATCCAGCCATGAACAGTTATACCTTTTGTTTTTGCTACGATAATAGTAACGAGTGTAAATAATAATTTAAAAAAATACATAAGATAAATACAACGCAGGGAAAATTAGGATATTCTTGCAATGTATTAAGTGCATACTTAGTTTTGTGATACACTGTATATTACCGACATAAACCAAAACAAAAATAACACAATTTCTATTATTTCTATATATTTATGCATTTTATGTTAATAAATAAAAACTTTTGGGGTTCAGCGTTCTATAAATAATAAGTTAAAATAAAAAAAACATTTCAGACTAGGAATAAAGGGGACAAAACTAAAGCACCTCCTAATGTTGGGAACAAAAAAAATATTAAAAATTCATATTATGTTGAAAATCCTTTATTCCGAATGACAGTTGAACATCTCTCAGGCATGGAAGATATTAAATTATTTACCGTGTCCTAAAATGAAAAAAATTCCCTATTTCTGCAATTTTCGCTAAGGTAATTTGTGTTAACAATCTCTCACAAATTCTCAATAGGATTGAAATCGATGGATTGAGCAGGCAAAACATAAATTGCAATCCTATTGCTTTGCAACTATGCCTAACGCACTTAAGTGGTCTGCTTAGGATCGTTATCCTGTTGGAACCTCCATCGAAGTGGCACTCTTCATCGGCATATGGCAACACCACGTCTTTTAGTATGTCACGGTACATGTATCGATCCATAATTCCATTAATAGTATGAAAAACAACCTCAGATCGTTATGTTGTCTCCTCCGTGCTTTGCAATATCGTGGATTTAGTCTTCCTTCGTTTAGTATGATTACACGCCTTACTCTACCTAAATCGTTTATGTTGTACTTGGATTCGTCAGGGAACAACTCAGTCTTACATTTTTTGACACTTCAGTCGATGTGGGCTTTGGCAAACTCCAGCCTGACTGTTCTACTGCTCTTCTACGGATTCTTCTTTCGCGAAGGTGCAAGAATGTAACGGAGTTTCATGAATAATATAAATGTTCGAACAAACCTATATGGCGAAAACCCGATTTTTGAACATTTTATAATTAAAAGAAGTGAGCTAGTTTCAGTCGGCTAAACTGACTTATATACCCTCTCCCGCAGTAAAAACCATAGCTGTCAATTTCCAAAGTGGACGGAGTATACATTCGTCCTTTGATTGTACTTTAAAAATAAAGTTTTGTAAAATTAAAAGATATTATTTATATAATCACGGGTTGTCCATAAAACCGTCGATTCCAACCTCTTTATTTTCTATGTATATGGTTTGAATACTATATTTAAATTAAAAAGCCGGCTTTATGTACACTTTAATTTCAGTTTATGTTATATACCATTAGTGGTTCATTAGTCTTAATCTTTGACAGATCGGATATCTCAGCATCTTTTTTATCAGTAATTAATTTCGATTTTAAATTCTGTGCTACTGATGGTTGGTCGCCCAAATACCCAATTCTCTGTCTCC
Organism: Hydrotaea cyrtoneurina; assembly: GCA_958296145.1. NCBI lineage: Eukaryota > Metazoa > Arthropoda > Insecta > Diptera > Muscidae > Hydrotaea > Hydrotaea cyrtoneurina. The sequence goes on along the minus strand of OY282514.1, from coordinate 16,374,988 downwards.
GTTTGCGAGCTTCTTCAAATTCAACAGGATGAACATTTTTACGATGCGAATGCATATTTGCATTTGAGTTAAATGTCTTTGGGCAGTGCGGACAGGTATATAAAACGGCACCAGTATGTGTTGTCATATGTTCTCTTAGCGATATCGGCCTTTTGAAACATTTCTGACAAAATTCACACTCAAATGTCCGATCCGAACGGTGAGCATACTTTTTATGACTCACCATAGCTTCCCGGCTTGGAGATACTTTTTGGCATATATCGCAGACATGTGGAGTTTTCGGCTCCAAATGTCGCCTTTTATGTTTTCTTAGGGCATATTTATCTCTATGCCACGAACCGCACATATCGCACTGCACTTTATGTGCCTGGCCGCCTTCATGTTCTAGCTGATGGCGTTTAAATGCACCTGGGCCAAATATCACTTTAGCGCAAATGTCACACATTATACCAGCTGCGCATGGTTCCTTATTATGTTCTTCTAGCTCTTCTAATGTTTTATATCTAGAAATATTGAATGTTATTATTGATTTTATGAATCTACAAATCTTAAATATTACCTTCGGTTACACATTTTACACTGTTTACAACGATCCTTGTGCTTAAATGTTCTATGCTGTTCCAGAAGATATTTTCTAGCAAATTTTTTCGGGCATTCTGTACATTCATATATTTTATCTTCTTCCTTCTGGTGTTTTACATTAAGGTGATTACGAAGTGATTGGTAATCGGAGAATGTCTGATCACATTCTTCACATCTAAGACAAACAGTATTACGAAATGTTATATGTGATAGCAGGTAGAACAATAGTGTAAAATTGTATAAGTAAATATGTGTAAATATGACTGTCTAAATATACGTATACTAGTGTATTGAGCGAGTAAGTTATGTTGATGTAATTTATACAAGGAACAGCACCGCATGTAACCTATTATTTTTTCCCCCCATTACACAGAACTTTGATTACAAAAATACATGACCCGAAAGCCGTATGTGACTAGCCTGATTCTCTTATTTATAGAGAAGTTCACGAAGAATATCAATTTTTATAAAAGGACAGGAAAGAGAAGAGCGATTTTACCAACACGTACAATATTTTTTTTCAGAATGAATGCTATACACAAATTATTCGGAAAGAACAAATTCATAAATTAAAAAACAACTAACTGCCTGTTTCCATAAAACGAATTGGTTCGTTCGTTACAAATTGTCAAAAATGAACGCACAATATAACCCAGCTATTACACTGGGCAGTAATTGTTCAACACATTCGCACTTTTTTTTACCAATACACACACATTTTTGCTACTGGCCTGCCGACTGGCAACGAGAATTCAATGGCAGTAAAATTTTGGCACTTGCAGCAGAGACGAATGTTAGAGTTTATGCGAAAATTGTATTGACTAATTGTGTTTTGACCGTTTTGTCATAATAAAAACAGTTAAATTTTCTGAATTATTATTAACGAAGTATTCTTCAGACGTGTTTATAGTACAAAAAACAAAATGCTTGTCCATACTTTTCCCCAAATGCTTTGACAAATAAATAATGTCTGAAACACCGTTTATAACGCTTCGAATATTGACGAGATTTGTAACGAACGAACAAATTCGTTTCATGGAAACAGGCATTAAATACAAAAATGCTAACCCCCCTCACAATTAGATAACTGTAATAAATGTTTACCAAATCGATTTTAGGTATACCAAATCAGAAGCTTAATCAGCAAAAGTATATCCCATTAAAATGTTGGCAAAATTATCTTTTCTGTACATTAATTGTACATATCGTAAAATTCTTTTTAGAACAGCCCAATGAGTTTTGGTGTAGCCTTCTGGATATCTTCCCATATATCCCACTGAATAACATATACATTCTCAATACTTGATTTTTGACTGAGTAACATTTTACCATTTTCTTTGCCATATTAAGTCTTCATTTCAAGATAATATTTCAATGACATTTCAAAAATGCTTGTCAATATTCTTTTAACTTTTCCATAGAAATACTGGGATTTTTCGTTAAACTATATTTTAGTTTTGAAAAGTACATCAATATAATATTAAAAAATGTTTTAATTTTTTTAAATGGTGTAACAGCATGTATATTGCAAACTCTGATCTAAAGTTCGGATAGATTTTAATTCCCAAAATTTAATTTTCCTCATTCAAATAATTAATTTGAATTACTTTACATTGGTCTGGATATTAAATTTGACGTGTAACAGAAATCGTTTTGTACACATAATGCCAATAGATTTTTGTCATGTGAACTGAAATTTGTCCTATTCTTTCTCCAAAGTTAAATAAAGTTCTGTGTTGCAACGCTTTTAAAACTACACTCTTACATATAGTGGCAACATCGATGTAGATGTAGACACGGGTTTAAGTGGACATCAAAAAGTGTATAAACTTTTTAGTAGTTGATACAAATGTCCAATTTATGTTCTTGGACAGTAAAAATAATTAAATAATTGGTTGACACAACCATATAGACTTGCGAATTCCTTCGAAATTAAAAGATCAATTTTCAGCTTACCTATAACAATTTGGATCAACATGATGACGTATATGGTATAATAGATTGGCTCTTTTGTGGAATTTCTTATCACAACACCTCACGAACCCATTGTCGATATCGTGCTCATTCCGCATGTGGATTTTTAAACTAGCAAAATTTTCTACAGCTACATTGCACACATCACAATGTAATCCCATGTATTGAGAGATTTCGTTATCGAATGACTTCATTTTACTTTTGTAGGCACTTTCTTCCTCATGATTTTTATTTACTTTATCTTTACCTCTTTGTTTCTTTGGTTTAGGTTCTTGATTTTTAGAATCCGACTTATCATCTGCATTGCGCTTTCTTCGCTTCTTAATAGGTTTAGTTTCTGTTGGCTCATCTTCTTCGCCCTTTACCAACGCTTGAGATTTTCTTGAATTTCTGGTTAATCTCTTTTCTGGCTTAACCGTCGAAAGCGAATCCAGAATATTTTCGTTAACTGGGCTTTCATTGGTGATTATTCCAGTATTGTCAAATGGATCCGAATGTTCTGATTCATCCTCAAATGTTTGAAATTCATCCATATCACAAGCGTTATCGTACCAATCATCGTCATCATTATGGCCATCGAGATCGGCATGTGCTTCTTCAGATACTAAAGATTTGGAATCAAGTTTGTTTGTTGCAACTACCTCAGTTGAAAAGGGTACTTCGTCCATCTCATCATTCGGCTCTTGTTTGCTGCTTTGTAAAATGACCACCATCGATTCCGTTTTTACAGTCACACTCTCCGACATGTGATTACGCTGATGAGCAGCTTCCACCATTCCATAGAATGCATGAAAATCCACAAGCTTTTCGCAGCAAATTTTGCAAATAGCCGTAAAAAGTGGATCATCTTTAAGGGGCTAATAAATTACAAAGCAAACCACATAAAATACATACATACGTTTCATCTGATTTATTTTGTAGTTACCTCAAACCAAAAATGTTTGGCAACAATAGCTGCAATATTATACTGTCCTCCATTATCCTCGAAAATGAGTGTGGAATTTTCGGAATCCTTCAAGCACAAACAACAGCACATCATTATAATATATTGCTTGCAAATATTTTTTTTTGTATAAATGAAAAATTGTTTTCAAGAACTTCTTCCAAGCGGCAGTACTCACTGAGCAATGACAACGCGACAGTGGTGCCAGAAGATTTTTGTTATGGGGAACATAGACAAAAAAAATATTTTGTAACAACAAAATACTATCAGTGTTCTGACAAACATGCAATTGAACTAATCAGCTGTTTGTTGCTTCGACATCGTGAATTAGGTCACATATTTGTTTTATGTTAATACATCTTCATAATACCTATCTAAGAAGTGTACAGTAGGAAGTCCTAAATTTGTTTTAAATCTATTTTTCCGGCTTAAATTTACTTTACCCACATTGCTCCGATCTGTCTAAATCTGACACCATAGAGTACACTTGTGATTTTAAGAATATTCCAAGTTACGGATACCGAAAGTTCGGAGATATAATTGGGACAAAATTAAAGTTTATCGAAATACATTTCCAGTCGGGAATATATATCCATTAACCGATACCGAGGCGAAATTTTTGTAGCTATCCGACGTAAACAAAGGAGATAGGGCTAATTATATCTCCGGACTTTCGGCGCCCGTAACTCTGAAAGCTTGGACTTGTTTTTATTAATTCCTACCCCCAAAAGATAAATCTTTGTGTGGCGAAATGTATCAATACTCAATATTCGAATTAAAATTTCAAATGTAAACATGATTTGGTATCAAAGAGCATACAGAGGGCAGACGTCTCAAGTTGTTTTTTAGTGAAACATTAGTACGGCTAAACACTCTAGACTCAGTAATTGTCATGGCAATATTTGAAAGGTTTTCAAAGCAACTGATGTATGCCTACTTTTTTAAAACTAATACTGTTTAAATACCCTCTTGGAAATGTTCAGCAAACGACTTGGAACGTCTGCCCTTTATATGGTCTTTGGTGGTATGTCTCAGTGTTCAGTCGCCGGTATTTAATTGTACTGCGCCGCCGGTGATACATTTTGTTCGGCTCTATTCTACAAAATAAATTTACCCGTACACCATTATCCTGCTTTGTACTGAAAATCATGTCCTCAATACGCTACCAATATCAAAATAGAAATAGCCAGTATTCGAGAGTAATGAATTTCAAATATAAATCAAAATATAAAAAACTCAAGAGACAGATCAAGCAGTTGGTTTTTGTAAGTTAAGTTCGCACAACAATAGAGTTGGATGATGATTGACTTTTGCTTTTTTAGGAAAATGCATCTTTGTGTGACGAAGTTTCTCAAATACAATTGGATCTGGGCACGGCAAGGGAAGAAAGGCGATACTTGATTAAGCGTCTTATGCGCCATGAGGGTTATGAGAGTACTGATAAAGTGAACAACGAGGTTCCACCATCTGTGGGGATGAATGTTAGTCAGAAATCAAACGCCCCAAGGAAAAGAGGCCCTAAGAAACGTCTCAATCCAGTAAATTCGAATATTGAAGAAGTGGAAAAGTTGAGACATATGTGTGAAGACAAATTTGATGTTGATGCTCAGGGCAAACCTAGATTGCCTATTAATTTGTACAACATTTTAGTACATTCCTTGGGAGAAATACTACCCGCCAATCCGAATTTTCACAACACTTCTTGGATTTATCCGGTAGGTTATGTGGCCACTCGTATTTATGCCCATCCCAAAGATCCACAACGTAAATGTGTCTTTACATGTAAGATTCTGAATAATGCTGGAATGCCACAATTCCAAATTATACCTGACAACGATTTGGATAGTGTATTCTTCGGTGAGTCGGCCAATATTTGTCATCAATCTCTATTGGAAACGTTAAGAAGGTCTTTATCAGATGGAACTAAACTACCTCTGAATGTTCAAGGGGAAAAATTCTTCGGTTTGTCCAATGCTACGGTGCAGTCTCTTTTGAAATTAGATGGCGTATACAAACAATGTTCCAGTTTTAATGGATTTCCTAACAAAAGTGATTTATCTGATTACAGCATCCCTGAGGATAAAGATCCTACCATGTCTTACGAGGCTCTACATTCACTTATTACAATGTCTGCATATCATACAATGCCAGAAATAAAAGATGAGCCACCAGATGAATTGTTTGATTTAAATTAAAATACCTAAAACATCACACAAAGCCAGAAACAAAAGATGAAAATGACCGGTATAAATTAAAATGCGTATAAAATTTTTGTACAAAACTATATTTATCACTCTTCTTTTATTTGCGTGGGGGTAAATTCACAAAAAGCGTAAAAATTGTAGGGGAGAAATTGTTCTTATCCGAAGTGTATAAAACTGAAAAAATCTAGAACTTAATCTAAAGAAAAGTACAAAATTTTTTAAAATAAGGTTAAACAATAATATTAAATATTTTCAAGCTCTTAAAAAACAACAAAATAGTTATACTTTTCCTGCGTTGTGTTTGTAAGAAAATATGTTAGAACGAAATGAAAAAATACAATTAAACACAAATTTAGAACAAATACATATATAACCACAGTAATCTGATCTGTCTTGAGTTCAAGATATCCTTTAAAAATTAGTTCCTCGATATCTAAAACAAACTATTCCTTGTTCTGTTTACTAACCTATCTCCGTTGATTTCTGTTCTGTATTGTAGAGGGAACTCCTGGTGCACCTGGCACTGTAGTTGGTATTAGAATACGACTACCGTCGGTATAGCGAATTTGTCTTTCTGGTGTTAAACGGCATGGACTAATTCTCGCTGGTGGTTGTGGGTAACGAAATTGTGGCTGATTATTGAGCAAGTCCAGTGCTGAACCGCGTTTAGTTGTTTCTTGTGGTTTTTGTCGATGATGCTGCTGTCGTTGTTGATGAGGATAATAGGTTGGTTGTTTCAGTTGTGCATTTTTATTATTGGCAGTTATTTTAGAGGTCCTGCGACCTCCAAACATTAGATTGGAAACAAATATAACCGGTGAGAAGAGGCGCAAAGAAGTTTCACTGAAAGCATAAAAAAAATAGTTTACATGAAGCTGGGAAAGGCAGGAGATTTAAACTTACGTCGTTCCAATAATTGGTTTCGCCTCGTTACCACTTAAAATAAACAATGGGAAAAATATTGAGAATATGCAACTGCTCACAATAACTGATGATGACATATTTGTCAGCACCGTCAAGGGAACACCGAATCCCAAAAAGTATGGCCAATTTATTTCTATATAGTTTAAACGTCGATGAAGCTCCCAGCCCATGTTAAACCACTTGTACTCGAATGAATATAACGAATAGAGCAAGCAGAGGTGTATAAAGCATAGAAACGCACCCACGTATGGTATTGGTAACAAGTTAACCAACATACTTTGAACTAAAAACAAAGCCTGCACCACTAAATTGAAAAGGAAATCGGCCACCAATTTACTAATATTTGGTATCAAATTTGGTTTGCCTTTGCGAACTTTATAAGCCTCATTTGCAATATCGGCAAACCATAGAGAGCTAACAATTTTGCTTAATAGAAAAATGGGCAAAACCCACATCATTCCAAAAATTATGGAAAGAATTGACTGCAGCCAACCCCATATCATGTGGAGATCTTGAGATTTGTCTCCGTAACATAACGTTAAGATGAATTTCAATGTGGGCAGAAGAATTTGCTCAAATAAGATTATGCTCATCCATGTGAAGCCGCCATTGAGGGCGCAGCATTTTAAAACCTGTTTTGCTATTTTTTTTTGCCTGAAAACATATACATTTAGTTATCATAAACAAATATTGGGCTAATGAATATATATGACCACATACTTGAAAGGTATTGAAGGTTCTACTGGCTTTTCCTTTTTAGGCATACTATCCAATCTGCGTTCATCAGGATTTTCTCTCTGCATAGCAGCTATTTCACGTTGCCGTTCTTCAAGGAACATAGCTGATGCCGAAGACGGTACTGGTGATGGACTTCTTCGCATCAAACGTTGGTCCTGCATGCGCTGCCGTTCTGTTTCTTTCTCATCGTTTTGTCTGTGGATTTCAGCATCAATGTAGAGAACTAATGTCATGCCCTTGATACTGTCCCATAATCCATAGAAAAATCCTAGTGAAATGCGCTAAAAAATCGGAAATGTAATTAATACAAAGGGGGTCAATAATATGGATTCCATATCTATTGAACTATCAATATCCATAGAAAAAGTTTTTACATATATAAATTTATTTAGTTATTCATGGTAACTTCAAACGCAAAAGTGAGTAATAACCATCCATTCCGAAAACAAGAAGTTCTTTAAGATATGTATGTATTACAATCAAATTTGAATAACTGTTACGTGAAAATTCGTTGGTTCTAAAGCCCAGTTTTTTGTGATATTTAATTTATTTTTCTATTGAATATTATTTTCAATTGAATAGTTAGAGGAAAGCATCATATTAAAAATGTTAGTAGCATAATAGAATAAACATATAATTGGTGATCAATTATGTTTATAATATTGAATGACTGTACTAGTCAGTGACGGTGCAGAAAAAAATCAAAACGTTTTGATTTTATTTCATTTCACTGTAAAGGGCGCTTTACACTATCTAACAAGATGAATTGATGAATTTCTCAAAGTCAGATACTGCTTCTTATTGGAAAGATACATCGAGTATCTTGGGTGGTGTTCATTTCGACTTTCGCCCCATCAGCTGTTACTATTACGAATGAAAGTTCAAAAGTGACCTCCACGGACGTTATTGGAGGCCACTTTTGAATCTCATTCGTTAATTGGAGGGCACTTTTGAATTTTCATTCGTAATAGTAACAGCTGTTATTCTTTTTCACTACGATCCCTCCTTCGCAACCGTGTGCGTTGCCAGTGAATAAACTTGCAACTTCATTCTGCTCCAGTGTTGCCACTTAATTATCGTTATTTACATGTCAATCAATTCTCGGGTTGGATTTCAGCATCAATGTAGATACTAATGTCATGCTTGATACTGTCCCATAATCCATAGAAAAAAAAAAGGTTCAAGTACAATGTCCAGGTTGTCGAATTTGCGATGCCACCACCACCATTTGATTTCAGAAATTTCCCCCTACCTTTAAGTCCATGTTCAGGCGTCTCAATTAACTTTTACTTCACTTCATTTGTTAATAATATTATTGCACTAAAATTCAATAATTCTATAGCTGTTTTGCGTTTTAATGTTTCTTTTTGTGACTGACGTTTGATTTTTTTCTTCTTCTTCGTCATCGTTCATTCCCTTTTGCGCCTGTTCCGATTTTTTCCCCATTCCCTCTTTTGGCTTTGTTCAGAACAAACGCAATTGATCGTGGGGTTGCCAGATGCTGATTGAAAAGATATGCGTCTGAATTTATATCGCACCCTAAATACAAAAGGGTCACAACTCAAAAGTTTCCATGTCTCCAACTACTGCAAAAACCATTTCACATCACTATCTTCTTTATGTAAACATAGATGTAAAGCGGCTATTACACAGGCATAGATGTATGCAGACATGTTTTGCTATCACACTGTCGTACGCTGACGGCATACTTCAGTTCGCTGAATTTTGTAAAGCGAAAGCACCGCAATGTAGCGGCTATTGTTAAATTTTAATTGTTTTTATGGTAGAAATCAGATTTTGTTTGCCACAACTGTGGTAAGTTTTTTATTCTTCTATAAACTCATTCCAGAAATTCATGTTATTAAAAGACGCTATTGTTTTCACAAAGCGAACTGAATGAAGTATGACAGACACGCTATTAGACGAGTATATGTTATTGTGCGACAGGCATCAGAAAATCAAAATATTTTGAAAACCAACATACATGTCTATCGTACACGACATACATGATATTAGAAAGGGTTTTTTGGTATGTCATCCGACATGTACTCCTGTGTATAAACCGATTTAATAGCGTTGATTCTGAACGATGAACTAAAGAGAATTAGTTTTAGTTGCGGGACCCATTTTATTTAGGGTGAGATATGTAAAAATGTTTTAAAATTAAAGACATAAATAATATTTGTGCAAAATGTGGGTTCATATACAAATGTATGTTGTTAATTTCCGTCAGTTTGAACGTTTCGGAGCAGACGACATAAGATCTTGTTTAACGGCATGACTGTCACAGGTGCTACAACACAAAACAGCTGACACTGAACATAATACATAGTACATAGTACACCAGAAAAACATTCATAAAATTTATTGACATGAAGACTTACCAACAACATACTTACAACTGTTGTATAATTTTAGCACATACGATAAATACAACACCATCTAATCGATATTATGGCCGTAACAGGCGCCGCCGTTGGTTTTCATTGTTGGAGCGCACTTGCACTTTAACGGCGGCATGGACAAAGCGCGGCTCTATTCTTATTAAAACGGCCGGAACATGTAATGGAAGAATCGCCGCTTAGCGAACCATGTAATGCAAGAATCGAAGAAACACAATTTCATTCCATTCAGTTCCAGTCCTCAGTGGAACTAGTGACAGTGACAGTCAAAGTTGGCTGAAAAGTTAAAAGTTAAATCTGGTAAGTTAATTTAATTTTAAAATGTCAATATCACAAAAAAGTAATTAAGGAGATTTTACGGAGTATGGAATTCCACAACGATGGCATTTTCAACTCGATTGGAGAACGTTAATTATTTTTATTGTTAATGGTTCAAAATTGTAGCAGCTGACTTTTGTTTTCGTCAACAATAAATAAAAGAGAAGATAGGACAATAACAATACAACTGTTTCAATTATAATTTCTTAATTTATTGTTATTTCAATTGTTCAATTGTTATTTATTTTTGTTATATGTAAGAGTGTATGAGTATTTATTCGCATCGTATGTATACTCTCCAGCGGCGCTTATAACCAGTAACTCCAAGTAAGTAGGCATGTAAGTAGGAGCTTGAGTACGTACTTTGGACGCCACTGGTGTTTTTGTTTATTTTTGTTCGTCACTTTACCCCATTTATTTTTTTTTTTTTAAAAAGAATCGCGAGCGCACAGAAAATGCCGCATAGCCAAGCAAATTCTTGTTGACGCTGTTGTGTGTTATGATGGACTAAGTCGCAATTAATAGTCCAACGATATGTGAACGTATAAATTGTGTTAAAATAAAATAAATGTTTCCACTTTTATTTATCGCTGCATTTTACAATTATGACAACGATTACAACTATTACAATAAACAAAGAAAAATATTTTCAATATGTCATATATCAGTACGAAATAACTAGTGAGCGGTGATGCTAATGGTGGCGAAGGCTACCTACTATGATATTCGCGTGTTAAATTCGCCACTCAATTGCATTGCTGGTTGGTTGGCGGGTAAGTACTGATGTATGTATACATATTTACCATATGGTATATAACTTAGAGAGACTTGTTGCATTTATCACTCTCTAATGATGCACACTACACACAGTAGACCGGTATTATTAGGGCGGGATCAGGTTTACCATAGGCAAACGTAATAATAATAAAATAAATGGTTTAGAATAATTCAGACATCTAACAGGTTTCCATTTTCGGCATAAATTTACTTTAGCGACGTTGCTCCGAATAGTCTCAAATTATGACCGAGTATTTAATGAATTGACCCATTAACGACGAATGGGTAGAAAATAGAGCTGTCTTGAAAAATTCTAGCTAGAGTTAGGTGAGAAGAATGCCAAATCGGGTTTCGTAGGCTTATAGTGTATGGCGAAAAATTGGCGGGTCAAAAATTTGGAAACCGTATTGGTGTCTTGCATGTGTCTTTATATGTTTTTTTGTCAGGAACGCATTTTACATATTTAATTTAAGTATTTTTGATTTTTATACGATTTTTTGCTTATTTTATCTCATAGGTAGCGAAACAACATTTTTAAAAAGGCGTTAATTGTATTTAAAATGAGAATATTATTTCTACAAAATCACAAATTTCACTCAAATTGTCATAATATAAAAAAAAAAATTATTTATTTGCACAGATTTTATACGGCCAATTGTAACAAATTACAATAAAAACTACTCCATGATGTGTGTTTTTATAAATAAGTAATCAAAAAGGGCTGAACAAATCCTCGAGTTTTTATGCCAAGAAGAACATAAAACAGACCGACATTTCAATCCGCATATTCTTCAAAATAGAAAATGAAAATATGTATCCGCCATTGCGTTACTTGTCTACAAACATAAAAGTATTCATATCCGGATTTGAATTGTAGACGACATCTGCCGACATCTGTCAAACAATTTTAATTTTCTATTAATGACGTCAGACAATGTTATGGGCGATTTCGGAGCGATATTCGCAAACTCAACATATAATGTGCGTACATACACATTTCCTTCATCGTTTCATGAAGAAACCGACGGGGAACTTCTCTCAAATCAGAGAGCTGTACCACAATATAAAATGCATCTCTCGGCGTCCAGTGCTCTCTGAATTAAACAAAGAAACTTAAAAAAAAATTGTTTTTATTTCGTATCAATTTCTCCTACAAAAACTTTCCACGACCACTAGTTTAGTTCTTCAAAACAACAGCGTAATATGGCTGAGCTAAGTTACAAACAACTACGATGCGATTAAATCGGCATATTTGTTATAGACACTTGTTAAAGAAAACATCTTCAAAAGATTTTGAAAACTTACCAAGAAATTGAAAAATTATTGTACGAATATTTATTTTAGATCCAATATATGTTATGTAGGTATGTATGCATATAAGTAATGTACCCACCACCTCAGCATTGGGGTTGTTAACAAATTAACACCAAAACTGGTTTTGTTAATGCGAATTCTTACTCATTTAGTATTTTATTCAAACTCTTTTGCTTACGACACGTTTTATTTAGTTAACGTTGAGCTGTCGATGAATAATCCTTCTTTTATCTATCATCTTAGTATCACATGTCCATATGGTTCATTGTTATTTTTTGAAATTCAAGTAAACAAAGGCGGTGCAAAATTAGGTCACAATGTTCTCGTTCTATAATTTGCATTAAGCGTCCAATTTTATTATAAAAATTTCAGAATTCTTTATTTTTAGCGCACAACCAGAGCTTACGATGTTTTTAATGCCTTTTTCTATTATTTCTTTTACATGATCCATTAATAACAGAAGACTTGAACAACTCACTCAATCGAAATCGTCGTGAATCGTGTCAATAGAAACAATGAAATAAATCAATAATAATTGTGTAGTAAAATTAAAATGATTCGGCAGTTGATGCGGGCCTATTACAAAACATAAGCAATAACAAATAATAGCAACAAAACCAAACAAATAACAACGATAAAGATAAGACGATTGAATGGAGAATTCGTGTCCTGATTAGAAGCCATTATTGAGAAGGAAATAAGTAAATAAAGACTCAAAGAGATACAGAAAACTATTTTGCCATATAGTAAAATATATAACTCTGCTGGACGGTTGATTTCTTTTATTTACGCACACATCATTAAACAACTTGCTGGTACGCATTGAGATAAATAGCAGTGAGAAACCACAGCATTAAACGCCCTCAAATCATCATCTGCTAAACAACAAATCACCCGCTTTATTCGTTCTTTTGTTTTAACATACAACGGAAAGTAACTCAGCTGATAAACTACGGCCGAAGTCAGAAAACAGCGTCCAGTAACATTTGAAACATTGGCGAACAAAGTCCTCTCATACGTCCGCCCGATTGCGATCTGAGAACAGAAAACACTTGAAAAGAATAGTGATGGCCGATGATCGGTTACCCATAGTCGAAAATGACGAACATTCACCTGCAACAACTCGTCGAGGTCCACAAGATAATGAATTGGATCCGGAGCCAAGAGGATGTGGTGCATCAGCCTGTTGCAATCCCAATAGTGGTTTTCATCGTTTTTTGGCATTAATTTTTATGTGTCTTTTGGGTTTCGGTAAGTACAACTTTTAATTTTTTTCCGCACATATTTACTTAAGCGAATCATTTTTTGAGCCAGTGATAAGAATTAATGAGTTTTAACCATGTGTGAAATTATTCAAATAATTTGTTCTTGATCGCACGTAAATAAAATATGTAGGTAACAATAATAATACTAGTATAATATATTTTTTCTGTTTATCAAATTTGTTCACAATGACATTTAAATTTATAGAGCAAAATGTTTTAAAAATGTACAAATTATGCGTATAAATTACTACTATATTATGAGCCTCAAAATGTGGTTTGGGGTCAGCAGAAATTTCCAGTAGAAAGTTTGAAATTTTTGGACATGATGTTAATCAAACTGTTTTATAATTCTTTTATTCATCTGGGATCTCTTAAGAAAAAAATGAATGAAAAATTAAAAAAAAAATCACATTGAACTCAAGCAACTACACTTAGTTGGTCACTCATGAGACTTATATTTGTATACATTCAGTAAAAAACACCAAACCGGAATGGTAGAAATGCATTTTGAAAATTGATTTATGCAATATTTGGGTCACTAATATTTTCAATGTGGCTTTGTAATGACTTTTGACATTTTCTACGTTGAATTCAATTTTGTTTTCTTGTCAATCGGTGGCGTAATCAAATTTTTAGAGAGCGTTTGTTTATATTGATTTTGTCGTTATGAAAAATGGCCCTCTTTTTTGTCAATGTTGTATTTTTTCCAATGGTTACTTTGAAACGTGTTCGTTTTTTTTGCGGGAAATTATTTTTACGGCTTTCAAACCGAAAGTAAGTGCCAACGGCGAAAAAATGTATGTAGGTTGCTAAAAGATGGTATTTGGCATCAATCGTCGTGGAGCCATCTCCGGGAGAATGGCCACTATTGAAATACTCTCGAAAATTTAAAATTACACATTGTTATTTAGAAAGAATGTTTTTTTTTTTTTGAGAAATCAATATTTTTCCATAATAACTTTTATTCTCATTATTTTAGGTTCATATTTTTGTTACGACAATCCAGGAGCATTGCAAGAGGTTTTCAAACATGACTTAAATATCACCAGTACCGAATTTTCTTTAATATATTCAATTTATTCGTGGCCAAATGTTGTTCTCTGTTTTGTCGGCGGTTTTCTCATTGATCGTGTATTTGGAATACGTTTGGGTACCATTATATACTTGTTTATATTGCTCATTGGTCAATTACTATTTGCCTCCGGTGGTCTACTGAACACATACTGGATAATGATTGTGGGACGTTTCATTTTTGGCATCGGCGCTGAGTCGTTAGCGGTGGCGCAAAACAATTATGCCGTATTATGGTTTAAAGGCAAAGAGTTAAATATGGTATTTGGGTTACAGCTATCCGTTGCACGATTTGGCAGCACGGTAAATTTCTGGGTAATGCAACCCATTTATAATTATGTCCAAACGTACTACAAGGATCATAATGCTCTTGGCGTAGTTTTGCTGTTGGCAGCTGGTACGTGCGTTTTGTCTTTAATGTGTGCTCTAATTTTGGGTAAGTTTAGCAGTTTTATCTATTAGAAATACTATATTGTATTGCCTATTGCGCTAATTACTTTCTAGGCTGGATGGATAAGCGCGCTGAACGTATTCTACAACGTAACAACAATCCTTCAGGAGAAATTGCACGATTAAGTGACGTCGTCACATTTAAAGTCACATTTTGGATGGTCTCCGTCATATGTGTGGCTTATTATGTAGCAATATTCCCTTTTATTGCTTTGGGAAAGTATGTATATTGTTATATATATAGTTGCGATTCTAACTGAAGTCTTTTTTTATTTTATCATTTTTAGAGACTTCTTTATGACTAAATTCCATTTCTTGCCCGATCAAGCGAACAATGTTAACTCGATTGTGTATCTGATTTCTGCCATTGCTTCTCCATTGTTTGGTTTCCTCATCGACTTAACGGGACGCAATGTCTCGTGGATATGCGTTGCAACTTGTTCGACAATTGGCGCTCATTCATTACTGGCATTTACAATGTTAAATCCCTATGTTGGAATGGTGTTGATGGGTCTTTCCTATTCAATGTTGGCTGCTAGTCTGTGGCCTTTGGTGGCTTTAATCATTCCAGAGTACCAACTTGGAACAGCGTATGGATTGTAAGTATATATTAGGGTGGCCCTTTTTCGGCTTGGAAGGTGTATTGGATTTAAACTGTTGTTTAAATAAAACATAACAGGTTTCAAAAATGATTACATTTAACTTCTGGTTTGCACCCAAAACACTTCAAAATTTTGTTAAAACTGGAATTGGTAGGGCTATTAAAATGTTTCCATTTAGAGCAGTTTTTATAGAAGTAAAACCCAAGAAACTGCTCCCGAATGTTAACACATTGGTACGACAAATCGTTGTCCTACACTCTAAGTGATACAATCCCATATCAATAACATTTAATAATTTACAATTTTCTGCTGTCATTCGATTTCTTGAACAGATATTACAATAGATATTGATAGAGCTAAACTTATTTTACAAGATAAAATAGTCCACAGAAGACACCAGAAACCGCAATTTATTTTTATACAGATTCTTTATGCGACTCCTTATGGTTTACAATTCCTGGGTTTACATTTTGTCGATCATCGCGTGATAATCAACTGATTATATGTAGATGTATATTTCGTTATAAATCATGTAGTCACTTTTGCCCACAACAGTATAAACACGTATTGTCGATTCTTTTCCAAGTTATGTTTGCCGTATTCGACTAAATACTCATATCAGTGAGCTGTGTATTATATAAATTATATACCTATTGACAGGGATCTACTGATAAATACGGGCTACGAACGGTTAATGATTTTTCTAGAAAAAATGTACATGACTTAGAAATTAGTTTCTTACTTGTAAACTCGCTAGATTTTGGAGTAACATGGTGAAACCGTCTAAGAGAATATAAGTATCGAACTACTCGGTTGATCCATAATCTAATTTTATTAAAAATCCTATTTCCTATTCATATTCCAATTTCAATAAACTGAATATCACTGTGTTAATCATGTAAAAACCAATTCCTTATATAAAATTATTTGTATGATATTTTTCAGCTGTCAATCTGTTCAAAATTTGGGCTTGGCTGTAGTAACTATTCTGGCTGGCATGATTGTTGACAAGAGTGGAGGGGATCATACATGGCTCGAATTATTCTTCCTGGGATGGTTGACACGTAAGTTTGTTTCGTGGTAATATTACACATCTAGCAAACAAAATTTCCTAATATTTATCTCTTTTATAACAGTTGCCTTGATTGCCACATGTGTTATATTTGCATATGACCGTAAAACCAAAGGAAATCTAAATATGACTCCAGCTCAGCGTGTGGAATATGCAAGTCAAATGTACGCAAATTTTTGATGATACTACACTTGACATATGTGTCTATACCAAACTATGCTCTATACACATTATACATATACGAAAGCAAAACAGCTATGCCAGATAACACTCCATTTTAAAAATAACAAATTACTAAAATTCAATTGAACTTTTCGCCTATTGTTAATTAAAACTAACAAAAGTATACATTACTGCATCTGGTATCGCTGTGTGATTACATTTTCTAACTTTTCGTTTTAACAAATTACATTTTAATTGAATTTCTCTTCAATTTATGTATTTTCCTCTAGTGCCGCCGCTAATTTGATGATTTCGGGTGAAGGTGCTAACAGAGATGAATACGCCAGCGATCAGGAACCATTATTAAATTAAAAAAAGCTTGATTTGTTTCTAATGCGTGTATATTATGTCTAACAAACGAATTCATTTCATTTTATCGTTTAGTTCTAAACATATCACATGAAAGCTTTACCTCATTTTTTCAATCTCTTTCTATCTCTCTAAACCCATTTAATTATTATGAGAGTTAATCCCAAATATCATGTCACATTACATATTTTTTACATGTTGATCAACTTTTTTTTTATTACTGTCGCTTTTTTTTTGTTTCTCTGTATATTTTGTATTATTTTTTAATGTTCTAACACCCCCTTCTTGGCTATTTCTTTAATAATAATAAGTAACTAATGTGTATGTATTTAAGAAAATATTATTGAATCATAAAAGGCTAAATTTGTTGAAAATATTATAATTATTATTATTGTTGTGGCTTTAAATGTTATATTAAGGAGAAAATAGTCAACAAAAAGTTTATTGAATGAACTCCACAAAGGAAATCTAAAAAGTTCGTGCATATGTATAAATTATAATATTATAGAACTAAATTTACCCACATTCTGTCGTATATTGTGATTAATTTAAATAAAATAAAAATAGCAAACTTTATATACCTTAACATTTATATTTTATTAGTAACACTGATCTGGTATTTTACAAACAATTTTATACATACTATAATAACTCGTTTCAAATTATTATGGTATTTGTTAAATGTATTTTCTATTTTATTTGAGAAAACTTTGTTGTCTCTTCAAATATACAACGAACCAATGGTTCCAAATGATCCAAGCTTTCATAAATAAAGAAAAAAAATTGCACAAGTATGAGTAAAGTTGGATCGAATGTTATGAGTACCCAGTATTCCTAAAAATATGTAAACTTAGTCCTATTAAATTAAATCGTTCTAATACTTAATCCAATATTTCCTCTGCAGATAAGAAACAAGATAAGTTCTTCTACTTTCTCTAGAGAAGTTTTACATATCTTTGTCAGTGCCCTCTTACTCGTAAAGCCGCCGTCATGCACAAAGGGGAATATAAGTTTTTTTGATGTTCTTACCAGGATATGAACCTAGGTTTTGTGTGTGGTAGTCACACAACGTCTTACCGCTAATCAATTAATAAACATTGATGTTTTAGATTAAGAATTTTTGAATATCAAACAGGTCTCATTAGAACAGTTGGAATATCAACAGGTCTCATTAGAACGGTTTAAATATCAAACTGGTCCCGGCACCTTTTAATATATTTCATAAATTAATTTATGTAATATACTTGTAATAAATAAATATCAAACAGGTGTCATTAGAACAGTTTGAATATCAAACATTATTTTGGTATTTCTGACTGGCTGTTTCTCTGAGATGTTTGTAGTATACCTCATTAAAATGAAAACCTAATTATAAATAATTCTCTTCAATGTTTCCCATTTTCAAATTGCAATCTTTGTCTTTTCTTGTGCCTCTCTTCGTAACGTACACCACGTAGTACTTATTTCGTGCTAAAAATTTACCACGAACTTAAGGTGGTAAAATTTCATTCTGTTGTTGAATTGTCTGCAAAAATTGTATTAGTCTTTTTTTCAGTGGGTTGAAGTAACTTGGCACCACATCAACCATATAAAATCAAACAAGTGAATTTGCGGTGGCAAGGGAAATGGTGTCAATTGAGAACGACGAAATTTTGTTCGCGACTCAAAAATGTTGCTTGAGCTTTTAAGTACACGACAGTAAACGAGTACACGAGTAAAAAGATTTCACACCAATTAATACCAGCTCGACCTTTTTTCCGCGCGTACCCTTATTTTAAACGAATCTTAATTCACGAATGGGCGTTCATACATAATAAACGGCACATTAGTGTTGCCAGAAATATAGGAAATCCCGACATCATTACAAAACTAATAATCTGACAGCAGGTGGAAAATGAGGCTGATTTTTACATTTCGCCAGCTCATAATTGTTTTGCTCCGTATGCCAAAAAGTCGATGTCGAGAAAAGCGGCAAATAAGAATCGAAACCCTTTTTCACATTAATTGTGGCGTATATTTTAAGCAAACATACAAACTTATACAATAGATCAAATTGGGCGTTTATTGAATCAACCTTATCTCATTCTGTGCTCCCTATCAAATTTTCTGTTCGAGTTTCTCCTTTTCTTTTCACGTACAACTAAAAACCAATCAAAATTGGAAAACAAATTGTAATATAGCGATTTATTTCTGATTAGAACAGTTTAAAAATTGAATGCAATTGGAATTTCCACTATATAAAATTACTAATTAACATAATGTTCGAAAATGTAAAAATAAATCCCATATCCCCCTGCATTCAGATAAGTAGTTTAGTAATGTTGTCGGAATTTTTCCATATTTCTGGCAACACTGATGTGCCGTTTGCCGTTTGTTGTGTATAAACGCCCATTCATGAATTAAAAAACGGTACGCGCGGAAATAAAGTTGTCTGGTATTAGTTGGAAAAAAAAATTACAAATTAGTTGGTGTGAAATCAATTTATTCGGGATGAATAGAAACGACGATATCGGTAATATAAAAACGGTTGCAGACCTTCTAAAGGTAACAGATGCGATAACAAATCACTTAAACTTTGGAAATGAGGTAAATTATATTTTTCACATACATATACAATACTAAAATACCATCTTTTAACAGAAAAAACTATTGAAGCACATATTGAAAGGATTCATTGAATTATCAAATCTGTTGGATCGCAAGGAACCCGGAATATTTACTGCTGTTATCGGTTGGTTCCGTTTGTATTTGGTAAGTCTGTATGTGTGATTGAAACGAAACGTATAATTCGAAGGTCAAGTTGAAATTTTCTTCATGGGCTTCATATGTGAGTCGCGAACATTTTGAGGTTACCTGCGTTATTATTTTTTGTTGAGCCTTCTACTGTTAACAGCATAGCATTCCAGTGGTAGAACTCGAGTGGAAGAGTTAAGTAAGGGTTATGTTTCTCCTCTAGCTCTTCGTACTTCGGTAGAACGATCGTTAAATAACGGTAGCTCCGTAGACAGAAAAATGAGAAAAAAAATATATGTTATCTCACTTTGTGGTGCTCGCCCTGGTTGAAAATTGACCCATTACAATGCCGATTATAACTTAACTCTGGGACACCTGTTCAGCCCCTCCCTAGTTTTTCGTGCACTGTTTCTCTTTCAGTAAAAACAGCAATAGAAACAACATATGTTTGAGTTTTTCGCGTCTGATACGTGACATGGGTCCAAGTTAAAAATGTTCACCTGACCATTTCATTTCATAGTCAATGGACTAAAAAAGAACAACACTTGAAAATAGTTGAGTTTATATTATTTTTTGCAATTTTTAGAAACCTTTACTAAAAAATTTAAATTTAAATTTATTAAAATTTAAATTTGTTATATATTCTGTTAAATGTTACACATGATCCAAATAGTCTTTTTTTAAATCACGTTACTTAGTGGAAGAAAGGGATAAAATCGACTAGTTTTCCAAAAAAAAAAATTAACAATCGGCAGTTTAATTTTGAAAAATCGGCAATATACAAAATACCAATTCGAACACACATTAATAAACGAAAAGAAAACTATTTTTCCTAAAGAACTGGATAATTATGGAGTATAAGTCAATCCGACTTTTACCCAGGCAAAATATTAAAGAGGCATAAAACCCCAAGTAAAGCACTAGAAGTTTTCATAAGGAAACGATTCAAAAATAGAATTTTTCGTAAGGAAACGATTCAAGAATTTTTTTTTTCTTTTTTTTTTGTAAAAAAACTCCACCATTATTTTATCTATTAAAGTAATCAAAGTAAAAAGTAATTATCGGATCTAATAAAATTGGCAATTTCTTTAAAATATTTTTATTCTTGTTTTTCTCTTGGATAGATTTTGAAACTCAACACAATATTCAATTTGTCCATACAATATAATACCCATTTAATGAGTATTCTATTTGACCAGTACAACCACAAAATGTTCTAAACTCATGCACAAAATAAAAGTATATTACAATAAATAAAATGATCAGAATGGGCGGAGATAGGGATCAGAAAATTCGATATGCTAATAAATAAAAATACTACTTCCGTTACCTCCGTTATAGAAGATGCAGATAACAATAGATCCGAAAAATAATAAACTATTGCAGCATTTCGAAAATTCAATACCAACAGCAATATCCTATATAATCGGTTGCTTACAGTACAAGACTAGAGATGTCTCAGATTATCATTACAGTTTGTTGGACATAATGGATAAGCTATTACAAAATTGCCAGCCAAATGTTCTAAAACAATTTGCCAAATTTGAGAATGGCACCATGTAAGTTTTAATACATTTTAAGAGTAACGTTTAAGAAAATTTATGTTTATTATACTAAGATCTTGTATATGGAAACCAATTGGTTTTGTTGGAGATTTCAATACGCAATTATTCGCACTGAGAATATTTACGAGATTATTGAAAAACCTTGATATTGATCAACAAAAAGCAGAACTTAAAGCCATTAAGTGGACTAATTTGAAGTTGTTTAAGCACAACTTAAATCAAGTCATGGATAAAACACAACAAACATATGCGTTTGAAAGCGTAAGTACAACTTTATATTGAACTTAGCAATAAATATATGCATAAATATTCTGTGTTTGATTTAGGCGTGCCGGGAACTGTTAAATAATTTAAATATGAACTTGTCCAACAAACTGTTGGTTTACTCGTTTTACTGCAACTCCGTGGTCATTGCTAATAAATATGATTTTTTTAAACCATTGGTATGTTGTAAAATATTTTTGGAGAATGCCATTTTACCGGTTGCATTTTTATTTATAGTTTTTTGATAAGTTTTGGATAGACCTAAACTATTGTCCGCATACAATATCTTTCAAGGGTCGACACAAACAAACTGTCCAATCAATTAAATGTTTGGATTTTAATGTTGTACTAAAATGGAAAATTATTAAGCTGTGAGTATAACCTAATTTTATATTTTACAGCCATTGTCTTAGGGTTTTTTTTTACTATTATATACTAAAAAATGATTTTGTATTTTAGTGAAACAAATTGTTTATTGATTACTATTGAAAAATCAAACAGTTCCAAACTGCCCAAGAATATTCTCTCAAAAATAACACAACACGAACAAATAAAAATCGATTTACCACACGAAGAATTTCAACGTATTAAAGAAAACGATCAGCTTATGGGATACATAAACACAATTCATGTTGTGGATAAGTGCACTGGTAAGTGTATTAATATTTAATCAATCTATTTTATAAAAAAAATGTGTGTTATGGACATAGTTTAAAAACAAAAGTTTGATAGGCAATTCGTATTTCGATTTTCGTAACAGTTGCACTCGCTGTGGGAAAAGTTGCTCTGAAGACACAGATGTTCCAAACAATATTTTTGTGAATGAGTGTTAAACATGTAGTATTGTGGAAGAATCTGTGTTTATCTTGAAGTTGCGCCTTTGTCCTTTCTTCGTCATTTGTAGCATAATTTTTCTACATATCCAAAACTAATTTTTACGAGAACATAAGATTTACTAGCTTGCATGAATGTATACTTTACATTATTTATAATACAAAGACAAGCAATATACTAAACATGTAAGTTTCATTGATTGTTCGGCTCGAGGTCATGACCAAGAAAAGAAACATGTTATTGCAATGTTTCGATCGTCTCTTCGACGATCCATCCTTCACAGAGAAACTAAATTACAAAACTTATTTAAAATACAAATGTACATGGTACATGTACACAAATGAAATAATAAACTTAATATTTAAAATATTGTTTAAATATACTGAAAACAGATAAATCATGTGAAATATCCGAAACAATTGATGCTGAACTAGTAACAAGTTTGCCGGCAAGACTTCCTTTAACGCCTATAAATAATCAAAATACAAAAACATACCGTCCAAATTCCAAAAGAAAGTTCTTTAAATATTTGGAAAGTGATGACGATGAAAACAAGTCAAAGCAACCGAAAAAAGAAACTCAGAAGAAGCCTGTTGCTGCTAAGAAACAAAGGTAATTTAAAAATTCCATTTGTCAAAACAATAATAATGATATCATTAATTTTTCGAAAGGATTCTAAAGCCACGAAATAATAGAAAATCCGTTTGTAAAGTTGTTCCTCTGGTCGATTTAACAAAATCACCTAAAACATCGCCAAAGCAGAAGAAACATATTTCGAATACACACAAAGCAACAGCAGAAAGTAAAAGCACATCACACTTGAACGTCAAATCTAGTGACTCTGATATCAAATTAAATGAAAAGCAATGCGCTGCCATACTGAATGAAGTTAAATCTGTATGCTATGAACGAGAAGTTTATGATCTTTTTGAAAATGAAAATGATACGGGGCCCAGTCAATCGTATCGTAATTACAAAACATGTCGTAGAAACTATCAACCTAGTGGACAAACTACAATATTGTTGGATTCGCCTGGACATGGTGTGCCGAATTTATCAGTATCGGAGAAAACTAAAGTAAGTATATAACAAATGGTTAAAGACCCACTTTGGGAGTTATATTTAAAACATTGTCATGTTTTAACCAAGGTTGGAAATCGAAACGAATAACGTTATGGATCGGTATGATTTATTTATTTATTTCGGTTCGGTAACGGTAGCGGTATTTCTGATTGTATCGGGAACGGTATACCGTGAAGGCATTAAACACATTTCTTATGTCGTATGTGCTGTAAGTATTCGGCTTTTTATAAGGACATGTCCCTGATATCGGCTTGCGTTCATATTAACAAATTTTCCGACCGATAACAGCTGGTGCAAAGATTACACGACTCTGGCAACAACAGTTCTGTACTCCTATAAGCAATCTCTGGCAATTTTTTTCTTGTGTTTTCCGAAAATATACGATGTACCATTAAAACAAAAATAAAATCGAAAAATATTAAAATAAGCGGTTTCAATAGCGGTGTTCAATTTGAAATGGTTTTGAATTGGATAACGGTATTTTAGCGATAACGATAGCCAACATTGGTTTTAACATACAGTCCGAATCATTATTTAGATACGTTTTATACAGGACTACGCGAACTGAATAATGTACAGTACATCTTTTGTTTCGTAGAAGAATGGACATACGATGATGTGAATTGATCGGTCTAATCATAGTTTGTCTATTCACCAGGACGACCATTTACAATATATTTTATTTGTTAAACATTTTAAAAGTTGTTTAGCCCTGTTTAATTTCTTTAATAGTATCAGTATTTTTCAAAGTGTGCCATATACCATTAACAATTTTACTCGTAGAGACGTCAATTGACAAGCTTGTGGTAATATTTTTGATATATAATAAGGTATAGTTGATGCAGGCGTTAAAATTAAAATTATAGAATGTGTCATGACACTAGATCTGCCGTTCTATTTAAAAAAAATAACTCCTTTCCGTAGAAATAAAAAATGACGACCAATTTTGTACTCAGGGGCTCATAGTAAATCAGAATCTTACGGTGATTTTCGTATCATATACTTTTACTAGTTATTTATTGCCAAAACCTTCTCATTTTTCGTCCAATAAATGACTGTGGGATAGTTTTCATTTGGTAAATCTGAATCTATAGATTTCCAAGAACCTCAAATAGACTGATCCATGCCTTCGACATTTCCAGGCTTTTGTTCGGCGGTGTACTCTGAAATAATTGAGCTGTATCCGATATAATATATATATAAAAATTATTAAAAATGTATACTTTTTTGTCGTTTAGAATGATGGACGGGGAAAGGACATTTTGAAATCCAAGACACGCAAACGTATAATACTACCTCAGGTGAGTTGTAATAACAAGTAGTTGAGAACAACGTTTATTCAAAATCTATATTTGCAGCATACTTTTGTAAATGAAAAAGATGAATATAATTCATCTCCCCCTAGTAAAATAGGAAAGTTTGGTAAATTCGATCATAAACATTCTCCGGACATATCGTCTATTTCGAGCAATGACGGCTGTCATAACGATTGCGACGACATGGAGATGCGAGTAAGCGAATATAAAAAGAATTCTTCAACACCATTATTGTCACCGAATTCAATACCCAAGACACCACCATCGACGGCCACCATGAATATTTCAGATTTAAATGATACACCAACATCAGCAACAAAAACGGACCATTTTTTATTGCAAAATCTCCGAACAACATTTCGCAAACCGTTCGGAGACCAAAAATGCAATCGAAAAGAATCAGTTAAAAAAATCAAAAACAACCTCAGAGGGTCTACTGATATCAAGCCCCCCTTTGAAAGTAGGACGTATGAAAACCACACCATGAAAAATGGTTGGGAACTAAATCCATATGAAATGGTAGAGCAAATAGAAACCGATTGGCAAATATTTGATGATCAGAATAATACTGATACCGAGCTTAACCAAAACTTGTACTATGAAAAACCTAACATGGGTGATAGTATTATTTACCGAAAACGTCTGGATAGTCACATTAGCGACAGCGACAGCGACAACGATAGCATTGTAAATTGCAATGGTACTTTGACTGCTGTAGATAAAAAGTTATACCCACCATCGCAATTAAAACAGATCTTCAAACATTCCACATTGTGTCAAACATCTATTAACACAGGTTCAAGACCACCACATAAAGATATTTCATTTGAAGAAAAATCTTTGGAAACTTTAGTTAGCAGTAATATATCCAGTGTAACATATAGATTTGGAACCGAAGTTAGAATCGAAAATCTAACAAGTACACGACTATCTTCTACTGAATGCCAGACGACACCATCATCGATAATAATATTCTGTCATACGCTGGGTAATACTAGAGAAACTGTTATAATTACTGACCCAATTGCAACTTATAACACAAATTATATTAACACAAATTTAAAAGGTTTAGAGAGACATAAAATCGAAAACAATAATTATAAAGCTTCAGCAATATTAGCCAAAACTAAATCTACCACTTGCGAAAGTTTACTCCCAAATGATGTGTCCTCTTTCGTACGACAAATTAAACAATCACAATATGAAACACCTGCACCTGAAATAAATGAGGAGTTTGAAGCGTTATCTATTAAAAAGAATACCTTCAATGATATCAACAGTTCCAACCATTGCAGCAAGGAAGTCAACCAAATACAAACTACATGTGAGGCAAAACGACATCGAGAAATGATTATCAGGAAAGTCGACAACCAAGGTGAGTAGTAATTATAAGTTTAGTATCCAAAATTTCGCATTCTTATGCAACAGAAAAAGTTTAGCTGATTCTTATTTCAATAGGAGCTTTGTGATATTTGAAAAAAATACCTAAAATTTAAGTTCGTTAGTTTAGAAAGGTGGTGCATTGGAAAATGTACCTCCAATCCGAGACCCATAGGTTCTATCGAGAATCCCTTCTTCACATATAGTTAATAGTTGAGAAGTTGTAAAAAGGTGGAAATGGGAAACATTGGAAAGTGCGACACCTAGACACTTTGCTGTGGTGTTGCAATCTTGGACAATAACAAAGTACATGTTCCACTGTCTCCACCTCATTCTCATTCTAGCACATCCTGTAGATCTGTTATCCCTGTCAGACTCCTATTACAAGTCTGAGACTTCTTCTATCCAGTCCCATCAGTGTTCTTGTTTGTGCTATATCAAACATAAGCCAAATGGCCTTTGATATATTGCAACTATGGTTTTTAACTCGGAAATTATCGGATCGTACCAAAATTTGAAACTATTCACGATTTCTCGCAATTTTTACAACTGCTGCTATGGTAAAAAGTACGATTTGTTACTTTTTGAACCATTCCTCAATTAGTTGATCTAATTACATTTAAATTGTACAGGATTTTTTCAACATTCTCTAAGATCTTCCATTAAAGTTTCGTTAATCCTTTCAAGTTTTTAACATACCTGTATTATTTATATGTTTACGTATTGGTTAAAAAAAACAATAACATTTTAATTATTGAAACTTACTTGTTAACTCTCCCAGTTTTCGGAATTCTTAAGTAACATCCTCATGATATTTCTTTTGTCTGGGAATATTGTCGGACATGCCCTTTCCAAATATATGTGGATGTTTACATAAAAATCTAAACTTATTTTCTAAACAGATTTATCTAAAAAAACGGGTGAGTATAGCGAAAAAATTCAAAAAACCATGGACAACTTACGCAATCGGTGTCTTAAAAGCGCATTTGACGAAATAAATCACAAAGTTTGTGATTTAACTGAATGCATTGCAAAACAATACAAAGACCAACGAAAAGAACTTGAACGTATGCATTTGAGTATGGAGAGGCTAATGCGACAAATGGAAGTTAAATATGAAATATATGTGAAAAGAAGTAAGGAATATGAAAGGTACGATATCCATAGGATTACAAACATTTTAATTTAATAATAAACCACAATTTTATTAGTTTCCGTGAACATACACAGCGTACTTTGGAAGCAGTGGTAAACTGTAATATGCAAACTGAATACACGGATTTAATAAACCAATTCTCTACTTGGAAAAACATATATGACCTGAAATTTGCCGAACTATTTCATAAAAACTGAATCAAGATATATTAAATGGAATTCATACTTTAAAAATATATATTTTTAAATTAAAGTTAAAATATCGTAAAATAAATATTAATTAATTTTTCCATTTCTTGTTTGGTTGTCTTGCCGACAACCAATCGTACTAACATACCCGTTTTTTAAAAATCTCGTTTATTAGAAAGCTTTTTAATTCATTTGGAAGATATTTGACTTCTACAGCAGACACTGGTGTTTATGGGCGCCTGATACCAATAAGAAATTGGGAAATTGTTTCGGTTCTTCTGCTGACAGTGAGTTCTTGTTTTTTAATTTTTGACTGAAATTCAAAGCATATCGTTAGGCTTTAATATTTATTTATGCTTATCCGCACAAACATTCCAGCCTTAAAGTATGCCATGAATTACATTTGCATTTTAAAAGCACATGTATGAAATCAAAAACTACACAATCATCCAATTATATGGTTGCTGATACCAGGCACCCAGAAATGTGTAGTAGGTGATTTTTACATGCAGCTCAAATTGAGAACGCTATAACTCGATAACGACTGCAGCTACTGTGCTGAAACTTTTACCATGAGTTAAAGCAAAGGTCTGGTTATTGGATGTACGTATAAAGCCATGTCCACATTTACGCCTACATATTGAAATTCAATGAAGTCGATTATAACGATTTATATCGTCGAAACGGTTACGATTAGCTTTATGACTACTTCCACTGAAATGTTGAGCATGTCGATTGCTATCAGTGCGTCAATTATGAAAATTTTACCTGGAAAATAGGAAAAGTTACAGATTATTTTCCTAAATATTTACTTCAGCCGATATCTGGGGAATGTGCGTATGTCATAACTCTCTAACGAGTACAGATATTTCGCACATACTTTATATGGACATTCCTTCTACTAGTCGGGCAGTATTTTTGTATATAGTTTATATAGCATTAGCCATTTCAGGTTGATAGGTCAAAAGTAAAAAATGATCGCAGCATACAACTCACCGTGAGTTTAATAAGAGCCCTTAAAACTAACTTTAACTTAATACCACACCCGGTTCGATACTGCTACAAAAAAATTGGCCAAATACTTTAAGGTACTTTCAAATTTGTGCAACTAACTCAGAGTAAAAGCTTCAGTTATCGTTTGCAATTTGAATCACATTTTAAATAAGCAACTAGATCTCGTCTATAGAGAGTTGAGTCTGTTTTTTACTTTGTTTGGAATTTTTATGGGAAATTGATTTTTATTTATGATTCAAATTCCGCTTCGAGTGATGAAGAAAATAAACCAAATCTTATATTACAAAGAAGACCACTGAGTCCGATATCTTCATATCTGTGAACATGTGATATATTTTTTGAAATAATATATTGATCTTCGCATCATACAATTTTTTTACAAATTATTTATTTCAAATTCACCGCCAATGTTGCGAAATCAGTTTGTATTTAGCAGATCTGTGTGGAACCCCCATTTGCGTATACCTCGTATCGCCGTATCTTTGTATGAAAAGTAGTTTGTAGATATTTTTTTAATTTTCTTCATTGTTAACAAGCCTTTAAATTTTTGAATTTAGTATATTTATTTACTTTTTTGGTGGGGAGCCATTTTTGCGATGTTCAACATTTTTCTTTAATTTCGACGACGTAATTTCATAGATATTTTTTTTATTATTGGGAACTACAAAATTTGATTGTTTCATTTTCTAGATCTTATTTTTGTTTTTAATATAGTTTTTAATACAAGTACTTGATTAATTTAATACTTATGCATCGAGCTTGATTCGATGTTGCAGTTTTCCATTTTGTTCACATAATTTCCAATTTTTCCATAACAAGTAAAGTTATTTTTATATTATTTTTAATGTAAATTATTAAACCTTAAAATTTTTTTTGAATTCTTGGAGTAATTTTTATTATAATTGGTTGTGAAATCACAAAATCTGTACAAATAAATGAAAAATAAATAGTTTGTACGACCAATTTTTTTTCATTTACATTTACATTTTTACATTTACCATCATTTTATTTTAAAATGGCAGCACTGTTCGCAGCCACTTAAAAAACCTTACCTGGCTATGGCAATACAGGAAAAGAAACGGTTTTTTTTTCGTTGAAAAATGTATTATCATGTGCATGAGCAGGACAACAAGACAGACATGTTCAATTCTTTGTGGAAATGTGTTATTGTAAAAGCGGGACAACCATCTTTAAGATTTGTTGATGGCGGCAAATGACTTGTATGTTTTAGTTTTCAAGTGTAAGTTGTAGGTGTAGGTTATAGGTAAGGTAATTAATTATAATTAATTAAGTAAGTGTATTAATTAAGTTTGTACAAAGTATTTTATAAGTACTTTATAAGTGTATAAAGTGTAGTGTATATATGTGTATAAAGTGTGTTGTAAAAATTAAAAAAAAAGTGAAATATTGAATTTTTTTTTTTTTTTTAAATATAATTTATATTAAAAAGTGAACTTTTTTTTTGCGGCATGGCAAAACCGCGTCATCATTGCATAATTAAAAGCTGTGGAAGTAGTCAACCTCCACTCTTTATAATAAAAAAAGAAAATGTGCAACTATGGAAGGAATTATTTGGAATTCCTTCCACAGCAAAAATGCCCCAGTACCCCCAAATATGTGGAAAACATTTCACCCAAGAAGACTTCAAACGTTCAAACAGGCTTCATAGTCATGCGAAGCCAACACTATTCTTGGACCATATAAGAGGTAAGTAAAATTATTGAATTTGAATTATTTAAATTTATATTTTTATAATAAAAATATTTTGAATAAAGTTTTGAAATAAATAATAAATAATGATAAATAATAAATAATGATAAATAATAAATAATATAACAATTAAAAAAAGAAATAAAATTATTTCTAATATATGTCTATAAAAAAAATAAATAAAATAAAATTATTTTTATTTCTTTTTTTAATCTATAAAAATAAAAAACAAATAATTAAATGAATAGTTGTATATCTATAAAAATAAATAATAAAAATAAATTGGACCAAAATGAATAAGTATTGAATAAACAATTTTATGCTAGAAAAATTTACAATTATAAAAACTCAATTTAAAATTAATTTATGGTTACTCAAATGAAATAATTAATTTAATTCAATTTATATTTTTTTTTATATTTTTTTTATATAGATGACAATAATGAGAATGATGTCGATGATGTAGATGTTGCAGAGATGATTGTAGATCCAATGCGCTGCGATGAAAACATCACTCCACCTCAAGAGTCACGTGAAGATCTCTTCAAAGAAAATGCTATGTTGAAACAACAAATCAGCAACAGAGATATTGAAAATCAACTCTTGAGAGAAGAAAACCAATGCTTGAAAATGCAGTTGGCCGAGCTAAAAGAAACTGCTATAATACCAGCAAGCAGTAGTAGCCCCGCTTGTAGATCACTTACAAGCATATTTTGTGGGGCTACCATGACATTTTCCGAAGCATGTCGAGTAATTTTGCTGAAGCTGTTGTATCTCACTGAATACGTACAACGAAATGAGGGATACATTTCAGCTTCATATCCCACCAGCCGAAACAGTGCTTGGATGGCGCACTATTCCAACTATCACCGAAGGAGTAGCCGAATCACTAAGCACACTGCGTCCCTTCATCGAGAAGATGACTGATGACGAGAAATTGTGCGCGATCGCCATGGATGCGTTTAACATTACCGACACGGACGTCGAATACTCCTCGTTTCAACCGAGTAACGCATTGGGTTTTGCAGTGACTGGTATCTCCAATAACTGGAGAATGCACGTGGGATACTACCGAACACCCAACTACATTGAAGAAGTCACAGCAAAAACAACAGTTGTGTTCACTGCGTGCAAGGAGGCGGGACTGAAACCGAAGATGATTGTGTGTGACCGTTCATCAGTAAATGCTGCATTCGTGAATCGTCATCGCAATCCGGAATGTCCCAACATAAATATGCTCTCCGGTGAATTTCAAATTCCAGTTGCCTAAGATGTACTCCATATCCTTATGAACATATGGAGATGCTTCCTAAGAGGCTTTATTCTCGTAGAAGGTACGTGTCCGTCGATCTGTGCTATGGAAAACCTCTACAGACAAGAGATGCGAAGAAAAATACCTCAGAGGCTCTGTCCAAAGCTGAAAAAACACCACTTAAGAGATATAAAAGTCTACTGTCAAGATAAAACACCAAACGACTTAGCAGCTATGTTTAATGGAGAATTGTACGCAGCTACATGCAAAGTCATAGACACAATGGATTTCAGTCCAGAAACAAAAATGTCAACAAAACAGTTTCTTTGTGTCATGTCTAATGCATACAACGTGTTTTTCGGCCAGCCAAATAGATCGAGAGATGAGCGGACACGAGATGCACGTATGGTACTGGATTCTCTCTGCAACATCAGCTGCAAATCATGCCGCATCAACAGTACCACCTGTGTTGATGCATTGAAAAACTCCACAGAAGCAGCGCTGGGCATGTTGCAGCAATACGAACTATTCCATCCAACAGTGTGCAGTACGATTCGATTGGAGGAAACATTTTGGGACCTTAAGAGACGATTTTCGGACAAGCCTACTTGAAACCAAGTGCGATTTTACCATGGAAGGTACCTTTCAGAGATTTCTCTTACTGGTACCATTCATGGTAAAATGCACTTACATGCACTGAACCTGGATGAGGAATTTCACATCGTTAACTAATTTCGACCATCATGATTATTACCACATATTTTTTTTGTATATATTTTTTTGTATATTTTGTATATATTTTTTTATAACTACTAACCTGTTTTTTTTTTGCAATGAAATTCATCGGAAATACCGATTAATTTTACTAACATTGTAAATATTTTTTATTTTCAGAGGGGACTGAACCGTCACATGGAATTTGTTGGATTTCCTTAATTTTACGTTACTTTTTTTTGTACTAACATTGTATATATTTTTAATTGTTCAAACTACTAAAATTTTTCGTGAACTTTAAGTTATCGGTATTTCCTTTATTTCAATAACATTATATATATTTTTTCTTTCCAGAGGGGACCTAATCGAGTACATCCTACTAACATTTTTTTTCGTGCGTTTTTTTTTTCGGTATTCCCTTCAACCTCACCCACCACTGGTGGCCCCTGTTTACGCTAACGAGGCTCTGACGATTTATGTGCCTAAGACAAAGAGCTTTGAGAATGCAAAATGCTTTGGTACACCTTGTTTTGAACCGCGCAATGGTAATTGCTTGGCCTATGTCAACGGTAAAGAAGTGTGTATCCTAAATTGCGACAGTTGGGAAATTCAATGTACACTGACGGATGACAAGGTCAAAGGCGAATACACTTGCTGTCAGTTATCCAAGGATGGTTTGTTTATAGCTGCAGCTACCGACAAAGGAGAGATATCAGTGTTTGATTTCACCACTAAGATCAGTATGAAATGTGAGGCACCTTCCAGTGAGTGCCAGGCTATAACTTGCATAGCATGGAGTAACAAAAATAATGAGGAACTGGCATATTGCGATGTTATGGGTCAGCTGGGAACTCTGTATTCGACTGGAGCATAGCATAGGTGAGTTTATGGATTTATTGGGCCAGCAAGTAATTCATTAATTTACTTCATTTACTGGAAAATGACTACTACGCAAAAGGAGGACTCGACATCAAGCGAAGATTCCTATATCGCCAAAGAACACAATGAATGTACGGCACAAGAGGAGTACTCTGCCCTACCAGAAGACTTTTTTTCGTCACCATCACTGCCTACTTTCCACCAGCGAAAATATGACATTTTCCAAAAACTTCAAGTTGTGATAGCTGAATGCAAAAATCGCTTTAGCGGGCGCAAAGAATTGGCGGCCGAAGATGATGAGTGTGTTGCTGAGTTATGTGAAACGTTGGATGTTGCTTTTCAGTATGGTTTAAAACAACAACATTCCACCAATTTTGTTGTCTCCGCTGCTAGTCTGTTTCAAAATATGCAGGAAATAGTTACTGGTTCTAGCAACAAGACCCCCAATAAGACGCCAGTTACGGATACTTACTTTTGGGACTTTTGCATGAACTTCCTTACACCACATGAGAAGGAAAGGTTTGAACAGATGAAGCAAACTTGGACTAAATGGGGAAAGGGAAGGTCTTTTGTGCGAGCCTCACTCAATGAGCATTCTCTACACAGATACATCCTGACATGGTTATCCGATAGGCAGACACTATGCTCTTATTATAGCCAATGGTCGCTGTTAATGGATGAAAAGATTACTAGTTCACTTCCGGAATTGATAAAGTCATTGGACCCTGTACTATTTGCGTTGGCGGTGGATAAGACCGAATTAAATGCTTCCTTAGAAATGTCTATTAAAACCCAGATTTGTATGAAGGATGAACCGGTTATATATGCTCTTACTCCGATAAAAGTCGAACCGAAAAATAAACGAAACCCGACAATAGTGGAAAGGCCAATTGCAACCACTAATTCCACAGAAGACTTGTTAAAACACATTCGAGATGAACCAAATCTGGCGGTAAGTGGTAGTACTGTGAGACCTGAAGAGAATTTTGTGGACGTGGAAGTTTTAGCCCCATTGGATGATACACCTCCACATGATCCTATTGAGCCTGAGTTAGAGTTTTTGAAAAGGCCTTTATCAGAGTTCAATGGATCTATATCGTCGACTAACTCTTTTAACGATCAAGATTGCGGTGAGGGCAAAAGTGAGACTTCATCACACTGTAGTAAATACTCATCTTCTAACGGATGCATTGAAGACACCAATCCCAAGCTGCTCGAACAGCAATTGGAATTGAAGGAGGCCAACGAGAGATGTTCCCTGCTCGAAACGAGAGTAGCGCAATTAAGTTTGGAAAACCGACAACTGATCCGAAGACTTAAAAAACATTTCGAAGACTCTGGCATAGATCCTTCGTCGTCGTTTGCAACAAATTTTCTCATAACAATACCACATGTTAAGCTTAACAAGCCTAAACATGGTCCATCCAGTCACCATCTCTATGAGATTCATATAACTATGAAACAGAATTTGGAACACTGGTCGCTTTGGCGGCGCTACAGCGATTTCAATAAACTTCACAAGTCATTACTGAAGTCACATCCGTCAGTATCATCGGTGGAATTTCCACCGAAAAAACGTTTCGGCAACATGAATGTTCGCTTTGTCGAAGAGAGGCGCCAACAGTTACAAATTTATTTACTCAATTTAGTCGAAACATTACCACAGCTTGAGGCATGCAAATCGAAGGCGGATCTTCAAAAGGTGTTCCCTTTCTTGAGGGAGCGGTAACAACTGATAATCTGCATCTTTACGGAAGAATAGTATATAATAACTTTTTTTTTGTAAATAGTATTTCTTTTTAGTTAAATTAAATTATATTTTTAATTCAGATTTCGTTGATTTATGGATAGATATATAACTATCGGAATTTGAAAATAAATAAGCTTTTGCTAAGACATGATAAATGCTCAACTGCGTTTTTAATAATATCGAATCGACATATTGAAATTATCACCTAAATAAATTAATACCACTACGTTTACCCCAGTCAGACTGAATTACAGATTTTTGAGGTTTATACAGTGTTTTCCGACAAGAGGTGATATTTTGGTATTCAAAGAATAATGAAATTTTTTGAGATAAATGATCGGATAATAATAAAAAAAAACAACATCAGCCAAATGGCCACCACGACTACCCATACAGGACCATATCCTTTTCATGAAATTTTCCGTAACCAAATCGCCCTATGTCCTCGATAGCCTCACGAATTCTATCCTTGATTTATAAATTAGACCGAGTACCACCTGAAAAGTTGTTTAGTACAATTGACATGAAAGCATGTCGTGTACGCAAAATTGTTTGCTTCATAAACAACAAATGTTTGACACATAATTTGTCATACAGTAAGAGCTCGATTTGCGCAACCAATAGGAAATCAAGCCTGTTGCATTAACTGAGATTGTTGCACTTACCGAGCCCCAAATATATAAGTTTAAATATTGAAATCGAAGAATATGGGATGAAAAATAACTGGAAGGCAACGGTAAAATAACAGTTTTAGTACGCTCGTTCACAGTGGACAGAGTCGAATAGAGAATAATGTTGAATAGGGAGCATTTGGTTTAACCGTGACCTCCAAACAAAGTTCCTGATTTCAGTGCATCAGAAAAAAGTTGCACTTATCACGACCTTTTTCTTCGAAAGTTGCACTTATAAAGACCGTAATATAAAAAAATTACGGTTGCGCTAATCGGGGAGTTGCAATAATCGGGGGTTGCAAAAATCGAGCTTTTACTGTACTTTGAAAACGATTCGTCCGATTTTGCTAAAATAAATTTTGTATTATCTTTAACCTTTACCATCATTACATTTAAATCTATATTCCAGTTTTAAGAGTTATAAACAATTGTTTTTCGTAATTTCTTTTATACATTTTTAAAACTCATGAAAAATCATAAACGACATAAAAGTGAATTTTCAACAATTCATAATTAAGCCACATATCTTACAATTCGAATGAGATATACATAAAATGAAGTACACTTAAATTTTTGACAAAATTCAGTTTACAATATTTGACTCCTACAAGCTGTAATTGAAGCGTATGGAGGGCAAAGAAAACATTACATAATTTCTAAAAGTTTTTTTATTTCTTTGTTCCTCTTTCTTAGTTTTAAGTTAACAATTTATGAAAGTACCTATTTTGGGATCCCTAATATATTTGGTAACATTATTAAGAAAATGCAAACCAATTTGTTTTTCGCTAAATACTGTGTATACATACATATCGTTACATTAACATAAAAAGGCCGTAACTCCTTATTCTTTTTTTTTTTTGCAAAATTGTTTTTTTGATTCATTCTTGTGGAGTGCTAGAAATACACATTCCATTGAAATATCATTGAAATATGTACATAATTTGCCATGCAGTGCTGAGGAAACCAGAGAAGAAACATAAGAAGCCATTTTAATTTTAATTACACTGTGACTCCAGTATTTCCAACAAATTTGAAGCATCCCGTAGATTTCATCTAATAAATTTTGGTTTTTTAGGCGCCCCGGTAGTCGAGTTGGTAGCGTGCTTGCCTATCAGCGTGGGGGTTGTGGGTTCGATTCCCACCAGAGGCTTTGGTCTGTCGCTGCAAAAATTTAGCCAAATGGTCTGTGTCACCCGGTTTACCCTTGGACCCAAAATTAGAATATAAATTTACTTTGTATTGTAATTAATAAATAAATAAATAAATAAATTTTGGTTATTCTTCCTTTCAGTTTCGGAGTATGATTGAAGTAATAGGATTACACCAATTCTAAATATTACTTTTATTAAATTTGTCTGTTGTTTTTTGTAATCTATGTTTAATTTATTTCCATATATAAATTCCAGAGACTGACGATGCAAAATTATTAGTCGGTGGAGTAGAAAAAAAAACGAGGAAACATAATGGTCGCTTTTTTTTGCGATCAGATTCTAGTAAAAACACTTTTTAACCCTCAATACTTACTATTACAATACACAGTACCAGTGTAATGCAGGCGAAAAGCCAAATAACCAGCAACATAAAGAGGCGTATCAACCAAAAAAAAAATAGGTGATCATGGTTTTCAATAAAAAAAACATGTGGTGTTTTGCAAAAAAAAAATATATTTTTTTTGTAGTCTATTAATTTTAAGTTAAAAATGTTTTGAGAG
The DNA here is from genome assembly GCA_958296145.1 of Hydrotaea cyrtoneurina. Taxonomy (NCBI): domain Eukaryota; kingdom Metazoa; phylum Arthropoda; class Insecta; order Diptera; family Muscidae; genus Hydrotaea; species Hydrotaea cyrtoneurina. Next base: position 16,337,601 of record OY282514.1, on the reverse strand, counting down.
TTTCAGGTAGACTAGAAGATACAGATAACAAACAAGTACAAAAGAAATCAGAATATAAATGAGACAAAAGAGTAGTATAATGAAAAAGACAACTAGAGGAGTGTGTTATTTATATGAAAATAAATAGAACTAAAAATATTTGTTTTTTTTTTGTTTTTAATGAATACTTTTTTAAAAATAAGAGTTAGTTACAAGATCGTTTGTCGATTGTTAAAGATACAACTTAAAAAAAAGTCCCTTTTGTTGTTTTGTTTCTGATATATGACATATCAGATCTTTGAGAATATCGTTCAATAACATATATAAAAGCTGAGCTGTTAAAAAAAAAATGAATGCAAATGCGAAATCAAATATTATAAAAAGATAAATAAACACTAGTTGTTAAATGTATGATTGTAAAAAAAGAAAGAAATAAATAACAGTAAGATTTTAAAATATAATTTTGGTTTAAATTCTGTTTTTTTTTTAGCAAAAAGAAATGTTTAGTAATTTTATTACAAGACGTTCATCGTTATATTAAAATATATTGTTTCGTAGATTCTTTGTATACATATATACTTAAATAAATATTTTGTTATTTTTCAATGGGTTTTTTTTTGTTTATATTTTACTTACAAATTAAGCTTGTTATTGCAACATTTTTCGTATTTGTAATGTTTTTTCTTTTTTGTTTTCTTCTAAACTCAAACATTTAAAACAATTAAAAAAGAAATACATGAATATAGCTCGCTAGGTGAATAATCCAGTCGCTTCCTTTCCTTCTTCTGTTGTTTTTATTGTTTAATTTCTTTTTTAGGAAAATATAACTTTATTTCTTTTTGTTTTATTTGGCTTTTAGAAGGGGGTGAGTGAATTCGGAGTTATTCGTTTTCTTGATTATCCGTATCCGCTGTGATATCTTCGATAGCTGCTATATTACGTTTACTAGACGATTTAGCTAATTCCAAATACTTCTCACCATCAAAACGATTACTTTCATCTTGCAGGTCCTACAGTGGAAGAGACAAAGGATGTAAGTTCGTCTTGTATATTTAACCATGAGACATTAATTCAATTCAATTATTTAATTTAAATGCTTTTTAACACACATTATGTCCTACGATGATGATAAACTACCGAGACAATATTTAAAAAGTTGTCAATCAGAGTATGTGTTGTATGGATCTCCTCCACTTTTAATTTTATGAGAATTTGAGTTTATAAATTAAACATAGAAAACTGTTTAAAATCAATTTAATTTAGAGTGTGTATAAGTGAATATATTTTAAAAAAGTGGCCTTCGTGTTATGACATTCATATGTTTTTTTTATATTTTATTAATTAACTATTTCAAATTATACGCCTTGAAGGATCAGACGGGGAACTTCTCTCGAATCAGTGAGCTGAGCTCGGCTCCGAACGGCTAATGCTTTTCTAGAGAAGTTTTACATGGCTTAAATTGGATTTGCACTTTGGTTCATTTTCTTTTTCCAAACATGTTTTCCCGCAGGAATTTTTCGAGCGCACTGTATTTTTTTAAATGTAACCAGAGTACACTGATGTTCTATGGTCCAGCGAATCAAATCGAATATATTTATGTGTTTAGACACTTCTAAACTATGGTCGAATTTGTCAAAAAATGTACATGCTACACAAGAGATTCGATATTAAGAATGCGATGAGTGTTTCGAAACTAGTTTTTCTGAATTACTAAGTCATCTTCATTTACAGATGGAAAAAAAGCATTTTAAAATTAAACAATTCAATTGTATGATCAAAACTAATCTTTGATTAATGGGAAGGGGACTTAAGCTTACCTTATACCAACACAACAAAATGAGATCACGTTTTTTTTGTTAAGACTAGCATTCGTACGATATAATTATATAAAAGTCAAAAGCATTTTAATGTGATTTGTACCTCTCTCTCTCTTCTTTCGAAACAAAAATTACGAAAATGAATTACAAGTGCTGGTGAGATTAGTTACGGTTAACAGATGGATTAATGCTGATGTTGATGGTGATGTTATTAACTGTTATAATGCGTGAATATGATTACCCGACACTTCTTACATTGCCAATGCAGCTTCAGCAATTACATACATGCCACCCTCAACCACAAGAATAAAGTATTCAAGCATAAACCAAAACAATCCGAGTTTACATGTACACAGATGTAAAAATATTTCAAGTAATTAATTATAGATAATTTATTTCGTTTTCTTTTCATGTTTGCTTGTTTTATTACCAAGTATGCCTAAAAGTATTTTTGTAAAATACCCTTCATACACAGGTAGGAATGATGTGCCTTTTAAAAACGTTTCTTTCTTTAAAACTGATGACTATTATAGAATACAGTGAGAATACGAACAATAAAAATACATAAAATAAAAAAAATTGGCGAATTCATAGTTTAATTGTAGTTAAGTACATTACATAAATACATACATGTATGAAATAGCCTTCATCTTTGGTTAAATAAAGAATAGGAATAATTTATATTTTTGTGTTTTTTTGTTATATTTAAATTTTTTAAAGTATTTTCAATACTTTTTTTTTTTTGATAAAAACTCGTTCCTTCTTTACAGTGTTTTCACGTTATGTTATTTAAATTAAATTTAATCTGTTTCACAGCCAAAACACAGATTACAAAATCAATTTTGTTAAACAAAAAATAATACAGAGATTCTATGTTCTTGTGCTAGCTGGGTACATCCATCTTCCAAGCTCAAGCGACAAAAATAATATATAATATATGTTAGTACATCACAGGGAATGCGAAGTCATTAATAAATAAGTTGGTAGGTACACATATATTCATTTCATTTCCTATAAATATTTTCATTATAGAAAACAATGTCTGATAAGTTTGGGTAAACTATTAGAAATGACATTGAAACATTGTATATATATAAAAATAAAAGATAGTTAAAAATTTGTTCTCATTGAATCATATCAACAAAAGTTAATCTAGGGAATACTGAACTGTAGAAGTAAACCTTTAGCGGCCAGACGATTTAAAAATAAGTATAATAACTGTTCTCATATTATTAATATATTGGGTGAGGAGATTATAATACGTAATGGGTGAGGAGAGTCCACTTTTGGAGAGAAAACGAATTTAGTAGAGCTTGCTTTGAATGCAACCATATACACAGAACGTAATCAATTTGTAACGATCATGTCACAAATGCAATTCCTTGCCATCGCAAATGGACACTATTCTTAACAAATTGCAAACTAGTGAAATTCTTCTCATTAATCACATGTCGAATATGAACGAAATTCATAACATAATTTGGGTCGCGTTTGAGTGGTTATTGTTTCGGTCTCATTAACCAAAGCGTCCCCAGACGAAACTGCTACGATTTCGACATCATTGTCATCATCTTCGGCTGGATCGTTAAAAGTTTTATGGTCATTTGTGGCTTTAAGTGATTCCGAAGATTTATAGTTATTGCCAGTTTTACTACTCTCTACCATAATATCGGATATTATTTTAATTTGTTTATTCAACAATTTTTGACGTGTATTGTTCTCATACGGTGCAGCCTCATTGCCACTCACCTGCGACTGGTTTGATGGCGCTGAAGTCATGGGACCAGTACGTATTGATATTAATTGGCGGTTTATATGTATATTATTTAAACGACCACTGCCGCCAGTAACTGTGGCAGTCATTGGACTATTTTGTGCTGTTGCAATTGTCGTCGTTGAAGTAGGCGGAGCCTGTTCAACAACAGGGGAGGGAGTTTTCATTAATGCCTCATACCCATCCTCATCGATGCTATAGGTCAGACGATTGAAGAAACCTTTACGTTTTATGTTCAAAGACAAACTGCCACCATAATGACTGGATTTGAACGGAGTTGTTGTATTTTTTTCTAAACACTTCTCATTCATATTTGGTTCATAAAATATCTCATTGTTGTTGATGTTTAAATTTTTAAAACTAATACTTAAATTATTATGTACAGTATTGTTAGTGACACTGGCTGGCATGGTAGTAGAAGTTGTAGTCAGAATGTTTGATTTTGAATCTAGCGATTTTATTATATTACTAGCAGTAGTAGTATTAGGGTGTTCGTGGGAAGTAGTGGTAGTACTCGAAAGTGCAGCATTATTGCAAGCGACACGTAGCGTTAATGAAGAACAAGCTTTTGTAGTAGTGGTGGTGGAGGAGGAGGAGGGGGAGGAGTAGGGGACAGTAGTTAATGTAGTGGGACTTGTGGTAGCTGAATTAGCTGTAGGAGTAGCAGTACTACAAGTAGCATGCGTTGTTTTTACCTTATTACGTATAATGGCCGGGAATTTATCGCAAATCTTTTGCCATTCAGTTGGTAATGTCCAAGAGTGAGGACTCTTAGCATAATACAGCAAATGTTCATTTTGATGAACAATGCGCGCTATACGCGGAAGTAAAGAGAAACAAAATGACAAAGGTATTTCAATTATGAAATTGAAAACATTTTCCACTCACATGTTTCGGTATTGTTGTTGGCAACAGTGCCAACCTCACTCTTTTGGCGTACAATTTGAGTTGCCGGTGTAGCTGGTGCTTCTGGTGTGGAATCCTTACGTGAGAAATGACTTCTACGAGAACGTGCTAAGCCATTACTTTGTGATGCTGATTTAGCTGTAGAAAAAATAAGTAGACATAAATAAAATCAATGTCAAAAGCGGTTAGAGTTGGCATTCTATCCAAAGTGACAATAAGATAAGTGGTACTGTTCTAGTGTAAACTCACATAAATGATTGCCATCAACAAAAACATCATCATCGCCGTCCTGATTATTGTTGCTATTAGCAGCTGACGACATATAATTGAGACCAATACCACTGTCGGTAGCTAAGGGTGAACCAGCGTGCAGAGGTGTACCCATAATAAATTGAGGTGCACCAGTCATGGGGGTAGTTGGTGTGGAAATGGGACTGACCATGGAACCATCAAAAGCCGCACCTGCCTCCATAGACGCCAGAAATTCCGCACTGCTGAAATAGTCGTCCAATACCAACTTGGCCACCTTCAAAATTAAGTCATATATTATTTATAAATCGCTGAAAAGTATTACAATTCACTGTTAATATTACCCTCACTAGATCACAGCAGTCACCAGTGATCTTTATCAGATGTTGACCCACATTACAAGTGAACTTGTATTCACCTAAAGAAGCATCATTTGTAGAATATGAATGCAACAACATTTGCGTATGAGGACGTATCGGTTTACCAGCAGCGACTGCAGCAGCAGATGCATTATTCACAGGCGTTGATGAATTCATGCCCTGAATGTTTGCCATATTATGCTGTTGTTGAACTATCTGTTGGGATGCCGCAGAAGCAGTCATAAAGTTCTGGGCAGAATTGAAGCTCAAACGATTGGCCAAATTACTAGCAACTGGCGTCCGGGTCTGCACTGCTTCATCGGAGTTTGATGAAGCCAATGATGAGCACGAGCCACCACCGCCAGTATGACTGCTACCCATGGCTGGATCCAAACGAACCGGTGAAGCGTTGCGACGAATGGTGTCTTCAATCAATTGTTTTGCATAACTGGAGAGAATGACAATGTAAGAAATTACATTTTACTATAATGTTTACAAAAACACCTACTTGATTTTGTCCTCGGCTGGTCCGGTGATTTGTACCAAACGCTCTTTGGCTCCAGGATTCACTTTGGAATTTATACAAACAAAGATGGATTAACCCGGGAAAACTCAGTTGTTTTAATTAATTGTATGAAATGAAAGCGTGTTATGGAAACGAAAGAACTACACAAGACTCTTATCCAAAATATCCTGTAAGAGTTTTAATGTTATTTGCGGCGTATGTTAATGTCGTGTATAAATATTGATCGAGTAAATTGCAATGATCGAGTAAATTGCAATCGCATGAAATGTTTTTATATAGCAACATTTTGGCTAGTCTTTCTAAAAAAATTGTAATCGATCTGGTCGATTTCGTCTCCCATCAAAGTTCGCAGACAAATTTATGAGATTGGTTAACAAATTTTTGAGTGAGGAAAACAAATGAATTACAATTCATTTGAATTGATTTTGATTTAATTCAAATGAATTAGAAAAATGAATTGCAATTCTATTAGCTAAACCAAAAATGAATTGCAATCAATCAAAATTAACATGATTTTATGATTTATCAGATCGTCAGATCATGTTCTAATATAGCCTATGACAATTCCAATGGGACAGCAATTTACTGAACAATCCCATGAGATCATTATGTAATTACGGCAGATATAGCCTTTTATTAAGGGACTTTTTGCCTCATTTCAGATAAAACTTCTTTGCAATAAACGCACTATTTGGGCTACACATCATTGACTTTGGAATAAGTTTGCACATTTTCCCAACATTGTTTCGTTCCACGGAGATGGACTACTAGATGTTTTCTTTTGATCATAGTTTGATTTAATATTTCTCCCTTAAACGCCAGATTACATTTTATTTTCCATCATCTAATGTGTAAGGAAACATTTGGATTTATTTTAGCTCAGACTTGTTGGAATGGAACACCGTATGCCGAATGTTTTTCGAGTAAAATGATTCCGACACTTCGAGGCGGTTATCTTTTATCTTTTATTAATTTTCTGATAATAAAGACAAGTCATCATAACATGTTACAGAGTCGACCAACACGCGGAAATGATAAAAATTATTATCAAAATGGGTGTTATGATATCGAAAGAATAACTAGGTTGTGTCCACTATACGGTCGTCCTTTACAGTCGTCAATTCAACGTTTGGTGACCAAATTCGAGTAACAATTAATCAATACTCATACGTGAACGAAACAAACACTCCGACGGATCATATATCCGATATTTACTCCTCCTGTATTGGCATCGATTGAGAAAATTAAACTAAATTGACAAGTAATCAAAAACATTGCATTATTTGTGTCACATGACTGCCGGCGACTCTGTGACGATTTTTGTAAATCTGTATATATACGATTTTACATATTATGATTGAAATTTACTCGATCCAACGTGCAATTTCGATTAATAAATTTAAAATATTTTATGGTTATTCTTTTGTAATTTTGGATAATAATATTGTGTATAAGTTGAAGTGAAAATATGTATTTCAATCATTAGTGTTGGATGATTGACGAAACATTTAAGGGAAATTGATTCGTGCTTTTTTGGGGTGAACATAAAATGTATTTTGTTTTTCTTTGCAAAGTTAGATTATGTCGGTATAATGGAGACAATTAAATAATGTTTATATGTATGTATGTTAATCACATGCAAATGAAATGCCTGAATCGGTTCTATTTCTAAAACTTGGAATCCAATGAAAACGATTAATTTTTGCGCCATGCCAATGGAGATGAAAAGCAAATCAAAATTGTTAACAGATGAGATTAGACAATATTTGGTTACCTCTTTGGAAGGATATAATAGTTTCACTGAGTTCCTCAATCATATGGACACGTCGACCTTTGATACCCATTACTTAAATTCACATTTACAATTTAGCAGACAAAATTATCAATAAAGGGCATCGGTGAAGTAATCAAACAAATATAAATGGATAAAATTGGAAAATAGTTTAGAATTTAGAATCTTATCTGTTTTGTTTTTGTTTGTATATAGAATTTGACTAGATACCGTCTTTTCGTTTAACTGCAAGTAGTGAACGGGGATACATTTGTATTGAATATAATATAAATACCTTTGCCAGAATCAGCATTACGTATAACGACCTCGTCTTTGCAATACGTTTTGCCGGGAATTTTTGTTGGCTTTGGGAATTTTCCGGAATTACGTATGACTTCACCAGGACTCAACAGCAAGTGTTGTTGGTTAGCCGAACCGACTGAAGCTATCGCAGCTGCAGCAGCAGCATTTCCTCCAGCGTTCATACCACCAAACGTGGGGGAGGTGCTTAAAAATGCTGTTTGAGTAGGATCAACATGATTCTGGGCATCATTTAACTGTAAAATATATAAAATAATTTTTAAATTTTTTTTTCCACTCAATTATTGAAGTCATTTAGTTAGACATTTTAGTATAAATACCAATGGGAATGAACAAAAATAGTTGGAAATGTGGTGACCATTTCATATACAACATTTATAAACAAGATAAGTTTGAAAAAGATAAATAAAAATATAATTTGCACTGTAATACATATAATACGCTGCACTCACCTCAGCATTTGTAGCCTGTTTAGTTTTGTAATACGAATTGATACCATTGTCTTCCCAACCTTTGGCACGTAACTCAATCAATTCAAGTAAATTGAGACGGGTCATAATATTTAAGCGTTCGTCCTGCGACGCATTTCGAAATACAACAAATGCCCGATCTAATGTATCCTTTGAGACCGTCTCTAATTGTGGACCATGTATACGAAGATTTTGCACCAGCGTAGCCATTGGTTCCGTATTGTTAATACCCGATTGCAATGAAATTGCCACATTCTCGATTAGCTGTATTAGTTCTTCAATAAGCATAAAATTATTTTTTAGAGAAGAACGTGATTGTGATTTCAGAGGTCGTGGTGCTTCCACATTTTTAACAGAACGTCCAAGATGCGCCATGATCGTCGTAGAATGTCTTTTTAATCCAAATTACACCTTTAAAGTAATAAATTGCTTATTGGTATTTCAGGAATCCGTTTTTGTGGTATCAGTCAGTACAATATGATGGTTTCTGGTTATTATGTGTGTTTGATTTTACTCAAATCTAGTGATGAATTGAGTATCGATCGCTTCAAGTATGAAATCGTAGAAAAGTACAGACAAAACTGTTTCTTTGGTTTATCGTTCGCACCTCCCCCTGAAAGCAGAGAAAAAATAAACAGAATAAAAAAAACTGGCATAGAAATAAAAATCAATTTTCTTTTTGTATGTTTTTCGAGTACACGGTGGAATATATCAATGCAAGTTTTGTTAGCTATTCTTTAGCTTGTAAAGGTGGCAGTGGGTACATGTTGTGTCTCAAGGAACTTTCACGTAAGTTGCTTCGCTTTTGTTTTATTATGTTTCCTTGGTAATTTTGTATGTATACAACTCTTTTTGTTTGTGATTTAGAATAGAAATTAACTTTTACATTTTGTTAACCTGTTAATTGCGTTTTAGATAACTTTTACTTGACTACAAACATATTTGCAGTGGGATACATAACCACTTCAATTTGCAAAACAAAAAAATTTAAATATTATGAAGCATGAATGATAACACCAAATGAGAAAAACGCCGAACTAATTTGTATCAATGTTGTGGGTCAAACCACACTGTATTATCTGAATGTTAAATTTGATATCACTTCGGTTGGAATAGAATACTCTTATCGCTTTACACTATTGCTAGCTATATGATAACGTTTATCATTATGCATACATCTAAAATTAAAAAAAAATCTTTTCTGTAACTAATTTAAATGCTGAACTTCATTACGTTTATGATAGGGTACTTTGTGCCTAAAAATGCATGCTATAATGCTAGGAACACAAAGCCACTCCGACTAGACCCATATATTTTATAAGGCAATGTGACATTTACTTGCTGGGAGATTTCAATGAAATTCACAGGAGTTTAGATGGATTGTCGTAGAACTTGTGTGAAAAGATTGTAAGATGAACACCTTAGACATTATGAGTGCTGAACTGTGAATCGTCCCGAATTGTTTTTTTTATTATCACACTGTGGTACAGAGTATTTTAACTTGGGAAAGTGGACTCTATTTTTATTATACGGATTGAAAATGGATAACTTTAAAAGTAAATTTAGTGCGGGTATACTTTCTTGAATTTATTATTATTATTTTGTTAACCAATCCATGGGCCTTATATTGATAGAAAATACAATTCAGAAAAATATTATACTCGTACATAACATACATTAACTAAAACTTAAAACAAAAATCCCTAATCCACAATCTTTCGACAAATATTTTTAAAACAAGTGAATAGTAGTTACATACTGTACAAAGTGATGACGTAAATAATAAAATGTATAAAGTCAAATTTATTTATTTCTGTCGCTGCAATTCACAAAAATATGTGACTAATATTTTTTTTAAATTTGGAGATAGAATTGATGTAACATTGCTAGTTATGATATTCGTTGTATTGTGATGAATCTAATTAAAAATTAATGAATAATTAAAATTAAGATATCTTAAATGATTGTATATAACAAACAATAATAAGAAAACTGTTAATAAAATGAGATTAGAAAAATTGTACGTCCGTAAATGAAGTGTAGAAGAAACAACAAAAAATATATGAAAATATAGTTATTGTAGATGATAAAGCAGCTTGCTAAAATGTTTTGGTTGCTAATGTAAAATAACCGCGCTATTGAAATTGAAATATCCTTAGAATAAATAATCGATTTCTTCGAGATAGGTGGCAAAACAAAATAGTTTGATGCAGACACTGGGGACACTGAGTTTTAATCAGTTTTTAAAAAATAAAATAAGAAACGTAACTTCACTCTTCCAGAAAAAAGAGTATCCAAGCAATCTGATGGCATATGGAGTCATATGAGTCAGTCGTCTTAGATTATATATATACCTAAACGCTCTATGAACTATACTGATATTCCCCTCCTGTCATTTCAGAATACACCTCCGAGCAATACAATATATTTGGTAATAACATAGCATGTGCCAACCACTCCTTGACAAATATCGGCAAGGACATGATAGAGCTATATACATTTCTGAGAGAAATTCATCCTAGAGACCAGTAAATTGTTGTGCCGTTCAAAGCAAAACCTATTATCCAGCAGAACTCCTAGTCATATGACTCTACAGTTCCCAAATTGTAAATTTAAGCGAAAATGTTTCCAATACTGGTGGAAAAAATAAAAAAAATGCTTTAATTTGGAAGCATTGATACTAAGATGACGATGGATGACCAACATCCAGTCACGCAACATTCCTAAATCTAAATCCATCTTTTATTGTAGAACATTAGAAAAACGACCGTCTCCCTTAAAAAGTAAGTGAATATGCATACGGCACACACCAACTGTTCAATTTAGCAAAAAGATCATTAATAAAATAAAAAAAAATATATCTCGCAAGGATTAACACATTTTCTGCTGCTGGAACAACAAGTTTCCAACGAGCTGTTTAAATATTGATAACTTTATCTACATATCCAATCAATTAATCAAATAGAATTCGCAACGTGGTTGAAACAAATAAAAAAAGACAGACTTAATTCTAGCCCTTACATATATAGGGTTAACCATTTAGTGGTTTCAAAAGTATAGGGCTGGAATTCGACATCTGTCAAACTAAGTTGTTAAACCAATTTGTTTTCTTTTCAGTTGGAAGTCTGAAGTCGCGTAAAAATTATTAAAACCTACTACAAAAATGGTGTTTCTGGCACAGCCACATATCGAGCTTTAAGAGGAGATTGTGGTTAACAGCGATGAAGCACATTTCTCAATCGGTGGGTATGTTAATAAACAAAATTGTCGTATTTGGGGTTCTGAGAATATTCAAGTAATGTCAACGTTTAAACTTTATAATAAAAATGAAATATCATAAAAAAAAATATTTTATATTTGTTTTATTTACGTTTACTTTTAAAAAACAAAATGGATAACCCTTTACTACATACAGTGTTATCGTTGTTTACCTTATGTTGCAATTTGCGACTTTTTTGTCTCTCATGAGAGACAACCTCAAAGTAAAAACATATTTTGATAAATTTTAATCACCTTTAAATAAAATTTTTAATAATAGACAGACTAGATCCATCTTCCTGACTAAAGCTCGAACAAGCCTGTTTCAACCAAGTCTGACAAGCCAATTGCAAATGTCACAAATTGACTGCTCTCGTATTAAATTTACTTCGAAGAAGCGTGTGCGCCGAACGATTAAATTAGGATTAATGAAAAATAAAATAACCAATAGACTAATAGTAAAAACTTGTGAGCCTAGCCTATGTAAATAGAAGATGGAAACAAAGTTTCAACTTAATAATATTATTTTAAAAGGACATAGATATTTTAACGCTATCTGTTCGTCAAATATTCGTCGCCTGATCCTCGGCTATCCAGGGAGTCTCATCCGTTCATTGTCAAATGTCCGGTTGACCGGACGATGCACTATAGATAAATTGTTCTTCAGCCGGACTGTTCGTATGTGGAATAATCTTCCTGCAAGTGTTATTTCTGCCTGCTATGACATTATCAAATTCAAGGCTAACGTCAACAAACACTACTCCCTCTTTCCTCCCTCCAATACCCTTCTTTCCCATCGTTAACACTGTGCATTGCATTTATAGGGAGCATCCCCTGACGTCCTACTTTTATTTTATAAACCGACAGTTTGTGCGACTTTTTCAAAATTCTCAGCGGTAACACTGGCTACATATTGTATAAAAATCAAGGCGGCTCAGATATCTCAAGAAATGGGGTATCGAAACGTATTTTTTTTTATTGTAAAATGTTCTAATAAAAAATAGTTATCGGTTCAGGAATGAAGATTGGCCACTAGAGACATTTTCCTACAAAATATATATTAGTAAAACAACTGCGCACTTTTTTCTCCAAAACAAAAAAAAAACGTGCCAAAGAAGAAATATTGCGGCAATGTGAAGAAACATTCTAAATTCTCTTATTCTTATTCGAATCAATAAATAACAAAATTCATAAAAGGTGCGCTACGATGTTCTGATCTTCTTTAACTCTACACGAAAAGAAATTCCAACTGAAATAGACTCTACAGCTGACTGATGCATGAATTTGGCATTGTGCTCACATCCAAAATGAAGGAACGAGAAACTTACTCATTCAAACTATTATTTGGGCGTCTTCCGTCGTTGTTGTTTTTGTAAATAGTTTTACAATAAACAGTTGGATTCTAGACTAGACACTTTTACCATAGCAAAGTTCCAACAGTCCGATGAACATAGAAGACATCACGAAAGTAAAGACGAGACAACGCAACAAATATTATGTTGCCTCGCCCTCACACTTTCCGCCCTTCCAAAATTGAATTGAATCATTTTGTTCGAGAATAGAGCAACAAAACACATCCACAAAATCAGCTAGCATTTAAGAAGTCAGCTGCTCTGCAACTGCAAAGCATTAACCAAAAAAAAATGAAAATTTCTTCGATGAAAATGCCATATATCTTTGCAGAATTCCATAAACCGTGACGAAATCACTTTAATTATTTCTTTTTTTACGATATTAAAAATTTTTCGACGACTTACCAGAATTAATTTTTAACTTTTCAACCAACTTTGACTTTCTGGTCTTGTCTGTTTTACTAAGAATGGAGCCGCACTTTATTAATGACGCCGATAATTTCAAGGGCGCTAAAAATATGAAAATCGACGGCGGTTGATTCTATTTTATAGCTAGAATAAAACTGTATAAGCGTCTAGAAAACGCAAATAACATCAGGTCGGTATTTCAAATTATAAGCTGCCAGTTTGATATTTATAAGACGAGATTTCTTAATTAAAAATAGCCTAACACAATTTAATAACTAATCCAAATGTACCAATAAATGAAATGAAATGAATAAATAAATCAATGTTAAAAAGAATGTGTCTGTTGTATGTGAGGCCTATTCGGTATTACTTCAATCACAGTAAGGCAATAATAGAGATTTAATTTCTAATGTAAATATAACCTAATCTGAGGTTTACACGAAACTGTTTTGCAAAGTCAATCGCATTTCGTTAAAATGATGGTATATAGACATAACGTGTAGCAAACCAACTCAGACGGTTTTATATTCGTTCTATAACCACTTTGCTCTCAGGCCACAAATCAAGCTTTTCCTTGGCAAATGTGGTGAATCGCGACGGCATGCAATACAAAAAATATTAGAGGCGCCAACTATTTAATGTATCGGCATCAGACTTCTCGGAAACACTGCGAATTGCATCCAACTTCACTTGTTTTTTTTTTTCAGAATTCCCAAAAAAAGTATTACAAACAAAATTAATTTTGTAGCAACAAATTCTCTGAAAACATGTCCCAGGACAGTAACGACTCTAATAACCAGAATGACTCTGCGAATGCAACTCCGGGTAATGGGTCGCAAATGTCATTCAAAGACTGGAAAATGCATAAGGATATAATAGATAGTAAAAATGAGCCGCAGAAAAGAAAACCTGATAAAAGCAGAAAGAATTATGACAGGTTTAATAAAACAACATTACCATCTCTTCTCAGTTTGAATTTTGACCAAAATGCATTTTGTAGCAGTGGTCAGCCGTCATCATTTATGAGTTTTGGCCCTTATGACGGTTTCAATAATCCGAATTTTAATAGGGTTGACCAGTATGGTGGTAATGGTTACAGCAGTGGAATGAATTTTAACAGTCAGAATTCTGGGATGCATAGTGGGGCGAATTGTAACGGTCAGAATTTTAACAATGGTGTTTACAGAGGTGGCGGCTACCGTAATGCTGTATATAATCAAAGTATTCCTGATAATTTTTTCAACACAGACGGGTTTTATTCTCAAAAGGATATGATAGAAGAAACTATCGCTGACAATCCATTTCGCCAAAATTCTCGTGCGCAGCAGTTACTAAACGAAACGAAACATGTGAAAAATCAGACATTGTCTGAAAAAAAGAAACCTGCAGCAAATAAGCCAATGCCCGCCGACCGTAAGGAAAATGATAAAACGGCGACGACGTCTGAAACATCGACGACGCCACCAATGACGGAACCAAAAATTTTTATTAAGAACCCCCGCAAAGAGTCTAACAAACCCTATATACCTATGCCCAAGCCTCCAGAAACGGAAATAACCGGAACGTTAGAAGAACGGAAACAACAATGGAAGGATTACAGGGAGGCCATGAAACCATTTAAGAACAGAGAATTCTATAATGCTAAAAGAGTTGTCCAGAGGTTGGGCAAGAAGGACCCCAGAGAATTGGACGAAAAGGACCAGTTTCGATTGTCGAATGCACAGGAGAAAATGGCTCAGCACAAACAAAAGCTTTCAGAAAAATATGATCACTATATTCAATCACCTGATAATACACCAACCAGTAACTCCGGCGAATTGTTTGTTCTCAAAAGGGGTAATCAAAGTCCATGGTCGTCGGCGAGTAAACCAAATCCAGTACAATTTCAGAACTATGGTAATTTTGGGGAATCTCTATCTACGAATTCAGCTAACGTATTCGGGCATGGTTTTTCATCTTCATCGGGCAGGAAAATACTTGGCGGTCCTTCGAAATATTCCACTTTTGTTTCAGGAGGTTCATTAGAAAGTACTTTAACAACGCAATACTAAATTATAACATCTACTTAGCTTTGTGTAACAGCGTCGATTTATTTTCAACGGATTTATCAAGTAAATGTACGAATGGGCTAATAAATAATAAAATAAACTTAAACTTTGTTTTTGCTTTTAGCCATATTTTTCGTGGAAGAACTAACTGGTTCTGATTCGCCCAACATTTCCCTCCTCTTCTGCATGCCTCTCAGTATAGCACGCTTAAAAAGTTCACAATAAAATTCCACCGCAACTGGTGAATCGTCATTACCGGGCACAGGATATGTTATTAAATTAGGATTGCAGTTTGTATCCACTATGCCCACAGTGGGTATAGCCATTTTGGCACAATCCCTGACAGCAGTGTGCTGGGTTAAAACATTGTTCTGTGTATTCAGGAATATACACAAATCGGGTAATCTGGTTACTGCTCCGAATTGAATATTGGCATTTGTAAAGATACCGCCACGCCAAAACCGGGTGTGTGAAAATTGGCCGGCTTCCATGGCCTTCTTCTGAACTGTATGAGCATTTAAGGCGTTGCGGTTAAAAAAGCATATGATACCATCCCTGAAGGAAACGTGGGCTGTAATGTTCAAGGCATCTCTTAGGTGTGATGCCGTCTTATCTAAATCGAAAATCAAATGGCCCAAACGGCTGCCATAAACATACTGACGCATACGATCATCCAGTGAGCCTTCTTTATGCCCATAATGTACTCGGGCATTGAAAAGGTCTCTCACTGTAAATAAGTTATGAACTTGAAAGTAGTCTTGATGCTTGAGAATGCGTTCCTCAATGTTGCTGATATCTTCCAGCTGTGGCGGTTCCGTAGCCAAAGAAGTTGCCGTCGACTGAAATCGTAATTGGCGCAGGAAGGTTATTCTACCTACAGATTATATACAAAAAAATTTACTGATACCTTTTAAAGTGTACTTTAATATATGACATTACCATTTTTTAAGGGATTAATTAACATCTTCACAATATTTTCAGACAAACTTCCAATTCTAAATAGCTGTTCCTCGCCTCTATTATTTAATAAACACAGATGATCTAAAGGGGAGCACACATTGCAGAATAATTTAAAATTGGTAACCTACCAAAATCGAAGCGTTGCGTTACAGTGATGGTAAATAGTGGCACAATCAAAAGTTTTCTTGGCACTTTTTCACAATTCACTTTGTTGCAATTCTCACAAATTAAGTAAGATTTATGATTATATAATTCATATTTTTAATATATTTCATATCATATTTTTGACGGGGAAAATTGCATACACTACACAAGGACAAAATCGATTGCGACTTCAAACTGTAGAACTTACATATTGTTATAGATTGATTAAAGTGGGCTCGTTGAAAGATCAAATTGAATTTATATACAACATAGTTAGGTTCTTTTGTTTTGGGTTTTGTCTATGTTTAACATAATTTTTCATTTTTCCAATCGGAAGTTTACAATAGCTTAGAGATTACTCTCATACTCGAAATGTCGCCAGCTTTAACTACGAGGAAAAGACCGCTCAAATGTTATTGCTCTTACCAGAATATGAACCTGGATCTGCTGTGTGATAATCGCACACATTATCCATCACACCACGATATCCAGCGACTCAAATTATATTTAATAAAAGACTGTTGTCGTTTTGCTACTCTCTATTACAACTGTGTAGTGTGTTAAACATCTGTTCGAATTTCGGAATAAAAATAATCTCCATCCATTAATTTTTGTTGTTGGTTTGTTAAAAACAATTAGATGTAACAAAATCAGAAAGCGTAAGAAACATGACTGAAAATAATTTGGATCCATTCACGATATCTTCAACCTCCGCAAATTCTACAATATTTTTTGATGCTGAAAGTTTCAATGGAGGCGATGGTGGTTACAGCGAACCTTTGTTGGAGTCGGAGCAGCAAAACGGCCATGATACTAGATCAATTGATACTACCGAAGGAGGTAAAGTAGACTGTGATTCATCATTTGTACAGACTTCTGGAACAAGTGTGTGCAGCACATCGGAATCGGAGGATCCAGAACCCACAACAGTCACAGTGTCCTCTAATCTTCCTTCTCTGACAAGGCGAGAGAGTACTGACAATGTCATAATGTCACATGATCCAACATGGCGAAGTCAAAAGAAACACATCTTTATATTGAGTGAGGCTGGGAAACCTATATATTCATTGCACGGCAACGAAGATAAGTTGGCCATTTTATTCGGCATCATCCAAGCCTTGGTTAGCTTTGTGGAAAACAGCCAGGATGTGATAACATCTATAAAAGCAAAAGGAATTCAATTTGTGTTCATGGTGAAGAGTAATTTAATATTCGTAGCAGCCTCAAGGACAAACATGAGTGTGAACCAATTGCAGATGCAGCTAAAGTAAGTTATTTAATGATTACATTTATGAAGCAGGTGAAGTGTTACAAAATAATTATGTTACAAAAATGGTTGGCCGGCTGTGATACACATTCCGAGCAGAACAGAAGTAGGCATATGTATCGGTCTCAATAAATAAATTTATCCGTTTGTAACCATTAAATCTAACTAATTGCCCCGACAGTATACAATCGGAGTGACGGAAGACTTCATATTTATTTCTTAAGTCGCTACATATGCAAATCGCAGCGACTCATTCGAGATTTTACACTTCGCTCATAAGTATTGGGTGTAAAGCATTCAGTCGCTGAGGTTAGTGACTCCTACTGAGCTTAATATCTAAAGGAAAACGTTCTCCATTTGGAGATATGTTCCTTGTTTATTACTTTTTGAGATTTGGAAGGAAATACAATTGGTATGGATCTCAAGCTCATTTTTGCAATTGTGGGATTTACTACTTATACTTATTTCCCTTAACATTCCATGGAGAAACTGACGAGGCACTTCTCTACGATCAGTGAGCTGTGTACGATATCATTTGTATATATATATACCTTCTGTTTAAAGCGGGCTCCGAACGGCTAATGCTTTTTCTAGAGAAGTTTTACATGGCTTAGAGATTGCTCTCTTACTCGTAACATTTACGAGGTGGAAACAACCGCTGAAAAATGTTTGATGGTCTTACCCGATTTCGAACTCTAATGCTTTTCTAGAGAAGTTTTACATGGTTTAGAGATTGCTCTCTTACTCGCAACATTTACGAGGTGGAAACAGCCGCTGAGAAATGTTTGATGGTCTTACCCGGTTTCGGACTCGGGTTCTTCTGTGTGATAGTCTCACACACTACCTACCACACCACGGCCTTCCACAATTGTGGGATTTATTTATTTATAGTCCATAGCTGTGTTATATCGTTATATTATTTCATTTCATTTATTGGTTTCATTGCAATATACAAAGCCTATAAAGCCAATTATTCTATATTACATATTAATTTAATATAGAAACCGCAACCTGTGGTATACACAGATGTGTCATGGAATTATTCCCCGATCGACATAAAATCATTTCCCGATCCGTCGAAACAGTCACAAAAGTTATATATTCAATAATAATAAAACTACAAGAAAAGTTCATTATAGTAAAATATGACAATAATACAAGTAAAAAACGGTATCATTTCATTCCAATCTGTAAATCTTTGTGAAAGTAAGTGGTTACGAATAGTAACGTTTGATTAACTAGACGTCGGAAAATTGGAAACCTTGTGACACCCTTTCGTACCTTTGGAATTTCCACGACTTATGCCTTGTTCAGAGGTACGACTGATGATGGTCTAGGATGGGGGATAGCAAAAAACATATTGCATTTGTTTTTTCTTGATATTGTTTTTGTATGCTCATTGACCTGATGGCCAGAATAGTCAACCATAAATTTTTTTATTTGACTGACACTCAGCGGATGCCCCATATACATACATTGCAGTGTGTTGACGGTATGAAATCCGAGTATTGGAGGGAGGAATGAGGGAGTAGTGTTGACGTTAGTCGTGAATTTGAGATTGTCACAGGACAGGAAACCAACTTGCTGGAAGAGAATTCCACATACGTTGAATTTCGCTGAAGGACGAATTCATATTCATAACATCAGGGACCACTGGTTATACCATTGCAACTTTTTTTTTCTCTAACTCTCAGGTGACGCCCCCAATAAATGCAATGCACTGTGTTAGAGATGGCAGTAGTGTTTTTTGACGTTGGCCTTGAATTTGATAACGTCATAGCAGACAGGAAAAACACTTGCAGGAAGATTATTCGACATACAAACGAATTTTCTCTATAGTGCGTCGTCTGGTTAACCAGCTATTTGTCAGTGAACGCAGGAGCGACTCTGGATAGCCGAGTATTCCGGCTAAACAGACGAACAGATACCGTTAAAATATCGATGCTGTAGGGAGACAATACAGTTGGATACCCTACCATCCCCTATCATCACCACTCTCGCTCTCCTCTGTTCACGGTCCAGAAGCAGCAAATATGTCGTTGGAGCCCCTGCCCATATATGGGAGTTGTATTTCATTTTAGGCCCGATGTAGGTGGTGTAAATATTTACGAGATCAGATGGGGTGAAGTATTTCTTGCACCGCTTTAAAAAGCCTAGACACTTGAATGTTTCTTTCGACACTTCGAATATTAGGCTAACCCAGCGGGCATCACCCTGTATCTTCATGCCCAGAACATCTAGAGTGACTGATACGTCGATATATACACCGCCGACGGTGCTGGGTCAGTGGAACGTTTCTGTGACAACAAACAGCACCGGGACTTTTGTGCATTAAAATCTTCTCTGTTCTCCCACTCACAAATCCACGTCAAATCGAGGTTGAGTGAGTCCATCATCGATTGCATTTTGTCCTCGACCTCCAGAGGAATTGGCCGATGGAATATAACTCCCATATATTGGCAGGGGCTCCAAAGACATCTCGAATACCTTTATTTCCTATCGCTGGCGTAGTGCATTGCATTGATGGGGGCCATCGCCTGAGTGTTAGAAAAAAACATTAACATTTTCCACTTATTGGCTCATCGTCCATCCAGAACTGTGAAAACTATAGCAGATTTAGTAAACAAATCAATATTGGGGATACATGGTAACACAGAATATCGTGTAATGGCATAAAAAATATATCATAACTTTTAAAAATTCCATGAAAGTGTAGAAAACTCATGATGCAGTTTGAAAGATGGTACAATTCTAAGTTATATTTTTTAATGTCGGTGTTTCAATGTTATGACCGTAAGACCATTGTGACTAATTCGAAATTGTCATTTACCAGAAAAACACCGACTCAAAACATAACGATAGGCATATACGAGTTATACCTAATAATTAAATGAAATGTTAGGAATTATTAACTTAAATGTTGTTTTGTATACGAAGTTTACATATTTCCTTTTGTTTGCCTTCTTTTTCAGCGATGCCCACAATCAGATTATATCCACACTTACGTACAGCCAACTAACAAAAATTTTCCGTCAGCGTAAAAACTTTGATTTGCGCCGTCTGCTGGAGGGCAGCGAACGTCTGATCAACAACCTATTGATGAATGACAGCAGTAATAAAAAGATTACAAATAATGTATTTGCATTTTTAACAAATTCCATACGTATTTTACCACTGCACTCATCGGTGCGTACTTCGATAGCCCAGGCCATAAAGGAGAATTGTTCAAAAATTAAAAACTTAGTATTTGCTATACTCATAGCCCAAAATAGATTAATATCATTGGTGCAAATGAAAAAGTATTCAATACATCAGGCAGATTTGAGGTGTGTATAAAGAGGTTTCTAAACATATTTAAGTTAATTATTTATATTTTTTTGTTTGTTTCAGATTAATATTTAATTTAATAGAATGCTCAGAGTCGTTTAAGACGTCCGAAAATTGGACGCCCATATGTTTGCCGAAATTCGATATGAACGGCTATTTACATGCGCATGTATCTTATTTAGAAGAAAACTCACCGGCTTGTCTTCTACTGTTGTCAGTTGACCGTGATGCATTCTTTACTTTGTCAGAAGCTAAAAAGTCCATAACCGAAAAAATGAAACGTGCTCAATGCTTGGACTCTATTAACGAGGCTGTACTACAAACCACAAAAGGTCGACAACAACTTAACTCTATAGGAATTCCGGAATTGAGACATTTTCTGTATAAACCCAAATCTGCAGCTCAATTATTATGCTCCGAAATTGTAGCTCCCTATACATCGTTACATGAATTTGAACGCTTAGAAGCCATTTACTGTGATCTTTTGGAACGTGTACGAAATAGTAAACGTCCCCTTAAGCTAATATTAGAAACTAGAAGTGATGAAGTGGCTTTAGCCTGGTCTACCGAATATTATGAGCTGTTTGTCGTCTTTGATCCGCTAACACAGAAGAGTTCTGTTACCAAAAACGTTGACAAGTTAATAAAATGGATTGAGAAGGAATACGATACCTATTTCATACGTACACATCCAACGTTTTGATTTAGACTGTTTCCAATAAGGAAGAATTTTGAAACAAAAAGTATTGGCCTATACTGTGTGGTAGATTCAATGCAGAGTCCATGATAGTACATAGTGTAAATTGTTTATGGCTTTATGACGAAATATCAGTTGTAAAGTAAATGTTATAAACGGTAAATCCTAGTTGATAATTAAATAGTTTATCTGAAAGCATTATGTAAATAAAGTGTATTAATATCATTGTTTTTCTTCTTCTAGAAATCAAGAAAACAATTCCAGAAAAGAACTCATGAACTCATATATGTTAATACAATAATATTTAAACGAACGAAAACGCTTGCAAATTGAGACAAGGTAATGTAGTCACTTATTTTGAATCATATGTATTTCGCTTCGTAGACCTTATTGAATTTGTACACATTTTTTCATAGTGTACTTAGGTTACCTAACTACATAGAAAAATCCATCCACTTTCAGCATGGGGATATCTACACAAATGTATAGTATTTTTTTTTAATTACTTAATAATTTTTAAACTTATAAGACAATCGCAACAAATATAGTACTATCATGCAATTTGTTTAATCATGTACTCGTTCACCATCGGCCACATCATAGCCGATTCTTTCTCGACATTGAAAGATCGGCGCTACACATTGTTTAAAATTTTGTAGCCATACAATTCTTATGCTAACAAACTAACAAATTTAGGTGTAACACTTAACACGCCCCAACATAAACAATCGCGACGGCGATTGCGCTCACATTTTGAATGTACCAACTTTGTTTGGTTAGACATCAATGTTCACTTTCATCATGTAGTGGCAAAAATGGCAGCTTTAAAGAAATGTTTCGGATATGTTGTATTTTTGGACAACCCGTATTGTCAAATGTTTCCGATTGAAAGCTTCCACTTTACCAATTATTCCATTTCTAGACAAAAAAAAATCGTGGTCATTAAACAGTACATTCATCGCAACGTTGCGGTCACCATAGTCATTGCAGTAGTACGGTCCAATGCAGCTGGCGTCCCATAAACCTCACCATTAGCTTTTCATTGTTAGCTCTTGAATAGCCTCTACCTGGTCTTCGGCGCAAAGTAGGAAATTCTTTTTATTGAGCTAAAAAAAGGAAATTTTCTATTTTTCACAGATCTCGAATTTTGGTAATAAAACTCAATGATTTGCAAGTGTTATTAGTTTGAAAGTCTATTTAATTTGAAATAACAAGGCAAACTGAAAATGTTTGTCACGAGTCACGCATAAACTGAAAAAAGCGAAAAACCAAATAGCAAAAAAATATATCATGTTTTTTTATTTATTTTTTATTTATTTATGCATTCATATAGTAATACTAAAGCCTTAAAGGCCACTTAATATTTCACATATTTGGCTCCCCAGCCATAATTACATTAAATAATCAGAAAAAAGTAATATATGTCCTAATTAGTGACAAAGTACATCAAATCATCAACATGTTCAACAATTTTGATCAATAATAATTTTTTGTAATCAACTTTGGAAGGTTAGTCAGAACAAACAAGTCTTTCAGCAGGTATATTTTCCCTCTTTTTTTTGCTATTGAATCGTTTATGGATTTTTAACTGCACCCACAAACAAATATGATGAGTTCTAATACCAGCTCATAGGCTTGCAATTGACATCGCAGACGGATAGTAACACGGTTACTGAACTTTGGAATATTTCCCAACGTTAATCAACTCATTTTACTGCGCGAATATATCATGCGGCGTGACAAACAAGGATATGAGAGGTAACTCTGCACATCTTTAAAAATGTTCTGATTTTTAATAAATGTAAGGAATTCATTATGCTCGTGTACATTTTATTGAGTTTCATAATATAATCCACACTGTGCAATTTGCGATGTTTCGCCACACTGTGCTCAAATCAGCCATCATGCAACCATGTCGGTGAAAAGCTTAGCCAACACAAGCTCTTCTGTCACCATAATTAACGCGGAAGTTTAAACATTTCAGTTTTACTCACTGCTGTCAGTTGAGTTTAGGATACACCACAATATGGTTATCAACCAAAGCAAAGAACGACAATAAAAAAGAGCAAAACCGAGTGAAGTGCGAAGGATATATTAGCAAGAAAGGAGGAAAAAAATATATGTATAAAATTTTGTAGAATTTTTTTAACCGATCCCCAATTAGTACTCACCGAAAGAAGTAAATCAAATTATTAAAGATATTGTATTCGGAAATTGCAAAAAGTTCCAAACGAAATAAAAGCCAGTGAAAATGTGCAAAAGAATGAAATCAAAATAAAAAGAAGAAGAAAAAATGAAGATATTTGTCGAAAACCACGCATTTGCTGCCATACCGCCGCGTCAGGCATAAACGTTTTTTGGGTGTTTTACCCCGTGTATGTGTGCGACGGCGACGAATGTGAGTGTGTGACGACGTGTTGGTGGCTATGTGAATACGTGTGTGTATAAAGAGTGTTTGTTGGAAATTTGAAAAGAACTTAAATGTCTCTTGGACGATTGCTAGCTGAAAAGTGAACACAATGTAATATCAGGAATCCTTTTTTTTTCTATGGTCTTTTTGTGTATGTGTGTCGTGGATTGGTTACAATAAGGTTGCGACCTGTACAGCTTTGTAGCACATTTTTGGGGTGCTAAGGATACATATAACCATGTACATGTACTTAAATACATAGATAACCTTTCAACACATACATGGGCACACTACGGCGGAGTAGAATGTCTGCATGTATCTGTCGTTTTTTTTCGTGTTTAGTGCGTGTGTATGTGTGTGTTTTTTGGTTAATCAGACATAATTTTTGTGTGGATTGTCTACGTTTAACATTCGCAGCTGTTGTCGAAATTTTATTCATAGATTCCTTTACGCGCCTTTGTCTCTTAAAAAAAGCTCGCTCTCAGCCAGTTCACACACGCAAGCACTCTCTACATGGCGCGCACTATACATCGTCGGCATCCGTATTGAATTCTGTATGCGTGGTCAGTGAAGCCAACGTTTTTAAAGACAGTACATACTTTAATTAAAAATCGTTAAATAATGTAAACAATAATTTATAAAACGTAAATGCTTAAACATGTCTTGCAAAAGCTAGGACCAATTAGGCGGGGTTCCTTAAACAATTCAATGAAATAAACATGAATCAATAGTTTTGGAACAGTTATTGCCAACAGCAATTCTCATTGATACAAAGGCGATTTAGGCGGCTAACGTCCCTGTACGTCTGTCAACTCTAGGCGTCACTACCTCACTCATAGGGAATTTGTGGCTCGTCCGCAATAGCTGCACTCTGTTGGACTTAGGTCGTCCAACATGTTACTTAGGTCGTCTACCCTCTATATTGTCATTGGTTTATGGAATAAAACGTCCTGTCCGTTTAGCTGGACCAATATTGTCAACACCAAAAAAGTTCGTTTATCGTCATTCCATTTTCTCACAACATTCCATAAAAATATTACCCATCTTAGTATGCAATAGATCAAGGCGATAGGTTGCTTGCACTATTTTGACAATTTATAGACTCGCTTTACGATGTGAAACGGCCTTTGAGAAATTTTCTGAAGTTCTACACGGATTTGAAACTGGTCTCTCACGTAATAAATGGTAGATTTGCAACGAATCAATTAATTCGTTTTATAGAAACTTTTGGCCAAAGTCTTCAGACTATCCAAAGCCTTGTGTTGATTTGACAACTGTGTTTATATTCAAGGCATAGGATAATGTTTTTAGGATACATGATCATTAGGCAGAGTCACAATCAAAGGAACGATAATAATCACCTTTTCCAAACCAAACAATCACCTAAGTTTTTGTCTATATTATGATCTTTTCCAAAATATTTGGCAAATATTTTATTTTACAGTTTTTGTAAAATAAATCACTAAATTTAACAAATACGAGATTTTAGAACGTAAAATATCGTTGTTTTTTTAAGAGTTTGGTGCCAAAACGTGAGATAAATTTCCAAACTTCCCTTTCAATTGTTTCATGGCATCGCTTCATTGCGGCCACTATCTTCTTTCACTATTTATGATCCAATCAGCGAATTTTAATAATAATAAAACTCAATAACATAAATGCGTTTTAAAACATTGTAATATGTGGACGGTCTCGAAACCTAATGAGACCATCAATATTTTCCACCTCATAAGTGCTGGCGGCTCCGTTCGGAGCGGACTTTAAACATTATGTTCCGATCAGTGAGAATACAAATTATATCGCCAACAGCTCACTGATTCAAGAGAAGTTCCCCGTTAGTTCCTTCATGGAATGTTAAGGGAAACTGGTAAGTGTCCGTTTGTAAATCTATTCATGGTGGCATGACAAAGCAAACTTAACATTTATGACAAATCATGTATGAACTGGCAAAAACATGAATACTGAAATGAACGGTTTAAGCTGAATATTTTTGAGAATCGTTATAACCCAAACCTTTTTTGAGTCACTATAATGACCAACTTCTATATCATCAACTGAACTGTAAAATGGCGTATCATCACATTTCATAATTTTACAGGAGGAACGAAAAAACTAAACTATAACAAATGTGGAAAATATAATGATTACAAAATCGATCAACATGATAAGTAACAATAGTTCAAATATCTTATAACACATATTTTTAGCATTTTATAACTTTTTACGCCATTTTGAATTTAGTTAATAAATTCAGTATTTTTGAAGGTAGAAAGTGGGAAATTTTTTGGGAAGCTAGAGATTTCTGATCAACATTTACATTTTTTTTGTTACGTCATTTTGCAATTCAGGTAACGATACGTTTATGTTAGTTTTTGTTAACGTTTTGGCGCTCGATAGTTTTTTAGAATTTTGAAATCTCCGAAAAGCGCTAGAACCTACTGCTACAAACATCAACTTGGCATCACTGTCCTCACATGTATTTGAGTGCGTTTTCAACACACACTCTTTCTCTCTCTCTCTTGCGGAAGTACGTAAGCTGACGTTCGATTTTCTCTATATGAAGAAAAGTGTTTTGACGTGGTTGTCATCTTTGTCTGTGTGTCCTTTCAGCCGCCCGTTACCATTTCAATTGTGGTTGTTTCGTGTTATTGTTATTTTTGTATTATTGCTGCTGCTATTGTTACTGCTGCTCTATGTGGTGGCACCACTACTCGGTGAACCCTCCTCAGCATGGACTACCATAAACATGGTGGTCTCGTTGTTGTTATTGGACTACCTCACGTCTGATATGCTTAATACCGGTTGTTGTGCAAAACGAATAAATATGAGGAGGACAACCACTACCGCTGCTACTCCTGAGTACTAATAGAGTATTGAACCTATCTATCGATATAACTGTCTATTGAAACCCGTATATGTATATAAACTACTAAATGCCATCAACTCAACATGAAACATTTTCGGAATTTCACAAATTACGGATTAGTCATATACAACATACAAAAAAATCTATCAAACTGCCTGCCGCCTGCCCTTAAGTGATTATTATCTCAGCAAAAGGGACTAAGCACAAAATCATCAAAGTCGAAGGAGACGTCATTACTTCATCATTTCATCATCCACACAACCCCGAACAACGAGAAGTACATTTTACTTTTCTGTGTCACATAAACAACGGAAAAAACACACACACACACGAAAAACAAAAAACGACGGACAAAAAGTATCCAGCTGCTGTAATTTCCCGTTATCAATAATTGCTGAAGAAAAAAATAGGTTCGTATTAAAGACAAAAAAAGCTTTTTTATTATATTTTCCCTAAGTAATCCAGAGGGAATCGGGTAGTATTTTTCTTCTGTTCCTTGTCATTGTCTTCTTCTATGTGTAGTACGAAAAATTGCCAAAATTACTTTCATTTGGAAGCTGTAACCCAGCTGAGGAACATTACATGTGTCCCCAATGGCAAGTGCAAGAATAAGTTAAAGTAAATCACAATCAACGGATTAATTAAATATTTAATTTTAACTGTGTGTTTATATTTAACTTTATTAATAAATGGAATTGTGGAAAGTTAATGTATGAAAACATTGCATTGATGTTGTGATTCAGAACAGTTGTCATGAAATAGTTGAATTACACTGTGCTACAGTTGAAACGAAGTGTGGAACGAAGTAAATCGATGTGCGTTTGAACAACTTCTTTGCTAAGTCAATGGTGTGTTGTCTACCCAGTGCGGTTTATGAAAAGAAGTGTTGGCCGAAATGAAGCACACACCATGTCTGCTGTACACAAGTTTAGACAATCTACTAATAGACAATCCTCACGGCCTCCGTCGTCGTATGTTTCGCTCTGCCATATCCGAGAGTGAGTGACTTAGCCCTATAACATTTTTTTCTTTGACCTAACACTCAGGTTGATATTCTGAAATTTGAGAATGTCACAACAGGCAGGAAGGACACCTGCTGGAAGAAAACTCCACACACGAATAGTTCGGCTGAAGCAGGAATTTTCTGTACAAACCGTTCATTTCACAATGAACGGATGTGAGTCCCTAGATAGCCCGGGTGAATGTGATGATATCTTGCGAACAGATACCATCGAAATCATACACCAGATGCCATCGGCTTCTTTATTGCTTATCGATTTAATTCTCAGAGCAATGTATATTCGGAGAGTGAATTTTAAGGTGGAAACAATGGCACTGCTGGCGAAACGCCCTTGCGGCTAACGCTGGCGACTACAGGGGTATGAGAAACCATTTCTTGATTAAATGGACTTGGACGATATTTGTTTCAGCGAGATGGTTCGCAATGCCACATAGACCACGCCCCCAATCGATCAGTCGTCTAGGCGACGTTAGTTGGCCACAACATCGGCGCTCGCATTAAGTTCAGTAATAGCTAGGATTTGTTGCAGTGAAGTACCGTGAATGACTGATGTTATACGAACGACTCAGGCCTTTGGGGGGCGAATATCGAGCAAGCCATTCGTGAGATAGATCCAGAAACCGTCACCAAGGTTTTGGAAAATTGGGTTGACATGATGCGCTATTGCGAATCCAACCGAGGCTCTCACATGGCACCAGGCTCTATCAGAAATTCCTCCCAAAAAAATTAAGAATGTCCCAATGGACAAATTCCCAAAAATAGATGAACAAATTGCATATTATATATTTCCTTCCCCCAACCGGAATGTTCACTTTAATTAAATCAACAATAGCGTCTGAATAAAATATACAAAACGAGAAGTCGTTTGCAGAAATGACATCTTTAATGAAACGATTCGCTGTCAAATGTTTTCCCTGACTGTTTTCCCCGTGCATACCATTGGAGATAAGTGGGGAAGTTTTAATTGTTCTAATATTGATTTACTTGGCATATGAAATATTGCTCAAAAACGAAAAATTAACTGCCTGTTTCCATAATACTCAAATTGAAGGCGCAATATATTGGTTTTTGTTCAGTAGTGAGAGATTATTTTTTTGTAATTGTTTTCGATGAAAACCAGAATTGAATAATGTCTCAAACACATCTTATAGCCGTTCCACTATTGACGATTTCTAACGAACAAATTCGTTTTATGGAAACAGGCAGTAAATGTTATCTACAAATTATGAAATAAATTCCAACTTTGTATTGAATTTGTCTTTCGTTTTTTTTTTGGGCATTTTTCATTTGGTTCATTTTTCATAGGGCCAACAAATTCTATGGCAAAAAAAAAGTATTGATATACATTTTTTTTAATTAAAAATAAAAAATGTCCCATACCACACTCTACTTGTAAGTATTAGTTGAATAATATATGATCTTCGTAGAGGGGTGGCTTGAAACTTATCAGAAGAAACAATGACCGGCATTCCTCTAAAATAATATTTGATGAGAATAAAATGGATTGTCCTGAACGTATTTTAATGCCGGTGGCCCAGATTCCGATTCGGTCACTTTAGAAGCCACATGTTAGATTCAAGTGTCAATCTTGGTGCGGTTCATGCTTTGATCGGCGATAAAAGCTCCATTTGAAAAAACAGCTTCTACCAATTTCCTTTGGTTTTGGGTAAAACTGCATTGCATATTAAGAACTGATATTAGCTATACACTCAAACCCTTTTTATGTGGTCTTTTTTATTTGTCTAAGTCTGGTTTTAAGCGATTTTTTATGCATTTCTTTTATGCGTGTAGTAGCTTTCAATTAAAAAATAGAATAGTTTCTTGTTGGTCATGTTTGTTAAGACTTTACTACTATCGTACTTCTGCTTAACTGTCACCTCATAAAATGCTCCTTAATCTATATGCCACCATTTTAACTTGTCTAATTTAAAAATGTAACTTGATATCCATGTAAATGACACCTACTATTGTGTAATTCATTTAAGCGCCGTTTCGAGTTCTTTATTTACGTTTTAGCCCATTTAATTTAACGAAAATTTAATAGAAAACTTGTTTGTTAATAACTGCTCCTTTGCACACGCATACATACTTAATACCATGTAATGGGTACACGTGTATGTACACACACACACGCAGAGGTTAAAGTGTGCCGGCACATATACTAAAGAAACTGTATTAAAACTAAAAGTTCTTCCTCATCAGCAGTTGTTGATGTTTGTACGGCAATGACAGACGGTAAATACGATAGGGACGAGGATAGTTTGACAACTCAGTGACTTTATGAGTTTACATCGTATTTTGTTTAAAATTAAAAATTCTCCTGACAACTACAGTTTGTGTTAGACAATGAGAGTGCACTTTTTAAATTTAGTGTCATTTTTTTTGTGCTAACGGCAACACTGACATTTGGCAGGTAGAATGATAAACCCAAAAAATAAAATACTTTTTTTTGATATCTAGTTGTAGTTCTCCAGATATGGACAATTTGATTTGGAAATTTTAGCCTTCAATTGTCGATATATCAAAAACTAGGGGAGGTATACAAAAGTTTTATTTAACTTCTTTGTTATTTTTTGGACTGGTTGATAACAAAAAAGTTGTTAAGCCAAGGGAACGCAACAAACAAACATTTGCCAATAAGAGGGCAAATATAGGACGTTGACTGTTCACACTATGTTTTCTTGTTTGCTGACAAATAATTTTATTTTTCAACTATCAGCTTGACTGCCAGTTTTCATAAAACGAATTTGCTCGTTCGTTACAAATTGTCAAAATTGGATGACCAATAATCAGGCATTTCACTGAAACCCAAATCGAAAAATTTTGAAACCAAAACGTTTTTAGCTTCTCCAGAAAAAGGAAAACGAAAAAAAATTTCGATTTGAAACCCATGACAAAATCTGAAGTGAAATTGATATTTTAAATAACTTAAACTCCAAATTGAAATGAAATTCTGTTCAAAATTAATTATGGATATTGCTTTTATTAAAAAATATACTAAATACGTTGAGTATGATAATTTTAATATATTTTTTAACGTATAAAGTATCAGCCTTAACCAAAAACAACACTTAAACCCAAAAAAAAAAATATCTGAAGGAAACTCCGCAAAGAAATTTAAGTATTTGTTTTAATATTAAAATTAATAGCTAATTTTTACATATTTAAAGGGGCAAGCACAAGAACATCGCTCAGGCAAAATTTTTTTATAAATTTTATGGAATCCCACCAAGATATTGCGAGGTTACGTGAAAGGAGACAAGGTGGTCGGACATAGGATCCGATGCATCCCTTAGACGTCGGCGATCTAATTTAATTTGAGAATGTGCCTTTCTCTCTTCTTCCATCACAGCAACGATCGAAACGCCAAGCATATTTTTTGATTTGTTTGTTTGTTTGTTTACTTTTTTTTAATTAAAATCACAGTCAAAGTGTGGAGACGTATCGTTATTTTTGACGGCGGTGGGTAAACCAGCTGTTTCTAATTTCAATGCTACCATATTTTTAACAGAAATATTCGATTTCCATTTTTTTCGATTTCATCAAACCCAGGAATTTTAATTAAAATGTTAGGTTTTGGAAACACGAATTCAAATCGATTTCGTAAAATTTCTGTGACATGCCTGAATATGTTTTTTTATGAGTAATGAGAGCTTATTCGTTTGGGCTTGTGTTTCATATGTTGATATCTAAAATATATCTGAAAATCACAATTCAATAATGTCTGAAACCCATTTTATAATGGAAGCATTGACGATTTGTAACGAACGAACAAATTCGTTTTATGGAAACTGGCAGTTTCCCTACAATAAAATTGTTTACAAACTTTTGTGTCTTTAAAATTGTTTTGAATACAGCGGTTAGTGTTTAGATTGGGACGATCATTAATTTAAATTGTTTATTTTTTGTTGTTGTGAACCTAGGTTAAGCCATGTACAACTTTTCTAAAAAATGCATTATCATTCGTCCTTTTGTTTGCCGAAAAACATATTATTTCTTTACACAAAAAACTCGGCTAGTTTTCAAACAGCCCTCGTACATACGAGACGTATATTTTCTACAAGTATAAAGAAATAGAACATTTTGTTTCAAAGACGGAGAAAAAAGTTTGACAGTATCTCCTTAAGGACTTTGACGGAGATGAGAGACAGGACAAACATCAGACATTGTGACAGTATATAAATATGTGTCAATAATACTGACATCCGCCTCTCGCTCTCATTGCTACGGTCTACGGAGTTGTGTGTGTGTGTGTGTGTGGAAGAACATGTGTTTGTTTCTTTGTTTCTTTGTTTGTCATAAATAAATGACTGAACGAAATAAAAACTGGTCTAATATTTACAAACTAAACTCGGCAAATAATTTGCTATATGTGGGTGGCTGCAATATATGGACGCTCAAATAAATATGTATGTATATAGAACAGCTGTGAGCCCTCGTTGGTTGGGCGATTTCACAGACGTCACTCCAAAGAAGAACAGCAAAGTTTTGTTAATCAATCGATTATGTATGCACGGTGTAACTAGTTGTTAGGTCTTTCACAAACCTCAAACTCCATCTGAAAAAACTAATTTGGATAATAATCAAACTAATCGATAGAGAACAATTTATAGTTTTCTGAGGTCCTTATTTGGTAATTTGCCAATAATACTTCATTGTTTCAAAAAACCCAGCCTCATTTGGCTCGACTAGAAATAAAGAAAAATGCTATCGGGTTGTGTTTTTGGGATTCCTCCTAACTGCCTGATTCCATACCGATCAAGCTGAGATCTTTTTGGGTCTAAGATGGATCCAATGGGGCTTAACAGGAGCTACGCTGTGTGGGCTCGAATATTGGATACTAAAAACATTATCCATATACATGGAGACAGGCAAAGTTTCCTAAGTAGATTAAATCTGTTCATATGTTTTTATTTAAAATTATTCCCCAAGACTGCAGAAGTTTTATTTGAACATTTCCAGAGCAGGTGTTTTTTTTTTTGGGATTCCATTTCTTCAGAAACCTTGTAACACTACACAATATTAATGTTATCCTTTAATTTTTTTGGATAACATTTTGTTTTTCAAATCCCTTGTAGCTCTCAACATACACAGATATGAAAAAAAACGAATAGAACACACTTTTGGTATGTTCTACAAAATGCATTAAATGTTGAAAAACGAAAGCTTAGTCAAAATATAGCTGGTAAATTCAACAGCCACACACAATTAAGGCGGCAGTAGCACTTGAAAGTACATTTCTAAATTGGTGGTTTTTGCATTATCCCCCACAATGTAAAAAGTTTCTTAGTTTGCTGGTGGATGGTTTGGTATGAAAACTAAATTTTGTGAAATTTCATATGATAGCAGACGATTTTACTTGACCGTTAGTCCTCAATTACATTTACTAATCAAGATATCAGCAAAATCAAATTTTGTGCGACAACATATTGTTTTCTAAACAAATACAATCTGTGTTTGCTCATTGATTGACAAAGTGTAAGAATATCAGGAATTTGTCAAATTCCTCTTCATAACATTTTTACAAATAATTAAATGGTTGTCAATCAATACAACTTTGCACTCTGTGGCTGCTGTAAAAATCCCTGACAAACAATAACGACCACTGCTGGCAACGACAAATTAATTCAGACATTCATTCGGATGTCGCTTGGTTAATACCAACTCCTATAAATAAAAATGGCGGTCCAAATAGTTTTTTTTTTAATTAAAAAACATGAACACAAATTTATTTTGTAAACATTCCGACTGAATTGAATAAATGAATAGTAATTGACATGTTTTAATAACAATCGGTCCCTCACGGTACCACATAAAAAAAAGTTTAACGGCGTCAATCGCAGCCAACTGACAACGTCGAGACGGCTGATAACACGATTACAGAACATGATGCGCAAAAAATACACTGTTGCAAGGCACATTTACAAGGTAATCTTGACAATCAGCTGATATTTTATTTTTTTCATTTGGTCTGTAAGCGAATGTGTCATTTAGAAATGACGTTTTATTTCTATTTTGAATATGACGTTTGAAAATTCAAATTCATTCGTTACTGGTTTTTTATATTGAATTGAATTATACAAATTCAATTTGTGATATTTTGTAAGTTGAAATTTGTGGAAAAATAAAATATTTGTCAACAATCAATCAACAATATAGAATTTGTTGACATTTTCATAACAACATCAATCAGATGTCTCTGACAGTTTCGTTGTCTAATCAAAAACAAATTGCATGTTGTTATTGTAGTGTTGTATTTGTTGTACCTGATGCGATTATCTTGTAAATGTGCCTTGCACTGTTGCATGAGATGTGTGCAGAGTTGCCATATATATTTTTCAGAGATCTGTAAATTTCAAGACAAAAAACAGTTTTTTGGTTTAAAAACTGAATTAAATATCCAACACCGTTTTGAAAAAGGGGCCACTGATGCCCTTGCTCCACATTTCTGTCGTTTTTTTTATTGGTGATAAGCGCAGATGAGTTATATTTTTAAAAGCTTCACTGGTCACTGCACTTATACAATATTTTAAAGAAATCTGACTTGCAAAGTCGTTCTTTAAATTTTCGTTTCAATTCCATTTTTAATGAAAACTGAAGACAGCGTATTATTAATATTTCGTGAAGAGTTAATAAAACGCATACGTGGGTTTGCCTACTCAGTGTTACTGTGACTGTGACTAAAGTAGCAATTTGCAACTAAAGGGTTTTCCAACAAGAGGTGTTATTTTGAATCACCCGGTATTTCGGTTGTTGTCACTTTTGAAGCTTTTATTCTTTGACATTTGACAAGTATAAACTACGCCATTACTAAAAACGATGCACGCTTCAACAACGCCTTGAAATTATTAAAAATTCACTACAAAAATGGTGAAAATCTTGCAGTTCGCAAAACTAAAACATTTTTGGGTCGTCGTGAAGCACCTTGTCGGACCGCAATACATAAATTAGTGAAAAAATTCGAGTTGTTGGGATAATTTAGTGATGTGCAAGTGTCTTAAGAACAACTGAAAATATTGTTGCCCAAAGTGTTGAAGAAAACCCAGGTTTGTCCATTCCTCGCCGTTCATTGTAATTGGGCATTCCACAAACGTAATTACACCTTTTTTTTTTTGCATAAAGACTTGGGTCTTAAGGCTTATAAAGTTCAGTTAGCACAATAACTCAATGATGGTTGGAACAACAGTTACGGTGGTTGGATTGCGCTATCGAGAAATGATTAATGATTTGTTATGGTCGGAGTTGGATGATATTGATCTCTCAACGTTTATTTTCAACAAGATGGCGCTACGTGCCACACAAGCAACGAAACCATTGCTCTTTTAGGGGAAAAGTTTCCGGACCATGTTATCTCTCGAAGAGGTGATCACAATTGGCCGCCGAGATCTTGTGATTTAACAGCTTGCGACTTCTTCCTTTGGGGCCACGTGAATGATAAGGTCTACGCCAACAGCCCAGCGTCGATTCAAGACCTCAAAGATAGACTTCGTGAGGATATCGAGGACATAGGGTAGCCTCTTTGCGATTTGGTTATGGACAATTTGATGAAAAGGATATGGTCCTGTAAGCGTGGTCGCGTTGGCCATTTGGCTGATGTTGTTAACGGCATACCTTCCTCATTATTATGAAATAAACATCCGATCAGTTATGTCAAACAATTCCATTTTTCTTTGAATGCCAAAATAACACCTCTTATTGGAAAACCCTGTATTTTGACGGCCTGCAACTTTTTTTTTAACAAAAACTATGTGACGAAGTATTGTCAAGTATAAAAATTACTCTATATATTTTTAAGGAAATTTAAATTATTTGTTTAACAGAAATTTACAAAAATAATTTTAACAAACTTCAATTTTTTTTTAATATTCAGCTATAACCTTTTTCGTAACTTAAAGATATTGTTCTGACTAATGGACTATAGATAAAAATTTGGCGGAAGTTTAAATTCTTTTGAGAACCAAGATCTTCAACTTTGGACCTTATAGCTAATCTCTGGTTAGGTCGACTCGATTCATCAACCAAACTAAAACTAGAACACACTTCAGCTAAGCTTGAGTGAAATGTCAATCAAATCGGACAAAGCCATTGCAAAGGACAGATGTAGTTGTAGGTTTTGACAAATTAGCTGCACACGTATTATCTTTACCTCACAGAAGCGCGTCATGAATAATAGATACAAGTAAAACTTGTAAATCTATTTTATATGCACTAGATTTGATAGATAGCAAAATAGAATACTGAATACCAAATGAAGAGACATAGTTTTTTTTTTTGAATGTATTTCCATAAATGAATCAGTTTAAAGTTGGCTTTGTATTTTAAAGGGATTTTTTATCAATACAAGTAAAATTCTTCATCTCTCTCCCTCTCTGTACATACTAACCCTGTTCTATGAGAACAACAACTAAAGCTGTTTATAGCAAGAGTACCAAGCATACATGTATGTATTTCTGTATGTATATTAATCGCACACTCAGTCGTATTGTATGCTCACGAGTAGACATAGAGACACTTAACTTGGCGAGATATTGAGAAATTAATAATAATAAAAAATTCAATAAATTCCGACAAACACTTACACACACACAGTCGCAGCCACAGCCGCACGCACTCACGCAAACACTTGGTTTTGAAACTCGAATCGGCTCAACAAAAAGGAGCACAGGAGGCTGGCGGCTGATAAGAATATGCCCGTGCAAGCAAGTTAGCGTGTCGTGTTTCATTACGAATAAGTTACCAATCGAAAATGGAATGAAAATATGCTTGTCCTCGACACATAAAGGAATGTGCCGAGAAAATACTCATCATCAACATAGCAATACCAAAGAAAATGAAAAAGAAAAAAAACGATAGACCATAGCCGAATAGAAAGCAGCGAAAACTGTTGAAGAAAGCGAAAATAGATAAGAACATTTATAAAATTGTCATTAATTGACGTCAAAATATGCCATGAAGCAGCATCCATCCATTCTATTTTATGCCATGCCACGCTATGCTTTTCATCATCAGACCAACGAATCCACAATGGGCCAATGCGAGAAGAAGGGAAATCCTATCGAAAACGTATGAAAGACGTTTAATTGATTTTCTTTAAAGATTTTGTTTCGTTGATGAAAAGTCATCTTTTTAAGAGAGTTTTAAAAATAGACTTAGTTAAGGTTAAGATGATATTGAAAGAAGGGAAAATGTTAACGCGCTTATTAGGCGATGGCCTTTTTTTAAAGGAGTCCTTTATAGCTGTAATTGAATTGTATGGACTAAAATAAAAAAAAAAGTTTTAAGGTAAAGTCTTGGCCTTTTCCTGTCATCTTTTGTAGATGTTTTGTTTTGCTAAAATACTATCACCTCTCACGTGTATTGGCTCTCATTTGTTTTGATATCATTTCTTTTGCCAGCTCGAATAAATGGTAGGATGTATTTCAGTCTAAACAGTATTTTTTAAAAAATTCAAAATGAACGAAAATTATTTTTTTTTTTTTGATGTTCGAAATAGTTTTCACTGTCAAATAATATTTAATTAAAAAAAAAACACTAGATGGACCACCCTTTATGTCCTTCATATTTATTTCACCGACATCTCATATAGTTTGGAAGAATAGTTTAGTCATGTACAAAAATTCGAGTTGTGACTTATGACCGCACTTTATGTTAGTAAGCAATATGTACATAAGACTGGCTCACGAGCATAGTGGTAAGAGGATGCTTCAAGAAATTCCTATTTTGCTTTTAAATTCCCCCCAAAAAAATAAAACGTAAACTATTTCCTAGTAAGTTGTAATGCGCCCATGGCGCCCGTTGAAAAATGGAAAAAAAATTTTGTTGAAAAAAAAAATTTTGTTGAAAAAAAAAAATGTTGTTGAAAAAAAAAATTGGAAAAAAAAATTTTGTAAAAAAAAAAATTTTTGTTGAAAAAAAATTTTTGTAAAAAAAATTTGGGGAAAACACAATTTCTATACAAAAAAAAATATTATTTTTTTTATTATTATTATTTATAGAATTATAGAATGCCTATTTAAATTCCTACGTACTGCGTGACAGAGTCAGTGAATCAGTGTCGAGGGTAAATATATATTAAGATTTTAGTCCAAGGATTTAATTTAGGTTGAACTGAACCCGTTTCATGGCATCTTAAGTCATTTGCATTCGATTCCCTATATGTCTGAAAACTTTCGAAAGCAGTGACCAATCGCTTTGAAATTATGTACGCAAATTAAAGAATTTGTATAAGGCTGGTTTTTAGAGAATCTCCCCTCTGGCATTTACATAGTTAATCTATTTCTGCGCCTTTCAACTCTCTGCGCAATTTGACAAATCGTTCAAATAAATGGCATCATGTGGCCGATAAACTCATGCGTCTAAACAACATATGTTGTATGTTTACATTTCAAAAGCATTTAAACGATAAATCGTTTAGATACCTCTTGAAGTCCACCCGATGATAGTGAACGTTCGACAGTAACGAATCCCACCGTACTTAAAAACCGTCGTAATTATCTGGTTCCAAATGCAGCAAGTCGTTAATTCTCAGGTTGAACTTAAAAAAGTAGATAAATATAATTTGCCCAAATATTTAGTTTTAAAATGATTTTCAAGAATCGTCATTAACAGCCCTGTTCCAGCTTTCACTTTCATTCCACCAAAGTGAATGTTACCTGTGACAAATACGGGTTGAAATGATCAACTTGTTTTTAAATCAATTATTTGTTTAGTAAATGTCTTTAAAATAAATGTTGAAGTATCCAAATAGACAGAAAACACTTTAAACATTGTGTCTCAACTTCTTTTTACTCGAATTACTCATCATTCATTAGAAAAAAAGGATTTTCATTTTACTTTCGCCGTGTATTTTCAAGTGAAACACATTCTCCAAAATGTCGGCGAAAGTGACAGTTGTCACACCTATGGCGGGAAAGATTTTCACTTTCACTCAATAGCTCTGACCCACTTTAATGTACACATAACGTACACAAACCATTAAGTAGATAACATTCTTGTACATATTATGAAAAATTCAAACAATTTGTTTGATAAGCACACCCACATATTCATAGGTCATACCACACGAATTCATTTTCTTGCCATAAGGAAATGATGAAATAATATTCCGTACACAGTAACCGAACACTAAGTGCGTGTTAAGGTGGACCGTTTCAATGAAAGTATTGGCCGAATAAATGATTTAATTAATAAACCACAAAAGGAAAACCCCAAAATTTATGTGATGAACACAGAAAACCTTTGGCCGCCGTAGAGCTTAATTAACATTTTATTTATTTATATTCTAGAATACAACTCTTTCTCAGTTGTTGAAGCTTTTTTTTTTTTGGAAAAGTCTTTGAAAACATTTTGTAGTTGTAAGTATATTAATTAATATATTAATATTAATTAAATAATTTGTATATGCATATAACTTATCCATACATATGCTTGTGTGTGTGTGTGTGTGTGCACATAGTCACATTAAGCTTGTTCGAAAAAAATCGTTCCTTATCCATTTTATGTGTACATTTCTTGCTATACCTCACAGGCAGAGACATACACAGCGAAATAACAATCTTTAACAACAACACATGATGAGATGAGTATGATAATATCCTTAATAGACTACATACATACATCCACACTCATACACGGTACATCGTACATCGTACTGTAGTGTTTAACGTACGTTTGAGTGCACTTTTGTGGTGGCTTTATGTGAGTGAGTATGTCCGCTACACACACATACGTAGTTATTTCTATGTGGACACACACGCATATGCATATCCACTTGCCCGGTATTTAACTTTGAAAAATTTCTCTCATACTCTTTGAGAATAATGGATGTGATATATGTATATATAACAGTAATCTTTAGTTAAGTATTAAATCAGTGTTGCCAGGTCGTTGGGTTGTCACTTAGACATTTTGAGGAATTTAATTTCCATAAACGGACTGTGTAAGTATTTGTTATGCACATGCGCAAGTTGATAGCCTTTAGCTCAATTCGAGTAAAGGGTGGTTTATTTAGTGTGTTTGATCTTTAAAAGTAAATGAATATGTTGTTCTTCTGTCCTTGCGGACACCTCTCATAAATGGACCCTTTTTTCAGTACC
This sequence comes from Hydrotaea cyrtoneurina, assembly GCA_958296145.1. NCBI lineage: Eukaryota > Metazoa > Arthropoda > Insecta > Diptera > Muscidae > Hydrotaea > Hydrotaea cyrtoneurina. The sequence continues at coordinate 16,297,576 of OY282514.1, read as the reverse complement.
AATCCGCTTCAGTCCCTCTTGTGTACACCTCTCATAAACGTACAAAATTCTCAGTCCCTTAGGTGTCCGCTTATGAGAGAGTACACTGTATTGTTGTCCTATGTATATTTTTTTAAATTATTGTGGTTTTAGTTTGGCTTAAGGTCATGGAAAAACGATGTTTTTGTATTCATCAGGGGGTAATTACTAGACAAACAGAAAACCAAATTACATAAATCACTAATCACACTAAAAAACAATGAATATTACTTTTTAAATAATTTAGCACTGCTCTTCGCAAGTCACTGGCTCTTTTGTTTATGGTTATTGACACTATGTTGATAAACTTTCGCGATTGCAACTGTGTCTGTTCTGTAATTTATTGCCAGAATGAATATATATTTTTGAAAATGATATCAATTAAATGTGCAAAGTCTCAAATCGAGATATCTAATTTTGTATGAACTAACTTTAAAAAAATATTTTCTAAAAAAATACAATATCTTACAAGTACTCACCGTCACCAGTATTTGTTTGCATACAATCATATGTGTGTTTGTATACAATCATATATATGTTTTCATACAATCATATTTATGTTTGCACACAATTATATTTGGGCATTTCCAAAAAAATACAATTTTGTCCCGTTCGCGATCTCATGTTTATCTTAAGTATTTTGGGAAAGTTGAAGTTACACAATTTACATTTTTTTGTCGGGTAAACCGACTTATATATACGCACAACTTAAGTAAAAACATACAAGTATGTTCGAAGTAGTAATATTAATATTATTTGAATAGGTGTTCTCCCACCCATCAACAAATCTCTGTCTGATAGATTTTCTTTTTCAGCATCATTTCTATTAATTTATTTCGCAATCTCTTAATAATCGCGCAGAACGATTTCTAAAATATTCTTTGCTTTAAAACCCAACCCGAAAACAAACTACTTGGATGGTATTGAATAAACATTTGATTTTTTTTCTGTATCTGTTTCAGATGACCACGACGATAAATTGTGAGACCGCAACAACAAACTCTACGCAATTGCATTGGGCCAAGAGGCGTTTGCTGCCAACAACGCTTGCCGTTACATTCTTACTGAAATTGTCAAATTTTCTCACTTCGAATCGAATAAATTACTGTCGGTGATATGGGAGTGAGGAAGCGGAGTGCCGTTGATTTTACATCACAGCAACTGCAACAGACCCATCGGAAATGTCACCACAGACAATCGTCGCATAAAACGGCAAGCGTGGACAACCGAGCAACAGCTAAACAACCAAACGTATACAATGAACCACTACCAATAACAACAACATCAGCACCAACACCAACACCCAAACTACAGCAATATTTAGTAAAACAGCAACGAAAATCCGCGCATCTGATACAGAACAACAGCAACAATCCCAACAACATCAGCAAAAACAACAATCTAATCCAAAGTGGCCAAGTAATCCAAAGACACCGCAGAGCAGATCAACCACGGCATAAACAACATAATATCCATAGAAATACAAATGTACGACAGCAGACATTTAAATCGAGAACGGAAACGTTAAATACACCGAAAACTGTCTCTAAATCAGAAATACTCCAAATAAATATCCCGCTGAAAAGATCGACACAGGCTAACGGCAAGAATTCGACAAAGTTCTCATTCAAACGGTGTGTGAACCAGTTGTGGTTGATTTTCCTTGTTGCACTGGGATATCTGTCGTCCCTTAGTCATCCAAATCTGTTGAGTAGCTCGCCGTTGCGGTGCCTGGCCAGCACCACTGCCGCCACCATAACATTGTCGAGGAGCGTGTCGTTTGTGTCGGCTGCGTCCACCTATGAGCCGATCATCAAATACGATATAGTCAATACGGATGATGATGGCATGGCCGTCGAGGATATCGATGTCAATAGTAATGAACAACAGTTGTTGGCCTACTACAAGAAAGCTCAAAAGGAACACGAGGAGGAACTGAAGCGACAACGCCAACTGCAGCAGCAGCAGCAGCAGCAACAGCAACAAAAGCATCACCATCAGGAACGTGATATAGATCGGATGACTCTGCAGCCGGCCTTACAGTTCGATGACATCATACCGACGGCTGATGTTATATCGTCGCTAAATATGGTTGAGGATTTGGGCAAACAGAAAAAAAGTACGGCCTCTAAGCGTAGCACCACCAAACATGCGACATCGACGTTGGCGCCTTCGACAACGTCGACTACTACCGAAGCCGCCACCACCGCCACCACTACGATGACAAAGATGACAACAATGTCAACTGTCGCAGCGGATGAAAAATGTGAACCGAAAGTTTTGGATGAAATACCAGCAGAACCGGTAAGTTTTCATTTCATGTTTCATATATTCTAAGAAAATAGAAGCAATTCCTAATTCCTCTTCATACCTTAATCTAATGGGATTTTTAATGTACTCAACCGATTGTAGTGGATTCGAGTGCGGAGTCGGACTCCGACTTTAGTTGTTCTATGACAAAATTTAAATAATTTTGTGTTCATTCACACTATTTCTATACTTTCTTGCACTGTGGTGCATTTGTATCCAAAGATTAAAACTTCATGTAATAGAGTTTTTTTATTTTATGAGAAATGTAGTTAAGCAAATCTCGGAGTCGGTGTCGAGCAATTTTTTTGACTCCAGAGTCCGAATCCGGCAAATTTGAGAGACTCTGACTCCACAGCCCTGTAAAAAACTAACACCTCCATCTTTTGGGCCCCTCTATCTTCTTCCATTTGGCAAATACTTAATTGTAGTCAAATATTCAAAAATAACGGAAAATCATTGAAAAATCCTGCATAATCCATGAGCACACGTTAACATTTACCAAGGCCCAGTTCATAACGATATGACGGAAAACGACATTACTAAGTTTTATTGACGGTGGGATTCTAAACACATTTGTAAGAAAAGTCCATCTTTATGGACAGTCATAAACACTTAAAGTGCCATGGATATCAGTAGTTCTGAATGTCATCCGCGAGTAAAAAATACCGACTCTTTTGAGTTTACATTCAATACTAAATTTATTGTTACAAAATTCACTTACAACTAGATTCTACATATGTGTGTGTTCCGATTGCCTGTTTCTATGTGAGCTTCTTCCCTTACAACATGTGGCACACGTGACTTTGTCACCAATTCCAAACGTAATCAGCTGGGCAGAGTCGTAATTAAATCTGAAGTGGCTTTACTTTACTAATAATAAAAACCAAGAAACCAGAATAAACAATAGGCTTTAAAAAAAGGAACTTCTTTTTAAATATAAAAACCATAGACGGTGCAATCATGTCGAAGAGGAAAAATCCGCAGAACATTTGTTATGCCGCTGTCGACTGTCACTTACCTTAGGAGCAGGTTCCTTGACAATCGTTAACAGCTGGCCAGTGCACATCTGACTTCTTCCCTAGTGAAATATAGCAACTGTACCAAATGGGTTTAGCCTGTACGCATCATACTCCACCAATCGTCCACCTGTTCCCGCTTCAAACAAGGGTATCACAATCGATCAATTTATGGCTTCCGAGTGAACCCGCTCTCACAAACGATTCATGAGAGGTCGGGTTTTGGGCCCTCTAGGTTCAGGAGCAGTTTTATACACATCGTAAATGTAAATTAATTTTTGGATTTAACCACTCAGATTTCAATGTTTATTACTCCCCATGGCCACAAGTCTTAACTGTGTAAAAGTCCAAATATTGTTGCAGAAGTAAATTATGGATTCATGAGAGAATTTTTTCATTTATTTGCACAGATTTTGTAATTTATGGCCGTGAGGCTTTAAAAAACCTAGTCCAAGAATTCAAAAAAATAGTTTTAGGTTAACAAATTCCATCAAAATTATATAAAAATAAATTTACTTTTGATGTAAATATTGGAAATTATGTGCTTTTACATATTGGTGGCCTGTTTTTGGGTTCGTATCGTTGGATACTGTCGACCTTCAGTCTAATCTTAATCACACATTTTGGGATTCGTCAGGAAATTCCCTTTAAATTGATTTCCCACAAGTACATTTTTTTGGTAAAAAATTGGCCCCAGTCCGAATAACAAGGAAACCATAAAAGGAAATGCGCGGTTTTTGGTTAAGTTTATGTTTATGTTAGGGGACAATTTTTGATACCCATAGATGAGTGTCCAACTTGAAGCAAACCATAAAAGAAAATAAATTTTTAAAGGGATTTTACCTAATTTGAGTGCCCATTTTATTATGTTCATTATTGTATTTGTGGGTTAGTTTGAACTTCCTCTCCTTGGGTACGCCCCATAAGTCCGCGTACAAAAATTTACTAAAATCTTTTTCTCTGTAACATTTTTTCATTCGACTATGCATCACTTTTGTAATGTTCGTTTCCCAATCTTTGCAATGTCAGGTAGTTGCGCTCTTTGCAGCCTCAACCCTCATGTGATGCCTCTGTCTCCCTGCATTGCCTTGATCCAATCCATGTTAGGTTATTTTAAAATTTCCTCCCGACCGAGCTCAAATCGATTTTTTACTTACAAATTAAAATTTTAAATGAAATGTCAGTTTTTCTCAAAACTTTGATAAAATTGGATTTTATACTTTTTTGTTCAACACATACAGTTGATTGACAAGGAATCTCCCTTTGGCACTCACTCTCACTCTATCCCAGATTCGTTGACGTAAAAACAAATCATACCAAACTTTTGGTTGAAATTGGTTTATATGTAGGTATGTCATCACTTCTTTCACTTTCAAATCGTTTTTATTTTTGGAAACTGCAATTCCTTCCTCAAACTGGAAACAACACACACAAAATGAAAAGTGTTGCATTTTTTAACACAGATACTTTGTCTGTCAAAAGCACTTTTCTCGTTGTACGTGTTAATAAAATAAAATGTTATGGTCGTACATATTGTGTGTATTTACTTGCTGGTTTGAGTATTTGAATGGGTTTTTTTACTTTATATACTCGGAGTATATTCACACCAATACACAGACACACACGAATACATATGTGTGTGCATGAAGTTGGCGTGTCACAACAACATCTTTATCAATTTTCAATTGTCGAAAATTGATTTTTGATCGTATGCCGTCACATGCAGACACATTTTTGTCACAACTCTCATACCTTTACACATACACACACACAGACATGGTCGAGTTTATGTACATGGGTATGGCATACCCAACGATGTAATTCGTGAGCGTTTTTACAAAATGAAATGCCTTCTCTGAGATGCAAAAGGCGATCAAGTCTGCTGAAAGGGTCTACTTGTCTTCAATCATAAAGCCTGCTACCAGTCCTTTTATACGCCTTCCCATTATTATCTCTGTTACAACTCCTAACATTATTATTATTGTAGGTTCCCATTATTATCTCTGTTGCAACTCCTAACATTGGTATTATTGTAGGTGGCCTGATTCATGGATCTTGCGAGGCAGTAGACAGAGGAATTAGGGCCGGACCCAAGAATGTCCCGCTATAAATACGAATCCCATGGCCAACGTTAGTGCCGTGAAACCGATAAACGGTCTCTCTCTAAAGATGAACATAGAAATGAGCAAAGAAAAATATCCTCGGAAATCCTTGTTTTTGTTTTTAAGAGTTTGCATCATTTCGGTCTCAGATTCAATAAACACCTTGCATGACCATTTGAACCCACTACATCCTAAGACCAGTATGGATTGAAACCATGTCACATCCGTTTTACAACTACACTCTCATATGCTATAAATTTTCTTTTGGAAGTTACTCCATGGTGTACGGCAATATATGATTCTCTCAGGCCAAAGTACTGATGAATTGTCAACTTCTTATTGAAATAATAAAATAATAAAATTGTTCTTTTGCGTTTTCTGCACAGTGAAAATAATATTTTTTTTGCTACCAAACTGTATACACTATACCGAGGTCCGTCCTAAGGGAATACTAAGACTTACCCTGCCATTACACCTACAACTAATTTGTTGCCAGTTGAGTACACATATTCTCTTCGAAACAGAAGAAAAATATTGAAAATCATCTGAAAAAACTTAGGGTCTACATGTGCACGTGCATGTTCATTTCAAAAACGTCGTCGCAAGAGTAACTTCTCTCTCAAAATTTCACTGCCATTGAATTTTCCTTGCCCGTCGGACGGCCATTAGCAAAAATGTGTGTATATTGATAAACAAAAAGTGTAAGTGTGTTGAGTTTTTCGAACAATTACTGCCCAGTGTATGTTTATGTGAAACCCTCAAAAATTGGTAGTTTTTACATTATTTACAGTATTTTTTTATTTTATCGCGGCTACTATTTATATTTTTCTAAATATTAATTAATATTTTTCTAAATATTAATTTATATTTTTTTAAATATTAATTTATATTTTTCTAAATATTAATTTATATTTTTCAAAATATTAATTTATATTTTTCAATTAATTTTTAATTTTTAATTAAAATTAAATCAGGCATCTACTCTTGTACGCAGGCTCATTGAAGATAGAGGGAAAAACTAGTCAGACTTCAATATTGAAAACCGTGAAATTGAAAAATATAAATTAATATTTTGAAAAATATGAATTAACATTTTGAAAAATATAAATTAATATTTTGAAAAATATAAATTAATAAAAATATTAATTTATATTTTTCAATTTCACGGTTTTCAATATTGAAGCCTGACTGGTTTTTCCCTCTATCTTCAATGAGCCTGCGTACAAGAGTAGATGCCTGATTTAATTTGAAATTAAAGATCCATTCATCCTTGATCCTTAGTTAGTAATGCTAATCCTTTCGGGAGTGTGAAAGGAAGTGTGACACCCATTATTGTTTCGTACACTTCTAGTTCTCTAGACGTTGATATTTCGACGTACGTTTTAAGGTCGGGTAGGTTAATCAATAGAACGTAGAACCGATGACTTCCACTATTGCATCTGCTTTTGACAAGTTTGGGGAGAAGAGATACATGCATTGATTCATGGCAAAATAACTAAAGGTAGACGCAATTTCAAAACAACAAAAATTTAGATACAACCCTGGGTATTTTGATTGTCAAATTCTGATATATAAATTTAAACCAATTTAATCATTTTAAAATGCTAATGCATATTTTAATAATTTCTACATTTTTAACCCCGTATTTATAAAAGTGGTTTTTTACATTTTTATGACTATGTGGGTTACTTATTAGTATTTATTTAACAACTAGTAAGTTGTAATGCGCCTATGGCGCCCGTTGAAATATAGAAAAAAAAATTTTGTGGAAAAAAAAAAATTTTGTTGAAAAAAAAAACTTTGTTGAAAAAAAAAAAAAATTTCGTTCAAAAAAAAAATTTTGCTCAAAAAAAAAATTTTGTTGAAAAAAAAAATTTTCTTGGAAAAAAAATTTTGTTGAAAAAAAAATTTTGCGGAAAAAAAAAATTTTGTTAAAAAAAAAATTTTGTGGAAAAAAAATTTTGTTGAAAAAAAAAAAATTGGAAAAAAACATTTTGTAAAAAAAAAAATTTGTAAAAAAAAATTTTGGTAAAAAAAAAATTTGGGGAAAACACAATTTCTGTACAAAAAAAAAATATTATTTTTTTTATTATTATTATTTATAGAAAATTATAGAATGCCTATTTAAATTCCTACGTACTGCGTGACAGAGTTAGTGAATCAGTGTATCAGTGAATCAGTGAATCAGTGTATCAGTGAATCAGTGTCGAGGGTAAATATATATTAAGATACTTTATTTCTTGTGAATATTCCTAATATCTCATTGCGGTCTGTTCTTTTTTGTCTTCTCCCATTAAAGAAAAAGCTTGTTGACTTGTAATGCTGTGTCTCTTTGTGTTTGCTGGGTATGCGAAATATAATGTTTGAGTAGTTGTTACTCGCGATATTGAATTGATTGCTAGGGTTTGATAGGGATGGCAAAGTGTGTTATAAAAAACATAAAATTTTATTTCCATTTGTTGTCGCTGAAGTCATGTGTTGTGCTCCTTATTTTTGATAGTCGCATCGCATATGAAGAGTATGTGATGCTTGACACATACTACATACATGTGAGTGTGTGTCGACATTTTCACATGCACGCATACATATGGACGTATGTAGTGTGGGAGTGAAGCATATAAGCGGACGGTTTGTTGCTTTTGTAAAACGGCAAAATAATGTCAAGCATTTTTAAAAGATTTCTTTTTCATTCTTTATTATTGTGATATGAGGGTTTTTTGATGTTGTTGCTACTGTTGTTTGTGTCCCTCACCATATTCTCATACCCTTATATACACAAAAACACACGCATACTCATACTCGCACAGATACTATACGCTGTACGCGTATAAGAGTTCTTTTTACGAAATTCAGGTTAACGTTGCATTATCCTTTTTGAGAAAAACAATTCAAATCGCTGACATTTATCACAAATGGCAAAATGTTGGGCAGAGCAAAACAACAACACAATAACCATTATACCTTTCAACCCTCATCCGCCCCCCTGGCCGCCTTCACCGCCTTATCACCAAGCGGGTGAGTAAAACTACTAGGTAAATGTTCACAATTTGCTTTTGAAGACTTGATGACATCATGCGACTTGAAACGTGTATGAGAGGCATTATGCTAAGGTTTTGTTTGTTTTCTTTTTCTGTTTTGTTGTTGTTGCTGTTTATATTTCTTTTTTGCGTTCTATAAATTATCGTGTTACATTCATTTAGGGTTTTATGCTTTTTCTTGTTGTTGTTCTTTTTGTTTGTTTACGTATTTGTCGTCTGTCCGTTCTGTTTGTTTCCACTTTATGACAATTGTACGTATGACGCGCGCGTATGATTAATATCCAATTAATTGTTTGTTCGCCATGTGCTTCAATCAGCGAACAATTATCCACAGTGGCTTGAAATTCTAACAAAAGTTTTTTGTTTATTCTTTGTGGAAGCACTAAGGGGAAGCGCCCTTTTAATGCAGGCACGGAGTTAGCGATAGGAAATACGTCTATTGCAAGGAGGAAGAGGAGTAGCGTTTGTTGACATTAGTTATGAATTTGAAATTGTGTCATCTGGCAGGATAGACACGTGCTGCAAGAGTACGAACAGTTCGGCTGAAGAACGTGAGAAAAACTGGTCTTTTCATTTACAAGATTTCTTGCAACACTTCAGAATCCTAAACACTTGCTTCTTTCGACACTTTTAAAATGTGGTTTTTAAATGTTTGCCTAGCTATTTCATCATGAATTTCAACTGATTGAGTGTTATTGTCATAATTCTTTCTCTGTGAAAAAAAAGTTTTTTCTTTGCATTCTATCCTACAGAAATTGCTACCCTATCACTTATTTTCGACCTACATATTTTTTGTATCTGTGGAAAATAGTAGTGGTTTCGGTACTTTCCTTTGTATGTTACGATCAAACATAATTGATTTGTTTGTTTTTCATAATTAAGGAATTATTGTTGAATCCCTTTGAGTGAGAGTAACAAAAAGAGAGTTACCAATGATGCGAGAACTTCAGCACTATGGTTGTGAGTGACTATGGTGGGGCCTTAGTTGGTTCAGGGGATCGGCTTGATGATATCGACATGTTGTCAAAGTAGGGAAATATTTCACCGGTTGCTTTACTGTTCTACTGTTGCTCAACTAATAATCCATAAGTGTAATACTTTTTTTTTGCTGTTCATACGTACATAGATGACTTTTTTTTACCTTCAATATTTATTGTGCGACCAAATAATTCCATGTTGCACATTTACAGCGAAAAAAAAAGTAATAAAGAAGTAATGTCATTATTACATTAATTAAATAAAACTTAAATAAACTGGTTCATACATACATATGTATGGAAGTATGTATGTTGATGTGTCATACTTATTTTTATGATTAATGTCCCTCCGGGCGTATGAGTAATATTTATATATGTATATTATTTAATATTACCTTACTTATCTTCTTTACTGTTATTTTTTTTTTTTTTGCAGTACTATGACTTTGCCGATATCGCCGAAGAAGCTGCCCGTAAATTTGCGGAATTTTTATCCGGTAGATTTCCAACAGCTCCGCCGCCGGTGATAACCGATCAAATACGTGACGAAGTGCGGCGTCGTGCCAACACCATTGCCAGCGATGCCCTCAATGAAGATGAACATTTGCTGGCATTTGCCTTGGCAGTGCCCAGCATACACACGGTTGTGGTAAAATTTAAAGATAATGTTACGGTAAGTAAACACAGCCAAATGACATTTTAATAACATTTTAATTGAATTTTCTCTCTCCTATGCTTGCACATACTGAAAATGTGTTTTTGTGTGTGTGTGTTGTAAATGTCACAACAAAAGAAATTTAAATTGATTTTGTATTCAAAATGGTACGAATGCTAAGAAATTCCGAGAGTTTTTGTTCTTCCATGGACATTCATCGATATCCTGTTAACGGAACTGTAGGTTAGAAATTTGTGTATAACGACCTTGTGTTTTAAGATTTGCATTTTGGACAACATTAAGTAGATTCCAATCCGATGATCGGACTTACTCGTGCATTTATTTAAGTTTAAGATCTGTGTGTTTGAAAACCAGTGAGAAAGTTTCAAACGGGTGAAACTTTTTATAAGTACAGTGTACTCTCCCATAAGCGGATACCTAAGGAACTGGGAATTTTTTCCGCTTATGAGAGAAGTACACAAGAGGACTGAAGCGGATTGGTACTGAAAAAAGTGTGCGCTTAAGAGAGTTGTACGCAAGCAGATAGTACACTGTAGTACATTTTCCCCTGCCCACCGTGGTGAAATTCGAAAAGTTGTTTTGGAAATAAATCATGTATTTCTAATAGGCTGGTTTCAATCATATTAAACAGGGTATGCAAAAAGCTTAACATTGCAGGATGATTTAGAAGTATTATTGGTTCAACACCAAAAAATAAACAAACGACCTGATTGGAAGACATGCAATGGAAGGTTGCGACATTGTGGGCATGAAGAGAAGTGAGAATCAATAAAATACCTTTTCTATACATGTCCTGGTCTGGCGAAAAGGCGATGATCAGTCTTAGGTTCTCATCTTAAACATACGCATTTTATTCTCGACTGACAGTTTTAATGTTCAGCAGCAAAAACTGTCGGTTTTGTTTGTTAGTCGATCAGAATAACATAACCAGTATTTTGATCACCCTGTAGATATGCTCGTTACGCCAGCAATATATTTTTATACACATATTTTTTTTGATTTTTGTTTTATATATTTTTAAAAAAAAGTTTTTGAATTTTCCACTTCCAGATACCACCGGACCAGGTGCATAATCGTGGCTTTTTGGGTTCATATTGGCGTGAATTGGGTCACGCTTGGAATAGTACGGACGGTTCACAGGAGTGGGGAGCTCCCTTCAGAGATTGTAATCTGTTGGTGAGTCGATGGTTGTGGCCCTTCAGAATATCATATGTGGAACCAAAATTCAAGTAAGTTAAATCGGTTAATCGAACATGTAGATAATGTGTAATATTTCGTCGAAATACTATTTTGTTACAGAATTGTGGCAGCTGCCTTTATAGCGGCAGATGAGGATGTTTGCAATGATGGTCTGGAACAGATATTTGGACGAAAACATGGGTAAACTCAACGTCCATGAACTATACAATATCCTCCTAAACTCAATGAATTTCTATTGATTTCAGTTGCGATCGTAATACCACCTTTTGCCTATTAACCGAAAACAAACCCGCCGCCACCAGAGACGTTTACACCTGCATTTGCCGTGAATCATATTATCTGCCCAATTCCACACTCCAGGGTTTCCGCGGTGATATTGTGGAGATGTCCGAAGGGTTTGACAACTATTCGTGTATACCTTGTCCGGCTGGCTGTTCGAATTGCGATTCGATTGGTGTCTGTTTGTTTGGTGAAGATCAGGAGGCGGTGTCATTGGAAAGTTTACTTAAAGTGTCGGTGGGCTCGGTGCTGGGAGCGTGTATACTATGTTGCCTGGTTCTGAGTGTTATTGTGTTCCAGCAGCGAAAGTGCAAAGTAAGTTTATATTTGGACTGGGCAAGTGTTTTGGAAATTTTGAAACGTTTGATACCGACATATTAACTCTCTTAGTGTACCTACGTAGTCTCTACTGTAGTGCTTTTCCACCTCCTTAGAAGTCGTCTATAAAGACTCCTTAGCAGTCGTCTATAAAGACTCCTTAGCAGTCGTCTATAAAGACTCCTTAGCAGTCGTCTATAAAGACTCCTTAGCAGTCGTCTATAAAGACTCCTTAGCAGTCGTCTATAAAGACTCCTTAGCAGTCGTCTATAAAGACTCCTTAGCAGTCGTCTATAAAGACTCCTTAGCAGTCGTCTATAAAGACTCCTTAGCCGTCGTCTATAAAGACTCCTTAGCAGTCGTCTATAAAGACTCCTTAGCAGTCGTCTATAAAGACTCCTTAGCAGTCGTCTATAAAGACTCCTTAGCAGTCGTCTATAAAGACTCCTTAGCAGTCGTCTATAAAGACTCCTTAGCAGTCGTCTATAAAGACTCCTTAGCAGTCGTCTATAAAGACTCCTTAGCAGTCGTCTATAAAGACTCCTTAGCAGTCGTCTATAAAGACTCCTTAGCAGTCGTCTATAAAGACTCCTTAGCAGTCTATAAAGAGTTTGTTATGTTTTGGTTGTTTCTAGTCTAATTATAGTTTCCTAATATTTCTTTGCAGGCAATTGCTTCTGGTATGTGGACAGTTTTGGAAACTATTTTATTGGGCATAGTCCTACTTTATGCATCGGTAAGTACGATTGGAATTGTTCTACATGTTCTTCAAATATTATTTAATTAATTTGTGTTTTATTGGTAGGTTGCCATCCATTTCTTTCCTGCCTCAACGGAACGTTGTATCATCGAGCCATGGTTGCGAGAGTTGGGTTTTATTACCTGTTATGGTGCCATTATACTTAAGTTATATCGTCATTTAGTTGATTTTCGTACACGCAAAGCTCATCGCTGGGTTTTACGTGATGTCGATTTACTCAAATATTTGGGCACTATGGTCTTTGCCGTCGCCTGTTATATGGCCGCCTTTACGGCCTCGTCCTTGGATCTGTTGAATATCGCTCATTTGGATAGTTTGCGAGAAGTAAACACGAATACGTGTCAGCCCTTGAAGTGGGAATATGTGACACAGCACAGTGAAATACTAATACTGATATTTGGCCTCCATTTAGCGTATGCCAGTCGCAATGCCAACACACAATTCCGGGTGAGTGAGGAACAGAGTTTAGTTCTAATTTTAAGGCTGTGTGTATGTTTAATATTTAAAATGGTATTTCAAGTAGAGTTTTATTAGAGTGACTTGAAACATGTGACTTGTTTCTGAGATAAAGGGTAATCGGAAACTTAATACCGTCATTGAATGATATAGGTCCAATTTAGTACTTTTCCTAATTTTAACGGATTTCCTATAAACGTTTCCATCTCGCTGATTATGTATATACGAATAAAAAAGCATTTCTAACAAAAGCATAATTATGAGCTGTCTTTAAACGGTAGATTATTCTTATTGAGTATCAAATAAGGCGTATCTTCTAAATTACCAGAGAATCTTTTAGTAAAAAGAATTATTGAACAATTTTCGAACTTCGGTTCCCAATAAGGATGATAGCAAAACTAACAACATTATCTGCGAGTCCGTTTATTGAATCAGGTTAAAATTGTTTAAAGTCTAGTGTTCTCTATGATCGCTGCGTTAATTTACATATTAAGATTTCCGCGTGAAACATTCTTGAAACTTTGGGACCGTAAAATGTGCCGGATTGGAAAAGGACACATCTAATATTCTTGGCATATTCTATAGAACGTAAATATATATTCTATTTTTGATTCTCTGTAGTAGTATGAAAACGAGTGATCTGAAACTTCTTGTACGTTTATTTAATATAAATCGACTATTTATTTTAATTTCTTTTCGCCATACTCATGCTTATTTTATTTCTGTTTTTTCAGGAACGCCAATTTCTGGAAGTTACATTAATCATTGAATTTATAGTATCATCCGTATTTTACATTCTGCGATACTTGTATTTACCTGTCATGAGTCCAAGTGCCATCTTTTTGGCCCTATTCATCCGCTCTCAACTAACCAATACCATTGCATTGGGTCTGATATTCGTGCCAAAACTGTGGTATCAACACAAACAGGTATGTTCAACGATTTCAAATTTTCCACTTTAGTTTTAGTTTTTGATTTTATCGAATTTATTTGAATTACGAAAAGAGTAAACTGACAAAGCAAAAAAATGAAAAGTTGAAAACAATTTAAATTTAAATATTAAAATGATTTGAAATAAATAAGAGGGAAACGGTTTTTGTACAGATCAATAGTTAATGAAAATATATAAGAGAGAAAAGAAAAAAAAACAAAACAAAAAAAATGTGCTTTATTAGAATATTTTATGTTTGAGGCTAATCAAATAAACTCGTATACAATATTGTAAATTGTATACATTTGTAAAATACTAACCGAGCTATGAAGTTGCTGCAAGTGTTGCGTTACGTTACAATGCGTTACGTTCCGTATCCGTTGTATTGTGATTTTGTTGGTAATGTTTGTTTTGTATTGTTGTCCCATATCATTTTTTGGTTGCGTTTTTTTGTTGCATGTCTTTGTTTTTCCTAGAAGAGTCTGCCATTAATTTAGTTTAATTTATTTCGTTCTGTTTGGGTTTATTGGTTTTTGTATTCAAATTACCGTTTTAAACGAACTTGTGTCATTTCTGATTTAACGATTGTAAATTTTACTATGTAGTGTGCATGTTTGTTCATAGGTGTTCATGCGTACACTGTTTCCTATGAAGGGCGTAAGGTGGGGCATTCCGTTCGCACCGATCAGTGAACATTGAACAATATTTAAAAATATTAATTTTAAGCTGATCCAGAAAAATGAACACTCCCTTTGGTCCTTAAGTTGAATCGACAACCAGTTGTTGGTCTTGACTTGCTTCGGAAATGATTTTCCAGCACGACCGCCTTGTGTGTGATGCAATGTGTTAGTGGTAGGAAATTAGCGTGTTCTGGCGGACTTTCTCAACATTAGGGACTGGACGACGGATGTCTGACGAACAAATCCCGTTAAAATAATTATACAGTGATACACAACCCACGCTTCGGCAATGATGAAGGGAGACAAAACAGTTGGATATCCTACTACACCCTATCATCACCACTGCTCTCCTCTGTACACTATATAAACTATATCATAAACTATATATCGTTCGAACAGTTTTAGGTATAATTTTTTTTAAAACCGTTAAGAAACTAAAAATTTACTGATAATTATCAGCTACAGGCTAATAATTGTGCAAAAGTTTTTCTAACCGGACATCAATATTTTGGAGGTGTTTGGGAAAATTCGTAGGCATACTCTTGTTGTTCACGACAAGACCCTGTAGAACAATAATAGTATGACTCCCGAGGTATTAACTTCATTATTTTTTGTAGCACTATGTTATGTGAAATGTGCGGGCCAAGGATGCTGTGGGTGCCGGTCAACGTCAGTGTTTCATCCAAAATATTCACAACTATGGAGATTTCAAGCGGAAAATTACTGTTTTGGATTTGTTAGAACTATGCCGCATTGTGATTATTTTTACTGCCTGTTTCCATAAAACGATTTTGTTTGTTCCTTAAAAATTGTAAAAATTGAAGGCGCAATAAAATGGATTCCTGCCAGTAATGAGAGCTTATTCTTTAGGACTTGTGTTCCATTTGTCGATATCTAACATATATCTGAAAACCAGAATTTTATAAACCCATTTTATAACGCTTCCAATATTGAGAATTTGTAACGAACAAACCAATTCGTTTTATGGAAACAGGCAGTTAAAGAGTTTTTAAAATAGACGTTTTAAAAAATCATTTAAAAATAATGTATACATTTTTAAAAAAAAAAAAAATGTTATGTTTTGTTGCTCATTCTATTTGTCTGGATAATTCTCACAGTCAGTTAGAAACATTTTACAAACTTTTTGAGCAAAAAATCTTAGTTCGGTATTAAATATTTATACCCATGGTGACTTCCTGCAGAAGATCAGTGTCCGTGCATTAATATAATATCTACTAACCTAGGAAACAGTGTACACACATAGAAAGGAAGATATGTAAATATTGTTGCTACTCTCTCTCTCTATCTTTCTGTCTCAATCTGTCTGTCCATCATTTCTTTTTCTTAAAAAAAAAACATAAAAACAAACTCTTTCCTATCTTGAATAGGCAAAAAGAAAATGAACAACAACTAATAAAACAAAAATCGGTTTCCTATTAGCGAGTACAAAACAAAACTCTTTAAATACTAAACTCTCTTTCAAACCTAAATGTCGTCTATGACTTCTACTTCAAATGAAATGTTTTCTTAATAAGTACGAAATGGATTAGTATTTATAAGTTTTATGTTTTCTATAATTTTGTTTAAATTTAGGTTTTTTTCCTATAATTTAAATTATTTTCTGTTTTTTTTTTTGTTTAATTTTAGCGCGCTCATCACAGACACAATATTTAAAAATATAACAACAACAACACACAAGCACATACTTACATACAACAGTCAACAGTCAATCAATCATTGTCCCCTTTATTTTGATTTCCCCATAACTTGATACCACTTTATACAGAAATTATCGTTTAAACGCTTCATCTTGAATATTGTGAAATTTTCTTTTTCTTTTTATTTTTTTTTTTTATTACTTCCATTTTTGGTTTTGTTTATTTGTCCTTTTCGTTGTTTTCCTATCTGTGTGGTTTGCGGTGTTTTGGTTGCATCTTCATAGCTTGCAGGTCCGTTCCCTTGCCCATGATCTATCATTACGTTTACCTGTGGATGCTTTCAAGGGTTCTCATGATGTTGGCCAACGTTTGGGTGGCGGATACGCCGGCCTCTGTCTGGGCGATCCTGATATCGGAGAGCTGACAATATCGGAAATGAGTCCTGAAGATATACGTGCTGAACTTAAAAGGTGAGTAGGACTATTTTTATTGTTACCAACGTTACCCACAATGAATTTAAATGATTTTTTATTTTTTTGTCAGACTGTATACTCAATTAGAAATATTGAAAAATAAAACTTTACGCCAGGACAATCCACATATCAGTAAAAGACGTGGTGGACGTAAAGCCGGCCATAGACGTTTCTCTCTACAGGTACGCCAGTAATATTCGATAATTTACCCATCGATATTTCCAGTCGAACATTTCTGTTAACTAATTTGTATGTATATACCCAAAAAAATATATATATATTCATCAGTATATAGAGTTAAATATTTATATGAAATTATTTAGTCAGAAAAAAATGATTATAAAACTTAGTTTTATTTTATTAGTCTGTTGAGTAAAATTTAAAGAAAAGGCAATCCAACCAATAGCCCTAGGAAGTATTGTTGTAAAACATATCCTTATCCTTCTCCCCGCCACCACTATAAACATAGTCTATGCCTAGTGTAGGTTGTCCCTTTACCCGATTGGAAATTGGAAACTCTATTAATTATTGAAAATTTAATATATAAATTAATTGTTTTACATTACGATGTAAATATTCTACAACTATGTACTACTACTAAATACTATGTACCTCTAATGCATACTTGAGTTGTATTATATACGACAATTAACTGGACCATTGCCGATTTCTACTTAATTCTGGTTATACATTTTTTGTTTTACATCTCTAGTATTATTATTATTATGGCCAAATTATTGTTGACTTATTATCGTACTTATTGTATTTTATACCGTGGTGTGGTAGGTAGTGTGTGCGACTAGAACCCGAATTCGAAACCGGGTAAGACCATCAAACATTTTTCAGCGACTGTTTCCACCTCGTAAATGTTGGCGACTTTACGAGTAAGAGAGTAATCTCTAAGCCATGTAAAACTTCTCTAGAAAAGCATTAGCCGTTCAGAGCCGGCCTTAAACAGTAGGTCCCGGCCAGTGAGTATACAAATTATATCGTAGACAGCTCACTGACTCGAGAGAAGTTCCCCGTCTGTTCCTTCATGGAATATTAAGGGAAATATGTAAGTAAGTATACCACAATAATGGCCAAATGAGACACTGACTACACTATGCAACAAAATTTTTTTTAATGAATAACCACTACACATGTCCATTGTGAACTTGTTTTTACTATAGGTAGTGTTTTTATATTTTTTTTTTAAATTCAATTTGTTTTAGATATACAGTGTACTTTCTCATAAGTGGATACCTAAGGGACTGAGAATTTTGTCCGCTTATGAGATGTATCCGCTTATGAGAGAAGTACACAAAAGCACTGATGATGATTGGTACTACGATAAAAAAAGTGTCCCTTTATAAGAGGTGTCCGCAAGGAGAGAGTACTCTGTAAATGTTAAATACTGTTTTTCATATTGTTTTTTTTTTGAATTTTCGAAGCGTATTACAATTAAAAAAAATTAAAACCATTTTTTTCTTTAATTGTTTTTATAACTCTGATACTGTCATACAGATAAAAAGGCACTGAAGGCTAAAATAATTTAGTGATATTTTTTTTTCAAACTTATTCCCACAAAATCGTTTAAATCATTTTCGAGTACATCAGAATTGTAGTAGTTATTCATTACAAAAAAAAAATAATTGTTCAACTATATCGATTTTTTTACACATTATTTTGTCAGAGAACCCTACAAAATGGGCATTTACTAAAAATGCACGAATATCCTATTTTAAAATCCGTCAGAAATAGACTGAGTTTTTTGAAAAATTATTTATTGCTGCTCAAGCATTTTTCAGTTAAATGACCAAACTGAGAACTTTAATAACTCAGTCGATTACAAACGGAGTTTAACAAAATCCTCTAATCCGTAGGAAACGTGCTTTTAAAATAAATTCATTATTTATATGGTTCCCTTATAAAATAATCTGTAAAAACAAAAACAATAAAAATCTATACAATTTTCATATTACAATACCTATATATCGCGTTCCATGTCAGGTCAAACCTCAATGAATTTCGAGATGTCCATTGTAAGGCCAGATTAAGACAAGAGATTATTTTCTAGAGCAAGACTACAAACACAGTTTCATTGGAGTTTATTTGAAATAAAAATTAAACCAAAGCAAATCAAAATAACAGCCCAAAATTTTGTTCATTGGTAGACATTTCACGGAGCCCAAAATGTAGGGTCATTTTCGTCAATAGTTGTGTTTTTTTTTCATGGAAAAAAGAATACATGTATGTAATATTGAATTATGCCCCGGTAAGCGAGTTGGTAGCGTGCTTGACTATCAGCTTGGCGTGCTTGCCCACTGCTGTGTCACCCGGTTCACCCTTGGACCCAAAATTAGAATATAAAATTTACTTTGTATTGTAATTAATAATAAATAAATAAATCGTTCAATCTATTTGAGCGTGTTTTTCTCACATCTTCGGATTTATCCTATAACCAAAAATTCAACAGAGAAATCGGCAATGGACCCTTTAAATATTGTATGTTATACCACTACAACCCCCCCTCCCCCCAAACATATATATCTATATATATAACTTATTATGTACATTTCCATGTGTTTCTCATCATCGTTTTCACACTCGTTCGTTCGTTGTTGCCATTTTGTTGTTATCAAACAATTGTACCCAAAAACCTAGAAAAAGGGAAGCAAGGATAAGGTAAGCCAAAAATCTCAATAACGTACACAAAAAAAAATCGAATCAAAAAAACCAAAAAAAATACAGAAATCACAAAACAACCCCGTGGTGTCCTTTTTGTGACATACACAGGTTCACTTGCAGAACAGAAATATGCGACAATTTGTTTGGTGTTGGTGTCTAAATGTCTGTGAGATGTGATCTGTTTGTTGTTGTAAATGTGGATACGCGGATGGATGTTTACTTTGTTGATGTTGTTGTTGTGTGTATGGCACCACTGTCCGCGACGTCTATGGAATAGTAACAGTTGGCCAAAAACCAAAAAAGGCAATAACAAGATTTGCTTGCTGGCTCCCCTTTACTGTTTCATTCTAGAATCACTTTATTTTTCAAAACATGTATTACACATCTATTATTTCACCTCTACCTCTACCCACCCCCCTTACTAAATATATTTCTGTGATTAACTATATGTTTCCATCCCTCCAAGTCTTTACCCTGTCTGTCTTCCCTATTAGATTATATTTGACAACAAAAAAATCCCCTCATTATATAGTACCCCAATTTTTACCATATATGGTTAGAGTTAACTCAAAACTGTTTACTAAACTAAAATGTTTTAAATGTTCAATCTAATGATAATATGGTGAAAATGGGAATTAGTGTGGTAATTGTTTTGTAAATTTTGTTTTTAACATATTTATGTATGTGTATATTAGTTAATATATTAGTTACAGAGCTCTACATAATGTTAAGTATATTGAAATGTCTACACAGTTAGAGCCGGCTCTATGAAAAGTGCCACACAAAAAAATCATAATTCCCCAAATGAAGAATTCTCAAAAATAGATGAAAAAATCTTCAAAAATGACAAAATTAAAATTTCCCTTGTCCGATTTGATTGATTTCACAGAGTCCCAGCTGAATCGTGTTCGAGCGTATGTCTGCAAGATGGACGCAGTGAGATTAGTCATAGATGAACTATAAGGCCCAGTCTTGGTTCTCAGAAAAATGTAAACTTGCGCCAAATTTTTAGTTCTAATGTTTTTACTCACATATAACGCGAGAAATGCGCATCTAAACAATATTCCTTTATCGGCTCAGCGTCTACCCTGAATTGTGGAATCTAATTTGGTGAATTTTCGGATTTGGGAATGATGCAGTTTAAAAGATGGTAAAATTTTTAGTCAATTTATGAAAAAAATTTATTGGCTTATCAAATCGGACAAGCCATCTGCAGATTTATTTCCAAAAATATTAAGACTGTCAAAACGTTAGATTGCTCACCAAACTCGCCTGACATTTGACACTGACCTATTGAAACCACATGCCAACCAGAATTTGCGAATTCTGTTTGTTAGGGTTCCTATAAAACCAAAAATGTGTCTCGTCGCTGACGACAATAAAAAAGGTTCTTCCGTCTTCTCTACGTGTCATTCGACGAACGGACGAAGCAGTTTTAAATGTCAAGGCAAATTGAACATTTTTGACTGTGACCATGTCAGAATTACGGGTGAACTGGCAAAAACATAACCATGAAGAATCTTTATGTCAATGGGAATACAAAATTTCCCGTTTGGTATATTTTATTATTAAACTATATGAAAATAAACAAAGAACCCAAATTAACTTAAATAAAATACGAAACTGGCCCAAAACGGTTGGATTACTCCTTTGATACAACCAATTTTTTTTTTCGAAAACCCAAAAATTTAATGAAATTTAATTCTAAACTACAGTGCGGTAGTTCTAAGATGAAACGGTCTCCGAAAAATGTGTGAAACTCCTAACCGTGATTGAACGTTTTTTAAAAAAAATCATTAATTATGTAGAGCTGTTTATAGTTTTTTTTAAAGTTTTTATTTTGTTTTTATCTAAATATGCATGTCTATGTTTTAATTTATTTAACAAATGTAGATGAGAAAATATTCCGAAAAAAAACAACTCCAAACAACTCGATTCAAAAATAATCTCACTGAATTTTATTTTCCCTTTAGGCCCTGAGTGCCAAGCATCGCAGCAACAAACATCATCAGGATATGGAAATAACCGAGGCTGAACCATCGCGTACACCCGAGGATTCCGTGTGTAGCAATGAAGGACCCACGGATACGTATGCGGAAATCTCCGGCATATCACATTCCATGTTATCCCACTCGGTTGTGTCTCATTCAATGGCATCGCATAATAAATAAACCAAATTGTGAACAAAATTAAAATTAAAAAAAAAATCGAAAAAAAGACAAGAGAAAATCCCCGATAACAAAAACAAAAACAACAGCAGCATCAGCATTAATAAATAATAAAACCACAATAATACAACTAATAATAACAATTTATAATGTAAATATAATTAATTATACAAAAGAGCATATATATATATATATAATATATACATTCATACATACATAATTATATATACAACAATATAATCCCAACAAATGACGAAAAATAATAGAATGATGATTTGTTTAAAAGAAAAGGCCAGAAAATGAATTACTTTATTTTACAAAATCAAAAGAAAAAAAGAGATCGATGAAATAAAAAAAAAAATAATAATAATGAACAACTTTGTATAAAAAAAATATTTGATAACAAGTTAAAAGACAAGACAACAACAAGAAATTTATGAACAAGAAATTTTTGTATTGTAAAATTTAAGATTACTTATTATTTAATTTGTTGATACCTACAGCACTCATACATATTAACAATGTACCAAACATTCCAGAACTAGACTAACACAATGCCATGTTTACACTGAGATCGATTTGAATGTAATTCAAAGACGAAATTAGAAAATATTGTATTTTTCGCTTTTATCGTTAACAATATAAATTGTACCTGCAGTTAGGAGAAATGTCGAGTTATTTATCAGTACGGACACATTTATAAAGGACAGCGGATTCAGAACATTTCAAACTTTTGAATTCAAATACGCAACTCAATGTAGTTACTGCTGATTCTTCATTTACCAGCCCTGTTCCTGCTTTCACTCGCTCTTCCGTTCCATCGAAGTGAAAGATACCTGTGACAGTTTTCACATTTAATACAATTTTTTAAGTGCACTTTTTGGACAAATTGTTTCAAGGGGCTTTTGAATCTCTAATTTTGACATAAACCCATTTCTGAACCCAATTTCTCCCAAACTATTTCATTCATGTTATTTCATTTATTTAAATTCAGTTGATACAAATGGAATCAACGTCTGAGTCAGATTAAGATCCACTATGCATGAGCGAATTTTAAAATTTTGTTAAACCCATTGTTTTTTTGGTCAATAATTATTTTCCAATTTCCCAATCTTTGGGTTTTGTAAATTGTAAAACGGTCGCATTTACAGATTTTCAAAGATCGTCATTTAAAGCTAACCAACGAATAGAAAGTAAATTGACAGACCACAGCAAAAAAGGTTCGAAATTATAAGCTTTTCTTAAATTCTATTGACTTATAGTAAGTGGCTTTAAAATAAATGTTGAAATTGTTGTTTCTCATCTTTTGTACTCGATAAAGTTGTCATTGAATATCATGGAGTATTTTCAATTGAAACAAATTATGATTAATATGTGATGGTCTTCATCACTGATTTCCTCATACTTGAAGGTACAATTTTAGTTTTATTGTAAACGACCAAAAGATTTTCTTAGAAAACCTCGGTTATTGAGTCAATCCAAGTCGGGGTAAACATAAGGTCTACGATGTATTGTTTACAGTGGTGTGCTTTGTGCAAACGATTGGAATAATTAATTAATTAAACAATTAGAAACGGATTCTGTACTTTTTCGAGAAGAAGTCTAAATCGGTCTTTGTAGATCGTATGCCCTATGTATCAGATTAGAACTGTTTAATAAGTACTTAACTGAATGTCCATACTTATCCATGAGAAGTTTTACATGGCTTAGAGTATACTACCTTACTCGTAAATCCCCTTTTATTTATAGATTATCTTCCAGTATAGCTTGTTTTCTTTAGTAAAAACAACAACAGGTTTCTTTTTGTTAAAATAATATTCTTTGCCCACTGTTGTTTAAACATTGTTTTTATATAACAATCACGTTCACACCATTTTTAGTTCACATTTTTATCTTCAAATTGGTATATTGTTTTGTTAATCAATATAATAAAGGAACGTCTGACGAAAAAGGAAATTTTTTTCCAAAAATTAATTTAACCATTAAATTTTTTCGAGTTCATGACTCCATAATACACCAGATAATGTTATAAACATACCTTTGGACAAAATAACTGTTGCATAGTGTTATTTCGAAGTTATATAAAACTCTCTAGAAAATGTATTAGACGTTCGGAAACGGCTTTGATCAGTAGGTACCAGATACCATTGTCTAAATGGCCGTAGCTCAGAGATAGAAATGGACTGGGATAATGATTTTATCTAAGTTTCAGTCTAGGGCACACCACTGTAAAATGTTATGTACATTTTTTAAAAACAACAACAGTCGTACTATAACATTTATTAAAAACCCACCTTTTTGAACAATATATACATACAGACATAAATACCAATAATACCCTACACCTATGAACACTAACATACATACATTTATTACATACTTACCTAAGTCTACTCCGATCTACTACAAGAATATAAACGTCATTGCTTTAATTTTATACTTTGAGTTCCTTAAAAAAAACAGATACCAAATTAATAGAGAATCAGATGTTACGATATTATATTACAGATTCAAAACTATGTATATCTATAGTAAAACAATTTCCATTTTATCTGTTTTTTTGTTCTTTGTTTATATATATACATAGAAACATAACTACATACTATGTATATATATAGCATATATATATATATACCGACTATGTAATCTACATGAGTACATTTATAGCTAATGTTAATAGGACCCAAGTACTCACTTGTGCATAAGGCGTAGAGTACTGGCGGTAAAACTGCAGGAAAAATGAAACTTTAGTTATTTTGTCTAGTTATTATCCACACATTTTAGCCTTTTTATGGAAATTGTAATCAGTTGTATAATTGGAGCTTATTAGTCATATACATACATATATACTAATTCTACTACAAATAACAGAGACAAATTTAATTTTTTCATTTTTCATATTGTATTGTCATGTAATATCAGGAAGCGGAAGCTAAACTTTTGTTCAATACTAAACTTACGTATGTAGTTTGTGCCGCAGACGAAAACGAAATAACTCTTAGATAATACATGTATGTATTGTGTAGAGCAGGGGTGTATACTATACTATATACTCTGGATGCTAATTTGTTTTAGTAAAAACTCGCAAGACTACACAAACAATATCGTCTACACATTGTTGAAAAAAATATCTCTTTCATGTGATTTGGTGGTACGCACTGGCGACAGTTGTTCTCGTTGATTTAGTAGCTATTTATTAAATGATATCATGGAGATAGTAACACCTAAAATCAGTATGTTCGTTAAGTTGGAAGCATAATTTTACAGAATGATTCACAAGCAGGAAACCGATTTTTTCAGCGTACTCATAACGTCAACATATGTATATTGAGTTTTGCTCTGTCATAATACGTTTTAGGGCCCCACTGGTATATATAAATTAGGGGTTAACAATGTAATGAGATTCGTTGTACCTTAGAGGAATTTAGCTGCGGAAAAGTGGAAAATTTGAAAGGATTCAATAGGCATTTAATTACACCTTTTGTAGACAGGCATGTCAACCTGTATTACAGCTTTTAATAATAACATTCTTAGATTTCATTGCATACTGACTTCAATGATTCAAACTGACACGCTTTCTTCCCTCAACATTCTGAAAGATCGTCTTTTTTAAAAAAACGATCGTAATATTGTCTCAATTTTTTAATTAATAAATTATTTTTGTCTGCTCAATGGCCCGCTCTGCTCGAGAAGACACGCACTCAACCTTATCGAAGAAAAACAACTGTAGCAATATTTGGAATTTGGGAGTTTGTTCGCCACTTGAGTTTGTTTTTTTCAAAATATAAAGCAACGGTATATTTTATGGAAGCAGTTCAATAAATAAAATAAAATAACAATCCGTCCATAGCTGGTGTTTATTCTAAGGATTCAAAAAAGGTAGTAGCATCGATTTTTTAATATATCGACCTCACAGAAATGCAAATCAGTGAGAGACGATGCCAGAGGAAAGTTGAATATAGTAATGGGGAACCATTTTAAGACATTTGAAGAATAGTCTAATAAATTTTTGTTGTTAATTCTGCCTTTCATTTTCTTCATATTAATGTAAAAGGTTCCGCCATCTAACGTTTTTTTTCAACTAGTGTTTCATTTTCGTTATCGGGCCATGTTGAACGAATTTTTGTTTACAAAAACTGAAGAGAAGGATATTGGCAACATTTGGTTTCAACAGGACGGCGCTACGTGCCACACAGCCGAAGCTACACTCGATGTTTTGCGTCCTGTTTTTGAAGATCGCATTATCAGCCGCAGAGCTGATGTCGTTAGGCTACTGCATGGCCAGCCGAGGCAGCCATTTGAATGAAATTATTTTCCATTATTAACCGGAAGGATTGTACTTTCAAATAAAAAAAGAAATTTGAGAAAATATCCAGTAGTTTTTTTTATAGAATTTTTTAAAAAAAAAAAAGTTAGTTTATTTTTCTTTTATTTCTTTTTATTTTAATTTAAATTTGAATAGAACCGCGGTAATCTTCATTTGATTTATTTTATTCGTACGATAATCAGCTCTTCGGAAGTGAACAATCGCTTGGAGAAAATGCACGACACCAAATTATAACTGGGGAGAATAAAAAATTTAGAACATGATGTTGTTCACAAAAAAGTGTAGTTGTGCGGTGTTGGTCATTGTCAAATCACATCGCGCTGTGGATTTCAGTTAGCAAAAGGAATGCACTATAAATTGTCGTTACATGTTAATTTAAAAAAATCATTTCAGTTAGGAAATCTAACAAAACAACAGCAGGGTCATTACTATTCAATTTGATGCGAATGTTTTTTTTGAACCATTTAAATCGTCTGTACTCCATGAAACGTTCGCCCACATTGTATTTATGCCCAACTATACAATATAATTTTTAATAGACTTGGCAGCACTTATGCATATGTCAAATTTTGGTAGTAGTTACAAAAAATATCTCTACAGTTGATAAAGTTTGACAATATATTTTGAAATAAATGAGCTGTGTTGTTTTAAATTGTAAACGAAGATGCTAAAAGGATAGTTCTACCTGATGTGATAATGATTTCACGGTTAAATGTTACCTGTTGCCCATGACTTATTGGAAAAATGTCGGTCTTTCTAAAGAACATTTAAGTGATAGATTGCCGAGTGTAAGAATGGGGAAACCACTACAGTGAAATTTATTTGGCCAGGAGGATATTCGCAAATAGCTCATGGTGGGTTTGCTTGCCCGGCGCAGCAGACAGTGTCAAGTGGTATAGCCGAAGTTGTACTGCTATTAAACAGACATCGATCCCATTTCCAAAAAAAAATATGATAACCAGGAAAGTTCTTCGAAAATGTGTGTCCAATGTATGCTCTGGAATACCTGGAGTTATTTGATGGAGATGGAATGCACACCTGTCATATATTTTCCAGTGGGAAACAAAAATGCGACATTAATGCAGTAGTGGCAATAAAAAATGTGAGTACAATTTTATTTAAACGTCCCATAATATACAAAGAGATTTGACCACAATATGCAAATCCTCACATTTTAGACAAATGATAATTTTTGAGAAATATTTCTAAAGTGCAGAAAACTTATATGGAATATACATTAGGGTGGAGTGAAATTCAAAAAAAAGTTAACCTCGGAAAGAGATGTAGTCTGGGGTCCTAATGAGGGGAAAAATAAAGAAACAAATTTTTAGGGTCGCGCCACTCCCTCGAAATTTGGAAATTATCGCTATTTTGGCGTTGATTTTAGAAAAATCCTAAAAAGTTTTTTGTCAATAAATGTTTGCAATAGCGTAAACAATTTAAAAAAATTTTTCTCATTGTTCAAAAATTTCAAAAAGTAAAATAAGTCAAATCGTCCCTTCTTCAGAAAATTGACTGAACAATGAAATCGCCACCAAAGCTACAAATATTAGTCGATTATCCTCATATTTGCCTCAAATACTTTTGCTTGGGCACAAGCTCAAACTTTTAAATTTCGAATAAGTTAAGTCGTTAATTTTTAGGATTTTTCTAAAATCAACGCCAAAATAGCGATAATTTCCAAATTTCGAGGGAGAGGCGCGTCTTGAGTATCAACAAAATGGTATCGTGCACTGCTCAGTGATTTGAAAAAAGTTAAGGAAATAAGTAAATTATAAGAGTAATTAATGCATTGCTGACCAAACTATGTTTTGCTAGTTGTGACACGTTTTGTACCTCATTTTCCATTGGTTCAACCTCTTACTTATTTCCCTTAACATTCCATGAAGGAACAGACGGGGAACTTCTCCCGAATCAGTGAGCTGTGTACGATATCATTTGTATACCCAATGACCGAAACCTACTGTTTAAAGCCGGCTGCGAACGGCTAATGCTTTTCTAGAGAAGTTTTGAATGAAATATATGTATAATGACTTTTTTATTCGGCATCCGGACCAATTTTTATAAAAATTTCGCTAACTCATTTTGTATAAACAATACAAATTTTCAAAATAAAACTTAATATGAAGACCTCTTGATGGTAGTGTCTATTATCGTAGCAAACACCCTACCGACACCATCCATTTCATGTGGAGTTTCAGGTTTCTATCTTAATTATTGTTTGGAAAAATATATTAAACTTATCAAAACTAAAAATTCGCACTGAAGTTATAAAACTATTCTCTGATAGTCTTAGATTGTTATGAAGCTACTTCTTGAATATTTTCTATTATGCAAGCACTTTATTTTTTGAAAAGAACATATTACTTCATGGATTGTAAATGAATACGCACGTAATGGGTGGCACAAATGAGACATAGTCGCTCCATCTTGTTTAAATCTCAAATTAGCATGCTGCTGACCATTTCTGGCGTTTCATGCGCTTTCTCAAAGAAATATGGGCTGGGAACTTTTGTGGTGATAACATCTGGTTGGGTGTGTCTGATGATGATGTATTGCCCTCCAGTATTCCTTAATATATAGTCACTTATGTGGAAATTAGAACAATTTATCGCTGGGAAGAATAGACAAATTCTTTTGGGCCACCCTATACACATGTATTTTAGCACCAAAACGACTCCTTGAAGAAAATTAAACTTTCGTTGACATTTTGTTTGTTTATACTGCCATATTAACTTTGAAATGATTTGAGTCTTGAAGACATGGAATAATGACTTAAAAAGATGTTTGAAAATTACATTTTCCAGTAGAAATCTACCTGGTTTTTTTGATTAACAAATTTTCCCATTTTTACACCGATTTTAATTTGTAACTAGATATTGTAGCAACATTTATGTAGGACCTGTTGCAACCGTTGGATGCATTACTTCCATATTGGTTTGTCAAAAAATGTAACACCTTCGTAATTTTTTTTGTTGATAACAAACCCTTTTAGAAGTATTAGTTAGGATTGACAACAGATATTGTCAAAATTTGTTGATTATATTGAAAAATCAAAACAAGGATTTATTTTAGCTGCTTACAACTGGAATTGGAGAATACGACTACCTTTTTGTGGCTATACGACCTCGTTTTTTCGGTAGAATTTCATAAATTGTTTTCATTTGCAAATACTTAGAATTTGGTTTCACACAGCAAATCCAGGGTCCTGTCCTAGTATGAAAATTAAAAATTGTTCAGTGACCCTTTCGCGAGCTCACGAGCAATCGAGAAATATGTAAGCCAAGCAAAACTTTTCCAGAAAAAGCATTGGCCGTTTGGAGCCGTTCAATGCGGCATTGTACGACTATTCCGTGTAATGACTGGCTTTAGGCCGTAAACATCAGATCATACCGATGATTCAGAACTTAAACGTTCGCTTGCTTTCTATGCGACAAACAAATGATGGAAAACAGAAGTGAGCGACTGGCTTTGGTTCGACATTGTGGTTAAGATCGTCAAAATTCTTAATCTAAAATGTCTATATCTATAAATGAGTGCATGAATTTCCACATTTTTGATCTCCGACAATAACAGTTTATAACAGTTTTTATGCAGTTTTCCATTTTAACTTTATTTTTAAGTTTAAATTTCTGATCTGTAATCGCAGACACTTCTCAAAATGATGGGAAACAGAAGTGAGCGACTGGCTTTGGTTCGACATTGTGATTAAGATCGTCAAAATTCTTAATCTAAAATGTCTATATCTATAAATGAGTGCATGAATTTCCACATTTTTGATCTCCGACAATAACAGTTTATAACAGTTTTTATGCAGTTTTCCCTTTTTAACTTTATTTTTAAGTTTAAATTTCGGATCTGTAATAGCAGACACTTCTCAATTGAAACTACTTTAAGCTTGTGCTTCTCGAGATAGTATTAAAAAGTCGCCAAACTAGGGGATAATCTCCAAATGAAAATAGTTTTAACTACCCACAATGTGAAGGCAATTATTATATGTAATTTCGTTTCCGTCAAAAACTGCGTAAGTGAAAAAAATCCTTAAAGTGAAACAATACTCGTAATACTGTTAGAGGAAGAGCATATACATACAGATAAAAAGAAATGTTAAATGTAATTTCCCTCCTATAAATAATATATATGTATATGTATACATAAATATATATATCTATATACATATAGTATATACAAATTTCAAATATTGATCATTGTTTTATGGTAAATATTCTATTTTAAATAAGTATTAACAACAACAAACTTAACTTATATAAATAGTTAAATTTTTAAAATGGAACATAATACAACAATATTGAACTAGAAACAACAGCATTCATAAATAAAACACAAACAAAATTGAGTAACCGGAAAAAGTGAAAACGCGTTTAAACCGTTAAAAGTGTGATAGTAAAGAAGAATACATAAAAAACTAAAGTTGTTCAAACAAAAAACAATACAGAACGTACAGTTATATTGAAAACGATGTACGATAATTTTGAATTTGTATTTGAAATGCAGAAAAAACAAAACAAAACTGAAACCCGAATGTTGTAGTCCTTTGTAATTAATTACATGAATGTTATATTGAATATTACTACATGCATATATCTAGGTATACATATGTATTTATCTTAAATACATACACTCACACAGACACACCAACACATACAGAGCCACTCATTTATATATATCTACGAGTACATACGGACGCCGACAAACTACAAACATACCGACCACACAACACACATGCGATGATATTGAAAATGTACTAGTTAAATATTTGTAGATTATGTGGAACAAATTAATAAAACAAAACAAAATGAAGGAATTAAAACCGAAACTAATAATAATTATTATGTAAACAAAAAATCCAGAAAACATTTAAAATGTATAAAACAAACCAACCATAAGAAGAAAAAAAACAAATTAAGAAAGTAACAAAAGACACCTAATGTAATAATGACGAGATATTAAATGAATAAACAAGAAACTACAGATTTAATCAAAATTATAAAAAAAACACATAGAAATTGTTTTATTTAAATAATTTTAAATTTTTAATTGTTTAAAATAATTTTAAATAAAAGAGATTGATACGCATATTAAGATCTAGCACAATATACAGCCATGCTTTCGAAGGTTGAAATCGTTCCTGAATGGATATTCCTAGCGAAAGAACCGGCAGATACATTAGGATTAACTCAACGATAAGAAAAACAAAATGGATCCACTGGGGCCAGGTTTATACATCGACAGCCAATCAGAATATAAACATACCCATGTAATGTCCTTCTAGCGGACAGAATTGAAGAAATTGACCGGAGTCGGTAGAATTGAAAGGGACCGCTCGAGCTAGAAAATATCTAGGCGAGAATTACCACAAGGAGGACGAAACTCCGGTGGAGAGACCAAGTGTATGAATTTATGAATATTCTTGGCGTAACTAACCGGAAGGAGGCAGCATAAGTCCGAAGTGCTTGCCCGCACAATATCGAAGCCAACATATGTAAGTAATCGTCACTCGAAGGATAAAAATCATTACCTACCTACTTATAATTACCTGTGGCTCTATATATGTATATGATCTGCATGCCGTCATCCATGTACTAGGTCTCATAAAATTGCATTGACGATTGCGGTAATGTTTTGCTCATGGATAAAAATGTTCCCGCTCTACGAATATTTAAAGGCCAGCTCAAGAAACCAAATGGATGACGCAGAGTTCTATTAAAAGAACATCTGTGTGAAATTCAACTTTAAATGCTGCTAAAGATCCATTCCAGTTGTGACAAAACCACTAAATTTCATCGTGCTTGCTTGAAGAGATTTTCAAAAGTTGCCGGTATGGTACTTTTCCTTCGCAGTCAACATTTTTCTTGATAATGCTACCCTAAAACTTATTGGTCATTGAAATCTTAAGGCTATTGAGCAATTTATTCATTAGACCAAGTACATCGTAAAATAGTTTGTGTAATATATATGCTTCTGACAGGCCTTTCCTCAAACATTCGTCCTAGTCTTCGTTTATTTCTTGGAAAACTTGTTTTCATATTTCCGCGCAATAGTTACCTTCTACTTTCGATATGAACAACTTATGAACAGTCAAGACAATGCGACTCCATCAAATTGACGGAAGGACTGGAAACTGACTATATTTAATAAGATTTTCCGGCAAACCATTAGCTGTCCAAAAAAAACTTTTTTCGACAATTTTGAACAAATTTAGACATTGTGTTAGAGTAGCACTTGTCAAGTGGAATGGTTATAAAGGGTGATGTTTCAGTTCCTCCTGGATATACATACAAAGGAAATACGCTTGGGTTTAGGTATCCAAACTTATTACACCGATCAGTCTATTCAAGCCTCTGTGACCATCATTTTACCAACCCATATCTCTAGACTGCGTACCGAGCAGAATATTGCAGCTTTATCTGTCACTGCGGTAATAAAGATCCCGATATGTCGTCGATTGCAGCAAATGAGTTTGTGTTATGCGACCACGTGGAAGATTTTACGTACAAAAAAATGGTCAAAATACAGGTGATGAAGGAGTTCAAGCTGGGCGTTTGGGAAACATTGTGTTCAGCGACTAGGCTGACTTTTGTTCGAAGCACAGTCATAAGTTGTTCAAGAGCTGGCAATGCACTGTGAAAAATTCAGTTAGTTGCTGCCAGCGTCGTCTTTGGACTGTTTTTTTTTTGCTTAAAAGGGAAGAATTATGTTAATACTTATGAATTCAACAGGATGGTGCCACATGCCAGACTGTACACGATACCATGAATTCAGAGGTGAGTTTACTGACCAATAAATCGCACGTTTTGGCCACCAGAATATTTTTTTGTGCTATCTCGTGAACAGTCTCGTCTATAGAGATAAGCCAACCACGATTGCAGCCTTGGAGGAGAACTTAACACAAGCCATTGCTAAAATACCAATCGAAATGTTGGCAACAGTTTGGCAGGCACTGATTTTTTGATCACTTCCTCCGTTCTGTGCGAATAAATAGAGATTGCTGTTTCAATATATCTGATTCTGTATACTCACCGGCTAAGACTTACCTGTAGAGTTTCGAAAATCTAGTTCAAAATTCCTGCATAATTATTTTGTTGTTTGTTTATTTCTTTTCTTTGCTACTGACATTTGTTTTAAATTTCTTTTTTTCTGTTTTTTTTCTTTTAATTTTTTCGATTGCTGGTTGCATTTTTCTTTGCTGTTTTCTTGGTTGTTTTTTTTTATCAATTGCTAATTATTTAAATAATGTAGAGTGTACAATAAATAATTATTGTACATACAATCTGTTATCGGGAGTGCGTGTGTATGGGTGTTGGATGTACTGTATTTGTTTCATCGGTGTGTGTGTATTTTGCTTAATTAATTAATATAATTTACAATGCAAAGGAGTTTTAGGCCATTTATGTTTTGCTTTTTTTGTGTTAATGTTCTTTTAGCTATCAATAAAGTGTAGCGATTTTTGTTTTTCTTTTGCATCTATTCTAAGATGGAAAAAAAAGAAAAAAATATAATTTAGGATTTCTATAATTATTTATGTATAGTTATTTTAGGTTGTATATGCAAAAAAGATTTTTGTTATCGCTTATTTGAACAGCATGTTTGTTGTTTTGGTTTTTAAATACTAATTGTATATTGGTGTTGCTTGGATGTTGATGTCCATTTTTTTTTTGTTTTATCAATTAATTGTTTCAATTTATAGTTTCTTTGAAAAGTAAACAAAAGCTAATAGTTCTGGATTAACTACAAGTTTGACGTTGGCCTTAAAATCTAATCTGTTTGCTTGTTCGTAGACATTACTTTACGTTAAGTTTAAATACCTTTCGATCTATGTTTAATGTCTAATATGTTTACACTAGAAATATGATTCTGGTTGATTTCATTTGTTGTATCTTTTGTAATTTCTAATTTGTTTCTCAATATTGCACATATTTGTTGTTTAGTATTTTATAAAGAGTTAATATTAATTAAAAAAGTTGTATTTTTTTTTATTTTTGGAGTTAGCATTACGTTTGTTTCATTGTTTAAAAAAATATGTATTTAAAATTTATTTAGTTTAAACGGCATCTATTTAAATATGTATAAAAAATTGTCTTGTGCTTTTAATTATTTTCAACGTTTGTTGTTGTTTATTTGGTTTCGAGTTGTTGATTTGTTTTTTTTTTGCTTTTAAGTTTCTATGATGTCAAAAACAATTTAAAAAAAATATTCGAAAATAAACATATCTTTTTTCTATTACTGGTATTTGAGATTTTTTTAGTATGTTTTTTGTTATTTAATAAAAGCAAATTAATTGTTTTAATTTGTGTGTGTGTTTTTTTTTAAGTTTAATCTTTTATTGCATTATAAAGCTGTACTTGTTTAGTTTAAATCAAACAAATTATCCTAGAAATAATACATTTTTATACAAATAAATGTGAACATTATTTATATCGTCCACTCAATATAACAATAGTGTATACTGTATAGTATATAGTGTCTTCTGCACTATTATTATATTGAGGGGACGATATGTAGATTCACGTGGGATTCTAAAAGAAATCGATGCTTTGTGGCATACAAAAATTGCTTGGCATTGTAGAAATGCTTTGGTAAAGATTTAAATTTGATAAACGTATGCTATGCTTTTTGTTTACAAATTAGAACTTTTTAAACCCTCCTGATTACGGTTGTCGTAGTCGTTCGGAATCCGTAGAATCAAAACCAAATCGTTGCCAAATGAAATCATTTCGTTTATGTACGAAATCTGTGACAGGGCTGACATTTTTCTGTTTTCATTTAAAAACATTTCACCCGATCCCGCCCTATTCACTGGCACAAATACTAAACACATTATGTTTTCATTTCACTCGCTAACGTCTTCCACTTTTGTAATGTTTAAAATATGAACATTTTTGTCTCAAAGAAAAATGTAAGCTTTTTTTAAAAATATAAAAACATATTTTGAATTCTTAAGGTTAGACAAAGTTTTGTCGAATCGTAATTGACCGGCAGAAGAACGACAAAATTTTTAAAAATAAAAAATGTAGGTTGGGTTAGTTTAGGTTGAAACGGAGGATTGGTCATGTACGAATGACCGTCTCATGTCGTTGACATACACCTAGGCCAGTAATTCGGCCTGTTGTGCGCTCCTGATTTCATCTTCAGATCCCCTTTCCCTTTTTTTACGCTAGGAATACGGTGCTTTGACGACCGATTTAAATATTTAAAAAAAAACGCCTAATCTCCTGAGTCCAATGTGCCATGGCATTTTTATACAATACTGGACTGTTTTCTTTTTGCTTTTGCAGCTTTCCAATTATGTACTACTTTTGTTTAAACATAAATTGGATGTATAACAATTTATTTTACAATAATTATCAAGTTATAGTTTTTTTTTAATTAAAAAAACCGGCTTCTTTCATAATGATCCATGTATATATATTGCATAGATTTTCTTCAAGTGTAAAACCCAAACTGAAAATTGTTTTCGTTTTCTTATTTAAGAAGAGTATCAATATGTTAGATTTAAATATTAAAAATGTATAAAAAACAAAATAAAAACTGAATCAAGATATTATTTATTTTCCAAAAAAGGCTCAATTTCGCCTATAAAAAAACTTAAACAAAATTTTCCTTCACATTTATTTCCAAATTTCCTTTACCAGCTATTGCTAGCGACCGAGAAGACAGTCAAAACTCAAAATCGTGTAATGTTTGTGTAAAAAGATTTACAAATTTCAACTGGTCAGCCCATCAAATGTTATGGGAATGTAATTTATTTGAAATAAATAGAATACTCAGGTCAAAAATTAAGAAATTAACAAATATACATTATCGGATCGATAAAAATGTTAAGATGCTGCAAATCACTATACAATTTCTATATACAAAACTGCAATTTATTTATATTTTCTATACAAAAGTGATTGAAAAACGGTTTCTAATATTTGTTGCCCTGTTAATATTTATGTTGATTAGTATTTTACGCTGGTATTTATATCCCTACGATGAATAGTCATATTAGAGAATTATTAAGATTTGCAATGAAATCTAAGTTCTATGGCACGGCTCCACATTATTGTTTCTATCAAAATCCGAAGTCAATATAGTCTGAATAAATCTGCAATTAAATGTTGCATATTCTTGAATAGATTTCGAATCCAAAATGTAAATATGAAGAAACATGAAACATAAAATTCTGTAAATTGAGTTTTTAAAAATCTTTCCAATAATACTTGTAATAGGTGGGTAAGGCAGACTACAATGAGCAAATAAAGTGGCTTATCATGTTATTGCATACATAAGTGTTGACAATTTCAGAACAAATGTGAACATGTTTTCATTATTCTACTTTGGTAACATATACGAGGCATCGCTGCATATCTCAAGTCAGCATGTGAACCACACGTTAAAGAAGCCTGGCAGATCGAATTCATATAGATGGCGAGGATTTCCTCTACTATCTTGCAGTTACAATTACATTAATCTATTCTGGCTAGTGAATGTTCATTCCATCATTGTGCTAGTAGTTTCAGCAATTAGCTTTGTTTTGTACTCGTTTCGTTTTATATTTCATAAAGGGATATATGGAGTACATCTCTGAAATCAATGATCATTGCACGATATAATTTGTATACTCACAGACCGGGATGTACATTTTAAAGCCGGCTCCGATACTGATAATGTTTTTTTTTTGTTTCTAGAAATGTTTTACATGGTTTAAAGATTTCTCTCTTACTCGTAAAGTCGCCGTCATATACGAGGTTGACACAAACGGCAGCGAAAATGTGTTATGGTATTGCCAGGATAGGAACCTGGATATGCTGTGTGTTAGTCGCACACACTACCTATCACGCCATCTTTTTCTGTATCCCAAAATTCATTGCACTTAGCAAGGTCACGTTTTATGGTAAAGATCTTATTAGTTGTAGATTTTCTGTGGTAGGCAAATGTGTATAAATCGAACCTGCATGCATAATCTGATGAATAGCTAAAACTTAATCAGATTTTTCCGTATATTAATGGTCTTATGTGAGGCCCTTGGTACCTCAATATTGTTCAATTGGAATTGTGAGCAGAAGAATTTTGTTAAGCGGCCTTGTCGGTCCATATATCGCCCATTTACTTCAATAGTGTCACAACACAAAACACAATTTTTTTCAGGAAAGCCGTTTAAAGTTTTCAATTGCGTCATAGCAAATATAGAAAAATGAAGTGTAGCCCTTACATATGCATGTACAGTCGAATTCAGTTAAGCAGATGACAAAAATCAAGAAATTTTGTTCGCTTATGCGGGATTTTCAACAAACCGGAATTCGGATAATTGAACCTTCTTTCATTTAAACGAACTGAGTATGTAATTTGGAAAATTTTCTATCAAACGAAGATAGAAATTTGTGGCACAACTATTAAAATACATGTATGTACAATTTAAATTCAATAGTAATGAGCTTGGTTGAAAATAGTCACTTAATTTCATTTGGTTGAGTTGTGTTAAATGTGATTGATAGATAATTTTTTGAGATCTTTTGCTTTGACTGTTTTTGTCGCCGTTACATTTATAATATTTCTCTTAAGCCGTGTTCGTATCATATAAGTTTGTGTCTTTACGTAAACGATTTTTTGAATAAAGCGTATTTTCGTTTAAGCGAAGTACAGAGCAATCGTTACTAATAGTAATTTTCAATTAAACGATTTTTTCAATTAAAAGGCGTGCGCTTATCCGAATTCGAATAATGTACACAGAACAATAGTCAATTTTAATAAGAGATTTACCGCTTTTTCTTGAGCAGAAAAATAAAAAGTGAATTTTGAATTGTGTCAAGATATACAAAAAATTACAAATATCACTCATAAAATAAAAACAATCATTCTGATTTCAGGTCTAATGAAATCTATGTTCCTATAATGTTTCAATTTCTAGTATCTCTCTTCTCTCCTTTGAAAGGTATAGGCTTTTTTGGAATTGCATCACTAATGCGCGCCACAATCGCAAATGCAACGTACGGCAATGCTACAAATGTCATATGTTGTAAAACAAACAAACATGTGTAGTGCTAAACGCGGATAAACAAGCAGTGACGAAATGGCTGATGCAATTAATGAGCATCTACAATAGCTGATCGGTATCAACTAATCAGAATTGCACATCACATGCAGTGTAGCGACGAAATTCCGAAAAGGCCCAATAAGTTGTGTAGATCTTGAAACAAAACCCTGACGTTTTGAATCGAAGTCCGCAACTACAGATTAATGTTCGCCTAATTCACATCTCATTGTATCGTCTTTTGAGGAATGCTCTCTCACTGTGTCGGCCAAATTATATAGGTAAAATACAGGAGACATGCCAATAATCTTGTATTATTTTGGAATTTCATATCTTACATTTAAATTCAAAACAAACCAAAAATAGATATCTGTTTCAGATTAAGTGTTTCTTTCAAATGGAGTATACAGTTGGTAGGCTTCTGATCAGTTAAAATTATATTTGAGTTTAAATTAGGTTTCAACAGATCAAAAAAAAAAAAAAAATAGAATTAACAGAAAACAAAACAAACAGAAAAAAATCAAATATTTTAAAATCGTGAAGTTTCGTTTTTGTTTTTATTTTGGTTAGTATTTTCGTAATGGTAGCAAATGTTTACATTTTAGATTAATATTTGTAAAAAAAAAGAAAGCTAAGCAGAACGGTAGTAGGTAGTACCTTAAATATCACAAATTTTGGTTTGATACTCTTCTTAAAAATATAAAAATAAACTTCATCAGACAACATGCTTTAGTAGTATTTTGTTTCTTCTGCTTCGTTTTGAAAACAATAGTATTATATAACACAATTTTTTTTTGTATATGAACTAAATAGAATATTTATAATAAAGATTAGAAAAAAGAGATTGTTTGTTAATAAGCAGCAAAATTAAAGGTAAAAGAAATAGAGAAGAAGTAAAACAATGGAGAAGAGAACAATTTTTTTTGATAATTACAAAACAAACGATTTGAAAGAATAATAAATAAAAGCAAATGTATTATGTTATAGATAAAGCTAGTTATTGTTATAATAAAGATAAAAAATAAATGTTGTAAAAAACCAACCGAGATCCTGCTCTGTTGAGACACATCAATCAATCTGTACACTCATCATCACTTTCGATAAGGAACGAAAACGCAAAAAAAAATAAATAACTACACAATTTGCGGAAAACATTTTGTTTCATTCTTTTTTTTCGGTAAAAATCATCTTCAGCTTCGTTGAAATTAAATTTCATGAAAGTTACTTTTTTCTTCGTCTATTCATTATTGTATTATTTAAAAATAAAAAATAAGTAGAACAGAGTCACATGTCTTAAGAGAAAACAAAAACAATAAGAAAAAATCATAGAACAACTTTTTTTTTAAATAATAAAACATAATTTAAAGAAATAATTCACACAAATACAATTAACAAATATCATATTTAGAATTTTTTGTAACAATAAAATGAAAAACAAAAATAAATAAAATCTACGATAAACGAACGAAAATAAAAACAACATAATCTATAAATAAATTCATATTTAAAAGATCTTTGATGAATAGTTACTTTAAAAATTTAGAAAATATCTTTTTAAGCTATAGATCAAAGAGATAAAACGTTTTGGGTTTTGTTTTTTTTTTTTTAGTTTGTTTTAAATAATGCTTATTACATACGAGTGAAGTCTCTAATAAAACATTTTCAGAGTCCCTGCTTCGAAAAAAAATATTGAAGATGACAGGACTCCTTTTTATGATTGTTGTTTTTTTGCTTGTATTCTTTTGTAGTAGTAGTAATAGTAATTAACGAAGGGATCTTAACTTTTAAATAACTTTGACTATTTAACAAAAAAAAGCGAATTCTTTTAAAAATATTTATAAAACTACTCTCGTTTTCTTCCAAAAAAAAAAAATATGCTCTCGAAAATATTACACAATTCCCATCTGAATAAAAGAAACAAAGGCCAATCTGGGCGGGTGGTATTATCACTAAAGAGTATTCAACTTTGAGTTTTGACTACTCCTGCAGTGTGGTTTGTGTCTCACTGTCCACCGTTCGACTAATGGCCATTGTTAATCCCAGTCCAAGTCCCAATGTTGTACGGGCGCCCCCGCCGCCGCCTTCACCCTCATCGCCACCACCACCTCCTCTAAATCCTCCTCCGCCACCATCGCCGGCTCCTCTCCGTTCACCACCGTTCGGCCTTTCCTAGAGTGGATGCAATTTGGTGGTATGCACCGTTAGGGCACTGCGCTGAGTAAATCGTTTCTCACAATACGGGCATGTGTAGGGCTTTTCACCGGTGTGTGTGCGTATATGTTTGGTTAGATAGTCTTTGACACTGAACGCCTTCTCACAGTAGGTGCACTGAAAAGGTTTTTCACCTACAACGGGAAAAATTGTAGTAGAAAGAAAAGAAAATAATTATTTTTCTGATGTCTTTGTCAAGTCAATAAATTTGATGCGACTGAATCAAATTTATTTAAGTAAATAAAAAAGGTTTAATTAATGAATTGTTTTTCGTCACAAGTGGAATTACGGAACTGATTGAATTGAATAAATCATAAATCAGGGACGAATTTAACGCAACTGCCACCCTCCAAATTTTAGGGTTTCCGGAAAAGATGGAGATTCAATTTTCATTATTTTCTTTGTGGGCCATTCTTCAATCCCCCTCAAATTCAATTTTTTTTGTCTTTGTGTATCCATTTTTTATGATACAATTACGTGGGCCTGTTATTATTTG
Organism: Hydrotaea cyrtoneurina; assembly: GCA_958296145.1. Classification (NCBI taxonomy): domain Eukaryota; kingdom Metazoa; phylum Arthropoda; class Insecta; order Diptera; family Muscidae; genus Hydrotaea; species Hydrotaea cyrtoneurina. Next base: position 16,256,778 of record OY282514.1, on the reverse strand, counting down.
TATATATATCGTCACCAGAAATCCAAAATGACTTAACAAGCATTTTCATAACTTCAGAGGAGAAGCCAAACACTGTTGTAATGTCGTTTAGGAATTCGCTTATCAAATTGTAACTTTTGAATATTGAGGTGTACAATTTTGCAGAGACATGTATTTTAGATCGTTTTACAAGAATCAAAACACGATAGTAGGTTTTTTATGACGATTGGTCATTTTAGATTTCAGGTGAAAACTAAATTGCTTTCCATATTTAGATTTACTGCAAGTGTTTATGAGCAGCAGTGACCAAAGTTTGTAATTGACAAGGATTTATAAAAAAAATAACAAAATTTTCCTCTCATTGGCAGTATGTCATTTTAAAGCTGAAATACTAATTGTCCAGGTGTCGAAGAAAAAATTAATTCAGTTCCGTACATTATAATTCTTACAATTAATAAGACTCAAAAACAAAACTTTAATTTAAACCTTTTGTTTTTGTTGTTAAATTTTAATGAATGGAGTTTTTTTTTTTGATAAATTAAAAATTAGACTTGATGTGGTGGTTGTGGAGGTGAGAAGATGGTGAAACTCATATGCAAATAAATATTCTTCTTTTATTTTGGATTTGATTGCAGAAATCGAAAACTTCGTGTCGTTAATTTACTTCAAAACATTTCAAGAAAGAACAAAACGTCGCTCTTTATTTCACAGAATACTTAAATGCATAACGGATGAACGATTGTAAATGAAACTCAAATATTATTCTTGGCCGAAAGAAAGTGGAAACTAAACAGTTAAACATCGGTAGCATGATGATTTTTGTCAAACAAAGTTGTGAACGAGCAATGATGAAAGTGAGTGAGTAGTAGTAAGTAAGTAGTAACGAACAAAGAACTAGAAATAGAGAGAGAGTGAGATGAATATGATTGAAAATGTTGTTTCAAATTGCAAATAATTTTTTGGTCGCACTCTATTTTTATTAATGAAAAGGATGTGAAAAAATGTTCTGAAGTAATTTTTGAGTGATATTCAGTTTCATTTTGTGAAAAATTATAAAACAACAAAACAATTGCAACGTAATTATTTTTTGATTTGCTTTAAAAAATTATATTTTGGCTTGCAAGTGCGAAAGAAAATTTATATATTGCATTTGAGATGTGAGATTTTTGAATTTTGTCTTTGAATTCTGATATTGGTTGAGCAAAAAAGTAGTACTTTGTTTGATTGATTTGTTGACTGATTTTGGTTGAGAAACTGAGATTTGATTGATTGATTGACTGAGACTGATTGATTGATTGATTGACTGACTGGATATATCTGAGTTTTCATTTGAAAATATTATATTCTCTCACCCGTGTGAGTTGTTAAATGTTTGTTCAAGTAGTCCTTGACTGTGAACGCCCTGCCACAATAGCCACATCTAAAGGGTTTCTCACCTGTGTGTATGCGCGTGTGCTGCTTTAATGTGTTCGATTGTGTGAATGATTTGCCGCAATATGAGCATGTGTAGGGGCGTTCTTTCGGTGTGAGGCTATCGAAAATATTGAGGGGGAGGCAGAAAGAAAATATTATTAAATCCATTTAAATTAGCCAATATATAACAACAACAACAATATAAATAACATTCAAATTTAGCACTTGTTCCGATCAAGGGTTCTCAGCAGCAATAATGATCAAATTAAAATAATATACAAATCCAATAATGCCTACCCATTAGAGTCTATTCCTAAACCGGGTCCTCTGTTTAGAGGATCTACAAATTGTATTTAGAGGATCTACAAACCTTGAAAAAAAAACTTCTTACTCCGTTATCACGAAACTACATTATCCTCATGTCTATCCAACCAACTATCGATGTATCTTTGTGTGGAATTTTGTAAGCTCCAACGAAGCTTTCTATAAATTGGGGTTAAATATTATACACACGTTAGAAGATGAATCTTATTGAATAAAAAAAATGGTATGTAGAATGTAGGTGACAGTATGCATGACGACTTCATCCATTAGAATATTACATTCTGTGAAACCCATGCAGCTACATAGGCTGTAATGTAAGAAGCCAAAGTTGACTTCCATCATCAGGGATAACGTAAAGTTTGTAATTTTATAAATATAAACCGATTTCCGAATAATATAATAAACAAAAGCCATATAGGCTTGCTTAAAGCTTGATGTTAATAAATTAAAATTGAAATTTAAGTGCTCCTTTCGGCAGGTAAAAACCATTTTTTTTTTCAATTCTAAAAACACCAATTTATTTTCTGGTAGATGTCCATTAAGATGGTTTCGTGTAGTAGCTTTGGGCTGTATGTTGGGAATGTTGCTTTTGAATGTCTAATGTCTCTCTTGGAAATGTTTCGTGTGTAATACGTAATCCTAACATCAGTGACGAATGGAGGGAGACATTAGAGTTTGATACTCCACTATTACTAATGGTTCAATGGCCGGTAGTCGTCAGCATTCGGAATAGTCCGTTTTATTTCATTTCCATAGCTTTTGATTGGGTTTGTTTTTTCCTTAACAACTTACAGACACAACACCCAACTGAGTAGGGTTATTCCAGCAATGGAATAGAGTTTGTAGAGCAGAAAAGTGTTAAGACGACTATCTCCACTGGAATGGCAAGACTGTGAGGACATACACTGCAATAGATTGAGCATGATATAGCACGCGTAATATAAATATATTTCTTAATAAAGACAATACCAACAATAGCTGGTATAACTAGCTCTTGCGGATTACTAATATAAAAATAAACTAATTTGCCTCTTTAATGTAAGGTTCAATATTTTGTATCGACCTTTTTATATCGAATTTAGAATTTTTTTAATGAGTTCAAGCTCTAGGTCCATTTGCCACTTCAAGAATTTGAAACCACGGGCATAATTTATAATTGGACTTGTCACACTCTCATAAAGGGTTAAATTTTTTAGGGAATTGTGAATGTTTATCATATCTAATTGGAAGACTTTTCCACACCAACGAGAGAAAATCCTCACGCCCGAACACTGTAAGAAAGAGTTGGATCATAATTTGTAACGTTTTCTGAACGCTAAGTCCTACCCTATAGTCCCTTTGTATTCCACATTTTATTCTAAATACTTTATTACTTGAGGAGATGTACCTAGAAATACAATTAACTAGTTTTCGGTTGAAAACGCTGGGCATTCGGACAACATCCGTTCTTGAATGAACTACTTTTTGATCATAACCATTTAAATGTATTCTACTTTTCGGAAACAAGCGCTAAAAAAAATAAATATTAATATTATTTTTTAATAAATATAGTTATATGAATTAGTTGAGAAATAAAAAAAATAGTAACATTACTCTGCTTCTCCAGTATGCACCTTACGGTGCATAGCCAATGTACCGGGTGTTTTAAATGTCTTTGGACAGTCGGGACACTTATGACGAACTTTGGGTACACCACCAACTATTGTCGTCGTAGTGGTGCTGGGCGCATTATTAAGGACGGCAGCAGCGGCATGGGATGAACTGACCACAACGCTTGTGGCAGCACCTGGAGTTTGTTGGATGGTATAGACGGGCACTGATGTGGGCGAACCTTCGATACCGTCACCATTGGTCGGTTCTTCTTTGATTATCACATGCGGGTGAATCACAGTTGCATTACCATTAACACTTTTGTTCAGTTTCACTGTTAGAGGTGGCACTTTTAGTTGGACACTTTCGTGTCGTTCATCCTGATGGTGGGATTGCTGCTGTTGTTGCTGATGTTGTTGCTGCTGCTGCTGTTGTTGATGTTGCTGCTCTTGTTGCTGCTGTTGTAAAATAGACACATGCTCTTCGTACTGACGTTGGGCAAGGTCGTGACCAGATAATTTCATATCATGCGGCGCCATCGACGGCATATTCTCGGGCGTCTGTGGCTCATAGCCCGGTTGACTAGCTGCTAGGGCGGAGGATGTACACACGGACCCACAATGAATACACTTGTACTCGTTGGCTCCCTGCAAGGCGGCCGGTGATATACCATAAAAACTGCAAGCCGGACAACGGGCCAAGAACGCTTGATGAACCAGCCGGTGATGATCATCCAACTCATGTTCCGTTCCGAACTTATCATCACAACTATGACAGGGATAATCAATTTTGAGTGATTCCGCCACATGATGCGGCGCCAACAATATACTACCACCGCCCACGCCAGCAACCACACTTAGGCTACCATGGCACAAGTGCATATGTTCCGTTGCCTGTTGCTGTCCTTCGAACTGCTGACCACACATGGGACAAAAATGTGTGTTGGTTACAAGGGCGGGGTCCATGCTCAGATTCGGCAGAAATGATGTCTTCAGTGCGTCCATTGTGGCGGGCGACTGAGCTCGGCTGTTGTGCTCAGGGCGAGGTAAACGTATTTCCTGGGCATTGGAAGGAGATTTTAGCATGACGTTTGACTGACTCAAAAATGATTAAACTGAGCTTTTTGGAACAAAGCGAGCGTATGGCCGCAAGTGGGCGCAGTTGTTAGTTGGGCGTTAGTATATGTGGGCCTGAATTACCCTTTAAGAACACACATGCAAAAACAGATTTAAAAAAAAAAAACGTTTATCTAGGAGGGCCAAATAAATTCTTAATATAAAGTTAATTTTTCGGCCGGTGGAAAATGAAAATACAAAAGTTTTTAATGCCTAAATGTAATTTACTCTACTAAAATTGTTGACAGTGCCAAAAAAATATGTTTGCCCAATTTCAAAATTAATAAAAATGACAATATCGCCATAATGCTCACATGTTTTAAATCCTATTCGAACCAAGCTAAACTAGTAACGTAAAGTAATGCCAGTAAAACGCAAAATGGTTTATAAAAACAAAAATTAAAAAAAATCTAATGGATCTTTTTTTAAATGCCTATACTAAATTTAGACATATGGGATGATAATGACTAATATAAAATAAAATACATGTACAAGTATTAATTTCAATAGTGACCCGAATAGGTTTAAACATACCCTCGAAGTTGGGTTATTTTGTCGCTGGGACATTTTAAAAATTTCCGTTATAGATTTAGACATTTAAATTACAAGTCATACCTGCTTATTAGAAAAGTTTAGTCTTTGAGAGACTTAGTCATCGTTTAGCTTTTGTCTTAACCTCAAGCAGATCTTTAAAATCTGATAAATCGGCGCCAAATCACAGTTAGTCACCCTAGGGAGTCTTGACCGATGATCAAATGGGCGTGAATGAGAGATGCAACTGTCATCCGCAAAAAAGTACAATGGGTCCCAGTCGGACCCAATAGGTAGTCAATGATAATTGGAAATAGTCAATGTGGCACTCGTGCGGTTAACCTTTAACGTTTGCATATGAATGCATTGCGCCAGACACTATCGAACGCCAGACACTATTGCATTCACCAAGGTGGTGAAAGGCTCGACTCCATCGTTCCGAGTGGAATGCTGAAGGTCTCTTGTCTCTAGCCATGCTGTCTATCATTCTAGTAACCAATCTGTTACTTTTTTCCAAATGATTAGAACAGTTAGTGTACAGAAAGACGAACAGCAGCTTTGTCCTTGAAATAGAATCATAATTTCTGTCACGTTTTAAATATTCCTATGGTCCATCAATAGTCTTTTACAGCGAGAATATTTCATTCGTGAAGAATCTCTGACGCCAATTATCTGTTGCCGCCATTTTCAGGAACCTACATTTCTATTGCAATAGGGTGAGAAAAATGAGATTTTGTTTTCGAAAATTGTAAAAAATTGCAAGCTAACCAATTTGTGGTTGCTTCAGATTTTCCTGTTCCGTTTCTTATCCTGATTTTGTCATGTGATTGAACTCCCACCACCACTCTTGGAATGTTTGTCGCAAGTTCTGGTGTTTTCCGGGGCACAACAACAACCAACAACTGCCACAGCACATTTCGACATTTCATAACGGCCATAGCACAGGATGATACAGAGATGCGGCGAATAACTTCGCGGATGTTCATCAATAAACTTCCTCTGCCCCATTTGCTCCTCTTCAACAAAAGAAACAACAAAAGCGCAAAATGCTATCGCCCCTCATTCCCTCATTAGCAAAATCATAAATATTCTCCTCTTCTCGACACAACAACAAAACAATCTCATCGCGTATCAGTCAGCGACCAAACACCTCCCCCTACGAACTGACCCCCCACCCAACACACACCACACAAGCGTACACCATGCACACAGGCAGGGTGGCAGCAGGCATTCTGCCTACTAAACGCTAAAGAATCACAATCACAAAATAATAATAAAAAAAAAGAAGAAACAAAAATTAAAGAGAGATGGTAGAGGACTCTCCCGCCTCCACCAATTATCATCCATCGCACATCAAATAAAAACAACAAAATCAGACGACGGCGGACGACACTTACTAACCCACACACACAAATAATACACGCACACATCCACACTCACTAAATTATTAAAAACACATTCACGGCATTATTTTTTTCCTTTCATTGCTTATCATCTTCCTTCGTATTTTTCCTTCCTTTGGTGATTCTTGTTATGTGTGTATCGTGTGTGTGCTGCTGCTCTTCTTTTTTTTCGACCAATTTCGGAATTTTCACTTTTTATTTTCATTTTCCCCCACCATTTCATTTCTGTTAAAATAAAACCAAAAAAAAAAAAATTTGCAGCAGCAACAGCAAATGCTTTTTTCCATCTTTCCACTAATTCACAAGTAGGAAAAGGGTTCCGACTTTTTTTTTTCAATTTATTCTTGTCGTTTTTTTTTTTTGGTTGTGGTGTCTGCAAACTTACCAAAATAAAATTTGAGGCTATTTACATTTAAACACAATTACACTACTTCATGTCGTCTTTGGCGCTATTTAGTTAAATATGAAAGAAAAACCACAACACAAACCAATTGAATTTTATTCTATTAAATAAATTCACTTCAACTACTTTCTTCACGATATACGAATTACTCGTTACTTTGTGTAGGTCAGATTACCGATTACCAGTGCTCAGCTGATTGCTATGTTACAGCGCTACCATATGACCTGCCGAAAAATCGGGGAAATAATATTGCCTGGTAATGGCATTTTACGGGACAGTAAGTGTTCGGGTATGTTTTGGGTATGAGAGAACCATCACCCATGTTCAAAAAATTGACGTGTAAGCGTAATGTAATATTATTTTACAACAAAAAAATAAACTATTCCCTCAGCTAAATGTCAAAATGTAGTATTTGCACAATTTCCCATGAAGGACAAATACGTCATTAAAGTATCATGGAGTATTTCTATATAACCATTATTAAAGTGAACTAGCTATGATACTCAAGAGCCCGGTCGTAAATTATAACCGTATCCTAGATCAGGACTTCCCAACTCATTCATGCTTACGCCACCACCCTCCCCCCATGAAAATAAGCTCGCCCAAACCAAACAAAATAAAACATTGTAGAACTTACTGCACACAAACTCAAACTAAAAATTATTTACACAAACAACATATGATTGACGACAGGGCTGATAATCTTGTTCAGGGATTGAAAAACAGTAGAAAACCATAAAAGTATGGGTGCGCGCCTTTCCTAGATACAAGTCTATATTTTGATGTCTCACAAAACGTATATGTATTTGGATTCCTGAGAAAGTAATATCCATACGTCTAAGGCTCCGCGACGCCTCTGAGATCGTATACATCGTGTGGGTTTCTTGGCAGTCTTGGTTTTCGGCTTCTAGGAATTTTATTTGGACACCCATATTTCCATCTTTACAGCCTGGGTTTCGGCATCTAGGACCCAATTGACAACGCTGATTATCGAAATTGGTGCGAGAAACATTATCTTGAAGGTGATGATTGCTTGTGCAAAATTCGCATCAGGCTGTTGTTGAAATCGAAGGACTGTCAGACACATTTCAGTCAGTGCGCATCGTACTAAAACAGGGACCGTGAATATTGTTGTGGGCCTCACTTCCACCAACAATTAATTTTCCAATAACGCCCTGTTTGGGCTACAGCATTGACTTTGGAAATTAGTTTGAAATAAATTTGTTCAAGCTTAAATCGATTAATTTTGTTCCAAGGAGAAGTATACTAAATATCTGCCAAAATTTCGAATAATCTCACAATATCAAAAGAACAAAATGAACCCACAATATGTTTCGTATGAAAATACGCTGCCGCCAATATAATACCACCGTTACGTCGTTGGATAAATTTCATGTAGGCTTAAAAATCTTCCAAAAAAATTTGTCAAGAATTGACAACTCTGCCTTAAATGTTTACAAAATATCAAACAGCTGTTGATAATATTCATCAGCTGATAGTGTTTTGTTTGCTGGAACAGAGGACGAAGCCGACATTATTCATGACGCCGGCAATTTCTTCCGAATAATTTTTTTCCAATTGGAAATTTGCAACGTTATTTAAGTACATATATTTCTAATAATTAGTTAATCATCCAAGTTAGTGTTAGTTTTCGCCTGAGAGCTGGTGAAAAATTTTAAAATGTTCGTTCATTTGCCAAGCAATTCGACTAATCGGTCAGGTAAATCGTACAATTACAGCCTGTTTCTGCTAAACAAACTTATTTACGATGAACGACGTTTTTGTATATTAAATAACCTCATTAATTTCTCTAAAACACTTATAAACTGACAATAGAATTCTTGTAATCGATCGATTTGCGTCTACTGATATATTTGTTTGACTACTGCCAATTCCTTTTATAGAAATCCGATTTTTCTATGTCAGAGAATTCACTGATTACACGTATCGACAAACCACCAAAAAATACATTCCTTCATAACTGCACTTTTTTAATAAATTCATTTTTATTTTGCTGCTCAATATTCCAATTAGACATGACGATCTCTGATTGTTTGAATCGCGACGGCGCCGGCCATAAACTGCAACGGCGGCTCGGCTTTTTGTTTCAGTCGGCTTCGCGCTCTTTGCTGGAATTCGTTTATTTGTTCTGAAGGCTCGAAAATAAATCAAAGTAGTTTGCGGACAACAAATGGCCGAGGAAATCGATGATAACGGTTTTTATCGTGAAGATTTTAGTGCGGAATCTGATTGGGAAGTATTTAATGCTCAACTGTGTGACCTTTTTCAAAAGTGGGAACTTTCCCGGACTGATGAATGGGGCGATGGTGGTCTCGATATCAACAAATGCAAGTGGCAAAAGGAAGAAGAAGAATTGTCTGTGTTGCAGAAACAAATAACGGTTCAATACTACAGGCTGGAAACTAACACGGATAATGTTAAAATGGACGAGGATAAACTTACACCACCCTTCCATGAAGATCTTATGTGTTTGGCCAATACTCTGGAGCCTCCTGCTTTGTTGGAGGACAAACCGAACGATGTCCACTATTTGGCCCGCATGTATGGGCTGCGTCGTTTTGTTGTCATACATCCCACCCAACTGCAGAAGCATTATCTTACCAAAACGTCGAAATTTAGTTTTTTCCTAAGCTCAATATCCGTGGTGTCGGCCGAAGTATGTTCCGCCGTTCCAATTTTTCTGCAGATTCATAATCCAAAATGGAACTTTTTTCTGGGCGTTGGTCTATCGGCCTACATGCGTACCAATTTCGATTCGGTGGCCTTGGAACAAGCCCCAAAGGAATACCTATACCTGTCGGGCCTGATAAAGATGTTTAAGCAGAAACTACCACGAAATTGTGATCAACCTGCTGTGGTTTCGGTGCGTCATACATATGAAATGGATCCCATCAAGCTGCGTATACCAATGTATGTACCCTTCAACATGACTCCCCTAGTGGATGAGATACGTTCAGTGATCACCGTATCACACTTCACTGCTCTACCACACGGTTATTTCCCGGTTTCCAATACGGTCACGTTTGGTGTGTTCACCTGGCCCGAATTGGTCGACAATATGTTCATAGACTCGGAACTGCAAACCCAATTCGTACCATCAAAAGCGCCTTGTGGCACACTTCATCAGGTGGTCCATGCCAATTCATATTTAACCGCTTGCTTGAAGGACTACTACAAATTGATAAATGCTACAAATGCACTTGAATCGTATGTGGGAGGCAATTTCCCTGGTGGATTATCGTCGGTGGAAGAGAATCCTCTGGATAAGTTGGCAAAAGTGGGAACACGTCGACAAAGTAAACTATATGTCGAAAAAAGTCAGGCCAAATTGTTTGGACCCATGAACGAACATGAATTGAATCAAATGTTATACTATCTATTTCCCGATATGGATCCAGTTATGACATTGTTTCCCTATGAGGTGGCCGGCATGAACAAGGTATAGTATAAAGTATATCATAGACATTTCGATGTAGAAAAGTAGAGCTCTGTTTTATTTTAGAATTATCTGTGTTATTTTACTGTCATCGATTGAGGTTTCTTATGGAAAGGTTAGCCTTAGTTTACTTTATTAAATTTCATTTTCATTACTCTATACACATACTATACAAACTCATTTTATAGATGACTTTATTTTGTCGATTGTCTGAATTCACATTTTTTGTATACAAAAGTTGGACTCTATTTTCTAAGTGGTTTATTTTTATATTGCTTCGATATGTTCCTTAATCACTGTTGATTTTAATTTATTTTTAGGTCGATCCTCATCGCATTAAATCGGCTGAGGCCGATTCCTTGGTGAATCGTTTAAGTTGTTTATTGGCCACTTGCTATGCACACTTCGGCTCAAAGAGTGGAATGGCACAAATGTATGCTTCGTTCGCCCGAGAACTACGATCACATTGGGACACTGGCATTCCTATACCGGGGTAAGTTTAAAGTTTTCACACTTAACATTCATACATTGTGACGCATTCAAATGTCGTGGCCTCCATTAAATTCGAATCAACAAGAAATCACCAATCATAAAACAATCAATAGAAAACGTATGCAGTTATTGTCACTGAATTATCCACGATATACATACACATATCCTCATACATTTTGAGACATTCATATGTCATGGTCTCCATTTAATACGAATCAACAGGAGTGCACCATTGAATTTTATTGTAACTCACTTATCCACGATATTGCTCTTCAAAGGGCACTATGCAATACTTGCCCCTCACCCACATATCATTCATACATTGTGACCCATTCATATTAAATGTCTCCTGTCATTGTCACTTATCCACGACATATCAGCTGATCTTCCAATAAATTTAAACCATTAGTCGAATGGTATCAAATTTATGATACGGCGATATCTCTGAATTTACCGATTGATAACAGGCGTCATTACAAACACAAAGTCGGAAACCTCGAAAGGTTCATAGTTTCCTTTTTTAAAAACTCTTATAACATATATACTTACCCCCGTATTCATAACAATTTAAAAAACCTGTGTTAAGAGAAATGTATGAAAATACAAATCCAATTTTTACACATTTTTGTAAACAAAGGTTTCTTTTACATTTTTATGAATACGAGGGATAAAATTCTTCTCTGTTCGGTAAGCGGTATTATCATGTTTCCAAAATTATTTTTTTGAATTTTAACAAAAACTCGAATACTTATTGGGAATTATAGAATACGATCTTGCTGTCCATGTTGTAAGATTGTGGAATTCTACCTTTTTGTCTCCAAAACTTTTCGTCGTCGTCACAGTATTTCCAGCAATGATCATGTGTAATATTTGTATGATCATGTTAACTGGTGTATTTACATTTCGTTGCTTAACAGGCAATACTTTTCAAATCAGTATTTAAAAACAGTTTCTTACGAATAATATTAATTAACAAGAGATTGACTTAATTTGGTCCTTCCGGCAATTTATGGCAATTGCCATTTTAGAGTAGCGGCGAGACAATAAAACGTAGACGATGTGCGCTTTCCGTGGTAGTTGACGACCAACGTGCTTCTGGTTGGAGCGTTTGTACTCGTTCGACTGATGCACATTGTTTTACAATCCAAATCCACCGCGTGTTTTCTTGTCTTTATAATGACATGTCAACAAATTGTTTGTAACAAATATAGTTTGGTTGTATAAACTATTTGAAAAATATCGATTTTGAAAAGAAATTACTTTTGACCAACAGAACTTTTTGTAGTTAAGAGATGTAAAGGGGAAAGAGTTTCATATTTTTGCCGGATAACTTTTTTTTTTCAAATTTGTGAGTTTCAAAACGGAAATAAATTTCTTTTTTTCCCTTAACTTTTTTTTAAAAAGAACACAGCTGAACGATTTTAACATTAACCCCCGTATTTATAAAAATTTGAAAGAACTTCATTAAGAAAAATGGATGAAAGTGCAAAATAATTTTCACATACTATTCTTAACAAAGCTTTTTTAAATTTTGTATGAATACGGGGGTTGGATTTTAATTTATTAAGAAAGTTCATTTCTCCCAATGCCAAATTGTATACCAATCGCTATGGCTGAAATATTCCCGTTTCGATGAATTTACGGGAAAAATTTTGTAACATTTAGCCTGTGATATCTTAGTTGTAATACTTACCCCATAACCCTTAAAAATGGAAAACACAATTGCCCCCAAAATAAAATTAACAAAAATATTTATGCAGTTTATTTGTCAAAAGAAAGTTTGTTGGCTTGGTTTCTTACATTTTCATTCTTAACTTATTTGCGACGCTTTAACTTCTGTACATCTTAACATTCGAAATTGACTGACGTCTGAGGACTGTCATCTGTCTCTAAATCTAGAAAACATTTCTAAAAAAAACATTGTCATAAAATCCAAATATTAATTATTAATTGTATATGGATTAGTTTGAATGCAACAACAAATTTATTTAGAGTAATTCACAGAAATGAAACGAAATTGTTGTTTTATGATGTGTGAATGTGTGCAGCTAAAATGTGCATTTGGGGGTTTCTTGTTACATGTGTGTCTCCTCTTATTAACGTAATATATCATTCTATATTGTTATATTAATATTATTTATTTATACATTGTATTTGTATATGCTGTCGCAACTGTTCACTTGTTGAATTTGTGAACTTTTGTTGTATAAGTTAAAATGTTTGAATTATTTAAATATTTTACTAATTTAAATATTTTATTTTTAATTTAGTTCGGGGTATATTGTTTGTTTTTGTTGTTGCTTTGATACAGTGCATGATGGTGTTAATATTAAGGCAGTTTATTATCATCATTTTACCTAATTGTTTTTGTTTTAATCGGTATTTTATATGTACATATATTTTTATTTATTTATGTGATTTTCGTTTTTATTTGTTACATACATACAGATGTGGGGATTTATTTTCAATTGCAATCCATTGAGAAATTAAATTATGACGTATTGTTTTATATTTGATTTCCACCATATTGAACATTTAATGTGATGACTTTCATCGGGAATTCAAGTTCCGTATTTTTTGTGCAAATAAATTACGATGTGTGGCAAATTTAGTAAGAAATATAACTAAAATCTGTCGTTAGGTTTTGTAAAAAGGAGGAAAATTCCTTTCAAAGATGGGCTTTTGAAGTTTTTATTCTCAAAAACCTTTCCTTTTCCTTTGTGTGTAGGAATAAGAGGGCGGCTTAACATGTTTAATTTTATTGGAGTAGTGACTCATTGTAGTAAAGTTGGTCGTTATAATATACTGCAATTTCATACTATTATTAATTATTTATATATTTAAATAAATATCAATTGTTGTATTATATAAATTGTTCAAATTGTTAACCGTATTAGGCCTTATAGGCTTGGTTACAGCTTGATGTTAAGAAATTGAAAATTGAAATTGATGTTCTTTCTCTGATACGAATCTGAGTTTGTTGTGTGATATTCGGACATACTACCGCTCAAATCACGGCCGCCCACTTTTGTCAAAGAGTGGCACGGAAATTGTGCTATTCTTTACAGTACCAAGTCCGTTGAACTCTTCGGCTCGCATCTACTCGTGAATGGCAGAACGTCTCCGATTAGTAACGAATTACAAATGGATCGACAAGAGCATCATTTCTATAAATCAACGAGCATTTAATTGTGTATTTTTAAATACAATTTTGAGCTCGTAAGCAAAATTCCATTAAAATATGGTTTTTTTATATCCTCCCTGCCTCGGATTCTACAGGAAGAATAACTTAAAAATAGCTCAAATGAAACTGATGATCGTATGTACGAGATGACACCAAACACACATAGAGAGGTACAAAAACTAAATAATTTTTTGAGTGTAAATTATTTGTAACTACTTTTTTTTATTCTTTTGTAGCGTGTGTTTGGGTAGAACACCAAGAATAGTAGCGGCCGTTACCACCTCCCTCCCATTGTGGCGCCGACGACTTTACGAGTAAGAGAGCACAATGTATGCAATGTAAAACATCTCTAGAATACTGAAACGCACATAGAGAATCCAAATGAAAATCAATTGAACGTTCATCCTCAAATGAAAGGAAAATCGCAAATCTATTGTGCACTAATAAGCATATGTACTTATTGTCAGGGTTTTAATCAAATTCGGACTCGTGCACACGGGAACCTCGATGACTAAAACATGGTTTTCCAATAAGCATGGCTTAGATATATTTAAATGCACTCTGATCTTACATTTTTGCGGGCACATTTCTAGATCTCTTCATATCAGTTTTTTAGGAGGGTTTGGAACATCGCGAATGCAAAGAAGGAATAATTTCCAGATTGGTGTCAATGATACAATTATATGTTTCATATATGTTTTAATGTACTCAGATCTTACATTATTCATGTACTCAGATCAGTATTTCGGATATATTTCATGTTCTTTTCATCTTAATTAATGGGAAGACTGGACTATAATATTCATCAGATTTCTGGGATTCGTTGAAATCCCAAGTCATTTGGAGACCCTATGCCCTTCTGGGTTATTATGACTATTTGAATGATTTATAGTAAATCACCTTCGAGATTATACCGATGGACTCAGCCATTTAGTGGACCAATACTATGTAACTCGTCTCCAATATCAAATCTCTTTGAATATCTACCACTATCGGAATATTTAGTCGCACCATTCACTACATTCCAATAGTGACAGCAATGAAAAGTTGTTGTCCTTAACTTTTTCTAATAATTTAATTTTTACATAAAGAACAAACGGGGAGCTCCCTGCGCTATTGGCCGCGGAAAATATTTTTAACATCCAAATTTTGGCTTTCGTTGAAAGTCGATATTCCACATACAATCCCTTTTTATGATCGACTATGAATGTCTGAAAATTGGCTGAATTTGGATTAATCGTCTCTTATTTATATAGTTTCCACCGTAAATACTCTTTGGACAAACGTTCAGGCATGAGTATTCGGTCTGGATGTACTAGATTGTCAGTAGTTCCGTACTCATCCATCAGACCTCTGTCAATTATTTGCCAATTTTTTTTTGTATTATATAGATTTGCTGTCTGAAAAATACAATCCAAGACTAAACTGAGTTTCGTATTGGAAAAATTCGGAGCGGATTTAAATTCAAATCAGATACAACTCCCATACAAATGTACGTAATATGTACGTATTTCCATGCATTAAGGAATTCGCGGGAATCTTATCTCAAATCAGTGAGATATACACGACAGACATTGTTCTCACTGATCGACTGTTTAATGTCCACACTTAAGGGGCAAACATTTCTCTCGAGGTGTCTCATATGGCCTTTAAAAATGAATCTTTTACTCATAAAAGAAATCGCTATTGAAAAATACGAAAAAAAAATCTTAAATTGAAAAATTTTATGTATTCTTTTCCGGATTTCTCGCACATTCATTTAATGTTTAAATAACAAACGATATAGCTCAACTCGCAACATTTTTAAAATTAGTCCATGTAATAGTTTTGAACTTGTTCAAGTGTTCTGCTTGCCAATTTCATAGTAGATCCAGTGGAATTTGAACGTTTTGTTTCATCCTCCAGCGCCATGAAATATTGATGTGTCGCAATATAAATATGGTCGACTACGGTTAACTGAAAAGGGAGTCAATTCGTTTTGGTTATGCGGGTTTTTTCCAAAAAGCGCAATTCGGATAAGTAAACTGTGTTTGGGTTAAACGATCTCAGTGAAATGAACAATTTCCCCTTTTTTCCTAATCAAATTTTGACGAATTTGTGAGATTTCCTAGAAATAATTTAGCTTACTTAGACAGTTAATTTCGCAGTATTTCGTAAAACTATAAAAACCAGATCACGCATTTTTTCCGAAACATTCATTTATGTGAGATATTTATTTATGCGGAGATGTAGTTGATGGAGGTGAATTGTTTGAATCGAACACAACAAATGATTATTGTGATTGTGATGGTTGTATGGAATTGTAGTTGGTCGATATCGACCCAGAGGAAAAAGTTTTCCTTTAAGGATTTAAGTAACGTTAGTGTTAGAGAATTAACCGCAGTGTATGTTGGGGACGGCCGTGGTGCGGTAGGTAGTGTGTGCGACTATTACACAAGTAAAGCCAGATTCAAAACCGGGTGAGACCATCAAACATTTTTCAGCTCGTAAATGCTGGCGACTTTACGAGTAAGAGAGTAATCTGAAAGCCATGTAAAACTTCTCTTAAAAAGCATTAGCCGTTCGGAGCCGGCTTTAGTAGGTCCCGGTTATTGAATATACAAATTATATCGTACACAGCTCACTGATTCGAGAAAAATCAAGGGAAATAAGTAAGTTACATTGGGGATGTGATTATACGACCTACAAAAATAAGGTTTGAAACCATTCGACATCACTCTGTGATGTCAAAGCACCTACTGTGACTTATTCCTTGCGGAGGTTATGCAATTTTCCACAAAGACGAACTAAATAATTTTTTTAATAACAAGTATTTCCAATTGTTACGTTTTTCTTCAAGACCGAGTTATAACCCGCCAGTTATTCGATATCGATGTTTTCTTTTTAAATTCTTTTTTCCCCATTATTTTTATTTTAACCATAACCAAATACAGAATTACAATTGAACGTATTCTCTTTTGTTGCTCTCAATTAATAATAAATATTACATATTTTTTTTCTGCTATGTTTTACCATTTTTGTTTTTGTAATTTTAATTAATTGCTCCCTTTGACTAAATATATTATTTTACATGTGTTGCTAGAATTAAAATATTGTGTTTAACACTTACACGGTAATAGTTTAGCTATATGATCTACATTACGGTCTGATACGAGACTGATACTAATCTAGAATTCTATATCTAAAGGTATATATATTTTATAACTAATTTAATTCTATAACTAATTTAACTCTAAGTACATATGTAGATTGTTGTTTTTTTTGTTTTTTTTTTTTGTTTTCTATATCTAAAGTTTGCATTTAATATCGATGACAATCATAAAATGTTGCTACGTTTGGCGAAGGTTGTTGTTGTTCTTTCGATTTTCTTTCTAGAGAGACAATTTTGTTCATGTCACGATATTAAATATTGTTAACTGTCAACTGTGTTTGCTTTATCAATTGTTTATAATCATCATTTTCACATGTGAATGGTTCACTATATGTTTATGTACAATGTACATAAGTTTATAAAATTCTTTTATATGGCATGTTGTGTGGGGTTCGGATTTTTCACATACTCATATATACGTTTATAGTTCATTATTTCAAGTATGTTCTTGTTTGGGGGGAATAATTTACAATGAAACCTCTGGTTTACTCTCTCTAAGAAATGAGTGCTGGTGTTGTGCCTTAAACGCTGTTTTTTTGCTTTTTTTTTTTTGAGCCACTAGAGAATAATGATTTCATGTTGGTCGTAGCTTAAAATGTAATAAACCCACCTCATGTATTAAAACTTAAAACTACTTTCTACATAACTAGTTATCTTTCCTATACTACTTATTTATGATACTTACTATGAGCGTATATATTAAAAAAAGCGTTTTTTTATTTTTGAAAAATCTTCCCCGCCTGTCTGGAGATTTATGACTTTAGTTTGGGGTAGACTTTCTTGGGGTGTTCCATCTTTTTCGTCTTTTCGTGTGTTCTATGGAACAAGATAGATATTAGCAAGCAGTGTTGAATATTCGTTCATGCATTTTTAGTTTTATTTATATCCTACGCATGTAAACATTACTTCCGTTTCCCTGTTTGGTTTGCCATATCCTGCGTATGCTGATGAGGATTCTTGATGAACGTTGCACGTTGCGTTTGTGTTCAGTGTAATGCATGCTGACGAAGGTGGAGTGTGGATTAAATAAAATATTAAAAGTAATAAAAAAAAAACAAATAATAGAAATCAAAATTAAAAAAATTAAAAAATCGGAGGGCAAAAATAAAAAATATAAAATTGTATTTCAAATTGTGACAAAAAAAAAAATTATATTAAACCCCATATTCATAAAATTTTTAAAAAAAACACTTTGTTAAGAAAAATGTATGAATACGGGTCTACGAATTAACTGGCTGTTTCCATAAAACAAATTTGTTCATTCGTTACAAATTTTCAAAATTGAAGGCGCAATAAATTGGATTCTTATCAGTATTGAGAGCTTATTTTTTTGGAATCGTGTTCCACTTGAAACCAATCTGAAAACCGGAATTGAATAAAGTCTGAAATGCATTTTATAACGCTTTGAATATTGACGTTAAATTGCAGTTAAATTTACAACTAAAACAAAACCATTTGAAATTAAATTGTGAAAAATTCAGAGTAACGGGTGTTTTTTTTTTTGCTCTCATCACGCTTGATCTGTGTCAAAGTAAAAAAAGGTTCAGTTTACCTTGCCATTTCATAAATCGATATAAAAAAAAAATTAGAAAGAGAATAAAAATTGAAATTAAGAAAATATTTCAATACATGAATTTTCATTTTAAATTGTGACAAAAAATATGTTTATTTTACACTCATATTCATAAAAATGTAAAATACCTTTGTTAAGGAAAAAGAGTGAAATATTTTTTTTTTGTATTTTCATACATTTTTCTTAACAACGATTTTTTAGACTTTTATGAATAAGATTTTAAATTTACAACTGAAAATTATATTGCAATAAACGTCTATTTTGATGGTTGTTCTAATATTGGCTCAATGGGTACATAAATAAACTCCATTAATCTCACGATTTGGTGAATTTTTTCGTGCAATTTTTTTTACGGGCCCATTTGAAGTCTCTCTTCTGCAATGGTTAAAAACAGGCCAAAAATTAAAAAAAAAAAAAAAAAAAATGTTACGTTGAGACATCAGATTGATAATGTATGAAAAAATGTTTCCAGTGCAGAATTTCCAATTGAAATTTTAAAAGTGGCAACGTCTTTCATCTGCGCGGTATAATTTCTGTATCCACTGATCGGCATAGATAGAAACAGTTTCAAAGAGATTCCGAAAGGGAACTGATGTTTTAGAGACAAATTAACATATTTTTTTCTACACTTTTTTCGCTGGCATTTTGCGATAATGTCAGATATTATACCTGGGACTGAACCTCAGTGTCTTTAGTGATTCACCGACTACCTTATATAACTCGCAGTATTCCAGCAAAATATTGCCATTTTAAATACTAACTTCCATTACCAAATAATGAAAACACATTACTCTTCGCATTATCACGAATTGTAAAATAATGACTTAAATGATATCGAATTCCCATTATCAATTCCATTTATTATTTTATAAAATTATTTGTATTTCTATCTCCCTCTCTCCGCTCTCTCTTACTTAAAGAGTACCTCAAAATTCATTGTTTGCTGGCCTGTAAATTAGAGACACAAATAGTATTATTAGAGAGTTTAAAAACGATCAATGTGTTCCAGACCTCCTCTGGAAACTGTCTAAATCCTGGAATCTATTTTCAATCGCTGATGTAAGCACATTTCGCTTACTCCCCGATCATATTGTCCTCGTCATATTGCGAGCTGCTTTGCGTTTTCCCTCCCATTGTTTAGAACGGGATATCATGTGGCTGCTGTGCGATATTTGTTTAACTTTTACAATAATTTTAAATTCTTTTATGTCTTTCTCCATTAGTTTTTGTTTTCATTTTGAAATTTTGTCTTGGGGTGTTCCCTCTGTGTGTGATGCGAACAAGTTTTCACTTCACGGAAGGGGAAAAGCATTTTAAATTTGACTTCTCAGCGTTGGCTGAAATGCAAAAGGGTTGTAACTGCCATAGGTTTCACAATCGCAGATAAGGGGCATAGCAAGAGTTCATAGGGGAAACAATCGGGCATAGCAAGAGTTCATAGGGAAAACAATCGGTCCGTTAATAGATTTTCTTTAGTTGCAGTAGCTCGACTACCAAAGATTTCCATAACAAATATTACACGTACAAAAAAGAAAAAACAGAAATTCCAGATTTTTTGCAAATAAAATATAGATTTTTTTTGTTGAACAACCCAGCAAAGCTTGAGTAATGACATCTTCTTCTAACATGCATTGCCTTATAGTGATAACTCATTACCTTTTGTATTAGTTGGCAACATAAAGTAATGAATTACGGATGACAGCACAAAATCGAAATTGAATCTCTTTCCCTTTTTAAAATGTTTTTTTCTATTTGAACTTTTTGAACTAGTAACACATTACATTTTACATTATCTTGTAGCATAATGTAATGACTTACTGATGTTAGCTTTGAATTCATCCCAACGAATTATCTCCAAAGACTTTTTAATTTGTTCAGTTCTCTTGCTCTTTCTCATTTGAAACGGTTTATTTATTTTGAACTGATGACTCACTACATTTTGTATTACTTTGCAACAAAAAGTAATGAATTACTGGTGACAGCTCAAAATCAAAACTGAAATCATTCACAGAACAATCTCGAACTACTTTCTAATTTTTCTATTCTCATGCGCATTTAATTTTGTTTTTTGAACTAATAACTCATTACATTTTGCATTATTATTACAAGATAAAGTAATGACTTAGTGAATCAAAAGAATAGCCTTCCAATATTTGTTATTTTGAAAATTTTTCTGTCGAAGTAAAATAAAATGCCTAGGGATCTATTAAAGGCCAAATTACACATAATAGGTGAACGTCGTGCAGTGACTAGTACAGGGTTCTCCAACAAAAGGTGTTATTTTGGTATTCAAAGAAAAATTACATTTTTTGAGATAAATGATCGGATGTTTGTTTCATAATAAATAGGAAGGTCTGCCGTTAATAATGAAAAACAGCAGAAGCCAAAATGGCCACCACGACCACGCTTACAGGACCATATCCTTTTATGAAATTTGCCATAACCAAATCGCAAAGGGGTTGCCCTTTGTCCTCGATAGTCTCACGAATTCCATCTTTGAGGTCTTGAATCGACTCTGGGCTGTTGGCGTAGACCTTATCTTTCACGTGGCCCCAAAGGAAGAAGTCGCAAGGTGTTAAATCACAAGATTTCGGTGGCCAATTGTGATCACCTCTTCGAGAGATAACATGGCCCGGAAATTTTTTAGTTTTGCGAACTGTGACTGCAAGATTTTCACCATTTCTGTAGTGAGTTTTAATAATTTCAATGCGTTGTTGAAGCGTGTATCGTTCCATTTTTAGTAATCGCGTAGTTACTACTTGACAAAGGTTAAAAAAATAAAAGCGCCAAAAGTGACAGCTACCGAAATACCGGGAGATTCAAAATAACATTTCTTGTTGGAGAACCGTGTATGTATGAGTGCGATTCTCCCCAGAGATGATTTTTTTATGTTATTCTCATAATTTTCTATCACGCCTTCTTTCAATATCCGCATCCTCACATTTGATTTTTTTTTGCTTTTGTTGCAATTGTCATTAAACTAATAAATTCATAAGGTGTTTTTTCTGTTTTTTCTTTTTGTTAGTTAGCCCCGTTGGCATTTCAGCTAACCTATTGAACACTATCATGCATTCCCTTGCTATTTTGCTTCCCCCTTTTTTTTTTTTTGGAAACTTTAGAGCAATTATTTCGCAAAAATTATTCTTTTTGCACATCCATAAACGCGTTATAAAAACTATTCTTCCAACAAAACCGCAAAGCGTTTAATTTCTCTCGCTGCTCATCACGTTTTTTTACGAACACACAGGAAAAACTCTGAAAAAAAAATGGAAATTTATTGTGAGTGATGACGACGACGACGGAAACAGAAACGGAAACTTTTGTTTTTAGTTTTCCAAACACAGACACACATTTTTCTTGGTCTCATGGACAACTTTATGGCGAATGTATTCAAGTGTGAGTGTATGTGAATGAGTGTCCTTTCCAAATTGTTTTCTAAATTGCACAACATTAATTTCTATAAAACGCTCAGCGGAAAAATAAAACCAAAAAAATAGAAAAATAAAATAGAAAAATAGAACAAACCGGAAGCAAAGACAAAACAGTAAAAAAAAAAGTACATGCTCCAGCTTGGTGAAGTTTTAATGGTTGCGATATGAGAATGTACGAAAGTTCGCGCCTAATTGATACTTATGATTGTGGCAAATGTAACATTCGCTTACGGAATGTTTTAGTGAGCGGATAGTTGGCCAGATTTGGCCCTTGGCCACCACAAATGTTGGAGAATTGCAAGTAAATTAAAAGTAATTTGCTAGATAACTACAAATTGCAATAGGGTTTGCTAGCTATACAATAGTTTGTGGGTTGATATAAACAATGGAACTAGGCAAAAACTTTCCAATGACGATAACCTACAAACATGTGTTACCTAAGAACGTATTAAAACAAATGAGAATTACTTATAATTTGTGTTATCGACCAATGACAATTCATTACCCTTTGCATTATTATGTAACATAAAATAATGCCTTCTATTAGCGTAAATGCCAATCGCCAAAGACGTTATTCTTCACTAAGTTTTCTCTCTCTCTCTTTATTTAACTTTCTTGTATTTATATTTTTCCCTAACTGTATTTTGTGTCATCTCATTACCCTTTGCCTTACTATGCTTCACCAAATAATGACTTACTTGTAACAGCTGCAGTATGTGATCAACTGCCTCAAAATACCAATAGCCAGGTTCTCTGTCTCACTCTCTCTCATTTTTGTAATAAATATAAGATTGTTTTAATTCTGGCCACCTAATCCGCTTAATTAGTCCTGGGAATGTCCCAGGTGTTTTGTGGGTTTGAAGCGGTCAGTTTCTTGTGATCGTATGTGATGCCGTCCCTGTAAGGGGGGTATGTCCTTAGTTCAAATTTCTCTTTCTCTACATCCTCTGGGCTTTGAGGAGACCATTAATGTCAGAATATTAAATTGACAACGTCTGTTAACTTTACATGTATTCCTTCTGGAGACATTAGAATCTCAGAGTCGGTGGAACCTATGGCAATTTTGCATTTACCTATAGGAAATATTGTAAACGTTTCAAGGGTTTTAAAATTTATCACTAGTGCTTCTTATGGCATCGCTGTTTGGGTGGATAAATGAGCTCTCTGCGATCGTTAGAAAAAATATTTCTTACAACATGAAGTTTTTTGTTTTAAAAGAATGAAACAATAAAAGTGAATACCCGACATTGGACATATACAGGGTTCTCCAACAAGAGGTGTTATTTTAAATCACCCGCTATTTCGGTAGTTGTCACTTTTGAAGCTTTTATTTTTTTAACCTTTGACAAGTAGAAACTACGCCGTTACTAAAAATGGAACGATACACGCTTCAACAACGCATTGAAATTGTTAAAATTCACTACAAAAATTGTGAAAATCTTGCAGTCACAGTTCGCAAAACTAAAAAGTTTCCGGACCGTGTTATCTCTCGAACAGGTGATCACAATTGGCCACCGAAATCATGTGATTTAACACCTTGCGACTTCTTCCTTTGGGGCCACGTGAAAGATATGGTCTACGCCAACAGCCGAGCGTCGATTCAAGACCTCAAAGATGGAATTCGTGAGGCTATCGAGGACATAGGGCAGCCACATTATTATTTGATTATGAAAAATTTCAGGATATGGTCCTGTAAGCGTGGTCGTGGTGGCCATTTGCTTGGATGTTGTCCCATTTTATTATGAAACTAGTAAGTTGTAATGCGCCTATGGCGCCCGTTGAAATATGGAAAAAAAATTTTGTAGAAAAAAAAAAAATTTTGTGAAAAAAAAAATTTAGTTTAAAAAAAAAATTTTGTTGAAAAAAAAATTTTTTCTTGAAAACAAAAATTTTTATTAAAAAAAAAATTTTTGTTGAAAAAAAAATTTTTGTTGAAAAAAAAAATTTTTGTGGAAAAAAAAAATTTTGTTGAAAAAAAAAAAAATTGTAAAAAAAATTTTGTAAAAAAAAAAATTTTGTTGAAAAAAAAATTTTTGTAAAAAAAAAATTTTTGTAAAAAAAAAAATTGTAAAAAAAAATTTTAGAAAAAAAAAATTTTGGTAAAAAAATAATTTGGGGAAAACACTATTTCTGTACAAAAAAAATATTATTTTTTTTATTATTATTATTTATAGAAAATTATAGAATGCCTATTTAAATTCCTACGTACTGCGTGACAGAGTCAGTGAATCAGTGTCGAGGGTAAATATATATTAAGATAAACATCCGATCATTTATCTCAAAAACTGTAATTTTTCTTTGACACCTCTTGTTGGAGAACCCTCTATATTAAGTCCTTCTGATTTCCTTTGACAAGAATTTTCAAAATCATGTTACATCTTAGTTTATATCGAGTCTCTCTTTTTTTTCTCTTCAGTTTACCTCAGTGTAAAGTGTGGTGTGGAAATTCAAAATGTATCAAAATCGCAAGTATTTAAATTTTTGAAAAACAACTGGATCAAGTTAGGGTCTAGGGGACGGTCTTGGTTCGCAGACTCACTTAGACTCTGTAGTCCAGAGAAACTAGTAAAAAGACAATGTCTAGTTGCCAGCAAGGAACCGGATCGGCCAACACCAATAACTTGCAGATCGTTTAGGTCCCTTAAAAATATGAGCCGAGTGTTGAGTTTTACTACATGCCTTCTGTTTGCCAAGGCAAGTGCAGAGAACGTGTTTTATTGACTCATCCACTTCCTCCACTTCATCTCCATACTGGCAGTTTGTAGTTTAATTACACACAGCATTCAGTCTGAGAAGTCCCTTAGAATCTCAAATTGTCCATACTACTGTGGACTCTGAAATATTACAAGACTTGATTGTGACCGATTGTCATTTAGAAAAGCCAGTTTTATTTTTGAAATCTACCGCTTCAACTTGTTTACAAGAAAATGTTGTCGTTCCTCAAAATGAATCAAAATCTGTAGTTTTTAATTTTTTTTTTTTTTTTAAGGTCAACACTCTTTGGTGCCCCCTTAAATGCAATGCATTGTGTTAGCAGAAGGTATCTAGGGTATCGGAAGGAGAAAAGAGGGAGTAGTGTTTGTTGGCATTTGTTTTGAATTTCTGAATGTCACAACTGGCAGGAAACATATTTTCTGGAACATTATTCCACATACTAAAGAACGAATTCTCTTCAATGATCGGATGAGAACAGATGTGCTTCAGGGGCTTAAATATGTTACCGCCTTAGGGCCAATTAATGAGTCGAATTTAAACTTCAAATTCATTATTTCCATCAAAGTTTAAACGCAGTTTAATCGTCCATTATTGGGCGTTTAAACCACAGTTTTATGGCCACATGATTGGGACAGCACTCAACGAAAGATGAAGAAGAATCAATACCTTTTTGTTTCAGCTGCGTAATTTTGTTTCCCACCACCAACAGTTCCATACAGGTGTCTTTTGCCCGTGCCAAAGTTCATTTAGCAGAGTATTTTTTTCTCATTTTTTTTTTTTTTTTTAAATCTTGTGTGATCACAATCCATCACAAACGTTTGACATACTTTTAATTATTCACCGCAAAACATATGTTTTCTGAAAAAAATTTTTAGTGTTGCCACATCAACAGCCGAAAGTGTGGATTGTATGGATTGACCACTCAAAAACGTATTTGAAGTTTAAACTAATTTTTATTGGAAACTGACATAATAGTGGTTTAACTACGATCTCATTTATTAACCCTTAAAGATCAAAGTCTCTAAAGGTTGGTTTTTTCTCCCACCGGGAAGGATTTTAAATTATGATCCATGTTGCTAAAGGCCCATTTCCTTAATACTCTTGTTAATTCTCCACAATGTTCCATTCACCCTTCTGACTTACTTATTCCCCTTGACATTCCATGAAGGAAGAGACGGGGAACATCTCCTCCCTACAGCCCTTGTATATTTGAATTGTGCAAAGCCGAGCATGTTAATGATTTTTAAAGGGTTGTTTATTCTCCTACCGTGGGATTATTTGGTAATGTTGATCCTTGTAACTAAAGTGTCACCATATCATATTTCCCTACTACTTTCGTTTGATCGGCTTCAGTCTTGGCTTCCTTGGGGGACATGTATACATTACTGTTCAAAATGATAGCAATACGTAAAATAAAACAAACTGAAGTTATTGTAAAAATAAAGAAATTCTTAATTTATTAATCAGAATACTACATTGCAAATTAAATGAAAACAAACTAATTTTCTCATACAAAAAGACAAAACAAAATGGAAAAATATTCAAAATAATAAACAAAAAAAATTAGCAAACTCAAATAGAAACAAAATGAATAGAACCTGGTTAACAGACACAACGTGAACGTCGTCATGCTGTGTGTTTTGTGGAAAAGTGTGTAGTATGTTTTTTTTTTTTTTTTTTTTGTACAAATCAGTTAAAATTGCACCATTTCTTAGACGATTAATTGTGGGATGATTTGAAGTTTTTGTGTTGTTGTTCTTCTTCTTCTTTTAATAACTAATATTGCATATAGTTGCCTTAGGTAGATAGATTAGTTAGAATATATTTAATGACTTATGTTTACAAAAAAAAAAAAACGGGACAGAACAGAAAAGTTGTTAAATTTTCAAAGACATAAACGATAAATTGGAAAGAAAAAATTGTCCAAATGATTTCGAGCAGTTTGAACTGTTTTGTTTGTCTCCACCACCATAAGGTGTTGCGTATGAGGCTGCTCGAAATCATTTGAAGTTTAGTTATAAATAAACAAACAAAAAAAAAAAAAAAACGCGTATATATTGAATTCGTTGTTCAAATGTTGGTAAATGTGAAATTTTTGAATTTCTAATCAAGGGAAACACTTTTCGATACTCACTACGAACATAAACGTTACAGCTCATTAATTTGTGCTGCTATAATTATCATCACTACTGTTCGTCGCCGAAGAATTTCAATTGGAAGTAGAAGTAGTTGTAGTTGTAGTTGTAGGCTCCTTAATAGACTTAGTGTTACTAATGTTATTGCTATTGATATTATTGCTAAAATTATTAGTATTATTATTAGAATTAATCGTTGAATTGTTTATTTGTTGCTGATGTTGTTGTTGTTGGTATATGGGCTGTGTTTGATAGACCCCACTGCCCGGCGGCGTTAAGGTGAATATAAATGTATTCGCCTCACTTAATCCACAAATCGAACCAGAAGAAGACGACGACGAGGAGGAGGGACATGTGGATGGTGTGGTGCTGTTGTTGGTGGTGGAGGAGGCTGGTGTAGTCGGTGTGGCCGTTGTAGATTTCGATTTCCGTTTTGGTTGATGATGCACAATTTCCTGACGTTCATACTCATTGAAATAGTTTTCGACAACAATGCCGTTATGTTCGTACTCCTCGGGTATGGTGTTGTTAGATTTGCAAGTTTGGTGTATATTCTGCGGTCGGGGCACCACATCGGGCGGTGACGTACAACGGGGATATGATGAGTTGTTTGGCTGGAGATTATTGCGTCTTATGCGTTCATAATGGTTTTGTGTTAAATGATATGGCTGCTGGAGTTGTGGTTGTTGTTGGTGATGATGGTTATGTTGTTGTTGTTGTTGCCTAATCAAATCATACGCCTGACCGCCAATACCAACGGGAACAGAGACAGCGGGCGCAGTCTCACCTCCAGCTCCACCACGACGGCGATGGCGCTGATGATGCTGTTGTTGCTGCTGCTGCCTCTGCGACTGCTGCTGTTGATTGTGGCGATTAGGCGTAACGTACTGTCAGAAAATCTCATCTAAATTTAATACAACATCGAAATATCAGGAAAGCATAACCCGCCCTCATAATGGCACTAAACCATTGCGTGTAGTTGGATTTCTAGCCATATATATATCCATATCATGATCGGTCCAATTGTCCGACGTATCGCAATAGTTGTTTAGGGTGTGTGTCGAACCAGCCGTTGAGTATCTGAAAAATACCAGTTTATGCAATTAGTAGTTTATAAATGTTCGGCGAAAAGAAACATGACATTTAGATTAATTTTGTTAGAAAGAAAAACTAAGCAAACTAAGACAAAAAAGGAGCAAATAAAGTTGAACCGAAAACTGATCGCCCTTAGAAGGAGGAAGTACATACGTAAAAGAAAAGGGTTAGGTAAGGAGTAACCAAATAAATGAAGACATTTTGAGTACTGCAAGATTTTTACCACAGAACAAAAAGAACAAAGGCGTGAATATTCTATAAAACTGTGAACATCCCTTATAGGACATGGGTGTTATACGATTAAAACATAGGACTAAGACTACTTTTTAAAGAAGCTTTGTATGGGTTTTGTAACTTGTAATTTTCGAGGTGAAAATCACATATCATTTTCAACATGCGCTTTCAGCCATACACACAAATATTAACCCCCAAACCCGCAAGACTGCCCACTTCATAATTGTTTGTACATAAAACAGGTTGCAAGGATTTTCCAGTATTTCTGTTTGGCCGATTGGAAGGTTTATTACCCTGAAACTATTGTTCTGTTCTGTCAAATGGAGACAAATGATGGGTTCACCCAGTCTAGGCAGCCACATGAATAAAATCGGGCAAAAATGCACTTTAACGGACGTAAGGCCCTAAAAAAAGGTGACAAAATCACCCAGAAATCACGAAAATCGATATTAGAAGGGGGAAATGCTACGAGGGGACCCTCCAAAAACACATTTTTTTTTTCTTTAAAAAAAATTTGAAATATGAAAAAAAAATAATTATATCAGGTTTTTGTTGTTGTCAAATGGAGACACATGATGGGTTAACTCAGTCGAGGCAGCCACATAAATAAAATCGGCCAAAAAAGCACTTTACCGGGCGTAAGACCCTCAAAAAAGGTGGCAATGTCACCTTCCTCAAAATCACCCAGAAATCTCGAAATCCGAGGGGCATTTAGGGACTCCCAGAAAATGGCCCCAAAAACTAAGGAATCAAGTGGTTACTCAAACTTCAGGAAATCGCATGAGGATGAAAAGCATAAACAAAAATGTGGGCGTGGCACTAGGTGGCCAGGGCCACTTCTTTAATTAGATTCGCCGCGTATTATATAAATATAGGTACTCAAACTTCATGAAGTCGGATAAGGATTACTAAAATGCAAAAAAAATTTTGTTTAAACAAATTATTTTGTTTGTTTAGAAAAAAAAATTTTTGTTCTAAAAATTGGAAAAAAAAATTTTATTTACAAAAAAATTGAAATATTAAAAAAATACATCTGAAATCAACCTAGAAACCTTCTGTCAAAAATAAAAAAAAATTTTGGTAAAAAAATTCTGCTTTGAAAAAAAAATTTTGTTTTGAAAAAAAAATTTTTTTTGTTTAAAAAATTTTTTTGTTTAAAAAAACTTTGTTTTGAAAAAAAAAATTTTTGTTTAAAAAATTTTGTATTGAAAGAAAAATTTTTTTTTAAAATTGGAAATACAACAAAAAAATTTTTATTTTAAAAAAATGCATCGAAACATCGACTGTCTAAAATAAAAAAAAAAAAAAAATTGTTTAAAAATGTCTAGTTAAAAAAAAAAATATTGTTGTTTAAAAATTTGTTTGTTTATTTTTTAATTTGTTTATTTTGTTTAAAATTTTTTTTTTTAAAAAAAAAATTGTTTAAAAAATTTTAAATACCACAAAAAAATTGGAAATATTAATAAAAAAATATTTTTTTTCTGCACAAACATCAATTTGTTTCTACTATGTCAAAAATAAAAAAAAAAAAATTTGTTTTGAAAAAAAATTTTTTTTTGTTTAAAAATATTTTGCTAAAAAATTTTTTTTTTTTTTACAAATTTTTTTGTTCTTGTAATTTTTTTTTCTTAAAACCATTTTTTTTGGTTTTAGAAAAAAAAATATTAATAATGGAAATAATAATAATTTTTTTTTTTTTTTTTGGGAACAAATGCCCTTTTGCAAGTTTTGTCCGTGCATCTGAAATATCGATTTGTTTCTATACAGTAATTGGAAGGCCGTGGTGTGGTAGGTAGTTCGTGCGACTATCACACAGAAGAACCCGAGTTCGAAACCGGGTAAGACCATCAAACATTTTTCAGCGGCTGTTTCCACCTTGTAAATGTTGGCGACTTTACGAGTAAGAGAACAATCTCTAAGCCATGTAAAACCGTAGACGGCTTTAAACAGTAGGTCCCGGTCAGTGAGTATACAAATTATGTTAAGGGAAATAAGTATGGAAGTAATTTGTATGTAATTACCTACCATTTGGGTTTTTTTTTTAATTTGAGGCCTGTTTTTTTGGATCTGTTCCCCTTCTAATATTTTCCTAATCAGTGGACAATTCTGAATGGGGGTGGCATTCTCAGTTTTTTTTTGTGGTAACGTACATTTCAGCCATGAAACCGTGTTACATAAATAATGAGAAAGTTTGTTCTGTGAAATAAACCAATTATATCCCACAAAATGGATTTTTGGATTTGGTTTTTAGTTTAAAAAAAGGTTTATTTGGACCCTTTGTTCTATAACATTTTTCTTTTTCGTTTGATTTATACAAATTCTTACTTACACGGAACTGTATTTGATGAAATGTTATTTTAATTCATAAAAAAAATAGAACACTTAAGGAGCATCACAATCTTAAATCTCGGATAAAATTAGAAAAACAAAAATACATTGTTTGGACTTCGCGTTCAGTAACCGTATCTACAAAAAATAAAATCAAAATCCATTATAGCATTAGAATTATATAAATTCGAAAAATTGTTCGTTGACTACAACCATAATGAAACCGTAGAACAAATGTCCCCTGTCCTTTCCATGACTTTAAATGGTTCATATGTAGAGAGCACTACAGTGATGGATACTCTAGAAGCTTTTCAAATAATCATAGGCAATGTTGAGAAAACTACGTCAACAAAATCTCCAAAACAATGAAATGCATGTGTATCAGTGATGAGAGTGTTGCAGATGGATGAGGGAGTTCATTGTTGAGACTAATTCCAAAATGTACACGATTATGAATAATAACAACAATAAAGGCCAATACTTTAGATTTATGTCTTAGTGTCAGGCTATTGCTCATAGATTTATGTTTATGGATAAGATAACTAAAATGGCAGATAATTTTTTTTGGTCTGTCCATTTCCAAATATTCAACTCATGAGAATTCTACTCGAATTGCTGGTATATCTCAATACTAACTGATCCTTCTGTGATTCCTTCTATACCTGTTGTCTATCATCCTCTAAATTTGCGATATGACAAACTTGTAATTGTTGTCAAACAATATTTTTTCTGAATATTACAAAACAAGAAATGCTAATTAAGGAACCACCACTGATATCGATTTCTTTCAGTGTATCCCAAAGTCTACTAAACAATTAATCAATTTAATAAACACTGTTCATATTCCCATTTTTAATGAATTAATTTATTAAATGATTTAATTATTTTTCTCTCTATGATCTAATACTTTACTTATTTAAGCTTTAGGTCTTGTTGTTTTGTATTAACTTAAATGTTTATTTTTTTCAATATTTCGTCTTTCGTTTATGTAGCAAACCATTTAATCGATTTAATTAATGTTTTGTTCATGTGACAAACTATTTGAGTTGAAAAGTAAACTGTGTCTGGACTTTCACTATAATTTTTAACTAACCCTATACAATATTTCGTTAATACGACAAAAATTTTGTTATTCAATTAATGTTTTGCTAAAATAACAAACACTTTTATTGATTTAATTGATTTTTTTATTAATGGCACAAATAATTTAAATGACTCTATTAACGTTCTTTTAATATCACCAACTGAATTAATTAAGTAAATTAATTTTTTGTTCATATAACAAACTATTTAACTGAATCAATTAGTCTTGTGTTAATATAACAAACAATTTAATTCTTTTTTATATTCAACTGATATTTTTTTTCGGTTAATTAATTTTGTTTTAGAAAATTTATTCATTTTACAAAAATTGCCATACAATTTTCCTTAAAGACAACAAGCAAAAAATATATTTTGATGAATGGAATATTTGTCCATTTTGTGTCCCAGAAAACCAACAACCTTTTCAAATATATTAAAGATAATTAAAGCCACCGCCACCGCTATCTTATTCCCAATGGAAAATCTTAATGATTCTCTGTTATTCTCTCTCCCTCTGTTCATGTTGCAATTCCATTTCATTGACATTGTTGCAGCGGCAACATGAGAAAATTGCGGCAAGACCAAGAGAAGTTATGACCATTTGTTTTTGTTTTGTTGTTCTGGTTGGAGTTAGTAATAAGTGCGCAACTACCGACGCCGAAGACGTACTTAATTGGATTAATTTGTTACTGCTGCATAGTTTAGCACAGTTTTATCTGTTATCTGTTAGTATGAGTAGTGAGTCTTCACATTCTGTTGAGTGTAGTATGAGTGAGTGAGGGGGAGAGGGAGGGATATTCGTGTACGATGTTAATGTAGTGTAACAATGTCAGCCTACTTACCGACTTCCAGGTCGATGATTGTGTATATGCGTGGTATTCAATTGATCGCGTGATCTAGAGCGCGGCCGCGAACGACGTGTGCTAGACGCTACGCTGGTGGGGCCGCCATGTATTGAGCCGGCATAGGAGGCACGTGACATTCTTTCGGAGGCAGCCGCCAGCGATTGGCGTGATTGTCGCAATTCGGGACGGGAATTGACTAAATTCGATGGAAAGGCGGTGCCCAAATAGCCGCGATGCGAATTATTTGAAAAGCTATGCTGCGATTGACCATCGGCAATGGATCTGCGGTATTTGGTAGATGTTGTACGGATATGTGTTTGTGTGTGGGGAGTGGTGGTGGGCGTGGTCGTGAATGTGTGGTTGTGGATTGGCATGATGATATTTTTCGTGGAGTTTGGCGTAATTGTATATATGTCGGGATGAGGTAAAAATCAAAATGAACATTTAATTAAAATAAATAATAAAAAATAATAACACAAAATGAACAATATCTTGTGTCTCTACTTCGCACAACATTCAACCGTAAAGCAATCCCTGCTATAAGGATATTGTGGATCATTTTCTTCTTTTTTTTTTTGATCAAAACTTACCTGGGTTTCGCCAATTTTCCGGGCATTCCCGAGAAATGGCTGCGCATATCGTCTTGATTGTCCATGGGATAGACACGAGGTCGCGGTATGGAACGACCGCTGTAGGCAGAGACTTGATCCCATTCCTAGCAAAACAAGATGAAAACGGATATTGAAATATATTTTCAAATTAACTAATTTATCTTTAACTAAATGACAATTTTGTAAACTATTGTTTTATTTAATGAAGTTAATTAATAGGGTTTAAATTCATCCTAAATCTGGATGTTCTTTATAAATACCTTGTGTAGATGGAAATCTTTTAAAGAATTTAGAATCGCTTAAGAAACTCTTGTTTAATTAATTTAATTAATTTAATTAATTTAATTAATTTAATTAATTTAATTAATTTAATTAATTTAATTAATTTAATTAATTTAATTAATTTAATTAATTTAATTAATTTAATTAATTTAATTAATTTAATTAATTTAATTAATTTAATTAATTTAATTAATTTAATTAATTTAATTAATTTAATTAATTTAATTAATTTAATTAATTTAATTAATTTAATTAATTTAATTAATTTAATTAATTTAATTAATTTAATTAATTTAATTAATTTAATTAATTTAATTAATTTAATTAATTTAATTAATTTAATTAATTTAATTAATTTAATTAATTTAATTAATTTAATTAATTTAATTAATTTAATTAATTTAATTAATTTAATTAATTTAATTAATTTAATTAATTTAATTAATTTAATTAATTTAATTAATTTAATTAATTTAATTAATTTAATTAATTTAATTAATTTAATTAATTTAATTAATTTAATTAATTTAATTAATTTAATTAATTTAATTAATTTAATTAATTTAATTAATTTAATTAATTTAATTAATTTAATTAATTTAATTAATTTAATTAATTTAATTAATTTAATTAATTTAATTAATTTAATTAATTTAATTAATTTAATTAATTTAATTAATTTAATTAATTTAATTAATTTAATTAATTTAATTCATTTAATTAATTTAATTAATTTAATTAATTTAATTAATTTAATTAATTTAATTATTTTAATTAATTTAATTAATTTAATTAATTTAATTAATTTAATTAATTTAATTAATTTAATTAATTTTATTAATTTTTTAATTTTATTAATTTTATTAATTTAATTAATTTAATTAATTTTATTAATTTTATTAATTTTATTAATTTTATTAATTTTATTAATTTTATTAATTTTATTAATTTTATTAATTTTATTAATTTTATTAATTTTATTAATTTTATTAATTGAATTAATTAATTAGTTTAATTTTATTAATTTTACTAATTTTATTAATTTTTATTAATTTTATTAATTTTATTAATTTTATTAATTTTATTAATTTTATTAATTTTATTAATTTTATTAATTTTATTAATTTTATTAATTTTATTAATTTTATTAATTTTATTAATTTTATTAATTTTATTAATTTTATTAATTTTATTAATTTTATTAATTTTATTAATTTTATTAATATTATTAATTTTATTAATTTTATTAATTTTATTAATTTTATTAATTTTATTAATTTTATTAATTTTATTAATTTAATTAATTTAATTAACTATAATAACAAAAACCATTAATTAAATTAATTTAGTTAACTTTAAATAATTCAGTGTAATAATCTCCTCCAGCCACGTTCTATTGTTCTTTCTGACGAATTCAGCCAAATTGCATTCAGTTTTTTCCACAAAATCTGGCCACAGTTTCTTGTAGCGCCCATTGCTTCCCCCTTAAATGCAATCTTGGTAGAGTAAACCAATAAAACGCCATAGCGAAGGAGCACAAGAGCCGCCATTAAACTAATAGCCTAAAAGTATTGGTTTAATGATCCCTTTAGCCTTGACTCCGACATTGAAAAAATTGCTTTTGTGAAATCACAATCATTACCAGTTAACAGATTCATGACATGAGATGGCCGCATGCATGAAGATGCCAACGAATCTCCTGGCCCATCCACTTGGCTGTGTGTATGTGTGTGTGTTTGCGAGTTGCTGCAACGTAACGTAACGCAATTCAAGCAACAACATCAATTGAGGCGTAACACACTATAATTAACATTATTTCGCGTCAGTCTGTAGAATACCAGCGACGTTATAAATGATTTTGGCGTTACAATATTTGCCCAATATTTCATGAGAAACCTCATCATCGTCGTCGTGTTCTATAGAAAATGAAAATTAAAGCATTATTATGCTTATCTGGTCCTTCCTAGTCCGTCGGATGTGTATATGACTGTACAATGTAGCTTTTTTTCCACCACGCACACATACCTACACAGTCCTATTCAGTATTCTTGGTTACAGTGTTTCGGACATGGAGGACATAAATCTATTTTATAACTTTTCCGTGTAATCATTCCTTGCCAGTACATGCACTGGCAATACTAACGATATACCGTGGCTGTGATCGAAACAAAGAGGCCAGAACACTGGTTATCATGGAATAAAAGTAGATGTGTGAGTTTTTTTATTTCTGAGAAAAGTCTTGTGAAGGACTTCCAAAGGAGCCTTAACCCTTTAACAATTAGAAATGGCTGTTAGCGATGACTGTCTGCAGACGGTCTTAGTGGTTAAAAAGTGTTAAGAAGGCATTTCCATTAAGGGTTGTGATGATAACGTGTGAATTAAAATTGTTGCGAAATTTTGAATATTATTTTCTTTTCAAAACTGTTTATTGCATTGTGTTTCGTAACACTGTGCCACAATGTTCCTATACACACACACATTCTGTCGTAGACTTGAACGTGGTTAGTTAGGGACCGTGCTTACCTTGTGATTATTGAATGCCGACAGCGTTGCTATTGAGCCAAGTGGTCCGGGTGAACCGGCTGGACCACAACAATTTACGGGCAAACCTCCAATTGGCAGTGGACTCTTTTGTTGGGACGTTTGCATTTTGCGAGAACGTCTATTAGTTGATTATTTGCCATTTGTAGTAGTCAGCCACCAGTCGCAGATAAACCAGATGATATATTCCAACACCGACATCGACAACAACAACAAAGCCATTGCCACCATTACCGCACAAAGGACAACACAAGTCGGTCGAACGGATGAAAAGAAAAAGAAGAAAACAGAAAAAGAAAAAAATATTTCTTTAGATTAGTTCAATTGTAACAAGGAAAAGTATCAGTTTATCATCTCCGGGCACATATGCATGTCTGTTATTACAATTATTTTTGTATTATGGCCAATTTTTTAACTATTCTTGTACCGACGCCGCCAATAAATACACCCTAAATCATTTTAATCTTTTGTAGAGTAAATCTAAATTGGGTGGCTTTTGCTTTCATGTGTCGACTGTGTCGAAATGAAACCTAACATTAGAGGAATGCAACAAAAACCACATGTCGGCGATATTTGTGTGTGTGTGTGTGTGTGCCCATACTGTCATTAGTCAGTGTTGGATACTCCCCTTGCCAGATACGATACGCTTTGTCCGCCTCACAGCCATAAATACTTCAGAGTACCGAGTGCCCACTGTTGGTGTTTTTGGGTGTTGCTTAAGGCCGCTTCAGACTGTCCTATTGACTATTGTCGACTATTCTGTTCTTCTGTGCCAATAAAGGATATATAGGTTGGATGTTTGTGAGAGGAAGGGACAGAAGATGGACAGATGACTGAATTGGCGTTCTAAATAAGGGAAACACAAATGAAAGGTTGGACAGTTGGACGGGTGGACAGATCAGAGGTTTGCCACAGACAGATAGAGGGACGAATGGAAAGACGGACAAACGGTAGGATTGGCATTCTAAATAAAAGAAGAAGAAGAGGCGGTAAGAAGACGGACAGAGTAAGGGACAAAAGAACGGTACACAGCTAGACGGGCAGATCAGAGAACTGACACCGACAGATAGAGGTAGAGATAGAGATATTCTAATTCCAAATAAAAGAAGAATAGAGTAAGGCCAGATCATTGGATTGCCACGGACAGATAGAGGTACAAGCGTAAAGATGGACAGATGAAGCGATTGATATCCGAATTCCAAATAAAGAAAGAATAGGCGGTACGAAGACAAACATGAGAAGCGTAGATAAGCGAAGTTCTGAATGGCTACGCGCAAGGGGATAGACTTAAGAACGGACATACAGAGGCACGCATGGACAGATTGAGGGAAGACCGAGCATTTTCAAGACAATCGTATATGCATAGGGACGGATTGTGTAACGGACAGAGGGAAGTACGAATAGCTGAATGAAGTGATGTTTCTTATAAAGCAATAACTGGCTAGTGAATATACAAAAGGACGTGTTGCCCGGACAGACAGAAGGACAAACGTTGGATAGACGCATAATAGGGTGGAGTGAAAACATGCTTTTTTTTAATTTGAAAAAGTTAATCTCGGAAAGAGATATAGTCTGGGGTCCTAATGAGGGGAAAAATAAAGAAAAAATTTTTAAAAAAATTTTAGGGGTCGCGCCACTCCCTCGAAATTTGGAAATTATCGCTTTTTTGGCGTTGATTTTAGAAAAATCCTAAAAATTAACGACTTAACTTATTCGAAATTTAAAAGTTTGAGCTTGTTCAGTGCCCAAACAAAAGTATTTGAGGCAAATATGAGGATAATCGACCAATATTTGTAGCTTTGGTGGCGATTTCATTGTTCAGTCAATTTTCTGAAGAATTTGACTTTATTTGACTTATTTTACTTTTTGAAATTTTTGAACAATGAGAACATTTTTTTTAAATTTTTTCCTGCCCTTATTTCATTGTGTACGCTATTGCAAACATTTATTGACATAAAACTTTTTAGGATTTTTCTAAAATCAACGCAAAAATAGCGATAATTTCCAAATTTCGAGGGAGTGGCGCGACCCCTAAAATTTTTTTAAAATTTGTTTCTTTATTTTTCTCCTCATTAGGACCCCAGACTACATCTCTTTCCAAGGTTAACTTTTTTTTTTTGAATTTCACTCCACCCTAACGCATAATCTAATGGATGGACTGGAGAAACTAGGCCGATGTAGGTATTAATGGACAGGCGGACAGATTGAGTGCCACAGCGATGGGTGGGCAAAATACAGATCATCGGAAGCTCAGACTGATGGTCATACCGAGTGGAGGGAAATATTGATAGACAAATGATTGGACGCACAAGGTATGGTGATTCAAATGTACGGATGGATAGCTGACGGTTTAACGGAAGGAATAATATATTTATTGTCGACTAACAGACAGACATATCTAAAAATCGATCGGAAAATGTTCTTAGATATTTTGGACGTATGATGGGTGGATGCATGTACTGATAGGCGGAGTGGTTGACAGATTGAGGGACATGTTAATGGACAGAAAGATGGAGTGGCTGACAGATTGAGGGACATGTTAATGGACAGACAGGCAGAGACAGGCCGATTAATGATCTTATAGACTGTTGACCGACAGAAAGATGGATGAATGATTAACAGAATTCAGGGACCTGAAAACTCTAGCATACAAAAAGTTCGGTTTTCTGTCGTTGAAAATCTGGACTAAAGTCTCCGCTCAGGAAAGTCTGTCCGATCCGCTAGCCAACTCCTGATATCTGTTAACTTTAATCCTCTATAATTATAACCAAACTTAATTAACTCCAGCAAAGTCATTGACCCAAAATAAAAGCCACCCATCAGACCAATAAACCAAGACATTCGTTCTTTATCCACCCGAAATCTCCGCTTGTCGTTCACACTGCTGACATTGTGTTTTGATTAGAAGATATCCTTCTTTGTAATGAGCTCTTTTGGCTGAACAACACACAATGCCGTAGAACGAACGTATGCCGGTGCTCATACTGCATTTTTTTTTGTTTTGCCTCAAGTTTGAAGAGCACATAAATTACAAAATCTCGTCCTTCCACTCTCAAGCTACAAATGTATCCTCCTGCCTCCCACCCACTCTAACCTGAATATCGGATGCTGTTGTTTTTATTGAATGTATCCTTGGTGGGTTCTTGTTTACGAGCGGCATAAATTATTGCTGTTTTTGAAAATAATCTCACCTGCTTGCCGCTATAAAAACAATCACAGCCACAATAATCGTGCCACAAATGGCCGCACTGGCGGCTATCGTTATCTTGTCCATGTTCGATGTTTGCGAGGCAACGGTGCGCACCTCACGGCACTGCTGGTAGGGCACCGTTTCGGGTGTGACATGCAGCTCTTCCAGTGATATCACGCACACAATGATGCATTCCTGGGCGGGAACATTCTTTATCTTGAATTCACGCTCGCTGGCCTCCAGCGGTGGACCCTGTTTGAAGGATTTCTCGCCGAACAGACGATAGACGACACGGAAGCCGAGTATGTTGGCCGTGTCCGAATCCCATTGAATAATGACTGAGCTGTCTTGACGGAAGGCATTTTTCACTTGCACCTCATTGGAGTCATCGATGCGCGTTCCCCGTTGGGGTGGGAAACCTAAAACTAACGGTGGTCGTTGTTGCTTGTGCGGTGTGCCATTAACCGAAGTGCCTCCGCTGCTGCTGCCGCCGCCGCCGCTCGCTTGTTGGCGCCAAGCTGGTGATTGTTTGTTGGTGTTCGTCTGCGATTGTGTGATGGTCGTCGGTGAGGCAGAACCAATGCCGGATGTTGATTGATGTGTCGGCTGGCTGGGTGGCTGGGACGAGTTACTGTTGTTTGGCGTCTCAGCCGAGGTGGAAGCGGCCGGAATTGATGTCGTCGAAGCTTTTGTCTACAACGAAATATTCAATTTAAGAGGGCATAGACGATTAAATGGTGTTTAATTTAAGGAAGATCTTTATTTAATTGTTTGCCTTTGTGGCCGGCCTTACCGTTACGGTCGACGTGGTTACTGTCGTCGAGGTGGCGGGAGAATTTGTTGTGCCGGCTGTGGGCGTTACACCGATGGTGGTGGCGGAGGCAACGGTTGGGGTACTGCTAGCTAAGGTGTTAACGGCAGTTTGATTAAGTCCGGAAGGCACGGCAATCGGTGCTACGGTGGGTTTAAGGACGCTCTGCAGTATGTCGGCTACACCAATGGCTGCATTGCCCAGATCCAATTCGGCATCGCTGCAGGTCAACTCATCGGCTTGTATGGAATAGAAACCACGATCGCGGAAACGTTGAGGGCTGCCGCAAAATTGCGGATTGCGTTCGCGAGATGTCACCTAAGGGCAAGCAAGTAGAATTAAGCTAAGGGCAAATTTTACCACAATATATGTACCTGCAAATCTCCCTTGCGTATCCATTCGGCCACCCATTTGAGCCGACAATCACAGTGTAGGAAACGACCACCCAACGATAGGCCACGCAATGTGGCATTCAGGTGCAGAAATGCTGTTTCAGGTACTGTCGGCAAAGGATTACCGTCCAACGCCAGTAGTGTAATGCTGGGATTGCCCCGGAAGGCCGACTCCGGCAAACTGGTCAACAGATTGAAGCCAATGTCGAGAACACGCAACTCCTTCAAGGCATGAACGGCCCCCACCGGAAAGTCGGCCAACAGATTGTTGAGCAAACTCAACGAACTCAAGGTCTTGCGGACACCCACGAACGAAGATTCACCTAGACTTTGTATAAGATTACGCTCCAGATTCAAAGCCGTTAAGGAATCCAAACCCTCAAAGGTGCGTATACCGCCCGCTCCGGGCAGCTCTTTGATGCCGTTCAACGACAAATCCAAAAAGGCCAGACTTTTCAGGCCCCTTATGCTCTCCGGGACGCGACGTTGTCGCGTACCCTTCAAATTCAAGTTCTTCAAACTTGTCTCAAGGCCACGAAAAGCACCCAACGCCAGAGTGACATTGTTGTCATTCAGTTTCAATGTGGACAATTTGGCGGCACCCTTAAAGGCTTCATCTGGTATGGAAGTAAGGCGATTTTTGGATAAATCTAATAAATTTAATATGTTCAAGATCTTTAAGGCTGTGGTGGGCACGTCATCCAGCAGGTTATCCTGGAGATTGAGATTTTTCAGAACATCCTCTTGGCCACGGAAAGCGCCGTCAGCGATTTTCGAGATCTTACAGCTGGACAGCTGGACATTATGTAAGCTCAAATCGATGAACATGTCATCGGGCAGATCGCCCACTGTGGAATTGTTGATGTACAACAAATCGATGGGTTTATTTTTGGCATATTTATTTAAGGCCTCCAGCAAGGTGGGGAAGTGAACCTAAATGGAATGTAAGCCAAGAATTAATTTCCACCATAAAAAAACCATAAAAAAATATTCTATTAAGATTAACGGTACCTGATCGCATTGCACGGATAGTTCACGTCCCAAATTATATGAACATATGCAGGACGTCTGCAGATCGGGCAGATCCCTTTGCCAGGGACATTGTGCTGTCACTGTTGCCACAATGCTCGACAGTAGTGTCAGTGATAGCAACAACAGCATTGAGCTTAAGGAGCTTAAGGATGGCATCTGAAGCATATTTCGATTATTAATATGCGGCTGGGTGTACGGACGATGCGTGTATGTTGTCAGTTTCATCTGTGTTGCATATGGCTGGAAGTCTGTAAACGGAAAGGGGGTATAAGTGGATTGTCGAATTGCGGAGATGACTTAAATATGTATATTTAATCGGGGGATCGGTGTCTATGGTAATGTTCTATGGTAGAGCTTAAGATGTCCAAGTATTTACAAGACTAGATAATCCCTGCCTTTTGTCAACACTTTTTTCTATTCTCACGTTGGTTGTAAAATGGCCTCATGGTGGAATTCTGCTTCTCTTCTCATACAATAACGACCTAACTTGAGTGGGACAAAATGCCGATGTCATTAGCGTGTTTATACAAATAACTTTGTTTTTTTTTATCTTTAAGAAGTAAGTAAAATAAGACGTTTACTGCATGCAAATTTAAATAAAAAAAATCGACACTAGATTTATAAATGCAATTTAAAAACCGACTTAGGCTGTTATGACTTGTGACCACTGATATGACAGATGACCCTTTATGGTCAAGTATTCCGCCTCGTCTTCAGCAAACAAAACTTGAATAGAAGCCAGCCAAGGAGTGAAAACAACTGGAAAGTTTGAAGGTTTTCTTTTGCACAGCTTTGCTGCCTTTTGATGTCCATCCGGATGACATTCGTGCATTTATTTTTTGTTTCATATGACGATACTTTCTCAACCAACAGAACACACAGCTTTGCTGCCTTTTGATGTCCATCCGGATGACATTCGTGCATTTATTTTTTGTTTCATATGACGATACTTTCTCAACCAACAGAACATGGCAAAACATAACGAATTAATCAACAAAGCTTTTCACTTTTTCTTTCGTTCGCTGCCATTGTCATGGCCCAGAAAGGAAGAGGGCGAACGGAAAAAGTAAACTGAAAGTAAAACACGTGAAATCGTCCGTCCATGAAAAGTGTCTCTTTTCACCGGTGCCTGGTGGCTGACGGCCATGAAGCATCAATAACAAACATGCATGCAACGCTGCTGAACACTCAGAGACTCAGTGTATGGCCCACCGAAGACAGAGGACCGATGAGGAGACAGAGGACCGACGAGGAGACAGAGGCAGGCAGGATGTTTGTTTAGGCTTTTCTATCTTCTTCTTTTCGTGGCCTTTTTAAAACAG
The DNA here is from genome assembly GCA_958296145.1 of Hydrotaea cyrtoneurina. Taxonomy (NCBI): domain Eukaryota; kingdom Metazoa; phylum Arthropoda; class Insecta; order Diptera; family Muscidae; genus Hydrotaea; species Hydrotaea cyrtoneurina. Next base: position 16,214,116 of record OY282514.1, on the reverse strand, counting down.
ACCGGGTGTTGGAAAAAAGCATTGCGCCTCCTCTTAAATACTTTGTCGCACATTGTCTTCCCTCTTTGTATACACTCGCATATGTTCAGTCCCCGGGCAGTGGCTGGGATCTTGACCAATATTACGATGAACAATTAGGGCTTAGGGGTTTAAAGATTTCCCACCCAGAGTATGTTAATAGTAAATAGAAGCCATACGGTCATCACTCCCATGGATGCCTGACTTTGGGGCTTTTAGATTAGGAGCAATTGTGTGAAAGAGAGAAATGTTGGCAAATTGTGTAACATGCATCTCAGCAGATGAAAGTGAATGAAGAAAGTAATACAGAATGCTGTTTCATTGGTTTACAATCTTAGAGGATTTCAATTAATTTGAATTGAATTTTTTCCAAAAACCTCAATATATTTAGCGAATTTTTCGGTTTTAGAGCTAAAAAGTTAGAGAAGGTGCTCTCAGCACCGTTTGAATAGTGAGAGAAGCGAAAGCAGTGCTAGATGAGGTTAAGACATCAAAGGCTAATAGTATAAATATTTTACTTTAAGACATTTTTATATATTAAACTAAAAAAACAAAAAGAAAACTTAACAGACTTTTTATGAATCTGTCCTTTTCCCCTTAGCCAACTCGCCCTTCCTCAACCCACGACCAGATCATGTCATTTGGATGGATTATCCAGTGTAAGTGACCCCAAAAGAAATCCAACAAATGAAACAGAACGAAAGAACAACACCAGATAACTTAACTTTTATGCCACCATAACGAATTGCTGGACTTCGTTTTCTTTTACGTTGCCTCCTTAGCTGATTCTACACAGCTGACGTGATGGATGACTTTATCATGGATGGAGATGGGCAGTGATTTTGTCTTTTGTGTTTGTGATGTGCGGTACATTAACCGAATATTAAACCGTAGATTGTCTGTATATGTGTGTATAGACAGACACACACACACAGTAATTTTAGTGCCAACAGTTCTTGAGAGAACAAAATAAACAGAAAACATTAATAATTTATGAACAAAAAAATTGTAGTTATTTTTAGAAATCTATAAATGACATTTGCAGAAAAGGAGTGAGTTATTAAGTTGCTCTTCCTCTAAGGGTGGAAGAGCTAATGTTATTATGGCTGACTGTTTACTGTGTGGTTGTTGTGGTCCATAGATTTTCTAAAAAGAATTGACAACTGAATGATTGATTCGTTTGTTCTATTTATGGTTCATATTAATTGAATGAGTCTTTAATCTTAATATATATTTACCCTCGACACTGATTCACTGACTCTGTCACGCAGTACGTAGGAATTTAAACAGGCATTCTATAATTTTCTATAAATAATAATAATAAAAAAAAAAATATTTTTTTTTTGTACAGAAATTGTGTTTTCCCCAAATTTTGTTTTTACCAAAATTTTTTTTTTACAATTTTTTTTTTTACAAATTTTTTTTTTTCAACAAAATTTTTTTTTTTCCACAAAATTTTTTTTTTCAACAAAATTTTTTTTTTCCACAAAAATTTTTTTTTTCAACAAATTTTTTCAACAAAAATTTGTTTTTGAATAAAATTTTTTTTTTTCAACAAATTTTTTTTTTTCAACTAAATTTTTTTTTTCCACAAAAATTTTTTTTTTCAACAAAATTTTTTTTCCATATTTCAACGGGCGCCATAGGCGCATTACAACTTACTAGTTAATATATATTTACCCTCGACACTGATTCACTGACTCTGTCACGCAGTACGTAGGAATTTAAATAGGCAGTCTATAATTTTCTATAAATAATAATAATAAAAAAAATAATATTTTTTTTTTGTACAGAAATTGTGTTTTCCCCAATAAATTTTTTTTTTACAAAATTTTTTTTTTCAACAAAATTTTTTTTTTCCACAACATTTTTTTTTTCAACAAAATTTTTTTTTTCCACAAAACAACAAAATTTTTTTTTTCCACAATAATTTTTTTTTTCAAGAAAAAATTTTTTTTTTAACAATTTTTTTTTTCAAGAAAAAATTTTTTTTTCAACAACATTTTTTTTTCCATATTTCAACAGGCGCCATAGGCGCATTACAACTTACTAGTGTGATTATAGTGTTCTAAGCTTACATCTCGACAAATAGTTTTGTTGTTTATCTCTTGTTCGGTTGTCTATCCCATGATAATGTCCTTTAAGTTACAAGGCTTTTATTGTTGTTTTTATTTTGATTTTATCGAAATCCTTTCATACGTTTGTGTGTTTATCTACTCTTTTCTATACACTTTTTTTGGATTATGAGTTTGGATTATGTTTTATTGTAACAGCAACGAGCATGGATTTATATGAGGGCCGTCTGTTGCGAGTTAGTGTTAGACCCCTCTTATCTCAATAGAATATTTAAACTATTTCCTCGAAAATTTCCCTGTCATCTTCTAAGTGTTCTCTCGAATTTCTATTGCCCCACGGGCATTCCAATTCAACTTGTGATATGACAACGTTGTTGTGGATTTTCCATCTTTCTTTGAGTTTCTTCTTCTTTTAACATTCACATGATTATAAATTCAATATCCCAGTAATGCAGCACCAGCCTTCATATTCTCGCATCATTGTCAACGGAACGTTGAAAAGAAAAGAAAGACATTTGGAAATTTTCATTGCATGCAGAATGCATGCGAGTTCGTCATTGGCGGGCGGATGGAGAGAATGTCAATAAGAGTAGGCAAAATCATCTGCCATGTACTCAACTTTCATAGAAAAATGACTGGCATTGACTTCTAACTCGGAGACCATTCATACGTACAGTCTTGCCGGTGAGCATGCACGTCTTTCTGTCTCTCGGGTTTGGATTGGTGTTTGTTGGCGAATATTACCAAAATCATTTCAAGTGTATTGTTGACAAGTGCTGCCGTTGCCGCCGCCGCCGCTGCCACCACCCGTCATTCAGTCAGTCAATTGCCACCATTTGATCCCTGCCAGTGCTAGTGCTGGGGCTGGTGCCATCAGCCAGCATCATGTGTACAAGTGCTACTTATACAGCCATTGTTGGATATTGTCATGAGCCAAATAGCACGAACGTCTGGCAGCGAGCAACTTGCAACCGGGTGGTACATTATCATATTCGTTTAAGTTACTGACGACAAATCCTTTTGAAACCATAGTTTCAATTTTAAGTGAGTTTCGTTTTTGTTTCCTTTGCTTTCTTCTTGCACTTGTGTGCGCAATCTTGAACACTTTTTTTTCTTCTTTCACATTCTCTTATCAAATGTGTTGGTGTTTTTTGTTGTTGTTGGCCTGTTTGTCAGTAAATTGATATTTGATGGAAATTATCAATTCCTTCTTCTGTTCTTTTTTTTTTGGTGGGTGGATAGCCGGCATTTCTCGTTTTCTATTGTTCAATGGGCGTAAGTGCGAGGTGTGGTGTTGAACAGTTTACGGGCAAAGTATTTTCAGATGTCAGGTGATAAGTTACTGGTTACTGGGATTTGATGAAGGTAACTTTTGGAAAATATTATGAAACTGAAAGCTTAAATATTTTCCTTTTGTGCGTTGTCTAATATCCAATCCCGACAAATATAAAAACCAAACATACAAACCGAATAATTGTGGCTGATCGACACAAGCATAATCAACAACTTTTTTTAAGGAAGCTAACAAGCTTTTATTCTTGAATATATTATTTCTCTGAGTTGAGTGGTAAATCCAAATAATACTGTATAGGTATTAAGTGAATGTCATCTTATTGAAGGTTTATTCAAAATTAAAAGTCTTTGTCTTTCACAGAAAGAGCTTGCAGAGCTTAATGAATATTTGTAGTTGGAAGTTGTAAACAAGTATTTCAAAATGTTTCAAAATTTTGTCGCCATAGTTGAATTGGCAAATGAACAAAACAATTTATTTCACTTAAAATATTCTTGAGTGTATTGGAAGCTTTTTACTCCTATTGGTATATTTTTGTTTGGCTAAAGGAGCTTTGGTGGTTGAAAAATAAGAAGCAATGCTTTTCAAAATTAAAAGTAAATAAAAACGTCTCTGACAGAGCTTTTAAAGCTTACTAAATTTTTTTTCAAATGTATTTTATTCTTTCGCAAAAATTTCATAAATTTGTAAATAAAAAAAAAAAACGTTGCTGCTTTTGACATCAACTGAAAACACCCTTTAGAGTTTACGGATCTAAAAAGTAAAACTCATAATATCTTTCGCAATAACTGAACAAAAAAATACTCCAAAAAAAGCTCGATAATGTAAAGCTTTTTGGACTTGCGAGCTTTCAGAGGTTATCCGAAATATCTAACTCTATAAAAACCTAAAGATTCATATAAAGCTATATACAAAGCTCAAAGATAAGAGATAAAGCTCTATTACTCCTTCTATTTGTGAGAAGATCCTTTTTGATGATAGGGACCTTTTCTATGTGCCAAATCTAACGCTAACGGGGAGACTTACTAATCGGAGGATTAAAAGCGAGAGCTCTACAAAAAGCTAAAGCTCCAGAAGACGCTACAAAAAGTTGAAACTCCACAAAAAACATGTAAAAGCTGTATATACAGATAGTTCCCCATGAAAGCCAAAACTTTATATGGAGGTAAAGCTCTACTAACATTCATATCTCTATAAACAGCTTAAGTTAAAGTAAGTGCTCTCTACAATCGTAAATCCATATGAAAAGCTTAAGCTCTACAGTAAGATAAACCTCTGTAAAAGTTAAAGCCATATAAAAACCGCTCTATGTAAAGCCAAAGACGTATTTTTTAAAAATAGAACAAAAGCTTGCATGTAAAATATTTATATGGAAAACAAATTTGAGTTTTTATTTTTCTTATTCTAAATCTGGGATTGGATATTCTTAAAAATTTAAAAAACATTTGTTACGACAATTTTTCTTAACAAACGTTTTTTAATTTTGTATGAATACGGGGGTAAGTCTTTTTTTTATAAAAAATACTTGGCTAAAGGCTGTTTTTTGACTTTAACCCCAAAGCTTTGAGCATATACTAAAGATGGTTTACATTTTGAAATATAGGATAGTTCCAGTTGTGTTATTTTCTCGCCGTTCATAAGAAAGCTTTCCATATCGTAAATGAAGCATTTCTGAAAATTGTTTACCAATTTTCAGGTTTGCATCCTCAGAACCATGGCTAAGTATCCATTTCACCCTCGTAGTCTATAAAGTGCAATGTGGATAAAAAGAAGAAATTAAAATTGTTTATATAGAAAGTAATGCGAGCATTAATAGTTCGAAAACTTTCTCGCCATCCTTCGTAGATGCAACGAAGAACTAACAATGGTTAATCTAATATTCTCGTGACACAAAACGCTGCATTATCTACTACTGTCGAAAAGGAAAACTTATAATATTTGAAAGTACATCCACTGATGACATTAATATGGCGTCAGGTTGTCCAATGGCGCCTTAATGCAGCTGTCTCCTTCCTTCTTCTTGACTATTGGGAATACATTAAACCACGAAATGAAAAAATACTTTTGAAATCTTTGTAAAGTGTATCAGAAGATTTTACAACGCAATAACGATGATTTCGACATTTCTTGTTCTGCGTGTTAGTAAAAAAAACTATGTTCCTTTCACATCGTTATTAACCTCATGATATGAAAAAAAGCCCTGCCATACCCTTCGATTCGATTCAATTCAATTCAAGTGCATAAAGTTCAAGTTAATGGAGCGACGCCAAGTGCATAAACGTCCAATATGAATTTATACGAACGAGTTACTGCTCATATCTCCTGAATATGAGGGATACTAAAAGTTGTTTAACACTCATCGCAGTGTTTGGTTGCGTTTGCAGCATCTGTCCGTCTGTCCTTAACCCATTTCTATCGTTTACACTGACTTATGTGCGTCGTCGAGGACGAGCATTGACTTTGGAACTATTGGTTGGCCATTCGTTTCCTTGCTCCTGATCTGAATCGCTTTGTGGCATCCAGTGTCGAATGATAGTGTTACTTTTTCTATGGGCCATAAATTCCAAGCCATAACATTTCCAATGTCCCCATGCATTTTATCTACTGGCATATGTGAGAGTATTAATTGTGTGAGTAGAATACTCGTGGATGGATGTTTATGTCCTTCCATTGCAAGTGTATCATACACGATGGTGGTGCCAACTCCCTTCCAACATAATATTATGGTCCATAAGTATTGAATTAAAGAGTAGCTGCTGATGTCTTAACGTTTTTTGTCAGGATTTCTCCAACTCTGCCACTTCTTGTATTAAGAAACAATTATAATGTAGCTAAAGCTAAAGCTAAAGCTAAAGCTAAAGCTAAAGCTAAAGCTAAAGCTAAAGCTAAAGCTAAAGCTAAAGCTAAAGCTAAAGCTAAAGCTAAAGCTAAAGCTAAAGCTAAAGCTAAAGCTAAAGCTAAAGCTAAAGCTAAAGCTAAAGCTAAAGCTAAAGCTAAAGCTAAAGCTAAAGCTAAAGCTAAAGCTAAAGCTAAAGCTAAAGCTAAAGCTAAAGCTAAAGCTAAAGCTAAAGCTAAAGCTAAAGCTAAAGCTAAAGCTAAAGCTAAAGCTAAAGCTAAAGCTAAAGCTAAAGCTAAAGCTAAAGCTAAAGCTAAAGCTAAAGCTAAAGCTAAAGCTAAAGCTAAAGCTAAAGCTAAAGCTAAAGCTAAAGCTAAAGCTAAAGCTAAAGCTAAAGCTAAAGCTAAAGCTAAAGCTAAAGCTAAAGCTAAAGCTAAAGCTAAAGCTAAAGCTAAAGCTAAAGCTAAAGCTAAAGCTAAAGCTAAAGCTAAAGCTAAAGCTAAAGCTAAAGCTAAAGCTAAAGCTAAAGCTAAAGCTAAAGCTAAAGCTAAAGCTAAAGCTAAAGCTAAAGCTAAAGCTAAAGCTAAAGCTAAAGCTAAAGCTAAAGCTAAAGCTAAAGCTAAAGCTAAAGCTAAAGCTAAAGCTAAAGCTAAAGCTAAAGCTAAAGCTAAAGCTAAAGCTAAAGCTAAAGCTAAAGCTAAAGCTAAAGCTAAAGCTAAAGCTAAAGCTAAAGCTAAAGCTAAAGCTAAAGCTAAAGCTAAAGCTAAAGCTAAAGCTAAAGCTAAAGCTAAAGCTAAAGCTAAAGCTAAAGCTAAAGCTAAAGCTAAAGCTAAAGCTAAAGCTGTTTCTCAATTTATAAGCATCTACCCCACTGTGCCTCAACTGTATCTAAGGTCATATTGGGTCCTTAGATATGTATGTAAGTGCAACAAGGTTGTCGTTTTCTCATCCCTTCCTCTCTCTCTCTCTTTCCCTTCCGACTTATTGTCGATTGCGTACCATAGTTGGCGTAATAAATTGACCATACCACAAGGAATTGCACTTGTTTCCTTCATTGAGACAGTCAGTATGCCCCACTTGCCCCACTTGAAGGAGGAGAAACAGTTGGTGTAGAAGGCCGACATTGAGGGCGATGATGGCGTTTAGCCTGTTGTTGCGTCCAGATGTTTACGATCTTTTTTAAGTGTTTGGATAACATTAAGTGGTCTTTGGATAGTTGTTTGTTTGCATTTAGTGGACGTTTTACTTTTCAGAAACACTGTCAAACCAAAAAGCAATTTTCATTTGTCAATAAGTGACAACAAATACACACATCCAGGCAGACACACACACTTACACATACACATACACTTGGGATAAAGTTGTTATATGTGGGTCAATGAGGCAAAAAAGGGTTTACAGTGCTTAAGCCAAATTATATGACATAACAATGTCGCTTTAAAAGGTGTCTCACTTAAAGGATAACGCTTTTAGGATTTAACTGAAATTGTATTGAGACCGAGAAAAGCCGTCCATGTATAGCAAACGAAATGATGAATATTAAATCCATTGATAGTGGACCATTCGACGTGAATTGGTATTGGGTTTACAAACGTATTATTTAGACTTTTTTAAATATAATTCAGAACTACAATTAGTGTGGGAAGATATGAACAAATTATTTTTTATATTCCCCTAATGTTGACACACACATTAAACAACAAAAGTTGTCGTGTCTTGACTTGTAGTATGTGACATATACGTTTTTTTCGACCGTCTGTCCATTTCATTTCGTAAAACTAAATTATTGTTAAATGTTCAAGTTCACTTATTCATGGAGATGTCGTTGCTGTTGTTGTTGTTGTTGCGGTGGCATGCGTCCATGGACTTTGAAGTTGTAGTAACAACACCAACTGGATGGCCGGCCTGGCGCACAGTGATTCGTACCCCACAATGGGGGGAATGTCATAGACAATTTAAATTTGTTTTCACACTTAAAATAATCTGAGTTTGAATAAAGATAAAAATTAAAATAAATTGCAATTTGAAAATAATATTTTGCAGCTCCATTTAAAATGAATTTCTGAATAAAAAAAAATTTAAATAAGAAAAAGTATTAGTCAAAATAAAAAAATATCTTTAAAAATTCTGGTTTTTGAATATTTTATTTTGTAGAAACTAAGAAAGTATATTTCTATTTTGAAGAAAAAATATAATTTTTCCTCATTGAAAATCTTTGTCCGATCTTTTTCCATGTAACGAATTACTGTGGGTCGGTCCAACAGTCGGATAAACTGTCCATTTGTCACTGTGGCCGAGAGCTGTTGTGGCACATGCAGCAGATACACATGTACTTCGCACGTAAGGGTGGATAACCGACCAACACAATAAAGTTAGAAAATATGTTTATTTGTTGGATTTTGTTTTGTTTTAAATGCAACTTAAATGTCACAGAGAACAACAAGAAAATGTAAAACAAAAAAAAAATAACGACAATAACAAATTGTTGGTATGAAAGGCACAAACAACAAAACTAAAAATATCTGACAAAAAAAAGGGAGTTAGAGGCGAGTAAAACGGGAGATTATGTGACCGACATGACCTTTGGCATGAAAGCCTGCAGGGAATGATCAATGAATGGACAGTGGTGGCGGCAGTGGTGCCACTGGTACGTACGTACGTGATGCACTGCCCGTTGTTTTGCAGTTTGTCATGTTGTTGCACATGTAGTCGAGTTAAATGTGGCAAAAAAAGTTAAAATGCTTATGTTTAACAACAGCAGAAACAACAATTAACTTTGTAAACATATACATGCGAATGTTTCTGTATGTTTTTTTTGTTTTTTGTATTTGTCGCACTGATGTCCTTGCTGCGGGAAGAAAACAACCACACAAATGGGGAGTTAAATGTTAGAAAAACCATAAACCGGACAGCAAATGATTGATAATATGCGATAAATCATTGGAGTTTTGGGGAATAACTACAACCGAAATGCATAAATAAAACGTATGAAAGTTTATTTTTCTTGTCGCCGAGGATATTCTTAGAAATTTTTAAAATTTTAAAAGAGATCGTAATTTTTGTAGTAGGGAAGAGAATATACACGTTGATGTGGAACCATGGGGGCTTGACAGTAGTCCCCTCATGAACTTGGAGGGTTATCTTCGTAGTTGAAAGACCTCTAGAAGAAGGTTGGTTTATATCGGCTGATATTTCAGTTAGTTATATTTAAGATAAACTTTACTCATCCCATTCATAATGAGAAAACCCCAAGCAAAAAAAAAATTTTTTTTGTAATTTTTTTTTTTTTTATTTAATTACAATACAAAGAAAATTCATATTCTAATTTTGGGACCAAGGGTGAACCGGGTGACATAGACCATATGGCTAAATTTGCAGCGACAGACCAAAGCCTCTGGTGGGAATCGAACCCACAACCCCCACGCTGATAGGCGAGCACGCTACCAACTCGCCTACCGGGGCGCCTATTTTTTTTTTTTTTTTTTTTGTCATTTTGTTTTTCATTCTCCGAAAACTGAAAAATTGTGCTAAATAGAGAATTCGATAGACATTGTTGAGTCGTTAATGAAAAATTCTAAAAAAAAAAAAAAAAAAAAAAAAATCTAAAAAAATGTAGTTTCACACTTTTTTGTATATACAAAATACAGACGAATGCATCCTTTACTTTTTTCATTTGGCTTTTATAACAAAGTAAAAAACTTCTCTCCTTTTTTTTTGTTTCAAACCAATATTTCTTTAAATAAATTGCATACTTTTCGGGGATCTAACACAAAAATTACGATAAAATTAAAAAAAAAAACTGAAAACAATGCTGGTCGGTCCGAACTGTTCTGAAAAATTTGGACAAGGTTTCTTAAGGCTCCCAGGCACAGGCAGCAATGTCTGCACAGTCTTTTTGGAGTTGGAGATTTTCTCCACTTCCCTTCTGTCTGTGTTCATGTTCCCTCTGGGTAAAAATATATGAAGTCAACCAATGAGTTTCCCTCACCAATTCCGAATTGGCTGAAAGTTGGTACGAAGGGAGTGTTCAATATAACAATAGCATCTGTCAACTTTCAGTCTCCTAGCTTTTCTACTTTCAATTTTATGACGACTTTAATTTGAAAAAAATGATTAGAAATGTACTGAGATGCTTTAACACAATTTTTAATATCTCTGAAAGTATTATACGTACATAAATGATCAAAGGCTTATTTTGAAGCTAAAATTATGCACCGTTAAATAGAAATATTAAATAGATAATTTTCGGACAAGGATATCGTGGATAAAAAAGGACTAAAATTGCCGAAGGATATATCTCAAAAAGCGATATTTTTAAAAATTTCAAAAAAATATATGTTATTCCCTATTCTGTTTTGCACACGTCTTTCAACTTTTAGCCGTGGATCTTTATAATGGAATGAGTTATTAAGAAAATAGTTCGCAAAGGTTTACGTATTCATACATTTTTGTATTTTTTAAACAATTTCAATTAGTATTTTAAAATAATATTTCATATCATACCAGTGAATTACAGTTATATTCATTCAGCTACTAGTAAATAATAAAAAATATCAAAAACCTAGATTATATTTACTTATTTGTAAAGACTTTCAATTACAAAATCGGTATCTGCCGAGTAACGCTTTACTTTAATGTTAGTTTTTCCCACAGGTACAAAAGAATGCAGTTTTTGCGTCCCAGGAATAGTACGCAATTGTTTAAAGCGTATTTGGAGGAATCGTACTTCTTCATCGTAATCTTTTACTGTTAAATACTCGAAGTTACAGTTCAAAAGATTACCCAGGCACCAGTCATATAAATGTCTTGGAGTAGTTATTTGACCTTGTAATGGACGCTGTAAACTGGCTCGTCGTGCTTCTCTCTTTACAGTACCTCCAAGACCGTCGCTGGGGCCTTTTCCATGACTTGTTTCAAAAAAATGCCATTCAGCATTACATCCAAAATCTTCCATATGATAACATAAATTGATAAAGTTCTTTTTATTTTTAAACTGGGCTGCACTGCCGTCTGAAAAATACGTAATTTTCTTCGGGATTGTTTTAAACTTGTTCCTCAAAAATACATTCAAGTGGCGATGAAACAGGTGAACAGCTACAGAGTCGTGTATAAGACAATCAGATATTATTATAAAGTTTGTATGTTGTGTTTTTCCGTCCGATTTAAAATAAATAGCAATTGGGTATAACGTGGCTTGAGAGTTGTTCCAGTGAAATCCCTGGACTGCATCCTGAACTGTAAAAGAAGCATTTTCTGAAAAATCACAAACTGCTATGTACTCATTTTCTTCCAAATTGGATTTTCTTTCGCTCAGATATGCTGCCTGTTGTTTTGCGATAAATGAATGAGGTAATAGAATTTGAAGCTTTCCACACAGGGAATCCACAAAAACGTCGGCTTGGCTAATCATAGTCTCCAAATTATCTCTATCTACACTTATCCATTGTTTATATGTTATTTCATCAATATCATTTTCTTCTAGTAATTGATGCAGTCTCGCTTTTAAATTTTCCATTCCTGGACACTTGATACATTTAAGTAGGTGACACTTTGAAGAAGCTGGATTGCATGTCATTTGTTTCAAACAATCTTTGTAACATTCTAGCTTATAATTTGGAGCATCAGCAGTTAATTTTTTTAAATTTATACCATCAATCATAAGTTTTACATTTTGATGCTTTGTACATACACATACGTTATGAGATCCACTCGCATTTGCTAGAATTATATTCCGCGGACGAAGCTGGCAAAACTTGGAAATACCTATTTTTGTTGTATCATGTCGTTCCTTGAATAAAGCATACATTTCTCTTAAGTTCCCCAGCAACAGTCTTTTATTTTTTCTGACTTTTGTACCGTTTTCAACAACAGACACGAAATCTTTGTATCCGGGCATACATCTGCTAACATCATCGGATTCGTAAAAGGATTTTACTAAAACTCGTCTCTGGTGAAATTGGCGATCCCAGTTTTGGATTGGGCGTACTCATCACACCCTTCGTTTCAACCAAATGCTTAACTTTTCGCGCCATATAGTTTGTTACCTGGAATTCTTCCTCAATTTTATGTACTGACCAGCTTTTTGGTAAAATGGTTAGCAGTTGGATTTTCTCACTATTTGTTGGTATTGTTTTAAACTTTTCTTTTAATTGTTGTATTATTTCGGATTCTGGGCATATATGATAAGGTGATTGTGTTGAACCAGGGAAAATTGCATTTTTAATCGACTCACTTATTTTTTTGAATTTTGTATCTCTGTACAGTTTATGATGTAATTTTTTCTTTTTGATTGGAGTTTGTTCCAGATATGGTAAAGATTCGTTTAATTTGGAAATAGCAACATCTTCCGTGCCTGATGCAATTTCATCGAAAGTATCTAAATTTCCGCTTATGTCCGAACCTTCGTCTAAACTAGATTTGTTTAAATTGGAAAGCTTTTTTCTACATGCCGCACAAATTTTATTTGAGGTCGTGATGTTTTTATCCGTAATATACCGTAGCATCCATTCTTGAACTCTTATTAAACTTTTATCGCGCGTAGTGTGTCCGGATTTATTAAAAGGATTACAGCAAAATCTTGAATTGAATGGCATGTTTTCACGGTCACAGAGTTTGTTGAAACAGTTTTTAAAATACCGCACCCGAAGAATTCACAATTAAATGAAAAATGCAGCATTACCAAACTGACAATATTCTCATAGACTACTTTCTTAATATATGCAATTGCATATATTAAAAAATACATTCAAAATTAAAGATTTTATGAAATATCATAACTTTTTCATGGGAATTTAATTATAACTCATTCCATGATGACGATCCACGACCAAGAGTTTGCAGACGTGTAGAAAACAGAAAAAGGATTAATATACATTTTTTTTTAATTTTTAAAAATATCGCTTTTCGAGATATATCCTTTTGAAATTTTAGTCCTTTTTTATTTACATTATCCTTGATCGATTTTTTTTTTAAAAAAATGTTTTTAATGGCTCATATTTTTATCTGTAAAATGAGCCTTTGATTATTTACAAACATTAAATACTTTTCGAGATATTTACAAATATGTTAAATTACCTCAGTGCATTTTTGTTGATTTTTTTCAAATTGAAATGGTCAGAAATCTGAAAGTACGAGGGCTATATGTCTGAAAGTTGGCAAGTATTATTGTTTTGTTCCATAGATCATGTATAAACAATATTATCAAATTCGCAGATGATGTGGTCAGAAATGTTAAATTTTCGGTTGATTTCATATGTTTTTACCCCTCTGGCATATACTCCCCCTAGCCAATTATTAAAATATGTCTGCATAAAGGCAAGTATGGGGTTAATATAGTTTTTGTTGGTTGGTGTCCTCCCTTTCAGTGACATATGTTGGGCTTTTTGCATTCTGTCCTTGTGGCAACAACGTATTTCTAGTCACATATGTAGGAAAGAAGTTTCAGTCGAACATACACCGAAATTGGCTCCATTTACATACATCTGCACGCTCGTAAAGAATTTTGAATTTCAATGAGTTTCGTTTAATTGAAATGGTAACGGATGTACATGTTTTTAATTGAAAGTTTTGTCGTTTTTTTTCTTTCTGTTTTCTGCAAATTTTAATTGTTCCTATTGTAACTTTGGTGCCGACAAAAAGCGGACTAATTGTGTCCGAACGCCCAAAAGTATGCACGCTGTGTGTTTTGTATTAAACCACATCACGATTTAACCTTGTTACTTTAGTTGTTTTGCAGTTTTGTTTTCATTATTGTAATCACATGTTTGTGCTAAGGGAGGACGTTAGTCCGTTGGGTTTACCGGTAATTGTGTATTTTTGCTTTTTATGACTGGCAGACTGGCGGATAGCTCTCAAGAGAGTGGTTAATCTGTTTAGTTTGAATACATTTTAAAATATTTATTTTACTAATAGATAAACTTTAAATAAATAAAAATGGTGTAGCCTACTTTAAGGCGGTTGGTGGAGAAATTAAAACTCTAGGTTATCTGGAAGATAATGTACTGGGAACAACTCATGAACAATCATAAAGTGCAAACATGGCAACATCCTCTAAATACGTAGCTAGTCAACGACCAAGCCTATTGGAAAACGAAAATATTCAAAAAGTAGTTTTAAAAAGTTTTAAAAAATGTCGCTTAAAAATTTTCCAAAAAATGTCTCAGAGACTTTTTAACCCCATTCGTAACAAGTTGAAGTTGTAACATAAAGTAACGCTAGTAAAACGTAAAATGATTTATAAAAACAAAAATTCCAAAAGGCCATTTTTTGGGTAAACTATTTAAAAGAACAAACTTAGACGTATTGGTCACCGCCTGTTACGAATAATGCTAAAGGTACACATTTCCAACACTTTATTTTCCGCCTATTCAATTTCTTCAACGAATACTAATAGTTATGATTATGGCGGTTTTTTTTTCAAACAACATATTTTCCTTAATATTGAATCATGTGATAAAACTGTATCACTTTGATATTTTCTGCAACATTTGCCACCAATTGATAATGTTGGCACTTCACCTCAAGTGTTTTGCGTTGTTTTCTTTTTTATCGTTCTTATTTGATATTTAAACTTTATTTTGATCGTTAATTATTTCTACCTTGTCCCTGTTCTCCTCTCTCTCTCTCTCTCTCACTCTTCATTTTTGGTTGGTGTTATTTATAGATGTCTTCCGTTTTCCTTTGACTTTATTAAATTATTTTGAAAAATGTTGACAAGTTTTCTTAAGGCTCCCAGGCACAGGCAGCAATGTCAACACACTACCTTGAGCATTTGCAACCAAAGACGCGGCTGGTAGAGAATAGTGAAATTAAGCATGAGCAATTAAGTTAAAGTTAAAGTTAGCCTCTATTATATTTGGGAATCATTAGAAACCATTCAATGAATAATTTTGTTTTGTGAAAAAAATCGCTGACAAATATTTATGAAACGTAATCCGGTTCTTATTTCTGTTACAAAAAAATTAAAATTTTAGGAAGAAAACTTGTTTTTTAAAGAAATTCTCTGGGTACATACGGGATTTATATTGCATTTTATTATTATAATAATTAATAATTATAATAATTATAATAATTATAATAATTATAATAATTATAATAATTATAATAATTATAATAATTATAATAATTATAATAATTATAATAATTATAATAATTATAATAATTATAATAATTATAATAATTATAATAATTATAATAATTATAATAATTATAATAATTATAATAATTATAATAATTATAATAATTATAATAATTATAATAATTATAATAATTATAATAATTATAATAATTATAATAATTATAATAATTATAATAATTATAATAATTATAATAATTATAATAATTATAATAATTATAATAATTATAATAATTATAATAATTATAATAATTATAATAATTATAATAATTATAATAATTATAATAATTATAATAATTATAATAATAATAATATAATAATTATAATAATTATAATAATTATAATAATTATAATAATTATAATAATTATAATAATTATAATAATTATAATAATTATAATAATTATAATAATTATAATAATTATAATAATTATAATAATTATAATAATTATAATAATTATAATAATTATAATAATTATAATAATTATAATAATTATAATAATTATAATAATTATAATAATTATAATAATTATAATTATACTTATTATAATTATAATAACTGTAATAATTGTTATAATAATAAAAATTGTAGCTCACTGATATGAGAGAAGTGTGTCCTTTAGATCAATTGAGTACAATTCTCTTTGGCCTGTGCATCATATTCTATCCAGTGTTTTAATTAGGAATCTCAAGCATTAATGAAGGCTTCATATTTTTTGTATTCTCCTTTAGAGCCTTTGAATCTGAATGACAGTTTCAGAGTTGTAAACAAATTTTCGTCGATTTTTTTTCATAAATTTTGTTGGTAAATATAACTCATGGAAAATCGTAGTGACAATTTGAAGTAGTTTATCAAAAAGCCATATCTTACAATTAAAATGAGGTAGAGATCATTAAAATCGATGAAGTATTTCCGATTTTATTCACAATTTAGTGAAAGTCCCTTCTGGAATCTGGACACTTGTCATTTTCGATTTTCTATGAATTTTTCCACCAAACAAATTTCCTCCAAATTGTCGTCATAAATTTTATTATAACTCTGAAATTAAAATTCAGATTCAAAGGCTCTAAAGGAGAAAACTAAAAACAATTTGGTGGTCTCTTGGTTTTTAAATGTATTTCAAGCAAATCGGACAAGTCTTTATGACAATTTAAGTCTGAAAAACTTATAATTTAAAAAAATCCTATAAATAGAAAAAAATTTCCATCATTTTTGAGATCGGGGGGCCCAGAGTACATCAGAATTGAATAGTGGTTGTTAATTACATCTTTTTGTTGTTGCATAGAGTTATCTTTAGATATATTTTTTTTAAATCTTTAATCATAGAAAATTTTGTTGTAAAAATTATAAATTTTAAAAATTTCTTACAAAATTCCGTAATTTCTTCACAAAGACATTCAGCCCGATGTTACCCGATGTTAAAAATTTCTTACAAAATTCCGTAATTTCTTCACAAAGACATTCAGCCCGATGTTACCAATGTCACATGAAACCAAAGTATGCCTGCCTTGCCGGTGAAGGTGTCGGAAGTTTTCAGAGATTCATTTGCTTTTCTGCTATCTGTGTTTGCCTATCATCGGTATCTGTATGTGTATGTGTGAGTGCGTGTGTGTGTCTGTTTCTTCTTAATGATGACGTCATTTCCGTTTCCTTTGAACGCCAACAAAAAGATACACTTTCCGTTCACAGTTTGCAAATAGAGCAGCTTTTTAGCAAATTAGCTACCAACAACAACAACAACAAAAATTAAAGAAGAAGGCAAAGTCTACAAAAACAGCAAAAAAAAAAATCACCAGCAAATGTTACAAAGTTAAAAATTAACATCTTTTAACGTCTTTTGAAGCTGCCAACAACACAAACAACAGTACGTTTTTTGTCCTGTCTTGAGTGATTATCGCTCGTTGCCGTTGAGCAAATCCTAGCGCACTGTGTTCGAGTTCGAGTGTTAACGCTACACAATTTAAATTAATCCAATTAGATAAGAAGACAACCGGATGTGATGGTAGCTTTGTAGGGAGCTACAAAAAAGTTAAAAAACATAACTCAGAGGAAGCGAAACGAAACGAAGATCTGCAATGTTTGGGGGGAAAAGCGGAAATTCCTGGAAAGTATGTTCTGCAGGATTGGTGGGATGGATATGTGTGTACGTACGACATCCTGTTGAGGTATTAACACATTAAACTTTTAATAAGGTGTGACAATTTTTGGAATATTTTCATTTTTATTCTATGCTTAAATCAAAAAGTTTTAAATGCGAATTTCTGGAAGTTTTCTGCATAAATGGAGGCGGAGGGAGTAAATGTGTTGTATTAAAAAAAATATATGGGAGAACATTATAATGCCTCCAACTTTCTTTAGCACTCGCCCCCTCCCACTTTGTAGGTTGGTGAACCTTTAACTTGCGTCTCGTGTGTTGTACATAATCGTAACTCAATTAAAATTTAAAAGCAAATAAACGCAATTAATTGCGAACCAGTATACTAAGAGCCCATCTGTGTATTTCTTCGAGGCACACTCAACGGCTGGCCTACCAACAGTTGCGACCATATGTGGAAAGGGTTTAATAATAATTAAGCAACAGCCAACACTCATCCAACGAACCAACCAACAACCCACCCATCACACCGAACCACCCAACGTTTCCAACAATTATTCAGCCGCTTTGGATAAATATAACTGTATTTATTTGCTTTAGCACCATACAACGCCTCAATGTTTATGGCCAATACTCCGTCGTTAGCCAGCCAGCCAGCCGGCCTGGCCCGGGCCGACAGTCTCATTGTTATGCGTAACATGAATTCTCTGGAAGACATGAGCCATTGCCGGCATGTAGCTTGTCATGATGACAAGGAGGGCGCGGCACCGCGGCGTGGAGTGGAGTCTACTGATGTATTGTCATGAATATTGTTGGATTTAAGGCGGCGTACACAAACTTCGGACACGTACGACGCATAACAACACATGGAAAATATTTAGTCATTCATCGTTGTCGTGGTCACGGTTGTCGATGGTGGTGTCACTTTTACCCGTTTGTTCTCGTTGTTGTTGCCCTAGCCTTGTGGTAATTGTCCTCCTAGTGCTTAAGCACACTCCATCGTCATAGAGTTAAAAATTGTCCTGTCATTTGGTCATGGTTTAAGTGATGATGATTGTGTGGCGACAGCATTCAACATAAAGTGGACCGAAAAAGCATCCACTTTTCCGCTGCATGTTTGTTTTTCAACCGAGTTTCATTTGCTGTTTTTTTGTTGTCATTTTTTCGGTGCTTTTACCCGCAGTTGTAACCGTTTGGAATAGGTTTGCCATATTTGCAGTTATAGTTAAATATTGATCATTCCCTCATATGGAGGACCAATGTGCGAGTAAACCTTTTTCATTGTGTCCTCTAAACCAAACACATATTTCAACATTTTTGGGGTTTTTTAGGCTGTTGTATTTTCCTATGAATGTGTATGTTTTCACGACTACACACTCATTCCGGATTGGAATAAAAATAGGGACAATGGGAAAGTTCAATATTTTTTTATATATTATTTTTTATACGATATATTATTAATTTATTTGATTATTTGATTATTTAATTATTTAATTATTTAATTATTTAATTATTTAATTATGTAATTATTTAATTATTTAATTATTTAATTATTTAATTATTTAATTATTTAATTATTTAATTATTTAATTATTTAATTATTTAATTATTTAATTATTTAATTATTTAATTATTTAATTATTTAATTATTTAATTATTTAATTATTTAATTATTTAATTATTTAATTATTTAATTATTTAATTATTTAATTATTTAATTATTTAATTATTTAATTATTTAATTATTTAATTATTTAATTATTTAATTATTTAATTATTTAATTATTTAATTATTTAATTATTTAATTATTTAATTATTTAATTATTTAATTATTTAATTATTTAATTATTTAATTATTTAATTATTTAATTATTTAATTATTTAATTATTTAATTATTTAATTATTTAATTATTTAATTATTTAATTATTTAATTATTTAATTATTTAATTATTTAATTATTTAATTATTTAATTATTTAATTATTTAATTATTTAATTATTTAATTATTTAATTATTTAATTATTTAATTATTTAATTATTTAATTATTTAATTATTTAATTATTTAATTATTTAATTATTTAATTATTTAATTATTTAATTATTTAATTATTTAATTATTTAATTATTTAATTATTTAATTATTTAATTATTTAATTATTTAATTATTTAATTATTTAATTATTTAATTATTTAATTATTTAATTATTTAATTATTTAATTATTTAATTATTTAATTATTTAATTATTTAATTATTTAATTATTTAATTATTTAATTATTTAATTATTTAATTATTTAATTATTTAATTATTTAATTATTTAATTATTTAATTATTTAATTATTTAATTATTTAATTATTTAATTATTTAATTATTTAATTATTTAATTATTTAATTATTTAATTATTTAATTATTTAATTATTTAATTATTTAATTATTTAATTATTTAATTATTTAATTATTTAATTATTTAATTATTTAATTATTTAATTATTTAATTATTTAATTATTTAATTATTTAATTATTTAATTATTTAATTATTTAATTATTTAATTATTTAATTATTTAATTATTTAATTATTTAATTATTTAATCATTTAATTATTTAATTATTTAATTATTTAATTATTTAATTATTTAATTATTTAATTATTTAATTATTTAATTATTTAATTATTTAATTATTTAATTATTTAATTATTTAATTATTTAATTATTTAATTATTTAATTATTTAATTATTTAATTATTTAATTATTTAATTATTTAATTATTTAATTATTTAATTATTTAATTATTTAATTATTTAATTATTTAATTATTTAATTATTTAATTATTTAATTATTTAATTATTTAATTATTTAATTATTTAATTATTTAATTATTTAATTATTTAATTATTTAATTATTTAATTATTTAATTATTTAATTATTTAATTATTTAATTATTTAATTATTTAATTATTTAATTATTTAATTATTTAATTATTTAATTATTTAATTATTTAATTATTTAATTATTTAATTATTTAATTATTTAATTATTTAATTATTTAATTATTTAATTATTTAATTATTTAATTATTTAATTATTTAATTATTTAATTATTTAATTATTTAATTATTTAATTATTTAATTATTTAATTATTTAATTATTTAATTATTTAATTATTTAATTATTTAATTATTTAATTATTTAATTATTTAATTATTTAATTATTTAATTATTTAATTATTTAATTATTTAATTATTTAATTATTTAATTATTTAATTATTTAATTATTTAATTATTTAATTATTTAATTATTTAATTATTTAATTATTTAATTATTTAATTATTTAATTATTTAATTATTTAATTATTTAATTATTTAATTATTTAATTATTTAATTATTTAATTATTTAATTATTTAATTATTTAATTATTTAATTATTTAATTATTTAATTATTTAATTATTTAATTATTTAATTATTTAATTATTTAATTATTTAATTATTTAATTATTTAATTATTTAATTATTTAATTATTTAATTATTTAATTATTTAATTATTTAATTATTTAATTATTTAATTATTTAATTATTTAATTATTTAATTATTTAATTATTTAATTATTTAATTATTTAATTATTTAATTATTTAATTATTTAATTATTTAATTATTTAATTATTTAATTATTTAATTATTTAATTATTTAATTATTTAATTATTTAATTATTTAATTATTTAATTATTTAATTATTTAATTATTTAATTATTTAATTATTTGAATCAACCAATAATGCCAAATATTTGCTTCTTAAGCACCACTTGGCCAACTGCATGTTTTGGGTGTCCTAAAACAACTGCTGCAATTGTAGGCTGTTTAGGCACAAAACAAATATTGCAAACCGCTAAAATGCAAACCAAACCTTTGGATTACCTATCTATTGGCCTACACTTCCCTCCCATAGCCGGCTGTCTGTAAACCTAACACGTGCATGCAGCCTTGCACCATTTGTACTGGGAGCGGGAAACAATTTAATTTAGTTTTTAATTGTTTTGCGTGTGGTTTCACGTTCTGATGCTTCGGTGGTGATGGTGTTACTGGTATTGGACAGAGTAATGAAATACTCGGCAATACCTGCGAGAGGTTATACGTGCATGTATAAGTGTACGAATATTTGAGCATGTGTATCCTTATTGGTACCATTTGCTTTATGCATTTGATAATCATTCATCTGCTCTGAATGTGAATCATTGCAGTCCTACCACAATTCGTTATCGTCGGCAATATGTAAGCCCTTCTCTCCCAATTTATGCATTGTTCAATAATGTTCTTCTATTTATTTTTGGTGACAATACCTAGGCGCACATACGTACTTATGGATATCCTTCGTGTCCATAGATCTATTGAGAATGTTATCAATTGTTTGCATTTAGACAATGGAGATGGTATAGGCTTGGTCCTTTACAATTTTTGCCAATGGTGTTGAATATGTAATTGTGGTGTTTTGTGTGTTTGTGTATTTGGTTTAAGGTGACCATAGGAGTGTAAAGGTAAAAGCTTTTAATTTAAAAAATAAGCTGTATTATAAAAAATCGTCTATGGAAAAGCTTTTAAAAGCCTTTCGAACACGGAAAGCTTTTTATCCGAAAAAGCTTGAAGGCATTTTATAGCTTTAAAGCTGTTTATAGCATAATGGTTTTACTTAGACAATGCTTGAAAGCTTTATTTGTAAAAAAGCTGTGAAGGTTGTTTTTAAAAATGTGACACTATTCTTAATATTTACAATTTTGGTTTATTTAAAAAAACATTCTTTGTAAAAAGTCGTTTGTCAAAGCTTTTCCATCGTTACACATTTTTGAAAGGAAAGTGCATGCTTCTTAAGGAAAAAAAAATAATGAAAAGTTTGTAATAAACAAAAATCGTCAAATCTTTGGTTATACAGACAAATTGAAAATAGTGAAGATTAAATGCAACGTCTTGTTGCGATTGTATACCAAACAAATTTAACATTCAATGAAAAAACTTTCGGATTAAATGTATATGAAAGTCTTTCTTTAGACTAGCATATTTTGCGGTATACTTATACGAAAGCTTTTCGTGTATATAAAATAAATAATTTTAATATTGTCTTCGTAAAAGTATTTCCGTGTTTCTAGACAAAAGCTCCTATATTTCGATATGAAATAAAATGATATTTTAAAGCTTTACCAATTTTCGAATTGCTGAAATTACTAGAATGATCTGTCTGTTAAGATAATTAAGACAATTAGAGCTTTTCTGAAAATAAATATTCAGATCGATCGTTTGGATTGGCTAAAATTGATGGGGAATTGTACCATCCACTTTTTTTTTTTGGATTTGTACCATTTATGGCAGATTTTTCTAGGCTCTTAAAGAAAGAAATCTTTAATATTTTATAGAAATTGTACTATTTTTACGTTTTTGCCGTCCAAAGATATGGCCACTCCATTTGCAATTCTGTCGTGAATAATGATAGTAAAGCCAAAGTGCAACATTATTCACGTTTGATTGTAGCTTTATTTGTCTTGGTTGGCACAATTAAAATTTAAAATCAAAAAACGATAAAACTGCCACGTTTTGTCTACAGATAATGTAGGTGCCATGACAATCCGCCCAAACACCATCGGCCGCATCAAATGATGAACAGTTTGCAGGGACTGGGTAGACAAGAACATACCAAAAAATAAAAGCACTGGCAAAACCGACCGCAATATTTGTCTGCAATCAAGGAATACAAAAAAAATATTTAAATTTGCAAAAGTGGAGAGAAGGAAATGTAGATCCATTCGGCCGACAAGGTAAATGGACAGTCAATACGGTTGATGGATTCATTTGCCACAGCCGGCAGTGCAATAGGTGAGGTTGAGATTAATTGCCGACTGGGCATGTGAAGGACTTTATTCATTTTCCGCATTTGAATAGCAATAATGAAGTTGATGAATAATCCCCCACCCAGAATGTTGATGATATGGTGAGAGTATGTCTGCAAACATCAGAGACCAAAGTTAATTAATTGGAAAAAATCATTCAAAATATCATTAAAATTGATTCGTTCACTCAACCATCGAATTCGATACATTCCCACCAATCCATCTGTCCATACTTAGTCATTTGTTCACAATCGCCATGTAATCATTAAGTCATGCCGTCATTCATATGATAAAGACAACCTCAACATATCGTTGCGTTGTAATTAATTTAAATGAAATTAAATAAATCAAAAACACATCTATCCACATTTCTCTGTCTTTGCCCCTTCGCCTTTCCCACCACTGCGCAGAGTGGCTGGTGGCTTACCCGACACAAGAACCTGTCTGCTGCATCAAAAGCTGCAGATGCTCAATGTGTGCATCGAAAAGCGCCTGCAGCGAGAAAAGGGTACAAAACCCAAAACGGAAACGGAAAATCAACCGCAGGACATGGCGGCCATAACCGATGATGATACTGAAGAAGAAGAATTTTATAATTGCACCGATGACGAAAGTGATACAGATGGGAGAGAGGTAGACGAGGAAGCAGTGTCTAAAATGATCGATATCGTACCCAAGACTGAAGATCAATTGCAAGATGACACCGCGTCGATGACCCAAATGGACTCTGTTGCTGGTTGGTTCACATAATTAAAATCTGATCTGAATTTATTAATTTATTTCAACTTATTTTATTGTGATCCACTGTAGTCTCCGATTCGAAAGCTTTCAAAGCTGACAGTCCTAATGTTCACTTGAAGGATTCTGTGTCTTCGTTTAGCCCCAAAGAGGGGGAAGAGTATAAGGATGCGGAGAGTGACGAGATGAGACAAAAGCTCAGTGAACGAATGCAGGCGGCAGGAAGTACACGGCAAACTCTGTGGGAACACGCTTCCAAACAGGTTAGTGGCTGATAAAAGTCCTTAAGCAAAAGTTTTGAAAATGTTCCAATTGAAAAAATTAAAATTGAAAAGTTCGATTAAATTCAAATCGTTGTCATTAAGTAATCGTTAGAAATTCACAAAGTTATTGCCGTAATCTTATTTTGTAATAAATAGCTCGACTTATCAGAAAGCTTTTTGGAGTTTCATAAACAAGCGAGTAATTTTCGTTATACAGTGTTATTGTATAAAGATTTATTGAAGCTCATCGTCTTCAAAAACATGTCGATATCCCCAAAAGATCTGCGTGAAATCATGTAAAAACTTTTCGGTGGTTTTCCATATTGCCATTTTAAGCTTTTATTATACTGAAAAATCTGAAGATAAGCTCTATTCAAGCTTATTGGCATTAAAATGACATAGAACTTATAATATATCACAAGTTTTTTATTATTAAAATTAAATATTTTCGGAATTTTAAAATTGATCATAAAATTAGCTTTTTGCCATGAAAATGTTTATGAAAAATTAAATTCTGAATCATTTTCATTCTAGAAAGCTTCTATAAACATGAAATCATCCATAGTATGATAATGAAGAGCTTTTTGGGCAATCAAAAGTAAAATGTAAAAGCTTTTTTTTTTGGAAATATAAAATCCCATTAACAAATTTAACAACATTTTAAACTTTAAGAAAACTAATAATTTTAAAAATTAAATAAAATGATTTTCGGAAAACAAATAGTCTTTTAAGATAACTTTTTGAACATGAAAAGCTTCTTAGAAAATTAAACTACGTTAAAAAGATTTTTAGAAACGAAACAAATCGGGTTGTGAACAGTTTTTAGAATAAAAAGTACTTGCTTTTGTAAGCTAAAGTTTTAATGGTTAACATTTCTTACTTAAAGCTTTTTGTGTCATAAACAGCGTTTTTAATATAAGTCTTCTACTTGAAAGACTTCATAGTTTTGTACTTTGGTTCAACTGATTAATATTTCCAGAAATTCGATGAAACTCAAGAAGGCTACAAGATTTTGACTTATTTGGAATCTCGTAATTTAGGAGAAATCTTTGGACTGACCGTGGTGCCATTGCTGCACAGTTCCGTACTCAAACTTAAGGTGAGTAGTCTGAAATGTTTAAATTCTAATGCAGCATTTGCAATCCTAATAAACTTGTGTCCTTTCTCTCTCGCCTTAGGAAATTTTCATTAACTCTGAAGTTTTGGAACTCTTCAATGAACACATCGACGATATTCTGGCCGATCTTAGTCACTTCTCTCGTGACATAGAACTTGTCGAAGATCTTTCCGCAGGCGACGCGGTTGGTCGATCGACTGAATTCAAGTACACCCTGCAATTACCCGATCCTCAGCCAATATTGAATAAAATCGAACAACTCGAAAGATATTTCTATCAGTACAAATGTTTTGAACTTATGTTGGACAAACTTAAATTGGATATTAAGCAGGTCCATGACAAATTCCATGAGATTCTGAAAAATAATGGTAGTTGCAGTGTGACCACACACCGTCAAGATAATCCCGGCAAAGTATCTCTCCGAACTTTGTTTAAGGATGATATGCCAGAGAAAAGTAAAGACTATGTGATACGTTTGGGTGAAGGTTTACTGCCCGATTCAACGCTGGCCACAAGCAGTGACAAGGACAGTCAATTGCCATTAGCGGTAATGCCACAATTTATGCGAGCCATTGTCACGGGGGACAATTTGCGTTTGTGTGGTGCTTTTACGGAGAATATCACGTTTTTGGATTAAGCTGCAACGGATGATTCTCATGTTCAACATCATTCTTTGGGTTATGGGTAATTTTAGAAATTGTTTTATCAATATTTCAAAAGTTCTCTCAACAATTGTATTTTATTTACTATATTATGATAATCAATAAACATTTCAATACTTCGATGTAAAATCACAATTGACGCCAGTGGAGAAGAGGTGGTGAAAGGATATTAAGAAACAAAACTATTAATATTTTTTTCCTTTTTCAAAAAGAAATATTCTGATTACTAACTAACCCCTCCGTAAAGGGTCTTTTGTTGAAAGTAATGCAAGCTTCAGCGTTGAGTTTTACGGAATGCGGGTGTATATGTCAAACTGGTTTTAATTGTGACTTTACATTTTTTTCTAACAAACTTGAAAATATTGTTTTTTTTTTACTGTTATTTACTGTACTTTGTAGTACTTCTGTACTTATATTTGTTGTAGTTTTATTTCTGTCAGCATAAGCATAAGCTCTACACCTTATCCTCTATCCCAAATTGATCTATAGAGACCTTTTTCAATGTAGCTAAAGTGAGGCAATAGGTTTTTAAATAACTACAATATTTAATTTATTATTTTAATATTTTCTTATTATTTTTTTGGCTTTATTTTTAAAATTCCTAGTTTAAAATTATAGTACAGCGTTTAAACTATAGAAAAACTAGACCTCTTTTATACAGTAAAACTATAGCATATTTTACAACTATAAAAACTGCTCTGTTTACTACTTAAAAAATATAGCTTTTTTACAATAGTATAAATTAGCTATTTCTAAAAAATATAGCTTCTTCTACTATAGTAAATAACAGCTTTTTCTTCTATAGTAAAAATATAGCTTTTTTACTATAGTAAAAATATAGCTTTTTTACTATAGTAAAAATATAGCTTTTTTACTATAGTAAAAATATAGCTTTTTTACTATAGTAAAAATATAGCTTTTTTACTATAGTAAAAATATAGCTTTTTTACTATAGTAAAAATATAGCTTCTTCTACTATAGTAAATAACAGCTTTTTCTTCTATAGTAAAAATATAGCTTTTTTACTATAGTAAAAATATAGCTTTTTTACTATAGTAAAAATATAGCTTTTTTACTATAGTAAAAATATAGCTTTTTTACTATAGTAAAAATATAGCTTTTTTACTATAGTAAAAATATAGCTTTTTTACTATAGTAAAAATATAGCTTTTTTACTATAGTAAAAATATAGCTTTTTTACTATAGTAAAAATATAGCTTTTTTACTATAGTAAAAATATAGCTTTTTTACTATAGTAAAAATATAGCTTTTTTACTATAGTAAAAATATAGCTTTTTTACTATAGTAAAAATATAGCTTTTTTACTATAGTAAAAATATAGCTTTTTTACTATAGTAAAAATATAGCTTTTTTACTATAGTAAAAATATAGCTTTTTTACTATAGTAAAAATATAGCTTTTTTACTATAGTAAAAATATAGCTTTTTTACTATAGTAAAAATATAGCTTTTTTTAAAATAGTAAAAATATAGCTTTTTTTAAAATAGTAAAAATATAGCTTTTTTTAAAATAGTAAAAATATAGCTTTTTTTAAAATAGTAAAAATATAGCTTTTTTTAAAATAGTAAAAATATAGCTTTTTTTAAAATAGTAAAAATATAGCTTTTTTTAAAATAGTAAAAATATAGCTTTTTTTAAAATAGTAAAAATATAGTTTTTTTTAAAATAGTAAAAATATAGCTTTTTACTACAGTAAAAATAAACCTTTTTTTAAATAATTTTTTTTTCATTTTTTTCATTTTTTTTTAAAATAGTACAAATAATGCTTTTTAAATAGTAAAAATATGTATCTTTTTTACTATTGTGAAAACATAGTTTTTCTGCTGTTGTAAAAACAGAGGTTTTTTCTTACAGCAAAAATTCAGCTTTTTTTCTGTAGAAAGTAAAAAACAAGCTAATTTTTATAAAGTTTTTTTTTCTCCTGAAACGATTTTGGCAAGTTCACTCTATTCGAAACAGCTGCTGAGAGAACAAGTTCATGGATTACAAAGAAATAGCTGTAAGCTTACACACAATGCAAAAAAGCGCAGATCAAGCATATAAAAATAGCGGGACTTTGAAGCATATAAGTGCAATGTTGCCTATAGTGTTTTAAAACAGTGCATTTACAAATCTGTAATGGGGTTCACAGTTAAAATCTCGCAGGACATCAAAAAATAGTTTCTATTGAGCTTTTAGCACAAAAACACCATCAACATCCACAGGACTAAAAAACAATGATGGTAGAAAAAAAACAAGAATTTACCTCAAACTAAACTACTTCGGTGGATTTTTTTTATATTTCCCGACAGGGCAGCCAACAATTACTCTCCTCCGGAATGAAAACTATTTCATAGAATTCCTACGACACAGCACAGCACAGCATCACACAAAGTACGGCAACATCAAAAACGTGCCACCATTTCATGTTTCCGAAATCAAGGAATCAGAGAAGACGAAGAAAGAGCTAGGCCGACAGACGGCAATTGTTTTGTGTGGCTCTTGGCCACAGGTAAGCCACAGAGGTACTCCACAACCTCAAATGCCAACCGAGATTGGAGAGAAGGGCCAAGGCATTGTTGTCGTTTGTCGGGTGCCAAAGCTTCATTAGTCATCATCACAGCCGTCCCACTTTTCTTTGTGTCTATTCGGGTAATTTGAAATATTTAACTAAAAATTACTTCAAGTACTTGGTGTTTTTTTTCTTTTCTTGTTTTTACTCTTATTTTCAACTTTTTGCAATTTGTTCTGGTCTTTGTTTTCTCGTAAATTGTTGCTATTCTTGAAATGAAACTAACTGGTCGGCCTGCAGCGATGGCAAAATTATTGTGAGAATATGCCAACTTGTCAGTCGGTTACTCCGCTCATAGATCTTTTTCTGTGTATTCTTTTTTTTTTTTTGCACTTCTTGGTTATTACTCCCGTACCGTCAAATAGCACAGACAGATCCACAGACAGGCAGCAAGAACGTCAGAGTATAATGGATTGTGACATTTTGCATTTAACGTAAGGACCACGCACGTCATAAAATTCTTTTTGGCACATAATTTATTTGCCGGCAACGTCCCAAACAGCCAGTGCCGCCGTAGTAGTAGTTTTGCTTGAATAGTTTTTGTTTTAAGGATAATTAAAATGAAATCCTGTCACTTATTAAATCAAATTGCAAGGACATTCTGTGGAAAGTTTGAGTTTAGTTAGCATCACAGAAAGTTGGTTGCAATTATGTAATAAAGTTGCGTCACGGACTGTGTATAATGAGAGAACCATTTTCGTCTTCCCTTGTGTTTCCTCCAGGAATTTGAGGGTGTTTTGTAACGAAATTTAAAAACGATGTTTTTAATTTTTGTGAAAACGTTCTGGGTAAATGATGAGCTTCTGATTGTTAGGCTTTAAAGTTGTAAAGTATCTTTTGGAAATAAATTTATATTTCTGAGCTTTGTGTTTTTTTTAGCTCTATGTCTCTTGATTGGATCTTCTGAGATTCGTTAACAGAGATCCATAGGTCCTCGATGGAATGTCCAATTTTTTGTATTATTACCACAGATTTTTTCATTCTTCTGGTACATCAGTCCTCCCTGTCTTCGGAATTTGATCTGATCAGTTTTGTTTAAGAAAAAACTACTGCATTTCCGTCGTTTTCCGCCTTTTTGTGGTTGTGTTTTGTTTTTGTTCTCCTTTCTTCCAGTCTTTTGTTTTTGCTGTTAATAACGTCAATTGCGAATTTTCCGTTTGTTTTTATTTCCATTTCGCCTTTTTGTACATTTTTGTTGTTGGCTTGGCTTTGTTTGAGTTTTTTTTTGTTTGTTTTGTTTTGCTAAAGCATGCGGGTTTTTTTGTTTTGTTTTGTGGGTCATAACTTCTATAAAAAAAGGTTTGCTGTTGTTCTCCGGCTGCTGCTGTTGTCATAGTTCAAGTTGTTGGGTATTTTTTTGTTGTTGGTGCCAACCACTTCCATCGTTGGGAGCGTGAGTGTGTTTGGGTTTTGTGAGCCCATAAAACAGAGGCACTTCCATGTCATTGACATGTTTGTCTGTGTGTAAGTTTTAAACAAAAAAGGGTCTATAAAAAAGCCCAGAAAGGGGCACCATTGTTCTTTTATTTTTTTCTTTCTCTCCCGTTCTCAACTGGCACATGTGGATAGATTGATGGTGAGGTGCACATGCACATTTTTATGTGGGTGCATGGAGGAAAGCCAAATACACACACTACTACGAGGGCAATTGCCCTAACTCAATTTTTATTTATTTTTGAAAATAAATAAAATATATAACACCCATTTATTTAACATCATCACATTAGAGGGCAAACATACTGCTAATCAGTTTCAAATTTCCCTTGCCTATTTTTTTGGTTTTGTGGAGTTAGATCCATTGGTCTCTGTGTAGTCATATGTGTGTAAGGGTAGATATCTTGTATAAAGGTTAAAATTGCTTTATTTTTGGAACAAGTTTATTTTTAGTATGACTCTTAACGGTGTGATGACCTGCGAAGCTAAGAGAGTTGTGTTTTTAATAAATTTGGTTTAAAGTTCATCAGTTTGAACCCAACTTATCAGTATGAAATTCCCAAAGAAAATAAATGTTTTATTTGGCAACCCTAAGTCTCAACTTGAGATGAAAGTACGTGCGTATTCCCCTTAGCATTCCTTAAAGGTACAAACCGTCAACTTCTCTTAGTTCGTTGAGTTGTAAACGATAATCATGATTCTTACTGATCGATTCCTAGCGCTTAAAGCCAGCCTTACTGTTTACGCTCTCGATAAAGAAAACGGCCAGCTAGAAAACGAGTTGATATTATTACCAGGCACACACTTCCTCTAACCACTAACTCACATTACTCGACAACTTTTTTCAAGGTCACATTATCATAGTCTGGAATATATTTAATTTAATATTTTCTCTTTTACTTACCCACATAAAATATGGTTTTATTTTTTAAACGTTATTAAATACAGTTGAGCAAATCTGCAAAGGGAGAAACAGAAATTCAAAAAAACAATATAAATAATTGCAAACATTTGTCTTAACATTAAAATATTCTTTATCATGTATCCACGTACTTAAGAAATAGGCCAAAATTGAATCTATCCATCCCGCTTCTTCATAAATACCGTCCACCAGGATACAATTCTCAACGTTCACACACACAAACCCGAGTTATGTTTGTTTGGAAGTGCTTCCTCTCTAAGTTGCCATACAAGCAAAACGTTGATTTGCTACAACGGTGGCGCAGAACACAAACTGATGCTTATTTTTGTTATGGTCTATTTTTAGTTCACCTTGAACTCACTGCTATTGTCTTTAAAGTTTATTTTTCCCTTCTTATTGTGTATGATATTAATACAATTCATCTTATTGCTAATCCCACGAAGCCAACATGGCTTGTCTGCAGGATTAGTTTAGTTTAGCTTTGTCCGGGCGATGACCACCACTATGACCACCATAGGATAATTGATTTAAAATGTCAATTTTTTATAATCACATCTTCAAAGAAGACTAAAAAAATATACTGAACATAATATGACGACAATGCTCCAAAGGTACTGCCAGTGACAGACGGTTGTTATCTGTTGGGCAGCCAAGCAGCTACACAAAATAATGATTTAGTGAATGGATCATTAATATATTTGCATTTAAAGTTTTCAACGGCATCATTTCTTGTTCGAAAGCCACTCAGTGAAATAAAATCAGAGATCACGTGTCTGCTGCTTGGATAGTTATATCCGTATGTATATATTTGCATTTAAAGTTTTCAATGTTTTGAAATAGTCGGTTTTCCATAAACTCGACGATGCGGGAATATTTTGGCCATAAAACTGGTAATAAAATTTCGCATTTAGGGAAAGACAATTTGTCATCTTTTTAGCTGCATATCGATTTTTTGCAAAAGTTAATGAGAAAAAATAGTTAATTCGACAAAAACAACAAAATTTGGCTTTTTGCCCTAAAGTTAATCCGCAAACATGAGAAACATTCCTTTAACATCTCCGTCCTGTAAAAATTAGTGGTGGCCCAAAGGGTGTTTTTCTTTCAAAATCGATCTTTACAAAATTGTTGCTACAACCAAAGATTAGAAAACACAATTTATAATGAAAAGAAAATTGAATACAAATATCTCTTAAAGATACCGAAGTTTGAATTGGATTTTTCAAATTTCCAAATCGAAAAAATGTGAAATATCATCAAATACGTCAGGATGTAAACCGCCCCGGTAGGCGATTTAGTAGCGTGCTTGTCTATCAGTGTGGGGGTTGTAGGTTCGGTTCACCACAGAGGCTTTGGTCTGTCGCTACACAAATCTAGCCAAATGGTCTATATCACCCGATTTACCCAAAATTAGAATATGCGATTATTTTGTATTGTAATTAATAATAAACATCAAGATGTGTAAATAAGATTATCAACAAAAAAAATAAACAAATTCCCTTCCAAAATCTACAAATACGAAAAGTAGTTCTAAAATGACCTCACCTTTTTAATTTTTGTATTTATGGAATTATGTAGATGCATATGCAATTATTCCAATGACCTACTCCAAGTCATGAATGTACTCACCTACTCATTATAGATTGGTCTGCCTGACCTTTCGACTGTTTACTTTATATTCGGAGTTTTACTTCATATTCATGTTCTTAAAAATATTTCATTTCCTTGGCTCAAGTGTCCCAAAAAACTTTGACTCGATAAAATGCAATTTTCCTCTTCTTTATTCATTTTTTTTTATCAGTTTTTCTCTTTTTTTGTTGGCTTTAAGAATATTTATCATATAATTGCATTTTATTACGTTAAAGACTTTGGGGTTTTCGCATACTTAAGGTTATGAATTATTCAAAAAGTTGAGTGGCAAAATGTATGGCAAAAATGAAAAAGAAATAAAACCAAAACATAGTTGAAACAAAAAAATGTAAGAAAATAAAAAAGAAATACGACAAAAAGTTTGCAGAGATTTCTTTTATGTGTCCACGGCTCTGGCTGCTGCTCTCCTCCACTGCCACTGTGCCGATCCAAAAACTTTGCAGAGATATCTTTCATGCGGCCATGGCTTCGACTGCTGCTGCTACCATTTTTTTTTTACAACGACAGTGGCAGTTGAGCTGATCCACTCTACGCCAATATACTCCATAATTCCGAGTCTTTTGTAGTAAACCATACAATTGTATTTCAATTTTCAGTTTTTTTTCTTTTACGTATGAAAAGATAAAACGACGAAATGACACACAACATAGGACTTCTTTTTTCTGTAGTCAGATACCAAAAAGGAATGGTAAATTTCCCACTATGTTTGGTTGATAACAGTGGTTCGGAGTGGTGGAGTCTTTGTAATGTACTGTTGAAATATGATCCGTGTGGCAGAAAATATTTCTGGTTATTCCAGGATAATACATGGAAGCTCTTCCGGTAGTCCTTAGGAACCTTCACCTTTGCTTACCATTACTATAATCACGTACTGACATTGTGATTTCCAATTGGACATGGACCACTGTGTCCCTTCTCAATAACTTTGCAAGTGACTATAGAAGAATTGGATTTGTTACTCTGGCATATTTTTCGTATAAGTTAGTGGGGGGTGGTTACATGCCACGATTTATTATATGCAATGAGTGTACGTTCTGTTTTACGTTTTTCTTTAGTTTAAAACCAAAATTTATAAGTGATTCTTAAATGCAGAAAACTTAAATAATAAACGAAACGAAAAATCCATAATGTCAACTTCACATTGTCGACAATGCTGTAATCGTCATCTGCAGCCAGCGTCAGCAAGCAACACCAATGACATTTTCATCGCCTCCGATAGAGATGAAGGGGCCAGAACTTGAATACATCTTCCCACATTTTGCATGAATCGTTTTGTTTGCGAACACAAATAATTTTTTAGGGAGTGTTTGTTGACTGGCACAAAGCTTCTTTAGTCAAGCTACCAAACCACACCACCGACATTGACAATGCCAGCGCCAACAACAACGGTTGAGGCAATACCGACAGACAGCTACGACAAGATTACGACGAATAGTTCCTTAAAACATTATCGTGATTATAAAAAATGTCATCATGATATCAGCTTAGGCTTACAATGGAAGAAGACACTTCGTCGTCGGATTCTTCTTCATCATCATCTTATCCACTTCACAGAAATCACACCCGTACAGGGAGGCCCTACAGCAGCGGTGTATTTAATGCCTTATAAGGAAAATTATCCGAGAGCCAAACAGACATTTAAGCTTCCAGATGTCGTTTTTCAAATCACGGGTTATTGTAAATTATTTTTCTTTTATTTACGTGATCGTTATATTAGAGTACCGTTCAGGGTAACCTAAAGCTAAAGCTAAAGCTAAAGCTAAAGCTAAAGCTAAAGCTAAAGCTAAAGCTAAAGCTAAAGCTAAAGCTAAAGCTAAAGCTAAAGCTAAAGCTAAAGCTAAAGCTAAAGCTAAAGCTAAAGCTAAAGCTAAAGCTAAAGCTAAAGCTAAAGCTAAAGCTAAAGCTAAAGCTAAAGCTAAAGCTAAAGCTAAAGCTAAAGCTAAAGCTAAAGCTAAAGCTAAAGCTAAAGCTAAAGCTAAAGCTAAAGCTAAAGCTAAAGCTAAAGCTAAAGCTAAAGCTAAAGCTAAAGCTAAAGCTAAAGCTAAAGCTAAAGCTAAAGCTAAAGCTAAAGCTAAAGCTAAAGCTAAAGCTAAAGCTAAAGCTAAAGCTAAAGCTAAAGCTAAAGCTAAAGCTAAAGCTAAAGCTAAAGCTAAAGCTAAAGCTAAAGCTAAAGCTAAAGCTAAAGCTAAAGCTAAAGCTAAAGCTAAAGCTAAAGCTAAAGCTAAAGCTAAAGCTAAAGCTAAAGCTAAAGCTAAAGCTAAAGCTAAAGCTAAAGCTAAAGCTAAAGCTAAAGCTAAAGCTAAAGCTAAAGCTAAAGCTAAAGCTAAAGCTAAAGCTAAAGCTAAAGCTAAAGCTAAAGCTAAAGCTAAAGCATTTTTTTTAGCAGGAAATAGAAAATTCTATGAATCTTTCTATGAATCAAAATCCTTTGCAGTACATTAAAAATGGGTAGAAGGTGGCATGTTTTTCTCTTTAACAAAATGCAGGCCTTCCGATCAGACATTCCACCGTTCATATACCGGCACTGGCACCGTACGTGTCGTGATGTATGTGAGCCTTGGAATACGCAGACAATGAAGCCAATGCAAATTTTTATGCTACTCATGGCCCACGGTGGAGGAGTAGTAACGCAAAACGACGAATGTGTATGTGACAAATATCAGCTTTAATTTAATGTGGCAATGATTGACGATGACAACATCGCGAAGTATATTTTTTTTTCTGTTTTTCCTGAGTGTGATCAGCGTTACGTTCTTTCTTGTCTTATCGGGCGAGCTTTCGAAGAAAGGGCACCGTTTCCTACGAAAAAAAGTAGCAAATAATAGAACTCAAGCCAAAGTAGGAAGCATAATTTATTAAGCAAATAGTCGTGAAATAAATAAATTGTCGAATAACAGAAGAATTGCACAGAGTTCCTCTGAAAGAGGCTTGCTTTAAATTGGCCCACTTCAATTGATAGACGTCCTCGTTGTAAGATGTCAAAAGAAACCCCTTTTATTTCCGTGTCATGAGAATAACGCACACGTTATTCTGTATCGTCCCTTTCGACTTGTGTTTGAAGTTTTCAAAGGACATAGACTAATTGTTGGCATGCTCCCCCGGGAAACGGTGTACCTAATACTACATGTTCATTCATTCATGTTGCACACATATCAGCGTCGCTTTAGTTTATGTTGCCGCATGTTCTTGCATTTTTAAAAAGGACTGCGAATACAAATGAGGTACGACGCGTAAATGCCGCATACACCGCTTAGAATCGCTGACGGCGACCACGGAACGGTGGTTTGTCTGAGATGCCTGCAACGGTTAAAGGACCGAATAGGGAAGGCACGGAAAGCGGAAAGCAATTCAATGATGCCATTGCCTGCATTTGTCGTTGCATTTCTGTTCGCAGTTGACAGACAGTTTGTTGCATAAATGCGGCCACATATGCGCCGATAATGCCGCAACTGCGATTGCAACAGACTGACTGGCAGGCGGACGGGCAGCGCGCCCGTTGCCTGTGACAAATACTAATACGTTGTGAATGTTGTTGTCATTTTAATTGGGCGTTGATGGAGGTGCAACATGCAAACTAAATATTCGTCGCCAAGAATACACCGACAGCGGAACGTAACGATGTAAGACGGAACGAAAGTCTTACGTGTGCCTGGCATAAAATGTTAGTAGACGGACTGACTGGCTGCCGGTGGTGGGTGTGGTGCGTTCTTTAAATGTCTTCAAAACATTTTACTGGGAAATCTTGTTGTAGTTGTCGTTGTTGTTAGGGCGTTTTAATTATATGCAAATAATAGTTGTGGCATAAATTGAAGGATTTTCATAACGACGGCACGTTGTGGAAATCTGCATACAATTTTAATGTGTTCTTAAGCCAAGAACGTCTTGGCTAACGACTACAACGAGAGTTGTTATGGAAATGTCGTTAAATACTTAGCTGGGATTTTTGTCTTTGCAGGTATCTTGGAAATTTTGAACAGCTGGCCAGGTTACCACCGAGTTTCCTTGCGAAATTTATTTAAAGAAGCGAATGATTCTAACCCCATTCCAATTGACTTTACCTAACCCTGAATTGTATACAACAGGAAACGTTCACCATCTTCCATTCTCTCGCAACGTATGGTTCTATTGATCCTACCGATCATCTCAGACAATGTAGTCCGTAGCTTTTGATTCTGTTCCCTACTTGTGAATCAGCTTCTTGAATTTTGTTGGCATTTTGATGGAGACGTTAGTATCCCATATTTACCGATGCGTTGATCTTTACGCTGCCATCTAGGCACGTATTAATTAGAATAGCTGACAACTAAATGTACACCGCCAGCCAAAGAAATCTAAAGGACAGGCGACCAACGTCTATGCGAAGTTTCCCATTGCAAATGAGGGAAATAACTACATGGACAAAACCACAAGTGAAGTAGGCTGTCTACCCTCTGGCAAAACTTTAAATACTCCTTAGAGGTTTTACCAATAAAGACAAGGCTGTTGTTGTCCACAACCGTTAAGTCTGGGCTTGCTTATTCACTGCCCTGTTGTCTATGTCTTTTGTAAGGTCTTGTTATACACTTGCCAATCCACCCTCGTATTGTGCCTGCCATTTGCGACCTGCCAGACATTTGCTTAATGCATGATTTGAAATGTTGTGAAGTCATAAATTCTCTTCTAATTCCATTAAATGTCATTTATGCCACAGGATATGTTTGTTGTCCCAAGAGTCTGCTCAATTTACAATAATTCTTCACTGTCCCTCTGAAGCCACCCCCCCAACCCCCCCAATTTACATACACATCCGATACACTTGTGGCTAAAATATTATTTATTTCTAATTGAAATAAATGTTTTACAACAATTCCTTTGGTAGCGTGGAAAGTTGTGGAAGTGCTTTTGTGTGGAAATATTCAATGAGTTTGAAAATATTTCACATTTGTGGCATACAACATGTTACACAAGTATGCCGTTGTGTTGTGCGGTTTGTTGCGGCACTAGTTGCAGCAATTAGTAGTTGTTGTTGTAGTATTTAATTATTTGCACAAAATCGAATTATATTGTGCATCAGTTCGGCAGTGGTTGCAATTTCTTTGATAGTTTGTATTTCATTAACACAAATCTCTAGTATTCGACATCCTTTCCATCCGTCCCTCCGTCCATCCATCCATCTTCGGGGACGGCCTGTCTTGGCTGTTGTACACGTATAGCCGTCTCGGTTTAGTGGTGGTAATTGATGATTTATAATAATTTTTGTTTATTCGAGTATCTTGCCGATATGGAAATTTCCAAGCCAGCCGACATGCAACATTTCTGGCCATTGTAATCTCCCCCCACGGGCAGGGGAGTATGTGTTCGTGTCCGTCTAATCATCGACATTTGCATTAGCAAGTGAGTTCATTGGCCATTGGCATTTCTCCTGCAGTTGTTGTACAATTAATGATTTTGTATAACAAGTGCACTTGAGGGGAGTTGCATTATTGGGATAGGTGATATAATGAGTAATGTAATCATGGCTTTCAATGGCGTACATTAAATGCACAGATGGCCGGACGAAGGACATCTGTAAGTGTATGGTGACAATTGGAAGAGAATATGTGTTTTTCGTAGGCCTATCACTGGAACTCACACTAAAGTGATGACATTATCAAGGGATCTGGTGTTAAGTCGGCGTTAAAATAATCAATCTCTAGATTTTTTTTAAAATTAGTTGTCGCTTGCAGTATTTTCGATTTCGCTTCGATTCAATAATTAAAACGACCCCACTTGATTTGCAAAAATATTAACCCTTTCAGTGGCTTTGTCAAATATATTCGACACTTCATATTATGTTTAGCACGTAAAAAAAAATTAATTGCCACGGAAAGGGTTAATATTTGAATACGTAACGACATTTCCGTTCTTTTGAGTGACATCTGCTCCATTAGGAGTCGTTTTTTCGATGCCCCAGTTTTCATTTAGATTTTCGTCATTATGAAAACTGCGATATTTGCTGTTACAATTTGCTATTCGCAAATTTGTTATGTGATATTTACTATTGGTCTTTGGTTAGTCTACTCTTGTTCGTACCGCTTATACTTCTTAGCTTCCCCCCCTCCAATTCCACCATTTCCTCATTATTACAAACCATGGACAGACTATTGGCATGCCAGTTACCCAATATCCCTGAGATAGTTGCTGCAATTCCTAACAATTTGTTTTGGCGGTGAGCTCCCCCATTTGTCTTCCTCAATTCCCTTTAAACTTTCCGCATACCAGCCAACATGCTAATAATAAGCTCTAAAACTA
The DNA here is from genome assembly GCA_958296145.1 of Hydrotaea cyrtoneurina. Classification (NCBI taxonomy): domain Eukaryota; kingdom Metazoa; phylum Arthropoda; class Insecta; order Diptera; family Muscidae; genus Hydrotaea; species Hydrotaea cyrtoneurina. Next base: position 16,175,152 of record OY282514.1, on the reverse strand, counting down.
TTTGCTAAAACAATGGTGCACATAGATTTCCTCGCCCGCCATCCCGTACCAGCCGGGCAAAATTTAGACGTCTCTGTCTACAACAAACCAAAAAAAAAAAAAAAAAACATAAAAATATATTCCTAACCAAAAACTTTGCATGAGCCAAATAATTATGCACATGTTACACAAATTTATGCATACCGAAATAGGAGGAGACGGGGCAGACATGTATTGTGGCCATGTGTGCCTACACTTACATGGGGGGGATAACGATGATAAGCATATTGAAACACATACAAATGCAGATTGCAACAGCAGCACTGTAGGTCTGTTGAGGGATAACGATAAATACTCCTGGATGTGCATATCTACAAATTGTCGGCGACATTTACATCTATGCCCTAACACACACACACACACACAGAGAGAGAGACACTCATACACATGCACTTGTAACAATCTTTAATTTAAATGCAATTAAATGCTGTGATCGTATTATCAACAACAGCCTCTGCCCCTGCTTATGTATAATCGTCATTATCATCATTGCCGGCATTGTTGACTTCATCAGCCTGAGCCTCTGCATTTGCATCAGCGTCAGCCTCACCATCACCATCATCATCATCTTTATGTTGAATATTACGCTTAATTTCATGCCCAATTCAACGGAATTCAACAGATTGGAATTCAACTCAATTTACTTTACAAATGAACACGAATGCAGTTGTTGCTATTGTTGCTTTCTGACAGTATTAGGGGTATGCCACAAGTTCTGGCTTAAAGGCACAGACCAAGAAGATTATTCGGTAATTTTCTTCTTATCTTAATATATATTTACCCTCGACACTGATTCACTGATACACTGATTCACTGACTCTGTCACGCAGTACGTAGGAATTTAAATAGGCATTCTATAAATAATAATAATAAAAAAAATAATATTTTTTTTTTGTACAAAAATTGTGTTTTCCCCAAAATTTTTTAAAAAAAATTTTTTTTTACAAAATTTTTTTTTCAACAAAATTTTTTTTATTTACAAAAATTTTTTTTTTTACTAATTTTTTTTTTCCAAATTTTTTTTTTTTTCAACAAATTTTTTTTTTTTCAACAAAATTTTTTTTTTAAAAAAAAATTTTTTTTTCAAGAAAAAATTTTTTTTTCAAGAAAATTTTTTTTTTCTATATTTCAACGGGCGCCATAGGCGCAATACAACTTACTAGTTTAGTATATTAGTTCTAAAGTTTTATGCACCAACTCTATAATATAAACCTGACCTGAACTCGTGAGAATATAATTTTAAATAAATTAATAAAAGTAATAAAATAAATTCAATATTAGTTTGGGTCTGCACTGTTGTATAAGCTTCTCCAACAGGAGGTGTTATTTTGAATCACCCACCATTTCGGTAGCTGTCACTTTTAAATCTTTTATTCTTTGACATTTGACCAGTAGAAACTACGTCATTACTTAAAACGAAACGATACACGCTTCAACAACGCCTTGAAATTATTAAAAATTCACTACAAAAGTGGAGAAAATCTTGCAGTCACAGTTCACAAAACTAAAGCATTTTTAGGTCGTCGTCGAGCTCCTTGTCGGAGCGCAATACAGAAATTGGTGGACAAATTCCAGTTGTTGGGACACGTAAGTGATGTCAAGAATAAAACCCGTGCACGACGCTCAAGAACAACTGAGAATATTGCTGATGTAGCCCAAAGTGTTGAAAAAAACCATGGTTTGTCCATTCCTCGTCTTTTTTTTGGAATTGGCCACTCCTCAAACGTCATTACACCGTATTTTGCATAAAGACTTGGGTATAAGAATTATAAAGTTCAGTTAACACAAGAACTCAAGCTGGCCGATCATCAACAACATGGTATTATTGCTGATTGGGTCCGTGAAATGCCTGAAAATGATCCGGAATTCCATCGAAAAATCATCTTGACAGATAAGGCCCATTTCCACCATGGTGGCCATGTCAACAAGCAAACTTGTCGCATCTGGGGCTCGGGAAACCCAAGAGTTATTGTTGAGAAGCCTCTCCATCCTCAACATGTGAATGTTTTGTGCAGTTTCATTGGACCTTACTTTTTCGAAAATGAGGTTGAATCAACATTTACGGTGAATGGATTGCGCTATCGAAAGACGATTAATGATTTGTTATGGTCGTAGTTGGATGATCTTGATCTGGACAACGTTTACTTTCAACGAGACGGCGGTACGTGCCACACGAGCAACAAAACCATTGCTCTTTTACGGGAAAAGTTTCCGCATCGTGTTATCTCTCGAAGAGGTGATCACCGAAATCTTGTGATTTAACACCTTGCACCTACTTCCTTTGGGGCCACGTGAAAGTTGAGGTCTACGCCAACAGTCCAGCGTCGATTCAAGACGTCAACGATATAATTCGTGAGGCTATCGAGGCCATAGGGCAGCCACTTTGCGATTTGGTTATGGAAAACTTCATAAAAAGGATATGGTCCTGTAAGCGTGGTCGTGGCTGATGTTGCTTTTCATTACTAACGTCATACCTTCCACTTTATTATGAAATAAACATCCGATCATTTATCTCAAAAAATGCCATTTTTCTTTCAATATCAAAATAACACCTCTTGTTGGAGTGCCCTGTAGTAGTTGTGAACAACATTTTTTAATCATAGTGTTAACACTTTCAGACAGCTTCCAGAGTATTGCCAAGAAATGTAATCGCAACTAGTCGGCACTTCAGCCATATCTCACTAAAATTTCAGTAAGATCTGTTCAGCGGATTACAAATTACAGAACAATTAAAAACAAAGGTATTGTATTGAATTCTCCTCCCTTACTCTCTCTCGGTGACACTCTTATCAAATCTTGACTCTCTGTCTCCATCATTAAGTGTATGTGCTTGTTCTTATATGAGACTGTGCAAAATCGTCACACTGTGTGTGTGTGTGTGTCTGCAAGAGTAGGATGACTTTTCGCTTGATGATATGCATGTGTGCATGGCTTTGTGGTAATGCATGCATTTACAACAATTGTTTGCTGGCAGCTGTCTAGGCCGTCTGTGTGCTGCGTGCAGTGTGTGGTTGTGACGGTGAGGATGTTAACATTATGATAAATTTATACGGTACGTGTTTGTGTGTGTGCTGATATAAATACTCAGTTGTGATATTTTGTTATGATATTCCATTTGTTATGCTACTTTTGTTGCTGTTGCTGTTACTGATGCCGTTGGCGATGGTGTTGTTTGTTATATTTGTTGTTGTTGCCATCATTGTTGTGGTACTGACACTGCCAAGTTTAATTACATTATCGTTGAGCGATTAAATGTGAAATTTATTGTAAATTCAACTCTCGTGCCACAATACTCTCCACTCATACATACATGTGTACAGACACACAGACATTCTTCGGTATGTCTGTCTTAACATGCACATATGCAAAATCATACTCATCGTCGTCACAATCAGCATCATCATCATCATTATAATCATCAAGTTTATCCAACATCATCGCCCACAAACCACCATCGTCATCGTCAACGGCTTTTCATACCTCACTCATCATTGCAATACAGTTAATTAGAAGGTGGTTTTGTTGTTAAGTCTTACATAAACCCATTTGCAGCTCTCTTTTGTTGTTGGATTTCCGGAGTGTCTTCATCTTTTGTTTAAATAATAAAACAATCAGTATGCAAATCACGCGTTGTGGCAACAGCAAAAAAAAAAAACGAAAATGAAGAACTTTTCGTACTATATGGGACCAATCAGTTTTCATGTTGGGGATTTTGGGGACAACATTTCTGTCTGTATTGCTATATTGTAAATTTTTATGGATGTTCACATTATTTTCACTATAGTAAATAATTATAGTGAAATAGTTCCATGGGTTTGTTTTCTCCACAATAGTTCAGAATCCAAACAAGAAATGAGATTTAACATTTATGATATCTGTTTTTAAAGATTTTTTAACTTGTTTTTATATTTTTTGTTGTTGTGAGAAATGTTCGATTTTAATATATTTTATTTTCTTTTACAGATATTATTGGTTTATGCGAAACAGAAAACCACAGCCAGTTTTACTGGAACATGATTTCATTCATGTGGCTGCCTTTGTCCACTTCTCTCTGTTTCCAATAACTTGAGGACTGCCCTTGGCTCTCCAATCAATCCGAAGGCTTGCTCGATAGTCACTTCTTAAGTGTCTTAATGTTTTTTGGACGGCCGTGGTGTGGTAGGTTGTGTGTGCGACTGTCACACAGACGAAGCCGAGTTGGAAACCGGGTAAGACCATCAAACATTTTTCAGCGGCTGTTTTCACCTCGTAAATGTGGGCGACTTTACGAGTAAGAGAGAAATCTCTCAGCCATGTAAAACTTCTCTCGAAAAGCATTAGCCGATCGGAGCCGGCTTTAAACAAATTATATCGTACCCACAGCTCACGGATGCAAGACAAGTTCCCCGTCTCTTCCTTCATGGAATGTCAAGGAAAATAAGTAATGTTTGTTCGTATTCTTTTTCTATAGAAAAATTTAGATATTAATAATATTTTATTTTCTATTACAGATATCTACACCCCTGATGTATGTTGGTAAGTCGTTACACCTTTTTTTTGAAATTAAGAGATTTTCTAAAAAAATCTCCCACATCTTAAATTTTTTTAATATTTTGTTATTGTTTATTATTATTTACTAGTAAGTTGTATGGCGCCCGTTGAAATATGGAAAAAAATTTTGTTGAAAAAAAAAATTTTTGTGGAAAAAAAAAATTTTGTTAAAAAAAAAATTCTCTTGAAAAAAAAAATTTTGTTGAAAAAAAAATTTTTTTCTTGAAAAAAAAATTTTTTGTGGAAAAAAAAAATTTTGTGGAAAAAAAAAATTTTGTTGAAAAAAAAAAAATTTGTAGAAAAAAATTTTGGAAAAAAAAAATTTGGGGAAAACACAATTTCTGTACAAAAAAAAATATTATTTTTTTTATTATTATTATTTATAGAAAATTATAGAATGCCTATTTAAATTCCTACGTACTGCGTGACAGAGTCAGTGAATCAGTGAATCAGTGTCGAGGGTAAATATATATTAAGAAGATTATTTTACTGTCTCATGTGCTTTTGTGATTAGTGTAAAATTAGTGTTCTTTTTGCCTAATGGCCAACACTGTGGCAATGTTTTCTAAACAAGACTAATCAAATTCAAAAGTACTTTCACACAATTGCTCACAATGTGAATTATTACCAATAGATTTCCTTCAGTATTATCGTATTATCTTCACAAAGTTTTTAGCAAATTATATAAGAATATTATAAAATTCGTATTTATCGAAATTTTTGTTTTTAAATAACCCAAAAAAATATCCATTTTTTTTTGAAATATTGGTTACGAATATAGAGGACACATTTCCATTACTTATGGAACACGAATGCATTAATGTGTCTGTAGGACATCTTGACAAGATTAACTCTGAATTCCATATTGCCAAGACCTTGGTGACGGTTGCTGGCTCTACCTCAAGAATGCCACAATATTCGCCTTAAGGGCGCGAATTGTTAAGGATTCTTCGTAACGCTACCGCACAAATTTAATATTGACTTTCTGTCAAGATTTCCATCTATGTTATTAGGACAGTGACAGCTCCTTTCCGCTCGAAAGCTCATTTTTTTTCCAAAGGAGGATATCCCGCTTCCCCCCATTTTATGGTCGTCATAACCGTCCAACTAAGAAGACTATTCGCAGTGTGGTGAATAAGTTTGAATTCATAAGAAATCGCCCTTTTACAGAGCAATGGAAAATTCGGCATTTCAGTCCAGCAGTCCAGACTTTATCCCATCGGTCAAAAGTCTGTAACTTTTGATCGTGTTAACATTTTTGAGTCCGGAAAAAAATATGTTGTGAGTAAGGAGTGAGGGGATATTTTAACGTATGATTTGGATATATTTTAGAAATATTTCCAAAGTTAACTAGTTTTCTTTTTTTTCTATTTTAGGAAAGAACATTATAATATTTGTGTGTTTTTTTTTTATTTAATTGAATTTTTCGACTTTGCATCTCAAACATTCTATGAGTTATTGCTTTAAATTTTTGATGATACATAAAGTATGTTTTCTTGAGTTTTCTTTTCTTAACGTATGAATCGGCTAAATGGATATATTTTAGAAATATTCCCAAAGTCTTTCGATTTAAAAAAAAAAAAACATTTTTATGATTTTTTTTTTAAAATTTTTGCTAATGTAATTGTTCACATTGTGTATAAAAAAATTTACTTTTTCTTCATCTTAAAAAATTGCACCTTTTTTAAAATTTAATGTGAATTTTTCGACTTTACCCAAATGCATCTGAAACATTTTATGAGTTATTGCTTTCAATTTTTGTTATGATAAAGTGAGTTTCCTTGTCTTTATGATGATGTCAACATTTTGCATGTAACACATATATATTTTTGGTTGTAGCAAGTATTTTAAAATCGTATTTGGAAAAAAATGACTTTGAACCAACAGAACTTTTTTGTTCCAAAACGATTTAAATTTAATCGGAGGGGTTACCCATTTTAGGTTCGTAACTTTTGCCCTCTTGGGTGATAGGGTAGTTTTACTGCACAAAGTCAAAAATGTTTGTCTCAAAACGTGATTTTTTTTTTGACTTTGTTTCATTTAAATGAAAAGGTAAAAAACGATTAAGGAAAAAAGACCGCTTGTCCTGGTGAGAAGGTCCCCGTTCTGCTTCTTCATGGTATGTTAAGGGAAATTCGTACGTATAATTGCCGGTATTACTTTGTATAGTTTTTCTGCAAAGGCAAACAGTTGTCTTTGTTTAAGTTTCAAGCAATAGATTAAGCAAAATACCAATTGTTAGGCGAAAATTTGCCTTTTCTTTAAAACCAAATTTTTAAATCAGTCGTTTTTTTCATTTCAATTTGTTTTCCATATTTGTCGTCTTCGTCCTTCATTTCCTGTCTTCGAAATCATGTATTCTCTTTCAAATTGACAATATAAACGCGCAAATGCAGTGATTGCTTATACAAATCCTTTATCAAATTTCACCATCTCTATTGAAATATGCATGAACATTAATAAATTATTGTACAAACGGGCCATAAATAATCCTTCAGTGAAGGTTATCGCTTTACAACGATTGACCAATAAATCACAATGTCGCAAATGACAAAAATCACGAAGCGGTCGTAAGACGACATGGCCGGAACATCAATCACGGCGTGCGCGTATCTAATGACTACAAGAAGAAGAATTCAATTAATACAAAATAAATCAGGTAACAATGTGATAATTTATTTTAATGGCCTTGCCCCAGCAGCACCGATAAATAAACGAAAACTATATCAACGAGAACATCATTTAACATTGGATGGTGTTCAATAATCAAAGACATGACATCAATTGATTGAAGAAAAAAAAAATATCTCTATTTATGAATTGCATAGAATAATAGCAATCATCTGCTCGCCCTTTCACCTTTCACCATTTCCCACAAATAACAAAGACAAAACGAACTCCAAATTCATTAACGAAGCGGAAAATAAAATAAGAATTTCCGAAGGACATAGAGACAGATTATATTGATTTTGAACAAATGAAATCGCTAGAAAGAAAAACCGCCCCGAATACCAAAACTAAGTATGCAAATATTTGTTAGGTGAGGGTTGGGAGCAAAATATTTTGCCATAAAAAGGCAGGCAGGCAGGCGGCCGGGCACAAAAACCCAAACCCTTAAGTATCCAGCAGAGGCAAATGCATGAATGGACACTCGAGCAATGGTGGATAATGAACAACTAAAAACAAAAAAAATATGCATCGTTTCTATGCCATTCATTACAAGCATCCAGCCGTTCATTCATTCAGCCAAGCAGCCATCCATCCATTCATCCATCCATCCATCATTCATTCATTATGCACTTTGTAAATTTGCAGCTATAGCAATGGCAAATCAATACTCGTCTGACATCATCGCCATCGTCAATAAACAAACAGCCAACCATTTGATTGTTAGGAAAGTTTGCCGGAAGCAAAATCGATTAAAAAATTATAAATATAAATAAAAGGAATAAATTCCCCCCCATCCCGAAAAAAAAAATAGAACTTCCATTCATAAACAATTCCAATCGACATGAAAAAGTATCGATTCATAAAAAACTTGCTAAACATAAAAAGTGAACGAAATGCACTAAAAATCATGGTTGTCATTGTTAAATTGAATATTTCCTTAATTGTGTTCAAATAAAATTATTAATTTGCAAAGGAAGTAATGCACAAAACAAAATAATATACAACAGAAATGCAATTATTTCTCCACCATTTGTGTATAGTGAATGATATTAATTGAATTAAGACATTCCATTAAAAAATCACATGCCAAAATATTTAGAACAGGAAGAGACTCGGGCATGTTTATGCTTCCCCCCCCCCCCCCCTAACACAGTGCATTGCATTTATAGGGGGCATCCCCTGAGTGTTAGTCAAAAAAAAAACGCGATTTTGAGTTACGCCCTTTCTAAATTAAGCCATCGATACATGATAATTATCTCCATGTCTGGCAAATGTATCGCCATTTTGTTTATTTGGACCATTTGGTGTTGAACTTTCTCTAACTTATTATTTTAAATTCATATATTCAAAGCACCACAAAAGTTTTCTTTTCAAATATCTTAAAACTAGTAAGTTGTAATGCGCCTATGGCGCCCGTAGAAATATGAAAAAAAAAAATTTAAAAAAAAAAAAAAATTTTTGTGGAAAAAAAAAATTTGTTGTTGAAAAAAAAAATTTTTAAAAAAAAAATTTTGTGGAAAAAAAAAAATTTTTGATGAAAAAAAAAATTATTTAAAAAAAAAAAATTTTTGTTGAAAAAAAAAAATTTGGAAAAAAAAATTTGTAAAAAAAAAATTTTGTTGAAAAAAAAATTTTGTAAAAAAAAATTCTTGTAAAAAAAACTTTTGGGGTAAACACAATTTCTGTACAAAAAAAAATATTATTTTTTTTATTATTATTATTTATAGAAAATTATAGAATGCCTATTTAAATTCCTACGTACTGCGTGACAGAGTCAGTGAATCAGTGTCGAGGGTAAATATATATTAAGATTAAATTTACCTTTACAACCAGCCCCGACGATTCTAATATCTGATATTGTAAATTCGCATATAAGTACCTGCAAGTAAAAATAAAATAGAAAGAGTTAGAAAATTAAATATCAAATGGGGAGAATAATTAAAACACGAATGTTTAGCATAAAGTTTATTTTTAAAAATTCAAAAAACAAAAACGGCCAAAAATCCTTTTTCCGGCAACTTATTGTCATTATTTACGGAACACGATTTCATTCATACTGTCAAAGCAATTTCGAAAATAAAAACAAAATTCAAAAAGGAAAACGGCCAAAAATCAGTTTTTTACGAAAATTATTGTCATTATTTATGGAACACGATTTCATTCATGTGTCTGTCTCGGCTGGCTTCGCAGTTTCACAATCTGTCAAACCAATTTCGAAAATAAAAACCAAATTCAAAAATAAAAAAAGGCCAAAAATAATTTTGTATGGCACATGATTTCATTCAGGTGTCCTCTATCTCCCAGAATGGCTTGCCAGATATTCGCTTTAAGGGTCGGTCTAAATCGTTAAAGATTTATTCACACATCACATCAGTTCTTCAATTTAGCCCACAAAAAAAATGTACATAAATGTAGAAATGTAATCTAGCTTACACCATGATCCCTTGAATCTTTTTTGGCTAACGCTTTTCTGGCAGGAGCGCATAGATTCATTCGACTGACATGGCCCAGCCAGCGCAATTGTTATTTTTTTTGTTGCAATTTACAATATTATAACATGAATATCTTGCCAAAAGCCCAGCTTTATCTGATTTCTAATTCTAATCGTGTTTCAGCATCAGCTTGATTTGACAGCATGATCTGTTACTTTATTCCGAGGCTGACATCATTCGCTTTATGGATTTTCTGGCACTAACTCGATGCTGCAACTACCGCCCTTCTGTTTTGGCGACGTTAGCCCAGCGGTTGCTCGCATAGGTTGTGTCGTGCTCTCGCCTCGGACTCCTCTTCAATTTCTTATAGATTTTTTTTTTTTTGAACACCATTTTCCTTTAGCTCTGTCGTTTCGACCGAAAACTTTGTTAAGAAAAATGTGCGAATTTTTTTTTTGGTATTTTCACAAATTGCTCTTAACAAATGTTTATAAAGCTGTTATATTTTTTTTTTTAAAGCGGGGGTTAGTCTTTGTTGTTTACTGTATCGTTTTTATTAACTTCCAAATCTTTCCAATATATTCTCCATTAAATGAAAGCTCTCACTCCGTCGCGTCGGCGACCCATAAACAGAATGCAATATTTAGCATGAACACAAATTCATTTAAACTCGAAATTCCTTCAAACTTGAATATCGTCTTATTCTATTAATACAATTGGAGAAATATGGCCAGTTCTAAGCTCGTAACAGAAAATTGTTTCTAAAACACAAAACACATAATTTGAATTCTACGGAATTAAAGTCAATAGTGAGTGGGTGGATTGTTTCCGCTGGCCCAGCCATTATCTAGACATCAGATTGCTTGTGAATTATATCTCTATACTATCAGTTGTAGTTTAAGTGGCTGTGGATTACTTATAAAGTATTTAAATCTTCGAAATTGCTATGATTATAGAACTAATTGCAGTGATAGTTGCTGTTGTGGCTATTTGGGCTGATGTCGGGTGTGAGCTGAACTGTGCCGTTTGTTGACTTATGGATTTGCGTGTCATGAACGTGGTTAATGTTTCCGGGGCGGGAGGGGTGATAGGTTGTGAGGTCACACATAATGAAAGGAATACAGAGACAGGGAATTAAGCATGCAGCAACATATTGAAGCTTTGGTGTGTTGGCCGACTCATTTGCCACAGCCCGCTGACAATGATGGCAAATTGAACTTCTGTTGACGGCTAATAGCGGCAAACAACTAAATTATCTGTTGTGGTGATGGTGGCAGCCAACAATAATAATAATAATAACAACAACAACAACAACAACAACAGCAAACAGCACCACGAGACCACCACAGAAAACGACCGACATTAAGAGCGGCAAAAGAGCTTCGACCAACCAAACAGACAGAGAGCAAAATGCAAGTGAACATTAACACCAACTGTTGCATGGCATTATGTGGATGTCAGCAATTTGTATGACTCCATTTAAGGTGGATTTGAAGCAGCGACAGCCGCCGCGTAACCCACACCCTAATTTGGTATTCTGACTGATGATTTAATTTCTGTTTTTATGTATTTCAATTTGAATGGCACAGAATTCATCATCAGTGCAGTTCTCTGCTGTAGTGATTTATTCGGGGCTTCTGTCAAATATTGACGGACGGATATCTCTGATGATTTTAATAAAACGGTCATTTGGTGGGCGGTGTGTTTCCTTGGAAATGCTTCATATTCGTGTGGCAACAAGAAATCGTACGGATAATATGGTTTTTGTAATTGCGCCAGCATTTGCAATGTCGACCATCCATCCATCCATCCGCTTAGTAAGCCAGCCAGCAAATAAGAGAATTTGCACATGCAATTTAAAACTGTTCATTTATTCCATTACAACGAGATAGAAACCATGGAAATGCTGTTACTCGAGCACAGTGGAGGAATTTGAAAATTATGGTTGAATTTTAATTTGAATAAGGTTTCAAAGAGGTCTAGCCGAACAGAGTGTCTAAATATAAGTCTTGGAGCTTAGAAGATTGTATCTTAAGTGAGCCGATCTGTGGCAGCCCAATTATAATTGCATTTCTAGCTGACTACCTTTTAATGCAATTTCTCAAAGGGTCGCTAATGTCTGATTGAACTGAAGTCTGGGTGGCTCAAATGTGAGCCGAGTTGTAAGCTAGCAAATACTTTAGCTAGATCTCCTTGAAGTTTTACCACAATTGGTCGAGACAGTTTTGAATGCCGGCCATTTGGAAATGCCTTATTTGTACTCAACACATTTTCTAATTGGGAGAATCATTACAGTTCTGCTACCTTTAGGCTCAAGTTGCTGGCGGACACTTCACCTTGACATATCGCTCATTTACTTGAATAGTGGCATAACTCAAAATAGGATTTTTTCCGGAGAGCCGTTTAATAGTCAATTTTGTCGTACTTTCCAAATATAGAAAAAGAACTGCAGGCTATTTCAATAATATGGAGACCTGTCATATGAATCCATAATACTCAGTAGAACAAAAGCCAATTTAAATTAGAGATTTACAGCTTTTCCAAGACCAAAAATATATAAAGTGAATTTTGAATTATGCCACTATTCAAGTAAATGAGCGATATGTGAAATTTCATTACAAACGGACAATGCAGTCGACACTGCCAGCCACTTGAAAAAGTTTATAAATAACACATTTTCAAATTTCCGTTATTCCTCCCATTGGTACCTAATGGCTCTGCTGCGGTTAAGCTCAAAGAAATAATTAGCTAGATCTGAGCTGTGGCATACCTCAACTAGACCTCTGTGAAATTTCACTACAATAGTTCGTGTCGGTGTGGAATGCCAGCCAGATTTATTACCATGACATTTTCAATTCGGAGATGCTCCGCCTTCGATTCTATACAGCTCTGCTACCCTTAGTCCCCAAAAGCTAATTATCCACACCTTAGCTAAATAATCATCTAGACTTCTATGACATTTTAATTTTAAAATCGTTCAAGATATTTTGAAATGTCACAGTTGTTTTTCTCTTTTAATCAATTCCCCTACTGTGTGCGGTGGTCTTTTGACAGTGTTGTTGTATAAATGCGATAATGATGCGACTACGGATTGTTTCCAAATAATTGGCATTTGATTGCAAAATGGAAATGTTAATTTTTCAGTTTTCGCTTATTTTGTTTTGCCACTTTCTACTGTAACACTAGTCGTCGTCATTATCAAAGCCATCACCAGCAGTTTTAAACTTTTTTTTTTGCAATGAACAAGCAACAGTTCCGGAACAGTTTACAGCATATCCATCAAAACAATTGTTGAACACTCTGTTATTGATGATAATGTTAATGATAACCCACAAATCAACAGCAATGGTGTTGGGGAAAATTTCATGCACATTGCCGAAGCGATATTTGGTTTAGGGATTTATAATCCTAAAAATAAAAACCAGAAGTGATTGAAGTAAATTAAAATGGCAATTTTCATTTCTTAAATAGAAAAATTTAATCTCACTCCGACTCAGCATTTCTTATCGGAATTTTGGATTTTTCCCTAATGCAAATTTCGATTTTCCTATCTTAATATATATTTACCCTCGACACTGATTCACTGATACACTGATACACTGATTCACTGACTCTGTCACGCAGTACGTAGGAATTTAAATAGGCATTCTATAATTTTCTATAAATAATAATAATAAAAAAAATAATATTTTTTTTTTGTACAGAAATTGTGTTTTCCCCAAATTTTTTTTACCAAAAATTTTTTTTTTTACAAAATTTTTTTTTTACAAAAATTTTTTTTTTTACAAAATTTTTTTTTCCAATTTTTTTTTTTCAACAAAAATTTTTTTTTTCAACAAATTTTTTTTTTTCCAACAAAAATTTTTTTTTCAACAAAATTTGTTTCCCATATTTCAATGGGCGCCATAGGCGCATTACAACTTACTAGTAGAAAAATATTGTCTCACAGAGAAACCACGTTTTGTCCTTCCCAAAGCCTTTGACTTTCAAGGAGAATAGAATAACTTAAACTGCAAATCGTTTACAATAGCTCTATTATCTGATTCGATCCACTATAGCTTTATTGCTGTTTACAAAATTGGTTTTACGCCCTCACAGTCAACTGTTAAATTCAAATTTCTGATTTCTGATTTCCAATCAACTCAAATTCAATTTATTCAATTAAAAGGTTGGACATGCTGAACATGAAACGCTCTAATTGACCTCATTGATCAACTGTAACCATTACCATGACCATCTGATATTGCAAAACCAAACAAATATTCACACTAACGAAAGTGAAAAAGAAGAAGAATTGAAGAACTTGACATACACAGTGCCAGAAAATCTGAATAATTAGGAAAACCCCAAATAAAAAATGAACAAAATGGGGGGGAAAAAAGGCAACATCAAAATAATGAAGACTTTGACTTTGGTGTCATTCCAGCCTAATGATTGATGGTCATTGGGCTCCAACAACAACACCAGTATCAGTGCGATGTGTTAATGGTTGGAAGAAGTTAAGGCCATAAACAAACCCTTAAAATCGTCTTTCTTCTTTTTCCCGTCTGTCTTACTCAGACTGTAGGTCGGTCATGTCGTTCTATGTCACTGATACTATTTCGTTGTCGTTTGGAGGAGGACGGTTTTTTCGGATGATTTTGTTTACATCTGTGCTAATTCGCTTTGTAAACGTATTCGTTGTATGACTAAAAAAGAAGAGAAACCAAGACTAGACACAATATCAGAAAGCAACCTTAACAGCTGTACTCCCATAAAAACCCAACATGAACCGTATATTGGCAACCAATGATGTAAACAATGTTGTCACATACCCAAAATACGTTGATACTAAACCCCCCCCCCCCCCAAAAAAAAAACCAACCATAAATGGGACAAAACTGTAAACAGACAACTGAGTTCTTGGCAGTGTAATGGAATGTGGACTTCCCATTGCGACTGGTGTGTTATTTCCGTTTATTAAAAAAAACTTAAATTTCTTCCGTTCTCTTCTTTATTTTGGGAAGACTTAGAAAATCTTGATACGTTTGAAGTTGGCATTTGGTCAAATTGCCCATAAGAAACGAGTAACGAAAAGACTTGCTTACATAATCCGACAATTACACATTTCTGAAATTATATAATTATTTACTTACTAGTAAGTTGTAATGCGCCTATGGCGCCCGTTAATTTGCTTGAGAAAGTATTTGTTACTTAATTTTAAAAATTTTGTAAAAAATATTTTGAGTAAACTATTTTGTAAAAAAAAATTTCGAAAAAAAAAAATAAAATTGGAAAAAAAATAATTTTCTTGAAAAAAAAAATTTTTGTGGAAAAAAAAAATTTTTGTTGAAAAAAAAAAAATTTGTTGAAAAAAAATTTTTTTCTTGAAAAAAAAAATTTTGTTGAAAAAAAAAATTTTTGATGAAAAAAAAAATTTTTGTTGAAAAAAAAAATGTTTGTTGAAAAAAAAATTTTTGTTGAAAAAAAATGTTTGTTGAAAAAAAAAATTTTTGTTGAAAAAAAAATTTTTGATGAAAAAAACAAATTTTGTAGAAAAAAAAAATTTTTTGTGGAAAAAAAAAATGTTGCTGGAAAAAAAAATTTTGTGGAAAAAAAAAAATTTGGAAAAAAAAATTTTGTAAAAAAAAAATTTTTGTAAAAAAAAAATTTGGGGAAAACACAATATCTGTACAAAAAAAAAATATTATTTTTTTTATTATTATTATTTATAGAATTATAGAATGCCTATTTAAATTCCTACGTACTGCGTGACAGAGTCAGTGAATCAGTGTCGAGGGTAAATATATATTAAGATTAAATTTCCTAAAAAGAGACCTTTTTGTCCATTGGACCGATTACCAATACAGTTTGAAGTGATACAAAAGCAAAGACAGACTTAGTACACATCCTACGCTGTGGTGTAGCGCACAATCTAACCAAACACAATCAGCCGTAAAACAATGTGCCAAACTTTTGGTTTTCATTAAAGCGCATAGGAAGAATATCAGAAATGGCCGCCTTAGAAATGTGGCGAAAAAACGTACCTAAAGAATATCCAAACACACAAAAATCACATAAGGGAGACGTGACATAAATGACAATTATCCGGAAAATATAGACAGAAAGACAGACAGACATACACGCTCCAGTTCGTGTTCCATCCGCTTTGTCTTTCGTTTACAATAGCTGGGAAAGAATGTTTGGAATGTTAGCTCAAGAAGTATCCGGGTGAAGAGTATCCACTTTGGCAGTCGAATCTTAAGGAATGAATGTGTGGGAGTGTATGCGGGCGTGCGTGCGTGCATGTATTTGCGTGTGATATGCGTGCTTTTGAGTGAGTGACGGAATGAATGACTACTTATACGGTGGATGGCATTAATCTTATAGAACAAAACAAAATGTACGGTGACATTTCAGCGCTGTTTATTATCATCCAATTTGGGGAGGCAGCAATAGTGATTCATCACTGTGTCGTATCGTCGTGCTGGGTGCCATTCATATTGTATGGATGCTAGGCGGGATAAATGACATATCAATTTCTAGGTAATTGCCTTAAATTATGACTTTTCTTGTATTTTCTTTGTTTGTCTGAGTAGTTTCTTTAAGGCTCTTTTGGGGCAAGTGCAGACTATGGTCGATGCCAAAAGCACAGGAAGTGTTTCAATGCGGTTACTCATTACTTCATTACCTGCATTTTTAAATGTTTCCACAGATCTTCTGGCATTAATTCATTTTGATTAATGGCAAATATTCTGGTTTCATTTGGCTGTATTCGATTTTTGTTATAGAACGAGATTGGCAACGAAACCGGTACCATTTCTCTCTGCATTCCCATAAATATCAACGAAGGATGACATCAGTCTTATGGATTGTTGTCGGTTTTATTTCGTTTTTGCTTTACTCCGTCGAGAGAGGCATAAGTATGTGCAAGTAGTTGTGTGTAGTTCTATTTATTAAAATTCAAAAAACGTTACTGTGGATTTTTTCCCTTTCTGTATTTATATTTATGAAACAACTTTCCCCCTCTTGTTTTGAAAGGAAGCCAATGTTTAACGAGATGGTTGTTTCAGAAAATTCCATGAATTCCTAAAAAAAAACAAAGAACAAAATCTGAACAGTGCACTCACAAAATCAAATACGTGATAGGTATATACGTGTATGTGCCGGTGCATACAGTGGTTCATGTGAGAAAGAAATAATAATAAATTAATGTAAATACAATAATCTTAATATATATTTACCCTCGACACTGATTCACTGACTCTGTCACGCAGTACGTAGGAATTTAAATAGGAATTCTATAAATAATAATAATAAAAAAAAATAATATTTTTTTTTGTACAGAAATTGTCTTTTCCCCAAATTTTTTTTTTCAACAAAATTTTTTTTTTACAAAAATTTTTTTTACAAATTTTTTTTTTTCAACAAAAATTTTTTTTCCACAAATTTTTTTTTCCACAACAATTTTTTTTTCAACAAAAATTTTTTTTTTTCAAGAAAACATTTTTTTTCAACAAAATTTTTTTTTTCGATATTTCAACGGGCGCCATAGGCGCATTACAACTTACTAGTGGATAAATAATGAAAAAATATTATTTTCGTAATAAGACTGCATTTGAATTGACCAAAAACTTCTGAGATAGCGGAATTAAAATGTTGTCTCACTAACAAAGTAGAAATAACCAAATCGATGCATAAAATAATTAATAAAAACAATGAGTGCGTGATGTGCAAAAAGAGATGGTGTACCCCTTTTTTAACTCTCTTCTCTTCTCTCAGGGAGAAAATTCTAAAACGTATCACTTTTTCTCACGATAAAAACGTTTCTCATCAGAGTAATTTGAGATTTGAAAAGAAAGGCATGTTTTTCCTTTTTAGTTATTTGAACAACACTGAAGATGCGTATTAATTTTTTATTGAGTTATTTGAATTTGGAATCGAACTAAATATTCTTCTTCATGCATTTTATATGATGAAAACTCATACTTCGTTCGTGACTTAGATCTAGAGATTACATTAAGTCATAAAATTATGTTAAGACTAATTTAAAGTTATTTGACAATATTTTTGTGTGATATTCAAAATCTGCAGCGACTAATCCTTTTCGTCTCATTTCTCAGAGAGAAAATACTAGGACGGAAACATGTGTATCTCTGAAGATATGTATCATTTTTTCTAACGATAAATATTTTTTTCAAAATCTTCGATTTCAAGAGTTTTATACGACGAACATCCTTAGCACAAACATTTTTCTCATGATAGTAAAACATGTTCTCCGTCATGAGTTTTATACGCCAAACACCCTTAGCATACAAATTTTTCTCATGACAGTAAAACATGTTCTCCCTCATGAGTTTTATACGACAAACACTCATACAAGAATTTCGTCTACTACATGGAAATAAATTCGTGGTCGTGAGTTTGATCATGGGAGAGTATGTTTACTCTTGAAGTTATTAGACATTAGACAATATTCGCGTCACCTGAGACTAATCATTTTCGATTTTCTTTTCAGAAAGAAAATATTAAATTCGAAAAATTTGACCTCTGATATTTTGTCACGATATTTTCAGTTTTCATATGAGAGAAATTTGATTATACAAAAATGTGTTCGCTCATGAGTTTTTTTTTTAACGATCACTGAGGATACATATTACTTTTCTCGCAATAAAAAGAGTGCTCATGAGAATGGATATGGATATAAACAAGCGTTGGCACTCTAGAGCACTGCGAATCCCCGTATGCCAAAGACAATCATCGGATGAGGCTCCATTTACCTCGGTGGTGGCCTTGAAAGCTTATTTTTTCAGAGTGTGCCCCCGAAAACACGGTTGATCGATACAGCATCATTTTAAAAAAGTTGTGTATGCCCACAAAGTAATGAATTTTTGATGGAGAAAATGTGATTCAACTGGTTTCCTAAAAACCATCGGATGAGGCTTCATTTAACACGGTGGTGCCCTTGAAAACGAATTATTCATTTTAAACAAGTTTTGATTGTTGATGGAGGAAATATTATTCCAGCCCCAGGATTCAACTGTACTCACAGCTCGTGTGGCCGGGGACTTTTTGAAACCCTATACCAGAGTAGTATTTTCTAAAGGCCTGCATATCCTCCTCTGCTCCACAAATCCACCTTCCGGTTGATGATAATCATACCAGTGGTTACACTATTTTTCCCTGTGGCAACCACATTGCGGCAAACACACGTCGACATACGTACGGATAGTAAGCGCGTATCTAAAATAATAAATCTCGACGCTCTAAAGCAGCTGTGATATTTATGTTGATATTATAAATATTTTCATGTATAAACCCAGTGGCTGATTTTATTGGTAGTGGTGGTGATGGAGGTGGTGGTAGTAGCAGTAGTAGTAGTAGTAGTAGTGGATGTTGTTATAACAACCTGGCTAATAATGCAAAGTTTTCTGCATGTGTGTGCATGTGCAACTTTGCCTCGTCCCTCTCTTCACATCTGTCTCTTTCTTTTGGTTACATACGCTTGCTGTATTAGGAAGTGATGTGTGTGTGTGTGTGTGTGTGTTTGTGCGCTACTTGAGCTAAACTCTATCCTGAAGCAGGTTGGAATGTATACATGTACAATAAACACTACATATGCATGTGTGCGTGCCGTCGTTTGAACATCATAATATGAATGTCACAGCCGGTCGCTATCATAAAGTTGGTGCGTGTACACTTGTGTGTCATGACATGACTGCAAAACCAAACAACCAACCTTGTGATGTTGGGTGGGTGGTGAGAAATAAAACGTCATGATTCAAAAGGATAAGCTGTATCAGCACACACATACTCACACACTCTTAGACATCCGGTCATATGTGCTTGTCTGTCTGTCTGTTGAAAACATGGCCATGTTTCACATACAATTAGTTTCAGTTGAAAGCCAAGTGGACCTTTTTTTTTTTTCAATTTTATTCATCTTGAAGAAGATTTTCCCCCCCTGTGTTCTCGCTTCTCTGCTCACTGGCATCCATAGCTATTGATGGTAATTGAAGTTGTTGTTGTTGAATTTGTTAAATATTAAAATAGTCAGAGTGGGCGGGGTTTGGAGGCATTGGATTTGATAGATATTGTCAAGAGTTTAACTGAAATGTATTACGGTTTGTTTTGTTCATAGAACTTTATACGTGCAATGCAACTTCGGCTCTTGCAATGTGGAGGTGGTGGTATGTCAATTAAGGGAAATTGGATATGAGATATTAGGTTATTAAGTCTGCCGTATCACGAATGTTGTACGCTCCTCGTATTTAAATCGCAAATATGTGATACTACGTGCGACTACCGTGATTCACAACCGGCGCCTGTTTTTCACCTCGTAAATGCTGGCGACTTTACGAGTACGAGAATAGTTTCTAAGCCATGTAAAACTTCTCTAAAAAAGCATTCGACTTTCGCAGCCGATCCCGGTTAGTGAGTATACACATTTATGTCACGCTCAGCTTATGGATTCGAGAGAAGTTCCCCATCGATTCCTTTATGGAATGTTAAGGGACATAAATAAGTATTTGTCCAGACTAATCGGGCTACGGGAGTAAATGAGGACACCTGATAACACATATTCATCTAGATTGATAATAACACATGCACAATACATTATTAAATGCTCTATGGTCTTGTAGATGGCTGGCCACAAAATGGCAATTGGAATGCGACGCAATCTCACCGAAGTCTGTAATTCGGTGTCACGGAAGACTTTTTGCCCCAGCCATTCGGTGAGTTTCCCAGTGGCTGTGGTCAATCGCAGGGAGAGTTTCTCAGACCAACTCCAGTTCTTAAATCTACTGTGGCTTAGTATAATCCTGTTCAGTCGTTCTAAATATCTATTCACTAGGTGACAAGAGGTGTTATTTTGGTATTCAAAGAAAAATGACATTTTTTGAGATAAATGATCGAATGTTTTTTTCATAATAAAGAGAAAGGTATGCGGTTAATAATGAAAAACAACATCAGCCAAATAGCCACCATGACCACGCTGACAGGACCATATCCTTTTAATGACATTTTCCATAACCAAATCGCAAAGTGGCTGCCCTCGCTAGCCTCACGAATTCTATCTTTGAGTTCTTGAATCGACGCTGGCTTGTTGGCGTAGACCTTATCTTTTACGTGGCCCCAAAGGAAGAAGTCGCAAGGTGTTAAATCACAAGATATCGGTGGCAAATTGTGATCACCTCTTCGGCAGATAACACTGTCCGGAAACTTTTCCCGTAAAATGGCAATGGTTTCGTTGCTTGTGTGACACTTAGCGCCGTCTTGTTGACAGTAAACGTTGTCCAGATCACTATCATCAAACGCCGACCATAAAAAATCATTAATCATCTCTGGATCCAACCACATTTTTGAAAAAGTAAAGTCCAATGAACCCGCCGTTGAGGATGGAGAGGCTTCTCAACAATAACTCGTGGGTTTTCCAAGCCCCAGCTGTGATAATTTTGCTTGTTGGCGAAGCCACCAAGGTGGAGATGGGCCTCATCAGTCAAGATGATTTTTCGATGGTATTCCGGATAATTTTCATGCATTTCATGCACCCAATCAGCAAAGACACGACGTTGTTGATGATCGGCCAGCTTGAAATACTCCAAGACGAAATTCATTGTCAGACTTTTCTTTTGAAAAGTTGGTATTAATGAAGTCTAATGTCAATTTTTTGTGAATTATATATAAGCAGCTGTGTCTTGTGTTTATTTAAAGAACAGGGTGCACCGTATGCAATTTTATGCAATATTCAAAAACTGTTATATTATGTAAATATAGCAACAAATGTGATAAATAAATATTTTCTTTTCACAAAAATAGTTGAAAATAGTTGATCTAATCAAATCTAATCAAAAATAATCAAGAAATCTAATCAATTATTTTTTGGATTAGTTTTGATTCGATTCGATTACAAATGCTAATCGTCACTAATTGTGATTACATTTTTGATTATTTCTAATCAAATCAATTAGTAATCTGAAATTTTTATCAAAATTCAATTCTAATGATTAGATTATTTTATTTCTCTAATCGCAATGATTTCTAATTCTAATCGAAATTCCCAAGCTATGATTTGAATATACACATTGCCAAGATCCTAAATTTGTCTGACTATGTCATTCACCAATCCTATTATACCGCCCCTCTCTTCTTACACGCACCGTTATAGGTTTTTACATACGATTGCAAGAACATGCAAGTTGTTGTGTTTTGTTTTTTATATTTCTATGTCGACTACTAACTATAATTCGTTTTATGCAGTCATCTGCATTTTGTAACACTCATACATAAACACTTTAATAATAAGCCATGTTTTGGCCCCAGCCCGAATGCCAATTGTCCACATGTGTGTGTGTGAGAAGTTCCTCTAAAACATGTACCTAACAACTGCGAGTATGAGGAGTACTCGCATATCTGGCATACTCTCATGTACTGGCATTCCTGGCATACGTGTTAAAACTGGTGTTCTCGCACAAACACACACGCACAGGGCACTCGCCCCAGTGCAAGTGCCAGTGTTAGTGTCATTGCAAGCGCATACAGAATTCACGTTTTGCACTTGTCTATGCGAGGAGGTCGGTGTAGTGAGTGCTAGAACACGGCACGAGGACATTATGCTGAAACACACATGTGCTCGTATGACTCGTATGTAACGGTGAAAAATACATGTAAACAACGAACCTGCACCTCACAACATATACGACCATGTGCCATGTATATGTATGTGTGTGTTTTCTAATGCACACGAAATGCTTATTAAAGTTTTCACCCCCCCTCTCTCTTGTTAGTTTTCTCTTCTGTTTTCTATTTATTTATTTGTAGACGCTCTTTCGTTCTTCCCAATACAAATGAAGTCATATCGAATTATTTTTGTACGAGTTTGTGTTTTTGTTTCTCGCTTCTGTTATCGTACATTGCTGTTGTTGTAGTAGTTGTATGAAATTAACCTGTACGTGCTGTGTCACATGCCGCAGCTGTTGCTGGAGTGGGTGTGGGTGTGGTGGAATCCTCTGTCTGGGTTGTCTAAATAGTAAATCTGCATACCATTTCCGTTTCTCATTTATTAGTTACTTGTCAATGTTACGCTTTGTTAGCTGCAGCACATGCATCCTTATTAAAAAGTTGTCTTTTCGTTAAGGGGTAACCCAAGATGTTTGGGTGGGGGGAATGCATTTTTAGGATGGGTTCGCTCTTCAATCGGTGAAATGTGCACTGTAGAGGGGGCGTGTAACATAAAATGTCAGTTGTGACGTGCGATTACTCGATAATGAAATGAAATAATGTGAAGCCTTTGTGTGAATGGAAGGTAGTGGGCATGACTATCAGACAGCAAAGCCCGGTTTGTGTTTACAGGGTATCAGAGTAATTACAAAGCCAGACTCTGCTGAACACAAATATGTGCAAATAGTGAGTGTGACAACAGTCATGGTCTCCGCAGTCGTACGGTGCGTACTGACGAGAACGTGGCCTCCGTAGATAGTACCGGAACATAGACTCGTCATCGATACCAACACTTCTCGCACTAGCCTGATGTGAAGTTGGTAAAAGGATCTCGCATCGACATCAACATTTCTCGCGATAGCCTGATATGAATTTAGCGCATTATTCGCTTAAAGGATGCAGTTGATGGCTCAGGCAGGACCATACGCTTCGTTAACGCCCTTAGAGCAACTCGAAATGGTCACAGATTTGGCTCGAAAAATTATCTTTTCCGACGAAGCACTTTTTTATCTCGGCGGCAGTATTAACAAATAACGAAGTCAAAGTATTCTCAAAGAGTTAAAGTTGGGTGGGGATTAAACATTTTTTTTTTATTGTTGTTGTTGTAAATATTTAAACACAGCGAATGAGCTATATAAGCTGTACGGTTCAGGTGGCGTATGAGCTACATACAGAATTTATATTCAAATTCATGATACGTCACCTGGGCCGTACTGTGCGACTACCCAGCAAACCCAAATTTCGGATACCAGACACGTCTGAACAATGTCTGATTTCTTCCTAAAATGTTTATTGAGTTCGTTTCGAATTCTGCTCGACATGTCTGAGAGATATTGTCTTCCGACAGGTCTGAACGATTTCTGTGCTATATGTCTGAGGATTTTTTTTTTTTTTTTTTTTTTTTTTTTTAAATTTTGTTCAAAAAGGTCTGACCGAATTCTGAACGTTTTCTGATCTCTGTGAATTCTGAACTATGTGTTTGCGGATTATTTTCTGAATCTGTTCGGAATTCTGATCGTTTTTTGACACCAATTCACAATTTGTCCAAATTGTAAAGGAGGGAGGAGTCTAAAAAAACGTCCGAATGCCATAAGACAACAGATCAGGATTCTGATCGAAGAGTCGTCGAATAATTTCGAATTCCGTCAGATCCACGACACTTCGAATTTCACTTTAGATACGAGGGCAGATCAATAATTCCGTGACTTTTCAAAACAAACATTTTTTTTTTGCAAAAAAAAAAAATATTTTTAAGATCAATTCGAATTCCGTCAGAACCACGACACTTCGCTTTAGATACGAGGGCAGATCAATAATTCCGTGACTTT
The DNA here is from genome assembly GCA_958296145.1 of Hydrotaea cyrtoneurina. NCBI lineage: Eukaryota > Metazoa > Arthropoda > Insecta > Diptera > Muscidae > Hydrotaea > Hydrotaea cyrtoneurina. The sequence continues at coordinate 16,150,953 of OY282514.1, read as the reverse complement.
TCAAAACAAAAATTTTTTTTTGGAAAAAAAAAATATTTTTAAGATTAATTCGAATTCCGTCAGAACCACGACACTTTAGATACGAGGGCAGATCAATAATTCCGTGACTTTTCGAAACAAACATTTTTTTTTTGCAAAAAAAAAAAATATTTTTAAGATCAATACACCTAATCGAACGTTTCTGCAATTTTTGTATCCCTTCCAAAAATAGGATTTTTCGAGGTTTTATTCAAAATTGTCAGTGGGTCCTAAATCGGGAGAATGATGTACCAATTTGTAACCCAATTCATGCAATTTTGCCATTGACACTGCACAGATGTGCCCTAGGGTGTCCAAACCTGATACTGTTAGCTTATGGTGTAAACAATTTTTAAGAATCTCTCAGATTTTTTGGAAAAAATTTTTTTTTTTTGGGAAAAATTGGGGTTTTCTTAGTTTTTCCGTATTTAAAGCAAAGTCCTTGAGTTATTTTTTTTTTGGACACCCTAGTTTGCACTCGTGCATTATCTCGTTTTTTTTAACTCCTGATCATGTAAAATGGGAACAATACTGTCATAGGATTTTTTAGTTTTTTTAATTTAGAAATTCCGATCCGACATTGAAAGCATTTGCCAATTTCTGAACGAACTCACACAGTTTGGTTCGCTGGGTAGTTACACAATCCCTAACCACGGTCACATTCCCGATCATATTAAAATTACAATAATTTTTTTTTTATTAAATCTATTGTAAGACGAGTATAAAGCAAATCTATTGAAAATATGTTCTTTAGGGTCCACTTCTTGTTTTTTATTATTAGAGTTTTTTTTAATAAAAAAATCTTTTTATAAATACGTTCAGAAAGACTTGATTTTGACAGTGGTGTAGAATTCCGCATATGGTCTCCTGTGGCTTCTCTTGGCACATCTGTTGCAGGAGATTTGAAAACGTATCCTCGCTTTATGTTTTTCAAATCCCATGCCACGGCCGTTCGGAATCAATTTTAAAAAGTAGTTCCCATTCAGTGAGTATATTATTATATCGTGCACAGCTCACTGATTCGAGAAAGGTTCCCCATCTGTAGGATGTTAAATCAAATAGGTACGAAATTATTTTGTGTAACATGGTATTTTTTCCCTTATAAAAGTTTTGCTTATCTTAATATATATTTACCCTCGACACTGATTCACTGACTCTGTCACGCAGTACGTAGGAATTTAAATAGGCATTCTATAATTTTCTATAAATAATAATAATAAAAAAAATAATATTTTTTTTGTGTACAGAAATTGTGTTTTCCCCAAATTTTTTTTTACCAAATTTTTTTTTTCCATCATTTTTTTTTACCAAATTTTTTTTTTACAAATTTTTTTTTTTTACAAAATTTTTTTTCCAAATTTTTTTTTTTCAACAAAATTTTTTTTTTCTACAAAAATTGTTTTTTTCAAGAAAAATTTTTTTTTTCACCAAAATTTTTTTTTTTCAGGAAAATTTTTTTTTTTCAAGAAAATTTTTTTTTTCAAGAAAATTTTTTTTTTCTACAAAATTTTTTTTTTCCACAAAATTTTTTTTTTTCAACAAAATTTTTTTTCCATATTTCAACGGGCGCCATAGGCGCATTACAACTTACTAGTATGAAACAATTTTCCTGTTACGACACGGTTTTTTATAAAACTTTCATAAATGTGTTTTTTTTTTTGAGATGTCTACCGGTTATTCATTTCAACCCCTTTGTTGTTGTTGTGCAGTCTAAGTCTGTAGCGAAAGTATTATCTGGTGTTACCTATCTCAAGCTGTAATATTTAATGATTGCCCATCTGTCCCGTCTTTTGTTATAGAAATTCCCATATTTCCAATTCCAAAAATAAAGTTACCATTTATTTTCTGATTAACTTAATTGTGTGTGTGTGTGTTTTTTTTGGATATATGTATTCTTTAAAAAACCAATTACCAACTTCAACTTAATCCTAATGCTGATGATGATGATGATGATGTTGATAGTTTCCCTAATAGCATTTCAGAAGTACTCAATTCCATTTAATATGTATTGTATCAATACTGTATATGAATGTGCGGTTGTGTGCAGATGGGAATGGTAGACACCCCACCCTTCCCTCCACACACACACCTAATGTTATATAATAATATTGGTCTTCTTACGATGGGGTATTGATGTAATGATTCCTGTAAACATTTATTTCTATTTCTATTTTTTTTCTTTCTGTTCTTCTTCTGTGCTCGTAATTTGTCCGTAAAACATTTTCGATAAGTTGCCTTTCGGTATTTTCGTTGTTATTGTGGTTGTTGTTTTGACTCAGTCTTCGAAAAGTTTCTTTTACTTTTATTGGCTTTGCACTTTGGAATTGGACACAGGCGAAGAAGTAACTAAACATCAACTAGCACAGAGGAAAAAAATGTTGCAACTTTTATTTGTGCAATGCTTCTTCTCTGTGGCAAACACTAGATGCAACTTGCAGTAGCCAATAAGGCAGCGATAGAAGTTGCAAGATAAAGTGGTAGGAAGTATGTGTGTGTGTGTTCTTAGTCAATTCTTAAAAAAAACCAACTCGGGTGTAGAGTAAGAAAGTTTATATTGAGTGGAATGAATAGTTTTCATTCAGGGGGCAGAAGGTTCCAAGTCAATTCGTAGTAGTTTATAAAAAAAAAAAAAAACGTTCAACAAATTACTCTAAGTATATTTTGTATATAGCGCACCCTACATATAAAAGGGTCACAACTCAAAATTTCAAAAATTTCAAAAGTCTGCAATATTTTAAAAATTCACATCAAAATCGACATAACTGTGTATTTTCAGTTGAAGAAGATAGTGATGTGAAAGAGAGATGTGTACTCTGAGTTAATTTATGGAAAAAGTCATTTTTGGGAAATTATTTTGCAGTGTGACCCTTTTGTATATAGTGTGCGATATTATACAGGGTTCGCCAAATAACTTTTTTTTTTTTTTTTTTTGAAATTTCTATAAAAAAAACTACTGGATATTTTCTCAAATTTCTTTTTTTATTTGAAAGTACCATCCTTACGGTTAATAATGGAAAATAATTTCAAATATGTGAAAGTACAAAAACAATTTTCAAAATTTTTTCTTAACAATGGTTTATAAAGCTGTTATACAGGGTTCTCCAACAAGAGGGAATCACCCAGTATTTCGGTAGCTGTCACTTTTGAAGCTTTTACTCTTTGACATTTGACAAAGAAGAAACTACGCCATTACTAAAAATGGAACGATACACGCTTCAACAACGCCTTGAAATTATTAAAAATTCACTACAAAAATGGTGAAAATATGTCCTTTTTTTATGAATGACCATAGGTGTTTTGTTCACCCTTATTATTTCCCACTAGTAAGTTGTAATGCGCCTATGGCGCCCGTTGAAATATGGAAAAAAAATTTTTGTGCAAAAAAAAAAAAAACTTCTCGAAAAAAAAAATGTTTTCTTGAAAAAAAAAAATTTTGTAAAAAAAAAAAATTTTGTGGAAAAAAAAATTTTTTGTTGAAAAAAAAAATTTTGTTGAAAAAAAAAAAAATTTGGAAAAAAAAATTTTGTAAATAAAAAATTTTTGTAAAAAAAAAAATTTTGGGAAAAAAAAAATTTGGGGAAAACACAATTTCTGTACAAAAAAAAAATATTATTTTTTTTATTTTTATTATTTATAGAAAATTACAGAATTATAGAATGCCTATTTAAATTCCTGCGTACTGCGTGACAGAGTCAGTGAATTAGTGTCGAGGGTAAATATATGTTAAGAAAGATTAGAAGGCAACCAAAAAAAAAAAATGTTTAACTAGTCTCCGAGTGGTCCGAGTAGCAGAATACGTGGCTTTGGACAAACAGAGAGTCGACATATGCACATCACCTTTATTTTATCGTATTGATTTGATAGGAGTTGAGATTTCAGCAACCGATTTTTTCTTTGCTTGCCTAAAGAAGGTGTTCCCGAAGGATTTTTAAGCTGCCGCTATGACCAATGTTTGTGGATTTGAAGGGTTTGCCCATATAAAATATTCCAGAAGGCTTTTATGTCTCCGCCATGATTTCCTTCTACACATTTCAGTTTATTTAGGCAATTTTGTTTTTATCAATTGTATTTGCAGCTTTTTATGTGCCTTGCAATCCAACAGATTGTTTTTTTTTTCTAATACTGGTGATTTTCTCTCTGCTATTTTCTTGTATTTGAAAGAAATGTATTTACTTTAATGCGATCTTTTGCGGCTACCTCAGTTTCAAATATTTGGTTTAATTTCATATATTTTTTTTTTTTCATTGATAAGTTGCAACTTAGTGGCAATCAAGAGAAGTAGCCGAGAAATGCAAATAGTTTTAGTATTATTTTTTCTTTAATATTGACTCATGCCTCGAATACCAGCAGCAAACACAAATTAAACACAAAATGTACCCAAAAAAAAGAGAAAAAAACTTGTTGTGGCCTTAGAAAAATGTAAAATATTTCATTTAAATTAAACAAACACTCCTTCTCTGCTGTTGTCTTTCCATTGCCACGAACCACAGAAAAAATCACTTGCACTGAATGAAAGAAAACACACCTTCTCCTTCGAATAGTTTTTGAAATTTCAAAAATAATAATGATTTGAATTGTATGCCGGTGTAGCTGGGTTGTGAGGGGGTGTGTGTGCAAGTGCGGGCGTATGTGTTAGTGCGTGCTTTCAATTGCTATTGTCTTTGGGTTTGTGGGATTTCCTGAGTTTGAGGTGTGTTAATTTAACGAAAATGGCGTTCTTTTCCACATCACCATCCGCATCGTCGTCGTTAGCATCATCGCCGTTGTCGCCAACACCATCTGTTAAGCGCTGTTTGAAAAACTTTTCAGTTGATGTAGTTCTGTGATTTCATATTTAAGTTTTTCTATTTCTCCTCGTCGTCGTCTGCCTCATTATCAGCATCACCATCGCCAGCGTCATTATCATTGTTGACGCATTAACGCCTTCACTATATTTTCTTCTCATTTCGGTTTTTTTGCTTCAGAGACTTCTATTACTGCCTGCCCTCGTACTCGCGCGGCACAACAGAGTTGTCAAGGTTTTTGCTCGGCAAACCGAAACAGTCGTTTTGTAATTGTCAAGTTAATCCCAAACTTTTAATTACATGTTGATTAAGCACAGGTTAGAAGTTTACTTTGGCTGGGCCGCTCCATGCCGGTGCTGTGCCTTACCTCACCTTCGATGCCTGAACACTTCAGCTGTTCGCTGAGCATGTTCTGTTGATGTTTGCTTGATTTGTATTCCGCTTGGGTGTTATAATTTGCAGCCCAGACCCCGAAAGCCAAACCAAACAAACGTTTTGTAATAACGCACCCAGCCAAATGACGAAAACATTTCATCTTGCGACAAAAAACAACAACAAAAAAGAGTTTGATTCAGATTTCAAGGTTTTCTTCTTGCATGTCTTCGTCACAGCCTCTGCTTAGGGGGGAAGAATTGACTTCCAAACCACAACTCATTTGAATATGAATATGAGCAGAACTGAAATGAAGAACACAGACACACTCACACACGCGGAGAAGAGGAATTATTTGTATGAGCAAATACGAATAAATTGTTATCTAAGGACTTGAGGATTTTGAAGGTGCATGGAATGATAAAGAGTTCTGAAATTCAAAATTTGAAATAATATGAGTAAATGTGACATTAAATTCGATTTTAAGTGGATCGAAAGGATGTGTTTTTTATTTAATTTAAAAATTAAGCTGATCGCAGGGCTCTTAATGGAATCTTAGACTTTAGGCTAAAACGACTGCGAAGGCAGGAATATAAAGAGGAGATCCTCAAGCTCGTATTGTAGGCAGTCCGAAACCTGCATGGATTCCACGGGAACTGTCTCATTGAGTGCAATTCTAAGACTGACTAATTATCAAGAATACCCTCGAGATCTCAGGCAATTCATAGGAGCAGTGCCGTGTTCCAATCAAAGGTGGACATAAAATTCAAATGTCAAATTACGCCAATGCAAAAACGCTAGAAATGACGGATGATCTTAATTTTGTGGCAATTTCAATAATGAAAAATCGTCTCTCTATAAACTAAAAAAAAATACCCCAAAAATGTGAAACCTTTTTTTTTATCAAGGCCTCAAAACTATAGAATTTGCAATTTAAAAATTCTCCACAAAACAATTTCGACAAATGGCCCAAAAACTAATTTAGAAACTTTTTATTTAGCAATTTTAAATTCGTGTTAATTTGTTGAAAATATAAAAAAATTGACATAGTTTGTATTCAATAATAAAAATAATACAAATTAGAAAAGATGAAATTACTCCAATTGAATTTCACAAATTGCCCCAAATTTCCATGTTTGTTGTCCTCAATAGTAAAATGTTGCCATTGAACAAAAACCCAAAGGCAAAATGCCCCAAAAAATAAAATGAAAAATGTCCCAAATGAAGAATTTCCGAAAACAAATGAAAAATTCCCCAAAAGAAGAATTCCCAAAAATAAAAAATAAAAACCCCAAAAAATCGGAAACAATCCCCCCAAACAATCCCTGACGTTAGAACATTTAGCCGGAATACTCGGATATCCAGGGTCTCTCATCCGTTCATTGTCAAATGGCCGGTTGACCGGACGACGCACTATAGAGAAAATTCGTTCTTCAGCCGGACTGTTCGTTTGTGGAACAATCTTCCTGCAAGTGTTTTTCCTGCCTGCTATGACATTGCCAAATTCAAGGCCAACGTCAACAAACACTACTCCCTTTTTCCTCCCTCCAATACCCTTATTTCCCATCGCTAACACAGTGCATTGCATTTATAGGGGGCATCCCCTGAGTGTTAGTAAAAAAAAAAAAAAAAAAAAAAAAAAAACGACGACAATTTGAAAAGAACTGCCAATTAAATATTTCCTTCCTTCGAAGGGCTTCAGAACAAAATATACAGGGTTTTCCACCAAGAGCTGTTATTTTTGTATTCAAAGAAAAATGAAATTGTTTCAGATAAATGATCGAATGTTTATTTCATAATAAAGAGGAAGGTATGCGGTTAATAATGAAAAACAACGTCAGCCAAATGGCCACCACGACCACGCTTACAGCACCATATCCTTTTCATGAAATTTTCCATAACCAAATCGCAAAGTGGCTGCCCTATGTCCTCGCTAGCCTCACGAATTCTATCTTTGAGGTCTTGAATCGACGCTGGGCTATTGGCGTAGACTTTGTCTTTCACGTGGCCCCAAAGAAAAAAGTCGCAAGATGTTAAATCACAAGATCTCGGTGGCCAATTGTGATCACCTCTTCGAGAGATAACAAGGTCCGGAAACTTTTTAGTTTTGCAAACTGTGACTGCAGGATTTTCACCCTTTATGTTTTGAATTTTTTATAATTTCAAGGCGTAGTTTCTACTTGTCAAATGTCAAAGAATAAAAACTTCAAAAGTGACAGCTACCGAAATACGGGGTGATTCAAAATAACACCTCTTGTTGGAAAACCCTTTAGAAGCTGGTGTTGATAGCTCGCAGGAATGGACAAGTGCAGCTAAGGACTGCTCATCCCTACAGCTTCTGCGGTAGTCGCTAGTCGTAAGCTTCAGTCGAATAGCTTGCCTTTCATGGACTATTTATGTGAGAAATACCAGGCTTTATGTTGATACACAATCTATTTTGTCTTTAAAAACATTTAACTTTAGCTGGCATCCTGGGAAATCTGTATTTCCTTTGTGGTACGATAGCTGCCTCCACTTATACAAAGACTTACGATTCTCTAGTTTAACTTTAATTCTACAATGTTTCACTTAAAATCAGTCGCCTATTATAAACCATTCCTTTTTTTAGATTTTTTTTTTTTTTTTTTTTTTTAAGTTTTTTTGAAAAACAATTACGCCAAAAGCATGACCTTTTCAAATTCCTACCACTGGAACTCTGAAATTCTGTGTCGTTTACCTTTTTGACTATTTTTTTTTTTTTGTAAAATTGTTTACAAATTACCGAATTTGTCTCTTCTGCAAATACCATTTGCCAGTTGGCTGCTATTTTCTGTGTAATTGAATAATGTGCTGCATCAAAAGACTACAAACATTTTGTGTGCCGAGAAATTTGTTTCGAAATTTTCACAAAACCATAAATATTTAAACGTCTAAATATGGAAACATTAGTTTTCCTTTAAAACCAAACCAACAGGGGTGACTGGCTGACTAACCAATCAAGAACCTTTTCACATACAGACCGACACATGTGTGACAGAGTGACTGGCTGGTGCTTCTTCTGCCCACTCATGTTGCAATTTCACATTTGTCTATTCAGGCAAAAACCATACTTTTCCATGTGACATTTGCCAGTTTTGTGGTCAAATGAGCAAAAAAAAAAAAAAAAAAAAAAGAATGTGCCACACGTACACACACCGACACCGCCAGACCGTCAGACAGAGGCCATTTTTTTTTCCAAATGTGACACAGAAGGGTGAGCCCCCAACAGACACACAAAGCCTCCTATGCTACGGTTGGGTAGTATAAGTTTGCAACAAACAAACGCACACACACACAGACATACTTCAATGGCTTAAAGAGATGATGCCACAGAAAATGACGATTTGTGGTAGCAACAGTAACAAAACGAGCCAACAAGAGGCATTAGCTGGGACAGTGTTTTCATACCAAACACGATATCAACGTTTAAGATTTTTCGTTTAAAGTTATGAGGGAGGTTTTGCCAAAATCGACAAAATTATATATGTTAAGACACAGATAGATGACAATTGAAAGGTTGGACAAAATTTCACACATCGGGATAAGAAACAATTTCAGCGCTTAGGATTTTTCAAAGTTCACAAAAACAACAAGTAGACAAGCCACACGCTGCATACAACGTTCTTGCCAGTCAGCGGTTTGGTAGATAAGAAAAAAACGAAGACAGTTCTCGAAGCTAACAGCAAAAATAAGAATTAGAGCCGTACACAGCGTAAAGAAATCTTGTTGTGGAGGCACCGGTAATCACAGTCTAACCATCTCACCTCCTGCAGTATGAAGAAGATTCTTCCATTAGACGATAGCTGTATATTGAGTTATCCCTCCCAGTACAGAACTAGTGAACTATTGAAAACATTCAGCCTTATTGTCTTTCTAAAAAAAAGGTAGACAACCTACTTACCATTCACCAGTTTTGTATGCTAGCAAAACAATTTCATCTTCTGCAATGGATTGTCAGCAAATTCCAACACAATGATTTTGGGAAACAATTTCAGAGCTGGACAAATTTCTAAGTTAACAGCACCAGAAAAAGCAACACTGCTTACAACCTACATACCAATCAGCGGTTTTGAATTTTCGGACAAATGTCAACGCAATGATTTTGGGAAACCATTTCAGAGCTGGACAAATTTCTAAGATAACAGCACCAGAAAAATCAACACTGCTTACAACCTACATACCATTCAGCGGTTTTGAATTTTCGGACAAATGTCAACGCAATGATTTTGGGTAACCATTACAGAGCTGGACACATTTCTAAGTTAACAGCACCAGAAAAAGTAACACTGCTTACAACCTACATACCATTCAGCGGTTTTGTATATTCGGACAAATGTCGACACAATGATTTTGGGTAACCATTTCAGAGCTTAACACATTTCTAAGATAAAAGCACCACAAAAAGTAACACTGCTTACAACCTACATACCATTCAGCGGTTTTGTATTTTCGGACAAATGTCAACACAATGATTTTGGTAAACAATTTGAGACCTTGACACATTTCTAAGTTGACAGCACCACAAAAATCAACACTGCTTACAACCTACATACCATTCAGCGGTTTTGTATTTTCGTACAAATGTCAACGCAATGATTTTGGGAAACCATTTCAGAGCTTAACACATTTCTAAGTTAACAGCACCACAAAAAGTAACACTGCTTACAACCTACATACCATTCAGCAGTTTTGTATGCAAGAACAAAATGCCATCTGCTGCATTAGACTGTCTTTATTTTCGGACAAATGTCAACACCATGATTTTGGGAAACCATTTCAGAGCTTCACACATTTCTAAGTTAACAGCACCACAAAAAGTAACACTGCTTACAACCTACATACCATTCAGCAGTTTTGTATGCAAGAACAAAATGCCATCTGCTGCATTAGACTGTCTTTATTTTCGGACAAATGTCAACACCATGATTTTGGGAAACCATTTCAGAGCTTCACACATTTCTAAGTTAACAGCACCACAAAAAGTAACACTGCTTTCAACCTACATACCATTCAGCGGTTTTGAATTTTCGGATAAATGTCAACACAATGATTTCGGGAAACCAATTCAGAGCTGGACAAATTTCTAAGTTGACAGCACCACAAAAAGTAACACTGCTTACAACCTACATACCATTCAGCGGTTTTGAATTTTCGGACAAATGTCAACACAATGATTTTGGGAAACCATTTCAGAGCTTGACACATTTCTAAGATGACAGCACCAGAAAAAGCAACACTGCTTACAACCTACATACCATTCAGCGGTTTTGTATTTTCGGACAAATGTCAACGCAATGATTTTGGGAAACTATTTCAGAGCTTTATACATTCCTAAGATAACAGCACCAGAAAAATCAACACTGCTTACAACCTACATACCATTCAGCGGTTTTGAATTTTCGTACAAAAGTCAACGCAATGATTTTGGGTAACCATTTTAGAGCTTGACACATTTCTAAGTTAACAGCACCACAAAAAGTAACACTGCTTACAACCTACATACCATTCAGCGGTTTTGTATTTTCGGACAAATGTCAACACAATGATTTTGGGAAACTATTTCAGAGCTTTATACATTTCTAAGATAACAGCACTACAAGAAGCAACACTGCTTACAACCTACATACCATTCAGCGGTTTTGAATTTTCGTACAAAAGTCAACGCAATGATTTTGGGAAACAATTTGAGAGCTTGACACATTTCTAAGTTAACAGCACCACAAAAATCAACACTGCTTACAACCTACATACCATTCAGCGGTTTTGAATTTTCGGACAAATGTCAACGCAATGATTTTGGGAAACAATTTCAGAGCTTGACACATTTCTAAGTTGACAGCACCACAAAAAGTAACACTGCTTACAACCTACATACCATTCAGCAGTTTTTTTGTGCGAGAACAAAATGCTATCTGTCTGCATTTTATCTAATACAGGGACTCTTCAGATTGTCTAGCTCGCCCCAAATAATATTTTTCTTGGTACTCATAGATTTTATTCCATCTCTTGTAATATCTTTGATTTTTTTTTTTAAAAGTGGCATTATTTGTTTTGGTTTGTTTTAAGCCACTGTGCTCCATCCTCCCCCTTTTTCACCCAAGGGAACAACAGTGACAGTTACCTGTCTATGGACACACACACACACAAAAGCCCAAATGACAAAAGATGTTGGAAAACCTTAAGGAAAATGTTTTGCCATATTGCTGATGACATATGAATTCTCCATTGAAACGCGACAGTATCAATGAATGCAATGTCCAATGCAGCAACACACGCTGGCTTAGCCGCTCTATAAAAGGGATACATGTATGAATGATCCTCATAAGCATGTGTGTGCGTGCGTATATCCCGTGATGTATGCATGCATGCCCGGGTGTATTCAAGTGTCTGCTGATGTGTGTTCAGATCTGTGGTATCCTAAGGCTGATATATGAGTATAATGATGATAATGTCAGCATAACGTAAATGTATTCAACACAATTTCCATTGCCACTGCAACCAACCGACGATGGAGTCCTTTGTGTGGCCGTGTAAGAGGGTGTGCGGAGGTGTGTGTGTGTGTGTCCTGGCTCGTTGCATGTTCCTGTCGTTCATCGTTGCAGATACATTTTGTAATTGTTGAAAGTTACAAGCGTTCATTTCTCATATTTTTTTTGTGTGTGTTCCCTTCGTTGTGCCGGTTCCTTTTCAATTGAGTGTGTGTGAGTGAGTGTGACCGTTCTTTTGGTTCGAAGGATAATTCAACGGAAACCGGATGTGTGTTGACAAAGAGTTTTGCCATATGTATTTTAATTTTAAACTCAGCTAAACTCTTTTGCCCATATATCCTTTTTCAATGATACGTTTGCGAGTGCCTTTGTGTGTGTGCTTGCGCTTCTGTTATTCAGAAGATAAAGTTTTTTTTGTAACAGATATTGAAATATAACTTTTTGTTGCGAGCGGTGTGTGTGTGTTTTATTTAAATTAAAAAAGATTACCTCTTTTGGTCGTAATTCAATAAGTTACAGTTTTTCCTTTTCTTTTATGGTGGAATTCGCCCTGTTGTGGTCTCCGATATGAATTCAAGATATGGGAGATTTGTTTTGGGTTTTTTTCTTCTGATAAACTCTCACTGACATTTTCAGTTTTATTTCAAACATTGCAGTAATTTGAATTTCGAAAATTCACTAGCGATTCCCTATTCATATACTGAATTTAATTTTGTTTTGTTTGTTCTCAAGGTTTTTATATGTACGTATAGAAAAAATAACAAATTTGGATGATGAGTGTGACCCCTAATAAAGACACTAACTTAACACAAAACTTTCTTTATAGCCTTGTCACGGCCGTCAGTTCGTAATCCCCGAGTATCCTTTTGCTCCTTCTCCGTGATCGTACAACACTTCAAGCACATCAACACTTTAGTCAAAGTCACTTTTGTATGCTCAAAGGGATATTGTGACTTTTTAAATATTTAAAGATAAAGAAGAATGGGAGGGGGGGTGAAATGGAATAAAAAAAAAACCATACGAATACAACGTGTAAATGTTCACGCAGTCATTCGAACGCTCATGTACGTGAAGTAAGAAAGAGAGAGAGAGAGAGTGAGAGGTAAAGAGAGACAGAGTGAGAGAACGTATTGATGGTGCCAGTGTTGACAATTTATTGCGTTGAACACAAAATCTAGGTGTCCTAAAACCGCCAAAGAATCTTGTCAAATGTGAAATGAAAAGAGAATCACCTGGAAACTATCCAATTTGTCCGTGGTTTCTTTTTCACATTGTAAATGTTGTCGAGATCCCTGGACTTTCCAACATGAGGTGTGATATTGGTATTCAAAGATGGTCCTAACTGGTGCCGCGTCATGGGTAATCGGAAATATTATTTGTAAACAAGACGTTTATTAATAAAAAAAATAAGAAAAAAAAATTGTTCAACTGGCCAAAAAATTCTGAAAATTATGTATTTTGGCTCTCCTGAAAAATTTGATGTTACGACTTACGCGGTTGCTTGCGAAAACCACAGATTTATCATTCAGATTTATCATTCATAAATTAGTAAACAATTCAAATTGTCATTTTAATTTACATTTGCAAAAGAATTTCGAACTTGAGATGTGTTGTGATGCTTTCTAGACATTTTAAAAACATTGTATGCTTCAATGCACATTTACAAGGTAATCGCATCAGGTACAACAAATACAACACTACAATAACAACATGCAATTTGTTTTTGATTAGACAACGAAACTGTCAGAGACATCTGATTGAAGTTGTTATGAAAATGTCAACAAATTCTATATTCATGTTTATTTACTTTTATTTTTCCACAAATTTCAACTTACAAAATATCACAAATTGAATTTTTATAATTCAATTCAATATAAAAAACTAATAACGAATGAATTTGAATTTCCAAACGTCATATTCAAAATAGAAATAAAACGTCATTTCTAAATGACACATTCGCTTACAGACCAAATGAAAAAAATAAAATATCAGCTGATTGTCAAGATTACCTTGTAAATGTGGCTTGTATGCTTCTTTTCAATTTTCCATCGCAAAATATTGACAACACTGTTGGCATAAGTACGATTGTGCTTTCGGCGGTATGTATTTCCTGCATTCGTTTTGTCCTCGCCACAAACGTTACCACACGATTGCCAATACGTGTTGGTGTGTGTCTGGCTGAATATGTGTATGACATGAGTTGCCATTGTAATTGTCTCTAAAATATGTTTAGGGGGGAATTTCTTAGAGGATATCAACTCATATCAACTCTCTCTCTCTCTCCCTCTGTGTGTTTGTGTTTTGTGGGGAAATGTCTCTGGCGTGTGTTAATCCGATAAGTATGTAATTGTCAATAAAGGTATGGGCAAGCAGTAAAAAAGGGAAACAATTGACAAAACAAATAAACATTGCTTGTATCTTTTTCTGTTTGTCTTCCACTTTTGTTTAAACTCATTTACGGTTTCTTATGACCCCCCGGCGCCATCACTCTATCACTCTATCGACATATCTATCCCCTTTCTCTTTCTCTTTCTCTTTGTCTATTGTATTAGTTTTTTTTTTGTCTTTCTTTTTTATTATTTCATCAATTTCATTTGATTGTCCTGTTTGTTTGTTGGTTTTTTTTTATGGCCATTGCCATTTTAGCAGACAAAATGGTTATTGGAAACGGAAATAACGTAAAACTTGGTGGGGAAGTAAAGACGGCAACCACAATAACAAAAGAACGGATATAAAAACGTAACAAAAACAAACAACAACAAAAAACTATAAGGAAATTGTAGTTTCGCTAACGGTAAATTGCGGTTGTTGCCAGTAACAAAACGCATTTAAACACATACACACATACCTTGGCGTAAAAACTCCTCTTGGCCCGTAACGAGTCCTCCCGATCTGTAAAGAAAACAAAAAACAAAGAGAGCGAAAAGAATTTAGTTAAATGTTTAAAATGCCTTAATAAATAATTTAGATTTAATTGCTTTAATGACATATTACCACAATTGTAGTTGCTGTTTGTTTTTTTTTTTTTGTTGGCGGGGCTAATTTTAAAAATGCCCTTTTATGGTTTCTGCACAGAAATTCTTTTGGTTTTTTTTTTCTGTTAGTTGTAAATTTATTAAATTAATCAACATCTGTACACATGCTCCATATCGGAGTTTGCACATTTATTTGTGTGTGTGTGTGTGCGCATACAGACACATATTCACCCGCAATGGCGGTACAATGTAAATTAAATCAAATAAACATTGATTGTGTTTATTTTCATGTATGCGGGTAAGCTTGGTTTTTTTTTAGTGTGTGTGTTTTTTTTTTATGGTTCAGTTACACTGGGAAAAATTGTAATGCGCCTATGGCGCCCGTTGAAATATGGAAAAAAAATTTTGTTGAAAAAAAAAATTTTGTTGGAAAAATATTTTTTTCTTGAAAAAATAAATTTTGTGGGAAAAAAAAATTTTGTTGAAAAAAAAAATTTTTGTTGAAAAAAAAAAATTTGGAAAAAAAAATTTTGTAAAAACAAAAATTTTTTTTTAAAATAAAATTTTGGAAAAAAAAAATTTTGGTAAAAAAAAAATTTGGGAAAACACAATTTCTGTACAAAAAAAAATATTATTTTTTTTTATTATTATTATTTATAGAAAATTATAGAATGCCTATTTAAATTCCTACGTACTGCGTGACAGAGTCAGTGAATCAGTGTCGAGGGTAAATATATATTAAGATATATGCGGGCATTATGGGCCAAGCTGGGAGTATATTCTGGTCGGTGGTGCCAGACGTGTCAATTTGTTTTGTCATTTTGATGATTTTTTTTTTGCCAGAATTTCCCAAAATTACAATTGGCGATTTTTCATTAACATATTGTCTGGCAGCACTGAATTAGGTCCCCACTCAGATTCTACCGTAGCTTTGTGAGGAAGATTAAAAGACTGGTGAAATTTTTCCGTTCCTCTTACTTTGGGAAGGACTATAAATCCGGTTTGTCATAAATTGTGCAAAGTGTAAATAAGAATTATTCTTAATATCCTACTACATGCGTATTTTCATGAATGAACGTGGACCTTCTCTCAAATTCGTAGGGAGGGCACGATTTGAATTTGAGTAATCACCGATCGGTATTTACACCGAACGGTTAATGCTCTTAGGACGTTCAAATCAAACTGTAATCAATGCGAACAAGGGACAAGTCGCAGTGCTTCGATTTTTTTTCAATTGAGTTCAAAAGTACTTCAAAGATTTGTCACACTTGTAGTAAATTCTGTCACAAAAGTAACTGCCTAAATCAATTCTCATTACGTTGACACAATTGTCCTTTACACAGGACACAGTACGTCCCCTCTACTGAAAGAAGAGTTTACCATCTCTCAAATCCGTAAATTTGTGTAATCACTGATCGGGATGAACTCCGAATGGTTAATGATTTTTCTGGTGATTCTTTCACAAACTTAGAGATTACTCTAGTAGTTGAAAGGTCGTCGGCATTTATGGCCTGGGAAAAATTAACGACTTTTAATCAGGTCATGATCCTACCCCTGTGTTTGTTAAAACCGAAAAAAAGGAAGACAATCAGGCATGTCACAGAAGTTTTACGAAATCGATTAATTTCACCTTTTCCAAATCGTTACGATTTGCATTTGCTTCTTCAGCACTCGTACGTTTTGACTAATCCGGAAAAAAAAATCATTTCACATTTTTGAAACAAAAATATGGTAACTCCATGAAAAAAAAACAGCTGATTACAAATTTATGTAAATAAGGGAAAGTAATAAACAAAATGTTGACAATTAAAAAAGGAGTTTAAATTGTTTTTTTATAATATAAACACCAAAAGTAAAAATGCCAGGGGCTTCAATACTTGCTGTAATGGATGAAGAAATAAATCAGCGGTCTACTGAAAAAATTCGTCGCCGGACATTGAGGAACGCATCAGATCCTTTATCTCACTCAAATGCAGAGTAAGTATCCACCTGCAATGAGTTATTTTCAAATTTATTCTAATAATAATTTATTTCTACAGATTTATAACTTATTATCGGCTATCCTCAACTAAAAGCGCATTTAGATCTTGCTTTGAGGGAGTACTTGCCCGGGCTCTTTTTACTGCAGGCGTTGGTTTTGCTTTTGTTAGGCTGCCCGACACTTGTCTTATTGGTGTAGATGGCGGAGAACACGATAAGCTTTTATTTCTAAGACGTTTTTGAATAGGTGTTCGCGAACGGGTTTCTTCCAATGTTGGTGTTCTTGGATCAATTGCCAATGTAGAAACATTTTTAAAAGCAGCTGGAATGCATGATCTTGGTCTATCTTTTTTATTTAAAATCGAAGTGGTCTGCTTTGAAGTTGATGATGAAAAATTAAGCTCTTCGTTTTCAGATTTACTTAAAACTAATTGACTTGATTTTCGAGTTCTTGGAATATGTGTAGAAGATGACGAATCAAAGTTCTCTTTTTCAGAACAACTGAGGTCTAATTCACTTACAAAATCCCCAAAGCTTACTGCACCACCAACTCCATCGACACTTTTATACAATCCGCAAATTCTGATTAAACTGTTCTCGTGTTCACTGAAAACATATTGATTGATTTCACCACCACCAGTTCCTCGCAAGTCCTTTTTATTATGGCACATCTTCGCCTTAACATTTCCTTTCCAATCTGACCAAACTTTCTTCCATTCTTTACAGGTTTTACTTGGTGGACCTGAACTATTCAGCAAAGCTGTCAATTCCGTCCATAGAGAATCAACAACAACCTTATCACCTTTTACATAGCCCATGGCAATATCGTGATGTTTATCCATAAAATTGATAAAAATGTTGTCCTGTTTAACGTTTCGGTGTTTGCCCCTAAAGTATAAAATAAATTAAATAAACAGTTTTTGACGAAAATTTAGAAATATGTATGTAAATACTTACATTTTTGCCCGATTGACTGAAGCGCTCTGTCTCAAACCAAACAATTAATTGTTTTTTTGTTTTTCCCCTTTCTTGCTTTTTCGTCTGTCAGTTGTACATTTCTACACCTTCTTCTTCAACACATATGGCAATAATTCAACAATACATGTCTGCCTAAAGAAAAACGTTCATTTCTGCATATTTTTTTGCGTTTTCATCATGGATTAGAAAAATAATAGATTTTTTGTAAAATAAATTCCAAAAACATGTTCATTCTAAGAGAATTTGGTTAATACAATATTTTCTGTTACATGTATGTGTCTTCTGTTTATTTTTTACGTTAAAATCACTAAGCATTTCAATTTCACCCTGCTTTTTGAAAGTGATATCAAAACGCAAAATTTTTGCGTTTTCTGTTTTTTAGAGAAGCTAAAACCGTTTTCGTTTTCACTTTTGAACGATTTTACATTCTGTGACATGCCTGAATATTTCGGAAATAAAGTCATGGAGTTTAGTCGCTTCCAAGGTCTTTCTAGGACAGGAAATTGTTGACCAGGGAGAATGGAAGAGTCCAAACACATCTGCAGAAAAAGTATGACAATATGTTGGCAATGAAGTCATTGAGTTTTAGGGCTTTGCAACAGTGGCTTCCAAGGTCTTTCCTAGGACAAGAAATTGCTGACAAGAGAGACTAGAACATTCCAAGCCCTCTGCTCAACACATTGGAATTGAACGTAGCGCTCAGAATGAAAATCCCATCTTTTGGCATCAATAAAACTCTTCACCAATGCAATGCTCCACCTCAAACATACTCACTTGATATGGCGTGATGTTAATAAACTTCCTAGAATAATTGAAAAAAAACAACAATTTGTCTCAATTGTTTGTGGGTTATTTGCATTTGTTGAGGGGAAATGGTTGACCTAACTAATAAAATGACAACTTTAAATCACTTTGTCCATTTGTGGCCAATTTAAATATTTTTTTTTTGTTTTTGTGAGTGTATCCAAAAAAAAAAAAAATATATATATATTGAAATAGCAAATGGACAAATAATACAAATAATACAAAAAGACTTGTAAATCGGAAGCTACCAATCGTATTTACAATTCTTTTTGTATTATATGTCCATATTTCATGAAGAGTCTTTCGGTGACCAAAAGGTAAAATGACCTAAGAGCTTTTAGAATGAATTTCAGTTAGGCATACCTTTCGATGATCTTCTTTGATCAGGCTAAATGTTGGGTTAATTCGGTAGATATTGTAAAATTTCTAAGTAAACAACAAATAATGTTAATGGCAAATAAATGTAACTCAAATGCCGATAACTTCTAAATTGAATATGTCCTAGCCGCTAATATTTACACCAACTAGTTTCACTAGACAAACATTCCATAAAAGAACATATTGCGATCTTTTCTCAAATCAGTCAGCTGTGCAGGACATAATTTGTATACTCAGTGAGCGAGACCATCCGTCTCCGAACGAATAATTTATGCTTTGTCTGCAGAAGTTTAACATGGATTAAATGTTAGTGTCTTACTTGTAAAGCCGCCCGATTTACCCTGTGGAAAATGGCCGCTGATGATGTTTCTTTAGTAGACTACGAACCTGGGTTTGCTGTGTGATCGTCTCGGTTTATATTACAAAATACGACTGGCCCGAACTTAATATTAAGTTTACTTTAAGTTTAATTTTAATAAATTTCAATGAGAATTTTTCATTACTTTGCCCAGATTGATCGGAAAGCTAACATTTTGTAGATATCCGAATACAATTAACAAACAAAAAAACAGTTTCTATCTTCGTTTCATACAACAATTTCAAAGGTACCTACTCAGTTCGTTTAAATGAAAGAAGCTTCAATTATCCGAAGTTCTTTTAACTGAAATAAATTTCTTGATGTTTTTCATTTCCGCTTAATCGAATTCAACTAATGGGGAAAAGGGTCTCCGTCAGCAGTTGTCTAAAACTCATATCCAGAGGATGCCTTAATTTTTTCCCCTAAAACTTAAATAAATTGCTTATACGTCATTTTCCTGTGTTAGCACACATATATATGTATTATGTTCGTGCATATTTCATTATAAACATTAGAGTGCTAAAATTAAAACGATTATCTCTAATAAAAAGCATAAATTAAATTTATCTCCATTAAATCGAAACTTAAATACACACACAGTGGCCCAGAAAATGAAATCCCTTCACAGCTCCCGCTGTGGCGGAATGAAACAAACAAAATAATATTAACAAAAAAAAAAAAAAAAAAAAAAAACACCAGAACGACAGACAGATAATACCATATTACCATTTGTAATTTGTAAAATAATAATTTGCGCAAATATGTACCAAATCCACACTCAAAAACCGAAAAAATCCAATAAACCTCTTTTCAAAACAAACCGCATTTATTTAACTGCAACACAAACACACAGCAGCAGACCAGCAAACAATACCGCCACCACTCGACTAGTATTTGCCATTATTAACATTTGATTTCTAGAAAAGTTTTTGGTTGTTTGGTCGACAACAACAAGAAAGCGGAAAAAAATACACAAAATAAAACCAAAAAAAAAATAACCGGGCAAACCTAAAAACAAACATGAATAATTTAATAAAAATTTCATGTTCGTCATACAGACAAAGAAACCAATTGCGACAGCAATTCATAAATGATGATGGTTGGCGGTAGCATCACCATCACACACTCCCCACACTAGGGTTGGGCCGCCGTCGTTGCCACAAAACAACAAAAAAAAAACCAAACAAAACTAATCGTCATCCGCAGATGCGGTCACTGTAGATGTCTATTTTTAATTGTCCGTACAGACACTGGTATGCTGGGGAATTTGTTAATGCTTTTGCCAACTGATTTGTTTATAAATAAATTTAAAATATTTTTTTAATAGATGGGGGTCCTTCATAGACTTTCGAAGTGAAGAGTGGGGTAGCAAATAAAAATAAAAAAATAAAATACTGTCATTCTTGTCAAATTGACATAAATTCAAGTATTTAGAAGGTGAGGCAGATTCATGTATTTTCAAAAATGTCCTAGAAAGATGTCGACAATTTTACTTATGTTGACTGTAAAACCGGTTGCTTGTCGTGAACTGATTTGTGCGACAAGAAATTTGGGTAAAATATGTGCATCTGTCTTACATATTTTCCTCTCAGAAAAATACACTTTTTTCAGACTCTAAAATCATTTTACAAACATGATTTCCTTGGTCTATCTTCTTAATATATCTTATATACTGACTCTGTCACGCAGTACGTAGGAATTTAAATAGGCATTCTATAATTTTCTATAAATAATAATAATAAAAAAAATAATATATTTTTTTTTGTACAGAAATTGTGTTTTCCCCAAATTTTTTTTTTACTAAATTTTTTTTTTTTACAAAAATTTTTTTTTTACAAAATTTTTTTTCAGCAAAAATTTTTTTTTTTACAAAATTTTTTTTTTTTCAACAAAATTTTTTTTTTCACGAAATTTTTTTGTTTCCACAAAAGTATTTTTTTCAACAAAAATTTTTTTTTGAACAAAAATTTTTTTTTTCAATAAAAAATTTTTTTTTCAACAAAATTTTTTTTTTCCAAATTTTTTTTTTTTTTCAACAAAATTTTTTTTCCATATTTCAACGGGCGCCATAGGCGCATTACAACTTACTAGTTTATAATAGTTTCGACTTTTTACTGTTAAAGCTGTTGTTTGTCTTGAACTGATTTGTGCGATAAGAAATTAAGACTTTTTTGGGACGATGTAAATCGTTCATGCTTATACCATGGACAATTTGGTTGGAATCGGGGTAGCTGCCTTAAAAATTCCCCCCTCAGAAAAATACATTTTTTCTAGGCTAAAAAATCCTTTTAGCAACAGGGTTTCCACTGTACCTATTATTGATACACAATGCCTCGAACTTGCTTAGACCGATTAGAATTTGGTTAGAATTAGAAACGCTTTGTCTGGCTCAGAAATTTGTTTCGTTGCGAAGCCAACAAACATTAAAACCCGTACTCATAGAATTTTGTTAAAAAAGAAAAATTTGTAAAAATTGTTTTTGTATTTTCGTAAATTTTTCTAAACTAATCTGTTTTAAACTTTTATGTTTAATACAATGATTATACTTTTGAATTTTCCAGATTAATTTTGTTTATGTATTGTTGATCTATGTGTTCCATACAGTTTTGTGTCCATTTGTCGAGTTTGAGATCACTGATCATTTCTATTTCTTTGCAAAAAAATAGAAATTTTCAAAGAAAAAAGTCTTTCAGCATTGTGTTTGCTTTGATTGGATTCGTTTAATTTGCAAAAAAAATTTATGAATTTAAATATAAATTGACTAAATGAAAGTATCGATTGAAATAATTAATAGATAATAAAGTGTCTACTATCTGAAAACCCATTAATTAATTAAGGTAACTAAACGTTTAATTGAATGTCACGTCTGTATTTTGTTTGTGTGTGTGAGTGTGCGAATCAATATTCAGACTCCACCGCTCTTATTTTTAAACTAGTAAGTTGTAATGCGCCTATGGCGCCCGTTGAAATATGGAAAAAAAATTTTGTGGAAAAAAAAAATTTTGTTGAAAAAAAAAAATTTGTTGAAAAAAAAAAATTTGGGAAAAAAAAATTTGTAAAAAAACAATTTTGTAAAAAAAAATTTTTTGTAAAAAAAAAATTTTGGAAAAAAAAAATTTGCGGAAAACACAATTTCTGTACAAAAAAAAATATTATTTTTTTTATTATTATTATTTATAGAAAATTATAGAATGCCTATTTAAATTCCTACATACTGCGTGACAGAGTCAGTGAATCAGTGTCGAGGGTAAATATATATTAAGATACCTGACCCCATCTTCCAGTTTAATACCAAACATCTGTTTATATATTGAGCTTAAGCATACGCACATGCTTAATTACACCTATGTGCATAAACAAGAAGAAGAATTAAAAAAAAAAAAACGTTTCATCAAAGAGAAAAAGAAAATGGAGGCTAAATCCTTATGTTTTTGTGTATTTATTTATGAACAACAACACCGAAGAAAAAAATACTATTTCACTTTTAATTAAAAATGATTTTGCTTTTTCTTTGTGCGGGTCCTTTTAACTCACTGCGAAAGTGCTCCCTTTCATCCACTCTCTCACTCACTCACTCAATCACATACTCCCACTCTCACGCTCAGACACCGATCTGAGGGCAAAGAAACATAAATTAAACACAAGTGCCACTGTGAGGATTTAAGGATAACGGTACAGCATAAACTCCTACGTATCTCTGTGTGTGTGTGTGTGAGAGAGTGAGTGAGTGTTAAGGTGTTTGGCAAAATTACATATGTCTGTGAGTATTTTACCTTTTAAAATGATTTATACTTCACAATTGTGTATTCTGCCATACTCGTACACAGCAGCAGCAGCAGAAGAAGAAGACACGAGTAAAATCCATATTCTCACTTTAATACGCAACAGACATTTGATGTTTTCTTGTTGCACTTGTGCAACTTTTACTCCGCTTCCCATCTACACCACTCGGTCATCACACAAATCGTTTATACTTGTTCCGACCCCCCCCCTTAGGTTGCCTTTCTTCTGCTGTTCTTCGGTTTCCTTTTCTTTTGTGACACCAACAACGAGAGAAAGAAACAGGAAAAAAAACCCCTCAAAGTTTGTGTTCTAATAAAGTTTTATGAAATTACATTTACAAAAGTTGTATTTATGAAATACATCCCAACACACACACACAAACACCGTCACACTTACCTTTGCACGTAGACAAAAACAGTCGGACAGACATACACAGATAAAGTTTGTGAAAGTTGTGCAACTTAAGTGTATAATTGTTGGTAAGAACTTTTCATACCGGCGCGGTGCGTATACGTAACATATTCGGAAACTATTCAAAGAGTCAAAGTTGTTACAAACACACACCAACAACTGTGTGCTGCTGCTGTTGTTGTTGTTGTTGCAGTATTAAAATAAAATATGGATATTAAGATGTTTATCTTTTTTTGTTTGTTTTGCAAACCTAGAACCAAATAAAGTCATAAGGAAGTTGTTTTGTACGTTTTTGTTCGGCATGACAAAGTCAACTGACAAAATGAATGGCCTTGTGCTTAAAACGTTTCCGAGATTAGTTTTTATTTCAAATGACATTTAAAGATTGCAAATTTCGCAATCATACACATGCTGCACTCACGCACACACACACACACCTGCATTTCTATTTATTTAAGCCATTTTCGTATTATCTTTGGTCATGTTTATTTATTTGGTCATAATCGACCAGTTGTGTTTAAGCAAATAGTGGGGGCCGGCAAATGCCAGTCGGCGGGCCATCGTTATTGTCAGGCAACATTTTTGGAGAATTTTTTTTTTTTAAGCACAACGTCATAAAGCAAAAATACAAATTTAGTGGTAACTAATTTCAATCAAAAACTATTTAAGGGGTTTTTTTTTGTGACAAATGTGTATAGGACACATAAAAATAATTTTTTATATATGTGTTTGCTAGATTTAATAAATTCTCATCCGTAAAGGAAGTTGGAAAAATCCCAAACGAAACGTCGGATAGAATGCATGAAATAATAATCTTTCATTTGCATTGGAATTTGGAAGTGACCTTGAAAGCCCAATTATGAAGAAGCTAAGAAAATCTGCAAAAAAAATGAATAAATGACCGAGAAAAAGAAAATTTCAATATTTTTCGTTGTGGTGAAATTCAATGGTTAGAAAAAAATATTTCTTAATATTTCTTAATATTTGAAAATGTCCAGCTATCCTTAATGAAGGAGAAATATCCCCAAAAAACGAAAAGGACGGAGAACTTCTTGTGAAAACAAATATGAACCTCAAAAAGAACACGTTGAAGAGCAAAATTAAACTTAAAAATTTTTATTTTGAGCAAAATTAGGATCTATTTGTGGCTAATTGTCGTAACAATACTTTGAGGCTTCAATTTGAAAATATTGTCGGCCATTTTTTCATGTTAGTGTGGGTCACTTCTTCTCATTTTGAGGGTGAATTATTTTTAATGTTATTCGATTTTTAGGATACATTTTCCTGGGGGCCAATGTCATGCAACATTAGCTTTATTTAAAAAAAATACTATCCTTGTGGCCCAAATGTTAGCAAAAAGAAAAAAAAAAAACACTAAACGAAAAAGGTTAACCAAAAATTGTCAGCAGCGCTTTTCACCTTTTCCCAACAATACACAACACACTACAAATTCCTTTTGTGTTAAAATAAAAAAAAACAAATTTTTAAATTAAAATCACTCAATAAAAGGATTCTTATCAGTAATGAGAGCTTATTCTTTTGGGATTGTGTTCCATATGTCGGTATCTAACATATATCTGAAAACCAGAATGAAACAATGTCTGAAACCCATTTAATAACGTTTCCAATATTGACAATATGTAACGAACGAACAAATTCGTTTTATGGAAACAGGCAGTCAGTCTAACAATTTTGGATATCAAATTTGGATATTTCCTTCATAAGACCTGACTGTGCGGAAATTCTCATATGTTTGTGGTGATTTTTACTTCTGTATTAAATACAGCGATGAACAGCGTCCCCCAATATAGTTGGACGATTCTTATCTGAATATGGATACACTATCTAACACAGCACATCCTACCGCATTATTTAGTCTCCTGTATGTTTTACAATCGGAAATGTCTAGCAGAAGCTTTCCAGATATTAGCGATTGCTGTGACGTGTGACCCGGCTCGCATACAACTGTTGCGTAAATTCAGTAACTTTTGATGTTCCTCTTGACATTGACGACTGGTGTTATGTGTTGCCAGCTCCCTTCTCACATGGCACGGGTAGTTTTTTTTAAGGGCTCAATCGGCTTCCCTTCTTGAAAATTCACTAATTCTATTATTTTTATTATAAAATCTATTCATGGTAGAGGTAATTTTTTTTAATGTTTTTACCTTTTTTAAAGTTTAATGTGCTGTAGGGAATTTGATCTGTGGCCCTAGAGAGTCTCTTGAGGTCTGAACAATTTGTGGGCCATCACACGTGCGATAACTACAATGCGGTTACCATTGCCGCCAAACATACGAAAACGCGGTATGCACGAAAAGCCAGAATTTCGCTGCCTGGACAAATCCTCCTCCTTAATTAGAGGTTGCGGCCTACCTGACTCGTCGGCTGACAAATATGTTTTTCACTGTTCCCTTAGATCCTCATGATATTTTTCAACTGAATATGTTTCATCGATGTAGCAGAAGAGTCCCCTGTCATGGGCCCGCCAAAAAAAAACTCGGTAGTCAGTCTTCTGCTACAGCCCCTTCTATCGTTGCTATCCTTCTGCTACAGATCCCTCTGTCGTTAGTCGTCTCCTTCTAAAGCCCCATGTGTTGATAGTAGTCTCCTGCTAAAGACCACTCTGTCGTTAGTAGTCTCCTGCTAAAGACGCCTCTATCGTTAGTAGTCTCCTTCCACAGACCCCTCTGTCGTTAGTAGTCTCCTGCTGAAGACCCCTCTGCCGTTTATAGTGTCCTTCCGCGGACACCTCTGTCGTTAGTAGTCTCCTTTTATAGACCCTTTTGTCATTATTAGTCTCTTGGAACAGGGCCCTCGGTCGTTAGTAACCTAAGGGGAAAGGGCATACCCGTCGAAGGCCCCATTGTAAGAAATAGTCTTCTGTCAAAGGCCTTGATTTAATTTAGTCTCATGTGACAGACCCTAGCTTCGAAAACCATTGCACCTTCGCCTATTGCGAGCCTCTTATCGACCTCATAACCTCAAAATGATTCAGATCGGATCTCCCGGTTATTGTCCCCACCATATGTCACTTTCATTGTTTAAACAATTCTCAACCAAATTATTATTCATTGAGTCTTTCTTAGTCATCTTCCAGACTACACATATTTTACCATAGATGGCTCTTTGGTTTAACACAACTATTTTCCCTGAAATTTTAAATAATACTGACTATGCTTTCATTCAATCCCTGATCTGAATGCCATTTAATATTTGGCTGTCCGGTATAACACAATGGCCAATAGGTCTCATAGCTGTTTTGGCTGTTTCGGTGCAGTGCAGAAAATTTGTGCGATTGTTGATTTTTTCAGGCAAAAAGCCTCTCTGAAAGTGTGAAAAACTGTTAATAAGATTTGTACTTTTATACAAAATACTAATAAGGATTTTATAATTCTGGGAGCCAACGGACTTTTGTTTAGCCTCCGCTCATCTAAACTTTGATCGTTTTCCAACAACAGGAGCGGAAAATAAATTGTTTTCATAACACATTCTTTCACTGAATTCCCCCGAGCTTATTAAATCTCCAATCAGTCAACAGATGATCTGACATTATATTTTGGTATGGGAAATATCCCCATCGCGACATTATGCAAAGACTGTGTGAAATTAATTTACTATCAAGGGATCGGTTCAATCTGGAGGCGATGGAAAAAACCAACACCTTAAAAATGTTTTGGTACATGAATTTCATATAATTGTATAATCGAATGTTTCTCGGGGGAGGGTGTAGCGTTGCTATGTGAGTGACGTACAACGAATGCCAAAACACTCGTGCACACACTTATGTAATTGTGTTTAATACATAGCGACATTGTATGCGTATGTGTAAAGGAACATATGCACATCTATAGATGACGTTAAAAGTATGCAAACATACATCATCGTCATCGTCATCGTCACCATCGTCACTCGACACTCACACTACGACCATCGTCATCATCATCATCATTTTGGATTTGTTAATGTTTATTTGGTGTTTGCTGTCATCTTCTCTTCTCTTCTCTCTTGCCATCCTTTCATGTTCCCTATCAAACCGAAATACGTCTTCGGTACATGGGTGCGAGCTACTACTCCTCAATTACTACTGGTAGTGGGGGGCTTTTTGTACAAACATTCCACACATATTTGATGAGCCGATCCATACACTCACTCCCACTCTCACTTACCCACACACACACACAGATCAAGCTAATTTCAGCTTTAACAAATATTTAAAAAAAAAAATCGTTACTTAACATCGTTAAAATGAAATACACTTTTGAAGATGGATGGGCGCATGGATTTCTGCCCGGGTGGTGTGATAAGTTTGGTTATATTTTCATAAGCTAATTTTTATGCAAAAAAAAAAAAACAAAACAAATTTGCTTTATTAATTTCAGTTCGTAGTTGTAAAAGTTAAAAATCTCTGAAAGATTTCATAGAATCGAGGTGAGCAAGTTTGACTTTCTGTATCTCAGCTGGTGTTAACACCAGATGGCCACAAAATTAGTGTTCTCAAAGTCGATCTACTCCTTTACAATGTCACTGTACACTTTATAGTAAAAAAATGCTCCGCTTAATTGCAATCCTTTCTAAGTTGTGAAAGTTACAATCTCAGAAAGATTTATCACATTCGAAATGGTCAACTTGGTGTCCCTGTACCTCAGACAGTGTCCACACACAGAGTCTTTCCAAAGTATGTTGGTCGAAAAGTCCATCTCCTCTTCTACAAAGTTAACTGCCTTTTCTCCACCTCGCAATCCTTGTGCTTGGTAGCGTATGATTAATAAGTATCAAAATTAATTAGTAGTGGTCCATGAATTTCTGTATTGCTGTCCGACAAAGTGCTTCACGACGACCCAAAGTTTTGTGAACTGTGACTGCAAGATTTTCACCAATTTTTTGTAGTGAATTTTAATAATTTCAATGCGTTGTTGAAGCGTGTATCGTTCCATTTTTAGTAATGGCGTAGTTTCTACTTGTCAAATGTCAAAGAATAAAAGCTTCAAAAATGACAGCCACCGAAATACCGGGTGATTCAAAACACCACCTCTTGTTGGAAAACCCTTTACAATAAAATACAGAAACACTTCGACAAATTGAACACATTAAATTGAATTTTTTTTTAAATTCATAAAAAAATAAAAAAATTTAATATGAATAACGCAATTTTTTAAGGTGTAATATCAACAATCACATCAAAATGTTGTAAAAAACACGCAAAAAAATTTATAAAAAAAAATTTCCGTCGTCAAAATCGAAAAATTACAAAAAATAGTCAAATTTGGATATTTTTCTAAAATATAAACCATTGTCCGATTTTTAGTGTTAACAACTTAAAAGAATCCCCCCCTCCTTGTCTACAATTAGTTTTTAACAGAACTCGCAAATGTTTACTAGATGAACAGTTACAAATTTGTGGGTGATAAAATTGGTTCGTTTTTCTTTTTTTTAAATTTTTTCATGACCTTATTTCATTGTTTACGCTATTGCAAACATTTATTGACATAAAACTGTTTTAGGATTTTTCTAAAATCAACGCCAAAATAGCGATAATTTCCAAATTTCGAGGGAGTGGCGCGACACCTAAAATTTTTTTAAAAATTTGTCTTTATTTTTCCCCTCATTAGGACCCCAGACTACATCCCTTTCCGAGGTTAACTTTTTTTTTTGAATTTCACTCCACCCTAATAAATATTTAGTTTTTTAACATTTGCTTCGTTGTTATTTTTTGCCAGAATTCAAACTAAAACTATTTTTTTTTTAAATTTGACATAAATATTTAGTTTTTTAACATTTTCCTTGATGTTTCCGTAGTTTTTGTTGTTGCCATATGTTTTGTGGATTTGTTTTCCTCGCATTTTAAGCGCGAGCTTCAAATTTATTGCAGAACCATGGTTTGGTGAAATATTCTTCGAATTACCGGTAGATTACAGTTTGGGTGTACGCTTTGCGCGATAATAAAATTGATCCGCCCTACTCTACATAGTCTTGGAGTAAAACCAAGGAAAATCTGTTGATTTGACATTTTTCCATAGATTTATTCCGACTCATAGTTTATTGCAGATCACAGGACTTTCGTTTGTTTTCTTAGTGAAATTTGTTTAACGAATTGTTTCACCGTCTTTCCTCCTTCACTCCCTCATCCACTTGTGTTTAATTTCACCAACCTTTCCAGGGGATTTTTCACCATCTTTATATCTTCATCCTCATTTACTCATGTTGTAATTTGTAATTTTACCAACCTTTTCATTCGACCCTCTAAGAAGTTATTTAAAGCGCGCAACCACTTCTTATATCGTTTATGAACATCATCGCTTACTTAAGGACTAAGTGTCTCTTTCCCCCTCTGTCTGTCTGTTTCAGTTGCTTCGTGGCACCACTGAAAAGGACAACACTGTCGTACAGTTTTTCTCCCCCCCCTGATTGATAAACATTCATAGTGTTCATTTGAACAAAGTTTACTTCTTTCCCCCCCCCCCCCCCCCACCCGCTCAGTATATCCTTGCCGCTGTATATTTGTGAAATTAAGTGCTGCAACTTGTTTTAAGTCATGTAAGTAATCGCAAATGATTGATGTATGTTTGCATGAGCGTTTTTGCCCAGCATTTTCCGCTTTTTAACAAATGTTCATCCTTTGCCAAAGCCAGAGTGTACGACAGTGAGCAGGATGGGTGGTGGGGCTGGGGTAAGGAAGGCGATTGATTGACGCTTCAAAATAATCATTTAATGTGATGGCATTTCAATTGAATTGCAATAAATCGTTTGAGTCAACAAGTTGTGTTAATGTTTCTGTTTCTGTTTTTTTTTTGCTTTAGCTTCTAATTGATTTTATTTATTAATTAAACGATTTCTTTGAAGTTGTCTGTGTGAGCAAACGAACGAATATCCTTTAAATGGGATTTGGCAGAGAGACAGGCAAAGCAGAATATCGTTTGACATCGCTGACACTTTGAAGAGAAATTCCATTTGAAATGGTAAAAGGACATAATGTTCGGGATAATCGAAAGGAGTTGGAAGGAAATAAAGGAAATGCATAAAAAAGTATAGATCTCCGAATTGCAATAAAATTTTATAGCAAAGGAGAAAGGCCTAAGTAAAATTTAATTTTCGTTAGCTCAGATTTTGTAGTTTCTGTCTGATTTCAAAGAAACATGACTGTGAAATATTTTTTTGAAAGTGTAGTTTTTCGGATTTCCAACTGTTTTAAATTAAGAGAAACTTCTTCGTTGGCATCCCAATAACACAAATCAGAATTGTGTTCGTATTTATTGTTTTCAAAATATTTAAGATCAAATGTTTAACTCCCGTATTTAACTCCCGTTTTCATACAAATTCTAAATTTGTATTTAAGAAAAAAAATTTTAACAAAGCAATTTTAAATTTGTATGAATACGGGTGTAAATTTTTCAAGACTTTTTTTTATTTTGTAGCACAGGTGGTTCAACAAAGGCCTCCCGTAAAACTACAAAAAAAAAATTCTAAATTATATTTGGCCAGTTAGACACAAAAAAAGTCAAAATTTTAAAAGTGGTCACAAAGAATGCTAAATTTAGTTTCAGGCAAAAATGTTGTTCTGGCCATGAAATTTAAAAAAAAGAACCATTGTTGAGTAGGTGCGAATTGCTGTTTTATCATTGCATTTAGTAATATATCTTAAATTGGCTGTAAGACTTTAAATTACAAGTAAAGATGAATAAAAATGAAAATGAAAGACTTCGATGAAAGAAATAGTATTTTTCTTCCAAATAATGCATGGCGAGGGTCCAAAACGGAACCCTTTCTCTTACTTTGGCCAAGTCCAACAATCAAAATATTTTATCTTCTAAAAATAGAACAAAATATAGCTTTTCCCTTTTTGGTCCCCATAAAGGCAATCGTTTATCCCTGTGGGCCGATAACGCTCTTTCATGAATCCATCCAGCATAAGACCATAAGTCATCATTGTGCCAAGTTTCAAGGGTTTAATTAAATTTCTGACACTCAATCATTTTAGACATCTTGCAAGGTGTTGCAAACTGAATTGACAATTCGGCATACACGGCATCCTATGGTGTAGGGTATACCAATCAACTCAAGATCAAATAATCAAAAACAAACAACGAAGAAATTGTGGGTTTTCAGAAGTAAGCAAAAAAAAAGTATAAAAAAATAAATAAATAAATCTCAAAAATAGCATTGAAATTGTTGTATAACTACCACATAGAATGGAGTGGTGTATTAAGTTTGTCATATCGTGTGTAACATGTGGAAATTTTGATCGGCGATCGTATAATGATTATTTAAACTTCGTATTGATTAAGAATGTATACCTTGTTCGATATGAACGATAGTCCATCCACCAAATCGAGCATCTGTTGAAATTACCACAGAGTCCCAACCAAAAACGGTATCGGCTTTCAACTTTCTGTGCCTATGTGCCTTAGAGTTGTGTCAAACGGGTCAATGGCTTAAAAGTTTTCTCTAATGGTAGCAAAACTATTTCAAATATTTCCAAACTCGCTCAACTTGATTATTTTTGTAGCAGAAAATAATATTTTTTTGAAGGCCTATTAAAGTTCTCAG
Organism: Hydrotaea cyrtoneurina; assembly: GCA_958296145.1. Classification (NCBI taxonomy): domain Eukaryota; kingdom Metazoa; phylum Arthropoda; class Insecta; order Diptera; family Muscidae; genus Hydrotaea; species Hydrotaea cyrtoneurina. The sequence continues at coordinate 16,119,062 of OY282514.1, read as the reverse complement.
CGATCCCTAGGCCCCTAGACCATACAATTCCTCCCAAAGTAATGACTTATGGGACTCTATGCGACTAAATTAAATTAATATTATTATTATTTTTTTTTAATTGTTTTTTTTTTTTATTTAATACAGAATACAAAATAGTTTTATATTCTAATTTTGGGTAAATCGGGTGACCACATAGTCGACAGACTACGACCACTGGTGGAAATCGAATCCACAACCCCCGTAACGCTGATATACAAGCACGCTACCAACTCGCCTAAAAGGGCGCCTTGACTAAAATAAATAATTCATTAAAAAAAAATATTGAACTTGCTTATTTTCCTTAAGACTCCATGAAACAATGACGGGGAAATTCTCTCAAAACAGTCTGTCTGTATACCCACTGACCGGGATCTTCTTTTTAAAGTCGTCTCCGAACGTCTAATGATTTTTCCAGGGAAGTTTTACATGGCTGAGAGTTTACTCTTACTCATAAAGTTACCGCCAATGGTCGCTAAACAATGATTTCGCCAGGATACGATCTTGGGTTTGCTGTTTGATAGTCGTATGCACTACCTGCAACACCGCGGCCATACACAAAGGAAATTCCTTCGCGAAAGCAAATTAAAATTTTTTTTAATTGGTATGAAATGTGGCCGAGATCCAATGTAGTACAACAAAAAAAAATGGACTCTATCTTATTATTAACATTAAATCAAATATTCTTACGAATCCACAGAGTCTACACTTAGACTGAAAGGGATTTTGCGGCCGAAAAACACTACCCTTTATAAGAAAAAAATTAAGAAAATTAATCTGGCAGTCCACAACTAATTTGGCACCCCAGAACTAATTAGAATAGTTCTTCTGATCTGGAGAGTGGTCGAAAATCGAGTTGCGGCATTGTAAGGTTTTCTGATACGACGCCAAGCGTTGGTAAGACTTTTACGGTTTAAGAATTAAGTAAAACACTCGGATGATTTGTTGAAGGATCCAGTCTCCAGTACAAATTTTCTAAAGAATCCAATTTGTTTTTGTTTTTTTTTTTAATTTTGAAAGTCGTTATTTCCAAACTAATAAAGCATTTCCTCATAAATCCAATTAAACATTTGTTTTTCAAAATTTGTCTGATTTTGAGCCTGGATCTAAGAGCCGTAGTGGACGCGCTATTAACAGGACACATCGATATTCAAATTTTCTCACGAACTCAAACATAAAACATTTCTTAATTGATCTATATTCTTATTCATTCTTCTGTTGCTGTTAGTCGAGTTCGAGATCATTTATTATTTCTATTTCTTGGCAAAAATAAAATATTTCTATAGACTCGGCAAACATATTTTGCGCCTTTTCTATGGACACTAGGGTCCTACCCATTGAAAAAATTCCCATGAGAACGGCCAATGTTTGGGGCTTAGACTCTACAAATTAATTCCAAGAAAATGTTGCACTATAAGCAAATTATGATTTCTAAACGTAACACAAACACTTCGATCTGTAGAAAAACGTACTCCCCTATGGAGGGTATATAACGTTCGGCCAGACTGAACTTACCAATGTTTTATGTCCACATCGCAAATATCCAAAACAAACGAGAAAATGAAGACGAAGACAAAACACAAACAGACAACCAGTAGTTTTCAAAACTGGTCACACCAGCTTAGCTGAACCGCCAACTCTGTCTGTCTATCTGTCTGTCCGGCCGTCCAACTAATTTATATGTAAAATTTGCAAATTAAAAAAGTAAATAACATAAATAACAAATATTAATAACACATTTATGTCATCTAATAAAAAAAAAATACAACAACAGGTTGCCGAGTTTTTATTTCGGTTGTTTGTATAATTTCGTTTAATGTTTCGTTATGATTAACATCATTATGAGGAATGAGCGACACACAGCCAGCCAACCAGAGGCAGAGACAGACACTGTCGTGTTGATGTACACTCGTACAGGTACTTTGTTGAACCAACAGGTACCCAGTCTGGCTAACCCACAGAGAATAAATGGAACTTGTTCTGTAATTAGTGCGAATTTATGGCCGCTCTGTTGTTCGGTTTTCTTGGCCATTTGCAAAGAATAAACGAGCGAATATTAGTTGTACACACACACACATGTATAACCATGACAACAACAACAACAACGACAGAGACCTTCAAATCTCTCAAAATTGAAATAAATAATTCCGAATGTTGTTGTGCTTGTCCACTATGGAGGCATTTTAAACGTTAGCCACGATTTAATAGTAGATTTAGTAAAAAAAAATAATAATAAGTAAACTGAAAAAAAAAAACGGCATGTCTGGACAACTTTTACTATTACTCATGCTTTATTAATGCTAAATATTCTTGGTATATGAAAATTCTACAAAGATTTCAAAGACATATTGGACAACCAAACAACCGAACCGGCTTTGAGAGCAAGTATGACGCGAGAAGGCCCGAAAACAAAGTTTGAATTAAACAATATTAATAAGATTGAGCGCAAATGTTAAACTGTCGTCAAAAATGCATAACACTGTGTCTTTAAATATGTGTTAACAGTCGTAGTTATTTATAGAAATGATTAAATAGCAACGAAATTGAACCACAAGCAATTTATAGATCTGATAATCCCGAAACACCAACTTGTTACTCCACTTTGGAGTAATGAGAAATTGGATATTGAAAAACAAATGGCAATTCACAAATTGTATTTTCCCTTAGAAAACACTTTTTATTGTCTGAATATTATGAAATATTTAGTTACTAACATTTGAACAATATCAGTGACGGAATCTCTGGTTTGAGAGTAACCCCCAGTCGGTATCTTAATTATGTCATATCGTCCATATACAAGTTCAATGTCGCAGTCCGGCATATTTCATAACATGTGTGATTACTACAGAACAAGGTCTAAAGAGTTCAGGTTCATATACTGAGATACTAAAATTCCACAAACGTTTGCCAAGAAGTGGTACCTGATTGTTTTAATTATAATAATATGAATTCTCAATGGCAGACAACAGGCGATGTTGTTGGCTCTGTCCTCAAATACTTAAAATTTCATGAATGCAATGAAAACGCCAACTAGCTATTAACTCTGTCAAGAGAAGTGCTTAAGTTGTCATATGCGAAAATTCCCTGTGTCTTCATATGGACTTCTGGAGGAGACCTTCGAAAAACGTTTGTCAGCTGAGTAAAGCTCAATTGGGCAGTTGATACAAATTGGCAAAATTTCTATAACGCGAAAAATTTCTGAGAAATTTTCTATAACCATACAATTTATGGAAAATTTTCTGGAACGATATAATTGTGAACATTTTTTTATAAATATAAAATTTGTGGAAAATTGTCTATATCAACAAAGTTTCTGCAAAATTTTATATACAGACACAATTTTGGAGAATTTTTTTTTTAAACTTTTTTTCTATAACTTTAAAAATTTTTTCGACATTTTTTATAACGATACTTTTTTTTTTGGAAATTTTCAGAACGATAAAACTTCTGGGAAAGTTTATAGAATGAACTTTTTTTGTGGGAAATTTTCTAGAACGAGAAAATTTCTGGGAAATTTCTAGAACGTTAAAAGTTCTGGATATTTTCTATAACAATAAAATTTCTGTGAAATTTTCTAGAACGATACATTTTTTGGGAAATTTTCTAGAATGAAAATTTTTTTGGGAAATTTTCTAGAATGAAAATTTTTTTGGGAAATTTTCTAGAATGAACATTTTTTTGGGAAATTTTCTAGAATGAGAATTTTTTATTAAATTTCTGGAAAATTTTCTATATCGATAACATTTCTGGGAAATTTTCTATAACGATAAAATTTCATGGAAATTTTCTATACTGATACAGTTTCTGGGATATTTTCTATAACGATAACATTTCATGGAATTTTCCTATACTGATACAATTTTTGGGAAATTTTCTATAACGATAACATTTCTGGGAAATTTTCTATAACGATAACATTTCTGGGAAATTTTCTATAACGATAACATTTCTGGGAAATTTTCTATAACGATAAAATTTCATGGACATTTTTTATAACGATAAAATTTCATGGAAATTTTCTATAACGATAAAATTTCATGGAAATTTTCTATAACGATAAAATTTCATGGAAATTTTCTATAACGATAAAATTTCATGGAAATTTTCTATAACGATAAAATTTCATGGAAATTTTCTATAACGATAAAATTTCATGGAAATTTTCTATAACGATAAAATTTCATGGAAATTTTCTATAACGATAACATTTCATGGAAAATTTCTATAACGATAAAATTTCATGGAAATTTTCCTTTACGGATAAAATTTCTGGGAATTTTCCTGTACGGATAAAATTTCTGGGAATTTTCCTGTACGGATAAAATTTCTGGGAAATTTTCTATAACGATAAAATTTCAGGGAAATTTTCTATAACCATAAAATTACTGGGAAATTTTCTATAATGAGAACAATTTCTGCGAAATTTTCTATAATGAGAACAATCTGGGATATTTTCTATAACGATAAAATTTGTGGAAAATTTTCTAGAACAATAAAATTTCTGGGAAATTGTCTATAATGAGAACAATTTCTGCGAAATTTTCTATAACGATAAAAAAAATTTGGGATATTTTTTATAACGATAAAGTTTGTGGAAAATTTTCTAGAACAATAAAATTTGTGAGAAATTTTCTAGAAAAAAAACATATCTGGGAAATTTTCAAGAACAAAAAAATGCTGGGAAATTTTCAAGAACAAACAAATTTCTGGGAAATTTTCTAGAACAAAAAAATAATTTTTAAAACGACAGAAATTTTTCCAAAATGTTCTAGGACGAAATTTCCCATAAGGATAAAATTTCTGCGAAAATTCGCAATATTTTCTACGAAAATACAATTTTCACGAAATTTTCTATAGGACAATGTTATTACTAAATGAATTCTCGATATTTTTATTTATAACGATAAATGTTATGCAAAATACTCTATAAAATTTTCTAGACAAACAAAATTTCTGAACAATTTTCTATAACAAGAAAAATGTCAACGAATTTTTTTATAACCATAAAATTTGTGGAAATTTTCTAATTTCTGCGTAATTTTCTATAACTATAAAATTTTCTCAAAATTCTCAAAGTTCTTAACGACATTTTTCTAAAAAGTGCTTTGAATTTCATACAACAAAAATTGTTTCTGAGACAGAGAAAAAAAATGTAAGCGAAATCGAAACTTCTTTTTTCGAAACGATTATTTCGAAATATTAACTACACGAGTACTGTGAATTGGTTTTGTTTAACATTGGTCCTTCGACGATGATTGTAAGTACCAGCCTGGGTACACTCTGAAGAATTAATTTTCCTATTATTGGTATTTTACCATGGCCATGGCTCACCACAAATTACCCCCCATTACCCGATAAAAGCACATATGTTTGCTTTAATTGGTCCTTCGACCAATGACCTCATTGCCACAGATTCCATCATCACGGTAGCAGTTTAAATGTGTTCTATTTTTGTTCCAGATAATTGACATGACCTTTTTCCCCGAATTCGCACTAATTGTACATTTGTTATTTGAGTCGTCCTCATCGGGCCGGCTCTGCGACCTTGAATTCATCCGAAATATTCGTACGACGTGACCTTGAGTGTTGTTTTTTTGCTTTGTTTCATATGTGGCCCACAAATGATGTTTGTCGTTATCAACGTGCATCAACGAATGCCGAATAAAACAACTGCAACAACAACAACAACACTTGGCGCATTATACTATTGGCAACCTTGAGGTATCCCCTTACTTTCTGTTTATCTTTGGAATTGACTTGATTTGTGTGAGCGTGTGTGACGAGTGTGTGTGTGCGCGTTTTTTTATGTTTTACTCTACTGAAATTATGATATTTGATATTGCAGACGATTTTGTAAAACGTGTAGTGTGTATTTATCCCATACAAGCAGAAATGCAAACCTAAACACTTGAATGCTGAACACATGGCCGGGTCTGGTAGGCGGGTGGACGGCAGCAGTCGTTTCATTTCAAAGAATTCCAATTGTGGCTCTACGAATATTTTATTGTAACTACTTCTGGTTTGCACCAACATCACATGCGGTACGTTGTGTAAGTAGCTCTGGCTCTGACTCTGACTCTGACTATGTGATCTACTGCTCACACGTGTGTGCTGCTGCGGCTGTGGCAATCGGACGGAATGTAAGATGGCTATGCTGTGGCTGTTGTTGTTGTTGTCTTTCATGTTTTACGTAAACGTTACGATGAACATTCAATATCTCTTATTGGAATATTTATAAATTGCCATAAAATGCGAGACACTTAAAAGCACTTAAATACTTAACAAAAAAAAGTATTTACTCACACTTGTGCATAGACCACAACACATATACATATGCGCTCAAGTGATTGTATACCGCACACACATACATCTGCATATAAAAGTATTTTATGGGTTTTGTACAATACAATGCAAGTAGTCGGGTCATGTCCGTGTATGTGGGGTTGTACGAATTAAAGATGAGTTGTCGAAGACAACAATTGCCTGTATCCCCATCCATTCAGACAGGCTTCCATCGATTTGTGATATCTTTATACCTGGTTAAGGCCATAAGATCACAGAGAGTGGTAAATGCACAGTGGTGCGAGACCACACACAAAGGTCCTATTATAGTTTTATAATATCTAAGCTTTTAAAGTGATTACAGGTAAAGTTCATTGCAAGGGAGTAAATCAGAGAGCCCGATGAAAGTGAATAAAGAATTATTTGGGAATTTACAATTATTTTCATACAATGTGTTTCAAGTTTCCGTTGCTTTTTCAAATGAAAAATAAAACAGACATCTTTATTATTATTTATTTATCTACTTTTAAACATATGAAAATATGTCTAAGATTAAAGTAGTTAACGAGCACTATCAGCTCTTCTCATCATGTCATTAATATAAGAAGTAGTAGAGGGTCTACAATTATGTTTTGCAGTATTCATCCAATAAATTATTATTAAAACTCTATTTGATTCCCAACCGCCTTCCTTTCACACCATCACTCTATGAGACAAACATTAATTAAACCGTCAGTGCTAAACTTAAAGACCAGACTTCAAATGGAAACCAGTTCTCTCCAAAGACCATCGGAAACTCACATAAGACCACCAACACCACTGACATGTTGACTTGAAACTACTTGTTTTTGGTTTTGATTTTTGTAACAACAATAATTCAATCAAAAGACATTTGAAAATTGTCTGTCTGTTCTGTTCCCACAGAGTTCCATTTACAAATAAAAAAATAGTTAATTAAATTGTGAATATTGTATTGAAACCAAAGATACAACAAAAACAAACTCACACAGCCGCACAACACAATCTATAGAGTGTTGTTTCTTTCTGTTATTTTTTTGTTGTTCGAATTTCGAACCGCAATTCCCCGAGGTAATAATAAAAGAATTGAAAATGTCCGTTCATACACAATAAAGGAAGGAATGGGCAAAAAGATGAAACCCCCAGAAGAAAAAAACTACAGGCGGATGGACAGACAGTCCGTCGAAGGCGGGGCAAATGACGAACAAAGTGCATTTAAGCAAACTAACGAAGACATTTATACCTTCACCGTCACTATTTGAATAATGCGGTAAATAAAGAATTCACATGTTTTGTTGAAGGGAGAGAGGAGGAGTTCAGAAAAGTACTTACCTTTCTGCAGTTCTCATATCAGGTTCGTGGGTGCGGTGATAGAGGCGGAAGGGAGTGGGCCAAAAGTTACATCACAAACATCCCGTATACGAAAATACACTTGAAAAAAGAAACGTACGTATGTATTTTTCTTAGTATTCCATGAAAAAACAGATTGGGAACGTCCCCAAAATCAGTGGGCGGTGCACGATATAATTTGAATATTTCCTCATCGGGACCTCATATTTTAAAGACGTCACCGTAGGGCAAATGCAATTTCTGGCGTGAAACTCGCCAGCTTACAGAATACTCTCTTACTGGTAAAATCGACGGAATTTTCAAGGTGGGAAACAGTCGCTGGGAAATGTTTGTAGATGTGCTTTACAGAGTACGAACCTGGGTTTCTTATGTGATAGTCCTATTGCTACCTTGAAAAAATAGAAGTTTCTATCATTCAGAACAGTATAATTTCCTCTATATTTTTCTTTTCAACATTCGTTGATATTTTCTAATAAAAGATCCTTAAACATTTGTGTGACATTTCAGCGAAAGTTTGTACGACTATCGACAGTTTCCGATGATGATAAAATCGTCGAATGTTTTTTCTTACCAACAAATCTTTTTCGAAACGAACAAATTTTTCTATTGGTAGAATTTTTTTTAACGAAATTTCCACGAAATTTTTTTAAATATAAAAAAGTTTTCTTCTATAGACTTTTGTTTAATTTGCCGCGAATTTTTCAATAATGATGAAATTTCTGCGAAATGTTTTCAAGGACGATCAAATTTCTTCCAAATTTTCTATAGCGATAAAATTTCTGCGAAATTTTCTATAGCGATAAAATTTCTGCGGATGTTTCTATAGCGATACACAATTTCTGCGAAATTTTCTATAGCGATACACAATTTCTGCGAAGTTTTCTATAGCGATACATTTTTTGAGAAATTTTCTATATCGATAAAACTTTTCGTAAAAATGAATTTTTGCGAAATTTCCAATGGAAATTAAATTTCGTCCAAATTTTTTAATGAAAATTAAATTTTGTCGAAATTTTCAATAAAAATTAAATTTCGTCGAAATTTTCAATGAATATTAAATTTCGTCGAAATTTCTAATAAAAATTAATTTTCGTCGAAATTTCTAATAAAAATTAATTTTTGTCGAAATTTTCAATGAAAATTAAATTTCGTCGAAAAATGCATAAAATTTTAATTTCGTCGAAATTTTCAATGAAAATTACATTTTGTCTTATTAATTTTCGTCAAAATTTCCTATGAAAATATAATTTCGTCAAAATTTCTAATGAAAATGTTTTTTTTTTCGAAATTTTCATGAAAATTTAATTCGAATCGAAAAATTCATAAAAAAATAATTTCGTTGAAAAATTCATGAAAATTTAATTTCGTCGAAATTTTCAATGAAAATGAAATTTTGTCGAAATTGTCAATGAAAATTAAATTTCTAATGAAAATTAATTTTCGTCGAAATTTCCTATGAAAATTAAATTTCGTCAAAATTTCAAATGAAAATGTATTTTTTTTTTTCGAAATTTCCATGAAAATTTAATGTTGTCGAAAAATTCATAAAAATTTAATTTGATGAAAATCAAATTTCGTCGAAATTTTCAGTGAAAATCAAATTTCGTCGAAATTTTCAATGAAAATTTAGTTTCGTCGAAATTTTCCATGAAAATTAAATTTCGTCGAAATTTTCAGTGAAAATTTAATTTCGTCAAAATTTCTAATGAAAATTAAATGTCGTCGAAATTTCTAATGAAAATTAAATTTCGTCGAAATACCCTCGTTGAAATATTTAATATATGTTGATGCAGTTTAAAATTGATTTTAATTTTTTATTTCTTGTCTTTTCTAGGATTCAAATGGTTTACAAATTTTGGACTCGTTATGGGCAGCTGTCTTATTTTCGAAGGTAAGTAAGTTATCTAACATTCTTTGTCTATTCGAATACCATAACCTCAGATTTCGATACTACTTGCACGACTTGTTTCGCTAAGTGTACAATAACACACATAAAATTCACAGCTATGGCAATTGTGCAGAATATTAATATGCGCCACCACGAATACAAATTTACAATTTTGTACCGCAAAAAAACAAAATAAAAAAAATAACACGAATTCCGCAAAGAAAGAACTACGTTCAAATAAACATTCAAATGTTTTGGGTTTACTAGTCTGTGGCCGCATGAAAATAGGCAACACAACAGAATGTCCAAAAAGAAGCCACGGCGAGAGATGGTCGTCACAATAAATGAACGGATGCGCACGATGTATAAGGTGCCACAAAGAAGATGTCTGTTACTTATCAGTGAAGACATTTGGCCCAAAAGGGCGGAAGTGCTACAACAAATGCCAATGTTTAAATAAAAATAAACTGCGTCAGATACGCAAATACTTCAGTACATACGTTACCCGTATTTGTTTACCTAACGGTTCTCGCTGTGGTCTTAACAACGAAACGGGACAGGCAAACAAAAAAAAAAACAAGAGATTTGGAATTTTTGCTTATGCAAAATGTGTAAATTGACCGCCAACACCATTAAACACAAGTATGCTCACATAGAATTTTTAAACGACCACAAGATGGCAATAAATGACGCATTGGCTTTACGTGTGTTGGCTTTAGCCAGTCGTACCGTTTCTGTTGGCGTTTGCCTTTAATGTTAATTATAAATTTATGAAAAATATCGATTGTGCACATCTTCACACAACATTTGACATTTTGAATTTATTTTCATTTTAACCAAATATATAAAATAACAGAAATTACATCATTCGAGCTTCACACAGTGGTTCGAAACTTAACTTGCAATTGGGGGAATTTATTAGCTCTCGCCCGACTTTCAACGGGGTATTCATTATTTGCAACAAGCGGCGTAACTTGTAAATTTTTATTTTCTAAACTTTTATAGAAATTGGAATAATTGGTTTTGATTGTTATTCTACTCTACCCACTGTGCGTCATTAAATATCAATGACATTTATCAGCAACAACAAACAACATCAGTAAAATACACCACAAGTGATGTCATTATCAACGTTGTCGTTGCTTCAAATGACAAACAAAAGTGTGAATGGTAAACAATAATTAAATTAAAATTAACAAAGATTTTAATTAAAGTTTTGAAAGGTTTGCAGAACTTTCAATATTTTAAGCACTTTACACAATAAATCCAACAGACAAACAAAAGATCCAAACACCAGCAGCAGGTGTGGGTAGAGATCCATATCGAACATATTGGGGCAAGTGTGGGTCGTGCCACAGAGCTCAGACTTCATAGGCAGACTGCATTTAAATGTACACAGAGATAAAGAGTAGTTTTTAGTTGAGATTAAGTCGTTGATGCAAAAAGTATATTTGCATGCTAATTTGCCAAAGACATTGCATACTTCTGCTTAACCATGACTATAACAACAACTAAAAAACATATTAGCTATTGTGGCGAGACTACAATCTTAATTTAATGGATGTCATTACGAAAAAAGACACTTGTATTAAACAGAGTACTTAAAACGATAGAGTTCTGCTATCTGCTAAACGAATTCGGTCTAACGGCATTCGCCCTGCAGCCTTGCATTCGACCTAAACCTTTTCAGATTTAACATAAATGAAATTAATAAGTAAAATGTTATTAAAAGCTAAAAATTTAGTAAATCGCAGAAAATGCTACACCCTAAACCTTTAAAATTTGAGAAATTTTCTAAAGCGATAACAATTTTCTGAGAAATTTTTTAAAGCGAAAACAATTTCCCGAGCAATCTAAAGCAATAACAAGTTTTGGAGAAATTTTCTAAAGCGATAAAATGTTGCGGACAATGTTTCTAAAGCATTAAATAATCTGAGGAGACATTTTCTAAAGCGATAAAATTTCCGGAGACATTTTTTTGAAGCGATAACAATTTCCGGAGAAACTTTCTAAAGATTTAAAATGTCCCGGGAAATCTTTAAAATGTCCGGAAATATTTTCTAAAGCGATAAAATTTCGGCAGACATTTTCTAAAGCGATAGAAATTTTTGGAGAAATTTTCTAAAGCGATAAAAATTTTCCGAGAAATTTTCTAAATTGTATTGTTGCGGACAAAGTTTGTAAAGCAATAAAATGTTGCGGAGAAATTGTCTAAAGCCATAAAATATCCGGAGAATTTTTTTATAGCCATAAAATGCTGCGGATTTATTTTCTAAAGTGGTACAAAATTTTGGAGGAATTTTCTAAAGCGATAAAATATTGCGGAAAAATTTTCTAAAGCGATAAAATTTCCGGAGAATTTTTTAATGCGATAAACATTTTTGGAGAATTTTTCTGAAGCGAAAACATGTTGCGGACAAAGTTTCTAAAGCAATAAAATGTTGCGGAGAAATTTTCTAAAGCGATACAATTTCCGTAGAAATTTTCTAAAGCGATAAAATATTGCGGAAAAATTTTCTAAAGCGATAAAATTTCCGGAGAATTTTTTAAAGCGATAAACATTTTTGGAGAAATTTTCTGAAGCGAAAAAATGTTGCGGACAAAGTTTCTAAAGCAATAAAATGTTGCGGAGAAATTTTCTAAAGCGATAAAATTTCCGGAGAATTTTTTTAAAGCGATAAACATTTTTGGAGAAATTTTCTGAAGCGAAAAAATGTTGCGGACAAAGTTTCTAAAGCAATAAAATATTGCGGACAAATTTTCTAAAGCGATAAAATTTCCGGAGAATTTTTTTAAAGCGATAAACATTTTTGGAGAAATTTTCTGAAGCGAAAAAATGTTGCGGACAAAGTTTCTAAAGCAATAAAATATTGCGGAAAAATTTTCTAAAGCGATAAAATTTCCGGAGAATTTTTTTAAAGCGATAAACATTTTTGGAGAAATTTTCTGAAGCGAAAAAATGTTGCGGACAAAGTTTCTAAAGCAATAAAATATTGCGGAAAAATTTTCTAAAGCGATAAAATTTCCGGAGAATTTTTTAAAGCGATAAACATTTTTGGAGAAATTTTCTGAAGCGAAAAAATGTTGCGGACAAAGTTTCTAAAGCAATAAAATGTTGCGGAGAAATTTACTTAAGCGATAAAATTCCCGGAGAAATTTTCTAAAGCGATAGAATGTTGCGGAGAAATTTACTTAAGCAATAAAATTTCCGGAGAAATTTTCTAAAGCGATAAATATTGCGGAGAAATTTTCTAAAGCGATAACAATCGATTTGCCAAAATACAAGAATTGACGCTGTTTGACATGTGGTTTCAGGTTTCAGAAAGGCGCCACACAACACCCCATACCTTTAACCCATTGAGAGACGATTTGATTGACCGCCTCGTTCGTGCATTTGAATCCATTCTCGTCTATAGGTACAGCCCAAACACAATTGCTGCCTTTGTGTAAAGTGATAGCACAGGTCACACTGCACGAGCTTTTGTGGTAATTTGCAATAACGAATGAAATTGAGCCGAAATATTCTTCTGGCGAAATATTCTTTTAATTGCTTAACCAATTTTAATAAATTTTTGTATTTTAGTTACATTTTGTGAAATTTTCTTTTCGGTGTAAATTCTATTAACATTTTCTATTGCGTTAAATGCCCATTTCAAATTGTCTATTGTACCACAACTACATTGACATTTTTGTATGGCGCCAAAATTTCGTTTTGTATTTTTGGTCACAATCTCTTGCAATTGCTAAACTGTGCGACAGCATCTCGTAGTCGTTGTATTTAAGTTTAATACATTTTTTTTTCGAGATTTCGATTGTCATTTTCTTCTCAATGTTTGTAATTTCAACAAATCATTTCTTAATTTTATAATAGTCTTTTCCTATCATCACCAACACACACACACACCAGGGTGCATACACGCGTCGAGATATGGGTGTGTTGGAAGGGAAAATCTAACAGAAATTGTTATTGGCTCTTGCCTGATACTATTTGCAAAACTACTACTACTTGCCACATACAATATAACGAGCAGTGTATGTATGTAGGAACACACACAGACAGACGGTCTTATCTTTGAAAGTGTATTGCTTGAGCTGCATCATGCTCACGTTTTCAATTGCATCTCAATAAAGTCAACAACTTTATCAATCGTTAGGCTGGGGTGAGAGAACGAGAGATTGCCAAGGAAGACGGCTGAATCAGAAGTCAGTGAGTGAACACATGGACACAGCCACGTCATGTGTCATGGACTCTGCCGCCTCCCCCCTAATGCAACAACGATTGAAGAAACGTAGCCGATACGATGATGTCGCTGTTCAAAATATCAATTTAGTCGTTCGCAGTGACACACGAAAATCTTTGATTGTTAAGATCCAAAAAAAAAAACGAGGGGTGTTGAGCACATACCAACAACTACAGCCAAGACAATGTTGCACGACTCCCGACACTCAAATGTAGCAGCATCATCATCTCTGGCTACGAATGAGGTACCACGGGGAATTGGGCTGTATTGGTTTTAGGTTTTTCTTCTTCAGAGTTTCTTTTCTCGACTGAGTGTGTATGTGTGTGTTTCTGATTGATTTGTAAGAAAATTGAAATCGTGATACTTATGAAATATCGTGTCGCAAATGTTGGAAGAAGATGAAGAAGTCGTTGATGTTGGGCAAACCTGATGGAAATTGATTTGGTAACAATTATTGTGGTGCTAAATGTGCAGGTGTTGCCGAAGATGGCACACACACACCTGAGAAATTAACTCTGTGATGGGAGGTGGCAGCTGGTGGTGGCAATCACTAAATCAGACTTTCAATTACTGTATTTGTGCAAGAGAATCTTTTGGATCGATGATGTTGCCATTCACATGGACGTGCAACATCAACTTAATGTTTTCGCTAACTAATGTGGGTTGTGTGTAGGCCACCGTTGAATTGAAGTCGTTGTAAAAAAAAGGAGAGATCACAGATGACAGAAAAGGGATTAATCGGAAATGGTATATTAAGATAACCTTTTGTGAACAAAGGGGAAAAAACAGAATTTCAGGCTATGCAGATTACACACTCTGTTTGACATTTGAATTGTGGTCCTCGGTCATACCTTTTATGAATATTGGCCAGCCTCCGGCTTGTATGACTTTGAAATTTCCAAAACACAGAGATTTCTTTGGATAGAACTATGCAAATTCCAAAATACTACAGATAAATATCACAGATCCAAAGTGGAAATTTTTTTAAATTTTAAAAATTAATTTTTTTTTAAATTTTAAAATAATTTTTTTTTAAATTTTAAAAACTAAAATTTTTTTAAGTTTTTTAATTCTAAAAATTAAAATAAAAATAAGTTTCTAAATTTTTTTTAAAAAAATAATATTATTTGTAGATTTAAAAATGGATATTTTCCTTTCATTTTTTATATTTAATTCCCCCCGCAGCTTGAAGTTACATTGTCCTTTGGATTAGTCCAATTTTTTCAAGTCTATAAACAAATTAAGTAATCGTTAACAAAATTCAATTTACAAAAAATTTAATTATGAAAATATGAAAAAAAAAATGATTTTCAAAAAAAAAAAATTATGTTTTAAAATTAATAATTTTTTTTAAGCTTTAAAGATGGATGGATGTTGATTTTTTTAATTAATTTTTTTCCTGGATTTTTAAAATTCTTTTAAAAAAAATATTTTTTTTGTGGATTTTAAATTTTCAAAAAACGTTTTGCGGAAATACCCTTATTTTAACAATTTTTTTTAATTTAAAAATTTTAATTTTTTTTAAATATAAACCATTATTTAAGCTCGAGGTAAATTTTTTTAAATTAGAAAAATTAAAAATTTTTTGATTTAAAAAACTAACATGTATTTAAATTTTAAAAATTAAAATTTTTTTAAATTTTAAAAATAATTTTTTTTTTAATTTTTAATTTTTAAATTTCATTTTTTTATATTTTAAAAATTATTTTTTTTTAAATATTAAAAATTAATTTTTTTTTGAATTTTAAAAATTACATTTTTTTTGAATTTTATTTTTTTTATTCTAAAAATAAATCAAAAATTTTAAATTTTTTTTAAAAAAAACTAAAATGTAAAAAAAATAATAATATTTGTAGATTTAAAAATGGATATTTTCCTTTCAATTTTTTTTAATTCTAAAAATTAAATTAAAATAAAAATAAATTTTTAAAAAAAAAATTTAAGTTTAATTTTTATTTTTAAATTTATTTTTATTTTTAAGATTTAAAGACGGATATTTCCCTTTCAATTTTTTTTAAATTTTAAAAATTAAATTTTTTTTTTGAATTTTAAAAATTAATTTTTTTTTTTGAATTTTAAAAATTAAAATTTTTTTAAATTTGAAAAATTAAAATTTTTTTTAATTTGAAAAATTAAAATTTTTTTTAATTTTAAAATTTAAAATAAAGATACATTTCTAATTGTGAAAAAAATATACTGTTTAAGATTAAATGGATATTTTTTCCTTACTTTTTCATTGGAATTATTTTTTTATTAATTTTTTCTCGGATTTTTAATTTTTTTTTTTAAAATTAAAAATTAATATTAAAATTTTGAAAATTTTGAAAATTTAAAAAAAAATATATTTTCAAAATAAAAAAAAAATAATTTTTAAAATTAAAAAAAATAATATTTAAAAATAAATAAAAAAAATCCGGGTAATTAAGCATAACCGTAGTATAAAGTTTTCTTTGTGAAATATTAGATGTATGTTTGTATCAATTTGAATTTACCTCAAACTCTCTCCAAATTTTATAATTAAGTCAAACATACCTGCAATTAAAAAGAAATGAGAAAAAAATTAATAAAAAAAAAATAATGTCAATGAAAAAGACAGGAAAATATAAATTTTTACAATTTATTCTGCATGAGTTTGGGCTTTAAGATAGAGCCTTTCTTTATAACGGTAAAAAAAAATATCGTAAAAATATTTTTTAGTAAATAAAAAGTCCGGTAAAATTGGTCCGACATTCCATGTTAATTCAAAATCTGTGTTATAAATCTGCTACAAATGACTGTTTTATTTTGTATTCACTTTACAGTTGTTTGTTTCGAATGAATAAGTCTGGGTTAACTGCTTTTAATTATGACCAACTTTAAGTATTTTCCTTCTGGGCGATTTTTTCAATTAAAAGTAGTCCAATGCAAATTGACCAAAACGTTTAATTTAACATTATTTCATCTACATATAATATCTAAAGAAACATGACAGCTGCTTATAAAAAAAAAACTCAGAATCTCATTGAGAATAATTGTAGTGAGGCTTTCAAGATCGCAAAACAGAAAAGCCTGTCTTGATGGTGCCAATACGCATGTTACATTATTCATTCGTCAAGAAATAGTCCAGATATTCAAACTTTAATAAGAACTTAGATTTCCAAATGTGAAACCACACGGGACGGCACCCGATAGCCTCACTTAATCTTGAAGACACCTCAGCTAGATCATGTCGATCGTATTTTCCAACGTATTTCCCAAATCCAACACCATTTACTAGTGACCAAAATATTAAATTGCAGAGCAGTTTCAATTGTCGGCTTATAAATAAAACGCTATTAACAAAAATCAAACGATTCCGTTTTTAATTGTCTCATTCCTGCCCCAGCTGCACAATTGCCAGATATCCTCTAGCCTCGTTGTCCGCTGTAGCATACAATTGCTCGTTTACTTCTGTGTTTCCTACCTCCTTCCATCAGAAAATACCACAAAACGTCCAAAAGATATGAGCAAAGCAAAAGCTTCCAATTAACTGAATACTTTGTTCCCAAAGGTAATTTCTCTCGCTTTTTTTTTTTTGTTAGGTCTGACAAAAGCCCTTTTTATGATGAAACATTTTCGCATGAACGCTAAATGAATGACTTGAGGTAACCACAATCTGTAGGTGTCACGAATAGTGACAAATGTTTCGCTGCTGCTGTTGCGGCTCTGGTCACAACACAGCAAATGCAGCCGGGCTATACGGGAAAAATGAAATTGTTACATTTCAAATGAACAGACAGGATACACAGAGCGACAGCCAACGGTGAGGCTGGCCAACATCAGATGGTATGAGATGAGATTGGAACGGGAAATGATAAATGTAAACATAATTTTGTTTCATTTGACACCCAAGCCAAACTCACGTGCCACCAGGCACTCGGGAGGCTTAAGGACAGACATGGACATGGACATGCTTGTTTTATGGGACAAACTATGATTTGCTAGATTTGTTTCCCCCATTAAGTCCTAAAAGCCCCCCACTAACCTCCCCTACTGTGTGGGTGTGCTCTGATGTTATGAGATTTTCATCGGAAACTTTAGCGAATTAGTGCATTTCTCGTTGTTGTTTTTGTTGTTGTTGCCGAAACTTGGTTAAAATTAAATTTCATTACTTTTATCTAAAGGCCATTTTCTGTGACTTGACATCCCATAAATTGTGCAGCACTTGATGCGAAAGTGAAAGACGGCAAGTAGGACATTTTAGATGTTGTAACAGAGAAAGATATAGGGGGAAGGAGAGGGAGCGAGAGTGAGAGTGAGAGAGAGAGAGAGAGAGACACCGGACACTGCCGTAAAATCTCCGGTCTTACATTCAAGTGCATGCCATACGTTTTCGTTAAGCGTTTGCCAACTCAAGGGTCTGAGGTGTTTGGAGAAGCAGAATAGAAAGGATTTCAACACATCGGTGCCACACTTACGACCTGCAAATGAATTTGGTGTCCAGTTGTTGGTAAAATGAGAAAGGCTCAGAGGTATATCGGCAAATTAACTCGGCCAGAGGGTGTTTCAATTTAGGGCCCTCAAACAGAAAAGTCCCTAAATAATAGAGAATATAGTCTATTAATTAATTTCATCATGGCTCTGCAACTTTGGGCGATGCCAAACTGTTAAACATTTTGGTAGTGCCTATTTTCCCAAGGTTTCCACTAAATATGTTTGATTGTTGACTGTTGTTAGAGCAGTTTTGCAATATGTTGCATTTTCGAATGTGGTGCAACTCAGTCTTCTTTTTACTTCCCGATTCCCGGAGCACAACAATGGAAAAATCGGGAATTTAAAAACCCTAGCTGGGTGTAACGGGTGGTCCAAAAAAGGTTTCCTTTTAAATATTTATGATAGACGATTTCATCCATGTCACTGCCTCGGCTGTCTTCACAATAGTGCATCCTTTCATACTTGCGTCACCCGCAAGGCCTTGGCGACGATTTCTGGCGAATATCTCGTTCTCAAGAGAGCCTTATTTTATTATTTGACTGACATCCATCAAACACAGAAAAACCTCTGCCCAAAATTCCATTGAGATCTATGAGCTGCGACGGATATCGGATATATGGACAGACTTCGTAAAGCAATTTCAATATTTATGGGTTTCACAGGTGGCAAACATGAGCGCGTACCCTACATTTTGCCAACATTTGAAAAAGATAAAGGGTGTTTTTTATTGAGGTATAGAACTTCGAATTGAAATAAAACACAAGAAAATCGTTTTAATGTCCATCAATTTGGCTTTATTGGAAGGATAATTTTATGCCATTAATGTTTAAATATGATTTCGGGCATGTGGCCGCCGTTTGCTTGTTGACGTAGCCATTCAACCAAAAATGAGCTTCATCACTGAACAAAATTTTGTGATGAAAATCAGCATCGAGATGAATCTCATTTTCGGCCCATACACCAAAATCACGACGCATTGCATTGTCTCGCGGCTTTAATTCTTGCACAAGCTGGATCTTGTAAGGTCGCAAACCAAGATCCATTGTTAACCGAATTAATTGCTCTGATGGACCATAAAATGGACGGAGCTTGCGGTGAACTTCGCGAACTGAACCATTACTTTCGAAATAAATTTGCACGATTTGCAAGCGTTGTTCTTTTGTCAACCTGTTCATGATGAAATGGCAAACCAAACTAAATATTAATCACTTGACAGCTGACAAAATGGCCGCCAGTTAAAAAGTGATGCCAACTTAAAGTTCTATACCCCAATAAAAAACACCCTTTATTTATATTTTTTTTTATATTTTCTTTAGGCCATCTCAAAACAAAATATTTTAATATGTTGATCCTTCTCTACCAGGGTCAATCAATAAGTAATCTTGTTAGGAATGAAGAGCCAGGTTTCTCACAATTTATATTTATTTTTCCACTAGTAAGTTGTAATGCGCCTATGGCGCCCGTTGAAATATGGAAAAAAAATTTTGTTGAAAAAAAAAAAAATTTTGTGGAAAAAAAAAATTGTTGAAAAAAAAATTTTTGTTGAAAAAAAAAAATTTTTTCTTGAAAAAAAAATTTTGTTGAAAAAAAAAATTTTTTGGAAAAAAAAAATTTTGTTGAAAAAAAAAATCTGTAAAAAAAAAAATTTGTAAAAAAAAAATTTTGGTAAAAAAAAAAATTTTGGAAAACACAATTTCTGTACAAAAAAAAAATATAATTTTTTTATTATTATTATTTGTAGAATTATAGAATGCCTATTTAAATTCCTACGTACTGCGTGACAGAGTCAGTGAATCAGTGTCGAGGGTAAATATATATTAAGATTGTAATCCTATTTTACGATTTGCAAAGCTCTTCCACACGAGCTGTTGGGGCTCTAGGTACGAAGCCCTAAAAAAATAAGAATTCCCCAAAAAATCTCATCTCACAAAATTGAGGATCTTTTCATTTGGACCGTCTTAACCGTCCTTTCTATCAACACTTTGTGTTTATTTCCCATGGGTAGCCACAGTATTTCCATGGTCCATGTTTATGGCTTCACTTTGTCTCACCATTTCCCAAGGCCCCTCTCATAGCTCCTGCGATCCTGCAACATGCACATTCCGGATGGCAGCAGAGAGCACATTGGGAGAAATCATCAAATTAAGAAAAACATACATTTTCATTCTATCATCACACTAAATAATAATTAAAATTCGAATTGAAATTGGTTGAATGAATTGGAGTCTGCTGGCTGCATGCATGTGTGTTAATGTTGGACTAGTGCTGGTGTGGGGTGGAGGCAACTGCATTTGAATTAGTAGCAGGGCATTAAACGAACTGGTCCAGGTGCAATGCGAGCACAACTGTTGGAAGGATACTTTTTTTTTTGTCTTTCGTTTGAACAAAGTTTAAACATACACTTGGACACTTAGGCTACTAGGAAAATAGATGGGGCAGATACACACATACAAATGCCCTCGCCCACTTAACAGTGCATGTTTGGAATGAGCCTGAGTTCTATGCAATATGCAATTGCCGTTGTTGCTTTGTGTGAGTGGGTGGGTAGGGAATCCTTCATTTGAACACATGCACACACATAGCCGCTACACATGTTCTTTCAAGGTGTTGGTAATTACTTGTATTATCATATTACACACCATTCATTCATTTCGTTCTATCTCCTCTGGATTCCCGAGTAGTTGCAAGTGTAACTGAAGGATACACTATTTCTCTTCTTTCTTTCTTCTTCTTTTTTTTTGGGTGCACAAAGTTTTAAATGATTTCCAGCCAAGTGCGGCCGTAGTATCTCGTTTGCCGCCCGCACTTCACCACATTCCGGCTTGTAGTGAATTTCCTTTCAAACTAATGAGAAATTCAATTTTTTTTTTGTGCTCGCTCTCCTCTGATTGCATTTCTATCAAAGTTCTCATTTGGGGTTGTAATTCATGTTGGTAACGTTCTTGCCATCCATCCGTCTATCTGCCGTGTCTAGTATCTGTCGGTGTCTGTGCCATTGCGGGCTGCAGCCTCACTGTCTGTTGCCTTGATTTTGTTCTTAATCTTAGTTAAGCCAAACACACAGAGTTGTGTGAGTTCTTTCCTCATTGCTGTTCGGTTCAGTTAGTCAGTCACCTACGCTCTTCCCTTCATTCGTGCGTCCGTTTTTCCTTCCTTTATTCATTTACTCATTTTACTGGAAGCATAGAATCGTCTGTCTGTCTGTCTGTCGGCACCATATTATTTTTCGTTTTTGCTGATTTTCTTACATTTTGGAATTCTTTCATTTCGCCTCGAATTGCATTTGGGTGTTGCAATTAAAGTCATTTCAAATTTAACATTAGAAAGCGTATTATTCGCCTTTTTGCACTTCTTCCGTCTCTTGCCTCTCTGCCCCTCCATCACTTAGAGCGAAATTTATCATAATTTCATAGCATTACAAATTAAAGTTAACCCAGTAACAACGGCTCATGGTTTTGCAGAAGAAGAAGAAAACAACTCTCGGAGCAACAACAACTGATTACACACTTATTTTTACCGTGCAATTGTAAAATTACACGAATTGAAGAGATTCGTGGCGAATGCAATTCAAAATATGAGAGCACAATTCACGCTGAAGATGTGGGATACGTTGGCCCAATTCAGTGGGGACTTTAAATTGCCGCTGGGATCCTTTCGTGTCGCTTTTAGTTGGTTTTCTCATCAAGTCTAGTAAGCGGTGCCTTGGTGTGCTGTTAGCATTGCAAGGGGTTTCCGTATTTGCTAGGTCAGTTGAGGGGCAGCTCGGAGTAGACTTGAGCGGGGGTTTCCTAATCCAATGATTCCAAATTTTCTTTCTTAAAAGAAAGCTGAAGCTGTTGTGAGGTTTCTTCAGAGAAAGTTTAACCTAACTTTTTCTTGAAATTGTTACGTACGTGTTTCGAGGATCGAAGCTGGGGTGAAATAAAGTTTTTAGCATTAACTAGTTTTGGATGGAATCACTTTTTTGTGGCTCTACGCTCCTCTCTGGAATACAAAGCAATAAATAATAATTTCGTCAGTGGAAATGCGCTCTCAACACGACCTTACGCCTACTTGGGTGATGGAGAAGTGGCTTCAGCAGTTTAGAAGGAAATCTGTTTGGGAACAAGATAGTAAAGCAGAATTTAATTTAAATTCTTTCACTAACTGAATAATTCCCTGAATGTCCCTGAGATACTTCAAAGCTTCGATCTCGGCCTCGGTAGACAATAGAGTTACATTTAGTTGCTTCTGAATGCCGAAACCTTGACTAGCAAACCTCTTGTCAACAACTCAGTGAACCAGAAATTTTAGAAATATTTCCAAAGTTGACTTACGAAAAAATAGGTTTTCTTTACTGCGCAAAAAAAAAAAAAAAAATTTTCCGATTTTGAAATTTAAAAAATTTAATTCGATTGGCTCAGGCTTGCAAACAATACATCAAACCCATTATACCCAATGGGAAATCCCCCAAGGTTCTTATTTTATTTGTTCCTAAACAAATTTTTATACACTCCATCATAGGATGGAGTATATACTAAGTTTGTCATTCCGTTTGCAACACCTCGAAAGAGTGATCTGCGACCCTATAAAGTATATATATTATTGGTCAGTGTAACATTCTAAGACATTCTAGCGATGTCCGTCTGTTGTCTGTTGAAATCACGATAGAGTGCGAACGACCAACACTAAGAAGCTGAAATTTTGTAGGAAGATGTTTTTTACCCATAAGCATTTGCCCAAGTTCGAGAATGGGCAATATCGGACCAAAGGGGAAAAAGTTCCCCTTTACGGGACTAAATATATCCCGGCCATAATCAAATTTTTCAAATATTTTTTTTCACTACATCTGATTTTTTTTGGTAAAATTGTTTTAAGTTTATATAATTTATAGATGGGGAAAAAAATCCCAAAAATGGCCCAAAAAAGGGCCCATGATAAACATGCGCATATGGGTATCGAAGTGCAACGAAATTTACTCACGAACCCAAATATGCCTTTATTTTCATGATTTGCCTAAATTTTTTGATCCGGTTTCTGGGACTATCGGGTCACCAGCGGCCCAAAAACCGTCCCTTGACAAACATGGACATATGGGTATTGAAATACAAGGAAATTTTCTCGCGAACCCAAATATGCATTTATTTTCATGATTTGGTTAAAATTTGTGATCGGGTTCCTAGGACTATCGGGTCACGAGCGGCCCAAAAACCGGCCCCTGACAAACATGGACATATGGGTTTCGAAATGCAACGAATCCATGATGGAGGGTATATAAGATTCAGCCCGGCCGAACTTACTATTTGTCCACTTGTTTTTTCAAACTACTTAAGAATTAGCTTAGCAGCTTCTTTAGATTATTCTTAAAACACTGAAACTTACGAGACATTTTCGATACTACCATGTTCGTTCTTTGCTTTAAAAGCAAACCACCACCCCCGCGCATTCTCTTCTTCAACAAATCACACATTGAGATAACATTGCGGCCACTTAAGCGGAAGAAAAAAAGTAAATCTACGGTCTTTTAACGTTTGTTTGTTTGCCACGCATAAAATTGGCATAAGAACATCACGTCCTTTTTGCATTAAGCCTACATTTTATGGTGTTCTCTGCAATGTACCCTACATGAAACATTCGCAGGATGTGTGAGTGTGCGTGCGTATGTGTAGTAAATTAAGAGTGATATGACATTGTGGCAAACCAGAAAAGAATCTTGTTAAAAAAAATTAGTTAATCTATGTTGAATAGATGTGACCTTTAAAGTGAAATGGAATCACACACCATCACGAAGTGACACAATTCTAAATCATAGCTCCCCACACACACACACGCACACACACACATAATTACACTTGGACACATTGCCGTAGAAGAACATGCATAAATAGAGTCAAGTTGTGCGTTCGCACACACACACACACACAACTGTAACAGAGAGTGTCTCGTTCGTGGTGGCGTGAGGAACCAGAAACAACATAAATAAGCACACAACGGCAACGTTGTGGTGTTAAACAGGATTGTGATTTCAAGAGCGCACGGCCACGCGTGCAGCAAACGGTACATGTTCGCCAAACACTCACACACACACACATAGAGAGAGAGATACACATTTACACAAATGTACTAACGACACTACTAACCAACAACTACAACAGCAGCAGTAACAACATCATCGTCGTCATCAGTAATAGTTGAAACAACAGAGACGACAACAACAGGGGACAGCAATAGTAACAGCAACAATACCAACAGCAACACATTACATGTACATTAGGGTTAGTCATTTTTTTAGATTCAAAATCTGTGGAAATAGCATATAGGGCAGGCAAAAATAAGCAGAATTGCGTTTTTACTTTTTCGAAATTGTGGAAAAACCTTCCGCACAAAATGCAATTACTTTAGCTAAAAACAAACTTTTTTAGTTTACTTTTTTTTTAAATTTTTAAATTTGAGAAATTTTTTTCTGCAATAGTTGTTCTTGGAAATAATTTTTTTTAGTTGGTTTTAGTGCATCGATTTCAAATATGTAATTTGATCCAAAATATGTCATTTATTTTTCGAGATATATCGATTGTAAAATATGCAATATGAAATGAAGCCGAGTTGCAAATTTTAAAATCGATGTAGCTTAAAAACGAATGACAGATTTTGGATCAAATTGCATATTTGAAATCGATGCACTAAAACCAACTAAAAAAAATTATTTCCAAGATCAACTATTGCAGAAAAAAATTTCTCAAATTTAAAAATTTAAAAAAAAAGTAATTGCATTTTGTGCGGAAGGTTTTTTTACAATTTCGAAAATGTAAAAACGCAATTCTTATTATTTTTGCCTGCCCTACATGCCATTTCCACAGATTTTTGATATTCGTAAAAAAATGAAAAATGACTAACCCTAATGTACATTGTTGTGTGACACTTTGCTGTGCCGTACTTTAGATTATCAGGAGAGTGAGGTTTTTCTTATATGGGGGGGCTTTCATGCAGGCATTACTACATTAAGCATCTCTCACACTCTCTCTCTTTCTCTTTGTAATGATAATGCTCGGCCATAGAGTTGGCAGTTGAGGCAATTTTCGGTGGTTTTAACACCTAGAATTGTGATTTGCCGATTTTTATTATTTATTCATAGTTTGGCGATTGTCCTGTTGGAAATTATCATCCTCCGCTCTCTCTGTTTTGTCTTTGTAATGCTAAATCTCGGCCATAGAGTTGGCAGTTGAGGACATTTCCTATCACCTAGAATTTTGATTTCCCGATTTTTATTATTTATTCATAATTTGGCGATTTACCGGTTAGAATTTATCATCCTCCGCTCTCTCTGTCTCTCTTTGTAATGCTAAATCTCGGGCATAGAGTTGGCAGTTGCGTCAATTTGCCATCACCTAGAATTTT
Organism: Hydrotaea cyrtoneurina; assembly: GCA_958296145.1. Classification (NCBI taxonomy): domain Eukaryota; kingdom Metazoa; phylum Arthropoda; class Insecta; order Diptera; family Muscidae; genus Hydrotaea; species Hydrotaea cyrtoneurina. Next base: position 16,093,439 of record OY282514.1, on the reverse strand, counting down.
TAATTGCCGATTTTTATTATTTATTCATAGTTTGGCGATTATCCGGTTAGGATTTATCATCCACCGCTCTCTCTCGCTCTCTCTTTGTATCAATTTGCGTCAATTTGCCACCCCCTAGAATTTTTAATAGTAGATTTTTATTATTTTCTCATAGTTTGGCGATTTTCCTGTTGGAATTTATCATCCTCCGCTCTCTCTCTCTCTTTTTGTAATGTTAATGCTCGGCCATAGAGTTGGCAGTTGAGGACATTTTCTAAAACCTAGAATTTTGATTTGCCGATTTTCATTATTTACTCATAGTTTGGCGATTATCCTGTTGGAATTTATCATCCTCTCCTCTCTTTCTCTCTATCTCTCTCTCTTTGTAATGTTAATGCTCGGCCATAGAGTTGGCAGTTGAGGACATTTTCTATCACCTAGAATTTTGATTTGCCGATTTTTATTATTTTCTCATAGTTTGGCGATTGTCCAATTGGAATTTATCATCCTCCTCTCTCTCTCTCTCTCTTTGTAATGTTAGTCGGTCATAGTGTTGGGACAATTTTTCGTTTAATAAAGAGTCTGCTTAGTACCTAAAGTTTTATTTGGAGATTTTTGTTCATTTTTTCGGGATTATCCTAACAAAATTGATCATCCTCTTTTCTCTCTCTGTTTATTTTAGGGTTCACAGTTAAGTCAATTTTTGGTTAAATGAAATTTATTGTTGACACCTAAATGTTTATTTGGCGATTTTCGTGATTTATTCATATTTTTTCCTTTTTGAAATGTGAAAAATACCGGCAAGTACCGATTTAAGTTGCTATCGTTGTTTAAATCAATTGTTCGACCCAACCACACACAAGGTGCACACTTTAAACTCAATGTTTCCTTTTCCGGCAGAGACCATGAACATTTTGCAATAGTGTCACACAGAACTGACAACCCTGCATGGCCGTGGCAAAGATGGTGGCATTTTGTAATGTTGCTGCTGCTGCTGCTGCTGATGATGATGACGATGTACGGAATTAATGCATGTTGTACGGGTACCACTGAAGCTGGACGTGGTAAAAATATGCCCACTATGTGTGTGAGTGTGTGTGTGTGAGAGTGAGTGTATGGGCCTGTGTCATCGTCTAAACGTGTTTGTTTTGTAGGTTATCGAGGATACCGAACATAAGCTGTTGGTGTTGGTTGTTGGGTCGGTATTTCTTTTTTTCTTCTCACAACATTCTGTTGGTGGTTGTTGCACGGTTGATCGCTTGACTGGCTGTTGGCCGTTTGGTTATGGGTCTGCTGGCCTGGTTGTCATTGGCTACAACATGTGGTTGTGTTGTTGCATGAGGCCAACGGGGACATGTGGACAGAGTAGGGGTATTCCACCGTGGTTCCAGGAGAAACAAAATATTTAGTCGCAGGTTATTCCAATTTAAACATTGAGTCTATTTGCCGAATGATTTTTATTTATTTTTTTTTTTAATTTTTGGTCCGTTTATTCTATAAAAATTGTCTCGACTGTGTGCTACCAAGGATTTTTCGTGTCATTTTCCATTTTCCGTTTCCAATGGTGTATTGGTTTTCCCCGTCAGCCCCTTCGATGATACTTGTCCAATTGGCCAACTAATGCATTAACTTTGACAATCCATCCCACCAACATTGCTCGGACTCAGTAGGTTTATTGGCCAGGCGACACTAAGACTAAGTCGCCAAGGTTTATCCAGATACTCGGAAGTTTATGAATTTTTACTCTGATGCCTTCACCCACTGGTCGGTCATTCACTATGGCTTTATGGTGTTCTTCTCGAACAGATTCGAATCGTTCCGACAATAATATCTTCGCTACAATAGGACGAGTCAATGACATCTTATGTTGCACAATTTCCGCCGGAGTTGTGTCGCCTCCAATTTGTTCGGGCACGACTTCGGTATCACATTGACTGTCAACCACTGTGCAGTGAACAACATGTGGTTTAGCGTTTGCCTTAAACAACAGGCTAACGTTCAACCAGGACAAGAGAGGCGTGTGTAGATGTTTTGTCGAGCGGGGATGCCACATGATGTTTAGGTGAGTTAGAGAGCAGCATTATGCTGTAATGTATGTTGTTGGCCAACAGCTAACAGCATTCAAATGTCATCTGCTGCATCTTGAGAGATAATAAAATCCGTAACTCTTGCAATGCCGGCACACATAGCTTTGACCAGAATCTCACACTCACACTCACACAGCGTGCACAGACGAGTATGCGTGGACGGACAGGCCAAGCTTCACATTTGTTCGCAGCTGTTTTAGCCAGAGTGGTTGGCTGGTTGGCCTGGCCTATTGCTGTCATCACACTGCTGAAACCGGCAAGCACAGTTTAGGATTACGAAAAGCCAAACAACAAAACAAACCGTTCATAATTGTAACGAGTTTTGTCGCAGAGACGGGTAAATGCAAGTTGCCGATGCGGCCAATGTTGCCGATGATGACGATGTTGTTGCCTCAGACTATGGCTGATTGTTGCTGCCTTTTATTAGACTTGTGATGCCAATTAATGGTGCCATACATTTTTTTTTGCAGCTTTCTTGTGTTTTTCCTTTATGGCTGCTGTTGGTGTTGCCACAACGATGATCAGGTTCTCATGCATCTTCATTATGGTCCGTTCGACCGCCCGTTCATCCTTCCCATTACATGTTCATTCCGCCGTCGCCACCGCTCTCTTGACACATGTGCTGTGTGTGTGTGTGCGTGCACGAGTGTGTGGGTTTTTGAGTGCTGACAGTACTTGTTTGCTTCACTTGCCGCCTGTTGCTGTTGTTGTTGTTTTAGAATGTTGCACAATACACTTAGCCCCCCATATTGACTTGGTTATTTACAAGTGGTGTCGCAACTTTTAATGTGATTTTTGCTCTGTTTGCACAGTTTTTTTTTTGCGTTTACAGTTACTTAAACTGTTTTCGTTTTTGGATTTCTGTGTTACAAATCAAAACCAAATTTAGATATTGATGTGTGATTTGTTGCCGTTGCTGTTGTTCTTTTTGTTTGCCTGACGGTCATTTTAGCAAACCGTTGTTTTTGTTAAAGTGGATCATGCAACGTGCGTTAGCTTTCAAACGAAGGATAATTTTCAGCGAAACTATTAAAGTTCCAGCTGGGAAATTTTTGTGGAAGTAGTTACTATTATGTAGGCGATGTTTTATTCTCTAACTCCCCTTATTAACTGTCACTATTCATCCTTTTACAGGGTTTTCCAACAAGAGGTGTTAATTTGTTGTTCAAAGAAAAATTATATTTTTTGAGATAAATGATCGGATGTTTAGTTCAGAATAAAGAGGAAGGTATGACGTTGATAATGAAAAAAGGACCCTATCTGTTCTCGAGCGACGTGCACGGGTTTTTTCTAACTTTCACTAACTTTTCCCAACAGCTCGAATATTTCAACCAATTTCTGTATTGCGGTCCGACAAAAATGCTTTAGTTTTGCCAGCTGTGACTGCAAAATTGTCCCCATTTTTATACCCTCACCCTACGGGTAGCAGAGTATATATCATTTGATACGGCTCAGAGGTGTAACACATAGAAATATCCACATTAGACCCCAGGTGTCTTTGAACCAAATTCGATTCATGACTTTCTGAATCGTTTGAGCCATGTCCGTTTGTCCTTCTGGTACGCACGATAACTTTCGAAAGAGTTAAACAATCGCTTTGAAATTTGGCATGGGTTAATATTTTCCCAAAATTGCTTATGGGATTGCATATGGGCTATGTCGCCACACCCCTTCGGGTACCTCGCATACAAATCGTCTATTTCGCCCACTTTAGAAATCCTGTAATAATATCAATATGACCAACGCGATCCTGTCCAAATTCTGTGTTTAGGAAAGCTATTGCCAGACAAAGTTTTGGACAAAAACTTGGAAGTCTGGCAACTCCCCTTCTGGCACCTCCCATACAAATGTACGATTCCATTCACTTAAGAAATCGTGTAATAATATCAATATGACCAACGCGATATTGTCCAAATTCTGTATTAAGGAAAGCTATTGCTAGACAAAGGTTTGGACAAAAACTTGGAAGTCTGGCAACTCCCCTTCTGGTACCTCCCATACAAATGTACCATCCCTCCCATTATAAACCATGTAATAATATCAATATGACCAACGCAATCTTGCACAAGTTTTTTATTTAATAAATATATTGCTAGACAAAGTTTCGGACAAAAACTTGGAAGTCTGGCAACTCCTCTTCTGGTACCTCCCATACAAATGTACCATCCCTCCCATTATAAACCATGTAATAATATCAATATGACCAACGCAATCTTGCACAAGTTTTTTATTTAATAAATATATTGCTAGACAAAGTTTCGGACAAAAACTTGGAAGTCTGGCAACTCCTCTTCTGGTACCTCCCATACAAATGTACCATCCCTCCCATTATAGACCGTGTAATAATATCAATATGACCAACGCGATCTTGCTCAAATTTTGTATTGAGGAAAGCTATTGCTAGACAAAGTTTTGCACAAAAACTTGGAAGTCTGGCAACTCCCCCTCTGGTACCTCCCATCCACATCGTCTATTTCGCTCACTTTAGAAATCCTGTAATAATATCAATACCCATAGTTCGATCTTGGCCAAATTCTGTATTTAGTAAAGCTATTGCTAGACAGAGTTTCGGACAAAAACTTGGAAGTCTGGCAACTCCCCTTCTGGTACCTCCCATACAAATGTACCAGTCCACCCACATTAGAAATCGTGTAATAATATCAATATGATCAACGCGGTCTTGCCCAAATTTTGTATTTAGTAAAGCTATAGCTAGATAAAGTTTTGGACAAAAACTTGGAAGTCTGGCAACTCCCCTTCTGGTACCCGCCACACAAATGTACCAGTCCACCCACTTTAGAAATCGTGTAATAATATCAATATGACCAACGCCATCTTGTCCAAATTTTATATTTAGTAAACGTATAGCTAGACAAAGTTTTGGACAAAAACTTGGAAGTCTGGCAACTCCCCTTCTGGTACCTGCCATACAAATGTACGATTCCACCCACTTAAGAAATCTTGTAATTATATAAATTCGCTTAACGAATCTTTCCGAAATTCGATGTTTAGTAAAGTTTAAACTACAAACAATTTTCAACAATTTTTCAAACTCGGCTTTATATTCCGTCCTTTTTGTAAAAACTTGTAGTACAATATTTTTCTTTAACATTCGGTATTTTGAGATTGACATTTCATCAGATATTTCGTCCAATAGTGGTAGCCACGCCTACTTTTGACTCTCCGATACTTTGCAATATGAGACTTGTATGTTTTTACTGAGGGTTAGGGTGAGGGTATATATAAGTCGGTTTACCCGACTGTAACTTTTTCACTGGTTGTAGTGAATTTTAATAATTTCAATGCGTTATTGAAGCGTGTATCGTTCCATTTTTAGTACTTGTCTACTTGTCAAAGAATACAAACTTCAAAAGTGACAGCTACCGCGGCTCACTTTTTCTGGTCAATAATTGTTAACACCGGTCTTATTGATGTGTGCTCCACTTATTAACATACTGACAAAGACCCACTAACGTTCAGAGCCCCCCTTCAACACATTCGCCTTATCCCTCTTATCTAAATTTGTTTACCTTTCCTACATCCTTCAACTGCAAGTGTCAAAATATTACTCATATACTGCATGCTGTGACCTGATGTCCATTGACTTGATTAATCTGCCATACTTCATATATCCCAGGTGTTCGTGGGATTTTAATTGAACTTTCTAAACGGTTTCTGGGGTATCCAAATATTATCAAGGTTTCAATACAATTCAAGCGTGTCAGGCCAGAAATGTTAAAGTTGAACATCGTTCAAAGTAAATGCATATCTCCCTCCACCTGTCTCACCAGTCCAATGGATGACTACCGTTCGTTGATACGTTAACTTATCAACCGATTGGACCATCTAATTTTGGTCATTTCAATGCTATTGATCAATATCTTATTACCAAACTCATTCAAGCCAATCTTGGTCGTTTTTTTTCTTCTGTTTTCATTTATTTTGCCGGTCTTTTGCATTAAAGGCAAAAAAAAAAATGACGTTAACACAAAACAAATTGTAACTGAATTTGGTTAAACTGGTCCGTCGATGGGACGGAGTTTGGTCCAGCGCCGATTGCTGTGCTGGTGGTATCTTTAGTTAAGGTTACTTACCACCGCAACAACATGAAATCAACGGAGCAATAAATTAAAAATCATTAAAACAACATCACCGACTCAGAGGAAATCTGATACGTCGTTGTGCTATTAATCGTACTATGTGACGACACGGACAGTGCACAGTGGTTCGAGTGGCATACAAGAAATCGTAGAACGATTAAATTGCTGTCAGTTGTGAAGTTTAACTTTCGCAGGCATAACGTTCCAAAGAGGCCAAAACTTAATGCGCAGAAGGAGTCTCCGCAATTTCTCTAAAGGAAATATTACCTAAGTGTTAAACTTCTAGACTTTGGCTTCAATTTGGTATTTTTTTTTGTCCTGCTTTCCAACCACTGTGCTGTGGTGGTGTTAAGGAAGCTCGCCGCCGCTAAGTGCATTTGAAAAGACATGACGGCATTTGTTCGATACGATCGATGAGGCATGAGGCATCGTTTACTGGAACACAGACATGCCGACACACACACACATACACACGGACCCTTGAGACCCCGCTATGGAGCTGGCTGACTGGCAGAGTGCGGCTACAATAGTGTCGTTAATCTCGATTGGCTCATAGCTCACAGCAAAATGACGTTAAAACATGCATGTTATGACCAAAAAGATGTTAAGGAAAAAAAAAATTAAAAGCAACAACAACATCGTCAATATTGCAAATGCATAAAAGACAAATGTTGTCGGTGAATTGTGAAACCACAACAACGCTGACCAAAAACGCATTACAACCGAGTACAACGAAAAAAACAAAACTAGACGCTAGCTTGTTGTTGTGATGTAATTCTAAAGTGGGAAATAGTCAGCGCATTTTTTTCCCCTGTTTGTTTGTTATGGCATTTTTGCCATTTTCACCATTTTGGCCTGTATATGAGGCAGGGGTGTTCCTGCTGCTGTATAAATATACACACACACACATAATTATAACGGTTTTTGGCAGTTTATTTTTTGCTTTTTCGCTAAAGATTTTAATTTGTTGTGCTATTTTGTGTCTACTGTGACATGTTGCTGTTTCCCCGAATTTCAGAAGCTTTTGGTTCTTTTTTTCGCTCCGGCTCTTCCCTTGACATTTTACGTTTGTTGTGGAGGTGCGCCACCATGGAGGTGCCTTTGTTGTCGTCATCGTCATCGTCATCGCCATCCGTTTGTTGCTATTTTAGTTGTTGTGTTGCCGGTTGCGGTGTGATTTTATGCTTTTAATGGCACATTAACACACTAAATGTTTTATGTGTCTTTCCGCTGCCCTTCTTCGCATTTCCTGTTGCCCTTGTAGTCGCGGCCAGCAGGACATTGTCCGGGCTTGTGCAAATAGCCAACAGAATAACACATACACTGTCAACGCTAACTCCCTGCCACCCCTCCACCCCCAGCACATGTGAATTATGGCCTTTATGCGCTGTGGAGGAGATCTGCTGTGAATGGGAATTAGTAAATTTCATCGTAGTGCTGTTGTTTTGGGGTTTTTCATTATTAATTTTTGATGTTAATTCTCAGATTACATTTTTATCTGCTTGTGCATGCTATGAAATGCTCCGTCCTGACCGCACTCTCCACCTTAATAACATTGCCGTTAAATGTTGCATGCAACATTAAGCTATGTCATCATTCGTCTAAAACAATTGTAATTAACATTTGACTAAGGACAACAGTGTGGTTGGTTGGTGAGGGATTTTATCGGAAAATCTTTCATTATTCGGCTACAAATGTAATTAGGCACACATTCGGTGATAGAAGAGAATTCGGACCTCAGATTCGAATCAGAGAGCATAGGACGGTCCTTTCTCTTCTTCATAGAGAGCAGGCAGTAGTCAAAGTAGTTAGAGAATCTAAGTTATTTACAACTGACACAAATGGAACATTTATGACCATTTTGGTTTTATACGATTTTTTTCTAAATGCGAAAATGTGCTCGGCTAGCACAACTCTTGGAATTTGAAAATATGACTTCGAAGAAAAAGCGTCTAAACAGAAAAAAATGCGATATGTTTTTACAGACGAGAACAAATTGGCAGAATTTGCATTTTTGCATTTTAAGAAGTTAAGTTGAAAAACGCAAAAAAAATATTTTGTTAAAATTTGTTTTTTTTTAAAACGGAGTTTTTTTTGCAGAATTTTATTTTTTCAAAGTTATTGCAAAAAAATGTTTTTTTTTGTAAAGTTGTAAAAGTTGTCATTTTCCAATGGTGAAAACTGTGTTCTAAGCGAATACATTTTTATTGTAAAAAACGCTAAAAAAATGAAAAAAAATCCATTATTTTTAAAAAAAAAAAATTTTTTTATGTCGGAAAAGTTTTCCGATGTAAATTTGTCTAGGCACAGCTTATAGAATTTGAAAATTTCTATTCGAAGAAAAAAACGTCAAAACAGAAAAAACCTGTAAATTACCGTCAACAATTTTACAGGTTAGAAACATTTTTTTCGCAGTTGAAAAAACACGGTTTTTTTTCTGAAGTTGTAAAAGTTGTCATTTTCCAATGGTGAAAAATGTGTTCTTAGCGAATACAACTTAGCAGATTTTTTTTTTTACATTTTTATTGTAAAAAACGCTAAAAAAAAAATGAAAAAAATTCATAATTTTTTTTCAAAAAAAAAAAAAAATCTTTTTAATGTCGGAAATATTAGCATTTTCCGATGTAAATTTGTGCTCATAGAATTTTAAAATTTCTATTCAAAGAAAAAACGTCAACACAGAAAAAAAAGCGATATTTCTGTTAACCAACATTTTTACAGGCGAGTAAAAATTAGCACAATTTAATTTTTATTTTTTAAAAATGTATATTTTTACGCTGGAGTAAAAATTCGGACTGTTTCAATTTCTTAACGATGTAGATTTTTTCCAAAGTTACGTTGGAAAACGCAAAAAATGTTTTGCCAAAATGGGAAATGTGAGCATAATCCGATATAAAGCCAAAAATTTGTGCTAGGTGAATAGGAATTAATAAAATTATTTTTTTTTTAATTTTAGTTCTTCGTGCAAAAAAACAAATAAAAAAATAGATTTTTTTTTTCAAAAAATGTAATAGATAAATTTGTGTTAAGGCAAAACAATAAACTTTACATTTACATTTTTAAAAAAAAATTATTCTAAATTTTTTTTCCAAAGATGTAAAAGTTTGCATTATGTACAACTTAGCAGTTTTTTTTTTAATTTTAAGTTATTGTGATAAAAAAATAAAAAAAAACGATTTTTTTTTCAAAAAATGCAATAGGAACAGTTTTTACAGTTTTCTAAAATTCTCTATTTAAAAAATAAAAAAGGCAATATTTTTTTTCAAAAATGTGAAAGTTAGCATTTTCCCTTGTATTGCGAACAACTTATGCTTATATACAGATTTTAAAAAATTGCAAAAATCGCAGTTATTGCATGAAAAAACGCCCAAATAATAAAAATCCCAATTATTTTCGAAATTTTGAAAATTTAATATTTTCAGTTTCAGATTTTGAAGTTTTGGAATTTTTCCACTTATAGTAATTTTTTAAAAATTCCAGAAAATATGCATCAATTTTTAAAAAAATTATTGATATGGATATAAATCTCCAAAATTCAAAATTGAATTTTTTCGTTTATTGCGTATAAATGGTACATTAAAATTGTACTGGAGTCGTTTTTGGGGTTTGGCAGGAGCAATCCAGCACAGTTTTCAGTTTTGAAAAAATTTGTTTTTCAAATTTTAATATCGAAAAAAGTATCAAATTAAAATTGAAGATATTTAAAAATTGCCAAAAATAAAAATATTTTTTAATTTTGTTCTTTTAAAAGCTAAATTAATATTGTACAGAAGTTGTTTTTTGGTGTGTAGTGGCTGCAATCCAGCACAGTTTTCAGTTTTGAAAAATTTTAATTTTTTTAATTCAAAATTCAAAAAAGTGCAAAAAATTATTTTCGAAAATCGCCAAAAATAAAAATGTTCGTCTTTGGGGTTTAGTATGAACAATCCAGCACAGTTTTCAGTTTTGAAAATTTTGATATTTTTTTTTTTTTCGATAGAAAAAAATGCAAAATGGAAATTGATGATTTTTAAAAATCGCCAAAAATAAAAATTTTGTTTTTTGAAAAGCTACATTAAAATTGTACAGGAGTCGATTTTGGGGTTTGGCAGGAGCAATCCAGCACAGTTTTCAGTTTTAAAAAATTGTGTTTTGTACAGTAGTTGTTTTTTCGGGTAAAATGGCAAGAATCCAGCACAGTTTTCCATTTTGAAAATTTTTGTTTTTTTGATTGAAAAAGTGCCAAATTTTCAAAATTGCCAAAAAAAAATATTTTTAAATTTTTTTTTGGATAGAAACTAAATTAAAATTGTTAATTTTAGTGGAAACAATCAAGAACAGTTTTCAGTTTTGAAAAATGTTTTTTAAAAATTTTGATATCGTATTTTTAGAAATTAGAAGTCACAATTTTCAGTTTAAAAAAAAATGACGGTCCTGGGCCACAGATGAAACTTTTACGTAAACGGCAAGCACAAATATTTTTTTTTTTTTTAAAAAAATTGATTTGTTGACACTTTTTGGAAATTGGGAATATTTTTGAAAAACTTCTTCAAATAGAACTAATTTAATAAACGGCATATTCATTTAAACACCCATCACCAATCAGCGCAAATTTTGTGAAAAAAAGGTTCAGTGTTGACTTTGTTTTTAGCAGATAGAACTTTTTCATAAACTGAACAATCATGTACTCAGGTAGAAAACATTTGATTTCCTAAAGAAAAGAAAAACGGTGCTGACACTTTTTGCGTTTATTCGAAATATCTCGGGCAATTTTCAAAAGTTCGAAAAACAAAGGAACATTTAGCACAGCTTTTATTTTAGTCCATTTTGCAAAATCGCACTGCCTGGACATCCTGGACACTACAAACTGCCACTAAAACTTTTTTATTGATGACAATTTATACCCAGTAAAAAATGTGCTTCTATTGTATTGAGAACTTTTGTTTTTATTTTGTATTTGTTATCAATCGGTGTAGGTTCCATTGGCAGCTCCACTTTTAAACGGGAGACACAAAAAATAAATATATTTCACTTTTCACCCAAAGTGATCTGAAGTGAAGCCAATTCCCCGATGCAAAGTGGGTTCTATTAAAACGATTAAAGAACTTCACTGTTGTTTCAGGCGCAACCTTTGAGTCGGGTATTGTTTTTTGCTGTGTGGTTTTCAGGCCAAAAGAAAAACGGTGAAAAAATAACAAAAGTGGGGAGGAAAAAAACGCATTCGGTTTCTTTTGAAATCGTTTCATGTTTTATGTTTTTCGTTTTGTGCAGTTTTCTGCTTTTTTTTATTTTGTTTGTTTCCACATTGGCGGAATATTTATGAGCATTAAAGTCAAAGCTTTAACAAATTAACCAAACGTGTGTAAGAATGCACTGCACTGCATTGTTACTGTTGCCCGGGCGGCTGTTACATGCAGCAAAATAAGGCTGAGGGCGGAGAGGGGGCGCAAAAATCACTTACAGGCCAATTGAAATGCGAATTTAACCTAAATTCCAGCCAAAAGGCAAACAAAACCGATAAACTGCAAACTGAAAATTCAACACAGACTGCGAATGCTGCTGCCACACACACAGTGCAACAAAAATTATTCATAGTCATAAAAATTCAATGATTGAACGAATGCCGATAAATGCATGTATAAAATGTAGTTGGGTCTAAAGTTTTGCTCCCAGACAGACAGACGCACAATTAATCGACATACAATGAAACAGCCTGTTGGGTTTTTCATGAGGTTGAAATAATTTGAAATTGTTTATGCTGCCGCTTTTTCTGTTTCTCCGTTTTCATTGCGTATGTAGTCGAAAACATGGTCCAGCAAAAAAAGAGTACTGCCGGCCAGACTTTTCAGGGAAACATATGTACGGCTACTTAATTACATGCGAATACACGGCAGTGAACATTTGCACTTTTGCCACAAAAGCCAATGCTTTGTAAAAAGTGCGGAGGAAAATTGTTTTTTTTTTCGTTTTGTTGTTGAGTTTCTCGTTTGACGTAATGTGTTGCGGGGGAAATTGTGTTCCGTGTATTGTTCACACCAGTGTAAGTGGAAAAAATATATTCGTAATTATGGAGGAATTTCAAAATGGCCTAAAGTGATTTTGGTGGTGTATTTTTTTTTTATTTGTAGACAAAAAAAAAAAACGAAACAGGTATGTGGATGGTGGCAGCATGAAAATTATGGGTGGGATTTTTTTAATTGTCAAAGGGCAGCTTTTCCAGGGACAGGAAGTTTCGGGTAACAGTTTTTCCTAGAAAACGTTTCCAAAGGCAGAAGTTAACTTTGCCGTATTTCTCTGAAAGTTTTCTGTGAACCACATGTAGCTCTTAGACGGAGGAAAAAACTAAAGGGAACACACAAAATGTTTATAAAACGTATACTGAACGAAACTGAATTATGTTTCTATAACTCCAACGAATCCAATTAGACAATACACCCAAAAATACATAAGAAACAAAATATCAATTAGAATTTAACTGAGACTTTCGTGTGACAAAAACCCAAACTGACGAAACAGAATTTCTGTTCGTTATTCTAACGAAACGAAAAACCCATTCGTTTTATAAAAACAGGCTGTTAAGCAAAATATTTGCAATTGAGATTGGATGAGAATTTGATTGAGAAGTTGTAGCGTGTGAGGAGAACGATCAACTTGGCTGTTCCACTCAGTTGTTCAACCAGTTGTATCGTGTGAGCGCGACATAATTTTTTAATTTTTTTTATCTCTAATTTTATAAATTTATATTCTAATTTTGGGTCCAAGGGTAAACCGGGTGACACAGACCATATGGCTAGATTTTTTGCAGCGACATACCAAAGCCTCTGGTGGGAGTCGAATCCACAACCCCTACGCTGATATGCAAGCACGGTACCAACTAGAATACACTAAAAAAAAAATGTTCTTCAATTTGATGAATTTCCAACCTACTACACTTTTATTCAATTCGATGTAGAACTTTTCATTAGCTTTTCTTCAATTCTGTACATCAATTTGATGAACATTGTGCATCAATTCAAGGAAAATTGTACATCAATTTGATGAAATCCTATATCAATTTGATGAACATTGTACATCAATTTGATGAACATTGTGCATCAACTTAATGAACATTGTGCATCAATTCAAGGAAAATTGTACATCAATTCAAGGAAATTGTACATCAATTTGATGAAATTCTATATCAATTTAATGAACATTGTGCATCAATTCAAGGAAAATTTTACATCAATTCAAGGAAAATTGGACATCAATTTAAGGAAAATTTTACATCAATTTGATGAACTTTGTACGTCAATTTGAAGAACTTTGTACGTCAATTTGATGAACACTGTACATCAATTTGATGAACAATTTTACATCAATTATAATTTGTATAAAAACAAAACATTTCTATTTTCCAAAAAAAAAAAAAAAAAAACATTTCCATTTCTTAAATAAAAATGAATTATTTTTTTCTTTAAAGAGTGTTGTGCTATGTATATTTTTTAAATATTTTTTTAAAAAGAAGTTTCAAATACCTTTAAAATAAGGTATTAAACTTTAAAATTCATTCACTAGTTTTAGAAAATCATCATTTTAAAATTTGTCATGTCAGGATTTTGACGATTTTCAAATGCCCATAACCTTTTCAAAAATTGTCTTTAATATTTTTCTGGGAACACGGGTAAAATATTTTTTTAAGAAGAATACGTACTAAAATTTTGAAAGATACCGTATACTTCAAAGTCAATCGTAAAGAAAATCGTACGATCTGATATGTAATGACTCATATCTGAAAAAATCACACGTGACTTCAGCTGACTGCCTTCTCGATTGTCTTAGGGCCAATAAATGAGATCGCAGTTAAACCACGATTATGTAAAACTCACTGAGTTTAAACTTGAGTGGTCAATCAAAATAATCCACATTTGCGGCAACATTTGATGTGGCAACACTCACACTTTTATCAGAAAACATATGTTTCCGGCGAATAATTAAAATGATATTAAACTTTTGTGGTGGATTTTGATCAGACAAGATTTTTTAGAAAAATATGGGAATTAAAAAACTCGTCTAAATGAACTTTAGTGGTCATCTGAGTTAAAGAAAATAATATATTTCCATGAACTTTGGCACGGGCAAAAGACACATGTATGGACATTGTTGGTGTTGGCCGGAGAGCAATTCCAGCATCAACAAAATTACACAGCTGCCTTATTTATGTAATTTTTTTTATTTTCTTCTTCTTCCTTTGTTGAGTGTTGCCACAATCATTTGGCTATTAAACTGTGGCTTAAACACCCAATATTGTAGGATTAAACTACGTTAAAACTTTGACTGAAAACATGAATTTGAAGTTTAAGTTTAGTAAAAACGAAAATCAACCTTGACTCATTTATTGGGTTACAGTTGGCAATTTTTTTAAAATATTTTTTCAGAGATGCCAACATTTTATATTTTCTTTTCCCTCTGTATTGACTAGGTTTCGTCACTACGTTTAAACCCCCCAAAAACACCAGCTTGATGCCCGTCTCTGTACTCAAAATTTGCCTCTCGTATCACTGACCCGAATTTCATAAGTATTCATTAAGCATAAGATTGCAAATTATAGACTTAGTAAATCAGACCAAACCAAACGTATATCTGTCACTGCAGTGCATTTAATTAATATGACCGCACCATTTTGTCCTACTCCAAAGCTAAACACTCGGTCAATCTGTCGGTCCCACCAACCAGCACAAACTTCCCCTCCCCCAACACCAACACCCCCCATTGGCCAAGTTGTACGTTGCCGCATACCAAAATGACAGCCTACCGCTGAAAAAGGTTACGCATGCGCAGTGCGCTCTCTATGTAAAAAAAAAAATGAACGCAATTGCGCGTAGTGCACAATACAAACACAGACGTAATGCAATGCAACGCATTGTGTGCCACAAGAGTTGTGAGCAAATGTGCTAAATAAAAAAAATAAAATCGGAAAAGAGTTACTTTCAATATTGTTGGTACTTGCAACAAATTGTTAACCATCGTTTGTGGCGGCGACGGCGGCCTCAGCAATTGCTGTTATTGCCTCAACAGCATAATTTGCGGTAATAATCACGTATGGTCTTTAGCTTTAAAAGTATGAACGAGTAGACCGTTGTTTTTTTTTTTTTTTGGTTTTTTCGAATGCCAAATCCCCCTTTTGGAAACAATTCACTTAAGATTGCAAAAATAACAAAGATGAAGAAGAAGAAAAAAACACAAAAACTGATTGTAAGCAATCAGTTGAAGTTGGTTGTTGTCGGCATCGGGGTGGCAATGTGTGTGTGTGTGTGTGTGAGTGATTTCGTTAATGTGCGGGTATCTAACAAGATCTGCCTGCAATGATTGCTTCGCAAGACAAGCAAGAGCAACAGCCAGCCAGCAACTATTGAATGTTGCAGAGAAAGTTTGATGTTGTTGGTTTTCATTCATGTTTATTTATATGCAGAAATGGAGTATGTCTATCCGTGCGTCTGTCGGTCGGTTTTGAAAAAAAAAAACTAATTATTTTGTAAAATGTTTTTTGTTACTTTTTTTTTGTCTTCATCTTCTGATTTTGAGAAATTGCTTTGAACTAAATTACTTTACACACTTGCATTTGCATGGACGGCTGCTTCACACACACACACACACACTCACACATAGACATGTGTCAGTGACTGAGTGAGTGTTAGTGACTGCATTTGAATTGAGTGTATGCGCGGCGTTGCAAGTGCATTGGCTTCCTTTCATATGCATAACAAGCAGTAGCGGCAACGGCAACATTCTGGTTCATCTTTTACGCTTAGTTTGTTTGTTTTTTTTGGTTTATAGAAGAAACAAACAAAAAAAAAACAAAAATTGTAAATTTAATCAATACACAGCGACATTCATATGCATACACACGGGGGTACATTAGATTGGGTCACACGATTAAAATACATTTTCTATAAAAGAATTGTTTGTCCAGAAACAAAAATAGAACAACAACAAAACCAAAAATTTTGAGTGGTATACACAGAGGAGTACATTAGATTGGGTCACATGTTTAAAATACATTTTTGCCTATCAGCGTGGTGGTTGTGGGTTCGATTCGCACCAGAGTCTTTGGTCTGTCGCAGCGAAAATCTAGCAATATGGCCTTTGGACCAACATTTTGGACCAATATAAATTTTCATTGTATAGTATTTAATTACAAAAAATTCTATTAAAAAGAAAAACAGTAATTTTAATAGTTAGTGGGTTTATTGAAATTAAGTTGCTGCACCAATGTGGCTGCCTCCTACACCCAAGAAAAGTTCGTGATACTGGTATTCTAGTGGATAACAGTCGTGGCTCTTGTAGCCGGTAGTGGGCGACTATGTCCTGTAATAAAATGGGGGGGGGGAGGCATTTTCACTCTACGAATATCGCATTGCCAAACTATGCAAAGTCTAACCCGATCTTGTTTATTCTATCCCCATTTTAACAGCAGATCGATACTATTCGGTAGTATGGCCTACAGAAAAAACAAACAAAAATAAAATAAAATTCCATTTCAGACTGAACACTTTTTTTACAACACCTCTTCCGATTTATTTTAAATTTGCCAGACGTATTGAGCATTAAGAAATAGTTTACACGTGTTTCCAGAAAAAAATTTTAAAAAAAAATTTGCAAAGGTTATGGACATTTGAAAATCGTCGAAATCGTCGAAATCGTGAAAAGTCCAGAAAAGTTCCAGAAAAAAATTAAAAAAAAAATTTCCAAAGGAAATAGACATTTGAAAATCGTCAAAATCGTGAAATGTCATCCGACATGACAACTTTTCAACTGATGTTTTTCAAAGACTAGTAAATGGATTTTAAAGTTTAGTACCTTGATTAAAAGGTATTTGTAACTTCCTTTAAAAAAATATTTTTTTTATATAGAATGCTCAAAAGCAATATGAATTTGTTAGCGTGTGTTTTTCGTGCTACTACAGTGTTTTTGTATTTTTTGGTGTTTTTTGTGATACAACAATAGACAAAAATTTCGGAAAAAAAAAATAGAATCCAAAAATTGATAGAATTATATTGAGCTTTGTTCGAAGATGGTGGAAAACAGAAATTATGAATAATCACTCCGTGCAGTTTCATAAAATGAAAGAGGAAAACAAAGGAAATGCCAAATGAGTAGATTTCAAGTTTAACGATTTTTATATTATGGAAAATAATAAGTGTTCCAAGGATAATGTTCTTCTCTTTGTATTTTTGGGTGTTTTTCGTGGTGCTACAATGGACAAAAATTTCGAAAAAAAAAAAAAAGAATCCATTTGACTTCCACTCTGAAATTTACAGGGAATATTAGGATTATATTGAGCTTCAAGAAAATATTTTTTTTCAGATTTTTCGACTTGTTCGAAGATGGTGGAAAACAGAAATTATGTAAAAAAAATAAATTTTAAAAATATCAAAACTATATTTTAAAAAATAATTTTTTTTTTAAAAAAAAGTTTCAAATGCCATTAAAATAAGGTTTAAACTTTAAAATCTATTCACTAGTTTTTTGAAAAACATCAGTTTAAAAGTTGTCATGTCGGATGACTTTTCATGATTTTCAAATGTCCATAACCTTTTCAATTTTCTTTTTTAATATTTTTCTGGAATCACGTATAAAATATTTTTTAATGAACAATACGTACTAAAGATATCGGAGACATCAAAGTCAATTTTTAGCAAAAATCATACGGTCTGACATGGACTTCAGTTTTTTCTTTCTCGAAAACTTTATCTTGTTACCTCGAAATACAGAATTTGAATACTACAACGTTGAGACTTTTAATATTATTACACTATTTCCAAAGTGGACAGAATGGTACATTAGTATGGAAGGTACCAGAAGGGGCGTGACTATGCATACAATCCGAAATATGTTTGTACATAAAGTAGGCGAATTGCATTGACCACATATCCCATATTCAATCTCATAAGTAATATTGGGCAAATTGTAATCCATGTCAAGTTTGCCAGCCATTGGTTGATTCTTTCGAAAGTTATCGTCCGAACTAGTCGGGCATGGCTCAAACATCTTAAACCACCATGAAACGAATTTGGACAAAACATACCTAGTCTGTAATGTGACTCCTGGTGTTACCCTTTAAGGTTGCATCAAAAGATATGTACCCCTCTACCCTTAGGCTGAAGGGTTTCACTTTTTCCCACGCCTTGGAAAAGAACTGCCAATAGACACGAGTAACTCCAACTCATCCTTTTTGTGCTACCCACTTTAATGTAATCACACACACATTTATACCGGCCGTCATTCTTTTATTGAAATATTCAATACATACCAAGCACTTCCAGTCTTTAGAATATGGAAAGGATTTTAACAACTCGGGGAAACTTTCGCGATTTTTATGAACGGATTAGAGTCCTCGGAGAGCAGCGCAACACGGTGAAATATGATACCAAAACAAGGGAGTAATCATTCCTTTGATGACCTGTTTACACTGAGAACTTAGTTTTTTGGCAAACCAGTTTTTTTCGTCCCCACTACATGCATTACCCTATACCAATGACTCACAGTGTAACTCGCATGGTGGTATTGCAAACAACATATCGTGCAATATCCATGTGCATATTCGCAAACGCCATTGAAAAGAAAAACTAAATTTTTTAAACGTCAAAAGCAAAATTTCGTTATTTCTTCTCGGTCTTCTGTCTATGGCACTCATGCATGTGTATGTGTGTGTGTGTGCGCGCACTAAAAATGGTGTTCCATATTTTGTTGGTTGGATTTTTCTTTTCTACTTCGCTTCTATGTTTTGAGGGAAATCCAATGTAATTTACTAGTTACTTACCACTTTCTAGTCACTATTGAATAATCACTCCGTGCAGGTTCCTAAAATGAAAGAGGAAAACAAAGGAAATGCCAAATGATTAGATTTCAAGTTTATCGATTTTGGTATAATGGAAAATAATAAGTGTTCCAATGATATTGTTTTCCTCGTAACTAGAGGCACTCAATTGAATTAAGAGACAAAAAAAAGAAACTACGACTGTAAGGAAGTACAGAATATGAAATATTGGCTATTGGCATATTAACAAGACTAAACAATCTTTAATGGTTAGGATATTCATGAACTGTCAAATTCTGCCCCTTAACTGAATGATGACATTCAAAATTTGGAGGGCATATTCGAACAGATAATGTGAGCGGTCTTTATGATATGGGATTTTTGTATATTTGTTTATGAAACTCATACCTAGAAATGATCGATAAGAAAAAAAAATTGAATGGCACCAAATTAGAGTAAAATTATCACAATTGAACTAGAAAAAGTTCAAAAAATGTTGGTCTCTATTTTCCGGGTTTCTCTATTTTGCATTGGGTGTAATTTTCTGGGAGATTAGAAACGATAGCGTACGTCCATGCTCGCCAAGTTAACCCTCGGTTAATTTTCAATTGATAAGTAAAGTCAAGCATATCTAACAGATACGGTGGTAGAAATTATTGGTACCGGGTAACATAAGTTGACAGCAAGTAGCATATTCAAGTAGCACAACTTTGTTTCCAACTTTGTCCGTATTCCACCTCTTCAATGTGTCACTTAGTAAAAAACATTTCTAGAAAAAGGATTTTCCGTTCGTAGACGACGTTTCTTATTGCATTGGACTTTTTTTTTATTTATTATTTAATTAATTAATATATTGTTTATTGATCATTGTTAAATTTAATGAAATTACATTATTGCATTGGACTTTTTTTTTATTTATTATTTAATTAATTAATATATTGTTTATTGATCATTGTTAAATTTAATGAAATTACATTAATTGAGACCAATTACTGGACAGATTTTTTTTTTAAATTTGCCGCTAAATTATTTTAAATCTTCGATTTAGTTCATTGGGAGCCGTAGTATAGTTTCAGAGTTATTACCAAAGTTAAGCAGTTAATTAATTTTTTTCGTAATTGTTGTTGTTGAAAATTTTTTCAGATTTTTTTAAAAAAAAATAATTATTTTATTTTCAGATTTTTTTTACAAAAAAAAAATGACATTTTTCGTATCATTTTTTTTAGATTCGTTTTATTTTATTAGAAATGCAATTTTTCTAGTCATTAATTGGAAAATAACTTGGAAAAGAATTGTCCGATTTCTTTCAAATAAACTTTATAAAATTTACCAATAAATTATTTTCAATCTTCGCTTTAGTGCAGTTTCAGAGTTATTAACAAAGTTAAGCAGGAATTCGATTTTTGTCGACATTTTTTTCAGAAATTTTTTTTATAATAAAAAAAAAAAAAACACTAAATAATTTACTTATTTCCCTTAACATTCCATGAAGGAACAGAAGGGGAACTTCTCTCGAATCTGTGAGCTGTGTAGGTACTATATAATTTGTATACTTTTTTTTTCGTATTTTTTTTTTTTTTTTGGAATTTTTTTTAAAGAAATAATGCAATTTATCGATTTTTTTTTTTCTATAAAAAAATTCAATTTTTCGAGACATAAATTTTTTCTCATTTTTTTTAAATTACATTTTTAAATTTTTTTTTATATAAAAAAAATTAAATTTTTCATGACATAAATTGAAAAAGGAATTGTCCGATTTTTTTTTTTTAAAAAATTGCCACTAAATTATTTTTAGTGGGTCGGCATTGGAGGACGAAGTACAGTTACAGTTTTTTAACCAAGTTAAGCAGGAATTGGTTTGCGTCAATTTTTTGTGACATTTTTTTCTGATTTTTTTATATTATATTTTTCGAGTTTTTTTTTTGTATATAAAAAAAATTAAATTTTTCAAGACATAAATTGTCCGAATTTTTTTTTTTTTTTTAAAAATGTACCACTAAATAATTTGTAATCTTCGCTTTAGTGCATTGGAATCCAAAGTACAGTTTCAGAGTTATTAAAATAGTTAAGCAGGAATTTGTTTTTCTTTCGTATTTTTTTTGTAAATTTTTTTAAAAAATAATAATAATAATTTATTGAATCTTTTTTAATTTTAAAATTTTAATTTTAAGTTTAAATTTTTCAATTTTTTTTATATAAAAAAATTAAATTTTTTGAGGCATAAATTGTCCGCATTTTTTTTTTTAAATGTACTACTAAATAATTTGTTATCTTCGCTTTAGAGCATTGGAATCCAAAGTACAGTTTCAGAGTTATTAAAATAGTTCAGCAAGAATTTGTTTTTTTTCGTATTTTTTTTGTAAATTTTTTTCTTTTAAAAATAATCAATTTATCGAATTTTTTTTTTAATTAAATTTTTCGATTTTTTTTTCGTATTTTTTTTGTATATAAAAAAAATTAAATTTTTTGAGACATAAATTGTCCGAATTTTTTTTTAAAAAAAATTTACCACTAATTAATTTGAAATCTTGGCTTTAGTGCATTGGAAGCCGATGTATAGTTTAAGAGTTATTAAAAAATTTAAGCAGGTTTTTTTTTTCGTAATTTTTTTTTGTGGAATTTTTTTTTAAATAAAATCAAATTTTTTTAATTACATTTTTGGAATCTTTTTTTTATATAAAAAATTTCAATTTTTCAAGACATGAAAAAAGGATGAAATTTTTCGAGATACTTGTTTATATAAAAAAAAATCAATTTTTCTAGACATAAATTAAAAAAAGAATTGTACGATTATATATAAAAAATTCAATTTTTCCGATTTTTTTTAAAAAAATGTACCACTAAATAATTTTAAATCTTCGCTTTAGTGCATTGGAAGCCGAAGTACAGTTGCAGAGTTATTAACAAAGTTAAGCAGGAATTTGTTTTACGTACTTTTTTTCCGACATTTTCAAAAAAAAAAAAAATCTATTTTTCTCTGCTTTTTTTAGTTGAAAAAGGTTTGGTCGATTTCTTTGAAGTAAAATTTAAGAAAATATATCACAAAATTATTTTAAATCTTCGTCTTAGTGCATTGGCCGCCAAAGTACAATTTATGAGTTATGAAATTAGTTGTTTTTCGTATTTTTTATTTAGCAAAATATTATTTTTAAAAAATTTTTAATTAATTTCAATGAAATCCGACAACTCCTTTTCCAGTTATGAAAATGTATATCTCGAAAAATTACATTAAAAAAACGATTTTTCAAAAAAAAACTATGCTATTTAAATGGTGAATTTATAAATAATTCCGCTTTCTTCCAATAGAAACCAATACGATTTCTTGTTTAAACAAGAATATTATGATTTATAACCATCAGGAGCTAAGGGCCTCAAATTACTAGAGTTTAATAGCCCATTACCACTGTTGATATCTAAGTTTTTGTTTGGAAGAACAACTAAAATTTGGTACGTAAAGATTTTGCTATTTGCATACGTATGCAATGGCAAAATCGTGCAAAATTGTCCCAGAATGTCGAAACAAAGCATTTATTTGTATGACCTTTCAAAGCGCTTAAGCCAACAACGAACGTATCCTTTATGTGTTTTTATTTTTCAGAACCATTAAGAAGAGAGAATCATTAAATGTCAAGACTTATCTAAACGATGGCAACAATACTGAAACAGAATAATAATAAATTCAATTTTACAAATTGCCAATGAACGATACCAATAAAAATGAACGAACGAAAAAGAAAAAAAAATGTCACGACATGCCAACAAATGGGTAACGGGGGAGCAATGGGGGGTGGGGGATAAGAAAATATGCTCTGGCTGGCATACTGAACAACAGACCGAACGACACTATGAGCCAAAGACACAAAAAATGGATTTCAACATCGACAACAATAACAAAGCCAACTCACACAATATAACCGATAAAACAATGAAAATATTCGTAGAAATAAACTGACAAAATCTGAAGAGGAGTAACGTAGGGTGTCATCGAACGGATGAAGCAGTCGGGAGAGACACCTTCCTTGTCATGGCCCATCAGGGCTCAAAGAACAACCAATAAAACTGAAAGTTAAAAATAGACTTCAAGGTTAAATTCCGTCCAGAGGCATTTTCACACTTTGGCATTTTGTTTGTCTTTCAGCCGCATCAAAAAACGGTTCGCGCCACAATAGCAACACCCGAGCGATGAAGAAAAATCCAAGCTGACTAAAACAATTTAAAGTTATTTCTTGTGCTGTCGAATGTACGAACGTACGAACGATGAACATCATTTAAGATGCATTCGCAATGGAATATTGGCCACATCTGGCATAGTGGGACACAGATAATGATATAGAGTCAAAAAAAAGACAATAGTTCTTGCGTTACTTTCATTACTTATTTCCCTGAATATTCCATGAAGGAACAGGCGGGGAACTTCTCTCGCATAAGTGAGCTGTGTTCGATATAATTTGTATACTCACCTACTGTTTAAAATTAAAAAAAAAAAATTAAAATTAAAATTACTGCCTTCCAGGAAATTCGATGCACAGGCAGGGTACCTCTAGAATGTTTAAAGATGGACACATTGACAAGTGACATGAGACCAGACCTGAATACGGATGCGGCTTTGTGGTTTGTAATGAAACTCCTGGTCCAGTGGAGTCAAAATCCGCATCACCTAATTTGTGACAATGTTTCGACCGAAGAAAATGTCGAAGATTCGAAAGATACCTTCTACAGCCACGTAGAAGAGTCATAGGACAAATGCACCCCTCGCACGACCTTAAAATCATTCTGGGCGATTTGGTCGGACAGTCGACATATTCAGCCTCCACGAGGTATGAATGAGGCGGATTGACTTCGCTGCGATGATTCAAGATTTAACAAGGCGTCGTGGGCATCCCCTGATCAATTGAAAAACCAGACTCGTCCTGAGTGTTGGACGTAAAATCGATCCAGGCAGCCAACATCGACATGACCCATTACCTAGTGTCACCCAAGGTCTACACCAGTTAGAGTAGAACGAGAATTGTGTACCCATCAATACCAAGAAAACTGGACATTGCTAAGTTGCAGAGACGACAAACCGTCCTTGCCTCCTTTAATCACTTCACCCCGGGTCCAGGTGACATTTAGACACAATGGATGCCACAACAAACACCTCCGCAAAAAATACATGGTACAATCTGCGGTGTGGAAACGCTGAGAAAAACGCTGCATACTTGACAGTTACAATTTGAGTGTCCAAGAGATTTTGTATGTCTGACAGAAGGGCTCGGTGTATGATAATAAAAAGCTCTAGAATTGATCATAAATATTTCAGAATGGATTCCCAAAATGCATCGGCGGTGTAGAAGCACATACAAAGTGCTCTACAAGTTGGAGTATCAAAATTGTCCGTTTATGAGATATCCGATTAAAATTTGTCCATGCTTTTGAACGTCTCTGGCGGAGTAACAAGCGAGAGCTACAGCGAAAAGAGAAGGATACACGAAGGGCGTATATTCCAAGACAAGGACAAAAAGATGGAAACACGTGAGTGAGAGGAAATCGAGACGAAAAGAAGAAGAAATGATGTCGAGAAATGTTACCAAAGAGTGAAAGTTAATAATTTCAACGAACAAAAGTGGTTTAGGAGGTGAACGATTTGTTAACACTCTGAACACTCGAGCCCTATTCGCGAAAACGACGTAAGTGCCAAAAAGAAAATTGTAGAGAAGACGATTTTTTGTGGTCAATCAAAAAGATAAAAAAAAATCAATATATACAATTTTAGATTCTTCTTCTTTGACCAAGTTGGTATTCTTATTAAATTTTGTCTTATTTGCCTGAGCTGATTCGTCAGGTTCCTGTTTATGATTTAGATAAAACTAATTTATTTCATATTTTCCCAACGTTTCGTTAGCTTTATTCCAATTTCATCAGGGGTTATTTTTTGAAAATCCTGTTGACAAATTGAGTTTTTAATATTATGGAATTAAGAGAGTTGGAAAATTGTCTATAGAATTTCATGAAAAAGGCGCTTATGACTTTTTTGCGGAAAGGGCTCGATAACAGGCTCGAGTAAGTAGGAGAGTTCATTTGGACCATAACATCAATTTGCCATCTCTCGCCAGCCAAAACGCTTAACATACCCGTGCTCTTTGCAGAAATCTCATAAAATGTTCCACTGTGGGCCATTAAAAAAAAAATCTCTGAAAAACAAAGACGACTTAAAACTGTTACTCTTTTAGTTGAACGATGTTGTTGTCGTAGTCATCGCTCTTGTTTTTTTTTTCGTTTCGTTAAATTGAAATATGTTTACGATCCGAAAACTTGGCAGCTATTAATGTTTTGTTGCAAATAATACGCCAGCAACATCACTGGAAATCATAAGAAAATATATGCGCGGATACGGACGACGGGTATGTGAATTTAATATAAAAAAAGAGAAAAAAAATGAAATTTCAAAAACACAAAAAAAAAAAATAGAAAAAGAAAACAAAACCATAGAAGAAGTAGACTGTGCAGAAAAAAAAATCCAAAGGGGTTGTGTAGCAAAATGCGAATGCATTTTTGTTGTTATGTATGTATGTTGCAAACCATGCAAACAACAGCAGCGTTAGCAGCAACATCGACAGCAGCAAATGCAGTGAAAAGCTAACAAAGCTTAACTCCCGATATTGATGCTGATGTATGCAGACAGTGTGGCAAGGCGGGGTGAGGTTCGGTTCGGTGAGCGGTTACAGTGTGGTTTAATACTTTTGTTACATATTCGCAACTATGCCACCAGTCAACACTGTGGGCAAAGCTATTGGGGAAGTCGAAGTGGGTGACAAAACTGGATAGTTATCTCTCAAGTTTCCCTATGCCAATAGTCCCTATCTCACTGGCAGTTGCGATATGAAATCGCCGCTTAAATATTCAATAGAGACTGGCATTTTTTTTTTGGTCTGATAGTCGCTTTGACTGCATGATTTTCAGGGCCAAAAAAAAAACGAAAACCCCTAATTTCACTGGGTTATCACAAGTCTACATTTTTTTTTCCGTCTTGTGTATTTCATATGGTTCAAAAGTATTTGTATTTTATAACCATACCACACATTTCGACCCTTGCCCACACATACTCAAACACATCTATAAATATTTATGTGTGTGTTTCTGTGTATGAGAATGTTTGTTTGCATGTTCGCTTCAGTTCAACAAGAATAAACTTAATTTAGTGTACAACGACGACGAGTACAACGTATCAACGTTGCATACGTTTTTGTTGTTGCTGTTGTTGCTGTTGTTCTTTTAAAACCTTGCCCTACTGCAGTGGAGAGTATACATCAGATGATCCTGGCATAATGTGTCAAGGAGCGACAAGGGAACTTAAGATCCTGGTTATTTTTTGGATCACATTGAATAGTTTGAGACATGCCCATTTTTGTATAAGACTGATTTGCTGTAGAACTTTCAAAAAGAAGGAGATGAGAATGCAAGGGGTCGTATTGTTAGACCCCTTTCTGGTATCTCAAATGAAAGCACATTAAAGGCTCATTTAGTGGAAACACTCAATTGGCAAATCTTAACCCTCAAATGCGCGGTGTATCCTTTTGTTAAAAAAAAAATTATTGTGGAAAAAAAAAAAATTTTGTTGAAAAAAAAATTTTTTCTTGAAAAAAAAAATGTTGAGGAAAAAAAAATTTTGGTTGAAAAAAAAAATTTTGTGGAAAAAAAAAATTTTGTTGAAAAAAAAAACTTTGTAAAAAAAAAAAATTTGAAAAAAAAAATGTTGGTCAAAAAAAAATTTGGGGAAAACACAATTTCTGTACAAAAAAATATTATTTTTTTATTATTATTATTTATAGAATTATAGAATGCATATTTAAATTCCTACGTACTGCGTGACAGAGTCAGTGTATCAGTGAATCAGTGTCGAGGGTAAATATATATTAAGATATATACAAACAATTTGGGTTGAAACTCATAGTATACTCATGCGCATTTAAGGGTTAATACATTACCCTTTTAATAATACATCCTTTTACACGTTTACATACATTACCCTTTTAATAATACACCCTTTTACACGTCAGCTAGTCGGTATTGTCACACCCCTTCTGGTAGCTCACATTCAAATGGTCCACGATTAAATTAAAGCCCATAAGCCCGCTCTCAGATGCTTCGGCTTCAGTTTTGTGTCAGTAAAAAATGTGGCAAAAATTAATGAATTATTTGCAACTGTTGCAAATTTTCTGTTTCTGATAACCGTTTTTATTTTTCTCAGTACAGCGTGTTGCACTTGTACGAAGCTAACTATGCTTTCATACAAAATGATCCACAATACATGGATAAAGTAATTATTGTTATCTAAAGTAGCTGTCGAAAAAGTAAAACCCTTGGGCCTCCCTTAAAACACACCCTATTCGAGCTTAATTTAAATCCACTTACTTTTTTATTCTACAGCTCAAAATCCTCTCATTTTTAGAACATTACAACATGGGAGGATGATTACCACAAAACTGGTGGTCTCTTCTACACAATTGGCCTACATAATTGCAAGGCATTTTTCTCGACTTTTGGCCCCGACCAGCTTTCTGCATAAACCGCACGTGGTTGAGGGTCTTTGTAAGTCGGTATCAACCGACTGAAATATTTTTTCTGGATTTTTACTTTTGTGTTGGTTCCACTCTCTCCACCCGAATCTTTGTATCCCTGTTGGTTGCAACAACTTCTGTTATTGAGTTTATATATGTTTTTCTGGCGAGGAGCGGGGGACGAGATCTGGGTGGCCGGAAAACAAATGTGTGGTCCTTTTGAAAGGAGTACAGCATACAAAAATATCCACACAGAAAAAAACCTGCAGAAACTACAATTGCATTTACAAAAAAAAAATGCTGGTAGTTTTTCATTGAATTAAAAAAAAACCAAAAAAAAAAAAAAAGAAACACACGCACACACAACACAGCAAAGGGAAGGAAGGAAAAAATAATTAAATTATTGTATCAATATGCAAAAGTCATTTGTTTGAAAATTTATGGCCAAATATTTAAATAAAGAAAATGTTTTTTGTTTTTTCAGCCGTTGCAGGAAAGACCAACAAGACCAACAACGAAACGGAAAAAGAAAACATTGGAAATATTTGTGTAACAATAATTCATTGCATATGTTATTGTCCTAAATACTCGGGTAAGTAATAAATTAGTTGTGTTGACAAATTCCCCAAGAATTCTGTAAATATTTCCAAACGTATACACATGTTTTTCGGGTTGTTGTAACATATGAAAATGTGTAAATTGTTGTTGGTGAACACCATGTTCATGTTTTGTCGGTGTCAAGTGTTGAAGATTTAAGGATTCCCGAGAAAATGTAATTTGAAAGTTATTGCAAATGTATACGAGTAGGCTTTAAATGGTTGAGCGATAGGAATTGCAAAGTGTTAGCACCAGCCTGTACGTACTCCGGTTTTATGTAAAAGTCCCTAAATTATCTCTACTCAATACATGTCTGGGCTAGATAATCCCAGATGAGTTGCCATTCATAGCAATCCCGTATTTGATTTTAATTTAAACTATTTCGGTTTTCAATTTCTTCCCCATTAATATATAAAGCTATTGAAAACCGTTCATACTTTCTCAGAATAAACGCACTGTTGGATTTATACAGCATTTAGTTTGGAAATAAGTTTTTGTAAGAATAAGAAGAAGAGTCACTGTCAAAATAACATATCTTAATATATATTTACCCTCGACACTGATTCACTGACTCTGTCACGCAGTACGTAGGAATTTAAATAGGCATTCTATAATTTTCTATAAATAATAATAATAAAAAAAATAATATTTTTTTTTGTACAGAAATTGTGTTTTCCCCAATTTTTTTTTCCCAAAATTTTTTTAAACAAAAATTTTTTTTTTTACAAAATTTTTTTTCCAAATCTTTTTTTTCAACAAAAATTTTTTTTTCAAGAAAAATTTTTGTTTTCAAAAAAATTTTTTTTTTCAAGAAAAATTTTTTTTTCAACAAAAATTTTTTTTTTCACAAAATTTTTTTTTTTTTCAACAAAATTTGTTTTCCATATTTCAACGGGCGCCATAGGCGCATTTCAACTTACTAGTGATTCAATAATAAACCACTAGTTGCACCTCTTTATTGTTTCCCCAACTCTCAGGAATAATTCTTACTGGCAAGTGTTGAAGGCAATGCCAGAGCACTTGTTCAATCGTTTTGATATCCTTCTCTCCTATTCAAAAACAATTCGCTCCTACTTTGCTAAACAATTTGGTTAGAGAAGGTCGGGGCGTCCAAGGTTGACTCAGGTAAAGCGGGTTTGCTAGAAATGTTGGTCACATTAGGCTTCCTACTAGGAATTTGACTCGGCTATTAACTGATTCGGAGGTCGGTACATGTCGAGTTGATAGTTGAATCGGCTACAGAGATTGTAGTATTCGATAGAGTTTACACACATTTTTTAGTATCGGCAGTTGTCTAACGGGTTTTCGTTTGATCTGATTATCTTACAAGGAAGCATTGAGCAGATTCGTTAATATCTTAGTCTATAATAAGTTCGTCCAAAGTCGTAAGGCAAAACACCCATTTCTTCCGCTCACGATGCAAGATATTATATTGGTCGATTAGGCTTTGTCCGACTTCTTTTCGCCACGTTGCCATTTTTGTCAGCAGCCCCATCTCGTGTCACGAGCGGCACCATTGGCCAACTTTTTGTTCTTCACCAGTCACTGCCCGTTGCCAGTTAGTGATCTGGTTTGTCGGTGGTGGACTTTGTTCCAACCTCTTCTTCTCAAGTGATAAATTTTGTAATAATTGTCCCTTAAAATCCCTTAATTGGAGTTTCTTCTTCGAAATGCAAACAGCTTTCACATGGCGTGGGTGTAGTCTGAAGTTGGCGGATTTTTCGGTCAACTGAAACAGTCTCACGACAAAAACAGTCTTTTGACAGCAAAAGTCATCTAGTGTTTATCACTTGTGTCAGTCGTTGTGAAGGACAAAAGTTGTCGGTAGAAACAGTCAACTCAGTTGCCCCCCGGTAGATCTCAGTTGTTCCCAGTAGATATGTGTTGTCCTCGGTAGACCTCAGTTCTCCCGGTTGGCCCTGGTAGACCTCAGTTGTTCCCAGTAGATCTCTGCTATCCTCGGTAGACCTCAGTTGTCCGCGGCAGACTTCAGTTGTTCCTGGTAGATCTCAGTTATTTTCAGTAGACCTCAGTTCTCCCCGGTAGACCTCAGTTATTCCCAGAAGATCTCTGTTGTATTCTGTAGACCTCAGTTGTTCCCGGTTGTCCCTGGTAGACCTCATATGTTCCCAATAGATCTCTGCTATCCGCGGCAGACTTCAGTTGTTCCTGGTAGACCTCAATGGTTCCTGGTTGACCTCAGTTGTTGATGGTTGTCCCTGGTAGACCTCAGTTCTCCCGGTTGTCCCTGGTAGACCTCAGTTGTTCCCAGTAGATCTCAGTTATCTTCAGTAGACCTCAGTTGTGCGCTGTAGATATCATTGGTTCCTGGTAGACCTCAGTTGTTCCTGGCTGACCTCAGTTGTTTCTGGTTGTCGCTGGTAGACCTGAGTTGTTCCCGTTGAAATAGTTTGAAGTTGTTGAGATCACCAATCAAACAATTCCAGACAACCGAACGCGCCATGCTAAATAATTGACCAAATGCATCAGATCCAATCAACGGAAGAAATATTCATGATGTCGTATAAAATACTGTCCGGAAGTCATACTCCAGTATAGAATTGCCCCCATTCAAAGTGAATTAAGTCTTGTACAAAAATTCTGCGAAGCTCACACGATATTCAAACTTCCGCTGACCCCCAACACTTAGGGAGAGCTATCAACACAATCAAATTCCCAACATTATTGATGATTCCTACTGTCCGTGGACTAGACTAACTATACAGTTGCAAACCAAACCCGCCTGACATTAATCTGCTACTTGTTTGCCACTAAAGCGCTGACGTTAATTTTTTGCTATTCATTCCAATGCCTTTCAACACCATTATGTCAAATCTGTATGCATAAGTTTCTAAGCATTTACCAGTTCGCTACGAAGATGTGTACTTCGTCTTTGCAATAAAGATTAATGTCTAAATTGCGAAAGATATCTGCGATATGCATAAAGTTGCCTTAATCACCTCACCTGCTGCTGTTGCTCTCCAGCTAAACACCCATGGCAACTGGCAGCAGTTGTATGCCCGTAGTCAACCTTGACCAACTATATCTTCACACACACACAGAGACAAAAAGGTACGTCTGCCAGAAGAACAAACATCGAGTACTTGCAGTTTTCTAGGTAACAACAATTGAAATTTATTGTTTTATTTCAGTTTTTTCTTCTTCGTCTTCAACGAATCTTTCTACCAACGAGAGCTGTGCATTTGTTTTCTACTGAAAATTGCAGTTTTTTTTTTGTTTGGATTTTTGTTTGCCACGTTTAATTTTCATTTAAATAAATGGAGGTAAATATTTGTTTACACTTCGACTGGACGGCAAAGAAACCCAAAACCGGATAATAAATAACCATCTTTGTTGAATACGGAAAAAAGAAAACCTGACATCGGTAACAGAATTGTATTTTACTTAAAGAAGATTGAATGGATGGTTCAGGCTTTTTTTTTTGTTCTCCCTCTCTTCAGATCTCTCTGTCTGTACGCAGTGACGAGGTTCGTCTTTGCCGTCCGGTTTGCAGAAATCTTCAAAAAAAAAAAAAAAAAAAATTAAATATTCAAAATTTGTACTCGTCGTTGCCAAAGAATAGGATATTGTTGAAAAGAGATGTAACTACAAAGTAAACTCTCGTCCGTCTGTTATGCATTTTTTGCACCGAAAGCACTTTAAGTTGCTCCATCGTCGTCAACTGTAAACATTTGCAACACGGCCATGCCTCTGCATCATCATTCATCTTCTTCAACGCCTTTCGGTGATGTCGCGTCGCCGTTGTCTTCAAGCAGCAACAACTTCAACTACTTTAAGGTGAGCTCTTGCACTACTTCACATGCAATCGCTCGCAATAGCAAGAAAAGGGATGTGGTATGTTAAGGTGGGCAGCTTACAAATAGTATAGAAATACTTGCAAATATTGAGCAGTTTCATCATTCAAATGAAGCAATTATTCAATACAACTCTTCAATTTTCAAGTATTCAACTATTTAACTTTATTTATTAACTCAATTATTTAATTAAAATTCATTTGAAAAAAATCTGAAATGAGAATCCCCGGGTTTGAAGGTATAAACTGACAAGGTCAATGAAAGTCCGAAGAAGTTTTAGTTTTAGGGCCGACAGACTTTGACCAATAAATGCTGGCAGTGGAGCAGAAATGGTGGACAAATTCCCCTCCACTTTCCCAAATTGAATACTCCTGTGTTGAGTCTCGTTTCCCAATTTGCTTAGAACTTCCATCGTCTCCTTGAAGTCTCAGCTACTGAGATGCCTTGTTGAAATAACAATTGCAAATTTTCACCATATCCAATCTCTTTGGCTGCATCTTTCGCACTCTTCCACTTTGTCTCTGTGCGAAAATTCAGGAATTCCTGCCAGAAGTAGTTGTTTAAAGCGAAATGCCAGGTTTGCCACCGCATAGCAATGATGATGATGCTGCTGCTCCTGCTCCTGTCGCTGTTGCAACACAATCAAGGTAGTTGTGCGGCAGTAATTGCCACTATTGTTGTTGTTGTTGTTGCTGGTGGTGGTGTGGAACTTGCCTTGACTCGGCATACCTTTGTCAATCCTTGCAAAGTGTTTGTGTGTGAGTAAACCTCTCACAGCGAGTGTGTGCGTGCAAGAAAAAAAAAGGAACATCTTCGTTGCAACTTTGTAGAAATTCACACTCACACACACACACAGACAGAAAAGTGTTTGCGTTTGTTTTCGCTGCTCTTCAAGTCTGTGACAAAATGTTGCCAACACATTTTGCGAATGACAGTCACTTCAAATTCGAGTCTTCTACTTCGTGTTCCTGGGTTAAGTTGAGATTCGTGATTTTGCATTTTTGTTTTGGCGGTGCGGGCATTTCTGCTTGTGCCTCCTCTGAGCATGCAAAATCTAAGCTTGAAACCTCTAATGATGAAATTTATTGATTAACTGCTCCAACTTTTAAGCAGAAGTTTTGTTAATCACCAGAATTTCGCAGGGCTGTGTTGTGCCGGTGTTTAAACGGTACGAGTGTGAAGTTTTCTTGCGGTTACTGTGTACCACTTGAAACAACTGACGTAATGCTCGGCTTGATGGTAGAACGATTAACATGAACTTAACACATTCGCAGAGGGGGTGCGATTTTGTTGAGAACAATTAAAAACTATTTAGGGCTCGATATTCGCATTAAGAACTTTAGAGTTGGCCAATGAAAGGGGAAATGCCGAGCTGATAAACTTCACACTACGAAAAACAAAAACAAGTGGACAAATAGTAAGTTCGGCCGGGCCGAATCTTATATACCCTCCATCATGGATCCTTAAAAAGTCAATAAATAAGAAAACTAACTGAGTTTTTGGGCCGCTCGTGACCCGATAGTCCCAGGAACCCGATCACAAATTTTATTCAAATCATGAAAATAAATGCATATTTGGGTTCGCGAGAAAATTTCGTTGCATTTCGATACCCATATGTCCATGTTTGTCAAGGGACGGTTTTTGGGCCGCTGGTGACCCGATAGTCCCAGAAACCGGATCAAAAAATTTAGGCAAATCATGAAAATAAAGGCATATTCGGGTTCGTGAGTAAATTTCGTTGCACTTCGATACCCATATGCGCATGTTTATCATGGGCCCTTTTTTGGGCCCCACGGGTCCACGGAACCCATGAGCACGCCCATTTTTGGGATTTTTTTCCCCATCTATAAATTATATAAACTTAGAACAATTTTACCAAAAAAAATCAGATGTAGTGTATAAAAAATATTTGAAAAATTTGATTATGGCCGGGATATATTTAGTCCCGTAAAGGGGAACTTTTTCACTCTTTCGAGGTGTTGCAAACGGAATGACAAACTTAGTATATATGTATGTACTCCATCCTATGATGGAGTGTATAAAAAAGGAATTGCCAGTACAAGCAAGTTTTGTCCCTTTAAATTTCCCTTATCTCTCTCTTTCTCTCCTACAAAAGGAGATTGCGGCAACTAAAATTGCCTGGTGTGAATCGTGACTAATCGACTGAGTTCTCCATCGCCGCTGTCTGTCGTTATAACTGCAACCCTTTACCAGTGTTGTAATAGTTTTTTCGCCGACGTCGTCCCTTCGAACTAAAATGCTTGCCTTAGAATGAGCTGCTAAGGAAACGTTTGATCACTCTGCCCATTTTTCTCTGAGTCAAATGTTGACTTAACTCAGCTGTGAAAATGTGTCTCCGCTTATCATAGATAATTTTCTACCCTAATCAAAGATAGTTTTTATTTATACAACACAGCGTCCCGGGTAAAGAAAAATAGTTATTGTAACTGGAATCATTAGTAACATTGAAAATCTGCATAGTTTTGAGTAATTCTCCCATATATTTTCCCTCATCAACATAATTACAACAAACTGTAGTATGTCTCAATTCAGTCCTTGGGTTTTGTTCGACTTTCTGAAACAGGCAACAGTTTGCTGATTAAGTATATTAGCAAATTTCCATGACTATACAACAGCCCTTAGAGGATGTCCCAACATTTTGCGGCTTCAACGATTGCGGTAGACAACAAAACTTTTCTGTACCACCTTGCCGACGTCTTTTTGTCACCAGCGGATTTCCCTGCCAACGCCGAAAAGGATTTTCTTTGAAAGTGACTTAAACAAGCCTCAGCAACACTTTAAGGAAACCACACTGCGTATTCAGTTCAGTTTAGAGGATGCAAAGGAACGTTAATTTGCATTCTGGTGGTTTTTGTGGATATGAGGGAGAGAGAGCAATAGGGGAGGGGTTGGAATGGTAGAATGTTTAAGGTGATGATTGGATGTAGTCTGAACACTTTAGGAGCGCTAGTTGATGATTCTATCGTTGTAAAGGGTCACAACAGGTGTGGTTCCTAATATTGTAGGCCAAAAACGAATGGAAATGATTTCATATCAATGACAGGAGTTCGAGTAATGAAGGATATCTCTCATCCGTTCATTGCCAAGTTGAACGGACGACCCACTACAGAGCAACTTCTTTCTTCAGCCGGAATGTTCGTATGTGGAATAATCTTATCAAATTCAAGGCCAACGCCAACAAACGCCTTTCCTTCCGCCAATCCCCTTTATTTCCTATTGCTAACGCAGTGCATTCCATTCATAGGGGCAAAATCTGAGTGTTAGTCGCAAAAAAAAATCGGTCGCAACCTACATGTCAGATCGCCACCTACATGTCATTTGTCAAATATCAAACCGGTGCACAGTGTAACATTTGGCCAATCTAGAGGGACAAAAATCGAATTGTGAAGATATTGAGTTCAAATTTGCATGTACGTTGCTAACGATGTAGAAAATATTTTCCCAGAAAATGGGCTGGGTGCAATACCTGCCACGCCCCTTTTTTTAATAAAAATACAGAATAGAGGGAAAACACTAATTTTAACGATTTTTTTTATTAAAACAATAAAAACAAATTTGATTTATATTGAAACCAAACAACTACAACAACAAACGAACCAGTTTTAACAAACACAGAAAAATTTCAAAGTATATTTTAATAAAATCGGCATCTTTCAGTGTTTCATAATTTTTGGCAACTTTCGGCAAAAAAATTTCACTATTACTCCTAGAGGAGATACAACTCTAACTCCAGGTTACATAATTTTTGGTGGAGTTTGGTGGAGTCGTAATGTAATGGCCCATACAAAAAACCCAATCAAGCGAAATTTTATAAATTTTTGGTGCATTATTAGAAATAAAAAAAAATATATATATATATTACTTTTTAAGAAATAGCTCGCCGTATAGTGTAAACACCATAAATTACTTTTAAAATAAATAACAAATGGTGAGAAAAGGTGCAGGAATAAACAAGCTACGAGCGTTGAAAGTGCCCCTATATTTAACAAACTATAAGTATGATATTTTTAAGATTAAAATGCCCAACTTTGAGCTACTATATTGTGAGAAATAACAGTAAACTATCATTTTGATGTTACTTTCTGTTTTAATGGGAATGTTTTTTATTATATACAAAAATATCTCGTCATTCGAACAACTTTAATATTTCGATTTTTGTCCCTCTATATTGTCCAAATGTCACAGTGTGCGGTGGCACTGAAGACAATTCTATAATTTAATTTAGTACTCATAATTCTTATTAATTCTCTTAATATAAAATAAGCAATACTCTTCGGGCATTCCCCAACTAAAGCGCCACCTATATGTCATACCACTTTTACACTTGAGTCGGAAAACATGTACAGTATTGAGTCTAGTGTTATGTCGACTCCCAACTTTTGTTATAGTTTTTTTAAGATCCAATTTGGTTTAGAAAACTTCCGTCTCTCCTCGTCCTCTCTCCGTCTCCACCAACTAAAGCGCAAACTTCTACAAAGACCGTCAGGTCCAGAGACATACATATATTATCTTTGGTCTGTTGCTAGGCCATCTCTTCGCTGGTCACAGTTTTATGTTCTAATTTCAATATATTTTTTTTCCTTTCCCCAAGATCGACTTTTTGGATTGTCTTCTTCCTAAACTAAATCGCCATCTACATGTCATAAAGAGTAGACATTTAATTCAAGAGACGGTTGTCCTTCACTGTGACAACCAGCCCACACCCGCATATCGTTGGACTGGTGCTATGCTGACTTTTCGCTTGTCACAGATTTAAGTTCATATTTAAATAAATTTCAATCTCTGCCGAGATCGACTATTTTTGATTGTCTTCTTCCTCAACTAAAGCGCCATCTCCATGTCACATCACATAGCCAGTCAATTCAAGAGTCGTGTGAGTGAGACGTCTGGTATTATCCCCACTCTTCGCTTGTCACAGATTTAAATTTAAACAAATTTTGATCTCTCCCCTCAACTAAAGCGCCATCTACAGGTCATGCCACATAGCCAGTTAATTCAAGAGATGTGTCGAGTGTATCGTCTGGTATTATGCCGAATCTTTGGTTGTCATAACTGTTAAGCGAATCTTTTGTATAGACAAGTTTCTATCTCCCCCCGACAAGCCATTTCATTGGCATCTTCTTCACACCCATCTACAGCGCCATCTACATATCATACCACATTTGCGGTCAATTCAAGAGACATGTGGAGTGTATCGTCAGGTCTTATGGCGACTCTTCGCTTATCTTGCTTTTAAGCTAAGTTTTTGTATTGGCAGGTTTCTATCTCTCCCCGACAAACCATTTGATTGTCTTCGTCTTCACAACCATCTACAGCGCCATCTACATGTCATGTCATCTAAACACTTTAATAAAGAGATATATAGAGTGTTTCGTTAGGAACTCTTCGCTTTGTCTTTGGTTTTACCAAATGTCTATCTATTCCCAAAGAACACCCTTTGCTTGTCCTCTTTAAACTCTCAATTGGTGTTGTACACATCTATGTTAAAATATGCTAACAACTAATTGTTAATGCATTATTTCTTCTGTCTCCTCAATAACAACAACAACAACAAAGATTGAAATTGAAAGCACTAAAACAAGTTTCACAGCGATCTGCAAAAATCCCCAAAAGGATTTGCAACCGTTTCAAATTTCCTCCCTTATTCGTACACCGGAACTCGTTCCAATTGGCCCCCATTCGCCGCCTTTGAAAATCATCCAAGTGTTAAAATAGTTTTGTGGCATTTTCCAGGACATTTGCCGGTTTTGTTAACAAACCCAAAAGTGTTGCGACGACGACAACTACAAAAATTTGCATTTAAATCAATATTCTATTTTTGGGTAAACAAAAGATTTCTCTTTATTTTTTTTTTTTGGGTTTTTGTTTTTGAATTTCCCAAAAATAGTCGACAGAATTCGTTGAAACACTTGGTAGGTATGAAAGGACATGCTGAGGGAGAGTGCAAGCATGTGAGACAACAACAACTGTGAACCTAAAAATACATTTTCATTTTCCACTTACACACGACAAAGTGTAAACCCCTGAACTTTTGACATTTAAAGTCCAAGATGTGTGCTGGAAATAGTGTGGATTTTTGTAGGATTGAAGCCCGTTGTGTTGGTGAATAAAATGCCAAAAATATCTTCAACTATCTCTATATTGAGAAAAGCATAGCAAATATGTTGAAATAGCGAAACATGTCTGTACCAAATTGAGTGCATATTAATTGGCTAATCTGGACGTTTCTTAGCTAAGAAGTAAAAACACTGAGATCTCTGACTCTGCCAATGGAAAATAATTAGCCTGAAATATTCAGTAGCTGGCAGTCAATCATATTAAGACGTCCTGGTGCAAAGGGGGGGGGGGGGTTGGGGATTGAAAGGCCAACCTAGATACTGTCCTGTACGTAAAGTTGAGACAAATCAAACTATTGAAGTCATTAAATAGTGTCTTCCAGGTTCTACTTGTTCACCATGACTCCTAAAAACATCACTTATATAGAAGGCGATCTCAAAAAATCGATAAGGATCAATCCAGGACCCGATAACGTATAATGAGGTTGCAAGAAGTTGCTCAGGAGGAAGTCGTACAGTTTATAATATTCCATTAGAAACTCTTGCAGCTAGAATAAAATGGCTTTTCGGGAACTGTCTACTAGCATACCAGTCTCAGGTGGGTGCCCCATTTCGGCCAACACATCTTTTCAATAAACGCACTGTTGCGCACTGCATTCTCAGATGACGCTTTAGTTTTTAATCAGTGTTTTAATATTCAACTCTATTGCAATTATATGTTTAATAACATCCTTTTGGGAAATCTATATTCCCACCCGGATAGTTCACAAGTGTATCACCATCGCTACAATCTTGATGTTATTTTAAATGCCAATTAATAAAAGTTGTCACTTGGATTAATGAGCAGCCATAAAAAAAATGAAGTGATGCCAAAATAAGCGGGAAACTCCGATACAATATTGAAAGTAATGAAAAGGACACCCTCCTTATTTACTCAAAACGCCAGCACTTGTTTGCTAAGTGTCGAATGGCAGGCAAAATTGAAAAAGAACCCCTTGTGTTGTTTTTGCAAAAAATTATCGTTAAGGATTTTGGCTTCCTTATATTTTATGTATATACTTTTTCTCCATTACAGTTGTTGCTATTTTGCAAAATAGAGTCCTTCCCCTCCCCCAAAAGCCCAACAGCCCAACTGCATTTTATGTATTTATTTTGTTTGTATACAAATCATTTAACGTGCCAGTGAGCAATAACATGTGCATTACTATTCATATCCTCCAATTCGTCGTATTACAGCTCAAGTGGCATCAACACTCGTGCCACTTACAAGAATCCTTTTCATGGAATTCCACATGTATTCCACTCACACACACATACATGCGTGTGTGTTTGAAAAAAGAAACAAAAAAAAGTTTAAATTTAATAACTCCTTGTAATGCTCCACAAAGATTGAAAAGAACGGAGAAGTAACACAAAATGAGTGGGAACTGTTTCTCTATGAAAAGAAGTTAGTGGGAGTTGGAGTAAATCGTAGTAGGTCTGAATCTGACATTTCATGTGAAGCGTTTGTATGCATAAAGGCTCTGGCAATGGAACATTGCAGACATTTTACACTGCCCTAACACATGAATACGTATTTAGAAAAGATTCAAGAAATACTGGGTGGTCCACCTAGTGTTTTTTTTAAATTATATGTTACTAGTAAGTTGTAATGCGCCTATGGCGCCCGTTGAAATATGGAAAAAAAAATTTGTTGAAAAAAAAAATATTGTTGAAAAAAAAAAATTTTGTAAAAAAAAAAAATTTTGTAAAAAAAAAAAATTTTGTTGAAAAAAAATTTTTTTCTTGAAAAAAAAAATTTTGTGGAAAAAAAAAATTTTGTTGAAAAAAAAAAATTTGGAATAAAAAATTTTGTAAAAAAAAAAATTTTGGAAAAAAAAAATTTGTAAAAAAAAATTTTGGTAAAAAAAAAATTTGGGGAAAACACAATTTCTGCACAAAAAAAAAAATATTATTTTTTTTATTATTATTATTTATAGAAAATTATAGAATGCCTATTTAAATTCCTACGTACTGCGTGACAGAGTCAGTGAATCAGTGTCGAGGGTAAATATATATTAAGATTTTGACGGCGACAGCTCTTTTGCGCTAGAAATACAGGCGTTTAACGAAATGTATCGCTTTGCGCTTGACCAATTTTCGGATGCAAATTTCTTTCCAAAGTCAATGCAGTTGACGCATTGGAGGATATGAATAGTAATGCACATACTATCCAAGGGCTGTGTCGTACGGATTCCACAACATTCCCCTGATAGGTTGGCGTCCTGAAAAATGATCCCACAGTGAAAATCGTAATTTTACTGTTGAGGAATAACAAGAGGGCAGTTGTCAATTTAGGGGGCGATTATTCAATTCGATTAGGGTAATTTTTTCGAATTTGAGGCCATTTTGTAGAATGAAAAAATAAAATTAATGTGTTTTAATCAGCCCGATTCTAAACACTTCCGGGGAGATAATTCCCGGGGAATTTTTTACATTTTTAATAAAATAAAATAAAATCCTCCTATGCCAAACAGACCGGGAAACAAACAAATCATCTGAATCCGAATAACCGGAATTGTATGTCCCTTATCAGTATTCTCTCGGTTCGTTTTGGCTAGTTTGACAAAAGCCTGTTGTCGAAAAAAATGTAAATTCCCCGAGAATTATCTACCCGGGAGTATTGACAATCGAGCTGAATATGTTGAAACTACTTTTCGTATTGGTTTTGACAAAAAGCGTTGGTTTTTTTTATTGATTATTTTATTATACGATAATTTTCCATATTACAAATTCTAAAGTTGTCGGTCGTTATTTCCTATTTATAAAAATTTTGGGGAATTTTTCGCTTTGGATTGGCGCAAAATTTCATATTTCATAGTGAGTCGACTTTTCGTTACACCGTGTTACACACATTCTGTCCTATGAACCAAATTTACTTTTTCGGAAAGGGGATAAAAAATAAAAATACACGTGTATCGGCGATTTTCATGTAAACGTCAGCATTTTTTTTTTAAGTTTGAAGTATGAAGTGGTTAAAATATGAGAATTGATAAAAATCTATTTTTTTTAAAAATTTGACGTGATACAGACATTTCCACGAGTCTGCCTGCCAAAAATCAGCTCGATTGGATCACTGAAAAAGGCTTAAAAATCGGTCGAAAGGCTTTCACACAGGCCACTAAGAGCTTAAAAAAAAAAAAAAATTCTGATGTGTACTTGAAAATCGCCGATACACGTGTATTTTTATTTTTTCCCCTCATTCCGAATATGTGCATTTGGTTCATAGGACAGAAAAAAATCTATTTTTTGTAACACGGTGTTATCATGAATTCCCCCAAAAATTAGGGCAATTTGCCATTTCTTGCGTTGCACAACCTGACAGTTTCCTTAAGTAAGTGTAGCAACCGGGTGATTCAAAATCATACAGTTTATTCCAATTTTCCAACCACTGTGCCCCGATTACACATATACCTAGTCCTATTCATATGAGTAACCAACCATCCGGAGTTATGAAACTCTAAGTATGTGTTCTATTCGCCAGACTCCTCTGTAGACGTGTACGACTCTGTGTACCGATGTGTGCGTGCGTGTGTATTTGTCGCTCCAATGGTTCGGTTGAATCATTCAAATGTTTCCATGACTATGGCAATGCTGATGCTGCTGTTGTTCCGTGTTCCCTGGTTTTGATTTTTATTCCTTTCCTGGTTTTTTTTGTCTTTAGTTTTCATTTCTTTGCTGATTCTGATTCTTCTTCTTCTGCTGCTGTTTTTGTGCGAATTTGTTCTGGTTCTTGTTCTCTTCATTAGGGGAGAATGGCAAACAACATTTGAAAATATGACACACTTCCCGGTTATCTGGAGTTTTTGTAAAGTCAGAATGACTACACCAAGAACAGGAGCTAGTGTAGCTGAACAACTGCAGCAGCAGCAACAACAACAACGACAACAATGGCCATTACTATGACAGACTATGTCTGTGCATGTAATGGCAACTGTTGTGCCTTGGGGAATGTACTGCGTGTCGGTGGTACTCCCTGGAACCAAAGCAGTTAGGAATTGAACGAGGGTGTTGTGTTGAGGTTAAGTCGTTCATTTTCACAGCCTCTTGAATGGGAAGGACTGTGGCAACTTCTAACTAGACTTATCATTTGTCCTGCGCGTATCTTAAGAAATTGTAGTTACGAATTTTATTTTTTTTTTGGAAATAAAAACGTCTATTGCATTGTGCGTTAACATGAAATGCACATCCCATCCATATACGAACACAGACAAACAAACGCCACAGCACAACAAAATGTTCATTTAAGTTTGAAAATATATCTGGAGAAAAACCCAACAAAAGGAAGGAAACCAAGAAAGACACAGAGGCAAGGCGAGTCAAGAGACCAAACAAAGCCGAATAAACACAAAAAAAAAAAAAAAAAAACGTTAAAATTTATAATGTGCAAAAATTCAGTGAACAGCAGCACAAGTATTTGCCAAAGTAATGACAACGACTAAAATTTACAAAAAAAATGCATTTCTGTGCTGGGTTGGGTTGGTCGAAGCGCTGCGTGTTGCCTTGTCATTTGGGGACATGACACATAGAGCCAGAGAGAGAGACGGACGGAAGGACTGAACAACACACAAGAAAAGGCGTTTATATCCGGATTATTTCTTTGTTTCCGTTTTCCACTGTTGTACTTGTAAATGTTTCTGTTGCTTTTAACAATCTTCCGTCTCAGTTATAGTTGATATTTCCATATTCATAAAAACGGGTTTGCAATCACCGCCGACGCCACCGCCACCGTTCCCATTTGGTCCGCCCAAGCAAAGTGTTGACAATCTATGCAGCTTTTATTTAACTCAAAGACAAACAACAACAACATATACATGATATACGAACAGCAGCAATTGCGGCAGGAGCGCAGTGAGGCAATTTGTACTGCATTAGCGAAAGTGTTTGCTGAATGTTTCAGCACACACACACACTATTTCCTTTTGCATCAGGGACTGGGAAAGATGAACCGCATTTGACAAATCGTCTAAAATCGCATTTCGATAAAAAAAAAATGTGTTATTTTTCTTAGAGATTTTGAGAAATGAAAAAAAAACTAAATCTATCGTAGTCGTATAGTGGTTTCTTTATATCCGAAAAGAAACCGAGTAGCAACCATAGTACTCACCGCAAGATATAGGATACGTTGTATTTACAATACATAGCTTAAACCTACTCCAAGAAAATATCAGCTCCTAGCAAAACTACTCCTTCCAAACAGCTTGAAGAACGCCTACGGCTTGAAGGAAACGATCGTACTATGCCAAGAGTAAAGTCATCTTAAAAGATAAGAACTCAAACTTTACGGCCACACTAGAGACTGCGATGGAATTAATCGATTAAGTTTAAAATTTGAGTTTACAACAGCCATCGGATCGGAGGTTGTGGGTTCGATTCCCACCAAAGGCTTTGGTCTGTCGTTGCAAAAATCAATCACTTGCATCCAAAATTAGAATATACATTTAATCTTAATATACATGTAATCTTAATATATATTTACCCTCGACACTGATTCACTGATACACTGATTCACTGACTCTGTCACGCAGTACGTAGGAATTTAAATAGGCATTCTATAATTCTATAATTTTCTATAAATAATAATAATAAAAAAAATAATATTTTTTTTTTGTACAGAAATTGTGTTTTCCCCAATTTTTTTTTTACCAAAATTTTTTTTTTCCAAAAATTTTTTTTTGTACAAATTTTTTTTTCCATTTTTTTTTCAACAAAATTTTTTTTTCCACAAAATTTTTTTTTCAACAAATTTTTTTTTTCCAACAAAATTTTTTTTTTTCCAACAAAATTTTTTTTTTTCGACAAAAATTTTTTTTTGAATAAAAATTTTTTTTTTAACAAAAATTTTTTTTTTTACAAATTTTTTTTTTTCAACAAAAATTTTTTTTTCCCACAAAATTTTTTTTTCATATTTCAACGGGCGCCATAGGCGCATTACAACTTACTAGTTAAAAAATATTAGGCGGAAAATGTAGTGGTTAGAAATATGAGCAAATTGAGCTCTTCTCAAATGAATAGTTTTTGGCAAAGGGATACGGCTTGCCGGCACTACAGAGGAATAGTTTATGGCAAAGGGATACGACTTGACGGG
Source organism: Hydrotaea cyrtoneurina (assembly GCA_958296145.1). Taxonomy (NCBI): domain Eukaryota; kingdom Metazoa; phylum Arthropoda; class Insecta; order Diptera; family Muscidae; genus Hydrotaea; species Hydrotaea cyrtoneurina. The sequence goes on along the minus strand of OY282514.1, from coordinate 16,049,339 downwards.
CCTACGGCAAAAAAAAAACATTTTGATGCAAAACTTATAAACCTATCTGCGAAACTCAAATCACAAATGTTGATTTGGCCTAGAAGTTCCTTCGCTAGCTCGAAGAATTGCATTGTGCTCCAATGGAATTTCTAATACATTGGCAAGGGGGGCACCTCGGTCAAGGACGCTGTAGGCAAAATTCTACACAAACATCAGGCGAAGTTATACGGGGGACTGTTGGAAACACTCATACCAAATTCTTCACAGGATCGAAGAATTGATAAAAAAAAATGTTTAATGATTTTTTTAAACCAACTTAAAAACCCTTATTTTCATAGTCCTATTATTGGTTAATAATTTGAGATATTTTTCCGTCTAGATTAAATATTATTTACATACCTTACAAATGTATTTGTCAGAAGCAAGGCTTACCTGAAAATAATAAGAAGAAAACAAAAGGTTTAGTAAACTTATTTAAATATAGAAACAGTAAATATAGCAGAAAAGCGATAAAAGCTACGGAATAGTAAAGACCGACTTTATATTCCGTAGTTTTGATCGTTTTTCAAATATTACTATTTTAATTAAAAATTATTTCATTCGGTACTACAGAATTTAAGTAACTTATAGTTAATAAAAAAATTGATAGTTTTTCTCATATTTCTATTTTAATTAAAAATTATTTCATGCAGTACTACGGAATTTTAGGTAACTGATAGTTAATACAAAAAATTGATTGCAACACTTTGGTATATTCATTTCGATTCACAGTAATTACTGAATTCTTCTTCATATAAATATTATTAATTTCATGTTCAATATTTTGTATCGATCTTTTTCAATGATATTTTTTTTTAGAATTTTTTTAAAGAGTTCAAGCTTAAAATAACTTTTTTTTATTTTATTCAAATGAAATAATTTTTCCAATATTTCGTTCTTCTTTGAAGAACATCATCAGGGAGTACAACAACAATAATAAATAAATAAAAAAAAACATGCAATAGAACGTAGGTGTTTTATTTTATTATTTCTTATTGTTGTTGTATTAAAAAATTTCATTAAAAAAAATGTTTTTGGAGAGTAAAATAATCAATTTTTTTTAGTGGTGCAGGGGGTCATGTAGTCAGTGCGGCCCGAAAAGCACATTTCCCTACTGATTGCATAAAAAAAATGTTGGTTTGTCCAATAATATCTGAAGAATTTTATATATTTTTATAATATTTTTTTGTAACAGCAAAATAGCTGAATCAGCCATTGTTTTCTCAGTCAACAAAAAATGCATACCAAAATCTTAATATATATTTACCCTCGACACTGATTCACTGACTCTGTCACGCAGTACGTAGGAATTTAAATAGGCATTCTATAATTTTCTATAAATAATAATAATAAAAAAAAATTATATTTTTTTTTGTACAGAAATTGTGTTTTCCCCAAATTTTTTTTTACCAAATTTTTTTTTTACAAAATTTTTTTTCGAAATTTTTTTTCCAAATTTTTTTTTTCAACAATTTTTTTTTTTCAACAAAATTTTTTTTTTTTCAACAGAATTTTTTTTTTCAACAAAATTTTTTTTTTCCACAAAAATATTTTTTTCAACAACATTTTTTTTTTCCATATTTCAACGGCCGCCATAGGCGCATTACAACTTACTACTATTAAATACAGTATAATCCCGATAATTCGTACCCCGCTAATTCGTAAACCCCGCTTATTCGTAACAAAATCCCGGTCCCTTGAAAAAATCGCGATAATTCGTAAAAATCCCATACATTTCGGTCCCCTCGATAAATCGTAAAATTTTTCCAGCGAAATGCCTAAAAACCTCTTATAATTCGTAATTTTTCGTTGAAAATCTAGATAATTTTATTAAGTGGTGATTTTACTCCGTAAAAATTTGTGCGGTTTGTCCGAAGGCCATTAAAATGTCACAAAAACGGTCGCTTTAAGTACTTTATGAATTAAGTTTTTGTTTTTTTGTTGAAAATTAATTGATTTTAAGTTGCTTTGTTTTTAAAAAATAAATTCGAAACCCCGCTAATTCGTAGAAAACGGTCGGTCCCTTGACATTACGAATTATCGGGATTTTACTGTATATGTTTATAAAAATGTTCAAACATTAAATTAGCTGCTGACTAAACTTTTCTGTAAAGATCAACATCTAATTCGGTAGAAATGCAACTTTAATCGACTTTTCCCGACTCGTGTAACCACACTAGGATTTACTTGGCAAATATAATTTTTGTTGACATAATCAAATAAAGGAGAATGTAGCAACTTACAAAAACAGAATTAAATTCCGAATCCCTGTAAGACCATGTGGTTGGAGCCCAGAGAGGGCACAGTTTTCTGAATTTGTTGCTCAGTGTTAACGGAAATTTCTCAAAATGCCGCCTTATTTTGTGAAGGACAAAAATTGAATACTCTTATGGAATTTCCATAGCCTGTTCTTCGCTATTCTTCTCCGGAATCGAACCTTACATTTTGTGTAAATGTCACGCACAAATCCCTGCCGGTTACATCCCCAGGATTATTTCATTTTCAAAATAGTGACCTACTTCTTAAATCCCTTTTGTTTTGGAAAAAATAACCTCACACTGAAATAAACCATTGTTAAGGCCACCGGAAACGGTGTCAAAATGCTAAATTACTAAAGTTCTCGCACATGTGTGCGATCCTGCAAGTTTAACGCTCTAAAAAGAAATTTATGAAAAAGTTATGCGTTTTATATGCAAGCTACAATTGTTTCCCCTTTTTTGTTTCTCCTCTTTCTCCTTTGAGCTTAACAAAAAAAAAACACATTTTTCTTCGTTTACTTGATGTTACTTTTCATTGCGCGCAAATACACAAAAAGGACTTCTTAAATGGAAATAAAAACTGAAATATGGTCGGGCAACAATGTCACATTTTAAATAATTTTTAATATACTCCGAGTGTGTGTGATAAATAACAGCAAACTAGTAAATTATCATTTGTGTCCTACTCGCACACAACCTCAGTTAGTGGGTGGGTGGGGAAGGGGGCTACAGCCACAGTAACAGAGCATCCTTATGCTGTCCTCATCACCTTCCCCGGTGCAGGCAGTGGCAGCACAATTCCCATAAATATGGGATCCTCTGTTAACAACATTTTATTGTTGAGAAATTTACTTATTATCCCTGACTTATTTCATGTCCTTGTGTATGAAAATATACATGTGTATGTTTGTCTGTGTATATCACGCTATATAAAACATTGAAACTGAAAATGGAATGTACGAAATTATTATTTTTAATGCCATTTTGTGTCGTGGAAAAGAGCGGGAATGGAAAAGTAATTCAACTCATTTCGAAAAGACGCCTTGTCATTGATAATAACAATACGGGGAGTGGTGTGATCGGTATAGGCAAATGTGTGCAACAGGAAAAAATATAACCATATAGGGACATCAGTACGTGATAAAAGTCCCGTGTCTCCCATTTTCTCCCAAAGTCATGTACTTTTTATGGGTCGCAAAGATTGGTGTCTTTTTTGCAAAAAAAACAAAAGTGATAATTTTCTCATATCTTGCGAAACGTTTGGTATTTTGATTTACTCTCTGAAGCTCATGTCATAGAGAAGAACATATAAAATCAAAAAAAAAACTCCATCTTCAAGGTTAAAATCGCAAAAAACATATCTCTTTCCCCCTGTTCAGGACATATGAACTTTCTAGGAATGATTCTTAAGTATATCAATGCACATTTTTTTTCTAGCCAATTGGCATTATCCAATTATTGGAGCGTATGAGTAATATTAATTTCATGTACTCCGGATGCGATAATTTTTTCTGTGTAGATAACCTTGACATGAGCTCGAAAAACGCAATAAAAATTTTTTTTTTCGTTTGGTTTTTGTTTTTTTTTTTTTTTTTTAAATTTTAAAAAAATTTTTTTGGTTAATTTGTTTCGTCCAGCATAACTCGGGAACCACTAGCCCGATTTAATTGAATTAAATTTTAAAAATTACAATTCCCTTAATCTGTTCATATATTGTTTTCCTATACAAGCAACAGTTTCCAAGTTAAAAATGAATATATAAAGGAAAAAACTTATTTTTTGCCTAAAGATTTAAATTTTTTTTTTTAAAAAAATCCAAAATGAAAAAAAATTTCAAATCTTATTACTTTTACGTAAAGTCACATAACCTATGAGCAAAATGAGACAAAGATCATGAAAATCGATGCACGATTTTTTTTGTAATAAAAAAGAAAAAACCTTACCATAGACAAAGTTGTGCATATGTCGAGCAAATTTAAATCGGGCTAGTGGTTCCCGAGTTATGCCGGACGAAACAAATTAACCAAAAAATTTTTTTTAAAATTTAAAAAAAAAAAATAAAAAAAAAACCAAACGAAAAAAAAAATTTTATTGCGTTTTTCGAGCTCATGTCAAGGTTATCTACACAGAAAAAATTATCGCATCCCGAGTACATTTTGACTGTTGACTAGTGTAATTAAAGTATTTTCTATGTTTAAATTTGGTTTTAGGTGGAATTAAAATACTTTCAAAATCATCATAAAACGCCTTAGTAAATTTCTTATAGGCGATAAACTTTCATTCCTTTCATCGTGTCCATTCACTTCCCATCTCATCATTTATCCCACGGCTTTTTCCCCCTATCCACGGCAATCCCAATGTTTGCCCTCCCACCCATTGTTTTAAATGTAATTATCATACCACCTTTGCGGAGACAATGACTAAGTGCAGATTGCCTGTGTAGGGCTTTATTTCCCATGTACAGGCACTGCGAAAAGGACAGTGTGTGTCTGTGTGAATTTATGCCCGTACGCCTCGCTCCTCCATCTCCTTCGTCCGTTGTCTGTGTATGCGAGTGCGTGTGTGTGTGTCTTAATGAAGTACGAATACTTTATAAGCTGGTTAAGCAAGAAGAAAACCATTATAAATCATCGTTTTAAATAATATGACAGTTCCGCCCGCGACACCGTCCTCTCAACGCCCAAAGAACATGATGACAGTTGCGTATGGAATGCAGGGGGCGGGGGCTGTCAGCGCTACTCGCATAAAGCGTAGGACCATGCAGAGTCATTCATACCGATACATTTAAGACACCAAAGGACAGCAGCAGCAAAGAAAGAGGCCTGAGCGAGAAAGGCCTCAGAGCCGAGCAGACTGATGCATTAAATAACACATGATGAAATGGAAAGTGTTCATGAGTTCATCTGGCATTAGAGCATTTACCAAAAGAGATATCATCTACGTTGGGCGCCATTTTGTGTTAACGTTTTGTGTTAACGTTTTGTTACAAAAAATAGATTTTTTTCTGTCCTATGAACCAAATGCACATATTCGGAAAGAGGGGAAAAAATAAAAATACACGTGTATCGGCGATTTTCATGTACACGTCAGATTTTTTTTTATTTTAAGTTTGAAGTATAAAGCTCGTTGTGACCTGTGTGAAAGCCTTTGGACCGATTTTTAACCCTTTTTCAGTGATCCAATCGAGCTGATTTTTGGCAGGCAAACTCGTGGAAATGTCTGTATCACATCAAATTTTTTAAAAAATAGATTTTTATCAATTCTCAGATTTTCCTATTTTTTTTTTTTTTTTAAAGGTTTCAGTCAAAATACCTGTTTTTCTTTCAACTTTAAAAATTTGGAGTCTCTTCAAGTTATGCTAAGAAAAGTGAAAAAATATTTTTATTTTCAAAAATAATAAAAATTGGGGAAAATCTGAGAATTGATAAAAATCTATTTTTTAAAAAATTTGACGTGATACAGACATTTCCAGGAGTCTGCCTGCCAAAAATCAACTCTTTCACACAGGCCACTACGAGCTTTATACTTCAAACTTAAAAAAAAAAAAAATCTGACGTGTACATGAAAACCGCCAATACACGTGTATTTTTATTTTTTCCCCTCTTTCCGAATATGTGCATTTGGTTCATATGACAGAAAAAAATCTATTTTTTATAACACGGTGTAATTCAATACCCGTCAATCGTTTCTTAAATAATATTTCATGACGCTTCAGTTGGTTCATTCGGAAAGTGCGATTTTGGAACACTTCATTCGGCCGGTATCTCAACAATGACACTTGTAATGCTGTTCTCCAAAGCAGTCGTTGTTCTAGACGAGTGGCTTCCCGTATACCCTCAACAAATACTCTAATGGGGTCAAATTCCAGGAACAACCAGGCCAATTGTCAGTTGAATTCCTCATTCAACCCAACTCTCAATTGATTCATGGTATCTCGTACAATGTGACATGTGTTACTGTCCTATTGAAATCACAAGTCATGTCTCATTATTCATTTTTGAAAAAAACTCAACGATCAGCGATTGATACTTTGCTCTCTTGGCCGTTGCGGTCATCATCGTCCTTGCAGAAGTATGGTCCAATGATGCCGCCGGTCGATAAATCACAACAAACAGTGCCTTGCCGCTTCTTCAACGGTCTATGACTTATTTTTGGTACAAAAATGAACCTCGGCCATAAAAGGGACAACACATTTTTCATACAGCACAAGTTTAGCTTAAAAAAACTCAATAAAAACCGAATCACACATGAAGTGGCCAAAACTTAACATCTTTGATCCACTTACGGGCCCCTTTAGCGAAGGCCTTAATATATCCCAAACAGAGTCACAGCATTACTACACAATCACACCATACACAAAAATCCCACGGTCGAGAGACACTGAGAGATATAGAGTGAGCCTGTAATGTAATAAAATCCCAAAAAAAAAACCTCAACAATTGCCTTCATTGTCCTTTTTTTTGCATATATTTTGCTCTCACATTTGCTGTTGCTTTTTCTGTATGCGATTTATTCTCTGATTCTTTTTATTGTTGTTATATTTACAAACAATTATTTTAATGTTTTGTAATTCCTTTGCACAGCAATTCAACAAAAGTAATATTCATACATTTTCATTCTGGACTACGGTGCCCGTTCGCCGAGTCCTGTGTGTCCCACAAAGGACACGCTCGTTCGTTTGCACGCACACACTGATGGCGTAGTAAATGTTATGCCATTACATGGTAAAACTAATTACATTTTATTTCATTTGTCCACCGACAATTGCGAAGTAACCGGGTCACATTCATAAACAAAACAAAACATTGTACACATTGTTCCCATAGACTTTGATGCTTGGGATTTGTTTTTTCCGGCTGTGGTTGTAACCTCCTGTTGCTTCAACATTCGGCTGTTGAACTGTCCGTTCTATTTGTTCTTTCGTCGGTCTATTGTTGTATTTCGTTTAGGCCTTGCAGCTTTCAGTTGTTCTTTTTCATATCCTGCTTCAGTTTGGCAAATGATCGCCACAGGAATTACCATTAAGGTGAGATTGTTTCATTTTTGGAAAATGATGTTGTTGTTCAGTGCTGGTTATCCATAAACATAACACAAATTTCGACAATTGTTTTACAATGACAAACCATAAATTTCATCAGAAACAAAAAACGGAGAGTGGAAAAATATCTTTGTTTAGCTAATACTTTTGGCATTAAATGGATATAATAAAATAAAGAACTTCTCCAAAATGCAATTTTGGGCATTATGGGATATAATGGCTCCATTTCTGGGGTAGCATGGAAGGGACAATGGTAGCGGGTTTTTTGTAAGGAGCAAAGTACAGGGATTTCATGTGTAGTCTATTGTTCTCGTTATTTGTAGGCGGAGACTTATTTGAGCCACCTGTTAAAGAGCAGAGGGTATTCAAAAAATCTTTCCGAAAAAATCAACCGAATTGAATGAAATTTAATACACACCTTAAGTGTGAAATAGGTGTCTAGTGGACAAATTGTTGCAGGCTGAACAAAAAAATGGTAACTTTAACAAATTTCAGCAAACAAGTTCGCATCAAACGTATATATGTTTTTCCATACCACACACATTAACTTGTTTGAAGTTGATAAATATCAAACTTATATATGTATGCAGTTTTGTGACTCTTTTTATTTTTTTGTCAATTTCTGAATTTCTATATAACAATCCATCTCATTCTATCGGTATTGCTTTTATTTTCAAGAGCGTAAATGCAAGAAAAAAATACGGAAAACAGTTGCAAAAACACACATATTCGCACCCAAATGTTGTACTTTGTTGAATTTAATAAGTTCGTTGTCGGTTTTTCCCAAACACGCTATTGCTTATACACAAATACGTAATATTAATAGCAAATGACTTATATTTATATCCAAATAAGCTTTGTGTAGATGGAAATAAGCTTTACTTGCTACAAACACCAAACACGCCTTTTACTTGTGTGTAAACAAAAAAAAGACATATTTTTTAGCGTGTAGACAAAGCATTAAATTTCTAAGGGACATCCAAAGGGTGTTGGCCAAATTACAAAAATATATTTCTTTTTAATATGAAATTTTAAAAACTTTTTTACAAAACTAATTGTCCTATTGGTCTTTTACCAACATAAAAGTGGATTCTAATACCTCCATTACTGTTCTCACGTAAGCGGTTGTCAAAGCTCATGTCCTGCAGTTCCTCTTCGGACAGCATACATTACTTTCGTTTCGTGTTGGCCGTTTCCCCGTCCATCTCCTCTGTCCATTTTTTTTAAAAAAAAAAATGTATTTATAGGGAAAAAGCCAGCGCACACACTCCCGCCCAAATGTAATTCACGAACTGCATGCAAGTGCTAATAACAGCAGTTTACAAACATTTAAATTTCATTTCAATACGCATTTGCTGTTGGTTGCAGTTCACCGGGCTCACATGTTCAAATCTATATATTTGTGGATGTATATATGTGTGTGTGTATATGGTAATTGTCGTAATTATGTACACATACAATTCTGTTATAAAAACATAATGTACAACTTTGTTGTGTTCGTTTTTGATGTTGTTGCCGTTGCGTTTTTTTTCTTCTTTGTTTTCGTTGGTTTTTTTTTTTTGCAAAACTAATTATATTTACTGCCCATCATTTATGGCCAATTAAAAGTTTATGCCACTCGGAGCTGAGCAAATACACGCACACACTCACACTGATTTGCCTGCCACTCGTGTTGGGTGTTTGTGTTGGCTTTGGCTAACTTGGCTAAGTTGCACAAATAATACTACACTTGCCGCACAACAGCCAGAGTGCCACCGGCCTGCAACTTGGCCGCGGCGCTGACTCTTGCCACAGTTGTGTTGCGGTCGCAGTAACAGCAACAATAAACGGGACTGCTGCAGCAAACGATTAAAACATGATATTTACCTAGAATAAATACACACACACTCACATACTAGCTTATAGCAAACAAATCCATATGTTGGTAAACATATCTGTCTGTCTGCCTTCGAGCATGATTGTTCGCATGTATGTGCATATCTATGTGTGCGTGTGCAAGTAGTAATACGTATTTGTTTTTTAATTAATTTCATATTTACCACATTATTGTCAGGATCTGTTAAATTTCACAAACAACAACAAACGGCAAAAAAAAACCAAAAACAAAAACAAGACAGATACATTTGCATTTTTAATTAATTTTTTTTCACTCGATAATTTAATATGTATTTGTTTTTTAAAATAAAAAAAACAACAAGTGAAAAGTGTTACATGACTTTAATAAACGACTTAAATTTCAAGGTTTAATCAACTTTTTAAAAACAAAAAAGAAACGTCTTTCACAATTTCGCTTTAAAAGGCCTTAACTGAATCAACGTAAAGACTCACTAGGCAAGGGCGTCTGTAGTGGAACGTACTTTGCAAATGATGAGATTTCAATCTGAGTGAATATTTTGTTTTGTGGGCAAAACTATCGACACCCCCCTTTTTTGCAGTAACATCGAAATCTGACGGGCCAAATTGTTGACGGGTATGAAAACTCTGAAAACAAACAAAATATAACAATTGGGCAAAAAGGTCGACTGGCTGACAACAACAAACCATGATCATATTAGCTTGCATTCGAGTACCAACATACATTTAAACAAAAATTCTGAAACCAAACAAAATATGAGAGTTTGGTCACAATCTACAAGCTCCAGAATTGGACTATTTTTTTTTGGAAATAATTAGGGTGTTCACAAGGGTGTCCTAAGTGTTGTAAGTGTCGTACGTGCTAAAGCTGTACAACTGTTGTATATTTTTTGTTGATATTTTCCATATAAAAGAATTGTACGACAGTACAACGTTTGGATATAAGAAATGGTACATTTGTATAATTTTTGGTACTTTCTGCTGCCAAGCCGCTGATTTAGGTAGTCCCAGGTGAACACTTCTTCGATTCTTCATCAAACAAATCATATTCATTCTGAAATTTTTATGAATTTCATCCTCCTCATCTTCATCACCTGGAAAAATTTTTTTTTGTAACAAGCCAAAGAAAGAACCCTGCACTTACTTGACTCAACCATAAGTATGTCAAATGCAAAATTTTCCCATAAAGCGGTTAATATTTTATTTTTTTCGCTTTCGAAAGGCATTTCTATTCAACTAATTATTTTATTATTTATTATTTTTACATTTGACGTTTGAAAATGTACGTGTCTTAGATGTCAGTACATACACATACGACAGGTTGTTCACATACGTACTATTGTAGGTCTCGTACTTTGTTACAACTTACAACATTAGTACACCTTGTGAATTCCCTAGATGTTAATTTACTTAACCCTCCGATTAATTTTTACAAATTCGAAAATATTTTTACATAATCGAAAAAAATTTTACAAATCGAAAATATTTTCACAAATTCGAAAATATTTTTACAAATTCGAAAATATTTTCCCAAATTCGAAAATATTTTCCCAAATTCTAAAATATTTTTACAAAATCGAAAATATTTTCACTAAATTCGAAAATATTTTTAAAAAATAGAAAATATTTTTACAAATTCTAAAATATTTTTAAAAAATAGAAAATATTTTTACAAATTCGAAAATATTTTCCCAAATTCTAAAATATTTTTACAAAATCGAAAATATTTTCCCAAATTCGAAAATATTTTTCAAAACTGGAAAATATTTTTACCAAATAGAAAATATTTTCCTAAATTCGAAAATATTTTTACCAAATAGAAAATATTTTTACAAATTCGAAAATTTTTTTACAAAATAGAAAATATTGTTACCAAATGGAAAATATTTTTACAAAATCGAAAATATTTTCACAAATTCGAAAATATTTTTACCAAATCGAAAATATTTTTACAAATTCGAAAAGATTTTTACAAAATCGAAAATATTTTTACAAAATTGAAAATATTTTTACAAAATCGAAAATATTTTCACAAGTTCGAAAATATTTTTCAAAACTGGAAAATAAATTTTTACAAAATAGAAAGTATTTTAACAAAATGGAAAGAAAATTTTACAAATTCGAAAATATTTTTACAAAATGGAAAATATTTTTCAAAACTGGAAAATATTTTTACCAAATAGAAAATATTTCCCAAATTCGAAAATATTTTTACAAAATCGAAAATATTGTCACAAATACGAAAATATTTTTACAAATTCGAAAATATTTTCACAAATTCGAAAATATTTTTTAAACTGGAAACTATTTTTACAAAATAGAAAGTATTTTAACAAAATAGAAACATAATTTTACAAAATAGAAAATATGTTTACCAAATGGAAAATATTTTTACAAAATGGAAAAAAAATTATAAAATATGTTCTAATTATGGAATATTTGGATTATTACATTAATAATAAAAATCTGTCACAGCTGTTTTATGGTTAACTAAATTTCGCACTTCTTTCAGAATTAAACACGACAATACCTCAGATAGTTTCATGTTTATTTTAATCGAAGAGTCAGTACAGACGTAAACTAGAAAATATCTTAGCTAGTTACATTAAATGTTTCTTTGCCCTCCTTCTGGCCAGTCAAAAATTTCCAATTAATTTCCCCCACTCTTCACTAAGTGTGGGCTGATTTTGCTGCACATTTGGGGAAAAAAATAACTTTAAAATTTCTATTCCACACAAATCGAACTATGTATTGAAATATGGAGTTATTGTGACATTCTTGTTTTACATAAAATCCGTAATGAACACAAGTAATGGACATACCAGCATATCTCGTCTCATCTCATTTTTTTTTTGTATCACCAGCAAAACTTTCATTATAGAGACTTTCATTCTGCTTTGTTGTTTTTTTTTTTGTTTGGTTTCGTTTTCTTATTGGTCATTCAGTTCAATTCTGACTTAACCCTTTTCCAGATGTCCAACATTTAGAGCAAAAAGAGAAACAACAACAAAATTAAGCTTTCCCCTAGCGTCATGTCTAACACGACGATGACAGACAAATGAGAACTTGCCATACACACACACACACGCAGCACAACACAGCATATGTATACGGCAATGATCTCCACAAGTCATTGATTGGTATCAATGACTGACTGACAACGATGACAATGACAATGAATGGAATGAAACACAGAACAGAACAACCAAAATAAACTGATGTCAATTATTTTAAGTAAACACACAGACACACCGACCGACCCAGAGACATCGAAAACATCACACGTGACAAAATAGTATTTTGTCAATCTAAAGACCTGACAAAATCCGACACACCATCACGCAAACCGACATCACCGCCATCCGAGCAGCCCAACAACACCCACAAAAGCAATAATGCCAATAGTTGACAAATTTTCGCAAAACAAAGTTATTTTTAGAAAGGAATGTCCCCCATACCCATACAATGGCAACAAGGACAGAAAACACAAAGTTTTAAATCCTTTACACTTCATGGGGATTTTTTTGTGCAGAGTCGGTGTGACGAGTACAGGGTTGTCATACCAAGCAAGGTCTTCGATGAGAGGCCCTCTTAGGAAGCTACTGGAGAGGATTGCTGTATTCTATACGAATGAACATACTGTTAGATTGGAAAGCCAGCGCCTCTATCTCACTCTCTCTCTATCTCTCTCTTATCTCATTAGCCAGCGTTTCTGCTAATCTCTCATTATCAAAAAATATGCGTGTAAGGCAATATAGGCGAGCAATTTCAAATTACTTTTACACAGAAATGATTTTGAAGGAAAGTAGTACTTTCCCATAAGCATCCGAGAAGTAGAAAAATAAGTACACATTTGCAAACACATGCAGAGTGTGTGTGCGAGAGAGACGAAGAGATTTATAGTTGGAAATTTATAGAAATGGTTTTTAGTGGAAGGCCTTCTAAACTGACATTTTGGGACGGCTTTTCAGAAGGTCTTTATCCGAAGGCTTTCCAGCAGGCCCTTTAAAAGAATGCTTTCGAGAAAGTCTTGTATGAGAAGGCCTTCTAGAAGGTATTTAACCGAATGCGTTCCTTTATAAGAATTCTTTCTAGAAAGTCTTGTATGAGAAGGCCTTCTAGAAGGTCTTTATGAGAAGTGTTTAAGAAGGTCATGATGTGGCCTCTATGACAAAGTTTTCGAAAGTATGCGTGCATGCGCTCGCCTACTAGAACGTAGTTTATACGAAGGCCTTCCAGAAGGTTCTTCTAGGTTAAGTTTGTAGGTTAATTTGTATGGGAGCAATATGTGGCCTACTAGAATCTTAATATATATTTACCCTCGACACTGATTCACTGACTCTGTCACGCAGTACGTAGGAATTTAAATAGGCATTCTATAATTTTCTATAAATAATAATAATAAAAAAAATAATATTTTTTTTTTGTACAGAATTGTGTTTTCCCCAAATTTTTTTTTTACAAAATTTTTTTTTCAACAAAAATTTTTTTTTTACAAAAATTTTTTTTACCAAATTTTTTTTTTTAAAAATTTTTTTTTTTTAAAATTTTTTTTTCAACAAAAATTTTTTTCCCCCAATTTTTTATTTCAACAATTTTTTTTTTTAAAATTTTTTTTTCCATATTTCAACGGTCGCCATAGCCGCATTACAAGTTACTAGTGTCCTTCATAAGAAGACGTTTCAGAATGCCTTACCGATCATCCCTTATGAGAGGGCCTTGTAAATTTGTCCTCCATGTTGCGTTAGTATGTGTGCGTATGTGGCTCACTACCAAAATATGTGTTATAAGTTGCAAAGACAATTGGAGCTATATCTGCCACATATGGCAGTGCGAACTATAGAACGTCATTTTTGAGAGGACATTTCACAATGTGCTTTATGGGAAGGCCTTCCCGAACTACCCGAATGAGAAGGCCTTGTAAATTTGTCCTCTATAGTGCGTTAGTTATAAGTTGCAAAGCCAATTGAGGCAATCTATCTTTTTCGCTCACTGCATCTCGGCTAGTGTGTGCGAGTATGCGATGTTAGACTTCTACAATGGATCTGTTGCTTTGGAATTTGACTGGCAACGCGTGCCTCAATTGTGTGCTGCCAATCAATTTGACATCATACCAAAATGTCACTCAGTCCGTTTGTCTGTCCGGCACCAGCATCCACAACACACCACACACCGAAACCCAATCCGCTTGCGGCGCTTATAATATTTATAGTTTTATTAGATTAAGTGGAGGAAAAAACAAAGAAGAGCTTAAAAGGCGATTGTCTTTGGCTTGTCCTCTTCAGCTGCTTGTACATCTGTTTCTTTTAAGACTTTTTTTTTTTTTTGGAGAACTGACGTAGATTTGTAATGTAGCGCTCAGCGGCCGATGATGACAATGTTACTTTTCAGAGAAAGTGGTGAAAATGTTGCCTATGTCTTGTTGTTTTCTGCAGCTTAGGAGACCACGCGACAAATTCAAATTTTTCTTAGAGAAAAACTGCTGATCTAATGGCAAATGGTCGGCACTCGGTCGCTGGGTTGTTCACATACAACTTAATTGGTTTTACATATTTTTTTCATCGCCAATGGAAAATGTCACACCGTGGTGCTGAAACAAAAGTGAATGTTATATTTCTTTTTTCGTTTGCGTTGTTACCACCTTTTATATTAAAAGAAAATTAATGTACTTTTTATTCATAGAAAAGATACATGGATGACGTAGGGAGACTAGCGATCGGATGCGGACATGACTACATTTCTTGCTTTTACAAACTTATTTGGTGTGTAGTCTAGTTTAAATGGGAATACTGTGTGCTCCGGTCGTGTGTGTGTGTGTGTGACATCCAGTTGTTTGCAACAATATTCCTCAGATTTTCATGAATTTAAGTTAGACTACTACAAAGATTATCCGACGTGATCCCTCAACGTCGGTATGGACACAATTTACAGTTCCACCTTTGATGGATTCAAACGAGCAATTCAACATCCATGTAAAATATCCTAGAACTCTCAACAAAGTTGATCAGGCTGTGATAGATGGAAGCTTTAACGAACGTGCCTGATATGTGGACAAATATACGGAAGTTAGGGTACCCTCGAAAGTTTAGGATATCCCGTGTGTTCCCCATCTCTCTCTCTCTAGTACAATTGAAGGACTCTGCCGATAATCCTCCAAAACAAAGTAATAACACAAAACAAAACGAAATCCATTTCGAGATTATTTTATGTTATTGATCAAATTGTACAGCCAGTGGGGCATAGATTGGTCGTCGTCTGAACAAAGATCATATATTTTCCTGAGTTGTGGAATTCAATGAAAACCAATTAATTGAAACAAAAATATCTTAATATATATTTACCCTCGACACTGATTCACTGACTCTGTCACGCAGTACGTAGGAATTTAAATAGGCATTCTATAATTTTCTATAAATAATAATAATAAAAAAAAATTTTTTTTTTTTGTACAAAAATTGTGTTTTCCCCAAATTTTTTTTTACCAAAATTTTTTTTTTCCAAAATTTTTTTTTACATTTTTTTTTTTTTTTACAAAATTTTTTTTTCCAACTTTTTTTTTTTCAACAAAATTTTTTTTTTCCAACAAAAAATTTTTTTTTCCACAAAAATTTTTTTTTTTCCACTAAATTTTTTTTCTCCATATTTCAACCGGCCCACAGTGTTGCGAAAGCGGAATTTTTTGGAAATCATATTGCCTAAACTGTATTTTTAATTGTATCGATGAGAAACTTCTACAGATTGGTCAGAATGAAATCCCAAACAGAATGAGTGAAAAAAAAATTTACACCGAAAAAAATTGTTGGGTCAAATTTTCAACAAAAGTCAAAAAAAAAAAAATTGTTCGAAAAATTTACAAAAAAAATTTATTTTAATTCTTCTTTTTTTTCTGATAAATACCCTATGATTAGCTTTTTAAATAAATTATAGGGTGGTCCGAACAAGAATTATAAACGTCAAATTTTCACGATTTTTCGATATTTGTTGAAAAACTCTGAAATTTTATAAAAAACCAAAATCTATTTCATTTCTTATTTGAAAGGTGGCAATCAAAGCTTTAATTTGATACCGGTTTGAAGTCAATAGCTTCAGTTTTAAGAGAGTTATTTTTGTCACCGAAAACCAATATGATTAAATTATTCAATAAGTGATTCCGAGAATTTCCGTTCTATTTCTATGGAATAAATACTGAGAGTGATATACTAAAATCGCTATAACTCCCAGGAGGGCAGGTATGGGCAGCTGATTTTTTCACAGTTCGTTGAAAACAAATTATGTAACATTTCTGTAGTGGTTTGGAACTGGGACTCTCTGGGACTTTTTAGATATTACTTACCTAACCCAAATTTAAAGGAAAAATGGACCTTTAGTCGGGTTTTCGTTCTAAAAAAGGTGCATATGAAAATGTCTCAAACAACATTCCTTTTTTTTACAGAAGATACTTGTCCGAAGGAAGATTTTTTTTCCGAATCAAAATATCTGTCACCAAAATCAAATGAGATCATTTTGAATACAGCCCTGAAATCCCCTCTTTTCGTGAAAATTTTGTATATTTGAATTCTAAAATCAATTAAAAATCAACGGGCCAACATAAAAATAAGCTTTATGTGTTTTTTGTTTACTTGGAATGTCTGTGACAAAATTGCATCATTAAAAACACTGAAAAAAATAATCGGAAAAAAGTTACTTTTCCACTAGCCGCAACACAGTGCGGCCCCATAGGCGCATTACAACTTACTAGTATAAAATAGTAGCATACGCGTTTATGTTGACGCTACGACGCTAATATTTGCAAATAAGATTGAATATGAAATTGGTTGAAAAGTTCTAGCGTGTGAGGAGAACGACGAATTTTTTTTTTTGTTAAACTCAATTGTACAACCAGTTGTAGCGTGTGACTGTCGCATTAGGGTGTTATTTCATTTCTGTTTTTAAGGGTTATTTTATATTTTTTGTGGCTTGATTCATCTCTTGTTGGGGGATTATTTCATGCCGTGTGGGCATTTTTTCTTTTGAGCTTTATTTAATTTTTTTTGGGTTTTGTTTCATTGGAGATTATTTTACTTTTCGTTTGGGTGCTTTACTGAGAATTTTTCAAATCCCACTTAAACTCCGAATCAAAAAATCCTTTTCAACCTTGTCGCAGCTAACTGGAGGTCCAGCAGTTAAAAGGACAGGGCGTGTTGTTCAGGTCCACAAAGTGTGTGGGGAGTGGAATGACATGTCTACGTGTCCAAGTTAGTTTTTATCTCTGTTGACTACTCCCACAGTTTGCCATAGACAATCTCCCCTACAATCAGTGTGAAGGAAGATTTGTTGGAATAGTTTAGTTATAGTTGTTCCTTTTCTTAGTTTGTTCACAGATCCCACTATTACCGGCGTAAGCTACCCCCAAAAAAAAAAACAAAAATCTTAATAACCTGTGAAACGTTTGCAATTCTTGCAGTTACTTTTACGTCGCACCGAAAATTTACGAGGAAAGGTATGGTTATTGTTAAACATTATTCACTTTAGTTGTTCGAGTTGTTGCCGTTGCCTGTTTCCCGTCGTACTTAAAAGTATGAACTGGTATTTGAGTCGGGGACGAGTAGGTTTGTACAAGTACTCGGTGTTCCAGTGTTACCATTCGGCAATGCTCTTGGCACAATGCATTTTTCATTTCTTTGTGTAAATGTGTAGGTGTGGTAGTATTTATCTGTATGTGTCTGTGTGTAGTAGTCCATATGAAGTAACAACATTCTATGAGTTACTGGCGTTAAGCTTTAGTTTAGGTTCAAAACTCTAAAGTCTTTTTATGTGCTCCGGCATTTGTCTAAATGCAGGATGGCGAATAGAGGGGAAAAGGGAATCGGGAGCAAGAGGATAAAAATAAATTTTAAGCTTATAATGGTCTTAATCATCTTTTGTGGTGTTAAGCTGTAAGGTTATGCTGCCACATGGAGCGGCGATGCCAACGACGACGATGGCGACTTCAACAATAAAGCAGCCGCGCCCTGGCAACAGCGATGATGATGAGGACGATGCTGCTACAGATAGCACCTAACGATGGTGATGGATGAACAACGAGAAGGTGTTCTCCTAATCCAGCTCTGCGATTCTCTTCTCCTTCCTTTCCTATGCGTCTACGGACGACAGACCGAGGCAAAGGAGTAGGAGTGAGTAGGAGGTGGTCGCCATTACCAAACAGGATTTAACAAGCATTTCGAATGCATATCATCATCAGGGTTTGCAGTGTGTAAGTTCACTAAATTGCAGCCAGACATCACAAGGCATCGCCAAACAAAAGCCTTTCAATGAATAGGCTAATGCGGAGACTTTCATTGTCTGACGACGATGTACACCGACAAAAACTCGTCACTAGAGTGGCTATTGAAATTACTTCAATCTGAGCGATGTTAAGGGTGTTTTGAGGAAATGAAAAACTACTTGTAAGTTTTAATTGAGGAATTATAAAAGTTTACGTATAAAAAAAACAAAATATTTTAAATTAAAATTGGAAATTATTGCACCTGTGAGTAAAGGAGAAAAGTTTTGCCGAAAGCCGATTCAATTTTTTTTGGAAGTAAAGAAAAGTTTTATTTTTTTTTTGGTTTAAATTTAAATTTAATTTAGTGAACGCCAACAAATAAATTATTCCGTACGTATTTCCATCAAGGAACAGGGGGATTACTTTTTTCAAAGCAAAGACTCAGTGGCAGATAACTCTTGATTAAAGCCGCCTTCAAATGACACAGTGGGATGACTTTCGTCAAAACAGAAAGCTGTGTCCCATATTATTTTCAACTGCTCCAAAGACGCCCAAAATTATGTATTTTGGCTCTCCCGAAAAAATTTGATTTTATGACTTACACGGTTGCTGGTGAAAACCACAGAATTATAGTTTACTCTCTTACTTGTAAAGTCGCACTACTGAAAATGTCAAATTGCTTTATAACATCTCACCTTCATGAACTAAGGGCACAAATTATTCCACAAAAGCGTTTTAAGGTCTTACCTGAAAAGATTTAAAGAAACACAAAGTTAATAAAAATTATTGAAATTGTTGAAATTAAGAACTCGACTAATTCCACTTTAAACAAAATGTTGCCAATGCATGTGTTTGCTTTGTTTGGTTTACTGCTACATTTTTTTTGGGGATATGCGCTACTAAACAGTAGTTCTCATTCACTTGCGAGAACTATGCGACAGCTTACGAAACGGATCCGCAGACCTTGCCTGCAATCAAAGCAAACACAATGCTTGAAACCTTTAATAACATTTCTATTTTTGCAAAGAAATGTAAATAATAAATGGTCTCGAACTCGACTAACTAAGAAACAAAACTGTACAAATTTCGATAGTTAGATAAAAACAGGCGAATGGTAAACCAACTAAAATATTTCATTTAATTTATTGGGTCTATGTTCGACTAACAATTGTTAAACTCTCTTAAAAACTGTGGTAACCCTATAGGTTTAATTATTAGCTTAGATTGAATTATGGTAAACTCTCTTAAAAACTGTGGTAACCCAATAGGTTTAATTATTAGCATAGATTGAATTATGGTTTTAGCGATACATTTTATTTCAAAGAAAACGGACAATTCGTTTTCAAGACAACATTTATTTCTCCAAAAAATTTAATTTTTTAAAAAAAAAATTTAATTCCTTAAAAAAAAATTAAATTTTTTTTTTTTCTTTAAAAAAAATTTAATTCTTTAAAAAAAAATTTAATTCTTTAAAAAAAAATTTAATTTTTTAAAAAAAAAAAATTAATTTTTTAAAAAAAAAATTTAATATAAAAAAAAAATTGAATTTTAAAAAATTTTTCATCTGAAGTCAGTCTTTCTCTTTTTTAAGTTTAACAAGTCTTTGCAAAGAGAATATGTTTCTATCGTAGAGAAATGTCAAGTTTCCACGTCTAGGCAAAATCGAATATTAAATTAATAACAGTTATGGTGATCGTCCTGGCCGATCCTCCAGCCATTTTCGTTCTAAATATTTACATGGCCTTTCAAGTTTTTCCCGCTTTTTTTCTTAGAGTGTAAATTGTCTATCCAGACAAAAGGTTTTGGATGTTTGCATGTCTCTACATTTTTACCAACCGGCACGAAAATAAAAAAAAAGAATTGGTATAAACGCATATGAGTGTTAAAACGTTTGCAAGTTTGTTGTTTGTTTATCCTCCCCTCGACCTGCTGTTGTTTTACTCATTCGCCGTCGTTCTTTCTCCATATCTGTCTTCTTGTGCTCATATCAAGAACGACTATAATGGTAGCAACAACAACAGCAGCAGCATCATCATCGTCGCCAGTGTTGGTGCGCTCTGATTGCTTACAGTGCAATCTACGAATGTATGTTTACTACTACACCGCTACACCGCGAATCATTTGAATATGAAAGGAATTGAATATGTAACAAATTGTGAACAACATAAATGAGAGTGTCAATGATAAAAATACAGTCACATCGAAATTGTGGCTTCAGACAATGTCTACCAGCGCCATCTCCTGACATTCCAAGTTATCATGTAATTGACAACGCTGGCAGCACGATCATAATAACATTATTATCATTACATTAACTTAAAACAAGCAAATGCATCCATGAAATAATGTCATTACATCAATGAAATATTGACATGATATTAAGAACTCCTTAAACATATTCAATTGCCTGGCGGTGCCTGCCATGTATGCCTGTAATCACAAAGCGTTTTTATTCATTGGTATCATTACAAAAGAAAATGAAAGAAAAGAATAATAATAATAGCTGGCAGCAGCACCACCACCACCATCACCACCACCAGTCGTAGTAGACTGTTTTTAAACAAAATCATATTGTTTTCTTCTCATTGTGTATTCATACTGAAATTATGCTGCCGCTGCTACTGTCAGTACGCTGTGTTGTAACGAGAGTTCATGACTCCTTTTTAAAGAGCAAAATGGGATACAATCTGTACAATGTTAATTTAACATGTCGTACGATTACAGGCAGATATATTCATTTGTATCTACAAACATACGAGGCTATGAGTGAGAAGTCTGAAGCAAAATTAAATTATGTTTCTATTTATAATTTCTGGACCCGTATCTATGGGAAATTATTAACCACTCAACGTCAATAGCAGTCGAAGATAATGTGGGATATCGGACAGTAAAGAGCCAGTATATCGAGGCAAAGATGTAAGCACCATTTTTATTCGAAACTAGCTTTTTTATGAAATACAATAGACAATTGTCCAACACTCTTAATCCCAAAATTAATATCGTTGCTCTGGATATATCCATAGCGTTCGATATTGTCTGGCACGGAACACTCATATCAAAACTTACAGCATTTGGAGTCGGTAATATCTTCTCTCGATTCATTGAGAGTTTTCTCTGAGATCGCTCTATACGAGTTATTATAGACGGTGCAAGAAATACTTCACTCCATTTGATCTCCATTTGATACTTGAAATAGCGTCCACAAGTAGTTGTAGGCCTTTGGTGAAGCATTCCGGACGAAGGTCCAAAACAGGGAAGCTGTTTCGATTTCATTACAAATTATGATGGCCCGACAAAGGGAAGCTGTTGGCCAACACATTTTGTTTGCATTACAAATGGTGACGGCTACTCTGAGTCACAGTGACCCTATGTTCCGTATAGGAATTCAGAAGGACTTAATGTAGGAGCCAAATAACTTTTTTTTTTTTTTGAAAGTAAAATCCTTCCGGTTAATAATGGAAAATAATTTCATTCAAATGGCTGACTCGGCTGGCCATGCAGTCGTCTAACGACATGAGCTCTGCGGCTGATAATGCGATCTTCAAAAACAGGGCGCAAAACATCGAGTGTAGCTTCGGCTGTGTGGCACGTAGCGCCGTCCTGTTGAAACCAAATGTTGCCAATATCCTCCTCTTCAATTTTTGTAAACAAAAATTCGTTCAACATGGCCCGATAACGAAAACGAAATAAGCACTAGTTGAAAAAAAAAACGTTAGATGGCGGACCCTTTATTTCCTAGTACGATATAGTAATTAGCAATAATATATTTCCTCGTACACATATTGTTGGCTGCTCTTTAAATATGTCTATCGATACTTGTTATTACTCTTCATTGTTAGAAGTGGATGTTTAATTTGCATTTTTTTTTTTTTATAATTGTTTTAGATTTAAACGATGATTGGCATCTTTTATTCGCTTTCCAATGTCATTCCATCACAATCCCTGTACTGTCCTCAACATAATCATCATCATCATTCTCGTCCGGCCATAACAATCACACTATCCGTCATCCGCAGACATGACAGTAATACTACTTGACGTTTGCACGTAAGCGGCCAAAACAAAAATCGAGGTGCCGAAAAAAGAAGGATTATAGAAGGTAATTCACACTGAAACCATAATAATACTCCCATCACTGACTCCATGTCTATTCTGTGTTGTGCGCAACCCAACAAACAAAAGTGTTTGGTTGTGCTTTGTATGTTTTACAAGGCACTTGAATTACTTCATTAGTCGAAAAAAGGAAGGGAGTTCCCTTAAAATTAATAGGTCGATTTATAGTGTCATTATTAAAGAAAACCCTTAGGGAGAGTTCAAATAATCCAAATGTATTAAACAAGTATCCGATGTCTTGGTTGTGGTCGGCATCGGTGTGATAGATAGTTGTGGGAGTAGGTCAAATGACTTTCAAAGGATTATTCAACCAATCCCGTTTGAGTTGGTCCAACACAGGAATTATTCAACTCCTTCTGTCGGATGTCTCAGCAGTGGGTGAGAAGGACTCAGTTATAAAAGCCCGCTGAAGTCGTCGGCTCTCACTATAAATTTTTTTGAACTCACTACACATTTTTTCTTACAACTCGCCGGTTGTTAAACGCGTTGAGCTTCATATTGGATGCTGAAGTAGGTGTTGTTGAATGCTCACACAACGCGGTTTGCCCTACAACTTATTCGTTTGTACTTTTTTCTTATTCTCTTTATATGTAAAACGTTTGTTCATAGTTTCCTAGCATTCTTTACATTGGGGGCTGAAGTAGAATTTTAGTCTACGAGGCGCATTACACGATTTACCCCACATCTTGTTTCTTGTGAACCTACAGCTGACCAAAAATGGACTATATATTCGAAATGTCCAAAAAAATCATTCAAGTATTTAGGCTTTTTAGAGCGGTGAAAGAAATACTTCACCCCGTCTGATGTCGTAAATATTTACACCACCTACTTTCGGTCTAGAGTGGAATATAACTGCCATTTATGGACAGGGGCTCCGAAGTCATCCTTGTACAGAGGAGAGTATTGGTGATGATGGGGGATAGGTGGGTATCCAACTGTATTGTCTCCCTATAGCATCGCCGGAACGTGCGTTGTATATCGTTGTGCTATAGATATTTTAACAGTGCCTGGTCCTCAGAAAACGGTCATCGGATCCCCGGGGTTAAAACAGTTAGCCGCTATACGCGTTTATCCGGGGACTATCAACCGTTCGTTGTCAAGTGGTCCGCTGATCGGAGGCCACACTATCGAGAAAGTTCGTGCTTCAGCCCTACATTTCGTATGTGGTGTCTCCATTCTCAAATTCAAAACATATGTCAACAAACAATATTCCTAACTAGTAAGTTGTAATGCGCCTATGGCGCCCGTTGAAATATAGAAAAAAAAAATTTCTTGAAAAAAAAAAAATGTTGTTCAAAAAAAAATTTTTGTTGAAAAAAAAATTTTGTTGAAAAAAAAAAATTTTGTTGAAAAACAAATTTTTTCTTGAAAAAAAAAATTTTTGTGGAAAAAACAAATTTTGTTGAAAAAAAAACTTTTTTGGAAAAAAAATTTTTGTTGAAAAAAAAAAATTTTGTTAAAAAAAAAATTTGGGGAAAACACAATTTCTGTACAAAAAAAAATATAATTTTTTTTATTATTATTATTTATAGAATTATAGAATGCCTATTTAAATTCCTACGTACTGCGTGACAGAGTCAGTGAATCAGTGTCGAGGGTAAATATATATTAAGATTTCCTCGTTCCGATAACCTAAGTCACTATCGCTATCCCAGTGCATTGCATTTGTAGGGGGCATCCCCTGATTGTTAATCTTTTTAAAGAAAAAGAAAAAAAAAAACGTCCATGATATCTTTGAAAATGTTTACTGGGTATTCCGATGATGTTTAATGTCTGTTAAGGATTTTTATTCCATATTATCCTGCCGTGTAAGCGGGCTTGCGTTTATGCTTTGGTTTCAAACTTGTCTGAGTGTGTGTGTGTGTGTTTAGCCATTTTTCATTTTATCCCGTTTGTATTCGGGTTTTTGCAAGGACACCAAGCGAAGGGAATGAACAACAGCGAACACAGATAGTTGGTAGTTAATTTATCCTTTCGTACATTATAATGGCAACGTGCCACGCTCTCACATATAAGTATGGGAGTGTGTGTGTGTGTGTTCGGGTATAATAATGATGCATTTATTATGTTGGGGAACAGAACTGATGTTGTCCATAACGAAAGTACGTGGTGTTGTATGTGAATACTCTCATTGGGGTACATATACGTAAGTGTGTGTGTGTGTAGTGCCAGTTTGTCATGACATGTCGCATTTAAAAGCAACAACTGCTCCACCACCACCACCACCACTACTACAACCAACAACTTCACACTGATTTAAATACTGACATGTGCGATGACAGAGTCATTCATTTGCCGCACACCATGGCAAGTGTCTTTACTCCACCACAAAAGCATAATTTCCCAGGACATCATCAGCATCAAGCTGTGATTCTCTGAGTAGTGTAGAGTACCTAGTGCTTTGCACATGGCTTGTGGATTTCGATGTTAATGGTGACATATAATGTGGGCGCTGCGGCTGCCGAGTAGACATGACCTATTATCCCATGGCGAAGTTGTCTAAGGTCAATTCACTCTTAACATTGTTTTGCTAGTTTTTTTTTTTTTTTTTTGTAGATAACGAGTAGATTGTTTTACACTTAAGACTTGAATCAATAACTTCGCCCCCGCCGAGCCTTTGCATCTGGCATCGAGTTGGAAGTTTTTGTTGAAAAGAGTATCTTCAACATCGGAAAATGTAGTGAACTGAACACTGAACTGATGAGCGAACAGAGCAGAACAAACGATTCAATTCGTTCATACTTTTTAGGAAACGAGTATAAGTGAATTTGAAAAGTTTGTTTTGAAAATGTTTTTCATTTTGTTTGTTTCAAATGTTAATGCATCATGAGCATGAAAGAAAACTGAGACGTTGCTCATGATGCTGATGATGATGATGATGCGATGAGCATGCTGGTGCACGGCGTGTGCAGCCTCGTATAGTGTCTGCAGTATTTAGTATCTGTTATTGTGCAACTTATTGAAAATGTTAAAGGTAAAAGACTTTGTTCGGCAAAAGGTTAAATTATAAGTTTCATTCCTCTTCACTTCAGTTCTATTCTCTGGATTCACATTTGTGTTCATATTCATGCAATTCATTTCATTTCATTTGGCTGAAGACGACAGGAGGGGGAGCTTTGTCGACAGAATTGAATTCAATTGAATTCCAGTTAGAAGAAAAGGCTCTATTGCTATTGTTTTTGTTGAGTTGGTTTTTCGAAGTAACTTTTTGAGTTTATTACACAAGTTTTGCTCAAGTGGATTATCTTCAAAATCGCACACATCCACCATACCTCTCTTACACACACACACACACACATAAACGTTTTAAGTGTCGAAAATGAGGTCAAATGTAGACAGTGCTAAACCGTTGTTAGGAGCCAAACGAAGTTCATCAGAGTTCTGTTGAGGAGGTCAACATTGCATGGACTTGGAGAGAGGGAGTGAGAGAGAGATTAAAAAAGGCTCTGCTTTAGTAAAACTTTAGTAAGCTTAAATGAAAATTATTGGAACAACTGAAACAAATGAATGCGTTTAAATGAAACACCGCTTAAATGGAAATTTCGGATAACTGAAACTGAAATGTTTTTTTTTTTTTTGTCATTCGCTCAATAACTGAAAAGATGTCGAATAATTGCCACGGAATTGCGGTAGTGAAACTCCACAGAAATGATGAGATCTCAAAATTTAAAGGGGTTTACGCTCATTTAAAATAATTGAGTCAGTTTAAATGAAATTTCACAAATTCACTCTCCCAATTTCAACGGGTTAACGCTCATTTATAATAATTGAAACAGTTTATGAAATTTCTCTTAACAGAAAAATATATTTTTTTGTCATTTGAATGATCGGATAATTGGAATGAATGATCGTTAGTGAAAGTTACGCTAACTGAAAATAATTGAGACAGTTTAATTGAAATTTCGCTCGACTGAAAAATCATTTCTGTCATTTGAAAAAACGCACTTCGTTGAATTGAACGCTTTGATTAACTAAAAAATTATCGGATAATTGGAACTGGGTTGCTATAGTGAAACTTCACTTAAATAAAAGGATCTCATAACTTAAACGGGTTTACGCTTAATTAAAATAATTTAGTCCGTTTAATTGAAATTTCGCTTAACTGAAAAATTCTTTTTTTGAGCATTTGAAACAATTCACTTCGTTTAATTGACATTTCGTTTAAATGAAAAATGGTCGGATAATTCGAACTGGATTGCGGTTGTGAAACTCCACTTAAATGAAAATATCTCCCAATGTCAACGGGTTTACGCTCATTTAAAATAATTGAATCCGTCTAATTGAAATTTCGCTTAACTAAAAAATATTTTTTTTTGCCATTTGAGAAAATTTACTCAGTTTAATTGAAATTTCGCTAAACTGAAATATATTGGATAATTGAAACGAAGATCCTTTTAAAGCCCATTTATGTCACTAATTTGTAGTGCAAATTATCTGATAACTGAAACCGAAAAGCGTGTTGTGGTCATTTGAAACAATAACTAATTACTCCATTCAAGTGAAACTCCGCTAAACGGTAAAATATCGGATAAGAGAAACTAAATTGATTTTATACTGAAAATTATCGGATAACTGAAACTCAATTGCATCTTCTCCACTCACATGAACATTTCGGATAAATGAAACTGGGTTACTTGTTATGCTCATTAAAACAAATCACTACGCTTTTGTGAAAAATCCGTCTAACTGGAAAATAGCGCATAAATGAAACTGAATTGTTTCATTCACTAAAGCTTAAATGTCAATTATCGGATAATTGAATAATCGAAGATTCGTTTTCCATTTAAAATATCTATAATTAACGGTAAATACGCCAGGCCAAAAACCTCACATTATTTGCTTACAATTAATTTTTCAATTATTTTTTGCCTAAGTTTGGGCCTTAGAACAGCTCAAAGTGGATAACGAGTTTACTGGAAAAATCACATTTTCTGTCACATTTTACTGGAAAAATCACATTTTTTTCTAATTTCGGCGGCTAACAAGTCAAACTGTCGTATCTGGGGAACGGAAATCCAGCACGTGATAATTGAGGACCAAATGCAGCGTCAGAGAGTAACAATTTGGTTCTACTGGAAATGCCTTAACGGGCTGTGCTGAATGGAATTTGAAGACATGGGTCATTGGTTTCAGCACGATGGTGCGTCGCATAGTCCAAGCCACAATCGATTTTCTGTAAACCAAGTTCGGTAGTCGTGTTATCAGCAATCTCGTTTATGTCAATTGGCTGCTATTTGATTTTTTGTAAATGGTACCGTGTTCCATTAACGATTCAGGCTCTTAAGGCGAATAGCAAGCAAGGCAGTCGGGAGATAAGGTCAGAAACCGTACCCAAAGGAATGAAATCGCGTTCCAAAATTAAGAGAAATGTTTTCTCTTCCGCATAAACCAATAATATGCTCAAAAATTCAGTTTTGTGAATTAAATAAACATGTATTTGGATCACCCTTTATACATTTTAAATGCCTCATACACCAATGGTGCTAAGATTAATTACAATTTCCTTGCGTCCCACGTCTGGCCAGCCGTGCATATTAGGGTGGAGTGAAAACATGTTTTTTTTTAATTTGAAAACGTTAACCTCGGAAAGAGATGTAGTCTGGGGTCCTAATGAGGGGAAAAATAAAGAAAAAAATTTTAAAAATTTTTAGGGGTCGCGCCTCTCCCTCGAAATTTGGAAATTATCGCTATTTTGGCGTTGATTTTAGAAAAATCCTAAAAAGTTTTATGTCAATAAATGTTTGCAATAGCGTAAACAATGAAATAAGGGCATGAAAAAATTTAAAAAAAATGTCTCATTGTTCAAAAATTTCAAAAAGTAAAATAAGTCAAATCGTCCCTTCTTCAGAAAATTGACTGAACAATGAAATCGCCACCAAAGCTACAAATATTAGTCGATTATCCTCATATTTGCCTCAAATACTTTTGTTTGGGCACTGAACAAGCTCAAACTTTTAAATTTCGAATAAGTTAAGTCGTTAATTTTTAGGATTTTTCTAAAATCAACGCCAAAATAGCGATAATTTCCAAATTTCCCCTAAATTTTTTTAAATTTTTTTTCTTTATTTTCCCCCTCATTAGGGCCCCAGATTACATCTCTTTCCGAGGTTAACTTTTTTTTTTGAATTTCACTCCACCCTAGTGCATATATCCCAATTAAAAGAAGAATCACACAAATCATTTGTGTGAAGTGTATTTGAAATATTCAGAAATGTTACGCTTTAACCAACCAAACCAACCACTTTTAAAGAAAATTGTTGGGGCAGGTAAGAAAAGCAAATCATTGGGTGCAATGCCACAGGTGTTGGCGGTGATGGTGGCGGTAGTGGAAGATAGCACTGCCATTGGTGGCCATGGAACTTCTTCATAAATATGATTTCAAAAAGAAATCTCGATTTCTTTTATTGACCAACTCTCTACGCAGCCCTGGAAGGTTTGCGATTTTAATGATATTTTAAGCGAGCAACTATAGCACGCACTTCAACCGCCGACCAGGCCAAGCCTAACAAAAAAAAAAAAAGAAAACGGGGATAAATGATACCATCATGGCTTCGTTTGCGTTTCTATGGCTTTCATGGATTTATTTTGCTGGAAATTTGTTGTGCTTTCAAGTGGAGTGTTTTTTTTTTCCTTCCTTTATCTGCGGTTCTGTGTGTGTGTGTGTGAGTTAGGTTATGATTTCCCAAATTCGTGCTGGGATTCTTGTTTTTGCTCCTGCAGTTTCACTTAAACTCTGGGAATGTTTAATGTTGCATTTGCAGCAATGATTTCGAAAAGAACAACAGCAACAACTGCGGTTCGGTATACGGTTTGCTAGTTGGAGGAGCATTTCCAGTTAATGGGAATTTAACAACAGAACGAACATCAGAAACAAAAACCCTCCAAACCCAAAACAACAACAACTCTAAACGTTTGTTTTAACTTAGCTAAACGTACTTAGTGCCAAACTCGTGTAGTCAGTTCAACCGGAGGACTGTGACTGGATAGAGATGGTGGAGAGTGCCAGCACCCAATACCAGTGACAGTGAGCTGGTGCTGGTGCCGGTGCCGGTGCTGGTGCCGATGTCGGTGCTGTCTATTTCGTATACGCGACTCCACCAACCTCAACCACATTTTCATACATTTATGCATGATGCAGATGTGAGGAGTCCATGCTGTTGTTATTGGTGATGGTGGTGTGGTTGTTGCTATTGCTGTTATTGTGCTGTTGCATTGCATTTAGTGCTGTTGCTGTTGTTGTGTATTTGTACTGACACTTGGTATGCATGCCGGTGTGTCTGTCTGTCTGTCTGTCTGTCTATCTGTGTTGGTGTTGTATTGGCTGCCTGGTGCATTTTTATCGGGTACTCCTCTCTAAACTCTAAAAACTCCGGTCATTACTCCCTTCAATGTTGTTTGTTTTTGTTTTCTTTTTTTTTGGCTGGTTGTAGTTTTCTTCTGTTTCGTTTTCAGTGTTTTTTCCAAGTGTTTGAATATATTTTTCTTGTTGATGTTGTTGTGGCCGCTGTGTTTGGCCTTTTTGTTTTTTTTGGTGAGTCGTCTGTTTGAGCGGTCTAAATGTTTTGGTTGAGTTCTGCTGGTAGGGTTCCAGCAACCCTTGCCGCTGTTGTGGGTCGCTAACCGTTCTGTAGTGTTCTCATCTAGTGGAGGAGTTGTTGTTGTTGGTGGTTGGTAATCATGGTAAGTGGTAGTTTAGTTGTAATTCTGTGAAATGTAGTGTAGTGTAATGCATTTGCATTTCCCTTTTAATGGGCCATAATTATGATTATCTGAAATGTGAGAGACACCAAAAATGAGGAGGACACCACCGGATACATTTCTGGTGCTGTTGTCGTTTATATTTTTGTGCAATGCGGGAGGGGGGCAAAAACTCTCTCAAAAAGGACAATTATTTTCTACTCTCCATTCGCATTTGTTGGTATTTAAAGACGTTGAAGTAAATTGAATAATTTAAGTTTGGAATGTTATGCAATGGGGGTAGAGATCGGTCAGGGTTGGCAGTGCAGGTGGGAGGAAGAACTCTAGGTACAAAAAAAAAATCTGCTGTCCCTTGTTAATGTTGGTCACTTTATAAGCTAAGAAGTGGATTAAACTAAATAACTGCATAATTGAGTTATTGATTGATTAATTAATTGATTACTCAATTATTTATTTTCAAAATATCTGTTATTGTTGGAAGTGAATTGAAATTAATAATTGAATTATTGAATTGTACAGTTGAATAGTTAGTAATTGAATTAAATAATTAAGTGAATAATTATATAATTGATTATTTCAATTGAATAGATAGAATATTTGGAACAGTTTTAACTGGAATAAGTAGAATAATTAAAATTATTAGAATACTTAAAATAATTAAGATAATTAAATAAATTAGAATTAATTAAAATAATTAGAACAATTAAAAATTTTGAAAAATTGAAATAATTAGAATAATTAAAATTATTAGAATAATTAAAATTATTAGAATAATTAAAATTATTAGAATAATTAAAATTATTAGAATAATTAAAATTATTAGAATAATTAAAATTATTAGAATAATTAAAATTATTAGAATAATTAAAATTATTAGAATAATTAAAATTATTAGAATAATTAAAATTATTAGAATAATTAAAATTATTAGAATAATTAAAATAATTAGGATTAATTAAATTAGAATTAATTAGAACAATTAACAAATTTGAATAATAGAAATAATTAGAATAATTAAAATGATTAGAATAATTGAAGTAATTAAAATAATTAGAATAATTGAAACAATTAGAATAATTAAATAAATTAGAATAATTAAAATAATTAGAATAATTAAAATAATTAGAACAATTAAAAAATTTGAATAAGTAAAATAATTAAAGTAATTAAAATAATTATAATAATTAAAATAAAAAAAATTATAATTAAAATTACTAGAATAATTAAAATAATGAAGAAATTGAATAATTAAAAAAATTTAATATTTAAAATAATTATAATAATTAAAACAATTACAATAATGGAAATAATTAGAATACTTAAAACAATTAAAAAAAATGAAATATTTAGAACAATTAAATAAATTAAAATAATTAGATTAATTAAATAAATTAGAATAATTATAATAATTAAAATGATTAAAATAACTAAAACATTTAAATAATTAGAATTAAAATATTGAGGATGATTAAATAAATAGAATAATTAAAATAAATAGAATAATTAAAATAATTAGTACAATTGAAAAAATTAAAATAATTAGAATAATTAAAATAAAAAAAATTATAATTAAAATAATTATAATTAAAATAATTATAATAATTAAAATAGTTACAACAATTGAAGTAATTAGAATACTTAAAACAATTAAAAAAAAAATAATTGTAATATTTAGAGCAATTAAATTAGTAGAATTAAAAGAATTGGATTAATTAAATAAATTAGAATAATTAAAATGATTAAAACGGTTAAAATAATTAAAACATTTGAAAAATTAAAAAAATTAGAATAATAAAAATAATTAGAATTATTGCTTTATTATAGAATTTCAATTTTATTTCTTCCTTCCTAAGATGTATTCTACAGGGTTCTCCAACAAGAGGTGCTATTTTGAATCACCCGGTATTTCGGTAGCTGTCACTATTGAAGCTTTTATTCTCTGACATTTTTTTCTCTGACAATGGAACGATACACGTTTCAACAACGCTTTGAAATTATTAAAATTCATTACAAAAATGGTGAAAATCTTGCAGTCACAGTTCGCAAAACTAAAAAGTTTCCGGACCGTGTTATCTCTCGAAGAGGTGATCACAGTTGGCCACCGAGATCTTGTGATTTAACACCTTGCGACTTCTTGCTTTGAGGCCACTTGAAAGATAAGGTCTACGCCAACAGCCCAGCGTCGATTCAAGACCTCAAATGTAGAATTCGTGAGGCTATCGAGTACATAGGGCAGCCACTTTGCGAATTGGTTATGGAAAATGTCATGAAAAGGATATGGTCCTGTAAGCGTGTTTTTCGTTATTAACGACATACCTTCCTCTTTATTATGAAATAAACATCCTATCACTTATCTAAAAAAATGACATTTTGCTTTGAATACCAAAATAACAGGTCCATCTGTTATCTGAACCTTTTTCTATACGTTTTACTCTATATGTATATGTTTTAACGAAATTAAATTTTCTAAACAAATAATTTTTAAACGAAACATTTTTGAAAAATAAAATTCAAACTTTTAACTCATCAGAAATCTAGTTCTTAGATCTTCGGTACATTTAAAGAAATGACTTGGCCAAGGTGTTTCTTAAAAATTAGTTTTGCTTATATCTCCTGCCCTATAGGAGATGGCCCAGAAGTTTAAACAATTACGGTTTCAGTTACTTCTGTATTTTTTTATTCTCAAATACGATTTCCATAGCGTCAAACTGAATTTCATTTCAGCATCGCTTGGTTTTGTTGTCGTGTCTACCGGTTTTCAACTGCGTCATCTTAGCACTATTTTGTAGTTTTCTACGACACAAATGAAGAGAAGGAAGTCACTTGGAAAACAAATACCAACAATAGCACACTGTTCACACCTAAAGTTAAACAGTTGGCCACAGAAACTAACGAATAATGAAGATAGGAAGATAACACTGAAGATGATCGTAAATCAAAAGAAGTCATATTTCGATGCAGCATCATTATCATCATGCGCTTCTTCTTGGGGTATTCGTCATCGTTTGCATTAACTTTTATTGTCTTTATTATGCGGCGCATCATTATGGAAATAATAGTTTATGAACAGATTTGATTAAATTCATTTATTTAAATGGAATTAATTTCTATGATTGAGGCAGAGAGTTGAAGGTCCCATCACTCAGGTTTTGTCTTGTGTTTTTTTTTCTTTCAGTTTCGCATGAGTTCAACTTGTCATAGTCTTCATTTTTTTTTTGACTTTGATCTCTAATTTAAAAAAAGTCAAGATATTTTTTCTTTGTTTTAGATTTTTTTTTAACGAGACACCTTAACACGCTCAAATGGCTATGGGCAAACAGTGGATGGAAACAAATCTTTAATGGGAGAGATATTCCATTAGTTTGCACAGAGGAGCATTTATATTTTTTAACTCTGGTAACTGCCGACTTTACTAACCACAAATTGGAGATCACCAAGAGCCTTAGGGGTAAAAAAGCTAAACAGAATTACCCAGACTACATGTAAAAATAAATCTTCTATGACCCGTTGATGAGCAAAAGTTTAATACAATTCAATAAGATTTCGTTTTCTTACCACTGTGCGTTGCAATGTCTATGACACAATATTAGCGTATATTGTTTTCAGACTTGACTGTGTGCATAGAAATGAACCGATTTAGCAAATCATGCCAAATCGCCTAATTGCTAAAATTCTATATATGACGACAAACGTGTGTGGGATCCTCGCAAAGTTGGTCTTATTCCATAGTATGTGGTTCAACAACTTTAATTTCTATTTCCCACAGCGGGTAACATTTTTATTTCTAGACGTCATTCTACGTTGGGCGACATTTTATGATTTTCTAATTGGTAAATAATTTGCATATTTTTCAAAAAAAAAAGAAGAAAAAAAAATCTGTACCATTGACACACTTTTTCGAAATGACAAATTAGTTGAGCTGTTCTCAAAGTCATTATTAACATATTAATTACACTGGCTGCGACATATTCTTATTGTTGGCAATCTTTGCGTTGGTTTCATTAGTCACTGCCTTGGCGGTCTGTCTCAGAATTATTTCCACAAATTGTTTGGAATAGAAAACAAAATAAAATTTCAGACTTAAAGTTCAGAATTAAACTAGTTTAAAAGGAGAATTTATTTATACCATCTACTTCTAAAGACATTGTCCAAACGTCTCAACTGTTGACAATTTTCGACACATTGACAAAATTAAATTTTTTTTGTCCTTCATTATATTTCCCCTTATAAAAAAAATGTCTTCCATTCTTTTCCGTATACAAAAAAATTTCTTTGTTTCCAATTTTTTGTATAAAAAAATGTCTTTCCGTTTTTTTTGTATAGAAAAATATGTCTCCATTTTTTTTTCCGTATAGAAAAAAATATTTTCCACTTTTTTTCCGTATAGAAAAAAAGTCTTCCATTTTTTTTCATATAGAATAAAATATCTTCCTTTTTTTTTCATATAGAAAAAAATTTCTTCCACTTTGTTTTCCGTATAAAAAAAAATTTCTTCCATTTTTTTTCGTATAGAAAAAAATTTCTTCCATTTTTTTTCCGTATAGAAAAAAATATTTTCCACTTTTTTTCCGTATAGAAAAAAAGTCTTCCATTTTTTTTCATATAGAATAAAATATCTTCCTTTTTTTTTCATATAGAAAAAAATTTCTTCCACTTTGTTTTCCGTATAAAAAAAAATTTCTTCCATTTTTTTCATATAGAAAAAAATGTCTTCCACTTTTTTTTCCGTATAGAAAAAAATATTTTCCACTTTTTTTCCGTATAGAATAAAATATCTTCCTTTTTTTTTCATATAGAAAAAAATTTCTTCCACTTTGTTTTCCGTATAAAAAAAAATTTCTTCCATTTTTTTTCGTATAGAAAAAAATTTCTTCCATTTTTTCGTATAGAAAAAAATGTCTTTCCATTTTTTCGTATAGAAAAAAATGTCTTTCCATTTTTTTGTATAGAAAAAAATGTCTTTCCATTTTTTTGTATAGAAAAAAATGTCTTTCCATTTTTTTCCGTATTGAAAAAAATTTCTTCCACTTTTTTTTCCGTATTGAAAAAAATTTCTTCCACTTTTTTTCCGTATAGAAAAAAATGTCTTAATTTTTTTGTATAGAAAAAATGTCTTAAATTTTTTTGTATAGAAAAAAATATCTTCCATTTTTTTTCCGTATAGAAAAAAAGTCTTGATTTTTTTCCATATAGAAAAAAAGTCCCCCGATTTTTTTTCATATAGAACAAAATGTCTTCCATTTTTTCTTTCATATAGAAAAAAATGTCTTCCATTTTTTTCCCGTGTAGAAAAAAATTTCTTCCACTTTTTTTTCCGTATAAAAAAAAATTCTTCCATTTTTTTTCGTATAGAAAAAAATGTCTTCCATTTTATTGTATAGAAGAAAATGTCTTCCATTTTTTTTATAGAAAAAAATGTCTTGATTATTTTTCCATATAGAAAAAAAAGTCATCCGATAAAAAAAATGTCTTCCATTTTTTTTCCTATAGAAAAAAATATCTTCAATTTTTTTTCATGTAGAAGAAAATGTCTTCCATTTTTTTCGCATAGAGACAAATTCTTCCATTTTTCCATATCGACCTATTATTGCGGATATTTTTCCATTTTTTTGTATAGAAAAAAATGTCTTTCCATTTTTTTTTCCGTATAGAAAAAATGTCTTCCACATTTTTTCCGTATAGAAAAAAATGTCTTCCACATTTTTTCCGTATAGAAAAAAATGTCTTCCATTTTTTTTCATATAGAAAAAATATCTTCCTTTTTTTCATATAGAAAAAAATTTCTTCCTTTTTTTTCATATAGAAAAAAATGTCTTCCACTTTTTTTTCAGTATAGAAAAAAATTTCTTCAATTTTTTTCCGTATAGAAAAAAATTTCTTCCATTTTTTTTTCATATAAAAAAAAGTCTTCCATTTTTTTCCTATAGAAAAAAATATCTTCCATTTTCTTTCATATAGAAGAAAATGTCTTCCATTTTTTTCGCATAGAGAAAAATTCGTCCATTTTTCCATATCGACCTAATATTGCGGATATTTTTCAGTTTTATGTTTTCTCTCCTATTTCCCACAGTGTCAGGCTGGGTGTTGGAATGCCTAAAATGACAGTCAATATTTCGTCATCCGTGGTGTTGTGCGTTGTCTGACTGTTCGCATGCAATTGAAATATTCAACTGCATTCATTACTTATGCAACAAAAAGTTGTTCTATCCACAATTTTGATCCAACTGGCACTAAAATCATGCCACATTTCGTGGCGTGCTTCGTTCGCTACGTCTCGACAGTTATTCTAGTGAGTGTAAGCGGTTTTTTTTTATTTTCAGATCATTCTAAAGAAAAAAAAATGTTTGCGTCGGAAAAAGAAAATGGATCATAATTTAAAAATTGTTCCGACTGTTACCGCCTAAAAGGATGTGTGTGTGTGTATGGAAGAGTGTGTTGTTGTGTGAACAACCTTATTTCTATTGCATAGTTACAGAGTGTGTATGTGTGCGCGCGTCTTTTTGTGAATATTTTCTAATCTTTTGGTCTGACTGACGACTGACTGTGTACGAACTGTTTTTACTTCATCCCTATATAGTTTTTTTTTGTTCTTGTGTTGTGTTCTTCTTAGCCAAACAAATGTTTTGTTCGTTCGTTATTGTTGTTGTTGGTCTTTAGTGCCCATATTTAATGTTAATTTATGTCTGTGGTAAAGTAGGGACTGGAGGAGCAGCACCAGCCCAAACACCACCAATCGTGTCGTCTTCATCATCGTCTTGGCATATTTACTTACTTACCTTTTGTGTGTATGTTGATGAAGTAAATGCCACAGATCTTTCTGTGGACTTGGAGATGTGTTTTCAGGCTTCTATCGTGCTTTCGTCTACGTCCGGTGTGGCTTGATTTTCATAGAATTTTTTTTTTTTTTTACTTTTTCTGTTGGCCTTTTCCTTATTTTTTCTTCTTTTTGTTGTGGTTGAAAGTAAACACTTTTTTTATTCGAAATTTATTTTTTTTTTCTTATCCAAAGGTGGGTCGCGGGGGTTCTGTAAGAAATGAAAACAAATTTGTTTAGAAAACGATTTCTTTGTTTAGCTCAAAAGATTAGAATTTTACAATTAAGAAGAAAAAAATACAGCAATGGCGGCAGCTAAACTGACATTTAGAACACATTGTTGCTGCTGGTGGCACTGAATGTTGGCTTGCTCAGGTTATTGGCCGACCATAAACAAAAAACGTACCACTCGTCCAAAATCAAATAATTGCTTGGCAGATCTAAGATTAGAGACGGACGCTAATGTTTTTCGTCTTCTGTGCATTGACTAACTTTTACTTTTAATGTTCGTTTAACAGAAATTTGTTTCCCGATTTCACTTTCAGCTAAGAAAATATTTTTAATATATTTTTGGTTGGCATCATTAACAAGAACAACAACAAGTAAAAGCAACCTTTTGTTTGATTTTTTTTTTGTAATCGTCGTGACTTTATGTTTGGGGCTTTTTGTCCGTTCGTCTCTCTTCATTTTTTTAAGAGCTTTTGGTGGTTTCCACAAATATTTTCCTTGGAGATTTTTCTTTTCTGAAATATGAGATAAGTATGTATTTTCCACCAAGAGGCGTGATAGACATGCCCTTCTTCTTTTTAAAGGTTGGCGATTTTATTTTTATAATTTGTCTACATGTGTTGTTGATAAGCAAATTCTTTCCGGCTGACCATAATTCTGGGGCTAAATTTTAATAGTTAAGGATCTATCTGTCTAATTGAAATTAGAATGTAATTTTAGGTAACCCAACAAAAAGGACACAAGCAGGGTACAATTATCTCATAGCCAAAGATAACTAAAACAATTGAATTGAAGGAATTTGTAGACCACCAAACTGAGTATGCGTCACCTAACCTAACCACCTACAAAAAATATGTAGAAAAACATTTTTTGTGGTCACCCAGTCAGTGTAAGTGCAGTGTTATATTAACTCCAAATTGAACCAGTCAATTCTGTTAAACCATTCGCTGTTTGTAGCGTGTACAACTTAAAAGTGATTTCAATGAGCACTGAAATTCAAATAACTTTTTAACTGTTTTAATTTTATATTAATTTGTTTTATGTTTGCTTATATGAGAACTGACACATTTTTATTAAATGTTTTATTGGGGTTTTAAAAATAACACCTGATATTACTCTCTTACTGGTTACTGGTTCCAGGATTTAATCACATATTTTTGTTGAAAAAAATTCATAAAAATCGAAAATGTCCCAAAAAATTTCCATTTTCAGTAATTATCATAAAGCCATATATCTCAAAATTAAATCTGTGGAGCATTTTCGCCTATATTTACAAATAATTGAAGATCCCTTCTGGAATCTTCCATACAGTTTGTTGGTTATGTGTGAATTATGACAAAATCGAAATTGGAAATTCACGAAATTATGAATAAAAACGAAAATCCTCTATAGAATATAATGGTCTATACCTCATTTTAATTATAAGATATGCGGCTTTATGATAAAATACTGAAAATTTTCTTTTTTTTTTGTCATTTTCGATTTTTAATGAATTTTTTTCAACAAAAAAATATAATAAAATCCTTGAAAAAAATTATCAGAAATTTATAAACTACTGAAAATTTTCTTTTTTTTTCATTTTCGATTTTTAATGAATTTTTTTCAACAAAAAAATAAAATAGAAGATAAAAAATAATTTGGTCGTTAATTTTTTAAAATGTATTTCACCCAAATTGGCTAACTCGTTTTCGAGTTATGATAATTTACATAGGTCTCAAAAAATGTCATATTTTAAATAAAGCTTTTAAAGAAATCAGGTGAGACAGGACTTAAATTTGTTTATAACTTCGAAACACTCTTTCAGATTCAAAGCAACTAAAACAGCAGATAAAAAATAATTTGGTGGTTAATTTTTTAAAATTTATTTCACCCAAATTGGGTAAATCGTTTACGGCATTTGCTCGTCAGATATCCGTCGTGTGGTCCCTGACTTTAGAACATTTAGCCGGTATACTCGGCTATCCAGGGTCTGTCATCCGTTCGTGGACGGTTGACCGGACGACTCACTATAAGGAAAATTCGTTCTTCAGCCGTACTGTTCTCATGTGGAATAATCTTCCAACAGGTGATTATCCAGCCTGCTATGACATTATGAAATTCAAGGCAAACATCAACAAACACTGCTCCGTCTTTCCTCCCTCCCATACCCTTCTTTCTCATCGCTAACACAGTGCATTGCATTTATAGAGGGCATCCCCTGAGTGTTATTCAAAAGAGAAACATTAATTTAAATTTTCTCAATTGTCATTTTTACTTTTCATAGTTCAATTTTAGTTTTCAATTTTTCCCAATTCAGTTCGCCATTTCTCAATTATTTTATTCTTAGTTTTCATTTCTCTACAATACAATTTGCAATTTAAACTTGCTCCGTTGCTATTTCCCAATTTTTCTTTGTCAAATTTAATTTCTTAATACAAATTCTCGTTTAATCAATACAAAGTTAAATTTTTGTCACTAGCAATTTTCATTTCTTTAAATCATTTTTCATTTCTCCATATCGTGCTTTTCTCAATAAAAATTTAGATGTTCTCAGTTCAATTCGTTATGGAAAAAACTCATTCTACAGCCGAACTGTTCGTCTGTGTTTGTGTGTCTACCAGTAAGTGTTTTTTTTTTCTGCCAGCTGTGACATGCTCAAATACATGACAAATGTCTGCAAAAACTATTCCCTCTTTACTCCTACCACGAACCTTATTCCTTGTTGACCAATACAATTTTCAGCGTTTAGAGTTCTAAATATCAGTTTTCGAAATATAAATTGTTAGTAGAAAGTGACCGTTAAAATAAATTTATTTAACACTGATCACCCCCCCCTGAAGGTGGTTGACGAAGACAATCGAAATGTGGGCAAAGATTAACCCTCTAACCGGCAATACCACTCTGAGGATGTCTTCATTAATTTCGTAAAAAATATTTGTTTGTCCATAACTGGTAAAAAAAAAAACAGTTTGCAAGGAGTTTCCAGTATTTCTGTTTGGCCGGTTAGAGGGATAATTTTTTTTTGTGAAATATTTTTATGAAATTAAACAGAATTATTAAAGTCCGCCTTATGGTGGTCTTGCCGGTTAGAGGGGCAAATAAAATAATATCGAAAATAACATCGTTTTTTCTCCATATAACCTCCAACCAAACTAAACCCCAGTGGACAATTTCATTTTATATGTTCTTACTATTCCTTTCTCAAAAACTACACATCCAAAAATATTTCTACAGTTTTCAAAATATACTATTCTGAAGTCTGCCTTTTTAATCAATTTCATAAATAATAATAATAAAAAAAATAATATTTTTTTTTGTACAGAAATTGTGTTTTCCCCAATTTATTTTTTTACCAAAATTTTTTTTTTAACTATTTTTTTTTTTACAAAATTTTTTTTTTACAATTTTTTTTTTTACAAAAATTTTTTTTTTACAAAAATTTTTTTTTTTACAAAATTTTTTTTTCCAAATTTTTTTTTTCAAGAATAAATTTTTTTTTCAACAAAAACTTTTTTTTGAAGAAAAATTTTTTTTTTCAACAAAATTTTTTTTTTCCACAAAAATTTTTTTTTTCAACAACATTTTTTTCCATATTTCAACGGGCGCCATAGGCGCATTACAACTTACTAGTTGTAAATAAAAGAAAAAACAACAACAAAACCTAACACACATACTAAGCCACAGAAATTACACTAGCGTCAAAAGTAAAGACTTTAGTTGTTTGCGTAGGCCTAATATTGCATAACAAATGAAATATTACGCAATGTAATAAAAAAATTTAAATATTTATGATTTTAGACAAGATGAAGTGAGAGATCAAAAGCCAGATTTGTGACAACAACAAAAAAAAAACAATCAAATTCAGTTAAGATTTGTGATTTGTAAAGTCAATGGTCTGATATGGTTTTAGGACATTTATGTTACTTATATTTTCTATGTGATGGAATTGGATTTTTTTTTTGAAATACTGGGTTCTCCAACAAGAGGTGTTATTTTGGTATTCAAAGAAAAATGCCATTTTTTTGAGATAAATGATCGGAAGTTTATTTTGTAATAAAGAGGAAGGTATGCCGTTGATAATGAAAAACAACATCAGCCAAATTGCCA
The DNA here is from genome assembly GCA_958296145.1 of Hydrotaea cyrtoneurina. Lineage (NCBI taxonomy): Eukaryota > Metazoa > Arthropoda > Insecta > Diptera > Muscidae > Hydrotaea > Hydrotaea cyrtoneurina. Next base: position 16,007,985 of record OY282514.1, on the reverse strand, counting down.
CCATGACCACGCTTACAGGACCATATCCTTTTCATGAAATTTTCCATAATTTGCCCCATGTCCTCAGTAGCCTCACGATTTCCAGCTTTGAGGTCTTAAATCGACGCTGGGCTGTTGGCGTAGACCTTTTCTTTCACATGGCCCCAAAGGAAGAAGTCACAAGGTGCTAAATCACCAGATCTCGGTGGCCAATTGTGATCACCTCTTCGACAGATAACATGGTTCGGATACTTTTTAGTTTTGCGAACTGTGACTGCAAGATTTTCACCATCTTGGTAGTGAATTGTAATAATTTCATTGTGTTGCTGAAGCGTGTATCGTTCCATTTTTAGTAATGGCGCAGTTTCTGCTTGTCAAATGTCAAAGAATAAAAGCTTCAAAAGTGATAGCTACCGAAATATTCAAAATAACACCTCTTGTTGGAATACTCTATATAATTAATAAAACAAATGTCGGTTCTATAATATACTCCACAAAAATAACGGTTATGAACCCCTCAATTCCTATACAGAAGGCAACAAATTGATATTCACATGAAAGAATTTCTCCGTCCGTTTCTTCTGAAGGAAAATCGTGTAAGTGAAAGAATTTTGTTGTTTTTATAACCGATTAATTAATTTCAATTGGAAACATATTTACCTTTACGTTTTCGTTTACTTTTGTGTTGGTCTGTGTTTTTTTTTAATTTATTCAGACTTTAAGTCAAAATACTACTGTCTCTCCATTGTTCTATTGTTTTACTATTTAATAGATTGTTTCCTAGAAACTATCTAAATTAAGTTTTAAATCGACAAAATTGTACATAAGGGGAAAAGTATTTCTTTACTCCAAAAAATATTAAAAATATTCTTTTAAATGCACACATAATATCTCCATTATTTGCAGGAAACACATGAAGTAGGAGCCCAATATTTGCTACGGTGATAGTCCTACGCTGAAGGAAGCTGTGGATGGGCGCTATCGAAGTGAACGAAAAATAGTTTCACTATGAGTAACTTAAAATACTCCCTACAAAATTCATATTTTGTAAATATTATCACCCTGCTGCTGCCTTGGGACCATGTGAAGTAGCATCCTGATATTTAAGACGATGATTGCATAACAAACTGGAATGCTTGGAAATCATTCATTAAGCGAGCCAAGTTCAACAACAGGTTGCGGGGCCAACTTAAGTAAGTAAGCTTAACAGCAATGATACGATGGGTGGTATGGTGCAAAATCGACCTGGGACTTTGCTCTACGGTACTAAAAATTACCCTTACAATACAAATAATATCAATTTGAATACCAAAACATTATTTCTAGAACCATATGAACTCGCAATCGGATATTTAACCCGATGTTAGCTTGTGGTCGAAGACTGAATGGGATTGATGGATATCGGCCAGGACTTTAAACGGAGCTCCCTTAAAGTCACTAACCTTCCGATTAGTAAGTCTCCCCGTTGGCCTTAAAGTTTCCCCATCAACAAGGTCCCCAGGGATCTTCTCACATCCAGAAGGGTAACAATTGTATGTTGTTTAAATTTAAAAAATTAAAATTTTTTTTTTTTGAACATGTTCACAGTAATAATTTCATTTCCCTTTTTTTTAGAATGAATTTGAAACGATTGGTTTTGGGCCCTTTCGAACGGCACATAAGACTCTAACAAAAGGACTCTTATACCCTGTTTCCACTACGCTTGCATCCACATCCACATCCAAAAATCAACGAACGCGCGTTAAAGCGTATACAAAAAGCATAGGCAGGTAGGTATGGGAAAAAGTTGCGTTCATATTGGACGCGACTTTCGATAAGTTGCGTTTACTATAAATTCGACTATTTTTGCAATCGAAACCCACCCATACCTATTAATGGCAACACTGCAAATTGCCCATCCCTACTAAAACAGCTGTTTATCAGCATTCCAGCGGGATAGCGAGCCGAAACGAAGTGTCTTCCTTGGTCAGTGCATGAAGGCGCTGTACCAACATTTGAAATATGCTCCTCTCTACACGGAAGCTTTCTTTAAACACCTCGTCCGAATTCAGAGGCACGTCTCTCTCCCAAAAGGTACCATAACGTTCCTATTAAATAAAAGTTAAAAACAATTACTTGAAATCAATGAATATTGTTCCTCACTTACAAAACTCCAGACGCTTCGTGCATTAGCCATGAAATATGCAGCGCTGCTTGCTCTGCACATATCCATTAGGCGCAACACCTTTTCATCCTCAGCTTCGACTGCGGTAAGCAAAAGAATATCGTCCAACTCCATTATTTTGTAACTACACAAAAATATTAAACTTTTCGCGGCCAAGAAAAAAATAAATTCAATCAGCTGTTTGGATGTGAACGCGGATGCAAAACACAATGGAAACACCATGCGTTCAGTTTCGATAAATCGTTAACGCGATAACCAAACGCAGGCTAATGGAAACAGCATATTAAAAATATAGGCAGGTGAGTACTAATTAATGATATTAATATATAATTAAGATTATGTTTGAACTCACATTGACTCCATGAAATTACATGAATTCGAAAAGGTGCTCATTGGACCTTAGGGGCTAATTGTAATCATGGACAAAGACAATTTAAAAATAATTTTTACCACCAAAACGTTGATCCCTTTAATGAGCACCACCCTATACTATTAATGCCCATGATGAACTCCTGATAAGGAAACACACATTGAGGGAATTTTCACATTTTATTAGAAAGAAGGAATACATGGTCTAATTCATGGATCAATAAATAAATAAGAAATACAGCTGGAATTCCCAATTGGCTGAATTTCAATTAGTGAAACTTGCGGTTTTTTTGGGATATCTGGTATGGATCAGGAGATATACGCATTTGAGACCAATTTTTTGTTTGGTTCGCATTTCTAGCTCATTTAATTATTTAAAGGCCTGACTGTAAGGTTATGCCGGCGGGACAGAGGGGTTGGCCTCGGACTCCAGTGATGGATGGAAAATATTGTAAAGAATTCGAGACAACAGTTATTTTGTAAATTAGTCCAGACTTTTTTAAAATACTTAAGAAATATGACTTGTGCGGAAAGTGGATGCACCCCAAGGCAGACTGTCCACCGAAATCCATTTCTCTAGATGCTCTACGTCTAAGACAGACGTCTATACGAGGCTTGTGTGACCTCACAGACGACTCGAACGAACTGAAGAGTTTTATCAACAACTCGAAAACTAGAGACCTCAGATTACCAAGGCAGACATAAGTAAACCCAAAAAGTACCAAGAAAACTAGGACGTCTCAGGGCCAGCCAGATAAATCACTCACATTAAGCATTGAAAGAAAAGTGAACCTGTAATTTTTTCAAGGATTATCTTTCATCAATATTTCCTTTTTCCTTGGGTTAACATTGCTGGGAAGTTTACAGTAGGTTAAATTCTGAAGATTGTAACTGTCCAAAAAAAAACCTTGTTTTTTTAATTACAAAGTACTCTAAGACAAAGGGTGGCCCAAATAGTGGTCACAATTTATGCGCAACAATATTTGTAAAACTATTTCCGAATGTAGCTTAATGTTGTTGAATATTTAGTTGCGTTTCCCTCCCCCAATTTCGGTTATTATGAAGGCCTTCAAACAGTTTTTAAAATTCCAATAAGGTTTTTTTCTCTAGAGCATGGCATTTGAATCTGTCTGTTATAACTGCTCTTTATTTGACCCATTTACTTTCTGCTTCAGCATAAATGGCAAAAATGCTGAAAACCTGATAAACCAACAGAACAAACGTCCTAAAACGGGTTAACAACAACAAGCGTAGCGTTAAGCCAAAACAAAGCAGCACCAGCTCAACGGCCTACCCGCATTTTGTGACAGCAGCGACAACGCTTAACGCATATTGTCCGGAGCAGTTCGACTGAGCCTATGCACAACCTGTTTGCTGATTTTGGTCTTTATGTTTTTGTGTTAACATATCAACGTATGTTGGTAGACCCAGAATTTTGTCACATACGGAAAAAGTAGCTAAAAAGCAATTGCCCAAATACCAAAAAAAAAAAACTTCAAAAATCGCTTCAATTCACTTCCAAAGCTCTAAATTTCATTGTTTTTTAATACTCTTTCTGTAACGTTGATTAATTCTTTTTGTAGTTTCTATAGAAAATTTATTGTTGCTGGTGTTTGCTGTTGTTTGTTGAACACACGAGAAATCATTTACTCGAGATACGATTTATTGGAGCGCTTAAAGCAGACACACTTTCGAAAATTCACACAAAAAATAAAACCAAAATAAAATTGGTTTGGGTTTTTTTTTCGGCTTCTTCTGTGTTCGATGAAATTATTTTAGGTATTTGGAAAATGAACACATACACACATAGACTATCTGTGAAATGCCGTTAACGTGTTAATTAATTAAAAGCGGGTAAATAAATACGATTTATAATATGAAATTAAATGCGATGCGAAGTTGGCGGTATTAAAAGCAACCCATCATTTTTTACCACAATCTTCGTATAACAGTCTATATACACACACACACACACTGAATCACATACATATATACATACATATACCTCTGTACACACATGTATGTATGTACAAGTAATGTATAACTAACAGTTTAACTAAATCATACAAATGTATCTTTTTCACATTTAACATCTCGGAGACAGAGGTTGCACATTAGACTGTAACGTTAGTCAATTGTGCTCTTATAGTATTTTTTCGACAAAACAACTTCATTCGTGATGGAGAATATAGAATTTCACTTACACATTAACAAAAGTACAAATATCATGTTGATCCAACGTGTCTCGAATTTTTGAAAATACTTCCTATAAATCCTTGTAGGCCGACATTGAAAAATAACGACATTTTAATAAAAAAAAAATTTACCTTGAAACTTAATTTATTTACATAATTCTCTGCAGGTTGCTGTATTAACTCCTGTTTTCGATTAAATTGATAAGTTCCGTAAAAATTGTTTATTTTTTACTAAAAATTCTGGTTTCTCAAATTTTTGATTTTTGAAAATAAAATTGAAAAGTTTTTGAAAAATTTTCCGATTTTGGAATTTTTGATTTGATAAAAAAATTCATTAATGAATCCAAACTTTTTTTATATCAATTAAAATACTTCTCTCTAAAGAACTCGAAATGAAAAAATTTAAACTTGATTATATTAAAAATTCTCTACAGGTTCTTGATTTTGATTAAATTAAATAAATTAGGATAAATTCTGTAAAAATGTTTTTTTTTACTAAAAATTCTGGTTTCTCGAATTTTTGATAGTAGAAAAAATAAAATTGTAAAGTTTTTGAAAAATTTTCTGATTTGATAAAAAAATGTATTAATGAAATTAAATGATTTTTTTTATATTAATTAAAATATTTCTTTCTGATATATGAATTAAAAAAAAAATTTGAATTACATTTTGAAGAAAAAAAGTTCTTTTCAACAAAAATACAAAATTTTGATTAATTTAATTTAATAAATTTATTTAATTTATTGAAAAATTCTCTACAGGTTGCAGTATTACCTCCTGATTTTGATTAAATTAATTAAATTAGAATAAGTTTCGTAAAAATTATTTATTTTTTACTAAAATGTCTGGTTTTTCGAATTTTTGATAGTATAGTATTTTTTGGAAAAATTATCCGATTTTGTAAACAAAATTTAGGAAATTTCTTTAAAATGTTTTCTTTTCAAAATTTTTGACACTACTTTCTATCTACACCTGAAACCGATGTGGGAAAACTTAATTTTGATTTAGCAAATTTTAAATGAAATTGAAAATGTTTTTAAAAAAATGTCTACTGGCTGGAGTGGAAACCTGTCAATAATATTTTTTTTTAATTGTTCCGATTTTTGTCAATATTTATATACCACATAGGCCGATATTAGGAAAAACCGAATTTAAAAAAAAAAACTTGAAACTTAACGATTTTGCAAAAAATCACAATATTGAACTCTTTCTTAAAGGCTGCAACTTTAAAGCGATTTCAAACCCGATTTGGGGCAACCTATTCATGACAATATTCTCTACAAACACCCTGATGCGATAGGCAATTTTCTCTAGAATTCGCAAGACACAGAAAATCCAAAGCGCTTTTCTTTTGCCGATGGTACAAACTCCTGATCACAAAAGTGCTAAATTGTTTTATTTTTTTATTTTGCCTGATTGTCACCATAGCAAATCACTTTTATTCGTTACACTCTAATATATATTCATACGTAAAAAGAGTCGCTTCCCAAACAACAGCGGCAGCAGCATCAGCCTCCACATATTACAGAAGATGTGGAAGATGAAGAACACAAAGTGGAAGTGGAAGAACATACATGAGCCAGCAAAGCTGAGGTTCTAAAATGTCTAAACGTTACACTGCTGCTAACGGTAATTAAACATCAAAGCGACTGACTAACTGAATGAAACCAAATGAATGACTGACTGAGTCTGTGTGTGTGTGTGCCGTGTCTGTCTGACTACTGAGGCGAATCAAGCGAATTGACCGCGTTCTTTTTCCACCACCAGCAACAACAACAATGCCAACGACAACTATATATGTGTTTTTGTTAACAACAAACACAGTCGTTTAATACACACATACACTCGCGCATACACATGTGAAGAACAAGCACCCAGCCAAGCAAACACAAACACTCTTTGAGATCTGCAGGAGTATACAACAACTACAACAAAACTTGTCTAACTAAACAGGTAGTTTGTAGATCTTATTGTTGTTGCTGCTGCTGCTGTTGTCGTCGATATGCCGATGATGTTGGTGTTGGTTAGTTTCTTGCATTGTTGTTGTTTTAGATAAATAAAATTATAAAACAAAAAAATATGTGTGAATGTCGGACGGTGTTTGAGTATCAGGAGACAGAGAGAGAGAGAGAAGTCTCTGTTATTAAAACTAATGTGAATGGATGGATGGACGGAGGCACAGACGGACATACTAATGGGGATGGATGGATATGTTTCACGAGAGAACATATATTCTGTCTGTCCATGCCTGTGTCCGTCTGCCTTGGCAATTCAGCTGCTTGTTCTATACGAGCATAACCCAGAACTGTTCTGAACTACTCTGCTGTTCGCTGTGTGTGTAGTATGTTCGTTCTGTTTTCTTTCCAAACCACATTCTTCGTTTTTTTTTCTTCAGTTCTGCGTTCTATTCTGTGTTCTTGTGGCACAATCCACGTTCTTTTGCGTTATAAATATTCCGCATTGATTCTTAAGCACAGATTCTGTGTTTGAGTTTTTTTTTTTTTTTTTTGTTCTTTCTCTCAGACAGGTTTTCTTTCGTCTTTCGTATTTAGTTTTTGTATCTTAAAACTATAATCAATAGTCGTTTTTAAAACGAAAACCATCAGGCTTAATATACATTTAAGTTAAGAAACACACACTAACCGTTAGGTAGTTAACTCAGATCTCAGACGGAAACAGAACCAAGACACAAATTTTCATCACTTTTCTACAATTAGACACTTTAACCGATATTTTTCGAAACAAGAACAAAACAAAAATCACACGCTATTTTTGTAAACACCCGAACGAGAATAACTGAAGAAAAATTAACAAAAACAAAAAATCGAACGTGTTTCTTTTCCTTAAAACATAATATTTCGTGTTGTTGTTGGTGGTTTTCAGATTCTGTTAATTCACTGCACTGTTTCGCCTGCGGCCTTCCTTTTATCGGAGGGAGTTTATTTATTTATTTTGTTTAATTTTATTTTTTTTTTTTGGTTGTTTATATTGTCGTCGTCGACGACGGCCGTTAAAAGAGCGGGCGAGCGAGCGAACGAACGAGCGAGCGTAAACTGAAATACACGTTGTAGCGCGTTGGAACCTTTGCAGGTGACTGAATTCACACAGAATGTGGCCAAGACAAGAAGTCACAGGCAACAAACACAACACACACAAAACCAAAACAAGTCGTTTGCCGAACACAGCCGCCGCAGCAGAGTTACAATATTTTAGCCTGTCAATGTTAGTCTCTGTTTGGTTTTAACAGTGGTCTTAATGCGTTGTTTTCAATTGGAAATAGAAAGACGTTAACAGCGGCTGAGAGTTAAAGTAACAGTAACAGTAACCGAGTAACAGGCAATTGTCTCAACAAGAGAGCAAGTTTTGCATAATGTCAACGGTTTACTAAAGTTGGCATAACCATCGATTATGTCTGTTAAATCTACTTATGTTGCAATTAGATTTTGCTGTTAACCAAATTGCCCTGGATTAAAGCACAGCCTCTGAGTTTATTTTGTCGCTATCAACAATAAATATTAATAACTAGTAAGTTGTAATGCGCCTACGGCGCCCGTTGAAATATGGAAAAAAAAAATTTGTGGAAAAAAAAAAATTTTGTTGAAAAAAAAAATTTTGTTGAAAAAAAAAATTTGTTGAAAAAAAATTTTTTTTTCCAAAAAAAAATTTGTTGAAAAAAAAAAAAATTTTGTGGAAAAAAAAAATTTGTAAAAAAAAAATTTTGGAAAAAAAAAAATTGGGGAAAACACAATTTCTGTACAAAAAAAAAATATTATTTTTTTTATTATTTATTATAGAATTATAGAATGCCTATATAAATTCCTACGTACTGCGTGACAGAGTCAGTGAATCAGTGTATCAGTGAATCAGTGTCGAGGGTAAATATATATTAAGATTCTATTAACCGGGAAGAACTGAATGCTGAACATTTTGGCTGAAGTTTATTTGTGTGAAATGCAAATTCCGTGGCCATCACGCATAATCGTTTAAGTAGATTTTAGGGGATTTTGATGTCTTTATGGCAAAGTGCTATATTTTCAAAGTCTTTCCATTAAAGTAAACTTTTGGTTTTAATAAAAATGTTTCGTTACTCTCGTGTCTTTGTTAATAACAACTTAAGTTAATCATTTTACAGAAGCCGCAATTTGAAATACAGTCAAACTCCCATAACTCGACTTACGCACATAGATTTTGAGTTATGGAATTACTTATAAAATTTTTTTAAGGGGATTTGTCCCACTAGAAGAGCTTCGACGTAAAGAATATTTGACTTATGGAAATTCCACTGTATTAAATATTTGTTTTCGCTCTCCTGAGAAGTTTACTATTATAATTAGGGGTTTTAACATATTTACCGGGAAATTTGCCGATTTTTTCTTCTCCGATTCCCGGGAATATTGGTCGGGATTCCCGGGTAAAATACTACCAAAAAATGTACGATTTTTAACCGGGAAATTCTAAGAGTGTTTACTTGCTGAAACATTCCTGAACCAGTTGATCTTATTACATTTAAATTATATATGGTATTTTTTTCAAGATTAATTGATTTTTAATTAAAGTTTTATTAATCATTTCAAGTTCAAAAGATGTCCAAATTAAAAAAAAAACAATAAAATGTTGAGGTTTTTTTTTTGAGAAAAACTATATTTCATAAAGAAAATCAAGTCGCGGGAATTCCCGGGAAGAAGTTCCGATTCCCGGGAGTTGAAAAAAGACGAGAAAATAAAAACCGTATTTATAACTTATGTTGTTATTCGTTAAAACCACAGAATAAGGCTATTCCTCGCTACATTAATTCTCTTCTTAGAACTGATGATGGTTGTAAATTAAAAACAAATTATATGTTGTTAGCAAATTAATTAATTGCTTCGATATCGGCAAAACTTTACACATTACCTTAGTTCAAGCTGAGGAAAACCCCCATTCAAATTGTTCAATATCCGTCCATGTTTTTATATCGACCCATACAAATGTACCTTCCGATTTGTGGTCTGCTCAATTTGGTTCATGAATCGAAGCTCATTGGACTAACCTAAACACAGGGGTCGGATAGGCTCATTCTTTGATACAGATTCATACAAATCTGCCTCTCGATCTGAAATCTAACCGACCTAAGAGCGCCAAATGTCATCATATTTTAAAAAATAATATATTTGTGAAATATTTTAGTTGGTCACTTACACAATCAATTTTTTTGTAATGAATACAATTCCCCTGAGTACAAATCCATTTGATCAGATTCAATACAATTTGGTTCATGCACTTAAGCTCATTGGACTAATCTAAACAAAGGACACATTCTTTGATAAAGATTCATAAAAATCTCCGTCCCAATTTGAAATCTAACGGACCTAAGAGCCCAAAATGTCATCATATATTTTAATAAAACTTGATTTGTAAAATGTTTTAGTTCGTAAGTTGTACAATCATTTATTTTTTGTAATGAATTCAATTCCTCTGAATACAAAAATATTCGAAGTTTCGGAATTTTTCAGACATAATTTGTCATAACTCAAACACTTAATGACACTTTCGGTGTTATGAACAAATCTATGTTCGTTTCAAAAAACCATTACAAAAGTTCGAATTTAACAAACTGTTATCAAATTCAATAGTTTATCATACAGTCACATATCTTACAATTAAAATAAGGTGTAGACCATTAAAATCGATGGAGGATTTTCGCTTTTATTCACAATTTAGTGAAGGTCCCTTCTTGAACCTCCCATACAAAATGCACCATGGCGCCCTCTTTAAAAATTATACATAACCATAAATTTTGTATGGGAGATACCAATGTGGCTTCACTAAATTGGGAATATAATAATTAAATTTACTGCTGCTACAGAAGGAAATACATTCTAGGAATATATCGGTCAATATTATAGACTGCTCGATCTTAATAATATCTGAAGAGTGAGAAATTATCAATCAGGGAAATCTTGTGTTACAGGGTCCACCAAATAACTTTTTTTTTTTTGAAAATTCTATAAAAGAAAAAAAAAGATATTCTCTCAAATGCCATGCAGTCGTCTAACGACAAAAGCTAGATTACGGTCAAGCGAGTTGGTTAGCTGTGACAGCCGTTGTTGATACAGGGTGGTCACCAAGTGACTTTTCTAAAAGCCTAACTTCTATTCTACCAACACTGGCGTTATGTTCGGTAGCTTCGATGATGTATATGAATTATCAAGGTTTTTTCGGTAGAAACCCCGGCGTGATTCAAAGACAAAAGTTGCTCTGAAATTAAAAACAATTGTATATCAAAAAAAAAAAAAAAATATAAAAAGGTAAAAAAAATCGAATGCTTCATAGATTAATACGAATTAAAAGTGTTGGTAAAGAAAATTCCAATTTTCCATTAAATTATTCCCATGGTAGCTTGATTAATGATGCACCCTCCTGTTATCTGTGTGCAGCACCAGAAAACATTAAGAAAATTTACCCTCTCCACGGCATTCATTGTTTCAATGAATATTTGAAAATCTTTTCTTACGAATTAAGAAAAAACTCCCCATAAAACGCAAAAATCGGAAGAAAACCAACAGAAGACCAAGAATTGTTGTTACACAAAAAGAAACAAATGATGAATAACAGGTGAACGTGAAGGTGGCAGAGTAAGAGGAGGCAAAGAAGTTAGACATGGATTGGAAGAGGGGATCGGCGGCCACGCATGCTCAATTGTATGCTTGAACAAGCGCGATCAACTGACCATAACAAACGAAATAAATGATGAAATGGAAGGAAACCGAAGAAGAAGAAAAACGCCGACGAAGAAGAATGAAATGGAAACAAACGGTGTTGGTGGAGGAAACCACCATAAATTAAATACAATTTCATAAAAAAAAGAATACAATTTATTACTACTAATCGCACGCCGCGGATGGATGGCATAGATAGAAAAAGAAAATGCAATAACAAAATAAATACAAGTAAATAACAACACACAGATAAACATACGTAGAACTATTATTAGAATCACAGACGACCACCAACAAGCCATCCCGCCATTATCGTCACTGTTATCGGCGAAATTCACATGTTCACTTTTTGGCCAAATTTCAATGATTAAAATTAACTGCCAATTTGGCCATGAAGTTAATTATGGAAAACAATTAACAACAAAAGTAATAGAGGAAAACTACAACAGCGATCCACCAACAACGCCGGCCAAAGAACAATGGAGCAGAAAGATTCTTCTGTGTGCCTTACAATTATTAAATACTGTCGTCATCAGCGTCAACAGCACCGCGCCATCGCCATCATCCTCATCTCCATCGTCCAACATGACGACGTTTGTCGTCGTCGTCATTGCCAGTCTTGTTGTTTGCTATTAGCCCCAAAGTAAAAATACATGCCTCAGCCTTGGCTCATAGAATTGTGGCAGTTATGCTCATAGAATGACAATAAACAGCAACAACAACGACAATTTGTTATTAACAGCGTGTAGTAAGGAGCACGACACGAACAAGAAGAAAAAACCCAGAAAAATGAAGAACAATCGCTAAAAGACGTCGCAGTAGATGAAGAAGCAGTAGACGTGGAAGTAGAAACCGAATCAGTTTAAAACAGTTCAACACAGTAACACAGATACGGAGGAACGACATCCAAACGAATGCCCGACGTCAGCGAATGCAACCAACAGCGAAAGGTCAGTGTCTACGATAGTCTGCTGCCTCTGGATGATGTACGAGTGTGAGTTAACTGTTACTGTTGGTGCTTCGTCTGTCGACTATGTGATGTTAACTGCACATAACACTGCTATGTAATGTTAGGATAACATAGTGTGAGATTAGACAGAGAGGGAGAGTACGTTTTGTTTGGTGGGTGTTTGTAGTTTGAAAGTCACTGCAAATGTTAACCCATGCTAGGGAATTGTGTACATTCGTCGAGTGAGCCTACAACATATTTTTTTTTACAAAACTAGATCAAAAGTTAGTGAGGTCTGGCTAATGGAATTGAATGCGGGGTCACTGTGCGCCGCCATCTGGCATTGGTACTGGGTAGACTTCTCCAAATGGTTATTTAGGTGTCCATTGGTGGGCGAGCCATGTTCTCGCTTTATATATGAAGAAATTTCCATAATTAGTTCTTTAGTAATTAAAAACATTGCTAAAGCCCCCAGTCGGTTCGTCGTCTCAATTGTACTCCAGTAGATTTCAATTTGCTTAACTAGCCCTATTAAACTTTCCTCTTTTTTGAAGGAATAATCACATTTTCTTTTGTCTCTCCCGAATTCTTTTCATGCCAATCATATTTCTATAACCAGCAACATTGCGTTGCATACTTTGTCGTACTAAGGTGTCCTAGGGAGCGGTATTTTAAATGTTTCCCCTGCAAATCTCATTGATACACCCTGCAGCGTTGTGTTATGGGCACCATTGTTCACTTCTGCTGCTTTTTTGCACTAGTCATCGTAGTATGTGTTCCGAGGGCATCATGTTGAGTTCCTTACTGTTAATGGTATCTTCGGCAGAACTCATTGGATGTCTGTACACTTATAATACTGTACTTTACCTATGTTTCAATCGGCAAATATCAGTAGATAACTAACGACAGCATCTCTTAATCAGTGATATTTAATATGAGGTAAATTTAACACTTTTTTAGGTCACATACTATGTCCAAAAAATTCAACTCATAAGTTAAAGGTTAATCACTGATTTTTACTTGTGGACAAATAAATAGTGGCTAGACTCTGAAAGTAGTCAGGTATTACTTTGATGATGGATTTAAAATGTGCAATAAAAAGTTTATATTTCGGTTCCCAAAAAGGAAATTTTTTGTATTTCCCCAATTACTCAATTCCACCATCTAAGTGTGTTGAAACCCTTGGGCAATTTTAATTTTGTTGGTATCAGTTTAGCCCATAACTTCCTGCCATGGGTTATTCCACAACAGATCCTTCTCTCGTCCATTCTTCAAGAGTCTGCGCAGTTATTTCCGGTCTCTGCGATACATTTCAGCTTTTATTTTGCATTTATTCTCCTTTATCACAAGCACGTGTTACCGCCACACGCATCGAAAGGACACACAACGCATATTGTTTGTTTTCGTCCGCCGCTTATCACTTGCTTTGTTTATATTCTGTTTCCTCTGATTCTGTTGTTGTCGTTTTTTTTGTTTTTTGTTTATCTCCATTTTTTTTTTGTTGGCATAGGAGTAATGCCTATTTATTACAGTTTATTACCTGTTTTGTGGTGCGTTCGTACGTTCGCAATTTGAATATATATCGCCCATAAAATGACAAACAGAAGGTGCCGAGAGATATACAACTGCGATGGGGAATACTTCGGCCACACCGACAATAGACAATTGTGGCCCACTTTTAAGTTTGTGGAAGGAACAACAAAATTTGCCAGAAATGGTTTACGGTTTGTCAACAGTTTTGAAATGGTTCGTGGATGGTTATTTGCTCAGGAAAATAGTTTTCTTTTTATAGTTTTTTAAATATATTTTTTTTTTGTAGGGGTTTATTTAAGATTTCGGAGAACTTAAAATAGGACGGCAACGAAAATTCAGGGTCGTTTTAGTATTTACTTAAGATAAACATGAGGTAATGAAATTCGTTGCTGCCGAGAAAGAAAAATGACATTGTAAATTCAACCCGAATATTCTTAATTTGAACTAAAATCGTATTTAAAAAAATAAGTACTATTCGTAGTTAGTTATTCTTAAAAAAAGTATAAATGGGATAGTAGAATAAAAAACTTGATTTAGTTAAAAAAAGATTTGTTGGATTTACTGCTTGTCGTTTTTCGGACTGTGTGCTGTTAAGCAGTAGTTCTCGTTTAATTAAGGAAGAAATCCTTGAAATGGGTGCCGATGTATTTAAATATATTTAAATATTTATTACGAAAAGTAAGTCCAATTTAAGGTGAGGTATGAGAAAAAAAATTTTAAAACTATTTTTGAGAGAGATACAAATTTACTCTCTTTAAATCCATTTCGAACTCATCCTATTATGAAGAAAACAGAAATGGTTTACGGTTTGTCAACAGTTTTGAAATGGTTCGTAAATGGTTATTTGCACAGGAAAATAGTTTTCTTTTTATAGTTTTTTTTGGGTTTATTTAAGATTTCAAAGAACTTGAAATAGAAAATTCCGAACTTGTACTTTTGTGTATTTGAATCGATAGATAAATAAATACCTGTCTTTTATTTCTTAAAGATTATTTCATGAAAATGTTGCCCACTACTACGCTTCTGGTGGTCCATTCTGAAAGTCTGAAAAGTCCAATCTTAGCACACCTGTCTCCATAAAAGGAATTAGTTCATTCGTTGCAAATTGTCAAAATTGAGGGCTAAATAAAATGGATTCTAATCAGTAATGAGAGCTTATTCTTTTGGAATTGTGTTTCATATGTCGATATCTAACATATATTTGAAAACCAGATTTGAATGATATCTGAAACCCATTTTATAACACTTCCAATATTAACGATTTGTAACGAACGATTAAATATGGAAACAGGCAGTAAATATAAGTTGAGCAACTCCAGGAATTTTTAAACAGGATTATCTGACTCAGTATATGTTTCACTTGTAAAAATATAAAATGACAAATTATTCTTTTATATTAATGAGATTCACAGTACATCAACATATTTTAGAAATAATTCTGTACTTATCTTGTGTGAAATTTGAGTTATTCAAACGAAATTTCAGACTACACACTAATCTCTGAGGCACTTAAACCATATCTGCAGACTTTGAACAGTAGATGTCGGTTAGTGAGTATATACATACATAAGTGATTAGCTGGCTTCTTCGGGTATCTCACTTACCACACACAAGTTTCATATGTTTTAAGCAATTGTACTGAAATTCATTGGGACGGATAACAATCATCTTGTAAAATACACCGCGTAAAATATAAATATTACCGTCGACCCTTCCTGTGCTTCACTCACAAATAACTCACGTCGCTTCTTTGTAATATTCTCGACATGTATTCCGAACATGCCGCCTAAATAACCCCTTTATGTGTGACAAAGTATGAAAGTCCGTTCAACGGATTAAAAAAAATTTTCTTATGAATTTTAAAAACAATTTTTTTTTAAATATTTGTTTAAAAAATAAAAAAAAATGCACCTTTTACCAAAAATTTAAAATGTTTTTTTTGTCATTTTTTAACAAAAATTTAAAAAAAAATATAATTTTTTACCAAAAAATTTATTTTTTTAAAAAATTTTAATAAAATATTTCTTAAAAATTATTGTTTTACCAAAAATTTAAAATTTTTTTTTCATTTTTTACCAACAATTAAAATTTTTTTTTTTAAATTTTTTTTCATTTTTTACCAAAAAAATAAAAGAAAATTTTCATTTTTTAAAATTTTTTTTATAAAATTTAACCAAAAATTTTTACCAAAAATTTAAAAAGTTTTTTAGTCATTTTTTAACAAAAATTTAAAAAAAATCTAATTATTAAAAATTTTTTTTTTTTAAATTTTAATATTTCTTTAAAATTATTTTTTTTTAAATTTAATTTTTACCAAAAATTTAAAATTTTTTTTTTTAATTTTTTACCAAATTTTTTTTTCATTTTTTACCAAAAATATAAAAAAAATTTCGTTTTTTAAAATTTTTTTTATAAAATTTAAAAAAAAATATTTCTTTGAAAAAAATTTTTTTTTCCCGAAATATTTTTTTTTTCAAGACATTTATACCAATGTAGAACCGATAATTTTGGAATTTTAGAAAAAAAAAATTGCCAGTAAACCTAACACGAAATTGTTGATGGGTTTCCCATACAGTTGAGGATATATTTCTCACTAGTTAAATCTGTTCTCTTTCCTGTAAAATAACAAAGAATTTTCTAGTATTCTGCCGGAGTACATTTTCGTTTATTATTTCATACTTTATATTATTGATAAAATGTCATAAAATGATAGTTAGTGATTCTACGATTTATTTGTCACTTGAAAACATTGCGATCCTATTGCAACCTCTGGTTTTGAGTTGATTATCCCATTACTTCAGTTAAATTCCTATAACGTTTAGCGTATTTTCATCACGATTTTTTTCCCAGCCGCAACACAAATCGCACTCTGCAAAGGGGTATGGCCATCATCAAAGCTGGAATAGTTCAGCACAACTTTTCAGTCTTAGATCCTTTCCAAACTCCCGTCATCCTTTATGGAATTTGCCACTGCTGGAAAAACACAAAGCATTGCGCCGAAGTTTTACTTGTGAAAAATATCTAGGAAACTGCGAATATTTTTGCCTACAATTCCCCAACAGTATTAATGGGCAGTCATGTCGGGACTAGCATCTGATAAATGTTGCTGCCATCATCATCATCATTGTATCTGTGTATTTGCCGCACATTGTTGTTACATTGTTGTCGGCCCAAGGTATGTGGAAATCTCTTTGCTGCTTCTGCTGCTGCTGCTGAGTAATTTCAAATAATGACCTCAAATAACATGTCTTCAACTTTGGAACATTAATGTCCTTGAAAATCGCAGCAAACGAACAAGCGCAAAAGAGACGGGGGGCGGGGGGTCAGGCCGAGGAGGTGGACAACTTTATTTTCACTTAAACCAGCCAAGATTGGCTGAGACAACAGAACGGTTGCATAAAACAGGACAAGAAACCATAGGGGAGAAGTTCATGTACCCAAACAATCGCCTCAAAGAACAACATTGTTGACGCACTTGTCTTGCCCGCTGTACTTACATAGTTGTCCATAGCCGCCGCCGCTTTATTGCAACAACAAACGTGAACAACACAACGACATCAGCAACATCCACAAGTACAGCAACGACATCCAGTCGTAATAGTCGATGATGTTGATGATCTTACGTTTGTCCGGCCATAGTTTGCTGTTCCTTTTGGAATTGTGCTCATTTCGAAGTTGGCCTTACTTGTAACTTTAAACGTCTGGCTACGTGCCTCCTTTGCGGCCTATCGCCGTCAGATCATGTTATTGGCTTCCCTATCAGTAGCCCAACATCATGTTATTGTCCACTTTGGCCACAGCCAAAAACAACAACAACACCAACAAAAAGTAGTATTAAACATGGTAATAATCAAGAAATATCAGCGAACATTACAAAGTACTCGTAAGTACTCAAATATTTGTGTGTGTGTGTGTGTCGGACAAAATCCCCTGCACAGCATTACACTCTTTCCTACCAAACAGTGCGCCAGGTTCCACAGAAGTGTTTTTTGGTTTTTCAATTCATTCACTTGAAAAAGTCCATTACAATTTCAAATTGTAAATATCAATTGAATGCGCTATAATCGGCATCTGAGGCTGTCGAATTTTTCCCAGAAATGAAGAAAACATTTCAGTCCCATGGATCGCAGAACAAATTTACGTGCATAAGACATTGAAAGTAAGAAAGGAACAGTTGACGGTGGACTTTGCCGATTCTATGATGCCCTACTACACTCTGCTGATGTATTTCGTATTTAATTTTTATTTAAGCACGCTGTAATTTGTATTCCTACTGACTGTGACCTTCTGTTTACATCCGGCTCCGACTGGCTAATGATTTTCCTACAGAAGTTTTTCTTGGCTTATAGATTTCTAAATCACTATCACTGGGATCAGCTCTTCAATCTGGAACAAACCTAGTCAACTCTTTCACTGGAGCTTCCCCTACCAAGTGATTATGTATTAAGGAAGCGGGCTCGATGAATCCAACCCATGATGGAGTGTAGATACCATTCGACGCGACCGAACTTAACGCCGTTTTGGCATTATCTTTTTTTGTTTTGTTTTGTTTTTCAAATCATGATACAACAATCAGCCTAAACAAAGGCAATAAAGTCGTACAGATCCATCTGGGCCGTATGTCCATGTGTGTTGTATCTGTCTCTGGGTCGTTGTTCGGATGTCTCGTTTACTTGCAACATCTTGTACTTCATGCCACTAAAATGCCTTTGCTGCCCAGCAATGAGGAGAACAAAAACTTTTAGCCCGCATGCGAGAACAGCAACATGAAGATCTTTGTTTTGAGATATTGCTCGGGTATTGGAAGGACAGACGGGCAGAAAAACATTCCCATTTGTTTGGCAAAGTATTAATTTTTATGGTCAGATGAAAAAAGATGAAGTCAAGAAGAAGAGCAGTTTGCTTGTTTTTGATATTCGGTTCGTTTCAGTTCAGTTCGGTTCGTTGGTGAACTTTAGGGTTTTTCTGATTTTGTTAGTTTCTATCAATAATTGGCCTTTAATGTCCATGATGTACCAAACTATGGACAAATGTTTGTGTTCCTCTTAATGTTCTGTATTGTTCGTCGTGTTTTGACAGAGGAAACTTTTTTCGTTTTTGTTTTTCTAGTCTGTAACTTATCTTAGAAAACCTTAGGGCTGATACAATTGTATGTCATAGAAAGGAACAAGAAAATACAAAAACTATAAATATGAACGACAATCTTTATGATTGACTAAGATGGCATATACACCGTGTACAGGCCAAAAATGTGGTCAGGGCCAAGATATTCGAAATGGCTTAAAAATCAATATTTAAATAATAAAAAAAAAACATATTGGTTGCATTGTAATTATTAAGATTATGCAGTTCAGTGGGTAATTTAAGTAAGATTTTAGAATTAATTTTTGAAAACTTATTTTAGTTGGCATGAATCTGTCAAAATGTGAGATGCAAATATTTATTAGAGTGTTTGTTTTGGAAATATTTTACTATCAGGTATAAAATTCGTGTCTGACTTATGCTGGGTTGACTGCAATTGAATTTTCCGTCACCTTTTGTAAAAAAAAAAGCGCCTGAAAATTGGACCACTGAGATACCGCACGGAATCAAAATACCCCTATGCGACTTTTGCTTGGTTTGTATCATATGGACGCAGGAGAAAATGTGGAAAAGAAAATATTTTGGATCACAAGTATATTTTTAATTAGGTGTGTTTCCATTTTTGAGTGGTTTTGTTCAGGGTTGTGGAGTCGAGACGAAATTGCTCGTCTCCGACTCCAACTCCGGAGTCAATACCGACTTAATAACAATAACAAAATTTCGAAAATTGTATTTCCCTCCACTATTCCTATAAAGAAAAAAGGGCGTATAATCGAAAATATTTAAAATTTTAACAAAAATATTTTCCATATTAATTTGTTTTAAATAGATTTTATTTATTTTAAGGAAAATGTATTTGAGACAATTTTTCGACTCCAGACTCCGGGCAAATTTGTCAAACCCCGACTTCTATTTTGTTTTTTTTTTTACTTTGGACTTTCATATTCCATGTGTGAGAATTTTGTTCCTTTAATGGAGGGCCCAGATTATTCTTGCCTTCCCCTCAATTATAAAACCTATTTGCATTTTTGACCTCTATACGATTTTAATACTTTACCTCTATTTTTTAAAAGAATATTTACAATTTTTATATTCGAGCACGTGATAAGAAATGTGAACTTTGGTATTCAATGACAAATTGTATTTTTTGAGATAAATGATCGGATGTTTATTTCATAATGAAGAGGTATAATGAAGAACAACACCAGCCAAATGGCCACCACATTACCATATCCTTTTCATGATATTTTCCATAACCAAATCGCAAAGTGGCTGCCTTTGAGGTCTTGAATTGACGCTGGGCTGTTGGCGTAGACCTTGTCTTTCACGTGACCCCAAAGGAAGAAGTCGCAAGGCGCTAAATCACCAGATCTCGGTGACCAATTGTGATCACCTCTACGACAGATAACACGGTTCGGAAACTTTTTAGTTTTGCGAACTGTGACTGCAAGATTTTCACCATCTTGGTAGTGAATTTTAATAATTTCAATGCGTTGTTGTAGCGTGTATCGTTCCATTTTTAGTATTGATGTAGTGTCTACTTGTGAAATGTCAAAGAATAAAAGCTTCAAAAGTGACAGCTACCGAAAAAGCGAGTGATTCAAAATAACATCTTTTGTTGGAGATCCATGTACTTCCTTTTACTTCCTTTCAAATTTTTTTTTCGTCGTTTGTTCTTTTAAAAAAGGTGTAAATTTTTGGAAGAATTTCAGAATTTTTTTTTCCATTTTCCTCTTCCATTTTCCACTCTTGTTTTTTTTTATTATTTCAGCATTGTTGTTTTAAGTCATGCTGCCCTACGATTTGCTGGCATTTGTTATTTTCCACATTCATCGTGATTTTTCAAATATTTTTAAACTAATTTTATTCTTGAACCGTTTTAGTTTTTAGTGATTGTCCCTTTTGTTTTTTTTTCGCTTAAAATAAAAAATACTTGTCGCAAGTAATACTGCCTACAGAAGATGCTTAAATTTTCTTAAACTAGTGAGCTTCACACGATTTAATTTTTTTGAGATTTGATAAACAAATTAAAATTAAAAAAAAATATATTCATTGTTTTTGCTTTAAATATAACTTTTGAACAACGACTTTTCTGCCTAATAATCATCCCTCTAGCGCTTCAAGATTAATAGAATCAACCTATTTCCGAAATTCTATCTAATAATCTTTTACCTGCCTAATAATCTTAATATATATTTACCCTCGACACTGATTCACTGATTCACTGATACACTGATACACTGATTCCCTGATTCACTGACTCTGTCACGCAGTACGTAGGAATTTAAATAGGCATTCTATAATAATTCTATAAATAATAATAATAAAAAAAATAATATTTTTTTTGTACAGAAATTGTGTTTTCCCCAAATTTTTTTTTTACCAAAATTTTTTTTTCTTACAAATTTTTTTTTTCCAAATTTTTTTTTTCAAGAAATTTTTTTTTCAAATTTTTTTTTTCAAAAAAATTTTTTTTCAACAAAATTTTTTTTTCGACAAAATTTTTTTTTCCACAAAAATTTTTTTTTTCAACAAAATTTTTTTTTTTCAACAAATTTTTTTTTTTTCAACAACAATTTTTTTTTTCAGCAAAAATTTTTTTTCCACAAATTTTATTTTTTTACAAAATTTTTAAAATTAAGTAACAAATACTTTCTCAAGCAAATTAACGGGCGCCATAGGCGCATTACAACTTACTAGTATTATAATATTATCTGATTTTAATATAAACTGATATGTGTTTATATTGTTACACCCGAATTTCGTGTAAAAACTCTTCTTCAATGTGTGTTTTTTAATTTTATTTGCATTCCGTAAGCGTTATCCATAATTCACAAATAATCACATTACTCGTTTGAGTTACTTTAACCGAATGGGTTTTTGTAAGCAATTTTCATATCATATCACTTCCCCTTCAGCTAATAGAATTATTAGAAGTCTATAAACTAACAATGACAGTGACAGTGACTTTGCATTTGATCTCTATGCCAATGACATCTTAACGATTAAATAAAACATTACCTCGTCAAGTCATTACCAACGATCCATCACCTTGTTTTTTTTTTGTTGCCTATTCAAAGTTCTGAGGAGATGTACCCACTATTTACGAACTTATAATTAAAATAATGCACCATCAAATGAAGCATTACGAGGATATTACACCGTATACAAAAAAAATGGAAAAAAGAAATATTTACATCACAGTTAAAAAACAGAATACAATCATAAAAGAAAATAGCTTCTCTGCTCCAGAAAAGAAAAACTTGCATCATTACCTTTTCTCTGGCTTGGTCTGCCCTCACCCACATGATTATCATTTGTCCAGAATGGAATGTGGAAAGGGGCCGAGGACACACTCCTCAGACAGACAACAGAGACATTAAATTGTTTATGGCGGATGTGTCCTCGACTTAAACTAAGTGCAAATATATACACAAGCATTATATACGTATGTATGTACTTATACATACATATATACTTAGTACTTAAGTATATAGTACAATATAAGTAATAACAACAATGCAATATAGTCGAGTCGAAGCGAGTGGAGTAAAACTGCCACAACAACAATATCAGAGTGCATAAAAATGTCATGCACTTGCATTAACTTTTATGGGTCAACAGAAGTGGTCAGTCAATGGTTTGCTTCACAAATGCATTTACTCCTTTAAACCGCACACATACACACAGAGGCAGCCCCCTTTGGGCTATGTGACATAATAGCGTATGTCGAAAATGTCAATGATGTGGAACATCTAGCGAATCAGTGTTTGGTATACTGATACAATATAATTTGTATACTCATTGAGCGGAACATACTGTTTAAAGCCGGCTCTGAATTCTAATGCATTTCCTAATGCTCTCGTAGAGTTTCCGGCATTGACGTGGTGAAAATGGTTTATCAGGATAAGAACCTGAAGTTCCTGTAAAATAGTCGCACACACTACCCATAACATCATAGTCGATCGCAGAGGTAATGGAAACTTTAAATTCCTTACAAAGTGGCACTTATTTTTTTTTTCATTGAATTCAATTCAAATATTTATTAAATGTATTGAGCTTCTCTACTAGCTGGAAGTTATTAAATTTGTAAACGAGCTAATCAATTTTTCAATTGAAAGTTGATGCTCGTTTTCTATGTGGATAACGAGTTTCCATTAAAGAATTAGTTACCTCAACCAAAAATTAATTGACTACCAATCTGTAAAATAAAAGGTCAATTAATATTTTAATTTAGTTAATTATTTTATTTATCGAATTAAAAAACGTACTGATTTACAGTTTCCGTAATCGAATTTACAATTTGTATAATCAAATTTACAATTTATGTAATCGAATTCACAATTAGTGTTATCGAATTTATAATGTGTTCAATCTAATTTACAATTTGTGTAATCGAATTCACAATTTGTGTGATCGAATTTCCATTTTTGGTAATCGAATTCACAATTTATGTAATCGTATTTACAATTTGTGTAATCGAATTCACACTTTTTCTGTTATCGAATTAAAAATATGAGTAATCGAATTTACAATTTCTATAATCGAATTAAAATGGTTGTAATCGAATTTACAATTTGTGTAATCGAATTTAGAATTTTTGTAATCGAATTTACAATTTGTGTAATCGAATTTAGAACTTGTGTAATCGAATTAAGGATTTGTGTAATCGAATTCACAATTTGTGTATTCGAATTCACAATTTGTGTATTGGAATTTACAATTTTTGTAATCGAATTCACAATTTGTGTAATGGAATTCACAATTTTTCTGTTATCGAATTAATAATACGAGTAATCGAATGTACAATTTCTATAATCTAATTAAAAAATTTTGTAATCGAATTTACAATTTGTGTATTCGAATTTACAATTTTTGTAGTCGAATTCACAATTTGTGTAATGGAATTCACAATTTTTGTAATCGAATTCATAATTTGTGTGATCGAATTTACATTTTTGGTAATCGAATTTACAATTTATGTAATCGTATTAACAATTTGTGTAATCGAATTAAAAATTTGTGTAATCGAATTTACAATTTCTAAAATCGAACTAAAAATTTTTGTAATCGAATTTACAATTTGAATTCACAATTAGTGTTATCGAATTCAAAATTTGTTTAATCGAATTTAGATTTTGTGTAATCGAATTTAGAATTTGTGTAATCGAATTAAGGATTTGTTTAATCGAATTCATAATTTGTGTAATCGAATTAACAATTTTTTCTCAAAAAATCAATTAAAAAGTAATTGAATCTACGAATTGTTGAATTGATATTATTATTCTTTTTGTCTTGGTATAATTCAATACCCGAGTATACTTTGTTAGGATTTGATTTAAATTGGCCCCAGATCATAGAATGTCCTACGGACTAATAGGCCCAGAGATAGTCCCTTTGTAAAAATTAGAGTAACTCTAATCAATCAATTCATATCCCTCAACAAATACAACACCAAAAATAAACAACATCGACATAAGATATTATAACATACTCCCACAAATATATTTGTCCCATTACTCCGTATAATGCTGAACATAAAAGTCAGGGCGTTAAACAGGTAAATAAACAATTGTACCATTAACAGTAACAGTAACAATGTATGGACGAATGCACGTTTGAAATTTGTTGACATCTCCAAGTGTCACCGGAGTTCATTACTTTTTTTTTGCCGCCTTTCTTAAGATGTTGGCAAAAAAAAGGTGTAAAATGTGACTTATGATCGTTAATCAATCGTTGTTTAAAGCAACCAACTCTTGCTTACTGTACACCTTCAGTCATCCATCCAATCAGCCATTCATAATATAAATTGTAAGTACTTCATCATTTCCATGGTGAAGTACCGTTCTGTACTGGGTTCATCAATTGCCCCCACCCTCGTCGTTGAGTAAATAAGCAGGAGTCCTTTGTTGTAGCACGTGAACTGAGTTAATTGTGTGTGTAAAAATAATAAACAGCACCCTTAGCAACAAGAAATATTGAATTTCGTATTCTTAAACTTCGAGGGTGGTGTGATGATGAAAGGGAAAGCCTCAACGAAACAAAATAGACCATCAATTTTACAAACACACACATTAGTCTGATACTTCTTGTTTTTGAGCGTCGATACGAAATAACTCCCAAATAAAATAAATTCCCTGTAAAAATTCCCACAAAATAAGTTCCAAATAACTTTGTATTTTCACACATTTTTCTTCACAAAGGTTTATAAAGCGGTAATAATTTTTTATGAATAGGGGTAAACTATTTTAAAAAAAACTTTTGCATAGTTTTAGGAATATTCTAAAAAAAAAATGACACGAAATAACTCCCACAAGAAAAATTTAATATTTTGTCCATTTCATAATGAAGTAACTCCCGAATATTTTATTTTTTAAACAAATATTTTACCCGTGAGAAATATAAATACATCAATGTTGAATCCCCTACTTTCACATTTCCTTTCAACTCATTAATCCTCCTCCATCACCACAATTTGATTGATGAAGTGTGAACGCAAGAAGACGAAAAACATTGGGCAAAATTTGTTAAATTTTCCAAAAAAAAAAATAAAATAAAAAATAATCCCATAATTTATGACTTAATATTTGTTTGCCGCTTTAGACACGTTTAACGCACGTAAGAGACACATCATTACAAACGTTTAATAATGCATGAAGCAGCAACAGTAGAACTCGACGCTGCAGTGACAACGACGACAACAGTCACAACATGAGGCACGACAATGTCAAAGGTGGAAATGTGGCAAATGAAACACCCGCTCACACACCCACAAATATTACAACTGACAACTGTTTTGAGCCATCAAAAGGATATTCAAAATTAAACGCAATGATTAATACTTCTATCGAAACAAAGGAAGATTTCTTCAAACATTCTTTTGGGATTTGCGTGTTTCTGGTCAATTGGCTACAGACAAATATTACGCAGAACATTTTTTTCAGTATATAGTTTCTAGACCTGAGTAGTTAAATGACCTCAACAGTCACCTGATGCAAACAGAGGCTAGTGTTGGTGAGAGATGGGTTTTTTTGTATAAACCGCCATCAATCCAGGTCCCCATATTATGGTAATCCGATAATCGACATTCCCCTTTGAATAAATTTATTTTTGCATTCGCTTTAGAATAGCAACAGATGAAAATAAATCTGAAAAATGTCCTTGGGGTTCCGCAACGACGGTATGTGAAAAATGTAAAAATTTTGATTATTTTCATTGTTTAAAACTAGAAATGCCAGAGTGGACTATTGTAATTTATAACAAAAGTTATAAAAAGCATCCGAGTACGTACCAATGGAATTGTACATTTATTTGGTGTAAGGATTCGCACCCAGTACAACAGGAACGAAGCCAACAAGAATCTAGTGGACGGGCGAGTCAGTGTGTATACGAACAATTGAGGCTGCAAACTCTAGATGTTAGAAACATTTACTGTCAAAATGCATCATAAACATATTAAATCCTGTACAATTGGCTTATGAACCCAGATGTAAGTTAATACATAGTCTATTTTTATACGCTTAACCACATTCATGTCAGAATGTATTTCAAACAGCTCACGGTTCTTTCGACGTCTATACTCTATACTCTCTTGTACAGTCTTCACCTTATTGGCGAATTTCAATCCCCTAATTTATCTGCACTATGATTTTTTTGTTTGGATTTCTGCAATATTACAAATAATATTTGAAAACATTTCTCAAAACAAACAATTTTCAAATCGCCTAAGATTCGCAATTTTAAAATAAGCCAAAGTCGTTTTTTCCTAATTCGGTCTTCTGTTGAATCCCCTTTTGTATTACCACAATAGTCTGTTATAATTTATGATAATTCTTTTATTTAAATGAAAGAAGAAAAAAAAATCATTTTCAATTGTTTTATCTTCCCATTATATCACACCAGCCAGCGAGCGAACTCTGCTCATGCTGCAACAAAATTACAACAAGAATGTAATCATCACTTGACTTTGTTTGATTTAGATGATGCCACGTACAATAGCAGCAACAACACCGAAAATATCCAACATTTGTCGCTTTTATTAAAAAAGACATTTTGATTGTGTTTTTCTTTTTGGTATTTGAGTTTTTCTGTTCACATTTTTGTTTTTTTTTTTTTTGTGGAAAACGCATAATACGCTTTTTTCGTGCATTGTTTTAATATGCAAATTTTCTATACAAAAGAAAAAGAAAAAACGCAGAAGAAGTTCTCATCATTATATGCGGCAAACAGCGAACTGAACTACTGATGAGTGGGATTATTTGGCGATTGTGTCTGTCCGGCGGGCATACGCCAGACACAGACCTCGGCTATCAAAAGACAACCAGCCACCACCAACGCTAGCATTACTTCGTGAAGTCGTCTGTATCGGTGAAATGCTTGTCTTGTTGTTGGTGTTATATTTTTTCAATTAAATACCGCCAAGGCACAGTGGTTTAATTTAAGGGAGAAATAATAATCATTTGGGATCCAATTTATTTTTTGTTTTTTATTTAGTTTTTAGACGCTTGAAAAATCGTAAAACCTAATTAATTTTTATCTAAATTTTTCCGCAAAGTCTGCATGCAGTTGACAGGGACTTGAAGTAATTGTAAATTATATAATAAGTGAGTACTATTTTTTGTTTTTATGAAACACTGTGCACCATCATTCAGCCACCACTCGCAAGGCACTGTGAACAATGATGCATAATTTTCCATAGAGTTTTTTTTTTAGTTATTTTTTATCCGATGCTATTCTGTTCCATAATTATGTATGTTGTACATACATACCATTTCATTTATATAATTATCTGAATTTATGTACAAAAAACTATAACTGCACTGCTCACAAATCACTGAAAGTGAAATTGGCAGGTGTGAAGTCGCAGCGAATTTGATATGCCCTTCATATCTTCATGGACTCCCTCACGGTGTTCCGGGGGTTTATTCAAGACTTTCCATTAAGGATCTTTAAAAAAAAACAGTTTGTTGTACTTCTTTTTTTCAAGGAACTCTAAAGAAACAGTTTGTTGTACTTCTTTTTTTTTGGGCGTCCAATCGGTCTTTTGTTCACGATGTGAGAGAAACTCTAAACTACCAAAACAATTTAAAGAAATTGATCCTCGATACACACCCAACCTAATCAGAATCACCTAATCCTTTAATATCATTGGCAATAAATGCTGAGTAATTACGCTTACTTACATACATACTTACTTACTTACTTACAGGTTTCCTCTTTCTGAAGAAAATTTTAATTTATGACAAAACAGTTTTGTATTTTTTTAAAAGCCACGCGATCTAGGCACGTATTTCCTTCTTTTTATTTATTTTTATTTTTTATTTTATTTAATTACAATACAAAGTAAATTTATATTCTAATTTTGGGTCCAAGGATAAACCGAGTGACAAAGACTATTTGGCTTGATTTTTTGCAGCGACAGACCAAAGCCTCTGGTGGGAATCGAACCCACAACCCCCACGCTGATAGGCAAGCACGCTACCAACTCGCCTACCGGGGCGCTTATTTCCTTCTTTATTTTACGGACAATATGTGAAAATTGTTTTTGTATTTTCATACATTTTTGCTAACAATGGAGGTTACTTTTTAAATGATTTCTGAAATCCTTCGTATTTCCTGGATGACGGTGATATCAGCTTTGTAGTCATCTAGTGTCTTTTCCCCCCTATTTCCTGGATGACGGTATAGTCAGCCGTGTATTCTTCGAGAATATCCGACTGTTAGACAGAGGCATCTGCCGAAGGAATATTCGTAGATTCCAAGTGCATATCTGGAACTTGGTTCAAATACTCACAATAGTATCGGAAGTCCTTACGGATGCGTTACATCCTCGAACTGATCTGATGGATCTGATGACTTGCCAGGTGACATGCCAGCAGGAGCTGTCTAGCAGCTCAGCTGTACCAACCGAACCGTTAGGTATGTTTACCTTCTGACATATACCTCATCTACCCCCTGATTATCATTTAAAGACATATCTTCGAATGTCCCATCTACTCAAAATTGTGGAGAGTGAGCATACAAAATGTATAATCAAATTTCATGTGTTTCACATTTTCAATATTTCCAATATAGATTTTGATCTATCTATTCAGTTCTGTTATCATCTACCCGGATGGGTGTATGGTGTTTATCTCTATATTTAATGCTGTTACAAATGACATGACAGACTTAATACCCTCCCCCATTCGATGGTGGAGGATATTTTTCAAAAAAAAAGTTTCATATTCATGGGAGAATTGAAATTGTGCTGAACGATTTTTGCTGTTGTCAGTTTCGATGTACGAGTATACCATTTGGAACTCCAACAGAGGGGAAGCAAAAAACCAAAACAGCAAAAAGCACACACACACCAAAAAAAAGCGTAAATGTAAAATGTACAAAACAGCAAAGTTGCATGCAGCAGCTTTTGACAAATTTATGCATTACAATAAACTTTATTTAATATGACGACAACAGAGACGACAAGTAGGGAAATGTGTGTGTGTCTGACTGCGTATGTTACTGTGAATGTGTGTCATTATGTTAACTTTGTGTGATGATGCGGTCGATGGGTCTGTAGAGTACGGTGTCAGTGGGTGGCATATTCAAATGGTGATAAAATGTTGTTGATTGCGGCTCTGATGCTGTTGCTGCAGATCCCGTTGCCCTGCTCGGTGTTGCCATAAAAAATGCCATCATTACTTCGTCACGCATAGTTTTTTCTCTTTCAATATTTCATACTGCAACACAGTTTCCTTTTGGCAAATGTTACGCATACAATTGCATTGTTTTCCAAATAGAATGAATGAACGAGGATGGAGAGAGCGAGAGAGAATGTTTAATTGATTTAATGAAGAATATTTAATTATTCAATAGTAACTGTTTGCGTATTTTTCTTTTGTATTATTCTCGAAGACCATTTCCTTGTTGTAGTGTGTGCTGTGTGCCCTCAAAGAGAAGTACACGAACAATAGAAATGTGAGTAGAATAGATTTTTGTAGTTAAATACAATTTTATTTCTTTCACTTTTCCAATAAGGAAATACATGTCAAGGACTTGAATAAGTTTGCTATTATAATATAATGTGATTATTCGTTGAAAATCTAAAACTCAAAATGTAATTTGTTGATAGGAGGTTAGTTGGTGTCATTCAGATTAATGTCTATAAGCCATGTACAAATTATCTGCAAGAAAGATTAGCCTTTCGGAGTCGTATTCGTGTTTTGCTCAACATACGTTTAAACAACAAACCAGGAATTTGTCTTCCAATAAGCGGACTCCAAGCGAGATACTTTCAGTTGTGCAAATACAATCAGAGCTCGCAAAATAGGCTCAGCCAATTTTTTGTCTGTGCGGACTGCTCGATAAAAATGGCACAGAATCGCTCAGCGTCTGAACAGTAACCCTCTTTTTCGTTTAAATTTATTTATTTATTTATGGTCTAGGGAAAATTACAATCCTTACAGACTAGCTTATAACGAGGAGTAGAATAAATCTAAAATTTCATTAAACTTATTAAAAGACAATGAAAAATCTAAAATTTCATTAAACTTATTAAAAGACAATGAAAAATCTAAATCATATTTCATATTCTTAGAATTAAACTCTTTTAAGGCTCGTGATATAGGTTCATTGACAGAGTAGTTACATCTATGTACAGGCACATTAAAATATTCTATAAAAGGTAAATGTCTAGCAGGAGCGTTAAAGCCAATTAGACTTAGAAGTAGAAAGAAATATTAAAGAACTCTAATAACGGCGGCTAGTTAATGGATAAAGGATAATAGTGCAAATATAATAAAAACAAAATTAAGTTCTTCAATTCGATCGATATGAACTGTGTAATATGGCCTCCAAATATGGTTTCGTTCCTGTTCTCGGTCTCCGATTGCGGGTTGAGCATAACACACGAATCGGTATCTTACTGTCCGCTCGATATGAACACCGTTTGTCGCATAGCTAGTGAGGGCAGTGTTACCGCTGAGAATTTTTAAAAAGTCCCATAAAAAGTAATTTTAAAAAAAATTTCACTAAAAAGTCGTTTTATTTAAAAAAAAAAAAGTCGCACTCTTTTTTAGCGTTTATAAAATTTGTAAATAATAAACAATTCTGGCAATTCGTAATACAGGAAAGAACCTGACCAAAATAAGACAAAAATAAATACGAATAGCAATTTGGTCAAATAAAGGGTGTTTTATATTGAGGTATAGAACTTCGAATTGAAATAAAACACAAGAAAATCGTTTTAATGTCCATCAATTTGGCTTTATTGGAAGGATAATTTTATGCCATTAATGTTTAAATATGATTTCGGGCATGTGGCCGCCGCGGCTGGCTCGAATAAAGCCAATTCTACAGGTCCAATTTTCAACCACTTGTTGGAACCACAACTCATCCACATTCATGCCATCCAATTCGGGAACAAAATAGTCGGTTATCATGGCTCTATACCGGTCTCCATTAACGGTAACTGACTCTCCAGCATTATTTCGGAAGAAGTATGGCCCAATGACTCCACCAGCCCATAGAGCACACCAAACAGTCAGTTTTTGTGGATGTAATGGCATAAAATGGACGGAGCTTGCGGTGAACTTCGCGAACTGAACCATTACTTTCGAAATAAATTTGCACGATTTGCAAGCGTTGTTCTTTTGTCAACCTGTTCATGGTGAAATGGCAAACCAAACTAAATATTAATCACTTGACAGCTGACAAAATGGCCGCCAGTTAAAAAAGTGATGCCAACTTAAAGTTCTATACCCCAATAAAAAACACCCTTTAAGAAGAATAGAAATAGTTTTAGTCGTTGGAACATTAACTCTGCCATTACACGTACAATTAATTTGAGTACTCATATTGTCTTCGAAACAAATGAAAAATATCAAAAATTATCTGAAAAAAAAAACGAAGGGTCTACATGTGCACGTGCATGTTCATTTGAAAAATGTCGTCGCAAGTGTATCTTCTCTCAAGAGTTTTTGCCGTCCGCAGCAGTAAACGCAAATACACCACAGCATTTGGGGAACAGTATGGACATGCAAATTTGTTTCCATAAATACGGCAACATTTTGTTTTTTGTACTTCAAACAAGTCCGAAGACTTCTATATTGACAATAATTTACAAAATTTAACTGGTTTTATTACGACAAAACAGTCAAGAAATAATTACACAATTAAAATTATCCCATAAATTGGCACACAAAAAATGTGTTGGGGAACTCTAAGATTTGTCTCTGCAGCAATTGCCAAAATTTCACTGTCTTTGAATTCTCGTTCAGATTGGGCTGGCCAGTAGCAAAAATGTGTGTGTATTGGTAAAACAAAAAGTGTTGAGTTTAAAGAATAATCGGAGTTTGCTAAAAAAAAATTGTTTATAAATATTTAGCATAATATTTATCCTTGAGAATAAATATTTCATCACATAGTTTTTGGTAAAAAAAAGTCGCTCATGAAGTCGCAGGTCATCAAAAAAGTCACAAATTGCAACGGTAACACTGTCTGAGGGTCAGCAAGTAAGCAAAGCAAACAGACAGTCCGCAAAAAAGTCTTTATTTTTATTGTTGCGTTTACCTTATGACGAGGATCATTTGACCAATTATTGCAAGCTCTAAATAAAATAGAATTAATAATTATTGTTAATTTTAGCATGGCTTTTATACTGATAAATGTCCCGGTATTGAACCAGGAGTAGTGCAAGTGCTGCCGTGACAGTAGCACAAAGCGACTGGCCGTCACACGCTAAATGTAGTCTGCGGAGAATATCCACCTCCACCATTGAAAATACGAGTCGACTACAAGGATACAGTGTAATAAGACAAACATTCAATGCAGATCCTATTCGAGTACCAATGATGCTATCACTGTTGGCTATTGGCAATATTACATTAATGATAAAATTAAATTGTTAATGAAATGTCACTTAAATAAACAACCCTTTCCCATTCAAGTGATTAAATTAAATATATTGTATGACTCGGGGACACTGAGGCACGGGCACTGAATGCCACCGACCACCAACCTCAGAGTCAACCAATTATTATGCTTGGAAAATCATAATTAACTGTTTTTCGACAGACGTTTACGTTTGTGTACATAAATAAATAAATAAATAATTCATGGTGACTTTTCAAATTTGTCATTTAAAGAAAAACTCGTCATTTAAACACGACAGGTTGAAAGGTTGTTGGAAAGTTTTTTTTTTTAGAACAATTGAAAGGAGCGATTCGGAATTGATAATGCCTTCGACAATTTGAGGTTAAATCATATACAGACACACACACACACACACATATTTATCAATCAATTTGATATTTATTTTACATTTGTAATGCTCGAATGGGTGACGTGGTGGGGGGATGGGTAATGTACATTGTCCGTAATTAATTGACTTGCAGCAGAGAATAATAGAATCAATTAAAATGAGCAGTGTAATGTAATCAATTGTTTAGATACATTTGTGGTCTATTTAAAAGTATACAATAATAATGAGCGTATTTTCAAAAGATTGAAAGGAAAAAAAACACACGGAATAATTAAATTTGTCCACATTAAAGTTTACTGATGTATTTAATGTTTTAGAAATTGGGTTGTATAACAACTCTTGGAGGACAATAATTGTCCATACCTTAAGATATAAAGGGTTTTCCAATTTGAATTGAATTTATTAAAATTCACTACAAAAACGGTGAAAATCTTGCAGTCACAGTTGGCAAAACTATAGCTTTTTTGGGTCGTCGTGAAGCATCTTGTCGGACCGCAATACAGAAATTGGTGAAATAATTCGAGCTGTTGGGACAAGTAAGTGATGTGAAGAATAAAATCCGTGCACGTCGCTCAAGAACAACTGAGAATTTTGCTGCTGTAGCCCAAAGTGTTGAAGAAAACCCAGGTTTGTTCATTCCTCATCCATCTTTGGAATTGGGCATTCCATAAACGTATTTTTTCTTTAAAAATATGTTGGTAGTTCTATTTAATATGTTGCATATTGTAATTTGTTCTAATAGGCTGTCAGGCTTTAAATTACAAAATGGAAATAAATTCAAAATTCAAATAGCACTACTCAACAAAATGAAAAAAATTTCATGTACTCCGGATGCGATAATTTTTTCTGTGTAGATAACCTTGACATGAGCTCGAAAAACGCAATAAAAAAAATTTTTTTCGTTTGGTTTTTGTTTTATTTTTTTTTTTTTAAATTTTAAAAAAAATTTTTTGGTTAATTTGTTTCGTCCGGCATAACTCGGGAACCACCAGCCCGATTTAATTGAATTAAATTTTAAAAAATTTAAAATTACAATTCCCTTAATCTGTTCATATATTGTTTTCCTATACAAGCAACAGTTTCCAAGTTAAAAATGAATATATAAAGGAAAAAACTTATTTTTTGCCTAAAGATTTAAATTTTTTTTTTTTTAAAAATCCATAAAAAATCCAAAATGAAAAAAAATGTCAAATCTTATTACTTTTACGTAAAGTCACATAACTTATGAGCAAAATGAGAAAAATTTGCTCGACATATGCACAACTTTGTCTATGGTAAGGTTTTTTCTTTTTTATTACAAAAAAAATTAAAATTTGTTGGGTGACAAAAATATATGAAAATTTGAAATTTTTGAAATTCATACCTTTACTCAATTGCGAATAAAAGCGAAACGCGTGCATCGATTTTCATGATCTTTGTCTCATTTTGCTCATAGGTTATGTGACTTTACGTAAAAGTAATAAGATTTGACATTTTTTTCCATTCTGGATTTTTTATGGATTTTTTAAAAAAAAAAATTTAAATCTTTAGGCAAAAAATAAGTTTTTTCCTTTATATATTCATTTTTAACTTGGAAACTGTTGCTTGTATAGGAATTTAATTCAATTAAATCGGGCTAGTGGTTCCCGAGTTATGCCGGAAGAAACAAATTAATCAAAAATTTTTTTTTAAAATTTAAAAAAAAAAAAATAAAACAAAAACCAAACGAGAAAAACATTTTTTATTGCGTTTTTCGAGCTCATGTCAAGGTTATCTACACAGAAAAAATTATCGCATCCCGAGTACATTTTGACTGTTGACTAGTGTAGTTTGTCTTAAAGTTCAGTTAACACAAGAACTCAAGCCGGCCGATCATCAACAACGACGTGTCTTTGCTGATTGGGTCCTTGAAAATCATGAAGATGAACCGTAATTCCATCGAAAAATTATTTGCTGACTATTTTTCCAACTCGCTCTCTCTCTCTCTCTCTGACCGTGTCCCCTCTGTGTCGATAAATTCGAAGATGTCCTCGCATAATTTGCCATGCAACCTCAGACAGATACTGTCTGTCGTCCCTTGAAGTTCTCAGCTTGCTGCTTTGCAAAAAGTGTATGGCACAAAATATAGAATATTAAATTAGAAAGAAACAAAAATTCTTTTCGTTTTATTTTGTGTAACGGCTTAAATTTTTCACAGGAAATTAAACCGAGAGTGCTTTCTTTTGCAAAGTGCACAATATTTGAAATTTAGCAAACAATTTTTAAGTGTCGACAAGTTTAGAGTAAACAGAAATTAGATTGTATCTATTTCGAATCGTTGGGAATGAAAACAATATTTAACAATTTCCTGCTCCTGCTGTTCCCAAGGACCTGTGCATACAATTACACGTAAACGGTGGCACTGGCCATCAGTCAACTTACACTGGAGTTGTGTTGCATTTGTGGTTGTTAATGCTAAATAGCTTCTTTTGTTGCTGGCTTCCCTGGTGCATTTTATCTCTCGTTTGTTTTATTGCACATGCACAGTGGTACGATAAAGAAATGTATTTGGAAATGTATTGAACGTCGTATGAACATACACGGGTGGCTTGACCTTAGGACCGATACACCGACAAATGTAACTCAGGAGGTGTTAAACAGGAGGGGACGGAGGTTCTTTAAAACCCTCTGAAAGTCATTTAACAAATCAACCGATCGAAGGACTACGGAACAACTAAGAATTCGTCCGACAACCAGGGCAAAAAAAAATTTGGCTCGACTACGATTCCAGCCTTTTTAAATAGCTTGCCTCCGGTGTCGACTCCGACTTCAGCTGTTCACTAACAAAATTTGGAAAATTGTATTTCCGTCCACTATTCCTATGCTCTATATTACATCTTAAACATAGAAAAAGTTCATATAATCGAAAATATTTTTAAATTTAAAAAAAATATATTAACCTCCATATTCATAACAATTGAAAAAACCTTTCCTAATAAAAAATTTTGAAAATAGTTTTGGTATTTTCATACATTTTTCTTAACAAACGTTTTATTCATATTTATGATTAAGGGAGTTAAAAGATTAACATGTTTTTAATACATTCTATTTATATTTTTGGAAAAACTCGGAGTCGGAATCCTTGCAAAATTTGTTTTCGACACCAGTTTCCGACTCCCTTCAAATTTGTCAGACTCGGATTCCGACTCTACAGTCCTGGTTTAAACTAGACGTATCACAGAGGACATATCGTCTATGTAGAAGAAAAAGTCATCAACTACACTTTTGCGAAAAATGAGTTTATTGCATTTTATTTCATAATTTTCCATTGTTTATTTTTTGCGCTTATCGATATGCGCATATCTATTTTATTTACTAAGAATTTTTTTTTTATAACTCACTAACTGCAGGTTTGCGATAAAATTTGTGAAGAAAACCTCATTATCTACCTAAGGTTTTTGTCGATATAACAGTATACAACTTGTGCAGAAATTTTTGGTGGATAAAATGTGGTATTTAATAATTAACAAATTGTGGTATTCAAAATATTTGTTATCGAAATATTGGAGTTTTAATGATAACTTTTATATAAAACACCTTATAACTCAAAACTATGAAGATGTTGATGATGAGTTTTTGTTCTACATAGACGATATGTCCTTACCTAACTGTAAATAAGAAGAACCGTCCACAAACCTTTTCATGAACAGATGAGCCTCGTCATTACTTGTGTGGCTCTCCCTCCCACCAGAGCAGCCCCAGACCAACTCAACTGCTGTAAATTCGTTGTATGAGTTACACTCAATCAAGCCTTAACGTTCACCCATCATTTTTGAAATAAATTTATATTTATTCTCTTCTTCTTCTGTATTATTTTACAATGAAGGATATCTCTTAACTTGCCACCATTTAATATTGACATTTTGTTGTCTTTTTATTCCGTGTCAAGTTAAGTCAGACACCTCAGCGCAATATCGCTTTGCTCTCCTCACAAGATAAGCGCTTATCAAAGCTTGCGATGTAACGAAAACCCCTCCAATGACGTTTTCAACTGAAATTCCTTGAAAACGGTATCCAATTTGGATGTAATTGTAAGGTCTTAGTTTATCAACAACTGTTGCTCCAAATCTATTGAGTTCAGTTAAAACTAAATGCGGATAATTTTAGTCTCGATCCGTATTGGGAAACCACATATTTTGTTCTTCTCATTACATCAAATATTTTGCAAACATTTACCTCATCCCCGGCCCTGCAATACCAAACGGTGGACACAAAGGACACCCAAAAACATTTAGCTAAGCTCATTTTGTCGACTCGCTCATACTGTTCGGCGATGTTTGATGGTTAAGTAATGGCAGTTAAGTTTTTGTTTATTTTAAATTCCAACTATAAAAATGTGCTAACACCACTCCTTTGAGTCGATGTTTATGTAGTGGTTACGTCCAGGTGTGGCTGTGTGTGTGTGTGTGTGAGTGCTCTGTATGGGTGTATTATAAAATTGTATTTGTCGTGCATGCACTTTGTGTCTTCCCTGCACACCCTCCCCCGAAAACTTTGTGGCCAATTTGATGAACATTTACCTGCAACAAAGTGCTGCCGTAATTTAGTTTTTTTTTTTTTTTGTAGTCAGCTTCATTTTTCATCGCTCTCGTTGTGCTTTGTTCGTCCTGTTCAGAAGTTCTGCGTTCCTGGCTTTTGTGTGTGTGGGTGTGTGTGTGTCTGTGTGTACGTCATAAGGTTATTATGTGATGCAAACAAGCCCATTCCATGTAATACCGACATACATAAACTTACGTGGTATGCGTAAACAAGCATTTGAGTGTGTTTGTGTCTGTTGGCATGTGTTCGTTTTCATTGCATAAGTATTGGTTTCGTTTGGGATGTGTGTGCTTTTTTTATTATAAAAAATTGAATTTTTAATGATACCATACTGTGTGGAAACGTACATGTACCAGGGCGTTTGACGTATGTTTTGTTCTGGTTTTTCTATGCTATTTATTCGATGCCTTTTCCTGGCACAGTAGGAAAAGTAATGAAATTTCGCCATAGCATAGACGATGTCAGCCTGAAAAATTATATGGATATGGAAAACTTTATGATGGAATTTGTTCAAATAGCTTTTGACTGTTAATTGCGGTTCTGTTGTTTTGTCTTTCGATCATTTTTCATGGTCCACCTTCTTTACTCGATTCTCGTTGTGATGGCTTTAACATAGGGTGCAATTGCTATGCGAAGGCCAGCCTTGGACCAATTCCATGGATATCTTTGTATTCAAAGATGAGATAGATACATGTTCTATGGTCAAGAGGGGAGTGAAAATCTATACCTTGACTGATGAGGCCCATTTCCACCTCGGTGGCTACGTCAACTAGCAAAATTGTCGCATCTGGGCCCGCAAAACCCAAAGAGTTATTGTTGAGAAGCCTCTCCATCCACCAAGGTGTGACTGTTTGGTGCGTTTTATGGTCCGGCGGGATCATTGGACCTTTCGAAATCGAGAGAGTTGGATGATATTGAACTGGACAAAGTTTACTTTCAATACGACTGCGCTACGTGCCTCACACGTAACGGAAACATTGCGGAACAAGTTTCCGGTCCGTGCTATCTCTCAAAGGGGAACATTTTATGAAAGGGATATGGTCCTTTAAGCGTGGACGTCGTGGCTGATGTTGTTTTTCGTTATCAACGGCATACCTTCCACTTTATTATGAAATAAACATCCGATCAGTTGTCTCTAAAAGTTTTATTTTTTTGGTTAATACCAAAATAACACTTCTTATTGGAGAACCCTGTAAAATGAAAACTGACATACTCAAGTACTAGCAGAAAACAGGCAAGGAAATACTATATCATGCTGGTAAAATAAAACTTTAAGTCTACACATAACCCCACGAAAATCCCTTCGAAATTATAAGAACGTACAGTATCGTTGAATCAAAATCGCTTTCGTTATCATTAAAAATTGTTAAACTCTAATAAATTGAGTTTGGACCAATTTATTGTGAATAGTTCCGAGTTAGCTCGTGGAAATAAAATCTGACTTGTTTATCCTGTTTATTTGTTTTATTCGGCTCAAGTGGTAAAAATTTGAACAAAATCTTAGCTATGTTGTATTCATGTACCAGAAAAAAAAATTATCTGGGACGATTTCGGCATTTTCTTATGCGGACCCCGAAGTTTCTCGATATGTAATATCTTAATATATATTTACCCTCGACACTGATTCACTGACTCTGTCACGCAGTACGTAGGAATTTAAATAGGCATTCTATAATTCTATAAATAATAATAATAAAAAAAATAATATTTTTTTTTGTACAGAAATTGTGTTTTCCCCAAATTTTTTTTTACCAAAATTTTTTTTTCCAAAATTTTTTTTTTACAAATTTTTTTTTCAACAATTTTTTTTTTTTTACAAATTTTTTTTTCCAAATTTTTTTTTTTCAATAAAATTTTTTTTTGAACAAAATTTTTTTTTTTCAACCAAAATTTTTTTTTGAATAAAAATTTTTTTTTTCAAGAAAAAATTTTTTTTTCAACAATATTTTTTTTTTCAACAAAAAATTTTTTTTTTTTCCACAAAATTTTTTTTCCATATTTCAACGGGCGCCATAGGCGCATTACAACTTACTAGTTTGTCAGAATTGCTAAAGAGGATAAACCCCTTTTCGATTCTCTTTGGAAATATTGAAAATTGAGTTGATCCACCCACTGTGCATTAACGTCTGTTGCTGCTATTTCATTATGTTGGTGTTGCATTGTTTGATGATGTTCGAGTATTTACTACATCAACACTCATCCACACACACACACACACAGACTCTCTAGTACACTGTTTTCTATTTTGCTCCGGTGTGTTATGAGTTAAATGAGCAAAGAAATATGTCCGATGGTGTTGTTTTCGTTGTAGTCCTCGTTCTGTTCACGGGGTACGCTCTATTGCATGCTCTGCTCGGATCTGGTCGGACCTGTCTAAAGGTGGACACCAAAAGCAACATAAAAACCACAAAAGAAAAAAAAAACCGGCAATAAAAAAAAGGCAAATGAAAAGGTTGTAATTGAATTTTAACTCATCTCATTTAGTTGTTCTCTTCTCAAGGAACAACAGACTGTGCGGTTTTGTAGATGTGGTGTGAAAAGGGAGGGCAATGGCATAAGCTGTCAGTGGCTGACTGACTGACCGACTATTTGGCTGTGGTCGGCACTAAATCCAAATGCAATATCTGGTCTGATGGTTTTGTGTTAATATTGCAATGTATGAATTTTAGATGAGAGCTCGCAAACAGTCAGATCTTTGTCGAAATGTAAAAAAGTTAAAACTTTTTGGTGAATTATATTGATAGACTCTGTCTCGATTCATTCACTTATACTGCAATTCTATATCCCCGTAGTCTAATCCTTGCAGTAGGTTAGATTATTCTTTGTTAAGTGCGAAAGTCTTTGTTGTTTGTGCCCTTATATTTGAGTTTATTTACAGTTTTTATTGTAATAAATAGATAAATAAAAATTTTTGTTTGTTGCCGTATGTAAGGAACTAGAGTAGGCTGCATCCTATCTAAATACTCGTGAACCACACAGTGCAACACCAAAAAATACAATCATAAACGGAGAACACTACGTGATAAGAGTCAAAAAAAAACCATGTCGCCCAGTTGTGCCCAAAGTCATGCATTTTTTTTTTATTTGTCCCCAAAGAATTGGGGCCTCGGTGTCAATTTATCAGCTCTTACAAACCGTTTGGAATTTTGATTTACTCTCTGAGGCAAAGTTGTAGCTCTTGTCATAAAAAACAAAAATTGTGAAAACATAAAATAAAAATAAAATCACCTACAAGTTAAAAATTCGCAAAAACTTAAAAAAATCGATTTTTTTTTAATTTGTTTTCCCCTGTTCAGGTCCACAGCCAGCAAACCGTTCAAAATTCAAGGAAACAATGAACTAGAAAAATTTAGCTCAAATCTTAGTAGACTACTTTCTGGATCATATCAACTTCCTAGGAATAATTCTTAAAGGTGAATCAATTCATATTTGCTTTCTAGAATAGCATTAGCCAATTTTTGGAGCGTATGAGTAATATTAATTTGAAAGGCTAGCCCTCCTTCGTACAGGTGGTTAATTAAATTGAAGTGATGTATTTTTTTTTTAAAAGAAAATAGCTCGAACCGTGTAAAATCGAATTGGATTTTTTTTATTTCAGAGAAACTCCCTGACTGTTCTTTCAGGAAGTGTTGAGGGAAATTCGTACGTATGTTTTGTATTCCCTAATTCAAATAACACTAGTCAACAGTCAAAATGTACTCGGGATGCGATAATTTTTTCTGTGTAGATAACCTTGACATGAGCTCGAAAAACGCAATAAAAAATTTTTGTTTCGTTTGGTTTTTGTTTTATTTTTTTTTTTTAAATTTTAAAAAAAAATTTTTGGTTAATTTGTTTCGTCCGGCATAACTCGGGAACCACTAGCCCGATTTAATTGAATTAAATTTTAAAAAATTTAAAATTACAATTCCCTTAATCTGTTCATATATTGTTTTCCTATACAAGCAACAGTTTCCAAGTTAAAAATGAATATATAAAGGAAAAAACTTATTTTTTGCCTAAAGATTTAAATTTTTTTTTTTTAAAAAATCCATAAAAAATCCAAAATGAAAAAAAATGTCAAATCTTATTACTTTTACGTAAAGTCCCATAACCTATGAGCAAAATGAGACAAAGATCATGAAAATCGATGCACGTGTTTCGCTTTTATTCGCAATTGAGTAAAGGTATGCATTTCAAAAATTTGCTCGACATATGCACAACTTTGTCTATGGTAAGGTTTTTTCTTTTTTATTACAAAAAAAATTAAAATTTGTTGGGTGACAAAAAAATAAAACAAAAACCAAACGAAAAAAAATTTTTTTATTGCATCCGGAGTACATGAAATTTTTTTCATTTTGTTGAGTAGTGTAATTCAAATTCATATATTTAAACTGCCATCGCATAAACAATTAAATTCTGTATGTTCTGATTCCAAAAATTCCATGAAACCAACCAAAGCCCCGCAATTTCCATTAACACTATTCTATTACAACTTTAGATTTTCTTTTTGCCCCACAACACTGCTTTCTGGGTCGACCTGGCTCCGCCAGTCAGTTTCTTGCATGCACCACATAAATTATCCTTTCAATGTTGCATTGTTCGCTGCTTGAATGAATGAAAGACCGCCGTAGAGCACAACAAGACAACACAACCCTACTGACCGAGCGACCGAAACGGTTCACGGTCCAAAGAAAAGACCCCGTGTCTAAATACATACAACAGCCACACCACTACATGGACAGCGGCACTCACTCACTCACCGATACAATAGACAACAAAATACAACAATAAGGATCAAATTCATGTGCAAACGTTTAAACAAAAATGCTAATTTCTTTCCAATTAAATTGAAAATAAATTACATTGTACTTAATTGGATATTTTAAATCAATTACCAAGCTCCTCCCCCTCCACCTGCCCCGCTCCCATGCTCTTTCTTTCTGCTATACTCCTTCTAAAGATGAATCTCAACGACATGCAATTGGTTAAAGGGGTGAGGGGGGTAAACATTGCAATGCAATCACCATTGACCAAAGACTTTGTTTGTCTGCATGTATTTGTGGGTAATAGTTAACTCAAAACCGAGACATGTTTGGTATGATTGAATTGAGAGGATTGCATATGTTGTAACAGGTCCTTGGACAGGATCTCGTATCGTTCACCAGTTCACCATTTGAACATATCATTGATAAAAATATATGAAATGAAAGGTCCTTCGCCCTCCCGAATGTTTAACTCAGACACAGAGTGACAAGCGATCATTCGTCATCTGTCCAGATAGTGACAGGATTCTATTGTGCTGCATGTGCGTGCAAAAATACACATACACAAAGTATTTTTATTGTGTTGTTCGTCGTTGTGTGGGTAAAAGTAGTTCTGTAAATGTTTTGGTGTCCTGGCAAATTCCTTGTCGTTCTTGTTTGTTTTCGAAGCCATTCGCCTGTCAATGGAATGTCAATAGTCGTGTTTTTTTACAATGTCATTACTCTGTTTAAAAATTGCAGCTATGGGCAGAATATTAGCAGTGAAATTGTGATCCTTACAAGTTGAAATGAAGATTTTACATATAATTTCGAGTGAGATTCAATCCAAAAATTTGGGAAAAGCAACGTTTTTTAAAACTATTACAGTCCTACCAATGCGTGGCGGCGTTGACACACTCAAAACATTATTAAAAGGTCAACTTTTTAACAAGCCATATCGCACCCGAAATACAAAGGGATAACAAATTAAAATTTTCCAAAACACACTTTTTCCATCAATTAATTCAAAGTACACATCTCTAACTATTGCAAAAATCACTTTCCTTGACCTTTTGTTCTACACAATTATCCCGCCGTGTGCTAGAATTTTACCCTCAACTGTCCTTAGGACTCGGCTTTGCAATGGTATATGTCGTTGACATCTTGAACAATTTAAATTGGTGCTGAAAGAAAGGCATAAATCATTTCATTCCATCGGTAACCATGTTATGGGCTGGTCAAAAAGAATGGTAGGAAAACAGAAGTATGGCAAGGAAAAGGCCGACCACCGCGGTCTATTTTATGATATTCTCAGTTTTGGATGACATTCTTAAACATTACCGCATATGGTGCGGTTTCTGTGGAGGTCATTCTCTGTCCATGGGCTTGGCGACAAAGGGTTTGCTGTGCTTTC
The DNA here is from genome assembly GCA_958296145.1 of Hydrotaea cyrtoneurina. Classification (NCBI taxonomy): domain Eukaryota; kingdom Metazoa; phylum Arthropoda; class Insecta; order Diptera; family Muscidae; genus Hydrotaea; species Hydrotaea cyrtoneurina. The sequence continues at coordinate 15,964,079 of OY282514.1, read as the reverse complement.
CAGTCCCCGTATTTAATTGGAGTTTTTTAAGTGTAGTTTTAACCTTGGATTGAATTAGACAGAGCTTATTTGTGCTTAAATCCACATTAAGCTTAGGGTTAAGCTTAAGAGAAACCCGGTTTTCTGAATCCAATTTCTTCCTAAATATTTGTTCAATATTGTCTATGTATTGTTGATCTATATTCTTCATACGGTTTGGTTTCTGTTAGTCGAGATCAAGATTATTTCTGTTTTTTTTTTTTGAAGAAAATGAAAATGTTCCAGACGAGATATACGAATCCGTTTCGGAAGCTGCCACAATTCTTTATCGGTACTCTTTTGCAATGATTTCTGAAATCCATTTTTTTTTTTAAATTTCAACGAATTTTTTTGTTTTTGAAAAAATGTCAACGAAATTTTTTTTTGTAATAAATGTCAACGGCATTTATTTTTTGTTTAAAAAAATTTCAACGAAATTTATTATTTTTTTGTTAAAAATATCAACGAAATGTATTTTTTATTTTAAAAAATGTCAACGAAATCTATTTGTTCCTGTTTTTAAAAATTTCAACGAAATTTATTATTTTTTTGTTAAAAATATCAACGAAATTTATTTTTTTATTTAAAAAAATTTCAACGAAATTTATTTTTTTTTTTAAAAAAAAATCCACGAAATCTATTTTTTTTTTTTTTGAAAAAAAAAAAATGAAAATGTTTAAAAATGTTGCAGGCAAAGTATACGGATCCGTTTCGGAAGCTGCCCCAATTCTTTATCGGTACTCTTTGGCAATGATTTCTGAAATCTAATTTTTTAAAAAAAATTTAACGAAATTTTTTTTTTTTTAATTTCAACCAAATCTATTTTTTTTTAAAAAATTTAAATAAAATCTATTTTTTTTTTAAAAAAATTTCAGCGAAATTTATTTTTTTTTAAAAAAAATTTCAACGAAATCTATTTTTTTTGGTAAACAAAAATGAAAATGTTTAAAACTGGTACAGGCAAGCTATACGGATCCGTTTCGGAAGCTGCCACAATTCTTTATCGGTACTCTTTTGCAATGATTTCTGAAATCTATTTTTTTAAAAAAAAATTTTAACGAAATTTTTTTTTTTAAATTTCATCCAAATCTAGTTTTTTTAAAATTTCAATGAAATCTATTTTTTTTTTTAAAATTTAACGAAATCTATTTTTTTTTTAAAAATTTCAACGACATATCATTTTTTTTAAATATTTTTTTTTTTTCAAAATACCGGTAAAATATTGTCGTCGACGTTTTTTCTTCGAACTTCCAAATTTTTTATTCTTGGAACTATTTAGCCTCCGAAAAGATGTAATTATGACCACAAATGATCGTAGCTGCAACTCTTAGGGGGTTAATAATAGTCTAGCTTTAATTTAAGACCACCTCGTTTCTATAAAAAATTCCACCAATTCGGTTGAAATTTGTTTGTCGCATAGTGGAAGTTAATCTTAATCATAGTGGAAAAAAACGGTATCGTTGCTAAAAAATATGCCAAATAATTTCAAGGGACTTTCGAATCTCTAATTTTCAGAAAATCTATATTCCGAAGCCAATTTCTCGCAAACTGTTTGTTAAGTTTAAAAAATGAAAATATCGTCTTGTTCAGATTAAGGTCGTCCACTATGAGACAACAAAATTTCAACGAATCCGAAGCCAATTTCTCGCAACCTTTTTGTTAAATTTAAAAAATGAAAACATCGTCTTGTTCAGATTAAGGTCGTCCACTATGAGACAACAAAATTTCAACGAATCTATTTTTTTTTTTCAAAAAAAAATAAAAAATATTTTTGAAAATTTAAAAAAAAAAAAAATTCGTTAAAATTTAAAAAAATATTGGTGTTTTTTTTTTTTTTAAATTTTCCATTTTTTGTCCTTAGTTTAATTGTCTCTCCCATATGATGTAATTATAACCACATATCGTTTAACATTACATTTGTATTTGCAGATTACTAGTCACATACATTTTGAGAGTTTACCATCGGTACACAATAAATCATGTGAAACTAATTGTCGCATACAACTCTCAGTGGGTTAATAACAGTTCGGAAGTCTAGCTTTTATTCAATACCACACTCATTACCTTATTCCATTGCTGAGAAATTGGCCAAATAATTTCAAGAGACATTCGAATCTCAAATTTTGAGAAACCGCATTTTCTAAACCCAATTTCTCCGAAAATATTTGTTCAATCTATATAAAAATTATTATAAGCATCCAAGCGCATGGGTCGTAACTTACTTTATGATTAGAAATCGAGGTAAATGAGACCAACTAATGTGAAAAGCCAATAACTTTTTTTTATTTTCTAACTTAGATAATTTTTCTTTTTATTAATATTATCAATTTGTCTTATCTTTCCCATAGATCAATTGTTCGGACGCAGCAAAATTATGGCCGTTGTATTAACTAAAGACCAGCACCCACATCTTCCATGATTACAAGTTTACTCTGCCGTTTTGAGGAACTATCATCAATTTCCGACGAACCTGCAAGAGGTGCTCATCGAAATATTCGCACTGAAGACCACGTTGAAGCTGTGAATGATCCATTTGCTTCAACTCGTCGCTGTTCCGGCCAATTGGTTATACCCAGGACCGCATTGCAGAGTTTTAAAGATGGATCTTATGATGTGCCCATACAAAATAGTGCAACCGCTGCTACCGCAACACCCCACGCATCGACAAAATTTACATCATTAGGTCTCATTTGGCCCACCCTGTTGCTCCTTTACTGATGTTTGGATCACAGCACTCAGTTGCGATACAAAACTAGACTGAGCGTAGGCTATTCCACTGGTTGAAATCACCGTCGCCACCCAGCTATCAGAAGGGTTGCAACTTCAGGTCATTCCTGAAGTGGCTGCTATCTTCTCGTACCGGTTTCAAGCCTCCAGTCACACATCGTAAACAAAATCCTAATAAGCTTCTGTCGGTTTTTGTTCGATACAAAATGAGACTGTGCCCAACTATTGAACCTGTCAACCCCCTAACTACAAATTGTCCATACAAATATCGCCCATGATTATACAATTCATACACAGAGCTCCTCCGACATTCCTCGTATGAATGATCCGAGTACCGCCAATTTTTAACGTAATTGGGGAATAAACAGACTTACGAACCAACGGAACTACGAATAATAGACTAACAAAATACCTAACTATGTCACTTACTATGTTACCCTGCGCTTGTAATTTGAGTGTTTATAAACTATATTTATGAAATATGTAATCAGTAAATAATATATTTCAGATGTATGTATCTACTTAATAAAATACAAAAAACAACAAAAATTCTTCTAGTTTTTATTTCAATGTCAGTCATATTGTCTGAAATTATTCTTAATATTTAATAAACACATCACCCATACACGTCACACATGCTTGATTCATTTATAACAACTCTGTCTCTCTCATTCACCTACCCACAAGTTTTGCCGCAAGACTCGTTTTCTAAATTCACAAAAAATACCAGGCGCACAGAAATCAGCAGAAAGCAACCACCATGCAGTTTTAAGATGATTTAATCAACGCGCCTAAAAGTATGCTCACATTATTATATGATCAAATTGAAAATATGCTGCCTTAATATAATGTGGCGCCTAAACGTATGTTAGCCTACTTTTAGGCGCGTTAATTTATTCGCTTTTGAAAATGACTGGTTGCCGCTTTCTGCTCGATTATGGGCGCCTGGTATTTTTGTGAATTTAGAAAACAAGTCTTTCGGATTTGTTAGCCGCAACAATTGTGTGAGTGCGTTGAGAGAGTTTGTGAATGAATGAGTCTGCATGTATGTCGTGGTACGGTGTCTTTAATTTCTGAGTCTTATGATAATTTCTAACTCAGAGTATTTTTTTTGGTAATTTTTAAAATCGAATCATGTGAATTTCAAAACCGATGACGAAATCCACAAAACAAACATGTGATGAATGAGTGAGTCAAGTCAATAAATAAAACAAATGGATGTTGTGGACAAGTGTTTATTTGTATTTTATTAATTTCAAAGTATTTTATTCCTTCTTACAATAACGCAACTTATGTGTTGCCGAACCAGATGTTACATTTAGAAAATCCCCTTGGAGTCGTACTAAAATTAGAATGCATCCTGTTTCAAATATAGGCCAGGTGGCCCTTCCAGCTGTTAGTAAAGCCAATGTATGGAATTTTCCTTTCATCTGTCAATCAGCAAACCTGACAAATGTACTTGCTGCAAGCTAAATTAGTGTTTTGTAAAACCCCACCGGAAAAATCAGATGCATTAAGTTCAGAAGACCTTGAGTGGCCAACGAAATGTCTTGTCATAACTCTGGACTGTATTTGTATTCACTCCACCATGAATATGGCGACATTACATCTAAACGTCTAGATGGTGTTAAGTCGCTATATATTCGATTGTTGCTCCGACAAGGCTTTTTTCGATAATCTGTACAAAATAAAATAAAATTAAAATATTTCAACGTTTTGTTAAGAAAATTGAGTGAAAACTGTTTTTGTATTTTCATACATTTTATTTAACAACGGTTTGTATAGCTGTTGTTAATTTTTATGAATACGGGGGTTACTGTGTATATTTATTGTATGTGTGACTATCATACAGCAAACCCTGGTTCGATACCCGGTAAAACCATAAATTTCTTTTACAACATTACAAGTAAGAGATTAATCTCTAAACCATGTACAACATTTCTAGAAAAATCGATCAAATTACTCTTTAAAAGCCGTATATTATTGCCCTAACATAATAATAATGCCCTAATTCATCATAATATTTTTTGTATAAATATAAAATACATTATTGATCCCCCACACATGCACCCACTCCGCTCATACAAAATCCAAGTCTCGATTTCTCAATTCACAAAAACACCAGGCGACCATAAACGAATAGAAAGCAACCGCTGTGAATTTCTCAAAAGAAATAAATCATTGCGCCTAACAGTAGGTTAACATACTTTTAGGAGCAATGGTTTTATCGGCGGCTATATTTCAACATGACGCCTAAAAGTATGTTAGCCTACTTTCAGGCGCAATGATTTATTTCGAATATATTTCCTCAACTAGTTGTTGCTTTCTACTCGTTTATGGGCGCCTGATACTTTTGTGAATTTAGAAAACTATTCTTTCAGATTTTGTGTTTTCGCAAAAGTTGTGAATGATGGATGGGTGAGTGAATGTGTGGATAAGTGCGTGGGGGGAATGAATGGGACATAGTTTTAAAATGTGAATTTAACAAGAACGTAATTATTTAAAATTTCAAAATGAAATGTGTTTATGAAACAAAATTACAGAAATTGTTAAACATCGGTGCGATTTGTGGTCTAACCAAGAGACTACGCAGAGGGCAGTCGAAACCAAGCGCATTGGTTCGGCTGCAAACTCCAGATGTCACCAAATTCTCCACCACAATTGTGGTTGTGAATGGGACATGCAGTTTTTTTCCAAAAGGGGGTCGTCTATAAATGAATTATGGATATCTGGAGTTTGCAGACGAACTAATGCGCCTGTAAACGAATTTGCTGGGATTTTGAAAAGCAAATCTTTCGCTTTTAAAGTCTACATGAACCAAATTTTTCCGAATGGACCGGGAGTACTTTTATCGATTTTTAGACCCAATTTCTCATATACATTTTTATTTTCTGCCATTCCGTTCATTTTGGTAACTAAGACAGATTATTTAACAACAAACACTCCATTTTTTTTGATGATCTCACACGCGCTATGTTTTATTTAAATTTAAAGATAGGAAGCTTATAATAAAAGATCCTATTCTATAGACCTATACCGTTAGACAGAGTCCAATATCAGTGGCACCAATTTGTGGCATGATATGTATATTAATTTATTTATTTGTTTAATTGTCTATGGACAATGAAATCCTTACAGACTAGCTTCTATATAGAAGTAATATAAATCTAAAATTTCAATAAATTTATTAGCATTGATTTATTTATCTTACAATTAGTTCATTACAAGAGTAATAGGTCATATGTAATGGAATATTAAAAAAAATTGAAAAAAAAGAGCAGTGATCGGGTAGGTACACTGAAGCCAATTCTACTAAGTAGGAATGGACAATCTACAATTAATTTGTATAGAAATATACAAATGAATAAGTCTACACTTAGACTCATAAGTTGGGATAGGCTCAGAGAAATAAATTTTATAAATTTCCTTTGTAACTTCTCCATACGATTAATGGATTCCACACCATAAATGCATACTCCAGCCTTGATCTCATAATATGTCGCATAGATGAGGAGTTGGCTGTTATTGAACACCTCTGTTGACAACAGAATTCGATTATTTTTCATCCGGGTGATTCTGAATTCAAATAATAATTGGAATCAACAAGACAAGACTTTGATGTTTAAAAATGAAGATCACTTTCTACTACACGAAATAGCCATACCATAAGTAAATTTTCATTGAATTTACTACATTTCAAATAAAATTAAAAATATGCTCCCTTACAAAACCAGCACATTTTCATTGTAAATATCTTGTCTACGTTTTCAGTTTTACAATTCCAAAGAAACCAACTCATTTGAACTCTGCCATAATTTCAACGTATGAAACGATATTCGAATATTTTCACTATTTTAAAGTTACACAGTAAAATCACATTAAACTGTCATTTCCATTTAACCGATGGATGCATTTCACCAAATATACTCCACATTTTCATAACTTGTCCTGCCAAATACACTTTATTATTTCTTAATTAACTCAAATAACGCCATTTTTCCGAACACCAACAAAAAGAACAAAGTTTTCACGAACTTAAGGCATTTTTCAGTTTAACGAGTGCATTTTGATAGTTTTCGAATACTTTCAATTTTCATTAAAAATTGCCCATTCCTATAAGTAGAGCAGTATGTGTGTGTATGTCTGAACTTTGGTGAAAATATACACTGTTTTTCAGCCGTTTCCCTTTTGCGTGGCAATTCTTGCCACCACACTATAAACATAACATATATGAATATTAAAAATAAACGCAGGCTAAAAAGAATGCCAACAGAAAGTAGACGCAGAAGCAGAAACAAAGAAACTATGCTAATAGAGCTAAAATAATGTTTAAACCTTAGAGCCCACACATACACACCCGCCAACATGAACACTCTCACACTTTCTTTGAGGGTACTTAAGGGAATTTACCTAAAAAAAAATAAAAAAAAAATGTGGTTGCAAAGTTTTAACATACGAGCCCAAGCACACACATACATCTAGAAGCAAGCTACTAACACATACTACATACATACGTATGCATTTTCGACAAATATGAAAAGGTGCAAAGGATGCAAGCACAGGATGTGTTGTTGGCTGTGCTAGCGCCAGTGGTGGGGCACAGTGGCTGACAAACGAGAGTACATATTATGCAATACATGAATTTGAATTTCATTCGTGAAAGGAGGCTTCAGAAATTTCCGAAATACGATATTTCTAATTTGGACGAATTTCACAAAAGTGTTTGTGTTTTTCTAAGCCATCGACCAGTTAACCCTTTCTGTGGCAATTATTTTTTTTTTTTGACGTGCTAAACATAATATGAAGTTTCGAATATATTCAACAAATCCACTGAAAGGATTAATTTCCTACCACTTTGTAGTGGTCTTACGATTTTACTAACAAGATCGCATTGATCTTCAAAGTTGTTGGTTGACCCACAATAATTGATCTAGTATATCGCCACTGACTTCAGTCTTCGGAGGAAGTGATCGTTCTTCCACAGAGCTAAGTCAGCTCCAATAATACTTGGCCCGTGAGTCTCATCTCAAAGGACTCAACTACGGCGCGGTGCTATACCAGGACAAGTTACACTGGTATAACCAGCACCTCCTGCGGCAGCCCGAGATAGACTTCCATCCGCACTGTTACCAATTTAAGGCGTGCAATGTATTTTTATGGACCATCATCTCCTTGGGCAGCCCAAATCAGACTTCCATCCGAATCAATCCCACTTTTACCAATTTAAGGCATACTAGGTATTTTTATGGACAATAGCTCCCTCAGGGCAAGCGACTGGCGGCTATCGCACAGCTCTGTTGATCACAGCAGCCGGATATGATCGAAATCTACACGAAGCCATATTTGGATTTACAGAAAAGCGATCATAACAAGTTCCTGTGACCCCTGACTTCTCGTATTATCATATTTAAGTGTCCGATAAAACCTCGTAATCCAAATCCTCTGACTCTTGACTACTCACACAACCAGATTAGAGTCTCCGCTCGGACCTCGTAATCAAAAATTTCTTCCAGTTCTACATACAACATGGCACTGATCTTACAAACGATTGTTCAAGGAACAATTCACGCATCTATTTATTCTTATCCAAGAATCCTCATAACTGTTTGAAACCAAATTCCGAATCAGTAGTGCCGTTAGTCATACTCTCCTGTATACGTTGTAACATCACTCACTTCAACAGATTTTCCATGACTAATAGGGCACTGATACAGCAATATGAATACAAATTACTGACTCTAGCCACTCATGCAAACTGAGAGATTTCCTCTGACATGGATAAATATCCATGCAGAACACATTTCGCCCCCAAAAAAAGTCTCTCAGGAATAAATTTTTTTTCACGATCTTTTGAATCTCACCATTATTGAAAACAGCAGCAACATTTGTGGGTGCTTTAGATTGGTGATATGACCCGGTTGCTCTTAAGCAGCTTTAGCCATCAGTGAGTCTTTAAAAGCACTAGCCGTTCGGAGCCGGCTTTCAACAGTAGGTCACGGTCGGTGGCGGAGAGTATAACAGATTCCACAAGGACTTCACTAACGATTTGTCTGCGATTTGCGTCCTGTGCTGGGCCCAATTCAAAAAACATTGGCAGGACCTTCAAATCTCTGGTTTGACAGCACATTGTGGAAATTATTTTTCCTCTTGGTTTACGAACACTGTTCACTGGGTATTGGCAGCATGTTGTCCAGGGTATATATACAATTTATTTAACTATTACAAGTAATTTGCCTGTAACTTTAAGAATGTCTTCTTCATCTTCTTCTCCGTTCCGTTCAGTTTAGTGTTCAGTGCTCTGCTCACTTGTCCTTGTTGTGTGTGTGTGTGTTTTTTTTTCACTTAAGATGCTCCTGCGATAAGATAAAGTTTTTATTCAATCTTTTCTTAACAATTTCCATAAAAATTCTTGAAAATTCCCAAATACGAGTTAAGGCGTTCCAACAGAACGACCCAAGATTGTAACGTTAAGGTGAGGAATCCTCACTGAGGATATTCATACGTAAAGGATGGATGAACTTCTTCTACGCCTTTGCTGTCTTGTTGGCATCACCGACGTGATTGCAGCCACTTTAGTTGAGGATACGGTGGATGAGAAGTGGGGACATTTTATGAGTTTTTGTGAAAAAAAAACACAAAGTTAACACAAACACACTTACGGCCAAGTGAAGCAGACCAAATTTGATTTTCAGCAGCATATTTGTCATACATTCTAAACTAATTTTTCAACTTTATATACTGGCACATATTTACACAGGTAAAAAAAGACACACACACATAGATGTTTATTTAGTTATATGTGTCATACGTATGGGGACGGCATTTATCCCAATTTGTTGTAAATACATTATTTGTTGATATAAATTATCACAATTATCATTAAGTTGTTAGTCATAATCACCTTAAGAACTCAACAATTTGGCAATACCCTTAAGGGGTTAATTGTAGTTTCAGTCTAAACTAATGGTAGAACTTTAAATTCCAGAGATGTTATCTTTTTAATAGACATGACACTTTCATATAAATAAATTCAGAGACGACGTTGACCATTTTCATTATAATGGCTGGCCCAACGTCTGGTTTGTTTTTGAATCATATGTTTATTTGACTATGACAGATTTTTGCGGCTTGATCTTCGTGGAACGAAAAGAATCGCATTACGCTTGAACAACGTTGGGAGCAAACTTATTTGCAAATTCAATTATGTGTAGTCCAAACTCAGGGCCGGACTTACCCTTGAGGAGGCCTTAAGCTTAAACATTTTTGGGGCCCTTTATATTTTTATTTATTTTCATTAAACATTGAAAACATTTTCTACGAGCTTTTTCTCTCTGCGAAATCATCAACAATGGAATCAATCGATTTCACGCATGAGATTTAATTCTATAGCCATTAATGGTAAGGCATTTAGCCGGTCTTGTCCAGTGCAGCATCTTAGATGATTTTTTACACCTGACAATGTTGTAAATCACATGAAAGATGTCAACTACCACAGAATCAATAATTACCATACAAAGGCTTTCGCTCGTAGAGCCTATTTACATTGGCAATTATAATTGCCGAAAAGAACGAGGAAAAAACTTCCCCGTACTGGGCATTCGTTTTGTTTCTTTCATTCGCAATTGTGTAAACACAAATCGCTAGTTAAAAGGATAATTATATATATATTTACCCTCGACACTGATTCACTGACTCTGTCACGCAGTACGTAGGAATTTAAATAGGCATTCTATAATTCTATAAATAATAATAATAAAAAAAATAATATTTTTTTTTTGTACAGAAATTGTGTTTTCCCCAATTTTTTTTTACCAAAATTTTTTTTTCCAAATTTTTTTTTTTCCTAAATTTTTTTTTCCAAATTTTTTTTTTCAACAAAATTGTTTTTTTCAACAAACATTTTTTTTCAACAAAATTTTTTTTTTTCAACAAATATTTTTTTTTCCTCAAAAATTTTTTTTTTTCAACAAAATTTTTTTTCCATATTTCAATTTCCTATGTAAACCCTGACCTATGTTGGGACATCGACATCGTTCCAATTTGTTTCATTCAATTTACATGATAATCCGAAAATGTTGAACTTTTTTTCAAGTCCAAACAAATATTTTGTGTTTCTAAAAAAAATATTTTAGATCAAATTAATTGAAACATTTTTTTTTTGTAAAAGTGCAAGAAAATTATGGAGGAAACGGGGATAGGCAAGTGTGGCTCTTGGCTTCAGCCTAATCAGCTTAATGGAAAGACCGGGCCTGTGCAAACTTATTTCCAAAGTCAATGCTGTGTAGTCCAAATAGTGCGTTTATTAAAAAAAAAAAAGATTTTACCGAAATAAGGCACCCACTAGCAAAGGGTGGCTGGGTAACCTGGACCTACCCGTGATCTGTACAGCAGATGGTCTATCTAGACTGGGTATCACTTTTATGTTCAGGCCGTATACAAATATGGGCATTTCCGCCGATCCGTACGTTCGCGACCACATGTTTATTGCTATTATTATGAAAACTAAAACTCGATGAAAGCCATCTTTTGTACTAAATATAGAGCTACCAAAATGTTATCGAATCACAAAAAAAGTAGAGAAAAAAGATGTGTTCTATATTTTTTGTACATCAAAAGCGTACGAACGTACGTTCGCGACCCACGGAAATGACCATATATTATGTTTTCCTTTGAACCGGGTTTGTACAGTGTTTGTGGTTTGTACGCCACTAAAATAAGTGCCTGAAAAAGTCATCGGGAGAATTTCAAAATAAACGGTTATCCATTTCGTGGTTTAAAAGTATAGGCCTGGAATTCGACATCTGTCAAACTAAGTTGTTAAACGAATTTTTTTTCTTTTCAGTTGAAAGTCTGACATTGACGAAAATGGATCGCACAACGTGTAAAAATTATTAAAACCTACTACAAAAATGGTGATTCTGGCACAGCCACATATCGAGCTTTAAGAGGAGATTATGGTTAACATAATCGTCCAACTACGCAAGCAATTGGCAAAATTGTGAAGAGACTGGAACGGTTACAGATATGGTAAGGCCTGTGCATCATAGTTTCGCTCGTGCCCCTGAAAATATCGCTGCTGTAAGTGAAAGTGTTGCCGAAGACCCCAAAGTGTCGATTCCTCTTCGTTCTGAGGAATTAGGACTATCTTACGGCACATGGATCTACACCTACATCCATATAAAGTCCAGCTCACACAACAACTGAAGCCAGCTGACCATTCACAACGTCGTAGATACGTGACATGGGTGCTTCAACAACAGCGATTTTTCGAACAAAATTTTCTTCAGCGATGAAGCACATTTCTCACTCGATGGGTATGTTAATAAACAAAATTGTCGTATTTGGGGTTCTGAGAATCCTCAGGTAATTGAAGAGAGGCCATTACATTCACAAAAAGTCAACGTTTGGTGCGCTCTTTGGTCCGAACGTGTAATTGGACCTTACGGCTTCGAAAACGACGAGGGAACTACTGTCACCGTCAATTCAGAGCGTTATGGTCGTATGATAACCGACTTTTTTTTGCCTGCTATTGAGAATACGACTTGGAGAATATGTGGTCTCAACAAGACGGTGCCACACAACTCGAGCAAATATGGCTTTATGGCAAGAGACATTTTGTGGCCGCGTAATTTCTTGTCGTGGCGACATCAACTGGCCACCAAGATCTTGCGATTTGACACAATTTGATTTTCTTTTGAGGGGCTACGCCAAAGACCGTGTTTATGCAGATAAACCTTTAACTCTTGAGCACTTAAGATTCATTCATTCATTCATTCGTCCTCTTTGGATATGAGTTCATTGCTGTTCATTGTTCATTGCATGTGTGACAATTTTTGAGAATGCACAAATACTTGCCCAAGTTTGTGTGTAGTTTTAAACTCAATTCGTTTTGTTTTCTTTCGTTTTGTTGTTGTTCCAATATAAACTTGATAAAAACATTATATCATAGTGTATACACCAGATAATATTATGTAAACTATTTTCCATTTTCTTTTTTTCCTGAAATATTTTACTACTTTACTGCTATTGTGCAGAGAGATGTTTTCCCGGGTAATTTTTTTTTTCTGTGCTGAAATATTCTAAACTTTTATAAACTTTGGCACAAGTTCTCTGCTGTGTGTGTGTTTTTTTCCAGAATTGTTCTCTACATTTATTGAGAGACAATGTCAAAGTACTCGTCGTTATCGTATCTGGATTTTATACTTGTGTGTGTTTTTTTTTTCTTTTCATTTTTTTTTTTTGTTCTTACCAGTCTCATAAAATGCCATTATCAACAGGCTAAAGTTGGGTGTTCTGTTTTGGATGTTGCGACAATATAAAGAGTTAGTTAAAGTAAAGTTTTTCTTTTCTTTCGAAAAAAAAAACTATTGAAGAACAACTCGACTGGGTGGAGGCATCAGCATCGTCTTGTGACTTAAAGTATTTGCAATCTTTCGACAAGAATAACATTTACAGAAATTCATGGAATTGTTGGATTTCAGTTATTGCCAATTGGTGATATGTCGTCATAACAATTTATTTCATGCAAAGGGTGTTAAATTCGAAAATATTTTAAAAGAAGACAAACACTGTTGTAAAATCGAAACACTCTTCTAGTTACGTCGTTAGGAATTCGCCTATACAATTGTAAATTTTCGATATTAAAGTGTAAACTTTTGCAGAGACATGTATTTCAGGTCATTTGACAAGAATCAATCAAAAACACGATTTTGGGTTTTATGATATTTGATCGTTTTGGATTTCAGTTGACGATATGCAGGCTGTATTAAAAAAATGGACCTCTATGATCACATTCCACAGGCATTTGTTTTTGAAGGGTGCCCTACCAGAAAAGACTTTCGTAAGGAAGCCATGGCACAGTGGAGAAATTCGAAAAATTTTTGGAAATAAATCAGCTATTTTGCTTGTCCGGCTTAATTTAAATTTCACCCAGACCTAGCTGAAGTGTGTTCGAGCTAAAATCCAAGGTCTAAATTTTTAAATCCTCGGTAAACTGCCGCTAAAAATAGTCCGATGGGCTCTATGAAAAATGCCAAAAAAAAAAATCCGATTTCTCGAACAAAAAATCTAATACGAAATTGTGGTGTTTTTCATAATTTTTAGATCATATATTTCATTTTTCGTTTTTGGGGAAATTTTTCATATTCATTGCAAATTGAGCAATGAAATTTTTTAATTTTGCCACTAAAATTCCGATTGGCTCTAGAAAAATGCCAAAAAAAAAATTAAAATTCTCGAAAAAAAATCTAATACGAAATTGTGGGGTTTTTCATAATTTTTAGCTCATATATTTCATTTTTCGTTTTTGGGGAAATTTTTCATATTCATTGCAAATTGAGCAATGAAATTTTTGAAATTTTTTAATTTTGCCACTAAAAAACGCCAAAAAAAAAATCAGATTTCTCGAAAAAAAAATCTAATACGAAATTGTGGTGTTTTTCATAATTATTAGGTCATATATTTCATTTTTCGTTTTTTTTTTTTTGTGATATTTTCAAAACAAAAATCGCCCCAAAATGTTACATTGTCCACAACAACACGTACATTTTAGGGTGATTTTTCATATTTTTCTGGGACTACCGTTCATTTTGAAATGGGAGTCATTTTTTCATTTTTCGTAATCCCAATACATTAAAAAAAGGCGCGCTATTCTTTATTTTTGAATTGAAGCCATTTTTCATAGGGTCCACTGTTCACGGAGCCAGTATATCCACTATGTGAAATGTCCATTTTGCCAGGAAGACGTTGAAGTTAGCTTCATACTTTATGTGTGAAAGCAATTATTGTATACGAGGTATGCTCAAAAAATTCCCCTCGGATATAATACACTTCTGCCAATGTTTTTTCCAATACTCGAAGCACTTCAAATCACTTTTTGTGATCTTGTTCAGCTCCTCTTTCGATGCCGTCTTTATCTCCTCAATCGTGGCGTCGTCCTTTGCTCTGTTCAGTCTTGGTTCATGCGCTAGCTTCCATGGGGATGATTGACTTTAGTTTCCACGTCGTAACCATAAACCCATGATTTTGCACAAGTTATGACCCTCTAGAGCCAATTTGCACGGAGGTTATCGGAGCTATCTTTATCGGCATTGCTACGATAACTTCCCTATGTATCAGCAATGCACCAAAAAGGAAGAAAATGTGGTGGACGTCGTATTTCGATGCCCGCGCTTCGACGAGCGGAGATTCACACCCGTAGAATTAAGTTGACTATGTTGAAGAGTGTGGATGAAACCTGGAAAAGCAATCATGACACTCATAACCAGTGTACACCGAAGATTTGATGGCGGACGAGGAAGCTCGAAAGAATCTGGAAAAATCAGCAATACAGGATACTGAGGAGAATTTAGAAACCGTGTGAGCCTCTCCCAGCCTACAAGGTAATACCTCGATGGTAATGATGAAGGAGGTGGCATTTTTAGTCAGAAACTAGCTGATATATCCAAGAACACCCGGAATGCCTGTAAAATCTTTACCACTTCTACAGAAAAACAAATACTCTATTCCTCTATCTCTAAAATATCCCTGTACCTCGATATTCTTACAGCAGAGAGCTTTGATAAATCTGTAGTTTTCACGTGCGTTTTTCATTTATTCCAAATTGATTCCAAAGTGCTACATTTTCAAAGGACCTTCCATTAAAGTAAATTTTTTTTATAAAATTGATTCGTCACTGTGTTTTCTTTGTTAGTATGTAAGGATATTCAGTTGAACAAAGCGTAAAACGGATCCAAACGGGATTTTTCAGTTTGTTTTGTGAGCATCTTAGAAGAAACTGGTCGCTGTATGATGTGACCAAAGTTGTGCACCCGTAAAAGCTATTCGACCGAAAATGTTCCTGCTGTGGAACAAAGCAATAAATTAAATATCTCAACAAACAAAACAGTGTTATTTGGGACTGTCACTATTTTGGTGTGATTTTGTTTGGACCCATATTTCTTCGAACGGTGAATGTTATCTTGACATGATAACTAATTGTTTATGAACTATGTTCGCTGATATAGATTTGGACAAGATGAGCGCATAATACCGTGTTACAAAAAAATAGATTTTTTTCTGTCCTTCATATTCGGAAAGAGGGGAAAAAATAAAAATACACGTGTATCGGCGATTTTCATGTACACGTCTGTATGATATGTCTGTATCACGTCAAATTTTTTAAAAACAATTTTTATCAATTCTCAGATTTTCCCCAATTTTTTTTATTTTTGAAAAAAAATATTTTTTTCACTTTTCTTAGCATAACTTGAAGAGACTCCAAAATTTTAAACTACTTAAGCGTTACGAAAAAAAAATGTTTTTTGAACTGAAACCTTAAAAAAAACGATAACCATTTAAAAAAAAAAATTAGGAAAATCTGAGAATTGATAAAAATCTATTTTTTTAAAAATTTGACGTGATACAGACATCCACGAGTCTGCCTGCAAAAAATCAGCTCGATTGGATCACTGAAAAAGGGTTAAAAATCGGTCGAAAGGCTTTCACACAGGCCACTACGAGCTTCTTACTTCAAAATTAAAAAAAAAAAAATTCTGACGTGTACATGAAAATCGCCGATACACGTGTATTTTTATTTTTTATCCCCTTTCCGAAAAACTAAATTCGGTTCATAGGACAGAATGTGTGTAAAACGGTGTAATCTAACGATTTGACAACTGTGTCCATCTTTCTCTGGGGCTACGCCATCATAAATGTAACAGACTGAAAACATGATTTTTCTCTGGAGCTAAAAACATGATGAAACACAAATTTAATTTCTCCAAATTCTGTTGTGTCTCATTTTTAAAACCACATTTTAGATATCAAATTGATGTACCGATAGCAATTGCGAATACATATTTTCAAATTTAAATGAAGCCAGATTCGTTTTATCGTGCATGACTTAATATTTACAAATACAATACGATACAGGACAAAAAAAAAACGTCTACAGTTTCGGGATAATTTACTTTAAATGTATTCCAGCTATGCAGAGACAAATCATGGCAAGCATCCTCTTATAGCCGGGCCAAATCTCCCATGACATGTTCACTGCAAAACCATAGTACGGCCAGGAGAGGAGCATGAATTTATTTTTCTGTCACGATTTGAAGCGAGTAACGCATTCAAGTGCATGTTGTTGATAAATACTTACCCGTGTTCTTCTTGGATTCATTGAAAAGGAATTCACTGAGTCTGAGTAGGAGTCGGAGTCTTCATTCACCAACAGCCACCCCCCAGCATTTGTTCGTACATTCAACACTGCCACATAATGATGACAGTTAACCGAAAAATGCTGTACGTTCAAAACGCTCCACCAGAATCTATAGAAATCTGAAGTGAAGCAACAAGAACACAAGGAGATGGCGATGCAAGAAGCCAACAGAACTTCAACAACGTTTTGGGTCTTGTCGACGAGGACCACGACGACGACGACGACGAGATACGGGCATTGTGTGCGTGTGTTCATGGAAGAAGAAGTGTCCCCAGAAAAGCATGAAAATCAAAGATAATAGGAGATATTCCAAAAGGACGATTTCATTCCTGTCAGCTACAACATTGTGATTCATTTTGCTTAATTTGCAAAAATATACATGCAATGTGTATACAAAAAAAAACTGTTTAATACATTTTGTGTACAATTTTTTTTTTTTATGACCGAGTTCACCTTTTTTGGGTTATTGGAGAATTATTGAACACAATGAATTTTAAAAAAAAAAATGTGGTGTGTTTTGTGAACCTTACAAGGGTACTGCAGATATTTTTCATCTGTAGGTTGTCAATGATTTCATGAAGTCGATAAAGAAGAAATTCGTTCGAACCGATGAGTTCGTAAATTTTTTTTTTATTTTATTTCATCCGGTTTTGTGGTTAACTAAATATTGACATTTCCTAAAATATCACAATCAGTTTACCATGTCCGATTTTCAACAAATGTACAATTATTTCCTCAATTGAAATGGAAAAGTTTTGCTGGGATATTAAATACTTTCCTTATGCTTTGCATATGTATGGCTCTATTGTGGTAGGGAACTTATAGCCTCTCCTTCACCATAAAAGACTTTTATTTGATTCACAAATTGTATATGATTTCTCAAAAAGAAAAAAAAACGTTAGAGTCCTTAAAAGATGAGTGACATGATTTTCCACACAAGTAAATTAACTGCATCCTGCCAGTGTGTTGGCTATTCACTGAAAACCTGGTCAGAGTTTAAGGACTTTTCAAGAGTTGTGGGTTTGAGGAGCCATACAGTCATAAATTTGTTTTTATGATAGTTGTTATTTGAAATGACATAAACCATTTGTATGGTTTTATTTTTGGGGGATTTGAATTTATCAGTGAATCGCCACAACGTTGAGAAATAATGCAAACCTATTTCCAAAGCCCAAATAGTGCGTTTGTGGAAAAGAAATTGTGGCCGAATTATGCAAATAGTACACGAGACGGACATGCTAGGAAACAACACCCACAGTCCGCGTCGCACAGTGTTCCAGAATCAAATTCCATTAGCCAAATGTCAATAACATTGTTAACTTTTTATCGTATACAAAAATTCCAACATTTTTACCCCCGTGTTCATAAAAATTTAAAAAAACCTGTATTAAGAGAAATGTATGAAAATACAAAAACAAATTCCACACATTTCCGTATGACTTTAAAATTTAAAAAAAAAATTGGTTGTCTTTCTTAATCTGTATCTCAGAAATTTCTAAAGATGTCCACTAATTTTTTGAAATTTATTACAATTTATTGTGGCCGATGCAATTTGATTCTGGAGAGTCAGACACTTTCACCAAGATCTTGGGAAAATGAGCCGTGAAGCCTAACTTCTCTCGAACCAGTGAGTTGTGCAGGATATAATTTGTATACTCACAGATCGGAACCCACCTTTTTATCTCACATTTCCGTCGATTTAGTAAAATGTCTCCCTAATCTCTCAAAAATGTGTTATGGATTCCATCTCACTTAACTTCCATTTTTTAACTTAGAACAAATCCCGTCTAGAGTTATTAAACCAAACGAAAATTTATATTTGAAAGATAAAAAAAAAACTCAATTTGGTACGGCAGATCACACACATTTATTTCCAGAACACTTCGTGTCAAAGCATTGGGAAATATGGGTTTATG
The DNA here is from genome assembly GCA_958296145.1 of Hydrotaea cyrtoneurina. Lineage (NCBI taxonomy): Eukaryota > Metazoa > Arthropoda > Insecta > Diptera > Muscidae > Hydrotaea > Hydrotaea cyrtoneurina. Next base: position 15,945,224 of record OY282514.1, on the reverse strand, counting down.
TCGCCGGTGCACTGCAACCTCTCAAGCCTCCGGAGGAAAACGGGGGAAAAAAAACGTTCTCGTCAATTATTTACATATCACATCGTTCACTTCACACACACCAACCGAAAATCTTTTTATAGTTTAAACAACCAAACATTGCGTTCACAATAAAATACAAAACACGAAAATACCAACAACGACAACTTCCAAAAAAAAAAAACGGAAATAAAAAACAGGAAACACAAATTTATAAGAGCAGGGAACTCAGACACACGCGCACACACACTGTCAAAGCTTGGTGGCCTGAATGGAGGAGACAGACAAACGTTTGCTTTTTGTTAGCGTCTGTGTGTGTGCGTGTTTTGGAATTTTATAGCCCAAGAAGTAACAGAGATTCACCCGTCGCGGAGGAAGGAATCACAGGCACTTCACCCAGACGCGCTCAAAATATGTAACCCCATAAACAACAAGAAAACACACCACACACACACTCACAACTATTGCTTCACCCCTCCGCAGTCCGGAACGGAGACGGAATCAAAGCGAAAAACTTCCCAACCGACAGACGAGTGATAATGTAGAGGCAAAGACGTAGAAAAAGTACATTTGTTTGTTCTTTCATCGTTTATTTGCCAACAACAACCACAAATAGTAATAAAAGTTTATATTTTGTTAATGTTTAAAAAGTCATAAACAGTAAATGGCAACTCAACGAAACTAAGGAACGAAGCAGCGTCAGAGGCATTGGTGGCATTGGTGCTTCGTCAGGAGTGTGTAGTGGTGGCACAGAGTGGCATTGCCAAACAGGAGCAATAGTTGTACTGGATTGTTGCTGTTGTGGCAGTGGCAGTCACAGTCGTATGTACAGCTACAACATGCTGATGGTCGTAATTGTGGTTGTAAGTTCAAACGGAAATTGTCAAATGTACACTGAGAGCAATTTGTGTGAAGAAGGAAATAGTTGATGATGCTTGAGGAAAGCTATTGTCAGCCAGTGTGAGTATCTGAAAAGAAGATATCGAAGACGTGACTAATCTAATATATGTGCGAATTTTTATAAAAATGCTGGCATTAGCAATTGTTTGGTCCGATTAGAATGACATTTCACGCAGGACTAGCTGAAGAGCCACATAAGAGCCACATGTATAAGGTCTGAGCCTCTAACTCACCCGGGGTGCATTTGTGAGGGCAAAATTTGTGTCTACATTTCTTTGTGGTCATACATGCCTAAATATCCTTGTTTGATAAACTAACATCACTTTAATAAGTTTTAATATACAGGGTTCTCCAACAAGAGGTGTTATTGTGGTATTCAAAGAAAAATTAAATTTTTTTGAGATAAATGATCAGATCTTTATTTCATAATAAAGAGGAAGGTATGCCGTTAATAATGAAAAACAACATCAGCCAAATGGCCACCAAAACCAGGCTTACAAGACCATATCCTTTTAATGAAATGTTCCATAACCAAATCCCAAATTGGCTGCCTATGTCCTCGATAATCTTACCAATTCTATCTTTGAGGTCTTTAATCGATGCTGGGCTGTTGGCGTAGACCTTATCTTTCACATGGCCCCAAAAGCAGAAGTCGCAAGGTGTTAAATCACAAGATCTCGGCGGCCAATTGTGATCAACTCTTCGAGAGATAACACGGTCCGGAAACTTTTTAGTTTTCCGAACTGTGACTGCAAGATTTTCACCATTTTTGTAGTGAATTTAAATTATTTCAATGCGTTGTTGAAACGTGTATCGTTTCATTGTCAGAGAAAAAAATGTCGGAGAATAAAAGCTTCAAAAGTGACAGCTACCGAAATACCGGGTGATTCTAAATAATTCATTAATTTAAAAAAAAATTTCAGAATATAATAGATAAATAAAAAAAAAACAACTGCAGTAATGTCATAGTCCCCCACTAGTACGCCTAGAAATTGTTCCTTAAGTACATTGCTGTAGGGAATTGAACCCCTCCATTCGCTCAGTGTACAGTTTTGCATGGTTGTACTCATTGTACTCGAACTTTGCCCTGTTGAACTATGGCCTCACAATGACACTGTGCTAGTATTAAAAACAATAACTACACTGGAGCACGAGCAGGAGTCGGAGTCGGATCAGGAACAATGACAACTATCTAACACCACAACAAGTGTTTGGCAGGGCAACGGAAATGAATTGCCTTTAAACTTTTACTTACGGGCGGTTTTTCATATGAAAGTATCTCTGCTTCGGCCGTTTGTTGTTGTTTTTTTTTTCTCCAAAAGCAAAAACGGAAAAAAAGAAGCACTCACAGCAAACCCAGAACCGAGAACCGAGAAAACCCCAGAATACTAAAATACTTCCTTTGCTTCTGTGAAAGTAAACTAAAGAAGTTTATTTTCATTTCTCGAAGAGGCAAAACATTAAAAGGCAAAACTTTTCGCCACACGCTCGCACACACAAAAATTCTGCAATGGAAGAAGTTGGTCTACGTACGCATTTGCCGGAATGTTTTCTGACAATAAATTTAATAAAATTAATGAATTTGTTGGCTTTTTACACACTCATAAACACACACCAACACACACGCACCACCACACTATCAGAGAGCTTTTAAAAGTTGTTGTTAATGCAGTTTGTTGTCATTACATTTTTTTTTTCTATGGAGAGAGTGCATGAATTACACGCGACACATTCTCTCGTCCTATGTCTCTGATGTTCAAATGCAATAAATTACCGAGTGAATGGTGGCGAATGGGAAATGTAGAATTATTAGGTTGTGAAATATTACGCATACGCCCCTTAATGTCTACAATGATGGATATTTGTCAACAGCAGTTCATTTCAATGTTAAGTGATTGTAATTGCAGGTTGGTGCATGATCAGCGGCGAAAAGTAATTATCCCAATCGCCAACTAAGTGTGAACAGGGTGGAATTTGAAAACACTGCCATTTTTCTACACTCCACCGATAATTTTCATAGAAAATGTAGTCTGAATTGGAAAGAAAAATTCGGTTGAATATAGGACAAGTACCTGGATTTTTATTTATATAGGGAAAAAATACTACAGGCTTCTGCTGGTGAATGATTTTTTGTTTGACACTTGAAAACTTGGCTATGCCAATTAAATGATTATTTTATTTAAAGGAAAATGGTTCCTACGCTTAAAAAAAACTCTAAATTCAAGAAAAAAACTTACTCAAAGTGAGCAAATTTGATCTTCACATGATCTTCATACAGCTTATTCCAACAAGAGGTGTTATTTTGGATCACCCGGTATTTCGGTAGCTGCCACTTCTGAAGATTTTATTCTTTGACATTTCACAAGTAGATACTACGCCATTACTAAAAATAGAACGATACACGCTTCAGCAACGCATTGAAATTATTAAAATTCACTAGAAAAATGGTGAAAATCTTGCTGTCACAGTTCGCAAAACTGAAAAGTTTCCGGACCGTGTTATCTCTCGAAGAGGTGATCACAATTGGCCGCCGAGATCTTGTGATTTAACACCTTGCGACTTCTGCCTTTGGGGCCACTTGAAAGAAAAGGTCTACGCCAACATCCCGGGGTCGACTCAAGACCTCAAAGATTGGCATTGTCGGAAAGATGGGCAAAATTTAACTAATTTTTTTTTCCAGAATCGATAAGATGGGCCTGAGAACGAGAAAGAGACAAAACGTATGCTTGCAACTGCTAAAAAAAAAGTCACGAGGACTAAAAGGCGACATAGTGCGACGGCCTTCAGGTAGTAAAAGAATTTGTCTACGAATTGTAGCGAGGGGTGGGGCTGACAAATTGATGCTTGCTCGGGCTAAGCAAACAAAGCCCAGTATCGACGAACTAAAACAGCATGACAGGCGTGCTTCCTTATGGCGCTGAAACAAGCGCGGTGACGAGTGCTGTCTAGAAAATGTATGTTCCCATCTGTGTTCACTAGGAGTCAAATAAACCGTGTATTTATAAAATACTGAAATTTTCTTGGCTGGGCCATGTCGATTGACTGAATACGAACGATTCAGCCAGAAACGAGTTAGACAACCACCGTCGAAGGCGCAGACAGAGAACACCGAGACTCCAGTGAAAGGATTAAGTGAAAGAAGACAAGCAACTCCTTGACATCAAGGACTGAAGAAAGCACACACTACACCGAAGAACATGGACATCATATATTAATAAGGTCTAGATGACCGAGACTCCGGTGGAAGAATCAAGTAAATCATCACACATTTGTTTACTGAAACGTTTGTTTACCAAAAACGTGACAAATTCCCCTATACGATACTTACTAACTTCAAATCGATATATCTCGATTCCTAGATGAGACCCAGCGAAACGCTGGAACACGTATGACTTTTTTTTTACCAATATAACTTTCCCCGGTGGTTTCATTCCAAACCGATCACTGACCCTTACCATTTGTCGCAGAGTGTTATCTATCAGACAGGCCTAAATAAAAATTAAATTTACTTTGCCAATGTAGTTTTGAGATCAATTGCAAATTATGCTCAACAGGCCCAAAACTCACATGGAAATCCCCCAAGCATAGCAAATAATAATAAAGCATTAAATGTATTTTCGCTCAGGATTTGGTGAAATTTACTGTACGCTGCGTTTCCTGTGTATTATTCTAATTTAAAAATGCACTTTTAATAATCATTGTCATTTGCTGTACTTTTGGACTTTTGGGGGAAAATAAATTGTCAACAGATGCATTCCAGACGATTGCTACCCATAAAATTACAATTAAATTTTCAACACAATTTATGTGGATGGCAGTGTGTAACTTCCGGTAAACACACACACAGACACACAGAATGTCCTTTGGCATGAACACACATACGGAGAACGATGCATGCATAAGTAGATGCATACGAATATCCATGAATTTATAAATATTTAAACGCAAAAAAAAAACAACTGGATAGGAGTGGAAAACATAAAAATGGCAACAATTAAAGTATAAATAATTTTCATCAACTATTAAAAATGTGATTTATTGGGGATTTGGGATATGTTTTTGGGTATTTTAAGGACAATGTTTTGTGAAACGCACAAAACACACCGACATATCAACACAATTACATTACTCATACGTATTATCGTACGTTGTAGTGGTGTGCGTGTGCCCGTACACATTCCATTTACAAATCTCTAGCCGATTATGGTCCTAAACACTTCAAATAGCTTTTTGACCAGTTATGGTCATTCTGCTCCGCTTCGTTCACAGTATGAGGCCTAGAATGCGTGTGTGTGTGAGTTTGGTTTGCCTGAGGGTGGTTGTTGTTATTGTTATTGCGGATTATACGTGTATCAGTGTGGATATTGTATTTGTTTATGATGCATTTCCGTAAATTATAATGCACACATTTTCAGTTTTACAAAAATTTAATTTATCACAGTGTCAAATATTAGGTCACCATACATGAATACTGAATACATTTGTGTGGAGATAAGGGCGGTTTACAGTTTTATCTGATAATGCCATCAATTGAAACTGAATTATATTGGAATATCCGTGTGTAAAGAGTCTTCCAGTGTATCAATGTATTAAAGTCCAGGGTTCTCCAGCAAGAGGTGTTATTTTGAATCACCCGGTATTTGAAGTTTTTATTCATTGACACTTGACAAGTAGAAATAACGCCATTAATAAAAATGGAACGATACACGCACTGAAATTATTAAAATTCACTACAAAAATGGTGATAATCTTGCAGTCACAGTTCGGAAAACTAAAAAGTTTCCGAACCGTGTTATCTCTCGAAGAGGTGATCACAATTGACCATCGAGATCTGGTGACGTCTTCCTTTGGGGTCACGTGAAAGATACGCCAACAGCCCAGCGTCCATTCAAGACCATTCAAGATGGAATTCGTGAGGACATAGGGCAGCCAATTTGCGATTTGGTTATGGAAAATTTCATGAAAAGGATATGGTCCGGTAAGCGTGGTCGTGGTGGCCATTGGGCTGATGTTCTTTTTCATTATTAACGGCATACCTACCTCTTTATTATAAAATAAACATCCGATCATTTATCTCAAAAAATTCTATTTTTCTTTGAATACCAAAATAACACCTCTTGTTGGAGAACACTGTATTTAAACATTATCTAAAACCTGAATCTGATCCTTTGTAGAATAACTCCGTGTGACACTAGATTCGAAGTAAAAATAAGAAGCAACCTCTCCGAATAAAGCAACAGTTCATGAATATGTGGGCGGTCGTAGGTGTGAGCGACTGGCTCACAGGAAACCCAGGTTCGAGAATGTAAGAATTTGTCTACCTCGGCTCCACCATCAAAAGTCAAAATGGACTTTAAGCGAAGGATGGTGTTGGCAAATAAACACTTCTTTAGGCGAAGAAGCTAAGCAAGCATTTCGACAACAACCCCCTCTCTCGACGAATTTAAAACACATTGAACAACACGCTACCCGTGATATTTTTCAGTTGAAGAAGTGCTCGGTGTTTTTGGGGGGGAAAATCCTAACAGCCAATTGTTTTCTAGAGGAGTTTTACATGGCGTATAGATTACTCTCTTATTGGCAAGGCATCGGTATTTACGGGGTAAGAACCGCAGCTCATTCATTATTTTTTTCAAATTTTTAAATTCATCTCGTTTTTGTTCATGACACGAATCACTGTGGGATGTTGCCTGAAAAAGTCCACAACAAATAAAGTACAGAGACGGCATTCAACTCTAAACCGCGAATATGAGAATTTTCTCATGCGCCCCTCAATAGAATCCTAGAGGAAAGCCACACGCCTACTGTTTCAAATGATCTTTGAAGGTTACATTTATTTTACAGACTCAAAATCCAAAAAACACACACAGACACCAAATTTCGCATATTCCCAACATATTCCATAGTTTATGGAATAATTAATTCAACATTTGTACAAGTGTTGCCTACAATTGACTTTAAAACTTATAAAATCTTGCAATTCTAACAACAACAAAATCTATTATTAAATAAAGATTTTCCAAGTATAAATCCCTCCTTTGTTAAAGAAAATCCCACAACAGATTTTCTGGTTTTTTTTTTTTTGTTAATCCGATGACAATTTCTTTGATTGTCCCTTCATCCTGTGCAGTTGGTCCAGTTTTTCCGTTTGGCCAGAAACGCAAATATGCAGTTACTGTCGTATGTCAAGACAACTGACCGAACGACAATGACACAAACATTTCATTTCCATTTAAATGAAAATTATTTAATTTTTGTATGCAAATATGACCAGCAAAACACAATGACAAATACACACAAAAACAAACTAAAAGATGAACTTCCGTTTCCGTTTCCCAAAAAAAAAAATTAAAAAAAAAAAACAGAAAAAAAGGAAACCCTATCAACAATGAGAGAGGCAGAGAGAGAGAGACTCTTCTGACATAACGCAAATGAAGAAATTCAAATGACAGCTTCTCTGTTGTAAGCGTATGTGTAAATATAGAAATACACACACATCCACATAGATGTATGTTGGTATTTTCTAATACCCCCAGGCGGAGAGGGACGTATGTAGACATACGAATATTTTGATTTTGTAAATACCAAACCAGCAAAAAAAAAAAAATGTCCACACTTACATATGCAGATTTTGTGTAAATACAATTTTACAATGAATTTTGTCTCTCGCCAGGATTACCACACACACTCACACACAGACGTAGCACTTGTAACAAAAACTATGATCAGCTTCCGTTTTGGGGAGAGCGATAGGGAATGGTAGAGACAGCAACAGAGATAGAGAGCGAGATATACATACACGTGTGTGTCTGTCTATGCGAGTGTATGAATGTTTGCATGATTGCAAATGTGATAACTCTGCATGTGACAGTTAGTTATGTGTGATATACACGCATTATCTGTGTACGGGTGTAGTTGCACATGTTTGTAAATGTCGGTATTTGCAAGTACGTGTATGTGTCTGTTTTTGTCATATTACAGAGTTTCCTTGTTTTTTTTTTTTTTTTTTTTTGTTACATATTTTGTTGGTTTCACTTTTTTAACGAATTTCCATGTGGTTGTGTACGTTGGTGTTTTGCTTCTTTCCCCTTGCAAATGAAATTGCATAAATTGTAGTAAAACAAAAACATATGAATAATCGCATGCTATTCCATTTTGTGATAAATTACACATACTTTGGCATAAAACACGCTGTAGAAATACTTGAACAATGGACTCTGAAAAATATTCTAGGGCTACTTATTTAGTTATAGTCTGCGACTATCACACAAGAAACAGAAGTGGTTCAAACCGGTGTAAGAATAGCTGACATTTATCACCGGTGATTTTAAACACTTTCCTTTTAGTTCCATTAACCGGATTGAAACAATAGCTTCAGATCGATGAATATTGGAATTAAATACTGCACAAGTAGCGCTTGTTTCTTTAAGAGATGTTGAGGTAAGTAAATACATTCGTTAAAAATAATTCCGGCATTTCCAAGTGCCTGCTCTGATTACAAAGACATTTCGCGATGGTGAATATTTCCAAAACCGAAGATAAGCCCCTAAAAATAAAAATGGCACCCGAGCTGAAAGGACCCAAATTAGACCGGAATATTTAAATGTATTCGGTTTTTTTTTATTTGAAATATTTTGAAATATCTTTCTCGCTGGCATCAAGCGTTGCTCAGTGTGTAGCACAACATTAAATCAGGCAGATTGTTTGTAAATCTCAACCCGAATCAGACATTATTTACTTTTTGTTGGAGTTTCTTTAAATTTTGTTATTTCACCAGGGTGTGCATGTGTTTGTTTGCTTTTAGTCAGCAGGAAATTGGACACGGCCTCATATCATTCCCCAAATCTCTAACACATACACTCTTGCATGCATAATAATTAAATCACACACATACATACAAAAAAAAAACATTCTAAGATGTCATTTGAAACCAGCTGTGTTCAATTGTTGCTAACTAGACCGATTACCTGGCTAACTTTAAGTCATTTTATAGAAAAGAAAAAACTTAGACAGACACATATTGTCAAATTCACACGATTTGTCAAATGTGCATATTGCAAAATCTTTAGCACTTAGGTAGTTTTGTGGCAAATTAAGCATGAACAAAAACAAAAACATTCTCTTGTATGAAGAGTTTCAAACAAATGTGGAAAATTTGTAATTGTAATGCTTTTAAAAATTAACGAAGGATGGTTCACATCAACAGTCGAAACGATGCACTAATACATTGCACAGTGGTTTCAAATGTTATACAAGAGTAATTACGAAAATTTGTTTCACAGATAATACTTTTAACATGTTATGTATTCTTGCGAAAAGGGAAACGAATTTATTCAAAAAAATTATTAAAGAAAATCGATGAATTCAGTTATTAAATTCGGGTTTCAAATATTTTGTAAAAATAAAGGTATAAATTGTACATCATCGCTTAAACCCAAAACAAACACATTCGTTGTGTGTGCAATGCCCCCGACAAAACTGTTGTTGTTATTGTTAAAAAGCCATAACGAATTTATTCATCAAGTAAATGAATTTATTCATTATTATTTGATGTAAAACTATTGAAGAAACATTGCCATTGATCTGATGTGCTGTTTTTGTTTTTTTTTTTTTGTTTTTTTGCGGAAAGGCCAATTTCCTGGGCGTCAGTTTAAACGGAATACCAAGGAAACAATGAAGAAAGATACATTGATGCATTGGCTGTACATGGCGATCGTCAGGCACATGGCTGCCTGGTAAGGTGGAGTGTATAGTTATTAAAAAATCACATCTCTTCAAGTTAATCAAAGTCCAAAGGGGATACACTGCGTGGACGTTACGGTAGCCCTGAGTTGAGCTCCCCAAGGAGGCCTGGTAACAATACTCGATATCGCCGCTAAAGTTTGCTCTTCACCTTAGATAAATCAGTATGCTTAAATAAAAGAAGTCGGCAAATTAAACCAAAAAATGAACTTCGAGAAAACCCCCCAGAGTCACCGTACCATCTAGAGAGGAATGGGCCTCAAACTCAGTCATGAAAGGGTATCAGATGTCCCCAAGGAGACCTGGTAACAACACTCGATATCCCGCCCCATAGATGTCCATGTTAAGAGTTTCGCAACTAAAGTTTGCTCTTCACCTTAGATAAATCAGTATGCTTAAATAAAAGAAGTCGGCAAATTAAACCAAAAAATGAACTTCGAGAAAACCCCCCAGAGTCTCCATACCATCTGCAGAGGAATGGGCCTCACGCTCAGTCATGAAAGGGTATCAGATTTCTAGCTTTGAAGACGTTTCAAAAATGGAGACTGGAACGGGTCGGGGAGTTTTCTCAGAAACTTTGGATATAAAGGCAATGTACTACAGTAGTCCGGTTGTCTCCGTGTTCTAGGTCTTTCACGTAGACCCTGAAACCTAATGGAGTATTGAGTTTAGAGTCGTCAATAAAGAAGTCGATATTTTGTTAAGTACCAGAAGTTCTGCATTTTCACGTATCCCTATTGAACTAAGATGTTGTCAACTAAATACACTCGTATAATGCCCCAGCTGTGGTAGTCTGGCTACTACTCATGGTACACATTGGACACAGCCAATACTGGACTGAAGTTTCGGACATACCGACTAATTTTGTCATGGACTATATAGGGTTATCGATTTTTTTTCTGTTCACTTTTTTATACACTCCATCATAGGATGGAGTATATACTAAGTTTGTCATTCCGTTTGCAACACCTCGAAAGAGTGATCTGCGACCCTATAAAGTATATATATTATCGGTCAGTGTAACATTCTAAGACATTCTAGCGATGTCCGTCTGTCCTTCCGTTGTCTGTTGTCTGTTGAAATCACGATAGAGTGCGAACGACCAACGCTAAAAAGCTGAAATTTTGTAGGAAGATGTTTTTTGCCCATAAGCAGGTTAAGTTCGAGAATGGGCAATATCGGACCAAAGGGGAAAAAGTTCCCCTTTACGGGACTAAATATATTCCGGCCATAATCAAATTTTTCAAATATTTTTTTTCACTACATCTAAGTTCTAAGTTTATATAATTTATAGATGGGGAAAAAAATCCCAAAAATGGGCGTGCTCATGGGTTCCGTGGACCCTTGGGGCCCAAAAAAGGGCCCATGATAAACATGCGCATATGGGTATCGAAGTGCAACGAAATTTACTCACTAACCCAAATATGCCTTTATTTTCATGATTTGCCTACATTTTTTGAACCGGTTTCTGGGACTATCGGGTCACCAGCGGCCGAAAAACCGTCCCTTGACAAACATGGACATATGGGTATCGAAATGCAACGAAATTTTCTCGCGAACCCAAATATGAATTTATTTTCATGATTTGGATAAAATTTGTGATCGGGTTCCTGAGACTATCGGGTCACGAGCGGGCCAAAAACTCAGTTACTTTTCTTATTTATTGACTTTTTAAGGATCCATGATGGAGGTGTCCACTTGTTTCTTTTCAGTTGGAAGTCTGACATTGACGAAAATGGATCGCTTAACTATCACACAACGCGTAAAAATTATGAAAACAAGGAATCGGCGAAGATGACTCTAATGGTGAACGAGAACAAAACAAAATGTATGCTTGCCACCGCTAGGAAAACGTCGCGACGAAAGAAAGGCGACATAGTGAAGGCCGGCAATTGCAACGTCGAGGTAGTATAAGAATAATAATGTCACTGTCCAAATAAAGCGAAGGATCGTGCTGGCAAATACAATTCAATAATCTCTCACGTCGAATTAAAAAAAAAATTGTTTCTTTATGGCGCCGAAAGCAGATGAAGATGTGCTGGGTGTTTTTGAGGGAAAAATCCCTTGCAAAACCTATGGCCCGACCTGTGTTAACGAGGTGTCTCGACGTCGAACGAACCGTGAACAGAGCAATCGCTGTATTTTAATATTGCTCTGGCTGGGCCATGTTGGTCGAATGAATACAAACGTTGTAGCCACAAAGGCGTTGGATGACAGACAGGGAAGACCGAGACTCCGGTAGAAGGACCAATCGGAAGACCAATGGTATGACCAACTGGAGAAAGCAGGGTTTCGAATCACTTTTGTCCATAATTATGCGATTATTCTCCAAAGGCATGCTCAATGTTTTTTAATAGTGATTTGAGAGAAATTCTCCTTAGAATGAAGAGTTCAAGGAAATACGCTTGTACGGCTTCTGAGAACAAAATTTAAATATTACTATTTTTCAAAATTTCTATTCAGTCATAAACATTTTCAAAGATACCTTTGTTATGAGAATTGCAGTTCTTTTGGGAAATTGTTTTTTTTTTGTTTAGCTAAAACCACTGTGCATTGCATTGAAATATCTATGCTCACATTCATACATATATTCATAGGTGCGTGTGTGTGTGTGTGTGTGTAAAGGACATTTATTGTCCACAACTACATAGTAATCGCCCAAATTGTTATGTTGAATGTAATGTCAGCCTGTCATTGGGTAATCGGCTTTTAATGTTCATGTGTCAGCACCAGCATCAGCAGCAAAAGAACTCCCTAATCCAAACAGTAATGCCCACTAACCATCATCCGTATGTTTATGAATGTGGTAATGGCAAGCTTTACACACTTGACCAGCAATCAACACATGGGCACTGGTGAATGGTGTTCAGGACACATCGCCTGAGTGATTTTTCGACACATTAATGAACAACGTGTTCGCATTGGTTAACTACAAATCGGAGCTTTGATGTTAAACACCTTGCGAGTGTAATACCAAATACGTTAATGATTTTTTGTGGGCGGAAGATATAAGTCCATTTTATGTACTTGTTTTTAATAGAAATTCTGTTAAATACTAGAACTTTGTACATCGTCCCTAATGGGTTCTCCAATTCTCAATTCTTTTGTAAGTTTAATTCTCTTGAAGATTGATGGCAAACGTATAACAGAATTATTCAATTTTCTGCACAGGAAAATGCGGTAACAGGAAATTGAGGTTTGCTTTGCGCTGATGTTCACAGTTCACAGTTTGTAAATTGATGGTGTACCATCGAAAGCGGAAATGATGCCATCTTTCAGGCGGAAACCAATGTTTCAGTGCGAATAGAAATTGTGGCAAATGTCTCTTGTGACACACATTCTAAATTTAATTTTAAGTTGGTCCTTGTTTTGTCTTTTCTTCTTCTTATCCATCTTAATTCAATAATTGGAGCAGAGAATTGTAATCAGGTTTGAAATTTAAGTTTTAATGAAACCATATTAGCGGCCAATGCTTATTAACTGCAACAAAGCAATTTTTTGGCGAATGATATAACCATTGAAAGTGTATTGTGTCGACGGAGTCTTGTATGCTGAGACGAAATCGTACGACAAGAATTCGAGACGGAAAGATAAAATCATAATCATATGCCTGTGAAACGAAAATAATGACGGTCCCAAATTACCTCAAAAGAATCAAGGCTTGCAACACTTCGCGTGGTGGTCATTTACACATAATGTCAACGTTCAATCTTTATAATAAAAAAAAATATTTTATATGTGTTTTATTTACGTTTACTTTTAAAAAGCAAAATGTATAACCCTATATATACAATTGTATAATACAAATAGCATGTATACAAATCAGTTTATAAGTATATATTTCATTTCGAATTAGGTATAAAGTACTTTCGTATTTCTCCACTATGAAACGTCTGTTTCATTTGAACAATTAATTAAATAATGCAGAAAAAAAAATCACTATACAATTAGCACTTCTGAAGATAGGAAAAAAACCCTTTCAGCGAACAATTCTTTTCATGTCGCAAGTCCTTACATTGGACGATTTAAAGCAAATTAGAGAGACCCTCTGGAATTGCATAAATGCCCAGCAATTAGTCGAGATTCATTTTGTGAAACATTCAATTGAAATACATTTCATTTAAATGAAAATTACACCCTACAACAGAAACAGCACCAACAACACAATTGTCATAGTGGGAGTTCACAAATCTAACATCATGTCAGGTAGATCATCCGCAACTGTGTGACCAGTGGGAATAGTAAATACACTGGGAAAAAACTATGGAAAATTTCAACAGAATGAAATTCTTGTAACTAACAACTTTTCCCAAAAACATTTAATAATAAATTAAATCATGTTTCCATATCCAAACACAAAACAATTTTTCGTCGATTTTGTACAGATATCTGGAAAAACTTCGATAAGTTATAAAAACCGAATGGGTGTTTTAGAGCATCTCTGAATGAAACTTAAGTTTGCTCCACAACCTGTTGTTCGTATTGATGTGTTTTCTACAGTTTGCATTACAGCGGAGTCGTGGCCTTCGTTATTTGTCTCATCCGCAGTAGTTGTCCTCTTAGGTCTTTTCTAAATATTATCAACTCTCGATTTGGGAGAATAATGCTCAGGATCCCGGTTTTTCTGCGTGTATGTAAATGTACGTGTATGTGAGCGGAGGGGATGTGTTAAAGTGCACCTTAGCGTGGGTAAATTATATTATTATCATCTACAAAAAGCTCTTTTACGAGTGTTGTTATTGTTGTCTTCTTTGTTGCTACCTCCGTACTCTTTGCTTTGAGTGAAATAGAACGTGCTCCATTTAACACCCTTGTCAAAGATGTGCCGTTCGTTGTGTTCGTATATTTGTAGCCTTCATGGGATTGTTAGCACTGTTTTCTCTCACTCTCTCTCTCTCTCTCTCCTTGTGTGTCTGCGTGTTTGGTCTCTGATGTTCATTGCACTTGGTTATCGGTGTGTTTGGCTGTGTGCGTGTTTCCTTTTTAACTCGTTTGTCACCAGTTCTGATGCTACTCCTGCTGCTGATGTTTTTTGTTGTTGTTTTGTTTTGCTCCGTTTTATTTGTTTCCGCAATAAATTAAGGACACTATAAATCATTTTATTTAATGTGACAGTTCCTGTGCAACGGAACAAATGGACACACCAGCAATGAAACCAGGAATGGAGGCCCCCGCCATCGCATCGTTTATAGGCAGCAGCCTAATATGCCTTTCACTCTGCATCCCCAGGATAACCATAGGATAAAAACCGAATTAAATGAACTTGAAGAAAGAATAAGCAAATGTTGAATTAACGTTGTTCAAAGTAAATCCAGTGTTGAAGTGGGAGCAACAGAAAGTTACAATTGTAACATTTCATCATTTGGGAAATGCGGGGGCAAAGTGAATTCAATTCAATTTCGGAAGGAAGATAAAAATGTCAACAACTGCTTTTTAATTTTGGAAACAAATTGTGAGTGACAAAATTAAAATTATACGTTTCCGAATATAAGGGACCATAGTCAAATTTAGATTTGCCGAAATCGCTTTATACAGGGTTCTCCAACAAGAGGTGTTATTTTGGTATTCAAAGAAAAATTTAATTTTTTGAATTAAATGATCGGATGTTTATTTCATAATAAAGAGGATGGTATGCCGTTAATAATGAAAAACAACATCAGCCAAATGGCCACCACGACCACACTTAAAGGACCATAACCTTTTCATGAAATTGTCCATAACCAAATCGCAAGGTGGCTGCCCTATGTCCTCGATAGCTCCACGATTTCTGCATTTGAAATCTTGAATCGACGCTGGGCTGTTGGCGTAGACCTTATCTTTCACGTGACCCCAAAGGAAGAAGTCGCAAGGTGTTTAATCACAAGATCTTGGCCAATTGTGATCACCTCTTCGAGAGATAACACGGCCCGGAAACTTTTTAGTTTTGCAATCTGTGACTGCATGATTATCACCATTTTTGTAGTGAATTTTAATAATTTCAATGCGTGTATCGATTCATTTTTAGTAATGGCGTAGTTTCTAGTTGTCAAGTGTCAAAGAATAAAAGCTTCAAAAGTGACAGCTACCGAAATACCGGGTGATTCAAAATAACACCTCTTGTTGGAGAACACTGTGTATAAATAAGAGTTACCAAACCTTTGTTAGATTTGTATGGCAAAACGATCTGAAATATCTTAATATATATTTACCCTCGACACTGATTCACTGATATTTTTTTTTTGTACAGAAATTGTGTTTTCCCCAAATTTTTTTTTTCCAAAATTTTTGTTTTACAAAATTTTTTTTTTACAAATTTTTTTTTTCAACAAAAAATTTTTTTTTCCACAAAATATTTTTTTTTAAGAAAAAATTTTTTTTTCAACAACATTTTTTTTTTCAAAATAATTTTTTTTTCCAAACAAAATTTTTTTTTTCAACAAAATTTTTTTTCCATATTTCAACGGGCGCCATAGGCGCATTACAACTTACTAGTATAATTATATTAAATAAAAATAGGACAGACAATTATTTGTTTTTTTTTCAGTCTCATGAGGTTACTTGTACAGAATCGTATGCATTCCGCTGAACTCTAGTGGCCCATACATATCCGAAAAGGCTTGGCATCTCAATTATTTGTGTATGACGAGCTTTTCAGTCTGAAAAGGTCATAAAGTTACAAGAGCCTGTATAAATCCACAACCATCTTCATAAAGAAGCAACGAAAAAGGATGTCATAATAAAAAATTAATTTATCATAATAACAATAATAAAATGGTTAAAAGATAAAGTTCCTGTTAATACTTTCATACATACAAACGCACTCACACTTACACACAATAAGAAATGATTTATGTATTGTTGTTTTATTGTTGCCCACATTCAAAAAAAATCACACACAAAGAAAATCCCACGACATCCGCTGCCTCCACCACCACCTACAGCAAAAATCCAAAGTCATTTCCTTCCGAAGGATACCTAATTTATGCAAATGTTGAATTTAAACCAGGAACAAACTTAAAACTGCCATTTCATTAAATTCCGATGTGAAAAAAAACCACGTCCCTTCATCGTATTTTTGTGGGTGGTAGAGGTGATGGCAGGAAGGAGGAAATTTCACAAGGTATGTACATCTTTCATCTTTCTTTCTCTCCATCCATCTCTGTTTCATGTTTTCTAAAACTATTTGGAATATTTGTAAAGTGTACCTTTTTGTGGGCTAAAATAAAGTTATTTCATGCAAAGATACTTGTGCCGAAAAGGTAGCAAGGTATGCGCCTTTCAAGTTTCTTGAGTTGCGAAATGTTGTCACAGGATGGTTTGGCATTCATTCATCCTGTATTTGTTGGGGGTTTACAGAATGCAAGTGGAACAACGCGTATCCGGAGATGGAGGGCACCAATTGTGTTTCAGTTTAGTTATTGTCGAATGTGGAATTTTAAATACTGCTGAAGATTCAAACGGCGGAAGAGTTGACAGACAGAATACATTGTCTTCTGTACTAAATATTTTTTTTTTGATTTGCACGCAAATAAAAAATGGTTTGCAATTTTTTAAAAATCCACTAAGCTATGTTTTTAGTCGTCAAAAGGATGATACTTTTGGAATACCATAGAACGATAAACCTTACGAGCAAGAAGCAGTGAAGTCTATGATCACTTTTTTCGGTTCAAAAAATCAAGATAACTTATGAAATACATAAGTCTCCCAGAGCGTAAAGGAGTGAATCCTGAAAGATTTGTGGTCAGGTTTTGTCAATATTTTCTTGGAAAACGTATACCGGTCAAATTTTCCTAAAAACAAAGTTAGTAACTTTCAGCGTTACCAGTACAAAACATTTTCGCCTACCAAAATTTTTCGAAAAAACAACCAAAATTCTAAAATAAATCATAATGGACTTTAATGTTCTTCTAACGTTTTTTTTTAGAACAAACCATAAATTAAATTAAGAATTCAGTCTTTTCTTTACTAAAATATATACTATTTAATAACACATGTTTTAATATTAATAAAAAAAATATGTTGTTTAATTCAGTGTTATGATTTGAGAGTATTGAGTTCAGAAAAAAATATATGAAAACAATTAGTTTGTATAGCAAGGCAACTTTAATTCTTCATGTCCCTTTTAGCCGACCATTCGTAGTGGGGGATGTGCAAGCTCCTTTCATAGCATAATGCTGTTGATAGTATTTAGTTTAGTTGGCTTCTGACCTAAGTTTTTATTAAAGAAAGTGACGAAAGCTTAAGTTCTGCAGTTGTGGCCTGCAGTTTTCATTTAAACTATTTTAAATTCAAGAAATTATCTTCCAAAAAGAATTAATATTTGAATCCAATGAAATATTCGTTTCTCTGAGAAGTAATAAATTCCACTGTGTAACAATTAAATGAAAGATCACAATTTTTTTTAAAATGGGGCAAAATGGATAAATCTTCATTCGATAGAACCTTCTTTGGAGTTATTATGATTAAGAACTTTATATCCTCACGTTCAAAATCAAATCTCTTGATTTGATCCAAAAGTTCAACATAAAAATTGAAAATATTAGTTTTTATTTTAAAAGATTCCGAATATGAGAAGTTACTCGTGGTACCCACATCTGATTTTGTTCCAATGAAAATTTTTGAAATGTGAAGTTGATTATTTTTTTTTTTAATAAAATTACTCAAATGCAATAAAAAAATTATTTTTTTATACTAGGTAAATCGTATGATAAGAATAGAAAATAACATTTAATTTTACAAGTCATTTCATGTGCAATGTGTACAGGTTGTACTGCTTCAACTTTAACAAAAACAAGAGGTAAAATACAAGTTTAAACTTTCTCATTGCTCGACTATTTTTAATATTACGCCCTTCAGCGATAGCCATCTGGTTGCCACAATCTTATTATTATAAAAAAGTGTAATCAATGATAATTTATACATGTATGTATAACAAATATTGTATGAAAATCAATCAAATTCACGAGTATGTCCTAAATCTACCAAAATAGAAGTGGACCGACCCCCGGCCAAATGTTAAAAGCCCAAAAAAACGGCAACGCTGGTAACTTCTACTAACTAACTTTGGCTTCGAATAAACTTTCCGCTATCGTTCATATGATCAATATAATTAAAATGTGGACAAATCAAATCAAAACGCCAAAAACAACCATATAAACTACAACTCAGTGCCAGATGGAAACAGCTGGTAGCAAAATTGTCAACAGTGCACTGTTTCACTTTCTAGTCAAAACAAAAATGTGTCTTCCTGACAGTTGTGACATTATTGTGAATACAGAGTACACAATGTCAGACTTAGAAAATTCACATGTAGCGAGTTCCCAAGATGTACAATTGTGTTGTATTTATCGTATGTGCTGAAATTATACAACAGTTGTAAATATGTTTAGGGAATACACAAGGTGTACTAATGTTGTAAGATGTAAATACAAGACAACCTGTCGTATGTTCATATACTAAAGCTGATCAAAAAGTAAACAAACAACAGCTGATCCCTTAGTACGCTTTGAAAACATATCTGAAAATGTTGTACTATCGTACAGTTTATTTGTATGGAAAATATCAACCACAAATTTACAACTATTATACAAATTTGGAACATACGACACTTACAACAGTAGGACACCCTTGTGAACACCCTAGTTGTTAGCATTCGTCATGAAAATCTACTTTATGGCAACCTCAGCATGTCGCTCATTTGCTGCAAGAACGGCATAACTCAAAATTTTTGATTTTGAGATAAATGCGTTTTAAGTTTTCAATTGACTATAGCTCTGAAGAAAAATGAATAAATGTAAATATTTTGATATCATCTTGTAAATTAACTTATATTTAATATATCCGTATAGAAAAAAGTAGAAAAACAAATTTTTAATAATTGTTTTTAGATGGAAAATTTAAGTTATGACGTTATTGGTGCCAAAGTTCATTGAGTGTAGTAAACTTAATGCGGAAAATCATTAATCTTAATCAGATGATTTTTTCAACAAAACAGTCACAACACAAAATATGTCAGTATATAAGAATTTTTACTACATAAACCACATTTTACTTTTCCACCTATAAAGGCACAGCGCAAATTATACCGCTCTTTCCGAAAACCAAACGATGTTCACACCTTAACGACGTGACGTAACTAATGATGTGTCATTGTTGTGAGTAAAAGAAGAGCGAAACATAGGAATAGAAATAACGGCATATACTCGCCTCACACTTTCTGTATACAAGATATCAAAATGAGTATTTTACACAAGATAGAACATGATATTGCCAATATTTCTGTATTATTAACTCAAAAATCGCGAATTTTGAGTTATGCCGTTCTTGCAGCAAATGAGCGATGTCTGTTTTTCAAGTGTACTGTGTGGTATGTTCAGTGTCAGCTGTTTTTTGTTTACCATTGACAAAAAGTTTGCGTCAACTAATTCAATCAACTACGGGTGAGTGTTATTTGACCCATGAGATAGTTGAAATTAACCAAGGTATTTTTTTTGGAGCACATTTCTATTTTTTACAACCAAAAATAGTGAAGCCACGAACCAATTATTAACGTTATTAAATAATATAAATGTTAAATCTAAAAATCCAACAAAAACATTTTTCCCGAACAAACAGTCAAACACATACACCACTGTTGTCAAAACAATTTGTATATCAAAAAGTCATACACAAAGTATACAAGCCATCAAACGTTATTGTGACGAACTGGTAAACTACACAATTAAATACAAATAAAACTGACACGACATTTAAAGCGCACAAACAGTTTGTGCAAACACACAAAACAAAGATGATTTACGTGTCTGGTCTTCTATTTTCATTATCCCTATTTAATCTGTTATTATTTTGTTTGGTGAAACCTTTAATTTAGTGCGCTGGCTTATTAGAAGTACGTATGTTCACATTGTAATTTTTGCTTTACTGAAAATTTCTGAAAGTGTACAATCATACGCCAATTTTACAGAGATGGCAACGATGGTGTTTTTTTTTTTGTTAGCAATCTGGCTATTTGTATTTTGAAGGAAAAATTTTCACACAAGAAATATATTTACTTGTTTTCAATGCAAAAATACAGTGATTTTACAAAAAATATTTCATAAAAATAGGCAAATAGCAATTCTCGGGGCTTCGTTCTATAAAATTCGTATAAATTTACAATAGTTTTCCGAAGTTGAAGTGAATTGAATTTGCTGCTTTGCCTTGGTTAAAGTTGATATTCTTTTGTTTGCTACCAGATCCATTAAATCAAATCATTTTCAAAAGACAAAAAGAATGAACTTAGTGATTGTATTTGTGAGAAAATAGAGTGGAATTTACAAAACTTGGTGGAATAAAAGGTAAGAAGGTGAATGTGAAGACGAAAAACAAAAATATTCCTCCAAATGTATTTGTTTATTGTACATCATGGTTGTTTGGAGACCATAAATAGAAGAAGCATCTCTGTAGAGTAGAAGAGCAGAGCAAAGAGAAAACACACCAACATATGGGGTACTAAAAACACACAATGACAGTTGACAGGGTTCCCGTTAAGCAAAGCAAGTGAATGTTGTTCAGTGGGACAGAAACACCGACAGTAGATGCTTAGATTTCGGTATTTAATTTGAAACTGCTTAAGAAAATCGAATGAATCTGTTTTTATTTTGTGTAATTTTGTGAATAATCTCCTAATTGGAAAGCGTAAAGTGTACTTACATATTTGTTGTTGTATTGTGTAGTGTTTTTCTTCTTCTTGACATTTGGCATCTCTGATTTTCGTTATCCCCGTTTTGCTCTTTCATCGTTATTCGTACATACGTTCATCTTATGCTGCAAAAAAATGAGAACTTTTCACGTAAATATTTTCTCGAAAAACTAAATTATTATTGTGTATTTGCCCTAATCATTTGTATAATTCCGGTGAATTTATGTTGTAATCTTGTGAAATGTAAACATTTTAACAACATTTCACGACTGTTATCAGCCAGTCATAATAACTATGTTGAAGTCACTACTAAAATTGCTACAAATGGAAATAAGAAGAAGAATGGTGACAAGAAATGGAAAAACTGATGTTACCGTGAAAATACTGAAGGAAAAAAAAGAGAAAATATTTGCCTTCCAACATCTGATGAACAAGACAAAAACATATTCATTCGCTTGCCTCCCCTTCTTGTTGTTGCCCACAATCATAATGAAAATAATTAATGTCGCTTTTGTTTGGTTTGTCATTCTAATACTCCTCCCTCTCTATCTCTTCCAGCAGGATCATTGTGAACTCTGAGAGTGTGTGCCACCAGGAAACAACACACACAGCCCATACTGCTTGCTGCCCCACTACACAAAGTGCACGGTGGTACAACGGTGGATAAATACTGGCCTCATTGAGTAGCGGTAGAACAGAGTAGTAGAAGAGTGCTCTATAAGCAGAAAATCTGCTTTGTAATTGTGTGTGATAAAACGAAGACTACACGGGCAGAAGCTTTAAAACAGCAAGAAAAAGAAAACAATTCCGGACCGCCATTCATTATTTTTTGTTTTGTTTTATTGACCCGTGATATTTGTGCTGTCGAACGCCGCCGACTCTTCTCATTTCGTTCATTCCAATTTTAAGGAGATATTTTGGAGGCGAATTGAAGCAACATAGGTAAAGTGTTAACCGTTCCGGATATTCGTTTAGAAGCGCTGTTGTGTTGTGCGTAAACAGCAACTCGCGGTTTGCTAAGTTGATAAAGTGGAGGAAAATTGTCGCCGTCTACAGACCATGAATATCAGGAGTAACCCTCCAAAAAAGGAGGGAAAGATGCGTATACGTGCCTTTCCGGTAAGTCAATTTTAACCATGATCATAAAGTCTTACATTTTCTGCAAACAAAAATGGGGAACCAAACAGTTGTATTATTGTATATATGAATTGTCTTTCATTCAATTAAATATGCAAGCTTACATAAACAAAGTTTTTCAGCATGTTAGCGAATACTTGTCACTGTTGATGCTGTATTAAAGAAATGTCTGAAAATGCAGGACCTAAGCTGCGCCTAGGTAATAGAGTCCGCTCTGCAATAGTGTTCATACTAGTTTGACCTGTGTCTCGAAGTGTTAATCAATCTGAGAATATGTTCTTAGCGATTCCAACGATCATCTTTTTTGGGTCTCAAAGATAATAGTCAGATTCAAAATACACTCGGCAGTCTGCCTGTTACCATAGGAAGGAATCCAAAGAATCACGACTGTCGCATGGCATTCTGAGTATATAACGCGGCTGTCCCAACGTTTAACTTGTAAGCCCTACGTTGTTATCACTTGAAAAGATTTAAAGGATCTGTTTTTAATTGGAAAATTTGTTGGCAGGTCCCTGATCATGCACTATATTATCGTGTATCCATGATACCAGAAACTCGTCCAGTTAGGGCACTACTGCAACATTTCAATCAAGCTGTGTTAGATAAATTGAAAGTTGGCAATCTTGTGAATTTCGACGGAAAAAGTGAAGTAATTTTTTGGCAGTCTTTTAATCATAATTCGTGAGTATTTTGTGAAAATATCCTGAGTCGGTCAGTCGTCTAGGTTTTTAAAGAAATTAGAATGCATAAGAATGTTTACAATTTAATCGGGTATACATCTGCCAAGATTAAATGTAGCCTCGGATAAAAGACCCATACATTTGTTTCTGTATATGGCCTATCACGCAAAAGCGTTTGTAAATGGCTAGGGAGCCGTCAGGATAGAAGTCGATATGCAGTCTTGTTCCATAAGTTCTACATTTACGCACATTAATATCACATCAACGATACCTGATATGCCGCAGCTGCGGCAATCTGTTGTATGTTATAAGTAGTTTTTAGCTAATATTTTGGGTTATTTCTCATTGTTACCTCTTATCGGAGACTTTAACTCATTACTTCATCCATATGTTTGCTACCATTATCGATTCTTATCGTATGGAATAATTTGTGTTTCCGGACAATTGCTGAGTTCGTTCTGTGTGCACACATACATGACGAATTGCATATGATCATAAGAAGCGAAATGCTTAATACTATGTCATTCAATTCAAACAAATATAGAACCTACCTCAATTACATGCCCATGAAACAACTCAAATTTCGCATTTGATTTTATTGTCAGAACCAAATTTATTGTATTACAAAATTTCAAGTTTTCATAAGATTGTGAGAGGAGCGAAGAATATTATTTTATTTCTTGTGGAGAAGAATATGAAAGCATTCTCAGATTTCTTTTATTAAGTATTGTACATGTTTATTCCTGACAATCAACACTAAATCCATTATAACTGCAAAAAGGATCATACCTCAACTAAAAAGACCCACTTAGCAGTCGAGAGTGAGGTTCGAAATACAACGTCAACATTAAAATTTCTAAAGTCAAGGAAAACCGAAGACAATTACTACAGCACCGAAGGCTACATTTAGCATCAAAATCTACAAATTAATTGGAACTATTCTGTCAAATTATTCTTTTCCAAATATATTTGAAATATTCTGGAATGGAAGAACTGACATTTTAAACAGTAATCTAAAACAAATGGTGGTAAAAAACAGATACAAAATAAAACGACGGCGGTTAGTGGAATTTTGGAGGGGCAATACTCCTATCAACCTTACAGGCAAGCCAGTGCCAAAGAACAACAACAAAGGGACAATTTACTATTACTTTCATTGCAAGTTCTTCCTTTAACATCAACCGAAAATCAACATTGAAGTGCCATCTAACCCAGTGAAAAAGGTCAACAACAAAGGGGCCTTTTACTCTAAGAACTATTTCCAGTGACATTTCTACTTTTAACATCAACCAACATCAAATCTAGTTGCAGTGCCATACCAATAATTTCCTTTTAAAGAACAGCAAAAGTAGAATCGCAACGAAAACCAACAGCCCTTGTTGCCACTAATCGATGCCTAGGGAAATTCGTCGTGGTACAAATGACCGTTTCCAAATCTTCTGCAACAACTTGCAATCGGGGCCTACTACCAGTGGCGGCAATGTTAGCGGATCGTCATGTCCAAGCGGTAGTGGCCGCAGCAGTAGAGGTGGTGGCGTCGGCAACACTATATATAACACTCCTAGTACAAGTGGAAATTGCGGCGTCATTGACCGAAGCCGCAAAATGTTTGTGGGCAAACAAGCAGCTGGTGGTATTAATACAACCAGACCTTTGGTATCCTCGCATAATCAGAAATATGTGGTTGACCAGCGTTGTTCTTCACACTTCAATTATGATGCGAATGACTGGGCGACCTCATCAACATCAACCAGACATAGGCTATTGGCCGAAATACAACAAAAGTTTCCTCTGTGGCATCCGGAATATCGCAGCAATCCCTCTAAAGTTAGTAGACACATTTTTAATTTCAAACTTTGACACAAAAAGCCAGCAGTAAAAGCAAAAGTATAATAGACGGCTCCTCATTTTTTTTTTGGTTAAAATGAGATAAAAAGCCTAAATCAGTCAAAGCGTGGAAGGCTGCAGTTCATTGGCAAAACTTGGCCTATTTTTTTTTTAAAATCTCACAAATAGTGTTTGTTTTTTTTGGTTTAACGAATTCAGTACTGAAATTTTCGATATCGGGCAGACGACCTATGTCTCTTTGGAGAATTGTTATTACGTCTGCTAACTCTAGATATTACTATGTCTCCCGTAGTAAATGTGTATGTCATCGTAGCTAAAACTTCATTGAAAAAAATCTGCTGTTACTTAGCTCGTCTGCCCTGTGAATTGTCTGTGATTACTTGTTGTCTAAAATTGTGAATTTCTTTCTTTATATTTGCCAAAAACACAAAAAAGATATGAGTGCTACAGCAAGGATATATAGTGATCGAAATGGACCACAAAGAAAAATATTCGTTATGCATAAAAAACGAACACAGTTTCAGAAACATCTCCTTATTTGTCACCATTGTGCACAAATCTCTATTCTCCGACCCATTTTTAATATTAGGAAAAGGTTAGAAATCCGTAGGAGCTAACTGTAAGACGGATGAGTGAACATGCTGGGTTTTTGTTTTTCTGTACTCAAAGGCTGTAATAAGACCGAATAGTATTCTCACTTGAATGTTTCTCTTTTTGGACTATGGTGTAGCCAAAGTTCAAAGTAAGGCATCGTACACAGTGGAACTCTTCTCGGTCAGTATTGATAGGATCTACCAGGAAACTACATATAGATTTTAGGCCTTCAAACCGAACTGAATAGTCTCTCGACCCTTTGACTACACCTGAGGTTGCCGTTCTTGTCGGTGTTTTTTTACAAGTCTTTTTGAAGGGCTGACCTTTATTTCACTATACTCAAATTTGTTTAATTTTTTGCCTCACCAGTTACCTAGCGGTTGTTGCTCGCTTTCTTTCTCTTCTGTTTCTGGTCTATAGTTGTGAATTCACGCTTTGCCATATTGCTCATTGTAGACCCCATTTTTGAACGCTATGTTATTTAGAATAAAATAGGATTTTTGCCTCAGAGAGCAAGTTGATGTCAATAAAAACACAGTGTTTTAATTAAGAACATAGTACACCTTTTATGTAGGTGTACTGTGTCTTACTAACGCTGGCATAACTCAGATTCTTCCTGGCATAAGAATTCAATAGTACCTACTTCCAGATTTGTTAACACGTAATGATAAACTCATAACTTTATTATCTTGTTCCCTACTTATATCCATATAAATTTAGAGTCTGAACTCAGGTCTTTACGTTTGGGGACAATGACAACTATGACATCTATTAAATACAAATTAATAGGCATCGGTCTAGACTACATGAAATCAAGAGTTGATTGTCGGACTGCATGTCACATTGTATAGCCATACTGGCTATTGAAGAAGATAGCATAGTATAGTAAAGAAGAAAATGAGAATTATACAAATCTCTGAAATATGTAGATATACGTATTGATACATATCTCCAGATTCAATATACTAATAGCCTCCAGTTCAATAATATAATACTGAATTTCATGTTCAGAATATATATTATGAAGTAATATCCGTCATACAAAAACTGTTCCAGATTTTAGAACTAATAACGCAAAATCCCATAACTCTAGTTTCTTATCCTGGTAAGAACATCGAAAAACATTTTTCAACGGTGGATTCCCAACCCGTATATGCCAGCGAATTTACATGAAGGAGAGTAATCTTTAAGGCATCCAAAATTTCTCTGGAAGGTCCAAGTCGTCGGTACTCACTGACAAATTATATCGTGCAAAGCTCACTGTTTTCGGAGAAGTTCACCTTCTGTTCCTTCATTGAATATTAAAGAAAATAAGCATTACAAGTCCTGAACTGCATTTCCAAGACCATTTGTTTTCAAAATCGTTTAATCTAAATGGTTGATAAATTGCTGCAGGCAAAATGATTTCACAAAACATTGTTTACCTACATTAAAAGCTATCGGGGATCTGCAGTTACAAGTAGACTATTCGTCTCCGTCGTCGGGAAATGCTGACCTGTGTGTTTTTACAAACGAGTTTACCCCCCTAGGACAGTGACTTCGAATATGCTGAATTGTTTATACTGCTTTATTCCAGTAAACATACGTCTGATAAGTCATACAAGTAAACAGACCTTCTGTGTAGACTAGTTATCGCATTCTATAACAAACCGACATTCCCAGCAAACCTTAACTAACATCGAACGAAAAATTCTTTGCCGTCGAATCATTGGCAAAGAATTACGACATCGATGGGTATTTCATCGCTATTGAATATTTTGCAACGATCTGTTTTCATGAAGGGCGACATACCCAAATACCTATTGAGCTAGATGTACGAATTTAGCTATGTTCGTCTCCAAATATTTTTGTAATCAAAGACATGATGTAAAATCTTTTAACAAAAGTTGACAATGAAACATTTGTAGTCAGTGTCGAACTCCCAAAAACTCCATTTAATGTCTCCCTGATAAAATTTAACAAAAAGAAGTAGAAATGAATTCTAAATTCGAATGTAGTTCTACGTAAATGTAATCTAAGAATACTGGTTTGTCTTAGAAGGATAATAACCGTTGTTGTAAGAAACAAAAATCGGTTGATTCTAAAAAATCTATTTGGTTCCCACAATTTATTGTAGATTTAGCTATTTAACTTTACTATTGACCTTTCTCTACAGGCCTCCATGGATGAGAAATATGTGGAGACAATATGGGCAAGTTTAAAGAATGCCATACAGGAAATTCAAAAGAAAAACAATTCGGGCCTTTCATTCGAACAACTCTACCGCAATGCCTACAATATGGTACTGCACAAATACGGACATCGTTTGTATTTTGGACTGCGCGAGGTGGTCAAGGAGCATCTTGAGGAGAAGGTGCGCAAAGATGTCCTAGAAAGTCTACACAATAACTTTCTGCCAAAGCTGAATCAAGCCTGGACTGATCATCAGACATCGATGGTGATGATACGCGACATCTTAATGTACATGGATCGTGTCTATGTGCAAAATCGTGAAGTGGAAAATGTTTATAATTTGGGTCTGATATTGTTTAGAGATGAGGTGAGTTGTAATGGATAATACTCTTGGATAAACAAATATTTGAAGTGTTTTTGTTTTTAGATTGTTCGCTATTCGGAAATTCAAAAGGCTTTGCGTGACACTCTTTTGGGTATGGTAATGGATGAGCGCAGCGGCGAAGCTATAAATCATTTGGCCATCAAGAATGCCTGTCAAATGTTAATGGCTTTGGGTATAAATTCACGTTCGGTGTATGAGGATGATTTCGAGAAACCATTCCTATCGCAGTCGGCTTCGTTTTATAAATTTGAATCGCAAAAGTTTTTAGCCGAGAATAATGCCAGTGTTTATCTGAAGAAAGCCGAGGTAGGTTGATCATATAACGATTATCCAACGGATGAACTGCATTCATGTGGGATATATCGTCTTGAGTTCAAGTGTTTCGAAACTAAAATATTGTATTTTAAACGTTTTACTCGTTCGCAGACTCGTATTCAAGAAGAATCCGCTCGCGCCGCTCTCTACTTAGACAAAGACACCGAACATCGTATTGTCAAAGTTGTGGAAGATGAATTGATCAAAAAACACATGCGCACCATTGTGGAAATGGAAAATTCGGGCGTTGTTTATATGATTAAAAACTCAAAAACCGACGATTTGGCGTGTACATATAAGCTGTTCTCTCGTTTGAAGGATGAAGGTCTCAAGGTAATCGCCGACACCATGTCGGCCTATCTACGAGAGCAGGGACGGATGTTGGTTAAAGAAGAAGAGAATGGAAGCACAAATCCCATTTCATTTGTGCAAAATCTTCTCGATCTTAAAGATCGTTTCGATCAATTTCTGCATCATTCATTCAATAATGATCGGCTCTTCAAGAATGTCATATCGTCGGACTTTGAACATTTCCTTAATTTGAATTCAAAGTCACCGGAATATTTGTCGCTGTTCATTGATGACAAATTAAAGAAGGGCGGTAAAGGAGTAAGTTTAGAGAAGGTTTGAGAGGAAACTATTGCAAGCAAAACTAACATTTTCTTGTTTCTTTCTCACCACTACAGATGTCCGAACAGGAAATTGAAGTAATTCTGGATAAAACAATGGTGTTGTTCAGATTCTTGTTGGAGAAAGACGTGTTCGAACGTTATTACAAAACTCATTTGGCCAAGCGATTGCTGCTCAATAAATCTGTCTCGGATGATTTTGAAAAGAATATGATTTCAAAATTGAAGGTAAGTAAATGGGAGAATTAAATAAATTAATGACAAATATACGACAAATTCCTACTATATTATGCAATCTATAGCGACATATTAACACGTACTGCAATATGTATGTCTTTGCGAAATTGACGGGACATAAGAACATGTCCCTCATACAGATGAGGCAGGATAAAAATCTATTC
Organism: Hydrotaea cyrtoneurina; assembly: GCA_958296145.1. NCBI lineage: Eukaryota > Metazoa > Arthropoda > Insecta > Diptera > Muscidae > Hydrotaea > Hydrotaea cyrtoneurina. Next base: position 15,915,744 of record OY282514.1, on the reverse strand, counting down.
ATCCGTAATGGTACTTGTATAGCTTTTAAAGCGGTCCAGTGAACGACCGATGTCTGTAAAAATTGTGCTGCTTTATCAGCAAATCTAAGAAAAACAGTACAGCTTTTATCCAAATTAAGGGTCTCGATTTTGTGGAGGTTTTTATATAGTAGCCAGCTCCAATTCCCAGTCAGCACAATTTGAAAGCTCTCATAATCTCTACCTGATATCTTTTTCGTATCAGTTTTGTTTCCACAATTTGTTGGCATAGTTTCTATTTTTATAAACCGCAATCTTTGTATTTTTCATAATCTACGAGTACCCGATACAAGTTGCAACTATGATCTTCTTTATACGTCCATAGCTTTAATCGCGAGTTTATACTCATTATTTAACTATTGGTCGGCATTTGTCATTAATTGTAGATGCATTGTCCATTTCATGTCCGATGTTGCCTGTAGTCAACGTTGCACTTATGTATATGCTACGAAGTCCCACTATTTTCATTTGTTTGACCTGTGGGTTTTATACAAAAAATAAATAATTTTTCGCGAAACGATTTTGACAAGTTCTTTCTACTAGGAACAACTACTCAGAACGACTATTGAAAGAACACGTGCGCAGATTACAATAGAACAAAAAGCTGTAAACGTCCACAACATAATGCTACAAAAAACCACAGGTCAAATGTTGGCAATGTTGACTACAGGCAACATCGGACATGAAATGGACAGTGCATCTACAAATGCCGACCAATAGTTAATTATTATATAATTATTTTATAGTTTTGTCAGTTGATATTTAACTAAACATTAACACATATCTGGCATACATAAATATTTATAAACGCCCATTTTAATTCGGGCATGAAAAGGTTAAGATAGTTTCGCAGATTTAGCACGTCTGTTTTAAAGATTGCAGCTTCTCGAGAACTTTCTCGTGTTATGTTTACGATAGTTTTTTTTTTGCCTCACTGTTGTACCAAATCGATTTTTGCAGTTCGTAACGCCGTTACGTCGGGCCAGAGGTGATCTCCGCCCGTACATTTTTCTTTAGTGTCCTAGTTTTCTTTTCACGGATTTTCTCCATTTATCTTTCTTTCAGACTGAGTGTGGCTGTCAATTCACATCTAAGTTGGAGGGAATGTTCAAGGATATGTCTATATCGAATACCACCAATGAGGAGTTCAAAATATATATAACCAATCATAACATAAATTTGACCGTAGAATTTACATGTAGGATACTCACTACAGGATTTTGGCCCACACAGGTTTGTTATTAACCGCCAAATTTCAAAATACAAAAAATTAACTTTGGTAAAACTCGTTACCGCTTTGTAGACTTCAACGCCCAATTGTAATATACCAGCTGCTCCCAGAGAAGCCTATGAAATATTTAAGAAATTCTATTTGGACAAGCATTCAGGGCGTCAGCTGACTCTACAACCACAGCTGGGTAAGTTAAGCCAAAACAGAAAAAAATTCCAAATCACCCAGTTTTAATAAACACCTCATTTATTATATTCTCCTATGTAGGCAATGCTTGTCTCAATGCTGTGTTCTATGGCCGGAAAACGGCCGATATTGTAGCTGCTGCTGCCGATAAAGACGGTCCCAGTTCGAGTATGTCGTCGTCGACAAGCTCAAGCGGTTGTGCTATACCCACAACAACACGTAAACACATTTTAACAGTATCAACGTATCAGGTAATGCCATTGAAATTACTATCTCCCCTGACTTAATTAATGTACTCTTCCTTCGTTTTTGTAGATGTGTATATTGATGCTTTTCAATAATCGTGAGGTTATGACGTACGAGGAAATTTTACAGGAAACTGATATACCCGAACGGGAGCTACAAAGAGCTATACAGTCGCTGTCGATGGGCAAGCCATCGCAACGTTTACTGGTGCGAAATTCAAAAACAAAAACTAAGGATATCGATCCTTCGGATGAGTTCCTGGTGAACGATGCTTTTGTTTCGAAATTCCACAGGTGAGTAAAAATTGAATTTTTACTTTTTCAAAGGAATCGAATTAAGAACTTGATATTTGACCCAAAAAAAGAAAGAAAAAACGATTTATTACTTGTGTTGTCTATTGTCTTATGGTTCAATGTTTAGGTTGTGAGGCCTAGTACCATATCTCAATAAACACCATATAGATGGGTCGTTCTTTTCATTGATTTACTAGCTGGGCAGGCATTTATCAGGGTCCGTTTGATTTTATAAATTCGCGTCTATGTTTAAAGATTAGGTCTGAGAAGTAGTCGTTTAGGGATCAGAAACACGAGTTTGTCTCATCTAGATGAGATTTCAGGTGACGTACCGGTGATTGAGGACTAAAGTGAATACATTCTAGTCGTTCACCACCATCGAACGCAAGAACTAGGGGTATACCTCGTTCTAAGTGGTGAGACAGCTATAGCGTAGTTCCTGCTGATGTTTCTGTATGGACGGTTCGGATCTCTCGTCCGTTACCATTTCGTTACAAATTTGGCTGATGTCAACACGCAAGAAATCTTATCCGTGCCCCAAGTCATTGTCTCCAGGCTTAAGCAGCACAGTCAAATCTGTGACCGCTGTCGACATGCTATGAAGTCGCAATCGACGAAAATCTTACACAGATGAGCCGGTAGATCATCGACATCGGCAACCTTGTTATTTTTTGGTGCGACATTGACTCGACAAGATATAATTGTCATGAGGCGCCCCCTGAGCCAAATAAAAATCAAATAAATAAGTGGAAAACTCATGTGAATTTAGTTGCATCGGAGCCTTTGAGACGGCGCGAATTACTTACACTCAGTTCTGTCAAGCTTAAGGCTCATTGATTTGTGAGAACTTCCGCGTTTGCTCTACAATTAGGCATATTACATTTTGATAAAAATTTAAATTGCTGAATGTAAAATTTCATATTTATTCCAATTTAAATTTCCACAGAGTTAAAATTCAAACTGTGGCTGCTAAAGCCGATACAGAGCCAGAGCGTAAGGAGACCCGTGGCAAGGTGGATGAGGATCGTAAGCATGAAATTGAAGCGGCGATTGTGCGTATTATGAAAGCCAGAAAGCGTATGCCGGTAAGAATAATATTGTCATACATATATTGTGAACAATTTAACCATTTCATGACATTCCAGCACAATTTACTGGTGTCCGATGTAACATCACAATTGAAATCGCGATTCCTACCCTCACCGGTATTGATTAAGAAACGAATAGAAGGACTTATCGAAAGGGAATACTTGGCCCGAACGCCAGATGATCGCAAAGTTTACGTTTACTTAGCTTAAACAGACAGCCGACGATTATCCATACACACACACACACTAAAAAATATTCATGCTTTTGCGAAGAATGAAAGTAATCAGCAAAATAAGAAAAGAAGAAATTTGCAGAATAGAACAACAAAACCCAGAACCAATTCTCTCCATTCATTGGATATGAATATGAGCATATTCAACACCACACCACCACCATTTCATGCATACTTATACATCTAAAACAAACACACACACACCAACATCCATAAAAATCTTTTTAAATTGTAGAAGATGAAGAAAGAAAATATCCAAATTGTATGGAGTGTTGAAATCTTTAAAACCAACAAAATGCGATGTATTAGACATATTGTTTTTTGAAAATATGATGAAGAAGACGAAGAAGAATATAAAAAGAGAATTGATTTAATATTTAATATCTCATTTATAGTTAGATTTTTAATTATACATTTACAAGGACACAAATAGACGTTGATGCCCTCAGTTTTTTTTTTTTAATAAATTTTTGGAAATACAGAAGCGTTGACAAACCTACTACTTCCTTCTCTCCTCACTTAACTGTTAAAAGGCAGATTCCTAGGCCTGGACACGTTGATTGACACCAGCAATAAAAATGTTTTATTTTAAAGATCTTTTCTCAAATGAAGAATATTTTCAATATTTAACTTTTCAATTTTAATTATGTTTTTCTCACTGAACAAACATTCAAATGAAGAGACACTTCACATACGTCTTTGAAACATCTGGTTTTGCTTGTTTTTGTTTGGGAATCTTTGTTTTATTATTTTTGGTTTTGTTACATACGAAAATGATTTAAATGCCGATACAGCACGCATCCTACACTGCAAAATAAAACAAAAATCCCGCCCTAAGAAGGCCCTAGCCGCCAACTCCACCAAAACCCCACTTCAATTTCAAAAAGACCACAGAAGAAATTCAATGCAAAAACTTGATAAGAACAAAAAACTATTTCATAAAAAGCAAAATAAGCAATGCTATAAAATGAAAATAATAAAATAAATAGTACGTAAAAATACAAAATTTATAAAGTTTAAGTTTTCAAAGCTTCACCTTCCTTACAAGACCATTTCCACAAATTAAAAAAAAAACAATCTCTCTCTAATTTGCTAAACTATATTTTTATCTAATTTAGATTTTGTTTTCAACATATTTTTTATAAACTCAAATCTTCTCCTTGAATTGAACTACAATTGAGAATTGTGTGGGCGGATACAAAAATAACTCCTATCCCCATCCCGCAGTCCAGTTTTAAAATGATTTGTACATTTCGCCAAGTTTTCTTTATTCTTTAAACTTTTAGTAAAAAGGGGCAAGTAATTGCAAGAAACAAGAAAACATTTTGCTTATATTGAAAAAAGTATTTCCACTAAAAAAAAACCAATTTTTTTTAATTTTCCTCGCTCATCCCCTTTCTTTAAATAAAATATTGTTCTTTTTTATATTTTGTGAATGGATTTAATTAAACAACAACAAAAAAATTAAAACCCAACTGAAAAGAAATTGAGTTTTATTTTTTTTTTCTAATATCTAAGTATAAAATATTAACAAATTAATAATTATTAAAGAAGAAGCAAAAAACAAAACAACCAGAACAAGAACTATAAAAATAAATGAATGTAAAATAATACAAAACAAACTAAAGTTGTTTCCATGTGTGCCCCTTCTAATTTGTGCTTAATGTCTGATCAAGTTCAAGTTTAGATGTGCGTCGTAATGTGCGTTTGCCTCACGCAACAATCGCAACGCTAAAACTCAAGTCTTCTTGGCCGTAATAGCATTTTTTATAAATGACAGATTTGCAACTGTGCTAAACAAAGTGGAATGAATTGACGTCGAATAAATGAAAATGAAATGAATGGCTCCCAATATACCTAAGATTAGATTGGTATACGATTAAAGGTATGATAAAAAAGTATATTCACGGACGGAAGACTGATGTAGTTAAAGGACCATGCGGAAAATATCTTAGATGTTGACTGATATTAACATGCATTAGCTGCAAACATATTTGTGCCTACCTATTACGGGTATAGCCGAAGTTTAAGGATGAGGGCTTACTGCATACAATACCATAGTAATTGTTTAATAAACCGAATATAACCCAATTACACATTTTGGGAATTTACAAACTCGATGGAAATCTGAAGAAGCTAAAACTAAAACGATCGAAATTAAAACCACCGGATGGTATTCTTTGACAGGTGATCATTTTGCAATCTATAAAGTAAATTTATTTGTGAGTCCAAAGATTTTATGATCCAAGAACTTCATATCAAGTGATGGCAACACACATCACGTCAGTGTTTTGGACAACGTGAAGTCCACTTTAGATGCGGCCGTTTCCACTTCGTAAATGCTGGCGCCATGTAAGAGCTTATCTAGAAAAAGCATTAGCCGTTCGGAGCGGGCTTTAAACAGTAGCTTCCGGTCAGCGAGTATATACGTTATAGCGTGCATTGAGCTAATGCTTCGAGAGAAGATCCCCTTCTGTTCCGTCATGGATTGTTAAGGGAAATAAGTAAGTATACATTAAACGACTGGACCGATCTACTTAAAATTTTCACAGAATGTAATTATATTCCCGTGGGTGAAAATAGACTACTTGAATATTTAATATATATCAAGTGGGCTTGGCCCCGCCCACACTCCTCAACATTTTGAATGGCCCATGTCTCATGAAGAATTACAGATATGAAGATGACATTTGGTATATACATATACTATTGGTACAGAAATACAAAATATAACGTTCCCAACAAATTTTGTTATTGAGCACGGGACAGTCAGCATTTTGTTCCTCAACACTCAAGACGTTGCAATGCACTGGTTGAAGGCGTAAGCGAGAGTATTGTCGAGTAACCTGCATTTTGGCTGTTTTTAAGTTATTTTCATAAAAATGGAGCACCCTATAGATTCAAGTACGAGCAGTAATGTCGCATGTCCACTTCATATCAACGATTCGACAAAGAGTGATAAAATTGCACCGATGTTGCCATTGCTGTATAAAATAAACGCCAAGCACCAACGTCTTTAGGGTATAGAATATTTTTGTTACAAAAAAAATCGAATATTTATTTATGAAATGACTTCATTATTGAATTTTTTCTACTCCCTTTTGTAACTTGTTTGGTCTGGTCATATTTTTAATCTGTCCTCCGAATTCGCTAAAACGATTTCAACTAAAGCGCATGCGATAAATTGGCCATTCGTCGAACGAGCGATTCTGTTCTGGCGCTATAAGATCATCCTTTTTTATGTCGGTACATTCCGATATCTTTTGAGGTAACTCTTATGACATTTGAAATCTCAAAGAACCAATTCCTCTCCATACACTTAACTCTCAATTTTTATAATGCTGGGAACTCGACCAAACCACACAACACCATCGATTTGAGTGTTATCTCTTTGGACGATCTTTCGATCGAATAATAATAGTCTCTCTCTCACATACTCATTGTGAAAGGGGCGTAGGGGATATTTGTGTATAATAAATGTTGTCTTGCAATTTTACAAACAACTTCAAGTGTGTGTGCTACGAACTCTCGTGGAAGACAATGAACCAAAAGCATCGAAAGAGTATTTCACCTCAACATTTGGCCACATTTCATTCAGTCACACTTTACACTTCGGGAAAAATGAACGTGTCGCTGGAGACTGTTAAAAGCGCCGCGAATATTACACCATAGCCAAAAAAAAAGAGGAGAAAAACGAAACAACAACAAATCGCAAATCGTTAAGTAAACATAAAATCGAAGATCAACAACACAAAATAAACAAGTGACGTCAAAAAATATTCATGTAGTGAGTGGTTCATTCGTTTGTTCTTTCATTCATTCATTCGTACGTATGGCACAACGTAAACGCTAAAAAAAAAGCCCAACACAACGCAAACATTGAAAATCCCCACAAAATTGAAAACAGCTGCAAAAACTTTGCCGACGACAGACAGACACACTTGCAAATGTACGGACGGACGGACGAACGAACGAACGCGGTAAAAGTCAATACCTGCTTACTGCGATTATGACTATGAACAACAATTAGTGAATGTGATTTGAACTCGATTTATACGAATGCGTTACCGCCACCGTCGCATGTCTGGTTACCGTGTAGTACGCACGTCTGTAAGTGAAGCAACGTTTCAACTATCGCATATCGTCTGTCTGTCCGTCCATCCGCCTGTCTGCTGTTTATACATGTCTCAATGACTCGTAATTCGAGACAACTTGTGAAAAATGCTAGTACGAGAGACAGGCAAACGCAGTGACAACGGACAGACTACAACAGCCGACATGTAAACTCTTGAATGATCGCCTGTGACCTTTCGGCTATTAAGCAAAATATAAAAATAAATAGCAGCGCAACCACAACAACAAAGACAAATATGGGACTTCAATTGAAAAGTGTGCCAAAGAATATTTTCTGAAATAGAGAAGAACTCGTTTCCATTGACTTTATACAGTTATACGCGTCGTCATTATTGATTCATTGCAGCTCTACTAACGCTTCGGGTAAACAAAGCTTTATTAAACATGGTAGCTTTACTGTCACGATCGAATCTTTGGTGACACTATAGAAAAAGTAACCCACTTAAACTTAGAAGGAGATTGAGAAGGTAGTTCCTAGGTTAGCTGAAGCAAGTATTTTTTAGAAGTAACTAGGCCTGGCTAAGCCTCCCCAGAACTATTAACCACCAAAAAAAAAAAATATCAGCTCTGCCGGTTGCGAAGGAAGTACAATGCACCATCAATGGGTCCATAGCCACCCTAGGACATTGTCTAGTTACGTCTATGACCTAGAAGGCAGACGACACAGCCTGTCTCCATTAAACGAAATCGGTCGTTCGTTACAAATTATCAAAAATTCGATGCGTTGTAACATGTGTTTTAGACTTTATTCCATTCTGTGTTTTTGACATATGGAACGTACACCCAGGTTCGCTTACTGAGAAATATCCGAAATATGGCGCCTTCAATTTTAACAATTCATAACGGACGATCGAATGTGTTATGGAACCCGCCCTTAGAGTCGAATTTTATGTTGTCGGATTGTGGGCGGAGAGGGCGAGAAAAAAAACAATGAAAATGGTTACAACGACGGAGGAAAATCAATTTAAAGTTGACTATTTGATTTTCGGCCCACGGGATATAGCTAGAAGTCATAAAACTAGGCTATGTCCTACAGACTACCGGTAAGACAAATTTAAGCTTATTTATACATAACCAAATGTATTCTCTCTGGAAGCATATACTAAAGGGCAGTGAGGAATCCCTTCAGTACAAGTAATGGAGTAAAGGGTACGGAAGTAACAGGAACATTCGTTTTCGCTAATTTGTTATGTCAACAACACTCCTGTTTTGGAGTGAGTGCTAAGTATACAATGAGGTTCTCTCCTGGAGGTAGCAAGGCTCAACGTGCTAGAGCAGAGTGTAATTTTCCAACCTCAACATACACGGCGTTTGATTGATTAATGGAACTGAGAATGACTGATGAAAACGAATGTTGTTGAATCGTGAAAATCACAATCATTGCACATGGTTTCCATATGTATTTTTCTACCGTGTATTTAAAAACAGTCGTGGTACCTAAGTCCTGTAAAATGTCTAAAAAAGTGCCTTAGGCGTTAAATCGTTATTAAGATTTATCGATCGTGGCTTAGGTTAACCGACATGCGGTAATAATACCACTAATATCTCGAGAATTCGACGAGATATTATTTGACGAAACACAAACGATTAAAAGTGTTGGAATTTCGAAACTGGGTCATCGTGACAAAAATGTAAATAGATAAAAATATCTGTTTTAAATGTTCTTCTCCAATCCAATGGAAGTATTACTATTGAATACACTTCACTTCAAGGTCCATAACGAAGGGACACCGATCCACCTTGCGTATAAACACTTGCCTCATACAAACACTCAACTTGTTGATATTTCTAGATGTTTTTTTTTTTTAAATGACAATCGACCTTTCCGATTCATACCTACGTATGTGTGTATATTCGTACAAATAAAAAAAATCGAAAGGTTTAAGAAAAAATTCGCTGTATGTACTACTACTTTTGATTTGTTTATAAATACAATACTAAATATAAATAATTCATTGGAATTTAGCAATTATTTTGGCGGAACTTAGACACAAACGAATTTACACATCTGCAAACAGTGAAAAGTGTCAACAACATAATTGCGGAATTGTGGAGGACCAACATATTTGGCCATATTTAAGTACACTCTTATAAAATATCCCCAATAAAATATGCATAACAATCAACCGCAAAATGATCAACGATCATCGCCACCACCAAAACCACAGCGTTTACTATCAAGAAATTCACCATATGCAGCAAATATAACCGCCGGAGCAGCACGTATGCAAGATTTACCCCAACATCCACCACAACAAAGGTTCTCGTTGGCACCACAAACTGCCGGCATGGACTTTATATCTTCTCGCGATCTAACGGCCCAACAACATGAGCCAACATCTCAACAAAGAACTCAATCAATGACAGCAGCACAAATTAAGCCTTATGTCAGACAAGAACACTCACAACAACCGATCAATACAACCTACACCAGTCCTTCCTCTTCACAAGTAAAAGTCGAGCAGCCCGCAACACCGAACACAAACAGTACTTCCCAGGCATATAACATGGCAGAACAAAATAATTGTGTCCCAAGCACTTCTGCCAGTCGCACTAGCGGACCTTTATCGCCCTCACCAAGATCAACAACAAGCGCTGCTACATTCATTTCCGCGGCCATGTCTAGCGCACAACAGACATTAAAATCACCTGGTTTATCGAAAGCAAATATGTCGCCACCCACGACGCCGACGAATGATCGTCAATGTACTCATACCTCGCCCGGAACATCATCTTATCTGCAAGAGCTACCCATGTCATACTACGAACAGAAATTTCGTTCTGGTTCGGTGGGCGAGGCGGCCAACATAAATGGCGAAATGAACGCAGTATTCCTGCAGAGATTGCGTGATATCGATGAACATGGACAGGGCGACAATGATGTAAGTTTCATTTGTTGATACTCTTTCTGTAGAAAACAATATTTTTAATTTAAGGTGTCCCAGAAATGTTGTCTGTTCAAGTCAACAAAAAAGGGACATGAGATTATCCTGCATTAAGTTAAACTTAACTTCATCGGTTATTACGTTGCCTTCCACATTTATGTGTTCTGTCGAACCAGATCAGATTATTATTGTCTGGATAGTCAGGGCACTTTAATACTTCTTAGAGCTCTTAACCTGTTTGGAATTCTCCAGTTTTGAGGTTTGCATATAATTTGATATATATGTATGTTGTCCTGCGGTTTAAACGCGCACTGATGATCTTATCTTAAAAATCAATGAAAATTGTTTTGCAGTCTAAAGGACTGCCATCGGAGTAGGTCACTAGCTTTTATGAGAAACACATTACATTAAATATGTGTTACCCAGTCTAGTAGACTCTTATATAGAAACCGCCACAATGGTCTGCAAGCCTATCGACTCAACAACTATGACTGACGTATGTATCGAATCTTTCTCTAGTTAACCCTGAGCCGAAGTATTCAATTTCTACGTTTCTGGTTGTAGACCAGTCATCGACTGAAATCATAACCGCTGAATTTGAACAAATTCTCCAGATGCTGCTAACTTCAATGTCCTTTCGTTTTTAATCACACCTTCATTTATTACACCGAACACAACCATTTAGATACTTTTTGTTCGTAAAATCGCCACGAATTTTTTCTGGTTTTCTTTTGCAGCTAAAATTGGTTACATACCAAGAATGGGTGGATATGCTCGTAAAAGTCAACAAATCTCTTATCTCCAACATGGAACAATTAGAATTGGATGTGGCAGAACGTCTGGAGTTCCTTCAGCGTAGAGTTAATTTGAATTGTCGTCACAGTCAGGGCAATGAACTGATGAAATGTCGCAAGGATATCGATACTTTAATGAAGATCATCCAGAATGGCAGTAATTACAACAACGAATTTGATATGCGGGGAATGACATTGGAAACGATAACGCCAGCGCAGATTTTTGGATTACCGGATCACCGGCTGGAATGTCTAAATCCAGAGGATGTAGAACTACAAATGAGGGTGAGTTTTCTTAAAATGTTCGGGCAATTTTCATCAGACGATCGCTTTTTTTAGAATTGAAAAGACATTTTTTTTGTATTATTAAGCATCTCTTGGCGAGGGATATCAGGAAGTGAACAGAACGTTCAAAAGCAATTCACCTCAACATCCCATAATTGCACGACGTGTAACATCTGGAAAAGTAAACAAGAACAATTTAATGAATAACCCCTATAAAATGTTGATGTACTGTGATCACCCTGAGTAAAAAAATGGGCGAATTGTTTTCAATAATTATAATTTTTTTTTTTGATATTAAAAAAAGTAAATTTTTCGAGTTATAATTAACAGAATTCCAAAACGACTGGACTATTTTAAAATAAATTTTAAAAAATGCATTGTTTTTTTGATCGAATCGCTCGCTTTCTCCCATGCGATTTTTGATATTTAAAAAAAGTAAATTTTTTGAGATATAATTAACATAATTTCAAAACAACTGGACTATTTTAAAATTTTTTTTAAAAAATTCATTGTTTTTTTATCGAATCGCTCGCTTTCGCCCATGCCCTTATTTCCTAACGCTAACAGTGCATTGCACTAGGGTGACTCCTGAGTGTTAGACAAAACAAATATATGTCAGTCTGCCGGTACATATTTGAATGATCATTGATCCATCTTGGGCAGGGGTCGAGATCTATATAACTCCTTCGCTGGGTCACCCGGTTGCGATGCAACGCCACACTCAGCCGAAACTCTCCCCACGATTTAGGTTTTAGGATTTGGATGTGTGTACGTAAATTTTGTATTTCAAATCTCTCTCTCCCTTTATATCTTTACAGAATGCAGCAGATCCTGAGAGTGTTCATCGTAACAAGGTTTGTAGGTTTCTTTAGAGTCGGGATTTCGGTTTTTGAGGGTATATGTACGATTTGAAACATTAATAAAACTTAAAAACTTTTTATGGAATTAATAAATGTAAACTATTTTCTTTCCATATACCTGTTTTCCTGTTTCTTCGAAGCTTTTGGCTCATGTAAAAGCATTGGCCATTGAGGTTGCCGAAAAACACGATGAAGTTCGAGATCTTAAAAGACAAGTGGTTTGCATGGAGGATGAAATACAAAAAGCCCAACAGAAAATCCAATTTAAAGATGATGTCATCAAGGAGCTGCGCAATGATCTCAAACGTAATTCAAAGGTGCTGTCGAAAACTCATATGCATTCGTTATTACTTCAAACATTAAAAATGTTGTCAAATTGATTTTGAAAATTGAAATAAAAAAAAATACAAAAACTTCAATTTAAAATTACTAATTGTTTTGTTCTTCCTCTAGCAGCATACATCGGCTGAATTGTGTTTGGCCATGCCTCCCATATATTCGGATTCACCGCGCAGTGAAGCCTCAACTCTGGTATCCGATGGAGATGACAATCCATTAATGGTGAGTCATTATCAAACATTTTCAACTCACGTTTAAATGACCACGGCTGTCTTTTCCCTTAGATATGCCACGATGATAGCAGTTCTCAGTTCGAATCTCTTAGCCACAATGAACACGTTGTAAAGCAGAAGGTAAAGATGCTGAATGATGAAGTCAACGAGTTGATTGAGGTGAACAAACAATGTAACAACCAACAAATGGAGAAACATCGTAATCGTTTATCGAGTATTCTACAGAAATCAGTAGGTGCAAGCAATTCGCCCACAAATTATTGCCCTCAGTTTGTAAAACGTAACGTATAAATCGGTTTCAAAAACGTCAGGTTTAAAATTTTATATTTCGTTTGAAAACGAAATTTGCGTTTCATCCAAGCAACAGCACATTCTATAAATCAATAACAATTGTTTTCCAATCCAAAAACTGTCATAATCAAAAAAAATTATCGTTACGATATACAGAATCCAATGAAACGTAAATTACGTTGCGTTTCGAACAGAAACAAAATTGACGTTTACGTTTTACAAAATGAGGTGGTCAATTTGTTCGTTTGTTAGCAATCGTCAAAATTGGAAGCGTAATAATTAATACTGGTTTATTGGTATTCGCTAGAATATACTCGATGTACTTGTAAAAAAATATTTTATTGCCATTTTAACTTTGCCGATTCGTAGTAAACGAACAAATTCGGTTTAAGGAAACTGCGAGTTTATTTTGATTTATTTTGTTTTTTTGGTAGGAATCAGAAAAGGTCGCCGCTTATCAAAAGTTAGATTTTATGCGTCGCCAGCTAATCGATTTGGAAACATCTGGTGTTAGTGCTGTTGAGGGCGACTGTGATTCCGGCATCGGTTCTAAAAATGAAAACGATCAGGATGTTAAGATATTGGAATCTGTACGCAAACGTTTGCGTAATCTCAATGAAACCACATGCGAGCTGAAAAGTCGTGTTCAGAAATTTGCACTAGAGAATAATGGTAAGTACTGAGTATTAGCTGAAAAAAAAAATAATAGTTGTCATATCTGTTTTTAGAACTATCCACTAGTTTGCAGTCTGTGAAAACGTTTGCCGACCGTAATAGTAGTACTCTACAGAACCTGGCTGACCTGCTCTGTAGCATGGTAAGTGATGTGAAAGTAATAAAATAGACCCGATAACATTGGAGTACACTATACCTAATTTAATTTAAATTCTGGAATATAGAAATATTTATTTATTTATCTCTCTGAAGTCGAAAAAATAGATTTAATTTAGAAAGAATATAAAACATATTTTTTGCACACATATTTTGTTATGTACATTGTGGGGGAGGAATATTAGTTATTCGATGGTAAGGGAAAAAATTAGGATTTTATTAATATTATTAGAAAATTATATACATACCAATGTACCAAGCTGTAGGAAGTTCAAGTATCTGTAATGAAAAGAATATTTGCAAATTAAATTATGAAACTGTAATCACAATATTTCATATAAAACTTCGCCATATTTTCCACCCTTCTTTCATTAGCGAAATGTTATGTGAAAGTCCAAGTTCGAATATGGTAAAGATTAAAATTTTCTGTCGTAGAATTTATCTAATACAAGAACTCCCAACAACACTACACAAAAGTAGTCAACATGTTGGCCTAGTATGGGATAAACAAGTAGAAGCGTGTAGGCCAGCCGCATGTTTCAAATGTACACATCCGTAAGTCCCTATTCACACTAGACAATTTTACTTGCGGCAATTTTTACGATTCCATTTTGAACTTGCCTCTTGTGTTCACACAAGGAAATTCTTTTTCGGCAATTTTTGTTTTTATTATTGACTATTCAAAATGCGAAAAACAAAAAAAAAAGTTGCTTTCCAAATATCGAAATACGAAAAACACAGAAGTAATCGCCAGTATGAACATTTTTTCCATTTCCATTCCCCTTAGCTCTCTTTCCTACAAACTTAGAATTGCGGCAATTAAAATTGCCCAGTGTGAATTGGGACTAATGAAAATATTGGTAAATGCTAAATTTAATCAAATTGCATGTAAAACAACTTGTTGTAAAATTAAGTTAAACTAACAAATTGGACGTTCTCATCTAAATATTTTGATATTTATCCAACCGACAACCAACCTATCAGCAACACGCCCTCACTCGTTCCAACTGGTTGTACAAATTGATCGTGTGAGCACCGCATACTAACTTCTATAGTTATTGTTTATAGCTTCATAATCTATTGGGGGATATAGTTACATGATCTCATGATAGACTTTCTCCGCGATATCTTGGATACTAGAGGTGACCCAGTAGAACACCATTCTCAATATACCTAAAATATATTCAAGAAATCTTTTATCGATTTAAAAAATAATATTCATTTATTTATTTCCAGATTGGTGAATTTTCATACACCGATATGTATAATAATGACAATAGTCAATGCGGCACAAATCCATTCTGTGAGGCCATCATGAATATTAAACGATCCTATGAAGAAAAAGAATCACACCTACTACGTACAGTGGGTATTAAAAATCAAAAGGTATATACTCCACGTCAATAACGAGATTAAGATAATTGTTGTTCAAAACTATGTTGTAGATAGAGGAATTAACTCAGGCCTTAATAGACCATGAACAGATTTTTGGCCAGCGGCAGAGACAACGTTTGGTAAGTTTCTGAAATAAAAATCTCAATTCAATGCATGTCATATGACAATGTTCAACATATAAATAAACTGACACTTTGTTGAAAACAGACTATCAGTGAAGGTGAGGACATCGACAACATTACACCACCGTCCTCATTATCGACACAGTCGCAGCTAATACACCGACAGCAGCGACAATCACCAAATTAGTTCGCCATCACCGTGACAGACTGGCCAGGAAGACAACCAACAGCCCCCACCACCACCATTACCAGGCAGCAAGGGCATAATGTATTGTAAGATACCAACATGGCCTCCCTCACTCAGTCATCAGTTAGACGACATGTACAGCAGCAATGGCGACAACAACAATTAGTTAAAACAGTAACACACTCACATAGACATATGCCATCTAAGGCAACAAGGACAATGCCAGGTTTCATGAGACACCTACAACATTAACAAGGATATTTCAACAGAATGTTGAAACACAGAAACAACGAAATGGAATCTATTCAAAACTGTAGAGTCTTCGAAGTTGAAATATCAAATTGAAAGTAATCTAAGTAAACTGAAACAAATACAACGAAATACAATTTTAGTGTGTCATAGCACTACCCACCACCTACTTTGGAATACATCCTCTGACGTTCACACATACATACGTAAAGACAGATGTACACATGTATGTATAACTAACATTAGTCTCGAGCCAACAAAGTCGAATTGTAAATTGAATTTAGGTTATCGATTCGAAATTAAATTTAAATTACGATTTTGTGCCTATCAACAGCAGCAGCTACAAAATAAGTGGCAGTCAACAAAGACAAACAAATCCTTTTTTTTATTCTTTATTCTGTAAAATTAGATATGTATAAGTATAACAAAACCATCGTATAGTATATAATAGTTTGTATACTATAACAAAGTATATATGTGCATACATATGTCTCTGCATTGATATGTTTTAAACTATGAAAAAAAGAAAAAGTAATACAGACATTTATATTTCCCGCCAAATTGTTCCAACTGTTTGCACTGCTCCAATAAAGGGGGGTATTTTAGTTTTTTTGGAAATGCATGTACATACACATTAGACTGGGTTACAGTTTAAGTCATTATAGTAGTTACCCTCCACAAAAGTAAGCGAACAAAACCATAAAAAACAAAATACAAAAATGTTTCGGAAGGTCTCGAAAATTATTTTTGATCTCATAAAAAAACATTAGATCAATAAAAACACAAGTTCGACATTTCAGTAGGGTGTACTGATTACATACGCGGTTTATTTATAAATAATGACAAACAATCGAAATGGGTCAGTTGTTTGTAGAATAACAAGCTTAGCTACTTTTTAAAGAGTTGAGGCTAATATTTCCAACCAGAAAATTTCAGCAGTATTGCTTAAAAGTGCTGCGGTAAATTTATGTAAAAAACAGTAATAAAAGTATTTCGGATTGATAATTTAAAGTAAATTTAGTTGGTTAGAGAAAAATGTTATGTGAGTTTTAAGCTCTGACAGGGAGATTTGTATGTGATTAAATTTGTTTTTAAATCATCGTGAAGTGAGTAATCTTTTGACTTACGGGCTTTGTAACGTAAGGAATTTAACTATCTACCCAAATGTAGATAGTTAAATAGAAAAAGTTACTGGAAAACAAAAAAACTAGAAATAACATAGACAATGGTTGTATTAGTCTATTTGTATATCCCAGATCTATGTATTCTATCTGTCATTGTGTTTGTATCATTTGGATATGGAAATTTGGATTGCATTTCTTCATTGTTATTTATTTTGTTCGGGAATCTGATACACATATATGTAAAGAATTAGCATATAGCAGGTTTTATTTTTATATAAATCAATGAAGTACATACGAATGGAGTGGAAGAATAACACTAGTTGGGTCTTCTATACCGACCATAAAATTAAAAGAGTTCTGTGGTATTAACACACCACAGACGAACATCCATGTCATCTTATACTAAGTCACACAATTGACATCTGTTCTCTGCGTGAACCTTGAGCGGCGTGGCCATTGTCATCGCGACAACCCTCTTCTAAAGGATGTCCCAATAAAAGTACAGTATTTAAGTAATATATAAATCGAATATCTTTTAACGGAGTGATATGAAAAATGGAATGGTTGAGCCGTGTTCAAGATATTAAATTAAGAAGAACATTCTGTGATTTTTGTTATCCTTGATACCGTATTCTTCTATGTAATTTTCTGGAAAACCATTCCTGATCCACACACACACAAGGCTATGAAGATTTTTCAGAAGAGGTTCACATTATCAAGTGCAAATGTACGATAAGCATTCTTGTTTCCCTGCTAATAGAAGGCCTTTCAGACGGCATTGTTAATTTAAATAAGAAATATCTAATAAACATTTCTGCGACCGTTGATTGGAGTTATTACGGAATGTGTTGGTCTCAGCGATACATTCTGACGTCAACACACAATTTAGTTTTGTAGGACAGTAGGAAGCATGCCCGATTTTTTTTGTGATGTAGATGCAGAAGGGCGATCTCTTAAGTCAGTGTGTATTGCATGACATCATTTTTGTAATAGTCGGCTCATACAGATGTTTTTCATGACCTAGAGATTATTCCTTTATTACTATTAAAATTTCGGTACCCAGAATTGAATAGTGGTTATTCATTAAAAAAAAAATTGTAACCAATGAAAAAACAATCTTTCGAGATCATCCAAAACAAGTTTTTAGCTGTCACTTAATGGCACTAAAGCAAGTTATAGATAGCCACTTTGGCTGTTGCAATCCAAAATTCAATTGAATTTTGTAGTTCTTACCGATATCCAACCGAAACTTTCTCGGTGTGTCCCAAATATTCATTTCTTCAATTTTCACGGTTTCTCCCAAATATTCTTTTCGCCTTGGAAATTTCTTCGAAAAAAAAAATTGCAGGCTAAGCTTATTTTTTATTACATTACAATTTCATAATTTTGAAATGAATTGCAAACATTAAACAACAATTCCCTTTACTCATATTTTATTTTTGTATGGCGTCTTTATCGTCGTTTGGCAGAATGCAAAAAACACTTAATAAATTTCATGCTGCAAAAAATTACTTTCCCCAAAAGTTCAGCCGAACAAGAAAGAGCCAAATAAAGGAATAAACTTCCATTTTTTTCCAAAACTATAAAAACTTTCAAAAGCCAATAAATATACAAAGGAATAAGGATACCAACAGCAAGGCGACGAGTAAGGAGTGAAGTAATGAATGAATCCAATGACTTATATTTGGAGTTTATTGGTAGTTGTGTTATTAAAAAAAATCACAAACTAATACAATTCAACAAATACTAACACAATAGAAAAAAGGAGGGAGGGGGGGTAATAGTGAAAAACACTCATCATTACATGCCGAACACAATAAATACACTTTAAGTTCGATTGGCTGACGGGAGGGTAACACAAACATGGCCGCAAATTTCGCGCATTTATTCACTGACTGCATTCGTGACAACATCACAATACCAGACCAGACAAACAAAACGGGAATTCGTCCGTGTACCGTCATATTCCTTCGTTCTTTGTGCTCCAATCAAAACTAAAGGACAACGACAGGATATTGGAAAAGGAACAGGAATTTGTCTTTGTGAAAAAGTTGAAAAGTATTTTTTTTTTCATAAAACAAAAAGGTTTTAAACATAAAAGTGCCAAGTTCTCGAAAATGTATTGAAAACGTTTATCATCTGAAGTGTTGTCTTGTCTTCTGTCGGAATTGTGGTGATTTCAGTTGGAATTTGTAACAAATTAACAAGTGAAACTTTGTCGTGCAAAACTCCTTTTTGTGTTAAAGAAGTGGAAGGAAATTTATGTTTTCGAATGTGTGAAAGTAACAGCTTTTACTGAATGAAAAAACGCCAAAGCAACAAAAAAGAAAAAGATAAATAAGCTAATGAGAAATCTGTTGTGGAATATTGTTGTGTCTTAATTCCTACCAAATATTTATGCTAACGAAATTGTTGTTATGCCAAAAAAAAGGGAAAATCAATATTTCACAAATAAATTGGGGAGGAGAAGGATACACATAATAAATGCTATCAGTCAACATAAAAACTCATACATACGTCATTATGCGAGGCTCGAATAGAAAGTTCTTTTATACCACAACATCGCATGATGATATCAGTCATAAGTGTGATAGTTCTCGATTCATTAAAAATATGATTACAAATTTAATAATTTAGGGCTAGGGTAACTTGAAAAACATCGGACAAATTTAACCAAGGAAAAAAATAGCGGACTTTTAAAACAATAGAAATAGGCTAAATTCAAATAAATGAAAAGTAGACAATAGTTTCGAAATGAAATAGTACCTCCATACAAATGCAATTGTAATCTAACCCAATTTCTGCAAATTCCAATAATTTGCCAATGATTTTGATGGGACATCTATCATCTAATGAAAATCCTGACGAAACGATTTGTATTCCCTACATTATGGGTACTACTCAGCCCACAATCAGTTCGTACCTCTGAACCTTTTTTTAATATGCAATTTAAGTTGCTGCTTTTGTAATTTTTTGTTTGTTCTGCTATTAGTTCTAAGAAATACAAATTTTAGCTTTAAGGAGACAATAAACTCTGTCTCAAAAACATAGATTTTTAAATAAACATAAAATCAGAAATGGAAAATATTTGGCAACGGACAGGCGTACGAACTGATTGTTGCCGGAATAGTATTACAACTTTTTCTACTATCTACAAGAATGGGCGAAGAGCTTATGTTTAGTATACCGATCGATTACAAAGTGCAGCATCGGATGGAGTTCATACCAACAAGATGGTGTCACACAACTGGTCAGAAAGTGCTCTTATGAATTGAACGATCGGATTCCTTTCTTTGTCGAGTTATGTTAAGTCTTTGGTTAGAAAAGCTCACTACTAAAGAATATGTTCACGGTGGTCATGTGAACAAAATCGATTTGTTCTTATTCGAAAATCGAGTAAATGAGAAACGTGTTATCTAGCAGTTCCTTAGTTGTATCCTTTAGCATAGGATGGAACACCTTGAACTATTTGTCTGAGAACCTATAAAATATATCTCATATCGTTGAAAAATCCATAGATCATAGACCTAAGTGAAACAAAACACCTCCTAATTTTTTTAAAATCTGTTAGTAATTGACTGAGTTATTAAAGATTTCGTCCATTCAACTCAAAAATGCTTAGCATATGCTGCAATAATTTTTCAATAACTGAGTCAAATACTCAAGGATTTTAAATAAATTCATCGGAGGAAACAATAGTTTTTTTTCTAAATGAACTTCTTCTTTGAAGTGAAACAATCAGGGAGTCAATGTCGACACAAGACGACGTCGTTTGTCGTCGACTCTTGTGTTTTCGCATTGCCGTTGTCACCATTGACGATTATCGATAATGGTCGGTATTGTCAACGACATGTAACATTGATACCATATTGAGACAACGCGGTATTTTGTCGTCATGATTTGTAAGTTTTTCAAAGTTAAAAAAATAGAAAAAAATAAAGTCGATATTGCAAACCAATTTGCGAAACGTGTGGAAGGGTTGGAGAAAAATCCTTTGCTTGTCGGAGGATTTTGATGGGGCACGATTTTGAACAACTGGACGACCTACAAAAACTGTTAAAAATCGAAGTGGAGAAAGATAATGAGATTGTGAATTTCTATGGTGCGTTCTACAAACACAGCCAATATTCGGTATCCAACAAATCAGAATATAATGCCCTGCAGTGGCAGAAAACTTAAGAAATTTGGTCTCAGCCCGCCGTAGGAAGCGGTGACGATACCAATTGTCCTTTCTAAAGCATCCAGTGTCTCGTACAGTTTTTGGTAAACAACTGGTAGCGTTAAGGTCCAATTAGCCTTGACGGCTGATGGTTGACGAGCAGCTGTTTGAGTTGGGGTTGCATTTTGCATGTGTTAGAGAGAGACAACTAAAATTGACGGTAGACTTCTGCAGGTTGCAGAATCTACCGTCAATACCGATCAGCTTTTGAATGTTATTGCTTTCACTTCGACATTTTGCGCGCGGAAATTATTTATAAGTTGTAAATTAAAGTTTAAAGTTATGAGTAATATACTTATAAACGAAAACAAATGTTATTGTTTTGTCTTACCGTCGTCTACCGGCATAACTAATCGCACAATATTGAGTCTAACGTCAACCGTCAAGACTAATTGGACCTTAGTCCCAATTTGAAGTCATTTCCTACAATCTGCCGGTACCAAAATGCATGGGCAAAAATCTAAATTTGGCCGACAATTAAGTTGTTTTCGAAATGAATGTTTATGTGATTCCGCATTTCAATTTAGATGTCCAGCCCATGCATAAAGGCTGTTTTATTAAATACTAAGAAACATTTTAAAGAAATAAATAAAAAAAAAAATAACACGTCTAGGAAGAGACAGACTTTGATTTAGCCACTCACTTTTCATCTGGTAATTTCAAAATATCTGACCCCTGCCTCGATTCTCTTCTTTGTTATATTCGTGTTGGTTTATTTTCTTTATCACTTGAAGCGGATTCCGAAATAGAAATAAAAATCATTTCACCAGTTTAAACAGTTGTGAACTTCGATCAATCCATGTCAAAGCATGGAACTTTTTCATAAACGCCCAAAACTAATTGTTTGCTCATTTTATATTTTCAAGAATACAAAGGCACATAAACAAATACAAAATATTTAACAACGTCAAGGTTTGAATTTATTCAAAACGACCCTCGTATATATGTACCTTGACATCACAGGACTATTACAACAACAGTGCTTATATCATGTAAACAATTTTATTATTATTTATTTGCCTGTAACAGTTTGTCCGTCTGTATGGCTGTTTTGTCTGTTGGTCTCTCCGGTGTGTGTTTATGTACTTGCGATGAGTCCATGACAGTATGTGAAATGTGGCAGCAAACTTAAGTGGGTTACGGGTTACATTCTATATAGTCGCAGCATATTTGCTGCATGTCACACAAATACTCAAACATATCGCAAATAACACATATGTACACCGACAGACATACTCGTATATCTACTCTATTCGAAGGTGTGTGTGTGTGTGTAAATGCAGTTAAACACGAATCTACGAACTTGACCTGCCACATTAGAACCCACATTTAAAGTAACCCTCCCCATTTAGAAAAAGTCAAGGGGTAGGGGGCACCTCCGCCTACTACGATTGCTTAGGCCCCTTTCTGATTAACAAAAAAAAAATCAGTGCCACATTTATCACTTGGAGGTGTACGAGTATTTTATGTACAAATAATAGAGAGAGAGAGAGAGAGACACACACAAAAAGCCAACATTTATTGTGCAACATAACAAACACACACTTACACACAAAGTGGCAAAACACGATACGCACGCAATTTTTATTGCAATATTTTTTTTTTCACCCCCCCCCACCCCCTACCATCAACCACCTCTGATACCATCTCCTTGGAGGCAAATGTGTCTAACAAGTTTCAGAGCTGCTTTAAGACACGCACCAGCATGATTTGTCCTCGCCGCCTGTTATCAATGCATGATGGGAATTGGCATACAGTCAGTCGGTCGGTGAATGTCTGTCAGTTCGTCCGTCCGTTTGTCTTTCGGTCTATTTATTGATTTCGTTACAATGACATAAAATAAAAGAAAAAGTTGAAGAAACAAAAAAAAAAACGAAAAAATCATGATAATATGTATACACTGCCGGTCAATTGAATAGGGTCGGCATTGCCGCCGTCCCCTCAATCTTTCTTAATATATATTTACCCTCGACACTGATTCACTGATACACTGATTCCCTGATTCACTGACTCTGTCACGCAGTACGTAGGAATTTAAATAGGCATTCTATAAATAACTAGTAAGTTGTAATGCGCCTATGGCGCCCGTTAATTTGCTTGAGAAAGTATTTGTTACTTAATTTTAAAAATTTTGTAAAAAATATTTTGAGAAAAATATTTTGTAAAAAAAAATTTCGAAAAAAAATAAAATTGGGAAAAAAAACATTTGTGAAAAAAAAATTTTTGCTGAAAAAAAAATTTTTGTTGAAAAAAAAATTTTTGCTGAAAAAAAAAAATTTGTTGAAAAAAAAAATTTTGTTGAAAAAAAAAAGTTTGCTGAAAAAAAAAATTTTTGTAAAAAAAAAAAAAAATTGTAAAAAAAAAATTTGTAAAAAAAAAAATTTGGGGAAAACACAATTTCTGTACAAAAAAAAATATTATTTGTTTTATTATTATTATTTATAGAATTATTATAGAATGCCTATTTAAATTCCTACGTACTGCGTGACAGAGTCAGGGAATCAGTGTATCAGTGAATCAGTGTCGAGGGTAAATATATATTAAGATAATAATAAAAAAAATAATATTTTTTTGTACAGAAATTGTGTTTTCCCCAAATTTTTTTTTACCAAAATTTTTTTTTTTACAAATTTTTTTTTTTCAAAGTAATTTTTTTTCCAGATTTTTTTTTCAAATATTTTTTTTTTTTCCACAAATTTTTTTTTTCAAGAAAATTTTTTTTTTCCACAACATTTTTTTTTTTCGACAAAATTTTTTTTTTCAACTAAAATTTTTTTTTTCAAAAAAATTTTTTTTTTTCCACAAAAATTTTTTTTTTCAACAAAATTTTTTTTTTTCAACAAAATTTTTTTTCCCACAAATTTTTTTTTTTCCGAAATTTGTTTCTACAAAATAGTTTTCTCAAAATATTTTTTACAAAATTTTTAAAATTAAGTAACAAATACTTTCTCAAGCAAATTAACGGGCGCCATAGGCGCATTACAACTTACTAGTACACTATAAACTATACAGTATACACTATTGTTTTATTGAGGGGACGGCTACTGTAGAGAGATGTGTTTGTGTTTGATAAAAGTGCGTACACGCCGGGCCAGTCATTTTAGCAACCATATTCAATATTCTACGATTTGGAAAAAAGTTGACTACAGTCGAATTCGGTTAAGCGGATATAACCAGTGAAAAAGTTGCAGTCGGTAAACCGATTTATGCATGCCCTCACCATGCCAATAGAAATGTTTCTTTTCCTCATCCATTGAAGATTTTCCTCCAACAATCTAAAAAAAAAAAATTGCAATGGAAATTGTTTGGGTTCCCTAAAAAATGTAAACTTATCAAACTTATTATGGTGCCACATTTTGAAACAAAATATAAAAAAAACTATAACGGTACATTACCGGTACACAACACAATTCTGAGTGGGACCGAATATGAAAATTGTAAAACAGAAAACAAAGCCAATTAACAGTTACAATACAAATGGTCGGTCCTATTCATGTGGCGTTCAGTGTATGGCTAATATCGTCGTATCTGTGTTCAGCCGCCTCTTATTACACCGTTTAGATATGGCAGGCTTCGTGGTAGTGTTGTTGTTGGGCCTTCAAATGGGTATGTGCAAGGGAGTAACAAAAAAACTGAAATTTTTTTTTTATTAATATTCGCTTAATGTTTTATAAATGCTTTTGAATAATTTATGCCAAGTGAGACGGAAGGATGCCCAGACAAGAGGTCTCAAATATTTGCTCAAAACATTCCGATGGGGAACAGTTTGGACACAGCTGAAGGTGATAGCCGATTTTCTTGCTAAGCAACGAGTTCATTTCGATAACGAAGCGGCTGGTCAGGTGCCTTGGTGTCACCCTCTTATGAATACACAGGGTGCAACCAGGTTTTTTTATATTGCAATTGGTTCAGCAGTTTCGAAGATGTGTATTTATTACTACGATCTTTCTCGTAAGATCCCGTACAACTTTTGGAAGATTTGGCACAACACAGAGGTCACCCTGTGTTAGCACAGATTTGCTGACCAGTGAATTTTCTGTACGCCCATATATTTGTAAGTGCTTCGGTTAGACGTATTTTGAATTAGATCTTGTGTTTTTTTCTGAACGTTTCTCAAAGAATGGGATATCCATTGGACAAGGCTCAGTTTTGAGCCTTGAATTGTTGGCGCACTTTCTCTTGCAACAATTGGGAAATGTCATAAAAAATAAGGCAACAACAAATACAAATACTTGCAAATCAATTCACATATATGTCCTCACAGCCACATGAATTATTGAATAGTTTCTTTTTTTGTCTTTGAATCACAGACAGGCAGACAGGTTGTTTTGGCGTTAGTTCAAAATTCTATTTGAAGTTTTTTTGTCTTCGGTTTTCTCTCTGTTTTTGAACATATTTTATTTTATGTCTTTTATTCATTTGATGGGATGTTTCGTGACAAAGTTTTATTGCAAAATTATTGAATTCCCAAAAAGTAATGATGACAAATACTTGTAAATAATTTTTTGATACTTGCAATGTACAACACGAAATCTCGCACACTAAAAACACCAACGAACGACAACGACAACAGTTTAAATCCCACCTAAAGTTTGTTAAGACAAAAATCGAAGAAAAAAACTGCCAAACAGACAGGCCAACAATGGCAGCAACAACAAATGCCTAAGCAATTGCTGCATTTTAAGACGAAATAGGAGACACATTTCCAATTTCTTGTAATAAACGCTTCCTTAATAAGTACATCGACCCCCCAACCAATTAAGAATGGTAAGAATACTAGAATTTGTAGTGACAGAATTCATATAACAACAAGTCCTTTTCATTTTCAATCGGTGCCAGGCTGGTGATTGCCCGCACGGTGCCCACTTAGAGGCATCTCTGACACATCATCACCATGATGTCGACAACGATACGACCACTAAGGTGATCATTCCCACAAACCATGAAAGGTATCTGCAGATCATTGACGAGTTAAAGAATGATCTGGATCAGATGTGCTGTGAGGTGGTACAGGTTCAGAACGAATGTTGGAGTCAGGATACGTGTATACAGAAGGATGATGTGGACTTGACGACCTCGTTAAAGGAATTGGAGACACAAAATGACCGACTCGAAGAGGCTTTGAAACTACAGAAACAGGCTAAGGAGATCGCCTACAATCAGCTGGAAACAAATGTGTGTTTAAACGAAAGACAATGACAATTATACGTGTATTTTTGAGAAAGTCCTTTATCATATGAGATTGGACCAACATGTGCATTCTATGAGTTCTACGAATTCTGAGAATATTATGAATTCTGTGAATTCCTCGAATTCTAGATATTCTATGAATTTTGTGAAATGTATAAAGTTTGTGAATTCTATGAAGTTTGTAAATTCTATGAATTCTGTTAATTCTATGATTTCAGTGAATTCTGTGAATTCTATGAATTCTGTGAATTCTGTGAATTTTATGAATTCTATGATTTCTATGAATTCTATGAATTCTGTGAATTCTGTGAATTCTGTGAATTCTGTGAATTCTGTGAATTCTGTGAATTCTGTGAATTCTGTGAATTCTGTGAATTCTATGAATTCTATGATTTCTGTGAATTCTATGAATTCTATGATTTCTGTGAATTCTATGAATTCTGTGAATTCTATGAATTCTGTGAATTCTGTGAATTCTATGAATTCTGTGAATTCTTTGAATTCTGTGAATTTTATGAATTCTATGATTTCTATGAATTCTATGAATTCTGTGAATTCTATGAATTCTATGATTTCTGTGAATTCTATGAATTCTATGAATTCTATGAATTCTGTGAATTCTGGGAATTCTGTGAATTCTATGAATTCTGTGAATTCTATGAATTATGTGAATTCTTTGAATTATGTGAATTCTTTGAATTCTATGAATTCTGTGAATTCTATGAATTCTATGAATTCTGTGAATTCTATGAATTCTGTGAATTCTATGAATTCTGGGAATTCTATGAATTCTGGGAATTCTATAATTTCTGTGAATTGTATGAATTCTATGAATTCTGGGAATTCTATAATTTCTGTGAATTCTATGAATTCTATAATTCCTGTGAATTCTATGAATTCTGTGAATTCTATGAATTCTTTGAATTCTATGAATTCTTTGAATTCTGTGAATTCTATGAATTCTATGAATTCTGCGAATTCTATAAATTCTGTGAATTCTATGAATTCTGTGATTTTTATAAATTCTGTGAATTCTATAAATTATGTAAATTCTGCGAATTCTATGAATTCTATGAATTCTTTGAATTCTGCGAATTCTTTATTACGATAAAATGACAAAAATACAGGGTTCTCCAACAAGAGGTATAATTTTTCTTTTGATATTCAAAGAAAAATTAAATTTTTGGAGATAAATGATCGGATGTTTATTTGATAATAAAGAGGAAGGTATGACGTTAATAGTGAAAAACAACATCAGCCAAATGGCCATCACTAGATATCGGTGGCCAATTGTGATCACCTCTCTTTTTAGTTTTTTGTGACTGCAAGATTTTCTCCATTTTTGTAGTGAATTTTAATAATTTTAATGCGTTGTTGAAGCGTGTATCGTTCCATTTATAGTAATGGCGTAGTTTCTACCTGTCAAATGTCAAAGAATAAAAGCTTCAAAAGTGACAGCTAAAATAACGTCTCTTGTTGGAGAACTCTATTGTATTATTCAAAAGTTCCTACAATCTTCGTATCAAATCTCAGTGATGGAGGACTCGCCATTTTTTATAGTACACTCCAAAAATAATCAATAATTTTTAGTTAAAAAAATATTTTTTTTTTTGTTTATTTGGCTAAGTGTTTATAAAAAAAAAACTGTGTACCTTCAACATGTTAGCATTTCCATCCTGTCCATTCACTCTGAACTTCTGTTATATCCCTTCCAGAATCAAACTCTTAAATGCCAAATAGATCATCTGAAAAATGCGGTAAGGGAACGTGAACAACGCATCAGCCAGCTCACCACCATGTTACATAGCATTTCGCGAAAGCCACAAATCGAATCCTGCCCTGCCAATGCCGCCTTGGAATACTGCGGCGCTCCATTAACCACCGACATATGTTGCAATTGTAGCAAACGAATTAGCGAACTCGAAAAGAGCGTGGAAACCTTATCAACGGAACTGGATAAATCTCGGCGGCAAGAGTATGTACTTCACTCGGAGACTAGAAAACTCAATGAAGAACTCAATGGCAGTAGAAGAAAAAACGGTATTGATAGAAAAACATTTAAATTATCCGGGTTTCGATTCATGGTTAATATTTGATTTTTATACCCCAGGAGATTTGGCCACACAAGCCCATCGGTTGGCCAGCTTACTGAAGTCGCAGGAAAGTCTTCACCTGGAACATGTCAAAAAATATGATGAGTTGGAGAGGAATTCCGAAGAACAAACCAAAAAGCTGAGAGCGGCCAATGTACAGTTAAGTGTTTTAAGCGAACGATTTAAGCTGATGGAAAGAAGTCAAAATGAGCATAATATGGAGGTAAACTAGTTGTGGCGAGTATTTCACTAATATTCCACAGGAGTTAAATATATCAGAATGTCTCAAAAAACTGAACTTTTAAAAAAAAAATACCTATCCATAGAGAAAAAATTTAATCAGCAAATCAGTTGTGTATAGTGGTTATTTATTAAAATTGTTGTTGTTGCTAAATGTCGTCGTCCGTATTTAACCACTGACATCTCACGTCCCGTAGTCCGCTTTTATTTCTTCCGATAGAGTGAGGGCAATGGCATGGATTAAGAAACCCATCCCGAATTCTCTTAAATTGAATGTCATTATTTATTTTAAGCGTAATTTACTTCGCGACGAAGTCATGGCCCTGAAAGAGAAAGAAGCCGTGGTCATGGGTAAACAGAAGAGTATACAGGAACATCTTCTCAAAACCGAAAAGGAACTTTACGCAGCCCACGATGTCATCAATGAGCAAAAGTCAATAATGCACACTAACGACGTCGCCCATTCGGATGAGCTGAGGCGATTTAAGGATGAGAGTTCCGACATCAAGCGAAAACTCAAAAACCTTATAGAAGACTATAAACAGCTTAAAGAGGCGTACGAGTGAGTATCATAAATTCGAGCGAAGAATATAAATCAATCACCCTTGGCACCCACCTCAGTTATGTGAGTTCTCTGTTAATTGCAGGAAAGAGTGCGAAAGATGTAAGCAATCAGAGAAATTAATTGAGTACTATCGAAAATGGAAGGAGAGCCAATTTAGAGCAGAAACACAGACACGAGAGAGTTTCAAACAATTTGAGGAATATATACATATGCTATTGAAGGACAAAAAGGAACTTCTGAACGAACATAGAGAACTGCGCCTAAATTACCAAACCCTCGAAATGGAATTGGATCGTTTGCGAAATTGTTCATTCAGGTGAGTCAAGTCAAGAGTAATCCATCATAATTTCTATTTGAATGTCTTGGTCTTGTAGCGCCTCCAATCCTCAACTGGGACAATTTCTATCCGAACGATCGGTAAGTGTTGGTGGCTTAAAAGTGCAGCGATACCATTCATCTACCATTTTTGTCTCTCTCTCAATAACAGATTGCCGAACGTTTGGATTTTATACGCCAAACAAAAAATCGAATTTCCGAACAGTGTTCCGCGCTGCTAGAGAATCAAGCAGCAGTCACAGCAGCCACACAATCGAATAGGCGGAAGTCGACCAGTGACAAGTCCAGCAACGCAACTCTTTAGTTTGTGCCAACGCTGCTAGTTTATTTTTTGAGTTTGAGATCCTCCGGATTCCAAATTCAATTCATTGTCATTTGTACATATACTCGCCTGTTAGTTATAGTAAGGACTTCTGTTTTCTCGTAGGACACCTGTAATTCATATTTATTTCGTTTTTTTTTTTTGTAAAATCGTATGTATTTGAGTAGTTTCCGTAATTGTATAATATGAATGTACATATATACATACTCTATATATATGTACATATGTATATCTAGGGTCGGTACTCTCTGATATAAAACTGTACCTAAGATTCCATAGAGATTCAATAAACCAAACACCATGGCGTTCTCCCCGATCATCCAGATATGTATCTTAAAATAAGATTTCCTTAAAAATAATTTGAATTTGTACTTGGATTTTTATTAACCTCACAACGGATACGTTTCTGAGAGCATTTCTCATTTAATTAATGAGGAAGTTCCCGCGTTGGTGAGGGCTCCACCACTGCGATTACCTGAGTGGTGGCTCATGACTGACGAGCCGGATTGGTAGAGACATATTATAGGTTATAGAAATTACATAGACTTCATCACAGATGGCTCTAAAACAGGGGGAGGGAGAGGTTCGGAAGTTCGTCCACTGTACAATATGATAGCGCCTGAGATTAAACTCAAGTGAATTTCTTTCTGAGGTCCTTCTACTGGATTATGTCGAACATTGGCGATCACATGACGATATTTAAAACAAAGTGAATACCATGAAGATTTTCATTTCCTCCGTAGAAATTGCGATAGATTTAACCGCCTTACCATTTGTCGAATAAATTATACAAGGACTTTCGTAGGTTACCTGCCAGGGAAAGTTGCAGAAAGCGTTTCCCTCAGTTGTGGAATTCAAAGTAGAAAAACCAATTAATTGAAAAAAATATATAAAATTATAAGATATGCCGCTACGAAAAATATTTAAAAATGAGATTGGATAAGAAATTGGTTGAAAAGTTGTAGTGTGTGTGGAGAACGACCAACTGGGTTGTTCAACTCAGTTTTTTCAACCAATTGTATCGTGCGAACTTATGAAGATATTGATTTAAGAACTGGCCATATCCTCAGTCAACCAAAATCAAATATTTTTCTAATTAAAAAAAAATATATATAAAATTATAACTTATGCGTTCATAATGACGCTACGAAAAATATTTAAAAATGAGATTGGATAAGAAAGTGATTGACTGGGTTATTCAGCTCAGCTTTTCAACCAGGGCCGCATTAAATTGAGCACGATTGTTCTGAACTTATAAAGATATTGATTTATGAACTGGCCATTTCCTCAGTCAACCAAAATCAAATACTTTTCTAATTGAAAAAAAATATATAAAATTATAACTTATGCGTTCATATTGACGCTACGAAAAATATTTAAAAATGAGATTGGATAAGAAATTGATTGACTGGGTTATTCAACTCAGCTTTTCAACCAGGGCCGCATTAAATTGGGCACGATTGTTCTGAACTTATAAAGATATTGATTTATGAACTGGCCATTTCCTCAGTCAACCGAAGACAGTCCAAAATCAAATACGAACTTTTCCTATAGCTGGCAGCTATGATTTTTTCTATAATATCAAAATAGTTCGAATGTACTACAAGTGTTCAAATGAACTTTTTTCCTCTCAACACTCAGCATTTTGGACAACCTTTTCTGGGTCACCAACGGATATCTTGTAGCTGAAAAGCCAAAGTGGTCATCTGTCGAAAAACAATGACAATTTCCCAGACGCCTCCGGCCATATGTGCAATGTAATCACCCGCAAAAGGGTGACATAACTACAGATGGCAGCAGCGCCCATGTGTGTGGCAGGTTACGCAATTGGAATCGTGCCACACCACCAACATTCACGCACAATACCAAACTCTCTGGCATTCCGCAGCGACCGATCATCGTCTTCTGCGTGGGGTGAATGGAATTGTATAAAAGCGATAATTAATTCACCAAATAGTGAGAGAGAGAGAGAGAGAGAAAGACGTCTGCTGTTTTTCACAGTGATCATCAATTGTTTAATAATCCGCAGTCCAATGGCGTCTGGTGGTTGTTAATGATTTTTAAATTAAAACATTAATTTATTTACAACTTTAAAACAAGAAGAAAAAAAAAAGGCAACAGCCCATAATTGGCCGTGGAGTTGGTGGAGCCACCAGCTCGCAATATTGGCGTTGGATAATGTTGACGGTGGCAGCTTTACGGTTATTTAATTACCATGAATATGCAACTAATGTCCGCTTAATACTCACTCGTATCTTTAATTTTCAATATTTTCAAGATTTAATCGTATGGACAGCGATTTTCATGGGAAACCAGTGGGAAAAACACAGCAAACTACTGACGCCGATAATGACCCGACACACTCTGAACACTGATTATGCATGACAATGCGGCGCTAAAGTCAACATGATGATTGTAGATTAACCACCCCACAACAACAACAACACAACTAAATGGAAGTAAAAAACCACATGTTCCTGACTTCATGCCAATTAATCATTTGCAACATAAAAAAATACTACGTTTCAGTAGAGAAAATTGTCAAACTGAAATTTGTTATCGCAACAGAAAAATTTCCCACAAAAATGTTGTTCAACACCTCTCCGAAATGGTGGCTAACATCGAAAAATACCATCAATACCACAGTACCCAGGAGGGGCGTAGCACCCATATGTGGACCACCAAGGTTTCCATTATCGCCAGTTAAAAAACTGATCTTTGGCGGAGGGAGCATTCTGATCATGATGGTAATACCAGTATGGGCCTTACTCAGTATTCCCACGTGGGCAGCGAAAAGTCAAAATATGGACAAGAGTCGTCTACCAAAAGAACAAACAGCGGACTAGTGAACAATGTCCTTGTGCAGTTTACAACAGTAATATAAAACATTTATATAATCTAAAAAAAAATCGAAATAAATTGAAAAATCGTTGACAAAATCTAAGCCCGTTATTTTCATAGCACACAGTAAGGATGAGCCACACAAGGTCTGATTTTCCATAGAATAGATGATGAGCCCCCCGAAGGGCTTATTTTCTATGGAATAGATGATGAGCTCTCGAAGGGCTCATTTTCTATAGAATAGATGATGAGCCACCCGAAGGGCTCATTTTCTATAGAATAGATGATGAGACCCCCGAAGTGCTCATTTTCTATAGAAGAGATGATGAGACCCCCGAAGGTCTCATTTTCTATAGAATAGATGATGAGCTCTCGAAGGTCTGATTTTCCATAGAATAGATGATGAGACCCCCGAAGGGCTCATTTTCTATGGAATAGATGATGAGCTGTCGAAGGGCTAATTTTCTATAGAATAGATGATGAGCCCCCCGAAGGTCTGATTTTCCATAGAATAGATGATGCGTCGTAGAGGTCTAATTTCCCATAAAAATTAATTTCTGTCAGACTGTACTGCCCGGTTATTGAGCGTATCCTTTTGTTTTTTTCAAAATAAACAACTTTCCCTTAATCAGCCGAAGAAAACAAAACAATTTCCTTTAAACACTTGCCCTGTTAGTGTCACATTTTCCACAACAAAAATCAGGCAACTGCACTACGGAAGTTAAATTCGGTTTACTCGATCATGAGAAAATCAGTACAGAGACGACAATAACGACGCATAAACAACCGCCGATCATGCAAATTGAAACTCATTCGCACATTTTTACTTTGATCTTGGCATGTTGTGCACACGCATGCGCCGTGTTGATGATGAGGACGGCGATGATGCGGCCGAAGCTGGTGTATATGCGAGTGTGTACGAGATTTATTGCCTAATTGAAAGTTGAAAGAAAGAAAACAAAAGTGAAAGACTTCCCAAAGAGAGTGAAACCAAGTGCAGCCAGCACCACAATGATCCACCCGACCCGACCCGACCGTCCCCCCTCAAAAAACCCAACCAAACAAGAAAGTAAGTAACCTTCCCAATGATGAACGGGCGACCAACAGACGCCTGGACAGACGGACAGATGGTGGCCTATACATGAAGCAGCAGCAGCCAGCCACCAGATCCAACGAAATGCGAAGTGTGGTGTTGGTGATTAAGCAAAAAAGTGACAAGATCATTATTACCGGCTTTGGATCATTGATTACGGTGAACGACAACGACGGCAAACAGTAACAATATCGACAACAACAACAGCAACAACCCCAGCAGCAACAGCGATGCCAACAACATGTTTCATGACTCTGTGTTGTTTGTCGTTGCAATATTCTAGGTCATCAGCGATAAATAAAGCATTGACTGCTGACTGAACGCGTCGGAATGAATGAGCCGAAGAGCGAGCGAGCCAACGAACAAAACAGTCACTCCGTCAGTCGGGCATGCGCACAATCATACCGGCAATTGTCAGTAAGACCGTCAGACAGTGCGTCCACCACACTGGACGGCCTCATGTCGATATGATGCATTGCATTGCATTGCACTGCAGCCTGTTGCTGCACCTTTAACATCATTTAAGTTCACCGCATACAATCTTACTCGTGCACTCACTTATCTGCGCGTCCCCGCCACAGTGAGTGGGGCCCATGTTGCAAAGGATCGAAAGGCAGCCATATAATAATAATTCTCTGCCGGAGTGGCCGCCGCCAGCAACACTGATGATGTGAACCTGTTTGAAATTTCACCGAGAGCAGAAGAAATGCCAGCAGAAGAAAGAAAAATAAAATTAGTCGGCGGGGGCAACGAGTGCACGACGTTTCGGTTATAGCCATAAATGTTGGACACTGAACTTGCAATTAACCGCGAGTGGTGGCTCGTGTGCTAGTATGCCATCCCATGTTGCCGGGGCACAGTGGTCTAAGGAATGCCCACGCGAGGGATTAAATGTATGGAGTCAGGGCGGAAGAATTGCCTGGATATATTTTCCAACAAACAAATGGGACATAGCTGGTATACCCAGTGGCTGGGTAATGTCGGTCTAAGGAATTCAAACGCTCTAGCCAAAAAGTCGATAGACGACAACAAAGGATCTATGAAAAATGCCCCCAAAAAAAAACTGAAGAATAATCCAAAAAAATGTTATAATAAAAAAAAAAATTGCATAATGTAAAAATCCCCAAAAAAAATTTAATTCAAACGCTCTAGCCAAAAAGTCGATAGACGACAACAAAGGATCTATGAAAAATGCCCCAAAAATAAAACTGAAGAATAAACCAAAAAAAAAAATGTCATACAAAAAAAAAATGTCCATAATGTAAAAATCCCCAAAAAAAATTGAATTCAAACGCTCTACCCAAAAAGTCGATAGACGACAACAAAGGATCTATGAAAAATGCCCCAAAAAAAAATTTGCATAATTTAAAAATCCCCAAGAAAAATTGAGGATTTTTTCATAATGGAAAAATTTCCCAAAAAAAATTGAGGATTTTTTCATAATGGAAAAATTCCCCAAAAACAATTGTTGAGTTTTTTTTATAATTTTAAAATTTTTTTTTTTCAAAAATTCCTCTTTTTTTGGGGATTTTTGTTTGTTTTTGGGGATATTTTCATAACAGAAGTTACTCATATCTATATTTTTTTATAATGTTGTTTTTTGGAGTATCTTTTTATAATATTTGGGCTATTTTGCATTGGGTAATTTTTCATAAATTGTTTGGGAGATTTTTCAGAATTTTTGGGGTAATTTTCATATTGGTCGGGCCGGGCCTCTTTTTTTGGGGATATTTTCATAACAGAAGATATTTTTTATAATGTTGTTTTTTTGGAGTATCTTTTTATAATATTTGGGGTATTTTGCATTTGGTAATTTTTCATAAATTGTTTGGGAGATTTTTCAGAATTTTTGGGGTAATTTTCATATTGGTCGGGCCGGGCAGCACCAGGTGGAAGAAGACATAGAATTCTTGGAGAGAGAATGCACAAGACCAACAACAGATCATAGAGTCAACATAAGTAATCACTGATCGGGATCTCTTATTTATAGCCGGTTTGGAATTGTAGAGACACTAGGTATTCACGAGCCGCTAAATAAATTTCAGATGTTCTTAGACTGGTTTGATGACAGAACAAGCCTTAGTAGGTCAAACTCTGTCAGAATTTTTAGTTTATATACGAGTACTATTTTTCCCATATGCCCCGATTGCCCTAGCTCGGTATCGATATTTGTGAACTAAACAAATACAGATGAGACATTCATAAGCTCGTCCTTCCTCGAGAACGAGGCAGATTGAACTTGTACAACAATAAGCCATTCTGCAGCGAATTTTCGTAAACGACATCAAGATGTTGCCGTACTAATTGCCTGTTCCACGATCTCATAAACCTATGCGAACGAGCTGGCAAGATTCTTGCGCCTTGAGGCCACAGCAAGCTACAAACAATCAGTGGAAACCAAAACACCAGTGACTGCTTGTGACATTATCTTTGCACCAGAGCTGTGGAGTCGGAGTCTGACAAATTTGCCCGAAGTCGGAGTCGGGAGTTGACAAATTTGGTCTACTCCCACTCCAATTTTTATTTATTTATTTATTAATTACAATACAAAGTAAATTTATATTATAATTTTGTGTCCAAGGGTAAACCGGGTGACAAAGACCATTTGGCTTGATTTTTGCAGCGACAGACCAAAGCCTCTGGTGGGAATCGAACCCACAACCCCCACGCTGATAGGCAAGCACGCTACCAACTCGCCTACCGGAGCGCTTACTCCAATTTTTATTTACTTACATTTCTCATTAAAAACAATAATATGTGTTGAAAACAAGTTAATCCGTTAATATTTTTTAAATTTGAAAAAATGTAAACTTATTTTGTTAATAATTACAAACAAAAAACACAAAAATGAAGAATACTCCAAAATTTAAAAAAATTGAGGCAACTTGTATTAATAGAAATGGAAAAACTGCACCAATTTTTGGTGTCGTTATTCTTAACAGTAAAATCAGATTTATGCTTTGTGGTCATATTGCACCTTGGGAGCCAGAAAAAACTGTAGAGGGTTTATCAACTTAGAGGGTTTATCAACAGGAGGTGTTATTTCGAATCACCCGGTGTTACGGTAGCTGTCACTTTTGAAGCTTTTATTCATTGACATTTGACAAGTAGAAACTGCGCCATTACTAAACATGGAACGATACACGCTTCAACAATACATTGAAATTATTAAAATTCACTACAAAAATGCAGAACATCTTCCAGTCACAGTTCGCAAAGCTCAAGCATTTCAAGCCGTCCGATCATAAACAACGTCGTGTCTTTGCTGATTGGGTCCTTGAAATGCATGAAACTGATGCATTGGTCCGGCGGGATCATTGGACCTTACTCGTTCGAAAATGAGGTTGAACAGTTACGGTGAATGGATTATGATTATTAATGATTTTTGATCGTCGGAGTTGGATGATATTGATCTGGACAACGTTTACTTTCAACAAGACGGCGCTACGTGCCACACAAGCAATGAAACCATTGCTCTTTTACGGGAAAAGTTTCCGGACCGTGTTATCTCTCGAAGATGTGATCACAATTGGGCACCGAGATCTTGTGATTTAACTCCTTGCGACTTCTTCCTTGTGGTCTACGCCAACAGCTCAGCGTCGATTCAAGACCTCAAGGAAAGAATTCGTGAGGCTATCGAGGACATAGGGCAGCCACTTTGCGATTTGGTTATGGAAAATTCCATGAAAAGGATATGGTCCTGGTGGTCATTTGGCTGATGTTGTTTTTCAACATCAACATCCACTTTAGGGGGCCAGATCTCAAGCGCTTTGCTTTAGCGTAATAGCATTCAAATTATTCTTGGCCTTGGAGTTTCCAATGGATTATGGGCCAAACCCTTTGCCAGATGATATTTATTAATCGTAAATTGGTCCTCAATTCAGTAGATCTGCAGTGTTGCAACTGTAACTCGCCCGGTTCCTAAAAGATCAATCTTTAATGTATTGGTCTGAAATCCGGAAAAAAAGACATTTGAATCTTGGTTTGCTTCGAAACCACTGTGCACCGAAAGAAACAAATCGGGCTTTTTCCCTCTTTTCAGTTATGCATCGACCATCGGTGCCTATGACCATATACCCAGTGGAAAAAAGGAGAAGGAGGACGATGTTGTTATGGTGGAATCGCCATTGTCGTCACCGTCCCCAACGCTGTGTCGTTGTTGTATTTAACAGTTCGTTTGTTTTATTGGCGAACATTTCATTTGAGGCAAGTATCGATCGATGCTTGATTTTCTGTTTTCACATTTCTTATTGTTGTTGTGGCTGTTGTTTTTTTTTTCGTTTTTTTTTTGGGAAACTTCTTTGGCGTCGTTGTCTCGCCTTAGCCCGTTATTATTGTGGTTGTTGCCGTTTTTCTTCTTCTTTTGTTTGTTGTAATTTGTTTTAAGGCATTGGAAGACATTAAAGAAGGTCAATACAGATCGTGGTATTAAGCACTAAAAATAATTTCGCTTTTTTTCTGCTGTCAGTTTCGTTTTCGGGTTTGTTTTAGTTTCGTTGCAGTTTTTGAATGGATTGTTTCACTTTGGGTGTGTGTGTGTGTGTATGTGTGAGTGAGTGGGGTGAAATTGTTGCAATGAAAGTTGAAAATCGGTAAAAACAAAAATAAGGCAGCAGCGGAGACAAAACGGTTTAGATATCGCAAATCAAAACATTGTCACGTAAAAAAAAGGGTGATGTGAAAAATAATTGTCCCATGTTAATGGTTCAATTTCACACAGATGCCGCAAAGGTGTTCGAAGGAGAAGGATGTCAAGAAGAAGAAATGGAAAAGATTTTTCCGAAAGTCATGGCCTTTAGGGTTGTATCAGGTGATGTGCATTTACTAATCGGCTTTAGATACAGAAAAATGAAAAGAGAATCATAATCCCCCCACTAGGCCCAAAATAATTCTGTTAGAATCCTATCAAGGCAAATCTCATTCACCGTCGAGTTTGCTGGTGTTAAAATTGTATAATCTGTTAAAGTTGCTAACAGTGAGTAACAGATTGAAGTCAATAACATTTGCGAAATTCAATGTATAAGTTCACAAGGTTCGCTTTTTTGTGCTGAGGCCTCAGTCTGTTGATAATTTCAGAATTTGATAGAGTCGCTTTCTAATGTAAATTTAGTATCCACTGGGAGCAAATATTCCTTGACCTCGACATGGACAATACCCTGATTTCAAAAACCCTGATTTTCTATTCGCACCTTAGACTAGTAGTAGCGTGTGTAGTTTCGTTTGTAGTATTGTGTGTTTTGAGCAAATGTACAAGAAGTCATTTTAAGAACTCACTATGACAACTTTAGTCGTTTGTGTATTCTTGAACAACGGTAGATCGCGATTGCTTGTGAAATAAGTCGGTTTTCGATCGGCCCCTGCGACAACTGATGATCTTAATATATATTTAGCCTCGACACTGATTCACTGACTCTGTCACGCAGTACGTAGGAATTTAAATAGGCATTCTATAATTTTCTATAAATAATAATAATAAAAAAAATAATATTTTTTTTTTGTACAGAAATTGTGTTTTCCCCAAATTTTTTTTACCAAAAATTTTTTTTTTCCAAATTTTTTTTACAAATTTTTTTTTTACAAAAATTTTTTTTTACATTTTTTTTTTTCAACATTTTTTTTTTTTCAACAAAAATTTTTTTTTTCAACAAAAATTTTTTTTTTCAAGAAAACATTTTTTTTTCAACAAAATTTTTTTTTTCAACAAAAATTTTTTTTTTTCAAGAAAAATTTTTTTTTTCAACAAAATTTTTTTTTTCCGCAAAATTGTTTTTTTTTTCGACAAATTTTTTTTTCCATATTTCAACGGGCGCCATAGGCGCATTACAACTTACTAGTTGCTAATATTAGCCATAAGATATCACTACCGAATTCGTGAATCCTTTTTTCAACTTTGTTACACCTGGCATTGTCAAGCCTACAGCCAGGCCAGCGCTGCTCCAGCATTCTGTAGAACTTGCCCTAGATAAGTGTGGGCAAGCCTTATAGCCTCGAACCTGTTCGCTATGCTCCAGCCAACGTTTTAGCCATACTAACAAATATGTGTTCTTTTGGACTTACTCTTGTGTCGTAATGTGGTTCAACCACCAACATATCCGATGGTTGCATTCAATAAATGTGTACATGTACCGCCAACTGAACGACTGAACTTCGTTCAGCTTGTGTTCCAGTCAAATTTTCATAAATCAATCTATTTTGTTTTTTCTTCTTTAAAATACACATTTAATTGTCTACGTGGATTTTTTTGTTTTTTTTTTGGAATTGCATTGCATAATATTGCACTCATGTGTGTGGCTGTTGGCAAATACCCAGAGCAAAGCAAGTCAGTCGTCAGTCAGTCAAAGAAATATCCACCCACTCACCTGATCTATTGAATAACAATAAAAATAAATAAAAAATGCGATATGTACCACCAAACAGCCAGAGGAGTGCAAGGCGCCCTCTCGGGAGCCGGGTGCCGGATGCGTGGTAAGTGTGGGGGGTGTGGGGGGAGATACCATGATTTATATGCGCACCCTGGGCTTTGGTCGTAGCACATGCGATGTCTTAACGTGCTACGCACAATGCCCACATTACGAACGTGAAGGAGGGTTTGCATGTGCATTTCTTGTGTTGTTTTCCATTCCTTATTATTTATGCACACCCAGTGGTCTATTTAGCAGAGAGACACAGAGAGGGAGAGAGAATTCATTATGATCGGAATCGAAAGGTGTATAATAGAGCATTTGCTGCAGGAGCTGCATGCACTCCACACACACACGGCGCTTATGTGCGAATACATTTATATGCGCATACCAGTGGCCAAAAGTAATGCCTCCGAGGAGACATTTTTGAGCAGCTACAACACAGCGTTTGTTTGGAAATACGGCCGTGTAACATTTTACGAAAAAACAGAACATCTCTTAATTTGAATCTGTTCAGTTTAGGTTTGGTTATGTTTGGCTTGGAGTGTGAGTGAGGTGAGATGCGTATGAGCGACCATAATTTAATTGTGAGGTAATTTTTTTTTTTTTTTTTTTTTTTTATCCTTTTGCCTTTTTAACTGATTCATAGAATTAAATAAAAATGTAAATATTTAGCAACTAGCAATATTTAGCAATTGTAAGACATTTTCGAATGCCCATTTGGATGAGTTCGCTGAGGTAACGGTCGCAGATCAGGCAAGATAGTAGTGTGTGCGACTATCACACAGAAGAACCCGAGTTCGAAACCGGGTAAGACCATCAAAAATTTTTCAGCGGCTGTTTCTACCTCGTAAATGTTTGCGACTTTACGAGTACGAGGGAGTAATCTCTAAGCCATGTAAAACTTTTCTAGAAAAGCATTAGCCTTTCGGAGCCGGCTTTAAACAGTAGGTCCCGGTCAGTGAGTATACACAATTATATCGTACACAGCTCACTGATTCGAGAGAAGTTCCCCGTCTGTTCTTTCGTGGAATGTTAAGGGAAATAAGTAAGTAAGTAACAAGGATGGATCACCTAAAATTAATGCGTTTAACGTCACTCGAAGCAGTTCCGATTTCCATCGAAAAATCATCTTGACGGATAAGGCCCATTTCCACCTCGGTGGC
This sequence comes from Hydrotaea cyrtoneurina, assembly GCA_958296145.1. Taxonomy (NCBI): domain Eukaryota; kingdom Metazoa; phylum Arthropoda; class Insecta; order Diptera; family Muscidae; genus Hydrotaea; species Hydrotaea cyrtoneurina. The sequence goes on along the minus strand of OY282514.1, from coordinate 15,874,254 downwards.
TACGTCAACAAGCAAAATTGTCACATCTGGGGCTCGGAAAACCCAAGAGTTATTGTGAGAACGTGTGTGACTGTTTGATGCGGTTAATGGTCCGGCGGGGTCATTGGACCTTACTTTTCCAATCAACAGTTACGGTGAATGGATTGCGCTCTGGATAGATGATTAATGATTTTTGATCGTCAGAGTTGGATGATATTGATCTGGACAACGTTGACTTTCAACAAGACGGCGCTATGTGCCACACAAGCAACGAAACCTTTTGTTTTTTACGGGAAAAGTTTCTCTCGATGAGGTGATCACAATTGTTCAACGAGATCATGTGATTTAACTCCTTGCGACTTCTTCGTTGGGGTCTACGCCAACAGCCCAGCGTCGATTCAAGACTTCAGAGATAGAATTCGTGAGGCGAGCGAGGACATAGGGCCGAAACTTTGCGATTTGGTTATGGAAATCTATTATGATGATCTCATAATAAATTCTATTAACCTACAGCATTTTCAACACTTCCATTGGCCATATACGTCGCCTCCTCCATTATTTCCTGGTCTACTTTAAGGAATTGCATGAATTTCGCTAAAGCGGTGTTCGTATCATATAAGTTTGTGTCTTTGCATTAAAAATGTGTTTCACATAAACGATTTTTCAATAAAGCGCATTTACGTTTAAGCGAAATACAGTGCATGAAAAATCACCCCGAACAATCGTTACTACTAATTATTTTCAATGAAGCGATTTTTTTCAATTAATCAATTATCCAATTCGACCGATTCTCTCTCGACAAGATTACCTTCCAGACGTTTTTTTATTGGCGCTTGGTGTAATAACAAGGACCTCACAGTAGCCTTATTGTCTGGAGAGGCATTCGAACATAATTTTCTTTCAGTCGAGCCTGATTTGTTTTCTTTGACAAATCCTGATCGCAGAAGTGCTTTCAGAAGGGATGTAAATTAGGGTCTAGTGAAATTCAAAAAAAAAAAGTTAACCTCGGAAAGAGATGTAGTCTGGGGTCCTAATGAGGGGAAAAATAAAGAAAAAAATTTAAAAAAATTTTTAGGGGTCGCGCCACTCCCTTGAAATTTGGAAATTATCGCTATTTTGGCGTTGATTTTAGAAAAATCCTAAAAAGTTGTATGTCAATAAATGTTTGCAATAGCGTAAACAATGAAATAAGGGCATGAAAAAATTTAAAAAAAAATTTTCTCATTTTTAAAAAATTTCAAAAAGTAAAATAAGTCAAATCGTCCCTTCTTCAGAAAATTGACTGAACAATGAAATCGCCACCAAAGCTACAAATATTAGTCGATTATCCTCATATTTGCCTCAAATACTTTTGTTTGGGCACTGAACAAGCTCAAACTTTTAAATTTCGAATAAGTTAAGTCGTTAATTTTTAGGATTTTTCTAAAATCAACGCCAAAATAGCGATAATTTCCAAATTTCGAGGGAGTGGCGCGACCCCTAAAAATTTTTAAATTTTTTTTTCTTTATTTTTCCCCTCATTAGGACCCCAGACTACATCTCTTTCCGAGGTTAACTTTTTCAAATTAAAAAAAAAGCATGTTTTCACTCCACCCTAATGTAAATATTATAGACATCATTAGGTAAGCGACGTGTTAACAATATCTCATTACCATGTTTTTGCGTCAAATTGTCAGATTCTCATGTTTTACAACGACAGCAAGTGTTATATAAGCATGATGTCTGTGTCACCCGGTTTACCCTTAGACCCAAAAATTAGAATATAAATTTACTTTGTATTTTAATTAATCTTAATATATATTTACCCTCGACACTGATTCCCTGATTCACTGACTCTGTCCGCAGTACGTAGGAATTTAAATAGGCATTCTATAATAATTCTATAAATAATAACAATAAAAAAAATAATATTTTTTTTGGTACAGAAATTGTGTTTCCCCAATTTTTTTTTTACCAAAATTTTTTTTCCACATTTTTTTTTTTTTCAACAAAATTTTTTTTTTCAGCAAAATTTTTTTTTTTAACAAACATTTTTTTTTAACAAAATTTTTTTTTCCACAAAATATTTTTTTCAACAAAATTTTTTTTTTTCAACAATTTTTTTTTTCAAGAGAAATATTTTTTTCAACAAAATTTTTTTTTTTCAAGAAAAATTTTTTTTTTCAACAATTTTTTTTTTCAAGAGAAAATTTTTTTTTCTACAAATTTTTTTTTCAACAAATTTTTTTTTCCATATTTCAACGGGCGCCATAGGCTCATTACAACTTACTAGTAATAAATAAATAAATAAAAAGCATGATGTAGGGCATCCACCACCAACAGCAACTTCCTTGTACAACATATCGGAATGAATATTTGAATTCGAACCATTTCATTATGTACTCGCATAAAGTAAAATGTGGAAAAAGTGGAAATCCTACAAAAAAAAGAAAAAACCACCAACAGGCATAAATATGCACTTTCTTGAAGGAAAACTCAGCAAGAAAAAAAAAAGGCGTACAAAACATAAAGCACGTAATGTGTGTCGTATCAATTTCATGCTGAAGTGGACATAAACAATGTTTCGGCTGCAGTTGCCGCCGTTGCAAGTGGTTAAACTAGATTTTGCTGCAGCAACAACCACACGGTGGCTGTGGTGCAACCAAAAACAAAAAAAAAAAGGTGTGTGGGAAATGTAATGGTTTTCCTTTCGTTATTGATTTTTCAGCCCATATAAACAAAGTATTTTTTGTAGTTGTTGTTGTTGTTTTTGACAAAACACATTTTTCAAGCCGGGTGAACGGTTGACCCACATTTCGGTCATTTGTTGCAAACTGATTCGTCTCCTTTTGGATTGTGTGTTTGTTGCACACACATTTCGTATCCTGAAGCACCTCGGCGTCTGCAAAAGGCTTACAAAGTCTTCTTTTAATGGTGTTCTTTTTGTGCGATTTGAAACTGCCCACAGAAATGTACTTGCTGCAACAAGTTGCCTGTATGAACCCCCCCCCCCCCCCCATAAATCTTTGGGGTTTTCTACTTCTTCCACGTCTCAGCTACTTTTTGCATAATACAATAAAAAAAAAACCAACCAAACTTTACTATTTGAGAAATGTACAACTTACAACAAAGTGTTGTTGCCGCTTGATTTTTTCATTCATTTGCCCGATGATGATGGCGGCATTTCAAGTATCAAACACTCCGGGCGGCCAGCATACACTCAACGGCCCGGCCCCTCTTCGCCAACCAAAGAGGGGCGGCAGAGGCTGCAAAAAAAAAATGCAACATTTACCCGGGGTGTTTGAGTGTGTGCCAATGAATCTTGAGAAATTTCCATGGGAAACTAAGGCTTTCACAATGAAGACAGCGCACACCACCAACAACAACAACAGCAAAAGCCAGCAACAACATCATCAGTTCAGTTGATCGGTCCCTGTAGCAAGAATATGCGTTGTTTCTTTTTTTGCACCTCCATTGCAACTGCAATGGCCGCTTATTACAAAGTTTATTTATTGCATAGAACACCAAAATGCTGCGAACCAACCATAAGAAAAAGTCGGTGTAATTAAGAATATGTCTGAGAATTTATTATGTTTGAGAAAAGTTCCCAGTATCGGATCGCACAGAAAAACCCTTGAGAACATGTAAAGTGTTTAGGGAGAAACCTCAACTTTCCATAATACAATTCATACAAACATATGGACTTCGGAATGCCTCACAAGCTCAGTTTTTTGTTGTTGTGAGCTGTAGAAAATATGAAACTTGTGATGGACAGGCGTCGTCTGAAGTTGTCTCTGTAACGAATAGGACAAGGATGCGGTAGCTTAGTTAGCCCAGTCTCAGTTTGTAGATCTGAGGAAATCCCTTTAACTGAGACAATGAATTCGGGAAAAAAAATGTCCAGGTTTCCGAACCGACTTAGAAATAGATCCACCTGTATGTGACTTCTTGTATAAAGCTTTTGTGGAACCGTACAAGGCAACTGACATCTTCACTTGGGTCTTGAGTTCCAGAAGGTCTTGAGAATGTTTCCATCCTTCATCCTTCGTATTCATAAAAATACAATTATGTTAGATTCCCTTGAACGCCTTGAACATATTTCGCAAATTTCAAAGTGTTGACCTCGAACTGGAAGTAGTAATGGGTCTCACCAGAGTCTCTGATCAGGAGCCTCAGGAATTCTGTCATGAAGTTTCGATTTACAACCGCATACTAAGAATTTCAGAGGCAGATTCATTCATATTTTCAAATTGCTTCCTCAGGTGTACTGGTTTTACTTGTTTCCAGATCTTCCAGTAGGGTAACCAGATAGAGGGTACGGGCATCAAACTGACAAATAACGCGATCTCCTAGGACTTTTGCCCTAGAGCTCCTGACCGGCGGGCCTTTAGTAAGTTTCGCGTTGGGCAGATTCTTTCAAATTTCCAAATTGGCTCTTCAGGTGTACAGGTTTTACTTGTTTCCAGATCTTCCAGTAGGGTAACCAGATAGAGAGTACGGACATCGAACTGTAAATAACACTGTTATGCGATCCACTAAGACTTTGGACGAGGAATTCCTGACCCACGGTCCTTTGGAAGTTTCGCGTTGACTGTGGTTTAACATCTTAATTCCAGGAAGAGTATTGCTCGACGTCGAGTTGCACTTCCAACGGGATGTTCTGATCCAGTAACCAGGAGGGAGGATTCATCCACATATCCGGCTGCCTAGGGGACCATGAACCATCTTTCATGGCACATTATGGTTCTGGAAGTTGTGCGCCAGAGTGTTGCCAATGATCTATCTGTCTTAGTTTGCTAGAGAATTTTAAAATTGAATTTTAAGATGTACCCATAAATATTTAAAAATCTGCAAAAATCTCACAACTTTTGGGCCACCCTGATAATGAAAAAAAAAATATTTCTGTATTTTTTTTTTTTGGAAAAGGTGTAGAGGTGCCACAAGCGGGGTTTTCTGCTAATGGATTGACAGCCATCATTTTGAAACGACGAGAGTAAAATAGGCAATTTTTTGGTTTTTAAATTCCTCTCCAGCATTTCCAGCATGAAATGTTTAAAAGTTATGAAATGTTTTTTATAAAGCGCCATAACTGCATCGAGTCTGTGGCTACAAAGGTTTCAAGATCATAAGTTTAAAAAGCAAAAAGTAAAATCGATAAATTTTTTTTTAATTACTTAGAGTTTTAGCTTTTTTTTGACCAACTTGTGCTTTAAATGTGGAAAACTCAGAAACCCCGATTTTTTTTTTCACAAAAACCGGTTTCTAAACCTTTTTCAAAAAATCGGAATTTTTTTTTTAAAAATACTTTACTCCATAATCTTTCAAAATCAGGCTGAGCCAAAAAATATTTTTTTTTTGCACACCCTAATCGACAGTTGAACTTCCGTACAGCGAATCCCAAGTGGATCAAAAAATATAGAATTGTTTGAAAAAATTAAATTATTATGTTGAGTTTTATTTGAAATAAGTTTTGTAAGTTTTGATAAAATGTGGGTATCGCCTTAGCGATTGAAGTAAAGTCTGGTTCTTCCCCTGAATCTGAAAGTGAAGAATTATTGTCACGTTTTTATTTCGGGACTTCCCCTAAAGCCACTAAATCACTATGCGATCTTTCGCTCGGACATCTACTACTCCGCCCACAATCAGTTCGTACGCCTAGTCTCACATATATGTAGATGAAGAGCATACAAACTTATTTACTCAGACGCTCAGAGAGTAAAAATGTGAATCTCACACACAAACACATTGTGGTTGTATGAGTTCTACGACCACTGCCCTAAAACTTAGGACCTAAATATATTTTTACCATTGTGTTGGTAAAAAAAAAAACAAAAATATAAATAATTAAAAAAAAAAGTTGTTATACGGAGATTGAAAACGATGAGCATTCGAGTTACGGGCCTAGAAAAAGATCATAGTAAAGAAATGTTCGCTATAAGGAATTTCCTTATAAGGAAAGCAAAACATGACAATTTAACAAAATGGCCGTGTTTGGAAATAAATTCGTTAAATAGACATCTTCGTTGTACGAATTTATTTTTATAAATTTAGTACAAGTTAAATTTGCGATGACATTACTTTCTAGTTACAACAGCCCCGGGAGCATGGACGTACCTCCTTTTATTTGTAAATCTTTACTATTCGCATCTTTATCATTACAATTCATAGTGACTCCATCATATACATATGTTTTTAAGATATAACATTCTAGTCTTAAATTTCCCCTCATAAGTTGGTTTCCAAATCACTTACTTATTGTAATCATAGTAGCCTCAAAATCTATAACCTAAAACTGGAAGCCTACGCCAGTTGTTCAAATTCTTCACACAGCCGCCCTGAACGAGTTCAAATCTAACTCAAACTCTGATCCATAGCTGACACACAAGCACAATAGAGCAGAGACACTTCCAAGTGCCCACTTCATGTTGCCCAGCATTGATTTGTAATTTGTACTTAACGCTTTAACATTTACCGGCGACTATCAAATCTGACATATTCTATTACTTAGTTCAGTTTCTGACCCACAAAACCAGTGAGATGTTTATCACCGTTTTAGTGGAAATACATAAAATACGAAAAGGTCAACAGAAACAAAAACAAAAGGCTTTTTGTTTCCATTTCGGAAACCGTAATGACTCCCCCAACACAAAATTGCAACACACCACACCAAAAACAAAAAGTGTTTGAATGATTGGATCCACACCAAAAATAGAAACACAACGTTGGCAGTGGCGACAACGACAATGACGACGACGACGACGACGGCGTCCACCCACCCACCACTTGTTGATTGAATTGTGAAAATGCTCTGGGAAATTGTAAGGCGCACCTCTAAAAAAAGCCCAAAAACGCAGCAGCAGCAGCCAAAAAGTCATTCCATGCCAGTCCACCACTCACTGGCTCCACACCATGTGACGACATTTACCAGTAATTCTGTGTTGTGCTCTTTTGCATTTTTCTCGGTCTCAGCGTGTGTGTGTGTGCGCAACAAATTAGAAGAAACCAAAAATCAATGGACGGCAAAGATAAAAAAACAATTTTCGGCGGATTTTCTGGTTTAAAAATACGACAAAAATATCGTAAAACAAGAAAAGCTGCATGGCGTCAGCGCAGGAGGCTATTTCGTAAAACCAATTTAGCTTTGGTTAATGGCCGATTTCAATAATTGTGACAGATTTTGTTTGTTCACCGATTGATGGGTTTGCCGTGCAGTCAGTTCGTTATTACATAAAATAACAACAGCAAAAATTAGGTCTAAACATTTGGTTCTATATCGGCAACAAGTTGCAACACTCCTATATGTGTGTGTAGTCGCATAGTTTCAGCAGGCACACACATCCATGCGACATATGGTACGTATAGAATTTGGCTGGAATATTAATGTTGTAGCAGAGTCTGGGGCAGTAATATTTGTATATGGAAATACTTTGAATTGTATTCACCTAAAATTGAATGCGTTAGTAAATTATCGATACAATATCAATATCGTCCCATAGATCTCCTGGGCCATGTCAGTGACTGACGAGTTTATGAGGAAACCTCAGACGAACAGTTTTGAATTAAGAATTGATTATCAGTTCAAGTCATCACACAGACCTCCATCTCAATATCCTCGCATAGAGCTCCATGTGGTAACTCCTGGGCCATGACAGTGACTGAGGAGTTTGTGACCAAACTTCAGTTCAAGTCGTCTCACAAACCTCCATCTCAATTTCGTTCCACAGAGCTTCGCGTGGTAAAACGTGGGCAATGGTGTGTTGTCGTTGGCCATAGTTGACGTTGTACCTGCAACTCAGTCCAGAGTTAAAAATGGAGCGTCGGCTTACATCATCAGTGTTAGTAGGGAAACCTGAGGTACAAAAAGTTTACGTTGTATCTGCAACTGGCTCCAGACTTATAAATAGACGTTCGATTCAAATCGTCTCAATCTCAAAATCGTCTCAATCTCAAAATCGTCTCACAGACCTCTGTTTTAGACGTTGACCTCATATACAGACCATGATCACGGCTCACTGATCATGACACAGACATTGAAACAATATATCTTCTTAATATATATTTACCCTCGACACTGATTCACTGACTCTGTCACGCAGTACGTAGGAATTTAAATAGGCATTCTATAATTTTCTATAAATAATAATAATAAAAAAAATAATATTTTTTTTTTACAGAAATTGTGTTTTCCCCAAATTTTTTTTTACCAAAATTTTTTTTTTCCAAATTTTTTTTTTTACGAAAATTTTTTTTTGCAAATTTTTTTTCCCCAAAATTTTTTTTTTCAAATTTTTTTTTTTTCAACAAAATTTTTTTTTTCAAGAAAAATTTTTTTTTTCAACATTTTTTTTTTTCAACAAAATTTTTTTTTTCAACAACATTTTTTTTTCAACAAAATTTTTTTTTCAAGATAAATTTTTTTTTCAGCAGAATTTTTTTTTTCAACAAAATTTTTTTTTTCCCACTACAATTTTTTTTTTTCAATAAATTTTTTTTTCCATATTTCAACGGGCGCCATATGCGCATTACGACTTACTAGTATATATATAAAAAGTATAAAGTAAGAACGGGCAGCTTACTTAGAAGAACAGGTCTGACTATTGCAACGAAAGCCCGTTACATGTTCACACAATACGGAGAAGTCAACAAAGCCAAATACATGAGAATGTCAGGTAGCGAAAGTAGGCGACTAGTACAACATATTTAAATCGGAAACTACAAATTTAAAGGTGTAACGAGCTTCGTATACCTAGGCGCCCTACTAAAAAACGATAAAAGCATGCAAGACGGAATAAGAGACCGAATATCTGTAAATCTTTTTCAACTTATTTTGCAATTCATGCCTCGAAAACAAAAAAAAAGCTGAGTAAAAATTTTTTTTCCGAAAAATTAATTTTTGTTTTTTTTGTTTGAAAAAGTCAGCAGAAAAAAAATACGAAAAACAAATTACTACTTAACTTTATTAATAACTCTGCAACTTTACATCGGCTTCCAATGCACTAAAGCAAAGATTTAAAATTATTTAGTGGTAAATTTTTTTTAAAAAAAAATCGGAAAAATTTTAGTTTTTTATATATTAAAAAAAAATCGGGAAAAAATGTCAACAAAAAAATGACGAAAAACAAATTCCTGTTTAACTTTGTTAAAAATCTGTAACTGTACTTCGGCTTCCAATGCCAAACCACTAAAAATTATTTAGTGGTAAGTTTTTTTTAAAAAAAATGGTACAATTTTTTTTTTAATTTATGTCTTGAAAAATTTAATTTTTTTTTATATAAAAAAAGTATCTCGAAAAATTTCATTCTTTTTCAATTTATGTCTCGAAAAATTTAATTTTTTTTATATATTTAATTAAAAAAAAAATAATTCGATAAATTGTACTATTTTTTAAAAAAAAAAACTGAAGAAAAAAAAATTCCGGCTTAACTTTTTTAATATCTCTGAAACTGTACTTCGGCTTCCAATGCACAAAAGAAGATTTCAAATTATTTAGTGGCACATTTTTTAAAAAAAAAAAATTCGGACAATTTAGGTCTCAACAAATTGAATTTTTTTATATAAAAAAAAATCAATAAATACCACTATTTTAAAAAAAAAATCCTGGTTAACTTTTTTCATAACTCTGAAACTGTACTTTGGATTCCAATGCACTAAGCGAAGATTTCAAATTACATTTTTTTAAAAAAAAAATTCGGACAATTTATGTCTTGAAAAATTTAATTTTTTTTATATACAAAAAAAAACTCGAAAAATTTAATATAAAAAAAATCAGAAAAAAATGTCACAAACAAATGACGAAAACCATTTCCTGCTTAACTTTGTTCAAAATCTGTAACTGTACTTCGGCTTCCAATGCCAACCACTAAAAATTATTTAGGGGTAAGTTTTTTTTAAAAAAAAAATGGTACAATTCTTTTTTTAATTTATGTCTTAAAAAATTTAATTTTTGTATATAAAAACAAAAATTGAAAAATGTAAATTAAAAAAAATCAGAAAAAATTAATGTCGCGAAAAATTTAATTTTTTTTATAGAAAAAAAATCGATAAATTGCATTATTTCTTTAAAAAAAATTAGGAAAAAAAAACAAATTCCTGCTTAACTTTTTTAATAACTCTGGGTCGGCCGTGGTGTGGTAGGCAGTGTGTGCGACTATCACACAGAAGAATCCGAGTTCGAAACCGGGTAAGACCATCAAACATTTTTCAGCGACTGTTTCCACCTTGTAAATGTTGGCGACTTTACGAGTACGAGAGAGTAATCTCTAAGCCATGTAAAACTTCTCTAGAAAAGCATTAGCCGTTCGGAGCCGGCTTTAAACAGTAGGTCCCGGTCAGTGAGTATACACAATTATATCGTACACAGCTCACTGATTCGAGAGAAGTTCCCCGTCTGTTCCTTCGTGGAATGTTAAGGGAAATAAGTAAAGTATTTAGTGGTATTTTTTTTTTAAATCGGACAATTCTTTTTTTAATTTGTGTCTGAATTTTTTTTTATATTAAAAAAAATTCTCGAAAAATAAAATTGTATTATAAAAAAAATTTCTGAAAAAAATGTCGACTTAAAAAATATATCGAAAAAATAAATTTTTTAAAAAAAAAATTTCAGAAAATAATTTCGACAAAAATCGAATTCCTGCTTAACTTTGTTAATAACTCTGAAACTGCACTAAGGCGAAGATTGAAAAATTATTGGTAAATTTTATAAAGTCTATTTAAAAGAAATCGGACAATTCTTTTCCAAGTTATTTTTCAATTAATGACTAGAAAAATTGCATTTCTTATAAAATAAAACGAATGAAAAATGATTGATGGACTTACCCGGTTTCGAACTCGGGATTTTCTGTGTGATAGTCGCACACACTGCCTACCACACCACGGCCGAACCAGAGTTATTACAAAAGTTAAGCACGAATTTGTTTTTTTCCCTAATTTTTTTTTAAAGAAGTAGTTCAATTTATCTATTTTTTTTCTATAAAAAAAATTCAAGCATGTTATTGATTTTAAATCTGTTCATATTGACTTTACAAGAAATATTTGCAAATGTGATTGAATAAGAAATTGGTTATACAATTGTACAATTGTAGAGTGTAAGAAAAACGACCAACTTGGTTGTTCAACTCAGCTGTACAACCAGTTGTATGGTGTGAGGGCCGCAATGTCATTTTTTTTTTCTCACTCTCTGTTAAGATGTTCCATGATCATCGAGGATAATGAGCGTAGATCGGCAGCTTAGGACAATCGTACCTAATGATCAGTATCCAGACCATCCGGTCGCTTATATAACTGCTCCATAGTGGCGTGACTTCTTATACACATTTCCCCCCTTCCGTTAATCTGAAATGTCTGTTGCACGAAAACCACCAGAAAATATGTGTGACAGGGCAGACAGTATTTTTGGTCATTCCAAAAAAATGTCTCCATACAATGTTCGCCCCGACTTTTGTCATTTGTGTGGGTCGATGGCGGTGCAATTCAGGTGGCGCACACATGTGGCTATGATTGTTGTTGCTTGCTTGCTTGAGATCTGGAGCTGGTGCTGGTGGTGGTGCCGTAAGTCTATACATCGCGTGTATGTCTCCGATTTTTGTGTAACACACATACATTTTTCTTTTTGGACACATTCTAGAGCAGATTATGCCCCGTTTATTGTCGTTGGAGGTTTTTTTTGTTGTCTTCGGCGTTTCTTTTATGGCCCAGCGGCTGGAAACTATTAACACTACGGTGAGCATAGAATGTTGTTGAATGGATGGATTGACTCGCATTCGTACGTACATACGAATTTGTCGACATGTGTGTGTAATGAAGTTATTTCTCAATTGTTTATCTAGAGGTGGCACACATTCATCACATTCTTTTGTCATTTTTACTCGAGGGTGATATGAAAAAAAAAATATTTTTTTTTTTAATTTTCAATTATTGTATTTTCTTATTTAATAGAATGGTAATGGAATTAGTGGTAGTCTGAAAAAATGCCTTGCCTTTGGTTAAAAGTTTTATCTCGACAGCGATATGGCTCCGCTATTCATCACGGAAACTCCAGAGCAGACAAAGGTCTCCTACAAGAGGTGTTTTTTTTTAATCACCCGGTATTTTGGTAGCTGTCAGTTAGCAAAACCTCAATGTTAGAATTCGTGAGGCTATCGAGGTTTTTGGGATTTGGTTATGGACAATTTCATGAAAGGGATATGGTTCTGTAAGCGTGGTCGTGGTGGCCAATTGGCTGTTTATTATAAACTAGTAAGTTGTAATGCGCCTATGGCGCCCGTTGAAATATGGAAAAAAAATTTGTTGAAAACAAAAATTTTTTGAGGAAAAAAAAAATTTTGTTGAAAAAAAAAATTTTTATTTAAAAAAAAATTTGTATTTAAAAAAAAAATTTTGTTGAAAAAAAAATTTTTTGTTGAAAAAAAAATTTTTGTTGAAAAAAAAAATTTGGAAAAAAAAATTTGTAAAAAAAAAAATTTTGTTGAAAAAAAAAATTTTGTAAAAAAAAAAAATTGTAAAAAAAAAATTTGGGGAAAACACAATTTCTGTACAAAAAAAAAATATTATTTTTTTTATTATTATTATTTATAGAATTGTAGAATGCCTATTTAAATTCCTACGTACTGCGTGACAGACTCAGTGAATCAGTGTATCAGTGAATCAGTGTCGAGGGTAAATATATATTAAGATAAACTTCCGATCATTTATCTCAAAAAATGGCATTTTTCTTTGAATACCACAAATAACACCTCTTATTGGAAAACCCTGTATAAATGATGCCGCTGTGTAATTTTGTTGATGCTGTAATTGGTTTCCGACCACCACCACCAGATCCATACATGTGTCGTTGGCCCTTGCCCAACTTCATTTAGATAAGTTTCTTAGTTCTTATATTTTTTTTTTCAAAAAATCTTGTGTGACCTAATTCCACTACAAAAGCTTAAAATTATTTTAATTATTCACCGGCAACAATTGTTTTCTGATAAAAAGTGTTTGTGGAATATTTTGACTGACGTATTTTGAAGAACATATTTATTGGGCCTTAGGAGAATTCTCAAGGCCTTATTTAATTTCTCCATTAGACCAATTTTTTTTTTATTATCCGTTTGCCGTTCCATCGCATCTTTATCCAATCAGCAATACTCGTAGAGCGCATACGAATTTCCCAAGACTTATCAAACGTACCTCATGCAGACATTCGAGTCTAGTGATTTTAATGATGACTGTGTGAGTTTTCTGGTACGATGTGATGTATGTTCCATTCTATGCCTTCCTGCAACAATATTCTTCTGTGGAACCACCTGAGCCATGACACAAATTAATTTGGCTGCCAAAGATTTGGGTGTACGCGTCACAGCGTCATCATCATCGTCGTCATCATTGTTCGTGCTGATCATGATCATGATGATGATGATGTTTGATGTGGAAATTTGTCTCAACATTCATACAACAAAAGAATTCTTTTTTTTTTGTTGTTGTTGTTGTTTCTTCTTTGCCAAGAAGAGAACAGTTATGGTAGGAAATAGGAAATGACAAATTTTTCGTTTATTTGTTTGTTTTATTGTCGGGTTCTTTCAGGTTTCACTCCATCCAATCGCTTCTTATTATTCTAAATGTTTATTTAGGCGTTGGAGGTGAATGGAACATAAGTTAAATGTGCATTTCTTTTTTTTTAACATTGTTTTTTTTTTACTAATTTTGTAGGCTGTCTTTGGTTTTAATAAATGACTTCATTTGTTACAAAAAAAATTGCTTAGCAGTGTTCATTTTTACAGTCGTGATTTTTTGTTTTCAAAGTCATCTGAAGTCATCGTGAGACTTGTTGAACTTGTGGAGAGATGGAGGATTTGTGTGAGTGTGTGTGTTTGTTTTTTTAAAGCTTAATCGTGCTTCGGGATTTAGCAGCATATGTTCATACATGATGGTCAACCATCATAAGTAATTGATTTTCCAAAACCTAGTTAAGATCACAAATATGAAATTATGTTGTTGCTATTAATTAAATTTCGAAAAAATGCCAGTAATATTAAATGTCTCACATTCTGCAGTTTTTCGACTTTTGGCATCTCAATCAGAACTCAGGCACTTCAGAAGGTAATGAAGATACTGTACAAGTAAAACTCCCCCTTGGATAGCGAGCACTGCCACTGAAGGTTGTGACTTCTGCATCAAGAAAATTTGCAGAAGAATATCAATCAAACATTTTTAACGAATTCAAATTTTCCAAATCGAAATATGTACTCCCAAAAAGAATGCAAAAAGTGCATTCTTTATGAAGTAAATTTCTTTCAATTATTGAATTATTTTGTTAATGAGTTTTTTCACCACAGCCGAAAAAATGTTTCCACTTCAGACATTTACAAGATTCTTATGCGTATGTAACAGTTGATGAAGAAACAGTGGGGACATTTCTTGAAAAACAAAATTGGGTGGAAAAAGAAACGCTTTTAAATCCCATTGTCATGATTGCGAATTGCATGACGGCGCTTGAGATCATAACCCATAAACTAAAAACACAATTTAAAAAACATCCGCCTCTGAAATTCTTCATTTCAAATAACTGGCCGATGGCAACTTTCAATAACACTCTTTATTCTCGTTTATCACCTGATAAATGTGAATTTTTCCTGTCCACCGTCAGTCGTTTGGAAAATCTTTGAATGGTTAATTAAAGTCATACGCCGTTTTGAATCTTTCACCCGACGCTCTTGGAAAGCTTTTACTGAGCGTGAAAATTGACGGAACACGCACTGCACGCATTCGTAACAAAAAATTAAGAACTCACCTAAATGTCTGTCAGTCTGATGCAAGAAAATCTCCATTAACATCTTAAGAGCATCATTATGGATTCGGTGTCAAGTCATCTTCGGTGTTAAAGTAAAAAAAACCCTAAGTCATGTTCTTTATTTTTTTGGAAAAATTTACATTTATAATTATTCAAAGTGTAGTTTTCAACTGAAAGTAGACCACTTGTGAAAACCCACAGTCATTGTTAAAGTTTTCCTAGGGTTTCATTGTATTCAATCATATAATCATAGCATTGAGTTTGAATATCTTTGTTGGAGAATACTTATAATTTTCGGCGGCTCTGTTGGCACAGGCGAAAGAATTGAAGAGCGTGTTGCGTAGACGATTGTTTTACAAGAGGCACTGACTCCAGGTTCTGATGTAGTGAGCTGCATTCGTCGGGCGACTGCTCTACAAAAGGCACTGACATCAGAATCTGAGGAAGTCAGCTTCATTAGACAGGTAATTGTTTTACAAAAGACACTGACTTCAGGATCTGTTGAAGTCTTCCATAGTCAGCTTAATGTGGGAGATTTTAGCTAGTTCCTCTCGGCTACAGTTTTCAATAAGGGAACGATAGGACAGTAACAAGGGGCACTGCACTCACAGAGTGTGTTGAGTTTTTCGAAAAATCACCTGGCAAGTTGATTAATTAATTTTTAGGATTTTTTTCACATCAACACGAAAATAGCAGAAAATTTCAAAATTTAAAAAAAACTATCCGTATTTTTCCCTTATTATGGACATTTCTTTCCGGCAGAGCTGAAGAGCGCTTCAATTATAGGCTGCGGCGGCCTGAGGTGGACCTTGATTTTACTAATTTTACTCTTAGATCAGCTGAGCTAGTTCATCTGGGCTATTCGTGGCGTAGCACAAAAGAGAACAATCTCACTGTGAGGGGACTTCAACAAAGTCTTCCTTCACCTTCCTAACAGATGGGGACCATGGCCCAATAACTAAAGGTAGACGCAATTGCGAAACAACAGAAACACAGATACAACCCTGGGTATTTTGATTGTCATATTCTGACATATAAATTGCAGACAGCAGACAGTAGCAACGACACAATTTTTAGTCAACTAAAACTTTATTTTTAATAGTTCCGAGAGCCCCAAAATTCATTGTTTGGCCCTTTGTGATCACAGGATTCGCTTTTTTCTTCGATTTTTCTTCGGCAACTAAAATCAGTCATATCTCAGTACCTAAGCGTCCTAGAGCAAAAAGAGGCGAATCCTGTGATCACTTTTTTTCCATACTAAAATTTAATTTTTTCTTCGATTTTTCTTCGGCAACTAAAATCAGTCATATCTCAGTAACTAAGCGTCCTAGAGCAAAAAGAGGCGAATCCTGTGATCACTTTTTTTCCTTACAACAGTTTATTTTTTTCTTAGATTTTTCTTCGGCAACTAAAATCAGTCATATCTCAGTAACTAAGCGTCCTAGAGCAAAAGGAGGCGAATCCGGTGATCACTTTTTTTCCATACTAAAATTAATTTTTTTCTTCGGCAACTAAAATCAGTCATATCTCAGTAACTAAGCGTCCTAGAGCAAAAAGAGGCGAATCCTGTGATCACTGTATTCGACGTTTTTTAAAAAAAAACCAACAATTGAAATGCAAACAATGAGTTTGACAATCAAAATTCTGTCAAAATGTAAAAATTTTAAACAGCTGTTTGCATGTCATGGATGTTGCCATGTTGTTTGTCCGAAACAACGGGCGATTATATTTGAATTATATGTTATCGGAACAAAACACTATTCAGACATCAACGCCGACTTGTCTGCCAAAGTGAAAAAAAGCCTTCAAATCTAATTCAAAGTTATTGTTTTTCTTTGTTTTGCCCAAGAATGACTCATATCGCTCATTTACTTCAATTGTGTCAGAACTCAAAATACGATTTCTTCAGGAGAGCCGTTCAATGTTTTTAATTGCGTCTTTCTGACCAAATATAGGGGAACAAAACATAGGTTTCCCGATTAAACTCGACCCCTGACATATGTGTGTATAATACAAACAGAACAAAAGTCATCTCCAATTTATAGCTTCTTCTTGAGCAAAACAAAATAAAAAGTGAATTTTGAATTGTGACAGTATTGAATTAAATGAGCGATATATCTCAATACCCATTAACATTGAATTTATTTGCTAATCAATTCCATTATTTCCAATATCTGTGTTAGAGTTAAAAAAAAAGAAACAATTACAATAAATTCAAAACGTAAAAGGGAATTTTGAAAATCTAATCAAAGGGAATACAAAGGAAAACAAAAAAGAGACACAGAGAGAGAGAGAGATCGAACAAAAAGGCAAATTTAATTGAGGAAATGCACCTTTAAACGTGTAGGCCACCGCAATACCCTTTGGGCCCTTAACGAATTTCAATTAAAGACTGACACTAACTAACAAACCAACCAACCAACCAACCAATCGGCAAGCACAGCGACACTCGTTCAAGAAAATGCTACAGATGCCGAAGCAACAGCGATGATGTTGATGTTTATCATCGCAGACAGTAGCAAATGGCCAGACAGCGCATAATCCATTTTCCATCCCATTGGGCTGATGTCCGGCAAATTGGATCACGTTTCTTGTTTCAGTTTTGCTGCCATAAAGCAACATTATAACGCTCCCGACATCTAATTTACATCATGATCACCCGGCAACATAAGAAGACGAAGTAGAAGAAAGAAAAAAAAATGAGCTCATCAACTCTGGTGTTATGCAATTCCAGGTAATCATAGAACACTGTCGTACAAAATGCAAAACAGACTTCATTTCTTTTTGTTAATTGAGAGCTAGAAATTCATTGATAATTTTTGGCCTGAATCGTTAACATCGGTCCGTCACGATACCCCAAAGTATATGTGTCTAATGATATTAAATCGCAGCTCGGTGGTGTCCAATTGACATCGACGAGATTGCTGAACTTGATGCGCAAAAGATTGATTGTAGCCTAGGCTGTATAGTAGGGTGGAGTGAAATAAAAAAAAAGTCCCACTCGGAACGATAATCCATAATAAGGAAAAAATCGCATCTCTGAAAAATTTCGCTATTATGGTGTTGATTTAATTTTTTTTTGAGAGTTTCTGTTTAATATATGTTCACAATTTTATTATTTATTAATTATTATTAATGGAAAATTTTTTTAAAAAAAATGTAATGGTGGAAAAATTGCAAAAAGTAAAAAAGTCCCTTTCTTAAATAAATAAATAAATAAATAAAGAGGCGCCCCGGTAGTCGAGTTGGTAGCGTGCTTGTCTATCAGCGTGGGGGTTGTGGGTTCGATTCCCACCAGAGGCTTTGGTCTGTCGCTGCAAAAATTTAGCCAAATGGTCTGTGTCACCCGGTTTACCCTTGGACCCAAAATTAGAATATAAATTTACTTTGTATTGTAATTAATAAATAAATAAATAAAAAATAAAATAAATAAATTAACTTAACATTAAAATCTATACCAAATCCACGAATATTCGTCGATCATTCTGTTCTTTTCATCAAATACTTTTATTTGGATACTGAACAAGCTCCAACTTGTATATTTTGAATAAGTTGAGTCTTTTCGAAACAAGAAAAAAAATATCGAAAATCATCTGAAAAAACTGATGGTCTATATGTGCACGTGCATGTTCATTTGAAAAATGTCGTCGATAGAGTAACTTCTCTCACCGTGGCATTACACGTACATTTAATTTGTTTACAGTTCAGTACACATTAGCTTTTTGAAACACAAGAAAAATATCAAAAATCATCTGAAAAAAACTGAGGGTAAGCGTGCATGTTCATTTGAAAAACGTTTTCGCAAGAGTAACTTCTCTCACCCTGGCATTACACGTACATTTAATTTGCTGTCAGTTGAGTACACATATTATCTTTGAAACAAGAAAAAATAAGTCGAAAATCATTTGGAAAAAAAAAAAACTGAGGGTCTGCATGTGCACGTACATGTTCATTTGAAAAATGTCGTCGCAAGGGAATCTTCTATCAAAAACTTCTCTCCGCAGCACTAAACGAAATTACACTGTTGCCCTACACCAGAAATTGTCATAGCATTTGGGATAAAGTATGGACAAGCAAATTCGTTTTCATAAATATGTCCACCTTTTTTTCTACTTCAAATACGTCCGACATATTCCTTTTTGACAATAATGCGCCAAATTTAACTTTTTTTAATACGACAAAACGGTCAAAATACAATTACACAATAAAATTATCCCATAAATTGACCCAAAAAAAATGTGTTGGGGAACTCTAACATTCGTCTCTGCTGCATGTGGCAAAATTTCACTGCCATTGAATTTTCGTTGTCAGTCAGCCGGCCATAAGCAAAAATGTGTGTGCCTGTGTGTGTGTATTGGTAAAAAAGTGTGAATGCCTTAAGTTTCTCGAACAATCACTGGGTAAGTTGATTAATTCATTTTTAGAATTTTTTTTTTTCAAGTCAACACCAAAATATAAAAAAAAATTTAATTTAAAAAAAATCCCCGTTTTTCCCCTTATTATGGATCCTTAAAATTTCACTGCCATTGCATTTTCGTTGACAGTTGGCCGGCCAGTAGCAAAAAAGTGAGTGTGTTGAGTTTCTCGAACAATCACTGGGTAAGTTGATTAATTCATTTTTAGGATTTTTTTTTCAAATCAACACCAAAATATAAAAAAAAAATTTAATTTAAAAAAAATCCCCGTTTTTCCCCTTATTACGGATCCTTAAAATTTCACTGCCATTGCATTTTCGTTGACAGTTGGCCGGCCAGTAGCAAAAAAAAAGAGTGTGTTGAGTTTCTCGAACAATCACTGGGTAAGTTGATTAATTAATTTTTAGGATTTTTTTTAAATCAACACCAAAATATAGAAAAAATAAAAAAAAAATCCCTATTTTTCCCTTATTATGAATCCTTTCATTCCGAGTGTGAAATTTTCAAATTTAAAAAAAAATATGTTTTCACTACTCCCTAAAGTATAGCATTGCGCGCCATCCTGCAGAAACCGAAGATCGTCGCGTTCAAGTCCATGATTTTAATCACTCTAAAATCCGTACCAAACTGTCATTCTTTAAGATTGTCATCTCTACGATCACGTGAGGGTTTTCCGGTCCCAAGATGCGTCCGCTTGGCTTGTCACTTACTTACACAGCAACGTGATAAAAGACCAAAGACATGAACATTTTTTTTATGGGCCCCAAAGATTTGGGGCCTTGGTGTTCAGGGAGTGTGAATATTTGCCCCCCGTATTTATAAAAATTTTTAAAACAGCTTCACAAATCTTTGTAAAGTAAAATGTATGAAAACACAAAAACAATTTTCACACATTTTTCCTCACCAAATTGAATGTTTCCTTGAATTTTCGACGTTTTGCTGCTTATGGACCTGAACAGCGGAAACAATTTTAAACAAAATCGAATGTTTTTATGGTTTTTGCGATTATGACCTTTTCACAAATCTTTCTTAACAAAGGTCCCGATTTAAATTATGTATTTTTCCGCAGGGATTTTCTTAATAATTTCATTTAAAACCCTTTCGTAAATCACTGTCCCAATTTACACGAGGACTTTTTCCCCAGGTATTTTCTGAATCGTTTCTTTTGAAACTCCTTCGTAAAGTCATGAGCATTTACACGATGAATGTTTAAAAACAAAACCGCGTGCCTGTTTCCGAAGTGTATTCTTCTGCTGTATAAACAAAGTTGACAATGTCAAAAAATTATAAATTATTATTTTTTTTTTTGGAAATTTTCAAATGTCCCCCCAGTTTCCATGACTTTGACTGTTTTGCTGTTCTTCTTGCTTTCGTCAACAATCGTTGTACATCTTGCCTGTTCAACCTGGGTGGAAAGTCATCGTGTGAATCGGATCTTATTCGGCCTGAAGCTACACTGCAAGACTGAATAAGTTCATCAATCACAATATATTTGAGAAGATCTTATATGCGATTGATAGAAGATTTATTTCGAGGCTCAAAGGGATTTGTCTCCCTAGCAATTCCCGAGTTTTGCCATAATTTTCAATAATTTTAATTTCCGATTAATTCAATTTATTTGCCCGATATGAAATTTATATGTTCTTCAGTACTTGTAACACAGTGTAATGGTCACGAGTGCTGGCCAAAGAAACAATCCCAGACTTGGCTGATTTCAATCCTATTGAGCAATAATTATAGAAAATTGACAATATCAATCCAAACCAATACAATTCAACTCGTTCATTTATTCCATCACTCCAGATTGCAGTCGGATGCACAATAATTGTGTGTGATTGTGTGGCCTCTTGGGGATTGAATCTGAATGCATCCATTATATCTTGCCCCCCCCCCCCCCCTTTTTGGACTTTATTGACGTGGCCATAAAAATCAATTTAGCGAACGCTTCCATTCGTTGTGATGATCAACAACAAAGTGATAAGTGATAATTGCTTGATTTCATCGTAATCATTGCCATAATCGATGTCTTTTTTTTGTATTTTTTGGTAGAACGAAATATTGTGACATGATTTAACCAAACAAAGGGGACAACGACGGCAGCTCCAGTCAACAAAGTCTGACAAAGCCAACAGACAAGCATTTCCGTTCTACGCCTATATTATTTTTTTTTGATTCGCTGTGGTTGTTGTACTTAATGCGGCTTATAGAACAAACAACAACAACGGAGTGCATACAATGACAGCGACCGCAACAAATAAAAGGTTATTACGCGACCCCTTGTAATGCTCAACGTTTTTCGTTTGTGTTCTTCGAAATGGTTAACACCACCACTCACTGCGTCAGTATACCTAAAATCATTCGAATTGAAACTGAGTCATTCCGCCTGAGTGTTGCCTGTTGTGGCGTGTTCACGGCGGATGGGAGTTCCTTCCACAGCGTTCCATAAAATGTGAATATTTCGTGTGTGTGTTTTCAACCCCCCCCCCCCCCAATAAATTGTAGACGGGTAAAAAATTAAAAAAAAAAATGTTGAAAATTCGTAGTATGGAGTTTTAATTTTAGACCCAAAAGATTGATTATCTTTTGAAATAAAATGTTAGTATTCTGGGGAAATTTTCATAAATGACTTGAATTTTTATAAATTTTAAAAAATTCTGAAAACTGTAAAATGAAAAAGTGTTTCTTTTTAGTTTTTGTACTGGCAATGACTGTTTTGTTTTATTTTTCCTAAGGCTTCATGTGTGGACTGATTTTCGTTAAAGTTTTCTGCAGTTGTTATAAATTTCACGGTCCATCAAAATCGTTTCAAAGAAGTAAGTAAGTTTTCTTACAGCAAAAATACCTCGATGAAAGTAGTCATTGGGTTTTGGTTTTTAATGGAGACTTCAAATTGGCTTTATTGTATTGATGGCTTAACTTGGAAAGGGCGTAACTCGCATTTTCGTAACATTTGAAAAACTTCAGACATACACAAATTTTAAATACAAATCCGCAACAAATCCTGAAACATTTTTTTTTTTTTTTTTGGATTTTGGTTACGCCCTCTTGCAAAAGGGCAATAAATCCGATATTTTTGATCACAAAGCCCTGAAATTTTTGTGTGATGTCTATTTGACAATGGTCTACCAAAATATGTAAAAAACTCAATTTTGAAAAAATCGAGTTACGCCCCTTCTAAATGAAGCCATCGGTATGTCTCTTTTCTTTTAAAGTGAATTTGACAAATAATCGAGTAGCTTTTCCTTTTTGTTTATTATAAGTTGTGTGAAAAAATAACCAAAATTAAAAAGGAAAAACCAGTGTCTTTGGTTTTTTTTTTAATTTGATCGAGGAAATCTAACACAATCCCTTTAACAGATTACAAAGCAGTCATATTTTGTAAATTCTTACACGCAAAGTCTAAATTGCGGATTCTTAAATGGTAAAAAAGTGGTTTATTGAATTGCATAGCGGCCGTGCAAGCACGTAAGATGCCGAACGAATCTGGCCGCCCAGCTGAGGTCTACACCCCAAACAATTGAAAAAAATTCTGGAGCACAAACTCAATGGGTCAGCTTATTTTTTTTTTAAATAAGTCAGCTGTCAGATACCTCTTGACAGGAGCAGTCTTGCTCTTTCAGTTAAGAGGCGGATAATTCAAAAATTACCCCCCCCCCCCTATTGACCCACCCTCGTATTTTCAAGGTTAGCCTGTGCTCCGTGCTTTTCAGAGTTCTTAAAATCCACATAATCGTTTTGTTGATATTCTCTATTAGACAAGGTGTGCTAGGTATTACATTCGAATATCACCTAATAAACCCAGGTTCAAACCCGGTTTAGAACATTATACATCCGGATTTGAAATGCTGGCGACTTTACGAGTTGACCTAAAGTCTACATGACTTCTCCAGAAAAAACTCTGGTAGCCGTTTTTTAATGGCCGTTTCTCTGCTGAACTCCCTGATCTGAATTGTGTTCGATTTACAATAAAATCCATTTTTTAAATGACTATATTAACATTCTGTAAAATTAATTATAAAAACAAAAAAAGAATGCATACAAACAAAAGTCAGCCAACATTGAACCGAACAAATTCCATTCCCTCCCTCCCCACACAGATGTCAAACAGTTTAGAGTCTGGCTGAAATTAATAATCAGTTATGCGCTCGTTGCTCGTTGGCAAAACAATTATTGCGGCAATTGTTAAAACTTTTCTGGTTGCATTTGCATGCCAACAAACACCGGCCATCAACAAAATAATGATACCTTTTTTGCAAAACTATGAGAACAACAAAAAACAAAAAAAGCATCAACAAAAAATTCTACCACTTCTGTGAATGATACCAACCAAACAACAACAATACCGACTGCTCGCATATAACTAGCATGTATAAATGAATACATACTTATGTATGAGACATACTTCATACATACATACCACTAAGTAGACACTGATGTATTCATGCATTACTTAGTAGTCGGCTGGAGTGGCAACAGGGGCGGAGTTGTTGCATTACTTGGCAGAGATTTTGGGAGGCCGCAAAATCACAACCTTTTTCGAATGAAATATAAATTTATAAAAAAAAATGGCAACAACTATTGAAATGAGTATAAGGAAAATATACCGGGTGGTCCATCTTGTGGTTTATTTTTGTGTCATATGTTATTTACATATTTAAATAATAGAAAGTCTCCGTGGAACGGAAGAATGAATCACTTGACAATGTTGGGAAATAATTGACATTTAACGCACCAGCCTGTTGCGAATTTTGAACAAAGACCTACAAGGTATAATTGAAGGTTCACGGCCATCAGTTTCTTTATCGTTTCCCTATTTGGGCCTTAGACTAGCTCGAAATAAGCAACTGTTTTGTTCGAACAAAATCATTATATCTGATGAAGTTCATGTTCATCTCCGGCTATGCTAACCAGCAAAACGTTCACATCTGGGGTTCGGAAAACTTGAACACGACCTTTTTGATTTTCATTTCATTTATTGAGTCTATGAACAGAAATTCCATACAGACTAGCAAATAACAAGAATTTTAATTACAATTTATATAAATTAATTAACAAATGTTTAAACTTAAAACTAGGTAGACTAAAATCTATATGTTCTCAAATGGAATTGTAGAGTATCAAAGATTTAAAGAAAGTGGCCGATGTTATGCGAACAATCCATTAGAGATTCAGTCAAATATCCACGAAGACATTCGTGAGATTAAACACAAAAACACCTCCAAAGTATTGCACAATTTTGTTGACTGTATCCGCTTCTTCAAATTAAGTCTAGGTATCCACATGAATGAAATCGAGTTCCATAAATAATGAGAATGAAGGAAAAAATAATAAGACCCATAACATTTGTTTAAATAAAATTTGTTTTTCGACCACCCATCAGCATTCCAGCTCCAACAAGAGTCGGCTTTGAATGGGACGATCAGAACAACAGAATGCTCTCTGATTTTATTTTAAGACCACAGATGCATCGCTTTTCGCGATGTTGTGACTGAGAGACAGCGAATGTGAGTTCTAAAATTACAAATAGAAACAAGGTGAATGAGAGCAAGAGAGGCTGACAAATGGTGAAGTTACAAAAAAAAGTTATGCAGAAATGCACTTTATCGGGCCCACCAAAAAAACTGACAATTCCACCCCCCAAAAAACACCCACATATTACGAAAATCGTTGTAAGAAGGGGTAAATGGTCCGGGGGAAAGCTAGGGACGCCCAAGACCTTAAAAAAATCAAGTGGGTACTCAAACTTCAGGAAATCGCATGAGGAGGAACAAAAAATCAATTGTGGGCATGGCCATAGCTGGTTTTAGGCCACTACTTAAATTCGATCCGCCGCTCATTGTATAAGTGTGGGTACTCAAACTTCATGGAATTCTTTATGCAATGAATAAAATGCAAATTGTATTGGTATACAAAAAAACATAAAAATAAAAATTTTAAAAAAAAATTAAATATTAAAAAAATATATATTTTTTTTTGGAACAAATGCACTTTGAAACATTATTTTTCTATACTGTGTGATTTTTATGCATTTATCTACAGTTTGACGTAATTTTTTTTGTTCGTCGGGTCGTAGGGCGTGGTCATAGCTGGTTTTAGGCCAGAACTTAAACTCGATCCGCCGCTCATTATATAAGTGTGGGTACTCAAACTTCATAGAATTCTTTATGCAATAAATAAAATGCAAATTGTATTGGTAAAAAATTTAAAAAAAAAATATTTTTTTTTTTGGAACAAATGCACTTTGAAACATTTTTTTCAATACTGTGTGATTTTTATGCATTTATTGAATGAATAAAATGCAAATTGTGTTGGTATTTTTTGTATGTTTCCCACGAGGCCCATTCGCTTTATCTAACCAAGGCCCCTTCGAAGGCTTAAAGCGTCACTACAACCAACAACAACAACAGCAAAATGACTTGATACTATGAACGGTCATGGTCCGTTGAATAGGAAACATACCCTACTACACTGGTTGTTGATATGTTTTCCATTGTTGTTGTTGCTCTGCTGGGTAGAAGCAGAACACACAAAAAAGTGAATTGTAGAAATTAGAATTCTTTTCAGACGAGGGAGTCTTGTCTTTTTTTTTTCTTCTCTCCATTAACAAAACTATCAAAACAATGGCAACACACTTTAACCTCTTTACACTCAGGAAAAATGTTGCTTTGTTTTTGTGTTGTTGTGTTTTGAAGAGCATTAAAAACTTACTGAAAAAGCGTTGATGTTGCTTTGGCTGTTCAGAGAGATAACAACAATAATAGCAGGCACATAAAATAGATTTAAGAGAACCACATGGAACGGAAAAACAAATCGGAGCTTCTAATGGTGTTGAAATGACAGAGGGATGTTAGGAAGACATATTCGTAGACCGTGGGAGAATGTACTCTTGCAATGCCAAGTTACGATTTATTACGATATTCGACCGAAGAAATTGCCACTTTAACTAAAACTGTCCTCTTTTTGTTTGTCTTTAATTTAACAAATTTAGAAAATTTAAATTTTGTTTCATAATTAATTTACAACACCGATTGTTGGGGACTTGTTACACACTCACACCCTGTTAATTTGACAGGCATCCAAATAATCATATTTACATTAATTAATGCTGTTTTTATTTATTATTTCTGTCACATTGATTAGTTCATTAGAGTGTTTAGTGGTTTGCGAACATGTGTATGTCTGCACATATCTGCTTGACAAGCCAACACATTGAACATAACAAGAACAATATTGTAACAGATTTGTCGATGATTGATGTTTTGATATAAAATTTGCACTTTCCTATCAAGCAAATTGAGCGAAAGATTGAAGCTCAAACTCGATGAACTGATTAAGCTCTATTAGTGATACAACACTATCGATCAAATAGTCACACTACGCCAAATTTAGGTAATTAGGCACGAGGAGCATTTTTATACATGATCCACTTCGATACTCTACTAAGAGAAACCCCTGTTTCAAGTCACACCTAGAATACCCCTAAAAATCGTTTTCAAAATCTATCCGTTCGAATACAGCGCTTGTGCTGAATCTACTAACGCTCTAGTCTGTATGGCGTTGGACGACGTAGTCTGGGAAGACCGACAATCCAGTGGAAGGTCCATGCGGCAGAAGACTTGAAAATCCTTGATATCAGGAACTGAAGAAAGCTTGGCCATCATTATAAATAATAAATCATTAAACCAACCGAGATAAACAAACAGTTTGTAGACCAACAGACCATGACTGAGTCTGTAGAGAGCCGTACAAATGTTGCTTGCTTTCGAGAAATTTCAATAAGTGAGGCAGACTACCCAGTTAGTCGATATTGTCCGGGAATCTGTTGTCATATGAACTTTATATAAAAACATGTGATTACATGGATCTGACATTGAAAGTTACTTTGGTTACACAGGCTGGCTGGAGGTTTCACCGGTATGAGGGGAGGCAGGGAATAATGTAGTTCTCTCAAGACCTCACTCGGCCATTACAGATCTTACGTTCTGTGTTGGGAGCTCGTTTAGCCGTAGCCTTAATAAGTTGCAGTTCACCGATGCCAAACGGACGATCTAAGGATAGAACTCTGTCATTGCTCAACCGATGCATAATTCTTGTTGACTATTGCCGCATTTTATGGATTGTAAAGTGGAAGTATTCTTCTATTACTACGAGGTCTGAGAGACCGGCTAGACTATCATGTTCGACCCTTCGGAGAGTATAGTTGTGGCTATGATTTAAGGTCCAATTAGTATTGACGGCTGAAGGTTGACGTTAGACTCAATATTGTGCGATTAGTTATGACGGTAGACGACGGTAAGTCAAAACAAAACAAAAACAGCTGATTGAAGAGCATTTGTACAACAAATAATTTGTCTTCGTTTATAAGTATATTAGTCATAACTTTAAAATTTAATTTACAACTTATAAACAACTTCCGCGCGAGCGAAATGTCGAAGTGAAAGCAATAACAATAAACAGCTGATCGGTCTTGATGGTTGACGGTAGATTCTGCAACCTGCAGAAGTCTACCGTCAATATTAGTTGTCTCTCTCTAACACATGCAAAATGCAACCCCAACTCAAACAGCTGATCGTCTACCGTAGGGTTCTATAAGTCGACTAATCGATTAATCGACTTTTGGGTACAAAAAAGTCAAAGTCGGTAAGTCGACTTTTTGTTTTTAAAAAAGTCTAAAAGTCGACTTTTTCATGTCGACTTTTTATTTTATCTTCAAATATAACCATATGTATAGAAAGCGAGTACCCACTTATTGCAAAAGTTGCGAAAAAAACGTATGAGAGATTATTTTCGCATGCAGGACTTATTGCTACCCAAATTCGGAGCCAAATTTCCCCAAAAAATTTAAATATGATTATCTTTTTGAGATCAATAGATGCGGACATGTGGTTCCAGGAATATTGATCAACTATTTTAAATAAAACTTTTTTTAAAAGTTTTTAAAAACTTGAATATATATAATTTAAAAACTACATGAATTACCTGATGTTTTTACCTTTATAAACACTTTTTTTTTATATAGAAGTTTTTAATACAAAGAAAACTTGTTTTTATTCCAAAATATTGCATTTTTTTTACCTAAAGAAAAAATTCGAAAAGTCGACTTTAATCGACTTTTTTATACTAAGAAGTCGAAAAGTCTAAAAGTCGACTTTTGATTTTATTGTAATAGTCGAAAAGTCTAAAAGTCGACTTTTGGTCTTAACTATATAACCCTAGTCTACCGTTAA
Organism: Hydrotaea cyrtoneurina; assembly: GCA_958296145.1. NCBI lineage: Eukaryota > Metazoa > Arthropoda > Insecta > Diptera > Muscidae > Hydrotaea > Hydrotaea cyrtoneurina. The sequence goes on along the minus strand of OY282514.1, from coordinate 15,845,887 downwards.
CCGACAAGACTAAATGGACCTTTTTACCCAAATCACGTGGAGAGTTTCCGCTTAGTGTGGAGTTGCTTCGCAACTGGTTGATGTCACCCAACTGGTGGGATGATGTGTTCATAAAACACTCTTTGAATTTGGCACCTGCAGAAAACAACGAATACAAGAAAATCATGAATGACGGAAAAGAGGAGGGAAGGAAGAGAAAAGGTAAATGGGTGAGTCTGGAGAGAATCTTACAACCGTGGAGTTTTCGAGATAAATAAGTCGACGTTCATACTGACGCCATAAATAGGTTGATTGTGATATCTGTAAATAAAGAAAACCACAGGGAAGAGTAGGAGAAGTGCTGAACCAGAGAAGAGGACGAGCAATTCGGGAAATGTTAGAGAATGGGCAGAGTACTGAGTTAGACCGAGATTCAAACATGTCTGAGGATCATGGTAGCAATAAGGAAACTTCTGGGGCCCGTTTAACACATTATAATCGATCTTACATTTCCCCTTCATCCCCTCTGGTTGGATCGATTGGGTAAATATTATGATAATGAACAAGTATTTGAGGCCAGTCCTTCATCAAATGGCACAGAGAATTGGGCTACTGTGAATCTTGGTACATTTACCACACACAAAGTGTTCATGCATTTTTATTTTCATTTCCCTTTCACCCTCTTCTAATATTGGAGTAATAAACAAATATTAGGCCTTGACGTAGATTGTGGTCAGACCTTTGTGTAATGGTACCGAAAATTACCCGAGTGTAGAATCTGGACAAGTCTACCAGAAAATGAGTACACGTACCGGTTTACAGCTTTCCCTCAACCTTCATTTTTCTCTCAGTGTTGTTGTGTCCGGAAACATTCCCATACTACTCCCGAAACCCATAATTAATTTCAAAGATTTCTATCCAAATAATTACCAGGGCAAATCCACATAAACTCCACAACCACAGAATTCTCTCCTAATTATAATATTTGCCACTTTGTGGTGGAAACATTTTAGGTGTTTTGTTTTTCTTTTTGCTGAAAATGAAAACAATGCGAGTCAAGTCAAATGACAAAGTTGAAGGTAACGATGGTGATGACGGCGTAGGCGGTGGGTCCATAGATCAGAATTGCAGTCATTTTACTTAAATTAAAGAAAATTTCCACATGATCTTTTGGGTGACCCCCATACGAGAGAAGATACCAAAACTAACAAAAAAAAGGTTTTCATGTTTATTTGCCGAAAATATTCCATAATTGTGGCAGTGATCGTGTGTTGGCCATGTTGTTGTACAACACGTACTGGACTACTCCTCCATTCATGTTCCATGTATTCCATGTTCGAATCAAAACCGAATACATACAATAACAGTTTGTGAAAAGGTTTTCACGCGACTTTTGTTTGAATTGTTGTAACTCGCATGGCGACGGAGCTGACTGGATGGATGTTGGAGCTGCTGTTGTTGCTGTCTATAACATGCAAATGTGTAAATGATTGGCGCTCACTGACCGCAACTGAACAAAACTTTGGACAGACAACAACTGAATGCAGCAAACAATCGTCGGAACGGGCATCCATCCACACCACACCACCTCATCTCATCGCATCTCGTTGCATTGCATTGCATCGCATCTCATCCAGCACGTTTAGCCACAGCATGAAAAACTTTTCATTTCATTTTGAAAAACCGCTTGGGCCGTTTGTTTGTCTGTGAGTGCTGCCATGGAGTGAGGAGCAGCGTGGTGATCTTACTAACAAATATCTTGGCCGTGTGTTGTTGGCTTATTATAAATTGGTATGAGCCAAAAGATTTAAATATTTTAACCAGTTTCACTTTTCACATGCCTTCCCATCCCCATGCCTCCTCAAACACACACTCACACACGAATACATTTTCCGTTGGATATCCAATCGAATTTATCATCATCATTGTTGTTTTAAAGACTTCCAAACCAAAACCGAAAATAAAACCCAACACCAACAAAAAAACACAAAAAAAAGCGAAAATGAAAACTTTGTTAACTTTTCGTCTGCAGGGCCTTTATTGGAAAATGTCAAGTCTGAAATATGAGAGCTCCTCGGGTAAGTCTTTTAGAAGCTTCATGTCCCAAAACCAATTTATCTGTTAATGAGCTGCAATCAAATATAAACAACAACAGCAACAACCAAACGTACTAGTATGGATTGGAACGAATGTCTGAAAAATTATGATCACGAATCTGACTGAGCTTCATTTGGGAATCACCTTTTAAATGGTCTTGGCTTGACTTGGCTGTTGACTAAATTTTTATTGTCACTTTTATACGAGCGGAATGGGAAATTGAATAAATAGAAAGTGTGATGCACACCACACACGTTTATTTGTTGTTTTTTTTTTATTGTTTTCTTTGTCGACAACAGAAATGGTCAAGACTTTTCTTTGGTAGGCACATTTATTATCCGTTATGGAGACATTTATCACTTGAATTTATCTCCGATCAGTTTCTATACACAAAAAAACACACACGCACAAGAATTTCTCCAACAAGTTTTCAGGAATCGAAATCCCTGGGAGGTGTTAGGGAAATATCTTGTGAAATGATGTGAAATATTTAGAGCTCGATTACCGTTTGCTATCAAAATAGAATTAGAATCAGCTATTGCTTTCAAACCAAATTAATAGCAAAATCGTTAGATGTAATTTAAAATAAGATTTGAATTGTAACAGAAAATATGAGGGTTGCCAAGTTTATAGTTTCAGAAACAATACTAATGCCATCTAGAAATGTCTTGATCGTCCACTGAATCTCTTTCGTGATAACTCTAATGTTTTATAAAGATTCTTTGGTCATAATAAAAAATCAAAGTTTACAAAAAAATAAAAATAATAATATATTCCTTAAATTAATCTAACAGCCTCCGGCACAATGACGAAACAGCTGATTAGTGGCTTCGAAATCAGCTGTTTGTCGCCTAGAAAGTATGCATACTTTGTCGCTGTAAAAATTTATATAATGGGTGTTCCAACAAGAAATGTTATTTTGAATCACCCGGTATAGCAGTAGCTGTCAGTTTTGATGCTTTTATTCTTTGACATTTGACAAGTTGAAACTACGCCATTACTAAAAATGGAACAATACACACTTCAACAGCGCATTGAAATTATAAAAAATTCACTACAAAAATGCAGAACATCTTCCGGTCACAGTTCGCCTTTGCTGATTGGGTCCTTGAAATGCATAAAAATTATCCGGAATTCCATCGAAAAATCATCTTGACTGATAAGGCCCATTTCCAACTTGTTGGCTACGACAACAAGCAAAATTGTCGCATCTGGGACTCGGAAAACCCAACATTTATTGTTGAGAAGCCTCAACGTGTGACTGTTTGGTAGGGTTTATGGTCCGGAGGGATCATTGGACCTTAGTTTTTCGAAAATGAGCTTGAATCAACAGTTACGGTGAATCGAGAGATGATTAATGATTTTTTATGGTCGGAGTTGGATTATATTGATCTGGACAACGTTTACTTTACAACAAGACGGAGCTACGTGCCACACAAACAACGAAACCATTGCTCTTTATCGGGAAAAGGTGATCACGAAGAGGTGATCACAATTGACCACCGAGATCATGTGATTTAACACCTGGTAACTTCGTCCTTTGGGACCACATGAAAGATAAGGTCTAAGGCCAACAGCCCAGCGTCGATTCAAGACCTCAAAGAGGCAGCCACTTTGCGATTTGGTTATGGGTTGCGAAAGAAGTACAATGTACGCCCCCCAGGCAAATTGTCTAGTTAAGCTAATGGGTCATGTATGCGTGGTCGTGGTGGCCATTTGACTGATGAAGCTTTTCATTAATGCTCTGCGGCTTTTATATTACCCCTCAAGATGATTTTTATAAAATCTTTAGACTGTGGCTACTTTATTCAAAAATGGAAAACAGCTACTATTGTCCCTGTTTACAAATCTGGTCATAAAAATTGTGTTACAAATTATAGGCCTATTTCTAAACTGCCAAATATTGCTAAACTTTTTGAGCATATAGTTTACGATAAAATAATTTTCAATGTCAAATGTCATATTAGCCCCGCTCAGCACGGTTTTGTAAATGGAAGATCAACAACTAGTAATTTGGAAGTATTTACGCATTATTGTATTGATCATTTCGAAAAGGGTGTCCAAGTTGATACAATTTATACCGATTTCTCAAAAGTATTTGATAAAGTGCCACATAATATACTAATATATAAATTGGCTAAGATTGGCTTTCACTCTAAAATGCTTGACTGGTTTCGTACGTACTTATTGAATAGGCAATGTTCTGTATGTATTGATGGTGTTTATTCCGATATATACATTCCTACCTCTGGTATTCCACAAGGAAGTGTATTGGGTCCGTTATTATTCAATCTTTATGTTAATGATATTGATTATTGTTTTAAATTTTCCAGACATTTAGCATATGCTGATGATTTAAAAATCTTTAAAGATGTTAGGTCATTAAATGATGCGCAATTGTTGCAGAATGATATTGATAGATTTGTTTTGTGGTGTAATTATAATGGTTTACCACTCAATATATCGAAATGCTTTCAAATGACTTTTCACCGTTGCCGTAACATAATTATTTCACAATATAAAATTTTGAATCATAATTTAGATATCATTTGCGAAAATCTTGACTTGGGCGTTGTCTTTGATTCCAAGTTAACTTTTAATTGCCATTTGAATTATATTATCCCTAAGGCCTATGCCGTACTGTACTTCATTCGTAGAAATACTTCGGAGTTCTCTGATCCTCACACAAAAAAAGTGATTTATTGTTCTTTCGTTCGTTCTAAATTAGAGTATGCATCTTTTATTTGGAGTCCAAACGCTGCTATTCACATTAAGCGCATTGAAAAAGTTCAAAAATCGTTCATGAAATTCGCTTTAAGTTCTTTAAACTTTACAGAACCAATTCCATCATATGAAAGTCGTTGCCTGCTTCTTTCCTTAAAATCTCTGAAATCCAGAAGAGATTTTGCATCTCTCATGTTCTTACATGGTTTAATCTGTGGAAATGTTGATTGCTCGGAATTGTTATCACTTATTCGTTTTAACGCGCCACCACGAGCATTAAGACACTACTTTCCTTTTTCTATTGATACACATTTAACTAATTATGCTGTAAATGAACCTTTACTTAAATCTATGATACTCTACAATTCTATTTGTGAACATTTAGATTTTAGTCTACCTAGTTTTAAGTTTAAACATTTGTTGATCAATTTGATTAATTAATGTAAATTATAATTAAATTCTTGTTATTTGCTAGTCTGTAAGGAATTTCTGTCCATAGACTCAATAAATGAAATGAAAAAAATGAAAATTTGTTGAAAATTATTAACGGCATAGCTTCCTCTTTGTTACGAAATAAACATCCGATTATTTATCTAAAAAAATTAAATTTTTCTTTGAATACCAAAATAACACCTCTTGTTGGAAAACCCTGTATGTTTATGATAGCTACATAACTACGTAAAGGTCCAATTAGTCTTGATTGCTGACGGTTGACGATCAGCTGTTTGAGTTGGGGCTGCATTTTGCATGTGTTAGAGAGAGAGAGAGAGAGAGACAACTAAATTTGAATTGAATTGAGACTTCTACAGGTTGCAGAATCTACCGTCAACCGTCAAAACCGATCAGCTGTTTATTGTTATTGCTTTCACTTCGTCATTTTGCGTGCGGAAATTGTTTAAAAGTTGTAAATTAAATTTTAAAGTTATGAGTAATATAACGGGTGGCGGAAAAGTAATCCTCCTATCAGAAAATGCTATAAATTTTGCGATTGGCCCCTAATGTCAGTGGCAACTTTGGCGGCGGCCATTTATCATGACATCATATTCTCGACTTGATGTACAAAAAATTAAAAGACCAAATAAAAATAATCCACAAGAAGAATCAAAGTTGTTAATTTTTTTTTAATTAGAGCCAAAAAACATCGGAAGTTTACTTTTGCGCCACCTTGTAAAGGGTGTTTTTTATTGGGGTATAGAACTTTAAGTTGGCATCACTTTTTTAACTGGCGGCCATTTTGTCAGCTGTCAAGTGATTAATATTTAGTTTGGTTTGCCATTTCATCATGAACAGGTTGACAAAAGAACAACGCTTGCAAATCGTGCAAATTTATTTCGAAAGTAATGGTTCAGTTCGCGAAGTTCACCGCAAGCTCCGTCCATTTTATGCCATTACATCCACAAAAACTGACTGTTTGGTGTGCTCTATGGGCTGGTGGAGTCATTGGGCAATACTTCTTCCGAAATAATGCTGGAGAGTCAGTTACCGTTAATGGAGACCGGTATAGAGCCATGATAACCGACTATATTGTTCCCGAATTGGATGGCATGAATGTGGATGAGTTGTGGTTCCAACAAGTGGTTGAAAATTGGACCTGTAGAATTGGCTTATTCGAGCCAGCCGCGGCGGCCACATGCCCGAAATCATATTTAAACATTAATGGCATAAAATTATCCTTCCAATAAAGCCAAATTGATGGACATTAAAACGATTTTCTTGTGTTTTATTTCAACTCGAAGTTCTATACCTCAATAAAAAACACCCTTTACTTATAAACGAAGACAAATTATATGTTGTACAAATTCTTTTCGATTAGCTGTTATTGTTTTGTTTTGTCTTACCGTCGTCTACCGTCATAACTAATCGCACAACCGTCAAGACTAATTGGACCTTTACTCACCAACAATAACAAAGAACTCCGAATCGGATGACTCACCGTGATTTGATTTGCTTCTCACTGATTCCAACACACACTTGTCCCTCGTGTAACCATTGATGTCACTGTTGTTGTTGTTTTTATTGCCAGTTGACTTATCAAAAATTCATTTTCAAACTAAAGAAACTGATTTGTTGTATACTTGCACATAAATATCGATTCCGTTTTATCCATTTAACCGTATGAGCATGTTTAATTTCCAACTAAAAAAACTATTTTTTTCCTAAGCAACAGTCTCTTCGTTGTGTACCATCTTAAAAGTATTGCACATTACACGATAATCAATCGTAAATACAATTGGATTTTCTACAAAACACATCTTTTACTAATAATTTAATTATTAAATAGATTTTTCCATTATTTTAAATAATGTCCACTACACTTTTTATTGTTTTTCGTAGAACTATCACAAAACACCGCCACAACCGGCAAATTTCAATAAACAACTGTTATTTACATTGTTTACATCTGCTAACAGTGAGATAATAACAGCTCCAGCGAGAGTCAGCGTTAATAAACACACAAACAAAGAGAGCAAAAGGAGAACAACATTGCTGAGGGTTCGTTAAGTTGCTCTCTGGCATGCACTTAACGAAACTGTGTGCGCTGGTGATGTTTGTGTGAATGGCTGTTGGCTGCTGCTGGCGTGCAAAGTGTTTCGGTAGAAAATTTCTTCGATTCAGTTTCAATTTTGCAAGTAAAGCGTAAACATTGTAAAAGCGGTTAAATGAAACAAAGTTTTGTTCGGCGTTAGTTTCAGTTTTTTTTTTATATTTCATCAGCAGTGTTTTTTGGTGTGTGAGATAAAGAGTTTTTGTTTCTTACTGTTTGTGTTCTTTTTTTAATAATGAAGAAAAATAAAGAAAATATATAGTAATAATATTGTTATTGTTACGCTTGGTATAATTAATTAACAGCAAAATAAAAAAAAAATGAAAAATTAAAGAATAAAAAGAGATGTATTGTGGAGTTTAATCAACAACAACAACAACAACAACAAAAGATAGAATCAAATAGATACGCCGAATACGTACATAATTTCTAATTGGAATTAAAAATAAAAAGTGCAGCGTGTGGAATTGTTAAATAACAGAAAATTTAACGGGTTGTGCTAAGTCATTATGTTTGGTTTCGAGTGAAAAGCAAATAAAGTGTGCAATAAATTAAAAATATATTTATACCTATTGTAAAATGCATAACTTTTACATTGTATACTATAAATAGTTCTTACAAAGAAACCCCTAAAAATTGATTTTATCCAAACCTAAAATAACATAAAGAAACGCCAAGAGGAGTGAAAAAAAAATAAAAACATACGATGATGTCGTCTTCTTGGCCAAAAGGAAAATCAACAAATGTCAAGTGTTTGCGTACGTGTGTCTGTTTTCATACAAATATCTTCATAAGTGTGTGTGTGTTTGAATGTGTGAGACACAAGTGCCTCTCCCCCATGAATATCCTCGTGATCTCATTTTTTTTTTGGACATATGAAAAAACCTGCAACAACATCAACATAAAAAAAGGATTCACCGCGTTGTTGTTAATTGTTCTATACGAACAGCTAACAACAACAACATCGAACCAGAAAACAGATGTATAGAGAGGGAGTGTATCAGAGGATATTATTATCTACCTGTTTATTCGCTGCCAAAACGGGTTCTGTTTTTCTTCTAAGCACCTCCGCAAAACCGACAGAACCTGTTTTGTTTTGGTTTATTTTTCTGTGTTGGTTCACTTGTGTGCGCCGCCGACTGTTTTATGCGTGTGCAGAGGACGAATGGTGTACCACTGTACTGCACCTAATAATTATTTCAACTGATGATTGTTTTATGGCGTTTAAATAGTCTCTTCTTTTTTGTTTGTCATTCTTATGGTTGGCGTTCACGTTTTATGTTTTTTCGTCATTTTCCTTCTCACACACACACTGAATTTGTTTATGCTTCGTTTTGTTTTTTCTGGTACACGGGCACGTGAGAGATTCACCGTTATCATTATAAAACAAGTGTCAATAGATAAACAGTGTTGCCAATTCAAATGAGAACAGATGAATCGACAAATCGCGTGTAAATCTTATGTGGGGAAGTTGAAAGTCGAAAATGTTTTGTTTTGCGGAGAGAGGGAGATTGAAAAATATGTCATTCCGTTCAGAATGATGCCAGGAATCACAGATATTTTGGAATGAACAAAAACAAAATGAATGGAAATTTCCCAAGTCCAAATAAATGTCTTCTTAAATTTTGAATCAAAATACGTGCGAACCTTGTGACATATTTTAGTACTTGTAACGGGATGTTGGTTCATAAATAGAGCAAAGAATTTTTTTTTTCTGAAACAATAAAAAAGTCATCTTAACGCCCAAAAGTTTTATTTTGCAATTAAGCAACAAAACTACTATAAGCGTACACTTGTTTTTAGAGAGTTTTTACCTCCAAATAGAAAGGATGAAATAAATTATAGAAAATATTTTTAGTCGAATTTATCAACTCAGTCTACTTTTTTTTTGGCAGGATCTTTTTACAGAAAGAAAAAAACTGTATGAAAAATACTAAATTTTGTAGGTATAGTTTAGAAGAATACCCGAAGTTAGCAGATGCTAAAAGAATATATTATTTAGAGAAGAAAATGTTTATGAATTTTCAAAAAAAAAATTTTTTCAAAATATTTTTTTTTTTTTTGTAAACCATCAAAGCTTAAGCAATTTAATTAAAATAAATTTTAAATGTAGACCGCCCTTGTATGATTTCTAAGTCGGCGACAATCTTACAAGAAACCAAAGTTTTTTATCCTGGCATATTAAAAACCAGAGTCTCGACTTTTTCCTCCTCGTACACTGTCGACAGAGTCGACAGAGTAATCTCCAAAACACATACAAATTATTTTTTTTCGTAACGAAATATAATATAATTTCTGTGGTAACCGACTGCTCATTCCCGATTCCAAATAAATAAATTTCATAAACGTCTGCAGATTTTGAATGTCACAACTTTTATTTGGAATTATCAAGATTTCTTCGAGAGACCACAAATCTCAATATGACAAAATCTCACAAGATTTATGGATTTTTTTCTTTTCTTACGTTAACAAAATCTCTCCAGACTAATGTGGATAGTCAAGAAAACTTACGATAAGAAAATCTTAAAAAATCCAAAAAAAAAATCGTCCAATTTATTATGTTTTTTTACATGATATGGAAAATCACGTAGATTTCTGAGACACCAGAGAAAAATATTAACATATAAAATAATTTATGTTAGATTAGATTAGAAAGCCTCCCGATTTGGATTTATGTGGAAGGATTGAGAATTTTCGGTAGTAACTCACTCGAGAGGAATTAAATTCTTGTTCAATGTATAAATTTACAACATTTTATGTGAAATTTAGGATAGGTGTGGTTAAAAATAAAACAAATTGAAAATGTGAATAAAAACAAACAAAAATTACAATAGAGTAGGGCGGCGGGTTTTGTATTTAAAGTATTTCGTTAACATGTGCGTTCTTAAATTCACTTAGTTTTTTTATTTTTCACGTGACTCGGGTTTTATTTTTCATGAAATACACCTGTTTTTTTTTTAAAGCGTCACATAAAGGAACATTTTTGAGCGTCACCTCATTTGCATTAATTTCAGATTGTAAAATTTGTAAACTGAGAAATAAACTAAACAATTTTATTGGAAACATTTTCGTTGTATTGTTTATTTTACTTAGTTTATTTTTTTCATTGTTTACATTTCAAGAATTTCCATACGTTTTTTTTTTAGATTTATTTTCGCCACCTGTAAAATAAAATCTGTTTTTGTTTTCTTAAAATTGTCAAACTAAATGAGAATTTTCGGTAACCACAAAAGATCTCCTTTGCAATTTGTTTGTGCTTTTGAAATTTGTAAATTGAATTTTTGCGAAACCTGTTTAGTGGCTGTGAAAACTCACAGTCTCTGGCATCGCGAGAGTATTTGAATATTTTGCACAGTATAAAGTAAGCTGCAACAACTTAATCTGTCATGCCAATTTATTATTATAATTTGCAATTTTGTTCTCAGCATGATTTAAAAGATTTTTTTTTTTGCAACAATTACAAAATATATTTTATTGTTGTTATTGTTCTAGAGGTCTTCTTATTTTTCCCTCTTAACGTGTTATTAATGTTAATGGCCAATGTAAATGGAAAGATTTTAAAATTTGAATATTAAAAAGGGAGAAGGTGATTGAAGGTTAAACCAAAAATAATAAGAGTTCTAAAAAATAGAGGTTTATTTTTCGCCAGTTTAGAGTCTTTCTGTAAACTGGATATATTTTTCCAAGAGTATAGTTCGTTTCTCCCAATTATAAACTTTTTTTGGATGATATTCTTTTAGATATGTTTTGCATAGTCTAACTCGAAAAGACTCTGTTTCGATGTTGTTACTAGAACAAGAACTGGGTTTTTCTTGTGTGATTTTCGAACAACGCCAACCATCTTAGCTTCGTTTGGCTTTCTGCCTGGATTAAAAAAACCAACAGTCTTACTCAACCCAGAACATTTCACCTACCACTACCATCAAGTGGATCAAGGATGGTAAACATCGCATACAGACGATAATATTCTGTGGTCTACTCGCTGTATCAATCTCCCAATTCATGAATTGGTTTAGCTCCTCAATAAGAATATCAACCGCTTCCGTATCTAAACAATTTACCAGCTCGATGTTTATGTATATTTTACCCAATGGGATTACACTAACACCAACAATATTAATTAACTTGATTCTTCTAATCTTAGTCGTAGGGTGTCTACTTGTCGAACCCGACATACTTTAGTTTCTTTCGTTACTCCCATGTCATTTGTCAATCATCCAAGTTCTGAATATCACTCTCTCTCCGAATTATCTATCTAAAAACAATTGGCAACCCTATAAAATTGAAAGTGAAAGCAAAACAAACGTCATTTCTGGAAGAACGTTCTAACGAAGTAATCGCGCAAACGAAATCCAAAAAAAGTGCGTCTTTAAATTTAGAAAACAGAAAAAAAAGAAAACAAACAACGGAAATATTCTGTAAATTATTTTAAAATCAATTAATCTTGTAATTTCTTTTCAGATTAATGTCAAACAAATTTAATTGAAAATTGTTCGGTCTGTAAAACAACAACAAACGAAAAACATCAAACAACAAATCAATATTTTTTTGCGCTCGTCCAATTGTGTTTTGTGTTTTTGACGCATTATTTTCTACGTCCCTCAGTTTCGTTTTTTTTTTTTTTTTTGTGATAATCAAATTTGTACAATAACAACAACAAAATCCATAAAGCCGACCACAAAACAAACAACAAAAATAAAGCTGAGCTGTTGCAAAAAAAAAAAGCAGCAATCAGAACAAAACAAACGTACTAAAATAAAATTCAAAAATTGAATGTGACCAAAAATAAAAAGTCAAATTCTGTAGCCCAGAATTTGCTTTGTCTTTTCTATGGATTGATTTTGTAATTGCAAGTTTTAAGTGTAAGTGTGCGCGTGTGTGTGTTTAAGTGTCAAACGTCTTGTCTGTCCATTGACTACAACAACAACAACAACCACATCAACAAAATGACCACAGAAATCCAAGAGAAATTTGGCGATCATGTATCGACCACCAAGGCAAAATGCAACAACGGTGGCAATGATCGTGCCGTATATGAGGGTGGAGGACTCAACAGCAAATATGGCTCATCCTCTGCCCACCAGACAACAACACCGGACTTTCTAACAACACCCACATCCGGTATCACCAATAGTCTTCTAAAGACAAATGACGCAGGCGCTCATGAATGCTCCAGCAGCAGCATCATAGAATCAAAAGTACCGTGTACCAAAGCTAAATCGATCAATGGCAGCAACAAACAGAAATGCCAACAACTATTGCGAACATCGGATGCCGAAGATGGTTTCCTATCCACCTCACCGGACAGTGCCAATGAGGAACTCTTGCTATCGCAAGCTGGCGAGATGTTGGACCAAATCTCTTCCGTCCTCAGCGGTAACAACAGCGCCTCAACGCCACCATTGCCCCCGCCCGCCATATACACATGCAACAATCCGAAGGAGTGTGTTAATGTCAAGAATATTTTGGAATCTTTCAAAGCCCCCCTCTCGGAGGAACAGGCCTGGGCTCTAGTGTATCAGTTTACCAGCTTGTACCGGCGAGTGGCGGCCATCAGCAAACGACACATTTTCAACGATTTGGAAGTACCCGAATCGATGGACAATATGAGTTTGCATCGTGATGGGAGCGTACACTGTTCGTGGAATGGGGCTGAACGCAAGAAACGTGAACAGAAGTTAAGAGAGCAGGCAGAGCTACAGGAGGATCAAAGTGGTAAGTATTATCAAATCATTTTTTTACTAGTCAATGGAATTATCTTTTCCGTAGGTAGTTATAGGATTCTAATACTACTAATTTTTCACAATATTTCATTAAGGAACAATCAGGGAAAGTCTATCGATTCAGTGAGCTGTGTCTACTCAATGACCGTGAACTGCAACTGAATTTGGATTACAGAACACCTTTTTTACATTACAGAAAGACTTCTTGCACCTTACAAAACGCATTTTGTACATGTCCTCACAACCCAATGTCGCTTCGCAAAGAAAGCCTACCATTTATTCATTGCCAAATTATATTATTTGGAGCCTTCTAACTAAATGCCATTACCGAATTCCTTCTTTGCATATGAAAAGATTCCATACATTCTCAAGTAGGCCGGCCAATTCACCTGTCATTATGGTTTTTCTAATCCCATAATCATTGCTGGGTGTATTATTTTATGAAGACCTTTATATTATAAATAAGCATGATACGAAAGCAAGTATGGTTCTCTTTGGAATGATTTATTAAAGCTGGCATCCTGTGGTAAAGTCTCCATGATACCAGATCTGGTACTACGTGGGTTAATCTCTAGGATGTATAGTGAGTTTCTATAATATTGAGGATGTTAAGTGAAAGTTTTGGTCAGTAGTCATGGAGGTCACATGGCCGATTAGAATAACTTAGAACGTCGGGTGATATTTCAGTCAAGGCCTCATGAAAAAGGTATTTGAATTAAATTGAATATATAATTTTTTTTAATAATTTTCTTTCTTTCTTCAAAAAATCTTGTTTTGTAGGCCTTGCAGAATAACATTGTAGAAGTTCAGCTCAGTCGGTTTGCGATCCAGTCACATCCATTTTTTTATAGTGCGCTATTGCTGTCACAAGTTCGAATAGTCTCTGTTAAATCAGACATAACTCTCTTTGTTATATCCAGGGCAAGATTTTGTCGTTTCAAGGATTCCCGCGGAATAACACGTCTACCTGTTCTTAACCTTTTAGAGTTTTTTAGTAAACATTAAAGCTAATGCTTAAAAATGTCTGTCTCTGACGGAACCTGGCACCTCGGCTAAAATTCCACAGATTTGATTAAAACCTTGCATTTCCACTTTCCAATTAAGATCTTTACCAATAACAAAATCGTTTAGCTTCTTAAAGACAACCACAACTACTGACTGCTGCTGTCCAGAGGAAGAATACAAATTATCATATTTTTTGGGGGGGGTTTTCTTGGGATGCTGATTATGCGTTAACAAAGCCAGCGAGCCCGCTAAGCCAACACACACACACACACACTTGGCCCACTACACTCAACACCTTTCCCTTTTTTATGATAAATGTTTTGTGAATGTTGTCATTCTTCTTTGGTTGCTTCTACTCTACGGTTGCAGTTGTATTAACTCTAATTTTTCCACTTTGGCTTCCAAAATGATTTATGAGATTTGGCTTAATTTGGATTTTTGTTTTTCCATTTTTTTTTTTTTTATTTTTTTTATGTTGTTGTTCATCGATCGTCGAAGGGGACAAAGCGGCGACAAAATTGGCCTTCGTCTCTACTTAACGATATGTAGGCAATGATGCACTTTTGCTTTCGATGCATTTGGATTAGACTTTCATTTTCGTCATCGACGTCGTCGATATGACTGCGATTACCATATAAATGTCATTTTTTTTTTTTTTTTTTTTCGGTTTTTGATAACCCAACAAATCTGAAGAAGAAAAAAAGCTGCAGACAATTCATTTTTTTGGTGAAGTCGCCGTATCGTAAATGATGTGCGTGATGTTGTTACATTGCGGTTAAAACTGAAACTCCACAACAAAACAAACAAACAAAAAAAAAAACTAATAAAAACGAGTTAAACAAAAAAAAAATATGAAAGAAAACACAAACACACAAAAAAACAAGAGATTTTCTTTTATTATCTTCTTCCGAGAGCAGTCAAGAAATTGTGGCGCAGGTCTCATTATAGAAATTAAGTGGTAATTTATACAAAATGAAAACCGGAAAAACATAAATTTCATCATATGATCCGTCATTAAAAAAAAGGCAATATAAAGAAATGTTGTACATATACATGCGTGTGTATATGAGTATGTAATGTGAACATACACACTTGTGTTTATATAAATAGCGAAATCAAGACATGTTCACCCATTTGTTAAGCGCTGTAATGCGAACTTTTGTTAAGTGCGGAATTTGCACGCTTGCCATCAGAGGTTTATTAGACTTAAAAGATGGACTAAAGGAAAAAAGGGAAGAAATAAACCACTGCATCAGTCATATCATTGTCAGTGGGCTAACATTTCCAACAGTTTCATTGATCCTAATAATCGGTAACTAATAATTCATTAACGATCGTCCCGCGGTTGAGACATCCATTTAAACCAGTTCTCCATATTGTTCTGAGTTGTACTTTGTTGACATCAGCTGATAATTTTGATGTACCACTCCAACAGTCGCTGTTATTCTCGACTAAAATATCGATAGTCCCGCGGTTGGGACATCCATTTAAATCAGTTCTCCATATTGTTGTGAGGTGTAGTGTGTTGTGCCAACCAGTTCCCCTTCTTAGCTTATTTTAAATCTGAAATTAATTCACCAGGAATGTTTTAAAGTTTCATTTGTATGATTGTTGGACGAAGGTTTGAAGTTCGTTTCTGAAATTGCAACAATTTCCGTTCGCTTCACCCATGCCGAGCATTTTTGCTTTCAGTGTTGAGTGTCTTAGCTTAGATTTTCAATTATTTTAGTTTCATCCAGATCTGATCGAATTTTGTTTTCGCTTATAGCTTTAACTGGACTGGTGAATATTTAGGGAATCTTTTGTACGTCCGAGAAGTCTACGATTGCCGGACTTCTGATGCATCATAACCAAATAGGGGAATTTTTCGTTGCGATCGTTTCCTTATATGCCCACTTGTAAACTTTATGAAATGAATGTTGCTATTAATCGTTGTCTCAGATAAATGTTCTGTTTTTTTTGTTCGTTTGTGAAAAGAAATATTGTGTTCTTCTTCCATTCCAGTGAAAGTTTTTATATCACGCTTTGATTGAAGGCCACAAGGTAACATTTCTTTTTTACGATAACGAAAATGATTAAGAAAAAAAAAAAAAAATAAACAAATGTTGTCTGTCAGCCGTTGCTGCGGCTGGTGTTGTGTGGTGTGCACCGATGATCGTTGGTTTTAATAACATTTCGCTGGGTCTCTGGGTCAGTGATATAAACAATGACCTTAACTGTGTTCATTTTATTTATTTTTACTGCGGTTTGATGTGTGTCGATGCTGCTGCTCTTGTCCGTTTGCCCGTTGCCAGGCGTTAGGTTTTGTATGAACAACATGTTGGCTTGTTGTTTTCGGGCATAATTTCAATATTAATGTTTTGTTACCCGGTTTCTTTCTTTCTCCTCTCTTTCTCTTTCATTGCATTTTCCTTGTTGTTTGTTCGATTTCATCAAAAGTTTCCAAGTGCATAATGCACTCTATCTGCGTGGTTATAACTTTGTCGTTGTCATGTAAAATCAAATAAATTAGTTAAGCTTTAAACTTCATTGGCCCCTTTTCATTGAACAACAAATAGAGAAGAAATTATAGTCCGCAACCTGACTGGAAAACATAGTGCACCACAGAGATATGAGGGTGGTACTATAACTCAAAGCCAAAGACCCATCCTGTGACCATGCGAAATACATTTGCTTCCAGAGTTCGCCAAAGTTGCGTTGGAATTTTTTTAAAGGTTTTTGCCCAAGGGATGTTTATAATATTTTTTTGAGCCCTTTGATGCATGTAGATGGCGCCTTTGGCTACGACCTGTGTCGTTTATAAGAGCGACCACTGGAAACAATTTCTGTGTCCAGATGTTGTTGTCGGTGACTACTCAGACCCCTTACAACGTAGCTTTTTCAATATCTTCCGACAATTCTGACATTTAGATGGCGCCCTTGGCAATGATATTGGTTACGATTATGGAGAATAAACAAAATTACGATGAATATTTATATTACTAGTAAGTTGTAATGCGCCTATGGCGCCCGTTAATTTGCTTGAGAAAGTATTTGTTACTGAATTTGTTAATGAGAAAACTATTTTGTAAACAAAATTTCGAAAAAATATAAAATTGGAAAAAAAGAAATTTGTAAAAAAAAAAATTTGTGAAAACAAATTTTTGTTGAAAAAAAAATTTTTGTTGAAAAAAAAAATGTTTGCTGAAAAAAAAAATTTTTGTTGAAAAAAAAAAAATTTGTTGAAAAAAAAAATTTTGTTGAAAAAAAAAATTTGTTGAAAAAAAAAAAATTTGGAAAAAAAAAAATTTTGTAAAAAAAAAATTTGAAAAAAAAAAATTCTGGGAAAACACAATTTCTGTACAAAAAAAAATATTATTTTTTTTATTATTATTATTTATAGAATTATTATAGAATGCCTATTTAAATTCCTACGTACTGCGTGACAGAGTCAGTGAATCAGGGAATCAGTGAATCAGTGTCGAGGGTAAATATATATTAAGATATATTAAGATTCTTGCAGTCCACTGAAGTGTAGAGGGCGCCAACGGCCTTGTTTACTATTAATCTTAATATATATTTACCCTCGACACTGATTCACTGATACACTGATTCACTGACTCTGTCACGCAGTACGTAGGAATTTAAATAGGCATTCTATAATTATATATAAATTCTATAAATAATAATAATAAAAAAAATATTTTTTTTTTTTGTACAGAAATTGTGTTATTTCAACGGGCGCCATAGGCGCATTACAACTTACTAGTCAATAAATAATCTCATTCGCTGAATTGTGATGATAAGTCGGCGGATATTCTCACAATATCTGTGTAAAAATTAAATATTTCAAATCCGAGTCAATCTGTTTGTGGATGGGGTCAACCTATTTTTGTATGGAGTCACCCTGCTTATGATAGCAAAGCCTTAGAGCATAATGTGATTGTATTGAATTCAAAGTCCGTCCTATGGCATGAAAACAAGTAACAGTCATCTCTGTCGTATAAAAATAAATAAAAATGTATGGTTGCCCCACCTGCCCATTTTCCACAAAATAACTAACAATGACAAAGACCAAAATCATTTTGTATGTTTTCTTCAGTCCAAAATCGGCATTACGCCATGACAATATATACCCATCTCTATCGTGTAAAAAAGGTCTTAAATGTGGCCGACAAAACCCCAGCCTATTTCTACTTTGAAGATTTATAGCGTTCATGGAATTTGTACTGGCTAAAAGAAAATCCGATGTCAGTGTAGAGAACTAAACGTGAAGAACTAAAGTTTGTTCAAATACACTCAAACACTGTTTTTTCTTTTTTTCCCCCAACTTATCGCAAATCCCTCGTCCATGCAGGGGCCAACGAACATTGTATTAAAAGTAAATATGTTTGTTTGGTCTTTTCTTCTTCTTTTGCTTTCTTTGTGTGCCATCTGTCGCCAATTTATCATTGAGACTCTCCGAAAATAGTCATTATAGCCTCCTTTTCATGGGAATCTGATACACACGACGATGCGGCTGCGGCCGCTGCTCTAGCATCCGTCCGGCACCGGCAGGTTGTGCTGGAGCTTTCCTTCTATGCACAGGTATAGAGGTGCGAGCACTGACAGTGCTGACTGCTGGTGTGATCTATCGACACATGCCCAGTTTGGGTTGAAGTGGTACACTATGGCTGGCACTCTTCAATAACACACAAAGTTTGAAGAGAATGCATTTTGCCGTCTTTGTTGGTTTCTAGTTTTCCGTTCATTTTTTGGTTTTCCACTTTAATTTTCGTTTTTTTTTGCTTTTGTTTTGGAAAGTCTGTCAAAACACACCCATGCTTACGGTCATTAATTGTTGGTTGGCCGTTGAGATGGCTAAGAGGCCGGTGATAGATTATTGCGGCTACTACCAATATTTGTTTGGCCATCATCACAATGTTGCCTTGTCTTGCACTGCATCGTTTGGCCATAAAATGTCCAGACTTATGAATGCTCTTGTCTACCTGCCTAACAGCACTCCACTCTCTGCCCGTGTAGACCTTTCAAATTAACATTGATTTTTTTTCTTCATCTTTGTTAAAATTGTTTTTTTTCCCCCTGAATACCGTGAAAATTGTTTCTTCAGATTTTTCTCCAAAGTCAATGATTTTCTTTCATTGTAAAAAGTGTTTCATGGCGTTGATAGTCCGCTTTGGTTGTGTGTGTGTGTGTTTTAATGATTTTCTGTTGAAAGAGGTGTCAATTTTGAAGACCACCAATAAATTTTCAAGCTTTTAACAAATCGTTAAAGTTTATCGCCCGCCAGAGAATCGTGAGAAGATGTTGGGGACAATAAGGTATGATGAGTTTGATTTTCTTTTAAGAGAATTAAAGACAATAACTCGTATCTAATTTCTTAATGCGTATATCTGAACTGTAACATGGTTAAATTAATGTTAATTATTTTAAAATTGTTTAAGTAATTAGATGAAGTTTCAGTTTTTAGTTTTCCCACATTACGACTATGACAGTCTGTTCCGATTGGACACAATGAGTTTATATTTTGGTTTTGTCATCAGGTTTGATTGGCCATCTTTGAACTCACCCGGTTTTAAAAGAGAGTGCCTTGCCAATATTATTATTTAGAAAGATTAACAATTCCTCGTTGGTTTATATCCGCAAACGTTTGCTGGGAATGTCACAGCGGACAGCAAAGACACTGGAAGAGTATTCCACAAACACACAGCTCGACTGAAGGACGAAATTGCTCGGTAGTGGGTCGTGCGATCAACCCTCCAATCGACAAATAACAGATGACAGTCTCTGGATAGAAAGTGCTAACACCAGGAACTAGACGACGGATCTCCCAGATATCATTACAATATGTATGGAACAGCGATATAAAGGGTGTTTTTTATTGGGGTATAGAACTTTAAGTTGGCATCACTTTTTTAACTGGCGGCCATTTTGTCAGCTGTCAAGTGATTAATATTTAGTTTGGTTTGCCATTTCATCATGAACCGGTTGACAAAAGAACAACGCTTGCAAATCGTGCAAATTTATTTCGAAAGTAATGGTTCAGTTCGCGAAGTTCACCGCAAGCTCCGTCCATTTTATGCCATTACATCCACAAAAACTGACTGTTTGGTGTGCTCTATGGGCTGGTGGAGTCATTGGGCCATACTTCTTCCGAAATAATGCTGGAGAGTCAGTTACCGTTAATGGAGACCGGTATAGAGCCATGATAACCGACTATTTTGTTCCCGAATTGGATGGCATGAATGTGGATGAGTTGTGGTTCCAACAAGTGGTTGAAAATTGGACCTGTAGAATTGGCTTTATTCGAGCCAGCCGCGGCGGCCACATGCCCGAAATCATATTTAAACATTAATGGCATAAAATTATCCTTCCAATACAGTCAAATTGATGGACATTAAAACGATTTTCTTGTGTTTTATTTCAATTCGAAGTTAATAAAAAACACCCTTTACAACCCACATGCCTTCCCCTTTCACCACTCTCATCTGTACACCCTCCACAAGCTGCAAATATTCCTTTGGAGCCCCTGGCCATAGAGATTGACAGTCTGACCCATCAGGTCACCAATCAAAATCAGATCTAGAGAGAAATAGCGAACAGAAGCTTGTGACACTTTTTGCGCTCAACATAGCGCACCCTAAATACAAAAGGGTCACAACTCAAAATTTTCAAAAAAAAACTGACTATTTTCCATAAATTTATTCACAGTACACATCTCTAACCACTGCCAAACTTTCTGTCACATCACTATCTTATTTAACTCGAAAAGTGCAGTTATGTTTATTTGTATGTTAATTGCGCGATGAACTAAAGGGAATTATTTTGAGTGTAGAATTTTGATTTGTAACCCTTAGTGTGCGATATGTTTGTTGGATGAAAGCCTCTCGCTGTAATACTTTTAAACACAGCAGACTGCTTTAAATCGCATGGGCGTAACAGAATTTTCCTTCGCTTATTCTAATTACTGGCGAGAGCCAAAAAACTCTTCCCCAATATTTCTAAATTCATTCATTTAGTAATAAAAAGTTCTAATCCCCAAAATTATTCTAGCAAAATTATTCTAGCAAAATTAAACTCCCCATTAGCCAACAGCCACGGTAGGCTGGCTAATGCTGTAATCAACCTGCTATTTTATACCACTCTCCACAGCCGTAGGCCAGGTCTCGCCATTGATGTAATGCGTCTTCTCCGTATATACTTGTTAAAATAACGTTCTCAGATCTTTGCCGTCTTCAATAATTTAGGTTAATATCAATAAGAATGCATGCCGTGGGCCATTCAGCAGTTACTCAGTCGTTCGCACTTAAGAACTTCTAAATGCATTAGCAGAAAGAAAAACGAACAGGAAAGATCTTTACTCACGTCTAATTGTCCGTCTGTCCATGCCGTCGTCATCCATCCATGAACCGGTGTTTTGTGTGATACGCCATCACACATCTCAGACTCGTAGTATCTGCGAGTATCATGCCATGCCATGGACGAGTGTCTGTATGAGAATCGATGTGATATGTTAATGGTTATTTCATTATGGTATTATATAGTCATTCTCATTCACTCCTTCATTCAGTCAGCCGTTCATTCATTCGTTCATTCATAATAACCGTATGCCATAAAACGCTTAATGGTTCTTGATTAACTGGCTGGCTGGCTGGCGATGGAGAAAGAACTCGATACAAAAAAAAAGTAAAAACAAAAGCCTGAAATCCATGAAACGGAAATGATTTTCAACGAAAGATCTTCACACCAAACCGTTGCACCTTTGCATTTAATTCTGTGCCGGCTTTAGCTTTACGCATTTCAGGCAGGAGTTCAAAAGATGCTGGACAGAAAATGAGCACTTTCAAAAAAAAACCATTTAATCTTGGTGGGAATTTAATAAACTGTCAATCATGAATGATCATCCGAGAGCTTGATCGGATGCGAAGAAATTATTTGAAGCTCAGGCGCAAGGCGCAAGTGTAAACATTCAGTTTAAAGATTTCCGCTAGCAGATTAGAGACGAATGGAGTCAATGGCTTCTTGGATAAAATGACTTAATTGCGAAAAACACGTTATTAGTTAATGCATAAGAGAAATGAAGACATTCTTCAAGGGGATATGTGGAAATGGTCTGAGTGGGGGATAGCTGGCGGTTAGAAGTGTATAGAAAAGGACGTAAGTGCCAAAAAGGAAATGCTACAGGAAATCGTTTTATGTGTGGTCAAGCATAAAAGCGTAAGGTGCTTACGATACAATTGAATTTGCTATAAATTTTTAAATTTACTTTTTTTTTGAAAAAAAAAAAATTTAATTTTTAATATTTTTCGTTTAAAAGCGTTAGGTAGTTTTCTATCGAATTTCATTAGAAAGTTTTGTCAAGAAAATTGTATGAAAATACAAAAACCATATTCACACATTTTTTCTTAACAAAGCTGTTTTAAATTTTTATGAATACGGGGGCATGTCTTTCAAATTAATCTAATTTCTTTAATATTTAATTGTTTTTATTAGGAAAACCAAACATAAATTGTATTTTTATTGACCTTCAGTTAATCTATCGGCATTTATCTAAATTAAGGATATTTGTCATGGTTTTGTCTTCTACTGCTCCCTCTGGTCCCACCCATTTTTCAATTAAAACAACTGCTGTTTTTATTGTCTTGACGTCGTAGCACACATAGCATTTTTCTCATGTCCGTCCCTTCCTGGGAAAACATTGTATGTGTGTGTGTGTGTGTGTTCATGTGTATGCGTACAAGCGCCACACCGCCATTATCATTTGTAACAGCAGTTCAGAATTTCCTATATCAGGATTTTTCTCACTTTCCCAGTGTGTTATGCGTAAATATCACGTAACGTCAGCTGTAGAGAGATGTTTATTAGGGTGGAGTGAAAACATGCTTTTTTTTTAATTTGAAAAAGTTAACCTCGGAAAGAGATGTAGTCTGGGGTCCTAATGAGGGGAAAAATGAAGAAAAAAATTTTAAAAAATTTTTAAGGGTCGCGCCACTCCCTCGAAATTTGGAAATTATCGCTATTTTGGCGTTGATTTTAGAAAAATCCTAAAAATTAACGACTTAACTTATTGGAAATTTAAAAGTTTGAGCTTGTTCAGTGCCCAAACAAAAGTATTTGAGGCAAATATGAGGATAATCGACTAATATTTGTAGCTTTGGTGGCGATTTCATTGTTCAGTAAATTTTCTGAAGAGGGGACGATTTGACTTATTTTACTTTTTGAAATTTTTGAACAATGAGAAAATTTTTTTTAAATTTTTTCATGCCCTTATTTCATTGTTTACGCTATTGCAAACATTTATTGACATAAAACTTTTTAGGATTTTTCTAAAATTAACGCCAAAATAGCGATAATTTCCAAATTTCGAGGGAGTGGCGCGACCCCTAAAAATTTTTTAAAATTTTTTTCTTTATTTTTCCCCTCATTAGGACCCCAGACTACATCTCTTTCCGAGGTTAACTTTTTTTTTTTGAATTTCACTCCACCCTAATGTTTATGTTTGGAGTTTTTTTTTTTCGTTGCATCGTCGGTTTTTTTCCACCATCACAATTTTGAAGGTCATTGGACATGCGCCCTGTCCATCCTTCCATCTACATCTATTCGTTAGGTTTTCGGTGTATTCTCTTGGGCCTAGTATGTAAGGCGGTGCTATTGTCATAGGTTATGTGTCGGTGGTGCTGGTGGCTGGGCTACCGTGCGGTATGTTCAGTGACGAAACTTTCAATGAAACTCATCACATAACATTTCAATGTTACGCGATAGTCTGATGCATCATGAGTGTCTGAGTCTGTTGTTGTCCATGTTGACAGAGGTTCAAGTATACACACTGCCATTTTATACCATATATAGAGTATATATACTATAGAGATTTATATTTTTCTATAGTTTATAAGTTCAAGTTCAAATATAATCTGTGATGTGAATGAAAATAGACAGCTGACCTGCAACATTTACGTAAATTTGTAACCGAGAAATTGAGTAACTTGTTTTTGGGAGAACAAAACCATTCGCGTATTGTATTAAATTTATATTTATTGTACCGTCGAATTCGGTTAAGTGCTGGACTTCGGATAATTGATTCATTTAAACCAACTGAGTATGTACTTGTTCTCTGAAACGAAGACGGAAACTTGTGGCACAACTATTAAAATACATGTATGTACAATTTTAATTCAATATTAAAAAGCTTGGATGAAAATAGTCACTTATTTTCATTTGGTTGAGTTGTGTTAAAAGCGATTGACTGATAATTTTTTCATATCATTTGTTTGGCCAAGACTACAGAATTGTCTCCAACAGTTTTTTTCATAACATAAATTGATTAATTTGCCTCCTTCGTTGTAGGTTTAATAGAATGTATGTCTCCTTAGTAGTAGGTTTAATGTATTCTGATGATCTCATAATAAATTCTAGTCAACCTACTACAGCATTTTCAACATTTCCATTGGCCATCTACGTCATCTCCTCTATTGTCCCTTGGTCTGCCAATACTCCTCCATTATTGTGTATGTATGTTCTTTAAGGAATTGCATTTCTCTTAAGCGGTGTTCGTATCATATAAGTTTGTGTCTTTGCATTAAAAATGTGTTTCACATAAACGATTTTTCAATAAAGCGGATTTTCGTTTAAGCGAAGTACAGTGCGGGGAAAATCATCCAGAACAATCGTTACTAATATTAATTTTTAATTAAGTGATTTTTTAAAAGGCGTTCGATTATCCAAATTCGGCTAAAAAACGTGCTTTTTTACAAACATTAGGAAAACTTGTTTTTTTTTTCTCAAACTTTCTAAAAGCTTGTAATATTTTCAAGCTTTTCAAAAGCTTGTAATATTTCCAAACTCTCTAAAAGCATGTAATATTTTCAAACTATCTAAAAGCTGGTAATATTTCTACGCTTACTAAAAGCGTGTCATATTTTCCAACTTTTAAAAAGCTTTTACTATTTTCAAACTTTTTAAAAGCTTGTAATATTTTCAATATTTCTAAAAGCTATTAATATTTTCAAACTGTCTAAAAGCTTAAAAATCTTTTCAATCTTTCATGTACAATTTTCAAGCTTTCTAAAAGTTTGTCATAGTTCCACGCTCCTAAAAGCGTTTCATATTTTCCAACTTTTAAAACGCTTTTAATATTTTCAAACTTTTTAAAAGCTTGTAATAGTTTCAATATTTCTAAAAGCTTGTTAAATTGTCAAGCTTTCTAAAAGTTTGTCATATTTTCAAGCTTTCTAAAAGTTTGTAATATTTTCAAGCTTTTTAAAAGCTTGTAACATTTTCAAGCTTTCGAAAAGTTTGTAATAGTTCCACGCTTCTAAAAGCGTTTCATATTTTCCAACTTATAGAAAGCTTTTAATATTTTCCAACTTTTTCAATATTTCTAAAAGCTTGTAATATTTCCAATATTTCTAAAAGTTTGTAATATTTGCAAGCTTTCTAAGAGTTTGTTATATTTTTTAGCTTTATACTAGCTCATAAAAAAGCCTGAGATTTTCGCTTTTCCCAAGCGTTCTAAAAGCTTGTCATTTTGTTCTCAATCTATGGCGACACATATTTGTAAGGTCCGCGTGTTTTGTAACTTCTTTCAAATTTTAACAAATGGCACTCACTTTTTGGAAAAAAAGGGGAAGTCATAATTTCAGAATGACAATGGAGAAAGGACTAATAGAAATGATGTACCTATGTAGTGAAGTTCGGCATAGCGGAAAGGGTTAACCAAATTAAATTTCATAGTTTGCAATATTTTTGGCCGGTGACCTAGATTTTTTCATTGTATTTCCTAGTAGACCCACTCTTTCAGAGTATTCCCTACCCACATGCAATTTGCAATTTATTATTTTGACCCATATTTGCCAAAGACAGTTTATAATTTCAAAGTACATACATACTTTTTTTTTTATTGTTACCAGTATTGCTGTTTTTTTTTGTCTTCATTTAATTTCCACTTCAGTTCGCAGTGAAACTGTTATCGCACATTTTTACGAGCTGTTTAGTTTTTCTATGGCGTTGCACAATCAAACCGCCGACGCTGACGCCACCGCTTTTTCGCCATAAATACATCGAATGCATTTAAACGTAAAGTGTTTTGAATGAAGACATGGCTGACGGCAATGCTGGACGCCGGTATTCGAGTAACCGTTTGGTTGCTAATTGCGCTTACAACGTTACATACGCATAACATTGGTGGCTGCAACATATTCCGTTACGCAGCACAACCACCACCAATACTTCTCGTCATTTCAATTGCAATTGCTGGTGGAAAAGTGTTGGTTTGAAGTTGCACATTTAAATTATATCACATTCACTCACAATCGACAAACGTGTTTCGGTTTTCTTTTTTTTTTAGATATTTCTTTTTGATTAATTCATCACTAGTTTGCGATTTAATCACTGGCATGTACGTTAATACGGCGACGCTTGTTCCCATGCGTCTGTCTGATTCATACAGATTTCGAATATTAACAACAAAAACACCAACATTGAAAAATTAAAAACAAAAATCAAAACTGATAAGATAAGAAGAACATACATTGAACTGTAGCCAGTAAGACAATTGAATTTCTGTTTCAATACATTGACTTCATTCCATTTTGCGTATATCAAAACTGTTCTCACAGCGTTTTCGATTATCAGTTCGCACTGTTCTCATTTAATCTAAATTGTCATTTGTCAGTTCGAAAACGAACAACAAATATGCCAAAAATAAATTATTTAATCATTGAAATATAAAAAAGAGGAAAGCCGGAATATATTTTTAATAAAATAAATTTTTTTGATAATTAGAGGAAATGGGGA
Source organism: Hydrotaea cyrtoneurina (assembly GCA_958296145.1). Classification (NCBI taxonomy): domain Eukaryota; kingdom Metazoa; phylum Arthropoda; class Insecta; order Diptera; family Muscidae; genus Hydrotaea; species Hydrotaea cyrtoneurina. Next base: position 15,819,043 of record OY282514.1, on the reverse strand, counting down.
ATGTGGTAAAGGAATTCCAAACAGCACGAGAGCTTTGTCGGACAGAATCGTCCATGAGCTTCCATTCTTAGAAATCTGAAGCCGAAAATCGGCTAAAATGCACTTTACCCCCCAAAAAAAACTGAAAATGTCATCACCCTTAAAAATTGGCCACTGATTCCGAATGTCGATCAAAAAAATTACCCCCAACTGTAGGCATAAAAATGCCTCAGATTATAAAAAAAGCGCGCGTTGTTTGATGGACATAAATTGAAAAAGTGCACTCGGTCCAAAAAAAAAATTTTTTTTTAAAAAAAGTATTTAAAAGAAATATAATTCAAAAAAAAAAATAATTTAAAAAAAAAATATTTTAAAAAAAAATAAAATATTTTTCTAAATGCTTATGCAATTTCATTATGTTTGAGTACCCCAACTTGTATAATGGGATGCGGATCGAATTGAAGGAGTGGCCTAGGGCCACCTATGGCCATGCCCGCTCATATTTCCTCATACCCACTTTTTTTTTATAAAGGTCTTTCCTCCCTTTCCATTTTCCTCATTTCTGGGTGATTTGCCCGTTTTTTCGGGGATCCCGGTAAATTGAATTTTCCCCGGTAAATTGAATTTTTTTATTTTTTAGATATTTGTGCAAAGAAATCTTCTAGTACATACCATGGGCCTTTCCTGGAATATGCATGTTCTTGGAACTGAATGTTCCATGTGGCCACAGTCGAACGCATTATTATCTACCATAGGATTCTCCAGCCGAACAATGCAAAAAATCATTTTAGTGGACATATCAGGGGCTTCTTTTCTGAAATATACATGTTCCTGGGCAGAATGCTCCTTTTTCTATCTGGGAGTCTTAACCAGACAATTCCAAAAAAACGCTATTTTGATTTAATTTCATTTGAAAAACTTTATGTTGAAAAGGCAAGGCAAACTGTTTATTTTTGAAGTTGACACATGTCAGGTACTGGCAAAAACTTATTAAAACTTATAAAAAAACACACCAAAAAGTCACCCTTTAGAATTTCACTACTTACATTGTCGCTAAAGACTTCAATACGGGGCTCTGTAAACAAATGTGATTTGTGCCTCGTCTTGTTAAATTCGTAATTCTCTTCATGCAGGTGGATTTTTCCTCCTTTTAACCCATTTTAGCCCGCCGTGCCAAAATTGGAAACGTGTTGACAGATGTCAATATTTTCTTTCCTAATTTAGTAGTGGAGAGTGCATTGATTAAATACAATATCGAACTGTTCAATTACTTTCAATTATATTTTGGTAAAAATTTGGTTTAAATTCAAAAATACTATTTTTTTTTATTGTTCTCCTTTTTTTTGAATTGCCAATCTTAATATATATTTACCCTCGACACTGATTCACTGACTCTGTCACGCAGTACGTAGGAATTTAAATAGGCATTCTATAATTTTCTATAAATAATAATAATAAAAAAATAATTTTTTTTTTTGTACAGAAATTGTGTTTTCCCTAAATTTTTGTTTTCCCAAATTTTTTTTTTACAAAATTTTTTTTTCAGCAAACATTTTTTTTTTAACAAAAATTTTTTTTTTACAATTTTTTTTTTTTTTCCACAATAATTTTTTTTCCAACAAAAATTTTTTTTTTCAACAAAATTTTTTTTTTCCACAAAATTTTTTTTTTCAACGAAATTTTTTTTTTTCAACAAAATTTTTTTTTTCAACGGATTTTTTTTTTTCAACAAAATTTTTTTTTTCAACAATATTTTTTTTTTAACATTTTTTTTTTTCAAAATTTTTTTTTTTTCCATATTTCAACGGGCGCCATAGGCGCATTACAACTTACTAGTAATAAATAAATAAACAGCTTTTCAAAAGTTGACTTGTGGTTTCAGTTTGGCCATTACTGGGTTAATTAAAAAAAATGTGGGATTTTGCGGCATTCCCCAACATAACATTTTACATTTATCCACAGATTGTTTTCAAAAATACCAAGTATTCTTTAAAATGTTTTAGGCTTTACCGGAAAACAATAAATAAAATAAAATTAAATTTTTTGATAATTTCTTATTCATTTCATTCTCATGTTAGAAATTATTATGAATTCTTAAGCCTTTTGCGTTAAATCCTCCATTCTGACTTCAATGTCGTATGACAGTCGAATAGGAAATCATCATTAGAAAACACTCCTTAATTGCTCTCTCCTTCATCAACAAGAATGTCACCATAAACTAACAAAACCAACAACTTTTTTTTTTGTCAATCGTTTTCTTATGGATCTCTGCCATTGGAATAAATTCAAACACCGTGCAAACCAGAAAAATCTTACCCGTACGAAAACATAAAATCCAACGATAGAAAAAAAACTGAAACAATTTGAAAAAGAAGAAGAAAGAAAAACCCGTTTGTCAACAGGTGAAGTCCGCATAGCAAACGTTGCTGCCGCAATTAAATGGAAACCTATGGTCGTCGCTGTCGGAGAGGGGGTATTTAAGGTGCTGGTGCTGGTGCTGGGGACGTTAGAGTATGGAAAGGCAGCGGCTGCTGCCCATAAAACACTTTTCCTTTCATGTGTTGGTGATGTTTGTCACAGTTATTGTTAGGGCTCGTTAAATAAGCGACATGGTCTGGTCAAGCCCGGCCACGGCGGCTGGTGTTGGTGTTTAGTAAGAAAGGTCATGTTGTGTCCACACCACACGTTTCGATTTTGTGTCACTAGCTCGCTGGCTGGCTGGCTGACTAGTTAAGCTAAGAAGCTTATTTATTGGAATAATTACATGTTTGTATGTACTTATTCCCACTTAGTAACATAAACGAGGGGAAATAATTAATTGCCAACCATAGAGCCCATCCAGAGCTTCGTCACAAACCGAACAATGAGGCAATGCAATCTAAAGTTGATAAAAATTAACAACATAAATTAAGTTAGTTAGTATGTACTGGTAAGCAGTCTCTGACAATGCTTACTAATAGCCAAAGAATACCACAATCTAAAGTCTAAAAGACGATAATAAAATCGCCGAGACAGAAGAAAGTAAGCGAATAATGATTGTTGCGTTGATGATAGGAAGCAGAGCTACGCTGAACAGCCTTGGCATGGTGCTGTTCAAATGTCTACCCCAGTCAAAAGATGCAGCCACATCTCACCTTAAGACCAGTTATGGCACATACAAAAAAAAACCAAAAAGACGTTCATGTTCATAAGCTGGGCTCATGCATCTTAACTGGGTCGCTGAAGATGAAGATGGTTTGTCGCCATGGTTTCTGTTGTTGTGACTCGGTTCGCTTTTTTTTTTTGGCCGTTCGATCGCTTGCATGCACTTGATGCACGTGATATCTGTCTTTTTGTTTTTGTTTATACGGCCATCCGTCGCATCTTGCCACCCCACTGTGTTGTGCTGAGCGGTCTTTAAAAGAGAAGACGCTGTTTTGGTGATGGTGGAAAATATCTTTACACTCCGGATGGCTGCCATTGGTTCGAAGGCAAGTGACGATCGACCCAATATCAGTAAAGCAAATTTGATCGCCTTCACCAGCCTCATCATTTGTTATGGCCAACAAAAGCAGCAGCAGCAGCCGCCGCATAAACAAAATCCCATCCGTCCCAGCCATGAGTCGCCATAAACCTGCCGTTGTTGTTGTGGTTGTTGATGATTTTCTAGATTGGCTGGGGACCGGGCGACCACCAACTGCATCATCATCGTCTTCATCATCATTGCCATTGATAGGTGGTGGGCTGACTTGACTGCTTTCAGTTATATCGGCCGTGTCTCGCTGTGAGACATATAAAAAGTAAAAGTAACCACGCATTTTTCTCTTGCCTCATGTTTCTTGGTCGCCGTCTTGGCCTTCGTCTGCCCGACTCCTCAATGTTGTTAAAAGAAATTTCTTGCATTTTCAACAAAATTGTTTCAGTTTTGTTGTTGTTGTCGTCGTCATTGCAGTTAAGCTTTCAATTTCCTTAAACGGCCATCGTAGCGTTCTTAATCATGAGAAAGTGAAACAGGTTGCTGGTGAAAGAAAAAGTTCGCAGAATTTGCCGGGGCGCGCATGTGCATATTTTTTTTTTTTTTTTTGGTTTGTTGGTTTTGCCAAAACATTCCTTTCCAACAGGTTACAAAATGTATCCCCATCATATTATTTTTTCCGTTGAAATCTTTAAGAAATTAGCATTACAAAGTCTCGAGTCCAAAGTCACTGACTGAGTGGGCCAGGACAGGAACTGCTTCGACCCGCAACACAACTCGGAAATGAGCGACATATTTATGCACTGTTTTATGTGGGAATTGGTGGCAAATTTTTAAATATTCCAAGTATATAACTGACCTCAATGAATCTCATATTCATAGTGAGAACAACCAGCCGAGTTATTGCTCTACATTTGACCGTCTCTGATAAACTTATGAGATACCCGGAGTAGAAATAATAAACAACCTTATCTATAATAATGGGAAAATTGTGTTTGCTATTTGGTTTGTCAGAGCTCACGTGTGATTCATGACATATGTTCAGCGTTTCCAGCCATTTCATCGTGAGGAGACTTGCAAATGAACAAATCTTGCAAATCATTGGATGCTCATTTCTGGCTCAAGTGATACGTCAATGAACGCAATTGTCGAATTTGGTCTGAAGAGCAGGTAGAGACATTTCAAGATCTGGCAATACACCCTGAAAAATCCACTATTTGTTCAGGCCGGCAGTTTCATTGGATCGTACTTCTTCAAAGTCGGTTAATGAAGCAGAGTGCGGTTTCAAAAACGAACAATCAAACTAAAACTCACCCTTTATAAAAAAAATCGGTCGATAATTAATTTTACTTATTTATGTTTCTTTAGTTGTCATGTCTTCTTTCGGAGTTTCGGTTTTCAAAGTCTACGCCTTCCGTGAAAGTTGAAATCAAACGCCTTTCTGGTTGGAGTGCGTGAATTCTAGGAATTTTATTCTGTTTTATTAATTTTTTTATTTTATTATATATTTTATTTTATTTTATTTTATTTTTTTTATTTTATCTTATTTTATTTTATTTTATTTTATTTTATTTTATTTTATTTTTTTTTATTTTAATTTATTTTATTTTATTTTTTTTATTTTATTTTATTTTAATTTATTTTATTTTATTTTATTTTATTTTATTTTATTTTATTTTATTTTATTTTATTTTTTTTATTTTATCTTATTTTATTTTATTTTATTTTATTTTATTTTATTTTATTTTATTTTATTTTTTTTTATTTTAATTTATTTTATTTTATTTTATTTTATTTTATTTTATTTTATTTTATTTTTTTTTATTTTATCTTATTTTATTTTTTTTTATTTTATTTTATTTTATTTTATTTTATTTTATTTTTTTATTTTATCTTATTTTATTTTATTTTATTTTATTTTATTTTATTTTATTTTATTTTATTTTATTTTATTTTATTTTATTTTATTTTATTTTATTTTATTTTATTTTATTTTATTTTATTTTATTTTATTTTATTTTATTTTATTTTATTTTATTTTATTTTATTTTATTTTAATTTATTTTATTTTATTTTATTTTATTTTATTTTATTTTTTTTATTTTATCTTATTTTATTTTATTTTATTTTATTTTATTTTATTTTTTTTTATTTTATCTTATTTTATTTTATTTTATTTTTTTTTTTTTTTAGATGTCACACATTTCAGTGGCCGTTTTAATTCCGTAGGAAAATTATCATTATCTGAACTCTTAGTTAGGTTATGTTTTTGTAGGGAAAATATTAAAACAATTACATATACCTAAATGTTATTGTTTTTGTTTTTGTTTGACTCTTATTTTAGTAAAATGGTTAAAAGCAAATTGGAAAATTTCCTAAATATTATAACAAAATTTCATAGAATTATGTATTCACGCTTTACTCATTCTTCTTTTTAATTGAAATATAAATTTCCAGATGTTATTAACAATTTTCTTGCATTTATGAACTTTAAATACAATGCATGCAATTTTTTTAAATTAAATTTTATTTAAATTTATTTAACATTTACTTAGAAGTTATGAAAATGTTCAGAGAACTTAATTTTTTACTTCAGTCTTATTTTAATGCAGGCATACAAATTAGAACATTTCGTAAAAATTTTCATACAATTTGTAAACTGAAAAATGCACAGAAGGAAAGAATTGTTTCGTTTCTTTCATATCACTTTTTTTTATTTAAATTAACTTTAAATTATGTAGAATACAAAAAAAAAATTTTGTATTCTACATTTATGAATACGGCGGTTAGAACATTTTCCTAAATATTTGAAACAATTTGTGAAAAAACAATGAAACAAAAAGTTTGTATTACAAATCCATGCCTTTATTCGACTGGCTAAATCAGTCAGAGGTCAGCATGACCAGCACAATTGTTGGAAATAATTGTCAAATTACTAAAATACCACAAAATGTCATTTTCAACACCCATCCATTTATTTGTTAAATATTTAACTACTGTTAAATAAAATATCAAAAAATATAAATCTTTTTTTTTTGGAAAAAAATAATGCTTTCGAAACCTTATAATAACCTATGGCCAAGGTCGTGGCCTGATCAACAATAGACAGAAATAAAACAAACTGAAACACATAAAGTCAATGATAGCAAAGTACACAATTGATAATTGCTATGAAATCGTGCATTATGTCGGTCAATTGGTTGGTTGGCGCTGGTGGTGTTGGTGGCGGCAGAGTAATCAACAGTCGATTTTATTCCAACGAAAAATATCGATATTTTACTTGAGCGGATAATTTGAAACCAGTTTGGTGTGAATTCAGCAACAGGCAAATATTAAAAAGCCCAAAAACAAAAAAGATTTAAAATTGTAACAATTTTCTCACATTACGGGGGGGCCAGACTGCCAGTCGAACATGTGAGCCCGACCAATCATTTAAGCTGTGTTGACTTTAATTATCGTAACAAACCATGGCATGGCCATTAAACAAAACTAACACTCACTGATAAGCTGATGAGCGACCATCCGTAAATGACGATGAAGAAAAGGCCTCAAACGAAATAAGCGCGAAATTCTCATTTTTATAATTTTACAACCCACTGTGAAGAAACCCCTTCTGCCGGCCCCTGCCTTTTCAAATCGAATATATTCCCCATAATTAGTTACAATTTCATGTTGTTTCTGTTTCATCACAACCAAAGCTTTGGGGATTTTCTAATTGGCAGAATTTCAACATTTTAACCCGGTTGCTGTCCAATTCTTGCTGTCACCTTTCTTTCTTTCTGATGCCTTAATTAATAAACGTTCGTTTCGTACATAAAGTACAAACAAATTTGAAGAAGTAAAAAAAAAAATCACAAGGTGAAAATATTAACTTTGAAATATTTGTTTGTTGGCGCGTTTGTTTTGTAGCCCCATGGAAATCATCAGCAACTCACTCAAATGAAAGAGAAATGAACAGCGCACCAAAAAAAAAAAAAACAAGACACAAGAAATGAAATATTAGAAAATAAACATAGAGGTGGAAACAGAGACAACAGCAGAGATAAGAAAATGACGCGTTTTAACTAATTTCATTAAGACACATGACGAAACTTTTTAATAAATTTAATGATAAGAGCCGCCGCTTTACCAAAACAAAACATTAATCACTACAGCTCTTGTTTTTTGATGGTTCAAAACTCACACATTGTATATAGTGTAACTGGCGGTGGGGGGGGCGGAGGTATCAGATCACATGGAACGATATTATCTTTTATATCAATAATGACAACATTACATACGTTGCTTTACATTATACGTTCTCTAAGGTGTCAAAAAAGGGGGGGATTACACTTTATTTTATATAAAAATAGAAAACACGGTATTCGGTTGTATTTTCCCAAAAACCCCAGTTTTCGTTTACACATTTGGCCACAATGAAGAAATCGATTAACTGGTTTTAGTTAGGTGTTCTGTTCGATTTTAATTTATTTTATATTTCATAAGGGGATTGAACCCGGTTTTACGTTTAATTTTTTTTTAATCTAAGGGAAACCTTTTTTGGTTCCAATTTAATTTTAGTTTTAAAACCGGATATCGGTTATTATATTTCTTTTTAAAAAAAAACCGGTTACAAATTTGACACGAATATTTTTGAAGGTTCATTCGGAGAGAGATCTAGATTTATTTTATGTTCTATAGTTTTTACCAATTTTTTTTTTCACAACCGGATTTCGTTTTTTTTTTTTTTTCAAAAAACCGGTTAAACATTTTTACACTAATTTTTTTTTTTTTTTAATTTAATACTTTAAATACTTCTGATTAAATTTTCAAAAAAAAAAACGGTTAATCACTTTTACACTAATATTTTGTGTAATTTAAAACTATAAATACTTCTGATCTAAGAGAAACATTTTTCGGCTCAAACTACATTTTATTTGTAAAACCGGCAGTCCGACCGTCTGGAAGTCTAATATTATGTTAGATTTGAATTTACGTTTGGACGATTTTGGCGAGAGCGGTCTCTCTCAGGAAGATAAAGCTGGTTTTTGCAAACGAATTTCCTACAAAGCTAACTTTTTAATATTTGTGGAATATTTGGTGACAGTTCTAGGAAAACGAATGTTTGGTCTTATTTTAAAAAAAACGAACAAAATTGGTTTTTCGGTTATTAAAAAATGTAATTATTAAAAAAACAGCTTTCGGGATAATTGAGAATTAAAAGTAAAACCTGTTTCGGATTATGATTTTTAAAAATATCGATTTTCAGTAACAACTTTTTTTCTCTGCTAGCTGACCCTACAGGCGTGAGATGTGGCGTTTAAATCATCAGCTAATACGTTTGTTGTCATTCTGAAGATTCTCTGAAAATGTCATAATTTTTAGCAATTCACTTGTTCTACATTTAGGCAGCCGTTATTGTGTCACATCATTTCTCATCGATGGAAAAAATAGAACATGAATTTGATAGCAGGCTTTCAGTTGATATTAACGTTGTTTTCTTTTTTTTTTGTAGTTTGGCCTTATGAATTAGTAACACCCCTCTCACACTTGTCTCTCATGGTGGTGGTAGTCGGTATTTAACTAAATATGAACTCGTACTTTTCGCTTTCCTATGATTAATGATATTTTAGAAATGTTTGTTTGCGCGCATTTTTTTTTTTTTTTGTCTCGCCGGTGGTGAAATGAAAACTACACCTTTCTTGACATGATGTGAAATTTTTTTGGCTACACATTTCGTTTCGGCAGACTTTTTTTTTCATGTACACCGAGTCGTGTATCCCGTGTTGGAGTAATAAGCGGTGGTCTTGTTGGGTTGGTTGCTCCGTGTCAGTCAGTTTGTCGTTGGTAAATGCTAACTACTATTTTTTGGTTTTTTTTCATCTCCTTCTTCAGTAATTTGAGTAGTTTTTTTTTTACCCAAAATTGTTTTCGCTTGGTTTTTTGTTTTTGTTTCTTTCTCATAGTTGAAATGTAAAATATCCAACAACGAAAACACAAAAAAAAACGAACGTCAGAAGCGCAGTAGTAATAACAACCATAAAAAAAGTATGAAATAATAGACATCGTTAAAACAAACACTTGAGTAAAAATATACATGCATATTTGGCTGGCTCTTCTGGCAAGGCGACTAAGTCCACTCTTAAAAAAGTGCAAATAATATTAGTGCGAGAAGTCTTAATAGTCGATGGAGGTGTGTGTTAAAATTATTTACCTGTTCCACAATTTGGACAGGTAAGCTGAGATTCCATTTGTCTCTAAGGTGAGCTGAGACTCCATTTGTCTCCCAGGTTAGCTGAGACTCCATTTGTCTCTCAGGTTAGCTGAGACTCCATTCTCTCTCGGGTGAGCTGAGACTCCATTTGTCTCTCAGGTGAGCTGAGACTCCATTTGTCTCTCAGATGAGCTGAGACTCCATTTGTCTCGCAGGTGAGCTGAGACTCCATTTGTCTCTCAAGTGAGCTGAGACTCCATTTGTCTCGCAGGTGAGCTGAGACTCCATTTGTCTCTCAGGTTAGCTGAGATGTCTCAGGTCAGCTGTGATACAATTTCATTCTAAGGAATTTTAGTGCAGGCCTTGGATCAACAAAATTAAACACTGGAGTTAGACTTTTTTGCCAGTCAGAGCCCCTTATCTGGCCAAGTACACCTGAATGTAGAATATATCTATTATTATTATGTATTTACATGAGTGACGAAGAGCCGGTCGGTCACATCAAGTGCTTGAATTTTTATGATATTTCGTCTGAGGTAGTTTTTCTGCCACCGTTGCCGCCTTTTGTTATACTTTGCTGTTTACTGAAAAAAAATACTTAATAGTTTTTTAATTATTAAACTCTTCTCCTCCTTGTGCTTTATCGACATTGTTTTTCTTGGCGCTTTTATAGCCAAGAAGATGTTTTTCTTTCTTTCTATTTTTTTTTTTTTGGTTTTGACGGTTGCATCAACAACGACCACGCATTTAATTTCTGGCTCTTATTTCTGATATAATAAATAACGGTTAAATGCTAATTGGTATAAAATTACAAACAAGAAAATAATCAAAACAAAAAAAACACAAATTAATTGCAAGCCAACGCCACTGGTATGGAATGCCCTTAAATGGGCGGTCAAAAATTAATTTGGCCACCAATTTTAGCCCCGTTATTATGTGTAATTTTATACATAAATAGTGCGGTACATATACACAGAAATAACTACGTGTATCTTTAGGCCATATCTGGGAATTACTTAAGTGTGATCACTTGTATCATGCTTCTTTACCAACAAAACATTCACAATTGAAGTCGTGTTTTGGGGCAAAAGATTTCACCTTCAAAATCTACACTTGAGGCCACTCAGCTTCTGTGTACGTAAAAGATGTTATTTGGCCGTGATCTTTTTGGATTAAATATGGAAATAACCCTTTGAGGGTAACTTTTCAAATGACTCGTCCTTGATTGTTTCGGATTAAATGAGAAACACAGAGTTTCGGAAAAACACAAGACACAAGATATAGTCTCAGATAAGCTGGTACAGAGTTTCTCCGATAAGGTAGACAGTGTGTCTGAAAATCACAACGTCTCGGATAAACATGTTATGAGGTATAGGGCCAGATTAGCTGACACACACTTGGTCTCAAAGAGACACACTTGGTCTCAGGTTAGCTGGGACTCTTTGGGCCTCAGGTTAGCTGAGACTCCTTGGGCCTCAGGTTAGCTGAGACTCCTTTGGTCTCAGGTTAGCTGAGACTCCTTTGGTCTCAGGTTAGCTGAGACTCCTTTGGTCTCAGGTTAGCTGAGACTCCTTTGGTCTCAGGTTAGCTGAGACTCCTTTGGTCTCAGGTTAGCTGAGACTCCTTTGGTCTCAGGTTAGCTGAGACTCCTTTGGTCTCAGGTTAGCTGAGACTCCTTTGGTCTCAGGTTAGCTGAGACTCCTTTGGTCTCAGGTTAGCTGAGACTCCTTTGGTCTCAGGTTAGCTGAGACTCCTTTGGTCTCAGGTTAGCTGAGACTCCTTTGGTCTCAGGTTAGCTGAGACTCCTTTGGTCTCAGGTTAGCTGAGACTCCTTTGGTCTCAGGTTAGCTGAGACTCCTTTGGTCTCAGGTTAGCTGAGACTCCTTTGGCCTCAGGTTAACTGAGACTCCTTTTGTCTCAGATTATCTGAGACACACTTGGTCTCGTGTTAGCTGATTCAAAATGAACCTATACAAATCAAGATTCAGTTTTTATAGATTCCATGTTTACAGACTACCACTTTATCCTAAAATCGCTAACCAAATAACCTCCACGTTATGCCTGCACTTTATTGCACAAATATTTTACTTTATTCGTGGACAATAACAAAATGGAAAGAAGTGCTCAAATATTTGTTTCTCAATAATGGCATTTGCCATTTTGTCAAAAGTTTATGTGAATGTACATTAAAAAAAAAACCCTTTCAAATGTAAACTGAAATATTGCCAGCAACATTTGTGTCTTCAATTGTGTTGTACGGCATTCTAACCAAAACTTTTAAAGCAAAAGGCTTTTATAAAAAGTAAAAAAATGTTAACAAAAATATATGGCAACAAATAGGTAGTAAACAAAATATTAACAATTTAAATGAAAACGCGCAAACATTAACTAAGCAAGACAAAAACCGTCCTGCTTAATGTTCATCCATCTCCCCCTCGTAAAGCATGCGGAACGCAAAACAAGTTCAAATAAAACCAATATAAATTGTATCTCAGTCTCTGGCAACAACACCAGCCAAACGGCAACAGAAACGATACCATTCCAATGGTTGGTTGGCTGGTTGGTCGGACGGACAGACGGATGGATGAATGAATGCGAGTACATATAACATTTTTTATGGTTAGGTTAATTGTTTTAGCCACCAGCGTTCCAAAGTGTTGGTTGGTTGGTTGGTTGTTCTGCAAATGAATGAATTGAGTTTAGTTTGAAGAGCATACCGCACCGATTTTTCATGAAAAGCACTATCCATCAGTATGTCCGTCCGTCCGTCCGGCCGACCGTCCGTCCGTCCGTGCGTTTCTTTCCATCGTTCACAATGAAATTGTACAATTCATTGGTGTATAATTACGGCAGCAATGGATTGTTGCTGTTGCAAACACAGAATGTAGTTGTTTTCGTTCACACACACACACGCACGCACACAATAATCTGCAATCAACAACAACCGACCATCGAGCCAAAGTTCGCCAATACAGTCCAACAGCGGCGAGGCACAGTGTTTCCAAACCTGAAAAAAATAAACTTGTTCAGTTCGAACAGGTCAAATGTGTAAACTCCACCAGAGATTTGCCTTTCAAAATGCAATTGTTTGATGTGATTCTTGTGTCACTTAACTCGTTTGATTTAAAATGGGCAAGTGAAAAATTCCCGAATGTCGAAATCTTCTCAAAAATGTACCCCAAACAGGAAATTTGTTATCAAATTATAAAAATTGTCACCGCCTGTTGAGAGTGCTTTCGGTAGATAATGCAGTCAAAACTCCTGTATAGTCTTAATATATATTTACCCTCGACACTGATTCACTGACTCTGTCACGCAGTACTAGGAATTTAAATAGGCATTCTATAATAATAATTTTCTATAAATAATAATAATAAAAAAAATATTTTTTTTTTGTACAGAAATTGTGTTTTCCCCAAAATTTTTTTTCCAAAATTTTTTTTTACAAATTTTTTTTTTTCAAAATTTTTTTTTCAACAGATTTTTTTTTCAACAGATTTTTTTTTTCAACAAAATTTTTTTTTCCACAAATTTTTTTTTTCAACAAAAATTTTTTTTTTCAACTAACATTTTTTTTCAACAAAAATTTTTTTATTTTACAAAAATTTTTAGCTGATATTTCGATAATTACTTGCTGCAAATATGTATGCAAATAAAGTCTTTAACATTTTACCAATATTTTTTAAAAAATTCGAAACCACCTGTTGATATTCATATTCACACAACCTGTTCAAATCGGTGTCAAGCTACCGGTGCATATTTGTCAAACCACCTGTTGATATTTTCTAGCGTTGTTGTGCTACTTTTACAAAATAAGCTCTATAATTTGAAACTAAAGCAGACTGTTGATATTTCTTTTAACACATCCTTTATGAAGTTGTTTAAAGTCGACTGTTGATATTTCCATTAACACAACTTGTGTACAGTTTTCTTTAAAGACGACTCTTGACATTTCTGTCGTTTTTGGGTTACTTTTTCAGAACGTGCGTTGGATAATTACTTCTATATTCTTAACATAAATCTAAACTGTTGATATTTCCATTCCTATAATCTGTTCAAGCCTTTAAAGTCAGCTGTTCATATTTTTGGTTATTGCGATTATCGCGCCCTATCAGCCCGTTGATCACACAGTGTTGGAACTGATTAATAGACGACTGATATTTACAACATTTTAAAATTGGAGGTTGATGTTTTTTGTTTAACCTGTTTTTATTCTAGCCATGTGCTTTTCTATACTTTTGATGAATTAGAAATCAGCTACTGATAGTTTTTCCACAAACCTCTTTAACGTCTTTTAAAGCTGGCTGTTGATATTTTTCGCAACACCTGTGGCTTTTCTTGCCGATGTGTGGATCTTGCCACTCGCATTTCTACAATCTGTTTATTTTTTCCTTCAGCCTGTTCAACGCATTTAAAAGTTGACTGTTGATATTTTTTTACCACCTTTGGTTATTCTAGACGATGTTGTTACCTTGTAATCCTTTTGATTTTAGGTTAATGATATTGAAAATATTTTAAAGCTAGCTGGTGATATTTCTGTATCACCAGTTGTTATTCTAGCCGAGGTTCACACTTTGTGTTGAAGCAGAATGATATGCAAATGATGTTCAAAACATTTTAATGTGGGCTGTTGATATTTTTTTTTTTTTGCTACTCCTACTGTTCTTTTAATCGTGATTTTCGCGGTAAAACCCCCTTGATCAGCTCTCTTCAACTCAATTTTACTCTTGGACAATTGCTTCATAAATTCTGTTTAGCTCTGTTCGGTTTCGAAACACTGTCGTCATTATCATCATCATCGTCATAACGTGTGCAAAACGTTTCATTTTTTTTTCCAAAATCGGTGTTGAATGATCCATCCACTCGACTCGACTTGACTTGAATGGACTCTGTGTCTACAGCTGCCACCACCAGCACCACCACCGCCCAACTTTAACTACTGTCAAGCCACAGTGTGTGTTGTTGGTGTTGTTTAAGCCATATTTCATGCCATCGAAGATTATGGCAAAATAATGAGAAATTAAAACGGTGTTTGATGGGAAGTTCAATACGAATACGAGCATTTAAGCGCGTTATTGCAGAGGAGTTGTTTGTTGGTTTGGTGATTGCTGCTGATGTCGGTCGATCGGTCGGTGTTTTATTTTCCACTTTATTTTCATTTCCGTTGTTGGCAATTTTCCTCATCTAACCCACCTCCCTCCTGTCCCTCTATGCGCATTATGATTAAATATGTTTAAAACATTTAATACGTTTACAATCGTTTCTTTTTTTTTTTTTTTTTGCTTGTCTTATTGAAACGTTAATTGTTGCATGTTGATGGTTCGCTGTGGAGCTGGTGGGATTTTCGAACTAAAAATTTGTGTGTTATGAAATTCATTGACTTTGAGATACATTGTTGCACATACAAATATCGTGACCATACCATAAATACATTTATTGCAATATCAAGAGTTTTCTTTCAACATCATCTCATTTCCCATTTGAGCAGGAGTGGGCGGTGGAGAAGCAGAAGGAGCTGCCAGAGGAGGTTACTTGAAAAGGTGCCAAGCACGATATTTAGCAATCATTCACTCACCCTCAGACAAAAAAAAATGAATAAAATGTAATACTGTGAAACTTCAGCATTTGAAGTTGAAATGATTTAACCTCAACTTTAAACTTTTCGAAATGCCTTTGAGTGCAAAACATTTGCAGACTTCATAAATTGATGGCAGCTATTCAACTTTAAGTGTAGGGCCTAATGGTGGGGTTTTTTTTCTGTCGGATAAAATATTAACAGCTCACAAAAACATCGATTTAATTAGTTATAAAAGAAATTGATGAAACACATTGTTTTGTTTGGGGCTTAAAATTTTGGCCAGATTCATTGCCATGGCAAAGCTCAAAATTCACATAATTCTTCCTATTGAAAAAAAACACAACAGAACTATATTTTACTTCCAGATTTCTGGCCTTATGGTGCATTTTATTCTCGGTTTCCATTTTTTTGTAAACTCTCCCTTATCTCATTCAAACTTAAAAAAATTCTAAACAAAACGCTCACGGACAGACTTAATTTATCTCCACCAACCAAAAAAAAAAAATACATATTTACATATGTTTATATTTCATATCAGCAACCCTAACTAATTGTCTGTCTTACTAACCTAATTAGAAATTAAAAATTCTACGCATGACATTGATGTTGTTCTTTGGATGATATTCTCTTCTGACACGCTTTTTTTTTTTAGAATGTTATGCATATTGTGATTTGGATTTAGTAGCGATCCAATCAATAGAACAGGAAGTACGAATATGATAGTGCCAGCAATACTGCTGCGATATATTGAGCGTTTAAATTAATCGAAATGCAAATGAAAATGAAAATACAGGAAATGGACTGCAGTCACCATCACATGGTCATTACATTTTCAG
Organism: Hydrotaea cyrtoneurina; assembly: GCA_958296145.1. Lineage (NCBI taxonomy): Eukaryota > Metazoa > Arthropoda > Insecta > Diptera > Muscidae > Hydrotaea > Hydrotaea cyrtoneurina. The sequence continues at coordinate 15,803,003 of OY282514.1, read as the reverse complement.
TATAATTCTATATGAATTCACACTCAACTGCTTGAGGAGAACAAACGTAGTAATTCAGTTGAATATGATCTGAGTAGATAGAAAATGAAATCAATAATGAGAGTTCAATGATCAAAAAAAAAAATGTTATTGAAATTTGCCCCCACCAATGTTATGAGTAGTATTACAATATGTGTGCCATGATGCTAGTTTTTTAAAAAAAAAATTATTTAATGAAAGTATATTTCATTAAATTGCCAATATTTCCGAGTTAAAAAAAAAGCAAACAATTTAAAATGCAAATAAAGTGGTCGCGGTGTTTGATAACATTGAAATGTTAACTCATACAAATGAGTAAAATCTAAACCAGAGTTTTTTTGTAATAAGTACACTGAACGAAAAAAAAAGTTTGAATTATCATCAACGCATGTGAACAATTGTAATTATGTGTGAACACACGTTATCAAAATATGGTAAACTAGTAAGTTGTAATGCGCCTATGGCGCCCGTTAATTTGCTTGAGAAAGTATTTGTTACTTAATTTTAAAAATTTTGTAAAAAATATGTTGAGAAAACTATTTTGTAAAAAAAAATTTCGAAAAAAAATAAAATTGGGAAAAAAAACATTTGTGGAAAAAAAATTTTTGCTGAAAAAACAATTTTTGTTGAAAAAAAAAATTTTGTTGGAAAAAAAAAGTTCGCTGAAAAAAAAAATTTTGTTGAAAAAAAAAATTTTGTTGAAAAAAAAATTTTTGTGGAAAAAAAAAATTTTTGTTGAAAAAAAAAATTTGGTGGAAAAAAAAATTTTGTAAAAAAAAAAAAAAATTGTAAGAAAAAAAATTTGGAAAAAAAAAATTTGGTAAAAAAAAAAATTGGGGAAAACACAATTTCTGTACAAAAAAAATATTATTTTTTTTATTATTATTATTTATAGAATTATTATAGAATGCCTATTTAAATTCCTACGTACTGCGTGACAGAGTCAGTGAATCAGGGAATCAGTGTATCAGTGAATCAGTGTCGAGGGTAAATATATATTAAGATGGAAGCAAACCGTGTTGACAATTTTCCAACATTGTTGACAAATTGTCCACATCCGTGTAATGTTGGACTTTCGTGCCCGTTTGTTATCAGTTCATGCACTTTTTGGTCATACTTTTTCTATGAGTGTAATGACTACAATAATGTGTTTTACAAAATGGTGGATTTTACTATTGTTTTTTTTTAAAAAAAAAAGACAAAGTGAAGACACTCACTTTGGCTAATAAATATTTTCTGAAAAAGGCTTCATGCATTGTGTTTATTTTGATAGCAGGCAGGTTGAAGTCTAGAAGTTTAGCTTTTTCTAACAAGCAACGGCGACTTAAAATGAAGTGCCTCACACAATTTTAGGTTTTAGGTGTTTTTTTTTAAATAGATCGCAAATAAAGTATTTACTTATTTTTTTTTTATTAATTACAATACAAAGTAATGATATATTCTAATTGTGGGTCCAAGGGTAAACCGGGCGACACAGAGCATATGGCTATGAGTCGGTCTTAGCCTGCCAGAGATCACTTTAATTCGGAAAAATTCTCGAATTGATTAAACCGCAGCTAGTGAAGTCATTTTATTGTGGACTTTAATGAACACTTAACATTTTGTACAATTATTTGTAAATGAGAGTTTAGTGGTCTAACCTCACTTTCAGGCGAACATTTCTAATACTTCCAGCAGAGTTCAAAACCATAATCATAATCTCACTTTACACTTGAGTGAAGTAAATACATAAAACGGAAGATAGATATGCTCGTCCGTCTCTTTGACTGACTAACTGTCTGTCTTTGTTTTCTTTCGTCTGTCGGCTGCAAATATTTATCTGTCTTTCATGGTGATGTTTGGTTCAGCTCTGCTAAGCGCTTTCATACTATTTTGAATTTCTTTTTTGACTCGATTTGACTGTTAACGCTTTTTCTCTCTCTCTCTGGCCACATTTTAATGACTGCAATTAACAATTTTCAAATGTAACCTAATGGAAGTGTGAGAGGTTGGTTGACGACGACAACGACACACTACATGGTGGAGTGAATCAACCCAGTCGCATTTGTGGATGGCAAATATCTGGAGTAACAGTCGAGTTGTTGGTTGTTTGGAATATATATGTACATGTATATAGAGTAATTATCATGCATAATTATTTTGATAATATAACCCAAAAAAAAAAAACAAACACACACGCACTTAGCGGAAAAGGAAAAACTACAGAAAAAAAAAAAAACATTTTCTAAAGAAACTTTTTAAATTATTTAGCGGAAAATGACTTCTTTAGTTGTTGGCTGGTAAATGTGTAGACGGCAAATTCTATGGAATCAGAGAAAACATAATTTGTTCTGTTTCAACCAGAAGATGAGATGATCTGCTTGTCAAGAATTAGAAAAGACAAGTGTGAACACGTTTATGGGTAACAGCGACCTAAGTCAAATATGAAATCCCATCAGGGATCAGAGGTTGTTCCGGTGTTTATTACACGGCATAAGAAGAAATGGTACATTCATGTTGAAAAAAAAAATGATGTACTAAAAAGAAAATATAAAACACAGCATAGGTGGTGTGATAGTTAGAGTATGTCACTATCACACAACAAACACAGATAAAAATTTGCTTAGGATTGTTAAAAAATTGTCAGCGGCTTTTGGGAGATTCATTTCTTACTCGTAACGGTCCTCGATCAGTGTTTACAAAAATTATGACGTACACTGCTCACCCCATCTGTTCCCTAATGAAATCTCATATTCAAAAAATTCTCTACATTTCAATTTTTAAATTTAACGAACATTTTTAACACAATTAACAAACAATTATTACAAATTGAAAAGATTCCCGCAGCAAATATTTTCTTAATGACACATTCGTATCCCTACCAAATGTATCCAAAAACTCAGTTTAGACTTTAAACGAGCTGATATTTAAAGTCGCCCTAACGTAAAACAAATAAAATGTGCCCCCACATGATGACTTCATAATTGAATTATTTTTGGTTCGCAATAAATGTTTATTGGCTGTTTATGTTTCATTAGACCACAATAAATGCCATTAAACTCGGAAATGTTTGTGAAATGTCTTTGGAGAATGAGGGGGATTTTGAAAATTGTAGTTGCTGTTGATTTTTTTTTTGTTGGCGTTGCTTTAATTAATTGACACTTAACGGTCATTTTTCTAATGAATTTATATCCCATGTTTTCAAATTATAATTCGGACAGCGTTACGACTGGTTTGTCTTTTGTTTTTTTCTTTCTTTCTCATTTATTTTGCGGTCTTGCCTGCCTGCAGTAATATTTGATGATTTATGCACACATGGTTTGGAATTTAACAAAAAAAAAAAACAAAAGTAAAGGAAACCAAGGATATGATATCACTTATATTTGAATCTCGCATTCAAAACAAACAAAATCGTATTCAATTTTTTTTTGTGGTTTTTCTTTTGAAATAATTATTTGGTGTTGTTTTATTTTATAGTCTGTCTGCTGATAATGATGAATTGTGCTTCAATATGTTTTAGACATTTATTTATTTATTTTCTGAATCTCTTGGGGTGACACTAGACGGTGGGTGACTCTAAAACATTCTAAAGTCCGAAGAAAATAAATCAATAAAAATCATTATTCGAAATAAAACAAACGAATGATAATAAAAAGTCAATTCCCATATGCAAAATTTTGCTGATACATATTGGGCAGAATTTGGAAAGGATTTATTTAATAATTCTGACATTTCTAACTGGTTGATCTGTCTTGAAAGTTCCTTGGATTTAAGACATAAATATAATTTAATAATTTTCATTGTCATATGGCCGGTTGACCGGCCGACGCTCTATAGAGATAATTCGGTCTTCAGCCGGACTGTTCGTATGTGGAATAATCTTCCTGCAAGTGTTTTTCCTGCCTGCTATGACATTATCAATTTCAAGGCAAACACTACTCCCTCTTTCCTCCCTCCAATACCCTTCTTTCCCATCGCTAACACAGTGCATTGCATTCATAGGGGGATCCCCCCAAAAAAAAAAAGGTTATATTTTTCGATTTGACTCACGTTTTTGAGTATAACTGAACCTTCCAAATTTCCTTAACATTCCATGAAGAAGCTGATGGTGATATTTTCTCCAATAAGTGAGCTGTATTCTCACTGACCGGATCCTAATGTTTATAGTTGGCTCTGAACGGCTAATGATTTCCTAGAGAAGTTTTTCATAGCTTAGAGTTTACTGTTCAGCATTTACGAGGTAAAATTTCACTACAATTTATTTCTGTGAAAATCAGGGCTAATTTTTTAGCCTGACAGATGTTCAATAACAACAACAAAAATTGTATTTCCGTCCACTATTCCTACACTTTATATTACACTGAGTTGCGGTTTGTATCTTAAAGATGGAAAAGTTCATATATTCGAAAATATTTCAAATTTTAAAAAATATTAACAGATTAACTTGTTTTCAATACATTTTTTTGTGTTAAGTACATAAAACTCGGAGTCGAGCAAATGTTTCGTCTCCGACTCCGTGCGAATTTGTCAGACTCCGACTCCGCTGACGTGGGGAGAATAAAAAAATCTAAATACTTAATGAAAAAAAGTCTTTGTAAAATATAACACTGTTGTTTAAAAAAATCCAGAAATTCGGATTACAAATCCCGAAGTTTTTTAGTTTTCTGAATTTTTTTCAATTTTTTGACAATTTTTTTTTTGAGAAACTTTTTTTTTTAAATTTATTTTTTTGAAATTTTGGAAAATTTTTCAATTCTTTTTCATTATCTCAAAATTTAAATCAATGAAAGTGTGTGTGAGGTATCATAAACATTTGTTATTCATTTGGATGGCCCAACGATGCCAAATTTTACACTTTTTAAGGGTCTTTCATTATTTTCTTTCATCATCTCACAATTGTAATAAAAGAAAGTATGTGCGAAGTATCATAAACATTTTTTATTCATTTGGATGGCCCAACGATGCCAATATGTAAATGTCCACCGCGGCTTCCCTGGGTAATCATTGCGTTATAGCACACCCCGATGACGGTGATAACCTGGTCCAGGTCTTTCTCAAAGAAATATGGACCGAATTGCGCCGTCAGCCCAAAATTCACACCAAAGCGTGACCTATGTACGCATGGGACGCTCTTGCATCTCATGTGAATTGGCATCGTGCAAAATTCGACAATTTGTGCTGTTGACATGCCCATTCATCAATAGTCATTGTATTGTTCGATTTGCAGTGTATAAATGGCGCTCTATTTTCTGCTCCTTCTCTGTTTTGGCCCAAAACCTATTGGTCATGTAAAGGATTTCGTGTGGAATTTTCCGTTCCCCCAAATGTGGTAATTTTGATTGTGGATTTTTTCGTTCTCCCCCCGGTGCAGCTACGTTGTTTGTTTACACTGTCAGAGAGTGTGAAATTGGCCTAAAAAAATTTTCATTCAATGTCAATTCGTATGACTATTATTAAATTACATTTTAATCCAAAAAAAAAAAAAAAAATTCTTTTACTGTGTGGTATTATAGAATGTAATTTATCAGCTCAGCCGAATGAGGCCATGTTAGACGGTTTTCTTCTTTATTTTTTACTAATTATTAATAATTGTGATAGAAATATTTATATTGCCCATGGTATTGTCTTTCTTATGAAAAAAAAACTGAATATATGTTGTTTTTCTTTTCTGTAAGTGGAAACAACTCTATTTTTAAACATTGCCTTTTACTCTTGTGTTAACATTTCATAAAATTAATAAATTTCGTTTTTTTTTGTGGTTTGTTCTTCTCCTTTCAGTTGATGACAACCATGCCCAGCACATTGCATCCCATAAAAAGGTGAGTTCATTGTGTTGTATTTGATTTGTGTTTACATCGATGGCCAATCGATCTATGGCTGCCCATGTTTGTTGATGACTTCCTTTACAACATTTACAAATAACAATAATTCCACGCAAACTTGCCGTATCGCCGCATTGTATATTTGAATGACTGGTGGAAATTTATTTAGAATATCGAAAAAGTTTTATGCACGAATGGAAACATGTAATTTGTATGTTTTTTTTCCACTATTTTTTTTTCTTCTGCTTATTGTTGTGCCAACAGCGAACAGAACCAGCCCATGCCCATTTGTCCATCAAACCAAAAAAAAAAAAGAGAGAGATGAAGAGGGAGAAAAGCAAAAACCAAAGTGAATACCTTTTGCCAACGAAGCGTAGCACAATAAATTCTAAAACTAACGTAAAATATAAAAAAAATGAAGTTCCCCTTCACCACTTGGCCAGAACTGTGTGATTCATTACAAAAGTTGATGTGTTTATTGTTACCACTGTATTACCTCCTCCTCCACCTTCTCTCCTCCCCCCTGAACTACTCGCATGCGGAAAAGGGCAATATTTACAAAAAAAAAAATAATTACGATTTTTTTTCTTCACATTTTCATTCCATTCATTGTTAACGAACGTCGATGTCGACTCGAAGCCCAAATTATAAATTACAACCCAGCAACCAACAAACAATCATTCGGTATCAAATGCAGCCCGCACCATCTGATGATGATCATCATGAACACATGTGTCTGTTGTGCCTCTGTTCGTTCATTAAACAAACATATGATATATAATCTGTTTTCCAACCGATAGACCTCCCAAAAAACCACAAAACATTAATATGGTGATGAACAGTTTTTTTGTTGTTGTATTTTTCAATAATTTCTGCTAGCGTGCTGCGTTTACTGTACTCTCGTATATTTTTCCTAGTTACCCATCTAAACTTGTTGGCCATTTTTTGATTTCCTTGAATCAAGTGATTTATATTCCATTGGTATAGAGAGAGAGAGAGAGATAGAGTCAGACGACAACAAACAAAACAGTCAGTCGGACAGACCGCCGCAATACACCACGAGAAAAAGGCTCAAATGTTGCAAAACTGTATTTGTTGTTGTTGCTTTTTTGCAACACACATAAGTCAACCTATAATGTTTGTCTGTTGTAAAGTGGGATTTACAGAGCGGCACAGTGCTGGCCAAAAGTGAAAAGTCAAGACAGAGCGGACAAAAAACCCAAATCCATTGACATTTCGCCTCAAGATCTGAACCTGGACTAATAATAAAAGTAAATGAAAAACATGAAAACCAATCAGAGAGCCTTCCGTCTGCATTGTGTCTTTATTTCCAAAGAACTTATTGTACTGCAAATGCCGACACTCTCACTTGCTTAGGAAAGGCAAACAATTTTCCAAAAAAGAAAACGCAAAGAACGGCGGATCGGAAAGGATTTTGTCCAACAGATCTAGAGAAGTTGTACATTAGGGTGGAGTGAAAACATGCTTTTTTTTTAATTTGAAAAAGTTAACCTCGGAAAGAGATGTAGTCTGGGGTCCTAATGAGGGGAAAAATAAAGAAAAACATTTAAAAAAATGTTTAGGGGTCGCGCCACTCCCTCGAAATTTGGAAATTATCGCTATTTTTGATTTTAGAAAAATCCTTAAAATTAACGACTTAACTTATTCGAAATTTAAAAGTTTGAGCTTGTTCAGTGCCCAAACAAAAGTATTTGAGGCAAATATGAGGATAATCGACTAATATTTGTAGCTTTGGTGGCGATTTCATTGTTCAGTCAATTTTCTGAAGAAGGGACGATTTGACTTATTTTACTTTTTGAAATTTTTGAACAATGAGAAAATTTTTTTTAAATTTTTTCATGCCCTTATTTTATTGTTTACGCTATTGCAAACATTTATTGACATAAAACTTTTTAGGATTTTTCTAAAATCAACGCCAAAATATCGATAATTTCCAAATTTCGAGGGAGTGGCGCGACCCCTAAAAATTTTTTAAAATTTTTTTCTTTATTTTTCCCCTCATTAGGACCCCAGACTACATCTCTTTCCGAGGTTAACTTTTTTTTTTGAATTTCACTCCACCCTATTGTACATGGCTTAGAGATTTCCCCCTGACGATGTGGAAGCAGCCGCTGAAAAATGTTTGATGATCTTACCCAAGAATGATAGAAAAAAAGATTACGACATCCGGCGCAGAGAAAAAAAATGTTCTGCGCAGATTGATCGAATGACGTCACGCGTAGTGTATTTCTATTGGCTGATAGTCAAAGTGGTTTTAATTGCAGGGTTGCCAACACAAGTTCTTACGCTGTGTTTCAATCTGAAACTTGTCACTCGTTGTATATACAAATAGAGTTGGCAACCCTTACAAGGGACAAACTACATCGCCTAACAGGAAATCATGCGCATGGCGTAATATTTCTTTCTATCATTCTTGGTCTTTGCTGTTTTCAAACCTGGGTTCCTCTGAGCGATAGTCGCACACACTACCTAACACACCAGGGCCGTCGACAAGGTGCTAGCCAGATTGGAAGATGAAAAGCCAGATTGGAAGATAATGTCGTGTGACCTTCAACCTTGGCATTTTCAAGGGATGTTTTGTTATCGAAAAGCAGGATAGAATTACTCTCATAATTTTTTAGAAGCTGTAAGGCGGCTTTTCGGTACTGGAAGTTTTTGTTATCTTTAAGCTGACTTCTTAAAGCAGACTGCTAGCAATCTTTCTTCAAGAAGAGACGTAGGAATATTTACTAAGTTCTAACGGAAGGCAAAACATTTTGGTCTAAGAGAAGTGGATGTTCCTGTTACCTAGCATCTCCATTCACTTTTCCAAAAAGTGACATTGTAATGACTCTTTTTGTAAGAAGGCGTATTAGTCACCTTCTCAAGTAAGTCAGAATGTAAAGCGTTTGGGGAGTCTTTGAGAATTCCAACTCTGTCTAATGAAGAGTTAGCGGCCGCGAGCTTAGAGACCTCCTGGACATTCTCAGGTCAGATTGCATGCAAGGCCTTTCACCGGTGGCAGGTCTTCCAATAAAAACCTTGTTATTGCACTAAACAAGAAGGACTTCTCAAGAAATTTCTAAAATTCTTGTTGATGGTTAATTTTAAATAAAACTATTTCTATTTGCTTATTTTTCTTCCAAGTTAATTATAACCACACAAGGAAGGTCTTCTGTGTAGATCATTCTAACATAGAATTTGAAAATTGTCACGCAGAAGGTACTCAGTTATTTGTCTCAGAGAAGCAACATGAGAATGTTGCGATGTCCTTTTTTGTTTACAGTGAATGTGAATGGATGTTTTTTTTTATTAAAGGACTGGGTGTAGGAATGTGATCTCACTTGGTGATAATAGGAAAGCCTTGTCCAAAAAGTACTTGGTAATGAGTAGGGGATTTGCGAAAGACAAGCGTTTTTTTTCCTGAATAAGAAAATCCATTTCAATTATGTTTATTAGGATGGAGAGGCTTCTCTACAATAACTCTTGGATTTTCCGAGCTCCAGATGCGACAATTTTGCTTGTTGACGTAGCCACCGAGGTGAAAATGGGCCTCATCAGTCAAGATGATTTTTCGATGAAATTCCGGATCATTTTCATGCATTTCAAGGACCCAATCAGCAAAGACACGTCGTTTTTGGTGATCGGCCGGCTTGAGTTCCTGTGTTAACTGAACTTTATAAGCCTTAAGACCAAAGTATTTATGCAAATCAAGGTGTAATGACGTTTGTGGAATGCCCAATTCCAAAGAACGACGAGGAAAGGACAAGCCTGGGTTTTCTTCAACACTTTGGGCTACAGCAGCGATATTCTCAGTTGTTCTTGAGCGACGTGCACAGGTTTTATTCTTCACATCACTAACTTGTGCCAACAGCTCCAATTTTCCACCAATTTCTGTATTGCCGTCCGACAAGGTGCTTCCCGACGATCCAAAAATGCTGTTACTGCAAGATTTTCACCATTTTTGTAGTGATTTTTTTATAATTTCAATGCGTTGCTGAAGTGTGTATCGTTCCATCTTATTTAATATATATTTACCCTCGACACTGATTCACTGATACACTGATTCCCTGATTCACTGACTCTGTCACACAATACGTAGGAATTTAAATAGACTTTCTATAATTTTGTATAAATAATAAATAATAAAAAAAATTATATTTTTTGTTTGTACAGAAATTGTGTTTTCCCCAAATTTTTTTTTTACCAAAATTTTTTTTTTTACAATTTTTTTTGTTTTACAAAAATTTTTTTTTCCAAATTTTTTTTTTTTTTCAACAAAATTTTTTTTGCACAAATTTTTTTTCAACTAAAATTTGTTTTCACAAATTTTTTTTTTCCAATTTTATTTTTTTTCGAAATTTTTTTAAAAGATAGTTTTCTCATTAACAAATTAAGTAACAAATACTTTCTCAAGCAAATTAACGGACGCCATAGGCGCATTACAACTTACTAGTAAATAATAATAATAAAAAAAATAATATTTTTTTCTGTACAGAAATTGTGTTTTCCCAATATTTTTTTTTACAATTTTTTTTTTTACAATTTTTTTTTTTACAAAAATTTTTTTTTTTACTAAATTTTTTTTTCAACAAAATTTTTTTTTTTACAAAATTTTTTTTCCAAATTTTTTTTTTCAACAAATTTTTTTTTTACAATAATTTTTTTTTCAACAAAAAATTTTTTTTTCAACAAAATTTTTTTTTTCAACAAAAATTTTTTTTTTCCACAAAAATGTTTTTCCATATTTCAACGGGCGCCATAGGCGCATTACAACTTACTAGTTTTTAATAATGTCGCAGTTTCTACTTGTCAAATGTCAAAGAATAAAAGCTTCAAAAGTGACAGCTACCGAAATACCGGGTGATTCAAAATAACACCTCATATTGGAGAAAACTTTATAGTACCGATTACCATCACAACCAGTCAAATATTTTTATTAAATAAAAAAATAAAACGTAAAAAACAAAAAGTTTTTTTTTTTAAAAAAATGTTTGCTATTTTAAAAATCGAAGAAGAGTGGCTTTTTTGTAAAGGTGAAAACGTTAAGTAACTTTCATTCAATGAAATTGAAAAACTCACGTCTTTATATAGAAGGACCCAGAAAACTAAAATTTAAAAAACCTTATATCTGCGTTTATTGCAACAAATTTATTGCACTGAGAATTAGAGTAAATTTTTTCTGTGACGCTTTTTTATTAATTTTATTTTTCCAATAAGAACAAGTGTTGCTTTTGATGTTTTTTAAAATCTTTTATTTTTCTTGATTTTTTTTTCTAAATTCAATGCTTTTTGAAGGCCGTGGTGTGGTAGGTAGGTAGTGTGCGACACTCACACTGAAGAACCCGAGTTGGAAACCGGGTAAGACCATCAGACATTTTTCAGCGGCTGTTTCCACCTCGTAAATGCTGGCGACTTTACGAGTACGAGAGAGTAATCTCTAAGCCATGTAAAACTTCTCTAGAAAAGCATTAGCCGTTCGGATCCGCCTTTAAACAGTAGGTCCCCGTCAGTCGGTATACAAATTTTATCGTACACAGCACACTGTTGCGAAAGAAGTTCCCGTCTGTCCCTTCATGGAATGTTAAGGGAAAAAGGTAATGGTTTTTGAACTCTTTTCTCTAAATTTAAATGCCCTTTTGTATTTTTTTTAAATGTATACTATTTTTTATATATTCTTTCTTCTATTTGTTTTTGCTTAAAGTTTATGCTTTTTTGCTTTTTCTTCGTCTTCTCTGGTCATCACAGACATTGTCGGAACTGTGAATGGCGCTGTTGTTGATGAACAGCTGTTCTTCGACTCTGAAGAGTTCTTCGTCCGTTTTAAGAGTTCAGAGAATCTTTGTTTCTAGCAATAAACTCATTGAGCCGTAGTTTATGTTCCTCAGAAGCGCCTTAACAAAAATCATTTTTATGACTATGTTTTTTTTACACATATGTTCAGTTTTCCCCTTCACTGTACGGCTTTTTATTTTTATTATTTTGTTTGCATTAATAAAGTTATAATGTCGTCTGTGGTAAATTATGGCGAACGTTTGCATGGCTGTTGGTTGTATGATTAAAATTATATTTTCATATTCGACATATATTGTGATTTTAATCAAAATGTATCCTCACATTTATGTCTATCTGTCTCTGTAAATCTGTCTGTCGGTCCGACCAGGCATCTGACTGATTTATGTACGTTAAACACAAAAGAAGGAAAATGAGAAATGTTCATACTCAGGCCAGACCAGACCAGACCAGCAAACAGCACAATTTTGCATAATCATATCAAAATGTTATTTGATATATACGCCAGATATCGACGTCGTCGTATACCATCAACATGGCATAAAAACATGCCTGCACATGCTAGTTCCGTATATGCGTGTGGTTTCTCATCACATACACACACTTGGAATATTTTCATATTTATCAGAAAACCAAAGGAGAAAAACATTAAATAACAATTCATCCGAACCCCAACCATTCCAATCATACCGACTACGCCATCCATCCATCCATCCACCAACCAACCAACCATCCATCAATCAAAATCAACCTGAGCTAAAATGTTTATACAAATGCGAATTAAAAAGAAAATAATAATAAATAAAAAGAAATACACTAAAATATTTACAACATTTATTCATGCTTGCATAATTCACATAGTATTCCATTTATTCTGGGAATTATTTATGCCCTCTCGTCTGTTGGCATGAATGTGACTTTAAATTGTGGTGTTAATTTCTTGGAAGGATTTTTCAGAGTCACTTTTGCTGCGAAGTGTAATATTTCTAAATCTTATGGCAAAAAGGTATAGGATTTTAAATAGTTTTTTTTTTCGGAGGGAAACACAGAGCAGAGAGGAGACATAAGAGATGACGTTTAATCTGTAGTGATTGTATGTTGATGCCATAGAATTTCTCATTTTACAGAAAACAGTCAGAATAGACTCTTTTCTGAATTAATCACGGACAAAACGGCATACGACTATTTCAAATGTAATGGAAATATCGTTGGCGAATTTGAAGTTTACTGATTCATATTTTTTTCCGATAATTTTTAGCTAAAAATCCACTTATCTTTCGGGGAGAGATAAACAAAATGGAAAACTAATGAAAATGATAAATAAATGAATGACAATGACATTTTTAAAGAGAGTTCTCGATGCTCTCCCATTGAGCAAATACAACCTGAAGGGCAGTCGATCTAAGACAGACGCCAGTTTTTCTATTCGAAATATTTAAAAGCGTCCCGGTAGGCGAGTTGGTAGAGTGCTTGCCTATCAGCAGGGGGGTTGTGCGTTCGATTTACACCAGAGGCTTTGGTGTGTCGCTGCAAAAATCTAGGCATATGGTCTGTGGGTCACCCGGTTTACTATTGGACCCAAAATTAGAATATACATTTACTTTATATTGTAATTAATAATAAATAAATAAATAATGAATGACATCTGGAGTTTGACGTTTAATTGTCTGAAGCTTTCTAACTTTATTTTGGAATATTAGGCCACTTTCGTAAGACAATTTTTTTTAGAAAAACTGCGAGCAGTTCCCTTTGACAAACTGTTTCATAATTCGAAGATTTTTAAAGAAGATTCTTAGAGATCTGTGACAGATTCGTTCTACACTTGAACTCACCGCTGAAGTCTTCAGTTTAAACACCTCATTGCTCTCCCTTGCAAAGTGGCTAAAAATATTTATTCACACTTGTTCGCCAACCCAAATATTTGTCTTAACACGCCGTCTAATGAAATCATATATAGGTTCTTTTAATTTAATTTTTTTAAGTTCAAATCACGGTAGTGGCAGTCTAAACAAATATCAAAATAAACACCACAAAATTTATGAAAATGTCAACAATATTATAAATACAAAAAATATAAAAAAAAAATATGAGTAAACATTTCTTTGACGCTGTCAATAAAGTCCCACCAGAATGAGCGGCTGTCTTTCTTTACTGATGTCATTTCAAAATCAACAAAACCTAAATGTTGTGTTTATTCAAATTAAGCTCTAATGAAGTTTTTTTCCGACGTTGTCTGTTCAAAGTTTAATGACGTTTTTTTTTTTTCTTTCAAAATATCTTCTATACCTACAATATAGTCACATGTCTGTATGTGTGTTAAAGTACTATAAATGTTCAATTGCTTTATTTTTTTGGTTTATTTCTTTCTTAGCTTGCAAAGCTCTCCCCGTGCTCTGCTCGTTGACCTTTTCATATCGCATTGGAAAAAATCAACTGTCGCCATTTTTGAGGCACGACTTGTCGCTTGATCATTCGTGCATTACAACCATCCAAGCCATTCCCGCCTGACTGTCTGTCTGTCGGTCTAAAAATCCGTCAACATCCAACAGGGAAACCTTTAAAGAACCCCCAAAAAGACTGAACATTAAATGGTTCATGGTTAGAAGGCACTCCCGTTTAATAATCCAACCAAAAAAAAAAAGAAAGAAAAACTACAAATAATTGGTGTCGTTGTTGGCGGTGCTGGGGCCGGGGCTGGTGTTTTGTGGCCGAATGAGATCATTTCATGTTTGACTTCCTCTTCGAAGCAATCAAAGGAAAGGGTTTTATTACTCAGCCAGTACTTTGAACTTAATCAACAGATAGGTTAGGGTACGGATTTCCAGGTTTCAATGGATTTAACACAAAAACAACTAAAATATTTTGTGAAAAAATATCTTTGTGATAATTCGAGAGACATTTGTTCAGTTTGGGAAATAGAAAATAATCACTGGTAGCTAAACCCCAGGAATTCTTTTTGAATTCTTGGAATAGTTTTTATTGTAATTTATTATAATTGGCCGTGAGGCTTTAAATTACAAAATCTGTGCAAATAAATGAAATGAAATGAAATATGATGGAAGAGGAAGCAATTCGCTACCCTGATAGGCGCGAAGCTCTCTGAGAGACAAACAAAATTTAGACCTAGTGCAAACAGTGATGCCAACTCTCGATCGAGAAAAAGCACCGGCAAATTGAAGAAAGGTGTAAAATTTAAACAAAAAATCAATTAATTTGTATTTAGTATTAACGAACAGTTTTAAATTATGTACTTTGTACGCTTTTGGTTTTTAAATATGAAGTAAATTCTAGCAGTGAAAACACAGACTTGTATGTTGACTAATAGCGAAACATTTAGCACTAAAAAAAGGGTATTTTACAAGAAATGCCGGGTACCACTGCCAAAAGAGCACCATAAACGGTGCGAAAAGCACCAAAATGGCAACGCTGAATGCAAATGCCAAATAAGAGGAGGGTGACATTTTTAAAGAGAGTACAGAGACAGACATACTCACCCATTGAGCAAATACAATCTGGAGAGCAGACGATCTAAGTCAGATGTGAGTTTTTCAAATAGAAATAATTAATTACATCTAGAGTTTGGCGTTTAATTACCTGAACGATTCTTCCATAATCGTTTTCTCTTCGCCAAATGGACTGGATTTTGTTTAATCTCTCCAATTGCTTAGAGTAAAATTTTACAATCAATTGAAAAAAATTGAATTCGTCTTGGAAACCAAAAAAAAAAAATAAAAATTTCACAGTGACCTGTAAATGTTATTCGAAGGCCCTATTATAACTACTGAAAACCAGGCCGATAGTCTTTGTTGCTAATGCCCTTATATTTCAGTTTATTATAATTTTTTATTTTAATAAATATAAAATGTACGGAAGACTCTTCATATTGCCTCAATTGTCTACTTAATAATGAGTCTTGCTTAATCTTGCCATTCTCAACGAACTCCATACAGAATTCCGAATGTTATTTTCGGTTTGGCATTCCAATAAACTCGATTAGTTTTAAAATAGCCATTCAGTTAGCTGGTGTCTTTCACTTAATTAAATGGCATTTAAACATTCCTATATAGAAACAATTCAATTGGATTGTGTAACAATTTAATTAAAAATACGCAGACACAAAGTTTAGAATGGACTATTTACCAACTCTCATTGTTTGGAAATAATTTAACTTCAGCTAAATGACCAGCACCATAAATATTTATTATATTAGAGATAGCGATAATTATCTCTACTAACTAACAAATATATAATTCTAATAAGAAAAAAAACCTAACAAGAGACATGTGAGAAGTTGTTTGCTGTCTTGCTGGTGTTGAACCCCTTTTTAAAATGCTGCTCGATTGTATGGAAAATATTTGCCCGATCCAAACACACACAAAGTGTTAAGTCAACTCTAAATGATTGCTCCCCTCACGAGTATATCTGGTTTCATTTTAATCATGTGTAAATTTATTTACACTTCAATTATTGGCAGGGCAACCCGCTTCACACTGCCTCCCTCTTCGGCTGGGTGCATTGTAGTCTTTAAATGACAATATTAGAATAAGGATGTGTAAATATTTAAATGTGTGTGCGTTGACTTCAAAGAAGCCCCAAGAAAAAAAATCAATTTAGAAAATAAACAAAAATGGTTTTATCAAAACAAAAAAAAACTCCAGACAAAATGAAGAAACGATTTTGAGTATTAGAGACAACAGTAACAATTTTGCTAAGTACGGTCTGGTCGAATCTTATATATCCTCGACCATGGAATTAGTTCAAATGTGGCATTGATGCCACTGGGGGATGTGATGGTTCCAATTCATAGTTTTCTTAGACAATTTGAAAAACAAACTTTTAATATAAAACAAAGAAAAAAATCCATTTAGAAAATATATATATACCCTCGACACTGATTCACTGATTCACTGATACACTGATTCCCTGATTCCCTGATTCACTGACTCTGTCACGCAGTACGTAGGAATTTAAATAGGCATTCTATAATAATTCTATAAATAATAATAATAAAAAAAATAATATTTTTTTGGTACAGAAATTGTGTTTTCCCCAAATTTTTTTTTTACCAAAATTTTTTTTTCTTACAAATTTTTTTTTTCCAAAATTTTTTTTTTCCAAATTTTTTTTTTCAAGGAAATTTTTTTTTTCATCAAAATTTTTTTTTCAACAAAAATTTTTTTTTCAGCAAAAATTTTTTTTTCAACAAAAATTTTTTTTTCAACAAAATTATTTTTTTTTTTAAAAAAATTTTTTTTTTCAACAAAAATTTTTTTTCCACAAATTTTATTTTTTTCCGAAATTTTTTTTAACAAAATAGTTTTCTCAAAATATTTTTTACAACATTTTTAAAATTAAGTAACAAATACTTTCTCAAGCAAATTAACGGGCGCCATAGGCGCATTACAACTTACTAGTTTAGCAAATAAACAAAAATGGTTTTATAAAAAAAAAAAAAGAATCTTTGCTAAGTTCATGTGGCTGAATCTTATGTATGCTCCACCTTGAAGTTTGTGCCAAGGGGCATTTATACCATAAGCGGGATGGCGTTGTGAGAGGGCTTACAACATTTAGTTTACTTTGACCAAATTAGGGGCTCCCTGAAAAAATATATTAATGCAAATTGATCCCAAAGCGAAAATTAAAAAAATGTACTATTAAGGACAACAACACCAATATTTGGGGCAATGTTTCCAGTTCAATTGGGTTTATTTTTCATTCAAAATTATTTGAAATTGTGGGGTCTTCTTTTCATTATGGTTTGAAGACATTTTAAATAATGAAAAATATCTCTAAATTGAAAATCATTAAAACTTAATAGTAAATTATTTTGAGGGTAAATTGTATGGTTTTTGGCACAAATGTTTTTTTTTTTTTTGTTTTTGGAGAAGTTTCATAAAACTTCAAGAAAAAAAACGTTGTTAATGAAAATGTGTGAAAATACAAAAACAATTTTCATACATTTTCTTAACAAAGCTATTTTAAATTTTTATGAATACAGGGGTAAATTTATTAGACAATCCAATGACTGGATTTACAGCCTGTTTTTATAAAAGGAATGGGTTTTTCGTTTCGTTAGAATAACGAACAGAAATTCTGTTTTGTCAGTTTGGGTTTTTGTCACACGAAAGTCTCAGTTAAATTCTAACTGACATTTTTTTCTTATGTATTTTTGTGTGTATTGTCTAATTGGATTCGTTGGAGTTACAGAAACACAATTCAGCTTTGTTTCGGCTACAGACGTTTCTGTTCGTCTCAGACGTATACGTTTCATAAAAACAGGCTGTTAATGTCAAAACGGCAGAGAAATGCAATCTAATTTACCTGATATTCATTTAAATATTTGATCTTTGTTGTCCACATATTTTGTAACTAATACTCGTCTCGTTGTGGTTTAAATATTTAACATTTATGTCTGCAAATTAAAATGCTAAATGTTGTTATTAGTTTTCTTTGTTTTTTTTTCTTCTATTCTCCACTCCCCTCCATCGGGTTTGAGAGTTACAAGTATTTCTTGAATACAAAAACACCAAACACCACTCGACACATTCAATCTTTAACAAACGGTACTTGTTTCATGCAATTTGGACGGGGCAAGCTCTGCCGTTTTTGTGCTTCTTTTCACAAAAGATGGGTTAATGTTAAAACCACTCCATAATCCACTTTGTACCATTGCACTGCACTCTACTCCACACTAGCCATTCCATTCCAATCCACTCCATTCATGTAACCGATTGTACCCGTATGCCAAAGAAGCAACAGCAACAAAAGTCCAACTGATGCTTTAAAGTCAAAACTAGAATTGGAGGGGAGTTTTGTAAAAGTTGCTGCACCACACTAGAAAACTAAATCGATTAAAACCAGTTAAACCAAATAAATAAAACTTTGCATTATACTCGTGCTTTACTTCTTCACTACACTCTCTACTCTAGTCTACACATTTGCTACTGCACGTAGTGTGTGGCAAAAGCTAAACGATTAATAATAGTGGCTAACAAATATACGACTTTTAACACTTGTGTTGGAAATTGTAGCTCATAAAAACGTAAGTTGTCTATTAAAAATCGGGGTACATAACAAATACTCTGATTTATAAGAAAAATAATGCACAGATTTAAAGACAACAATCCTGTGTGATTTCGAAACTGGAACTCATCTGTTTTGGAAAATTTAACATGAGAAACCCCTTCACGGGATTTTGTAAGACTGGGTGTCAAAGAGTGCAAAATTCTTATCGACAGTGAACTCAAAGTAAAGGGTGATTCCCAAATGCATTTTTCTTTTCAGAAATTCAAAAGAAACATTGAAATTGAATATTTTCTAAGTTCAAACATTTTTATGGAACACGATTTCATTTATGTGCCACACTCGGCTGCCTTCGCATAAATGACAAATTTCCTTATTTTTGGTTTAATTTTGATAATGAAAACTCGCCCCACTATAAAATACGAAATTTAGCTACAAATCAATATGGAAAAATGCCTTAAAAATACCGAAAGAAAATTTGTAGAATTTGCAATTAGAAAAATAATGCCACAGAAATACAAAAAACTTTATGGCACACGTATAATGTCCCAAAAAAAAAATTTTAATTTGGGGTCATTTGCAAAATGAACCCACAGCAAAACAAACGTTGCGGCACACAAAAAATGTCCCCAAAATAATTTACAAAATATTTTTAAGTACTTTTTAATTTTGGGAAAATTTTAATTGATGAAAAATGGAATACGAAAATTACCCAAAATAATCTGGAAAATTTGCCAAATTTTCGCTTTGGGTCTATTTTGCATAGAGTAATTTTTCCATGATTTTGGAAAATGGTTTTTGAATATCTCACTTGCTCGATATTTGCCTTAAAAGTCGGAGTCGTCATTGTATTATTGTGCGACAGAAAAAAATGTCTATCGGCGTCAAATCGCTTTGGCTAATAGACATCGCCTAGACGACTGATAACTTGGTCGATTGTGGCGTGGGCTGCATGGCATGGCTCTAGATCCTGCTGAAACCAAGGATAGTCCATGACTTGAATCTCGTGCCACATTAAATGTTGCATCATGTCTCTGAAGTGCTCACTGTTAATGAAAATCCGGCCGCATTTTTGAAGAAATAGAAAATTATCCGCACCAAACTCTTGTCGACGATCTAGTGCTTGAGATTTTGGATCGATGACGTATCACTGTTGCCGGAATGAGTCGCAAACTCTAGCCTAACTCGAGTTATTGGATACCTCCATTCTCTTTAGTTTGCTTGGCCCATAATTCAAGATCAAGATTCATAAAACCTGAGAGACTCTGCCCTCTGGAGTCTCAGTCGTTAGGACAACTTTACCGACGAACAGCACTTATTACAATCTTTTTAAAAAGAAATGATTCGTAATTTCTCTGACAACAAAAGTTTTCATATTTTTATGAAATATTTTCATCAAATATTGTTATGAAATATTTTCATCAAATATTTTTATGAAATATTTTCATCAAATATTTTTATGAAATATTTTCATCAAATATTTTTATGAAATATTTTCATCAAATATTTTTATGAAATATTTTAATGAAATATTTTCATTATTTTTATGAAATATTATCAGATTTTTTTGAAATATTTCAGATTTTTATGAAATATTTTCATCAAATATTTTTATGAAATATTTTCATCAAATATTTTTATGAAATATTTTCATCAAATATTTTTATGAAATATTTTCATCAAATATTTATATGAAATATTTTCATCAAATATTTATATGAAATATTTTCATCAAATATTTTTATGAAATATTTTCATTATTTTTATGAAATATTTCAGATTTTTATGAAATATTTTCATCAAATATTTTTATGAAATATTTTCATCTCATATTTTTATGAAATATTTTCATCAAATATTTTTATGAAATATTTTCATCAAATATTTTTATGAAATATTTTCATCAAATATTTTTATGAAATATTTTCATCAAATATTTTTATGAAATATTTTCATCAAATATTTTTATGAAATATTTTCATCAAATATTTTTATGAAATATTTTCATCAAATATTTTTATGAAATATTTTCATCAAATATTTTTATGAAATATTTTCATCAAATATTTTTATGAAATATTTTCATCAAATATTTTTATGAAATATTTTCATCAAATATTTTTATGAAATATTTTCATCAAATATTTTTATGAAATATTTTCATCAAATATTTTTATGAAATATTTTCATCAAATATTTTTATGAAATATTTTCATCAAATATTTTTATGAAATATTTTCATCAAATATTTTTGTGAAATATTTTCATCAAATATTTTTGTGAAATATTTTCATCAAATATCTTTATGAAATATTTTCATCAAATATTTTTATGAAATATTTTCATCAAATATTTTTATGAAATATTTTCATCAAATATTTTTATGAAATATTTTCATCAAATATTTTTATGAAATATTTTCATCAAATATTTTTATGAAATATTTTCATCAAATATTTTTATAAAATATTGTCATCAAATATTTTTATGAAATATTTTCATCAAATATTTTTATGAAATATTTTCATCAAATATTTTTATGAAATATTTTCATCAAATATTTTTATGAAATATTTTCATCAAATATTTATATGAAATATTTTCATCAAATATTTTTATGAAATATTTTCATCAAATATTTTCATCAAATATTTTTATGAAATATTTTCATATTTTCATGAAATATTTTCATATTTTTATTATATTTATTTATTTTCCTTTTTTTTTTATATTTTTTATGAAATATTTTATATTTTTTTTATATTTCTAATGAAATTCGTTGAAACAATTTACTTTTTATCTACTATTTATGCAACTCATTCTTCATGGATTGTGCAAGTGTCTGGAATGATTTTATTTTTGTACCAGACCTTCCAAGAATTTCCCAGAATGCTAATTGGGATACCTTCCTTCCTTCCTTCCTTAGCAGCATCTAATACCAATTTCAGAACATTACTTTGGTCTCTTTACGGACAAGTTATGCTGCAACACGTTTGTTCTGCTTCACCTTCCTCCCCATCTTTCGCAGCGTCGTCTTGATTGTGGTCATTCTTTCGTTCAAGAATCGCATCTTTTGTTGTTGCTCTGGTCGTTTGTTTGGTTCGTTCGTTGCTGGGTATTTTCTTCTTTTCAACATGTGGCCAAAATCGTGTCTTGCTTTTGATCTTGTCTTCTCTATTATGGTCTATCAGTATTGCTGTTGTTGTTGTTGTTGTTTTGTGTGGCATGGAACTGAATGAATATTAGACTTCCTTTTGTAAGAAGAAGACAAAGAGGAAGAAGACCACGATGATGATGATGATGACGATAATGGCTGGAAGAGGCGGAGAAGTAGGAAGAACAGAACATTACACCAGAATGATACTTGTGTGTTTGTTGTTGATGGTGTAGCCCGTTCTGCAACTCATTTCATAATGTCTGCCGCTGTTGCTCCAGCTGCTCTGTGCTGGTGGTGGCGGCTTCTATGGGATGTGGACGGCTGGATGGCTGAAACTCGTATGTCTTGTGTCTGTCTGTCTGAAATGTGTACAAGTTGATCATCATCTTATAGTTTATGTTACGGTACTTGGGCCAATTACCTATTTTTTCATACAAAATGTGTGTGTGTGTTTTTTTTCGGTTTTTTGCAAAATCATTAGCTGTTCTAGTACACGAGTACAGAACGCCGCCGACTGGTTGGCTTGTTTGTCGAAATTTTCTTGATTAGCCAGACAGCTAAATGGATGGACGGACAGAAGGTGGATAGGCAGATGGACAGACATTGTTTAACTTTGATTATTTGGGTTGATGTGTTCGAATGGTCTTCGAGATTCATTCTACGTTGACTTTGCCTTACTGTGTAGTACTTTGAGCCAAGTCATCATGATCGTGAAATGGTTTTGTATTTATGATGGCGGCGACCATTCAATGGTGATGCTGATATCATCTGATTGTGCTGGAGCTGGTATCATTACAAGTGTACTTAATGTTCAAAAGTTTGATCAAGTGTTTTGGGAATTGAACCACCAGTTGCCCGCCATTGTTTTCGCAAAATCACACAAACAAACACAGAGAGAAAGAGAGAGAGAGAGAGAGAGAAAACGCGCTTCTAGAAGTCTCCTGATGATCATTTTAAACTTTCTTATTCTTCTTTGGTGGCGGTTGGGTTGGGTTGTGCTGTCTGTCCATGGTTTTCGTTATTAATTCTTGGAATCGTTGCTTTCCAATCTAACGGAAAAAATCTCTTGGCCACTTTTTTTGGGGGGGTTCTTTTGCTTGAACAATTTTCACGAAAATATCATTGTCTGCTGTCTTTCTAAGGTCTTTCCCCTTTACTTTACTGGCTTCCTTGTAGCATAAACCAATTGATTATCTATACTTGTAATTGCAAGAAATCGTAGAGAGAGAAAAACAACGAAAGAAAGAAAATTCTGGAAAATTTTTAATAGTACAATCGACCGACCGTCCAGTATGTTAAAGGAAATGTTATGCGCTCTTGTCTGTCTGTATAACAATAATTTCCATGAAATAGCCCAGGAATGAAACATTTACCTGTTCGTTCTACTATGACTCTGGTAAACGTTGTCCATGCTACCTTTGCCGGCTGGCTCACTTGCAACATATTTTGTAATTCTATTCGCTGTACAGACCATTGTTTTTGTTTTATGCCAGATTAGTTGCAGTCGCCGTAAATTATGAGAACAGTTTTACATCATCATATGGACGCTTTTTATCTACATTCATGTGTATGTTATTAATATACCTGAACATGCACATGCAGGCCGGCTGCTGGTATTACAATTTCAGATGAAAATATGTTGTACAACCATATAATGTTCGCTTGTTCACATCCAAATGGGATGTAACTCTTACGTAGTCGGCTCATCTTTCCCGAGCTTTGGGATACCAGTGGCTCACTGGGTTATTATTCCAGTGAACACAATTACACCAGCCAGACAGATGTACACTTGTTTACAGACGAATATATACCGAAAACTAAATGCGAAAGGTATTTCTTACATTTAGACGCAAAAGAAAGTCAAGTGTTTTTAAAAAAAATTCAAAAAATCCCAGAAAATTACAACTTCAAAGAGAATCTATGGAAATATATATATAGAAATCTTAGAAATGTGGTTAATTTTGTGTTCCTCTATTAGTGGATGAATCTTGATCCATCAGAGCCTTTGCCGTTTGCGAATAAATCATGAGGTTTTTGAGTTCTCCTCCCATCCGACGAATACTTTTATCATTCTAACAGACGACGATCTAAGAGACGACATAAGTAACATACGAAGTTTTCAAACAGACAAAAATCCATTTGATATGAGCGACATCTACCGCTGTATTCATAAAAATTTAAAAAAGGTTGTTAAACCTTTGTTAAGAAAACTGTGTGAAAATTCAAAAAAAAAATTATTACACCTTTACAAACATGTGTTGAGAAAAATGTGTGAAAATTGTTTTTGGATTTTCATACCTTTTTCTTAAGGGTAAAAATATATGAAGTCAACCAATGAGTTTCCCTCACCAATTCCGAATTGGCTGAAAGTTGGTACGAAGGGAGTGTTCAATATAACAATAGCATCTGTCAACTTTCAGTCCCCTAGCTTTTCTACTTTCAATTTTATGACGACTTTAATTTGAAAAAAATGATTAGAAATGTACTGAGATGCTTTAACACAATTTTTAATATCTCTGAAAGTATTATACGTACATAAATGATCAAAGGCTTATTTTGAAGCTAAAATTATGCACCGTTAAATAGAAATATTAAATAGATAATTTTCGGACAAGGATATCGTGGATAAAAAAGGACTAAAATTGCCGAAGGATATATCTCAAAAAGCGATATTTTTAAAAATTTCAAAAAAATATATGTTATTCCCTATTCTGTTTTGCACACGTCTTTCAACTTTTAGCCGTGGATCTTTATAATGGAATGAGTTATTAAGAAAATAGTTCGCAAAGGTTTACGTATTCATAAATTTTAGTATTTTTTAAACAATTTCAATTAGTATTTTAAAATAATATTTCATATCATACCAGTGAATTACAGTTATATTCATTCAGCTACTAGTAAATAATAAAAAATATCAAAAACCTAGATTATATTTACTTATTTGTAAAGACTTTCAATTACAAAATCGGTATCTGCCGAGTAACGCTTTACTTTAATGTTAGTTTTTCCCACAGGTACAAAAGAATGCAGTTTTTGCGTCCCAGGAATAGTACGCAATTGTTTAAAGCGTATTTGGAGGAATCGTACTTCTTCATCGTAATCTTTTACTGTTAAATACTCGAAGTTACAGTTCAAAAGATTACCCAGGCACCAGTCATATAAATGTCTTGGAGTAGTTATTTGACCTTGTAATGGACGCTGTAAACTGGCTCGTCGTGCTTCTCTCTTTACAGTACCTCCAAGACCGTCGCTGGGGCCTTTTCCATGACTTGTTTCAAAAAAATGCCATTCAGCATTACATCCAAAATCTTCCATATGATAACATAAAAAGTTCTTTTTATTTTTAAACTGGGCTGCACTGCCGTCTGAAAAATACGTAATTTTCTTCGGGATTGTTTTAAACTTGTTCCTCAAAAATACATTCAAGTGGCGATGAAACAGGTGAACAGCTACAGAGTCGTGTATAAGACAATCAGATATTATTATAAAGTTTGTATGTTGTGTTTTTCCGTCCGATTTAAAATAAATAGCAATTGGGTATAACGTGGCTTGAGAGTTGTTCCAGTGAAATCCCTGGACTGCATCCTGAACTGTAAAAGAAGCATTTTCTGAAAAATCACAAACTGCTATGTACTCATTTTCTTCCAAATTGGATTTTCTTTCGCTCAGATATGCTGCCTGTAGACTACTTTCTTAATATATTTTATATTGCATATATTAAAAAATACATTCAAAATTAAAGATTTTATGAAATATCATAACTTTTTCTTGGGAATTTAATTATAACTCATTCCATGATGACGATCCACGACCAAGAGTTTGCAGACGTGTAGAAAACAGAAAAAGGATTAATATACATTTTTTTTTAATTTTTAAAAATATCGCTTTTCGAGATATATCCTTTTGAAATTTTAGTCCTTTTTTATTTACATTATCCTTGATCGATTTTTTTTTTTAAAAAAATGTTTTTAATGGCTCATATTTTTATCTGTAAAATGAGCCTTTGATTATTTACAAACATTAAATACTTTTCGAGATATTTACAAATATGTTAAATTACCTCAGTGCATTTTTGTTGATTTTTTTCAAATTGAAATGGTCAGAAATCTGAAAGTACGAGGGCTATATGTCTGAAAGTTGGCAAGTATTATTGTTTTGTTCCATAGATCATGTATAAACAATATTATCAAATTCGCAGATGATGTGGTCAGAAATGTTAAATTTTCGGTTGATTTCATATGTTTTTACCCTTAACAAAGGTTTGTAAAGCGGTTTTAATTTTTTTTTTTTGAATACTGAGGCTAGAGTTTATATAGACGTAGTAATTAGTCAGCACATAGACACTGGTCGTCATCTATCGATTGCCATTCAACACATCGCAATTCGTACATTGTTTAAGGTTGATGCACATGATATAAAGAGTGGCCAAGTAACGGGTTCTCCAACAAGAGGTGTTATTTTGAATCACCCGGTATTTCGGTAGCTGTCACATTTGTAGTTTTTATTCATTGACATTTGACAAGTAGAAACTACGCCATTACAAAAAATTGAAGGGCACAGGCTTCAACAACGCATTGAAATTATAAAAATTCACTACAAAAATGGTGAAAGCTTTCAGTAACAGTTTGTCAAACTCAAAAGTTTCCGGACCGTGTTATCTCTCGAAGAGATGATCACAATTGGCCACGGTACACCCCAACAAAAAGTCTAACTGAATAAAATCGTAGTTTTTGGATTATCGAACTTGGTGCGGAAAGGAATATTCATTATCTTTAAAGCCTCATCAATTCCAGGGACTTTCCTTTGAAACAATCTACAATCCTACATATAAATAATAGAGCAGGCCGAATAAAACCCAAAATTCGAATTGCCCTTAATCGAAAACTTGCAACACAAAATTGCTTCCGAGATGCAGGAAAAAAGTTCATGGCATTTACAAAAGTCAACGTAATGTATTCTTCAATTCAATTGGCTTGTTGTGCCCACTGGTAAACAGACAACAATGTAAGAAGCAATTTTCCATTTCTGATTGTGAGAATTTCATTTAAAAAACAACAACAAAGTATTTCCACATAAAGCGTGGAGGTCAAGCAAAAGGTTAAGTAGTATGCTTGAAAGCAACTCCCACCAGACCAGATCCGAGCCAGAGGAGAGCAGCGCAACTACACAAATTGAACATGCAAAACCAATTCAAGACAACAACAACAACAGCAACAGAAATAAACTATAAAGAGCAAACATGATGGGGACTGATCTGACATTAAAATGTTTGGACTGAAATTAAACTGAAAGTGCACTGTACCTGTGGGGAGGAAGGCCGAATGGGAAAGAGGAGTACGGGCTGGGTGAGACGGTGAAAAAGGTGCTTTTGTTGCACCGTTACATTTTGGAAAATGACTAATTTTCTGTTCTAGAAAATGTTTGCTTATAAGTAACATGCATGTAATCCGTCTGTCCAAGCCATTCATAGGATTGCATCACTGCCCATGGCTTTTAAATGTCTTATGGTAGACGAGGGCCGGTAAGGAAAGTATTTCTTATTTAAAAATGATAAATATGAAATATCGTGGGGAAATTTTAAAACATTGTCCAAAATTTGCTAAATATAAATAAAATACACTAGAAACTGCAGATGGGCATGAGTTACTGATGATTCTGACGAAGAGAATTGTTGTACAGAGAAAGCAGACACTATTGAGGCTACACCATTGCTTCTACTAAAGAACTCAAAGATCTTCAATGACAATCAGCGATACACAGGCGTTATAGCTTAGATTAAAGAAGTCCGGACCAGGTGTACTGGCTGACTTTTTGTTGTATATAAAGGGTGGTTACATTTCAAGGGACGATTTGATTTTGAATAAAACACAAATTTTTTTTTTATTCAAAAATTAAAAAATCGGTCAAATAGCCGCCGCTACCTCGACGGCACACCTTCGTCCGATGGTCCAAAAATATTCGATTACGCTGAGTCATAATTGAGGTTCCAGGCCGTTAATGTGCCGAATTGTCTGATCCTTTAGCTCTTGAATTGTTGCTGGCTTATCGACGTACACCCTTTCTTTTAAATAACCCCCAAAGAAAGAACTCCAACAGTGTCAAATCTCATGATATTGGCGGCCAATTAACATCATCACGACATGAGATAACACGGCCATTGAATTTGACGCGCAAACGAGCCATTGTTTCGTTAGCTGTGCGGCAAGTGGCACAGCCCTGTTTAAACCACATATCGTCCACATCCATATCTTCCAATTTGGGCCATACAAAGTTCGTTATTATCTCACGATAGCGAACACCATTCACAGTAACTGCCTGACCGACCTCATTTTGGAAAAAATACGGCCCAATGATACCGCCAGCCCATAAATCGCACCCAACAGTCACACTTTGTGGATGAATTGTTCTTTCGACAATCACTCTTGGATTATCATTCGCCCAAATGGGTCAACTCTGCTTATTGACAAATCCCCTGAGGTGAAAATGTGCCTCATCACTGAAGGTGATTTTCATCGATATGCATTTCGATTTGAACGCCCATTTCGATAATAAGCCTGAATAACATAAACGCGTTGGTCGCTTGTGTATCTTTCCATGGTTCAAATTGAGAAATGTCAAATGAAATGCTGAAAAAAACCTGACGTTTAGGTGTGGTTCTCATTTAACATCGGCCCTTACAATTTAACCGCCCTTTACCATAAAGTGGAACTGAATTGATGTTTTGTTTTTTTTAATCTAAATTTTAATTTTTTAATTTTAATTTTTAAACTTGAATTTGTTTAAGTTTAAATAAAATTGTATTATTTTTAATTAAAATCACAAAAAAATCGAAAAATCGCCTAAATTAAAATTTTCAAAAAGTCAAAAGTTTGAAAAGTCGACTAATGGTTGCAACTATATAACCCTACATTAAAATGTATATACTCACTGACCGGCTAATGCTTTTCTAGAGAATTTGTACCTAAAATAATATTAAAGAAATGTTATGTTTCATCTCAAAGGACAACTTAAATTCATTTTAGTTCGTCTATGGCAATACAATTCCTTAATAATAAATTAGTTCTAACAATTTTCACAACATGACTGCATCGCTTTAAAAATTAAATTGAACAAATCCTTAGTTTATATTTTCCAATCGCACCTCGTACACGTGTCCTACTGTCTGAAAATAACGTTTTCTGTACAAGTATTTGCTGTAGTTTCGATAAAATAAAATAGCAAATCAGCAAAACATTTCACATGCTAAGCCGGCTACATTTTCTGCGCCGTATCTGTGGCCGGCCGATTCATCATGAAATGATGTAATCATTAGCCCCGGTCTCCACCTCCGTGTTCTGCAAAATGCAGTGGCACAAACAAAAAAAAAAAAGGGGGAGTTTTTTTTCCAGTTGGTGTGGTGTGGTGATATGGAAGTGTTTTCTGTTGGATTGCAACTTGTTTAAATTATCGGTTGGTCATCCAGAACGTTTGCGTTTTTTGTTCGTCTGTTGATGATTATGATGGTGACTGGCCATCATCCACGTCCACATCACCATGCAATCATAAAATGTGTTTTTCTTCTTATCGTTCTTCTCATATACCCGTGGAATGATGAATAATACTTGTTTTTGTACCTCCTGGCACACTGGAATGTGTATACACTTTTTTTTTGTTGCTTTCAATATTTTTTTTTGTTTTTGTGTGATATAATCACAATTTGCAATGTCTGTATGTTTTTCAAAGTATTTTGTAGGCCATTGTTTTGCTTGCTCAAAACAGAAAACCATTCACTATCAACAGAAATGAAAACAAGATTTATTATTATGCATTTTAATGGAAATCACCAAAGGTCACTTGTCACAAAGTGGATTTCTATTCATTTGGTTCCAAATGCAATGTTCCAGAGGAAAACATCATATGACTAAGAATTTGCAAAGATTTGGATGAGGAAAGAAGATGTCAAGAATTTTCAAAGGTTTGGATGAGAAAATAAATGTCATTGTATCGACATTTCATTCTTTTTCACATCTCAAAGAAACATCTTTGACTGTCTCGATGTATTTTTGGAAATACAACCTCTCATAAAATCGCACTCTTTATGGTTTGTATTTCCTGTATTTTTAAAGTCTTGCAGATCCATATTTGGCTGTCGCAAAAAAATAGTTCTTGCTAATGGAATTGCAAAAAAATAACATCCCAATTTGTGTCTTATATATTTTCGCTGGCCTAGGTAGTTTTCACCGTCTCTCGAATACCATTTCTTTTTTTTTTTTTGATTTTTTTGGATTGCACTTTTGACGTACGTATATCCAGAAGAGGTAAAGTTTTCGCCGTCTCTCAAATGGGTAACTTTGGATAATTTTCCAGAATTTTTCTCTTCTCCCGGGAATACAATCACAAATAGAGTCGCCCTCAATTTATTTTATGTCACAGGCTGATGTTTCGCAATCCCACATGACCATCTAAGAATAGGCAACCGCACGCCATCATCTTTTATGTCTCCAATGACTATTTCGTGGGAATACAATCACGTAAAAGGTCCTTCTCAATTTATTCCATATGTCCAAAGCCGATTGTAGTTTTTACAAGCTCAAAGAACCAACGTGAACCAATGAGAAGATGCATTTATTTGCAATGCGACCACACTCTGTTTCCTTTGTATTTCCGGAGACGATTGCAGTCTCGAAGGACAGGTTTTTGTGGATTTAATCACAAATATATTTTTACCATTTTTCCTATGTCATTTCAGAGACGATCACAGTGCTCAAAGTCTCGATAGACTCTTTTTTTTGCAAATATAGAATTTATGAAATAGAATTCATAGAATTTATGAAATAGTTCATCGAATTTACGAAATATTTCATTTATATTATAAAATTTTGAAAAACTACGTCCCTACTACATTTTCTAGAAAATGTATGAAATCCTACATAGATTGTATGAAATTGTTCATGGAATTTATGAAATGTTTTATCAATATTACACCGTGTTAGAAAAAATAGATTAGGAAAATCTGAGAATTGACAAAAATCTATTTTTTCAAAAATTTGACGTGATACAGACATTTCCACGAGTCTGCCTGCAAAAAATCAGCTCGATTGGATCACTGAAAAAGGGTTAAAAATTGGTCCAAAGGCTTTCACACAGGCCACTACGAGCATCATACTTCGTTGAAATATGGAGAAAAAAATTTTGTTGAAAAAAAAAAATTTTGTGGAAAAAAAAAATTTGTTTAAAAAAAAAATGTTCTTGAAAAAAAAAATTTTGTTGAAAAAAAAAAATTTTTTCTTGAAAAAAAAAATTTTGTTGAAAAAAAAAATTTTTGTGGAAAAAACAAAATTTTGTTGAAAAAAAAATTTTGTGGAAAAAAAAAATTTTGTTAAAAAAAAAATTTTTGTTTAAAAAAAAATTTGGAAAAAAAAATTTTGCAAAAAAAAAAAATTGTAAAAAAAAAATTATAGAATGCCTATTTAAATTCCTACGTACTGCGTGACAGAGTCAGTGAATCAGTGTCGAGGGTAAATATATATGTATATATAAAATCCCCTTTCCGAAAAAGTAAATTTGGTTCATAGGACAGAATGTGTGTAACACGGTGTTATGAAATATTTCATTGTTCATGGAATTTATGAAATTTTGTATCAATATTATGAAATATTTCATATATATATCTCTCCTATGAAAATATGCCTTTGACCCAAAATTTATTTGATTATTTCATTGAGTGTGGGACATTTTTCATTAATGCCATGAATTATTCGATTCATAGGATCTATGAGCTAGATTTATTTTTTCAATAAAATCGTTCCGTGACTGAAAAAAAAAGTTTCGAAAGATATTTTGAACATTTCATTGATAGTATGAAGAATGAAATTGTAGTTTTACATAAATTACAAATATTTATGAAGAATTTCATCACTGAGCATCAGCAAGCAAATCCCTACTCGAGGGACCTCTTTTTTATAAATTACACTCACTTATGTGCCATATCATATACGATATCGCTTTGGGATTTCTATTGAAAGACAATGTGCTTCTTCAAACCGCGCCTGCTTCAGCTCAAAAATCGAAGACTTTACTAAGCTGGTATTACTGTTCAAAAAAGCAATTCTTCACCACAGCTTCTACTGCCCCGCCAACTGTTTCAACCACAATTGAAAAATCTTATGTGACGCTTTTACAAAGTGAACGT
Organism: Hydrotaea cyrtoneurina; assembly: GCA_958296145.1. Lineage (NCBI taxonomy): Eukaryota > Metazoa > Arthropoda > Insecta > Diptera > Muscidae > Hydrotaea > Hydrotaea cyrtoneurina. Next base: position 15,771,040 of record OY282514.1, on the reverse strand, counting down.
TTAAACGCATCACACCCCAATCACATGTTGTTTCCTGATAAAGAATAATGAATTCATTTAGAATATTTTAATCTGGGTTTTATTTTTTTGGTTTGTTTTCAATTGTTTGTAGGTTACAAGGGTAATTTGATAATTGATACGATTTGATTCAATTTATTTAGTTGCAATTTGATTGACAAGACAAGTACGAACGATCTTCAGATGTCTAAAAGTGATTGGCGCCAATGACGAGTTCAAATATCACATCAGACGGTTTTCACGAAGAATATTTAGGGGGAAAACAATAGAATAGCGAATTTAATACAATTGATAAATTCCGAACTAAAATGAAACGTAATCCATTGCAAGTGCAGTTTATTTGTTAGTTTTCGATACTAATAAAGTAAGTATCTCAAAATAATAATACAGTTAATTTGGGTCAAAAGGAAATGACAAAAATCAAGCAATTTTGTTTACTTATGCGGGACTTTGGATAATTGAAACTTCTTTCATTTAAACCAACTGAGTATGAACTTTTGAAATTGTTCTCTGAAACGAAGACGGAAACTTGTGGCACAACTATTAAAATACATGTATGTACAATTTAAATTCAATATTAATGAGCCTGAATGAAAATAGTCACTTAATTTCATTTAGTTCAGTTGTGTTACATGTGATTGACATATAATTTTTTCCGATCATTTCTCTCTTAAGCTGTGTTCGTATCATATAAGTTTGTGTCTTTGCATAAGAAATATGTTTCACATAAACGATTTTTCAATAAAGCGGATTTTCGTTCAAGCGAAGTACAGAGCATAGAAAAACATCAGGAACCATCGTTATTAATATTAATTTTTAATTAGGCGATTTTTTCAATTAAAAAGCGTTCGCTTATCCGAAGTCGACTGTGGTACAGTTTTTCTTCAGATAGAGAAAAGTCAGTAAATTAAATAAAAACAATGACAAATATTGAAAATAATACCAACCAACCATTTAGGTAGATCCAGCATTGTTCAATTTTGAATTGAAAATGTAATTATTAACGAGCCCAGCAAGGTATTTTCAAAGAAAATCTATGGCTTGCCAAAGTTATGATTCGTTTTGTAGAAGTACCCTACATTTTAAGGGAACCTTAAGGGAACTGTATTTGAATACTTCGACGTATGCTAGTTTGCAGTAGTCCTATTAATATTACTCATACGCACGATTTTATTAATAATTGTTATTTATTTACGCCCAATTTATATGGCTAATTTTAATATTACATATTCTAATCTATATCATTTATTTTAATATTACTTATACGTCCATGTAAAAAGGTTTTCATTTAAAAAAAAACAAGTGTCTGTAAGATATAATCGATTTTTTTTTTATTAATTTGAAAGTCTATGACAGTCGTAATTAATAAATTGAAATGGTCTCCATCCGAATATTTTAGATTTATAAAAGTTCTAATTATCCCTCGCAAATAAGTCAAGAAATGGTCCGTATTGTAAAAATTTCCGAAATGCTCACAGAAGGTTTATGGATTTCACGCACCGCTGCATATATTCGCTTACTGCTCTGTAATAACGGCCGTGGTGTGGTAGGTGGTGTGTGCGACTATCACACAGACATCAAACATTTTTCAGCGGCTTCTTCCACCTTGTAATTGCTGGCGTCTATACGAGTTAGAGAGTAAACTCTAAGCCATGTAAAACTTCTCTAGGAACGCATTAGCCGTTCGGAGCCGGCTTTAAACAGTAGTTCCCGGTCAGTGAGTATACAGAATTATGTCGCGCACAGCCCACTGTTCCTTCATTGAATGTTAAGGGAAATAAGTAAGTAAGCTAAGCGCCCCGGTAGGCGAGTTGTGGTAGCTTGCTTGCCTATCAGAGTGGGTTCGATTCCCACCAGAGGCTTTGGTCTGTCGCTGCCAAAATCTAACCATATGGTCTGTGTCACCCGGTTAACCCTTGTACTCAAAATTATAATATAAATTTACTTTGTATTGTAATCTTAATATATATTTACCCTCGACACTGATTCACTGACTCTGTCACGCAGTACGTAGGAATTTTAATAGGCATTCTATAATTTTCTATAAATAATAATAATAAAAAAAATAATATTTTTTTTGTACAGAAATTGTGTTTCCCCAATTTTTTTTTTTACCAAATTTTTTTTTTCCTAAAATTTTTTTTTTACAAATTTTTTTTTTTACAAAAATTTTTTTTTACAAAATTTTGTTTTCAAGAAAAAATTTTTTTTCCAAATTTTTTTTTTTTCTACAAAATTTTTTTTTTTTCAACAGAATTTTTTTTTTAACAGAATTTTTTTTTTCAACCAAATTTTTATTTTTCAACAAATTTTTTTTTCCACAAAAATATTTTTTTCAACCAAATTTTTTTTTTCAACAAAATTTTTTTTTTTCCACAAAATTTTTTTTTTTCAACAAATGTTTTTTTTTCCATATTTCAATGGGCGCCATAGGCGCATTACAACTTACTAGTTAATAATAATTAAATAAATAACAGTAAGTAAGCTCTGTAATAATCGAAAATGTAAAATGTAAAATTAATTTTTTTATACTAAATTGTGTTTTCCCGAATTAAAATAAAAGTGAATAGAGTTTCCATTAACAAATGCGAATATTAAATTTTAAGTTTTTCCAAAAATGCATAAGAATTCCTAACTATCCTACCGAAATTTCATTTGTGTTTTCTCTGATTTTATGATTCTTATTTTTTTTTTTCAAATTGTGTAAATAAATTAATAATTGACAGCGAAGCATAAATGAACTGTTAATCATGAAATATGTCAAAATCTCTGAGCCATAGTTCTAAATTTTGAGCGCCATTATCAATCTCAGGCCGTAACTCGGCGTACGGTTTGAATAGTAATTATTTGGATGATGAATAGCATGTAGTCATTTAGAACACATACAAGAATAAATTGAACAGTTTCTTTGCCAATAGACCCAACAACAAATACTCATTTATTAGTATTTTTAAGTTAAGGCTCATTTTTTTTGTTTTTTTTTTTTGTTATTATAGCAAAATACTGAAAATCTGAAACGAACAAAAAAAAAACGTATTAGCCTTTGACGATATTTTTGTCTACCAACCGCCAGCAAGTCAAATTAACCCCATTCCCATGCCATTGTTAAAGGCAGCAACAACAGGCAAAACACTGTCGATACCAAACAACGTACACCAGCGAACGAACAACAACAATTTCTACATAAAATATTAAACAAAACAAACATGAACAAAATGTCATAGAAATGTTTTTTTTTTTTTTTTTTTTTAAATAAAAAAAATACTTCACTCAACTTCAACTCCGAAAAACAATTCGAAAATCTCTCAAATAGACGAACAGACACAGGCGGACGGACTGGAGGACGGACAGACATTAAGGCAGATAACTCAAGCTAAACTTTACGGGCTGGCAAACGCCGCCAGTGCCAGACAAAGCTCATGTTATAGTTTTGCGCAAAAATGTGAAACAAACAACAGCACCGCGACAACTGCACCATTGTCAGCCAAGGCAACAACTACACAACAACACTGATGGCGGCATTAACAGAGCAACGATATGCAAAATGTCAAAAATAAAATATATGTTTAAGACTTACGTTGTCGTCGTCGTCGTCGCCGCTGTACTCGTACGTACATACACAGCACATTGCAGTGTGTTTAGAGCTCCAAAAGGAGTGCAAAATGCCACTTGAAGTGGTGGTAAGTGTTCACCGAAACTTATGTTTATTGTTTTGAGAAACAGACAACAACAACAAACAAACAGAAAGAAAAAAAAACGAAAAACAACAAGTCAACGCTATAACTGGTTTAGTCGGTCAGTGACGAATATTTAATGACCTTCGTCTAAATCTAAACACAATTGGAGTACTGGAAGGATAGTCTAGAAACTACCAATTATTTAGGTAGCTCCAGTTTTGTCTAAATTTCTATGACAAGCTTAAATCTTTGTGATGGCGACAAAGCTTTTTTGTACAATCTGTTGGGTGTGATTAATTTTGTATGAGACCCCAAATTTTAAGGGGTCCTTTATTTTAACATTTTGATTTCAATACTTGGGCGTATACTTAATTATTTTTTTTATTTTTATTTTAATTACAATACAAAGTAAATTTATATTCTAATTTTGGGTCCAAGGGTAAGCCAAGTGACACACAGACCATATGGCTAGATTTTGGCAGCGACAGAGCAAAGCCTCTGGTGGGAATCGAACCCCCATCCCCCACTATGGTAGGCAAGCACACTGCCAACTTGCCTACTGGGGCGCCTTGTGAGCTACATAATTTATAGATTTTTTTTTATGAATTTTATACTGAAAAATATATTACAAACTGAGGCGCTTATTACATGTATTTATCTATCTCATACGCCCATTATTACTTCTACTAATGTTACTTATACGCCCATTCCGATTTTCTCCGTTTTCTATTTTTTCATGACTCTAAAAAGGAATTTAATGAACGAAATACTTTTTCCCCTTAATATTTTTGGTAGCTCCAAAAATATCGTTCAGACTAAAAGAAGTTACTGATAGAACCTTAAGATAATCTTAATTTTTCAGAATGTATTTTAACAAAATGGCACAAGTCGTTCTCTTTTTCAGAACTTTTTGTTAAAGAATATTCTGAAAAATTGTCTTTTCAATTTTTTATAAACAACAACATTTTTTATTTTATTCGTGACCAAGAATTTTTTAAAAAAAAGTTTTCTATATTATATATATTTTCTCTGTGTCATATTACATCGCTGGCTATGAATGGGTTAATATTACAAATAAATATTACTTATACTCCAAATTATATTAAATTACTTATCCGCCCAATTGTATTATTTACATATTTCCCTTAACATTCCGTGAAGGAAGTTCTCTCGAATCAGTGAGTTGCGGATGATATAATTTGTATGCTCACTGACCAGGACCTACTTTTTAAAGCCAGCTCCGAACTAGTAATGCTTTTCTAGATACGTTTTTACAGGGCGTAGATATTACTGTCTTACTCGTAAAGTCGCCTGCAGTTGTGAGGTGTTAACAGCCGCTGAAAAATGTTTTATAATCTTACCAGGTTTCGATATTGGCTGTATATTCTGATAGTCGCACAAAATACCTACCTGACCACACCCAATTTTATTAGGTTTATTAATATTACTTTCGCATATAACTGTTTCACTTATATTAACTTTATTTATTTTTCAAATTATATTAATGTTACATATACGCCTAGAGATTTACAGCATTGGACAAAACAATAACTTTGAATTGTGACGCCAATGTGACGTAATATTTTTTATAATGTTTTCAATAGTAGTAGCAGTTTTCGGTCTTCCAGAGCGTTGTTTATCTTCCGTACTTGAACGACCCATTTTAAATTGTTGAACCCAGGATTTCACGGTGGAGTATGATGGTGCATTATCACCATGAACCGAATCCAATTCATCTTTGATTAACCTTTCATATAAAAGTGTTTAATTACCGCACGAAACTCTTTATTTTCCATTCCATTCAAAAATTACAAAACTTGTTTACTTCAATCACCTGTAACAAAGAAAAGAATCATTAAATATTTCGGAAATTTTGACAGATGACTTATTAAAGATTGCTTTTGAAAAACAAAATAAACAAAAATTGCTAGTAAAACAGAAAATGTGCCAGGCCAGTTAGTTTTGCGGTCGCCCTCGTATATTAATATTGCGTATACGCCAAATTGTCTCACTTTTATTTATATTACTTATACGCTTGAATGTATTACTTTTATTAATATCACTTATACGCCCGAAAACATTACCAAAAAATTTTAGGATTTCGGACAATTTTGTGGTTTTCACAAGCAACCGCATAAGTCGCAAAATAGAATGTTTAAGGTGAACCAAATTACATAATTTTAGATCAGTTGAACAAATTTAATTTAATTTTTTTTTGTTAATGAACAAGAAGCCTACCATTCTTTATATGCGGTTAAGAAATCGAATCATAATATAATTTTTTTTTTCGCAAGTAACAACTTATGTGCATATATGCTTTTATTTGCGAATGAATCTTATTTATTTACCTTTACTGAGGACTTATATGTTAAAATATCTCTAAGATAAAACACATTATTGTAATTAATTGTCATGTCTATAAGACAACATATTTATAATGGATAAATAAAATTGAATTGAATTGTCTACTTATGTTGTTAATGATGAAAAAAAATTTAGAAACATTCCACTTAGGTTGTTTTTTGCCAGAAAAAAAAATACAGTAACGGTGCATTATTTTCAATAAAAGATTCGGCAAACCGAATTAGCATTAAAAATTTAGCAATTCGGAGTCAATACCTACAAATCGATAACAATTCACTTGAGCGGTGGCTTGTGAAAACAACAGAATTGTTCGTTCATTATCAATCACATGTTATGATTCCACAAATCGTTCAGAATATCCATACCTTGTGCCCTGACCTTTGCTTGGGCTAATCTAATAAATCATATACATAATCTAACCATATGAATGGCCCAGCAATGAGAAGTGTCTGAAGAAATATTCACTTTCCTTTGGGCTACAAAAATAAATCATCTAAAAAATCCGGCCCTTCACAATTATACAAAAATATGTTGTGGGTTACTAATGACTCTATTATATACCAGTAAGTTGTAATGCGCCTATGGCGCCCGTTGAAATATGGAAAAAAAATTTTGTTGAAAAAAAAAAATTTTTCCTAAAAAAAAAATTTTTGTTAAAAAAAAATTTTTTGTGGAAAAAAAAGAATTTGTTGAAAAAAAAAAATTTTCTTAAAAAAAAAAATTTTTGTTGAAAAAAAAAATTTTGTTGAAAAAAAAATTTTTTCTTGAAAAAAAAAAAATTTCTTGAAAAAAAAAATTTTTGTGGAAAAAAAAAATTTTGTTGAAAAAAAATATTGTGGAAAAAAAAAAATTGGAAAAAAAAATTTTGTAAAAAAAAAAATTTGTAAAAAAAAAATTTTGAAAAAAAAAAATTTTAGAAAAAAAAATTTTTGGAAAAATAAAATATTGGTAAAAAAACTTTGGGGAAAACAGAATTTCTGTACAAAAAAATATTATTTTTTTTATTATTTATTATAGAATTATAGAATGCCTATTTAAATTCCTACGTACTGCGTGACAGAGTCAGTGAATCAGTGAATCAGTGTCGAGGGTAAATATATATTAAGATATATATACATATATAAGCGCCCCGGTAGGCGAGTTGGTAGCGTGCTTGCCTATCAGCGTGGGGGTTGTGGGTTCGATTCCCACCAGAGGCTTTGGTCTGTCGCTGCAAAAATCTAAACATATGGTCTGTGTCACCCGGTTTACCCTTGGACCCAAAAATTAGAATATAAATTAACTTTGTATTGTAATTAATAATAAATAAATAAAATAAATATATACATATATATATTTATTTTATTGCCTCTAATTCCCATTAGGAACATTTACATCTTTCCTGCCAACCCTGCCTAAAGTAGGGAACTGCGGTATTATTAAACAACTTTTTGTCATGCTCTCGAAATTCATTCATCACCAAGAAAACATGCATTAAAATGTTGTTTTCAGTTGTCGTCGTTTTTTTTTTTTTTGTTGTTGTTTAATTTTGTTTTGTGCAAAACAGAAATATTCCAGTGCATAATTCACACAAAATATGTGCGATGGCATTATAATTGGAAAAAAATGATAATGATGCGCACAGCATAGTTTCTGTTGCTGCTGTTTGTGAGCATTCGACAACGATGGCAGCAACAACCGGCATTACTACACTTTCGCTGCAACAAAATGAAAACATGAAAATGAAATAAAAACGTAAAAATAGAGTGTGGGCGCGATCAGCAAACGTTGACAAACACATCAAAACCTGCTGAACTGACAGCAGCAAATATTTGTGCAACATTCGTTTTTCTTTATTTTTTTTTTTTATCCGCAAACAACAACAGCTGGCGGCGGCGGCGGCTGATGACGACAACATCGAATTGTCATCATTCATGTTGCAAATGAAGAGGACGCCGATGCGGATAATAAAGTGGTGGTGTGTAGTGACTGGTGTCTGATGGCTGATGAAGTTTTTTTTTTGTTGTTGTTGCTGCTGCACGATGTGCGACACCATCCGTTCCATCCGTCGTTGCTCATGCAATGTGAGCTGAAAAGTGATGCTAAAGATTATAATTCCATTCCAGTTGCAATTTCAGCTATTTATGATGCTGCATGAATTTGTGTTGTTTGAGCATTTCTGTTTGTTCATGTTTGTTTACATATTAACAACACAATGTATGCGATAAACCGATATGCAACCTGATTGAAGGCTGCTGGTAAACTCCAGCACAACACCAACCATTCAACAGTGACAATACGCATAAAGATACTACACAGACACTATACTGTGCGACATGTGAAAAGGGAAATGATTTGGCGGTCTTTGCAAGACGGGGCGGGTGTGTGGCCGTGCTAAGAATCGCCAACATGTTTCCATCTTATGCGACCAAGAGAGTAACCTCAGAGCATTCCAATATATCTCTGCCTTGTAGGGTACTGGAAGGTTTTGTCTTTGCCGTTGGCACTATTAGGATTTACTAGCAGATTTTCCAATTATCTCTCCTATCTCCAGCTTTGCGTTATGGGAAGTAGTTCCACTTAATATGATCCGAGTAGTAACATCACCTATTTGCTCAATATCCAATACAATTTGTATACCGTTCTATTTGTTCTACCTTACCGCGTAGCGTTATGGGCAGCATACTTCACTTCAACTTCGATTTGACAACTGAAATTACTTAGTTAACCCTTTAACCGCTAAGAGCGTCTACAGACAATCATGGCTAACAGACATTTCTAATGGTTAAAGGGTTTGATTTCGGCTGATTAAAGGGTTAAGATGCCTCTGAAAAAACCTCTTGTTCATCTTGGAGCAACATTAAAATCCAAGCTACTGTTCAAAAGAATATTCTGTGAAAAATACCGATTTCCGTTTTTATACCAACTTTACTATAAACTTTTCACTTTACCTTTCCTTATGCAAATGACTGACGGTGTCGTGCCGATAGCTGAAGAGTGGGAAATAATAGTCAAGTCAGTAAAGCACCTCATGACGAAGCGTTGATGGAACAACATTTGGGTCAAACATGTTTCACTTTGAAGCTTAGAAAAGATACCTTACAGCGAGTACGAGTGTGTGTACATAAAATGTACATTCGTAGATTCAATGAACAGCAAATTCGTTACATCTTTGGTGATTTTGAACAAATTAAAAATGATTTGACAAGATAACCTATTAGAATGAAAAAATATGTGATATCCATACAAAGTGTGTTTTACAAATAAAATCGTTAAATTCCCATAATGTAAATTATGGTCTTAGTATTACATTGAGGTAGTAATGCAAAAAACTCTTTTATATGAGGGAGTTCTAAACTGTTTTAACCCTATTCGTACTAGGCAGTGACTTCGGGTCACTATTGAAATTAATACTTCTATATGTAGTCTATTTTATGTTAGTTATTAGCATCACATACGTCTAAGAATCTTCCTTTAAGTAGTTTACTTTAAAAAAAAAATTGATTAGATTTTTTTTAATTTTTATTTTTATAAACTAAACCAATATCATGTTGTGGTCCGAAACTTGGTAATGCCCTGCACATACCACTTGCATTACCCAATAACACCGTGTTACACACATTCTGTCCTATGAACCAAATTTACTTTTCCGGAAAGGGGATAGAAAATAAAAATACACGTGTATCGGCGATTTTCATGTACACGTCAGAATTTTTTTTTTTTAAGTTTGAAGTATGAATCTCGTAGTGGCCTGTGTGAAGGCCTTTCGACCGATTTTTAACCCTTTTTCAGTGATCCAATCGAGCTGATTTTTTGCAGGCAAACTCGTGGAAATGTCTGTATCACGTCAAATATTTTAAAAAATAGATTTTTATGAATTCTCAGATTTTCCCCAATTTTTCTTATTTTTGAAAAAAAAAATATTTTTTTCACTTTTCTTAGCATAACTTGAAGAGACTCCAAACTTTAAACTACTTAAGCGTTACGAAAAAAAAATGTTTTTTGAACTGAAAACTTAAAAAAAAGGATAACAATTTAAAATAAAAAAAAAAAAATTTAGGAAAATCTGAGAATTGATAAAAATTGTTTTTAAAAAATTTGACGTGATACAGACATTTAAACGAGTCTGCCTGCAAAATCAGCTCGATTGGATCACTGAAAAAGGGTTAAAAATCGGTCCAAAGGCTTTCACACAGGCCACTACGAGCTTCATACTTCAAACTTAAAAAAAAAAATTCTGACTTGTACATGAAAATCGCCGATACACGTGTATTTTTATTTTTTATCCCCTTTCCGAAAATGTAAATTTGGTTCATAGGACATTTGGTTTTGTAACACGGTGTTATAAATTAAATTTGAATTTATCTGTAGCAACTATGGGCAGTGCCCAAAGATACTTACTATTAATCCGCCTATAGTCGTCTATTGGTACTACCATTATAACTCATTACCCTTTGTATTACTGTGAAGTTTAAAATACTTACTTACACTCAAAGAGTCACATTTTTAAATTATATCTACCAACTATAATTGTGTCCAATGTTCAATTTCCTTAAGCTCTAGACAGGGTTTATTGTTTGTTACTTTTATCTCGACTATGTCAAGCATTACCCACGAATGACAACTCATTACCCTATAGCTTACCTACAAACATAAAATAATGACATGCTCACAAATCAAATTTGAGCTTATTTGTCCAATAAATCTCCAATAAAAAACTTTTCCTGCATCTTTATATCTCTTTTTACAAGTCTTAACCAATTATGTGGAGTCGACTGCGACTTCAGCTGTTCAATAGCAAAATTTCGAAAATTCTATTTCCCTCCAATATTCCTAAAATTTTTTTATTACATTGAGGTGCGTTTGTAGCTTAAAGATAAAAAAATGCATATTATCGAAAATATTTGAAATTTAAAAAAACAACATTAACAGTTCAACTTGATTTCAATACATTGTATTTATTTTATGCAAAATGTAACTAAAATGTAAATAGAGTCGGAGTCGAGCAAATTTCTATGGTACAGACTCGGACTTCGGGCATATTTGTCAGACTCCGACTTGCACAACCCTAGTAATGGGTGTTTTGGTTCGGATTTCTCAAACCCTTGTTGTCAAAATTTCATATGCCTACCGAATTTATGATTCGCTTACCGTTACCCTTACTTTATAGAGTCCGTAACTTACCGTATGCCTTACGTTGAATCGTAAAATAATAGTTTGAGTCATAATTGGATATCATTAACAAATATAGTTGACAAAACTTCTAATACTTATGGGTTTACTTGAAAGCTGCCATACATACGTTGATTTGAATTTGCTGAAAAACTTTTTTCTGAAATCCATTCCATGCGAATCATTAGAATCGTCGCATTTGTTAGCTTTGTGCTTCCAAGAATTAGAAATTTTGCTTTAATCAGCCATAAATTACTAATTCCATGAAAGACTTCATCATTATAAGCACCGCCACCAACTACCCACCGTGGTTTATGTACTTCGCATTAAGTCGCTCCAAATGTTGGCTTCTTTTGTGTGTGTGTTTTCTCCCCCCCTAGTTGTTCTTTATTATAAACAGTTTTATTGGAATTTTAAATTTAATATCACCATCACCGCCATCGTCGTCATTATCATCAGCAGCAGCAGCAGCAGAATTGCCGTCATCATCCAAATCCAAATGCACATAAAGGAAATTCTCTCGCCAAACATGAACAATGAATTCGGAATTCTGCTGTGCAGCCATTGTCTGTCTGCTCCCAATTACTGGTGTTGTCTGTGCGAAGGGCATCCATTCCATGGCATTCGGTTGTGTGGTGAATAATGGATTTAGAACATGCCATATTCCCATTCATACAGTCATCCATTCTATGATGATACGAAACTTGTGAGCGAGAGTATCAGCAGAGAAGTAGTCAAAGCCAAAGCCATCATTTCACAAGAAAGTGCTACTACCCGCCCCGTTCTAAGTTTCCCTTACTGACTGCAGGTGCGGAATATGAGAATGCTGCTGAACATTATACACGATTTTCTATTGTTATTGGCATATTATGTTGATTCTTTTTTTTATTCCATTTTAAGTAGCCCGAAGTAAAAGAAATTTTCCTTAGAATCCATTGGCTACACTTGATAACAGTATTTCCGCCCTGAGACTGTTGGGTGTTCATATTTGAAATAATGACTAATTTTGATGATGGTCTATTAAAGTACAAAGTTTTTGCCATCGCGATGTGAGTGTGTAGTCTTTGATGGCATTCGTATCTTTGTGGATGACCACGAGAGAGACTACATACGGATCAATTTCGCCGTCACTTATGCGCCGAATGATATGTACAATAGGGTGGAGTGAAATTCAAAAAAAAAAAGTTAACCTCGGAAAGAGATGTAGTCTGGGGTCCTAATGAGGGGAAAAATAAAGAAAAATTTTAAAAAATTGTTAGGGGTCGCGCCACTCCCTCGAAATTTGGAAATTATCGCTATTTTGGCGTGGATTTTAGAAAAATCCTAAAAAGTTGTATGTCAATAAATGTTTGCAATAGCGTAAACAATGAAATAAGGGCATGATTTTCTCATTGTTCAAAAATTTCAAAAAGTAAAATAAGTCAAATCGTCCCTTCTTCAGAAAATTGACTGAACAATGAAATCGCCACCAAAGCTACAAATATTAGTCGATTATCCTCATATTTGCCTCAAATACTTTTGTTTGGGCACTGAACAAGCTCAAACTTTTAAATTTCGAATAAGTTAAATCGTTAATTTTTAGGATTTTTCTAAAATCAACGCCAAAATAGCGATAATTTCCAAATTTCGAGGGAGTGGCGCGACCCCTAAAAATTTTTTAAATTTTTTTTCTTTATTTTTCCCCTCATTAGGACCCCAGACTACATCTCTTTCCGAGGTTAACTTTTTCAAATTAAAAAAAAACATGTTTTCACTCCACCCTAATGTACAACATCCCTCTTGTTGAGTGTCGACAACATTAATTCGGAAGAATCACTCTGGGCGAGATTTTAAGCTGAATGTTTTCCAGTCAGATCGGCGTGAATTAGCCGGTTGCTGTAAAGAACATCTCAGCAATTTAGTTCGATAGATATAAAAGCCTCTTTAAAAGAAATATTATGCGGATCACAACATCAGTTGATTTTTCGAATTAGTGTCGGCATTGTATGCAGTGTCGCACAAGTTCGGGTGCTCCTGACTTATTTAAGATTTCGGTCAGACATCATTACCCTACTCCCAACTTATACAAACTCCATACATTCCTACAACAGGAGGTCGTCTAGGTGTCAATCAACACATCATCACCACATTCACAAGAACACTCAGCCCCAGACACGAGCAATGGTCAGCATCCCAGCAACTAGTGGTTCAATATTGGCAGGGAGTTACCCTCCACCATACGACTGCCTCGAGGCACTACTTTAGGGGCACATTCATTAATAGATTTTTAAAACTTCGGCGTCATAGTATTAAACAGGTCACATGCAAAGGAGCCTACCTTGCATTCGATATCGATTTGTATAAATTCCCCTTTAATAGACCGCTGGGCACAAACACGTATCACTTTCAACACACAGCATCCTGCGCCTAAGTATCTTACGACGTCCTGTTTTCATAAAGAATCTCTTCCAGCATTATCTCTTAATATCCCATCAGCCTCAACTCCTCAATAATAATTAAAATCTCTAGCCTTCACCGTTATCGACTCATCCCTTCACGGGCATCCACGTATATTTGACTTGTGGGGAACAAACAGGCAAAATAAACATCCATTTGTGGAAGTTCAGTTTGTATCATATTATGGCATGTAGGGTGCACCGAAAGAGGGGTATCTAGTTCAGTTTGATGTTGATGTTGTCACAATCACATATGAAAAACCAAAACACATTTATTTAATATATTTTTTCTGATATTTTATTAGGGCTCCTTTAAACTCAGCGACTATTCCCTTGTTGGGGAATCATATCCCTATGATTTCCCCAACAATACACAGTTTTTTTTTTATTTTATTATATCTTTTAAATGCCGACTCAAGTCCCCCGTGTAGGGTACTGAAAAGTGTTGCATTTCCATTTTCTTAGAATGTAATTCAACTTACATCCATACATATCATCACTTCGTTTAATTAAAATTTCATATACAAACATCGATTTCATCGAGTACATTTGCCATATAAGTATAATAATTGAAAATCATTATTTTCTGCACGATTTTTCTTTTTTTCTTTTCTTTGTTTGGCGCATAATAATGCTAACCTTCTTGTTTTTCTTTGTCTTTCATCTCCTTCCTTGCAGGTTCTTCGCAATGTGGCTGTTGTCGTTTATAATGCATTGGATTATAATTTACACGAAGATGAACAATGTCAAATGTCCCAAGAATTGGAGGAACTTATTACCCACATGACTGAAGACGGTACGTATGTAGTAGTATATGGCTTAAGTATGGAAGAAGTTGAACAGAAGACAGATGACAGACACTGGAAGTCAGACGCCATAGACGGAATAGAAGAACAGTTGACGAGGAATTTGGAAAATGGAATTTGTTGGATTTTTTTATTTTTTCTATTGCGAATATTTAAATGTCAAAGAGTTATAAGTTGGAGGCGCATAATGCGAAATGACTCATTTGCCAAAATGAAGAACTCACCAAATAGCACTCCAGCAAAGGAAGTGCCTTCATAAATTGTATTTATATTATTTATATCAACGAAACCGCCCTCCAGTTCGACGATGACATTCCCATACACTTTGGATTTAGTTGTGGGGAGAATCTACTCTGGCACAACATAAACTTCTTTTGTCCATGGATATCAACGACAGTTCTATCCTGCTGCAGTGATGGATTTTTTTTTGATAATTTTATGCATGATATGGTTTATCAGCTATTGAATCAGCAATATCGCGGTCTGCTTATCGATCTCTACTAAAGTCCCATCTATTTAAGTTTCCAATGCATTTTAGGTTTTACTTGGAGAGAGTTTTTGCTATAGCCACAAAAAAAGAGCCTACAAGTACTTTTTTAGATGCAGACGATTTTTCGAGAAGGATTTCTTGATATATGAAAAATATGCCGATGTCGCTTCTTTAGGCATATACAACTCCGTGAGGTATTCTGCAAGTGGACTGTAAAATTTAATTTTCCGCACTATGTGTAAAGTCGATGCAACACCCAGTTCGTGCAAATAAAAGAGAAAACGTTTTTCAGTTCAGAGGGTATTTATTTGCGTACGGCGTGCTTCTTAACAATTTGACGATTGTTGCAAAAGTAAAGAAAGTTCTAACGATGCTACGTAATGGCGCCTATGCTGCATTGAATTCAACATGGGAATCCTTGAGCAAAACGTAGACAGAGTTTCCGCATATCGTAAATTTACTTACAAATGTAAGCAAATATGTCGCATATTTCATTTACATTGTTTTTGGACTTAAGTGTAACTTAAGAATATTTTTTTATTTATTAAATGCAATACAAAGTAAATGTATATTCGAATTTGGGGTGACACAGACTATATGCCTAGATTTCTGCAGAACCAACGCTGATAGGCAAGCCAGCTACCAAGTCACCTACCGTTGCGCATAACTTAAGAATAATTCATTCTGTAAATGCATGTAAAAGGTGGCGCAAAAGTAAACTTCCGATGTTTTTTGGCTGTAATTAAAAAAAAAATGAAAAACTTTGATTCTTCCTGTGGATTATTTTTATTTGGTCTTTTAAGTTTTTTTTACATCAAGTCGAGAATATGATGTCATGTAAATGGCCGCCGCCAGTGATCCAATCGAGCTGATTTTTGGCAGGCAGACTCGTGGAAATGTCTGTATCACGTCAATTTGTTTAAAAACAATTTTTATCAATTCTCAGATTTTCCCCAATTTTTACTATTTTTGAAAAAAAAAAATTTTTTTTTCACTTTTCTTAGCATAACTTGAAGAGACCCCAAATTTTTAAACTACTTAAGAGTTACGAAAAAAAAAATGTTTTTTGAACTGAAACCTTAAAAAAAAATAAAAAAAAATTAGGGAAATCTGAGAATTGATAAAAATCTGTTTTTTACAAAATTTGACGTGATACAAATTCTGACGTGTACATGAAAATCGCCAATAAACGTGTATTTTTATTTTTTCCCCTCTTTCCGAATATGTGCATTTGGTTCATAGGACAGAAAACCAGTGATCACACACTGTATATTAGGGTGGAGTGAAATTCAAAAAAAAAAAATTTTACCTCGGAAAGAGATGTAGTCTGGGGTCCTAATGAGGGGAAAAATAAAGAAAACAATTTTAGGGGTCGCGCCACTCCCTCGAAATTTGGAAATTATCGCTATTTTGGCGTTGATTTTAGAAAAATCCTAAAAAGTTTTATGTCAATAAATGTTTGCAATAGCGTAAACAATGAAATAAGGGCATGAAAAAATTTAAAAAAATGTTTCTCATTGTTCAAAAATTTCAAAAAGTAAAATAAGTCAAATCGTCCCTTCTTCAGAAAATTGACTGAACAATGAAATCGCCACCAAAGCTACAAATATTAGTCGATTATCCTCATATTTGCCTCAAATACTTTTGTTTGGGCACTGAACAAGCTCAAACTTTTAAATTTCGAATAAGTTAAGTCGTTAATTTTTAGGATTTTTCTAAAATCAACGCCAAAATAGCGATAATTTCCAAATTTCGAGGGAGTGGCGCGACCCCTAAAACTTTTTTAAAATTTGTTTCTTTATTTTTCCCCTCATTAGGACCCCAGACTACATCTCTTTCCGAGGTTAACTTTTTCAAATTAAAAAAAAAGCATGTTTTCACTCCACCCTAGTGTATATGTCTCTGTCTAGATCACACCCACAAGCGTTCTTTCTTTTTCTCCATCACTGGCTTTCTTTGTATCCCTCTGGCTCCCTCAATATCTCGTTCCTTCTCTTCCAGGCTCCCACAATCGCTCTATTTATAAATGGTCCTCCGAGCCGAAGTTAAGTGGTTTCTTAATGTCTGATTTGTTGCTATGGAAAGTATTTAAAATCAATCATACAGTAACTAATGTAATTCAAAAGGGGAAAGTGTGCAAAGTGACTCACCTTCCAATCATAACAGTGTGGTTCTCGTTCAAATTGTAACGTATTACAAGAACTAGAAAAGCCTTCACACGCCAAACATCTCATGAGGCTTCTTGTGAAATCTTAGTTTGCACGTAATGAAAAAGTATGACATTTTTATACGTTCTGTAGTTGACAACGTAGAAACGTATAAGGGGAAATGTTTCACTGATTCATCTTGTAGAGGGGAAAGCCCTCAAATACTCGCATCTGTTTTCCAAATGTAATCTTATTTCCCTTTCTCTGAAACACAATGACTTTGTTTTGCAACCAACCAACAATGGTTGACATTTATGTAGAAATTGCCCGTTTTTATTTACGTTGCTTTCAATTACAGACTCATTCAATTTGATAATGCCCCTAGAATATTTAGCTTATAGCTAATTTAGTTTCTTAATTGTAATCCCGCAAATGTTCATATTGCCGACTGGCAATATGTGGATGACAAAGACGGCGATAATGGACATAATTAACGAAACGACAACTTAATTTAATTATAATAATCCTCTAATCGTTAATTACACGGCGCCTTCACCGCCCGCCCGTTATTCTTCTTTCAGAACCAGACGATGATTGCATCGACGAAGGCATTGACGAGGGCTACAAGCGTTGGGATGACGATCACGATGAAACCAAAGAATTCGATTATGTCTTAGAGGTAAGTTCAACACTATCAGTTTACAGCAAACAAACAACAAACAGAGCACTCGTTTGAAAAAATAATATTGCTGTAATAGAGATAGCCAGCCTACAGAATATCACAAAGATCTGTTAACTAATATCCTAATTAATAATGACATTGATATAGCTGTCAAAGACATATATTTACACATGGAATGATTTACACTGTTGTATTCAAATGTTATGTTTATGGCAAATTATCACATTTGTATATTATTTTAAATTCGCGAAACTCGAAGAAATTTCTAAAACATTTCTTTGTGACCTAACCACTCAAATGAAGGAATTAAATAAACACAGCGTTTTATTTCTGGATTTTGCAAAATGATTGAATGTCATTCGTTACAAGCGCTGGCACATCACAGAGCGAGCATACACGTTGTCCGTCCATACACGCAGTTCATTATTGTTGTAGGTGTTAATTTAAACGGCACGAGTGGTGGTCGGTTACGGTTTATCAATTGTATGGTGAACTTTTTCCAATGGAACGGGGGAAAATGCAAGGAAAAAATTAAACAATTGTCAATCATCGACCGCAATGATAAGCTAAAAGTATGATCACAGTTACCGACCAGATCTAGGTGGAATATATAGTGTACGGAGTGCATATACAGAGTCGCTTATACGCGACCTCTATATGTGATGATAGATAAACTGTTCGAATTGAAATGTAGACGTCTCTCACGAATACAGACACCTAATCTTAGTCGATTCATATTGGTATTTAGCAATAGTTAGAGTACATATACAGAGTCCCTCTTGGGCAAACCCTGGTGGTGAGGATAGTAAATCAAAGGGACGAACTGAACTAGGTGTCTATGTGGATACTTACTAACTGAAGTTGGCTCAACAACCTGTTGTTGGTCTGGGACTGCTTAATTAATGATTTCAAAGCACTTCGGTCTTCTGCTTGGCTTCTGCAGTTCGAGATACCAAGGATTTTAATGTCTTCTTCCACTTGGTTCCTCTACCGGATTCGCGGTCTTCCCTGTCTGCGCTTCCATGGAAGTTGTCGTCCTACGCCTTTCTGGCTGCAGCGTTTGTATTCATACGACCGACATGGCCCAGCCCAAAGATATTAACAGGTGTCTCTGAGGAAACGAAAAAAAAATTATTGTTGGCCATCAGCCACCGCAATGTCAAGCTAAAGATTCAATCACAGATAATAAATATACAGATCTGATCATGGTCATCTTCAGGGGGTCATCATGGGCTAACTGTCCAAGTTGAAATACAGATGTCTCTGAGGATAGGAGAAAGGCCCTAACGAAATTCCAGGTGTCTCTGAGAACGGATCAATGGCTCTAATAGAAATATAGGTGTCTCTGCCATCAACGACCGCAATGACAAGTTAAAATGTGGAGACAGGAAAACGGTCCACATTTGCCTCTGAGGATAGGCAAGAGCCTTACCACGTAATCTAAGAGGACAGAGGAAAACACAGGAAATCGCATCTAAGAGGACAGAGGAAAACGCGCTTCCTTGCTTGTCCCTTGAAAAACTGGACCCCCACAAACAAATTATATAATTAAATATATATTTACCCTCGACACTGATTCACTGATACACTGATTCACTGACTCTGTCACGCAGTACGTAGGAATTTAAATAGGCATTCTATAAATAACTAGTAAGTTGTAATGCGCCTATGGCGCCCGTTGAAATATGGAAACAAATTTTGTTGAAAAAAAAAATGTTTGAGGGAAAAAAAATTTTTGTTGAAAAAAAAAAATTTTGTTGAAAAAAAAAAATTTCTTATAAAAAAAAAAATTTTTGTTGAAAAAAAAAATTGTTTTCGAAAAAAAAAAATTTTGTTGAAAAAAAAAAATTTGTGAAAAAAAAAAAATTTGGAAAAAAAAATTTTGTAAAAAAAAAATTTGGAAAAAAAAAATTTTGTAAAAAAAAAATTTTGGTAAAATAAAAATTTGGGGAAAACACAATTTCTGTAAAAAAAAATATTATTTTTTTTTATTATTATTATTTATAGAAAATTATAGAATGCCTATTTAAATTCCTACGTACTGCGTGACAGAGTCAGTGAATCAGTGTATCAGTGAATCAGTGTCGAGGGTAAATATATATTAAGATAATATAATAATAATAAAAAAATAATATTTTTTTTTTTTTTTTTTTTTAATTTTTTTTCCATATTTCAACGGGCGCCATAGGCGCATTACAACATACTAGTAATTAAATATTCTCACAAATCCAAGATTTTGCTTACGAATTCGTCATCTTTTAGTCCGGTACCCAGTAAATATAACCACTCTTACAAATCCATGCGTTTTCTTCTTCTTCAGAGTTAGCTACATTCGGATACTACGAGTAAATTCCTAATTTTTCTAAATCGTTACCCACATAAACCAGATCTTCCCAATTTCCATTCCATTAAAACGCTTCAGCTTCATTCGATTACTTACCTGCTGGTAAAAGCTGCAGCACTTTTATTTTGCTTCCATGTATTTCTCCATAACTTTTTAAGTAATTCAGTACACCAGCAATAAGACCGATTGTGAAATAAAACATTTCAAGATTTTCCTCGACATTGACGCCACAATCGGAGCAGAAGAAATGTCTTCCACAAAGTCATAGCGAAACGAAATGGATGGGGCGGGGCGGGTGTTCTTGGCTGGTGTTTGCTAAGCAGTTAAGCAGCTAACATTACAATGTTCATTGTTGTTAGACGTAACGTGAAAACACTTCCCTGTGGTTAACAACGTCATCATACGCAACAGACTCATAGCCAGACACACACACACATGATGTAGACTACATAAAAGGTACCAGTTATTCGTACCTCGTACTGGCACTGGTGGCATGTAAATAAACAACTCCACCATCAGTCACCATCATCGTTGGTACTACGGATCATTTGCTGCTGATGTACCGTGCATGCGGTGGATCGATGGAAGAAAACAACAAAAACAACATATAGTATTTGTTTGTTATGTGTGCTCAGATATCAGTAATAACTGAAAATTGAAAAATTACACTTGTGATTAAATAATTGCACCAAAATAACCAAGCAACCAACTAGTCTACCTACCTACATATGCATGTACCTACCTACACGTATTTGCCATCCATCCATCTGTATATCTGCGAAGTAGGCAGCCAAGCAAACGATGCATCGCATCCATCCATCAGTTGAACACGGATGACAAACAAGAGGTGTTGACGTGACACACAGTGGTTCCAACCGCAAATAGTGCAAAGGTGGAATGGATCCAATGGATATGGAAAAGTTGGGAAAGTGTAGCTATGGGAGAACAAGAAAGAGGGAGTAAAAATTACCTTTTGGAATACATTTCGATTTTTGAAAATGATGATAATGTCTCAAGATAATTATATTTATTGTCATCCTGTTTCAACACGGTGTTTGCAGAAAAATAGACTTTAAACTTAGGTTTTTCACATTTGCCCCAAAGACCATCTGGAGGTCAGACGACCTACGGTTATTTGCAGTGTTGGTAGTACGTCTGTAAATTCTAGATGGCATTACATCTCTCACAGCACATGTGTACCTTATTCTCACAAAGTGCTACATCTGCCCTCTTTGGATAAATCATATATTAGTTCTTTCGTCGGCCCTCCACATTGTCTTTGATTCGTACCTCCTGAGGAGATTTCTATGAATAATTGGTATTTTGGAAGAAAAGCAGAGCCCTTGTGTCAAAACGAATTTCGGATAAGTGCAATACTATTTCAATTAAACATTCTAATCCTATGAAATATACTTGTCCGCCTGTAAATATTATTGTCAGTGCGGAAACTTCTCCCCTAAAAGAGCAATGATTTCGTTATTTGTGTGGCACATAGCGCCGTCCTGTTGAAAGTAAACGTTGCCCAGATCAATATCATCCAACTCTGACCATGAAAATCATTAATCATCTGTCGGTAGCGCAATCCATTCACCGTAACTGTTGATCCAACCTCATTTTCGGAAAAAAAGTTGGTCCAAAGACCCCGTCGGACCATTAACCGCACCAATTTGTAAATTCTGAATTTTGTAAAAAAAAAAACTATCAGAGCTTCTTACTGTGTAGCGATTTCCATAGATTTTTTGCAAGCTGTGTCAAAGGCTTTGCCTGCCGGGAGTGGTGGATCTGAGTGACATTTGGTGAGCTGATTGGTCCATTGTCATTGTCTGAGTCGATAATAGAGCTTCCTCTATGAGATGTTAGATCTGTAATATATAAGTTAAGATATAGCTTTATAATTCAAATAATATAGGTTTATTTATCACGAATAGGGCTTTTCTATATTAAGGGAAAGCTCAGAGCAGCAGATAATACAAAATTATATTATAGAAGGCTGTAGAAAGAACGGGTGGTCAAAAAAAACATTATCTTTAAAAAAAAATTAAGTGAACAAAACTCAATAATTTAAATTTTTGAAATGAATTCATGTTCCATAAATAATGGGAATGTTGATTCTACCTACTGACCAAAACACTCCCATTATTTATTGACCTATAAAGGTACCCGTAAAAAAAAACAAGTTTACGAGATCACATTTTAGTTTCGAGGAAGACTGCTGATGTCCCCACGAAACGTATGACAATTCAATTCATTTTGCATAGGATGTCTATCATTGGCATCCAACATATGATAACCGTCTCTCCGCCTTCATCTGATCAATCAGTAATTCAATTAATACCGAATTAGTTCCGATTGTTTTGCGTTTGGAAACACTGTGCCTTCGCCCAACAGCTGCTGCCTTGTCAGCAGTGCAACCTACAGCTGCTGGTGGAAATAGAAAAAAACAAATTCGAATATTGCTGATATTGAGTTGGATAACAAAGTCGTTACAGTTTGTCTATCCGTGGGGGATGTGATTTAGGAAAATCTGTCTTAAGTGCTTAGATTTTTCACACTTAAGTGATATTTCTATAATATAACTGACATTTTTCTAATGTTGCTATTTGTGGTTTCTCATAAGATGGTGATGATGATGATGATGATGCCACCCTGCATACAGCCATGATACGTTTGATGATGATGATCACAAACAAACAGATCATCTTGTTTTTTTTTTTGTTGTTGCTGCGACCAACTGATATTGATACTTGTCAACACTTGGGGTGCAATTTGATCTCCAGCCGAAACGACATCATCATCAGTGTGCTAATGATCATTAGCCCCGCTTGTTTGTAGCCTTTTGTATAAATCATGATTGCCATTAGGTAGTTAAGTTGTATGTTTTGTTATATATTTTTTTTTCTACGTCGTTTTTATAAAATTACTTAATAAGTGTAAAATTACCATAAACTATTTGCGTCTGTCCGCCTCTTTGTTGGTTGCTACGGATACACCTGATGTGAAACTACAGCTAAAGATGTCACGATCTGGTATTTGTTTGTCTCTATTCTTTGAATTTCGAATGCATTTCTTTCTCATTTTCATATTTTTGGTGTTTTTTTTGCGTATCTTTTCTTACAGGCCTGCAAGAATCACATAAAACCCACTGTACCTGAAGAGCACTACAAAGCGGTGTGTCGAGCTTTAGTAACCGAAACCTTAGAATTGCGAATATTTCTACAACAGGTTTTAAGTAGTGGTATGTATCGTGTTCATCACTTTTCTAGCATTTAAGATGATATTGTCATTTGTGAGCGACAAAACAATTGTTTGGAAGTTACTTTTAAAGATGTTTCCCTGGTTTGGTCTGGCATCGTCAATAAAAACTAGCTTGAGCCTAAAACAACATACGTACATTTATGTTGGCGGATATATCCTCTTGTAAATTGTCCATACTGCAATTTAGTTCATAATTTGCACTATTTAATTTAAGTTCAATTAAATGTTGTTTACAAATTCAGAAATTAACTTATTTGTTGATTATGCAATTTAGTTCATAATTTGCACTTTTTAATTTAATTTAAGTTCAATTAAATTCAGAAATTAACTTATTTGTTGATTATGCAATTTAGTTTAGAATTTTGCACTCTTTAATTTAATTTAAGTTAAATTAAATGTTAAAAAATTCAGAAATTAGGTTTTCTGTTGATTCTGCAATTTAGTTTACAATGTGTACTCTGTAATTCCACTCTTTAAATTAACTAAACTTTCTTTAAGTACTGCAAAAACAAACTCCATTGTATACAATTCGTACTTAAATTAAGTTAATTTACAATTGACTATTGGTCAATTCAACGGCATTTGTGTACAGGTACACAAGTTCAGTTAGTAGAACTTGTGTAAATTGTTCTTATTAGCAATACTGATTGGTTTATTTTTGAATATTTACTTACAAACAACCATAGCCCAATCTGAATAAATTTTCTTTAGAACTTCAGAAATTAAAAAAGGAATGTCCCTTTCGCAATTTCCACACAACTTAAATGAAGTCAGCATTCGATTATACAAAATACTCTTAACAATTCACCTACAGTTCTTCTTACAACGGAGAAATTGCCAGAATTTTTTTTTTATTTACTTAACATCATTGACTAACCCAATTTACGATTTGTTGTCTTGTTATCATATGAATTTTTTCATCATTTATTGGGTACATGCAAATTGAATTGCAAACATTATTTTCCGTTTGCATTTTCTAGTGTTATAAAGAGTGGTCGAAAAACACGTTTGTTTACAAATTAAAAAATATTCGAAATATTACTCATTGTAAAAAATCTAAGCTTTCGGCAACATTACAATTAAAATAAGCCGAAATTGTGACTCTCCAAACGTAAATTTACTACCGCATACATTTTCTTCATGCTAACTAACCGAATTTCGGTTAAATGAAACATATTTCAATTATCCGAACTTCACATTATTGAAAACTTCGGATACATGAAAGAAATGCACTGTAGATTTTGTCTTGCACAAACTGACCAGAGATCTCACATTTATTTATTGCCACCGACATATTTGGATAATGGGATTGATTGCTTGAACTCAAATATAAGTCAATCGGGGTTTTTTTTACGTGCAATATTTTAATATAAATATTTCGATATTATTGCCACAGTCCAAATCTATGTAGGGAGACCTAATCATAATTAAACGAAATCATTTAATTTAATATCTTAATATCATTAAGCCATTATGCACACATTGTATGTTTTTTTTTCTTCTTCTCATTTGTTTGCGGTTAATTATTATTTATTTTTTTCATTTATGCAGGTGCTGATAATTTACATTTAAAAGCCGAATCCCCAACATCACAGAAGGAGTTGGCCAAATTGGGCTTCAGCGATTGGGTAAGTAATCACAAAGTTATTAATGATCGAGATTTACACACGTTTATTTTGTAAAACAAAAATAAATCATAAATCAATCGTGTATTATTCATCTCTCATTCACATGCCATCAATTTCTCACACAAATGAAGTCCGAAAGAAAACAAAAAACGGATGAATTTAAGGCTTGAAAATGATGTACGGGAGGAATATTTTGAAGGAATCATCATCAACGTCACGGTTGTAATGTGTGCCATGAATTTTCTTTGTAAATTATATGGTGTAAAGTCGAAAAAAAAATACCTTCCTCTCTGTCCCTGCTGGCCTCACCACGAAACGGGTTCGTTCGTTTGGTGATTACCAAATGTTTTTTTTTTTGGCACTCCTTCTTGGCCTGCCATAGTGGTTGCGGTGGTGGTGTTGATGGTGGTTAACTAACTTTTTGGTCTTGGCCTAAGTCAATTCATTATGATTGGAATCATAATAATTCAATATGTGTTGCTTGGCCCGGTATTTGGCCTATACGGTTGCGTGTTTATTGTAGCCAAACTTTGTATTGGCCACGACTTTTTTGTGTTTTGTTTGTTTGCTTTGGTTTCATTTTAAATTGTGAGAAAATTAAGGTGCTGTTGTTTTATTTAGACCACACGTGTAGACAGGCTGATGGAAATCGAATGTATGTTCAATGATTTACAACCTGACGAAATTGAGGACGAAATTGTTGGAATTTCGGGGACAAAACACAATATTACTGTGTCCTAGCTTAAATTATACACACCTACTTGTAAATGAACAAACGAGCTCATATTTTAAGAAATGTCTTCAAGGTCATAAAAGAATAACACATACGTTTGTTTTTTAAAAGGTATGACAATGTTTTTTTTTATTAAATAAAATAAAGAGAACATAGATAAGAAAGAGAGAGGAAGGGTGATTCTGGGTTTTTCAAAACGTATTAATCAGCCTTCATCTTTCTATGAGAAAATTGCAAGACAAATTAACAATTTTGAAACATGTCACAAATCGCGAAAGCTTAACACTGAAAAATCGCCCTTTACAGCCAATCAAGGCCTTGAGCTATATTAACACTAAACAACAGATTCAGAGAAAAGTGGACAAAACACAGAAAACTACACGCTGACAAAAAAAAATTGTTATTTTAACAAATTTCAGTAAACCAATATTTGTCCATTGCACAAACATATTATGTATGCATTTTATTTTTTTTTAATATTGTTTTATCTTTAAGAGCGTAGAGGCTAAAAGAATCTGCGAAAACAGCTACACACTTATTGGCACTCAAATATTGTGCTTTGTTGAATTTAGTTAGTTTACAGCGAACACGCTATTGCTTCTGCTCAAACATTTAATAATAATAGCAAATGAGTTATGTTTGCAGCCAAATAAACTTTGTTTCGAAACAAATAAACTTTACTTGATACAACCTCCAAACACACCATTCACTTGTGTGTAAACATTTAAAAAATACAGATTTTTTCAGCGTGTATGATTTCTTAGTGTTTCGGAAATGAAACCAATTAAAGGTTTATATTTTCAATTAAAATACTTCACAAAAACATATGAAACATTTCAGAAACATGCAAATTGTTCATGGCCTGACAAAATTAGAAACATTTTGTGTTTTACACGAAGATAATATTGCACATCGATATTTCAAAATACGATAGAACAACTGACATCTGTTAATATTTGTAATGATTGAATTTTCAAACATGTTTTCCCATTATTTTTTAATAACATGGATCCACGAATGGATAGGAAATCTGGCCAATAATACGACAAAACTTTTGTCACATTTTCTTTGCCCAAAATCATTCTTGATCGATTTTTATCAAGAATCTAGGGAGAATGAAACATTATCTCGTGTAGAGAGAATATTAAATGGAAAATAAAAAAAAATACACAGACATATAGTTCTAATAACAAGTTTCATGTCGATATTATTTTTTCTATGGATAGGTTTTTTTTTAAGTTATTTTTAATGGGCAATATTTTAGGAAAACAGTCCGATTTCTTTGAAATACATTTAAAAAAAAATGTATGACTATATTATTTTAAGTCTCCGTCTTTGGCGCATCCCAATCCGAATAACAGTTTCAGAGTTATAAACAAAGTTAAGTCGGATTTTTTTGGTTTAAAAAATATTCATAAAAAGTAGCAAATTACAAAAAGTTTCCGTTTTCTTAGTTTACAACTAAAATGAGTCACATATCATTAAAATCGATAAAGTATTTTTGATTTTATTCACTTAATTGAGAGCCTTCTCTATTCCTTCCTCGCCTTCCAGTGTTGGTTCAGTTTTTGATAAATTTCTCTTATATATTTTTTTATTATTCTAACTTCTGGGCAATAACTTTTCTTTTAAGATACCTTGTGTCCATTTTCTTTTCCCTATTTTTCCACTTTTCCTGCTGCCCACCCATTCTGGTAAACGTTTAATTGTTCTACCCCTTTTTTTGTATTTTACCTGCTGCCAAGACCTTATGATTAAGTTTTAATCAAATCTCCACATATTGTTTACTTTTCCGGTTTGGCCCTTTTTTTTTGGCAACTTTGTGCATTTCGCCCGGTCTCTAAATTTTTTTTTCAATTTTGTTCTTTTTTTGTTGTTAGTTTGGCCATTTTTGTGTCCGCATTTTTATTTTCTCCACCTTTTTCTTGTCCTTTTGCGTAGCCTCATTTTAGACTATTATTCACAATATTTTTGTTTTTGAATATCCCTTCAGACTTGTCTTCAATGAAATATGAATTTCAATAATGTTATATACATAAGTAATTTTTCGATGCTTATAATTGTTAATGAAAATGTTTTTACTTTTTTTAATAATCTTGCAGATTTTTACATTTTCTTAAATAATTCCTAAGTCGTCGTATGTAAGCATCATATTTTACGTGAAATGTTTCATATTTATTTTGAAATATTTATGGCTTTTCTGGCAAAAGTGAACAAAGTGGCAAACAAAATTATTTCTTATGAAGTTTTTTCATAATTTTTAAAAGTGTTCCAATTATTTTTTGATTTTTTTTTAAATGTTCCAAAAAATTCCTAATTTTAAAGAAATTTTTCATATTTTTTTTTTGAAAATTTTTACATATTTCTTTTTAGATATATGAAATTTTTCATTTGTTTTTAAGAATGGTAAAAATTTATATATATATATATATTTTTTTAGGAAATCTCGTTTTTTTGTGTAAAATTCTGCGAATTTGTTATGATTTTTCTTTATTTTTTTAAATAATTTTAAAGAAATTTTTCATATTTTTTTTTTTGAAAATTTTTACATATTTGTTTTTAGATATATGAAATTTTTCATTTGTTTTTAAGAATGGTAAAAATGTATATATATATATATATATTTTTTTAGGAAATCTCGTTTTTTTTTGTAAAATTCTGCGAATTTGTTATGATTTTTCTTTATTTTTTTAAATAATTTTAAAGAAATTTTTTTTTTTTTTTTGTAAGTCTCGCTTTTTTTTTTTGTAAAATTCCGCGAACTTGTTATGATTTATTTTTTTAAATAACTATTCATTTTTAACATATTTCGTGATTTTTTTTTTTTTTATTTCATAATCTGTATACATTTTTTTTTTGCAATTAATGCAAACTTTTTAATTTTCTCTTTGCCTATTAATTAAAAAAACATTTCATGTTTGAGAATTGTATTTTACTGAGGTCTGGTGTAGAGTTGATGTTTTCTTAGATCTATTCAATAATCTTCCTTCGAAAATGCATAATAATGTGGATTAGCTTTATCGAAATCCTGTAACACTAAAATAAAATTGGAGACACCATTGAATATGCACAGCACCACCGTATGTTTATGGCACCACAATGTGGCATTACTAATGTGCGGCATCTGTACAGCTGTCTGTTCGTCCGTCCGTCTGGCTTTCTGTCATGGGTGTGAACAACAGAGTTTGTCTCTCCAGTCTTATCTCGGTCTATACACGCTGGCATTATCTTCACCAAAATTCACAAGCACAATAGAAGAAAAAATATTTTTTTTCGTTTTTTTTCGGATTGCGTAAAATGCATAAAATACAGAATTATAATGCGAGTATTTGTCATCTGATGTCACGCCGCAGCGACGAACAGAAACTGACAATTTTGTTGCGGCGCTTGTCGTTGCAGTGCGCTCGAATGCGCGCATTTCGTAAAATGTGTCATTGTGATTTTCGAACAGAAAAAAAAATTAAAGATTTTGAAGTGAAAAAAAAGTGGTGTCTGAATGCATTTTGACAAAAATGAAATGCTTTTTGTGTTCGTTTCTGACAACACAACGAAAATTGTCTTATCGAACGAACGACCAAAGTGAACAACAGAGCCGCCAACCAACCAAAAATCTCTCATATGCCCGCACGACGGTGTTTGTGACAGGTTTTTTCAAAATTTCTGTTTCAGTCAGTTTTTTTTTTTTGGGTGATTATGCGCTTTGTTGCATTTTACATAATTTGCATAAATTATTTGAAAAAATGAAATTGGTTTAAGTATATTTTCATTCGTGTTTTTTTTTGTCTTCTCTGCTTTTTGATAAATGTTATACAATTGCCAAACCGAAATAAACAATCAACCGGTTATGATGATGTTGGTGGGTAAGCAAACACTTAGTCTTTTCTGGTCTGTGTGTTTGTCGGCCTGTCTATCAAACCTTTACTCGAATGTGGGTTTATTAGGCCGAGCGAAATGGTAGAGACGTGTATGTCCGTCTGCATCTTCACATATGCAGAAGCTGCAGTTGCAGTTTGTTTCGTTTCCCATTGACTTGACGGTCTGCCTTTAAATAAATGCAAATACGCAATGTAAGAAACAATTTTATCTTCTCTTCCAATCGATATCACTCTCACTCACCGTCGTAGTGGTCGCCGTATCCTTATTTGTGTGTTAACATGAATTTGTAATTAAATGATTAGAAATCACTTAATTTGCTGGAGACACAAATACCAGTACTTACGTGTAGATCATTTGATTTAGTTCGCATTCATACGGTCATACGTAAGTGAAAAGTGAAATTTCTTGTATAGTTTTTAATGTATAACATTTTTCCATTTCCATTTAATTTCCATGAAAGTCAAGTACGATTTGCTCGCCACTCACACACGCGCATACGCTATTCCAAGCTACTCCATCCGTCTGATACTTTTAACCGAGTGTGTTGATTTTGTATTTGTGGAAAAAAAAAACAATTGGATTTTTATACATTTTGAAATGAAATGCATTGTATTTAAATGTGTTGTTGTTTTTCAAAACTCTTGTTGTTGTACCGTTCGTCGTATGTGTTGTGTCCGCACCCAAGGAAAGTTTCAAGTTAAAATCACGTTAGAAAGTCTTTGCCGACTGTGTTTGCAAAGAATTCCGGCATCAGAAAAATCTCTAAAGAATTTTCCGACAATGTTGTGCTGTAGGGAAAAGTATTGACAATAATGTGTGTTTCGTAAAAAATAGTAATATGATAGATTACAAGAGTGGGGAAAGATTGGACGAGGAGTTAGAAATATGTGAGTGATGCTCAGACAAACAGTGAGGCTAGAGGGACGAATATATCGCAAAAAAAAATGAACTTTTAAAGAAGTCTTTAGTGGGCCCCTCAATGTAGATGAAATTTTAGAAAATTAATTTTCGTCACCCGTAAAAACCTCGTAATAAGCTCAGACAGACAGACAAAATAGGGGGATAATTAGAGCGTAGAAACTCCAAAAAAAAAAAACTCATTAGTGAGCCCCTCAACGTAGCTGATCAGCTGCTTAAACCGATTTTGACTTACGGATAAGACCACTTGGTATCGTTTACACGATACATTGTGCGATACTCCGCTTTGTATTTTCGCTGTCCATCGTATCAAAACATTTGTTCAATCCCTATATTTACACTTCATATCTCCTCCACACTATGTTCAGCTGTACACGGCAATCGACTGGACATAACGATTTTCTAGTCTGTGGCAAATTCAAAAACAATATCGGACGCATGTCAGGCCATTCTCTACCAAATCTTTATTATTTTAAACTACGATCTACATTGAAAACGCTTAACAGCATAACTTATCTCAAAAAATGGCGCGAAATTTGAAACTTTCAATATAACGCCGAATGATCTATTCATGCAAGTTAAAGGCACGATTTTTTACTTGATTATGTGTGATCCTTCCCCCCTGTCCGGGATTTCTTGATTTGTTCAAATATCTTCCTGCAGCGAAATTAATAGAAAAACTCCAACCTGTTGCACTGTTAAGTATTCTGTTATTTCCCATTTTTTGTTTTGTTTTTCATAAATCGTTTGCAACGTTTTGACATACAAGCGGATACACAGAAAACAACCAGCCTCAACAGCATTACCATCATCCTCGTCCAGATCGTAATGATCATTATCATCAATGGCACGAACGTCATACGGATGATCATGTGATGATCGTGATACAATAGGCGACGGAGTAACAGTGGCCATAACAAAACAGTTTGTTGCAAATCAGTTCTGGTTTGTTGGTTCGCTGCCACCGATTGTTTCTCTCTTGATTTCTTTGCGTTCGGAATTAAAACGCCGCTGCTGTTGTTGAAAAGTTGAACTTAAAGGCGTTGCCATCCATGTAACAACAATCAACGGGCAACACACGGCCCAACACACTCTACTCGAACGAACGTCCGCGACCGACCGCGCTGGTGTTGTTTGCTGATGCGTTTAGCGCTTTTTTTATGCGGCTAATGTTGCAAAAGATTTAACGGCACTTGTATATGCAACTGTTTGTTGCCCCTGCTGCTGCTAGTTGAGCCTGAACCGAGTTTAGTGTTGCTGCCGTTTTACTCGTATTTTGTGTTGTTTTAACCATTTTTTTTTTTATTATTATTATTTATGTGTGTCATTTTGCTTGCCTGTCTTTCATCCACTCCATGCCTTGCTGAAAAGGGGCGTAAGCAGAGGGGAGGCAAGTCTATGACTTTACTTCTTTTCTATGCGCCTCTGGAAAGTGTTTAGAGTTTGCTGGACTGCCGGTGATTGTTTCACTCTTCTCTCCGGAATACGGAAGCTGTGGAGCATTTTCTCGGTTTTTTTTCCTATATAGCAGGCCGACGGACAAATAGACAAATAAAATGTAACATTGGCCGCTATTGGAAAGTTTAAGTTTAACTTTTACAGGCTGAAAACCGATCGTTTACATCAATTAAACCAATACTTAAATTGTGGCATTAAATGGTGTAATATGTGTGTAACATATACGAGGGTCGAAGCCATAAGTAAATATATTTAAAAAATATAGGCGAGTATTTCCGGAATTCCCCTAGATCACGAGAGCGGGTCTAATGCCAAATGAATTGTAATTATTTCTCCTAAAATAAACTAAAAATAAAAAATTAAAATCTAAAGGAAACAAAAACAGAATCTAAAGAAAACAAAAATAAGAAATAAAAAATTAAAAACTAAAAATTAAAAATTAAAAATTAAAAATTAAAAATTAAAAATTAAAAATTAAAAATTAAAAATTAAAAATTAAAAATTAAAAATTAAAAATTAAAAATTAAAAATTAAAAATTAAAAATTAAAAATTAAAAATTAAAAATTAAAAATTAAAAATTAAAAATTAAAAATTAAAAATTAAAAATTAAAAATTAAAAATTAAAAATTAAAAATTAAAAATTAAAAATTAAAAATTAAAAATTAAAAATTAAAAATTAAAAATTAAAAATTAAAAATTAAAAATTAAAAATTAAAAATTAAAAATTAAAAATTAAAAATTAAAAATTAAAAATTAAAAATTAAAAATTAAAAATTAAAAATTAAAAATTAAAAATTAAAAATTAAAAATTAAAAATTAAAAATTAAAAATTAAAAATTAAAAATTAAAAATTAAAAATTAAAAATTAAAAATTAAAAATTAAAAATTAAAAATTAAAAATTAAAAATTAAAAATTAAAAATTAAAAATTAAAAATTAAAAATTAAAAATTAAAAATTAAAAATTAAAAATTAAAAATTAAAAATTAAAAATTAAAAATTAAAAATTAAAAATTAAAAATTAAAAATTAAAAATTAAAAATTAAAAATTAAAAAATAAAAAATAAAAAATAAAAATTAAAAATTAAAAATTAAAAATTAAAAATTAAAAATTAAAAATTAAAAAATAAAAAACTAAAAAATAAAAATTAAATGGGACGATAAATCGTAAGAAGACTTATATAATCGACACAATTTATCGGAATGATTTGTCGCTGGAAAGTAATGGAAATTTGTTGATATTGCTTTGCTTTGTAGATCGAGACACATTTTATGATTCATTCCAACGGTCTGTCCAATAAAATCATGTGATTTAATAATAACTTTTGATAAAGTTTAACGATATCGTTCTAGCGAATAGTGTCGTGAAGCATGATCCTATAATGTAAATACGATTCATTTCAATAAATGAAAACAATTTTTACTATAGACAACTGTTAAACGTAAAATCGTATCATAAGACATCGCCCTAATGTACACATAGCCTTAGCTGTACTTCTTCAGATTGTAGTCATGTTGGTGTCGACTAATTACTGATCCGCCTCCGTAGAGCATGCGGTTGCTAATGTACTGCATTTTATGCCACATTTAACACATTTTATTTTGGTTTTGTATTAGACAACCTTTTTGTTTGACTAACGAATCCGCCGTGCTCATCATACAAACTACCACGATCAAACCGTATGGACGGACGGAAATACTATGTCCGCATGATCATCGCCATCATCATCACAAAGGTAGCAACAATAACAATAGCTGGGTTACTGCCGCAAAAAGTAGTGGCAAACAACAGCGCGCCACATTCGATTACATCATATCCTGCCTTTTTGCGCCCAGTGTTTCAGCCAAAACGTTTTGCCCGAAAAAAGATCGCGCGTACTTTTATATATGTACATATGCATGGACGAGTACATATATCCACATGTTGTACAAACACATCCATGCCTACATGTGTGTTTGTGAAAATGTTTCAAAATTTGCATTTTATGTTGAAATCGTTAGAAATCTCCCTGTTGTCTATACTATGAATGGTTTCCTGATTGTTTTTGTCGGTCTGTCCGTCCTCCCGTCTGCTGATATCTGTCTGTTTGCCCATAGTGTACTTTATCGAGCCCTTTTTGTCATATTTTGCGTGCAGAAAACATTATTATTTGTTGTTGCCCAACCACTGCGCCATGCTAAAAAAAAAAGTCCATATTTGAGTTTTTCGCCATTTCATTATTTGTCTTTGCCTGCTTCTTTCAATCACGTTCAATTTCATACGTTTTTTTTTTTTTTTGACCTATGTCAGTTCGATTATATCATGATATTGAATTTTCTAAAGTTACAAAATACAACCAAAACATAAAATTCTGATTTTCATATGAACAAGGAATAAACTGACAAGGCGATAGACCAATTTATATAAGGCGACCTACAGGTCATAAATTTCCTTTTGTCCAATTCCATTTTTGGCCGATTGTTGTGATAATTTAAATATACTTTTGCCAGCTTACTTTTGCAACAGTTGAGTGGGGTTTATTTTCGAAACTAATATGAAAAAATATGAAAAATTACACCAGAACACATAACCTTAGATGTCTCTTAACCCTTTCCGTGGCAAATACTTTTTTTTGACGTGCTAAACATCTTATGAAGTGTCGAATGTAATCGACAATAGCACGGAAAATGTTAAGTATCCCTGATGAAGGGACATATCTTCAGATCCCGGGCAAACGGATCTACAGATGCATCAAATACTTCCGCCCACCCGAGTTTTGTACGGTCTTCCAAGCCATCAAGGTGAATGCGTGCAAAGGCCTGAACAGGAGACAGCGTCATATAAAAACCTTCACCGACAGTCAAGAAGCGATCAAGATTCTAATTCCTAGGTTTGTGGAGTATCGAATGCACTTATCTGAATCTTATCTATCCTAGAACTCATATGGGTCCCTGGCCAACGAATTCCAAAATCATGAATTGTAAAGAAAAACTAAATATCTCAGACTATTGACTATTGGTCAGTGGTATCTATGCCTTTCCAAAGAATTAAAAATACAAATTCATTCAGAAAACCAATCGAATGTGGCCAACACAATGTTATGGGCTGACCCGGACGAATGCAACTTAAAACGCACAGGGCACACAATTGTCGCGCCGAATCGAACTAGAGCAAAGGAAGTGAGGAGGGCGTTGAAACACTTTATCTGCCACTGCACAGTTTTCTCAAAAATACCTCACAGTTGATGCAATTCCTGACATTACAAAGTCAAATCCACGATTTAATGCTCTACATAATCTACCCCAATATTAATTTTGAGGCAGATTTGAGGTCACACTTGAAAATATTAGTCCAAAAACATTTTTTTCTTTTCAAGAAAAAAAAAACTGTTACCCTTTCATAGCAAACATTACCAGCTTCAATTTGTGCCGTTTTCGTTTCTAAAAAAAAGGGGGCAATAGACAATTTAATTTTGTGGCGTTTTCGGTTCTAAAAAAAATTTGCCCTTTCATGGTCAACAAAACGTCGAGAAAAAAAAGATGAAATTCATTAATTTTATTTACAATACCAAACAATACGACCAGAATTGGCCCAATAAAATTTAAAAAAAAATTGTGTCCCCACAAACAAACCCTTTCAGAGCCAGACCTATTAACACGTTGGCTGCCGCCATATATATTGAAAAAAAAAGTTATCAGTGTGGCAAAGATGGTTTTTTTGCTATGTTTTTGTTTTGTTAATTTTGTTTCGTTTTTATTTCTATAAATCGTTTTCATCGCTTTTCACTGTAAGGCTTTTTCGTTACTAAAAAAAAATTTCAGAGCCAACATCACCATTTAATTATTGTGTCCTTTACTTTCTGAAAAAAATATGCTTCCTTTAAATTTACCCTTTTTTATTTTCCAGGAACTTTTGCATTTTCAGAGTCAACATTTCGTTTTCGTTTCTGAAAAACAAAAACTGTTGATTTTCACAATTTTTTTTTTAAAAAAATATCGTTTTAGTTTTACATTGTTGGCCGGCTGAACTCGGGCATATATTTACAGAAAATGGCAGTAATAATGTTCCACAGCTAAAAACAAATACAAATACTTAAAATAAAATGCTAATCAACCATTTGTCCTTTCGCTTATGACCTGCCCCTTCTCTCTTCTGTCCAACTACTGATTTCTCCTATTGGACGATCGCTTTGTCCTTTTTTCCAACAGTGCCAAATAACAAAAAACCCTCCAAGGCTGTAGGTTATACATAAAACAGTTGACCAGGCCGAATTTATTGCATGTGTTTTTAATCACTTCAATTGTTCCAAACCTTTTGAAAATTGGCAAGTTACTTCGATTACCTAAGAATTTCCGCTCATGGTGTTTCGTTATGAAATCAAAATGTTAAATTTACCGGTGACCTTTTGAAATTGTTTTTTTTTTAAAAAGATGGATTTGCATATAAAACATTATTTGCCAACGCATGCCAAGAATGTCAAACAGTTCGTCAGTGACTCCCACCCAACTCTTTTGCTTATACTGGAAACATTTAGGGGCCAATAAATTACCAAAAAAAAAAAGAACATGTGACAAAAGGTAAAGAAGAAGAACCAAATGACACCATGATATCTGCATTGTTTTGCAAAATAGTTGATAATATGACTTAGTCATATTTTATTTTAATAAAATGAGGACTAGTTGTTGTTATATTTTTTCACTATGCTCGACTCCAGTTCTAAGCTTTTAATTATATTGCAAAAATAAATCAGGATAACTCAGAAATTTCAAGAAGTCATTATACAAAAAATTGGTATTCAAACATTTTCCAAAAAAAAAAACTACATAATATTACTGAATGTGAATCCTAAATTGTTTTCTACTACGACTTAGGGTTTATTAGGAAAGATTGTGTCAACCGCCAGATCACAATGTTCGGTTGAGTTCGGCTGAAACTCTGTAACAAAAAAAAAATACCCTACTTTAACTATTATGGAAAATTTAACTAGTATTCTTTGCAAAAAAAAAACATACCAACAACAATTACTTTTTTTTTATTACAAAACGAAAACAATTGCGACCACTTGATAGCTGTTTTCACAATAGACCATCAGCCCCACTCTCAAGCAAGTTATCATGTAACAATTCTGGTGAACACGAGAATGTCTATGAGTTTATTAAGAGTTTGCATTGCAACTCAACGATATAGTTATAAATATTAATTATTGCTGTCTATTTAATTTCAAACTACGTATGAACGCTCTGCCTTTGTTTTCTTTATTGTTTCGTTCCTCGACAAATCGATACCATGACGATAACTTTTGGTCAATACAAAAAAAAAAAAAAAACATAATAAAAAATTGTAATTTAATTGGAGTACTAATGAGCTTTATCAGTGCGAAATGCTTACCTTAAAGTAAAGTACAGGGTTTTCCAACAGGAGGTGTTATTTTGAATCACCCAGTATTTCGTTTGCTGTCACATTTTGCCAAGTAAAAACTACGCCATGACTAAAAATGTCACGCTTCAACAACGCATTGAAATTATAAAAAATTCACTACAAAAATGGTGGAAATCTTGCAGTCACAGTTCGCAAAACTAAAAAGTTTCCGGACCGTGTTATCTCTCGAAGGGGTGATCACAATAGGCCACCGAGATCTTGTGATTTAACACCTTGCGACGTCTTGCTTTGGGGCCACGATTGAACACCTCAAAGATAGAATTCGTGATGCAATCGAGGACATAGGGCAGCCACTCTGCCATTTGGTTATGGAGAATTTCATGAAATGAATATGGTCGTGTAAGCGGGGTCGTGGTGGCCATTTGGCTGATGTTGTTTTACATTATTATTAACGGCATACCTTCCTCTTTATTATGAAATAAATATCCGACCGTTTATTTCAAAAAATTCCATTTTTCTTTGAATACCAAAATAACACCTCTTGTCGGAGAACCCTGTACAAAAACTGTCCACCATTCATCAAATGCACTTTAGCTAAACTTTCTATAGAAAATAATAATGGTCACAAAACAAAAGTTGAGCTTCTTCTTTATTCTAATCAAAGAAATGCGTATCAATTTTCGCTATCTTGTTATATTTTTATTTCAATTGCATTGCGTCAATTAAATTTTTACTAAACGTTTGAATGACCTTGTCTATGTAGATATGAATAGAAATTATAGATAAATGTTATTGTTTTTCTTTTTAGAGAGTTACGACAAATATTAAGTTTGTTGTGAAAGTTGAATATTTTAATTGAAATGAGCTAAATATGCAGAAGTCTATAATATTTGAAACAGAGATAAAATTGGTTCTCAGCCATTCGAATGCGACTTGTTGTTATAAATAATTTGCAGCATTATGCAATATGGTCTCATTACCCTGCTTTTTTCTTTGTATTTTTTTTAAATTAAATTCGTAAAATAGATTTAAATAAATAAATTGTCAGCCCTAAAATGTTGGTCCTACAGTGGTGGCAACCAGGAATGATAGAAATTAAGTTAATTGAAATGTACTGCGCAGGATGTGCTAATGACGTCACGCGAAGTGTATTCCTATTGGCTAATAGTCAAAGTGGTTTCAATTGCAGTTCCAATCTGAAACTGTTTACTCGTTGTAGATACACATAGAGTTGGCAACCCTTACAACAAGGGACTAACGACGTCATCTAACGGGAAATCATGCGCATGGCGTAATCCTTCTGTCTATCATTTTTGGTGGCAACAATCAGTGTAAGGGACGGTTTCTTTCTCTTTACCCATACGTTCAAAGCAAAAGGCTAATTTTAATATCTTCTCTTTGATCAGAGAGTCTCTTGTCTTTATTAACCCTTTTATTCCCAGTGTGAGAGCAGTGCTGCCAATTTAGGAAATTCATGTTCAAAAATGGATATAATTTTTTTTTTTTTTTTTGAAGATCTAGAATTTTTAATGTATAGTAATGATGATAATTTCTGCTCCCTTCAGTCCAAGTATATTAAGATCAAGAAGTTCTATCTAATATTTACTTACTTTTATTTCGTCTCAAAGTACTCTCTGCAATTGCTTTGTATAATACTGTGAACATGGGAACTGTGCTGCCAAAATGAGAATTAGTTTTTACTGGAGGTATAAACATTTTGATCTGAATAATTTTGTCCTTGCGGTCAAGGCGATATTTTCTCTCTTGGTTTCCATCTTAAAGTACTCTCTTCAATCTGTGGGCTCTCTTCCTTATATTCTGAACGTGAGAGCGGTGCATACTTTAATAACGAGATGGTGATTATGACTATGATCATATTGTGGCAGATTTTTATTTTCGGTCGACGTGATCAATCTGCAATTAAATGTAATTGTGTAGGCGATTTCTAGTTTTATTAGACTACTTTAGGACAGACTTAGACCCCAAGCGTAGTGAATATTTTGCCGAAAACTGTATCAAAATACGAACCAAATTCGGCTAATTTTTTATCTTTCCCCGTTGTTAATTAAAAATTCAACTGTGTTCCTGTTAAATGCCATCTGTTTATAGACTACTGTAGAATTTCAAGAAAGCTTCGTCATTCGTTTTGTTTTCGGCTGCCATTGGAAGTAGACAATCTCATAAATTTCGACAAAAATGAGTAATTTGTTATCAAGCCTTTTTTTTTGCATGAAACCCATTTACCGATAACAATGGATGTCTTGACAAATACTACAGAGGCAGTTGTCAATCGATGCAGTGGTAAAAAGACTCCAAAAGGAGACTTCACTCCAAAAGTGGTCGATGAAATCTATGAAATGATAAATAGGAGTTTTGTCCGAAACTTTTTCCAGCCATATCTTTACTAAATACAGAATTTGGCCACGATCGCGTTGGGCATATTGATTTTATTAGATGATTTCTAAGGGAGGCGGGTTGGTGCATTTGTATGGGAGATATCAGAAGGAGAGTTGTCAGACTTCCTCACCCGACAAGGTGATGGTGACATTTTCTGTGATGCATTTGGAGTTGCCTTGAAAGGGGTAAAACGACCCCTTCGACATTGATTTGAAACAAAAATTACTGGATTTGGCAAAGAAAAAGGTGTCCACCATCTTTAGTCATTTAAGCTGAGCTGCAGTTTCGTTGGTCCCAATAGAGTCTTCGATTACCAAGTGATTTTTGAATTTTTTCATATTTTAATTAAATCAATTTTTTTTCTTCTTCGTATTTTGCTGTCAATTATAAAGAAAAAAGTTTAAAGTGTCTTTTTAAATATTTATAGCTTTTCTGTGGAATTTCTTTAAATTCATTTTTTCTGTCATATTTTTTTTCCACTATCTTTATTCAAGGCGATCTTCCAGTTCCCGTTTCCTATTGTAGTCTTCGCTCACCACATCAAAAAGTGTATTTTTTTAAAATAATTTTCATTAGGGAAAATCCTGTTTATTCACAGTGTACTCTCTCCTTGCGGACACCTCTCATAAACGGATAATGTTTTCAGTACCAATCTGCTTTAGTCCTCTTGTGTACTTCTCTCATAAGCGGACACCTCTCAAAAGTGGACAAAGTTCTTAGTCCCTTAGGTGTCCGCTTATGAGAGAGTGCTCTGTAGTTTTATCATTGAAGTCTTCCACCGTGATCACGTGAAAATCGTTCATACAATTTGTTTTAACTTCTCAATTAGATATCCGATCTATGTCGCCGAAATATTATTCTACAGGGTTCTCCAACAAGAGGTGTTATTTTGGTATTCAAAGAAAAATGTAATTTTTTAAGATAAACGGTCGGATATTTATTTCATAATAAAGAGGAAGGTATGCCGTTAATAATGAAGAACAACATCAGTTAAATGGCCACCACGACCACGCTTACAGGTCCATATCCTTTTCTACTTGTCAAATGTCAACAAATAAAAGCTTAACAAGTGACAGCTACCCAAATACCGGGTGATTCAAAATTACACTGCTTGTTGTAAAACCCGTTACCTTTAGGTTTCATTTAATTAAATAAAATGATCTTGAAGAAAGTTGGCTGAAAACTTACCATTTAAATCGGAGCCGATTCGAAGTTTAAATTTGATTTCATTTCACATCTTGTTCGAAAATAAAATGTTGAAATACTCCAAACACAGAATTGTTTCAAATCGATATTCATTGCATGCTGAAATATCTTTGTAAATATTTTCCTGATCCTCATCGATCTTGATTGCAATCTATTTTTTGATGTTTCTATTGTTTGATTTTTATTCCGCTAAAATATAAAACCTCAAATGAAATATCTTAAACATAATCATAGGATGAGCTGGAAATATGGAGGACAGTACAAGTAGGTCCACATATAAACACAGAAAAAATTACGTTTCTTCCAAATTGATTTCGAAACATTAAAATTGTTTAAAACATTTACAAAATAAATTAAATTGGTATTTTAATTCATTGATTGAATTTAAGAAAACAAATTAATTGGTTTTTCTGTGTAGCCTAGTGTAGCATATCTTCAAAAAGAAAAACAAAAACCAACCAAATTAATGTGTGCATGCACTTACAATCGGAAATTTTGTGAATTTATGAAATACTTTAAGTGTTTAAGTGTTACTAATATTTGAATTTGATTTATTTTAAATTAATTGTTTTTCTCTGTTGAATTTCCAGGCTCGATTTTGGGTTCAGGTCATCGATGAACTGCGGCGTGGTGTGCGTTTAAAGAAGGCCAACTATGAAAGGGCGCCCATCGAATATGAATTAACACCCTACGAAATACTCATGGAGGACATACGATCCAGGTGAACTATTATAACTACCCGCTATGATTATATGTATCACATTTTATTTGTTTCTTTGTTTGTTTTTTTTAGAAAATATCAATTGCGCAAAGTTATGGTAAATGGTGATATTCCTCCGCGCGTGAAAAAAGACGCTCATGCGTTGATTTTAGACTTTATTCGGTCACGGCCGCCCTTAAAGAAGGTTAATATACCAACCACATTTTTTGTTTCGCAATTAATTGTTTATGATAATCATTGCCATTGCTTGAAACAATACGTCTTATTAAATATTTCAGTTAATAAATTGTGTGTGTGATTGTGCATTTAATTAATTTACATTTTGTTTATGTTTTCGTTTTGTTTACATTTTATGTTGCTGTTGTCAATTGTCAAGGCATCTGAGCGTAAACTCCCACCGCCAATTAAGCGTACCCCTTCTCCGCGTGAACAGCTGATGGATTCCATACGCCAAGGACGGACGTTGAAGCACATACCATCGCCCACAATGCCCCGCCTAAAAGCTCGATGTAAGTTGTACAAATATTTTCTGTTTTTTTTTTCTTATTAATATATCAATTTTATCCTAACTAAGAAAATAGTTTAAGAAACTGTGGGGATTTCATCACAAAGGCTCAATGAATTTGCTGGGTTTTAAAGTCGAAGATAAGATGGGCAAGCAACAATTTAAATCCACGAATTGTATTTGTAATTCATCTGATATTGATATATGTAATTTTATGTGGCTTTATGAAATACAAATTAAAGCAATGTAAATTCTACGTTGTCGTGCGAAAATCTCGGAAATCTTCACTTTTTCCAAATTGGACATGAAGCTTGAATCAATGGACAAATAACCAAGTTATGGCCGAATTTACCTTCTGTGTCATAGGTACAATAAGGCAAATGATAATATTACGTATACGTCAATCTACAGATAAGAAATGCTACAATTGTCTTTTAGTGCTTTTACCAAAGACCATTTAGAGGGCAGACGACGCAAGTCGATTTCGTATGCATTAGTTCGGAAGCACACTCCAGATGTCAGTAAAACACATGGCACCACTTGACAGTGTTGTCCTGCGTTATCCTTTAAATGCATTTGGACTGCTTTTGTCATGTTGAGGAATATGTTTTTTTTTAGTATAAAAAATGTCACCTAAGTGTGTTCTCCCTTCAGGAATTGCTAAATTTTACACAGAGCTGTGTTCACATCAGCTTTGTCTGTGCAATATTCGCTGGTGTCGTAGTTGTTTTTGTATTCCAAAGAGCAACCTGAGTTCACGTCAATGTCCAATTGCATGCGTAACAATAAAATCATGCACATTCATTCGACACAAGCAGACAATACCAGACAATAAACCGTATAGGGATTTCGATCATGACAGGCATCAAAAAGTGGCGAGATTTCAGAAATGAAAAAAACTGTCACTGTTTCAAATTTAAAAACTAAAAACAATTTGGTTTTAAGTTAACGTTCAATATTTTGTTTTGACCTTTTTCAATTATATTGAATTTAGAATTTGTTAATGAGTTCAATCGCGAAGTCAAGACCTTTTTCAATTATATTGAATT
Organism: Hydrotaea cyrtoneurina; assembly: GCA_958296145.1. Classification (NCBI taxonomy): domain Eukaryota; kingdom Metazoa; phylum Arthropoda; class Insecta; order Diptera; family Muscidae; genus Hydrotaea; species Hydrotaea cyrtoneurina. The sequence continues at coordinate 15,727,822 of OY282514.1, read as the reverse complement.
TAGAATGAGTTCAATCGCGAAGTCAAGAATTCTTAATAAAAAATTGTATTTAATTAAATACAATTTTTTTATTTTTCCAAAAAAAAAAATTTATTTATTTTTAAAAAAAAATTAATTAAATGTAGTTTTCCCAAAAAAAAATTAAGTTAATATATTTTCCCAAAAAAAATAATTTAATTTATTTTTCGAAAAAAAAATTTAAGTTTATATATTTTTTAAAAAAAAAATTAATTTAATATATTTTATTTTTCCCAAAAAAAAATAAGTTAATTTTCGAATTTAAAAACTAAAAACAATTTGGTTTTAATTTAATGTTCAATATTTTGTTTCGACCTTTTTCAATTATATTGAATTTAGAATTTGTTAATAAGTTCAATCGCGAAGTCAAACCTTTTTCAATTATCTATATTGAATTTAGAATGAGTTCAATCGCGAAGTCAAGAATTCTTAATAAAAAATTTTATTTAATTTATTTTTCCAAAAAAAAAAAAAATAATTTATTTTTCCAAAAAAAATTTAATTAAATTTATTATTCCCAAAAAAAATTTAAGCTAATATATTTTCCCAAAAAAAATAATTTAATTTATTTTTCCAAAAAAAAAACTAATTTAATTTATTTTTCCAAAAAAAAAAATTAATTTAATTTATTTTTCCCAAAAAAAAGTTTAATTTAATTTTCGAATTTGAAAACTAAAAACAATTTGGTTTTAATTTAATGTTCAATATTTTGTTTCGACCTTTTTCAATTATATTGAATTTCGAATTTTTTTAATGAGTTCAATCGCGAAGTCAAGAATTTTTAATAAAAAAAATTAATGTTTTTCCAAAAAGAAATTAATTTAATTTATTTTTAAAAAAATTTAATTAAATGTAGTTTTCCCAAAAAAAATTTAAGTTAATATATTTTCCCAAAAAAAAATAATTTAATTTATTTTTCGAAAAAAAAATTAATTTAATATATTTTTCCCAAAAAAAAATTTAAATTTATATATTTTTTCAAAAAAATTCAATTTAATTTATTTTTCCCAAAAAAAAAAAAATGAGTTAATTTTCGAATTTAAAACCTAAAAACAATTATATTGAATTTAGAATGAGTTCAATCGCGAAGTCAATAAAAAATTTAATTTAATTTATTTTTCCAAAAAAAATTAATCAAATTTATTTTTCCCAAAAAAAATATAATAATATATTTTCCCAAAAAAAAATTTAATTTAATTTATTTTTCCCAAAAAAAATTAAAGTTAATATATTTTTACAAAAAAAAAAAAATTTATTTATTTTTCCAATGTTTCCTTCTTCTTTGAAGAACATCCGGGAGTCTACCAATAAACAGTATGAAACAACATGTATACATACATACAAACTTAATTTCCAACATATTAACTTACACAACAACAATAAGAAATAAATAAAATACACGTTGGTGTTTCTTCTTCATCACAAGTTGTCCTCGTTCTTGTTAATTTACTCTCGATTTCATATATCATTGATATGATCCAAAAGTGTAACACATAGAAGGAGTCACTTTAGGCTCTAGGTCTTTGAACTAAATTAGTTTTGCGTTTAAGATATTTCCGTCTGTCTGGCTCGCACGATAACATTCGAAAGGCTTAACCAATTGCATGGATAAAGACTTTTCCAAAAATATTTATGGTATAGCATATGGACTATATGGACACAGCCCTTCGGGTACCTCCTATGCAAATGTACCAGTCCGCCCATTTTGGAAATCGTGTAATAATATCAATATGTAATACTACCACGCCCACCACACTCTTACCCCAACTCTTACCCAAAGTAAAGCTGTAACCATGTACAGTTTTTGGAAAAAAAAAAACATTAAAGTCTAGTCGAACTCCTTTTTAGATCTCCCATACAAATGTACATTTCCGTCCAACGCCCAGCACAATCCTGCCCGAAGTCTGTATTCTGTAATGCTGTAACCAGTAGTTAGTACATGCAAATCCCCCATAAAACATATTTGTTATCGTCATCCCTAAACCCCAAGCAAGATGATTCACTTTAAAGTTCAAATGCTTAAATACTATTCGAGAAAATCGCACATATTTCCACATTAACGTTGATTGTCTGCCTTGGGCAAATGCTGTTGCTTGTTTGCGTTTTTTTTCTTCCGAAAATTGACTGCAGTTAATGTTAACCTTCCTTCCAATACAAACAAACAACAATGCACCTACCGACACAAAGAGGAAAAAAAAAGAAAAATTTGTATAAATTTCACTCCCACCAAACTAAACAACAGTTGTTAGATTTGTGGTTGTTGTTGTGTTTGCTCTTTAGTTTTTCCTTCGGCCTGTTCGGTTCGCCAATCGTTGTCGGCTACAAGGTGTGAAAATACATTTGGAAATCTTTGGAAAAAAGCGTTTATCGTCAATTGACATCAGAGTTACCTTCAACTGCTGCAGTAACAACTACAATAACAAGCAGCAATAATAGCAACAATATAATGGAGTTGACGTCGTTGAACAACATTGCCGTTCCCGTACCGTACCGTCCATCCATCCATCCAACGGTCCAACATTCGTTGTTGCTGCTGTGGGTTTCTTTCAAACAATGCACCTTGAAAATTACAAAACAAAGTTCAAATTTTGTTTTAAATGGCTTCCGTGAATTTGGAAAATGATGTCATGTACTCGCGTGTACGTATTTTAAACATTACAAACAGTTAAGAGAAAATTTTCAGCAAAAAAAAAAAATTGAACGTATTATGCATTCATGAGATTGATTACATACACATTTAAATTGTACTATTTCCGATAAGTGGTTATTAGATTGGATTTAGAGGTTAGATGGAGAAGGTTTTTTGTAAAGTGGCTCACTTTAAAGGATATTTCCGAGGTCAGCTAGGGTTGTTTTTAAATACCTACGGTATAATTTTAATTCCTTCTTCAATGTCACCACATACCATTGTCAACATCTTTTATTATTTCTTCAACTTTATACTCTCCACAACATGAAATCCTACTGAGTAACCTATTGTTTCGGCAGAAAAGTGTCTTACAGGATTTTTCTTATGTTTTATTAAATAGGAAGATCCTGTAAAACACTTTTCAGCCGCAACAATATAATCGATTGGACCCTTCGAAATGTTTTTATTTATTAAATATTAATTGTAAAATACTCATACTCAAATACTTTATACGTGGTGAATCTTTAATCTTTAATACGTTCAAACATGATCTGGCAACTCTTTTAATGACACATTCACCACAACACCAAAGACACGACCCCAAACACATAGCAACGCCATCAACCGCAAACTGTTATATTGCGTAATATTCAAAGCAAAGAGTATATATAATTTCCCATTTCTCTCAAAATAGAATTTCCCAAAAAGTACTGCCACTTATAATAGCAGACGGAGTTTTTAAATCGGAAAAATACTTACGAAGATGATGGAATCTCTTTCCGTTTCAAAAATTTTGTAGCTGACAAAACTTTTCGTATAGAAAATTTTGTCAAACTTTTCGTATAGAAAATTTTGTCAAACTTTTCGTATAGAAAATTTTGTCAGACTTTTCGTATAGAAAATTTTGTCAAACTTTTCGTATAGAAAATTTTGTCAAACTTTTCGTATAGAAAATTTTGTCGCTGACAAAACTTTTCGTATAGAAAATTTTGTCGCTGACAAACAAATAGGAAATTCAATACTTTTGTTTAAGAAAATCATTTCCCTACACACATTTCTTATCTACGAATCTACATGATTTGTTAAATCTGCAAGGAAAGGGACAAAAACAGGACATATCGTATACGAGAATACAATCATAAGTTTTGTTAAGTATCATTGACTGAAGTATTGTGGCGATGCAAACCATGCGTTCCGTGTATGTGAACAATTCCTTTTCAGCTTCGTAGTTCTGTTCCTGCTTAATGTATTGTGGTACACTCAAACATACAGACACTATTGACGTGTGCCAGAAGAAAAGGGGCATTAAAGGATGTTGAGTTTAAAAACGAGAAACTGAATTATGTTAATGACTGATAACATTTAAAACAAAACCTCCTTCTTTTGTGGTTGATTTAGTTTGCCATGTCCCATTTCCCGATAATGATTTTGTTAGTGTGTGTGTGTATATGCATGCTAACGGTGTGCCACTTTAGTTTATGGGAAAGCTTTAAAGCTGCTTTATTTACAAGAAGCCCTTCTTCTTTTCACTCGCTCTCTCGAGGCAGTCTCTCTTGACAACCCCCTGATGAGCACATGCGCACGACAACCACCGAAACGAAGTGGAATCCCAATATACACGGACAAATTGTGTGTGTTGAAGACAACAATTTGTTTGCCAGCCAACTCAGTTGTTCGGCGTATGTAGAAATGTTCGGACGGAAAAAGTGAACCAAATAAAGCTCGAGTAGAAAAGAAGAATGAAATAAAAAAAAAAAAAAAAGGAAGCGTTACACACAATTTTCATTTTCTCAATGAAAAGTTTAAGAAAAAGGGGAGTAAAACAAGAAATCCCCTGCTTTAGGGCAACTTAAAGCAAAACAAGTGCAGTTCAATGATGATACTCGATGCATCTCTCAGAAACTAGTCCAAGACCTTTAAATGTTGGGTTAAAATTGTGCTCGTGTGCTTGATTTTCCTTCAATGGAATCGATAGTGAAGAAAATCTAAAATAAATGTCATGTGTCAAAAAAGCCCGAAATAAAAAGCCAAAACCCAACAACAACCACAAAAAGAAAAACAAAGGAACGCAATGAAAGTGAAATTACTCGGTATCGCTCTCTTTTTTTTCTTAAGTAACGATGATGTCGTTTCAAAAATCGCCTAAAACTTAATAAGAGTAACAGTAGAAAAAACAAACAAACGAAACAAGGATATTAAGCCACGAATGACATGCATGACTAATGCATTTCTGCCACCAAATGCAAATGTCCTCAAACGTTGAAAAACAATCAAAGTAACCCCCCTCCGTGGAAAAGTTTAACAAAAATTAAGAAAAGTTTATCAGAAGAAAAATAAATCCATGCATTCCCAAGTGTCAAATGCACAGAGAAAACCAAAAAATCCCCCTAAAATGACAACGACCACCGGTTATAAAGTTGCCACAAAAGTCGCCTCAAAAACCACCCCAACAACACGTGCTTCCGATAATGTGGACGAGGCCAGCGATGCTTCGCTTTACTGTTCAGCACAATCGGATGCTGAAGAGCCTCTGCCCACACCAAGAGCGGCACCACGGCCACGCACTAATAACACTAATCCCCATCATCAACATCAGCATCCTCATCATCAGCATCAGTATCATGTGCCACCTACGCCGAAACCGCGTTCAGGTAAATGTTATAAAAATACATACATACCGCCGATGTACATACGTACGTACGTCTATATTCAGGTCCAAAGTGGTGTACCCTTGTCTCATATGTTTGCAAAGGATACACTTTGCATAAGAAGAGTTTTTGTGTTCTACAGCGACGCATTAGTCGGGGGGTTACTGTTTGTCAACAGTGAAACAAAGGATTTATTTATAAGGAACATATTCTCGTAACGTGAGTTTATTCAAATGTCAGGTGTATCCGTATCTTTCCATCTTCATTGCAATTAATGTAAGCGGTTATCATCGCTGTAGTTTTGGAACCATTTGCACTGTTGACAATTTTCAAATTTTCTGGCGTTTCCGTAGTTTTAGGGTAAAAAGTGCATCTCATACGGAGTCGACTTTTTTTACAAACCTTTTTAGCATATGTGAATAATAAAAATAAAAAGCGAGAAAACTTGGCTCTTAATTTCTAACAGATGATTTTATTTTTGTATTTAAATCAGAGTTGTATTTTCTTTAGTGTAACCAGAGCATTACATATTTTACGCAGTGGCAAGAAGTCTTGGCGATTTCTCTCTTAACCTCAAAATTGAACAAAGAGTTGGGATAGTATAGTCAAAACTTCATTCTCTCAGCATCCCACGTACGATACAATCTGCACATATTGTCGAGAGATTTATGTACAGGATTATCATGTGGGGCCTGAACCATGGTGCGCCATCACACGTCGGTTAACTGCGATACGGCGACCAAGAACGTCAATTAAACCCGGTACGTCTGAGGAGTCCATTCCAGAATTCGCTGTATGGGCGATACCTGCTTCATCGTTATCATTTGGAGCAGAGCTGTTTGGTGTTACCATAGGGACTTTGCCATATGTTTCTTTTTGTCTGGCTCTTTTATCACAAAGAACGTTAAGGCTTCCGCTTTAAGTGATTGTAAGAACGTTATCTCGTTGGGAATAACATATTTTTTCCATTTTCCCCATACATCGTTTATTAACCTATGCATCATTTTCTTCTGAAGAAGATTCAAAATTTAGTCTTGCTCTACAATTTAAATCCTTGAGTTTTACATTATGTAGCAAATGATTCAGGCGATGGAGAATCCGTATATCGGAAACGTAGACACGTTAAAAAATAAAAAGCAAATCTTTAAAAGTCTACTTTCGCAAATGATTTTACATTATACACGAAAAGTTTCAATTAACTGGAAGAGTTTAAGTTCACAGTTGTCACCAGGCGGAATGAATATGGCTTCCAGGAAAAAGCACGCCAAACCACAAATGAAAATGAGCCTCAAACCAGTAAAGCATTTCGTCAATTATATGTCATGTTAATTACTGAACCTGGTGTTTGCTGCCAAACCAATGAGTCTACCAACTGACTTGGACTATCTGCCTTTGGACAGACGTCTGCCCCCTAGACGATCTTAGTCAAATCCGAATTTAAGAAAAGGCCGCTATAGATTTTTCCACAGAGAATCTACTTGCAGACATTCTAAGAATAGGAACTCTATTTTCTTCTCCCAACGTGCCATGAAATTTCTATAACAGAATTAGTGACATCTGGAGCTTACAGTCGAACTTATGCGTCTGCAAACAACAAAATTCAGTCAGCATGGCTCAATCTCGCTCGGCATTCACCGCAACAGCAGCGCCTTCCTCATTTCGAAAGAAATAAGGACCCATGATGCTTCCAGCGTATTAACATTCGATTTTAATGAATGCAATGCTGAGTCGTTAACTCACTATGTCGGTTATGTTTACCGTAAAATAGTGAACATAACTTCGCGAACAGATTTTTTTAACTAAATTTCCACAACTTGGGTGCATTGTTCTGGCGTTAAACGATTCATGATGAGTTGCCACACCTTACTGAACGGAAATGTCAACATAATTTGACATTATCAGCTGTAGAGCCATAGTTATCGATATCGACAGTTATCGTGCAGTTTAAAAAACGTCCTTTTTCTACGAACGATCCAAATATTTTTCATATTAAAGCTATACTGACGTCTAGAGTTTTGAGACATACTACTACATCGTCTGCCCTCTAGATTGTCTTTGTCTTGGATTAACTTAGCATTCTATTTTTGTTTGGTTTCAAAAGCTATCACAAGTAGCCTAGATTGTTCCCAGTCTATGCAATGACAAATGCCAGATCTATTTCATTGTTATAATAATGTTAATTTGCGCATCTGGGTACTCGGCAGAGACCCACTCTTCCAATCGTTCCACAACCCACTGTAGTGACTGTGCCATCCTTAAAAACGTTTCTGACACTCCTTCGCATTTTTTCCTATTGACATTCTCCGGGTGTACCTACAACGTTTTAGCCCTATTAGTTAGTACACACATGGCTGCCGCCTGGTATACATACGAAAAATAAAAACAAACAAACAAATGAAGGCTATAATTTTATTTCTTCGAACGAAGGTAATTCAATTTTCATCTACTTCTACTTTCGTTTGCTTCGTTGCCAAAGCATTCTGTTTATGCTATTTGAATTCACTCACGCCCCGCACTAAACGAAATGGCCCGAACAGAAAAATATGGAAATTTCATATCAAAAAGTTGAGTTTTCTTTCCAATTGTTCATTTCATTCATGTCTCTATCTTTCGTCATTCGACCATAAATTTGTCTGTAGCGTAACTTTATTATACGTTAAGTCTGAAGCAAGTTTCCGCTAGTTGACCAATCGTTCGTTATTCGTGTGCGTGTGGGGGTGTCGGAAGGCGGAAGGCGGACTTTGTGTCTGTCGGAATGTCCTATTTTTTATTTGTATATATGTATGTATGTGTGTGTTTCTGAGTTTACTAGGGTGGTTTTCGCTATTCATTTGTGGCCTTCATTATTTGTTGTTTTTTTTTGTCTAGAGCAGTGATAATGGTATTACTCGTATGAGATCTTTTATAAAATACGCAAATTCTAAATTGGCGTACATAAAATGCAATTAAATTGCTGTAGACAGCCTAATTAACTTTGCAGACGAGCTAACGTCCTGCAGATGTCACTGGGGATTTTGCTCTCTTGCATACCAAACGAAGTACAATTAGTTGTGGCATAGGTTGGCTACAACATTGTCCTTACACTTTTATAGGATATGATATTGAATTTTAAATTAGATATAAACACATGCCGCCCTATTCATAAAAACTTAAAAAACCTTTGTTAAGAGAAATTTATGAAAATACAAAAAAAAAAAATTCACATATTTTTCTTAACAATGGTTTCTTAAATTTGTATGAATATAGAAGATGGACTTCATATGAGATGATATTGAATTATAAATTAGATATAAAGACATGGAGGTTCCTTGATTTCAGCAGCCCAATTCACAAACGAGTATAATAATCTTATTATCTTCAACTAGTAAGTTGTAATGCGCCTATGGCGCCCGTTAATTTGCTTGAGAAAGTATTTGTTACTTAATTTTAAAAATTTTGTAAAAAATATTTTGAGAAAACTATTTTGTAAAAAAAAATTTCGAAAAAAAATAAAATTTGTGGAAAAAAAATTTTTGCTTAAAAAAAAATTTTGTTGAAAAAAAAAATTTTTGTGGAAAAAAAAAATATTTTGTTGAAAAAAAAATTTTAGTTGAAAAAAAAATTTTTGCTGAAAAAAAAAATTTTTGTTGATAAAAAAAATTTTGTAGAAAAAAAAAAATATTGTGGAAAAAAAAAATGTTCTTGAAAAAAAAATTTTGCGGAAAAAAAAAATTTTTTTGAAAAAAAAAAATTGGGAAAACACAAAAAAATATTATTTTTTTTATTATTATTATTTATAGAATTATTATAGAATGCCTATTTAAATTCCTACGTACTGCGTGACAGAGTCAGTGAATCAGTGAATCAGGGAATCAGTGTATCAGTGTATCAGTGAATCAGTGTCGAGGGTAAATATATATTAAGATAGTTTCGCTTGATTTATGTCGTTGACATGAACTGCTATTTAACTACCCAGTGCTGCCTCATATGTGTACACGCTGAAAAATACGTTTAAATGTTTACACACAAGTAAAACGCCTGTTTGTAACAAGTAAAGCTTATTTCTTTCTACACAAAGCCTATTTGGATGTAAATATAACTCGTTTGCTATTAATATTACATACTTGTGTATAAGCAATAGCGTGTTTGGGAAAAACAGACAACGAAATTATTAAATTCAACAAAGTACAACATTTGAGTGCGTATAAGTGTATATTTGCAGCAGTTTTTGCAATTTTTTTTTTTTGCATCTAGATCTTTAAAATAATTGCAATTACCGAGAGAATAATACAAATAAAAAGCAAGACAAATACATACATACAAATTGGAGCGGTATGGAAAAATATATATATGTTTGATGCGAATTTGTTTGCTGAAATTTGTTAAATTGACCATTTTTTTTTTAGCGTGAATCCTACTTCATTAGCCCTCTAGATTTATTTCCAGTAATAGCAGGAATTTTCTTTTAAGCATAAAGTGCATTTCATGAAGTTTTCATTTCCTCTGACACATCGCCTCTGACAAGTCGAGCTGGTGGCTCTTGTGATTCGTCATCTGTGCCACCTTTCTTGTATTTGTATTAGCCTCGCCTTTGTTAATAAGCTTGGAAACAGATGATTGTCCCTTTGGGATGTGTACTACGTCCGATTTTCACCGGTCATTTAGAGAAATAAACAAACGTTGAAACTTTTTCTCTGGTGTGATAAGAGAGAGAGAGCGATAAAGAGATTAGCAATTTAAGTCACACTCCAAGGCGCTTTAAAACTGCGGTTCTGTTAACCACCACCATTATCCCATCTATAACATAACCCATATTATGGCACCCAAGTCAAATACAAACAAGTTGGCAAACGTCCAAAATCAGATGCAAACTTTATCTATAGATGTTTTTTTTTTTTATATGAACTTATAAAAGCAATTATTACATCTGGAGTTTGCAGTCGAGCTAATGGGTCTGTAAACAGATTTAGATCACCTATCCTTTGCAAAGTCTTTGTCCAAGAAAGTTTTCCCTGTGTATTCTTAAATTATCTTAATATATATTTACCCTCGACACTGATTCACTGATTCACTGATACACTGATTCCCTGATTCACTGACTCTGTCACGCAGTACGTAGGAATTTAAATAGGCATTCTATAATAATTCTATAAATAATAATAATAAAAAAAATAATATTTTTTTTGTACAGAAATTGTGTTTTCCCCACATTTTTTTTTTACCAAATTTTTTTTTTCCAAAATTTGTTTTTCTTACAAATTTTTTTTTTTACAAAAATTTTTTTTTCAAATTTTTTTTTTCAAGAAATTTTTTTTTTCAAAAAAATTTTTTTTTTCCACAAAATTTATTTTTTTCAACAAAATTTTTTTTTTCCACGAAATTTTTTTTTTTCAACAAATTTTTTTTTTTTCAACAAAAATTTTTTTTTTCAGCAAAAATTTTTTTTTCCACAAATTTTATTTTTTTTCGAAATTTTTTTTTACAAAATAGTTTTCTCAAAATATTTTTTACAAAATTTTTAAAATTAAGTAACAAATACTTTCTCAAGCAAATTAACGGGCGCCATAGGCGCATTACAACTTACTAGTTTCAAATATTCTACATCGGCATATTTATATATTTTTAAGATCTATTCATTTAAATTTCAAAACATTACACACTTCGGTGAAATATCACATCCACACTGGAAACACTCCAGGCTGTGGCAACAATTTCCACAAGAGCTCTTCATCATCTTTAACAGCCACTCTGGGCTAAGGAGAATGTTCAAAAACACATTTGCCCTCATTTTAATTGAATAGTTCTACAATTGTCATTTACAAAAACAAAAAGTGTGACTCTCTACATAATATGTATGTCTTAGGTGGCAATTGTAACTAGTGGCCCATTAAATTGTTTTGCCTCCAGCTTCGTTTCCAACGCAAACAACAAAAAACACAGTTTTTTCCCACCCGAAACTTGTTTCATTTATGAAATACAAAAAATAAACTTTACGAGCGCTGCAATTTCATGATGTGGAAGAATATGTAGACAGATACGAACGTACGTACGTATGTATGTATGTACTGATGAATAACTGAAAACGGCTGGGACCAGAAGCTACACCGAAATACCCGGAATTCTTAATAAAGCGGTGTAGTGTAAAGGTATATTATGCCACCATAATATCGTATAACTGCGTTGTAGTGGCGTGTTTGAAAAGAATACACCATTAAAAAGTGTTACAGTTTCGGGTCGGTTACGACAGTGAACCCCTCCCCATGTACATGATGTGGATGCAAAAGCCTTAATAAGAAAACATTATGAAAATCAACTCCCAAACCAATTCAATTCATAAAATAAAAATTATGGATGTATGTATGTCAAACTGCATTCAACGAAAGTAACGTCTTTATTTACACTCGAGGAGAAAAGACAGTCGTAACTTTGTAAACCTTCCGCATGACTTTAATGAACGCTAATCACGTACTTAAAATCAGACCTTAACCGCTGCTACTATTTATATTTTGGATCAAAATTGATTATCGATCCCATTGGAATTAATCACGGAAAACAAATAAACGTACGTATTGTCCTCGTCACACTCTGCTGGAACAAACGGGGAACTCTCAATTATTAGCTGACACTAAAGACTAATATTTCTCAGTTGTTGCAACCATTTTTGGTCGTCATAGACGCATATGTGAAACTAGTTCACTGAACCATGGGCATTGAAAACTTGTTTTTTGGTCAATCAGTTCATTTTTGAAAAAGACGTCGTCCGAGACATCTGCCCCGACTGCTTAATTGAGACCAATCAGTTATTTCCGATGAGAAATACGCCTACAGAAATATCTGCTCTAATGAAGCGCCACGTCATAAAATAAAGTCTGTCTGCTTAACGCAATCGTGTCATGTTTTTCGTGCCGCGTTTCATTTTAAGATGAGAACAATTTTGCACTGATGAACAGAAATACAGTAAGACAAAATAAATGGTAGTGCAACAATTTTACTGCAAGTTGGGCGATTAGTTGTAGAAGAAACAGAAGATGCATTAGTGGACAAAAAAAAAAAAACTCCCATCACAAATATCATCTGTGTGTGCTTTAAGAGATACCAACGAGTCATATTTGTCTGAAGGTTTTTATTTACAAAATGAGAATAATTTTGAATCATTGAAAATAAAATACAGGAAAACACAAAAATAAGTACATGCAACTACTTCAGTGGGAGATCTGTTATGAAAACTTTAATGAAACACGCAACTATGTAATGATGCCAGTTGGTGTTCGAATTAATATCTGCCCGTCTGCTTCATAAGAACAAATGGGTAAAGATGAAAAAAATAATCGCTTTTAAACCAACTGGAATTATTTGTCAAATGCCATTACTTGAACTGTTGTAAATATATTGGAATTCGTCTTTAGTTTTAAAATCTCTAAATAAATAAATGCTGTATTACGGAAAATAAAAACGAGTGTACAGGCTTACAACAACTAACGGAATTTTCGTTGATAAACGGTTACTTGAAAAGAATTTCGATATGACGCAAAACAAATTAGGTTAGGTTTAAACGTTTGCGTTGATGGAATATATGCATGGTCACAACTGAATTTATATTGAATATCAAATGCTTTAACCGGAAAATATTACTTGCGTTGTTCTGAGTTGAAATACATAAGCGATAAGTTACATTCCTTTCGGATACCCTCTTACCTATCTAACATATAGGGTTCACCTTTTGTGTACTTAACCTCTTTATTATCAATTACTTGGCTTTTTTTCTAAGTGTACCTGTTTGATGAACCGACGATGTGATATGTCAATGGGATGATATAATACAAGTTAATACTTATTATGTATATTAGAAAATATGTTTTTATATCTATATATTTTCTCATTTTCCACTTATTACATTGTTTATGCCTCATGTTTAATTTGTTGCATTCCCTTTCTTGTCTCTGGTATTCATTTCATGTGCAGTGCTTCCTCCTTCTACCACAACGTCATCATCAACAGCCACTTCAAACCAACAGCATAAATTGCGCGATGCATTGAAGCTACAGGAGAATATCGAACCCCATACAACGCCACGTACGAAGCAGCGTCTAATCAAAGTGGATTTCGCATTGTTGCAGGTATGTACATATGCTGACAATGATGTTGATGAAGATGAAGATGCCTGATAAAGGTAGAAAGAAAAAAAAAACAACAACAACAACAAATACGACCACATATCCAATTATATCGGAATCATTGAGACTTTTATTGTTGGGCTTGCACGGTCTCCTCGCAATAAAATTGCGTGTGGTGGGACAATAATGAAAGTGAATGACTGACTGAATGACAATTTCATTTCAGCTCTGTTCAAATGTATGCAAATTTCGTAGTACTCCTTATTATTTATTGCATATTTGGTAGTTGGTTACATGTTGTGGGACAAATTCAAAATTCACAAAATATGTCTGCAGTGATGTATCGCGATATCTTTAAAGAAACCAGAAATTATGTCATGTAATGCAAATGAAATCAAGTCAAGTGAAGATATGATCGAAGTATGTACCTCGAAAGTTATACAGTGATGTTCAAAAGTTTGTATGCACTTGCCAGGAAATGGACACTTCAATTTCTTCATCATTTGCCACACATATTTTTTTTTGCAATCAATCGTTCATAAAGAACGACTGAAGAAAAACATATTGTTATAGTTTCTTAAAAAAAAAAATTTAAAAAAAAAACGAATAAATATGAATTTTGTATTCGCTGGATTCGCACTATTGCATCATATCGACAAAATGTTGAAGGTTTTAGTGAGTTTTTGATTGTCCCAAATGACTTGCTCGATATTCGTCTGAAAGACCTGAATCATTAATGAACAAACCATATCAATACTTCATGGAACCCCACAAAAAAATCGCAGAACCAAGGCGGTCAATTGACATCGACAAGTATCATGATTACCATGATGTTACCAAAACAAACAAAAAAATGGATTGTGACTTTGACCATGTGGCGTCCACAGAAAACGGTTTGTCATGCCTCTGTAGCACTCACCGTTCATCGCAATGGCGTATCCAGCAGCAGTTTCTTCCATTCCCAGATGCGTAGTTACCATAGCCGGCGAAATGAAAATTCGCTTTGTGAGAAAAGATTTTTTTTCGATTATCGCGTGGCTTCAATTCAAATACTGCGAAGCCTTAGTCCCAAGTTCGCCACAGACTGGTGACTGAAATGTTGAGTCGAACACTCTCGGCTACGGGTGAGGTAATCTCATCAGTGCGCCACGTACGACCAACAGGCACTCTCATCATTTGTACAAATAGGCGTACAGCAGGCGCACTGGATCCCTAATATCGGGCAAAACTTCTTTTAAAGAAATGCACTACCCAGCATTGACTGTGGAAATAAGTTGGCTTTTTTTCTTAACGTTGTTCAGGGAAAAAGTTAAAATAACTTATGATTCAGAAATAACATATGATAGATGTACCACCCGGTGCATATATTTCTTTTAAGAATCGATATATTTTGTGACAATTTGAATTTTAATATTTGCTTAACTACCTTAAAACATGTTGTTTGTCGAGATCGATCTGAACTTATCAACACAAACGCATACATAGGACCATAACTTCCATACGCAAAGTAGACCCATTAAATGAGTCACAGGTCATCTTTTATTTGAAACTGAGTTCTACCATCTTTTTATTGGGCGTACGTGTTTTAACAAAACACGCAACTCATTAAACAGATTATTCTTTCCATATGGGACCTGCATGTTGCAAATTATAATTACGAGATGTTTCTCCGTTCTACCGCTGATATTCCAATCAAGTCATTTTGCCCACGGTAGGAGAAGTTTTATTGTCTCTGTGACGTAAAATTGACGTCAATCATGATGTGATTTTAGGTAAATTGAAAAAAAAAAACATCATTACTACAAATGATAATCCCCACATAGGCCATGTGCCAGCACAAGCATAATTGTGATTGAATTAGAAATTACCATACAAAGCCCTCTCCCCATTGGAGAACACAACCCGCTGGTTCCATATGGATGTGCAATGACATTACCAACAAATTAACTAAAATTATTTGCAATACATACAATTTCATTACTTTTCGTTTTTTTTATTTTATTAAATTTGCATTTAGGACGACGATACTTGTTTCGATGAGACTACCTCATTGGCCTCCACAATATCCTCGTCGTCGACGGCTGCGGCCGGACAGCACAACCACAGCGGTGTCAACATAGGCGTGTGTTCACAGCCGAAAATGCCCCCATATCCCATTGGCGGCTATATGGTAGTAAGTGATGCCACCTCGTCAATGGCGGCCGCAGTGGTGGCGACGGGTAAAGGATCGAACAATGCAAACACCAGTGCCATCAACAGCACCACCATCACAACTCAAGTGCCCACAACGTTGACGACACGTGTAATGCGTCGTACAAGTGAGTATCCCCATACAGTACAGCGTTGCCACCTGTCAGTTAAATTTAAATATTTGTTGTTATTCTTATTTCATTTAATTTTGTTGTTATAAATTAACTGGTTTTATAGGCCAGTGATATTTTTTGAAATTAATTGCCATTGATATTTTTGTATTTTATAATTTTTGTTTTGTTTTTCTTTTTTTTCTAAAGGTATTTAATATAATTTTTTGTGGGTTTTGCTTTGGTAGTTTTGAAACATAGATTCCTACTACTACTACTACTACTCCTAACCTAATTTTTAGTTATTATTTAAAGGAAACCAAAAACAAAAAACCAAAAAGCTTTTTGAACAAAATTCATACTTAAGACTAGTCGTTAGATTTATTTTGAAACCCTA
Source organism: Hydrotaea cyrtoneurina (assembly GCA_958296145.1). NCBI lineage: Eukaryota > Metazoa > Arthropoda > Insecta > Diptera > Muscidae > Hydrotaea > Hydrotaea cyrtoneurina. The sequence goes on along the minus strand of OY282514.1, from coordinate 15,711,737 downwards.
TTTATCGCGTATCATTGGCAACTTTGTAGGAAGTAGTGGATACACCGGAAACAGGAAACACTTGTACAATCTCTTCACATTTACCAAATTATATGCAAAACTAATCCGCCGCCAAGCCGTTTTTAATTTTGTGTGTTTCTCAGCTCGAAATTGCCCGTGTCGGTTGTTCTTATTTGTTGTTATTCTTGTTCATGAACATCCTTGGTTCGTTCATTTGCAAATATCCTTTGAATTAACAAAAAAAAAATCTAACAATTGTATTTTCGACTTCATTTCGGTATAAATTAAAAAAAAAACTTAAAAACAAAAAAATCAAAACTCTCCTCCTCCTCCTTGTGATGTGTGGGATGGCAAATCTTTCTACTGGGGGCCGTAGCAAAAACAGAGGATCCCTATACAAAGGATGAATATCATAGATTCTTTGACAACGCCTTAGAATGTAAATATATAATAATAAATCTATCTCTTTCAATATATATATATATATAAATATATATGTACTATTATAATCTTAAATATATCAATGTATAAATAAATATGGGTGATTTCAAAAATGTTCGACAAAAACCCAACACCAGACAAAAACAATAAAGCATACATTATTGTTTATATTAAAATATTAATGAGATGAGATACTAATTTTGGTAGCTAGTATGAGAAATCCATTATTTAATATTTGTATAATAACACGATGAATCAAATTATAATAATCAAAATAAATTTTGTTGTGTGCAAATTTCACCAGTACCAGTACTTCTGTCCGTAGACGCTGTTGCTGCAGTTGGTTTGTGACCAGTATGTATGCCTTCTGTCCATGGCAAATGTTTTTTGTAGTCTGCTTTAAATTTTCGTATTTCGTTATCCAGACCTTGTGTAATTGTTTAAATGTGCGAACTATTTTTACTGAACACTGAAAACTCTATTTGAAATATAAACTCTGTCGAATATGTTAATGAACGTCCACTATACAATGCTGATGTAGTGCGGCCCCATGATAAACATCTGTTTATCATCAGATACATATGCAGATCATTAAAATCGATGAAGGATTCGCGTTTTTATTCACAATTTTGTGAATGGCCCTTCTGGTACCTGACAGAATTTTCATTCGCTGTTTGATCGAAACGGTTAAAACAGAGTTCAAGATCGTTACTAAGACAAAATACAATATAAAACACTTGTAAATAGTTAGACAGATTGGAAACGTGGTTTGAACATTTCTTGGAATCACCCATATTTTTCTTTGTAACCATTATAACTATGAAAGCAACTAAAAAAACATTCATACAAGTTAGTCAGTCAGTCCTCCAGACAACGTAGACAATCTTTCACATTCACACAGTTCTTTGTCGGTCTATCTTTTTAGTACACATTTCTGTCTCTTCCCACTGTTCTATCAAGCGTTTCCATTGTATGCCATGAACATTTTTCCACTTTCATTTTCAAACAACCAGCTAATCAAACCAAATTTATCACACATTTTCTTTGTCCTTTTTTTTGGCTGGACATTTTAGGTCATCGCAGAGCTCTGTTTTTGTTTTTTTTTTTGCTTGCCTTTATTTTGATTTTAAACGTTTTTCTTGTTCGTTTGCTTTCGTTCAAACATCATCATTATTTATTTTCATTACTTTTTCTTCGATTTTTTGTAAACCTGTACGACATCCATACATCTATACTAACACATACTATTTTGTCTCAACAAACATAATCAAAATTCTATGCATGCTTTTTTATACTTTATTTTCGTTTCGCTTTTATACAAACAAACAAAAAAAAAACCCGTAACCCACCCGAAAACCTCACCATAATAAATCATTGGATGTGAGATTTCAGATATATTTTTGGACGCGTTTATATCATCGGTGGGGGATGTGAAGGTTCCCAACAAATACATATTGTCATCAGATATTTTAATAAATCGACAAAGTTTTGGTGAAATTTTCACAAACGTTTTCGACGAGCTTTAACCGTTGCCAAATTATTAAGGTTTGTAAACGTTTACCGTTAACAATATTTATGTATCATGTTGTGTTCACATCACAAGCAATAGCTTAATGGCATCCATCAACTGAACATTTAACGATAAAAATTCCGGCGACACATTTCGTATTAAAGCACTGTAATTTGTGAGTTGCCAACCACAATTAAGACATACATAAAACTCTTATTGTAATTGTGACAACACGCATAAGTGACAACGTAGAAAATATTCAATAATTAAAATATAATTCCCTTTCGGTATTTATAATACACGATCCTTCGTTCGCTGACCGAACGCTCTACCCAACGCTTTACAGCAGACAGGACTATATACATAGTGTAGACAACTTATGTCACATGCGGATTTTCCCAACGTGTTCTACGAACGAGGAACACATTTGTTACGATGGACATAGAGATATCTAGAGTTTGCGGACGTTCTACTCTTTCTGCTCTCAGAATATGTCTTCGTACAGTAGTTCGATATGTTGTTCATTCGTTAATCAATGGCCAGTGAGATTTGTACTTCTTTCATCTTAAGAACAACCCTCGTAGACGCCAGGTATCTTTTTCAGAACAATAGTTGATCACTACGACGGTACTCGTTTCTGTAGACAACATGAAATTCGTTTGCTATGTTATCATTGTAGTAGTAACACCGATTAAAATGAAAATTAACAAAAACAATTCCGAAAATTATCTGAATACCTCACTTTTTCCCCACTTACAATGCAAAAGCATACATGTCTTTAGTTAAACATTAAAACAGGAAGAAAAAACAATAAACAATTTTAACCATTTTCACTAAGTACGTTTCATTGTTCCCGTTTGTTTAGCTTACGATCTGGCAACACAATGTGAATCACGACGTGCTTCGTTACGACGTCATACAATTGTGGGCTGTCAGAGTAATTTTGAAGAGACCAATTCGATGCCACCGTCAAGGCCCGAATCCCGGCAGTCCGATGTACACAACACAACTGTTGGGGGTGACAGTGTGAGCACAGCCAAACAGGTAAGTTTGCACAGTAAATCCATCTGGCCCCTTCTCATTGACCTATCCAGTCATGTCTTCTGTAAAAACACAATTGCGAGTACATTTTAAAAATCTGTCAGATCTTAACGTTCTATTCGTTGATATACATGAACATGACAGGATAATTGGTCCGTAATGTTCCTAAGAGGAGCCTCATAGGTATTTATTTATTTTTCAATTATAGCTTCACAATGATTGTAACCAACAGCAGGATAATCAATACCACCACCAACAGCAGCAGCTAAAGAGACCCCAAAGCCCCGTTAATGAGGACAGTAGTACTGAGAGTCGTTCGTCATCCTCGTTAGGCCCGTGGAACAAATCCTTTATGGATGAAAAGACCTGGAACGAACGTGGCGACGATCGTCTATCACTTACACTGGAGGAGATTGTCCACATTCGTTCCGTTATGACCAAGGCTGAACTAGAAGGTCTTCCCGTTGGTATACGTGTCAAGGAGGATGTCGAAAAGCGTAAAATATGCTTTCTATGCCTGCGTACACGATTCTCAATATTCGGTCCTTGGGGTATACAGTGTAAAATATGCCAGCGTACCGTCTGTTCGAAATGTTATACCAAAGTGAGTTCTTAAAACAACACATCTCCGCATCCAAATTACAAATCCAGTTTCTTACCTTTTAATCCATAGATGCGCATACCTTCTGAACATTTTCGCAATGTTCCACTTGTCTTAATATCACCTTCGTTACTATCAAGTCCCGCGGGTTCAAGCACACCTTCACCATCGCATCATGCTCGTTATGTACACTCCTCGTCAACGGGTAACATACTGGATGAAACATTTCCAAAGTCCCTGATCGAGAGGCTAATGGGTTCAGAAGCTGAGCGTAAGGTAGGTATTATTATGTAATGCGGATATATCTGTAATGTTTTTCATGTGCATTTTTCTTTTGACACAGGCTCGCAATTCGGTGGGCAGTGCTCCATCATCTCCAAAACACCAAAGATCAAATATGAGTACCCCGGGAATTATGGCCGGTGGTGGTGTTGACGTTGCTGCTGCAGGTCAAGCAGTTGAGGCTATACACGATACATCATCCACAATGACTACTTCATACACGGCTGGCACCACAACATCATATCCACAACATCATCAGCATACTCAACATTATACCCAACCAAATTACCATCCCCAGCATCATTATGCTTCCATGGCCATTGCCAATGGCATTCAATACAACAGCAGCTGTAAGGAAAATCATGCTACTAATAATCGACATTTCAGCATTATGTCGCGCAGCATGGAAGGGCCACGCAGTTTGCCCGTGCATAGTCCAGCATCTCGACCACACTCTAATAGCAGTACACTAGATCGGAAGTAAGTGATAATGAATAGCCGGTTATTATCAGTATCCGGTATATATCAGAAAGATGTATACATTGAATTTATTATTCATTTTGTCGACACGAGAAAGTATGAGTGTGAGCGTTAACTTATTACTTCAAAACTCAGCACTATTTGGTTTAGATGCCACTGATATTAGCTTAGTTTATAGGTATTTATAGTTGGTAGATTTTCTTTGTGGTTTTTTTTTTTGTTTTATAGAGGCCAACATTTACCTATGATTTTCATCCTCCTGCTTAAGGCTAGAATATTTATTATACAGATTGCTTTAAAATCATTGCATTCGCTTTTTAAAGATGTTGTAGTAGCTCGCCTGGTTTAAGCTCCACCAGGTGTATTTTGTATGGCTTTTCACTGGTGTCCTTATGTAAAATCTTGCTGGTGGTCAAATAGCACAAAACAAAGTGGACCTAACTTTCGAAAGATATTTTTCTCAGAGCACGAATTTTGATAACAAAACTCAATGATTACAAGCGTTGTTAGTCTAAACGTATTCTCCATTCTATGGTGAAGGTTATACAAAGTGAAAGTGAAAAAATATATCGGTCGTTCAACATCAGCCTTGAAAATATTCAATTGAAGTAGAAGAAAATTTATCACCTACTTTTTGTCTGGAACTGTCCCCCACCAAATACTAATATATACATATACGAACTCTATTTCTCTTTACCATCCTTACAGAAGTAAATTTTCCCGAGCTTATACGCTATCCTCATCGGGCACCCAACTAGGCCAGGATCAAAAGGATAATCTGCGCGGTGAACTAGTGCCAGTGTGCAATGATTGTCGTGGTCTTGTTATGGAAATCTCACGATCGGCTAAGCAAAAACGCTCTTCAGCACGCAATAGAGCTATAAAGAATCTCACACTCGATTTATCGCCTGTATGGAAATGAAGAGAGAGAAAACCCGAGAAAGTGCGTTACTGATTAAAAAGTAAAATGGATTATTTTAAGGCCGCCACAAAATTGAACGAACGGCTTGAAACTAAATTTTCACCATTCTGACTATGGGATAAGAAACAAGAAGACGAAAGAACATAAAGGATTTCAACTGAAACTGAAAAAATACAAAATGCTGCATACATTTTGAAACTAAAGAACATTTCCTGTTGATTTTTTTTTGTGTAACCCTTTTTATGTTAACGGATAGTTAAATGTCTTAAATGTTATAAACTAAAACATGAACATCAACAACAACAACAAATGTATGAAATATGATACTATTTTTTAAGAGAGAGCGCGCATTGTTATATTTTCATTTGTCAGACGGAAACGGAAACACATGAAACTAAAGACTACAAAAGATTTCAATCTTATTGCTGTAAAGAGTAAAATTAGTTGAGTAATTGTGTAGTTTTTGTTTTGTTTGTTATTTTCTATTCTATTTAAGGTTACCGACTTGTATTTATTCATATCAAAATTTGTCCCTTTGTTTGTTTATTCTGGGCTTACGTTTCAGCTTTAACGCACATTATTTGAAAAACAAAAAGGGCTTGAATTAATTGCTAAATTGTATGTGTTAATTTTAAGTAATCCTTCTTAAATGGACGCTTTCGTTTCCAATTCCCTTTTTTGTTTGTCTGTATACCAGTGATTACTCTCAGCCTGTTTCTACATGACGAATTGGTCTGAGAAAACGCAAAACATCTGTAGACGAAACGAAACAAATTGGGTTATTTGTGACTCTCTCGAACTCATAATGCAGACATTCGAGCCAATGCATCATTGTGTCTTGTTTTTTGCACTAGACTTCGTACACCTCCGCAAATTACAATATTTGCTTAAAAGGACTAATAATTATATTGTTTTCGATCTAACCGTTTTGTGAATTGTCATGTATTGGCTTTCTTATTTTTACCCATTACTTTTTTTGGTTCGTATTCCTTTGATTAGATTTTGAACCTAATATACCGTACGCAATTTATATTTAAGTTTTATACCTTAAAGAAATATGCTATATTTATTATATTTTTACTATTACCTTAGGTATGTCAGCAAAGAAAAACAAAAAATTATACAAGCAACCACCCACCCCACCCTCTTTTACACTTTCATTCATGCCCGCCCTCATCATCTTATACAAATACACACGAACGTAACTAGTTAGCCGTATCAGTGCGAACTTTTCGAATTAAGTTTTAGTTGAGTTATTCTCGTGTAATTTAATCAACACTAACACTTTAACACTTGATTATGTGTACATCATATTTTAAGTTTCAATTAAACACAATTCACATTCCTTTATAATTATTTTTGTACGTTTATATTTTATTTGGATTGTTTTCTTTAGTTTTTTCGTATCTTATATTAACTTAAGTTTAGTTTATCCCACAACAAAAAAAAACGGTATACATAAAAATTCACATTTAAATTGATTATTTTCATTTTATCTGTTTATATTTTTATTGTCAATTTCATTGATAATCGTTTGATTCGTTCTTCATTTGCATAACCATTGTTTCTTTTTTCATGATGGTTTTTCATTTAAATTTTAAATTGTGCATTTAAATAACTCCATTTTATAATTATACATAAAATACTAAAAATATGAAACATATACTATGTGTAATTGCATTTCTATTTGATGTTAATATACATACCTACATTCATATGCAGATACTACTACCAACACAACAACTACATTTAATCCCCCTATACCAAACCATTGAAAAACAAAACTAATACATGAAACAAACCTAAAAAAAGAAAAACAAATTTAATGTTATTCAGTGAAAATATATAATATAAAAATTGTTGAAAACAAAGAAAGAGTAACAAAATAAAATATTTCTAAATACATAAGTGAATAACAGATAAAACAAATTATGATTAAATAAGCAATAAAAACATCTTAAAAAATAAAAAAAATCGGTCATGTCCGCAATTTAAATCAAAAACTAACAGCCAATTGTGTCTTTTTCTCACTTGTTAATGAAACAATATAGGTATTTACGTTGGGAGCAAAATCAATATAATAGTGCCAAAATTATATGTCAAATGTATATATGTATGTTTATTATTAATTAAAAAAAAGACCTGTAACTGTCAAAATAACACTATACGTGTCACCCGGTATATATTTTTTAAATTCCACTAGCATCTTGTACAATTTGTGGTCGTAGGTTATAACAGCCTAAGGCTGTTTTTCATAAGTTTTGTGAAGAAATGTTTCAAATCCTCTCTGATAGTCAAAAGTCGGTTTTTTAGGTTTAACTTTCTTACCGACTGTATGGAAAGGTATTCTTTTGTGTTGGTCCTTTTTGTTTTAACAGCAAACTTTAAGACCAACGGGAAGACTCACTAATGGGTCCATATTTTCGTATTGCCCCCACAAAAAGGCCCATAAAGATCTTTACGAAATATGATACGGAATGTTCTGATGGAAAATTTTTTAACTACAAAAGGGTTTTACATTTTGAAATTGTTCTGTTAAAGTGCATTGGTGTAGGGTACAATATAATCGGCACCATCCGACGTTTGTCATTTCCAATTGTTTTCGCAAAAACGCAATATTTAGGATTTTCGCATTTGCAAACCAACATTCGCTGTCGCATTCGCTTAACCGAAATTTGATTACTAATAGATCACGAATACAAAAATTCTTAATATAATCAGAATTACTAAAATTCTACTACTGTTCTTTTGATTATTCGATTCTTTGTTTCTTAACTGGTATTGTAATTTAACATAGATCAAAAACGAATTGTTCGATCTTTTACACAGTCTTTAATTGCCTTTTAATCCGAACGACGGTATGGGAGATAAACACAAATTTGAAGAAAAAAAAATTATTGCAAAATATTTTTTTTAACAAAATATTTTTCTTTATTAACAGCCGAGAGATGTCCGCAAGGAGAAAGTACATTGTATTTGTGAATATGTGTATATGTTTTATACTCTTTGCTTTTGCTTTCTAAGGGACGGAGAATTGTGTCCACTTATGAGAGGTGTCCGCTTATGAGAGAAGTACACAAGAGAACTGAATCGGATTGATACTGATAAAAGTGTCCGTTTATGAGAGGTATCCGCAAGGAGAGAGTACACTATATATGTGTATATCTTTTATACAAGATTTATTTGTTTTTAATTTGTTCAGATTGTAACTGCAAATTTTTGAAAGTCAAAAAGAATCGACTTATAAAAAGAAAAGTAGTCGAATACTTTTTTGATCATTTTTTGCAATCTCAAAAAATCCCGATTATTTAGATTATTTGTTATCGTAATCAATTACTAATCAGATATTATTCAATAAAGAAATGAAATTTACTAATCGTAATCGAAATTTAACAGCTATGTTCGGTACATAAACTCTACTCCTTGCCCCATAAATTGGGTAATAGCGGTTATTCTTCAACCGCGATAAACCATAAAAGTGACAGCTGAGTTTTGTCCGTGATCAGCGAAAAATCTTTGGTACATTTTGGGCTAGAGCAATTGCACAACGCAACTGAAAAGTGAACCACTCCACTGTGCAATTGTTGTTGCGATTTCAAGAGTCTGTACCGATGATAAACAAAACAATATTTGACGCAATTACAACACTGAAGATACATATACCAAAAAGAATATTAAATAACGCCAATTCATTCAATAAATTAAGTATACAAATATGGTGTGATGAGTAGAGATATGATCAGAGGAAACTGTCAAATCAAGCATAAGAAATAAACCCAGGCGAATAAAACGTGCCGATTAGAGCCATTCAAACGAAGCAGCTAATGTGTTCCTTAAGCACAGAGGAGATCAGCAGATCTGAAGCATTATGTGAGTAGCAACAATTAAAACTTTTAACAAATTTGTAATGCAACCTATGTACATATATACATGCTAAGGTTGAATAACACGAGTTTTTTTGGGGTAACCTTACTTGTTTACTCAAAGCTTTGTTTGGTAGACGATGTATGATTGACTCATATGTTTCACGGGTCCTTCAGAATCAACAGCAGATAAAAAATGTACATTTAAATAACGGATCCTGTATGTGGTGCCCTGGGAATAAGTGTGTATATTCAACCTTCCAAACTTTTGTGACCACGCCAAATGTGGACAAAACAATTAAAGGGCATGTGATAAGATGAAATGGCCCCACTTAAACTTGGACCCCAATTCATAAGAAGCCAAATACGTTAACAAAGTGAGAACGAATAATAGTTTCCCCAGTGTTCTTCAAAAAATGGCTCACGCCATTTATAACAATTGTAGACTTTGGCCACGTGTTTAAAAAAATGCTGGTAATTGATCTGCAGCACCTTTCTCGAAAGAAATCTTTTAAACATACAGACAGAAGCCTAGAAAGTGGATTACAAATATAAAAAAGGCGTTTCTAAAGCGAAAGTCTTTATCATGCATATCCGATGTTGGGCTTGTCCAAGACGAAGGAATCGTTAGGGCGGTTAGTTTGTCTAAGCAGTAGAAAGACATTATTAAGGACCTTTTCTTGACGGGAGAATCTTTAAGCTGCGCAGAAAGTCATAGCCTAATGGAGAAGTTTCTCCAACTACGTCTTTTTTCTAATCTCTAATGATCTAATCTCGCTATTCCCCATAATCAATGTTTATTTTCGTATTTGGATGTGGTGGGTAAACAACCTTTGTTAATGTTTTGTTATGCTAATGGAAAGTTTTACGATAGACATGTACATACATAGTTTCTCTTTCTTTTAGCGATGGAACATAGTGTCAGTTCTTTACATATCCAATCATCATTGAAAATGACAACATTCTTACCAACGCTCCATAAACAATTTATTGGTGGATTTATTACTTCATGCATGTAAAATAGTTTAAATTTTCAATCTAATGATACCCATGTCGGAATAGCAGTATACTCAGGTAAATTTGTGTAGCATTCAGCAACAATCGTAATTGGAAAATGCAGTCAAGATGGAAACCCTTTGGGCTTGAGTGAAAGTACTTTTCAGTAAACCATCTTTGTGTTTCAAAGTTAAAGCTAAAGAGATTTAAATAATTCAGCAAAAAAAAGTATTGGGGTAACCCTAGATTTTTTCGGCAAACTCTTTATGGGTTCGTTTTTTTTTTATCTGAGATATTGTCCATGTATATTTTCTATAAGATGGTTCATGGTTCATACACATCTTTTTTTCGACTTTCACTTGATTAAAATCTGACGTAAAATTACATACATAGTTTGTTATAAGCAATAAACTCTACTGCTCTTTTGGTGAATTACTTCTCGTTATTCATTTAAACATGGTTTCATATGGCTATAACATAGGCCATCGTCAATAAGTTTGGTTATGTTGGATCGTGAAAATGTATTGCAGCAGTCGCTACATATGGGTGTTTAATGATGTTTTTTAAGACTATTATTGCTTTATTAGTGAGTGAAAAATCACGTAATAAATCAGACTAGTTTTGAAGAAATATTTCCGAAAATGGACTCACAATTAAAATCCCTATAAACCTATATATGAATGGAATAACAAATATATTTCTATTATAAGATGAAGTGTGCCCGAATTTCGCTTTAAGACTCCATTTTGTATTTAAAAGTTCTGCACTAATGTGTAGTGGTAATAAAATGTCTATTCTGTCAGCGCCATACACAATTCAGGAAATTATTCATTAAGTTCAGATCTTTAGCCTTTTGATTAATGCCAATGTCGTTTTGGAAAGAATAATAATTCGACGGCGCTGATGCTCTAAATTATAGAGAACGTGAGAAGAACAATTAATTTAAATATCATGGGATTCTGAAATATTAGTTTTTCAGAATTTCGTTTGGCAGTCCGCAATGATATTCCTTTATTTTCTCAACATAAAGCCCATGTTCTTTGGATTGATTAATACAAATAATAAACGTAAATATATGCGAGTGTAATGGACATAACAAATTTACTAACCAATATCAGTTAAAAGCGAAAACCGGGTATTATTACAGTTATATTTAATAAAAACCAAATGTTGGTCTACATATGTGGCAGAAAATCATACAAGTGTATCTTCGACCAATTCACACATGGTTTTAAGTAAATTTGTTGGCTCTGATCTAATAAATGATTTTCAAGTACTACAGCCTATTGCGTACATTCTCAAGTTCGTGATTTTAATGTCTGCGCCCTAAGTGGTAGTTGTCTTTCAACACCTTTCTGGCTGGACACATGCGCATTCTACAATACTACAATATTGTTATGTTCATATTTGACATTTTATATGCATTTTGCAACAAAAAAAACCAAAACTTAAAATTTTATTTTGTAATATATTTTATTTTGGTCAATATATGTATATAATTATTTTTGTATTTCCTTTTTCTGATCTCTTAAATATAAGAAAAATTATTGATTAATGGATAAGAATACAAAAAAAAAATAATTATCGCCAGTTTGGTTTTAAAATTTTGTTGTAAACTGAAATCGTCGATAACCACTGTTTGATATTTCTATTGCATACAACTAAAAAAGTGACGTTGTACATAGAATTGTAAAAAAAGCATTCATACAATAAAAAATCAGTTGAGTTTCTAACACGGGGCTAAAGAAGTTATAACGAAAACATCATCCGCCTGTTTAGTAATAATATAAAATATGTTTCAGCTATTCTACAGGAGATATATATTAATTTATACGGTTCTTCAATCATCCAATTTGGCTTTCTTTTCTTCATTACGATCGTTATTACCACCGCGGCGCTTACGATTGAAACCTTTCTTTTGGTTGAAATGATTACGGCGATTTTTCATGTTTTCTATGGCTTTGGCAAGGAAAGCTTGCTCCTCTTCTTCACTGAGGGTACGAATGTCCAAAGAGATGTCATCATTGAGTTTCAACTACAAATTAAAATGCAACAGTGAGTATTATTATGAAATACTTTCGGTGGGTTATACAAAATTCAAATTAAGCAATTAAGCAAAGGGTATTGCAATGATTTGTATACCTTTTTCTCTTCCAGTTTCTCCAGGTATTTAGCGGCTGAATCTTCTTCGTGGAATCTCAAATGTCCAGACTTATCTCCTTTGCTAAAGTCAATGTAGGCAATTTCCCAATCACTAGATACCTTTTGTGCAGCTTCTTTGATAAGTTCACGTGTAACATCTTCGGTGGCTCCTTCAAAAAACAATACTGAACGTTTGGGTAACTTGAATGTATGTTCTTCCTCTTTTTCCTTCTTCTCCCTTTTCTTGTTAGCTTTCGCTTTCTGTTCCTCACGCTTTTCTTCAAAATATTTATCTTGCCATTTGACAATCAACTGGGTATCTTTGTACTTAGGCTGCAATATTATTAAAACAATCAGAATGTTATGAACTTGTTAGATGGTTTATGAACATATCCTATACTTACATTGGCCTTTTCAATGAAATTCTCAGTCTGTTCTTTCTTTTCAAATGTGACGAATACGCTACCCTTAAATTTATATGTTTTGGTGGGCTTGTCCAAATATTTCCTCATGTTGATGTGGACAACTTTCTCAAAGGCGGCAAAGTATTCTAACAACACATCCATGGTCGAATCCAATGGAAACCCTTTGGCATAAGCTGTACGTGATATAATGTCCTTGCGCCTTTCTTCGTTATGTTCGGGTAGGGGTCTTTCCGGGTGACGTCTAACTTTTGTCTTATCCTCACTGACCTCAACCAAACCCTCATCTGATTTATCTACAGCAGCCGCAATAATAACGGCATCGGAACTCAATGATGCCAAGCGCTTGAAGGTCAATAGAACAGTAATTGGTACCCAGCCATCAGTGTCTTTTCCGATTTGATCCAACAGAAATTTGTCTCGATTTAAATTGGCGTCACCGAAATAGTATTCAACTTGCCTCATGATCTTCTGTTCGGAGGCTTCGTCGATGGAACCATTATTAACGGCTGTTGCAGCGGCATCGTCGGCGGGTGACTCCTTTGCTACTTCTTCGACTTTCTCGGGTTGTTGTTCTGCCACTTCAGTCATGTTTTCTTCTATTATTTGAAGAAATTGTGAGAATTAATATCGAGTCTGCAGCAAAAACACGTGTGGTAGTAGCACGTTAAATAGAAAAGAGCCGCAAAATTCTTCGGACAACAAATTGAAGTGTCACCAACAGTGTTGCCGTACTGCGAAGGCCATCTAATGAACATATTGCCAGATGAATGCGTATATAAAAGCATAGTAATGCTCGCGAAAGGGGGAGCGTTCACACTAAACCAAAGGTGAATATTTATATAATATTTATCCTATTTATTTAGTATTGTTATACATTTCACTCGGATTCACCATCTCCTTTATACACTACTTCTACACTACGTTTTTGGTTAGGTAGGTCACCATTTCCAAAAGGAAGAACAAAAGCAATGGCAAATTAATTCAGGGATGACTGTGGTTTTGAATGTTTGAAAGACACCAATTTTTTTTTTTTTTTAATTTTTCTTTTATTCGAGACTTTCTTTTCATTCACAATGACATCTGAATATTTTACAAAGACAATTATATTGATATTCTACTTAGAACTATAGGCGTCTTGCTCTAATAAACGCTAATATGGAGATCGCTACATGCGAAAAAAAGTTAACAAAGAGGCCTTTTACACGATGCAATTTCTTCGTGCAATAATTGCATGCAACTCTTGTTTGTAGGCAAACGGTGTAGAGAAGCAAAGGGGGTAGAAAAAATTTCACGTTTTCCGTTCCTCTTGCAATTTCAAGCGTATTGCATTTCAAGCGTATTGCATGCAAAATTGCACCGTATAAATGCTGATGTTTTTAAGAAGCAACTTTAAAAGAGAATACAAAAAATTGCAAGCAACCAATTGCATCGTCTAAAACCCCTCAAAGAATAGCACAATGTGCTTAAGAGTAATGAGAAAGTAATGCTTGCTCACGGCATTCACAGTGACGTACAGAGCGGAGTCTGTCAAAACAAAACAGATAAACAAAACAAAAAAGTAAAACTGAGAACATGGGATTAAAATTTAAATATGTTGTAAACAGAGTGACTAGAACACACTCAATAATAGAATTAAATGTGAAATTTTTCTAATCGTTTTTTTTTTTTTCATGGTAGGTAGAAAAAGTATTTTTTTAAATGGAATATTAATTTATATCTAATGTGTGTATTTCAATCGGCAGGCTGCCATCCCCTCCCCCCCCAGTGGTTTGGGCAAGAGAATGAGATGTTGGGCCATCGGAATCAATACGAAGGTGTTTGTGTTACACTGGTATCTTAAAATTAATTATTGTTAATATCACAGGTGGTTAAGAAGCTAGCCCCTATGGGAGCCTGGTACAGTTTTGGTGTAGAAATTTGGTGGTGCAAAGGGTGAGCTAATAGCCTCAGTATTTTCGTTCAATATACCAATTGGAGATAGGTATATTGAAGTTGTCCAGTTTTGGTTTTTTTCAGATTGGTATGCCTCAATCATAAGTGGATTCTCGTGGTGCTCTAAGTTTTCGACGAACTTCCTTTGTAGAGACAGTACGTGCTGGCATAACGGTGTAATTGCTGCATTTTCGTAAATGTAAGTGTTTGAATAACGTTTAGTTAGATTCTCGAAATTTTTTCCAAGAGATTTACGTAGTATATTTCTTTCTACAACTTCTAGGCTCTTCGCAATAGTTGGAGAGATGGAAAACCATATGGGAAATGCATATAGTACTGCTGGTCGTATTGCTACTTTATATATAAGTTGCTTTGTATTCAGAGGAAGGAATTTGCTATTCAGTAAGCCGAAATGATTCACATTTTTCTGGATCGCTAGTTATTATTTGATGTTTACGCGCAATTGTTGGCAGAAGGGTGATTTTTTCTTGCCAATAGCATTATTAACTTGTTTAAAAGCAGTTGGTCCAGGTTTTATCTTCTGTAGCATATTATTGAACCTTTTGGCCACTTCAATATTCGTAAGGTCTTTGATTATGTTTTAAAAAGGCTTATTTGCTTTGACAGAATATTATATTCTCGACTTGTCCGATTTCCATTGCGATGATCAATTTTTTTCAAATCCTTCTGCCATCGATTTTTATTTTGGAACAATTTTTTCAGATTGTCTGATAGAGGAGCTTTACCGTTCTTTATCTCGATTTTTTCTATGTGCAGATTTACAGTAGAATTGAAAGATATTTCAACATCATTTATTAGTGTATCGATTTCAGTATTCTCTAGATTTCTATTTTCAGTTGGCATAATGGGAAGTGTAGCCGTTTCCATGTCCGCCTTAAATTGGGACCAATTGGTATTCTTGAAGGATGTGTACGAATTCTGGCATCGCAAAGTAAATTCAAAATCGTCCATTTCCAGTTTAAGTTTCAGAGGGAAATGGTCGGAGAAAGTTGGAAGACTTGAAATCTGGTAGTTTCTATTGTTCCTGTTAATAAGATGGCTACTGACCAAAAAATGGTCCAAAAAGGACGATCCCTTTGGATAAGATGGAGTGAGATCGCAAATTCTAGATATATCCATAGAATGGTTTTGTAGCCAGGAATGTAAGATTTTAACATTTGATTTAACGGTTCTTTACATTACTAAACAAAACAAGCACAAACAATATAATCGCAGCCAAAAAAGTGTAAATTCCAATATATTTGTGTTAAAAACTGTCAAGAATGCCTAGAAAATATTTAACAGTGGAAGAACGTAAACTAATATTAAAATTACACGTGAAGGATAAAAAATCGTACTCAGAAATAGCCCAACTGGTATCCCGCAGCCGATCTACCGTTCAATCAGTGATCGGACGATTTAAATATGAAGGTCGCGTTGAAAATAAACCCAAATCGGGACGACCTACAGTTCTAGACCATGGAGCATGGTTGCCTCAGATCCATTCATAAGTGCCAAGAAACAATAACGAAAGCGGTAAATGATGCAGGGTACAAATCACGCACACCTCGCAGAAAGCCATTCGTAAATGTAGTGAATCGCAAAAAGCGTTTGGACTTCGCCCGAGAATATCAAAATGCGTCTCCAGGATTCTGGAACAGTATTATATTCTCTGACGAGTCCAAATACATTATTTTTGGGTCCGATGGCCGACTTAGAGTGTGGAGAAAACCGGGAGAAGCCTACAATCCAAAAAACACCATAAAAACTGTAAAACATGGTGGTGGTGGCGTAATGGTTTGGGGTTGTATGGCTGCCAGCGGAGTTGGAAATTTGGAAATAATTGAAGGAATCATAGACAATCGTGCATATATTGAAATTCTTAAAAAAAATTTGAAGCCAAGTGCTGAAAAATTAGGCTTATCCGACATATTTAATTTTCAGCAAGACAATGACCCCAAACACTAGAATGTAGTTGGCTTACAATGCTCCACATCTGCTAAAAACACCACCGCAAAGTCCGGATCTTAATTCCATTGAGCATATGTGGACTTTGCTTGAAAAAAGGATCAGGGTCCATCACATTAGCTCAAAAATAAGTATGTGTAGTTTTTGAGAATCATTTGTTTTAAGTGTACGAAGACTTTATTGGAATCAAATATGGGTTTTTTTTAGTTTTTTGTTATTAACATCCGTTTCAACTCATCGACTGTCATATTTTTTTTTGTTACTGTAAAAATAAATGTCCATTTAAACATACTGCATTAATTTTTCATCACTATTTACTATACGGGTGTTTATTTTAATCACTACATTTATTAAATGTAGGTGTACGAAGACATTATTGGTACACTGTACATCAATTTTATTATAAAAGAGAAAATTCTGTAACTCAATTTGCCGGCTTTTATTGACCAATGATCTAACATTGATGAGGCCAATTATCTCAATGTCCGATTAAAATTTATCGTAACGCTATACTACCGGTTAGCACAATTTACTTTTCTCAATATCTACTTAGCGTTTATAGGATCGATAAATGATAACCGGCTCTTGTCTGCCGGTTAGTCGTTTATCATAACGAAAACCATGAATAGCTGATGTGATGACTCCACTCCTTTTCTGTCATTGTTTTTGTTTTTCTTTCACAACAATATTTAAAATTGAATTGAATAAAACTTTAATAATATACTGCACAGCTAAGAATACACAGCTATGCCATTTATTTTTATCATTTAGAAACATCTACACGGTAGAGTTGCCGTACTACCATTTTTCAGCCAGTTAATTTAACGAATACATGAGAAAATGAAAATGTTTAACCGGCAGTATATCGCGTCGATAAATTAATATGTTAATAAACCGGCACTTTAATCGTACATTGAGATAATGGGCCTGAAAGTCATAATATTCAAGTAATTATGGATCATTTTTTACTTTCTTTAGGATACGCAAAAACTCGGCGTTGGCCTCGGGTTTTGACATTTTGCGGTATTCGTTGAGGAACTTTTCAATTTCCTGTTCTATTGTCAGCACTTCAGGCTCCATGAAGTAGGTTGCAAGCTTTAAAAATGCATCTACTATAGATTTCGGTTGGGCACTTACCGGGTGAGTAAAACAGTTGGCAAAGGACTTCCCAGGGGTGAGGTATGATGATGAAATCCTTCTCACATTAGCAGTTGCAATTTCCTTTTCTTCTCGAACTTTCTTGAACATTTCTCTCTTTTTATCCACATATTTTTTGTATGCAGTACAACCTCTCCAATTTGCAGGATGTCCTGCTTCTCCACAGTTTACACAGGTGGGTTTAGTGTCATCTTGAATTACTCTCGGACAGTTACCAGGCTCGTGTGACTTGTCGCATTTGTATGCATGATTGCAGTTTTTGGCGATGTGTCCCCAATACTGGCATCTGCGGCATTGAATTACGTGTTCTTTTTTCTTTGGACTTTCCCAATATATTACTTGGCTGAAGATATATCTAATATGTTTAATGTCATCTTTGTTTTTGCCTGGGTGGAATGTTACCAAGAATAGTCCAGTGTCGTAATTGTTTTTCTCGGAGTGGCTTGTAGAGAATTTGGTTACCCTATCTACTACACCGGGTACGTTAATGTCCAAAATTTCTTTAACTTCCTCTGCTGTAGTTCTGAAGTCCAATCCACGTAGTACCATGGAAACCTGCTTCATTTCTTTTGGCGTGAAAGAATACGAGTTAATTTTATTTTCTCGGAGAATTGCCATCATTTCGGTATGAACCGCTGCGTCGGTGAAATACAATTTGCTTTTGTGCTTGTTTACATTTTTTATTTTAAATATAATCTTTGGAATTTTTGCCTCCAGTTGAGCTGACAGGTCCTTGATGTTTTGATCGTATAAAAATATTGGCGGGCAAAACTTATTCTTTGGCGGAGCACTGATTCCTGTTGAAATGGTCGCGGGATCGGTGTGGTTTTTAATATTATTGTTTTTATGGCTCGTAACAGAAGCATTCTGGAACTCCATCTTACCAAGGATGGAGAAGCGGTTTTGGTTGTTGGTATCAAACGTCGATACATCGATGTCATCGTCATCATCTTCCGAATGTCTCATCTTTTTACTTTTGCTGCAAGAAGAAATGCCGCCATTTACCTCTGTGTCCATATTGTTAGGGGGGACCGAGTCCTCTATTTTCCTTCTTGTCATGAATTAAAGCCACTAAGTGCCGGTCAGGCAACAGGCTATTGTCAGTATTTATTAATTTTATATCAATTTAATTGAATTTTTAAAAATGGCAAATAATTTTTTCGATCACCATTTCATGATAAAAATACATAACAGTTTTTATAAAAATACACGAAAGAAGCTTGTGGAACATCTGGACAGCCGACTCTGTTAAAATCGTTTACCTTTTAGATATACCTATTGCCATACGACTGTCAATGGTTTATCATTGTACTTAGGCTAGTATGAAATTAAACATAATTTGATTATTTCGGAAGGCGTTTCAATATGAAATACCTACCTTAGATTTTTCAATGAAATCCTTGGCCTGTTCCTTTTTTTGGAATGTTACTAACACGCTGCCCTCAAATTTGTAAGTTCTGGTACGTCCATCAAAATACTTATTAAGGTGGATGCGATCTATTTCCCCAAAAGTAGCAAAGTATTCCAACAGTGATGTCATTGTCAAATCTATGGGAAAACCTATGACGTACGCGGTACGGGAAATAACATCCTTACGCTTTGCGGCATCAAGTTCTGGAATAGGCCTTTCCGGATGACGTCTGATACTTTTCCTATCATCGCTGACCTCAACCAGGCCGTTTTCTGATTTCTCTATAGCTGCCGCTATAAAGACAGGATTACGACTCAATGCAGCCAGACGATTGAATGTCAACAAAACGGATATTGGTACCCAACCATCAATGCTTCCTCTAATTTGCCGTAATAGAAACCGGTCTCTAATTATGTTGCCGTCACCAAAGTAGTGTTCAATTTGTTCGATAATCTTCCGCTCGGTAGCTTCGGCCATCATGATTGCAACATACGCCACTACAGACTGGCGTTCACAATTTATTTATATTTTGCACAATGCAATACGACACCAACTCATTAACACACAGTGTCATTGACATTTCTTTATTACAATATGGAGCCCGAGAATTAAACAAGAAAAAAAAATAACAAAAAAGACGAACATATTGTTGGAACTACAGATAGTACCAATCTTACAATGGGTACAGAACTGTACAGATATTTTTTTTTAAATTATTTTAAAATTGCTTCCCTAGTGGTCGGAGCAAAAGATAGTTCCGTAAATATCTCTTCCAGTTCCGCCTCGAGAATTCCAATAAGATCCGGTAGTCTTGGCTTAGGTACTGTCTCAAACTGAAAATGAAGTATGAATTCCATCAAAAGAACGATCAGTGACAGGAATTCAATTGGGACGAATTGTGGTAATCCTGTCTTTCAGTTGGAATTCACAGGTCGTTGTTAAGCCTTCTTACTGCCTATTTTCATAAATCGATTCTGTTCGTTCGATATAAATTGTCAATACTGGAAACGTTATAAAATGGATTTCGGACATTATTGAATTCTGGTTTTCAGATATCGCCAAATGGAACGCAAACCGAATAGAATATGATGTCATTATTAGTACAAATCCATTTTATTGCCCCTTCAATTTTGCCATTTTGTAAAGAACGAACAAATTTGTTTTAACGGAAATAGTACACAACGTAACGTACTCAAAAAATCGTTGAAAAATATTATGGAATTAAATATAATTAGGTCATTATAAATAACTAGTAAGTTGTAATACGCCTATGGCGCCCGTTAATTTGCTTGAGAAAGTATTTGTTACTTAATTTTAAAAATTTTGTTAAAAATATTTTGAGAAAACTATATTGTAAAAAAAAAAATTGGAAAAAAAAATTTGTGGAAAAAAAAAAAAAATTTTGTTGAAAAAAAAAATTCTTGTGGAAAAAAAAAATTTTGTTGAAAAAAAAAATTTTCTTCAAAAAAAAATGTTTGTTAAAAAAAAAATTTTTGTTGAAAAAAAAAATTTGAAAAAAAAAATTTGGGGAAAACAAAATTTCTGTACAAAAAAAATATTATTTTTTTTATTATTATTATTTATAGAATTATTATAGAATGCCTATGCCTATTTAAATTCCTGAGTACTGCGTGACAGAGTCAGTGAATCAGTGTCGAGGGTAAATATATACAGCCCGATTCTGAATACTCCCGGGGAGATAATTCCCGGGGAACTTACTTTTTTTCGAAAACATTATACTCCTATTCTAAACAAAACGAGCAAATAATAATAAGGGACATACAATTTCGATTATTCGGAGTCAGATGATTCGTTTGTTTCCCCGTCAGTTAAGAATGGGAGGATTTTATTCTCGGAAAAATGTAAATTCCCCGGGAATTATCTCCCCGGGCGTATTCAGAATCGGGCTGATATTAAAGATGTGAGTCACATGAACGTCCATGTGCCTCGATTTCGAGATCGACCGTACACATCTGTACACATACCGTACACTATACACATCTGCAAAAAAAAAAATATTGTGATTCATTATCAGTTGGTGCATGCATATGTACACTCACACAGCCATTATGCGGTGATTACACTGTACATCTGATGCATAATCATCGCGTGTACGTGTAGATTGATGGTTTCAATAAAACGATATTTAAATTTTCTTCAATCAGTTAGAATTCTAAGATCTATAATATTACATTGTATTTTTGGACATTTTAATTTTTGCTTTTAATTTATTAAACTTAGAAATATAAACCATACGAAACTTCTTTTATGACGTTCATTTTGTTTTTTAAAATATTCACGTTGATATTAATCTACAAAGCTGCATGATCATATTTGAATGTATTTGTGAAAATGAGAGTGTATGCGGTACATATACATGATTTTGACATAACCGGTTATTTTATAACGCTTTCAATATGGACGATTTGCAATGCCCGTTCGTGTTTTTATATAAAGTAAAGTAGCGTGGATTTACCAATATTGGACTGAAGCATCACAATCGAAGATTTAATTGTAATGGAAAATGATCCGAGATAGATGGAAGACTGGATATGTTAAAATTCAGTATGTTAGACTTTTCATGAAACATGAAGGGCTTTGTCATTATCATACATATATCCAATACGTCCTCACAGATGGTGTTCTTGGCATTCAGATCTCCCCCAACAATAAATCCATAAAATTGTTATGTAACTTGAAGGAACTTATTTTGGTTTGATGGTCCGAGCTAAAAATCTTTTTTTTAAATGTTTATCTTTTTTTTAAATGTTTGCCCACAATTAAATGACGTGTGTCGAGACTGTATTAAGTAAAGCTTATATATAACTAGTTTGCTATTATTATTACGTATTTGGGCGTGTTTGAGATAAAATACAAAATAAACTTATTAAAAGAAAGGATAACATTTGAGTGCGAATTAGTCCGTATTTGCAGTTATTTTCGTATTTTTATCTGCCGAGAGAATAAGATAAAAATAATAAAAAGTAACACCAAGTTGTATGTAGTCATCTATACATATAAGCTACTAACAAGATAATACTGGTGTACGGGCAAAAAAATATATATATATGTATATATCGCTCATTTGCTGCAAGAACGGATTGCGAATTTTGAGTTAATAATACAGAAATATTGGCAATATCATGTTCTTTCTTGTGTAAAATACTCATTTTGATATCTTGTATACAGAAAGTGTGAGACGAGTATATGCCGTTATTTCTATTCCTATGTTTCGCTCTTCTTTTACTCACAACAATGACACATCATTAGTTACGCCACGTCGTTAAGGTGTGAACAGCGTTTGGTTTTCGGAAAGAACGGTATAATTTGCGCTGTGCCTTTATAGGTGGAAAAGTAATATGTGTTTTATGTAGTAAAAATTCTTATATACTGGCATATTTTGGGTTGTGACTGTTTTGTTGAAAAAATCATCTGATTAAGATTAATGATTTTCCGCATTAAGAACGACACATTTTAGTTTACTACACTACTATCAATGAACTTTGGCACCAATAACGTCATAACTTAAAGTATAAACAATTTTCCATCTAAAAACAATTATTAAAAATTTGTTTTTCTACTTTTTTCTATACGGATATATTAAATATAAGTTAATTTACAAGATGATATCAAAATATTTACATTTATTCATTTTTCTTCAGAGCTATAGTCAATTGAAAACTTAAAACGCATTTATCTCAAAATCGAAAATTTTGAGTTATGCCGTTCTTGCAGCAAATGAGCGATATATATATATATATGTATGTATATGTATATATATATATATATATATTTGATGCATAATTTGTTTGCTGAAATTAGTTAAAATGGTCATTTTTTCAGCGAGTCCACAACATCCTGCATCATCAATATTCGGTAGAACCCTATCTAATTTGAAAAAAATTATAAAATCAAAATATGGATGAAAATCAGTTGGCTGCGGTTTTTTCTGTAAGAAAATGATAAAGCATTTAACACACTTCGTAAATAGACATTTTAATAATGACATACAGAGCCATCTGGAGAATTTCGTTCTTCCATATATTTTCGAGAGCATTATCCCATGCCTACATTGTTACTCTCTAACGTCAGACCTGTCATTATTCGAATCTTTGCTATGTTGAAAAATAATAAATAATCGAAAATTCAGTTTAAATTCTATAAGAGATAGCTAGCTATGGAAAAACCGTTCAAGTTCATTTTGCCATCGCCGAATTTCGATAACAAGGCCAATGTGTCGGTCAAAGCGAAACCACACTTTCTGACACCATCAGGCATGACCCTGCTACCACGTGAAAAACAACCGCCACCCATGTATGGAAAGAGGGGTGCTACTGTACCCGCCAAATTTTTACAGCCTGTTACTCAAGCTGAATCCATTCCAGAACCCATTAAACAATACTGTGAGCCCTGCGAAATGGAATTATCATCATTAGACGACTTCAGGCGTCATCGTTCACAACATGAAAATTGTCCCGTGGATGGGTGTCAATTCCGCGGACATTCGTCGGTAATGGACAAACATGTGACGGCACTACACAGCTCTGGTCTTTTTGACAAGTTCAAAAAATTAAGTACTCCGGAAGAAATAGCAGCATGGCGTGATGAGAGGCGAAAACGCTATCCTTCAGTGGCTAATGTTTTATTAAAACAAAAGGCTCAGGAGCAAAGACTGAAACGTGGTGAGCGCCTAGAGAACAACAAAAGTCGTTTTGGTAGACAGGATGATAGGAAGAGAACCTTACCAAGTACTGAATGTAGTGCTGGTGCTGACAACAGTCAGGGCACTACAAAGACGAACAACACGGCCCATGGGAACAGGAGTAAGAACAAACGAAAAAAAAGAAACAATCGGGACAAGAAGGAAGAGAAATCAAAAACAAGTACAAATATTAAGAAGTCGGAAGTATCCGATAAGGAAGATACTCCATATCCTATGTTTTGTGGTACTCATCAAATGAAAGACTACAAACACATTAACACTAAAAAGAATACTCCGACCAACAATGTTCTCTTCGGTCTTGTTGGTATGTACGGGTCTGATGATGAATCTGTAGAGGACGATTCTGATGATGCTGAGGTAGATGATCCCGACGATAGTGGTCGCAATTTATGTGATAATGGCGGTGATAAATCTGCCAATGATCTCAATAGTATACAAGCAGTTGAAAATGAATCCAAGGAAGTGGATGTTTGTGATACAGAGTCTCCAATTAATCAAAGCAAAGATCCGAATCAACTTCTAATATGTATTTCGACTGATAGAGCAACTAATGAAGTTAGTATAAAAGAATGCCCTCAGAATATTGTAGCAACAAATGAAAAATCCGCAGATGAAATTTTAACACCACGTAACATCACTTGTGACACTAAAGACGAAACAACAGTTCTGACATCTCTGTCAACAACTAAAATCATTGTTGATTCGTCCGACGAAGGCCCAGAAGAAACGCCAATCGAACGAAGTATTCCAGAATATCAAATTAAAACTGAAAAACTACCATCAACAAACCCAACACCATCCGTACGCACTGAAGAACTACCTAGAAAATACGCCAAACAGCCAGCGGAAGAGACCAAGGCAAAGCAAATTATGAAACGTAAATCTGGGCTGGATTACCGAAAGTTGAAAGTGCGCAAACAAAATACTATGTTAGAAAAACTCTTAGAGTCTGACATAAGACATGAGCGTAATGTACTCTTGCAATGTGTTCGTTATGTTTGTGAAAATAACTTCTTCGGCGTGGATAAATCATTGATCACCGCCACACCACAATTGAAATAGTAATAAATAGAAAATAAATCAAATTTAAAATGTTGAAACAGTTGTTTTAATTTCCTCCACTTTGATTCATTGTTACATCCTGAGACATTAAACCTACTCCAGCACCTTGATTTGTGTTCCCACCTCCAACATTTGAATCTTGTTGGTGAGTTTGTTGTTGCTGTTGTTGTTGCTGGGCCATTTGTTGCTGTTGGGCTGCCGCTGCGGCCTGTTGTGCCGCATGTTGTTGTTGGCGTTGTTGCTGCTGTTGTCTGGCAGCATGTGTATACTTTGCTTTTGTCTCCTCCAGTTCTCTAACCCTTGAACGGACATGAGATATACGGTGCCAGGCCATTTGAAGAACTTTTGCGGAGGCATACCCTGAACCCTCGTGCGGCTGACCCGTCGATACTTGTGTTAAATAATTGATTTGTTCGCTGAGTTTCATTTCCACATTTTGTAAGGATTTCAGAAATTGTGCCGTCTGAGTTTCAGCATTTTTCTGTGATGACTTTTCTTTGCTCAACTCTTGCAGTGATTGACCTGTTGTGGTTGGGGACAATATAAGACAATGTAATATTAATTTAAACTATCTGCATTCGTAACTCACCTGCACTTTGTAAACATAGAATAATTTCCTTCTCTATATCATCTAAAACATGAATTTTCTCTAAAGGATTCATTTTCAGTTTCCGAAATATAAAAATGTTTGTTTTGTTTACGCAAATGTCAGATTGCGTATTTATTTTAACATGACGTTGCCAGATTGCTTACTTTCTCGCAAATACCTATTCACACTATAAAACCCGTTATATTGGGTGCATATATCATTTAATTTATTATTTGACTTGTATTTAAAAGCCTTACGACCAATTAAAAATAAACTACAACAATGTTATTCATCTAATTCGCAATATATATGAAATCACATTTGAGAACACACGATTTCTTGTTAGACTTTTCGTGCATGTAAGGTAGGAAAGAACCATTTTTGTGTCGCGTCGCATCATTGTGGACACTGTTTTACATAGTTTTTCTATAATAATTCGACTGAGTGGATGAAAACGAAAGTCTGAAATTAGTCGGAGTAACTGTACAGCCAGCTGGTATCTAGAGGGCAGGTATGGCAAATATGTCGTTGCATACCTGCCCTCTAGATTGTCTATGCAACAGTTTGTACATGCGTTGCCAATTTCACAGTTATACAAAACGCGAAATTAAAATTGGCGATACTTGTACATTGACAACACTACGGACGGCTGGTTGTCAAATGTTTCTTGGCCGACTTCGACATCGTTCATTTTATTTTGTACAATTTCTTTTTTGAGTATTAAATTCTAAAAATAGTAAAATAATTAGTTGAAGAAACAAGATCAAAAGTGTTCATAAACGTAATTTATATAAGCAAGAATAACATCGGTTGTTTATGATATTTTTTGGAACGAAAAATATACAGTTTTGATGATGAAAAGTGATACATAAACAACCCACCAACCCAAAAAAAAATTACTCATTCATCGTCCGCTTCTGACGATTTTATTAATCCATTGCAACAAAACATAATCTGTGCCGTTGTCCTCCGTTATTGTTGTTTAGTACATAATCTGGGAGAAAATCGAATCGATACGTAAATATAATTCCGATTCCAGAACAGAACAACTTGTAAATAAATCATCACTACAAAATAAAATCATAACAGCAGCACGGGCAACATCACATTGTTTGTTGTATTAATAGACAACAACAAAGAAAAAACAACCACAAATAAATTGTTGATTGATTGTTCTGCTATATGGATATATACACAACTCACAGATATCTTATGTACTGCCGCATTTTTAAATAAGATTTACAATTTCATCGAATTGAATATTTATAAATCAAAAATTAAATTTGTGTGTTGTTTTCACGCTCTTTATAAATTAAATACGAAACACGACAAGTGGAAGGAGGAAGGAGAGTGCAACCAACGAAACAACTCGAGAGCAAAGGAGGAACAATTGCAATCCATAAAAGTAAGTTAATAATATATTTTTCATTTTTATTCATCTTTACTTGTAATTTAAAGCCTTACGGCCAATTTAAGATAAATTACAAAATGCATTGATAAAACAGCAATTCGCACCTACTCAACATATGTACAATGCTTTCCTTCTTATTAATTAACATAATAGTATAAACTGTACAGTAAATAAATAACTAATATAAAATTAAACATAAACATAAACAAAGTTTAAGAGTTATCAACCAAATATAGCACCTACTCATAAATGTAAAATTCAATATAGAAATTAACAAATGAACAACATAATATTATAAAAAAAAAACTAAAGCGTCAGGCAAAATATTAAGTGCGTTTAGAAAATAAGAGGAGATATATTTAAATGTGTTGAAGTAAATCGTATGAGGCGAAAGTGTGTTTTATAAATATTTAAATAAAACAATGGACTTATCTATAGGTTAGGTAAACGTATATGGTCTAGTAGCTTTTTAGAGTATGCTGCGCTGGTTAGATTAAAAACTTTTAATTCCCTAGGAAGCGCTTTGAAAGATCTTGCAACTCTAACTTGAAATGACCTCTCGGATAGCGAATTAATTCTGGAAATAATAATTTGATTTAAACGGCTCGAGTGTGAAAACTGGAATAATTGTTTTAAAAAAGTAGGCCATTGATTTTTGAACATTTTATAGAAATTTATAAGCAGGCGAAAATCTACAAAAGCAGTAAAAGGACAACCCAAGAATTTAACCGCGTATGGAGTCATATGCTCACGGCGATTTAGAGTATAAACAAATCGCAACGCCCTATTTAGAGCTAAACGTACCAAATTTGAGTTGTCCTGATTGGCACTGGAATATATATCCAAGCAGTATGTAATATGAGGCATTATTAAAGCGTGTACTAGTCGTTCCTTAACGAAGCGTGATAGTGATAAATTCGTGGTATACAAACTCCTCAGAGAATAATTAACTTTGGAAACTACAGAATTTTGTTAGAAAAGTCGGTGAAGTAATGATCCGTCCATTCAAAGGCAAACTGCAGAAAGTCTAAATTTCTAACCATACGAATACAGCAGTATATAAATTCGATATCCCTGATCACTTAGTGTCCTCTGGGGGTCATCGTCCTGCAATACAAATCTATACACATAGTTATTTAAACTTAAGTGCTTACGTCTAGATAATCTCTATTAAAATATTATTGATAAAATGTATTTATTTTTATTTTAATATTTATTATTTCATTATTATTTGATGGATTTGTGGGTGTTTGGTAAGCTTAACAGGGTGCGTCGTCTTTCATGTCGGTATGTACAAGAGCAACAATCTCATACAGTAGGTTGCTAAAAAAGAGTACATATAAATAGTGTTTTTTTAGATAGATCTTACGAAAAGTTTAGCTATTAAACGAACTCTCATATAGCGCCCACTTTTTGACATTGACGGTCAATATACTCTGGCAAATATGCACATCAATATGTATGTCAATCCGTGTCAACCGACTTTAATCAGTCTCGATCAGTAAGTCCAACTCACTGAATTGAGGGAAGCTTCCCCAATTGTTCTTTATTGGAATGTTGAGAGAATTTGATTATGAAGCTATATTTGTATCATTAACATGATCTGCAAAAGAAAGATGTAGAAACGCTTGAGAAAAGTTTAAATGCAGAAATACCACTTGCTTTGCTATTACGAATTAGTCCAAGAACATGCAATCATTTCAACTCCTCACTATATGTAAGCACACAGCAAAAAAAACCGTATAGAACTTGTCTGCGCTTTTTATATGCATTTGCTATTGTTGTCCGTTCGATTACACCAGACAACATAAATGCCATCTCTGTAGGCGTTTGCAGGATTGCAGATTGAAGTGGACAGTGACCTTAGTATCAATATATATGTGCTGTCAAGGCAAAAAGGTTTATGGTACATTTCTTCACATTTTTTTTTTAATACAGTTGTTTAAATTTGTCGTACGTTTTTTTTTCAAAACGGTCACATTCACTATCTATTTTTAATAGTTAACCGGCAGTTATACAGAGTACGCCATCTTATATGCCACAATGTGAATATTTATTAAATTAAAGAAATATCATTCACCGATATCGATTGAGTCGACTTCTCGGAAGAATAATGGGCCAAACATAAATCCCAAACAGTAACTTGTTGGTCATTAAATGGTGTTCGATGCATCCCGTCTGGAATCTTCGTTCTCGTAATGTGACAATTTTGCTTGTTAAAAACACCGGACAGTTTCAAATGGGCCGTGTCATCATTCGAATGACTATTCGGTCGACAAGTTTAGGTTCTCGACCACATTGCCTTAACTCTTAAACTACTTCAGTGGAACATCTCTGGTATTCATTAACGGCATGTGTACGATCTCCTATTGTACGTTGCATTTTATATATACCCAAATATACGATAGTACACTTTCGTTAGTTGTTTGAAGCCAAGGAGTCTGCGTAATGTTAAACCTGGTTTGTAGTTCCCCAAAAATCAAGGTACCTAAATAAGCAATGGAATGATTTTGCGTTTTAGAAGTTTTCGATGTACTGATATTGGATATTTCGCACAATACCGGCAATGGAATTGTTTCTTTAGTAAACCTACTTGTTTCCTTCCTTGCTTGTAATTTTCAATTTTTCCGCATCGGATTTAATGATTCACTTCTTTTTGTAATTTAACGGAAACAAGAGAAGAATTTTTTTATCTTTGCTGACATTCTCAATTATGTAAAATTATCTATAATTAGCTGTGACGCATATGACATCGGTGTCGGTGTGATAGGTGGTGTTTGCGACGACCACACGACGAACTCAGGTTCAGATCCTGGTAAGAACATTAAAAAAACATTTTTCTGCGGACGTTTTTCACCTTGTATTTAATTACCGGTTCGAATATTTAAAGTATTTAAGTTTTGACTCAAGTTTGAAATTTAACATACCTATTTACATGGTACATTCTCTTTTTTTTCTATATTTACAATCCCTTCAAATGTTGCTGCCTGTCGAATAGTGTTTTCGGCAAATACTCTGCACATAATAAACAATTTATATTACTTTTGAAAATTGCATGTCACAAACAAATGGAGATGACATGACAGGCATGAAAAAAAATGAGCAAAACAAATACACATACAGTCAAACACCCTATAATAAACTGTTGACATCTGTTGATAGAGTTCAGAATAAGTTCAAATAAGAAAAAAAACAGAGGGATAGCAAAGTGGAAGGGAAGTTGAAAATAAGCATCATTGAATGGCTTTGTGATGTGAAGTTATACCGAGACAGACAGAGTTTCGCCACTTATTCTAGCTATGGTAAACAAGGAAGCTGTGTGACCAATCACATTTGAATTTTTCTTGAGGGGCGAAGGTATAGTATCCAGATCGTTTGCGCCACTCTGGAGGTGATGGGCAAAGAAATAAAAAAAAACAAAAAACGCTGTCTGAGGAGTAGCAAAAAAAAAAAAAAACATTAAAGCTATTGAATTTCAAAAATATTTTCAATTCCAATTTAATGTAAAGTTCCTTAGCAGGTGCAGTGGTTTCTTACTCCACGCATGGAAACTGTATTATTTAAAACACAATTTTGAGTGACCGTACATAGACGTAGGGATATTTTGTACCGAACAGTAAAAATGTGTTGTTTGGTGACACATGCCACAATTTCCCCATTGAAAATTGCCGAATATTTTTTGCATAATCATTTTGGCACGAAAAATGCTCTTAAATATTTGAACACCGTCGACATTTAATCCTCTAACGCGTCAAAGAATTGAGCGAAAGATGTTTTTTTCGTGAGTCAGCCAGCACTGGAAAATTGTCGAATCTTAAATTAGATTTTTTTGAGACGTCTACTATAGTTTGAGATCTACGGAATACAAAAAGTCTGGAGAGCACAGCAATCCGACAATGGACAGTTTAATATGCAAATTATTATTTGTATATATTTTAGTATGCAAAATTAAAGTTGTGGCGATTGTATTTAGTTCATGTTTTTAACGTGTTTTTCCAAAGTATATTAAAGCGTTGTCCTCTTATAAGTGTTTAGACGTTAACTGGTGTTAAGTTTCGATTTTCTGAGTGCATTATAACTTATAAAGAGATGGTAGAAAGAATGATGGGTCGGTGGAATCAACTCTGGGCAAATTAAGAAGGGTATATATTGCAGGCCACTCGTCATTGGGTTTAACATATATTTTGGCAGATTTAAGCTTTGCAATATTTAATACAAAAACCGCAGATCATTGTAATGTCTCTTAGGTAGCGTTGGAGAACGAGACGAAATGACATAACAGCCATTATATTTAACATAACAGCCAGCCTACGACTTAAGCTCTGCAATATGTAAACATACATCCCCTGCAACAGCTGCCCATTCCATAGCAATATTTTCAAACAGTCCTACATCCACATCAAAGCGGAGCGAGGTCACAGCTTTGCAGATATTACCATGTTAGCAATTGTTATAATGGCAGGTAGGTAGGCAGACATGCAGTCAGGCCGATGCTTTCGATCGAACATTACTGCAGAAAGTGTGGATCTGGAAGAGGAATAGAACATTAAACACCGCATATGATCGTGTCTGGCCATCCGCTGTAGAAATTTTTATTTTGTACACCTCATATGATTGTAATATATTGTGGTTAGGAGGTGGTACAAAACTTTGAACACCTTATATTCTGGTATCTGGCTCTAAGGTAGAGATTTTGAAAATCTGTAGAACATTCTTACAGATGTTACCGAACATTCTTGTCACATGCCCCGTTTGTTTGCTGGGTAGTCTTGATCTAACTAGAAGTTCGTTCAAACATCCTGGACTATCAGGAGAAGGAAAACACTGGTTCATAATATACACAGTGCTGCCATTCAACTTCTACACTAAACAATGATGATGAATTTTGTGTAAAACAATTTCCAACAAGGAATGAGTTCACTATGCTTTTGTATCAGTTTAATGTGTCGACTTTCACTCAACTCTAAGTAATATGTTTGTTTTATCCAAATTTTAAATAATGGTCGGCCATTATTCCAGTTCTTTTGCACTCGCATGTATGCCTAAAAGATCCAAAATAAACAAACCGCACTATTATGCAGATATTTCAAACAAAATGTAATGTAATTGTACATCAATACAATAAAATAATTCCCATGATGCGAGGACTTCAGCTCATGCCAACACTGATTTGTATACAGCAGCAAACCACAGACGGCGACATTATACGAACATTGTAACGTACACTGCTGCATTCGTTAATGTACATAAGGACTGTCCCTATTTCTTGTGAAAGTAGGCGGCAATGTAATGGAAAATATAAACAGGGTTCCTTTATTTTGGATGTTCATTTTATTTAATGACATCCATCTATCTTGTGATGAAAGCGTGACAGGAGTAAAACGATGATGGACGAGATTATGTTTAAAATATTCAACAACAAATGGACATTGTCTGGAATCTTTGCAATCCCCAGGTCACATAAATTCAGAGATAATGTTGCCAACGCAGTAGGACTCGAAGTAAAGATCGA
Organism: Hydrotaea cyrtoneurina; assembly: GCA_958296145.1. NCBI lineage: Eukaryota > Metazoa > Arthropoda > Insecta > Diptera > Muscidae > Hydrotaea > Hydrotaea cyrtoneurina. Next base: position 15,679,268 of record OY282514.1, on the reverse strand, counting down.
AAAGACGTTGCCATAACATACGTTAATTTGTCTTTCTTCTTAGATAGGATTATCATTCGGTCAAAAAGGAATATAACTCCCGAATGTGGGCGGGGACTTCAAAGACATCTTTGCAGCTCATATGTTTTATCATCTGTGATAGGACATTTTCTCAATTAATGTGGAATCACCTACGCCCATGTGCTGTACTCCGGATTCGAATGAAAGTAAAATATTTTCACAGAATAGGTGTTCTTGAAATTATTTACACACGACACTTATGTTTTTCACATTCAAATGTTCTTGGGGAAGTTTTAATGAATTAATTTTTTTTGTGGTAAATATTTATTTTTTATAGACACAACAAGCTAAAGCGACGTTGTTTTGAGTTTATTTATTTGTTTAATAACAACATAAATTTCCCGAAAAAGTACGTGCAAACAAAGCAATTAAAATACGGGTCAAAAAATTGTATACAGACCTGAGAAAATTTTTGTTTGCCCGAAATGTTTATAAAAGTTTTGTACGTTTTATGAACTTGAAAAATATAGATTACGTAACTTATAAACTTGTGTCTTGTTTCTAAAATTGTTTGTACATGTTTTTTAAAACGTTTTCTATAAAAGAACTATTTTTCATTTATTAACTTTCATTACAGTTTCCAAGCCTGTTCGCCTTTTCCTACGAGCAACAATCGGATTTATACTACTAAAGAATCAATATCAATAATAAGTTAGTTCATTCAAAAAGTGTTTTCGAAACATGAAAAATAATTCGAAATAGAGCCCATCAAATTTGAATGTGTGTGAAATCAAAAAAGCATTAGCCGTTCGGAGTCGTTTTTATACAGTATGTCCCGGGCAGTGAGTATACAAATTATATCGTGTACAGCTCACTGATTTAAAGAGGTTCCCAGTCTGTTCCGGAAAACCTCAATAGGAACCGGAACAGTCCTTACATTTGTTCTATATGAATATGAACGCACATACATGCAGATATCGGGAAAATTGCTTTTCTTTTTTTCGGGTGCCTGTATTTTCTTTTTCATGCATTCCTTCGTTAGTGGCAATTATTTTCCGATTTGTGTTGGTCACTTTATTTGTCGGAATTTTGTGTTTTTTTCGTGCGAGTATATTATGTATGGCTGAAAAGCCGTGTTGTTGTTGTTTTTTATTTTATTTTATTTTTCGCACGCTGAACGATTTTTGTCGAAAAATCTCATTTTTCGTTTTGTTTGTGAATGGTTGGCTGTCGGCCAAAAATAATATTTTTTTGTGTCTGTTGTTGTTGTATATTTTAGCTATGATGAAGCAGATAAAAAACTGAGTGACTAAAATTTTTGTTTTCATTCAACACGAAATAATAATAATTTCCGATATGTGAAGACTGTCTGAATATATATGTATGTACGTATATATACATAAGTATGTAGGTAAATATGCCTGTATGTATATTGACATGTATATGTACTCGATATATTCTAAATATGTTGCATATTGACACTAATAGAAATGTTATTTATTTGCCCATAAATTTTGAATTCTCACAAGAATTTCTTTTCAATTTCGAATTGGAGTATGACGGCGATGACTTTTAAAACGTGCCGTCTCCTTCTCAGATTCGGTCATACAATTCTTTTGTAATATTCTATAGTGATCTGCAACAAAATATTCTGTTTAATTTCTATATAATACAAACACTTTTAATCAGCAAATGGAAAGTCCCCATCATATTACAAAATTTGGATACATGAAAACAAATTATGTTCGGTGGGCTGTTCTCATATATGAAAGTAATGAACAATTTTGTATGTTGAAAGATGGAAACACGACGGAGGAAGTAATATAAATTTGTAGCACCATAGTACCGGCAACAGCTGTATTTGCTGTCATTTCGAAATTATTTTTTTTCGGTACTAGTTCTTAGTTGTTTATTTTGTTCTTTATAAATAATTGCATGCAAAAAATCGACCGACGAATGAAATGCAAAATTTGTATTTCTAGTTTGCATTAAAAAGTATTTTTTTTGTTTTAATCTTATTTGATTCGAATGGATTAAAAGAGATTTTAGATAATCGCCCATGTGCCATGTTCCGAGAGTTTTTGAATTCCCATACTTTTTTAGATTCCCATTTTTTCCAAAATGGTGTGCTCAATTCCGAGCGAAAGTGTGGTTCGAAAGAATAGCTTTGTTCAATATGTTACGAACTGTTTTCAATAACTATCAACAAAAAACATATGTTTTATTTGCAAATTTAACAACAAAATTAAGAAAAAATGCCTGCTGGCTTGTTTATTGCCCTGGTTTCTACTAGAAGAAGACTAATGATACTGGAACGTGTTAAAAGAGTTGCCAGATTGATTAACTGGTGTAATCATCATTCGTGTTGTTAATTTTTTAATGAATATGTCCACCAAAGTATAAAATTTATGTTTATTTGAAGAAACCTTTTCAACAAGTAGAACACTCTGGGTAAATTTCGTCAAAAGTTGTTCTTGATAAAAGGAGCCTTTTTATTTTCTTTAATTTTACTAGAAAAGCTAATCTGAATACTGTCTTTTTTAATTAAATGTTGTAAAAACAAGTTAAATATTAACTCTGCGTTCTTTTTTAACTTGTATGTGCTCAGAAAAACACGTACAATCTCATTTCTTTTTCGATCCACAAGGCTATATGTGCTCGAATTATATTCCCAATATTTTTTTGGGTATTCGGAATGGAGCACACCAAATGTGGGGAAGTGTTTCACATTCGAGCAAACTCGAAATGCAGCACATGGGCGAATATACTGTATACGACAAATCCCCTTTTCTCCCAAAGTGAATTTTCATATCGGCGGCTCTAGGTTAATAAGCAAAACTGCCTCGGTATATGCTGATCGAGAAGCCATTGTATCCTCAGAGAGTAAGAGTTTGGTGCCAACAACAGATTTATGTGCAGCGATAACATACATTGGACGCATAAGCGCGACCGTTTGACCACTTCAATAGGACTGTTTGGCCGTTTCGTAATCGTGGACGAAGCGTGAATCCAACCAGTTTAGTGGAAGTCTGTATTTAAAATTTTAAAAAATAATTCAATTAATATTTTAATATACTCGATCAATTTGTTGTTATTATTGTTATCAAAGAAAGAAAATTCAAGTTTCGCAGAAAAAAAATGGGCCTAAAGATAGACATAAATATTTTTACCAATTCCCAATACCACAAGAAAATCTTTTTTTTTTCTTCACAGTACACATTCTGTTGAATTCCGAGAATCATTCTGCACTGCACCACTTCGATTTGTCAACATTACAAGATACGTCACGCTTTCTATTTTCGTAGAACTATTTTGAGTAGCCACAGCATTGTCGTAACCCTTTGATATTTGTGTATTCAAATAATTGACTTTGTTTTTAAACAAACCATTTAAACAATCAAATGCCAACAGGATGCGTTGTATGTGACAGAAATAACCGAATTGAAATTAAATATTTAACTCTGAGCAAAGTAAATCACTCAAATTATATCTCTCGAATAATACTGTATTGTATTAAATTCATGAGGATTTAAATGTAAAGCATCACTATAAGCCAACACAAGGTAAAAATAATTTATGCTGATAATCATAATGATAATCGATGATAATATACGTATGTACATAATTTACATACCTTAACGTTAAATTACTCTCCATTTTGGCTTTTAAAACAGTCAGTGAGTACACAAATTATATTATAGTAGATATGAAAGAAATTCCAAGTCTGTTCCTTCATGGAATATTAAGGGAAATATATCCGTACGTTGTTAAAGAAATATGAGTTTGTTTCGTTATCGACTACATACGATTCAATTTTCTTACTGCAGAGTCAAGGGTATTGCATCTTCATTTCAAATCCCGAAGAAATATTTAGATTCAGAAATATCAAATAGTAAATGGGGTCTAAATCCGGAGATAAGGACGGATAATGTTCCATTACAGAATAACACCATTTTCTTCGTCAAACGCTTTAAATCAATGTCGAAAAGTCCAACAGCTGTGATAACTATTCTTCGGTGATTATCATTGTAAATAACACCAAATGAACTTTCTCAATGACGTTGTGGTTGTCCGTCAGACAAACTTGCATTTGATTGTCTTTATTCATGATCGTCCTCGGTTACAAACTGCCAAAAAGCTCATTCAAATTGTACTTGAACACCATCATACCGTTCATTGATGTTGTCAATCGCGGCACATATCGTACAGACAATCGAACGGGTGCTACATCAAAACATGGATTAATATGGTCTGATTTTGCTATTTTCATATGCTCTATTTTTATGTTTTTTTGTTGTTAATATTTGACTATTGTGTCCCAGTGTGCTGAGTTCGTATCTCCGCTGCGTTTATTTTTTTCTATATGTGTCCAACTTTTGTTCTCTCTGTCTCTTGTAAAAAAAAGCCAGTAAAATATTTATTCTAATTAATTATTTATCAAAAAAAACTTGAATGTGAAATATTTGTTGTATGGAACAAAACTAGGGAACTTAAAATATAATATTAAGCTAAAGTATATATCTTTTTTTTTAATTAATAATGTATATGACCTCCATGATTTTTTCTGAATTTCCTAATGCGAATAGTTGTTTAATTAATTAATTTGTATTTTTTTTATAATTTGGTAATTTAAGGTTTTAATTCTGTACCATATAGCTATATCATTTGAAAATGGCGATGTTCAAAAATGCCAATTAAAATAACGTTAAATCTCAAAGACACATAAGATTGCAAAATATGTTTCATATACATTTGGGGAAGGAATCCTCGTATTTTGGGATATTGTAAGCTTTTACACTTACACATTTTGATACCTGTACATATTATTGAACTATGTGTACGCATTACTTCTGGTATGCGTGCATAAAAGTACTTTGCTTCAGTGCTACTATCTGAATAACAAACAAAGTCGACCCGTATCAATTTGGATTCATTTTGTTCCTAATTATAATTTTTGTTAAACTAACATTTTATTCCAAATGATACCGTAATTCCACTTGAACATCAATTTTACTCAATTGGAGTACATTTTTCCATGAATTTAGTACATTTTTTTAAGTGTGTATGAGATTTTACAAACAGAAAACTTACTTACTTTAGTTAATAGCAGACTCTCTTAAACTCGGTAGTCCATTGTAATTACCCCGAAACTAGTCAATAAAAAATATCGGCCAGATCGCCATGTTTGCTACAGAAAAAAAAGAATCCAGTGTTGATTCTGCAGATAAGCTGTTTTATGGGCTTCTCCTTATTTTCATCGCCACAGCTTCGGCAGTAGTCGTGATAGTGTCCTGTAATGACAGATACAAACAATGAGACAACGGGTCTATATAGCGACAGCATATATCTGAATGCAGCCTCGAACAGTGGTAAAAGTCGTACTTACAGTTTTAATTCGGCTCGAATGTGCAGGGTATCCGGAGTCTCGCTATCTCTACAGTTCCCTTGTATGTCCCAAGTATTTACTCTCCCCGAATTCCCTACATTATAACTATTTTAAAACCGGATGTACATATTGTCAAATGGATTTTTTGGTGAACGTCTTGTCTTTGATTTTTAATATTATATAGAATACAAAAAATCAGTGTTCTTTAAGAAAAGAAGAGAAAAATATGAAAACAAAAGTGTCGAAATGCTATTTTATATAATTATATTATATATTCCTGCCATGGTATAAAAACACCTTGTGTTAGAAAATAAAATTTTTCATAAATCTAAAGCCTTAATCATTGAAAAACTTTAATTTTAACCAGTATGAGTCTGAAAATAGGTGACATTGCTTCAGAACAAAACACTAACATATTAATATTTTTCAAAAAAAAAATATTTGTATGTTGGATTTTAAAGAATATATACATACACTTCTAAGCAAATAAAAACGGCACCCACATATGTAAGTCGACATAAGATGTTTTCAGGTGTTGCCACAGATAAGTGTAATAATTTGTATGTATTTTTTACATATTCCACTATATGGTGGAGTGTATATTAAGTCTGTCATTACGTTTGTAACAACTTGAAATTTGCACGTAATACTCCGTAACGTAGAGGTTCTTAATCAGAGTTATTTGCAACTGAAATTGATCCCAGAATTATAAAGCACTTGTTGCTTTCTCCTATTGAAACATTCCAATCGTTAAAAATTGTCAAACATACCAAATCGCATAAACTGTCAAAAAAGTAATTTGGTAAGAAAATAAATTTCTATTTTTGTTTTCGAAAAATAATTGTTTATTTAACAAAAATGAATATGTATTTTTTTTGGTACTGCGCGAGTAACATGTCTATTAATTATATCTATATAAATTCGTATCATCGACTAATGTATGTTTGTTTTTTTTTTTTTTTTCATTTTTTAAATTTCGAATTTTCGACGAATTAGAATATGTTTTTGGTTTTTTTGTTTGCACATCCAATATTTTCCGCAAACCTTTTTGTTGTGTGCGTGTGTGTGTGTATTTTTTTATTCATGCCATTGCCTTTGCCAACCTTCTTATTTGTTTTTCCGCCAAAGCGAGCAAAAACAGAAAACAAAAATAAACAACACAAGAAACACTATTTATACCCTATACCATACAATTTTCAAAATCTCTCTCTGAGTCGATCTAGTCCGTCCGTCTGTCTATTCTTGTAATCAAAGTTTATACTATACAAATACTAACAGATGGTGGTGAACATTTGGGAGTCGACTTTCGACTGTAGTTGAAGTTTTTACGATGTATTACCAGTCTTACTTAAGTTTAGCACTACAAACTTAAGTAAGACTTACACATAAAACATTTTTTCCAAGCTCTTCGGTCTTGTGTGTGCTCTATCCAGTTCGTGATACCAAGGATTGTCTTCCACTTGGTGCTTTCTCTGGATTCTCGGTCTATCCTGTCAACACCTTCGGGGGACATGACGAATCCAGAGCAATCGCTGTCTTTTGATGTCGGAATACTATTTATGTCCATATTTCTATAGATAGCGGATGCGAGCTTGATAAATTCTTGTATTAGCTTTCTGCAGCTCGCCTCCTCTCTATGCGTTATAAAAGACCTAACCTTTTGCAGTATCCGGTAATGATGTGTCATTACCCTTCGCATGAATTACACTACTCAACAAAATGAAAAAAATTTCATGTACTCAAGATGCGATAATTTTTTCTGTGTAGATAACCTTGACATGAGCTCGAAAAACGCAATAAAAAATTTTTTTTTCGTTTGGTTTTTGTTTTATTTTTTTTTTTAAATTTTAAAAAAAATTTTTTGGTTAATTTGTTTCGTCCGGCATAACTCGGGAACCACTAGCCCGATTTAATTGAATTAAATTTTAAAAAATTTAAAATTACAATTCCCTTAATCTGTTCATATATTGTTTTCCTATACAAGCAACAGTTTCCAAGTTAAAAATGAATATATAAAGGAAAAAACTTATTTTTTGCCTAAAGATTTAAATTTTTTTTTTTTAAAAAATCCATAAAAAATCCAAAATGAAAAAAAATTTCAAATCTTATTACTTTTACGTAAAGTCACATAACCTATGAGCAAAATGAGACAAAGATCATGAAAATCGATGCACGCGTTTCGCTTTTATTCGCAATTGAGTAAAGGTATGAATTTCAAAAATTTTCATATATTTTTGTCACCCAACAAATTTTAATTTTTTTTGTAATAAAAAAGAAAAAACCTTATCATAGACAAAGTTGTGCATATGTCGAGCAAATTTTTGAAATTCATACCTTTACTCAATTGCGAATAAAAGCGAAACGCGTGCATCGATTTTCATGATCTTTGTCTCATTTTGCTCATAGGTTATGTGACTTTACGTAAAAGTAATAAGATTTGACATTTTTTTTCATTTTGGATTTTTTATGGATTTTTTTTAAAAAAAAAAAATTTAAATCTTTAGGCAAAAAATAAGTTTTTTCCTTTATATATTCATTTTTAACTTGGAAACTGTTGCTTGTATAGGAAAAAAATATATGAACAGATTAAGGGAATTGTAATTTTAAATTTTTTAAAATTTAATTCAATTAAATCGGGCTAGTGGTTCCCGACTTATGCCGGACGAAACAAATTAACCAAAAATTTTTTTTTAAAATTTAAAAAAAAAAAAAATAAAGCAAAAACCAAACGAAAAAAAAATTTTTTATTGCGTTTTTCGAGCTCATGTCAAGGTTATCTACACAGAAAAAGTTATCGCATCCCGAGTACATTTTGACTGTTGACTAGTGTTATTAGCAAGTAATAATGATATACATTGCAGAAAAAACACTTCACTCCGAAATCTTCCATATTCTAAATTGTACGCTTTCTACTGGAGACCTGTAAAAGGGAATAAAAAACAAAAAATAAACTTTCAATAGATATAAAACCCTACTGAAAAAGATACTCGAACTTTAAAAAGACACTATGATCAAATTAAATAATATGTATCAAAATTTTTTTTTTAAAAAATTTCATAAAAATGTGTAAAATTTTTTTTTGAGGAATAAATAACATTACCCTAACACAGACAAAACACCACAATATACAATATTCCTGTACCTATATAATGATTTATGATTTTTCTACGAAAATATCCCGCTATGTGGTCCCGGAAACCAATAAAACTCAAGAATACATCTGGAGTAAATCAATTGGCAATAACATTATTTTCCATTCACAACCCCGGCATTTATGACGAGTTTTGAAATATTTATTTTCACTCATGGAAATCATTGAATACCAACAAATTACCATAAATAATTTTGTCCATTAAAAGTCTCGGGAATGGGCTTCCCGGGACGAAAAATTCACATGCACAAAAAAAACTATTTGTAATGTACAACTCTTCCCCACCTCTTCAGTTTGACGAGAGCGGTAACGATTTTAAAATATAACGCTCGCTATGTTCAGTTCGTTTGTTTTATTTCGTTTTTATACATTTACAAACACTTTAATCTGAAATGCAATGGTTTTTCTCGTATTATGGGTTCTCTGTCGTTTGATTGATAAATAGAAAAGGAAAAATAAACAAAAAAAATTGGTGGGAATAGAAATTAAAATACAAATAAATTAATGTACACATATGTATGTAGCCACAGCGAGTATATACAAATTGTATGTACGTCCTTCTGTTTGCCGTGCTAATTAAAAAGAACTGTGGTTTATAAACAAAACTTTGACAATATGTGCGAAATTTTATACACTCTAAAAAAAATTAAAATTTGATAGAAAACATTTTTTTTTGGTTAAGGTTGAAGGTTTGATTTTGTAGACGTGGCTAGTGTTGCATGAATGGAGTTAAATGATTTTCCGTCGATCCATTACGTTGGGTCACTGGAAAAAGAAAATTCGTAGATAAACATTAGGATCAGTTAAAAAATACGTATCTCTTGTGTTAGTGTTAGTTATTAATGTTAAAATATAAACAATACCTGTTGCACTTACCAATTTCTTATATGTGTTTCATTCTTAATATGAGGCAAATTATTAATAATTTTTCATGTTTAATTTGTACACCCTTAATGACCGAATTCCAAAAATCCCTTGATTTCTACGTCCAACGGGGAACTTATGTTTCGAATTTCCAGATTCTAGCTGCAGCGGTTTGAACTGGACGATGTCATGTTACTCTTTCATATACATACATTTATAGTTTAAAACTAATCTAGTATGCAATTAAGATTTAGATTTTATCTTCTAATGCGACCACTACGACTTTGACAAATGCTAAATGCCACCAAATCACAGTTTTAGCAAATATTAAAGTGAAAATTAATAAGAATAAAATTTACTATCAAATAAGAGTCGAGTTATATTCCTAGAGAAAATGGTTTTGATTTAAAGGACTAAAAACTAGGATGTCTTTTGGAAAAATCGTTGTTTTTCGTAATTAGAACTTCAATGCGTAATTATAACTTAGATTGAACTGAAACTTCCAATCACATTTTGTAGACTATTGGCACATTTTAGAGGTGTGAGCCGAAGCATAAGATTTTTTTTTCTCATATACCTTGATACGATATACTGTCATTTTTAGTGGGATTTTTGTGAAGTAAATTATAATAAATAAATAAATGGTCGATACAAAATATTGAACATTATAGTAAATGAAGAATGCTGCTTTTCTCAATAGCTCGTAATTGTCCAACCGGACAGCGCGCTGATAGCCCGACTACAGATATTCCGTTTTGTTTTGGAAATTTGCAGAGACCGGTAAGGTCGGTCGATCTTATTCCTTTTGGTATAATCCACGGACTGTGGAAGATATTAACAGATTATTCGACAAACCAAAACGGACACTTTCGACGACCGCTATTTACACTTGGTAACTATAGCTACAAGTTTTTGTTCAAGGGCAGACGCTATTGAAATTGAAGAATATCGATTCAGTGCTTGCGTGCAATTACACCGTTTCGGTTCATGCTTTAATGCTGCCCTATAACCCACATATTCATTATGATCTCGATCCAATTTGGCAATTAAGTATTATACATGGCGTTATTGGAACATAAATCGGCCAGTGCTTTTCTATAGCTCCTATATGTACAAATAAACCTACTAATTTTACTTCTAGCAGCAAACACAATTAATTGCGACATTTGTCACAGTATACTAAGATCGACCTCTGGTGAAATTCGTAAAATTTAATATATATAAGAGAATCTCTTACGACCCTATATATATTTTAACCAGAGACTTCCCACTTGGATCTCCACGTACGACATGTATGTATGTCCGTTCGAGAGTCTGCCTGGTGTCTTGATCAGTGAGATAAAATTGTTTTAAATGAATTCTGTCCGTTCATTCATCAAATAAATAATATTTCGAGCGTAGTTTTTTTCCCATCATCCAATTCTCTGAGTGTATATATACAGATGTACATATAAATCTATATGTACATACATACATACACGTTTTTTGGTAAAAAATATTTCATGGGAGCTTTGAGAAAATTAAATTCTCGCTCTCTATTTTAGTTGCCCCGCGAACACGAGCATGATGTGATTACAAAAATAAAAAAAAAATCGGAAAATATGAATTTTGTATATTCGTCCGTTTTTGTTTTTCAAAATCTGTGCAATTTTTTGGTCTGTTTCTGCTACTACGGTCATTAAAAATCGAAAAAGTGAAAAAATCATTTAAAAAAAGGAAGACAACCAAAATTGTGGTTGATGTAAATGAAAATTGTATGTGTTGTGTGCATTACTGACGCCAATCGAAATGAACAATTAGATGTGAAATATTGAACCAACAACACTACAAAATTTAATGACCAATTGAATCTTAGTTTTTCAATTTAAAAAAATACAACAGCAACAACCAAAAAAAAAAATGAAAATATGTTGACGACCTTGAGAAAATAGAGAAAAAGAATATTCCAAAATATTGAAACAACAAGAAAAAACCATTGAAATTTGTGTGTGTGTGTGCCAATATAATTATATTTATAATTATTATTATTATTATTGTTGTTTTTTATGTACAGTACAGACGTAGTGAGTGAAGATCGGAAATGCCTTCAGACACGGAATTGTCGTCGTCGACGCTGTCGCATTCAGTATTTACGAAATAAATACAAAAATACAATCTCTCTGCCGATAAAAAAAAAGTCTTTTCGCGTGTTGATTTGGTTCTGTTTTTCGCGCTGGTCGACGACAGAGGGCGGCGGATATATACAAAGTGCATTTTTTGTTGTCGTTATCGCCATTGTTGTTGTTTTTCTTATTAATGTTACTGTCGCCGTCGTGCAACAATTCCCCAACATTGTGTGTCTGTCGGTCGTCTTCTTCATATGGCAGATTGTCAACAGCAGATTTTTCTCAATTGTATTTCCCCCGCGACCATATGAGACAATTTTCATTTCAACTTGAACTCGTACATGTTTGGAGGAATGGTTGAGTTGACTGTCACTCTCTGTTGTTTTGTGTTTTTGCTCTTCATTACGCGTCTTTTTGAAATGTTTTAGGCGTTTATCATCCTCCTCATCATTTATTTGTCTGACAAACTTTTTACGACAAATTTCTTTCGAATTCAAGGTATGTTTTTTGTAGACTTGAACTTGAAAATGATCATTTTTTTGTTTTTCTTTCACTTTAATAGTTTTACATACCGAAAAAAATATCTACATATACATATAAAAACAAAATATATTGTATGTATTTTTATTTTCATAGTTGGGAATTTACAGAAACTGAAGATCAAGGAAGAAAAATACAATGCATGCTTTTAATAGACTTTGTGCAAACATATTTGTGTCGAAAACATTTTTTCTTGTTATTATTATTTTATGCTCACTTTAATAGTACATCAATATGGAGGGGTTGGCGTAAATCTGTCAATATCTTATCTAGGGGTCGTTTGGCAATACCACTTTTATGTTGCATTCAATGCCAGTTACGCTGGAAAATATGTGGAAGTTCCAAGAAGAACATTGTTGAATCTTTACAAGATTCTGTGCGGATTTCAACGAATATCTGGTGGGGCGATTTTTTGATATTGACAGCACTGCATTTCCCCCATTTTTTATGCATGAGAATTGTCGTGCTGTTATCCGGTGTTTTTTTATTATCGCTGCCTACCTAGGGTGATCACGAATGTTTTTTGTTTTAATTCTGTGGAATTAACAGCATTACTCTTTGTGTAGTCACCCTGTGTTAAAAATATTCTGTTAACTGAACCAATTTTAATACAGATTAGATTAACAACAATAATTCTTATTTTTTTCATATTATTGGATTCTGGTTGGTTAGTTTAATTCGAAAAGCAGTTTAAAGTCTCAAATACTCGTTGAAAATCGGTTTCACTTCTTAAAATATCTTTTTCATAAATACACGCTGAACGTGATGGTACTAAAAACTAAATTTTGTCTAACTCGAGTTGGGCCATTATAGTTTATGACCAATGATTTATGGTATACGATTTCATGTGGCCTAGGCTGACTTCGCAGAGCAGATCGGAGTTTCTCGAATTTTCCCAGACAAAAAATATTTTGTTCCCTTTGCTTTTTGAATTTTATAATTTTTTTTCTTTAAAATAGTATGCATGAAAAAACAGGGTGCTCGAGACCCCAGGGCATAAAAATTCGATGAAAACCAGGGTAGGGTTTTTGGGGTTAACCACTGATTTTATATAAAGACTATGTTTAGGTTTCTGTGGTTTGTTATTTTAGATGCATGTGGATTATTATGAATCGTTTTACTAAAAAAAAAATCAGTTCGCGTATTTCATAGAGGACTTAAAATTAGCCTGATCAAATGGACCATGTAAATCGTAAAAAATGATACTAGATTGTAATAAAAAAATCATACCAACAATATTTCAGTTTTAGCTCTCAAGCACTTAAAAAACACCGGATATTTATGTTAAATGTGATGTACCCATTTATGATGTACCAGTTTAGTTTAGGCCCACACAGCCTCAGCCATTTCAAGCACTTTCATTCTCTAATAGTCCAATATCAGCTGGTTTATTTAAAGTTTCTTTTTAACTAGATCGCAGAGTCGAAATATCATCTGTTATAAAAAACAGTACGAGTATCAACACAAGTTAGTCATATTTTACAATTATTCCGAATTTGTACACTTTTTGATTCGACTAGAAAAATTAAATTTTATAAATAGCATCGCACATATTTATTTAACATATGGAAACAATTATAAACATTGAAATAATTGATTCAAAAAAAGTCTTAGACTTATAACATTCTATTGATTTTTTTTAATTTATAGCGATAGATTTGAAAATATTTTCTTTAGCTCGCCATAATTTAAATTCGTTTGTTGGCAAAAACTCATGGTTGGTATATTTTAAATTGATTTTGATAAACTGATTTCAATCGAAATCTAAAAATTCAGAATTCGTCCGTATTGAATCAAAGAAATTCCCATATACATACAAAATATCTTAAATGTGATTAAGAAATTAAAAGAAAAAACACTTCGCCAAGTGTAAGTGCTTTGGTTGCTCAGATAACCATATTATCGGATAGCCGTTTCACAACATATTATGTTAAACTCCATGTTGGACATCTATGTTTTGTAGATTGTGTATCTGTTTATAACCGAGGTGGCACTGACCTCTATGTTTGCTGACATTACTGAAATCAATCCTAATTCAAATGTAGAAATCATTATATCACATAACTTGGACGTTCAAAAATATTTAAATCTTTGAATTCTCCTTGTATATTTTGCAAAATAAATAGATTAAACATAAAGTGTTTAGTAGGGTGTTATTTATTTGAAGAATGATCGAATGATGGAGACTACCAGTATTCTATTTTATAATGATTTTTGACATGCTTACGATGGTTAAGCGGAAGGGGACTAGGAATATTTTACTAGAATTGTGAAGTGTTGATTCTGGTGACGTCATTTCTGAAAGGTTGCAATAGTCTTTATTATAAATGGACAATTATTTTTAATTTAAACACTTCTAGTCTTTGACACCGAAACCATTTGGTTCGTTTATTTTTTGGCAGCGTACATTTTTTCCAGTGTCCAGATAACTTTTATTATAAATGAAAGATTTGTTGAAGAGGAGCTATAAGTGTTCTCAGTTTTACATTCTTTTCAAATTTATTTCATATTTCGACCTAAATATCAAAAGAACTACAAAAAATAGTTCATATTTTTTTCTCAACCATATCAAAACAATTATATAAAAAATGTCCAAGAAACTGAATGAACATTTTCATGATTATTATCTTTGTTATATTTGTATTTCGCAAAAAAAATTCCCTTGACTTTAGAAAAAAAAAAAACGTTTCAATGATTCGGTTAATGTAGTGTTAAACGTTTTCATTCTCTTGGCATGACTCGACCTTGCGACTGTGTTGGCGTGTAAGATATTTGGTCAAATTTTTCATTGCGGAATGAATGAAAATATTTCACATTAAACATATATGCGGTATGTGTGTAGACAGTGGTGTTTCGTTTTTGAAAACATGTGTTGTATTGTCTGGAAATATTTTTCACATTAGAATGCAAGAGAACCAAACAGAAAATAATTTGAAATAATAATAAAGTATGAAACGCGCGAATATTATTATTTCTGATATATAGAATTAAAATATTTGTATCCAAAAAAAATTTACTTTAAACTTGAATAAGACGTTAATTGCAATTTTAATTTCTTTGCAGGTTATTTGATTTATTGCATTGGTATACAGAAGAAGAAGACACGATCTTGTATGTTTGCAAATATTGTTAGAATTTGAAAAAACCCGCAAAATGGAACAACCCTTGGTAGTACAAGCTGAATACTCCTTCAAAGGTGGCAATAACGATGAGCTGTGTTTCAAAAAAGGTGATTTAATCACCGTAACACAACGTGAAGAGGGCGGTTGGTGGGAAGGAACCTTAAACGATAAGACTGGCTGGTTTCCCAGCAATTATGTTATGGAATATAAAGCTCCCCTGCCCATGACAGATTCCGTCAGACTACCGGAGGAGATCCAAGAGTATAGATCGGTAGTTTTAAAAGATCTCCTCGATTCAGAGAGAGCACATGTGGCCGAAGTCCAGGGGTTGTTGGAGAACTTTTTGGAACCTTTGCAACAGACACAAATGTGAGTTACAATAAATTTAAACATATGTCATGAATTGAATGAACTATTCTTTTTATTCTCCACTTTTTACAGACTCAATTCAGATGAGTATGCCCAGTTAATGTGCAATTTTGTTGAAGTGGTAAAGACACACGAAGAGCTGTTGACACAAATGGAAGAGTGCAATGATCGCGTGGGCAAACTGTTTCTAAATAAGGCTCCACTAATGAAGCAAGTTCATCAGGCCTATTGTGCTGCACATCCCAAAGCTATTGTTATTTTAGATAAATATAAGTAAGTTTTTCAATCATACAAACAACATTATGATGGTAGACTATATAGAGAAATCGCGTAATTGTTTCAAGGAAGTCCCCAAACGAACATCGCGTCACAATATCGAGTGGGAGAATGAATATCGAACATATAAAAAATATGTATTTTTGGTTTACTTTTTATATCTGAAATATTGCAAATCAAAGACAATAAGTCATGGGGAAGGAATGTGAATTTTATAGTCATTTCATACTGAAAAATCGATTTTTTACAAATGTTTTAATATTACATAAATATTGTATTTTTAAAAGTGAATCCTTTGTAGGAGTAACTTTTGCATTGCGTCCTCATTTTTCAATTCTAGATGGTGCTTTCTTTTTGTTTTTAATCAGGTTATACTTTGAAGAATATTTTTTTTTACAATTTCGATTAAATTCTCTTATATAAATTAGAAAATAAGGCCAATTTATTCGATTTATAAATTTTACAATCTAATGCGACACTAGTCTTTCCAATAGGTTCTCTGGAATTTTATTGTCTCAAAAACAGTGCAAGTCATTCCTCAAAAGTACTTCGAACCGCAGAGGCACATCTTGCGCTCGGCTGTTCTAACGTAAATTCCATCGTAAACCTTGGCCGCCGATAAATATTCGTTTTCTGTCGATATTAGTAAAAATGTTTTTCCTCATAACCGATTTCCATATTTTACAATACCAGATAGCTTATAACTATAAATCATCATCATTGTATTTCGTCCTCCAATTTTATATACATATAATATTGAAAACAAAACACGATTTGGAAGGAGAATTTGTGTGGAACTATACGATACTTTACTACATGAACATATCTAATTATTACAATATTTTATATTTATAGGGATGATTTGGAAAAATACATGGAACGACAGGGAGCAGCTACGCCAGGTCTTTTAGTTCTCACCACGGGTTTATCAAAGCCTTTTCGCCGTCTAGACAAATACTCTGCCATGCTGCAAGAACTTGAGCGACACATGGAAAGTAGTCATCCTGATAGGGGAGATACACAACGTAGCGTAGCTGTTTACAAAGATATAGCGGTAAGTCGGTGTATGGAAGTCCAAGCTCTGATTTGTATTTGTTACACTTGTTGTTCTTAATCCTTGACAGGCCACATGTTCTGCGACCAGACGACAAAAAGAACTTGAGTTACAAGTTCTCACTGGTCCCGTCAGAGGTTGGCAAGGCCAGGAATTAAGTTCTTTAGGTGAAATTATACACATGGGCAGTGTGGCGGTAGGATCTGATCATCGTGATCGTTATTTTGTATTATTTCCACAAACTTTACTCATATTGAGTGTTAGCCAACGAATGAGTGCTTTTATTTATGAGGTAATTTATTTATTGCCTTTGATAGCCTATGAATGAAATGTTATTAAATTGTTTTACATTCTAGGGTAAATTACCTTTGACCGGTATTATTGTAAATCGTTTGGAAGATTCGGATACATATAAAAATGCTTTTGAAATCAACAGCCCGTTGATAGAGCGTATAGTAGCTGTATGTCAAGGGCCCAACGAAGCCAACAAATGGGTAGACTTGTTAACGTCAACTAATGCCAGCATGCCCATAGGCATAAAACGACAGCTGAGTAATTTGAGTAACGCCTCGGTTAGCGGGGGTCATATTTCAACGCCACCCAGCCATGTAAGTAATGACAGCGACTCATAAATATGAATAAAAAATATACCCCATTACATTGGTGTAGCTACGGAAGTATGATATTTTAATTATGATATGGAAAGCCTTCATACGGATCCATACAATTCAATGGAAATGAAAATCTTTCGAAAATGTCCCCAAATATAATTTATTTAAACTGTTATAAAAACTTAGTTGGCCTCCTGCCATACTGAATTGTAACAAAGCCCTTTCCACCCCTCAGCTCCTAGCTCCTCCAATGTTCAAAATAATCAAAAACGAAAACATTTATAAAAAACGACCAAAACTTTATTGTGTGATGTACGCGCGTTTATAGTCTCCTTATAATTTGGATGCTCGTGGTTATTGTACCCGATTTTCTTTGTGCGCCTACTACAATACACCACAAATGTGTGTAACGCTACCACCCAGTAACTATCCACCGACAGCCCCGTATGCCAAACTAAGTGACCATTTTGCTAAGTTAGTAAAAGCTGGTCTCTTGAAGACGGTTATTATAAAAATGTTGCTGTATCCGCAATCACGCCAGAGCATCGACATCAAATCAATTCCTATGAGGAAAAAGAAGTGTCACAAGACCTCTAAGAAGTTTGGCAGGAAAACCTCACACGATGAATATTCTGATACATCGGAGAGAATGGAATTGAACCGACAGGATGCCATAGAGTTGCAAACCGATTCAGAGAGTGGCAGTGGCACTGATTTTGAATATATGAAATTTTCTAAACATGATTCCTTTGTTTCCACGGGCACCTTCATAGATCATGGTTCAGGAGCGGCAACTCCACCCAAAATACGGCATTGTTCTACGATAAATCTTATAAATCTAGATTCAACAAGTGATGATGGCTGCAGCACAAACCAGCAGCTACAGAAGCAATCATTGGTTATTGGCTCAAAAGCTATGCAAGCAATTGCCCGAAAGTCTTCTGAACAAAGTATTACAATTCATACCACAAAAGCTCAGCTTGCGCTCGGTGGTTTAAATGTCAACACTATAACGATGGAGGAAAATCCTAAACCTCTACTAATACAACAACAAACCTCAGAAGCGTCTGGTAAGTCATCGGTATATGCCGGACGTCTAAGAGGAGGTTATTTAGCTTGTGAAAATCTTGCTGATCTCTCCGATGAAACTAAAATTAAGCATAGCCAACCACACTTAGCCACCTCTCCTACAGAGCGTCATAGTATGCCCAACATTTTCGTGGGCAATCGATTCAATCGTAGTTCAAAAACTGCTGTCTACGTTCCATCGTGGAAGGATCGTAGTGAGATGCAAAATCAAAGTGCCGATGTTGCAGAAAGCTCTCAAGACACCGTAGACGGCGAAATTCAGTCGAGCAGTTTGGATTTACCAGCCATGTGTCGCGAGGCGCCTGATCAATTACAAGCGGAACTCTTGTATAATTTCAATGACAATGACTGCGGCAGAGATGTGATAGCTCCGCCGTCCATGTACAAATCGTTCCACAATGATGATATAAAAAATTCTATGCACTCTACATCATCCCAAATAGAGCTGTGCATTGATACCAGGAGAAGTAGTAATGAGACGAAGGAGAAACACAATTCTATTAAACGTTGCATTAGTTACCATTACGTTCCATTGGCCAATGAAACAGATGGACCTGGAAATACTAGCAACCAAGTGCCTCCTGATCGAAATGCAAACCGATCCAGACATTTCTCCGAGGACACGAAAGATGATTCTAGTGCAAAGTGCAAATGTTGTGAAAGTTCCCAATGTCCCAGTCCGAGATCTAGTGATTCAGGCATGGCCGGAAGTTGTACTATCAACTCACCAGACCCTCCTCAAAACGAGGGTACCTATGAAGCCTACTATGACGTGGACGGCAATCTGAAACTGCTCTCAAATACCAATAATGCCAACGATGATCTCACACGATTTGATGTTTGTGGCACATTTCGTGAAAAATTTCTAGAAAACTCACAGCAACAATCCGAAGAATCTCCTAGGCCAATACAAAGCTCAAATGCTGAAGCTTCTGTGTCTCCTCTAGAATTCCAAAGAAATAGCAAAAGTATTTTTATTAGCTCTACGGCTCCCTCAAACACTGATCCCACCTCTTCCAATCTTACATTTACATCAAGTAATGAACACACATCGCCGGATACGACCGAAAGTGAAACGGGTGTGTTTCGTTCGGGCATGTATGCTCATTGGTGGAAGAAGGAAACTTTACCTAGTGACGTTGTCAGAAGTATAGCGAAAGTCTACAATAAGCGTATACCACCTTCACATCAAGTCAGCCAAGACTCTCAATGTTCCAGATGCTCAAGTTGTTTTTGTTCCATGGGCGCCAGTGGCTACAGTGAAGGTACTACCTATTGTTCAATGTGCCAGGATTGCAACTCGATGTGTAGTTCATCGCATCAGCAAATGACAACGAACACTACAACTACAATAACATCGGCGGAATGTCCTTTGTGTTGTAATATTTCATCATCTGGAAACACAGATGTTAGTGCGGCGTCAGCTCCGACAAGACACAGCCTTTTGAGTAGTCCTGCTTCGTCAGTGGACTGTCCTATATGTAGTGGTAATTATTTGGCACGTATGGAATCATTGAGTTCGGGAAAGGAGGATGATGTCATAATTACGGCATCTGAACAGCCGACGATGTCGTCATCGACGAAGACGCCGCCGCCAATTGCAGAAGGCAAGCATTTTAAGCCAATATATCATTGCTACAAATTTGCTGACTCAAATGTGTAGCTGTGATATGCGCGTTTGTGCACGTTCTGTTTTGTAAATTCGTTTTCGTTTCTTAATTTTTAATCGATTACCATTTTCTTCTTTCGTTTTCTAAATTGGAAAGCATTAATGCTTTTTATTTCAATCAAAATCATGGTTTTTCTTTTTTGAAGATATTAAAATCACAGAGTCGATCGATTACGATTGAATTGGGTTCCATGTATTTGTTTTAATTGAACTCTGAATGTTCGAAGTCAGTAGTTATGAAAATAGTTTTTTCAATATTCTGTATATCCTCTGTAGCGAGATACTTGCAGCGCTGTTTCGTCTCTTTCAGTCCCCAAATATTGTACAATCATGTAATGTGGAGAGTTCTAACTGTACAGTTTGACAGTTAGTGATATTTGTCTCAATTTCAATAGGGAATTTTCAAACTTTCTTATTGTTGATATTCAAATTTCTTTTGGACGTTTCACAATTTTTTAATAATTCTCAAATTCTTATGACGAAACTGATTTATAAAAATTGTTTATCAGCCTATATTTATAAATTGAAAACGTCTCAGACGAACGAAATGCCAGTATATAAAACGAAATTTGGTTTTTGTAACTCACCAATACAAACAAAAATACATTACAAATTTGAATTTTGTCAGAGACTTTTGTGCTACAAGAAGAACATGAATTGGACGAACATGAATTTTCTTTGGTTGTTAGAACAAAATAATTGAGCCATTCGTGTCATAAAAAAGGGGATATGAGATATTTTTTTGCACTTATAAGAAGTACTGTTTGTAAAAAATTTGGAATTCAAGAAGTTACGATTGAATAACTATGTCATCATCAATCAGAGAAAACCATGGACTTGTATGATGACTCAAATCAGAGAAAGAAAGAATAACGCTAGTTTTTTTTGTTCAAAACGTATTCAATGAATTTAACTTTCAGTTTTTGTCGTTTTTTACTCAACTTTGTTTGCTTTTCATTTCCATCCGACCAGCCAACAACACCCATTTTCATCGCAACACCACGTCCACACAATTCATTTATAATTTGCTTGCAACCTTTGTCTTGAATATTTGAACCAGCAGCAAATCGAATTCATGTTTTCATAATCAACTCTCAAAACCGGAAAATATTCAAAGAAAACCTTTACGATGTAGCAGCGAAGAATTTTCCGAAATTCAAAATTTTTGTCTAAACTTAAAAAACAAAAAATAATTTGCTATTCGTACAAGTTTTTTTCTTGACGATTTTCCTGAATTGTTTTCATTTCACAACACTGACTGTTTTCCAGAAAATAAAAAAAAACGGAGTATCCTTTTTTTTATACCAAAATAAAAACTCATGAAGAATTAAAAAAGAACGAATTTCGAAACATGATCTCACCACAAACCTCATATAAAATGTATATTGCTTAACTTTGCTTGCGCTTTTGTTATACGGCCATAACTCTGCACCAGGATGAACCCGCAAACAAAAATTCATGTGTCTTTATAAAATAAATTTAATAAAATACTTAACTAATTTCAGGAATGTTACTTTTTTTTCTATTGACCATCTAATATGAGTTGTTGTTTTATTCTGCAACGAAATCTACTACGCACTCACATTGTTTGAAATGCGATACTAACCGATTTAGAGAAATAAATTACCTAATTATTGTACAATTTATTATAATTCTGTTTAATTTTCCAGATGTCACCACCGTCAAGTTTGGGCATACTCAGTCAACGAATGAACAGTCAACTGCAACCCATGGCCGGAGGACAATCAGCAACAACAATAACAACGAATGTGGGGGCGAGAGACAACAATGCGTCACAGGTAGCAGCAGCGTCACAACACAAACGGAGCCTATCGTTCAATCATCACCTCAGTTACAATCAATACACACACACTCAGCATCCACCACCTCATCAAATGCATCATCAACAACAACCACCAAGTCTACCAAGTCATCCAGTGGCGGTTCCAAACCACAAATCAAGTTTAGTCCCGACATCGAACAGTATTTCGAAGATACAAGCCCCGGCACATCATATAGCAAACACCATGGCGGCAAACGCAAGGACCGGAAACACAAAAGGTAAGTTTACATAAATAAATATCTTTAAAATGTATAAAAAAATGTAATGATTTTCGAGAGGTTTATCAATGATTTCGTCAATAATGATTATTTTGGGGTTGTCAATGGTCTGAGGAGGTCTGTTGATTCTGTGCTATGCAAATAACCCCACAAAAAATATTTGCATATCTGGGTTGCCAGTCAATGTCGTTTTTTAGAGATCAGGGTATTTTTGCTTAGCTGTTTAGTATTGCGCATCATTTTGTTGATAACCCTACAAAAAAAGTCTTGAAGGATTAAATCTGTAGATCTGGATGGCCAGTCAATATTGAAATTTTTGCGATCACACGTCCAGAAATTTTCATTGTGGAAACTGTAGCAGTCCAGATCTGTGGGCGGACATAATGTGCCAACTTCCATTCATATTGATTCCCATCGACTGTTTCGTGGCAAATGCCTCTTCAAAATGCCTTACTACACATTTGGGTTCTCGGGCTCGCTATCTCTCACTCTTGCCATTTCATACAGTTCATTGAAACGCCTTGGGTGTTGTTGCATGCGGACTATATCCCACTATCCTGTGCTCAACAAAATTCGACCCGAAACGACGAATAATTTTCAAATCTAGGCTCAATTTAGGACACCTTCTACCTTTTTAATGTCCCCAACTGTTCTAGTGAGAGAGTTTTCCTAAGACTGACCTCTCGGTGCCAACAAATACTCGTTCGTCCGCTGCCAAATTCATATCTATATGTAGTTAACAAAGTCCCTGTGGAATTTGTTTTCATCGTTTGTTTTATTTAATCTTGAATTTTATTATTTATTTATTTTTACAAACTTCAATTGTCGATTGAGACGTTAACAAAATAATATACGGAGACGACACTAGCAGATTTCTTTGTCTAGTCCCATTACGTCTTCCCCTATTACTACATTTACAATTAATTTTTAAATTTTTTCAATATTCTGTTGGTTGCCGCTACCCGTAGGTTGCATTAGTCTTCGTCAGGTTAAACCAATTATTATGTTTTTGCATATTACTTACCACCAAATTATTTTTTTATTTAAAAATGTGTTTCACTGCTGTTTAATTCAGATTACTTTTGCCTTTCAGCTAATTGGAGCATAACCAATATGCGCCCAGCACCACCATTACGTCCAAATATTTTGAGTTCCAACGCAACGAGTGGCAGTAGTAGCGGTGGCGGCGTCGGCAGTGGTGGTGTTGCCAGTTTGAATACTTTATCCAGTTATTGTAATGGTCGTAAAAACCAACCAACTTTTGAGGAGGATGCCTTAGTGTTGCGTGTCTTTGAGGCCTATTGTGCCGCATATCAGAATACAACACGAAACACCATACACTCGGGTAAGTACATACTTTTATGCCTTTCCACGGACTACTATCTCATATCCACTTCACCATTTCAATGCATACAAAGGTTAATTATTTTACTATTACTGGAAATTAACTGGCTTCTAAACCACTGCTTTTTTAATGGGCATACATGTATTTTATTTTATTTATTTTTATTTTTCACATTAAATGTAATTGAGAACTAAAAAGTATTGATATAACATTTTTGGGGGCTTTTTTGTTTGTTTTGGGAGCGCTTTATTTATTTAAATTGAACAACAAAAACAACAACATTGCTTTTCAGAAACCACCGGAAAAATCAAAACAAACACCTCATAACTTGCTGCATAACTCACACACTTACCTATTGTTATATGTATTACTTATTATGTTTTTTTATGTTATCATACTTATAATGTTTTGCTAATAGTTATTAATTTTTTGTTTGTTTTTGTTACAAGAACGTTAAACCATATAAATGTTCACCGTTTTTCTTCTTACGACTTATGAATATTTTGCAATTTTTACATACTACCTACATACAATACATATTTAAGTTAATTAATTCATCCCTCTAAACGTTAACGATTATTAATAACAATAATTGTACTCAAACATTTGTAACCGGCTACTTACACGAATAAGGTTTAGGTTTTGTTTTTATTTCATAGATTTTAAGTGTATTTTTTAATGAATAGAGTTTTTGTAAATATGTTTAAGCTCACGGTACTTAAAAAAAAATAATGGATCACCTAGTATTGATTTTATTTATTTATTTATTTTTTTTTTTTTTTGGTTTAACACTTTATTATTTTTTTGCTTTAAACCAAAGAGGTTTTGTAACTCCCCTCAGCCTGTAGTTTTTCCTTTCGTATATTCAATCATTTGTATTGTCTCGTTCCGCAGGACACACACTTTCAAATCGTTTTGACAATGATAACAGCTTAATTTTTTATTTAAAAATGCAAGAAATATAACTTTCGGAAAGCATCACTCTTAATTTAGATTTTCTAAGTAACATCATTTTTAAGTGTCGCCTCCGTTCAACGGCAAATATTTTGTATAAGGAAATTATATTGAGGTTACGTCACGGCTATGATCGGATAGACTTTCGAGCGTAGTTTGACAGTAGTCTTCGAAATCATTTGAGGAATTACAGTGATTTTAAAAATGTTTCCTTTCTCAGCAAAGTCTAATTTTAGGTCAATACACTTTATCCAACATTACAACTTTTTGAGAGTACCTTTCAAATAGACAGTTTTCAAGTACTCAAACTTCTTACTAATTGGTTTATAGTATTTCTTTATAGTTTCAGTTTAACGATATAGTCCGTGTTATTCGAAAGTCATCGCCAGGTTTAATAGAAGTCAGCCATTTTAAAAATGTTTGATTTCTCAGAATAGTCTGATTTAAAGCCATTATACTTCATCCAACATTTCTTCAACTTTTGGTATTTCTTTTTACACCGACTTCAGTCTGAGTCAAACACAAAACTGACATAAGAATGGCTGTCTAGCTACTTTTTCAGTTTTTGAAACAGAAATTATCTGGACTGTTTTTCTGAAAAGGAATTTTAACACAATACACTTACTTCATTCTCAATTTTGATCTTTTCCTTTACAAATAATACGAATGTTTTAGGTCCTTCCATAAAATCTGTCCAGGAATATATTCTCGATTTTTTTTTTTTTTTTGGAAAATAATATTAGTGAGCAACACCTAGTCCAATTTATGAAATTTACCGTTAATTCACATCAGCATTGCTGGTCAATTTTGAGAAAAGTAGTTAGTATTTGGGTGATAGGTTTTCCTAAACCCGCCAATTATGCAAAATTGAAAACACTGATTCATATGATATTTCTAGGTCCTACCCAATCTCTCACACAGTATTAGGCCCATACTGTATAATATTTCAAGTTGTTCGTAGTACCGTAGTCTGTAGAGAGATGACAGTTGCCGGGAGAACTTTTACATTTCAAGTTATAATGAGAAAAGTGAATCTAGTACTGTTTGTCCAATTAACTCTCGTAGTGGAATTTCATGCCATTCTAAAACAATTGATTTTTTCCCAAAAATAATACTATTTATGCAACTAACGTTCGTAGAAGAATTTTATGCCATTCGAGAAAAAAAATTTAACGAATTCTTTCGAATTTAAAAACGCAATGAAATTTACTTGGGTCCATATGCGATCCATATGCGATATAGTTTTGATAAATTCGTAAGGAACTAATGAATATCTTCAAGAGACACCGACAGTTAGTCTTCTGTTTAGTTTTTAAGATTTTTTTTTTATTGATAACGCCGTAGGCACGGAATTGAGTTTCATTTATGTTAGCTGTGGTGCTATAAAGAAATTAATTTTAGTTGGCCCTGCAGATTGCAAAACTTCAATTGGTTTGCCTGAGTATTTCCCGAGGATCCAATTTTTGAGTTAGACCTGCAAATTTCAAAACTAGATTTGGTTTTCCGGAGCATTCCTCGAGTATTAAATTTTAGTTGGTCCTGTAGATTGCAAAACTAAAATCGGTGAAACACTGTATACGGATTATTAATGAGTAAATTCATCCAGAACTGAATGCTGCAATTTATAAATGTATCATCAATGGATTACTTTCGTGATAAATATCTTGTA
Source organism: Hydrotaea cyrtoneurina (assembly GCA_958296145.1). Taxonomy (NCBI): domain Eukaryota; kingdom Metazoa; phylum Arthropoda; class Insecta; order Diptera; family Muscidae; genus Hydrotaea; species Hydrotaea cyrtoneurina. The sequence continues at coordinate 15,653,003 of OY282514.1, read as the reverse complement.
AAATAAATGACCCTCAGAAACTATTAACTTGTTTGAAATCTATCGGTTGAATATGATAAAATTCACAAATCCACATTTATTTTTCTGACATCGGTATAAACATAAAGTTTAAAACAATCTTCAATAGAAAATTTCTCCAAAATCGTACGTGTTCGATTTAAATTCAGGAGCTCAAAATATATATGGTTCGGTGATTATTTTTCCTACATCACCAATTAAATTTTTTTGTTATCTATTTTTTAAACAAGTAAAATCACTCGAAAATCCTTTTTATCCTTTTGTTTGTTCAATTAAATGCTTTGTTCACAATTACCACCACTTTCTTGTACATGATTCATTCCAAATGCGTTAACATTGCAAATGTGATCTTACAGTGAGGATTTAATTGGAAATCTGTTTCAAATTAAAAGTCTAGAGTTCACTTCACGCTCTTGTTTACTTGCTTAGTTCTGAGTTTGTTGCTTTATATCCTTTATGTTGTTATTTTTGTCCAGATATTTGATTTACATATTTCCATTGGATGTCAATCGCTGTTATCGTTTCTCTTCCTTCAACACCAACCACCCCCCCCTACCCATTCATCACGTTTGAGTTTGTGTTGTGCCTCGTTTATTGTTTCCTTTTCATTGTTTCGTTCTCTTCTCGTACTCATAGTTTTTTTCTATCATTGTTTCTCTTTATCTCTCTCTTTCTCTTTTTCGTCCTTCGACCAAACAAAATCAAAAAAAAAAAAAAAACGTTACTATCAACTTGTAAATTGTCTTTAGCCTTGCAACCGTGGACGCCGTGTTTGCCAATACGTGGCGGAAAATTGAAAACCAGCAAACATTTTTCAACATCCAATCCCCATTTGCCATTTTTGTGCAATACCGGCGTACAATTCCCCGGTGCGGCCAATGTCAGCCATAAACAGAACTCGACGAGTAGTTTGAATTCTTCGTATATATGGCGTGAGGCTAGTCCCAATAATTTTAATCTATATTCATCATCGATATCATCGTTAAATGCACCTGGCGGAGGCTATCGCTATTCGCTTTCGACATCTGGTTCGGGATCGGCTGTGCCGGGCAGTGCTGGTGGTGGTGTGGTAAATGCACACACTTCATCGGGCGGTTTGGACTATCGTGCTTTGTCGGAGGAAAGAGCTACGCGCAAATCATTGAATCGCCTGAAAAGTGGTTTTGGTTCGGGATATGATAACATCTTTATGACACCGTTATTGCCACGCAAGAATAAAGGTTCTCCCAAAATAGTCAAGTCCAATTATCAATCGCCACAACGTCTGCCACCAGTGCGCAACAGGTCCGAGGATCGTCAATCTTCGAATAGCATCAGTAAAAATCTGCAAAACCATCCGGGTCTCTATGATCGCCGTTTGAATCGATCGTTTGAGACGGGCACATCGCACCGCTACGCTGGCTATGGCGGTGGTTACATGATGGGCTACGGCCTGAAATCCACCTCACTGCGACGCAGCACACCACAACTGCCCAATGAAGACTGTGTGGACAGCGATGATGCCGGTGATTGTCATAATATAGCACACAAGGGATGTACCGAAGCTTTGTTGCGGAATGGTCATGGATCGAATGCGGGAGCTGGAGGCGGAGGACCATCAGGCTCATGTACGGGAAATGGTGATGGTGATTCCAATCAAGGCCAATCGGGCAATTGGTGTTGTGGTAATTTTGTGATGAAACAGTGGCGGAAAATCAACAATTACTGATTACCGCTCGCTGTTACAATCAAAATCGTGAAAAATGATTGATCAATGATTAATTCGCTCAGCCATAGCATGCACATCCTTCACCTTCATCTCCATTTCGTTCGTTCGCCATCATATTCTCATAAAGTCTAGCAAAATCGAAATCAAAATCAAAAACAACAAAAAGCTGTTAAAACGCTGATACAATCAGAATGATAAATTGATATTGTGTTTCTTAATTTTACCTTACATGTATTTACAGAACTAAAAACAAATACTAATTATGTTTTAATGCATCTAATCATATATACAACATATATATATTATATATATCGGCCTAAATTATATACATAAATATATATACATTTTATATATTACTTATTGGTAACGATTTAAGTATAACTTTTTATCGAAAAAAAAAAACAAATCTTATTCCATTTTATTTCGTTTTCCCGAAAATATTATTTAAAGTTTTTTTTTTTTAAATTTCTAGTCATTTTTTGATCTACATCATTTAATGGGTTCAGTGCTACGAAACAAATTTTCTAGAGCATTAAATAAATGTATCCCTTTACTTCGGATTACTGTTTTAAAATTAGGGCACCTATAGTTGGTTGGCACCTTTAAAATCGAAATCAGAGTTAGTTTGTAAAACCGTTACTCGAGAATTATGATGTTGTTTTTTTGTATTGCATATTAAAGTAGTTACATTTTAATTATGTATGAAATAAACAATCGGTATATGGTTTTATCTAATGGATGACGTATTGGATCTCGACCATTAACTCATGAATTGTTTGTGGTTCTCATAGTGGTCCATAAAATCCGAAAAAATAAATCGGGCAGCTTTCAATAATAAGATTTTGGTGACGAGTTGGCATCGCTAATTTTGGGATATGATTCAATCTGTAATGTATTCGGTCATATCCAATATGCCGACCAAAACCCGCACCACACAGTTGCTCATTGTATATCTCTAGCGGATTTTCCAAGCCCTGAATTCGATATTTTCTTTGATTCTCATCGGTGTAGAAGATAATATCTTTCGATATTTTTTCATGGATTACATGCGGTTATTTTTGGTGACCAAACCATTTTGAGAGAAAGTGAGCCTAATTTGGTACAATACAATCTCTCGACTCTACTCCGGTATAAACACAAAATAGTAAAACAAATTATACTTTCCACTGAATATAATTAGATAATTGTTTTTGTTTTAATTTTCTGATGTAACGAAATAAACTGGAATATCTTTATGTAGACAACATTCTAATGCCATATTCATGATATTTTTTACATCTACAAAACATACATAAATATATTTAAGATAAATGTATTTAGTAAAAGCTTTAATAAATTTTGTTTAGTTTCTTAAGAGTATAAAAGAAATATTTGACAACGACACATCTCTTTTTTTAAATAGACAGACAGGCAGACACCCTATACAGTACACACACCCAAACTAATATTGCAATCAAGTAGTTTTGCAGACTGCTCAATACTTAGGAACACTACCCCCGAAATGAAATAATTTCAGTCCAAATATGAGTAACTAACCAAAAAGAACGGTACTCTAAACTAGTAACTATAATTGTAGCTAAGATCTAAGTAACTTTGTCCGGACGTTGTGCGAGTTTTCTCACTCACTCGTACAGCTTTAAGCAATTAGGGAATTTTTCTTAATGTTGTTTTTATTTTTTTTTATAATACATTAAATAGTAAAATTAGTTTGTAATCAATGGAAATATACGTCCTAGAGATATTTTTCGAATTTTTATAATAATTTTTTAATGACAGCGCGGGTATATCTAATTTAAAGTATATTTTAAATATATTACATACACACACATTCATTTCAATACACACAGCAACACTATCGCTATTGGTGTTCTGAATATCACAAAAAATATTGTAACTGACATTTTGTTGAAGTAACTTCTTTTTTTAAATAGCAATTGAAAATAATGATTGTTTTATTATTATTATTTGAGGCATGTATGTATGTATAATTTATATACTTAACCGATTTCTAAAACATTAATCTAAACTGACATAATGAGCTCCATTTTCGATTTTATCTATTGACAAGGTGAATGTCGCAGCAAACCTGAATGTCAAAATTCGTAAACTTGAATAACTTTTTTAATTAATTTTTTTTAAAAACATTACATGAAAAATTTATCTTGACTTTCATCGTTTGCTGGACATTTAACTTTAAGCCATTTGTGTTTCTAGTTCATATGAACATTTTAATATATTAAAAAGACCAGCCAGCTTAGCTCCAAACGTCTCTAAACAATTGTCTACATATTATTTAAATTTGATAAAAAAAAAATATTATTAGCAACAATGAACCGAATAATTGAAACAACTCTAAAGTAACATGGATTGTTTACCATTCTTTTATCCAGCCGATTTCGTGGTCGTTTAAGATCATTTATAAATAAATTTAAATTTCACTGTGTTGAAATCACCACACTAACATTAAACACTTACACAAACTCACCCACACAAACAACGAACATTCAAAAAATATTACTATTACAATTCATACTAACATATTGCCAAAGAATATGAAGACAAAATCAAAAGAAAAAAAATCAATTTAAACAAAAACCAATAAAAACAAGTAATCAAAATTAATTTTAATGCATCGAACTAAGAGTTTGTCCGCTTCTTTTGTATGTACTTATTTTATAAAAAAATAATAAACAAAAAAAAACTGATATTAAACAAATAAATATATAAACAAACAAAACATTTGGATTGAACGTTTTTTTTTATAAGCTACATACAATAAATTAGCATAGTCTAGCCTACTTAGCATTATTATGTTCATTTTTGTGTTACCTTTCTCAATAAATAAACGTAATAAGTGTTATACAACTGTTATACTCGTAGCAAATATTGGCACATATCTCTCATATTAGTGTGAATTTTGTTGTAGTCATATTTCACTATGTATAATCAATAATCAACATATTTATTTATTTATTTGTGTTGTTGTTTCGTTAACGAATTTCTTGCAGCAATTTATGAAGTGTTTATGTTTTAAGTTTTCTTATGTTCTTAATTCATGAAATGAACGAATGGCCTACAAGTGTTTGTTTCAATGCTCAAACAATTTTAGATACGTTTAGCGGATATTTACAATTTATTTATGCTTTTACCAGCAACAGACAGTAGTGAATAATATAATAGAAACGTAGTGAATGTTATACCAATGTGAGTTTTTAACGTATTCTGGAGTCAATACTATTTGAGTTCATTATTATTACAGACATTTTAATACAAACAGATCTGGTTTAGTAAAACGGTCAACAGAAAGAATACTGCTGTCGATTGCAAAGGTTCAAAAGGAAATTGAATTAATAAATTGTAGTCGATGTGAAAGAGTGTTTGGTGACATTGATTAGATTCCCATAGAAGTTATGGTGATTTACAAAAAAAAAAAAAAAATGTGTATGAACTTTTTTATCTTCTATTTATTTTTATCTGGGTTAATGCAACCTCCACAGAAAATGTTCAGCCTGGACCTACAAATATTATAATACAAATTCACTTTATATAGCAATTTAGAAAAAAATATTTAAAAAACATTTATAATTAGAATTAGTGTTGGAGAAATGTAACTACAGGGCCTGCAAGATTCTTTTTCAAATTCAAATATTAGTTTAAATATTTTGAAAGGAAATCAATAATACTTTTATTAATATGAGTATATTTAGTAAAGGGTTCACAATTTATGAATGACAAATGCCACTTGGCACATTTGGCCAGCGTGCACTCTTTCACATTTCGGTTCTTTTGGTAACATGTTCGTTGATATTTTAATTTACCAATTAAAATTTAACTCGCTTTAGAAAATTGTATACTTTCTATTTGATCACTGACAAAAGTAAACTACTGGAAAAGAAATGCCGATTCGAAATGCTATGGAGCGACCACACAGATAAAACGTTTCAGACAGTTAATTCTTTTGTTTATAATAAATTTAATGTAACTATAGTAATTTAATTAATTTTTGTTTTGATTGAACATCCTGAATACTTGCGGGAAATTAAGTACTTAAGTATTAATCGCCCGAATTGGGCAATTCTGTTTCTGTTTTCTGTTTTTTCGACAAAAAACGCTAAAATTTTTCCAGGCCCATTCACCGAAAAGTGATGCAATTGGCGACGTTAGATTATAAAAGTCAGAATATTTTTAAAGAAACAATTTTTCTTGTTAATGCCGTCGATCTGTTTGTACGTTTCTACTATATCTTTCGACAACTGTCTTATATATTTATCAAATATAGTATATTTTATGTAGCATATGGAATATATCGTCTAACTATAGTATATTTTTCATGAGTATGAGTAAACCATAAATATTATCACAAAACACATTTCCCATTGTGTTTATTATTTCTTTCTTCTTTTTTATTCTTTTGCACCACCACCACCAACTACTACTACCAACCAACCTACTCCAACTCAAACTAAACAACTCACCCCAAAACTAAAAAAAATAAAAATAAAATTATGGCCACCACCACATCAAAATCTAGGTTTGGAAAATGAAGATATGACACCCACACTGCGCCAGCTATGGACGGCTATACGCCAACTGCAACAGGATATGACACAAATCAAACAGGTCATCAATGACGAGGTAGCCTTGCGTGTTAATTTGCAGCAGTTGTTGATGCAACATTTAGAGACCGGCAGTACATCATCGAGTAACACACCGAAATGTTGACTATGGAAGTAAAACGATCGTATTCTACCGCACGCACGCCCGCTCATTTAGGCCCGGATTTGACTGAAGACGATCAAGGATCTTTTATATGTGTTGTAACATTAATTGTAATACCAACAATGGTATAGTTAAAATTATTTATTCAAAAATATCTGGTATTTTCCTCTGTGGAAATATTTATATTTTGATGGTACTTGCTTGGACGGACTGAATGTCCTCAAAAAAAAGGCGCTCGCATTAGCTGCTGCTTGTATAATAGTTTGTATACAAGTTTTGTATTGCAATTGTTTTTTTAAATATTTACAATTTTTTTTAAACTTGAAACAACAACGAGCTTCGTATTAGTTTTAGTTCTTTAACAATTTAGTACTTAGTTTTGCTATATATGAAAAAACAAAAGAAAACAACACAAAAGCAATTTGTATTTATTTTTTAGGTTGTAATTTGCACAATCCTTTTCTGAAAAAAAAATAGAAAAGAAAAGAAACGAATAAAATGTACATCATATTCTTATTACTTTTTTTTTTTCTAGACTTTTAGTAAATTTTAATTTATACCAAAAAATAAACAAAAACAAAAAATATTATTAATGAATAATAATTGACAATGTGTATCGTAAATGATAAGTTTATAGATTAATGTATAAATAGTCAAATAATTTAAAATAATAAATAAAAAAAAAATCAATATGAATTGACAATAAAAATCGATTTCATTCTCTGTCACTATCTCTCTTCCTCGCTATCTTGTCAAACTAATAATTCGATGTATGTTTTAAAAAAAAGTAATTACAAAAGAAAACGACTGTAATATTTATACAGAAATTCTAACAGCATTCAAAATTAAAATTATAAAACATAGTCAGTATTTTTAACCAACTGATTTGTTTGTAACTAATCCAATAATAAAATAAAAATATAAAACTTTTTAAGAAATTTGCTCAAATATAAATATTGTATAGCGAAAAATGTCAAATAGATTAAAAGATTAAAATTGTATTCAAATTATGTATCTCCCCTTTACGTTTGTTAAACTGTCAAATATTTGAACCGCGAAAATTACGTTTTTATTAACACTTCTTTGTGTAATCTAAATGTCCACTTGATTACACTGAAAAATAAAAAAAAATTGCCCGAAAAATTACTGTCGTCATCTGAGCTGGGAATTCATAATTGTTATAAAAAAAATCTACGCCATCTTGTACGAAAGAAAACTGAATACGATTCTCATATCTGTTGCTCAACAGATATAAGAATGACTTGCTCAACATTCGCTCTAAGGGCTTGAATTCCACAAAAAAGTCTACGGGCGTTAAATTGACATTACTGAGATCGATTGTGCGCCATTCTGCTGAAACCAAAGATCACCCATGTTCCTGGTTTCCACATCTGTAGCAGAATTTTCAAAATCCGTACCAAATTGTTATTCTCTGAGGTTGCATTGGCTTCACGAAGACGACGTGCGGATTTCCCACTTCTCCTTTGCGGTAGTTTTGTTTTTTAACATAACTGCCGAGATGAAAATGCAATTCGTCAAAAAAAAAATGATTTTTTGAACAAAACCGTTGTCGATTTCGTGATGCCAAACTGAGAAGCGATAACGAAGCATATTCCCTTAATTGCTGAAACGATACAAAATTGGACAGAATTCCAAGCACCATAATAAATTTCAATAAATGGTATTGTGGTTTCTGCCAGACTAGTTTTCCGAGAGAATATATAAGAAAAATAATAAAGTTTGCCTAAGAAATAAGTTGTTTACGGGTTTCTTCCTGTTTAGTTTAATTAGCGATATTCATGTTGTGATTGTGACAGCAATCATAGAAAGAAGAAGAATTAAATTTCAATAATCAAAATTAATTTATCTTCTATATAATATTTCTTCATATTGTATAAAACTTAAAATTGGGGGGACAAATTTTAATGTGGTAATAACTCAATATCCCAATAAGAGTAGAAAATGCTATGTTAATTTTCAAATCTGTAGGACTGATACAAAATCAGTTAAGGTTTTTATTAAATGAACATAAGCGTCTGCAAGTTCAATCCCTGGAATATGATTTTGAAATTGTTTATAAAAAATAAGTTTTGTCCAAATGAGCAAATTTCTTAGACTTACTGATTCAATTCTGAAGCATTTTTGTTTGTTCATTCTCAAGCTTCGCAAATGAATCTTACACACAAAAAACAATAATCACAACTAACTAATCAAATGTAAATTCATTATTTCGAATACATTCGAAATTCTTTTATTTCTTTATAGTACAACGAGAGCATTGTGCGGCAGCAGTACATCAAAAACTTGGAGAGATGTGCGAGGGGACGAATAAAACAACTTGGTTTGCAAAAGGAATTTTCGGCACCAAATCCTAAAATTGGCAAAAATTTTCTTGTTTAACAAATACAAACACAATCTTCAGTAACTATTGTTTTCATCTATATGCATTTTAATGTTGTTTTTTATCTAAAAATTACCCTAACCTTAAATATTTAATGAAAAATAGAAAGAGAACAAATAAATACTAATATAAATTTATTTAAGTTTTCAATAAAATAAATATACAAATTTAAATAACCGAATCAAAATTTTGTATTATTTCTAACACATGTAATCATAAAATAGGCTGTAATGAGTTTATCTGCGGCACCCGGTTTTTTAACATTCAAACTAGGCCAACGCAGCCGGTTTTGACTCATCGTCCAAATACCAGGCGACCATAATTGAGCAGCAAGCTACTTTTTGTGCGGTTGAAATCAACTCGCCTAAAAGTATGCCAACACTTTGAGTGCGGTGAAAATCGAGGCGCCTAAAAGTATGTTTGCATACTTTTAGGCGCATGGATTTTACCACATACAAAATTCCGAAACAGTTGCTTGCTGCTCAATTATGGGCGCCTGGTATTTTGGTGCTTCGCCATAACCGGCTGAGTTGGCATGGAAAATGTAAAAAAGGTGGAGCGACGACGTAAATCCTTCAAACAAACACAATGAAGGACGACAACTGCCAACATGAAATAATAACGACAGACTAACTTTCTCAAATTATTTTAATTTACTTACCTCAACAAATTTGCATTTTTTTCCATGGGAGATTTTTTTGTTGGGAAAAATAAAACAAGATGATTTAGTTTAAAAGAAATGTATTTCATTAACTAAGAAGCAAAAAACAATGTTGTCGTCGTTGGACTTTCTGCGATTGATTTGTTGTTCTGTTTCTTAACATATTAAAAATAAAAATAAATAATACAGAATTTTATTTATTTTTAACTAATACAAGTTTATTGTTACAATTTCAAGAACAAATGAGCGGCTTATTATTCGAAAGAGCCAACATTCCCATTATTTATGGAGCGAGATTAAATGTATGAGCTTGGCTGACATTCTGTCAATACAATGTTTGAAGACCTTGGGAACGGTTTCTGGTTCTAACTCACCACTGACGCAATATTCTCCTTAAGGGCCTAATCGTTAATATATTGCTAGCATAACGTCGGTTCTTATTGATACCGGCTCGCTATCCGGCTGAAACTTAATGTGGTCCAAGTCCAGGTCTTCCATCTGCGGCCAAAAAAACACATGCCTCTGTAGCACTCACCCTTTAACGGAAATGTCGTTTTAAGTAGCATTTTCAATGGGAAATGGGCCAATGATATACCGCATCAAACTGTCACTTTCTGAGGATCCATTAACTTTTAGACGATTAGTGGCTTTCGGAAGATCCAAGAATGTGGCACCTGCCAAAAGAAAAAAACCAAATTTCATGCAGCTTCCACTTCGAATATACTAAATACTATTTCTCTTAATTAACAAATTAATTTAGTATTATTTCCTCTTGTGACAGAAGGTAGAGTCCATAATAACGAATGCAGGTGGCAGAAATTGTTGATACCCATACATACATATTAATTAGTTACTGTTACAGCTCGTGCCATGTCTCTATGGAGATCTCATATCTATTAAGAATTCCAGCTAATTCAAGCTATAAAACAATGCTCTATAATACAAAACAGGGCCTTTTCGTAAATGCATAACTGGGAAAAAGGAAACATGGAACAACTTTTTGCGAATTGTATAATAGTCCAAATTTGTTTAAAGTCCTGTTCCAGCTTTCACTTGCGCAAAGTCAACAGTTTTTGAAGTTTTTTCAGGTACATGTTTGGGCAAATAGTTTCAAGGGATTTTCGAATGCCTAATTTTCAGAAAATAAATTTTCAGAATCCAATTTCTTTCAAACTATTTGCTCAATATGAAAAACTAAAATAAGTCGATGTTCAGATTAAGGTCCGCTATGCATGAGCACAATTTCAGCAAAATGTATTTTTTTTAATCTAAAATTTTAATGGTTTAACTAACCCCTTTACTTTTTATTTGAGTCAACAATTTTTTTTTTAATTTTCAAATAATACTTTAAAATGACAACATATTGGTTATTTAGTATATAGCATTACAGAGATAAGGTAAAAAATGAATTTTGATAGTTTTCGCCTTTATTTCGGTAACATTTATCCCCATAAAAAAGTGTGGTGACAAGTAAGACCGAATGCCACAATAATCTTAATGTCCAATATCCAAAGATAAAACTGTTTTCTATATTAATTTACTCGTATGATGTATAGTTTCCATAACATTGATTTTTGTGATGAACAAGATTTGACGATCCTCTCGGGTTGACCGTCCTCTTTGGGTTACCTGAGGTCGCAAAAGTGTAAACGTTATTCTTGTTTTGTATAAATTTAACATATATTTACGGATAATGATAAGGTTAAGATTACTTTGGTCCCACCCCCGATTCGATTCCGTATTTCGTACATGACAAATTCGCCAGTCACAACGGATTTCCGAATGTCTAATTTTGAGAAAACACATTTTATCCGAACCTGATTTGATCAATTTAAAAAAGTGGGGTATATTTGTTTGTACAGCAGTTGCTGCCATATAAAAAAATGAATATCCCTTGGAAATTAAAAACCCTGGCCCGGATGCACCGGTAATTAACCGCAATATTTTCTACTGAGATTTATGGGTTTTGTCGAGTATGCTCGAATTTTGCCATACAGCTGTGTGCCTTATAACTATGTGGGTTTGATTATACTACTGTAGAGCTGGAACTTGAATTTTTATACTCAGATAGTCAGTCCTGTTATAACAGAATTGCAGTGAAAATTCTCCAACACAAGAAACTACATACATCGTTGACCTCAAGAGTTACTGCAAATAGGAAGTTTTCAAAACAAAACCAACAAATTTGTTCGTTCGTTACAAATCGTCATTATTGGAAGCGCTATAAAATGGGTTTCAGACATTATTCAATTCTGGTTTGATATTGACATATGCAACACAATCACAAAAAATTGAACTCTAACTTCTATTTTGACAATGTGTAACGAACGAACAAATTCGTTTTATGGAAACAGGAAGTTAAGGCAATGCATTTGAGGCAACTCTCCAGGCGGTCATTAATAACTCTTTAACAAGAATTTGCACTTGCGATACCGATTATTTTTACAATTCATTAAAAAAAATTGAATAAACATGTATTGGTTTTCAAATGAAAAACTATAAAATAATTTATACGAATTAAACAAAAGTTTTTTGAGTTTTATAATCAGCCATTCTGTGTATGGGTCAATGCACTGGATGAGAGATATGGTGTGCCCCGTGTACTGAGTGATGCTTGCATTTGATGGATCCACTGCAAATCTGTATGTTAGTTTTAAGATAATGGTTGAGTGTATTTTTGCTAAGAATGATTGGAAATCAGGTCGGCTAATATTCCCACACTTTGAATTTATTTGCCAAAATATATTAACTACAATTGCATGTTTTATTGGTAACCGCTGATTCTCACACTTTGTAGACTTTATGAAAGTTGTTGGCAAATCTATGGACACTTTGAATAGAAGATCATATCTCTCCTGTACTTTACAGTCATTAAGTGGTACATAAATACGGACCATGTACGGTTGAGATCACAAACAAATCAGATTACCATTTCTCCACATGCAAATGAAGTATTTTCCGTTTTTGTTTCGTTGTAATGAATGCATAAAAATTTTACTTTTATTACTATGTCTATTTTAACAAAAAAAAAAAATACAAATACAAATTACTACAACAAATAGCAAACAGGGCTAGAGAGCGAGAGATGAACAAAGAGAAAAGAAAAACAGATGCGAAAAGAAGACGTATATGAATTAAAGAAACATTTTCCTCCGTATGTAGGTAGGTACTGGCTCGTATACCTTCAAGGTATCAAATGTTTAATTACTAACGACCTTAATTACAAAGAAGAAGAAAAACGAGTGAAAAATACAGTAAAGAAACCAGCGGCCATCGCAAGTAAAAGTGGTGAAAAACAAACAACTCATCAAAAGATCATCAATAAAAACAACAACAACGTCAGCAAATAAAACATTTGCAAAGAAACATCATTGCAAATGACTCTGGCGGCGAAGACGACCATTTCTGTTCTTCTAATGTTTCTTCAACTTCAATGATATCTTTTATTTCCACCCATAATAAAAGTCTATATTTTTATAAACTCAATAAAAAAAGAGAAAAATAATATAAGTTGATCAATGGTGTTCATAGACACACTACATCGATATGAATTACTATAGGGTAACTTCGAAAAATGTGTAGAATATTTTGTTATTTTATTTATTTATTTTTATTTAACTCAATACAAAGTTAAGTTATATTCTAATCTGGTGGGAATCGAACCCACACGCTGATATGCAAGCACGCTACTAACTCGCCTACCGGGACACCTAAGACAGAGAATATTTTGATTAGAAGAGATTTGTCGCAAATCTGTTCCCACTATCTACTCTCATACGATTTTAGTTTCGTCGACGAAATTCTCCGAAGCCATCATCAAATAACCGCCATATACATATATGGAAAAGACATTGGATCAAAATCCGGACTATATGAAAGACGAGAAAGCAATTCCTACACAGAAGATATACAGTAGCAGTGTAACTTTTTCCCACGATGTACTGAATGTGGTTCGGTTGGCATTTATATACCACTTTCAGCTGAACTTACTCGTATATTAACAAAATTTGCACCTCTGGAGCACTCATAATACCGATGTTCACATATCTCTTTTGGTTGAAAGGCACCAATTTAAATTTCGTACAGATCCGTTGTGACGATTTTTAAAAAGTTGATAGTTTAATTGAACTGAATGTCAGATTTGTTAGAAAAAGTGAGGATTATTGTTCTTGAAATACTAATTGCCAAAATTCCTTGATATTAAAAATCCAATTAATGATGAACGAATTTTGCAAAACCAGAAAGTTTCGAATTCGTAAACTTTAGGCGGCATCTGTTGGAAAGATCCGCATATGACTTAGGTCGCCTGCCCTTTCTTTTGTCTTTCTGTTAGATGACATTTTTAAAATAATTAATGTTTTTCGAACATAAACATCGTAAGTGTTTGCGGTTTCTGCCACAAGTATGCAAAAAGGACGTGGACATTTTCGAAAAACAATGCGTTCATGTCCGCACGTTCGTGGATTGAATTGAGAAAGTAGATCTGTAAGGGCTTAGCTCATTAGATTTAAATAAATAAATAAATACGAACATAATATGAACACAAATAGGTACGGAGCAATAGTTGAGCCAATCGGGATTTTTTTGCGACGTTTATGCGGGAAATCCCGTTTATTCATGTTTTATCTTTATGAAGGCTATTTCATATTTTTGATTTAGTATGAAACTGTACTATTTGTTATTTAGTAGAAAAAAGTAATATTTTCTCCAAAAAAAAAAAAACCTTAAAGTTTAAAGGGTTTATTGTTCTTAACAAAACCTTATGATTTAAATCGTCCCCCAACGAAACAATAGTGTATTATACACTATTATTTATTGAGGGGACGAAATAATTCAGGTAAGTTACACGCTGAAAAAAATGGCCATTTTAACAAATTTCAGCAAACAAATTAGCATCAAACATATATACATATATATATTTCCATACCACTAACATTAACTTGTTTGTAGGTTATAAATATCAAATATATACGCAACACAAAAATTACTTTTAATATTTTTTTTCAATTTATTATTATCTATATATCGATCCATCATATTTTCTCGTGAATTGTTATTAAATTAAAGAATGTAGAGGCAAAAAAAAAAAAATCGAGAAACTGCTGCAAATACGCACTTATTCGCACTCGAATAATATACGTTGTTTAATACGTTTGTTATTTGTTTTTTCCAAACACGCTATTGCACATACACAAATACGTAATATTCATATGAAATGAGTTATATTTACATCCAAACAGGCTTTCTTTAGGAAAAAAGCTTTACTTGCTACAAAGTCACACGCTTATTACTTGTGTGTAAGCATTTCAAGAAGACAGATATTTGAGCGTGTAGAAACTTGAAATAATTTAATAATTGATAAAATACATAGAAATATGTCTTGGTGAAACTTTTTGCTTCTTACGTTTTACTTCAAAAGAGTCGGAATCTGAATCTGAAATAATCATTTGCCTAAATCGTCTGCAAGATTTAAAACATCTGACTTAAATGCATTTTTAAAAAATGCATCACCCAATTCATTTCCAACGCTTAAATACTTCAACAATGTGATTATTTCAATATTTCTAAGATCAAAAAATCGATCCTTTGGTTCGTTTATTAGTTCTATGGCCATTTGAATTGCTTCTTCTCGGAGTTCGTTGCCCGACGACATAAAGCACCAATGGCAATTTTAATCGGGTGCAAAACGTTATACAACTATTCTAAAAATTCAAAATGATCATTTACCCACAAATGAGCTAAACGTATCATTTTTATTATTCTTAAAAAATGAGCCAATAAAAACTTAACGAAAACAAAAGATTTTTTATAGAAATCCTAGTTGTATCCCAATTGTCGGCATACACAAATAAATCGTTTATATAATAGATGTCCGTAAGAAATGAAAGTATTTTTTAAATATCTAATACGTGTACTTCTCGTAAATCGGTGAGCTGTGCACAATATATTTTGTATTTTCTCAGACCAGGATTTCAGCCTGCTGCTAACAAACGTAAAGTGTCGTAGATATTAGAAACAATAAACTGTACAAAATTTGAAAGAAACCAATATATTCAATAGTGAAGCAAGACATGATTATCCTGGGTTTTAAGTAAGTAGGTTACGACTTGATCTTAAATGTATACCACTGTGAGTACAATTAGAACTTTGACATACCTAAACGGCGAGACATAAGGAGAAGACTTACGATATTTTAGTTCACGACACAACCGGTTACTGATCTTGGCCTGCTTTATAAGTTATTATAAGGAAATCTTCCTTGTGGTCCTTCGGATGCCACAGCCCTGATATAGAGTGCACAAAGTACTTGTACGATTAAACGACTCTTTCTCCAACAATCTTATAAATACAGGTTTTTTCTGTTGCTTGCCTGCTAAGTATTTGGTTCTTTAAGAATTCATCATCGTTGATTCCTACCTACGTACAGGGTATAGACATGCAGACCAACCTACATACCACGCGCATGGATTCAACTCGTACCTTGAAGTGTGGATGTTCTTGCAGTTCGAAAACAAACGATCTTTATCATGCTTACAGTTTTTCTTTTGTCGTTGTTCTTGTTGTTGTTTCTGCTGCTGTCCACCAAAAGCTTTCATGATCCTTAAGGCTATAACGGTGTAATGATATAGATTTGTTTCCAAACAATTTCAAATGACTACTCTTTGCAGAATATGTTGTCCAAAATGGATTCTTTGTTGGAATGGGAGTGGAGTATATAATTTTTCAATAACTGTAAGTTAGTAAGTACTGATGGTTTTTGGAATTTATCTTGTGGAGAAACGAACGCATTGGGAGTCAGCACAAGTTAATGTTGATTGTGGGTACAGTTAATGGGTTCATTGAATTGAAGTACCTTGGCCTAAGGAAACTTATAAAATTGCTCAGATAAGGCAAGGTAATAATTAGTATAATATCTAAATTCTATAATCTATAAGCAATGGCCAATAAAAATGCATGAAAAGAAACATGAATACAATAGGAACTGCCTAAAATTTCAATAGAAGATGTGGTCTTTGAGGTAAAATACTTTATGTTGGCTTCATTTCTGCGTATAAACAGTTTTGTTACAGATTAATGTCCTTGTTGATCAATATTTCTTTGGAGTTTTTACAAAACTTAATTTTTTTGGAATTTCTATAAAATTAATGCTTTTCAAATAGATTGATTTCAAAAATCTTCGTCCTCCTTACGTGGTTGTTGGCAGATGTATGTCACATGTATTAAATGGTAAATTGTATTCTGCCTACACGATTTCTCAGCAGTCTCTGGCGATCGGATAATAGAAGTCATACAAATTTAGCAGATCAATGATACAACTCTCACATAAAGCAAACCCACAAACACACAAAAATATGTTTAGGCGTCATATGAAGTGTAATTTCGATCTAAATACAAATTGCGAAGCTTCTTTGGCAGATCTGCTTTCTCGCCTTTTTCTTGCTGTCTTAATTTTGTCTGCTTCATGTCAATCTAAGAAAAGTGACAATATTGCGGTTGTAGAGTAATCCAAGATGCCAAATTGTAATTAGAAACCATATATGAAAATTGCGAGAAAATCTAAGACGAATGAAAAAAAATAACAAAATGAAAAGCGAAAAGCCAGGGAAGACATAAGACAACCAACCACACATAGACACAGAGACGCAGCAGATGGAGACGGACGTAGACTGAGACCCAACTGAAAACCTCAACCTATTTTTATTTTATTACAATTTGTTTGTTGGTTTTATTAAAGAAAAGTAATTGACACACTTTTCCTTTTGGTTAAAACAATACGCGATTTTCCCTTTATTTAGCTACAGCCAGATGGATGGATGGAGGTACGAGTACGAGTACGATTCTACCACGAATGGATGGCTGGCTGGCTGGCTCCATATCTAGTTCGTTAATGACAAATTAATTATTTTCGTTGTTGTTGTAGGTCTTTAAACAAAATATCTTCAACAATAATAAAATCACCGTTGCCAACATATGTATACCACCAACACCGATGCGGGACAGAACCGACAGACACCCGGCAAAGCAACAGAAATTTAGGAAGAACGCAAATTTCTTTGACACACTATTTTACTTTTGGTTAACGATGGTGCCGCTGCTGATGGCGATAGATTCTTCCAAATGACTTTAATATCTGGAGCACAACATAATTATCAATGTAGACGCAAAAGAAAAAGACTACCACAATGCCAAAGCCAAAGACGACCAACAGCAAGAGCAATACTACGAGGAAGACGACGACGACCAAAGAATGAATCATTAAAGTAAGTACGACTAAATAATTGTATCTTGTGATGATTGTCATGATTTTTCTAAACGAAACGTGCACACAAGTTAAGAAGGTGGTGTCGTCGGACGGTTATCCAGGACCGTTATACAGGGTGATGCATACAGATTTTTCTGTAATGACATGATACTGGTCTTAAATCTTGCCTTTTAATTTGAATACAAGTTATAAACTATTTTGTTTTCGATACAAATATTGTAAGTACACTATTTCTACCAGAAGATGGATGGGTACTTGAATTTAGTGCCGTCAGAAATCGACGTAGAGTCTTATACAGGGTTTTCCAAAACAGGTGTTATTTTGGTATTCAAAGAAAAATTAAATTTTTTGAGATAAATGATCGGATGTTTATTTCATAATAAACAGGAAAGAATGCCGATAATAATGAAAAACAACATCAGCCAAATGGCCACCACGACCACGCTTACAGGTTCATATCCTTTTCATGGAATTTTCCATAACCAAGTATCGCAAAGTGGCTGCCATATGCCCTCGATAGCCTCACGAATTCTATCTTTAAGGTCTTGAATCGAAGAAGTCTCAGTAGCCAATTGTGATCACCTCATCCAGAGATAACACGGTACGGAAACTTTTCCAGTAAAAGAGCAGAACAATATCATCCAACACCGACCATAAAAAATCAATAATCATCTCTCGATAGCGCAATCCATTCACCGTAACTGTTGATCCAACCTCATTGTCGAAAAAGTAAGGTCCAATGACTCTTGGGTTTTCGAGATGGAAATGGGCCTCATCAGTCAAGATGATTTTTCGATGGAATTCCGAATCATTTTCATGCATTCCAAGGACCCACGGAAAAAAATTGAAAAACAAAATTTTCCATTATTCCAATAAAACGGTTTTATTTTTTCTTTAAAGAGTGTTATGCTGTATGTATTTTCTATGATTGCAACCCAAGGTATACGAATCCATTTCGGAAGTTACCTCGCTTCTTCATCGGTACCCTTTGCAATGATTCCTACACGCTGAAAAATAATGGTCATTTTAACAAATTTCAGCAAACAAGTTCGCATTAAACATATATATATTTTTCCATACCACAACCATTAACTTATTTGAAGGCGATAAATATGAAATATATGCAGTTTTGTGTAATTTTTTTTCTTCTCAATTTCTGAATTTCTATATAACAATCCATCGCATTCTATCGGTATTGCTTTTATTTTAAAGAGCATAAATGCAGAAAAAAATTACGAAAACAGTTGCAAATACACACTTATTCGCACCCAAATGTTGTACTTTCTTGAATTTAATAAGTTCGTTGTCTGTTTTTCCCAAACACGCTATTGCTTATAAACAAATATGTAATACTATTAGCAAACGAGATATATTTACATCCAAATAAGCTTTGTGTAGAGAGAAATAAGCTTTACTTGCTACAAAGACCAAACACGCGTTCAAAAAGCCGATTTTTTTTTTTGGTCTCAATAGGAGTTTATCAGCCCCAAATTTGGATTGTGCATCTATTATGGGTCTCTAAGTGAATCTGATAGTCGCACATATACCAACCACACACAACCGGATTTCGCTACCACTGGCTTAATGGTTCAGATGCTATGTAAATATCATCCAAGATAACAAAGTCGGCTGACAAAAATGAGTCGAGATGAGTTACGCTGAGCCAGCTTGAAGTCACTCAACCTCTGTCCAAACAAAAATTTCTGTGCATTTAAATTTTAAAAAAGTTCTCACCATTAAGTTCTTTATGTAATAACCTCTTGTACAGAAGCTAATTGTGGCGATCAATTTTAATATTACCATCCTGTGGATAGAGTGATAATATTAATTCATATCATCACCAAAATAGGTTTTTTTATATCCGACTCTCATTTAATGCGTTTTCACATCCAATCCCAACACCCTGTACAAGAAATGTACCCTATTTTCCAAACACCATTTAATGGCATCTTGCTAATACAAAACAGACAGAAAGAAAGACGGACAGACCGAATCATGCGAATAGCGACATAAAAGTTTACCCAAAATAAAAATCATTCTTCTACTGAGAGTTATCGTGACTAAAGGGGGACTCTGCAAGAAAAAAAAAAAAAAAACGCCAAAGACTAAGAACTTTTTAAGTACCGACTCCCTCAATTTCAAAATAAAAACTAGCGAAACGACAACAAAAAAACTGAAAAAAAGAAGAAACAGCACACAGTCTTTGACTTAATTTAGAGTCAGCGTATAGAGCATGCGCGCACACTGCCTTAAGAGAACACAATCAGCAAATGTGCGATGTGATCGCCATCGTCATCGTGCACAGTTATTCGGCGACGACGACATTATACAGTAAGAGACAGTCACACAAACATACATTCCGACATATTACGCTGAGATTGTGTCGAGTATAACTTCAAAACTTCACACGCGTAATTTTTTTTTGTTGCCTTCCCTGGATAGGTTTCCGTGGTGCGGAGTAACACTCCAATTCAAAGGGAGTTGTATCAAATGTATACGACGACGATAACGACGAACAGTTACTATTATGAGGCACGAACGAAGATGATAATGGCAAAAAATGGTGATGGTTTTGATCATTTAGACATGATGAATAGTGGCCATGGTGACGATAATGAAGATCATCGCAGTGATGGCAGAATGCTAAGCACTTAATGTCTCTAATCAGAGCATACGAATACAATGGATGTTAGTAGTGCTGAGTGCCAGCTCGGCTGGTGCTTTTACATAATTTCTGTTTGAATTAAAAAAAACAACAACATAAATTTCACAAATGTGGGAGTTTCATATTTTGTCGTAACATTTAACGGTCCCTTTTACCAAAAGAATAAAAGAGAAAAATTTGCGACACACAGTGGGGAAAAATGGTTTAGTCGAGCATTGCGTTCCGGCATGCCTAGAAACCGATATAGTTCAGACTGTCCTGAGGTAGCGGAACTAGCCAACTCTTGAGTAATGCGTTATGGCAAGTTTTGTCAAGGACATTGTAAACCTGCTAAATTGGGATAAATAAGTGGCTTATTAACAGAGCCATCGCTGAGGGCAATAATCGAACTCTACAACACGTTTATTCTAACATATTCCTGAGAATATCCTTCACAAAATGTGTGGTTTCACTTACGTTACTGGTATTAAACTATATTCATACATACGCAATATGTAGCAAATAGGCGCTATCTTGGGCTAAGACAAAAGCTTAAGAACTGAAACATTTCCCGAGGACAATAAGTTAACTCGGCAGTATGTTCACACCGCAAGATTTATAGACGAATTTGTAAAGCCCATTCTGTGAATCAACTTTACACCAAGTTGAAAAAATCGACATTTTTATTCAAAAATAATAAAAATAAAATATTCGATCCTCAAAACCACAATTAGTAACAATTGGTCACAGAAAACAAATCATAAAAATAAAATATATCGAAATAATTCCCGCTCTTTCGGTCCAAAAATCGGACATTTAACATAGGAAATTTCTTCAAAAATATATAAGTTTCTTGAACTTTCAAAATGTTCCCTTTTTCATATTTTAAAATTTAAAAACTTTGATTTAATGTTCGTTTTTTTTTTGTGTGAAGATATTCTACCCCACTGAGGAGCTATTCCTCCCAAGTTTTTGGTGTGTCAGAAACTTCGGGTTTGTCACACTTTTCTTATCGCCAAATATAGTTTTTTTTAATAAAAATATTTGAAATAATCGCTTTTGACAGAAAATTACTTTATATCAACATGTGAAATGGTACTGCGTTTTTTTCGGTCTAATGTCAGCACGAATAAATTGTTCCATAGATAATGAAAATTCATAGAAAAGAGTCAAAACATGAATAACAATTGTTCCTAAAGAATTTTAGAAAAGTAAGTACGCATTTGAGTGTCAACTTATATTCCCTTTGCGTATATGTAAATGTATTTACCAATCCTTGGAGGAGCAGACGGATTACTTCTAACAAATCCATGAGCTGTGCAGGATATAATTAGTATACTCACAGGCTTTCTTAGGAAACTCGTAAATGGCTTACTCGTAAACTTGTCGACATTTGCGAAGTGGAAACGTCCACCGAAAAATTGCAACTTCCTATCACCTCCACAACGGCAGCCAACATTTGCTATTCCCTTATGGTATTTCCCAAATAATCTAATCAACCTATAGTGTACTAGTAAGTTGTAATGCGCCTATGGCGACCGTTGAAATATAGAAAACAAATTTTGTTGAAAAAAAATTTTTTTCTTCAAAAAAAAAATTTTTGTTGAAAAAAAAAAATTTTGTTGAAAAAAAAAATTTTTTCTTGAAAAAAAAAAAAATTTTGTGGAAAAAAAAAATTTTGTTGAAAAAAAAATTTTGTGGAAAAAAAAAATTTTGTTGAAAAAAAAATTTTGATGAAAAAAAAAAAATTGGAAAAATAAATTTTGTAAAAAAAAAATTTTTTTTAAAAAAAAATTTTGTTGAAAAAAAAATTTTTGTTGAAAAAAAATTTTGTTGAAAAAAAAATTTTTGTTGAAAAAAAAATGTCTGCTGAAAAAAAAAATTTTTGTTGAAAAAAAAATTTTGTTGAAAAAAACATTTTTGTGGAAAAAAAAAAAATTTCTTGAAAAAAAAAATTTTGTGGAAAAAAAAAAATTTCAAGAAAAAAAAAAATTTGGAAAAAAAAATTTTTTGTAAAAAAAAAAATTTTGGAAAAAAAAAATTTTGGTAAAAAAAAAATTTGGGGAAAACACAATTTCTATACAAAAAAAATATTCTTTTTTTTATTATTATTATTTATAGAATTATTATAGAATGCCTATTTAAATTCCTACGTACTGCGTGACAGAGTCAGTGAATCAGGGAATCAGGGAATCAGTGTATCAGTGAATCAGTGTCGAGGGTAAATATATTCAACCTATAGTGTATGGTTGCACGAGAATCATAAGAAATTATTTTTGTCAATATAAAAAAAAAACATCATCACCCACTGTTCAGCATAAACATCAAATTTTGTTGCTGTTGTTGCCGTAATGAGGTAAATAACTGCAAAATTATTGTTAATTCTCGCATTAGGAGAGACATAAATTTATTTATTTATAATGTTTTCATTTTAACCCTGCGTTACTATCGTCTGGCTGGAATCCAGCTAGAGAGCTGAATTTCTCAGTAGATTATATAATTTCTCTTGAAAATCATTATTAACTCTTAATGTAATCCTCATTTGGATGTTTCTTGATGTTTAAAAGTAATTTTTAATTGTTTAATCCGAGCTCATATTTACAAAAAATCTTGTTAAAAAAAGAGCTTGGGTAGTTTACACCCACGATAGAAATAGCCTTTCAATAATCCAATTCGATAGTAATCATGTTCAAATTATATAAATAAAAAGGTTAATTTTTGTTTTTATATTTCGAGATTAAGAGCAATTTATTATTGAGAAATGAATTTACCGCAACTCTGTGTGCACCGTCATATAAGTATGGGTGTATATGAGTAGAGAAGCGTAAAAAAGTGAACAGGCTTGCTTTATATCATATACTAGTAAGTTGTAATGCGCCTATGGCGCCCGTTAATTTGCTTGAGAAAGTATTTGTTACTTAATTTTAAAAATTTTGTAAAAAATATTTTGAGAAAACTATTTTGTAAAAAAAAATTTCGAAAAAAAATAAAATTGGAAAAAAAAAAATTTGTGGAAAAAAAATTTTTGCTGAAAAAAAATTTTTTTTTGAAAAAAAAAATGTTTGCTAAAAAAAAATTTTTTTGTGGAAAAAAAAAATTTTGTTTAAAAAAAAAAATTTTGTGGAAAAAAAAAAATTTGGTGGAAAAAAAAAATTTTGTAAAAAAAAAAAAATTTGTAAAAAAATTTGTGGAAAAAAGAAATTTTGGAAAAAAAAAATTTTGGTAAAAAAAAATTTGGGGAAAACACAATTTCTGTACAAAAAAAAAATATTATTTTTTTTATTATTATTATTTATAGAATTATTATAGAATGCCTATTTAAATTCCTACGTACTGCGTGACAGAGTCAGTGAATCAGGGAATCAGTGTATCAGTGAATCAGTGTCGAGGGTAAATATATATTAAGATATTTTATTTCAGTCTTCTTTCCAAATTTTTACCGCAAAATTTACTTTGGGCTATATATTTCTTTAGCATTCCAAATCAACAAACCGCAGGGGCTTAGCTTTAAAACTCTAGAAATTATAGCTAGTTTTGCAGAACCACTTTTTTATTTTATTTTCGTTTTTCTTTTAAATGAAATAGAAATTCATTAACGAAATAGAAATTAAAATGAATTAATTAACATATTTTTAAAATTACATATCAATTCAAAAGTTTCGTTTTCATTCTTAAAAAAAAATGGGATAATTTGTACAATTGAATTCAACACGTAAAAAGGATGATACTAATAAGGTATGGGTGGATTACACCCAACGATATTAATGAAGTAAGTTAAATATACGATAGTAACGCCGGGTTAAATGAAAGCTAAAGTAATGTACTCCAATATGTGTAATGCTTTTCAATACGAAGCCGATACTGTGGTACTTTTATTCTCACATTAGAATTTTCGGAGTTACTAGACTGTGAAAAATCATATACTTTGACCTTTTTTTTGTTTGCTCATATTTCGGAAACCAGCCAAGGTATCACAGAGCTATTACCATTAAATGAAAGATAGAGTATTGTACTACAATATCCGTGAGGCACTGAATGAGCCTCGGCAACTTCTATGGGTTTTACTTGCCAAATGAAGTGTGCATTCAGAACTGACCCTTTTTTACTCATATATTGAAAACCTTCTGAGCAATCAAATAATTTCCTCGTTGTATTCATTTTATTTTGAATGCACTAAATAGCTGCTATAACGAAATATCAAGATTAGAAAAAAAAAAATTTCGGACAAAAAAAAAGGGGTTAGCCTTTCAAAAATGTAAAAAAAATAGTTTTGTCTGTAATTTTGCTCATCGATAGACGTTGTAAATCTGATGCAGACGCTGCGATACTTTTTTTTCTCACAATAGAATTTTGAGAGTTACTCGACTTTAAAAATCATATTCTTTGTCCTTGTTTTTGTTTGCATTAGAATTTTCGGAGTTACTAGTCTTTGAAAAATCATATACTTTGACCTTGTCTTTGTTTGCTCATATTTCGGAAACCAGCCAAGATATCACAGTGCAATTGCCATTAAATTAGGGTCAATAATCAAATCATTGACTCACCATTTATACATTACATAAAGAGACATTAATCCAGACATCATCAAGATCGTTGTTATTGCCACCGCTATTATCAACAGCGATGTCATAAAAAATAGAAATTAGCTCTAGACTTTTGCCTCTTTCTTCGGAGTTCATTTAAGCGGCTTTGAGAGCTTCTGCTGCCACTCAACTCCGTTCACACAAATCAATGTCCAATTGAATTTCAACAGTATCGGTGCTTGGCTGACTCGCTGGTTGGTTCAAATGAAAACGACCGACCAACTTTCATAAACGCATCATCATAATCCACATACTATGTGATGCTCCTCCTGCTGATGGTGGGCCCCTCGCACTCTCCCAGGAGACGACATTAAAACATGAAAATAATTTCGGACACTAGTACATGTGTATTGATTTCATTTCTTCTAGATTTCCATTTTCAGCAGATTCTTTTCAAAAAGCCGCACAGTGGTTCAAGCATTACAAAAAATGCATTATGCGATATGATGTAATGCGAACAGATCCATTAAAGATTCTGACCCTCAAGGTGAATATAGAGCAAGCATTCGTTATATAGAGAACTAAAGCATCGAAAAGGTCTTGAATAAAATCGTGTTGCATAAACATTTGCTCTTTCGAACTAACTAAATTTCAATGATTGATGGCTAGAGTCGATACTATACGATTTCGAAAACTGGGCTGAATGGCATGGAAGTGTGCAGGAAAGTTGTCGTGTGTGCTAAACTTCGGATAGAGGCATTTGTATAATAGTGGACTGGGTAGGAATCCAAGTTTCTGCCATCATTTCATTATAACATCACACTGTGCACTGGTGAGCCGTCAACTTTAAGAAGCTACGAAGAAACATACAAAACAACTCGTTCAACACACATCGAGGAATCACAAGAATGAACATAATATTAATGATGTATTTTCAATTTTCTAAAAAAAAAGAAAAGAAACTCTTCTTGACTTTTCTCGTCTGCCTGTCCGTCTGTCCATTTGAATTTTGTTGTTTGTTTGTGGTCGACTTCAAATTAATGACATGCATGTAAACTAGTTTGTTGCTTTGCCGCCGTTGCTGCTGCTGCTGTTGCACAAAGCCACGATGCTTTGAGCCACATACATACGCACGGAACGTCGTACTAGACCAAGATGACACTGGACGCATAGACAGAGTTGGATGGCGCGAGTTGAGGCTGTTTGTAGTCAGTCGTATTGAGACATAAATATGAAATTGAAAAGAACAAATTTCTACAAGTAGAAAATCATCATGTGAAAGTTAAAGACGGTCAATGTAGATAATACCTTCAAGTTTTTCATCTAATGTGTGTGAGTGTGTCTGTGGAATATTCTCACTTTGAAAATAATTTAAATTTTATTGGATTCTGAGGCATTTGATATTAGGAGAAAGTTATACAATTTCATAGAGAAGAGGTGGGGAATCATTTAGTAGTTAGTCATTAAACTGTGTGATATTTTCAGTAAATTCGAATGGTTTCATTTGGAATTGATTAGTACATCTTACTGTGTGTCAAATAATCCACACAAGCAACCATTTTAAAGGACCATCACTTTTGAATTATTAGAGATACGTAGTTGGAACAAATGTGGAAAGAAATAGGTCCAAGGAATAAATATTGCAGTAAACGTCTTTGAAATTAAACCAACGATTTTTCATTGAATATAGACAGCGATTACAGGGCCAGTGACACATATCTAATGTCCTGTAATTGGGTTATGGTCCTTTTATATTGTAGGTATAAACAGAATATTTGGTCCTATAGCTAGCGGAAGAGAAACAAAAACAGCTTAGAAATAAAATAACATGACTCTTTGAAAAATCGCCATAAATCGTTAATATTATGAAATTCTTAGGAATTTGTCAAAGGATAATTATATCACTGTACATAACATCAACTATACCATATAAGAAAAAACTTGGCGACACACAATGGGGGAAATTATTGAGTCGAGCATGGTTCCATACGGACCATAGACCGAATACATTGATTTTTATCTTCATCTGTAGACAACCACTATTCCGCATCGGTAGAGACATTATTCAATTCTGGTTTTCAGATACATTTACATATGACAAGCACAAAAATCGGAGCTCTCGTTAATGATAAAATTCATTTGATTGCGCCTTTAATTTTGAGAATTTGTAAAGAACCAATGAATTCGCATCACGGAAACCGGCCGTAAAACAGATAGTTTTACTTTAAATCGAAGAATAGAAATGTAATTAAAGTTATTGGAATTAAATATACATACAAAATGTTAATAGCTTAAGGTAATGCTTCAGTTCTTATCCACATTGGAATTTTTACAGAACTAATAACGCTTATTAATTCAAAAGTCATTGCATTTCGCCCAATGTTAATTGATTGTAATACACTTTGTGAAGATGTCGTTAATCAAGAGCAAATTTTTTTTAATTATGTATTTTATGTCTTTCCAAGGAGCAAAAGTGTGAGGCTGGATCTACATATTACAAAAAGTACCAACAAATTGATTTAGGTCCTGTGTGTACCCGCATGTCGCACGGTCACAGCTGGAGAGACACACTTTGGTATGGTTGATCAATAAATATTGTCCCAACAATTTTAAAATTGTTAAATTGCATAAAGTGGACGTGGATCATATATACAAATAAAAAATATAATATATATAAATTATATATAAAAGTATGAGTTGGTAGCGTTCTTGCCTATCAGCGTGGGGGTTGTGGGTTCGACTCCCAACACAGGCTATGGTCTGTCGCTACAAAAATCTAGCCATGTGGTCTGTGCCACCCGGTTTACCCCTGGACCCAAAATTAAAATGTAACTTTACTTTGATTGAGTGTATATCTTTGTATTCGACCTTTTTAATGAATATGAACTAATATTTTATTTATTTAAGCACAGCCGACGTCGCGCAGAGCTACAGAATGATATCAGTGTGATATTCAATGACGACGATATTACATCGATATCATATTTTTAATTGTTAATTTGTAAGTTTGTGTTTGTTCCCGATATTTCTTAATAAAAATATGTCTTTTATAGAATTCCTAAAGATGTCTTTCGACGAAAAATTGAAAAAATAAACATAAAAAAAAAAAAAAAAAACAACAAGACCTCGAGCTTAAATAAAATTTTAGTTAATATTAAAATTACTTTGTATTGTAATTTAATGAAAATATAAAAAAAAGTATGAAAAAGAGAGTTATACTTTTTCAGGAGCTTAAAACCTATAATCGTCGGTTATGGCTTATTCGTGGATGATTTTGATAGACCGTCATGCGGTTAGACGCACTGTGTTTGCATTTAAACAATAAAAGAAATAAATTAAATAATATATTAATTAATTTAAATAGAATTTTGAAAATGGCTTTCACTTTCGAAAAACACATATAGGCAGGCAATAAGGTAATATTGTTCGTGGTTTGAACGTTTTACAAAAATAGACTGTAGATTTATAGTCAAATAGTAGCAAAATTAAAATCTGAACTTAGAAAATAATGTCTTTGTAACAATTGCATTGCCTTTGCAGCAATACTTTTACAACGAAATTGGCCAGGAGGCATGTTTAAAATACTAAATTTGAAAACGATTAAAACAAAGTTTGTATTCCTCAAATATCATATTGAAGCAATTACGCAATTCTGAACGAAATTCGTCTTTATTTCCCTTTATACACATTCAACCGTAAATACAGAATTCCGATTGGGTAACTTTTGTATTTGACTCTTTGTAAATATACACAAATGCCATCACGTAGACTATACACATAATTATACCTTTTACCGAACATACACTCAAAGTCATACTTAATGCACAGAAATTAGTCGGTGGGTATGTTTCATCTGATTAAATGATACCCGATATGTTACCGTGTATTCAGACTGTTGCGAATGTCCCAAACATACCGTAGATACGGAGGACCGTATCTCAGTTACTGACATGGCTCCTCGTCTTTGACAGTTTGATGGATGTGCAAACATGTTCCTTTACGCTATCAATTCTAATTTATATGCTATGACGATATCTTCGTGTTCTATTCGTTCCATGATGGTATCTTTTCAGGCTGGGAATAATGTAAGAGCCCTTTTGCTACAGCTGTTTGTGGCTGCAAGTCGTTAGTCTGTCCGTGCGTCCGTCCGACCAGCTGTCAGTCAACATGCAGAATGTGCAACCAGTCGAAGCAGGCACCTTAGAATGTGGCACTGACAAGTGTGTTGAGAATGTTACGTTTGCACGTTCCTATTCGTATCTGCATCAATGTCTTTCATAAAAAGGTTGAGGTTTTCGTTTTTCCTCTTGTTTGCCTTTTGTGTTTATTTTCTTTTCCAGAAGATTGATCGATAAAAAAGGGTATATTTTGTTTACGTTTTTGTTTGAAACATATAACCACGGTCATCCAGAAAAAAATAACAACAAGAGTGGAACATTTGAGTTTAAAGCTTTTGTCAATTTCACTAATCCTCCCAGGAACAATAATAGATATTCCTTATACAGGGTGATGTGATGTCAACAATGTTTACCCTCTTCCTTTTTTCTTCTAATCTATGAGGATAGCTATGACCACGAAAAAGTCGGATTGCTATATAAATGACATATCGACAAATGGAAAGATAATATCAGTCGGCTGATGATTTATCCGTCTATACGTCAGTTAAAACATTACCGTGTTGTACTAAGAATTAAAATTTCGAATTATTCAATTTTCCAGCCAAAGAAATAGTCTTCAAATTTCCATTTCCATTTCCATTGTCTATGAAAACTGTTTCCTGTTTGAACGATTGATTTGGGTGAAATAATATTATGTTCGATATGAATCCGTTTTTTTTTTGCAGTACACCAAAAGAACAACATACTAAACCATAAAACGGGAACGAAAATCCCCAAAACCGTAATGTAGGGTACTGTTTCCGTTTAATTCTAACCGACAGTGAGTTCTTTGCATTTCACTCGTCCTCCACTTGTCCGCGGTCGCTGACTGCATGCTTTGGAAAAACAATAAAGCAAACAAGTTTGTTTCTTAAGTCTTTTGTTCTGAATTGCTGCCGCCGCTGCTGCTGTTACGTTCGCAGGAAAAAGACATTAATATCAAACAACCGACCAGCACACAAACATATATATGTATACATTTGTATTTATAACCGCATCAGCAATAGTGCCAACAGCAACTTGTTGTTTTTGTGGCGGCGTTTATTTCGAAATTCTAACATTTCTCAGTACGAACCTTCCTACAGGTAAATGCTAGTACAACTCGGTGTTTATAATTAAATTAATTTCCCATAATATTCTGGATATTGTGGCCGTTGCCGTTGAGATTCTTGTACATGTATTTATAAATTATGTTTTTGGCACCTTCCGCTGTTGCGGTATGTTCCACTGAAATGGTGGCAATTTATTGTGGTTAAGTATAGGTTACCGTGGTATACCACGCTCGAATCCAACACAGTTTGCCTGCCACCACTAAGGCCTTAATATTAGGTACTTATCGGCGGTAAGGAAATTGTGAAGTGATGAATAAAAATAAAGGTGAAGTGGAGTGGAGTTACGAGCCAGAGTATCAATTATCTAAACATTGTTATGAAATCTTTCTATTCTTTCGAATAACCACATCGACCAGAAAAAGACAGTCATCACTTTGAGGTGGAATGAATTAATAATTATATCATCCATGTGGAAAGATGAAAGCGACGTACGTTAGTTTCATATAAATTATTTGAAATTATTGTAATCTAAAACGATTAATACGAAAGCGTTTCTAATAAACTGATTTGTATCTTTCACTTACAACAATGCAACGGTAGAGCCTCAGGGATCATCGCTATCAGGGCCATTATTGTTCAGGGTTTAATCCGTTTGTTATACAAAGCATTTAATATTTGAAATAGCATTTTGTAACACACAAATACTTGTAATATTATGTTCGGCATTTGAAGGTAACTATACCACCAACCATAACTCAGCTGAACTTGGCTCTACTCCACTATAGTCGGCAGCACAGAGACCAGATAACCCACTTATATCTTAAATAGACGTTCGTTCGTTCGTACCACACAAAAAAAGGGCTTCGTGAAAAAATTGTTCCACTTTTTCTTACAAGCCCATCCAAGTAACTTAACCAACCCATGGCATTGTTGGAAGAGCTTATGTTGCAAGACAAAGTCACGTTTTGTGTTGCCTTTTCGCTTTTTTGTGTGTTTACAACACTCAACTCAACTCTAAAGTTGCCGGCATTGTGGCAATAAACAGTGGGGGAAAATTACTTATTTGGAAAGTTATGCTGGACGAAAAAAATTCACAGCATATTAAGGGTTTTTAAATAAAGATTACAGACTGGATTTGAGTACTTCGTTTATACAATATAACTGCTAAACTCCTTTTGGAATTTTCAACAATTTTCTCAAACTAGCTGAATATGTTGAGGTCTGTTTCGGTCAAGCTTTATTTATAAAACATGTATGGGTGAGTGTACAGAAATTCGAGCGGAGGCACGATCAAATTGAATGCACGATTACAATCAGTTTAAGAATTGACTACTAACAATATATTCCGAATTTAGATTTCTGTCAGAATTCGTCAGAGAGGTAGCCATTCTACTGAAATCTTTGGAAAATGTTGAAGATATCGCCAACACATCGAATCGAAATCTCAACGATTACTATTCCCAAACCAGACACTTTCCTTTCCTGATTCGGCATAAGACTAAATCTGGAAATTTTGTTTGCTGTGTTATTTTCGAAATATTTCGTAAACGAAAAAAAAA
This sequence comes from Hydrotaea cyrtoneurina, assembly GCA_958296145.1. Taxonomy (NCBI): domain Eukaryota; kingdom Metazoa; phylum Arthropoda; class Insecta; order Diptera; family Muscidae; genus Hydrotaea; species Hydrotaea cyrtoneurina. The sequence goes on along the minus strand of OY282514.1, from coordinate 15,621,298 downwards.
TCAGTGGGGAAAATATACCTGGTTTGATTGTAAAATTGCAACACATAAAGGTATTTCACAAAATTGAAAATGGTTCATATATAAACTATAAATTTACATTACATTACGTATCTTAACCCTTTGCAGATATGTCATAAATTGGAGACTTCTTAGAAAAACTTTAAATGCTTATATCTGTTAACACTCTCCAAACATTTCATAAACTTTAAATGCAAATAAAACAATAAAAAATTGTGAAAGTCTAGATCACTTTTTTTAGTTAAAACTATCATCCGATTCAATAAAATCCGATAAATGCGTGTAATTTATAAATAAGGCTCGATAGTGCAAAATGAAAATTCAAAATATCGCCCACTGTGCAATGTTAAAAATGTATATTGGTGGTTGGTACGTACCCGCTTATGCTGCAGCCTCAAGAAGAAGATGTGGATTTAAAGGATTTTTTTTTTGTTTGTTTTATTTATTTAGCATTCAATTTTAAATCGCTAGTGTTTATAAATTAAATATAAAAAAGTGGCCTAATCCTACGAGAAACCTTATTGTTAAGTATTGAAAAAGTAGTGCTTATTTAATAATTAATTAAAGTCTTATTAAAAAAAGAGAGTGCCATTCTTTGCTTAAGTACGCGAAATCATGTTTTAATTCTTTGTTATTTTTTGTAAACTATTCTAAGAGTATGTATATATATTCGTTTAAGGTATGTAATATAAAAAAAAATGTTACAATGCATCACGTTTGTAACTATGCTCGGTCGACTTGATAAGAAACAGTTTTTCTTTTTTCCCCGCATTGAAGCCCGTTTCCTTTTTTTTTTATCGGCGGTTGTCACACGATGCGACGACTTAAAACCAAACCAAAGAAATGGAAAAAAATAACTCAACGTTACCACAAAAGGAAAGACAGAACAAACATATTCCAGCAAGACAATAAAGCATAGTTGTTAACTTTACCTAGGTTAAGGTAAAGGTTAGGAGGAGGGGTGGGAGTTTAGGTGGTTACAGATACAGAAAAGGATTTCTTTTGTTGCTCATTTTGCAGTGTTATGGGAGTATTTTCTTTTTGGGTATTTTGTCTTCTTTTTCGTTTCACATTCAGGCTAAAAGATCCTGATGTTTATTTCTTAATGTACGCGGTAATGTATGAGTCTCCTTTAAATGCTGATGTCGAGGCAGCGTCGCAGATGGTGGTGGTGTCGGTGGCAGTTGCGGGGGTTTCGTGGTTTCTCGATACAGTATATAAATGAATAAACCGATTAATATCACAGATAGCATAACGGTGAGTACAACACTGCCCATGTTAACCGATACTAGTTCCAGCACGGAACCAAAAGCTTTCGAAGAGAGAGTGAGAAAAAAAAACAAGCAAATAAATTATCAAAATGTAGGGGGACTTTAACTTTGACTTTAAATTTGCAAAAAATCGAAACAAATAAAAAAAAACTTAAACGTTAACAGATAATATTAAGAATAGTTCCTATTGAAATTGGAAACATAATAATTTGGCCCTAATTATAAGGTATAATCTAATAGAGTTAATCATTAACAGAAGTAATCGTAGATAAAATGTGACAAGCGTCACACTATTATGAGGAACTAAATCCTATAGACTGAGAACTATCTTAAAGCAATCATAGATTGCGGGCTGCAGGTAATAAGACACTAAGAATATGGCAAAGACCAAACATACAGAGGACTTTGTCGTAGGTCTTGCCAAATTTATGAGTAAAATCTCAAACATCTGTAAAACTAACATCTGCCGTTCGCAGCCTGGCGAATATTCAACGTTTCGATCATTGAATATAAAAATATATCGATCACAGCTCACTTTTTTTGAAAGAAGTTTAGCTTGGGGAAATAAGTGGGTTATTAGAAGTTCCCAAAATCTTTTGTTGCAGCAATAGACAGGAAGTCTACTTTGACGTCGAAGAAGACATGACGATTCATTTAAATTCATATTCGTATTTGACTTCGGACTTCATTACAAAAGATGAATTGTAATTGATGAAAATGTAATTGATATAACAAATTAAATATGTCAACGAATAAACAACGAATTTTTAAATTTGAAAAACTGAATTGGATCGGTTATTAGCATTTTATGATTTTTGTAGTATTAGTATTTTTCTATATAGATTAACAAGCCATGTCCTTTCTGGCACTTGTCTGTTAGCTACAAATAATTCCATCAGTGATTCAATTAAAACTTCGTCTCAGATGATTAACAAATCAGAGTTCATATTATAATGACAACATCGAAACACATTTTTCAGTGGCCGTTTACCACCTCTTAAATGCCGGCGAGCTTGTATCTTTTACAGACCATTTGAGATGAAGAAAATGTAGGCGGACGTAATGTGTGCGACTTTCATGGATATAACATACAGGTTCAGAATCTCCTTAATGTAGGCAGTGTGTGTCTGCAGCACAGCAACAACATTTTTCAGATCTCGTTTTCCACTTGGCATAAGCATAAGCCGTTCGGAACCGGTTTTAAACAGTAGGCCCGGATCAGAGAGTATACAAATTATATCGTGCACAGTTAACTGTTTTGAGGAAATTTACCCGTTTGTTCATTCAAGGCCGTAAACAATGTTGTTGTCAGCAAGACAACATTATTTTTTGATTAAATTGCATGCTGAGAGTAATGGCGTTTTATTACCAGGTGATAAAAAGGGTAATAATTGAGTTTTTGCTGGCCATTCATATTAAAACCGACTCGATTTGTTTCTTTTATAATGTCGTCTGTGTCCCCAATCCTGATCCATTCGAATGAGTTATGTTTACAAAGTAACGAGAACGAGAACGTAGCTTAGCTTATCCATTATTTCTCTTCCTTACAACAATAACAAAAATAGGATAGCTTAAATTCGAAGAACAAAAACTCAATTTCAAAAAAATAAATTGATCAATGCCACTTATGTGAAATTGACACATAGAACACTGAGACTCGTGAACTTAATTTTGAGTGGCAGAATCTAGTGGCAAACACCGTTTTCAAAGATCTGGTCCAAAGAAGGAGATATTATAAAATGAAACCCATATACAAGAATATGCCATTTGTAAAACCAATCCCAAGCTCTTTGTGTCTACCTTCGCTTACATATTTCTCAAGTTATTCAAATATTTTTCTTTAAAAATACTTTCGTTGACATTTTCAATGTACCGCCTTTGGGCGTTTAATAAAGCAAAATGTGCTTAAATTATGCCACAATAATGTATTTGCCTCTGTTCTCGACGTCTGAGATGTTGGCTCAAACTGAAGTTCCCCTGAAAATTTGCAAAACCAATAACACGCTATGATAGCAGCAGTAAAAAAAAGTTACTGCAACTAAATATAAGAACGAAAGTACGAGTACATACCTCTTCCTGTGGGCGTAGTATCACTTATCAACGCTTCAGCCTCACCATCGCCGCCGTCATGGTCACGGTCAGTGCGATCCAATATTAATTTGGCAAACTTTGCAGAAAAATTTTCATTATCGCCGTCTACGTTTTCTTCGCCGCTTTCTTCCAGTTGCTGTTCTGCAGAGCTATCCTCTCTAGATGTTATTGTTGTATGATCTACTGCTTTTATCCGATCCTCATTGACACCGGGTATGATATTTTCCAAAATAGCCACAGCATTGGTGGTATCCTCATAACCATCATTAGCATTGACAACGGTTTGTAAGTCACTCTGATTAGCAGAGGGATTTTGCATTTCTTGAACCAGGGCTTCAGTTTCTTCCGAGGATTTCGTTTGCGTCTCATCTTCGGGCTCCTCCTTAAGGATTAATTCACTTTTATCGACAAACCGAAAGGGTTTCAGACCTCGACCCATACGTTCCTCGTCGTCGGCAGGGTCGTGTTGTTGGACGGCAGCAGCACCGCCTCGCCCGGGTACAGAAAAACTGGCACGCACGGTTTGTAGGCCGGATTGATAACTGCAGACCACAACAAATCTGAAAAACATACAAATACAACAGGGTTGCAATGAACCAGACTTAGTCAGTATCTTGGTTTTGCAAAATTTACCTTCGGGTACTGTGAGTGAAAATGCCTAAATTCTCCTGGACGGTTATAAAGGTTTCCACAGTATTTGTTTCTGGCTTCACCATGCTACCGCAGGCCTTATGATCAATACGCATCACATATTTATCTTTCGCATCAGTGGGATTGCCCTTAATGCCACAGCTTCCTCCGTCGACAACGATTTTTCCACCGAAATTCGGACCAGTTTCAACCTCAATTTCGGAAGCAGTTGGCAAACAGCGCGTCGCTTGGGCCGAAACTATACAAAACAGAATCGTATCACAAACGTTCATCATATCTTTCTCTGCCAGATTACTTACATCCTTTGGTGGGTATGACAATTGTCTGTCCACTTAAATTGTTGTTACTTAAGAAATCATTCCCATCCACTTCATTTTCGAATATTTCTGAGCGTCCAGTGACCTTTTTCAATTGTTTACGCTTCGGCACGGAACGTATATGAAAACTATATTTGGTGGCCATGCGCAAGTTATCGACTTGGGCGGCATATTGTCTTATCTGCCGTCTAAAAAGAAACAAAGATACCCGTCTGAAAAATGTCTCGAACGCGAAAGCTTAGCAAATAAACCTACATTTTATCTATAACCTCCAGATCGTTATTGTCATTATTGTCATTTGGTGACGCGGTACCGTTGACCACTTTCGATCGGCATCGATGTGGCCCAAATGATTGCAATTCACAGAAAAACAGCTGGAAGGCTTTGGGTGGTTCAATTTCATCGCTTGTATTTGTAACGATATCATTGGGCGATGGTACGAATTCCACTTCCCACGTTAGATTAACCGACTTGTAGTTGGGCTCTCCGGAGACGCTGCGAATTTCTGAAAGTTAATAAGTAGAAAGAAAAATCGAATTAGTAAGAAATCGAGGACATTTTTTTTAGCGGGCTATGAAAAATTTTTAAACTAAAATGTTTCTGTACATTTATATCCGTACGCAAAAACACTTCATGAAAAACGTTATGTAAAAACAATGTAAAAATTCAATTTCATTTTTTCAATGACAATTTTCTTAATTTTGATGTTGTGTTCGCCTTCATCAAATTAAAAAATATTAATCTATCGAAATACAGAATGGCAATTCTTTATTTTATGCCTTATTTTTGGAAATGGGTACATCAAAAAACATAAATCCCAATTGGCCGAGAACAGCCAGCGGAATAACACGTGTAATTTTATTAGCAAGGGGTAACTGATATAGGGGGCAATTCGAACTGATCTAAATGGAATAAGACTGTCCTACATGTGGCAAAACGTTGATAGTGTCCATTTCCCTTTTGGGTGTAAAAGTTATGACCATCCGAATTCGACTAATACGAATTAACGGTCGAAATGCAAATATGTGTTTGCTTCCAGTTGAATTATCGTCGTCAGTTAAAGTTGTGACAATTACTGCAGAGATTTCTTGTTGATAGTGTCCATTTCCCTTTTGGGTGTAAAAGTTATGACCATCTGAATTCGACTAATACGATTTAACGATTTTACAAACCGCTATCGCCTCTTGCGTTTTTCCACCACAAAATGTGGTAGCAAGTAACTAGTTGACACTGTTAACATTTTAAAATCGTCAAATCTTAAATCTTTATTAACCGTCACTTCCTCACCAGCAAAAGAAATGTGAAGTGAAAAAAAAGTACTTTATTTTCATTACCCAGAAATGCATCTCTTTCTCCAATCCCAAACCAAAGAGTTCAACATTTTTAGAAATACAATAATTTCCTCTGTTGCTGTTGCTGCAACATAGTAGTTGATGACTAGAACTGGCACTAGATGGACTGGAAAGAACTTAAATGAGCTGGCAGGCCGCCGTCATATCTGATGTATGAAGTAAGCGTTATATGATCACTTGTTGCACACAATCACCAAGACTCAGTTAGTTGCATCAGTCAACCAGGAGGAGTGTTAGTACCTCGAATGAGTACCAGAGTTTTGCCATGGCTTTGTCAAGAGGAACTTGGTGCTTTAATAGGATTTCAAGTGAAAATCATGACGTTCATATTCCTGCTGTTGTTGTTTGCTGGTTGCACGGAAGCAACAGAGGATTGTGGCATGTTGAGCCTCTGGATAAATAAGAGGTGGTGCATAGAGACATGGATTGAGTGTAGTTTGAGTACTCGTATATTGTGGCATATTCATATTAGAATAAGAACGTGTTACAACTGGTGGCAACAACCAACAACAACATCCGAACGTAGAAAACGTGAAGGTCTTGACTCACATTTCGGCTCATTCATACTCTTGACTACGATGCAACAACTATTAGATTCTTTGAGTTGTGGCAGTTGCAGGCATCCTCCATCCAAACACACATACACACTTAAAGCGGTTAAAGAGAAATTATGTCAATGGCATAGATTGCGTTGCCACAAACCGAATTGGAAACAAAACGAAAAATGCAACAGAATGACGATTGCTCAAAAAATATAAAATATTCTATGCAAAATGGATTATTGCCGATGCTGACTGTGGCCATGGTGATGGCGATCGCAATGCTGAGGTGAAACAACGAAAACCCGATAAAAAAAATGGAAAAATTATAACAAGACGTCGAAAGCGTTACGAAAGATATGGGGCATACAGTGTGCCACAAATGCAAATATGTATTTGCTTCCATTTGAATTATCGTCGTCAGTTCAAGTTGTGACAATTACTGCAGAGATTTGCTGTTCATGTAACTGCAGAATGCGTTTCAATGAATGTGATTTAACATTTTTCTTGATGACATAGAATATACGATTTAAACAAATTTCATGTCAACAAGAACAATTTTAAGTCACATTCCGGTTGTTACGGATTATAAAAGTCGGCTATATCGAATTTGTTTTTGAAAATATGATAAAGTAAATGAATGAAAAGGTTATGAGAAAAAGTTACCCTTAAAATCAGAATCGAATAGAGCGACAGTATTTTCAGATATAGCTTTATGATTAAAAGTCTGAAATCAGAATTTTAAAAATCTCTTTAATTGATAAAAGAAATGGAAATATTTTTTTTTAAATTTTCTAAATTTGGTATTTTCGAATACCCAGCGTAATCTAGAAAACATTTGTTGTAGTCTGTAAGGAATTGTATTTCCATAGACGAAATAAGTAAATAAATGATTTTAGAATTGAACACCGACTGCAAATCAATATTTCAAGGTGTTGCAAACGGAATGACAAAGTCAATATATCCATCCATCGTATGGTCTAGGATTTAATAAGAAGTAAACATGTTCTTGGTTCTCGCACATGAAATGAGCTGATAAGCTACATGTATCAGTATGTAAATGAGCGCTGTTCGTATGTACATATGTACATACTTAAAAACCTAATTTTTCAAAGACGAACGAGAGATTTATATAAAACGGAATTGGCCATAAAAACCAACTGATCACCTTTGTGCTGGGAACCTGTAAATAATGCCAATATCAATGCCAGTGCCAGTGCTAACTAAGATTTTGTAGCTGTTTATTAAAACTGCTTTTTGAAGTAATGCAAACTAATTGTATGCGGTATTACGTTGATGTTTCTCGTTTATTTTATCTACTCTATTCTTTAGTTCCTTTTCGTTTGTGAATACTTCTAATGCAGCACAATACAGGAAAATGGAACAATGGACATCATCGGTATATGTGAGTACATTTGAATCGACGACTCTGGCGTTTTTAAATCCATATCGTGGTTGTATCGCCGCATTGTGTTGCCTTGTTTACATTGTCTTATTTCCTCTGGGCAACCGTCTGTTCACATTTCTATGAGCTTGTTGAATGCCCGTTCGTCCGTCGGTCAGCTGGAATATTTAATTTACACCCAATGATCAGTACAAACAATCGAAGAGATATTAAACGGTAAACACCGTCCGGTTGCACTGCAAGTGCGCGACTGTTTGGTCAGAAGAGGCCGAAGAAGGAGAAAAAATGCGTTATAATGCGTTTTACGAAAACACACGTAAAAACGGACATTGTATTGACGTAACACTGTCGGTAATTTTACGCTTGATTTTTTTTCGTAAGCAGATGTTCGTATAGATACAATCTTAAGTATAAAAAATGTACATAAACGCGGATGGTATGTTGAGTCTAGCAAAGAGTGCTTTAGAAACAAAAAAGTATGGTTTTTACAAAAGGAAAATGTAAAGCTTAATACATATTTAATAAAATATCTCTTAAACAAGTTTGTTTTTCAGTTTTTTTCGATCTTCATACAGTTTTCTTGTCTCTGCTGTTCCGGTTTGACATCATTGATTCATTTAAATTGTTTCCAAAATAGAAATCAAAGAAATCTGTCCAAATACGTCCTTTTTTTTTGTTTACACGCAAGTAAAACGCGTGTTTGGTGTTTGTAGCAAGTAAAGCTTATTTCCATCTACACAAAGCTTATTTGGATATAAATATAACTCATTTGCTATTAATATTACGTATTTGTGTATAAGCAATAGCGTGTTTGGGAAAAACAGACAACGAACTTATTAAATTCAACAAAGTACAACATTTGAGTAAAACTTTTCATTTATTTTTCTTCAAAATGAAATTCTACATCAACTTGATGAACATTGTGCAACAATTCAAGGAACATTGTACATCAATTTAACAAAATTCTACATCAATTTGATGAACCATTTTACATTCATTTCAAAAAAAAAAAAAAAAAAAAATTGAAAAAAATAAAACATTTCCATTTCTCAAATAAAAATGTTTTTGTATTTTGGAAAAAATTTAAATGAATCTCGAACTCGAACAACAGAAAAAAAAAAAATAAAAAAAAATGAACAAAATAAATTTTGAATCACATTGGCTTGACTACTGGAAATAGAAAAATTAAAATAAATCTTCGTTGAAAATAATTTATAAAAATATTTAAAATTTTTAGTTTGTTTTTACTAAATTTGGGCAAAGTGATAGCACTGACATATTTTTATATTCCACTTAATCTTATTTGTCTAAAGCTAATTGAATCTAATGGAACAGCGCAGAACGACAGAGGTGGGTTTTATTTCCCACGCTATTTCGAGTTGCTAGACAGTATTGTCCAGTAGTATTGCGATTTTTACGAGACTCTAGGAATATTTCTTTAAAATAATTTTAAAGATGGAATAATAAAATATTTCAAACGCCGTAACGCTGAAAATATTTCCTTTTTTACCACCAGCTTAGCTGTAACACGCAGTGTGTTATCTGATGACTGATAGTAGATACTAATAATATCTAAAAACATTTTGTTTATAATTTTTTTCATATGACCCTCGTTTCGGTTGAGTTACATTTACATTACATACAATGCGTCATTTAACGCGATTAAATTGTCATGTCACCTAACATTCATTCTAACACTGTTCATACGAACGAGTACAGAATACGGAGTATGGTGACAATTCTGTACGTACGTGGATGGTCGGATGAATGGTTGGATGGATGGATGGACTGACTAGATGGCATGGCACGACAAGACAATATGAAGGAAAGTGAATATGAATCATTGCGTCCCAACAAACCAAAACGATTGCGAAATGTAAGTGCATTGGAGAATAAGCTTACTATTAATATTCTTGACAATAGTGAAATAAATATGATTACCAACGACTTATACTCGTAATAGTTTAGTAAGCGTGTGGACTGGCAATATTTTGTTTCTCTTCCTCTCACCCCTCTATCAACCAAACTCAAAACTTTTCAAAGAAATTATCAAAACCTGTTTTTTGTGTTTTTACATATGATTGGAGAATACGCTTACTATTAATATTTTTGATAAAAGTAAAGCAAATACGATTGCAAACGATTTATGTTCGCAATAGTTTTGTAAGCGTGTGTACCTGCAAATTTTTGTTTCTCTTCCTCTCACTCCTGTCGTCTTAAGACTTTCCATAGAAATAGAGCAAAATATTTGTTTTGTGTTTTTTCATATGATGTTTTGTCAAATTTTTCAGTCTTTTTGTTTATGTTGTGAAGTGATGTTGTAAAGTTGTGAAAGGGTAAGAAAAAGAACTAAAAATAGTGTAAAAAGTGTAAAATTACTTTCTCAGGGAAAAGAACAGTTGTCGGTAGCTAAGGCCCCAAACTTCACTAAAAACTGCTGGCGGAAAATATTAATTGGCGGAAAAGCTATGCTGGAAGGGGACGGAGGATAAGAAGAGTGTCCGCAGACTAAGTGTAGAAAAAGCCATAAGAAGTATGTACAAAATTCATTTTCGAAAATTTGAATCATTTCAAGTCTAATTGATTTTAAAATTTTATACATGCTGCTATTTCTAAAGGATTGCGCGAGGACGAATACATTCGAAGCACAAAATCAATTTTCCAGTTCGCCAAAAATAGGCAAGAATCTAAAAAAATATGTACCAAAAACTAAACCAACTATTACTTAAGCTAAGTGTATAAATAAAATAAATATATAAAAAATAACTAACATGAACTTAAAATAAACTTAAACTTAAAAAAATAATAAAACAAAAATAGCCTAACTCACAACAGCTGGCGAAAGCAAACTTCAGCCATCCGTTATGGACAAGCTATTATTATTTAATTGTATTCAAAAGCTTATAAAAAGCCTATAAAAATAAGCTTACTACAAGCGCGATTATAAATCGCTTATAAAAATAAGCTTACTACAAACATGACCAAACAAGCATGTTATACAATTAGATTTCTAAGCTAATCACAAGGGTTCAATTTTGTTGATTCTACAATTTTTAACAAGCTTTTTACAATAGTTTTCACAACACTTTTCTAAGCTTAAGGCTTATGATAGTAAGCTTGTTATATACAATTTTAAAAGCGTTTTGGTTTGTTGGGGTATATGTCCAATGATACAACTATATACATACATACATATGTATGGACAAATTATATATATTTATGTACACTTGTACGTATGACAGTCGTCTGATTATGTAAGTTAAAACAATTTAATAAACATTTATTCCCCAATGATTGAACAACAAATGCATGTCAGAAATGACTGAATGTTATGTCAGCAATGCCTATAATCTCACTGAAGTGTGAGGCAATGATGAAGAACAACATCGTTGTATACTCGCTGTGGACGATTTCTCGTTGCGATAGGACAGCCAATTGGGTACACATATGTACGGTGTACAGATGTCTCAATTTGTTGCAGAACCATGAACGTTTGAGATTGACAGGTGTAACTGTATCACAATAAGAGGCAATCAGTGGACATGGAGACATGGATGTCTATTTAAATATATAACGAGGACAGATGGCTTAGTAAATAGAATCACAACTTAAAGCTGAGAACGAAAGGGATACAAGAATAAGCTGATTTCGAGTTTGGGGGAATATTGTTCAATGTATTTCGACAAGGATGTGAGTATGCAAATTATAGCGTGACCATGTCCCGCAGATATTAGTATGCTCAAGTGAATGGTATGAGCATTGCAGTTGAAACTATTCTGTTTGTGTACTCAAATCAAGTACACATTTCCACAGAATTTAAAAATTTGGTTTAAATGTACATAAGTAAAATCCGGCAGACCTAATTATTTTTGTCCACACAATTTGTTTGAAATATGTTTGACCTTAAACTTGAATTAAATGAAATATTTTTGACCTTATGACAAAAATTATTTCAGGAGAATTGTGTACTTCTTTTAGAAACTCAACATTTTCATGTCTACAGAAATCGAATTTACTTAAACTAAGTTACTTGTTAAAACTGTAAGTTTGCTAGAATTGAAGAAGTGTTATGAACTCAATTCGAAAATGTTTTTGAAATTAATGTGCTCTATTTTTCTCTACGGCCTAGATTCAGTTGCAGGTCATTCCCTGTTATTTCAATTGTATGTTGTACTTAAATGATTCCTCATAAAAGAATCATTTATAATCACTGTAACACGGTGGTGCGTTTCAATGAATGAATATTTCATGTCATGTCGTCACGTCACACACACACATACACACAATTGTATGTTTGTTGATCAAAGTGTTGTTATTGTGTTCATTGTCTTGTCTCAAGCTTATGTCGGTATTAAGACATTACATTTTGGAGAATAACGACATCAGTTGGTGGGGTCGGTGGCCGTTAAGTGGTTGGTCGATACTGTTATAACGCTCCGCCGGAAGTCATAAAATACGTGAGCGAAAATTTTTTGGGCAAAAAATATTCTTGGACAATGGATAATATTGGGAATATATTGTTGTTGAACGTACACGGATATGCGGAAAAACAGAAAGGCACCAAAAAAAATTTCCAGCAAATGTGATTGATTTCCCGCACTTTAATGGACATTTATGAGATGCGTTTTCCGAAAAATGTTACGACTAAATTCATAAGAATATCAGTATATTTTCACTTCAATACCCACATGCCCATGTTTATCGTTGGTCAAATCTTATAACGACAGCAAACGTTTTGACAAAATAAAGAAAATCTTATGGAATTTCATAAAAAGTCCAACATACGTGTGCGGATATCGATGAAACCCTTATTTCTAAAGTTTTGTTTTGTGATTAACGAAATTGTGAATTTGCTTACAAAATTTTTTAACTACTGGGAGAACATCATCTCGGTTTAGTTTTAGATAGGAAATGTAAAGTACTTCTAATTTTGATTTTTCGGCCCATCTGCCTGACTGAGGGCTCTAATAAGAAAAAGTTGTAAAATATTTCAAATCATCGAAAAATATTCCATTTACGGCAATGGCAGATTGTTTGTTCTTAATTCATTTATGTTTAGATATAACAAAGCAAATGCAAAGCACTTCTCATGTTCTTCCTTTCTCCTTTGAAGTCGGACCTGACAGTTCAGGAATGTGTTACGGGTTCATGTATCATGAAATATTAAACGAACTAATGTCATATGCCGATCCTAAACAGTTGAATTTGTAAAGGATGATAAAAACTAAAAAAATAAAAATAGAATGGGAAGGAGTATCATAAATCTTTTTATATCCTTAATGCCATAGGATTCGCAACTGTATTTAAACGTTTTTTAATTGGTATCACAAAGGGAATATTTCAATTTTCTGTAAAAAGATTTTTTTTTTGATTTTAACTAGCTATTAATCGAATATCGAATTTAAAAAAAAATGTCAACAATAAATAAATAAAGTTACTACATACATAACAAAATATACTAAGAGCATATTCTGACCGTGGCTACCTGTTGTCTCCATTATTGGCTAATCGCCAACTCCAACCAGTCTGTGCTGATCTTTTATTACAACATCTGTACATCTGTATGAACAATAAATACCAGAGATTCCTAAATTCACAAGTGTGTATACTAACACGGTGCAAATCAAAAATTTGCTAAAAACTGCAATTATTTGTGAATGGTAAATAAATGATGTCTTTATTCATTCTTTACTCACTTATGCGGTTAATATGTCAAAGACTCCACATAAAAGTGACAGCTTATTCAACAGAGTAATGGCAAAATGTGTACTTCACTCATGCAGATGGATGCCATAAGTGTGCAGTATGCAGCCTGACATGTGTGCAGTTCATATACACAAGAGTATATGTGAAAAATTCCATATGTATTTATGTGTATGTATTTTTGTTGTTATACCTCAGATCCTCCCCTCCACGCATCACATCGTAATCATCATCATGTAATGATTCCCATCTGACATGTAAACAAACCAAAGAAATATTTAATCAAAAACATCCACTCACACACACTCTGGACCTGACTAAGTCAGACTCCAATAGACATAGTGACAGACGGAACGTCAGTGGGACAGACAAAAATATGCACAAATGACACCATTTTTTTAATGACTTGAAAACTTAAGGAAATGAAAAATGGCTGTCATAATATTCACTCATTCGCACACTCACACATAGGCGCGCTCTGGCATGAGTACGACGCCAAATGCATTCTCATATATGACATGGGATTTTATTTAGTTTTTCCTTCGAACAGTCTTACAGTGGCTCAGTTGCCGGACAAAGCGGTTAGAAGTCAAAGAAAATTAAAAATTGGTAAAATCCTTAAGACCTTAGAAACTCGGCATTCGAAATCTTAATATATATTTACCCTCGACACTGATTCACTGATTCCCTGATTCACTGATTCACTGATTCACTGACTCTGTCACGCAGTACGTAGGAATTTAAATAGGCATTCTATAATAATTCTATAAATAATAATAATAAAAAAAATAATATTTTTTTTGTACAGAAATTGTGTTTTCCCCAAATTTTTTTTTTCCAAAATTTTTTTTTCTTAAAAATTTTTTTTTTACAAAAATTTTTTTTTCCAAATTTTTTTTTTCATTAAAATTTTTTTTTTCATTAAAATTTTTTTTTTCATTAAAATTTTTTTTTTCAAGAAATTTTTTTTTTTCAACAAAATTTTTTTTTTTCAACAAAAATTTTTTTTCAGCAAAAATTTTTTTTTCAACAAATTTTTTTTTTTCACAAAAATTTTGTTTTTCAACAAAATTTTTTTTTTTCAACAAAATTTTTTTTTTCAACAAAAATTTTTTTTTTCAACAAAAATTTTTTTTCAACAAAAATTTTTTTTTCAACAAATTTTTTTTTTTCACAAAAATTTTTTTTTTCAACAAAATTTTTTTTTTTCAACAAAATTTTTTTTTTCAACCAATTTTTTTTTTTTCAACAAAAATTTTTTTTAAACTAAAACTTTTTTTTTCAACAAAATTTTTTTTTTCCACAGAATTTTTTTTTTCCACAAAATTTGTTGTCCATATTTCAACGGGCGCCATAGGCGCATTACAACTTACTAGTTTTAAATAGTTTTGATGACTGGTAAATGGCTGAAAATTTTTTAGATTGTATAAAACTAAAATTTGTTGACAAACCTTAGTCTATGATATTTATATTTTTGCCCGTGTCTGAGGCCGTGCAATGAATGGCTTGGAAATAGGAAATGAGCAACTAATAATGGCATTAGATTCATAACGTACATACAAATTATTATTATCTGCTTAAAATTCGTGCTGTGGTTAATGACATGCCATTACTAGGTAATGCCAATGATAATGAGTTGTTGCGAACGGACAGAAATGCTCGCTGAAATTGTTCTCTACAGGTACTCGATCTCTATGGACTTTGCTTTTTTTATCCTCCTTCTGTGAAAATGACCCACTGTCTTTCATATCGTGTGTTGTTCTTTTCTGAAATTCCTCATATTCTATGCATTTTTATACGACTGCACGAATATTAGTAAGTGACTTAGGGAGGAGAGAGTATGAAACAAAGAAAATGCTCAGCCAAAAAACAAATATGGCATTAAGTTTCAAGCCTTAAAAATGTACACACACACACAATCACAATGCAAAAAAATGCGAAACAGTAATAAGCGCCATCCCATATGCCCACATACAGGCAAACAAATCTACGAATTTCTTTTCTTTAGATTTTTTTCGTTCTTATGCACCATGTGTATGCGCTTTGATGTTCACTTAGAACATCTTCTTTTTTACGAATTTTTTTTTTGTAGATGTTCGGCTAAAATATGACAACATAAAGCAGGAAAAAACGACAACGACACAAAAATGACGACAACAACTCAGTTAACAAATTTCCATTGCAGACCGGTGGCACGAACAGTTAAAGAGGGCCACGAATACAGTATTTTTGTATGGGCGCCACATGTAAAATTATGAATGCCGGAAACAAGGTTGTTTCGGAAAATAAATAAAATTTTCGAGATTAGTCCGATAGTCGTCTTCTTTTTAATAGATAGATATTTGTCAACTGGATTAAAGTTGCACTCACAAGGTCTACATGTGCACGTGCATGTTCATTTGAAAAATGTCGTCGCAAGAGTAACTTCTCTCATGAATTGTTGCCGTCCGCAGCAGTAAACGCAAATACAATGTTGCCCAACACCACAAATTGCCAAAGCTTTCGGGGAAAAATATGGAGAAACAAATTTGTTTTCATAAATACGTTTGCATTTTGTTTTTTGTCCTTCTAACATTCGTCTCTGCTGCATGCAGTCAATGAATTTTCGTTGGCAGTCGGCTGGTAAAAAACGTGTGAGTGAGTTTTTCGAACAATCACTCCCCAATGCAAGGTCTGAGTAAGAGATATCCCCACAAATGGCATATAAATTGGTAATGTCCTGGCGGATTTATGTGGTAAAATACATGGAGATGAATCGCATCTGTTGTAAGTTTACGGAACACGTTTTGTGAACGGATCTTTTAAAGTCTTACGGTGTTACACAAAATTCTCATTAAACGTGCAAATATGTTTCCTGTGGTATAAATTAAACTACCAGTGTCTTGGTATTTTGCCATTGATATTTGAGTTTTCATGGCGCATATGTTTCTCTGTGAACGTGCTTTTAAGGAACAAATTGCTTACTTTCTTACATATTTTCATTTGTTATTAATGAATTCATACAGAACAACGCATTGAGAAATTCATTCAAATCAATTTTCTGACGGCATTATTTTAACCTAATACCAACGTCCACATTTTATCTGATTATAAGTTTAGTCCGCCGTTTTGAGGAACTGGGTTCAGTTACCGACCGGCTAGGAAGGGTGCTCATAGAAATGTTGTAAATGATCAATCTGGTCTTATTTGGACCACCCAATATAATGATGGCAATACCACAAGTTGCGAATTGCGAATACATTCTCCGAAAGAAGGACTGTAGAGCACAGTCTTATAAAAGGAATCTGCCAACAATATGTTAAATTGACCTAATACATTAAACCCTTTTTTGGATATTCAATAATATTTTCTATACTGACAATTAACACTTTTATTGTATTCAGTTTAATTTATTTTCCTAAAATAAACCCCATATTCAGAAAAAAATTATAACAGCTTTTTGAACCGTTGACAAGAAAAATTGAAATTACAACAACAATTTTTATAAACCTTTGATAAGAAAAATGTTTGAAAATACAAAAACAAGTTTCACACATTTTTCCTATTAAAGGTTTATAGAGCTGTTATAAGTTTCTCTGAATACAACCATAAGTTTTTAATATATGAAATGACATTGTGATTTCTAATTTATATACACACACTCTGAAAACATTGTAATGTCTTAATTAGTATCAACTATAATATTTCATCTCTTTCGATGGAGGGCCCCGAATAGTGTTGTTCCTTCCCTCTGTAAGCCGAAGGAGTAGGCCTAAGAAACGAAAAGCCATAACTAAGAAAAAGAATCGTGACAAGCATTTTCAAAAGAATTTCTCAAAAGACACATTTACACGTACTACATACGAATGACTGCAGTTCATGATGTTGCTGCTGTTGTTGTAAATAACATTCGTACATTGACTTGAAACAAACTTTAATTTACCTTTAACATCGAAAGATGTACCCATCCAAACTCAGTGTAGTCATCGTTACGATGTGTGTCTTTCTGTGTGTGGTGTGTGGTTTTTGTTTCATATCATCCATCCATGGGTACGGACGATTTATGTACTCGATGAACATCCATACAACAATTGTCCATACGACTCATACGAGTATGGAGGATGATACACGATACAAAAAAAAAAATAATGCACTCGCAAACTTCCAACCGACATATAGACATAAATATTTACATTGTAGGTACACTGTTACGTGTGGACAATACTTAAGGACTGTCCCGATGTCAAAATGGTAATTCTTCATAATCCAGACCTCAGTAATGTCTCAAAGTACATTAGAATGTGAGCAGGGCGGATTCAGATTATCTCAAAAAGAAATCAATATAAAAGAAAAAATCATCACAACAAATAATAAAATTTAATAGTTATAACAGGGGTTCTTAATTGATGAGGAGCGTAGAGTGATTCAAAGAGGGCCGCGAAGACATTTAAGTTATTTATAATCAACGTGTTGGAATGTTTTTGGTTTTAGTATTTTTATGGTTTAGTACTGCTTTCTCATCCAAGCTCAAGATTATTGTCGATTATCTGTTGCTTGTTTTAATAATTTTTAGTTTGAGTTTATGTGTAGTGAATTCCATGAGATCGTTTTAATAAAAATGACAGCAATAAACAAAATGGGACTACTTAATGAGGAGTATGTTAAATTTGGATTCTCATTTCTAATCATGGATGAATAAGAAATGTTCTATTTTTTTGGTTGGCCTGAAGGTGGACGTTATAATTTGCACATGCCTTTCGGAAGCCCTGGGTTATAATACAAAGTTCGACAATATATATAACAAAGAGAGTTTTGTTTCTGGACAGCTACTGTTTTAAGCAAAGTAAAACTCATAGTAATTCTCGTGCAATGCCATACAAAGTTCTCCTCTTGTGCGCGTAATTAAATAAGAGCTTCAACAAAAATATGTTGTTAATACCCTGACTGAGTTGGGACATTCGTGTTTTTTATTCCTACGTATTCGGAGACAGTCCTTATTGACAATTATTTGTATTGCCGTTTTTTCTATCGGTTTTTTTTGTAGCCTTTTTATGCGGTGAATTGCTTACCGCATCTTTTGAATTTTTCCCTGTGGTCCATTGTTATTGTTTGTTTTTTCTTCTGAAATTGCTGGCTGCTTGAAAGCGTTTAACTACAACTTAGCAAAAAGAATTGATTCATTTTTGTGTTTTTCTATCTTCTTTGTACTATTCTTCAGCACAGGCAGAAAAAAGCAAAGAAGAAACAACGAATGCCGCAAACTTTCACTCTCACCTCAATGGGCTTTTGTCTTCCTCGCTCATTTCGTTTTTGTTTTCTTCTTTTGCCCGAGAACAATAGACAATTACATATTTAATTTTCGGACAATTGCCTAATGCGGCCAGGCCACCAACAAAATGGTGAAATGCCGAAATTAATCGTCCATTGTGTTGATGGGGCACACTGTGCCATGTGCTGGTGATTGTGCACTGTGTCGTGCCGCCGCAGTCGCGAGGCGGCATTATTTGCTTTGTCATCACAAAGTGTGGGTTAAAGTGGAAGAAAAGAAGACGACACAGACAACGGAACCAAAAAGTTTCCTCTTCGTTTGTAGAAAAAATAAACAAATTTCTTAATGAATTATTAAAATTGGGTGAACAAAGTTTTGAAGCAACAATAACTTAAAACAAAGCCACACTCTTAACTAAATGTGTGAGTGTACGCGTTGGTACCCTTAGCACGTTGGCTGATATTCTTTTCAATTTTAGGTGTTTGGAGTATCCAACCATAGGAAGTGGCAAATGAATATATGGCCAGCAGTGTGCGTATACATTAAAATATCGTTAAAGAAAGTCGGAGCTATTAATCATTTCCAACCAAAATGCTTTTATTGGGCTTCATGTTAAGAATACTTTCTTTCACAGGTAATCTTTTTTTTTCTGTGATTGCTTGTGGTGGTTTTCATTTTCTTTTTTTTTTAGCAGAAGCTCTTTCTATAATTAAGTTGGAAATTGTAGAATATCTTTGTATTGTTGTTGTCTTATTAATTTTACAATATGATGCATGCCTACACTGATAAAAAGATCTTCGTAAATATCACGAACTTGTTTTAATATATTAAAAAATCATCCTAACATGTTCTGTCAAAGGAATCTTTCATATTAATGATGAATATGTGAAAATTAAAATCACAGTCGTGTTATTTTAAAATTCGTTCCTAGTTTCTTTGTGTTTAGATTTATTTGATGAATTTGTTTCATTAATTTTAATGAAATATTATTGTTTAATAAAATTAGTTTGTATATAATGTTCCCTATTTTTAACCACAACACCTACGTCCTATTACGTGTGGTTTATTTAGCTTTTATTTGTTGTTGCATTCCCTATTATAATATTGGCAGTATAGAGGTGTGATCGTTTCTACAATTTTGTAAAATTATTCTATGCTTACAGAAAACAGTGTATTGCCACGGACGTATTTGGTTTGCACATGGTCACATGTTATAACAACTACCACAGAGGAATCAAGTTAATGACATTGTTTACGTCGCCCTTCATAATCCTTGATCGCGTGTGATATCAACCAGTTGAAATTGCATTTTGGGAAAGATATAAATGCAGCTCCCCATTGTTCATATGATCAATTTCGGTAGCAGACTTATGTTTTTTACTTGCGCAATTAGTTTTTGAGAACCAGCAGCAGGCACGACAAATGCCTTAAGTATTAATAAAACTTTTATTAATTTAAGGTAGTAGAATCAAAGGCAGCAATTTTGAATGTTTATACCTTAAAATACTCCCACAGGCCTTGGATATTTCAAAAATTTACAAAATTCAAAAATGTTTACCAGACAAAGATTTATGGACTTTTACGTGATGTAATTCGATTCTGAGACGTGTAAGTTTATTAGTGTATGGAGAATTCTAAATTGTAAATAATGTTTCTACATGTCGGCTGATCTTTTCTGAAAGCGTTTTTTCAGATTGTAATTAATATTTTCCCAATTTCAATCCAAAATTCGGAATTTTAATTGATATTTTCTGAATTGGAAACGTAATTTCTGATGTATTCAGAAATAAAAATAAAATAGTGTAATGTGATTTGTTAGTCTTTTAAATATTTCTGATGATGTCGTCCAGTGGCTGTCAAAATATCCATAATTAATTAACTAAATAAAAAAATAAAATTTAGAAAACGAACAATTATTATTAGTAAGACAGGTCGAAGAAACGGGAAAATCATTTCAAAATACGAAAAACGACCAAAAAGTTTTAAAACAGACATATAAGTATAATAATCGATTAAGTACAATATGAGCAAAGTTGGAAAAACACACAAAATTAATCAATTAGAGTTGCAAAGAGGTTCAAAAACAATCCTAAAAGGCGTAGACGGCTTAGAGATTGTTCCCTGACAAAAGTAGGCAAAAAAAAAACGGAATAAAAACGAAAGAAAATTGGTGTAGCAGGAAATAGCAAAAGAAGAAACAAAGCGTACCAAAAATTTAAATACAAAAAAAAAGGTGAAGCAAACTACGCCAATCTAGTTAAATATCAGTATCCCAATCATTTGTAACAATAATAGTTAAAAAATATTTCAAAAATGTTCCAACATTTTACTTAGTTCAATATTTGTTTAAGTTAAACTTTCTTCAATGTGGTGATCATTAGGTGGAACAAAAAACCAAACCAATTATTTTTATTAATGATTCAAAAAAAGTAAAACTGAATATTCAGCAAATCAATTAATTTAAGGAGAGTAGCAAGAAATGTGTAGCACTAAATTAAAAAAAAAAAAGTACCACACTGAGATAAATGGCCTTTGGAACATCATAACATTTTCATAAAACCAAGAAAGATGAACGAAAAAAAAAAACACAAATCATTTTCCAAAATATTGAAACTAATTTAAAGATGAATTGTCTGAAAGAGAAACGTTTTGTGGTTGTGGCCTTTTGAAAGCAAACAAATATATTCGATTTATTATTTGCTGTTGTTCAAATGAAATTTCATGTGCGCCTCTGTCTCTGCCGGCTGTAGTTATTTCACTTACAAGAGCGTGTGTTTAGTTGGGAGGTAGATAGAAAAGCGTTTAAATTTTACTTTTATTAACTTTTCATTGGCAAACAGTTTGTAATGAATGAAAGTAAGTACGGAGAGAATTTCAAAGCGTTTTAGTGGTTTTTTGTTTGTTGTAATTTATGTGAGGAAAATTAAATGAACACAATCAATTTTTAGTTTCAAGCTTAGATGTTAATGATTTACATGAAGTGTGAATGACTTGCATGTATTAATATATGCAAAGCCGTGAGGTTAATTAATTTGCGGTATGAGCAATTAAAAAAAATATTGGCTATATGTACATTAGACTGGGACAACAGACATTTATGGCCAGCTTCTCAAAAGTATTGCCAAATTATTTCGATGTCATGTAATCATTCAAAATTAAAAAATAATATCGATGGCTTAATTTAGAAAGGGCGTTACTCGATTTTTTTCAAAAACGCGTTCTTTACATATTTTGGTAGAGCATTGTCAAATACACATCCCACAAAAATTTCAGGGCTTTGTGATCAAAAATATCGGATTTATTGCCCTTTTGCAAAAGGAGGCAAACAAAATCAAAAAAATAGTTTCAGAATTCAATTTGTAGCGCATTTTTATTTAAAATTGCCTTTACAATTTTTTTATGTCTGAAGGTTTTTAAATGTTATAAAGTTTTTACCTTCTTTTAAATTAAGCCATCGACATCAAAAAATAGTCACAGTAGTCAAACCTTTTCAACGAAGGTAATACTTTCAATTATCCATCTAGAGAAGGAGCCGGGCAATCAGAGAAGTTACTTGTCGACCAACAAGTTCTTATAGCGTCTGAGAGAACGAGTGTCAAACAGGGACAGTATTGCTGACAGAACATTTTTCGGACTTGCAACTTTTACTAATGTAAATTAATTTTAGTAAAGTAAGACCTGTTGTATTGTTGAAGATCAAAAAAGTTTCTTTTTGAATCGTAATTTGACACATGCAGCTGTTTACCGCTCGAAATATTGACAGCATGTCAATAGCATATTTCATTTCGGTTATAGGTGAGTAATACAGAGCCATAATAAAACAGTGGACTTGGTCGAGATGAGATCATTAGAAATTATATTTTACTAAAAATTATTTAAATAAAAAGGAAGAACATTTTCTAAACGAAATGATCCCCACCATTTTCTTAATTTATTACCGACTAATTAAGCGTAAGCGGACACCTCTCATAAACGGACATTTTCTTCAGTACCAATCCGCTTCAGTCTTCTTGTGTACTTCTCAGTCCCTTAAGTGTCCGCTTATGAGAGAGTACACTGTAATTGTAATTTTATTTTTGAATAATTTATAATCTCTTATAGCACACTAAGCTTTGTGTTTATTAAAAATGTTCTAAATGTTCTAAATTTAGAAAACACTCACACTCGTAAAGTCAATGGGATTTGTCTCTGAATGATAATATCTTCTTTCAATAGCAAATCCCGTTGCCGATAATCATAACAATATTTGACAATATTTGGGAAAAGAAAACTAACACAGAAATCACATTCAAGAATTGATTCTTTTAATACTCACTGCTAACAAAGTCATCCAACAGATATCACAATTTTTTTTATTTATCATTAAACAAAACATTGCCTTATCTGAAATACAATATATAAATTGGGTTGTCTAAGCTATAAACAGAATTTTACTTTCACCGTTGTTCTTCTTCGGACCACAATTTCTACATTTGCATATAAATGGAATGGACAAATTAGATTATTGACATTTCAATATGTCGATGCCATCCATGGGTGGATGGCATACGCTTACCATCTACCCATGCAACTGATGTCCGTCCATTCAACTGAGTGTTTGTGAAATGATCGATTATGGCACAATGAAATGAGGCAGAAGTCTGGCGTTATGACGCTGTATGGTCGGTAAAGGGGAAAAGAATTCTCTAAACTAGAAACACTAGAGGTTTCAAATATTTTTAATATCTGACTAAAATTTGTGCTTCGGACTCTAGTGATAGGTGGATTCGCTGACCAATCCATTTGATTTAATCTTTACTCTTTTATTTCAACCCCATTTCTAGGCAAAGGCCAGATCTTGATTACATGAAAAGAAGCATGAATCGCCTGCACACTGTCTGACAATGACCTGACCCCACCTACTATGACCCAACTTTTGTTATAGTTATAACAAAAGTTGGGTCATAGTAGTATAACAAAAGTTGGGTCATGCGATCTGTTTCTGAAGATCGCATTATCAGCGGCAGAGCTGATATCGTTAGGCTACTGCATGGCCAGCCGAGGCAGCCATTTGAATGAAATTATTTTCCATTATTAATCGGAAGGATTGTACTTTCAAATAAAAAAAAGGAATTTGAGAAAATATCCAGTAGTTTTTTTTATAGAATTTATAAAAAAAAAAAAGTTATTTGGCGGACCCTATAGTTGATGTTAATGTTATAAGGGGTCCAAATACAAGTTTTTTAAATTAAAAAAATAAAAACAATGGAGGACGCCAAGACGACTGATAACAGGATTACCGAAGTTTTTTGCTTAAAATATCGATTGTGGCTGCACTAAGGATAAAATTGGGAAGCGACTAATTCCGAGTTTTTGTCGAAAATTCGCAGAACGCTAACATTTCATTTTATAGGACTGAGACAGAAAGTTTCAAACTCGGTAGCCTTCAAATGATAATCGGACGGACGACCTAAGGCAGCTGCAACATTTTCTAAGCCCTCTAGGCTACTACAATTAATTGTTCGAACGTAGCACTGATTTTCTATAAAATAATTAGTGACACCTATAGTTTTCAGCATCTTAATATATATTTACCCTCGACACTGATTCACTGATTCCCTGATACACTGATTCCCTGATTCACTGACTCTGTCACGCAGTACGTAGGAATTTAAATAGGCATTCTATAATAATTCTATAAATAATAATAATAAAAAAAATAATATTTTTTTTTGTACAGAAATTGTGTTTTCCCCAATTTTTTTTTTTTACCAAAATTTTTTTTTTTCCAAAGTTTTTTTTTCCAAATTTTTTTTTTCAAGAAATTTTTTTTTTCGAGTAATTTTTTTTTCCACAAAATTTTTTTTTTCCACAAAATTTTTTTTTTTCAACAAATTTTTTTTTCAACAAAAATTTTTTTTTTCAACAAACATTTTTTTTTCAACAAAAATTTTTTTTTTCAACAAAATTTTTTTTTTCAGCAAAAATTTTTTTTCCACAAATTTTATTATTTTTTGAAATTTTTTTTTACAAATAGTTTTCTCAAAATTTTAAAAATTAAGTAACAAATACTTTCTCAAGCAAATTAACGGGCGCAATAGGCGCATTACAACTTACTAGTTAATAATATTTACAATATCTGCGGCGTTCTACATAGTATTTGCATACATTCTCTGATGACTTCAATATAAATCTTGAAAGTCCGAAACAAAAAACATTATACAGGATTCTCCAACAAGAGTTGATATTTTGAATCTGGTATTTCCGTAGCAGTCACTTTTGAAGCTTTTGTCAAGTAGTAACTACGCCAGTACTAGAAATGGAACGATACATGATTCACCAACGCATTGAAATTATTAAAATTCACTACAAAAATGGTGAAAATCATGCAGTCACAGTTCGCAAAACTAAAAACTTTCCGGACCGTTTTATCTCTCGAAGAGGTGATAACAATTGACCACCGAGATCTTGTGATTTAACACCTTGCGACTTCTTTCTTTGGGGCCCCGTGAAAGATAAGGCTAGATAATTTCGATATAATTCGTGAGGCTATCGATGACAAAGGGCAGCCACTTTGCGTTTTGGTTTTGGAAAATTTCATGAAAAGGATTTGGTCCTCTAATGGCCATTTGGCTGATATTTTTTTTTATTATTAACGGCATACCTTCCTCTTTGTTATGGAATAAACATCCGATGAATTATCTCAACAAATTCTATTCTATACCAAAATAACACCTCTTGTTGGAAAACCTGTATTACGTATTTTTAATTACCTAATGCTAGATGAAAAGTCGATAGAACTAATTAATGTAAATTGTTTGATAACCTAGGTAAAGTAAGCCAAATTTTTATAATAAAAAAAAATCTAGTATTGTAACTGAATTAACTTGTCTTCGAACATAAGTCTTCCTACGGCTTTAATTCAAATTGTCTGATTCGAGCTTAAGTCTGGTAAATGAAAACGTTTCAGACAGTGGAAGCTGATCTCTGATGGCACTATGTGGAATACATGAGTATTCGCCAAATTTTACTATTATTTAATAACAAGAATTCATTTATAAAACAATGTATGGCATTTGTAAGAAGAGTGGGACATAAATACAGCACAAATTATTATTATCATACAAATTATTCGAGGAAAACATCTAAAGTTAATCATTAAAAAAAAATTCTATATAAACAAAATTACCCAGTCGTGATAAAACCAACAAACAAATTATGGTTTTTAGAGGAGATTACAGTAAGAGTTTGGAATAATTTACAATTAATTAACATGATGATCAGGCTTAAAATCGAATTATCCCTGCCCACTTACCAAATTTACCCGCTGGTATCTCTGTTGCATTATTATTTTCCATTTCAGCGACATTTGCTGACTTTGGCAAACTTTCGGGTACGGCTTGCAGCACATGAATATGAGCTATTTTGGGTGAACGCATACGCGTTTTTAATCCTATGGCCATACCACTGGCACCACCACCTGCGTCTGAGTCTGCGTGGACCGGCTGCCATGGCAGGGAAAACAGCATAACAAACATAAAAGCGAGTAATTTTATGGGCAGCAGCGTTGATGACCAGCGTTGCTGTTGTTGTCGGGGCAACGATGGTGACGGTGTAGATGATGATGTTTGGTTTTTTGCATTATGATTACGATTATTATTATTATGATCTGGTGAATACACTCTCATTTTATGATTATTTCTTATTTTTCTTCTTCTACGTTTTAATACTATTTTTCCGTGCAATATTTTATCACGTTGTTACTGCAGTTGTTGTTGTTGTTGTAATAATTATACAATAAAAATAAATTATGCACAAACACACCAAAAATTTATATTAAACACGCTTGCAATTAGTTATGATTTCTTCTTTTTCCAAATACTCATGGAAAACAAAAACTAAAAAAGGAGACGAGTTGGAGAAATACAAACTCCCTGCACTATGGTTTGGTTTGGTTTGGTATAATAAATTTGATTTGATTCGTACACGACGACGGCGACAACCAGTATTGTTGTGGTTGTTATTAATTAAACCATCAAAAACAAGAGACTTAAGCAACAAGCACGATTCTCATAACTTCTTCGTCTGCGGTACAAGAACACACAACAGCACAACAAAGGCTTACTACCGATGTCTCAATGGATGATTGGTGATCTTTTTTTTTTTGTTTTTCCGTTTTTTTCCGTTAACGTACAACCTTTTGGTAGCAAAAACCTTTAACAACTGATGTTGTGTTTCTCCTTACATCGCTCTTAGCCAACAACAGCTGAAAGCTGAAGAAGAAGTCAAAGTCAATGCCAAGGCTGTTTGTTGTTGGCTGAGTTGCATGCGGCTGCTGTTGTTGTTGGTGATAAAGTCATGGTTGTAGAGTCAAAGCTTAAGCTTTTCTCCGTTTCTAAGGCATTGAGTGAAAGCTCTTCTTTCAATTAGTTGAAATGAGTGGAATATCTTAGCTACAGTCACCAAGAGTCGGAAGAGTTAGCAAGGCGAACCAAACAGACAAAGTGTTTTGAAATATGTTTTTCTGTAAACTTCTTTCTGTCCTAATTTTATGCAAATATGTTTAAAACTTCTTTTGTTTGCCTTACAATTTGATGAACTTTCATACATCGTGCATAGGTGAGTTTGGGTCAAAACTTTCTGCCCCAAATTCTCTTCATAAAACAGATCTTATCATGGAATTAATTGCAGCTTCTTACTTTTCTTTGGTTGTTTAGTTTTTGTTTGTTTGTTAAATTTTTTTTTTTTTTGGTAAAATAAAGCCCAGCTGTTTTAATTACCAACAAAATAAAAACAACAATATAAAGATCATAAAAGAACGCTCTAAAGTAGGGAAACTTCTTCCATAAAACATTATGTCACCATGGGAGTTCTTTAGTTAATGAGTAAACATTTAAAAACTTTCTTTAAAACATTTTGTATTGCCAACGCTTTAACATTTCAAATTCAAACGCTTGGAAATTTTAAAACAAATGTAGGAGTATATTAAATGTAATTTGTACCATTGCATTTAGGTCGAGCTTAATGAAGTATTCACCTTGTGTTTAGTTCACAAGTTGACAATTCGGGCGATTTAATAGCCATGGCCGATATACAATAATTTGGAACCGATCTACGGTGTGGAAACTCGATTTTTTTTTGATAATACATCTGAAATTCTTTTTAGACTGTGTGAAGTGTGATTGAGCTTAAGTGGAAGACGGACCTCTTGGGGCAAATACGAACTGAGTTGAGAGGAATGTCTCAGTGAGTGAGGCTAGACTGTTTTTATTTTTGTTAATCTGGCAAATGCTAAGACTTTTTTTTTATAAATGTGGCAAGCATGCCCCCATTTTCACATTCGGCTATTGCTAGTCAAATTAATGTCAAATGGTTCAGCCAAGAAAATCTGTTCATCTCTGTGAAAGTGTGCCGGAGAACCTGACCAGAAGAACTGGGGCTTTCGCTGACACTGACTACGTCTACCTACATAGAAAATGCAAATCAGCCATGATTTCGCTGACTCGGTTCTGTAGCACTTTAAGAATGTCTACGATTTTTTAATTTTAAATAGAGTAGTTGGAGTAGTGAGCTAACATGTGTCGAGAGTTCCCCATAATAATATTATTGTCCAAAATTACAGTATATTTTCATTTAGAAAACAATGGATAAGTGAAAACCTCCAATAAGTGAAACAACTACAACTGCTTGGAAACAATAAATACTGTTTTGTGTTGTTTTAGCCCAACTGATAATTTCCTTAACATAAAATGCTTGAACACTTTACTTGATTATATGAAGAAAAACGTTGGTCACTGCAAATGATTCCGTCATTCAAACAGTATATATATGCAAATATAAAAACGATTTTCTATGAGTGTTGCCAGGTGCAAACTTAAACTTCCATTGAAAGGTTTGACATTTTTTAGCATAACTTCACTCAGAACGTTTGGTCTAATGAGCGCGAATTGTTTTGTTTAAAGTGTGTTGAAAAATTAATCTCGAGCGATGATTTTTTACGATTTTTGGCTTGGATTATCGAGACAACAGAGCCTCAATCAACTTGTTTCGGCTTTTGGTGGTGAAGCTCGTTAAAAAACCGCTCTAAATCGCTGGTCGTCCAACTTCGGTCGTTTTGCCAAGAACCATTGATAATCTGCAGGAACTGATAAAGCAAGACTACATTTGACATACCGTAGATTAAGGCATGCTTGGGCACTAGTATGAGAAGTATCAATAAGATATTGCATGTACATTTGGCCGCGAAAAAGATTTGTTCTCGTTGGATCCCACATAATTTGACGAATTCTCGAGGCTTGGAGCAAAGAAATGTTTAAAATATATAACCGCGCTAGCTCAAATGCAGAGTATAACATCGTCACAGCTGACGAATCATGAATCTATGCATTTGAGCCCAAAAAAAAAAAAACAGCAGTCGACCTTATGGGTCTTTTACGAAGAGCCAAATCATACAATAGTTGTTCGTGGATAAAGCAAATGATTTTGTTTTTTCACGGTATAATCGGTCAGAAGGCCACAGTTCCTTTAGTGAAACGTAGGAGGGTGAATTCTGATGGTGCACAACCAGAAGACGGAACACTTTGCATAACGCATCAGCTGGAACAATCGGCTATTTGATTTTGAATGTATTGTTTTGAGTGTACAAGAATCGTGGCAGCCAAATAATCAACACACTTATTTTCTCCTGTTGATTTACGTCTACGAGTTCTATGTCTTTTTTTTCTAAATTTCTCTAGCTAATCGGATGAATAATTGCACAATAATGTTAATTTGAAAATATTTGGCCATTCAGTAATCATTTAACATCTGTAATTGGAATTTTCTTAAATATTGAACGAGATGAACTATTAATAGAGGTATAAAAACAAATGCATAGCATGCCGGATAATGGAGGCCCGGCTAATCGAGGTTCAACAGTAGTTTGACACGTTGCCTAGGTTCTAAAAAAAAAATAATTATCACTAGTTAATATTAACAAGGAAGGGAAAATCGCAAGCGTGTAACACCAAAAACCCCAAATTTTGTGTATCAAACTTCTTGTGATAAAACACCCATGGAAATGGTGTAATTCTACAAGCTACTGCCACCAAACATCGCAGTCGAACAAGTTGCATACGACACTACAACATACGACTAACCTCAAACATGTTGTACACGTATACATACATGCATATGAAAAGCTTCGTTTGTGTTGTTGGCTGGCTGCTACTTCCTCCGATTTTGTTGGTGTTTTTGTTGTTCTTTCTGTTGTTGTATAGTAAACAAAAAATCAGCACAAAAAGCGAACAGCAGGCAAAGTAAACAAACAAATTTACAGTAGTATGCCACATACACAGGCAACAACACACACACACATTCATGCATATTATTAACATACATTTGTGTGAAGTCCCAACTCCACCCCCACACTACACACCCAGCGAAGGGAACAGTAAAGAAGTGAAAAATGCGCGTAAGAAGTGTCAAGATTTGTTTATTACATCTAATAAAAGGCAACAACAAAAAAAAGCACACGAAAATACGGTCCGGAATAAATTGTCTTTGCCAGGAGGAAACAAAAAAGAAACGAGCAAAATAAAATACCGTTACGTATAATATTCAAGCCAATTTGAAGGTGTCACAGCGTGTGGCGGCATGGATGGCATAGTTAGGACAATTTGAAATGTTGGCAGGCAGCATGAAATGGTGCTACTGCCATCCCATCCCATCCATCCATCCATTTACACAGTAAGCAGTCGGCGGTAGTCAGCTGTGTATGTCTGTGGATTTCGTAAACTTTTTAATGAGCATTTCTACCTTTAATACGCCGCACTTTGGGGAGGGGCAAGGTGAAGTAGTTACGGCAGCAGATAAGATAAAGACGCCGCACTTATTAAATTCGTTTAAAAAAGAATATTTGAAATTCCAAACAAAAACTACTTAAATTTCATGGTACTCCCTAGAGTATGTACAATATCGGTTATTCACATTTCTTATCAATACCGAGCACAATAGGCTTATGTATGGATACACCTACATTAGAGGGGAGTGAACAATTTGTTGACGCTGCGAAGGTATTCAAATCAATGAATGTGTACGGTGCTGGTGGAAATCTGCAGAGCTCCAGTGCAACATAAGGACTTGGGGGCTAAACTAGAATCTCGAGTGAACTTGAGCTTTTCGACTTCGAGACCCATTCGGAGTATTTTGATCTCGTGGACACCATAGATCGGTGATATTTCTCGGAATTCAAAGGGTGCATTACTCAAGGGTATAATAAGCGAATTCTGAATTATTAATACCCGTCTATTTCAATAGCCTAGTAAATCTCTAGAGAATATTTCGTCAGGATGGTAATACATAATGGCATAATACATAATTTGCCAGTCTGATTTCTGATATGCTCCATAAGGCCAACAGTGTACCTTCGTGTTAATATTGTAATTTATAACATGGAATATTATTAGAATTTCACGCTTGTGATTCAATTTCTTTTGGAGAATCAAATGAGTTTTTTTTTCATATTTCTTGGAAAGTAGTTCCGATATCTTTGGTTGCGCTTTGATGAATAATCTACAGTCAGTCTTAGACATCTCTTAACTATCTGTCCTTTTCAATGAGTATCCTTTAATATTGACTTGTTCTGATCCTTGCTGCTGTTGCTGAACTCGTATAAGACCAAATACTTTCAAGGTTTTTGGCTTCAACTATTTATTGCAAGACACACAATTTAAGCTCAACAAAGTTATCCTCAAAATCTTTACAACTCATTTAAAATTTATTAAGTTTGAAAATTAATAACGTCACATGTCTTATCGCACGTTCAACAAAGAAAAATCTCACACATACGACATCTTTGACATTTTCCCATAGCATTGTTTCTGTTTTCGGTGCATGTACGGACGGACGCATGGTCGGTTGCCTGATGGCCTGCAAGTGTGTAGTGTTTACGGCAAGGACTTGCAACAAGCATTTCGTCTTATGGCAAGTGACAATTTTAGCATTAATCTTATTGAAGGACGCCCACGTATACAAAAGAAAAACTGAAGAGTATTTGGTACGTTTTCAAGACGTCTAACCCAGCAAACTGAACAAGAGATCGATAAACGCGAAAGTCAATATAAGTTGCCAAGAATGAGTTGGTAGGACAAGGTCCTTACTTCTGATGTAAATACCCTAACATTGTTCCAACACTGACCCAACTCACCGTAAGTCAATAAATGTCGACCAATACTCGTATCGAGTACATGTTCATACGTACGTTGAATTGATGTAAACTTTACGTGTTTAGATTACGTTTAGTAAAACAACAAACAATTGCAATTATAAATACCACAAACGTACCCCTATGAAAATAAATGTATACAATGCCAAAGGCCTTATGGTTTTCGAATTAAAAACAAAACGATTTTATTGCAGACAAATTTGTGAAAGATTTTTAGATGCAAGAAACAAAATAAAAAAGAATAGTTTGAAGGCCTTTGTGCCACATGAGAGGAGGCCTGACTGAAATATTTGTTCACCACAAAATTGCAATGAAAAATTGTTTTGCCTAAAAAATTATAATAAACGTTTCATAGATAATATGAACAAAAGGAATTAATAGTATGAAGAATATCATAGATTTTTTAAATTGACAATGGTTCTCATATATATTTCGCGGAATTTTTGAGTCTAATATCAATATAATTTGATGGTATTACGCGGAATTTTTTAGTCTAATATCAATATAATTTGATGGTAATTTTGTGACTTCTTCCTCATTTCCCCGTATGTCTCTCTCACCAGGGACGTTGTAAGTGTTACCTTGTGCTGTGCTAGGGTGATTTCAAATACAATTGGAAGTCTGTTCTTTTCATGATATCTTCTGAACTAGATATCTATAACAAGTACCTAACAAATATATCTATAAGAGTATCTAACAAATGATGAAATGTAAAGAGTCTATTAGTCCGTCGCTCAAGTCTGCATAAAACGACGTGCATCGTTAAAATTTGTCAAAATTGGGTGTTTAAAAATTTCAATTAGACATGTATTTCAAAATAAATTACATTGTCTTAAAAAAGAAAAAAAAGAAGGCTAAAAAAATGATTATGAATTTACATTTTGCATAATTTTTGTTTCCTAATCGAAGTTGCTGGTGTTAAGGAAATTATATAAGAAAAACTCTTTCAATATAACCCATTTGTTACATTTTTTATCTTCATTTGTTTAACGCAGCACAAATGTGCGTCAGACTCTAACCCTAGACCCTCATCCCCACAATAAATAAATCTTAACACATTTAACATTTGAAAACTAAATGGTGTTTGATTTGTTCTTTTTTGTTCTGCATTTTTTATTCGAATTCAGTTTCAATACAGCCTTGGTAGGATATCGTTATAAACTGAACTGACATGACAAGTGACATTTTCACCCAAAAAAAAAAAAACAACACTCGTGTGTATCTACTGGTGAGGCGTAATAATGTGAATGTGTACATGTATATTTACATACACTGATGTATGTGGGTATGTGTGTAGGTGGATGGTTTGTCGGTTTATATTTAAGTACTCATATGCATATGTTCAAGAGAGTTTATTAGGGCCTATCGAGGTTCTTTATTTGCTTTGGAAGGGAAAAAGTTGCAGATATATGTCAGTCCAATATGTGAATAAATCAAAATTTTGGTAATTTTTTAATGTTTCTGTTCAAATAAACCTTGACAGTTAAAATTGACAATATATACCGAAGGTTAAGTACAGCGTTGTATATGTACTCAGCAAACACTCTCATTTCCAAACGATATAGCTGGTAAGTTAAAGTACACATCTCTCTTACCATCTTTCAGACAATTTTCGAATTACTTTTACCAGGGGATATTATTGACGGTAATAACTTTTCATGATAGAGATATAGAATTTACGATAAATCTAAATATGTATAGACAGCGTAATAAATAATGTCTGCAGAGTTTCAATATCGGGAAATTCCGTTTAATAGGCACACAGCCTAGACACTACGCCACAGACGATCAAAACAGAAAATAGAAATACAAAAACCAATTGAATGAATAGGAATGAAACTAAGAAATTTTAAAATCGTAACTGCCAATAACAACTTATTACAATGGTTTTATGCGGTTTTCGCAAAGTCTAGTCGATCTATTTCCACTTTCGTTCATTGACCACAACAGTGTGCGACTCGTTAGGCGAAGGCATTTATTTAAAAAAAGCTGTAACATATCAAAGGATTCATTAACCAAAAGGACTAACAGTTTTTTTTATACTGGACTAAAACAATACAACGTTGAAAGTATAAAAGAGGCGTGCTACTAGGCAAATTGTACATTGGTACCTACTCGGATTTGTTAAGAATTATAATAGTCAGCTATGAAATTTAGTACTTATTTTAGAAGAAACATTGAAAAATTGAAGGAATTTTTCTTCAGATTGTTTTTCTTTGAGACTAGCAATATATTTTTTCTTTTTTCTTTGTAAAGCAAATTAAAAATATTTTTGAACATATGATACGCCCTAATGTGTAAGAATACTTCAAATAAAGTGTGAGGGTGTGTGTGTGTGAATAGGACTATTTTACTTTTATAAAGTCTGCGTGCTTGTGGGTATCTGACTACGTCAGTATGGGTGTATGGCCACATATGTGACCCGGTCGTAAAGTAATCACTTTTAAGTATTGTTGGATTTTCTGACATAATTGGGATTTGTACTTGACAACATATGTCTAACAACACTCACACGCACACCCACACACACACACATACTCGCAAGGAAATGGACTTCAAATATATAGAAAAAATGACTGAATGAAAGAAAAAACAAATCAAACGATAAAATAAAACGTTGACTGGCGTATTGCTTGTCATATGTACGTCAGATTGTTTCTACAAACATACGTCCGTTAGGATAATCGATAAATTCTTAAAATAAATCTACAACAAGGAGTTTTCTTTCCGTTTTATTTTATTTTTCTTCCTTTGTATTTCTAACCATATGCTCATATACAGTGATTTCCAGAAAATAAGAACTCAAAGGAAATGTTTTTGTATAATCTCAGCCATTGCACATTGGGTGGTCAAATTTTATAACTTATGGCAATGTACTTGTACTGCTTTCAAACTTTGCAATTAGAGGTCTGCTGATTAAGAATCAGTCGTTAACATTTTAAAAATTCTCAAAAAAAATATGTTTCCTCATTGATGTTTACTAGATGAAAGTTATTGAATTTCGACCTATGGAAATCGATTCTAAAACACTGGCCGTTTGTTAGAAAGACGATTATTTTGAACATGTCTGCTTAGCCTACATTTTTAAATGTTGGTTGGTCTCATTGGACATAGTGGAAGTACAAATAATTTTAAAATGAGACAGGAAGATAGAATTGTATAAAACATTTGCGGCCACTGGTTTTTCGATACAACTGATACATTACACACATGCCACAAACTTCTGTCAAATTTTGTATTGTAAAGGGTACTCCGTTCTCATTACCAGGTAAGGCAAGTTTTAAGCAGATGACATTATCACTGACCATGAACATGGTCTTTTGATTGGTGCATTTGGCACTTTGTACAGATGCCACTGATTCGTGCTTCCATGTATTGTAAAGTGTAATGAGTTATCATGTGATATTATGATTCTCTTGCTAGATTCGGTCCATAACGATGTAAATCCCAACGTAAGCTATACAAACCGAAAAATGTTAAGACAGAGCTTTAAAATTGTTGATAAATGAATGACAATTTCTGGTTGAAAGTCACTGTCACTGAGCGATTGAGTATATGGTGAATTATAATGAATGCCTATATGTATGTGATTGTTTAAATGTGTCTCTTTAAAGGCGGCTGTAGTGGTGGGGAAGGTGACGGTGTAGATATGTCCATGTGTAGTACACGATGTACGAAAACAAAAGGTTAGTTCTTTTTTTGTCGTCGTTAGTGCCTTGGACTATAGGTTTGGAGGGGGAGCGCTGGACGATGTTGCCTTTTGTATTGGGTGTATTGTAGTTAGGGATTATTGTTCTATTCAATTGGGTGAGAATTTGTTAATAACCTAAACTACATAAAATATTCAAGTACATACCCATATAAATTATGTATATTTGTGTGTATGTAATAACCAGGTATTTATTTTTATATTTGGTGTATTTATTTATTTGTACATAATTCTAATTGTTGTTTATTATATATGCATGTCTGTATATCGTCACCTAAAATCCAAAATGACCAAACATCCAAAAACGCCAAATAGTAATTTTTATTGAATTTGGTGAAATGACCTAAAATACAAAAAAAATAATTATCCAAAATTTACAATTTTATAGGCGACGTAACAAGAAGATTATTTAGATTTTGTTAGGTAATTTTATATTTCTGGTGACGATATGCAGTTGTTATTCAATTATTTTTCTTTTTTTTTTGTCGGCCTTTCGGGTTGTCTTCTAATTGAGTTGGTTTATAAGATAGTGGTACGAATTCTGCACCGTTTTTTTCTGTTATTTTATTTAGGGGGCTTTTTTTCTGTTACTATTTATCATACATCTAAATATAAATTTTATTTAGTCTTTTTTTATTATCGTACGTAGATTTATTTACACTTTCTATAACGCTTAGGAATAAAGTTACAAAGTAAAGGCGACTACTACTAATAATAATAATAATCATAAAAAACAAAACGTGAGAAAAAATGTCTTAATAAACAGGAATCTAAGCCGGTAAATTTTTATTTAATACACCGGACATGGTTGGACAACATACACATCAAAATTCAAAAACATTGTACTTCGGAGCACATCAACTAATTGATGTAGAGATTTTAGAGGCGTCGATTTAAAAATTGAAGTGTTTCTGATTTGATGGTAAGATTTTCAATCGAAAACAATGGTTTTTTCCACTAATAAAAGGAATTTAATAATAAATGTCCGTGTCAAAATGGGTGGAATATGTTTGATGAATGGTCTTATTTAATTTTTCTTCAAAGAGATCAATACTTTTAGAAAAATTATGCTTTTAGGAAAATCTAGAGATAATTTTTCGTTATCAATATTAAGTATACGCCACAAAATATTAGTATGATTATTACATTAGACAGAGACATCAACATGTCGTAATTGCCGTAATTAAAAACAAAGATCAGTCAGGGTGGAATATATAATATTCTATAACACTATAAGAAACGAAGTAGAGCAGTAATCAATCAAGAGTTTTAGACATCTGAGCCACCCTTGCTTTTACAGAGTTCAAAAATGTTTACTAGATCAAAGTTCTTGAATTTCGACCGATGGAAATCGATTCAGATAGACTATTTACCAGTTTTTATTTATCTAGTAATCTATTATCTATTAACATACGCCGTTTGCAATTAATAGTGAGATTAATATTAATTATACGCAAACGGAAATTGAATGAGAACACATTGAGATATCTTATTTGTAATTTGCATAGGGGAAAAAAACTCTAGCTGCAAATCCTCTGGGTAATTCTTCTGAAATTGTCATTATTTGAAACCAAGGATAAGATCAGCCGAGTCGAAAAATATTTCATATTAAAACAAAAGGAAGCCGAGTAAACAATCAAATTGAAAAAAAAAAAAATAACCAAACAATTAGATCCAAAATAGTTTTTAATTTTAAATTTGGTTTCAATACCTGCCGCAATTTATTCTTGGTGGCTGAATTTTGAGAACGAGGAGGGTAATTGAAGTGATGATTACTTTTCGAGTAATTTTGATTTTCTATAGCATCCGAAATTAATTCCAAACATTTAATAATAATATAATATAACATTTAATTTCAATAACTGTCCGCAATTGAGTTTGAACTGCTGGTCAGGAAAAATTTGAGTTTGTACTGGCTCTCATTTTTATGAAGTAGGTAAATTAATCTGTTTATTTAGAATCTGTAGCAAAAATTAAACGTGATTTTCACCTCTAATAAACAAATTGACAAAACAGACTTAGGCTGTTACGACTTGGGACCATAGATTGGTTGATGGACTTCCAATTTTCTGAGGAATTAATGATATGAACGGACAGGACAGGAAATGGAACTTGCATATAATGAGCCTTGAGCAGTCTTCTCAATGATGAATGTTCTCGTTGATTTCAAAAACTGCCTTAATTGATATTTATTGAATGAATTTTAAGCTCTGAGCGAGGAATGAGAACGAGGCAGAAAATTCAACAGATGATGAGACTGGACCCTGATAACAGTTTGGCTAGTGTTAATTTGAGCAACAACATCATTTATTCAGAAAAAATATTCTTCTTTCCGGTCTCAACAGATGGATTTGAAAGTGTTCCTGTTCCGACATCTTAATTAAGCAAAATTTAATTTACTTTTGCCACTTTAGAATATAATTTACGATATGTGCAAAAGACGCCCTTAAAAATGTTATCATTCTCACTGGTAAGAGTCTGAAATGTCGGACTATTTGTTCTTGCAACACTTCTATTCAAATTAAAACGATTACAAATATTATTTTTGGTGATATCAAGGATTTTCACTCTTAATGGAAAAATTTAAAGTACATTTCAATCACGGATTCCAGGAATGCCATCAGTTTTTGAAAAGTAGTTTCATTATCCCATTTTCTTTGGCTTCAAAATTGTAAAATTTATTGCCGACATCGACAGACGTTCAGATTAGGTTATGTAGGCTGGCGACCTTAAAAAAAAAAACTTTCACTCTGAGGCTAAAAAATATCCTTTGGGATTTCCTTCAATAC
This sequence comes from Hydrotaea cyrtoneurina, assembly GCA_958296145.1. Lineage (NCBI taxonomy): Eukaryota > Metazoa > Arthropoda > Insecta > Diptera > Muscidae > Hydrotaea > Hydrotaea cyrtoneurina. The sequence goes on along the minus strand of OY282514.1, from coordinate 15,583,022 downwards.
ATAGATAAGCTAATTTCGACAGCGTTCCTTGTTGGCTTTTTCTTTAAATTCTACCAATACCGCTATATGTAGAGAATATATTTCATAATTTGCTTTCGTATCCCAATTACGTTGTCAACCACATCCCGCATATCGCCTAAAAATATCTACACAAACAATTTTGGTTTTAAGGTATACATTGTGATGATATCAAACATGATCGTGGTGATCGTAATCATCCATCATCATCTTGGAGTGGAATTAATAAAACTGGAATTATTGAAGTAAAATACGTTTATGCTAATCAACTAAATGGTTGTTGTTGCTGTTGCCAAGGGTCATATAAGCACCTAGGATTCATCTTTGCACACATCCATGGGCACGGATACAGCTGCCGCCGGGCCTCTGCCATTCGATTCCATGGGAGGCTTGCGCAGACGCAATAAAACAGGATAATGTAGATCTTCATCGTAGAGCGAGGAATTCATCAATTCCAAGTGTCGTTTCCAAATGGTCTCATTGTAACGCTGGGTTATGGAGACGACAAAGCCCCGAGTAACCGATTCTTCAATGAACAGAGACATCGTTTTGCCGCGTCTTGGAGCCATAACCAAGGCTTCGCCTGTTGCGGATAGGTAATACCATATGGTATCGACCAGAGACGAACGTGCCTCATCGAAAAATAAACAATCGGCCGAGAGTATGACATCGAATTTAGCCGCCTCTGAACGGGATCGACTGGCCTGGTCTTCCCACTTGAGCACTGAACATTTGGTATAACAGGCGATTTCGTTAAGACACACTGTTTTCTTAACATTCTCCACGGAAACTTCATTGCCGTCGGTTAAGTGCACCGCATAGGGTTTGGCATATTTCGACAGCATCAGACCGGAAAGACAGGTAAAGCCTCCACCCAATTCCAGTATCCATTTGCCATTGTACGACTCCAAATCGGAGAGCACAAGGGCGGTTAAGGCTTCTTCCGAGGGCCAAACACAAATGTTACCCGTGTTGTTGAAACCCATTAAGTCGGAGGCTGTCAAGTGCCGCTCCATATGATGGATGTTCACCGTGAACTCCTGATGGGTGGCTCCGTCCAATATCACTTTATACTTGTACCAGTTCTCCGGTTTACCCAAATAATTCAGAGTGCCATGATCTTCAAAGCTGTCTTGTCTCAGTAAATCGAACGACTTAAAACGCCGCACCGATGCATTTTGGTCAACCGTGCATTCCTCGCCCGATGACGAGACCGTCTCTTCGGAGTCCTTGCGCAGGACTTTCGCCAGGATCTTCCAACGTTTGCGGGCAGTATTCTGTATGACTGGTGTGGCTGGTGGTGTTAGAGGTAATATGGCTTTAATATCATCACATTTGACGGTTAGCGGTTGCAGTTTTGGACTAGAGCTGGAATTCATTATTGTACTTGTGACTAAGTGGGTTGCTGACTTTGTAGCAGCAGCAGGAATATCAGCAACATCCGTCGTCGTCGTTGTTGCCACATTCCCTTTGAGGTTAAGTGAGGGCGTTTGTGAAGGTGGTGTTGGCGGTGATGGTGGTTCGTTGCTGCCGTTATAGATTTTCGTATTTCCATTTTCTTTAATCGTATTCAGCGTATTATCGATATCGTAGTCCAACATTATTGATATGGACGACAGTTGCTGCGTTGAAGCGTTTGCGGACTTGATATCCAAAATATCCAAATCCGTAGCCGAAGTGTGTTTTTGTACTGAGGACGTTGACATTATTTTATTTTTTTTTTGATTTGTTTTGTCTTGAGAATATTTTGATGTTATTGTAAGTATAGACTACAGTATGTACGAGTAGGTTTTGATATGACTTTTAAAAGTATACAGTGATAGAGAGAGTGGCATAGGTAAACGGGGGCCTGCCTGCCCTTTATCCATTCATAATGTTAGTAGAGTATAGTAGAGTGGTGGTGAGTAGTTGATATAAATTTTGTACAAACCTGAAATGAGATAAAAAGAAAGGGGATTCAGTAAATTTAATCCTAGTATTATTAAAATTATAATGACTAGTTACATCGACAAGAAAAATTGTGAATGAAATGTGTGTATTGCAAATTATAAAAATTTTATAATTAGATGTCTAATCCCACGCAATCGGTCATAACAGTTCGCTATGTCTAAACTATATTTATTTATAGAAACGTTAAAGAACTTTAAAAACTTGTGACTCAATGTATATTTTAAAAATGAAAAAAAAAACATACACTCCTAATGAATTGTATTCTGTTTCAGAAAACCAAAATTTATTAAGGTCAATACAGAGACACGTTAAGCCGCTATTTGTGGCTGCCGATTTAAGACATATAATATGGCGTGTTCCGATAATCGCCCAACAAATTTCAGGCTATCCTTAGATTTATGGTGCTCCAAAATATATTTGTCACACATACATCATCTTTTAAAATTATATTTAAATCAAACTAAACATCGACATAATATTAAAGTCATATTAACTTAGGAAGGAATTCTACAATTATTCTGAAGCATGGAAAATGCACTTACGCATTTTTCATCGAAAATTTGAGTCAAAAGTGAATACAAATTAAGGGAAAGTTAGTATTTTTCTGATTTGGTAATAAGACAAACATATGAAATCGTATCTAAATTAGGGTAAGATTAATTACGTGTTTTGTTTGTTTATGTGCTGCAGAATAAAAATATTTGATGATTGTGTGATATGTGTGTGTGTATGTATGTATGTATACATGTGCGTATATTGTATAGTTTTAGTTTTATTTATTTTAAATAATTTGTTTATGTTTCCATTTTCACACTGGGCTCTATCTTTTTGTGTTTTGGCAATTGCACCGTATATTTCATAATATACAAGTACAATATATACACACATATATTTTTAGCCTATGTATTTGTTTTTGTTGTTGTTCTTCTTCCTCTTCGAAATACTCGTATATACATATCGTAAAGATTTATTGTTGGTAGCAATGCAACAAAATGTAACTTAACATAATTCTTCTTCTTCGATGCAGCACGAAATTTGTCTTTGGGCCAAAGATGTCATTTACGTCATGTCGGTCTTTGCTTTAGGAGCCAACAGTGCATTTGTGGCAACTGTTGTTGTTGCTTACGCTGTTGTGGTCTTTTTGGGACATTTGGCATTCGTTACAAGAATTTGCGGTGCCGCAAAATTTAATTTGATGTCAATTCGAAAAAAAAGAGATTCATTTCAAGCAAAATTTTGCATTAATTAATCGTGAATAATGTCTTTCTATTCGTTTGTCTGTCCGTCCGTCTCATTAACACACAAATGTTATATGTACATTCGCTAGCCAATGGAAGTGGGTGTTATAAGTTTTTGCTAATGTTGGAATGCTCCCGATTGATTGGCAAGAGTCTGAATATGTTGCTGAGTCGGTCTTATTATGATCGTCTCATGCTAAGTGTGGTAATCACAGCCGGACAATCCATGATTATGTAGGAACTCTGAAAGAATTCTGAAAGATGACCTTACGATATGTTAACAAATGAAGCGGCTTGCCACATAAACATTTATGTTCGCACAAAGAAGGTTAACCCTTAAATGCGCGTTCCGCCAAATAACTTTTTTGTTTTGAAAATTCTATAAAAAAAAAATACTGGATATTTTCTCAAATTTCTTTTTTTATTTGAAAGTACAATCCTTCCGGTTAATAATGGGAAATAAATTCATTCAAATGGCTGCCTCGTCTGGCCATGCCCGATAACGAAAATAACGAAAACGAAATAAACACTAGTTGAAAAAAAAAGTTAGATGGCGGACCCTTTATAACCAAAAAAGTCTTAATAAATCCCAAATTTGCAATACAAAAAAGACAATTGCTGAGTTAGGGTGTCGTGTTGTTTTTGCTGCTCTTGAACACTTGACAAAGTAAGGAGCCGGGCCATCGCTTATACTGCGAAAGGCTAATGATTTTTCTAGACATTTTACAAGGCTTAGCGATTAGACCTCAATGTTTACATGTTCCTACCAGAATATGAATCTGGGTTGTTATGTGATAGTCGCACAGCCTAAGAAATTTAAATATGGTTGTTGAAAGTGAGAACATTTTACAAGTCCATGATAAAAAGTCATAGGTTTATCTTTTTCCAAAACATTTTGCGCAAATTGGTCTTAGAACAGGGTTCTTAAACAAGAGGTTTAATTTGATTCATCCGGTATTTCGGTAGCTGTCACATTTGAAGCTTTTATTCTTTTACTTATTTAAAAAGTAGAAACCACGCCATTGCCAAAAATGGAATGATACGCGCTTAAACAACGCATTGAAATTATTAAAATTCACTACAAAAATGGTAAAAATCGTGCATTCACAGTTCGCAAATCAAAAAACTTTCCGTACCGTTTTATCTCTCGAAGAGGTGATCACAATTAACCACCGAGATCTTGTGATTTAAAACCTTGCGACTTCTTGCTTTGGGGCCACGTGAAAGATACGAATTCGTGAGGCTTTCGAGGACAAAGGGCAGCCACTTTTCGATTTGGTTATGAAAAGAATATGGACCACGACGGTCATATGGTTTTTTTGGCTGATGTGGTTTTTAGTTATTAACAGCATACCTTCCTCGATATTATAAAATAAACATCATAAACACCATGATCATTTATCCCAAAAAATTACATTTTTCTTTGGATACCAAAATAACACTTCTTGTTGAAGAACCCTGTATAATTTGTTAGTGTAACTAAGTGAAACGTAATTCAATAAAAAATTAAAAATAACACCGTATTTAACTCCTGCATTTTTTCCCCCCACGATCCTATCGGATTCAATAAACTTTCCAATTTGTATTGTCAATATTCTGAAAAAAAAAACACCAGATTTTTCATTGACCTGAAATTAATTTTTTGCAAAAATAAGAATTCGGTATATGGACCTTGACCGACTATAATTACATGAGTACTGTAAATTTGAGGTTCATTAAAGTAGGTACGTGAACATGCGTGCGAGTGTATATATATATATTTTGTACATAAGGGTGGCATATTGATGACAACGATTTCTCAGATTTTTCTGTTAACTGTAACTGTAAAAACTCCGATAAGATTAATTAAACGTTAAGAATAAAATAAGCAAGAATTTGGCAAATAAAATTTTCTAGACGAAGGTATCTTGAGAGTACTTCATTCAAATGCAAGAATATTGTCTGACTTCGGCACAGTAGGTGTTTTTAATGGTGTAAGTATTTTCCCAAATAAAATACTACAAGTTTAATGTATTACAAATTCTTGAAATTTTTTAAAATGCCACCCTAATGATGTACACTTAAATATATTATTAATACATCCTATGTGAATGAACGAAAGACTGCTGCGATTATTGAGGAACATCGACGACAACAACCGTATTATGAAAGCTATCGCAAATTAAGCGAACAAAATATTTGTTGCCTACACATTCGTTTATACAAATAAACAAATATGTATATTTTTATTTTTTTTTTATATGAAACATGTTATCAATTATATAAGTTTATTGCCATTTTGTTCTGCATCCCAAAGAACACAATCATGCAGGCAATCCCGCTGCATGAGGTTGACTGTTGTTTTTTTTTTTAATTAATTCATTTTCTGTAAATGACAGATTTTTCTTGTTTTTTTTTTGTGATTCATAATTATTTATTAAAATACAAAAATATATATTTTTTCCAATTTCCGGTGAGCGCTTACATTTTCTGACGTTGAATGATTAATAACAATTCTGACAAATTTTCATAAACAGCGAAAGAACGGATATTTAAATTAAAAGAATGGACGTGATGTTCGCTGTATGCATTAAAACATTTTAAATTTGAATGTCAACAGAATGTTGAACAACATTAAGTAATCATGTTTTTAATGAGAGCAAAAACATCGGAACCAATTTCCCATATTAACATTTCATGAATGAAATTAAACAAAAAAAAAAAAAAAAAGGAACAAAGAAAAGGTTCGAAAATCTCATATAAAATGTATACGTTTTTTACTCAGGACAGATTGCTACCTTTGTTATACATGCAAATGAAAATACATTTTAATAAGTGAGAAGTTGGCAGTAAGTGCCAATCCGTCAGGAATCCGTCATGTTATCAGTGACAATTTCCCCACGCAAATGCATGGAACAAATTTTATTGCTTATCTTACTAATCCCTTTCAAACCGGTAAATAATGAATAAATTAATGAAAACTGGAAAAAATTAGCGTGGGAATACATTCCCCGACCATAAGGCGGTCTTTCAGGCGGATATTAAGAAAATCACAAAATGCTTAAAATGGTTTATTTCCAATAAATGTTGGAAATTTATATCTGTCTCTAACATTTAAAGCTTTGTCTTCGACAATGTGAAATCAAGAAATCAGGAGGATGGGACGACAATCACGAAATGCATAAAATGGTCTATTCAAATTATATTATTATTAAAAATTAACACAGCTATTGTCATCGATTCATACATTATTGCCAAAATCGGTTTCAAAATCGGATCTCTAAATAGCAGATCTCTAAAGTCCCTGACTGCCACACAACTACTACTAAAACCAAAATCGCGGATCAAATATATATTGCCATCAAAGAAAATTGGTCATACACATTTTCCTTTCCTGGTAACAATGGTGAACATTTCGTGCGAATATATTGCAGTCATTTTGACACTGCTCTAAGTCAAATAAACATTATCCCCAGTATTCGTAAACAAATTACAAGAGGTGTTATTTTAGTATTTAAAGAAAAACTTTCCGGAAACTTCTCCCGTAAAATAGCAATGGTTTCGTTGCTTGTGTGGCACGTAGTGCCGTCTTGTTGAAAGTAAACATTGTCCAGATCAATATCATCCAACTCCGGCCATAAAAAAGTCAATAATCATCTCGCGATAGCGCAATCCATTCACCGTACCTGTTGATCCAACCTCATTTTCGAAAAAGTAAGGTTCAATTACCCCGCCGGACTATAAACCGCAACAAACAGTCACACGTTGAGGATGGACAGGCTTCTCAACAAAAACTCTTGGATTTTCCGAGCCCCAGATGCGACAAATTTGCCACCGAGTTGAAAATAGGCCTCATCAGTCAAAATGTTTTTTCGATGGAATTCCGGATCATTTTCATGCATTTTAAGGAACCAATCAGCAAAGACATGACATTAATGATGATCGGCCGGCTTGAGTTCTTGTTTTAACCGAACTTTATAAGCCTTAAGACAAAAGTATTTATGCCAAACAAGGTGTAATGACGTTTGTGGAATGTCCAATTCCAAAGAACGACGAGGGTTGTCTTCAACACTTTGGGCTACAGCAACAATATTCTCAGTTGTTCTTGAGCGTCGTCCACGGGTTTTATTCTTCACATCACTAGCTTGTCCCAACAGCTCGAATTTTTCTTTATTGCGGTCCGACAAGGTGCTTCACGACGACCCAAAAATGCTTTAGTTTTGCGAACTGTGAGTGTAAGATTATCTTAAATCTGTTTATTGAACTTTGCCAACTTGCCTCTACAAAGTCTATTAGACGCTGAGGCTCGAAATGATATTTGTATTACAATATATTACTTTATTTAATATTTAGAATTAGTATTATATTCCATACAATATTATTAATAAAGTACTGAAAGAACAAAAAAAAAAAAAAAAAAAGATTTTAACCATTTTTGTAGTGAATTTTAATAATTTCAATGCGTTGTTGAAGCGTGCATCGTTCCATTTTTAGTAATGGCGTAGTCATTGCCAAATGTCGAAGAATAAAAGCTTCAAAAGTGACAGCTTCCAAAATTCAGGGTGATTCAAAATATCAACTCTTGTTGGACAACCCTTTATGAATACGGGGGTTGATATTTCGATACAAACATGGCGGCTTTTGTTATTATTTATAAAAAAAGTTTATAATTCATTCAAAGACAAAGCAAACTGGAGTGTAGAGCCTGTTTTGAAATGCATTAATGCTAGGCACTTTGGTAAATGCCGTAGTCCAAATCAAGAGATGGGTCAAAAATCACAAAATGGTTGATGCAATGCCTTCAAATTTGATGAGCTTAGATACAAATATAATTTTTTCCAATTCATAATTTAAATTTATTATAAATAGTATATCCAATATTAATGGGTTTTGGGTTTGTGCAAAAGAGCAGCTTCTTCCCCAATGTCAACTTTTCATAGACGCGCCGCTGTTTATTTGTATTTCCAAACAGACCCCATCACTGGCACCTACAGGTCTATTCCACACAGAATCCATGGACTGATATGGATGCTGGATAAACCAATTAACTAATATTAAATATCCAAAAACCAAGCCACTGTACCTATTTGCAAAACGAACGCATGTATTAGGACATTGAATCGAGAGAGATCTAGAATTCTACAACATCAAGTTCATGTGATACCCAATTCCACATCCTCCCTGTTCCCTTCTTGCTAATGCTATTATTTTAGCATTATCTACGCAATTTCCCTGTGTGTTTCCTCGATTATCCTCCTAGGCAATGTAAATACAATTATTGTTGTTATTAAATTACATAATTAATAGAAAATAATTTCACAGCAGCAAATATACAAGACAACAACAACAAAACCACTACAATTCAAGAAGAACATGCTACATGTCCACTAAGGCTAGGACTTTCCACAGAACTTCAATAAAAAACCAAGAATATTGTGCCGAAACAGAAACTCAAAAATCCGTTTCAATTTCAATTTGAGTTAAAGCAAAAAAATATTTCTCAGCAATTCCATCAGCATCAGATAACAACGTAGCATAATTGTATTTACGAATTCCCCTGTGCAGTAGAAACAACGCATTCAGGGTCACAATTTTTTGTTCGGCCTCCTGGAGTGCTCTTTTTGCTTGCAATCCAATACTTAAGAGAGTGCCTTCATTTCATCCCATCTTCCCCACCTCTTTTCGCATACATACAAAATCGAGACATAATGTATTTCTGCCTGTCTGTCCGACCATCCGTCTGACGTAGTTACTGCATAGAGATACAAAGAAAAATGTGTACGGAAAAGGAAAGAGAATGAAAACTTTTACTTATGTCTAGAGAAATCTACGACAGAAGGGGCACAGTGGAAGAATGTTGACAAGATAGTGGAAACAAATGTGGAATTTTTAATTACACTCAAAACGCAAGACGATTTTCAGTGAAAACGAGTCGAACAGAAGCCGAGTCAGAATAACAAAAAAAATAATTTATTTCCACTCATTAAAGATGCTCAATTAATATATTAATTAATTCAGTCATTCAATTATCAGTTTAATTGACTTTAATCGAACGAACTGGCTGATACGATGTCTGTATTATGAATAAATGTGTACGACAGTATACAATAAGTACCAATTTGAAATGTTTTTTTTTTTTAAATTTTCGTTCGAACTAAAACCGGGTATATATATGGCAAGAGAACTGGCAATGAGCACGGCAGGAGCTAGTGGAGAACATCTGCCCGACGTCTCGCTGACTATGCCCATGCTGTAGGACGACATGTACTAGTGGAGAGCTCGTCACTGAAGTTCCCATCAGATAAAAATATAAATCTTCTTCATTGCGAGCAGATGCCCTCAGAAAGTGGATAATCGAACAAGCTGTGACATTCTCAAATACAAAACAAATGTAAACAAATTACGAAAAAAAAATAGATCTCTGCTGGCAAAATTAAAATCACCTGTACGTCTCTAGACCATTCATTGCCACCCAGACGTGAGAAAAACTGGCGTACCAGGTCATACACCCTACACAATCTAGTGGAAAGACGGCCTAGGTCTGTTTGCAAACGTATGAGTGTAAGTACGTTCGTAGAAATGATACTGATCCTATTAGGTCAACAACACGAATATTCGTTGCTTTTTTCCCGTTCAATTGGCGTAATTTTTTGCAAGAAAAAGTGACACCTAACGCAACAACACACAATTTTTATTTTTCGGGTCTTTTTTTGTTGGAGGCCAAATTCAACCCCAAAATATTGATACGTCAATAAGTCCCAAATGGTTTTTGGGCCCATGTTCATGTCATATGAGACGCTCTTTTTCACATTTTGGTGAGTTAATGCGGTTTACACTTAAATACTATTTTAGACAAAACTTTTCACCTCTGGCGCATTTTAATGAAAATTTAAAATTATTAAAAAATAATAATAATTATTTTTGGGACCTATTTTAGTTATCACAAAACTTGTGTGTTTTTTATTGTCGGTTATTTTTCATATGGCAAGTTCTACAGTTTCGAAACATTACTTCCTTTTTATAAAAAAAATTCAGTTTGATATTTTAATGTGATAAGAATTACCCCAGAATGGGGACCATTTGGCATTCCTTGCTTTAAGGTAATTTTTCAGGCACCCAAAAAAAAATATCTACACATGACCCACTTATCTTGATTGTGATAGCAATACCACAATGTATTACTTTCAGATTAGGGGGAGCTGCACCTAATAACTTTAAGGGCTTCAGTAGAAGAAGTGTGGCAAATTGGTGGCAGGCCGATAAAATAATCCTCCGGCCAGAAGGTGTCTTACGATATTTCACATCGTTGAAACGTGTATACCTTTCTAATGGAATTAATGCCGGAATAACTTTCAAAAAACAAATACAAATCGTTTTCGTAACACTGTCCAATATATTCCAAATATGATTTTCTTCGTCTACATGGTTATCTTGGAACTCATTGCTAATGCTGAGGCTGTGCACAGAATATTTCTTGGATGATGTTGCTGGGCGGCTGATTTTTTTTTGTTCTTCTTCTATTTCTACCATAGAGATAATGAATCATAAAATACAACAACTGCGAAAGGCCACATAGGCATGAGAGGTGTGTGTCGGTGTGACTGTGTTTGGAATACTTGGGGAATAATGTTTACATAGATAGCAAAATATTTAGATTAAACGGTATTAACTTTTGTAAAAAAAAAAATGTAATAAATTTTCAATAACAACCAACACGTTCCATGAGTTTAAATTGTTGCGACGGTGATGACGACAACGACGGCATAATTTCAGTTTACATTTTTTTTTTGTCAGTTGTTTATCACATTTCGCGCCAAGAAATTGCTTGAGAATGAAATTGAAAGCAAAACGAGAGAGAGAGACTGGAAGATGTGCAAGAACGTTTTTTGTTTTTTGCCAATAACACTAGATAACAGAAAATAAAAATCTACGCAGGAATCTTAACTTTGCTTTTCGCATAACACTTGTTTCAATATGATTTTATATCAAAACGAAGGTTTTTAGTGGCCATTGCATAAAATACACAAATTGCTACTTCGTCCGCTATATTCCGGGGCTTTAGTCTCCTACGAATACTTTCTATTACCAATAACCACAGGGGATCAAATTTGGGCGGACAAAAGATACCCACTAAAAATGGGAAACCTTTCCAAATTGGTATTGCTTTCTTTAAATCCTTCTGATACAAAAGGGTTATGAAAAAAAAGGTTATTAAAAAGGTATAGCTATTTTTAAAATGATGACTATTACTTTCGCACCCTCAAAGGTATTCATGTACGTGGTATTTATGCAGATTGCCCAGTAATTCCATGTGCTGAAAATTGGAATCTTTTTCAAATCCCTTACCAATGATCTAAATTTTAATTTATAACATTTCTTCCCAATGACTTGAATTTTGGTGTACGAGACGCGAGTTATTTATTTAAATTACCACAATAAACTACACACCATAAAAAAAAACATTGTGTTTCCAGAAGACTGAAAAATGACCATCGTAAAGGTCACGGAGTAGTTCTTATTTTTACAGTCAACGAAATATATTCATTGTGTATATGCAATATTTTAAAATATTTTAGGAAATATTCCATATTTTACAAGAAATTGTTCATATATTATACAAAATTTGTTCAATTACGAAAATATTTTTTTTCTGACTGAAAAAAAGAAATCACTTTTTTTGTGTACGAAAATTGACTGTAAACCAGTGTAATTTTAATGATTGGATATTGAAATCATTTATGTGGTTTTCTTTTGCCCAGAAGTGCTTCCAGTGGTGATAAGTGTGGAACATACACACACATATGTATCTCCTTTATTGTTATCACTCACTGGCGGTTTTTGAGGTTTTGAAAACAGAACATTGTTTTTTTTTTGTTTTTAATTGTTTACATTGTTGTGTTGGTTTTGTTTATTTCGGCGGATTTGTGCGGTTGTTTAAAATAATTAAAAATTGCGTTCGCGTGTCATGAACCAATGCCAATTTTCACAAATATATACTTTTCTGTTTTGGTTTAAAAAACAAACGTAATCATTATGATGATCATGATGATGATGATAATTCTCCATGCATTTGAAATATCATTTCAATAGCCACCATCACCCCATTCATTTCATTCTATTCCACCCATTCAACCATCGACCACCACATCCATTCATCCAACAACCGCGTATCGAGCCAAAACAACAATTACTCATACACCATCCCATTGATACAGGCACCGATATAGCCGCAGCCCCATTTACTCATATACGCCTGGGCCATATGTGGTGTACGCGACGACGACAAGGCAAGTTACACTGAGGGCCAAATATAATGTGCAACTTGTGTATTGTGGTTAATTAGTCTTACATTGTAAGGAAATGTCCTACGTAGTGGTCACACCTTTTCGGACCATTGATTGACACAGCTGAAACATGTCCATTCCACTCAAACTCTCGGTAATAGATTAATTTCATGTCGTTTACTTAATATCACTCCGATATGGACTGAAGATATACATATACAATTTGTTGTAATGATTCAATTAGAAGAAATTTTTGGTCGGAGTATCACGTAATCGTGAATTTCCGCTTAGACTACAAACTACCATAGGGAAACGTAACACAATAGTTACCAATGTATGGTGTAGGGTACACAAGGATTATTACGGCATATTTTCCATTCATCATAGAGCATTAAAAGGTGCAATTTCAATTGAATACTTGAATGAACTTTTCAACAATTGAAAAATTACACTTTTTAAACAAAATATAAATTTTGAAAATGTTGAAAAACTGTATAAATGGCTCAAATGGCCGGCTGCTACTAACGTAGTACCGAAATACATAAAAGCAAAAGGTCTTCACATTTTCAAAAATAGAAAATATTTTGAATTATTTTTTTTTTCTGATGTGATTGTTACCGCGCTGTGGTAGGCAGTATGTGCGACTATTAAACCACATGCCCAGGTTCGTATACCGGTAAGAATATCGAAAACAAGCACTGAAAAACTTCTGAAGCACAGGTACCACATATTTTTTTTAGAGTATAGACATTGAATTACGTTCATATTATTCAACGATTGAGCAGATCTGTTTTTAAACGTCAAAACGCTTTTTACTAATCAAACAATGCGGTATCTCCATCGAAAATTCTCTGGACATGTGATGTGAAAAAATTGCGACATTCATTAGACACCGAGTATCCCATAATGAGACCATTGAAGAGTTCAGTGGAAACATACAAAAGGTAACATTTTCAGCATCTTAATATATATTTACCCTCGACACTGATTCACTGATACACTGATTCCCTGATTCACTGACTCTGTCACGCAGTACGTAGGAATTTAAATAGGCATTCTATAAATAATAATAATAAAAAAAATAATATTTTTTTTTTGTACAGAAATTGTGTTTTCCCCAAATTTTTTTTTTACCAAAATTTTTTTTTCCAAAATTTTTTTTTACAATTTTTTTTTTTTTACAAAATTTTTTTTTCCAAAATTTTTTTTTTTCAACAAAATGTTTTTTTTCCAAAAAATTTTTTTTTTCAGCAAACATTTTTTTTTCAGCAAAAATTTTTTTTCCACAAATTTTTTTTTTCCAATTTAATTTTTTTTCGAAATTTTTTTTTTACAAAATAGTTTTCTCAAAATATTTTTTACAAAATTTTTAAAATTAAGTAACAAATACTTTCTCAAGCAAATTAACGGGCGCCATAGGCGCATTACAACTTACTAGTCTTAAATAATCGCCAAAAAAATTCGATTATTTCAGAACTTTTAAAAGCTAAAATGTTTCAATGTACGGTGAACCGTTCGCTCAGAACAACTAGCAGAGGTTTTTTTAAAAAACCATTTTCAAAAAGTGTATTTTAAAAAAAATCAACTTGTTCAAAAAGAATAGTTAATCTATATAAATTAGTTTTAGAGCAAAACAGTGAGAGATGGAAAAATAGTGTTAGATGAGTCTAGGGTTTTCCCGACATTTTTCAACTCAAAGGAATTTTTTCGACCTCATCCCGGGACTTGATTTTCTTTATGAAACATATGAAAAAAATACGGTTTTTACAAAAAAAAACTAATTTTTTATAGTTTTTTTAACCAAAACTTAAACATAAATAGTTCTGGCACCTTAAGAAATGAAACGAAAAATGGTAACTGCCACTTTAAAAAATTTGTCGTTTTCCACTTTTTACATCGGCTGGGTAACATATTTGCCATTAGTTGTTAATATTTTCGATATTTTTGTAACGAATTCCATTGAAATCTAATGATTAGAGTCTCTTAAATTCGGGCATACATGAAGGAATTCCGTTCCCTTAAAAGTATGCAATAACTGTACGAAAAATAGAGCTGGCCCGACATGGGACTCCCCTATCCAAGCTTAATCTCACATTGGAAGCTCTTAGACAAACGAATGTGGTCTGGTCAGTAGATTTCAGTTTTTAGGCGCAGAAATACAGGAGATCACATTAAACGATATCATGGGTTGCCTATTAATTTGATTCAAGTATAATTAAATAAATGTCTGATTATAACTTCCAACACTCAGGCGCACGACGGTAGGGTTAGGATATCAGGATTGCAACACAACATCCCGCGATCCTTCTACCTCACCTAACCTACAGATCCGAGTTGATTGAAAACCAGTCGTCAAACCATCAGAATATGCTAAAATGTTTACGTGTTGTGAAAATTGCCATGCCACATTTTAATTCAGTTGCTCAAAACGATACTAGGTAAGTGTTATTGATGAACATAACTGAAACAATTGTGATCCAAAATGTTGTTTGAACTTTGTTTTAAAGACAATATAATATTATTCATAATATATCAAAGTAAAAGTTCCATGTGGTTCGTATAATCATACGCTTTTATTCAAATCACATTTGTCCCTTAGTGTAAAATACGCAAATGTGAGAACATGCATACTTTGTTAATTCCAATATTAAAGGCGATTTTAGAAGATAACAAATCAAAACAAATTTCAATAATTATAATAATTTTTCTTTGGAAATGTACAGAATTTATAACAAAACAAATAATAAATCACAGGTTCTTATTTATGTATAGAGAACCGATTTGTGCCAAACAATTTCAAATAGTAATTGAAGATTTTTGCCAAATGGCAAAAAGTGATGGTAAACAAAGAAATATGGTAATAGGGTTAAAGGTGAATAACTCGCAAAGGGTCTTAGTCGGGATTTAGAGCACTGAGAAACGTTTTCCATGGATGGATGATATGGGGGCTATGACATTTTTTTTTGCTTAATTCTGTTTAAACTGTAACAATTTTTTTGAGCCAAATTTTTCTCCAAGTAATTTATACAAATGTCTAATTACCTTACCACCAATATGTTCTGTGAAATTTTTTAAACCAATTATTGCATGACTTGCCGACTGTTACTCTTGAACTGGCATGACAAGTTGAAACCCACAAATGTTTGCTTTCGAATGCAAACCCATTTCTTTGTTTATTCTATTTTTAATTTGCGGCTGTCTGAGATTTGACATTGCGTTTTTATCAACGAACACGCATCCGTACATTCGTGACATTTTATTACATGGCTTTTGACACTTTATGTAGAAGTTCCTAAATAACTCAGTTCTTGACTATGGAGAAATTCAACGAGACACGTCTCTTTGTATGTAAATGTAGGTGGCAATGTTTATTTTCTTTTGGGTGTCATTGTAGCACCTGGCGTTTTTTTCGCTGTAGCTCACATAACTTCACTGAATATATTTTTGCACATAACTTAAATCTTTTTAAACTTTTTTCTGCATTCTCTAGGGATTTGTTTGTATAGGAAAATGGATGTCCAATGAGTGAATGGTAGTATGTGAACAAACCACTTGAGGGTAATGAGGATTTTCCATAATACTCGTACTCGTCTGTACTCATGGAAGAGTATCGGCTCTCAGATCTCTGTCGATTGTTGTACACGTTTGTAGTATTTTCCACTTGACACAAAAAATCATTTTTGTTTCTGATTTTGCGGTATAGATGCGATTATCTGCCGCTTTCAACGAATGTCAAAATTCAACTAAGTGACAGATTTGATTCTTTGTTTCCCCTCCATTGTTAAACAGTCTGTCTAATGTCCCATCCTCGAACACCGCGCCCTTCTAATGTGACAGGTGGCATTTGTGAAAGATTATTGAAAATTGTGCTGATTATGACGTCCTAAGTTAGAGGGAATATAACCAGACTTATCACACTGTTTTGTTAATAATCTAAAATGAATCTATAACACTGTTCCACAAACATTCTAGAATTTATAACAGAAATTGTTTTGGAAATACATCAGATATTTCGAACTGGCTAGTCCGATTTGTATGAAAATCCACATTGGTCTAGCTGAGACTTTTTACGGTCTATGTGTGGAAGGTAGGCGAAATGGGGCTGACCGAAAAACTGAAAGAAAGATTGAAATGGTCTTTTGTTCCCAGCAATTTTTATTTATTATGGAAATAAATCTTATATTTCTCTAACTAGCTGTTCCCAGCAATTTTTATTTATTATGAAAAATAAATCTTATATTTCTCTAACTTGCCATTGGAATGACATTTAACATGGGCTCAAATGAGATGATTTCGGGCTTAGGTCTAGAGGGTGGGAGAACTAAGAATGACCGGAGAACTGTTAGCATCTCAGAAGTTTTGATCTACAACACAATCACACTTTTTTGGAAAATGAGTAAAAGAAATCGGAACCCTTAAAGGCTCAACTAATGGCTAATCGTTTTCAATAGAAGTTTTAGATGACTTAGAGAATACTCTCTTAGTTGTAAAGTCACCGGGAAAACGGTCGGCTTGGAAAGTTTTATGGGGTAGAAACGGCCCTTACAAAATGTTTGCTGTTCTTACCGAAATACAAACCTAGGTTTTCTGTGCGATTGATGCACGTACTACCTATCACACCAGGACCGCCCTTAGATAGTGCAGACTGTCTAAACACCAAGCGAGATGAGATAAAATATAAATAACAACATCCGCAACAGACCAACAGTCTTATAAGTCTGCATAATCTAGAAGAGTGATGACATGTCTGATTGTTGAAACGATAAGATGAATAAGACAGTCTACACCCCGCATACGAGATTAGATCAAATCGGCAATAAAAACCCCAACCCCCATAGACAAACTCATAAGTCAAGTCCGCATAATCTAGAAGAGTGATATCATGTCTGATTTTTTGCATGATTACATGAACAATAATATCGAGGCGAACAAAATAAAATGGAAAGTTGGGTCCTACAACGGGAAAATCTTTGTCTATTTTGAGCTGATCTAAGGCCCAAACTGAGAAGCGATAATGAAAGGTAAGGTCATGTGCTTCAATCGCTGAAATAATTGAATCTTGTAAGCGGTGGATGAAATGTTTAATTGTTAAGATCAATAACGAGTCGATGTTTCTCATGGCTGTTCAACGACACTCTTAGTGAGCACTGTACGACGACGGGACCGTGTGTGTGGTGGTCAGTATGCGAGTCTCGCGAACTTTTCGCACAAACTGGCGTACAACAGGCGCATTGAGTGCTTCATGTTGGCAAACCTTTTTTTTCCATTCTCAGGGAAATAAGTTTGCATTGTTTCACAACTCTGTTCCAGTTTAATGCAATTTCATTCCACGGAAAAATTCCAAGTTTTTGAGCAGGAAGGACCTGTCACTGTCAAAACATTTGACTCAAAAAGATGAAGGATTAGCCGTGTGTTTCCGCCCACACAAATCTTGCTCTAATCACCTAAATAAACTGAATTCTGTGTAGAGATCTTTAAAAACTACGAATCATGGAATACAACAAGCAAAGAAATAAAGGAGGTTTTGATATTTTTCAATCGATGCTTCAAATTCAAATACATTAAACAATCCGGCAAGGAACACACTAATAGTAGTAGAGATTCGAAAAAGGAAATGGGGTTGGATTGGACACACTCTGAAAAAGACCAACAGGCTGAGAAAGTTGCTGCCACACAGGACATTAGCGGGAGACAACTAAAAGCTCTCGCATTAGATATGTTTAAATGAAAATAGTTTGTAATGGTTTTATGATACTTATAGGATCTAAAATAATAATAATGATATAATAAAAATATATTAACTAAACAGTTCTTGGGATAATAACATTCAATTAACCGACAGTATATCGTTGACAATGAGAATATTAATTTGTATATATATTTTTATATATTTCACCTAAAAGGTCGTCGTATATATTGCCACTGTCCGAATTCTCTAACAATATCTTTCTTGTGATATCGCGATAACGAGATAATTTTACAATATTTTCTTTTTCCAATAAACTAGAGCTGACCTAGACAGAATTCGGATGCCCCCCAAAACTCTTGTAGGCTAGTGTTCAATGTTTCTTTGCTCGTATGTCGATGATGTGGTGTTATGTGTTTGTACTTGAAACTTTTCTAAAAAAAAAAATACTTTTACATTCTGGGAACTTTTGTTGTTGTTTTTTTTTGTCTTTAATTATTGTGAGAAGAAATGTTCAACAAAAGTTTAGACATTTTTTTCGTATAAATATCTACATATAATAGGGTGCCTCACCATAAACAAATTTTAGTCTCTGAAAGTTACCTTGAATTTGGAAGACGGACAAAGACCGTTTATACAGGCAACTAGCAAAACAATTGGCAGAAATCTTATTGTGCAAAAAACTTTTGGGTATTAAGATAAGTATTAAGATTTCGTCTTTTGAAGTATGTCAAAATAAAATTTGCTGGCAATGTCTGTCTCGATGTTTCGGAACTCATGCTTATTATAAAAAGGATCGAATTCAATGAAAATCATCTTAGAACAAGCAATTATTAGTTTTGAGATATTTTTCTATGCCTATCAAAGTTCAGGCACTCTAATGTACATATGTTTAGTTTTATTTCTGTATTTCAATTACTCACAATTAACCGCAAAAACAAAAAAAAACTCTTTCATTTGGGGGGATGAGGGCGACCAGCCATGCACTCCTTTTCGTTCCTTGGCAAATACAGAGCAAAAGACCAAAGTACAAATCTTACGCGTTAACACACATACACTCGAGGCAACACCGAAATGTATTTCAATATTACAAAGTCAAATGAACATTAAACACTTTTTACACCAAGAACACAGAAACATTCAAACAAAACTGAAACTAGCCGTAATCTCATCTGCCGCACTTGAACCGACGGACTCGGTGGCACTCGAATGCATTGAGAAGAAGGAATGAGTGAATGGCGCACTGCAGAAACTTTAACTAAAATTGGTCGATTGTTTGGTTGTTGCTGCACTATTGCTGGCGATATGGTGCGGCGCACAGTGGGAAATTTTTAGAAGAAATATATAAAAAAAAAATGCGGAGAGTTACAAAGAGTAAACATTTTTAGCAAGGCAGATAAATATGCAGATGGAATTTATATTTTTCGTTTGTTGGCGTAGGGACGTGAAAAAACATTTTTTTGTAAATAGCGCTGCTGTCCATTTGACAGATATTTATAACATCGGAGTAGGTGTGTGACAAACGGATTTCTCTAGAGCTAAAAGTGTGCAGATTGAAACACATGGACAACGATTTTGCTCCTAGAGCCATCTTGTCTGACCCAGCGTATTTTCATTTAGACGGCTATGTTAACAGGCAGAACTGCAGCATCATGGGGATCGGAACTCCCCCCCCCCCCCTAGCGATCGCCACGAAGCCAATGCTTTCACAGGGGACCGATTTTAAAGCGACTGCTTTATCGACCCATTTTCCTTTGAAAATAGATTTTTGCCGTCATTTCCCGATAATACCCCACTGTCCGGCGGTAGGTTGCTTGCTTGCTTGTTTGCTTGACTGACTGCCGCAGTGGTGATGGTACTATGCGACAGCGACAACTGTTGGTACGTACATATATTAAGTGTCGATCATGTAAAAACCATCCAACAATGAACAAACGACACCAAACGCCAGCAAACAGCAACGACGTATTGCATATTGACGAAGAAACAAAAACGAAAAAACAACAAAATTAAGAATGCAGCAGAGTCAATTCGTCGTTGGTTGCAGCTACCATCACCAAATTTAACAACAACTGAGACATACATAAAACCAACAACAATGAAAGCAGAAAACACCAAAAACAAGCATACTTCATACAATTATATACACTTTGAAATATTGGCAACAATAGAACAAAAAACAAGGCAATTGTTGCCAGATTTGTGTAGAGAATATTGGCGAAGTAAGTATTCCGATTGCCAAAACAGTTGGAAGATTGAATTGAACTTAAACAGAGGCTAGCTTCACGCTCTGACAGTTTCAACATGCTAAGGCTGAAGGACGAAACTAGGAAACAAGGAAATTAAACAAAACCACCAACCTGAACTGCGGGACATTTCGCTGCAGTTGTGAGTTTCTTAAACAGATTTATCAAAGGCATAGTTCAAGATATGGAAGTTTGGACATACTTAGCCCCATAAAGCCTAAACTGCAGGGAACGAAAGTGAGTCTCTGCAGAGTAGTTGTGAGGATTTTACGGCACTTTAACAAAGGAATAGTTTAAGCTATGGAAATGTTGCATGTATGACATGCGCTAAGAGTAATCAAATTGAAACATCTCGATTCCTAGAAATCATTTAGAAGGCATGCGGTCAAAATCGGTCACATTTTGATGTCATACTGTGAAACTCAAACTGAAACACATCGGCTCCGCTTAACTTTATATATTCTCTGAGAAGGAGGAATGAGAGCACTCAGATCGAAAAAATTATGAAATTCGCTTAGTTTGGTGTGGATGGTCATCCGCTCTGAATAGTTTTTGAACAGGTAAGAGCTGCCAAAGTAAACCTAAATATTCACAGATCATAGAGCAGGGTGTAGGTGATATTAACCCATTAACGCCCAAAAAAACAAACTACAGGTAGCGTTTAATTAATTTATTAGGCATCAAGTAAAAGGATTTTAACAAAAAAACTTAAATTTTTTTATTCACTCGAAATGACTGAAGATCACTTCTGTTTTTGTTTCGGTTCTATTGCTTTTTCTCTACACGTGGTTTGCAGCTTTTAATATGGTTTCAATTTCTTGTACCGAAATAGTAATGAACCATTATATATCTATTTGGCTTTAAGCAGGTGTACTCGTATGGGGACAGAAATCGTTAATGGGTAGATGGTGAAGGCACACATATTTGTTCGTGATGATTGGACGATTTTTAATGAATGAAAAAATCAACGCAATATTCTCAAAAGGTAGACTTTGTTACCGCTGTGTCCTTGACAGAATCTTAATAAAATGTTTGAGACTTTTACACAGTTAACCTGGCCATTCCGGCACAAACGGCCATTTCCGGCACAGCTCACTGATTCGACAGAAGTTTCCCGTCTTCTCCTTTATAAAATATAAAGGGATATAAGTATATGATTTAGGTACAGATAAACAAAAGTTTGGGCCTCATATATTGTTTTTTTTAGCAAAATAAAAACGTGTATATTTCACACTTCTCCAACTTCAAATAACTATTGAAAGGTTATGTATAGTGTAGTCTCTAATAAGCGGACACCTAAGTGACTGAGAATTTTATCCACTTGTCCACTTAGGTACTTTTTAGGAGATGCAAGTATTTTTTAAAGATAATAATTCTTTTCATTCCAGCCAATAAGCCACTTCTCAAATCGCCATGACTTCTGCTTGAAAAAACGTGGATTCCAACACCCTATCTTCCGCCTAGTTTAGAATAGTCTGTGTAAAAGCTCTCATTTAACTTGAAATCGGAACGGACGGACATCCGTAGGGCAAATAAAGTATACTACCAAATGTTAAGTTGACATGAAAAAGGGAAAACTCTAAATCGATAAAATGTATTTTTCACTAAGATCGTTTCGTTAAATATATTTCCGATATATGATCCGAATTAACTTTTAGAGAAAAACGCAGTTAACTGAAACAAATGCTCTCTCTTTCTCTTTCTGCGAAATGTCATAAGTTCATGTGAAAACTGAAAAACTGTTAATCAAAAGAAAAAGATAACAAATTGGCTCAATTTCCCGTTTTCAGTTGCTCAAAGTTGTCTCTACAAACATTATTTCAGTCCGAAATAAAATGAAAATGTCACAAATCCTTGCAAGAGTTCAGAGATTCCGACTGTATGGCAACACGCGGCCGGGTCAGTCATATATTCATACATGTGACAGTATGTCTGTATGAACGTTGATACATACACGTGAACTGTGTACGTACATACAGCACGACATACTCGTCCACACTGTAGTATGACGAATGTTTAATAACGATGTCTGGGCCTGTTGTGTGTGATGTTAATAATTGCGGACAAACAGCGACGACGTCGATGACAAAACATCAGCAAGACTAGGCTAGGTTAGGCTAGACCAGACCATGCTAGCCAGAAAGAAGGTAATACGATTGATTTAAGACTAGAGTGTATTGTACTGAAGGAAGGGGTGTTTGTGGTTTCACTGCACAAATCTCGACATGTGTAGGAAAACAGACAAAATACACAAATCGAAGAAGACGACAACAACACACACACACACTCAATGCCATCAATTCATACGTTGTCTCGTAATTCGTCTTTCTTGGATTATTGCGAAAAATATTTATGTAATTTGTTTTGGCAAACGTTTTTCTTGTAACCGTCATTTTTTTCATTTTGTGTTTTTTTTCGCCCTGCTAGGTGGATGATTGATTTTAAATAATAGATTTCGTGTTCTTATATTTGCACGGAATTATTGAAAATCTATATTTCGAATATGAATGGATTTGAATGTTAGATAAACTTTTTTCATTACCACACACTTTTTATACCATCAAATCAAATCATACCGAAACGAATCAAATCCAACCGAAATTATGTCTGTTTCAAACTCTAGAAATGTGATGTGCTTTTTCTGTAGCCTTTCCTTTTGGGGGCGCGGTGGTGGGAAAATTTGTTTGCGAAGGTGGTTGTTTGTTGGTTAGTGAGCGAGCACGAGCGTATATTTGTGTGTACACATGTCCACATAAATACAGTGGAAACTTTAAACATTGAACCCTCTGTACTCGCAATACCAAGTTAGAGTTGCGTTTATAAACCAAAATGAAATCATTGCAAAACCAACAATTGTGTTCTCGATCTATAAATTAAAGAGATTTGGAATTCGTATATGGGTGAATAATCTGAAATGACTCCTTTTCTTTGCGAAAAAGGGGACAGTCTCCGACCACTCCGACGAAAATAATTCGCAAACTAAAATAGAAGTAGAGTTTCTTCGAGAACCTTCGAAGAGAACAATACTTCAGCGCGAGAGAAACACTACAAATTGAACGTTACCTTTTTTAAGCAGAAAACCACACGGGACTGACAGAAAATGTTCCGGACAAAAGTCAATGATTTTTATAATTTCTTAAAATTAATTTAATTAAATCAAAAAAAGAGTATATGTGACTTGAAGTGATAGTGCATAAATTCATTTGAATGCAATTACAGATTTTTAATATTTACATACATAATAAGTACGGTTTATTTTGCTGCGTCGGTTTTGGACACGCCACGGGACTGAGACTACATGTACTGTTTTCTTTTTTTCGATATTAACAAATTAAAAATTTTAAAAACTAATACGTGGGTTAGTTTAACAAATATAATAAGCTGCTTAGAACATATTTATAAAAAAAATTAGTTAATACAACACAATTTTAAACAGCCGGACACAGAAAGGAGTCATTTAAGATTATTCACCCATATATCCCGGGGTAAACTGTAATTAATAACTAAACTGGCAAATCTGAAATTGGAGCAAAGTACTTCCAGTCACGCACACAACATATTTGAAAATAGGTAGTACTTATCAATAATTTGAAGTACTTTGTTCAATAATATGTATGTAAAAAAAAAAATAAATGTAATAAAACACATTAGGGGGATTTAATCTAATGGCATACAATATAATAGGCGTCTGTGGTTGTCACAAAGAGAGCAGGTAAAGAGTGAATATTTTCATATATGTAGACGTTTAGACGTTCCTTGTTATGATTGTGTTGTTAAAAAATTGAAAACTTAAAATCCCGGAGCGAACTTTTTTTTACCTTCATATGATTCTTAACAAAAGTTGATTAATAAAACAAAACCAAACTTCGAACTATAACGTAGGAAAATATACACTGTTTAAGAATCTTTTTACAAAATATGGTCTCAGATCACCGTTTCACATTACCGATTTAAGATAAGTTGTACTTGCGTTCCTTACCGGAATTTTGTTGGAATTTCGCATTTATTTATAAAATGGTTTACTGTTGAAATGGTTGACAAACGTATTCCGGTTTATTGACGTACATTATTTGGAGGTCATACCAAAATATAGGCCTATAAAATCAATAACAAAGTAGAGTGTTTTAAATCAGGGGCCTAATTGTGGCATCCGTTGTCGGCAAAATTTTCTTGTCGACATACTTGTCGATGCTTCGACTTCGTTGGATCACGGCATCCGATCGACATTTTTCATAGTTTGCTATCATTTTACGTTGAATATCAAAAAAGAATTGAATGAATATTTTTAAACAAAAGCAACCGATTTTATTTTATTCCTCCACTTCGGATTTAGAGTATTTGTAAGGTGACCTTTGTCTATAGACAAATTTTTAACGTACGTTTTATATTCTTTACTTAGTTACAAATAGCCCAACTTGTATAAAGAAGAAACAAAAATGTCGTTTTCGATTCCAGTTGAGCTATCGGATGAATGGATCAAGCACCATTTGACGATAGTAAAAATTTATTGGCGGAATAATTCCCAAAAAATCACATCACAATCTCCCTTTTACTGGCATTCATAATACCTACTTTTTTCCCCGGGAAAATATTCCCATTTTCGAAGTTCGTTTAAAATAGGGGAACAGGGAAAATGGAAAAAATTCCCGGGGAATTCTTATTCAGAATCGGGCTGAATATGTTGAGAAACAACAAAATATTATTTTTTTTCTCAAAAAACAATAAGGAGTTATCGAATTGCCCTCGTATGTTTTATTATTAATGAGCATAAGTTAACAACCTGGTGTATTTTGAGACCTTAAGTTTATCAATATATTATATCGCAGACAAGCATATTAACATCAAGTCTTTTGCATATAATGCCAGAGTAATCTCTAAGCCACGCAAAACATCTCTAGATACAGCATTAGTCGTTCGGAGTCGGCTTGAAAACGGTATTTTACGGTCTGTGAGCATATAAATTATATCGTGCACAGCTTACTGATTTTAGAGTTTTAAAGTTTTAAACTTCATGGAATGTTGAGGGAAATTCGTTCGTTCATTACGTGTAATTTAGATGATTTCAAATTTTGTTTATTATTTTAATAGCTATGTATATTTAATATTTGATTGAAATCAATATTTCTTATATTTTACAACATTTTATAATTTAAAAACTTTTAAAATTCAAGCTACACAAAATGTTCTATTATGAATTTGTAGTAAATATTTCTCATAACTCTGTTCTATATTCCTCAAACTGAAAAGTAATTGTGTATTTGAATCATTGTCATCGTTTTAACATTCCCTTGAAGGGAATTGTGTGTGTGTATTGTCTAAAGGTTCCACTGTATAGCCAAATATTGTTTGAAGCACAATTGAGTGATTTGTTCACACCAACTCGACTTACGTCGAAAATGGTTATAATTTTTTCGTTATGTTTTTAAATTATGCACTACAAAAAAAACACTTACAAAAATTAACCGGAAACGTTAAACCGGCATCGATGAAACCGCATTCAAATCTTTTTTTTTTCGCCTTTTCTAGTTTCCTTTAGCGATGGTTAAAGCATATTTTTTTCAACTCTTCCTCTCTCTGTTGTAGAAGTTTTCTTTAACAAAGTAACATCACACACTTGTCTTTGAAATTTTATAACGGACGATAGATTGAATAAAATCTTTGACTTTTTTTGACAAATTCTTCTGTAAGGATTATTTTTTTTGTATTTTTTTGTGTATAAAATATAGTAAAATATTCGATTTTGTTGGCAAAGAATTAAATAAACGAAATATACGGGAAGGAAGAAAAACACAATTAACACAAGAATAACCACGAACACACAAGGAAAATTGATTTGTTTTCCACACTAAAGTGTTATCCCGTTATCACCATCACTGCCCAGAAGAAGTCTAAGAACAAACTGTTCTAAAGGAAACTCGATAAACATTAATTTCCTGTGCTCGCATTTAAACCAACCAGCCGAGCGCCAGCAAGCCAACACACATGTACACGCCCGCCACACTACAACCAGAACCACTCACACTGCCAACATCATACATGTCGGTTGGCAACATGTGCGTGCTCCACATGACTTTTCAGACCGTCTTGATTCGTTTGTATGCTCGCTCGTTTAGTCAGTCCGTAGTAGTTGTGAACAACCAGAGACCATGTTCGTTTTGCCATTAACCCATTTAACGGAGCATATTATACCACATGAATATCTGCCCACCAGCATACATCCCCCAAACGCGCCCACCCACCCACAACATACATTCATTCATGTATTCCTTTAATCCCAACCATCATTTTCTCCGCAGTCACAAGGGTTTGTTCGTGAGTGAAATGTTGCCTTTCATCTCAATTGAGAGTTGAGATGATGCTCTCTCAGATATGTTTGCCATTGTTTGTGGTTGTTGTTATTTTCTTTAGTGTGCGATGGTGGAGGAGTAGGTCGACAATTCGCATTATCGTGAAATATGAAAGCGACCAGCAAGAACATAGCTGAAATCATATGGTATATAGGAAAATTGATGTTGATAAGTGTGCAATGGACGACGAAAATCCATCATATCTTCAGTAACAAATTTGTAAAATTATGCAATCACGAACATTTCGCTCATTTACTTCATAAGTATTGTTACACTCAAAATTCACTTTTTATTTCTTTGCTCACGATAAAGCTGTAAATCTCTTATTTGAGTTGAATTTTGTGCAGCGTGTTTTGTACACACATATGCCAGGGGTCTAGTTTTTTTCGGGAAACCTATGATGTTTTTCCTATATTTGCTCAGAAAGACGTAATTGAAAACATTAAACGCCTCTCCTGCGAAAAATAAATGAGCCATATGCACATTAGGGATATAAACAAATGCTGGCTTTAGCACTTCGGGAAGCCGAATGTTGTGTAATATACGGAAAAAAATTGGGTCATTTTGAAATAAAAACCTCAACCACAAAAACAGCTTTAAAATCGTTGTAAAAAAGTTAATAAAGTTATGGCCCTAATGTACATACATAAACACGTTGATTTAAGTTAACACTACACAAACCGTAATATTGGGTGCGAATGGTACTTAACCCTCGAACTGGCACATGGTTCTGGCCAGACATTCATTTTCATGCTTCAATTTAGCATACTTCTATTTTAGGTACATGGCTGTAATTTCAGGTAATCTCCCAAAATATTGTTGACTTTCGATGTATAAATTAATAATTGAAAAAAGTCCTTGGAACAGGACAAAAAGCCAAATAAACTTTGAAAATCGCACCAATAATCCACACATTGTGGCTCAACCAACAACTCGTATAGCATTTGAAGCGTACTTTGGGAGACCTCTCAATATAGCAAACCTTAATGTGGCTTCACGCAATGGTCCAGACACATTAGCTGCCAAAAAAGATTGCAGAATTTGCCTGCAGCAAGATGACATGAAATACGCCGTAAGACACGCTTTTTTTTACTGCAAATGCAACAATCCTGTTTGTCAGCAACATTCAAAAGTAGATTATTTATGTTTTTGTTGCCTTCCGCAAAATTCTGAATAAAAAAATTCAATGTATTCTTCATAATAATTTAATAATTTTTCGGCAAACAGCTCTTATTTCCACACAAATGCATGTAAATGTATAGGGGTCTGGCCAGACACCATGTGCCAGAACTAAGGGCTCAAAATATGTGCCTGACGAAGGCTTAAAAAGCTTTTATTGTAAGAAACGCTTTCATATACTAACATCTTGTTTCTGTTTTATAATACATATAACGGATTTTGAAAATCATCACATCCGATGAATTCAAAGATGCAATTTGTGTGGAAAATGCAATGTACAAGGCGTTTCAAGTTCGAGTTTCTGTTTTCAGTAAATTTTAATTCCTATTGATAGATGTTTTTTTCTATTTCAAAAATTACTAGAATGTTTAAAAAATTAGTCCAATTTCACTTGAAAACCATAGACAAATAATTAAGATCTAGTTACTAGTTAAGTTTGATGGGTCGCAAAACTGTGGTTATTTTCGGTCGTTAAAATCATCCCATAGAGTCTGGAATAAGAAAGTTAAACGACACATAAAAACACTAGTGTATATTAGACCCAGTCTTTAAATTAAAATGTAGCCGGTGTATGGGAAAGCGTTGAGCCTACCAGCACATGGCGGGATTTAAGTAGGGATTTGATTCATTTGGTGCAAGAAACTCATTTTCATTTGAGTTGGTACGGAATCAAACGAAATTTCCGTATTGGAAGAATATATTGAAACATTGTTTTACTCTGGTTTTCTCTCGAGTGAATTTTTGGTGCTCATTTTGGTGAAGTCTTTGGGTGCTTTTTTTTAAATATATTTACCAACAAAGGATTACAATATCGTGACAGATTGATAACATTTTTTTGTTGATGATATGGATATTGACAACAGCCAACGGCTAAAGATAGAGTTCATTCAAATAAATCAATTGAAAAACAATTGAAGACCGACACCATTATGCCAAACTGTCATCGAAAATGTCATCAAAAGTATCGACAAATTTAAGTATCTACTACAAGATATCGTTCATAATTGATGAAAATTGTTCACACAAATTCTCATGCTTTGTAAGATGTGACCAACTGACTGACAAATAAACACCGTTTGTATGTGGGAAATAGCATAATCACCACCAACAATTTAAAAAAAATAGTTTTCTGATTTACAACTTAAACTATTTAGTTTGAAATTTATAAATTGACAAAAATAAAAGAACTATATTTTTTACAATTTGTCCGTTTATGGGATAGGTATACAAAAGTGTATAGAAATAGTATGTACACCAAAAATACCTTCCTATCTACAGCATGTCAAGAAAATGTGTAGAAAACGAAAAATACACAAAATATGCAATTATTTCATAACCAAATTGATTATTATTGTTAAATTTCGATTGATACACAATTAATATATTTAAAAAAACAACTCATGTTAAGTAGTGTAAAATAAAGGTTTAAAAAATTTGGAATATATTGATTTTATTAGTTGTAACAGACTTTTTAGTTCCAAAACATTGGTGTAACTATATCGTGCATCAACTACTGCTTGCAAATGTCTACGCATTAAATGAGTCCAACCATATCAATCATGAATCCCATCCAAAATGTATGGGTCCACATAAAGGAAGAGTTTAGAAAAAGATCTTCTAAGATTAAAAATGACTTGATTAGATTTATTAAAGAAGGAATACCTGATTAAAATAATGTACCAATGCGTAGACGTCTGCAAGCAGTAGTTGATGCACAATGTGGAGACACCAATGTTTTGGAACTGAAAAGTATATTACAACTAATATTTGACACTACGTAACATGAGTTGTTTTTTAGTTTCTTTTCGATTCTTTTTCTTCACATTTCAAGTATTTTTTTTATGTTTTTCGTTTTATGTTTTTACCAGCATATGAACCTGAGTTTACTACGTGATTGTTGTACACACCACCCCCTATCATCACATAAGTACGTATATCCTTTGTAAAGAGTAAACATATTTAATCAAGTGTTGGGACTAAAAAACCTATTTTTTCAGAAAAGTCAATTTCCAGCGGGCTGAGTCACCCTAGAAAAATAAAACGCTAAAGCAAAAAACACAAAAACCAAATGAACAATATTTTTTTTTTTTAAGTACCATTAATTATAAATAATTTTATTCATCGTTAAAAACTCATCAATGTAACTAAATTATTGTCATTTCTTCTCGATTTGCTTTTAAGATATCTTCTGTGGGGATGCCGTCTTCTTGCCATTTCAAATACCGCCGCGCCCTCCCTTTCACACAGATAGTGTACGTATCAATGAAATGTAAATAAATTGAAGCGGAAAACAGACAAAACAAAAATTTGCTAATAAATATTCTTTTGATGTCTCATAATTGTTTGTCTGCCACCGTGTCTGTGTAGATATTGTTTGCCGGTTGCAAATTCAAGTAGAAAAAATTGCTTGTTTATGGATACAGCGAATACAAATTAAGAGAGAAGTGGAGGAATTGAAAGACAATTGTTTTATTGGGGATGAAATGATGCACGAACTATTGATTGAACCGATTAAATTATTGATGGTTAATTAAAGATTATTAATGACTTATAATGATAAAGGAGAATAACAGCTTAAAGTTCATATCCAATCCAACGGAAATGTACAACATCAATGATTGTTTGAAATAATGTAGAAGTAACGATTATCTCTGAATAGAATCTAACATTTCTGTATATTATCGCTGGTTAAATTGCAAATGTCTTCCTCTTGGAGCTGCTTCGAATATGTGTTTAGGGCTAAAGAGAACTCGCCGATTATAAACACATGTTGTACACCGACTTCTGAACCAACCCGATATTTCCCTGTCATTTCAAATTAAATGTCCAATACCGAGTAGTATATTTGGTAAAACCAAAGCATACACCAATATCTTTTTTACAAGTAAAGGCAAAGATACGGTCTGGGCCAGATATATCTGGAAAAGGACGATCAGGTTGAGAGAGTTATTAAAATGTATTACTAGTTTCCATTGTATTACTAGTTATCCACAATAAAAACAGCCACACTGCATGACCACCCAACAACTTGTACACATCGAGCCCTAACCGCGAAAAAGACTTAAGCTCCAAAAAAAAAAATTTTACAGGAGAGGGTTTTATGTGTCACAAAAAATCGTGTGGCGCTCTCGATACAATTGAATTTGCTATATCTTTGTAAATATACATTTTTAATATTTTAGAATGTGCTCACTTCAATATGTGGTTTTAAAAAAACCATATACATGTTGTTGATATCACTTCATATTTCAGACCTGTACTTTAACTACATGGACGGACGGGCTAACATCGCTAAACCCAATTACAACGAATTGAGATGTCTATTAAATTTCCATATATGGATGATACACACAAATGTGGGGTCAATATATAAATCATTTAGAACTGAGTTAAGGATTGTAAATCATCTAAACCACTCATCTTTTTACAGATTGTATAAGAATGTATTTAAACACTTTTTTTTTTTGAGAATTCTAAAGACTGCTTTTCAGAATCTAATTTTTTGAAACAGAACTCTTCAGATACCACTGATTTCGATGATGTTTGAATGGGGTTTGTCATTTTCTTTTGAATGTGTGGATGAAATAATACGATCTTGACACTGTGGTATCACATGCAGTAGTTACAAATGGGTTCCCGCGCCAAATTTTTCAAAATTATTTTCCTTAGTTTTTTTTATTTGTTTACTAAACTATAATTACGACATTATATTTTCTTTGAGCTTGGAAATGTTTGTGAGTGGTTTTGGGAAGCATTCCACTTCAATGCTTACGGATATAACTGAGAGTATCCGACAGAATTTAAATTGCAAAGTAGTTGCATTGTACTTATCCACTAGATTCGATCGTATGAACAACTCTTTTTTGATGTATCATTATTTCTGAAGTACGCTGATAATTTATTAGATTTGTAAGGTAATCATAACCGGGATGTAGGAGTCTTTTGGAGGCTAGTAATAATTTTAAAAATGATCATGAATATGTTGATCAATGCCATTAGAACTAAGGTCATAATGTATAGAACTTCTGGTAAAGATGCCTTGGCAATGATAAGATTGCTTTTGTAGACTCCGTTTCGGACAGCAAATGGATATTACATTGACTAAAATAATTTGTCGAGGTTTGTTCACATAACTTCAATGCTTAAAATATTGCACAATTTTATCCAAAATTGTTGTAAACAGAGTAGTGAAAAGTTTTCTCGAAATGTATTTCTCTAGTTACACTTTTCTGCAACATTATTAAATCCGCCCCTTCGAAATTTATACGCGCTTACGTGAGGTCAGTTAATAGCCGTGAACGTTGTTAGCATGTACTCTCTGAGCAAATATCAATTATATCGAAATTATATACGTTCTTTCATCCGAATGACAAAAATGTGAAAATAGTCGTATAGAAAGAATATTTGGATGTCAAATAAAATCTCAATGTGGCAATATTACAAAACTTGAGAGAGAGAGAGATTACTAGTCATATGTAGTTAAACGAAATCCGATACCCATTTCCCGTACCATTTACTTTGAAACGATGATATTACACACATTTATGTTCTGCAAAATTCCCTCTTTATTCCCTCTTTAAATACTAAAGACCGAAGTTTATTTGGTAGAGAATATTATTCTAAAACATCAAGCCTTTTTCAGAATAACACCAACCCACAGTAGATTACCACATTTTCACAATAAAAAACGTCTTAAATATCATTACTGATAGAAGATCCTTGAAAATACACCTATAATAATAACAAATCTAACTTCACGAAAACTACGAAGGCATTACACAAAATAGTGCACATCACTAGTTGAAGGAAAGCAAATAACTGAGAATGATAACATTTACTCTTATCAAGGCCGGAAAATATGCACTAGAAAACCATTTAGTAGGAATTGGTATTTGAAATGACACTTCTTGGATTAGACATGTGGGCAGACAACCATAACTACGTCAATGTCGATCGGCTTCACAGAGAAAACAAAATAATACTCGATAACTCTCAGGATTCTTTGAAATCAATCATCAAAATGGGAAAAGAATTTCATTCAGAGGAATCACAACATAGTCTCCTTTTAAAGATCAGT
Source organism: Hydrotaea cyrtoneurina (assembly GCA_958296145.1). NCBI lineage: Eukaryota > Metazoa > Arthropoda > Insecta > Diptera > Muscidae > Hydrotaea > Hydrotaea cyrtoneurina. The sequence continues at coordinate 15,550,018 of OY282514.1, read as the reverse complement.
TTACTTTAACTAAATGATATCAATATCGGTAAATAATAAAAAAAAATCGATGAATTTGTTTTGTTCATCATTATGGCGGCATTACTTTGAATAACGGTTATATATTTCTTCAATATACAGACAAAAAATAGTACTTTCTAACTTAACAACAACATTATCATTACAAACATAATTACCTTATCTTACGCCGTCGTGCATTAAGATTAGTCGTCATCTAAACGTTTTCGTGCATTCCCTTTGGCAGCAAATTTTCTTTTCTTGAACGACGATGAGGTGCCACTGGCTACTTCAGGATCTAGGTTTGATATAGTTTTTTCTTTAAAACGTTTTACAGGCGGTTCATATACAATTTCGGATACTACCGGCGCTATATAATAATTATTCAATTTTGGCAATTCCAAATCAACCGGTGCTGGGGGTGGTCTACAAGAAAGCAATTTCAATTATATTGATATCTAATAACAATTATCGGATATTTATAAAACGAAAAGTCATCTATAAAATAAAATGTTTTCACTAATACCCCGGTTTCCGTCTCTTATTGGAATCTTTGAAATGGGACGCAAATCGAAACACACTTACGTATACATTTGAATCGATTTTTATTTCATAAAAACTCCATTCGCATAAATTAGACTAAAATGGGATATCAGTTTTACTTTATATTAACCACGCAAACCGAAACAAAAACGACGCAACTTCGAAGTCACTGAAAATTTTAATAGACACAACATCGAAACGACGCAAACCTGGTTATTATTACAGTCGAGTCCGGTTATAACGAACTCCTAGGGACTCGACAAATTGGTTCGTTATAAGCGAAGTTCGTTATATCCAGGGTAAAATAGGGTAGAAGCAAAATTCTTGGGACTTAAAAAAGTGTTCGTTATAGACGATAGTTCTTTATAACCGGTGTGCGTTATAACCGGACTCGACTGTATTATAGCTGCTGTCATTTGGAAAATTTCGCATAGTTTAATTATCTTTTCGTTTTAAATTTCGATTTATACAACTTACTTATCCTCAACCACTTGCCATTGTCCCATTGCCGGTGCCAAAGACTCTTCTTCTGTTTTAAAACTTTGCTTATGTTCCTCTTCGGCTTTTTTCTCTTGTTTTGTTGGCGGACGCTGATAGGATTTCAGCTTTTCCCGATTATATCGGGCCACCTCTTCATTGACATTTTCACGAAACTTTTTAGCATCTTCGGCTTGTTGAATTTCTTGTTGTTGCACTGCTATATCATTGATGCGTTGATATTCCTTCCATGAAAGGTAACCCTCTTTGGGTGCATCCCATACACTTTCATTGGTTTTAACATTCCAATAATAAGAATAGCCATCGTCATTCTTGCCCTCAACCCACAGAGAGGCATTAGGTACTGATGTGTGATCAACGGTTTTGTTCACTGTGACTCGACGTACATCTTCTTCGTCATCGGATGGGCCGGCCAAACGTAAGGGGTCTTGTTGTCTATACTTTGAGAAGTCAACTGTGGGACCAGGACCATACGAAGTTGTTGCGATTGACGATACACCACCGGCCGCCATAACAGCGTTAATTGAACGCGCTGTTAAATCACCTCGACTATGGATGTCCATGGCGTAGGATCGCATGGCGGCATCTTCCATTTTTCGTATTTCCATATCCATTTTTCTCTTCTCCTGCTCAGCCTTCTCGCTGTTACGGCTAATGTCCGTAATGCGCTTGGCCACATTCAACTTGTGCCTCTTGCCATTCTCATGGAAGGACACACTCTGTGCGATGAAATAAATCAGGAAATCAATCAGGCTATACAGGCAAGACAGACCAACTTACCGCTTTATTGTCACTAATCCAACATTTGCAAAAGTCGCAAAACTTGCGCTCATTTGATTTCCAATAGTCCGTCCTATTAATATGTCAATTTCTGATTATATTCTTTACTATTAAATTTAATACTTACATTACAAACTTAGAAGCAAACAATGCGGAAAAATTAATAAATTTGTTCCAGAAAACAAATAAAACGATGCGGTGTTGCCAAGAACCCGCAATGAAACATATGTTGAAAACAGTTGCCACATAATTTGTGCCGCTCAGCAGTGCTGTCAACTTTGGTGATTTTTTAAAACGCTGATGAATGGAACTGATTGGAATGAAACGGTGATTCTTCCATTCCCCCATTACATGGTTTTGCTAATCGTCGATTCTTCCATTAAATGATTCGGGTAATCGTCGATTCCTCCATTACATGTTTCGGGTAATCACCAGTTCCTCCATTACACAAACAAAACGAAGCTGTGTTTCCAAGAGCCCTAAAAGAAACATACATCAACATGCTCAGCAGTGCTGTCAACTTTAGTGATTTTTAAACCGCAACTTGGAAGAGATATGCCAGCGTTGCCAATTTACAAAACGTTTTTTTTATAGGATATTTATTCAAGAAACTGTTACCAAATGTTCAGCAACTACATCGACTTCAATAGCATTCCACTTCCTAGAGCAAAAAGAGGCGAATCCTGAGATCACTGTTTTTTCATACTAAAATTTAATTTTTTCTTTGATTTTTCTTTGGCAACTAAAATCAGTCATATCTCAGTAACTAAGAGTTCTAGAGTCATATCTCAGTAACTAAGAGTCCTAGAGCAAAAAGAGGCAAATCCTGTGATCACTTTTTTTCCATACTAAAATTAATTTTTTTCTGCGGCAATAGCTCTTTGATACCTTGGCTCCTTTCCGAAATATGAGCAAATAAAGACAAGGATAAAGTATATAATATTAAAAATTCCGGTAACTCCGAAAATTCTTTCTTGAGAAAAAAAGGTCTATCGATGAGCAGACAAATTTTTTTTTTTTAAATTTCAAGAATTTTGGAAAGGGTACCCCCTTTCTTCTTTTTTGTCCGAAAATATTTTTTTTCTAATTTTGATATTTCGTTATAGCAGATATTTAGTGCATTCAAAATGAAATGAACAGCCTCGGGAAATTATTGAATTACTTAGCAGGTTTCCAAGATATGACTAAAAATAATTCCATTCTGAAAACACGCTTCATTTTGCAAGTAGAACCTGTAGAAGTTGGCGAGACTCATTCAATCCCTTACATATGTTGTAGTACATTACTCTAGCTTTCTTCCAATGGCAATAGCTCTTTGATACCTTGGCTGGTTTCCGAAATATGAGCAAAGTAAATAATTTTGAAAATTCCGGTAACTCCGAAAATCCTAATGTGAGACAAAAAATGTAGCAGCGACATCTTCGTATTTAGTTCCATTACATATGTTGTAGTACATTACTCTAGCTTTCTTTCAATGTCAATAGCTCTTTGATACCTTGGCTGGTTTCCGAAATATGAGCAAACAAAGACAAGGACAATGTATATAATATTAAAAATTCCGGTAACTCCGAAAATTCTTTCTTGAGAAAAATAGGGTCACAGCGCCAACATCAGATTTACAACGTCTATCGATGAGCAAAATTACAGACAAATTTATTTTTTTTAAATTTCGAGAATTTTGGAAAGGGTACCCCCTTTCTTGTTTTTTGTCCGAAAATATTTTTTTTCTAATTTTGATATTTCGTTATAGCAGATATTTAGTGCATTCAAAATGAAATGAACAGCCTCGGGAAACTATTGAATTGCTTAGCAGGTTTCCAAGATATGACTAAAAAAAAGTCCATTCTGAAAACACGCTTCATTTTGCAAGTAAAACCTGTAGAAGTTGGCGAGACTCATTCAATCCCTTACATATGTTGTAGTACATTACTCTAGCTTTCTTCCAATGGCAATAGCTCTTTGATACCTTGGCTGGTTTCCGAAATATGAGCAAAGTAAATAATTTTAAAAATTCCGGTAACTCCGAAAATCCTAATGTGTGACAAAAAATGTAGCAGCGACATCTTCGTATTTAGTTCCATTACATATGTTGTAGTACATTACTCTAGCTTTCTTTCAATGTCAATAGCTCTTTGATACCTTGGCTGGTTTCCGAAATATGAGCAAACAAAGACAAGGACAATGTATATAATATTAAAAATTCCGGTAACTCCGAAAATTCTTTCTTGAGAAAAAAAGGGTCACAGCGCCAACATCAGATTACAACGTCTATCGATGAGCAAAATTACAGACAAATTTATTTTTTTTAAATTTCGAGAATTTTGGAAAGGGTACCCCCTTTCTTGTTTTTTGTCCGAAAATATTTTTTTTCTAATTTTGATATTTCGTTATAGCAGATATTTAGTGCATTCAAAATGAAATGAACAGCCTCGGGAAATTATTGAATTGCTTAGCAGGTTTCCAAGATATGACTAAAAAAAAGTCCATTCTGAAAACACGCTTCATTTTGCAAGTAAAACCTGTAGAAGTTGGCGAGACTCATTCAATCCCTTACATATGTTGTAGTACATTACTCTAGCTTTCTTCCAATGGCAATAGCTCTTTGATACCTTGGCTGGTTTCCGAAATATGAGCAAAGAAAATAATTTTAAAAATTCCGGTAACTCCGAAAATCCTAATGTGTGACAAAAAATGTAGCAGCGACATCTTCGTATTTAGTTCCATTACATATGTTGTAGTACATTACTCTAGCATCCATTCAATGGCAATAGATCTTTGATACCTTGGCTGGTTTCCGCAATATGAGCAAAGTAAATAATTTTAAAAATTCCGGTAACTCCGAAAATCCTAATGTGAGACAAAAAATGTAGCAGCGACATCTTCGTATTTAGTTCCCTTACATATATTGTAGTACATTACTCTAGCTTTCTTCCAATGTCAATAGCTCTTTGATACCTTGGCTGGTTTCCGAAATATGAGCAAAATAAATAATTTTAAAAATTCCGGTAACTCCGAAAATCCTAATGTGAGACAAAAAATGTAGCAGCGACATCTTCGTATTTAGTTCCATTACATATGTTGTAGTACATTACTCTAGCTTTCTTCCAATGTCAATAGCTCTTTGATACCTTGGCTGGTTTCCGAAATATGAGCAAAATAAATAATTTTAAAAATTCCGGTAACTCCGAAAATCCTAATGTGAGACAAAAAATGTAGCAGCGACATCTTCGTATTTAGTTCCCTTACATCTATTGTAGTACATTACTCTAGCATCCATTCAATGGCAATAGCTCTTTGATACCTAGGCTGGTTTCCGAAATATGAGCAAAGTAAATACTTTTGAAAATTCCGGTAACTTGGAAAATCCTAATGTGGGACAAAAAATGTAGCAGCGACATCTTCGTATTTAGTTCCATTACATATGTTGTAGTACATTACTCTAGCTTTCTTTCAATGTCAATAGCTCTTTGATACCTTGGCTGGTTTCCGAAATATGAGCAAACAAAGACAAGGACAATGTATATAATATTAAAAATTCCGGTAACTCCGAAAATTCTTTCTTGAGAAAAAAAGGGTCACAGCGCCAACATCAGATTTACAACGTCTATCGATGAGCAAAATTACAGACAAATTTATTTTTTTTAAATTTCGAGAATTTTGGAAAGGGTACCCCCTTTCTTGTTTTTTGTCCGAAAATATTTTTTTTCTAATTTTGATATTTCGTTATAGCAGATATTTAGTGCATTCAAAATGAAATAGATAGCGTCTGGAAATTATTGAATTGCTTAGCAGGTTTCCAAGATATGACTAAAAAAAAGTCCATTCTGAAAACACGCTTCATTTTGCAAGTAAAATCTGTAGAAGTTGGCGAGACTCATTCAATCCCTTACATATGTTGTAGTACATTAATCTAGCTTTCTACCAATGGCAATAGCTCTTTGATACCTTGGATGGTGTCCGAAATATGATCAAAGTAAATAATTTTGAAAATTCCGGTAACTCCGAAAATCCTAATGTGAGACAAAAAATGTAGCAGCGACATCTTCGTATTTAGTTCCCTTACATCTATTGTAGTACATTACTCTAGCTTTCTTTCAATGGCAATAGCTCTTTGATACCTTGGCTGGTTTCCGAAATATGAGCAAAGTAAATAATTTTAAAAATTCCGGTAACTCCGAAAATCCTAATGTGTGACAAAAAATGTAGCAGCGACATTTTCGTATTTAGTTCCATTACATATGTTGTAGTACAATACTCTAGCATCCATTCAATGGCTATAGCTCTTTGATACCTTGGCTGGTTTCCGAAATATGAGCAAAGTAAATAATTTTGAAAATTCCGGTAACTCCGAAAATACTAATGTGAGACAAAAAATGTAGCAGCGACATCTTCGTATTTATTTTCCTTACATCTATTGTAGTACATTACTCTAGCATCCATTCAATGGCAATAGCTCTTTGATACCTTGGCTGGTTTCCGAAATATGAGCAAAGTAAATAATTTTAAAAATTCCGGTAACTCCGAAAATCCTAATGTGAGACAAAAAATGTAGCAGCGACATCTTCGTATTTAGTTCCCTTATATCTATTGTAGTACATTACTCTAGCTTTCTTCCAATGTCAATAGCTCTTTGATACCTTGGCTGGTTTCCGAAATATGAGCAAAATAAATAATTTTAAAAATTCCGGTAACTCCGAAAATCCTAATGTGAGACAAAAAATGTAGCAGCGACATCTTCGTATTTAGTTCCCTTACATCTATTGTAGAACATTACTCTAGCTTTCTTTCAATGTCAATAGCTCTTTGATACCTTGGCTGGTTTCCGAAATATGAGCAAACAAAGACAAGGACAATGTATATAATATTAAAAATTCCGGTAACTCCGAAAATTCTTTCTTGAGAAAAAAAGGGTCACAGCGCCAACATCAGATTTACAACGTCTATCGATGAGCAAAATTACAGACAAATTTTTTTTTTTTAAATTTCGAGAATTTTGGAAAGGGTACCCCCTTTCTTGTTTTTTGTCCGAAAATATTTTTTTTCTAATTTTGATATTTCGTTATAGCAGATATTTAGTGCATTCAAAATGAAATAGATAGCGTCTGGAAATTATTGAATTGCTTAGCAGGTTTCCAAGATATGACTAAAAAAAAGTCCATTCTGAAAACACGCTTCATTTTGCAAGTAAAATCTGTAGAAGTTGGCGAGACTCATTCAATCCCTTACATATGTTGTAGTACATTAATCTAGCTTTCTACCAATGGCAATAGCTCTTTGATACCTTGGCTGGTGTCCGAAATATGATCAAAGTAAATAATTTTGAAAATTCCGGTAACTCCGAAAATCCTAATGTGAGACAAAAAATGTAGCAGCGACATCTTCGTATTTAGTTCCCTTACATCTATTGTAGTACATTACTCTAGCTTTCCTTCAATGGCAATAGCTCTTTGATACCTTGGCTGGTTTCCGAAATATGAGCAAAGTAAATAATTTTAAAAATTCCGGTAACTCCGAAAATCCTAATGTGTGACAAAAAATGTAGCAGCGACATTTTCGTATTTAGTTCCATTACATATGTTGTAGTACATTACTCTAGCATCCATTCAATGGCTATAGCTCTTTGATACCTTGGCTGGTTTCCGAAATATGAGCAAAGTAAATAATTTTGAAAATTCCGGTAACTCCGAAAATACTAATGTGAGACAAAAAATGTAGCAGCGACATCTTCGTATTTATTTTCCTTACATCTATTGTAGTACATTACTCTAGCATCCATTCAATGGCAATAGCTCTTTGATACCTTGGCTGGTTTCCGAAATATGAGCAAAGTAAATAATTTTAAAAATTCCGGTAACTCCGAAAATCCTAATGTGAGACAAAAAATGTAGCAGCGACATCTTCGTATTTAGTTCCCTTATATCTATTGTAGTACATTACTCTAGCTTTCTTCCAATGTCAATAGCTCTTTGATACCTTGGCTGGTTTCCGAAATATGAGCAAAATAAATAATTTTAAAAATTCCGGTAACTCCGAAAATCCTAATGTGAGACAAAAAATGTAGCAGCGACATCTTCGTATTTAGTTCCCTTACATCTATTGTAGAACATTACTCTAGCTTTCTTTCAATGTCAATAGCTCTTTGATACCTTGGCTGGTTTCCGAAATATGAGCAAACAAAGACAAGGACAATGTATATAATATTAAAAATTCCGGTAACTCCGAAAATTCTTTCTTGAGAAAAAAAGGGTCAAAGCGCCAACGTCAGATTTACAACGTCTATCGATGAGCAAAATTACAGACAAATTTCTAATTTTGATATTTCGTTATAGCAGATATTTAGTGCATTCAAAATGAAATGAACAGCCTCGGGAAATTATTGAATTGCTTAGCAGGTTTCCAAGATATGACTAAAAAAAAGTCCATTCTGAAAACACGCTTAATTTTGCAAGTAAAACCTGTGGAAGTTGGCGAGACTCATTCAATCCCTTACATATGTTGTAGTACATTACTCTAGCTTTCTTCCAATGGCAATAGCTCTTTGATACCTTGGCTGGTTTCCGAAATATGACCAAAGAAAATAATTTTAAAAATTCCGGTAACTCCGAAAATCCTAATGTGAGACAAAAAATGTAGCAGCGACATCTTCGTATTTAGTTCCCTTACATCTATTGTAGTACATTACTCTAGCATCCATTCAATGGCAATAGCTCTTTGATACCTAGGCTGGTTTCCGAAATATGAGCAAAGTAAATAATTTTGAAAATTCCGGTAACTCCGAAAATACTAATGTGAGACAAAAAATTTAGCAGCGACATCTTCGTATTTAGTTCCCTTACATCTATTGTAGTACATTACTCTAGCATCCATTCAATGGCAATAGCTCTTTGATACCTTGGCTGGTTTCCGAAATATGAGCAAAGTAAATAATTTTAAAAATTCCGGTAACTCCGAAAATCCTAATGTGAGACAAAAAATGTAGCAGCGACATCTTCGTATTTAGTTCCCTTACATCTATTGTAGTACATTACTCTAGCTTTCTTCCAATGGCAATAGCTCTTTGATACCTTGGCTGGTTTTCGAAATATGACCAAAGAAAATAATTTTAAAAATTCCGGTAACTCCGAAAATCCTAATGTGAGACAAAAAATGTAGCAGCGACATTTTCGTATTTAGTTCCCTTACATATATTGTAGTACATTACTCTAGCTTTCTTTCAATGTCAATAGCTCTTTGATACCTTGGCTGGTTTCCGAAATATGAGCAAACAAAGACAAGGACAATGTATATAATATTAAAAATTCCGGTAACTCCGAAAATTCTTTCTTGAGAAAAAAAGGGTCACAGCGCCAACGTCAGATTTACAACGTCTATCGATGAGCAAAATTACAGACAAATTTATTTTTTTTAAATTTCGAGAATTTTGGAAGAGGTACCCCCTTTCTTGTTTTTTGTCCGAAAATATTATTTTTCTAATTTTGATATTTCGTTATAGCAGATATTTAGTGCATTCAAAATGAAATAGATAGCGTCTGGAAATTATTGAATTGCTTAGCAGGTTTCCAAGATATGACTAAAAAAAAGTCCATTCTGAAAACACGCTTCATTTTGCAAGTAAAATCTGTAGAAGTTGGCGAGACTCATTCAATCCCTTACATATGTTGTAGTACATTACTCTAGCTTTCTTCCAATGGCAATAGCTCTTTGATACCTTGGCTGGTTTCCGAAATATGATCAAAGTAAATAATTTTGAAAATTCCGGTAACTCCGAAAATCCTAATGTGAGACAAAAAATGTAGCAGCGACATCTTCGTATTTAGTTCCCTTACATCTATTGTAGTACATTACTCTAGCATCCATTCAATGGCAATAGCTCTTTGATACCTTGGCTGGTTTCCGAAATATGAGCAAAGTAAATAATTTTAAAAATTCCGGTAACTCCGAAAATCCTAATGTGAGACAAAAAATGTAGCAGCGACATCTTCGTATTTAGTTCCCTTACATCTATTGTAGTACATTACTCTAGCTTTCTTCCAATGTCAATAGCTCTTTGATACCTTGGCTGGTTTCCGAAATATGAGCAAAATAAATAATTTTAAAAATTCCGGTAACTCCGAAAATCCTAATGTGAGACAAAAAATGTAGCAGCGACATCTTCGTATTTAGTTCCCTTACATCTATTGTAGAACATTACTCTAGCTTTATTTCAATGTCAATAGCTCTTTGATACCTTGGCTGGTTTCCGAAATATGAGCAAACAAAGACAAGGACAATGTATATAATATTAAAAATTCCGGTAACTCCGAAAATTCTTTCTTGAGAAAAAAAGGGTCAAAGCGCCAACGTCAGATTTACAACGTCTATCGATGACCAAATTACAGACAAATTTATTTTTTTTAAATTTCGAGAATTTTGGAAAGGGTACCCCCTTTCTTGTTTTTTGTCCGAAAATATTTTTTTTCTAATTTTGATATTTCGTTATAGCAGATATTTAGTGCATTCAAAATGAAATAGATAGCGTCTGGAAATTATTGAATTGCTTAGCCGGTTTCCAAGATATGACTAAAAAAAAGTCCATTCTGAAAACACGCTTAATTTTGCAAGTAAAACCTGTGGAAGTTGGCGAGACTCATTCAATCCCTTACATATGTTGTAGTACATTACTCTAGCTTTCTTCCAATGTCAATAGCTCTTTGATACCTTGGCTGGTTTCCGAAATATGACCAAAGTAAATAATTTTAAAAATTCCGGTAACTCCGAAAATCCTAATGTGAGACAAAAAATGTAGCAGCGACATCTTCGTATTTAGTTCCCTTACATCTATTGTAGTACATTACTCTAGCTTTCTTTCAATGGCAATAGCTCTTTGATACCTTGGCTGGTTTCCAAAATATGACCAAAGTAAATAATTTTAAAAATTCCGGTAACTCCGAAAATGCTAATGTGTGACAAAAAATGTAGCAGCGACATCTTCGTATTTAGTTCCATTACATATGTTGTAGTACATTACTCTAGCATCCATTCAATGGCAATAGCTCTTTGATACCTTGGCTGGTTTCCGAAATATGAGCAAAGTAAATAATTTTGAAAATTCCGGTAACTCCGAAAATACTAATGTGAGACAAAAAATTTAGCAGCGACATCTTCGTATTTAGTTCCCTTACATCTATTGTAGTACATTACTCTAGCGTCCATTCAATGGCAATAGCTCTTTGATACCTTGGCTGGTTTCCGAAATATGAGCAAAGTAAATAATTTTTAAAATTCCGGTAACTCCGAAAATCCTAATGTGAGACAAAAAATGTAGCAGCGACATCTTCGTATTTAGTTCCCTTACATCTATTGTAGTACATTACTCTAGCATCAATTCAATGGCAATAGCTCTTTGATACCTAGGCTGGTTTCCGAAATATGAGCAAAGTAAATAATTTTGAAAATTCCGGTAACTCCGAAAATCCTAATGTGAGACAAAAAATGTAGCAGGGACATCTTCGTATTTAGTTCTCTTACATCTATTGTAGTACATTACTCTAGCTTTCTTTCAATGGCAATAGCTCTTTGATACCTTGGCTGGTTTCCGAAATATGAGCAAAGTAAATAATTTTAAAAATTCCGGTAACTCCGAAAATCCTAATGTGAGACAAAAAATGTAGCAGCGACATCTTCGTATTTAGTTCCCTTACATCTATTGTAGTACATTACTCTAGCATCAATTCAATGGCAATAGCTCTTTGATACCTAGGCTGGTTTCCGAAATATGAGCAAAGTAAATAATTTTGAAAATTCCGGTAACTCCGAAAATCCTAATGTGAGACAAAAAATGTAGCAGCGACATCTTCGTATTTAGTTCTCTTACATCTATTGTAGTACATTACTCTAGCTTTCTTCCAATGTCAATAGCTCTTTGATACCTTGGCTGGTTTCCGAAATATGAGCAAAGTAAATAATTTTAAAAATTCCGGTAACTCCGAAAATCCTAATGTGAGACAAAAAATGTAGCAGCGACATCTTCGTATTTAGTTCCCTTACATCTATTGTAGTACATTACTCTAGCATCCATTCAATGGCAATAGCTCTTTGATACCTTGGCTGGTTTCCGAAATATGAGCAAAGTAAATAATTTTAAAAATTCCGGTAACTCCGAAAATCCTAATGTGTGACAAAAAATGTAGCAGCGACATCTTCGTATTTAGTTCCATTACATATGTTGTAGTACATTACTCTAGCATCCATTCAATGGCAATAGCTCTTTGATACCTTGGCTGGTTTCCGAAATATGAGCAAAGTAAATAATTTTGAAAATTCCGGTAACTCCGAAAATACTAATGTGAGACAAAAAATTTAGCAGCGACATCTTCGTATTTAGTTCCCTTACATCTATTGTAGTACATTACTCTAGCATCCATTCAATGGCAATAGCTCTTTGATACCTTGGCTGGTTTCCGAAATATGAGCAAAGTAAATAATTTTAAAAATTCCGGTAACTCCGAAAATCCTAATGTGTGACAAAAAATGTAGCAGCGGCATCTTCGTATTTAGTTCCATTACATATGTTGTAGTACATTACTCTAGCTTTCTTCCAATGTCAATAGCTCTTTGATACCTTGGCTGGTTTCCGAAATATGAGCAAAATAAATAATTTTAAAAATTCCGGTAACTCCGAAAATCCTAATGTGAGACAAAAAATGTAGCAGCGACATCTTCGTATTTAGTTCCCTTACATCTATTGTAGAACATTACTCTAGCTTTCTTTCAATGTCAATAGCTCTTTGATACCTTGGCTGGTTTCCGAAATATGAGCAAACAAAGACAAGGACAATGTATATAATATTAAAAATTCCGGTAACTCCGAAAATTCTTTCTTGAGAAAAAAAGGGTCAAAGCGCCAACGTCAGATTTACAACGTCTATCGATGAGCAAAATTACAGACAAATTTATTTTTTTTAAATTTCGAGAATTTTGGAAAGGGTACCCCCTTTCTTGTTTTTTGTCCGAAAATATTATTTTTCTAATTTTGATATTTCGTTATAGCAGATATTTAGTGCATTCAAAATGAAATAGATAGCGTCTGGAAATTATTGAATTGCTTAGCAGGTTTCCAAGATATGACTAAAAAAAAGTCCATTCTGAAAACACGCTTCATTTTGCAAGTAAAATCTGTAGAAGTTGGCGAGACTCATTCAATCCCTTACATATGTTGTAGTACATTACTCTAGCTTTCTTCCAATGGCAATAGCTCTTTGATACCTTGGCTGGTTTCCGAAATATGATCAAAGTAAATAATTTTGAAAATTCCGGTAACTCCGAAAATCCTAATGTGAGACAAAAAATGTAGCAGCGACATCTTCGTATTTAGTTACCTTACATCTATTGTAGTACATTACTCTAGCATCCATTCAATGGCAATAGCTCTTTGATACCTTGGCTGGTTTCCGAAATATGAGCAAAGTAAATAATTTTGAAAATTCCGGTAACTCCGAAAATACTAATGTGAGACAAAAAATTTAGCAGCGACATCTTTGTATTTAGTTCCCTTACATCTATTGTAGTACATTACTCTAGCATCCATTCAATGGCAATAGCTCTTTGATACCTTGGCTGGTTTCCGAAATATGATCAAAGTAAATAATTTTGAAAATTCCGGTAACTCCGAAAATCCTAATGTGAGACAAAAAATGTAACAGCGACATCTTCGTATTTAGTTCCCTTACATCTATTGTAGTACATTACTCTAGCTTTCTTTCAATGGCAATAGCTCTTTGATACCTTGGCTGGTTTCCGAAATATGAGCAAAGTAAATAATTTTAAAAATTCCGGTAACTCCGAAAATACTAATGTGTGACAAAAAATGTAGCAGCGACATCTTCGTATTTAGTTCCATTACATATGTTGTAGTACATTACTCTAGCATCCATTCAATGGCAATAGCTCTTTGATACCTTGGCTGGTTTCCGAAATATGATCAAAGTAAATAATTTTGAAAATTCCGGTAACTCCGAAAATCCTAATGTGAGACAAAAAATGTAGCAGCGACATCTTCGTATTTAGTTCCCTTACATCTATTGTAGTACATTACTCTAGCTTTCTTTCAATGGCAATAGCTCTTTGATACCTTGGCTGGTTTCCGAAATATGACCAAAGTAAATAATTTTAAAAATTCCGGTAACTCCGAAAATACTAATGTGTGACAAAAAATGTAGCAGCGACATCTTCGTATTTAGTTCCATTACATATGTTGTAGTACATTACTCTAGCATCCATTCAATGGCAATAGCTCTTTGATACCTTGGCTGGTTTCCGAAATATGAGCAAAGTAAATAATTTTGAAAATTCCGGTAACTCCGAAAATACTAATGTGAGACAAAAAATTTAGCAGCGACATCTTCGTATTTAGTTACATTACATCTATTGTAGTACATTACTCTAGCATCCATTCAATGGCAATAGCTCTTTGATACCTTGGCTGGTTTCCGAAATATGAGCAAAATAAATAATTTTAAAAATTCCGGTAACTCCGAAAATCCTAATGTGAGACAAAAAATGTAGCAGCGACATCTTCGTATTTAGTTCCCTTACATCTATTGTAGAACATTACTCTAGCTTTCTTTCAATGTCAATAGCTCTTTGATACCTTGGCTGGTTTCCGAAATATGAGCAAACAAAGACAAGGACAATGTATATAATATTAAAAATTCCGGTAACTCCGAAAATTCTTTCTTGAGAAAAAAAGGGTCAAAGCGCCAACGTCAGATTTACAACGTCTATCGATGAGCAAAATTACAGACAAATTTATTTTTTTTAAATTTCGAGAATTTTGGAAAGGGTATCCCCTTTCTTGTTTTTTGTCCGAAAATATTTTTTTTCTAATTTTGGTATTTCGTTATAGCAGATATTTAGTGCATTCAAAATGAAATGAACAGCCTCGGGAAATTATTGAATTGCTTAGCAGGTTTCCAAGATATGACTAAAAAAAAGTCCATTCTGAAAACACGCTTAATTTTGCAAGTAAAACCTGTGGAAGTTGGCGAGACTCATTCAATCCCTTACATATGTTGTAGTACATTACTCTAGCTTTCTTTCAATGGCAATAGCTCTTTGATACCTTGGCTGGTTTCCGAAATATGAGCAAAATAAATAATTTTAAAAATTCCGGTAACTCCGAAAATCCTAATGTGTGACAAAAAATGTAGCAGCGACATCTTCGTATTTAGTTCCATTACATATGTTGTAGTACATTACTCTAGCTTTCTTTCAATGTCAATAGCTCTTTGATACCTTGGCTGGTTTCCGAAATATGAGCAAACAAAGACAAGGACAATGTATATAATATTAAAAATTCGGGTAACTCCGAAAATTCTTTCTTGAGAAAAAAAGGGTCACAGCGCCAACGTCAGATTTACAACGTCTATCGATGAGCAAAATTACAGACAAATTTATTTTTTTTAAATTTCGAGAATTTTGGAAAGGGTACCCCCTTTCTTGTTTTTTGTCCGAAAATATTTTTTTTCTAATTTTGGTATTTCGTTATAGCAGATATTTAGTGCATTCAAAATGAAATAGATAGCGTCTGGAAATTATTGAATTGCTTAGCAGGTTTCCAAGATATGACTAAAAAAAAGTCCATTCTGAAAACACGCTTAATTTTGCAAGTAAAACCTGTGGAAGTTGGTGAGACTCATTCAATCCCTTACATATGTTGTAGTACATTACTCTAGCTTTCTTCCAATGGCAATAGCTCTTTGATACCTTGGCTGGTTTCCGAAATATGATCAAAGTAAATAATTTTGAAAATTCCGGTAACTCCGAAAATCCTAATGTGAGACAAAAAATGTAGCAGCGACATCTTCGTATTTAGTTCCATTACATATGTTGTAGTACATTACTCTAGCATCCATTCAATGGCAATAGCTCTTTGATACCTTGGCTGGTTTCCGAAATATGAGCAAAGTAAATAATTTTGAAAATTCCGGAAACTCCGAAAATACTAATGTGTGACAAAAAATGTAGCAGCGACATCTTCGTATTTAGTTCCATTACATATGTTGTAGTACATTACTCTAGCATCCATTCAATGGCAATAGCTCTTTGATACCTTGGCTGGTTTCCGAAATATGAGCAAACAAAGACAAGGACAATGTATATAATATTAAAAATTCCGGTAACTCCGAAAATTCTTTCTTGAGAAAAAAAGGGTCAAAGCGCCAACGTCAGATTTACAACGTCTATCGATGAGCAAAATTACAGACAAATTTATTTTTTTTAAATTTCGAGAATTTTGGAAAGGGTATCCCCTTTCTTGTTTTTTGTCCGAAAACATTTTTTCTAATTTTGATATTTCGTTATAGCAGACATTTAGTGCATTCAAAATGAAATAGATAGCGTCTGGAAATTATTGAATTGCTTAGCAGGTTTCCAAGATATGACTAAAAAAAAATCCATTCTGAAAACACGCTTCATTTTGCAAGTAAAATCTGTAGAAGTTGGTGAGACTCATTCAATCCCTTACATATGTTGTAGTACATTACTCTAGCTTTCTTCCAATGGCAATAGCTCTTTGATACCTTGGCTGGTTTCCGAAATATGATCAAAGTAAATAATTTTGAAAATTCCGGTAACTCCGAAAATCCTAATGTGAGACAAAAAATGTAGCAGCGACATCTTCGTATTTAGTTCCCTTACATCTATTGTAGTACATTACTCTAGCTTTCTTTCAATGGCAATAGCTCTTTGATACCTTGGCTGGTTTCCGAAATATGAGCAAAGTAAATAATTTTAAAAATTCCGGTAACTCCGAAAATCCTAATGTGAGACAAAAAATGTAGCAGCGACATCTTCGTATTTAGTTCCCTTACATCTATTGTAGTACATTACTCTAGCTTTCTTTCAATGGCAATAGCTCTTTGATACCTTGGCTGGTTTCCGAAATATGACCAAAGTAAATAATTTTAAAAATTCCGGTAACTCCGAAAATCCTAATGTGTGACAAAAAATGTAGCAGCGACATCTTCGTATTTAGTTCCATTACATATGTTGTAGTACATTACTCTAGCATCCATTCAATGGCAATAGCTCTTTGATACCTTGGCTGGTTTCCGAAATATGAGCAAACAAAGACAAGGACAATGTATATAATATTAAAAATTCCGGTAACTCCGAAAATTCTTTCTTGAGAAAAAAAGGGTCAAAGCGCCAACGTCAGATTTACAACGTCTATCGATGAGCAAAATTACAGACAAATTTATTTTTTTTAAATTTCGAGAATTTTGGAAAGGGTACCCCCTTTCTTGTTTTTTGTCCGAAAACATTTTTTCTAATTTTGATATTTCGTTATAGCAGACATTTAGTGCATTCAAAATGAAATAGATAGCGTCTGGAAATTATTGAATTGCTTAGCAGGTTTCCAAGATATGACTAAAAAAAAGTCCATTCTGAAAACACGCTTCATTTTGCAAGTAAAATCTGTAGAAGTTGGTGAGACTCATTCAATCCCTTACATATGTTGTAGTACATTACTCTAGCTTTCTTCCAATGGCAATAGCTCTTTGATACCTTGGCTGGTTTCCGAAATATGATCAAAGTAAATAATTTTGAAAATTCCGGTAACTCCGAAAATCCTAATGTGAGACAAAAAATGTAGCAGCGACATCTTCGTATTTTGTTCCCTTACATCTATTGTACTACATTACTCTAGCATCCATTCAATGGCAATAGCTCTTTGATACCTTGGCTGGTTTCCGAAATATGATCAAAGTAAATAATTTTGAAAATTCCGGTAACTCCGAAAATCCTAATGTGAGACAAAAAATGTAGCAGTGACATCTTCGTATTTAGTTCCCTTACATCTATTGTAGTACATTACTCTAGCTTTCTTTCAATGGCAATAGCTCTTTGATACCTTGGCTGGTTTCCAAAATATGAGCAAAATAAATAATTTGAAAAATTCCGGTAACTCCGAAAATCCTAATGTGTGACAAAAAATTTAGCAGCGACATCTTCGTATTTAGTTCCCTTACATCTATTGTAGTACATTACTCTAGCATCCATTCAATGGCAATAGCTCTTTGATACCTTGGCTGGTTTCCGAAATATGAGCAAAGTAAATAATTTTGAAAATTCCGGTAACTCCGAAAATACTAATGTGAGACAAAAAATTTAGCAGCGACATCTTCGAATTTAGTTCCCTTACATCTATTGTAGTACATTACTCTAGCATCCATTCAATGGCAATAGCTCTTTGATACCTTGGCTGGTTTCCGAAATATGAGCAAAGTAAATAATTTTAAAAATTCCGGTAACTCCGAAAATCCTAATGTGAGACAAAAAATGTAGCAGCGACATCTTCGTATTTAGTTCCCTTACATCTATTGTAGTACATTACTCTAGCTTTCTTCCAATGTCAATAGCTCTTTGATACCTTGGCTGGTTTCCGAAATATGAGCAAACAAAGACAAGGACAATGTATATAATATTAAAAATTCCGGTAACTCCGAAAATTCTTTCTTGAGAAAAAAAGGGTCAAAGCGCCAACGTCAGATTTACAACGTCTATCGATGAGCAAAATTACAGACAAATTTATTTTTTTTAAATTTCGAGAATTTTGGAAAGGGTATCCCCTTGTTTTTTGTCCGAAAATATTTTTTTTCTAATTTTGATATTTCGTTATAGCAGATATTTAGTGCATTCAAAATGAAATGAACAGCCTCGGGAAATTATTGAATTGCTTAGCAGGTTTCCAAGATATGACTAAAAAAAAGTCCATTCTGAAAACACGCTTAATTTTGCAAGTAAAACCTGTGGAAGTTGGCGAGACTCATTCAATCCCTTACATATGTTGTAGTACATTACTCTAGCTTTCTTTCAATGGCAATAGCTCTTTGATACCTTGGCTGGTTTCCGAAATATGAGCAAAATAAATAATTTTAAAAATTCCAGTAACTCCGAAAATCCTAATGTGTGACAAAAAATGTAGCAGCGACATCTTCGTATTTAGTTCCATTACATATGTTGTAGTACATTACTCTAGCATCCATTCAATGGCAATAGCTCTTTGATACCTTGGCTGGTTTCCGAAATATGAGCAAAGTAAATAATTTTGAAAATTCCGGAAACTCCGAAAATACTAATGTGAGACAAAAAATGTAGCAGCGACATCTTCGTATTTAGTTCCCTTACATCTATTGTAGTACATTACTCTAGCATCCATTCAATGGTAATAGCTCTTTGATACCTTGGCTGGTTTCCGAAATATGAGCAAAGTAAATAATTTTGAAAATTCCGGTAACTCCGAAAATACTAATGTGAGACAAAAAATGTAGCAGCGACATCTTCGTATTTAGTTCCCTTACATCTATTGTAGAACATTACTCTAGCTTTCTTTCAATATCAATAGCTCTTTGATACCTTGGCTGGTTTCCGAAATATGAGCAAACAAAGACAAGCACAATGTATATAATATTAAAAATTCGGGTAACTCCGAAAATTCTTTCTTGAGAAAAAAAGGGTCACAGCGCCAACGTCAGATTTACAACGTCTATCGATGAGCAAAATTACAGACAAATTTATTTTTTTTAAATTTCGAGAATTTTGGAAAGGGTACCCCCTTTCTTGTTTTTTGTCCGAAAATATTATTTTTCTAATTTTGATATTTCGTTATAGCAGATATTTAGTGCATTCAAAATGAAATAGATAGCGTCTGGAAATTATTGAATTGCTTAGCAGGTTTCCAAGATATGACTAAAAAAAAGTCCATTCTGAAAACACGCTTCATTTTGCAAGTAAAACCTGTAGAAGTTAGCGAGACTCATTCAATCCCTTACATATGTTGTAGTACATTACTCTAGCTTTCTTAAAATGTCAATAGCTCTTTGATACCTTGGCTGGTTTCCGAAATATGAGCAAAATAAATAATTTTAAAAATTCCGGTAACTCCGAAAATCCTAATGTGAGACAAAAAATGTAGCAGCGGCATCTTCGTATTTAGTTCCCTTACATCTATTGTAGTACATTACTCTAGCTTTCTTTCAATGTCAATAGCTCTTTGATACCTTGGCTGGTTTCCGAAATATGAGCAAACAAAGACAAGGACAATGTATATAATATTAAAAATTCGGGTAACTCCGAAAATTCTTTCTTGAGAAAAAAAGGGTCACAGCGCCAACGTCAGATTTACAACGTCTATCGATGAGCAAAATTACAGACAAATTTATTTTTTTTAAATTTCGAGAATTCTTGTTTTTTGTCCGAAAATATTATTTTTCTAATTTTGATATTTCGTTATAGCAGATATTTAGTGCATTCAAAATGAAATAGATAGCGTCTGGAAATTATTGAATTGCTTAGCAGGTTTCCAAGATATGACTAAAAAAAAGTCCATTCTGAAAACACGCTTCATTTTGCAAGTAAAATCTGTAGACGTTGGCGAGACCCATTCAATCCCTTACATATGTTGTAGTACATTACTCTAGCTTTCTTTCAATGGCAATAGCTCTTTGATACCTTGGCTGGTTTCCGAAATATGACCAAAGTAAATAATTTTAAAAATTCCGGTAACTCCGAAAATACTAATGTGAGACAAAAAATGTAGCAGCGGCATCTTCGTATTTAGTTCCCTTACATCTATTGTAGTACATTACTCTAGCTTTCTTTCAATGTCAATAGCTCTTTGATACCTTGGCTGGTTTCCGAAATATGAGCAAACAAAGACAAGGACAATGTATATAATATTAAAAATTCGGGTAACTCCGAAAATTCTTTCTTGAGAAAAAAAGGGTCACAGCGCCAACGTCAGATTTACAACGTCTATCGATGAGCAAAATTACAGACAAATTTATTTTTTTTAAATTTCGAGAATTTTGGAAAGGGTACCCCCTTTCTTGTTTTTTGTCCGAAAATATTATTTTTCTAATTTTGATATTTCGTTATAGCAGATATTTAGTGCATTCAAAATGAAATAGATAGCGTCTGGAAATTATTGAATTGCTTAGCAGGTTTCCAAGATATGACTAAAAAAAAGTCCATTCTGAAAACACGCTTCATTTTGCAAGTAAAATCTGTAGACGTTGGCGAGACCCATTCAATCCCTTACATATGTTGTAGTACATTACTCTAGCTTTCTTTCAATGGCAATAGCTCTTTGATACCTTGGCTGGTTTCCGAAATATGAGCAAAATAAATAATTTTAAAAATTCCGGTAACTCCGAAAATCCTAATGTGTGACAAAAAATGTAGCAGCGACATCTTCGTATTTAGTTCCATTACATATGTTGTAGTACATTACTCTAGCATCCATTCAATGGCAATAGCTCTTTGATACCTTGGCTGGTTTCCGAAATATGAGCAAAGTAAATAATTTTGAAAATTCCGGAAACTCCGAAAATACTAATGTGAGACAAAAAATGTAGCAGCGACATCTTCGTATTTAGTTCCCTTACATCTATTGTAGTACATTACTCTAGCATCCATTCAATGGTAATAGCTCTTTGATACCTTGGCTGGTTTCCGAAATATGAGCAAAGTAAATAATTTTGAAAATTCCGGTAACTCCGAAAATACTAATGTGAGACAAAAAATGTAGCAGCGACATCTTCGTATTTAGTTCCCTTACATCTATTGTAGAACATTACTCTAGCTTTCTTTCAATATCAATAGCTCTTTGATACCTTGGCTGGTTTCCGAAATATGAGCAAACAAAGACAAACACAATGTATATAATATTAAAAATTCGGGTAACTCCGAAAATTCTTTCTTGAGAAAAAAAGGGTCACAGCGCCAACGTCAGATTTACAACGTCTATCGATGAGCAAAATTACAGACAAATTTATTTTTTTTAAATTTCGAGAATTTTGGAAAGGGTACCCCCTTTCTTGTTTTTTGTCCGAAAATATTTTTTTTCTAATTTTGATATTTCGTTATAGCAGATATTTAGTGCATTCAAAATGAAATAGATAGCGTCTGGAAATTATTGAATTGCTTAGCAGGTTTCCAAGATATGACTAAAAAAAAGTCCATTCTGAAAACACGCTTCATTTTGCAAGTAAAATCTGTAGACGTTGGCGAGACCCATTCAATCCCTTACATATGTTGTAGTACATTACTCTAGCTTTCTTTCAATGGCAATAGCTCTTTGATACCTTGGCTGGTTTCCGAAATATGACCAAAGTAAATAATTTTAAAAATTCCGGTAACTCCGAAAATACTAATGTGAGACAAAAAATGTAGCAGCGGCATCTTCGTATTTAGTTCCCTTACATCTATTGTAGTACATTACTCTAGCTTTCTTTCAATGTCAATAGCTCTTTGATACCTTGGCTGGTTTCCGAAATATGAGCAAACAAAGACAAGGACAATGTATATAATATTAAAAATTCGGGTAACTCCGAAAATTCTTTCTTGAGAAAAAAAGGGTCACAGCGCCAACGTCAGATTTACAACGTCTATCGATGAGCAAAATTACAGACAAATTTATTTTTTTTAAATTTCGAGAATTTTGGAAAGGGTACCCCCTTTCTTGTTTTTTGTCCGAAAATATTATTTTTCTAATTTTGATATTTCGTTATAGCAGATATTTAGTGCATTCAAAATGAAATAGATAGCGTCTGGAAATTATTGAATTGCTTAGCAGGTTTCCAAGATATGACTAAAAAAAAGTCCATTCTGAAAACACGCTTCATTTTGCAAGTAAAATCTGTAGAAGTTGGCGAGACCCATTCAATCCCTTACATATGTTGTAGTACATTACTCTAGCTTTCTTTCAATGGCAATAGCTCTTTGATACCTTGGCTGGTTTCCGAAATATGACCAAAGTAAATAATTTTAAAAATTCCGGTAACTCCGAAAATACTAATGTGAGACAAAAAATGTAGCAGCGGCATCTTCGTATTTAGTTCCCTTACATCTATTGTAGTACATTACTCTAGCATCCATTCAATGGTAATAGCTCTTTGATACCTTGGCTGGTTTCCGAAATATGAGCAAAGTAAATAATTTTGAAAATTCCGGTAACTCCGAAAATACTAATGTGAGACAAAAAATGTAGCAGCGACATCTTCGTATTTAGTTCCCTTACATCTATTGTAGAACATTACTCTAGCTTTCTTTCAATATCAATAGCTCTTTGATACCTTGGCTGGTTTCCGAAATATGAGCAAACAAAGACAAGCACAATGTATATAATATTAAAAATTCGGGTAACTCCGAAAATTCTTTCTTGAGAAAAAAAGGGTCACAGCGCCAACGTCAGATTTACAACGTCTATCGATGAGCAAAATTACAGACAAATTTATTTTTTTTAAATTTCGAGAATTTTGGAAAGGGTACCCCCTTTCTTGTTTTTTGTCCGAAAATATTATTTTTCTAATTTTGATATTTCGTTATAGCAGATATTTAGTGCATTCAAAATGAAATAGATAGCGTCTGGAAATTATTGAATTGCTTAGCAGGTTTCCAAGATATGACTAAAAAAAAGTCCATTCTGAAAACACGCTTCATTTTGCAAGTAAAACCTGTAGAAGTTAGCGAGACTCATTCAATCCCTTACATATGTTGTAGTACATTACTCTAGCTTTCTTAAAATGTCAATAGCTCTTTGATACCTTGGCTGGTTTCCGAAATATGAGCCAAATAAATAATTTTAAAAATTCCGGTAACTCCGAAAATCCTAATGTGAGACAAAAAATGTAGCAGCGGCATCTTCGTATTTAGTTCCCTTACATCTATTGTAGTACATTACTCTAGCTTTCTTTCAATGTCAATAGCTCTTTGATACCTTGGCTGGTTTCCGAAATATGAGCAAACAAAGACAAGGACAATGTATATAATATTAAAAATTCGGGTAACTCCGAAAATTCTTTCTTGAGAAAAAAAGGGTCACAGCGCCAACGTCAGATTTACAACGTCTATCGATGAGCAAAATTACAGACAAATTTATTTTTTTTAAATTTCGAGAATTTTGGAAAGGGTACCCCCTTTTCTTGTTTTTTGTCCGAAAATATTATTTTTCTAATTTTGATATTTCGTTATAGCAGATATTTAGTGCATTCAAAATGAAATAGATAGCGTCTGGAAATTATTGAATTGCTTAGCAGGTTTCCAAGATATGACTAAAAAAAAGTCCATTCTGAAAACACGCTTCATTTTGCAAGTAAAATCTGTAGACGTTGGCGAGACCCATTCAATCCCTTACATATGTTGTAGTACATTACTCTAGCTTTCTTTCAATGGCAATAGCTCTTTGATACCTTGGCTGGTTTCCGAAATATGACCAAAGTAAATAATTTTAAAAATTCCGGTAACTCCGAAAATACTAATGTGAGACAAAAAATGTAGCAGCGGCATCTTCGTATTTAGTTCCCTTACATCTATTGTAGTACATTACTCTAGCTTTCTTTCAATGTCAATAGCTCTTTGATACCTTGGCTGGTTTCCGAAATATGAGCAAACAAAGACAAGGACAATGTATATAATATTAAAAATTCGGGTAACTCCGAAAATTCTTTCTTGAGAAAAAAAGGGTCACAGCGCCAACGTCAGATTTACAACGTCTATCGATGAGCAAAATTACAGACAAATTTATTTTTTTTAAATTTCGAGAATTTTGGAAAGGGTACCCCCTTTCTTGTTTTTTGTCCGAAAATATTATTTTTCTAATTTTGATATTTCGTTATAGCAGATATTTAGTGCATTCAAAATGAAATGAACAGCCTCGGGAAATTATTGAATTGCTTAGCAGGTTTCCAAGATATGACTAAAAAAAAGTCCATTCTGAAAACACGCTTAATTTTGCAAGTAAAACCTGTGGAAGTTGGCGAGACTCATTCAATCCCTTACATATGTTGTAGTACATTACTCTAGCTTTCTTCCAATGTCAATAGCTCTTTGATACCTAGGCTGGTTTCCGAAATATGAGCAAAGTAAATAATTTTGAAAATTCCGGTAACTCCGAAAATCCTAATGTGAGACAAAAAATGTAGCAGCGACATCTTCGTATTTAGTTCCCTTACATCTATTGTAGAACATTACTCTAGCTTTCTTTCAATGTCAATAGCTCTTTGATACCTTGGCTGGTTTCCGAAATATGAGCAAACAAAGACAAGGACAATGTATATAATATTAAAAATTCCGGTAACTCCGAAAATTCTTTCTTGAGAAAAAAAGGGTCAAAGCGCCAACGTCAGATTTACAACGTCTATCGATGAGCAAAATTACAGACAAATTTATTTTTTTTAAATTTCGAGAATTTTGGAAAGGGTACCCCCTCTTGTTCTTGTTTTTTGTCCGAAAATATTTTTTTTCTAATTTTGATATTTCGTTATAGCAGATATTTAGTGCATTCAAAATGAAATAGATAGCGTCTGGAAATTATTGAATTGCTTAGCAGGTTTCCAAGATATGACTAAAAAAAAGTCCATTCTGAAAACACGCTTCATTTTGCAAGTAAAATCTGTAGAAGTTGGCGAGACCCATTCAATCCCTTACATATGTTGTAGTACATTACTCTAGCTTTCTTTCAATGGCAATAGCTCTTTGATACCTTGGCTGGTTTCCGAAATATGAGCAAAGTAAATAATTTTAAAAATTCCGGTAACTCCGAAAATCCTAATGTGAGACAAAAAATGTAGCAGCGACATCTTCGTATTTAGTTCCCTTATATCTATTGTAGTACATTACTCTAGCTTTCTTCCAATGTCAATAGCTCTTTGATACCTTGGCTGGTTTCCGAAATATGAGCAAAATAAATAATTTTAAAAATTCCGGTAACTCCGAAAATCCTAATGTGAGACAAAAAATGTAGCAGCGACATCTTCGTATTTAGTTCCCTTACATCTATTGTAGAACATTACTCTAGCTTTCTTTCAATGTCAATAGCTCTTTGATACCTTGGCTGGTTTCCGAAATATGAGCAAACAAAGACAAGGACAATGTATATAATATTAAAAATTCCGGTAACTCCGAAAATTCTTTCTTGAGAAAAAAAGGGTCAAAGCGCCAACGTCAGATTTACAACGTCTATCGATGAGCAAAATTACAGACAAATTTATTTTTTTTAAATTTCGAGAATTTTGGAAAGGGTATCCCCTTTCTTGTTTTTTGTCCGAAAATATTTTTTTTCTAATTTTGATATTTCGTTATAGCAGATATTTAGTGCATTCAAAATGAAATGAACAGCCTCGGGAAATTATTGAATTGCTTAGCAGGTTTCCAAGATATGACTAAAAAAAAGTCCATTCTGAAAACACGCTTAATTTTGCAAGTAAAACCTGTGGAAGTTGGCGAGACTCATTCAATCCCTTACATATGTTGTAGTACATTACTCTAGCTTTCTTCCAATGTCAATAGCTCTTTGATACCTAGGCTGGTTTCCGAAATATGAGCAAAGTAAATAATTTTGAAAATTCCGGTAACTCCGAAAATCCTAATGTGAGACAAAAAATGTAGCAGCGACATCTTCGTATTTAGTTCCCTTACATCTATTGTAGAACATTACTCTAGCTTTCTTTCAATGTCAATAGCTCTTTGATACCTTGGCTGGTTTCCGAAATATGAGCAAACAAAGACAAGGACAATGTATATAATATTAAAAATTCCGGTAACTCCGAAAATTCTTTCTTGAGAAAAAAAGGGTCAAAGCGCCAACGTCAGATTTACAACGTCTATCGATGAGCAAAATTACAGACAAATTTATTTTTTTTAAATTTCGAGAATTTTGGAAAGGGTATCCCCTTTCTTGTTTTTTGTCCGAAAATATTTTTTTTCTAATTTTGATATTTCGTTATAGCAGATATTTAGTGCATTCAAAATGAAATAGATAGCGTCTGGAAATTATTGAAGTGCTTAGCAGGTTTCCAAGATATGACTAAAAAAAAGTCCATTCTGAAAACACGCTTCATTTTGCAAGTAAAACCTGTAGAAGTTGGCGAGACTCATTCAATCCCTTACATATGTTGTAGTACATTACTCTAGCTTTCTTCCAATGTCAATAGCTCTTTGATACCTAGGCTGGTTTCCGAAATATGAGCAAAGTAAATAATTTTGAAAATTCCGGTAACTCCGAAAATCCTAATGTGAGACAAAAAATGTAGCAGCGACATCTTCGTATTTAGTTCCCTTACATCTATTGTAGTACATTACTCTAGCTTTCTTTCAATGTCAATAGCTCTTTGATACCTTGGCTGGTTTCCGAAATATGAGCAAACAAAGACAAGGACAATGTATATAATATTAAAAATTCCGGTAACTCCGAAAATTCTTTCTTGAGAAAAAAAGGGTCACAGCGCCAACGTCAGATTTACAACGTCTATCGATGAGCAAAATTACAGACAAATTTATTTTTTTTAAATTTCGAGAATTTTGGAAAGGGTACCCCCTCTTGTTCTTGTTTTTTGTCCGAAAATATTTTTTTTCTAATTTTGATATTTCGTTATAGCAGATATTTAGTGCATTCAAAATGAAATAGATAGCGTCTGGAAATTATTGAATTGCTTAGCAGGTTTCCAAGATATGACTAAACAAAAGTCCATTCTGAAAACACGCTTCATTTTGCAAGTAAAACCTGTAGAAGTTGGCGAGACTCATTCAATCCCTTACATATGTTGTAGTACATTACTCTAGCTTTCTTCCAATGTCAATAGCTCTTTGATACCTTGGCTGGTTTCCGAAATATGAGCAAAATAAATAATTTTAAAAATTCCGGTAACTCCGAAAATCCTAATGTGAGACAAAAAATGTAGCAGCGGCATCTTCGTATTTAGTTCCCTTACATCTATTGTAGTATATTACTCTAGCATCCATTCAATGGCAATAGCTCTTTGATACCTAGGCTGGTTTCCGAAATATGAGCAAAGTAAATAATTTTGAAAATTCCGGTAACTCCGAAAATCCTAATGTGAGACAAAAAATGTAGCAGCGGCATCTTCGTATTTAGTTCCCTTACATCTATTGTAGTACATTACTCTAGCATCCATTCAATGGCAATAGCTCTTTGATACCTTGGCTGGTTTCCGAAATATGAGCAAAGTAAATAATTTTGAAAATTCCGGTAACTCCGAAAATCCTAATGTGAGACAAAAAATGTAGCAGCGACATCTTCGTATTTAGTTCTCTTACATCTATTGTAGTACATTACTCTAGCTTTCTTTCAATGTCAATAGCTCTTTGATACCTTGGCTGGTTTCCGAAATATGAGCAAAGTAAATAATTTTGAAAATTCCGGTAACTCCGAAAATACTAATGTGAGACAAAAAATTTAGCAGCGACATCTTCGTATTTAGTTCCCTTACATCTATTGTAGTACATTACTCTAGCATCCATTCAATGGCAATAGCTCTTTGATACCTTGGCTGGTTTCCGAAATATGAGCAAAGTAAATAATTTTGAAAATTCCGGTAACTCCGAAAATACTAATGTGAGACAAAAAATGTAGCAGCGACATCTTCGTATTTAGTTCCCTTACATCTATTGTAGAACATTACTCTAGCTTTCTTTCAATGTCAATAGCTCTTTGATACCTTGGCTGGTTTCCGAAATATGAGCAAAGTAAATAATTTTGAAAATTCCGGTAACTCCGAAAATCCTAATGTGAGACAAAAAATGTAGCAGCGACATCTTCGTATTTAGTTCCCTTACATCTATTGTAGTACATTACTCTAGCTTTCTTTCAATGGCAATAGCTCTTTGATACCTTGGCTGGTTTCCGAAATATGAGCAAAATAAATAATTTTAAAAATTCCGGTAACTCCGAAAATCCTAATGTGTGACAAAAAATGTAGCAGCGACATCTTCGTATTTAGTTCCATTACATCTATTGTAGTACATTACTCTAGCTTTCTTTCAATGGCAATAGCTCTTTGATACCTTGGCTGGTTTCCGAAATATGAGCAAAATAAATAATTTTAAAAATTCCGGTAACTCCGAAAATCCTAATGTGAGACAAAAAATGTAGCAGCGACATCTTCGTATTTAGTTCCCTTACATCTATTGTAGTACATTACTCTAGCATCCATTCAATGGCAATAGCTCTTTGATACCTAGGCTGGTTTCCGAAATATGAGCAAAGTAAATAATTTTGAAAATTCCGGTAACTCCGAAAATCCTAATGTGAGACAAAAAATGTAGCAGCGACATCTTCGTATTTAGTTCCCTTACATCTATTGTAGTACATTACTCTAGCTTTCTTCCAATGTCAATAGCTCTTTGATACCTTGGCTGGTTTCCGAAATATGAGCAAAATAAATAATTTTAAAAATTCCGGTAACTCCGAAAATCCTAATGTGAGACAAAAAATGTAGCAGCGGCATCTTCGTATTTAGTTCCCTTACATCTATTGTAGTACATTACTCTAGCATCCATTCAATGGCAATAGCTCTTTGATACCTTGGCTGGTTTCCGAAATATGAGCAAAGTAAATAATTTTGAAAATTCCGGTAACTCCGAAAATCCTAATGTGTGACAAAAAATGTAGCAGCGACATCTTCGTATTTAGTTCCATTACATCTATTGTAGTACATTACTCTAGCTTTCTTCCAATGTCAATAGCTCTTTGATACCTTGGCTGGTTTCCGAAATATGAGCAAAATAAATAATTTTAAAAATTCCGGTAACTCCGAAAATCCTAATGTGAGACAAAAAATGTAGCAGCGGCATCTTCGTATTTAGTTCCCTTACATCTATTGTAGTACATTACTCTAGCATCCATTCAATGGCAATAGCTCTTTGATACCTAGGCTGGTTTCCGAAATATGAGCAAAGTAAATAATTTTGAAAATTCCGGTAACTCCGAAAATCCTAATGTGAGACAAAAAATGTAGCAGCGACATCTTCGTATTTAGTTCTCTTACATCTATTGTAGTACATTACTCTAGCTTTCTTTCAATGGCAATAGCTCTTTGATACCTTGGCTGGTTTCCGAAATATGAGCAAAATAAATAATTTTAAAAATTCCGGTAACTCCGAAAATCCTAATGTGTGACAAAAAATGTAGCAGCGACATCTTCGTATTTAGTTCCATTACATATGTTGTAGTACATTACTCTAGCTTTCTTTCAATGTCAATAGCTCTTTGATACCTTGGCTGGTTTCCGAAATATGAGCAAAGTAAATAATTTTGAAAATTCCGGTAACTCCGAAAATACTAATGTGAGACAAAAAATTTAGCAGCGACATCTTCGTATTTAGTTCCCTTACATCTATTGTAGTACATTACTCTAGCATCCATTCAATGGCAATAGCTCTTTGATACCTTGGCTGGTTTCCGAAATATGAGCAAAGTAAATAATTTTGAAAATTCCGGTAACTCCGAAAATACTAATGTGAGACAAAAAATGTAGCAGCGACATCTTCGTATTTAGTTCCCTTACATCTATTGTAGAACATTAATCTAGCTTTCTTTCAATGTCAATAGCTCTTTGATACCTTGGCTGGTTTCCGAAATATGAGCAAACAAAGACAAGGACAATGTATATAATATTAAAAATTCGGGTAACTCCGAAAATTCTTTCTTGAGAAAAAAAGGGTCACAGCGCCAACGTCAGATTTGCAACGTCTATCGATGAGCAAAATTACAGACAAATTTATTTTTTTTAAATTTCGAGAATTTTGGAAAGGGTACCCCCTTTCTTGTTTTTTGTCCGAAAATATTTTTTTTCTAATTTTGATATTTCGTTATAGCAGATATTTAGTGCATTCAAAATGAAATAGATAGCGTCTGGAAATTATTGAATTGCTTAGCAGGTTTCCAAGATATGACTAAAAAAAAGTCCATTCTGAAAACACGCTTCATTTTGCAAGTAAAATCTGTAGAAGTTGGCGAGACTCATTCAATCCCTTACATATGTTGTAGTACATTACTCTAGCTTTCTTCCAATGGCAATAGCTCTTTGATACCTTGGCTGGTTTCCGAAATATGAGCAAAGTAAATAATTTTGAAAATTCCGGTAACTCCGAAAATCCTAATGTGAGACAAAAAATGTAGCAGCGACATCTTCGTATTTAGTTCTCTTACATCTATTGTAGTACATTACTCTAGCTTTCTTTCAATGTCAATAGCTCTTTGATACCTTGGCTGGTTTCCGAAATATGAGCAAAGTAAATAATTTTGAAAATTAAGGTAACTCCGAAAATCCTAATGTGAGACAAAAAATGTAGCAGCGACATCTTCGTATTTAGTTCTCTTACATCTATTGTAGTACATTACTCTAGCTTTCTTTCAATGTCAATAGCTCTTTGATACCTTGGCTGGTTTCCGAAATATGAGCAAAGTAAATAATTTTGAAAATTCCGGTAACTCCGAAAATCCTAATGTGTGACAAAAAATGTAGCAGCGACATCTTCGTATTTAGTTCCATTACATCTATTGTAGTACATTACTCTAGCTTTCTTCCAATGTCAATAGCTCTTTGATACCTTGGCTGGTTTCCGAAATATGAGCAAAATAAATAATTTTAAAAATTCCGGTAACTCCGAAAATCCTAATGTGAGACAAAAAATGTAGCAGCGGCATCTTCGTATTTAGTTCCCTTACATCTATTGTAGTACATTACTCTAGCATCCATTCAATGGCAATAGCTCTTTGATACCTAGGCTGGTTTCCGAAATATGAGCAAAGTAAATAATTTTGAAAATTCCGGTAACTCCGAAAATCCTAATGTGAGACAAAAAATGTAGCAGCGACATCTTCGTATTTAGTTCCCTTACATATGTTGTAGTACATTACTCTAGCTTTCTTTCAATGGCAATAGCTCTTTGATACCTTGGCTGGTTTCCGAAATATGAGCAAAATAAATAATTTTAAAAATTCCGGTAACTCCGAAAATCCTAATGTGAGACAAAAAATGTAGCAGCGACATCTTCGTATTTAGTTCCCTTACATCTATTGTAGTACATTACTCTAGCTTTCTTCCAATGTCAATAGCTCTTTGATACCTTGGCTGGTTTCCGAAATATGAGCAAAATAAATAATTTTAAAAATTCCGGTAACTCCGAAAATCCTAATGTGAGACAAAAAATGTAGCAGCGACATCTTCGTATTTAGTTCCCTTACATCTATTGTAGTACATTACTCTAGCTTTCTTTCAATGTCAATAGCTCTTTGATACCTTGGCTGGTTTCCGAAATATGAGCAAACAAAGACAAGGACAATGTATATAATATTAAAAATTCGGGTAACTCCGAAAATTCTTTCTTGAGAAAAAAGGGTCACAGCGCCAACGTCAGATTTACAACGTCTATCGATGAGCAAAATTACAGACAAATTTATTTTTTTTAAATTTTGAGAATTTTGGAAATGGCAATAGCTCTTTGATACCTTGGCTGGTTTCCGAAATATGATCAAAGTAAATAATTTTGAAAATTCCGGTAACTCCGAAAATCCTAATGTGAGACAAAAAATGTAGCAGCGACATCTTCGTATTTAGTTCCCTTACATCTATTGTAGTACATTACTCTAGCTTTCTTTCAATGGCAATAGCTCTTTGATACCTTGGCTGGTTTCCGAAATATGAGCAAAATAAATAATTTTAAAAATTCCGGTAACTCCGAAAATCCTAATGTGTGACAAAAAATGTAGCAGCGACATCTTCGTATTTAGTTCCATTACATATGTTGAAGTACATTACTCTAGCTTTCTTTCAATGTCAATAGCTCTTTGATACCTTGGCTGGTTTCCGAAATATGAGCAAAGTAAATAATTTTGAAAATTCCGGTAACTCCGAAAATCCTAATGTGTGACAAAAAATGTAGCTGCGACATCTTCGTATTTAGTTCTCTTACATCTATTGTAGTACATTACTCTAGCTTTCTTTCAATGGCAATAGCTCTTTGATACCTTGGCTGGTTTCCGAAATATGAGCAAAATAAATAATTTTAAAAATTCCGGTAACTCCGAAAATCCTAATGTGTGACAAAAAATGTAGCAGCGACATCTTCGTATTTAGTTCCATTACATATGTTGTAGTACATTACTCTAGCTTTCTTTCAATGTCAATAGCTCTTTGATACCTTGGCTGGTTTCCGAAATATGAGCAAACAAAGACAAGGACAATGTATATAATATTAAAAATTCGGGTAACTCCGAAAATTCTTTCTTGAGAAAAAAAGGGTCACAGCGCCAACGTCAGATTTACAACGTCTATCGATGAGCAAAATTAGAGACAAATTTATTTTTTTTAAATTTCGAGAATTTTGGAAAGGGTACCCCCTTTCTTGTTTTTTGTCCGAAAATATTTTTTTTCTAATTTTGGTATTTCGTTATAGCAGATATTTAGTGCATTCAAAATGAAATAGATAGCTTCTGGAAATTATTGAATTGCTTAGCAGGTTTCCAAGATATGACTAAAAAAAAGTCCATTCTGAAAACACGCTTCATTTTGGAAGTAAAATCTGTAGAAGTTGGTGAGACTCATTCAATCCCTTACATATGTTGTAGTACATTACTCTAGCTTTCTTCCAATGGCAGTAGCTCTTTGATACCTTGGCTGGTTTCCGAAATATGATCAAAGTAAATAATTTTGAAAATTCCGGTAACTCCGAAAATCCTAATGTGAGACAAAAAATGTAGCAGCGACATCTTCGTATTTAGTTCCCTTACATCTATTGTAGTACATTACTCTAGCTTTCTTTCAATGGCAATAGCTCTTTGATACCTTGGCTGGTTTCCGAAATATGAGCAAAGTAAATAATTTTAAAAATTCCGGTAACTCCGAAAATCCTAATGTGTGACAAAAAATGTAGCAGCGACATCTTCGTATTTAGTTCCATTACATATGTTGTAGTACATTACTCTAGCATCCATTCAATGGCAATAGCTCTTTGATACCTTGGCTGGTTTCCGAAATATGAGCAAAGTAAATAATTTTGAAAATTCCGGTAACTCCGAAAATACTAATGTGAGACAAAAAATTTAGCAGCGACATCTTCGTATTTAGTTCCCTTACATCTATTGTAGTACATTACTCTAGCATCCATTCAATGGCAATAGCTCTTTGATACCTTGGCTGGTTTCCGAAATATGAGCAAAGTAAATAATTTTGAAAATTCCGGTAACTCCGAAAATCCTAATGTGTGACAAAAAATGTAGCAGCGACATCTTCGTATTTAGTTCCATTACATATGTTGTAGTACATTACTCTAGCTTTCTTTCAATGTCAATAGCTCTTTGATACCTTGGCTGGTTTCCGAAATATGAGCAAACAAAGACAAGGACAATGTATATAATATTAAAAATTCCGGTAACTCCGAAAATTCTTTCTTGAGAAAAAAAGGGTCACAGCGCCAACGTCAGATTTACAACGTCTATCGATGAGCAAAATTACAGACAAATTTTTTTTTTTTAAATTTCGAGAATTTTGGAAAGGGTACCCCCTTTCTTGTTTTTTGTCCGAAAATATTTTTTTTCTAATTTTGATATTTCGTTATAGCAGATATTTAGTGCATTCAAAATGAAATAGATAGCGTCTGGAAATTATTGAATTGCTTAGCAGGTTTCCAAGATATGACTAAAAAAAAGTCCATTCTGAAAACACGCTTCATTTTGCAAGTAAAATCTGTAGAAGTTGGCGAGACTCATTCAATCCCTTACATATGTTGTAGTACATTACTCTAGCTTTCTTCCAATGGCAATAGCTCTTTGATACCTTGGCTGGTTTCCGAAATATGATCAAAGTAAATAATTTTGAAAATTCCGGTAACTCCGAAAATCCTAATGTGAGACAAAAAATGTAGCAGCGACATCTTCGTATTTAGTTCCCTTACATCTATTGTAGTACATTACTCTAGCTTTCTTTCAATGGCAATAGCTCTTTGATACCTTGGCTGGTTTCCGAAATATGAGCAAAATAAATAATTTTAAAAATTCCGGTAACTCCGAAAATCCTAATGTGTGACAAAAAATGTAGCAGCGACATCTTCGTATTTAGTTCCATTACATATGTTGTAGTACATTACTCTAGCTTTCTTTCAATGTCAATAGCTCTTTGATACCTTGGCTGGTTTCCGAAATATGAGCAAACAAAGACAAGGACAATGTATATAATATTAAAAATTCGGGTAACTCCGAAAATTCTTTCTTGAGAAAAAAAGGGTCACAGCGCCAACGTCAGATTTACAACGTCTATCGATGAGCAAAATTAGAGACAAATTTATTTTTTTTAAATTTCGAGAATTTTGGAAAGGGTACCCCCTTTCTTGTTTTTTGTCCGAAAATATTTTTTTTTTAATTTTGGTATTTCGTTATAGCAGATATTTAGTGCATTCAAAATGAAATAGATAGCTTCTGGAAATTATTGAATTGCTTAGCAGGTTTCCAAGATATGACTAAAAAAAAGTCCATTCTGAAAACACGCTTCATTTTGGAAGTAAAATCTGTAGAAGTTGGTGAGACTCATTCAATCCCTTACATATGTTGTAGTACATTACTCTAGCTTTCTTCCAATGGCAGTAGCTCTTTGATACCTTGGCTGGTTTCCGAAATATGATCAAAGTAAATAATTTTGAAAATTCCGGTAACTCCGAAAATCCTAATGTGAGACAAAAAATGTAGCAGCGACATCTTCGTATTTAGTTCCCTTACATCTATTGTAGTACATTACTCTAGCTTTCTTTCAATGGCAATAGCTCTTTGATACCTTGGCTGGTTTCCGAAATATGAGCAAAGTAAATAATTTTAAAAATTCCGGTAACTCCGAAAATCCTAATGTGTGACAAAAAATGTAGCAGCGACATCTTCGTATTTAGTTCCATTACATATGTTGTAGTACATTACTCTAGCATCCATTCAATGGCAATAGCTCTTTGATACCTTGGCTGGTTTCCGAAATATGAGCAAAGTAAATAATTTTGAAAATTCCGGTAACTCCGAAAATACTAATGTGAGACAAAAAATGTAGCAGCGACATCTTCGTATTTAGTTCCCTTACATCTATTGTAGAACATTACTCTAGCTTTCTTTCAATGTCAATAGCTCTTTGATACCTTGGCTGGTTTCCGAAATATGAGCAAACAAAGACAAGGACAATGCATATAATATTAAAAATTCCGGTAACTCCGAAAATTCTTTCTTGAGAAAAAAAGGGTCAAAGCGTAGTACATTACTCTAGCTTTCTTTCAATGGCAATAGCTCTTTGATACCTTGGCTGGTTTCCGAAATATGAGCAAAATAAATAATTTTAAAAATTCCGGTAACTCCGAAAATCCTAATGTGTGACAAAAAATGTAGCAGCGACATCTTCGTATTTAGTTCCATTACATATGTTGTAGTACATTACTCTAGCTTTCTTTCAATGTCAATAGCTCTTTGATACCTTGGCTGGTTTCCGAAATATGAGCAAACAAAGACAAGGACAATGTATATAATATTAAAAATTCGGGTAACTCCGAAAATTCTTTCTTGAGAAAAAAAGGGTCACAGCGCCAACGTCAGATTTACAACGTCTATCGATGAGCAAAATTACAGACAAATTTATTTTTTTTAAATTTCGAGAATTTTGGAAAGGGTATCCCCTTTCTTGTTTTTTGTCCGAAAATATTTTTTCTAATTTTGATATTTCGTTATAGCAGATATTTAGTGCATTCAAAATGAAATAGATAGCGTCTGGAAATTATTGAATTGCTTAGCAGGTTTCCAAGATATGACTAAACCAGTGAAAAAGTTGCAGTCGGGTAAACCGACTTATATATACCCTCACCCTCAGTAAAAAGATACAAGTTCATATTCCATAATAACAACCTTAAAATACCGAATGTTATAGAAAAATATTGTATTACACGTTTTTACAAAACGGGCGGATTATAAAGCAGAGTTTTTTCTCGAAAATTGTATATAGTTAAAGATTTACTAAATATAGAATTTCGGAAAGATTCGTTGAGCGAGATTATATAATTGCGCGATTTCAAAAGTGGGTGCAATGGTACATTTGTATGGGAGGTACCAGGGGAGTTGCCAGACTTCCAAGTTTTTGTCCAAAACTTTGTTTGGCTATAGCTTTACTAAATTCAAAATTTGGGCAAGATAGCGTTGGCCATACTGATAGTTTTAGACGGTTTATCAGGGGCGGGATGGTACATTTGTATGGGAGGTACCAGAAGCGGAGTTGCCAGACTTCCAAGTTTTTGTCCGAAACTTTTTCCAGTTACACCTTTACTAAATACAGAATTTGGGCAAGATCGCGTTGGGCATATTGGTATTATTACACGATTTCTAAGGTAGGCGGTATGGTACATTTGTATGGGAGGTACCAGAAGGGGAGTTGCCAGACTTCCAAGTTTTTGTCCGAAACTTTTTCCAGTTACACCTTTACTAAATACAGAATTTGGGCAAGATCGCGTTGGTCATGTTGGTGTTATTACACGATTTCTAAGGTAGGCGGGATGGTACATTTGTATGGGAGGTACCAGAAGGGGAGTTGCCAGACTTCCAAGTTTTTGTCCGAAATTTTGTTCAGCTATATCTTTACTAAATACGGAATTTGGCCAAGATCGAACTTGAGCGTGTTGATATTATTACACGATTTATAAAGTGGGCGAAATAGCAGATTTGTATGGGAGGTACCCGAAGGGGTGTGGCCATATAGCCCATATGCAATCCCATAAGCAGTTTTGGGAAAATATTAAGCCATGCCAAATTTCAGAGTGATTGCTTAACTCTTTCGAAAGTTATCGTGCGAACCAGCAGGACAGACGGACAGACGGACAGACGGACGGACAGACGGACATGGCTCAAACGATTCAGAAAGTTATGAATCGAATTTGGTTCAAAGACACCTGGGGTCTAATGTGAATATTTCGAGGTGTTACACTTTTGGGTCGTATCAAATGATATATACCCTCCTACCCGTAGGGTGAGGGTATAAAAAAAGTCCATTCTGAAAACACGCTTCATTTTGCAAGTAAAATCTGTAGAAGTTGGCGAGACTCATTCAATCCCTTACATATGTTGTAGTACATTACTCTAGCTTTCTTCCAATGGCAATAGCTCTTTGATACCTTGGCTGGTTTCCGAAATATGATCAAAGTAAATAATTTTGAAAATTCCGGTAACTCCGAAAATCCTAATGTGAGACAAAAAATGTAGCAGCGACATCTTCGTATTTAGTTCCCTTACATCTATTGTAGTACATTACTCTAGCTTTCTTTCAATGGCAATAGCTCTTTGATACCTTGGCTGGTTTCCGAAATATGAGCAAAGTAAATAATTTTAAAAATTCCGGTAACTCCGAAAATCCTAATGTGTGACAAAAAATGTAGCAGCGACATCTTCGTATTTAGTTCCATTACATATGTTGTAGTACATTACTCTAGCATCCATTCAATGGCAATAGCTCTTTGATACCTTGGCTGGTTTCCGAAATATGAGCAAAGTAAATAATTTTGAAAATTCCGGTAACTCCGAAAATACTAATGTGAGACAAAAAATGTAGCAGCGACATCTTCGTATTTAGTTCCCTTACATCTATTGTAGTACATTACTCTAGCATCCATTCAATGGCAATAGCTCTTTGATACCTTGGCTGGTTTCCGAAATATGAGCAAAGTAAATAATTTTAAAAATTCCGGTAACTCCGAAAATCCTAATGTGAGACAAAAAATGTAGCAGCGACATCTTCGTGTTTAGTTCCATTACATATGTTGTAGTACATTACTCTAGCTTTCTTCCAATGGCAGTAGCTCTTTGATACCTTGGCTGGTTTCCGAAATATGAGCAATCAAAGACAAGGACAAAGTATATAATATTAAAAATTCCGGTAACTCCGAAAATTCTTTCTTGAGAAAAAAAGGGTCACAGCGCCAACATCAGATTTACAACGTCTATCGATGAGCAAAATTACAGACAATTTTTTTTTTTTAAATTTCGAGAATTTTGGAAAGGGTACCTTTCTTGTTTTTTGTCCGAAAATATTTTTTTTCTAATTTTGATATTTCGTTATAGCAGATATTTAGTGCATTCAAAATGAAATAGATAGCGTCTGGAAATTATTGAATTGCTTAGCAGGTTTCCAAGATATGACTAAAAAAAAGTCCATTCTGAAAACACGCTTCATTTTGCAAGTAAAATCTGTAGAAGTTGGCGAGACTCATTCAATCCCTTACATATGTTGTAGTACATTACTCTAGCTTTCTTCCAATGGCAATGGCTCTTTGATACCTTGGCTGGTTTCCGAAATATGATCAAAGTAAATAATTTTGAAAATTCCGGTAACTCCGAAAATCCTAATGTGAGACAAAAAATGTAGCAGCGACATCTTCGTATTTAGTTCCCTTACATCTATTGTAGTACATTACTCTAGCTTTCTTTCAATGGCAATAGCTCTTTGATACCTTGGCTGGTTTCCGAAATATGAGCAAAGTAAATAATTTTAAAAATTCCGGTAACTCCGAAAATCCTAATGTGTGACAAAAAATGTAGCAGCGACATCTTCGTATTTAGTTCCATTACATATGTTGTAGTACATTACTCTAGCATCCATTCAATGGCAATAGCTCTTTGATACCTTGGCTGGTTTCCGAAATATGAGCAAAGTAAATAATTTTGAAAATTCCGGTAACTCCGAAAATACTAATGTGAGACAAAAAATGTAGCAGCGACATCTTCGTATTTAGTTCCCTTACATCTATTGTAGTACATTACTCTAGCATCCATTCAATGGCAATAGCTCTTTGATACCTCGGCTGGTTTCCGAAATATGAGCAAAGTAAATAATTTTAAAAATTCCGGTAACTCCGAAAATCCTAATGTGAGACAAAAAATGTAGCAGCGACATCTTCGTGTTTAGTTCCATTACATATGTTGTAGTACATTACTCTAGCTTTCTTCCAATGTCAATAGCTCTTTGATACCTTGGCTGGTTTCCGAAATATGAGCAATCAAAGACAAGGACAAAGTATATAATATTAAAAATTCCGGTAACTCCGAAAATTCTTTCTTGAGAAAAAAAGGGTCACAGCGCCAACATCAGATTTACAACGTCTATCGATGAGCAAAATTACAGACAAATTTATTTTTTTTAAATTTTGAGAATTTTGGAAAGGGTACCCCCTTTCTTGTTTTTTGTCCGAAAATATTTTTTTTCTAATTTTGATATTTCGTTATAGCAGATATTTAGTGACTTCAAAATGAAATAGATAGCGTCTGGAAATTATTGAATTGCTTAGCAGGTTTCCAAGATATGACTAAAAAAAAGTCCATTCTGAAAACACGCTTCATTTTGCAAGTAGAACCTGTAGAAGTTGGCGAGACTCATTCAATCCCTTACATATGTTGTAGTACATTACTCTAGCTTTCTTCCAATGGCAATAGCTCTTTGATACCTTGGCTGGTTTCCGAAATATGATCAAAGTAAATAATTTTGAAAATTCCGGTAACTCCGAAAATCCTAATGTGAGACAAAAAATGTAGCAGCGACATCTTCGTATTTAGTTCCCTTACATCTATTGTAGTACATTACTCTAGCTTTCTTTCAATGGCAATAGCTCTTTGATACCTTGGCTGGTTTCCGAAATATGATCAAAGTAAATAATTTTAAAAATTCCGGTAACTCCGAAAATCCTAATGTGAGACAAAAAATTTAGCAGCGACATCTTCGTATTTAGTTCCCTTACATCTATTGTAGTACATTACTCTAGCTTTCTTTCAATGGCAATAGCTCTTTGATACCTTGGCTGGTTTCCAAAATATGAGCAAAGTAAATAATTTTGAAAATTCCGGTAACTCCGAAAATCTTAATGTGAGACAAAAAATTTAGCAGCGACATCTTCGTATTTAGTTCACTTACATCTATTGTAGTACATTACTCTAGCTTTCTTTCAATGTCAATAGCTCTTTGATACCTTTGCTGGTTTCCGAAATATGAGCAAAATAAATAATTTTAAAAATTCCGGTAACTCCGAAAATCCTAATGTGAGACAAAAAATGTAGCAGCGACATCTTCGTATTTAGTTCCCTTTCATCTATTGTAGTACATTACTCTAGCATCCATTCAATGGCAATAGCTCTTTGATACCTAGGCTGGTTTCCGAAATATGAGCAAAGTAAATAATTTTGAAAATTCCGGTAACTTCGAAAATCCTAATGTGAGACAAAAAATGTAGCAGCGACATCTCCGTATTTAGTTCCCTTACATCTATTGTAGTACATTACTCTAGCTTTCTTTCAATGTCAATAGCTCTTTGATACCTAGGCTGGTTTCCGAAATATGAGCAAAGTAAATAATTTTGAAAATTCCGGTAGCTCCGAAAATCCTAATGTGAGACAAAAAATGTAGCAGCGACATCTTCGTATTTAGTTCCCTTACATCTATTGTAGTACATTACTCTAGCTTTCTTTCAATGTCAATAGCTCTTTGATACCTTGGCTGGTTTCCGAAATATGAGCAAAATAAATAATTTTAAAAATTCCGGTAACTCCGAAAATCCTAATGTGAGACAAAAAATGTAGCAGCGGCATCTTCGTATTTAGTTCCCTTACATCTATTGTAGTACATTACTCTAGCATCCATTCAATGGCAATAGCTCTTTGATACCTAGGCTGGTTTCCGAAATATGAGCAAAGTAAATAATTTTGAAAATTCCGGTAACTCCGAAAATCGTAATGTGAGACAAAAAATGTAGCAGCGACATCTTCGTATTTAGTTCCCTTACATCTATTGTAGTACATTACTCTAGCATCCATTCAATGGCAATAGCTCTTTGATACCTAGGCTGGTTTCCGAAATATGAGCAAAGTAAATAATTTTGAAAATTCCGGTAACTCCGAAAATCCTAATGTGAGACAAAAAATGTAGCAGCGACATCTTCGTATTTAGTTCCCTTACATCTATTGTAGTACATTACTCTAGCTTTCTTTCAATGTCAATAGCTCTTTGATACCTTGGCTGGTTTCCGAAATATGAGCAAAGTAAATAATTTTGAAAATTCCGGTAACTCCGAAAATCCTAATGTGAGACAAAAAATGTAGCAGCGACATCTTCGTATTTAGTTCCCTTACATCTATTGTAGTACATTACTCTAGCTTTCTTTCAATGTCAATAGCTCTTTGATACCTTGGCTGGTTTCCGAAATATGAGCAAAATAAATAATTTTAAAAATTCCGGTAACTCCGAAAATCCTAATGTGAGACAAAAAATGTAGCAGCGACATCTTCGTATTTAGTTCCCTTACATCTATTGTAGTACATTACTCTAGCATCCATTCAATGGCAATAGCTCTTTGATACCTAGGCTGGTTTCCGAAATATGAGCAAAGTAAATAATTTTGAAAATTCCGGTAACTCCGAAAATCCTAATGTGAGACAAAAAATGTAGCAGCGACATCTTCGTATTTAGTTCCCTTACATCTATTGTAGTACATTACTCTAGCTTTCTTTCAATGTCAATAGCTCTTTGATACCTTGGCTGGTTTCCGAAATATGAGCAAAATAAATAATTTTAAAAATTCCGGTAACTCCGAAAATCCTAATGTGAGACAAAAAATGTAGCAGCGGCATCTTCGTATTTAGTTCCCTTACATCTATTGTAGTACATTACTCTAGCATCCATTCAATGGCAAT
Source organism: Hydrotaea cyrtoneurina (assembly GCA_958296145.1). Lineage (NCBI taxonomy): Eukaryota > Metazoa > Arthropoda > Insecta > Diptera > Muscidae > Hydrotaea > Hydrotaea cyrtoneurina. The sequence goes on along the minus strand of OY282514.1, from coordinate 15,507,678 downwards.
AGCTCTTTGATACCTAGGCTGGTTTCCGAAATATGAGCAAAGTAAATAATTTTGAAAATTCCGGTAACTCCGAAAATCCTAATGAGAGACAAAAAATGTAGCAGCGACATCTTCGTATTTAGTTCCCTTACATCTATTGTAGTACATTACTCTAGCTTTCTTTCAATGTCAATAGCTCTTTGATACCTTGGCTGGTTTCCGAAATATGAGCAAACAAAGACAAGGACAATGTATATAATATTAAAAATTCGGGTAACTCCGAAAATTCTTTCTTGAGAAAAAAAGGGTCACAGCGCCAACGTCAGATTTACAACGTCTATCGATGAGCAAAATTACAGACAAATTTATTTTTTTTAAATTTCGAGAATTTTGGAAAGGGTACCCCCTTTCTTGTTTTTTGTCCGAAAATATTTTTTTTCTAATTTTGATATTTCGTTATAGCAGATATTTAGTGCATTCAAAATGAAATGAACAGCCTCGGGAAATTATTGAATTGCTTAGCAGGTTTCCAAGATATGACTAAAAAAAAGTCCATTCTGAAAACACGCTTAATTTTGCAAGTAAAACCTGTGGAAGTTGGAGAGACTCATTCAATCCCTTACACATGTTGTAGTACATTACTCTAGCTTTCTTCCAATGGCAATAGCTCTTTGATACCTTGGCTGGTTTCCGAAATATGACCAAAGTAAATAATTTTAAAAATTCCGGTAACTCCGAAAATCCTAATGTGAGACAAAAAATGTAGCAGCGACATCTTCGTATTTAGTTCCCTTACATCTATTGTAGTACATTACTCTAGCTTTCTTTCAATGTCAATAGCTCTTTGATACCTTGGCTGGTTTCCGAAATATGAGCAAACAAAGACAAGGACAATGTATATAATATTAAAAATTCGGGTAACTCCGAAAATTCTTTCTTGAGAAAAAAAGGGTCACAGCGCCAACGTCAGATTTACAACGTCTATCGATGAGCAAAATTACAGACAAATTTATTTTTTTTAAATTTCGAGAATTTTGGAAAGGGTACCCCCTTTCTTGTTTTTTGTCCGAAAATATTTTTTTTCTAATTTTGATATTTCGTTATAGCAGATATTTAGTGCATTCAAAATGAAATAGATAGCGTCTGGAAATTATTGAATTGCTTAGCAGGTTTCCAAGATATGACTAAAAAAAAGTCCATTCTGAAAACACGCTTCATTTTGCAAGTAAAACCTGTAGAAGTTGGCGAGACTCATTCAATCCCTTACAGGTTTCCAAGATATGACTAAAAAAAAGTCCATTCTGAAAACACGCTTCATTTTGCAAGTAGAACCTGTAGAAGTTGGCGAGACTCATTCAATCCCTTACATATGTTGTAGTACATTACTCTAGCTTTCTTCCAATGGCAATAGCTCTTTGATACCTTGGCTGGTTTCCGAAATATGATCAAAGTAAATAATTTTGAAAATTCCGGTAACTCCGAAAATCCTAATGTGAGACAAAAAATGTAGCAGCGACATCTTCGTATTTAGTTCCCTTACATCTATTGTAGTACATTACTCTAGCATCCATTCAATGGCAATAGCTCTTTGATACCTAGGCTGGTTTCCGAAATATGAGCAAAGTAAATAATTTTGAAAATTCCGGTAACTCCGAAAATCTTAATGTGAGACAAAAAATTTAGCAGCGACATCTTCGTATTTAGTTCCCTTACATCTATTGTAGTACATTACTCTAGCTTTCTTTCAATGTCAATAGCTCTTTGATACCTTGGCTGGTTTCCGAAATATGAGCAAAGTAAATAATTTTGAAAATTCCGGTAACTCCGAAAATCCTAATGTGAGACAAAAAATGTAGCAGCGACATCTTCGTATTTAGTTCCCTTACATCTATTGTAGTACATTACTCTAGCTTTCTTTCAATGTCAATAGCTCTTTGATACCTTGGCTGGTTTCCGAAATATGAGCAAAATAAATAATTTTAAAAATTCCGGTAACTCCGAAAATCCTAATGTGAGACAAAAAATGTAGCAGCGGCATCTTCGTATTTAGTTCCCTTACATCTATTGTAGTACATTACTCTAGCATCCATTCAATGGCAATAGCTCTTTGATACCTAGGCTGGTTTCCGAAATATTAGCAAAGTAAATAATTTTGAAAATTCCGGTAACTCCGAAAATCCTAATGTGAGACAAAAAATGTAGCAGCGACATCTTCGTATTTAGTTCCCTTACATCTATTGTAGTACATTACTCTAGCTTTCTTTCAATGTCAATAGCTCTTTGATACCTTGGCTGGTTTCCGAAATATGAGCAAACAAAGACAAGGACAATGTATATAATATTAAAAATTCGGGTAACTCCGAAAATTCTTTCTTGAGAAAAAAGGGTCACAGCGCCAACGTCAGATTTACAACGTCTATCGATGAGCAAAATTACAGACAAATTTATTTTTTTTAAATTTCGAGAATTTTGGAAAGGGTACCCCCTTTCTTGTTTTTTGTCCGAAAATATTTTTTTTCTAATTTTGATATTTCGTTATAGCAGATATTTAGTGCATTCAAAATGAAATAGATAGCGTCTGGAAATTATTGAATTGCTTAGCAGGTTTCCAAGATATGACTAAAAAAAAGTCCATTCTGAAAACACGCTTCATTTTGCAAGTAAAACCTGTGGAAGTTGGCGAGACTCATTCAATCCCTTACACATGTTGTAGTACATTACTCTAGCTTTCTTCCAATGGCAATAGCTCTTTGATACCTTGGCTGGTTTCCGAAATATGACCAAAGTAAATAATTTTAAAAATTCCGGTAACTCCGAAAATCCTAATGTGAGACAAAAAATGTAGCAGCGACATCTTCGTATTTAGTTCCCTTACATCTATTGTAGTACATTACTCTAGCTTTCTTTCAATGGCAATAGCTCTTTGATACCTTGGCTGGTTTCCGAAATATGAGCAAAGTAAATACTTTTAAAAATTCCGGTAACTCCGAAAATCCTAATGTGTGACAAAAAATGTAGCAGCGACATCTTCGTATTTAGTTCCATTACATATGTTGTAGTACATTACTCTAGCATCCATTCAATGGCAATATCTCTTTGATACCTAGGCTGGTTTCCGAAATATGAGCAAAGTAAATAATTTTGAAAATTCCGGTAACTCCGAAAATCCTAATGTGAGACAAAAAATGTAGCAGCGACATCTTCGTGTTTAGTTCCCTTACATCTATTGTAGTACATTACTCTAGCTTTCTTTCAATGTCAATAGCTCTTTGATACCTTGGCTGGTTTCCGAAATATGAGCAAACAATGACATGGACAATGTATATAATATTAAAAATTCGGGTAACTCCGAAAATTCTTTCTTGAGAAAAAAAGGGTCACAGCGCCAACGTCAGATTTACAACCTTTATCGATGAGCAAAATTACAGACAAATTTATTTTTTTTAAATTTCGAGAATTTTGGAAAGGGTACCCCCTTTCTTGTTTTTTGTCCGAAAATATTTTTTTTCTAATTTTGATATTTCGTTATAGCAGATATTTAGTGCATTCAAAATGAAATAGATAGCGTCTGGAAATTATTGAATTGCTTAGCAGGTTTCCAAGATATGACTAAAAAAAAGTCCATTCTGAAAACACGCTTCATTTTGCAAGTAAAACCTGTAGAAGTTGGCGAGACTCATTCAATCCCTTACATCTATTGTAGTACATTACTCTAGCTTTCTTTCAATGTCAATAGCTCTTTGATACCTTGGCTGGTTTCCGAAATATGAGCAAAATAAATAATTTTAAAAATTCCGGTAACTCCGAAAATCCTAATGTGTGACAAAAAATGTAGCAGCGACATCTTCGTATTTAGTTCCATTACATATGTTGTAGTACATTACTCTAGCATCCATTCAATGGCAATATCTCTTTGATACCTTGGCTGGTTTCCGAAATATGAGCAAAGTAAATAATTTTGAAAATTCCGGTAACTCCGAAAATACTAATGTGAGACAAAATATTTAGCAGCGACATCTTCGTATTTATTTCCCTTACATCTATTGTAGTACATTACTCTAGCATCCATTCAATGGCAATAGCTCTTTGATACCTTGGCTGGTTTCCGAAATATGAGCAAAATAAATAATTTTAAAAATTCCGGTAACTCCGAAAGTCCTAATGTGAGACAAAAAATGTAGCAGCGACATCTTCGTATTTTGTTCCCTTACATCTATTGTAGAACATTACTCTAGCTTTCTTTCAATGTCAATAGCTCTTTGATACCTTGGCTGGTTTCCGAAATATGAGCAAAGTAAATAATTTTAAAAATTCCGGTAACTCCGAAAATCCTAATGTGAGACAAAAAATGTAGCAGCGACATCTTCGTATTTAGTTCCCTTACATCTATTGTAGTACATTACTCTAGCTTTCTTTCAATGGCAATAGCTCTTTGATACCTTGGCTGGTTTCCGAAATATGAGCAAAGTAAATAATTTTAAAAATTCCGGTAACTCCGAAAATCCTAATGTGAGACAAAAAATGTAGCAGCGACATCTTCGTATTTAGTTCCCTTACATCTATTGTAGTACATTACTCTAGCTTTCTTTCAATGTCAATAGCTCTTTGATACCTTGGCTGGTTTCCGAAATATGACCAAAGTAAATAATTTTAAAAATTCCGGTAACTCCGAAAATCCTAATGTGAGACAAAAAATGTAGCAGCGACATTTTCGTATTTAGTTCCCTTACATATATTGTAGTACATTACTCTAGCTTTCTTTCAATGTCAATAGCTCTTTGATACCTTGGCTGGTTTCCGAAATATGAGCAAAGTAAATAATTTTAAAAATTCCGGTAACTCCGAAAATCCTAATGTGAGACAAAAAATGTAGCAGCGACATCTTCGTATTTAGTTCCCTTACATCTATTGTAGTACATTACTCTAGCATCCATTCAATGGCAATAGCTCTTTGATACCTTGGCTGGTTTCCGAAATATGATCAAAGTAAACAATTTTGAAAATTCCGGTAACTCCGAAAATCCTAATGTGAGACAAAAAATGTAGCAGCGACATCTTCGTATTTAGTTCCCTTACATCTATTGTAGTACATTACTCTAGCATCCATTCAATGGCAATAGCTCTTTGATACCTTGGCTGGTTTCCGAAATATGAGCAAAATAAATAATTTTAAAAATTCCGGTAACTCCGAAAATCCTAATGTGAGACAAAAAATGTAGCAGCGACATCTTCGTATTTAGTTCCCTTACATATATTGTAGAACATTACTCTAGCTTTCTTTCAATGTCAATAGCTCTTTGATACCTTGGCTGGTTTCCGAAATATGAGCAAACAAAGACAAGGACAATGTATATAATATTAAAAATTCCGGTAACTCCGAAAATTCTTTCTTGAGAAAAAAAGGGTCAAAGCGCCAACGTCAGATTTACAACGTCTATCGATGAGCAAAATTACAGACAAATTTATTTTTTTTAAATTTCTAGAATTCTTTCCCCTTTCTTGTTTTTTGTCCGAAAATATTTTTTTTCTAATTTTGATATTTCGTTATAGCAGATATTTAGTGCATTCAAAATGAAATGAACAGCCTCGGGAAATTATTGAATTGCTTAGCAGGTTTCCAAGATATGACTAAAAAAAAGTCCATTCTGAAAACACGCTTCATTTTGCAAGTAAAATCTGTAGAAGTTGGCGAGACTCATTCAATCCCTTACATATGTTGTAGTACATTACTCTAGCTTTCTTCCAATGGCAATAGCTCTTGGATACCTTGGCTGGTTTCCGAAATATGACCAAAGTAAATACTTTTAAAAATTCCGGTAACTCCGAAAATACTAATGTGAGACAAAAAATGTAGCAGCGACATCTTCGTATTTAGTTCCCTTACATCTATTGTAGTACATTACTCTAGCTTTCTTTCAATGGCAATAGCTCTTTGATACCTAGGCTGGTTTCCGAAATATGAGCAAAGTAAATAATTTTGAAAATTCCGGTAACTCCGAAAATCCTAATGTGAGACAAAAAATGTAGCAGCGACATCTTCGTATTTAGTTCCCTTACATCTATTGTAGTACATTACTCTAGCTTTCTTTCAATGGCAATAGCTCTTTGATACCTAGGCTGGTTTCCAAAATATGAGCAAAGTAAATAATTTTGAAAATTCCGGTAACTCCGAAAATCCTAATGTGAGACAAAAAATGTAGCAGCGACATCTTCGTATTTAGTTCCCTTACATCTATTGTAGTACATTACTCTAGCATCCATTCAATGGCAATAGCTCTTTGATACCTTGGCTGGTTTCCGAAATATGAGCAAAGTAAATAATTTTAAAAATTCCGGTAACTCCGAAAATCCTAATGTGAGACAAAAAATGTAGCAGCGACATCTTCGTATTTAGTTCCCTTACATCTATTGTAGTACATTACTCTAGCATCCATTCAATGGCAATAGCTCTTTGATACCTTGGCTGGTTTCCGAAATATGAGCAAAGTAAATAATTTTAAAAATTCCGGTAACTCCGAAAATCCTAATGTGTGACAAAAAATGTAGCAGCGACATCTTCGTATTTAGTTCCATTACATATATTGTAGTACATTACTCTAGCATCCATTCAATGGCAATAGCTCTTTGATACCTTGGCTGGTTTCCGAAATATGAGCAAAGTAAATAATTTTGAAAATTCCGGTAACTCCGAAAATCCTAATGTGAGACAAAAAATGTAGCAGCGACATCTTCGTATTTAGTTCCCTTACATCTATTGTAGAACATTACTCTAGCTTTCTTTCAATGTCAATAGCTCTTTGATACCTTGGCTGGTTTCCGAAATATGAGCAAACAAAGACAAGGACAATGTATATAATATTAAAAATTCCGGTAACTCCGAAAATTCTTTCTTGAGAAAAAAAGGGTCAAAGCGCCAACATCAGATTTACAACGTCTATCGATGAGCAAAATTACAGACAAATTTATTTTTTTTAAATTTCGAGAATTTTGGAAAGGGTACCTCCTTTCTTGTTTTTTGTCCGAAAATATTATTTTTCTAATTTTGATATTTCGTTATAGCAGATATTTAGTGCATTCAAAATGAAATAGATAGCGTCTGGAAATTATTGAATTGCTTAGCAGGTTTCCAAGATATGACTAAAAAAAAGTCCATTCTAAAAACACGCTTCATTTTGCAAGTAAAATCTGTAGAAGTTGGCGAGACTCATTCAATCCCTTACATATGTTGTAGTACATTACTCTAGCTTTCTTCCAATGGCAATAGCTCTTGGATACCTTGGCTGGTTTCCGAAATATGACCAAAGTAAATACTTTTAAAAATTCCGGTAACTCCGAAAATACTAATGTGAGACAAAAAATGTAGCAGCGACATCTTCGTATTTAGTTCCCTTACATCTATTGTAGTACATTACTCTAGCTTTCTTTCAATGGCAATAGCTCTTTGATACCTTGGCTGGTTTCCGAAATATGACCAAAGTAAATAATTTTAAAAATTCCGGTAACTCCGAAAATCCTAATGTGAGACAAAAAATGTAGCAGCGACATCTTCGTATTTAGTTCCCTTACATCTATTGTAGTACATTACTCTAGCATCAATTCAATGGCAATAGCTCTTTGATACCTTGGCTGGTTTCCGAAATATGATCAAAGTAAACAATTTTGAAAATTCCGGTAACTCCGAAAATCCTAATGTGAGACAAAAAATGTAGCAGCGACATCTTCGTATTTAGTTCCCTTACATCTATTGTAGTACATTACTCTAGCATCCATTCAATGGCAATAGCTCTTTGATACCTTGGCTGGTTTCCGAAATATGAGCAAAGTAAATAATTTTGAAAATTCCGGTAACTCCGAAAATACTAATGTGAGACAAAAAAATTAGCAGCGACATCTTCGTATTTAGTTCCCTTACATCTATTGTAGTACATTACTCTAGCATCCATTCAATGGCAATAGCTCTTTGATACCTTGGCTGGTTTCCGAAATATGATCAAAGTAAATAATTTTGAAAATTCCGGTAACTCCGAAAATCCTAATGTGAGACAAAAAATGTAGCAGCGACATCTTCGTATTTAGTTCCCTTACATCTATTGTAGTATATTACTCTAGCATCCATTCAATGGCAATAGCTCTTTGATACCTTGGCTGGTTTCCGAAATATGATCAAAGTAAATAATTTTGAAAATTCCGGTAACTCCGAAAATCCTAATGTGAGACAAAAAATGTAGCAGCGACATCTTCGTATTTAGTTCCCTTACATCTATTGTAGTACATTACTCTAGCATCCATTCAATGGCAATAGCTCTTTGATACCTTGGCTGGTTTCCGAAATATGATCAAAGTAAATAATTTTGAAAATTCCGGTAACTCCGAAAATCCTAATGTGAGACAAAAAATGTAGCAGCGACATCTTCGTATTTAGTTCCCTTACATCTATTGTAGTACATTACTCTAGCATCCATTCAATGGCAATAGCTCTTTGATACCTTGGCTGGTTTCCGAAATATGACCAAAGTAAATAATTTTAAAAATTCCGGTAACTCCGAAAATACTAATGTGTGACAAAAAATGTAGCAGCGACATCTTCGTATTTAGTTCCATTACATATGTTGTAGTACATTACTCTAGCATCCATTCAATGGCAATAGCTCTTTGATACCTTGGCTGGTTTCCGAAATATGAGCAAAGTAAATAATTTTGAAAATTCCGGTAACTCCGAAAATACTAATGTGAGACAAAAAATTTAGCAGCGACATCTTCGTATTTAGTTCCCTTACATCTATTGTAGTACATTACTCTAGCATCCATTCAATGGCAATAGCTCTTTGATACCTTGGCTGGTTTCCTAATGTGAGACAAAAAATGTAGCAGCGACATCTTCGTATTTAGTTCCCTTACATCTATTGTAGTACATTACTCTAGCTTTCTTTCAATGTCAATAGCTCTTTGATACCTTGGCTGGTTTCCGAAATATGAGCAAAATAAATAATTTTAAAAATTCCGGTAACTCCGAAAATCCTAATGTGAGACAAAAAATGTAGCAGCGACATCTTCGTATTTAGTTCCCTTACATCTATTGTAGAACATTACTCTAGCTTTCTTTCAATGTCAATAGCTCTTTGATACCTTGGCTGGTTTCCGAAATATGACCAAAGTAAATAATTTTAAAAATTCCGGTAACTCCGAAAATACTAATGTGTGACAAAAAATGTAGCAGCGACATCTTCGTATTTAGTTCCATTACATATGTTGTAGTACATTACTCTAGCATCCATTCAATGGCAATAGCTCTTTGATACCTTGGCTGGTTTCCTAATGTGAGACAAAAAATGTAGCAGCGACATCTTCGTATTTAGTTCCCTTACATCTATTGTAGTACATTACTCTAGCTTTCTTTCAATGTCAATAGCTCTTTGATACCTTGGCTGGTTTCCGAAATATGAGCAAAATAAATAATTTTAAAAATTCCGGTAACTCCGAAAATCCTAATGTGAGACAAAAAATGTAGCAGCGACATCTTCGTATTTAGTTCCCTTACATCTATTGTAGAACATTACTCTAGCTTTCTTTCAATGTCAATAGCTCTTTGATACCTTGGCTGGTTTCCGAAATATGAGCAAAGTAAATAATTTTGAAAATTCCGGTAACTCCGAAAATACTAATGTGAGACAAAAAATTTAGCAGCGACATCTTCGTATTTAGTTCCCTTACATCTATTGTAGTACATTACTCTAGCATCCATTCAATGGCAATAGCTCTTTGATACCTTGGCTGGTTTCCTAATGTGAGACAAAAAATGTAGCAGCGACATCTTCGTATTTAGTTCCCTTACATCTATTGTAGTACATTACTCTAGCTTTCTTCCAATGTCAATAGCTCTTTGATACCTTGGCTGGTTTCCGAAATATGAGCAAAATAAATAATTTTAAAAATTCCGGTAACTCCGAAAATCCTAATGTGAGACAAAAAATGTAGCAGCGACATCTTCGTATTTAGTTCCCTTACATCTATTGTAGAACATTACTCTAGCTTTCTTTCAATGTCAATAGCTCTTTGATACCTTGGCTGGTTTCCGAAATATGAGCAAAGTAAATAATTTTGAAAATTCCGGTAACTCCGAAAATACTAATGTGAGACAAAAAATGTAGCAGCGACATCTTCGTATTTAGTTCCATTACATATGTTGTAGTACATTACTCTAGCTTTCTTTCAATGGCAATAGCTCTTTGATACCTTGGCTGGTTTCCGAAATATTAGTCTTAGTAATACTAATGTGTGACAAAAAATGTAGCAGCGACATCTTCGTATTTAGTTCCATTACATCTATTGTAGTACATTACTCTAGCTTTCTTTCAATGGCAATAGCTCTTTGATACCTTGGCTGGTTTCCGAAATATGACCAAAGTAAATAATTTTAAAAATTCCGGTAACTCCGAAAATACTAATGTGTGACAAAAAATGTAGCAGCGACATCTTCGTATTTAGTTCCATTACATATGTTGTAGTACATTACTCTAGCATCCATTCAATGGCAATAGCTCTTTGATACCTTGGCTGGTTTCCGAAATATGAGCAAAGTAAATAATTTTGAAAATTCCGGTAACTCCGAAAATACTAATGTGAGACAAAAAATGTAGCAGCGATATCTTCGTATTTAGTTCCCTTACATCTATTGTAGAACATTACTCTAGCTTTCTTTCAATGTCAATAGCTCTTTGATACCTTGGCTGGTTTCCGAAATATGAGCAAAATAAATAATTTTAAAAATTCCGGTAACTCCGAAAATCCTAATGTGAGACAAAAAATGTAGCAGCGACATCTTCGTATTTAGTTCCCTTACATCTATTGTAGAACATTACTCTAGCTTTCTTTCAATGTCAATAGCTCTTTGATACCTTGGCTGGTTTCCGAAATATGAGCAATCAAAGACAAGGACAAAGTATATAATATTAAAAATTCCGGTAACTCCGAAAATTCTTTCTTGAGAAAAAAAGGGTCACAGCGCCAACATCAGATTTACAACGTCTATCGATGAGCAAAATTACAGACAAATTTATTTTTTTTAAATTTCGAGAATTTTGGAAAGGGTACCCCCTATCTTGTTTTTTGTCCGAAAATATTTTTTTTCTAATTTTGATATTTCGTTATAGCAGATATTTAGTGCATTCAAAATGAAATATATAGCGTCTGGAAATTATTGAATTGCTTAGCAGGTTTCCAAGATATGACTAAAAAAAAGTCCATTCTGAAAACACGCTTCATTTTGCAAGTAAAACCTGTAGAAGTTGGCGAGACTCATTCAATCCCTTACATCTATTGTAGAACATTACTCTAGCTTTCTTTCAATGTCAATAGCTCTTTGATACCTCGGCTGGTTTCCGAAATATGAGCAAACAAAGACAAGGACAATGTATATAATATTAAAAATTCCGGTAACTCCGAAAATTCTTTCTTGAGAAAAAAAGGGTCACAGCGCCAACGTCAGATTTACAACGTCTATCGATGAGCAAAATTACAGACAAATTTATTTTTTTTAAATTTCGAGAATTTTGGAAAGGGTACCCCCTTTCTTGTTTTTTGTCCGAAAATATTTTTTTTCTAATTTTGGTATTTCGTTATAGCAGATATTTAGTGCATTCAAAATGAAATACATAGCGTCTGGAAATTATTGAATTGCTTAGCAGGTTTCCAAGATATGACTAAAAAAAAGTCCATTCTGAAAACACGCTTCATTTTGCAAGTAAAACCTGTAGAAGTTGGCGAGACTCATTCAATCCCTTACATATGTTGTAGTACATTACTCTAGCTTTCTTCCAATGTCAATAGCTCTTTGATACCTTGGCTGGTTTCCGAAATATGAGCAAAGTAAATAATTTTGAAAATTCCGGTAACTCCGAAAATACTAATGTGAGACAAAAAATGTAGCAGCGACATCTTCGTATTTAGTTCCCTTACATCTATTGTAGTACATTACTCTAGCTTTCTTCCAATGTCAATAGCTCTTTGATACCTTGGCTGGTTTCCGAAATATGAGCAAAATAAATAATTTTAAAAATTCCGGTAACTCCGAAAATCCTAATGTGAGACAAAAAATGTAGCAGCGACATCTTCGTATTTAGTTCCCTTACATCTATTGTAGAACATTACTCTAGCTTTCTTTCAATGTAATAGCTCTTTGATACCTCGGCTGGTTTCCGAAATATGAGCAAACAAAGACAAGGACAATGTATATAATATTAAAAATTCCGGTAACTCCGAAAATTCTTTCTTGAGAAAAAAAGGGTCAAAGCGCCAACGTCAGATTTACAACGTCTATCGTTGAGCAAAATTACAGACAAATTTATTTTTTTTAAATTTCGAGAATTTTGGAAAGGGTACCCCCTTTCTTGTTTTTTGTCCGAAAATATTTTTTTTCTAATTTTGATATTTCGTTATAGCAGATATTTAGTGCATTCAAAATGAAATAGTTAGCGTCTGGAAATTATTGAATTGCTTAGCAGGTTTCCAAGATATGACTAAAAAAAAGTCCATTCTGAAAACACGCTTAATTTTGCAAGTAAAACCTGTGGAAGTTGGCGAAACTCATTCAATCCCTTACATATGTTGTAGTACATTACTCTAGCTTTCTTCCAATGGCAATAGCTCTTTGATACCTTGGCTGGTTTCCGAAATATGACCAAAGTAAATAATTTTAAAAATTCCGGTAACTCCGAAAATCCTAATGTGAGACAAAAAATGTAGCAGCGACATCTTCGTATTTAGTTCCCTCACATATGTTGTAGTACATTACTCTAGCTTTCTTCCAATGTCAATAGCTCTTTGATACCTTGGCTGGTTTCCGAAATATGAGCAATCAAAGACAAGGACAAAGTATATAATATTAAAAATTCCGGTAACTCCGAAAATTCTTTCTTGAGAAAAAAAGGGTCACAGCGCCAACATCAGATTTACAACGTCTATCGATGAGCAAAATTACAGACAAATTTATTTTTTTTAAATTTCGAGAATTTTGGAAAGGGTACCCCCTATCTTGTTTTTTGTCCGAAAATATTTTTTTTCTAATTTTGATATTTCGTTATAGCAGATATTTAGTGCATTCAAAATGAAATAGTTAGCGTCTGGAAATTATTGAATTGCTTAGCAGGTTTCCAAGATATGACTAAAAAAAGTCCATTCTGAAAACACGCTTCATTTTGCAAGTAAAACCTGTAGAAGTTGGCGAGACTCATTCAATCCCTTACATATGTTGTAGTACATTACTCTAGCTTTCTTCCAATGTCAATAGCTCTTTGATACCTTGGCTGGTTTCCGAAATATGAGCAAAATAAATAATTTTAAAAATTCCGGTAACTCCGAAAATCCTAATGTGAGACAAAAAATATAGCAGCGACATCTTCGTATTTAGTTCCCTTACATCTATTGTAGTACATTACTCTAGCTTTCTTTCAATGTCAATAGCTCTTTGATACCTTGGCTGGTTTCCGAAATATGAGGAAACAAAGACAAGGACAATGTATATAATATTAAAAATTCGGGTAACTCCGAAAATTCTTTCTTGAGAAAAAAAGGGTCACAGCGCCAACGTCAGATTTACAACGTCTATCGATGAGCAAAATTACAGACAAATTTATTTTTTTTAAATTTCGAGAATTTTGGAAAGGGTACCCCCTATCTTGTTTTTTGTCCGAAAATATTTTTTTTCTAATTTTGATATTTCGTTATAGCAGATATTTAGTGCATTCAAAATGAAATAGTTAGCGTCTGGAAATTATTGAATTGCTTAGCAGGTTTCCAAGATATGACTAAAAAAAAGTCCATTCTGAAAACACGCTTAATTTTGCAAGTAAAACCTGTGGAAGTTGGCGAAATTCATTCAATCCCTTACATATGTTGTAGTACATTACTCTAGCTTTCTTCCAATGGCAATAGCTCTTTGATACCTTGGCTGGTTTCCGAAATATGACCAAAGTAAATAATTTTAAAAATTCCGGTAACTCCGAAAATCCTAATGTGAGACAAAAAATGTAGCAGCGACATCTTCGTATTTAGTTCCCTCACATATGTTGTAGTACATTACTCTAGCTTTCTTCCAATGTCAATAGCTCTTTGATACCTCGGCTGGTTTCCGAAATATGAGCAAACAAAGACAAGGACAATGTATATAATATTAAAAATTCGGGTAACTCCGAAAATTCTATTTAGTGCATTCAAAATGAAATACATAGCGTCTGGAAATTATTGAATTGCTTAGCAGGTTTCCAAGATATGACTAAAAAAAAGTCCATTCTGAAAACACGCTTCATTTTGCAAGTAAAACCTGTAGAAGTTGGCGAGACTCATTCAATCCCTTACATATGTTGTAGTACATTACTCTAGCTTTCTTCCAATGTCAATAGCTCTTTGATACCTTGGCTGGTTTCCGAAATATGAGCAAAGTAAATAATTTTGAAAATTCCGGTAACTCCGAAAATACTAATGTGAGACAAAAAATGTAGCAGCGACATCTTCGTATTTAGTTCCCTTACATCTATTGTAGTACATTACTCTAGCTTTCTTCCAATGTCAATAGCTCTTTGATACCTTGGCTGGTTTCCGAAATATGAGCAAAATAAATAATTTTAAAAATTCCGGTAACTCCGAAAATCCTAATGTGAGACAAAAAATGTAGCAGCGACATCTTCGTATTTAGTTCCCTTACATCTATTGTAGAACATTACTCTAGCTTTCTTTCAATGTAATAGCTCTTTGATACCTCGGCTGGTTTCCGAAATATGAGCAAACAAAGACAAGGACAATGTATATAATATTAAAAATTCCGGTAACTCCGAAAATTCTTTCTTGAGAAAAAAAGGGTCAAAGCGCCAACGTCAGATTTACAACGTCTATCGTTGAGCAAAATTACAGACAAATTTATTTTTTTTAAATTTCGAGAATTTTGGAAAGGGTACCCCCTTTCTTGTTTTTTGTCCGAAAATATTTTTTTTCTAATTTTGATATTTCGTTATAGCAGATATTTAGTGCATTCAAAATGAAATAGTTAGCGTCTGGAAATTATTGAATTGCTTAGCAGGTTTCCAAGATATGACTAAAAAAAAGTCCATTCTGAAAACACGCTTAATTTTGCAAGTAAAACCTGTGGAAGTTGGCGAAACTCATTCAATCCCTTACATATGTTGTAGTACATTACTCTAGCTTTCTTCCAATGGCAATAGCTCTTTGATACCTTGGCTGGTTTCCGAAATATGACCAAAGTAAATAATTTTAAAAATTCCGGTAACTCCGAAAATCCTAATGTGAGACAAAAAATGTAGCAGCGACATCTTCGTATTTAGTTCCCTCACATATGTTGTAGTACATTACTCTAGCTTTCTTCCAATGTCAATAGCTCTTTGATACCTTGGCTGGTTTCCGAAATATGAGCAATCAAAGACAAGGACAAAGTATATAATATTAAAAATTCCGGTAACTCCGAAAATTCTTTCTTGAGAAAAAAAGGGTCACAGCGCCAACATCAGATTTACAACGTCTATCGATGAGCAAAATTACAGACAAATTTATTTTTTTTAAATTTCGAGAATTTTGGAAAGGGTACCCCCTATCTTGTTTTTTGTCCGAAAATATTTTTTTTCTAATTTTGATATTTCGTTATAGCAGATATTTAGTGCATTCAAAATGAAATAGTTAGCGTCTGGAAATTATTGAATTGCTTAGCAGGTTTCCAAGATATGACTAAAAAAAGTCCATTCTGAAAACACGCTTCATTTTGCAAGTAAAACCTGTAGAAGTTGGCGAGACTCATTCAATCCCTTACATATGTTGTAGTACATTACTCTAGCTTTCTTCCAATGTCAATAGCTCTTTGATACCTTGGCTGGTTTCCGAAATATGAGCAAAATAAATAATTTTAAAAATTCCGGTAACTCCGAAAATCCTAATGTGAGACAAAAAATATAGCAGCGACATCTTCGTATTTAGTTCCCTTACATCTATTGTAGTACATTACTCTAGCTTTCTTTCAATGTCAATAGCTCTTTGATACCTTGGCTGGTTTCCGAAATATGAGGAAACAAAGACAAGGACAATGTATATAATATTAAAAATTCGGGTAACTCCGAAAATTCTTTCTTGAGAAAAAAAGGGTCACAGCGCCAACGTCAGATTTACAACGTCTATCGATGAGCAAAATTACAGACAAATTTATTTTTTTTAAATTTCGAGAATTTTGGAAAGGGTACCCCCTATCTTGTTTTTTGTCCGAAAATATTTTTTTTCTAATTTTGATATTTCGTTATAGCAGATATTTAGTGCATTCAAAATGAAATAGTTAGCGTCTGGAAATTATTGAATTGCTTAGCAGGTTTCCAAGATATGACTAAAAAAAAGTCCATTCTGAAAACACGCTTAATTTTGCAAGTAAAACCTGTGGAAGTTGGCGAAATTCATTCAATCCCTTACATATGTTGTAGTACATTACTCTAGCTTTCTTCCAATGGCAATAGCTCTTTGATACCTTGGCTGGTTTCCGAAATATGACCAAAGTAAATAATTTTAAAAATTCCGGTAACTCCGAAAATCCTAATGTGAGACAAAAAATGTAGCAGCGACATCTTCGTATTTAGTTCCCTCACATATGTTGTAGTACATTACTCTAGCTTTCTTCCAATGTCAATAGCTCTTTGATACCTCGGCTGGTTTCCGAAATATGAGCAAACAAAGACAAGGACAATGTATATAATATTAAAAATTCCGGTAACTCCGAAAATTCTTTCTTGAGAAAAAAAGGGTCAAAGCGCCAACGTCAGATTTACAACGTCTATCGTTGAGCAAAATTACAGACAAATTTATTTTTTTTAAATTTCGAGAATTTTGGAAAGGGTACCCCCTTTCTTGTTTTTTGTCCGAAAATATTTTTTTTCTAATTTTGGTATTTCGTTATAGCAGATATTTAGTGCATTCAAAATGAAATAGTTAGCGTCTGGAAATTATTGAATTGCTTAGCAGGTTTCCAAGATATGACTAAAAAAAAGTCCATTCTGAAAACACGCTTAATTTTGCAAGTAAAACCTGTGGAAGTTGGCGAAACTCATTCAATCCCTTACATATGTTGTAGTACATTACTCTAGCTTTCTTCCAATGGCAATAGCTCTTTGATACCTTGGCTGGTTTCCGAAATATGAGCAAAATAAATAATTTTAAAAATTCCGGTAACTCCGAAAATCCTAATGTGAGACAAAAAATATAGCAGCGACATCTTCGTATTTAGTTCCCTTACATCTATTGTAGTACATTACTCTAGCTTTCTTTCAATGTCAATAGCTCTTTGATACCTTGGCTGGTTTCCGAAATATGAGGAAACAAAGACAAGGACAATGTATATAATATTAAAAATTCGGGTAACTCCGAAAATTCTTTCTTGAGAAAAAAAGGGTCACAGCGCCAACGTCAGATTTACAACGTCTATCGATGAGCAAAATTACAGACAAATTTATTTTTTTTAAATTTCGAGAATTTTGGAAAGGGTGAGCAAAATAAATAATTTTAAAAATTCCGGTAACTCCGAAAATCCTAATGTGAGACAAAAAATATAGCAGCGACATCTTCGTATTTAGTTCCCTTACATCTATTGTAGTACATTACTCTAGCTTTCTTTCAATGTCAATAGCTCTTTGATACCTTGGCTGGTTTCCGAAATATGAGGAAACAAAGACAAGGACAATGTATATAATATTAAAAATTCGGGTAACTCCGAAAATTCTTTCTTGAGAAAAAAAGGGTCACAGCGCCAACGTCAGATTTACAACGTCTATCGATGAGCAAAATTACAGACAAATTTATTTTTTTTAAATTTCGAGAATTTTGGAAGGGGTACCCCCTATCTTGTTTTTTGTCCGAAAATATTTTTTTTCTAATTTTGATATTTCGTTATAGCAGATATTTAGTGCATTCAAAATGAAATAGTTAGCGTCTGGAAATTATTGAATTGCTTAGCATGTTTCCAAGATATGACTAAAAAAAAGTCCATTCTGAAAACACGCTTAATTTTGCAAGTAAAACCTGTGGAAGTTGGCGAAATTCATTCAATCCCTTACATATGTTGTAGTACATTACTCTAGCTTTCTTCCAATGGCAATAGCTCTTTGATACCTTGGCTGGTTTCCGAAATATGAGCAAAGTAAATAATTTTGAAAATTCCGGTAACTCCGAAAATCCTAATGTGAGACAAAAAATGTAGCAGCGACATCTTCGTATTTAGTTCCCTCACATATGTTGTAGTACATTACTCTAGCTTTCTTCCAATGTCAATAGCTCTTTGATACCTCGGCTGGTTTCCGAAATATGAGCAAACAAAGACAAGGACAATGTATATAATATTAAAAATTCCGGTAACTCCGAAAATTCTTTCTTGAGAAAAAGAGGGTCAAAGCGCCAACGTCAGATTTACAACGTCTATCGTTGAGCAAAATTACAGACAAATTTATTTTTTTTAAATTTCGAGAATTTTGGAAAGGGTACCCCCTTTCTTGTTTTTTGTCCGAAAATATTTTTTTTCTAATTTTGGTATTTCGTTATAGCAGATATTTAGTGCATTCAAAATGAAATAGTTAGCGTCTGGAAATTATTGAATTGCTTAGCAGGTTTCCAAGATATGACTAAAAAAAAGTCCATTCTGAAAACACGCTTAATTTTGCAAGTAAAACCTGTGGAAGTTGGCGAAACTCATTCAATCCCTTACATATGTTGTAGTACATTACTCTAGCTTTCTTCCAATGGCAATAGCTCTTTGATACCTTGGCTGGTTTCCGAAATATGAGCAAAATAAATAATTTTAAAAATTCCGGTAACTCCGAAAATCCTAATGTGAGACAAAAAATATAGCAGCGACATCTTCGTATTTAGTTCCCTTACATCTATTGTAGTACATTACTCTAGCTTTCTTTCAATGTCAATAGCTCTTTGATACCTTGGCTGGTTTCCGAAATATGAGGAAACAAAGACAAGGACAATGTATATAATATTAAAAATTCGGGTAACTCCGAAAATTCTTTCTTGAGAAAAAAAGGGTCACAGCGCCAACGTCAGATTTACAACGTCTATCGATGAGCAAAATTACAGACAAATTTATTTTTTTTAAATTTCGAGAATTTTGGAAAGGGTACCCCCTATCTTGTTTTTTGTCCGAAAATATTTTTTTTCTAATTTTGATATTTCGTTATAGCAGATATTTAGTGCATTCAAAATGAAATAGTTAGCGTCTGGAAATTATTGAATTGCTTAGCAGGTTTCCAAGATATGACTAAAAAAAAGTCCATTCTGAAAACACGCTTAATTTTGCAAGTAAAACCTGTGGAAGTTGGCGAAATTCATTCAATCCCTTACATCTATTGTAGTACATTACTCTAGCATCCATTCAATGGCAATAGCTCTTTGATACCTTGGCTGGTTTCCGAAATATGATCAAAGTAAATAATTTTGAAAATTCCGGTAACTCCGAAAATCCTAATGTGAGACAAAAAATGTAGCAGCGACATCTTCGTATTTAGTTCCCTTACATCTATTGTAGAACATTACTCTAGCTTTCTTTCAATGTCAATAGCTCTTTGATACCTCGGCTGGTTTCCGAAATATGAGCAAACAAAGACAAGGACAATGTATATAATATTAAAAATTCCGGTAACTCCGAAAATTCTTTCTTGAGAAAAAAAGGGTCAAAGCGCCAACGTCAGATTTACAACGTCTATCGTTGAGCAAAATTACAGACAAATTTATTTTTTTTAAATTTCGAGAATTTTGGAAAGGGTACCTTTCTTGTTTTTTGTCCGAAAATATTTTTTTTCTAATTTTGATATTTCGTTATAGCAGATATTTAGTGCATTCAAAATGAAATAGTTAGCGTCTGGAAATTATTGAATTGCTTAGCAGGTTTCCAAGATATGACTAAAAAAAAGTCCATTCTGAAAACACGCTTCATTTTGCAAGTAAAATCTGTAGAAGTTGGCGAGACTCATTCAATCCCTTACATATGTTGTAGTACATTACTCTAGCTTTCTTCCAATGGCAATAGCTCTTTGATACCTTGGCTGGTTTCCGAAATATGATCAAAGTAAATAATTTTGAAAATTCCGGTAACTCCGAAAATCCTAATGTGAGACAAAAAATGTAGCAGCGGCATCTTCGTATTTAGTTCCCTTACATCTATTGTAGTACATTACTCTAGCATCCATTCAATGGCAATAGCTCTTTGATACCTAGGCTGGTTTCCGAAATATGAGCAAAGTAAATAATTTGGAAAATTCCGGTAACTCCGAAAATCCTAATGTGAGACAAAAAATGTAGCAGCGACATCTTCGTATTTAGTTCTCTTACATCTATTGTAGTACATTACTCTAGCTTTCTTTCAATGGCAATAGCTCTTTGATACCTTGGCTGGTTTCCGAAATATGAGCAAAATAAATAATTTTAAAAATTCCGGTAACTCCGAAAATCCTAATGTGTGACAAAAAATGTAGCAGCGACATCTTCGTATTTAGTTCCATTACATATGTTGTAGTACATTACTCTAGCTTTCTTTCAATGTCAATAGCTCTTTGATACCTTGGCTGGTTTCCGAAATATGAGCAAACAAAGACAAGGACAATGTATATAATATTAAAAATTCGGGTAACTCCGAAAATTCTTTCTTGAGAAAAAAAGGGTCACAGCGCCAACGTCAGATTTACAACGTCTATCGATGAGCAAAATTACAGACAAATTTATTTTTTTTAAATTTCGAGAATTTTGGAAAGGGTACCCCCTTTCTTGTTTTTTGTCCGAAAATATTTTTTTTCTAATTTTGGTATTTCGTTATAGCAGATATTTAGTGCATTCAAAATGAAATAGATAGCGTCTGGAAATTATTGAATTGCTTAGCAGGTTTCCAAGATATGACTAAAAAAAAGTCCATTCTGAAAACACGCTTCATTTTGTAAGTAAAATCTGTAGAAGTTGGCGAGACTCATTCAATCCCTTACATATGTTGTAGTACATTACTCTAGCTTTCTTTCAATGGCAATAGCTCTTTGATACCTTGGCTGGTTTCCGAAATATGAGCAAAGTAAATAATTTTAAAAATTCCGGTAACTCCGAAAATCCTAATGTGTGACAAAAAATGTAGCAGCGACATCTTCGTATTTAGTTCCATTACATATGTTGTAGTACATTACTCTAGCATCCATTCAATGGCAATAGCTCTTTGATACCTTGGCTGGTTTCCGAAATATGATCAAAGTAAATAATTTTGAAAATTCCGGTAACTCCGAAAATCCTAATGTGAGACAAAAAATGTAGCAGCGACATCTTCGTATTTAGTTCCCTTACATCTATTGTAGTACATTACTCTAGCTTTCTTTCAATGGCAATAGCTCTTTGATACCTTGGCTGGTTTCCGAAATATGATCAAAGTAAATAATTTTGAAAATTCCGGTAACTCCGAAAATCCTAATGTGTGACAAAAAATGTAGCAGCGACATCTTCGTATTTAGTTCCATTACATATGTTGTAGTACATTACTCTAGCATCCATTCAATGGCAATAGCTCTTTGATACCTTGGCTGGTTTCCGAAATATGAGCAAAATAAATAATTTTAAAAATTCCGGTAACTCCGAAAATCCTAATGTGTGACAAAAAATTTAGCAGCGACATCTTCGTATTTAGTTCCATTACATATGTTGTAGTACATTACTCTAGCTTTCTTTCAATGTCAATAGCTCTTTGATACCTTGGCTGGTTTCCGAAATATGAGCAAACAAAGACAAGGACAATGTATATAATATTAAAAATTCGGGTAACTCCGAAAATTCTTTCTTGAGAAAAAAAGGGTCACAGCGCCAACGTCAGATTTACAACGTCTATCGATGAGCAAAATTACAGACAAATTTATTTTTTTTAAATTTCGAGAATTTTGGAAAGGGTACCCCCTTTCTTGTTTTTTGTCCGAAAATAATTTTTTTCTAATTTTGGTATTTCGTTATAGCAGATATTTAGTGCATTCAAAATGAAATAGATAGCTTCTGGAAATTATTGAATTGCTTAGCAGGTTTCCAAGATATGACTAAAAAAAAGTCCATTCTGAAAACACGCTTCATTTTGCAAGTAAAATCTGTAGAAGTTGGTGAGACTCATTCAATCCCTTACATATGTTGTAGTACATTACTCTAGCTTTCTTCCAATGGCAATAGCTCTTTGATACCTTGGCTGGTTTCCGAAATATGATCAAAGTAAATAATTTTGAAAATTCCGGTAACTCCGAAAATCCTAATGTGAGACAAAAAATGTAGCAGCGACATCTTCGTATTTAGTTCCCTTACATCTATTGTAGTACATTACTCTAGCTTTCTTTCAATGGCAATAGCTCTTTGATACCTTGGCTGGTTTCCGAAATATGAGCAATCAAAGACAAGGACAAAGTATATAATATTAAAAATTCCGGTAACTCCGAAAATTCCTTCTTGAGAAAAAAAGGGTCACAGCGCCAACGTCAGATTTACAACGTCTATCGATGAGCAAAATTACAGACAAATTTATTTTTTTTAAATTTCGAGAATTTTGGAAAGGGTACCCCCTTTCTTGTTTTTTGTCCGAAAATATTTTTTTTCTAATTTTGATATTTCGTTATAGCAGATATTTAGTGCATTCAAAATGAAATAGATAGCGTCTGGAAATTATTGAATTGCTTAGCAGGTTTCCAAGATATGACTAAAAAAAAGTTCATTCTGAAAACACGCTTCATTTTGCAAGTAAAACCTGTAGAAGTTGGCGAGACTCATTCAATCCCTTACATATGTTGTAGTACATTACTCTAGCTTTCTTCCAATGTCAATAGCTCTTTGATACCTTGGCTGGTTTCCGAAATATGAGCAAAATAAATAATTTTAAAAATTCCGGTAACTCCGAAAATCCTAATGTGAGACAAAAAATGTAGCAGCGACATCTTCGTATTTAGTTCCCTTACATCTATTGTAGTACATTACTCTAGCTTTCTTTCAATGGCAATAGCTCTTTGATACCTAGGCTGGTTTCCGAAATATGAGCAAAGTAAATAATTTTGAAAATTCCGGTAACTCCGAAAATCCTAATGTGAGACAAAAAATGTAGCAGCGACATCTTCGTATTTAGTTCCATTACATATGTTGTAGTACATTACTCTAGCTTTCTTTCAATGTCAATAGCTCTTTGATACCTTGGCTGGTTTCCGAAATATGAGCAAACAAAGACAAGGACAATGTATATAATATTAAAAATTCGGGTAACTCCGAAAATTCTTTCTTGAGAAAAAAAGGGTCACAGCGCCAACGTCAGATTTACAACGTCTATCGATGAGCAAAATTACAGACAAATTTATTTTTTTTAAATTTCGAGAATTTTGGAAAGGGTACCCCCTTTCTTGTTTTTTGTCCGAAAATAATTTTTTTCTAATTTTGGTATTTCGTTATAGCAGATATTTAGTGCATTCAAAATGAAATAGATAGCTTCTGGAAATTATTGAATTGCTTAGCAGGTTTCCAAGATATGACTAAAAAAAAGTCCATTCTGAAAACACGCTTCATTTTGCAAGTAAAATCTGTAGAAGTTGGTGAGACTCATTCAATCCCTTACATATGTTGTAGTACATTACTCTAGCTTTCTTCCAATGGCAATAGCTCTTTGATACCTTGGCTGGTTTCCGAAATATGATCAAAGTAAATAATTTTGAAAATTCCGGTAACTCCGAAAATCCTAATGTGAGACAAAAAATGTAGCAGCGACATCTTCGTATTTAGTTCCCTTACATCTATTGTAGTACATTACTCTAGCTTTCTTTCAATGGCAATAGCTCTTTGATACCTTGGCTGGTTTCCGAAATATGAGCAATCAAAGACAAGGACAAAGTATATAATATTAAAAATTCCGGTAACTCCGAAAATTCCTTCTTGAGAAAAAAAGGGTCACAGCGCCAACGTCAGATTTACAACGTCTATCGATGAGCAAAATTACAGACAAATTTATTTTTTTTAAATTTCGAGAATTTTGGAAAGGGTACCCCCTTTCTTGTTTTTTGTCCGAAAATATTTTTTTTCTAATTTTGATATTTCGTTATAGCAGATATTTAGTGCATTCAAAATGAAATAGATAGCGTCTGGAAATTATTGAATTGCTTAGCAGGTTTCCAAGATATGACTAAAAAAAAGTTCATTCTGAAAACACGCTTCATTTTGCAAGTAAAACCTGTAGAAGTTGGCGAGACTCATTCAATCCCTTACATATGTTGTAGTACATTACTCTAGCTTTCTTCCAATGTCAATAGCTCTTTGATACCTTGGCTGGTTTCCGAAATATGAGCAAAATAAATAATTTTAAAAATTCCGGTAACTCCGAAAATCCTAATGTGAGACAAAAAATGTAGCAGCGACATCTTCGTATTTAGTTCCCTTACATCTATTGTAGTACATTACTCTAGCTTTCTTTCAATGGCAATAGCTCTTTGATACCTAGGCTGGTTTCCGAAATATGAGCAAAGTAAATAATTTTGAAAATTCCGGTAACTCCGAAAATCCTAATGTGAGACAAAAAATGTAGCAGCGACATCTTCGTATTTAGTTCCCTTACATCTATTGTAGTACATTACTCTAGCTTTCTTTCAATGTCAATAGCTCTTTGATACCTTGGCTGGTTTCCGAAATATGAGCAAACAAAGACAAGGACAATGTATATAATATTAAAAATTCGGGTAACTCCGAAAATTCTTTCTTGAGAAAAAAAGGGTCACAGCGCCAACGTCAGATTTACAACGTCTATCGATGAGCAAAATTACAGACAAATTTATTTTTTTTAAATTTCGAGAATTTTGGAAAGGGTACCCCCTTTCTTGTTTTTTGTCCGAAAATATTTTTTTTCTAATTTTGGTATTTCGTTATAGCAGATATTTAGTGCATTCAAAATGAAATAGATAGCTTCTGGAAATTATTGAATTGCTTAGCAGGTTTCCAAGATATGACTAAAAAAAAGTCCATTCTGAAAACACGCTTCATTTTGCAAGTAAAATCTGTAGAAGTTGGTGAGACTCATTCAATCCCTTACATATGTTGTAGTACATTACTCTAGCTTTCTTCCAATGGCAATAGCTCTTTGATACCTTGGCTGGTTTCCGAAATATGATCAAAGTAAATAATTTTGAAAATTCCGGTAACTCCGAAAATCCTAATGTGAGACAAAAAATGTAGCAGCGACATCTTCGTATTTAGTTCCCTTACATCTATTGTAGTACATTACTCTAGCTTTCTTTCAATGGCAATAGCTCTTTGATACCTTGGCTGGTTTCCGAAATATGAGCAATCAAAGACAAGGACGAAGTATATAATATTAAAAATTCCGGTAACTCCGAAAATTCCTTCTTGAGAAAAAAAGGGTCACAGCGCCAACGTCAGATTTACAACGTCTATCGATGAGCAAAATTACAGACAAATTTATTTTTTTTAAATTTCGAGAATTTTGGAAAGGGTACCCCCTTTCTTGTTTTTTGTCCGAAAATATTTTTTTTCTAATTTTGATATTTCGTTATAGCAGATATTTAGTGCATTCAAAATGAAATAGATAGCGTCTGGAAATTATTGAATTGCTTAGCAGGTTTCCAAGATATGACTAAAAAAAAGTCCATTCTGAAAACACGCTTCATTTTGCAAGTAAAACCTGTAGAAGTTGGCGAGACTCATTCAATCCCTTACATATGTTGTAGTACATTACTCTAGCTTTCTTCCAATGTCAATAGCTCTTTGATACCTTGGCTGGTTTCCGAAATATGAGCAAAATAAATAATTTTAAAAATTCCGGTAACTCCGAAAATCCTAATGTGAGACAAAAAATGTAGCAGCGACATCTTCGTATTTAGTTCCGTTACATCTATTGTAGTACATTACTCTAGCTTTCTTTCAATGGCAATAGCTCTTTGATACCTAGGCTGGTTTCCGAAATATGAGCAAAGTAAATAATTTTGAAAATTCCGGTAACTCCGAAAATCCTAATGTGAGACAAAAAATGTAGCAGCGACATCTTCGTATTTAGTTCCCTTACATCTATTGTAGTACATTACTCTAGCTTTCTTTCAATGTCAATAGCTCTTTGATACCTTGGCTGGTTTCCGAAATATGAGCAAACAAAGACAAGGACAATGTATATAATATTAAAAATTCGGGTAACTCCGAAAATTCTTTCTTGAGAAAAAAAGGGTCACAGCGCCGAAGATTTACAGATTTACAACGTCTATCGATGAGCAAAATTACAGACAAATTTATTTTTTTTAAATTTCGAGAATTTTGGAAAGGGTACCCCCTTTCTTGTTTTTTGTCCGAAAATATTTTTTTTCTAATTTTGGTATTTCGTTATAGCAGATATTTAGTGCATTCAAAATGAAATAGATAGCGTCTGGAAATTATTGAATTGCTTAGCAGGTTTCCAAGATATGACTAAAAAAAAGTCCATTCTGAAAACACGCTTCATTTTGCAAGTAAAATCTGTAGAAGTTGGCGAGACTCATTCAATCCCTTACATATGTTGTAGTACATTACTCTAGCTTTCTTCCAATGGCAATAGCTCTTTGATACCTTGGCTGGTTTCCGAAATATGATCAAAGTAAATAATTTTGAAAATTCCGGTAACTCCGAAAATCCTAATGTGAGACAAAAAATGTAGCAGCGGCATCTTCGTATTTAGTTCCCTTACATCTATTGTAGTACATTACTCTAGCATCCATTCAATGGCAATAGCTCTTTGATACCTAGGCTGGTTTCCGAAATATGAGCAAAGTAAATAATTTGGAAAATTCCGGTAACTCCGAAAATCCTAATGTTAGACAAAAAATGTAGCATCGACATCTTCGTATTTAGTTCCCTTACATCTATTGTAGTACATTACTCTAGCTTTCTTTCAATGTCAATAGCTCTTTGATACCTTGGCTGGTTTCCGAAATATGAGCAAAATAAATAATTTTAAAAATTCCGGTAATTCCGAAAATCCTAATGTGAGACAAAAAATGTAGCATCGACATCTTCGTATTTAGTTCCCTTACATCTATTGTAGTACATTACTCTAGCTTTCTTTCAATGTCAATAGCTCTTTGATACCTTGGCTGGTTTCCGAAATATGAGCAAACAAAGACAAGGACAATGTATATAATATTAAAAATTCGGGTAACTCCGAAAATTCTTTCTTGAGAAAAAAAGGGTCACAGCGCCAACGTCAGATTTACAACGTCTATCGATGAGCAAAATTACAGACAAATTTATTTTTTTTAAATTTCGAGAATTTTGTTTTTTGTCCGAAAATATTTTTTTTCTAATTTTGGTATTTCGTTATAGCAGATATTTAGTGCATTCAAAATGAAATAGATAGCGTCTGGAAATTATTGAATTGCTTAGCAGGTTTCCAAGATATGACTAAAAAAAAGTCCATTCTGAAAACACGCTTCATTTTGCAAGTAAAATCTGTAGAAGTTGGCGAGACTCATTCAATCCCTTACATATGTTGTAGTACATTACTCTAGCTTTCTTTCAATGGCAATAGCTCTTTGATACCTTGGCTGGTTTCCGAAATATGAGCAAAGTAAATAATTTTAAAAATTCCGGTTACTCCGAAAATCCTAATGTGTGACAAAAAATGTAGCAGCGACATCTTCGTATTTAGTTCCATTACATATGTTGTAGTACATTACTCTAGCATCCATTCAATGGCAATAGCTCTTTGATACCTTGGCTGGTTTCCGAAATATGATCAAAGTAAATAATTTTGAAAATTCCGGTAACTCCGAAAATCCTAATGTGAGACAAAAAATGTAGCAGCGACATCTTCGTATTTAGTTCCCTTACATCTATTGTAGTACATTACTCTAGCTTTCTTTCAATGGCAATAGCTCTTTGATACCTTGGCTGGTGTCCGAAATATGATCAAAGTAAATAATTTTGAAAATTCCGGTAACTCCGAAAATCCTAATGTGTGACAAAAAATGTAGCAGCGACATCTTCGTATTTAGTTCCATTACATATGTTGTAGTACATTACTCTAGCATCCATTCAATGGCAATAGCTCTTTGATACCTTGGCTGGTTTCCGAAATATGAGCAAAATAAATAATTTTAAAAATTCCGGTAACTCCGAAAATCCTAATGTGTGACAAAAAATTTAGCAGCGACATCTTCGTATTTAGTTCCATTACATATGTTGTAGTACATTACTCTAGCTTTCTTTCAATGTCAATAGCTCTTTGATACCTTGGCTGGTTTCCGAAATATGAGCAAACAAAGACAAGGACAATGTATATAATATTAAAAATTCGGGTAACTCCGAAAATTCTTTCTTGAGAAAAAAAGGGTCACAGCGCCAACGTCAGATTTACAACGTCTATCGATGAGCAAAATTACAGACAAATTTATTTTTTTTAAATTTCGAGAATTTTGGAAAGGGTACCCCCTTTCTTGTTTTTTGTCCGAAAATATTTTTTTTCTAATTTTGGTATTTCGTTATAGCAGATATTTAGTGCATTCAAAATGAAATAGATAGCTTCTGGAAATTATTGAATTGCTTAGCAGGTTTCCAAGATATGACTAAAAAAAAGTCCATTCTGAAAACACGCTTCATTTTGCAAGTAAAATCTGTAGAAGTTGGTGAGACTCATTCAATCCCTTACATATGTTGTAGTACATTACTCTAGCTTTCTTCCAATGGCAATAGCTCTTTGATACCTTGGCTGGTTTCCGAAATATGATCAAAGTAAATAATTTTGAAAATTCCGGTAACTCCGAAAATCCTAATGTGAGACAAAAAATGTAGCAGCGACATCTTCGTATTTAGTTCCCTTACATCTATTGTAGTACATTACTCTAGCTTTCTTTCAATGGCAATAGCTCTTTGATACCTTGGCTGGTTTCCGAAATATGAGCAATCAAAGACAAGGACAAAGTATATAATATTAAAAATTCCGGTAACTCCGAAAATTCCTTCTTGAGAAAAAAAGGGTCACAGCGCCAACGTCAGATTTACAACGTCTATCGATGAGCAAAATTACAGACAAATTTATTTTTTTTAAATTTCGAGAATTTTGGAAAGGGTACCCCCTTTCTTGTTTTTTGTCCGAAAATATTTTTTTTCTAATTTTGATATTTCGTTATAGCAGATATTTAGTGCATTCAAAATGAAATAGATAGCGTCTGGAAATTATTGAATTGCTTAGCAGGTTTCCAAGATATGACTAAAAAAAAGTCCATTCTGAAAACACGCTTCATTTTGCAAGTAAAACCTGTAGAAGTTGGCGAGTTGTTGTAGTACATTACTCTAGCTTTCTTCCAATGTCAATAGCTCTTTGATACCTTGGCTGGTTTCCGAAATATGAGCAAAATAAATAATTTTAAAAATTCCGGTAACTCCGAAAATCCTAATGTGAGACAAAAAATGTAGCAGCGACATCTTCGTATTTAGTTCCCTTACATCTATTGTAGTACATTACTCTAGCTTTCTTTCAATGGCAATAGCTCTTTGATACCTAGGCTGGTTTCCGAAATATGAGCAAAGTAAATAATTTTGAAAATTCCGGTAACTCCGAAAATCCTAATGTGAGACAAAAAATGTAGCAGCGACATCTTCGTATTTAGTTCCCTTACATCTATTGTAGTACATTACTCTAGCTTTCTTTCAATGTCAATAGCTCTTTGATACCTTGGCTGGTTTCCGAAATATGAGCAAACAAAGACAAGGACAATGTATATAATATTAAAAATTCGGGTAACTCCGAAAATTCTTTCTTGAGAAAAAAAGGGTCACAGCGCCAACGTCAGATTTACAACGTCTATCGATGAGCAAAATTACAGACAAATTTATTTTTTTTAAATTTCGAGAATTTTGGAAAGGGTACCCCCTTTCTTGTTTTTTGTCCGAAAATATTTTTTTTCTAATTTTGGTATTTCGTTATAGCAGATATTTAGTGCATTCAAAATGAAATAGATAGCGTCTG